>OX941081.1:77357869-79857869 GCA_954870635.1 Arctium minus | reverse complement strand
CTGCAAAATCAAATAAACAGAGAAAACAGGGGAGGTTTGCGCTTCACGTTGGTTGTGCAAACTGAGGTTTGCGTTACCCCAAGGTGGCGCAAAGTGAAGTTTGCGTTACACCAAGGTGGCGCAAAGCAAGGTTTGCGCGACCAACTGATGGCGTAAAGCTGACTTAATACTCAGAAAATTTTACCTTTTTGAGCTCTTTGTCTCCCCCTACACAAATGCACTAGATATGACAATTCAAGTTAGCATTCATATAAAGAAAATCAGATACTCCCCCTCAAAAACAGATATGATCATTAAGAAAAATTCTCCTTTTTCACGCCCCCTTCAATAATGCTCAAACCCATTTGAAATATATTTATGAGAACACAATGAATGTAAACATCAATGTAGAAAGAAAAATATACTGAATATGTATTTTTGAAACGACTAAAGATATAAAAATTTAAACAGAAACAAATAAAATTCTACTTAGTAAATTATCACAATAAAATCCATCAAATGAAATCAAATGTATGTGTTTGGATACAGAAACAAGTTTTATTGCATATCAAGTTAAGACATGTTCAGTTTCAAAAACTTTCAGCAATCTATTCAGTGAGCTCGCATGTGAACTTCGATTAGCTTCAAGAAAATGCAATTCTAAAAATATAATAGAGAACTTTGCATGTAATCACACTAAGCCATCAAAAATTCAGACTTTCACAAATTTACAGGTTTATTGCAACTCAGAAATTTTAACCAAGTATCATGAGATTTAATAATCATCTCAAACACAATGTTTTACGTCTAAGTGCTTAGCCCATATTTTCATTACAATCCAAAATTCCGATTTTTTAGGTTTTCTAAGCATTGTAAACTATAAATATTCCGAATCACACAACTTTAAAGCAAAAAACAAAAATTACAAACATGTTGCTGAATTTTCGACTTTTGTTAGAACTGAAATTTGAACATATAAGAACTTTAATATAAACAAAGCAACTTGAAAATTTATCCTAGACACACATTTTATTCAAAAGAAAGAAATTTGTAAAACTTTTACTTTATAGAATAAAATTTGTAAAGGTTTAAACTTTTAAAACAACATGCCGAAATTTTAAAAATAGAAATATTTGATCGGCAAGTTTATATTTAGTTGAAACAAAATATTATTCAATAATATTATCATTCACACAATGTAAAAAAAAATTTGTGTCTCATTTGTAAAAAAAAAATTGGGTTGAATGAAAATTCAGAAGTTGAAATGAAAATGCTCAGATTCTTTTAAAAGCATTTGAGAAAACTGTAACAACATCAGCATCAGATATAAATGCAGCAGAAATTAAGTAGATGTACTCACAGTATTTCATTTAGTCAGAAGCTTAATGCATTGAAAAGCGAGTTCTAGACTGACATGTCTAGAAGTCATAGTCGTTTAAGCGCGGGTTCTAAGCATAAATACTTAGAAACCAAAATGTTGACTTTGAAGTTCGAGTTTTGAACTGTTGTGTTCAAAAGCCATTATTTCTCTTAGTCCCCCTTAACATGAGATGCCTGCAACTTAGAATCAGATTTAGACTTGGGTACCCACTTGTATTTGGGCCCGTGAAAGTTAGTTGCAGTTCGTATGGGGAAATATTTATAATATTTGACAGTTAAAGCATGAGAAAGATGATCAGAATGATAGGCACAATCATCAGAAGAGAAAGCATAATCATCAGAACTAGAATCTGAGGAAGAACATGAGACATGTTTTGAAATTCGAATCATTTGTTTTATAGAGTACTTTGAAATTTTATTACAAGAAACAAATGAATCGCTTTTTTAGAATTTTTCTACACGTTTATCCCCATCAAAAGTAGGTTAATCAGATGTCCGCTTTGTTCTCCAGATCTGCTTCTTTGACTTGCTCAAAGTCCTATCTGAAAGATTAGAATTGGAAGAATTAGAACTGACAGAAAGAACTATATCTTGTTTCTTCGACTTCTTTGACCTTCTTCTTTTACACTTAGGTTTATAATATTGATCATTGAGCGTAAAAGAATCATCAAGAATTTTAGATGAAATATTTAAATCAGAAGAAATAATTTATCCAAGCAATCAATCTGATCAACTAATAAAACTGAATTTGCCTCGGAGTCTGAATTAAATTGATAAAAGATTTTAAAATTTGAAACTTCCTTTTTATTTTCCTTAGAATCAGAAGAAAGGCTAGAAATAGAATCTGATTTTTGAGAAAATAAATTTTCTTCAAGTCTAGACGTCATGAAAGAAGGAATAATATCAGATTCAATTTTCTTTAAAATATTTTGATCTTCTATCTTATCTTCAAGATCGATGATTGTACTCTCTAATACCAATGGAGGAGTATATTTCTTAGAATCATAAATGATTGGAGAAATATTTTCCTTATCATAAGGATCAGTAAAATCATCAGACATTGAAGATTTGATAGGAGATATATCATTTAAAATTCTTCTGCCTCTCGATTTTTCAGGGAAATATTTTGCATTTTCACTTGTATAAACAAAAGGAATTTAATTTTTCTTGTTATTTGTCCTTTTCTCATGTTCGATTTCTAACACTTGCTTCTCATTCATCCAATCAATTTTAAATTGAGGAGCATAATGAGCAAGAGTCAGATAATCGTATTTATATAAAGTTGGGGATTTTTCAATCGCATTGTTTAAACAATGAGGATTTTCAAAACCAAGTCCACACCTTTGTTTTAAAGCTTCTTCACTCCTTGGTTTGTTCATAAAAATTGTTTGTTCAGATTGATTTCTCCAATAAAGCTTTTCTTCTAACTTATTTATTTTTTCTGAAAATTCATTTTTTAAATTAGTCATATCCGTCAAAGATTCAAGATAAGTCTTATTTGAATTTTCCAAATCATCCAATTTCTTTTGAAAGATGTCTTTAGTATTTTCTAAAATTGATTTTTCATCTTTCAAAGAAATTTTTAGTTTTTCAATCAAATTTGACTTTTCAGAATTTAGATTCTTTTCAGATAAAAACTTAGAACGTAAATCAGACAAAGCATTAATTATGATATTCATCTGAGAGGTAATGAAGTTATAATCAAATTCAGAATATACCTCATCTTCATCTGTTTCAGAATCGTCTGACTGATCAACTCCAACCAAGCACATCTGAGCGATCTCGACGTTTGAATCTTCATCATCGGAATGATCCAGCCATAATTCTTCTTCGGCCAGCAGAGCAGTTCCGTTCTCTCTCTTTTCAGCTAGCTCCATTTTCTTTCTATAATAAGTTGAGTCTCTAACCTTTTTCGCTCGACACTCCTTTGAGTAGTGGCCCGGCTTTCCACAGTTATAACAGGTAGTAGATTTTGGCTCGGCACTTTGACTGTTGTACCAGTAGTGAATCGAGAAGTGTTGGAACCCGATCGAGGTTGGAACTTTTTCTGGTAATGCTGAGAGAGAAGGATCATTGCTTTCTGCAGTGCCTCACCATCATCATCAGTTGACCCGTTGTAAGCGTTATCAGACAACGCTTGTTGAGACAATTGCTTTGTGATTAGTGCAACCGGGTCTACTGACTTCTTCTTTTTCCCATCCAGTTTGGCCTTTTTCTCAAATACCAAGTTCTCATCAGTTGTTATAATCTCATATAATTCCTAGATTTGCATTGTTGAAATCCGAACATCGTTCCTCAGTCTATGACAAGTTTTGTTCCATTCAGGCTGAAGAGCATTAAGGAATTTCAGATTCGTCTCAAGCTCTGTTTTCACCACATTTATCTTTCATAGATCATTCAGCACTGCACAGAATCTGTCGAAAACACTCTTTATAGACTCATTGTCTTTGGCTTTAAACTCCTCAAAGTTGTTCATGAACCGAGTATGTCGGAGCTGAGTTGAGACAGAAGAACCAAGCATGATCTATTCCAATTGTGCCCACAACATATTTGGATAATCCTTGCAATGATCAACCCGGTTGTAGACAGAATTTGGTAAAGCTAGCATCAGATTAGCTTTCAACTCTCGATCAGCTTTCATTCGTGAAGCCTCTTCAGATGTTGGAGGAGTCTCTTTATTAGGCTTTACGAAAGGTCCTTCAGTTAGAGACTTCATCATGTTCTCTCCATTAGCTTGACGCTCGATGAAGTTCAAAAATCGATCTTGCCATTGAGTGAATTCATTTTCATCGACAAGAACTGGAGGACGAGTTTCAGATCCCAAAGACATCATCAGATCACTTGAGTAGAACTTAGCTTGAAAGGCAAACTTTGTAGAGTCCATAGATGACAAACTTAAAAAAAAAATCCAGACTCCTTTTTTTTTTTTAGATAAGTTTGGACAGATATGACGCAAACTAGAGGTTTGCGTGAGAGGCAGGAGACGCAAACTGAGCTTTGCGCAAGCAACGAGAAACGCAAACTGGACTTATCGTGACAAGATGAAGGCGCAAAGTGAGCTTTGCGTGAGCAGCACGTGGCGCAAAATAGTCTTGCGCGATTAGTTGATGGCGTAAACTGAGGTTCTCTTGATAAACGGGAGACGCAAAGTTACACTTTGCGTGATGCACAGGAGACGCAAAGTTCTCTTTGCGTGATACACGAGAAACGCAAATGTTACTTTGCGTGAGACTAGAACTTGACTTTGCGTTATTTAAAGAAAACGCAAATCACTCTTTGCGTGAGTGAAGAGAAACGCAAAGTTTGAACTTTGCGTGCTATTGATAACCTGAAACACAAACAATATTAGTATGATCTAGCGCAAACTATGATGAACTCGCGCAAACAATATGAACTGGCGCAAAGTAGAGATCTAGTGCAAACCAAAGAAAACCAATTAAAACTTCCAAAAAACTCGATTTCAAGACTAAATTTGATAAAATTTTCTTGTACAGAAACGTTCGAAAACAACTTTTTAACACAATTCAATCAAAAAATTCGATTAAAAACCATAAAATCAAAATTTCGTATATGAACAGAACGTGAAACTCGTTTTTCCAAAAAACTTCAAAAATATCTAAATTGACAATCAAAACAAGTTTTTCTTGCAAATCGATGTGAATCAAAGATGTTTAGCAATCAAAAACGAATCCAACAAACCGATTTTCACTGAAATTCGTTCAAAAACACATCCGAATTTGATGAAAAATCAAGAAAACTAGATTTTCTTGAAAAAATCAAGAAAATCGATCAAATTTTCGATTTTAATCAACAAATTCAGAAACGAAAAAGACTTCTCTCAATTCTCTCAAGATCCAGATGGCTCTGATACCAATTGAGAGTCCAAGATCAATGAATCTGAAGAGAGAGAAAGTAGAGAGAGAGCAAGGATGCGCAAAAACAGAATTCTATTAATGTGTGCGTTAGAATCTTACAAAGGAACAAAGATCAAAGGGACTTAAATACCCTTGGTCAATAATACACAGAATAGGACACTAAACACAGTATATGACCAAGCCCTATAAATACAATGATTACTATAAAATCAGACCTAACATATTGGATGATATTTGGTAACTTTAAAACTTGTTTCTTTTGAAGGGATGTAACCCATGAATTTAAAAATATTTTCTGTTTGATAGTTAATATTTTGAAATTATAAAGTTTGATGAGTATGATAAAGTTCTAATTGCAATTATTAGTATTTTGTATGATTAAAATGTATATTATCATTGTATATTACTTCGAATGCATGATTTAATGATTAGATGGGTATTGTTAATACGCGACGCATAGATAGATTGCCGGTTCAGGCAAATAATTAGATACCGATTTGGAATTTTGTAGTAGAATCAAGCCTCCAAGAAGAGAAGATCCTGAAATCGCTCGACTTGTATCTGAGCAAATTATGGCAGCACTCCCTAATATAGTTATCCAAATAGCTGTTGGCCTAAATACTAATCAGGAAAACAATCCAGGAACCGGTACAAATAGGGATAGAGAGTGTACCTATAAGACTTTCTGGACTTGTAATCCTAAGGAATTTCATGGAACCGAGGGAGCCGTCGGACTATTAAATTGGATTGAGGGTATGGAGTACGTTCTCCATATTAGCAAATGTACTGAAGCTAATAAGGTGGAATTTGCCGCTTGTCTACTGCAAGGACGAGCATTGACCTGGTGGAACACACAGGTCCAAACCCGAGGCCGAGAAGCAGCTAACAGACTTAAGTGGGATGAATTCAAAGAAATGCTCAAGGAAGAGTATTGTCCAAGGAGTGAAATACAGAAGCTCCAAACGGAATTTTGGAACCATGAGATGAAAGGGAATGATGTAGATACTTACACTGCTCGATTCCACAAATTGGCAAAGTTAGTTCCTCATTTGGTGACGCCGGAAGAGAACAGGATCGATAGGTATATTTGGGGATTAGCTCCTGAGATAAAGGGAGATGTGACTTCGGGAAGACCGAAAACAATACAGGAAGAAGTAAGCTTAGCATCTAAACGCACGGATAACGCAACTCGTTCAGGATTGTTTTTTAATGAAAGAGCAAAAGGTAAGAGAAAAATGGAGGAGCCCAGGAGGAGGCAGTTTGATGGAAGAAAAGGTAAGGAACAAAGAGTAACAGGAAATTTTGGAATCCAGGCACAGGCCGCAGAGAAAGAAAAGGGGATGGTTTCAAAATGTGATAAGTGCAATTATTACCATCATGGGCGATGTATGGTATGTTATAGGTGCAACAAAGTGGGTCATTTTGCGAAGGATTGTAAGAGTACACAAAAGCGGGTATGTTTCGAATGTGGAAGTTTGGATCATATGAGGAACAATTGTCCCAGATTTAACAGAAACACGTTTACAAATCAAGGCCGACCAACTAACCAAGGGAACCCAGGAAGGCCGACACGGGGACGAGTATTTGAGATTGGAGCAGAAGAGGCAAGACAAAACCCGGACGTGATTACAGGTACGTTTCTCTTAAACAATCTCTATGCATCCGTACTATTTGATTCTGGAGCGGATAAGAGTTTCGTATCACTAGAATTCATATCTAAAATTTGTCTAAAGTCTCAAAAATTAAAGGAAGATTATATTGTTGAATTTGCTAACGGTCAAGAAGTTAGAGCTAGAGACGTAATTCCTAACTGTACTTTAGAATTGGCTGAAAAGGAGTTCAGCATAGATCTGATTCCAATTAAATTAGGAAGTTTTGACATCGTAGTGGGTATGGATAGGTTATCCAAAAACCGAGCAGAAATTTGTTGTTCTGAAAAGATACTTCGAATTCCACTACCGGAAGGAGGAATGCATTTAGTTCATGGAGAAAAGTCAAGGAGAGGCTTAAAAATAGTATTGTGTATGAAGATGCAGAAGTACTTAAGGAAGGAGGATGTTGCATATCTGGCACATGTAGTAGATAAGAAGATAAAAGAAAAGCAAATTCAGGACATCCCAATAGTCCGAGATTTTTCGGAAGTATTTCCCGATGAATTACCCGGATTACCTCCACCAAGACAAGTTGAATTTCATATTGATCTAATTCCTGGAGCTGCACCGGTAGCAAAATATCCATATCGTTTAGCACCATCGAAAATCAAAGAATTGTCCGAACAACTTCAAGAACTTCTCGACAAAGGATTTATCAGACCAAGTTCTTCACCATGGGGATCCCCAGTGCTCTTTGTCAAAAAGAAAGACGGAACCTTTCGAATGTGTATCGATTATAGAGAGCTTAATAAACTAACTCTCAAGAATCGATATCCACTTCCTCGAACCGATGACCTGTTTGATCAGTTGCAAGGAGCTAAGTATTTCTCAAAGATCGATCTCCGATCCGGTTATCATCAGATGAGAGTTCGCGAAGACGATATTTCCAAAACAACATTCAGAACTCGGTATGGACATTACGAGTTTCTAGTTATGCCTTTCGGTTTGACAAATGCACCGACAGTTTTTATGGACCTGATGAACAGAGTTTGCAGACCGTATTTAGACAAGTTTGTAATCGTCTTCATTGACGACATACTCATCTACTCCCGAAGCAAAGAGGATCATGAGCAACATCTGAAGCTGATGCTTGAATTACTCAAGGACCAGAAATTGTATGCCAAATTTTCCAAATGCGAATTTTGGATTCGTGAAGTACATTTTCTCGGTCATGTAGTCAATCAGAAAGGAATCCAAGTCGACCCAGCAAAGGTGGAAGCCATCAAAAAGTGGGAGATTCCGAAAACACCCACGAAGATTCGTCAATTTCTTGGTTTAGCGGGATATTATCGGCCATTTATTTCTAACTTTTCCAAGATTGCGCAACCTTTAACAACATTAACTCGAAAGGATGAAAAGTTTATCTGGGGAGATAAACAGGAAGAAGCTTTTCAGACTCTTAAGCAAAAGCTTTGTAATGTCCCAGTTTTAGCATTGTCGGAGGGTACGGACAACTTTGTGGTTTATTTCGATGCATCACACCAAGGATTGGGGTGTGTTTTAATGCAAAAGGATAAGGTCATTGCATATGCGTCTAGGCAGCTAAAAGTTCATGAGAGAAATTATACCACTCATGATTTGGAGTTGGGAGCTGTAATATTCGCATTGAAGATTTGGAGACATTATCTTTACGGGACGAAATGTACCATCTTTACTGATCACAAGAGTCTTCAACACATCCTTGATCAGAATATGCTATATATGAGGCAGCGAAGATGGGTGGAATTGCTTAATGATTATGATTGTGAAATAAAATACCATCCAGGAAAAGCTAATGTAGTAGCGGATGCGTTAAGTAGAAAAGAAAGAGTAAAGCCCTTAAGGATGTGAGCTATGGGAGTAATAGTACAGACAAGTCTTAAGGCGCAAATTCCTGAAGCTCAGGAGGCAGCATTGAAGCCAGATAATTTAAGTAATGAAACTCTACATCATCTGGAGAAGGAATTTGAGATGAGATCAGATGGAGTATGCTATTTTAAGGATAAGGTATGGATACCAAAGGATGACAACCTGCGGTCCAAAATTTTGGAAGAAGCACATAAATCAAGGTACTCAATACATCCAGGAGCGGACAAAATGTATCAACATTTAAGAGAGCATTTTTGGTGGCCAGGAATGAAGCGGGACGTTGCCTTGTACGTAAGTAAGTGTTTGACATGCGCAAAAGTGAAAGCAGAGCACCAAAAACCTTCGGGTCTTCTTCAACAACCCGAAATACCCCAATGGAAATGGGATCAAATTTCAATGGACTTTGTAATCAAATTACCCAGAACTAAGAAAGGTCATGATGCTATTTGGGTAATAGTAGATCGACTTACGAAGTCTGCACATTTTCTACCAATCCGAGAAGATTATAAAATGGAAAAGCTAGCGCAAATGTATATTGATGAGATCGTTTCTCGTCACGGAGTACCCATTTCTATTATCTTCGATAGAGATAGTCGCTTTACCTCCAGATTTTGGCAGACATTTCAAAAGATGTTGGGCACTAGATTGGATCTAAGTACAGATTATCATCCTCAAACGGATGGCCAAACAGAAAGAACCATTCAGACTTTGGAGGACATGTTGCGTGCATGTGCATTAGATTTTGGCGGGAGTTGGGATCAGTACTTACCATTGGTTGAATTTTCTTACAACAATAGCTATCACGCCAGCATACAATGTGCACCGTATGAAGCTCTTTATGGACGAAAGTGCAGATCACCACTGGGATGGATAGAAATAGGGGAGAGCAATTTGATCGGACCTGATATCGTTCAGGAAACCACCGACAAATTATCAATTATTCGGGATAGGCTTAAGGAAGCAAGGGATCGCCAAAAGAGTTATGCTGATAACCGAAGGAAGCCATTGGAATTTCAAGTGGGTGACAAAGTACTGTTGAAAGTATCGCCTTGGAAAGGAATCATACGCTTTGGGAAGTGAGATAAGTTAAGTCCAAGGTACGTTGGTCCATTTGAAGTAACGAAAAGAATTGGACCAGTTGCATACAAACTGCAATTACCACAAGAGTTGAGTGCCATCCATAACACTTTCCATGTGTCGAACCTGAAGATATGTTTAACCGACGAATCACTGGTTTTATCACCAGAGGAAATTCAAGTTGACGAATGCTTGCACTTCACAGAAGAACCGATCGAAGTACTTGACCGAGATGTCAAGCGGTTAAGACGCAGTAAAATTCCAATTATAAAAGTCAAGTGGAATTCAAGGCATGGGCCGGAATACACCTGGGAGTGGGAAGATTATAAAAAAGATAAATATCCTCATTTGCTGCAAGGAAATCATCTGAAGAAAGCAGACTGTTAATTTCGGGACGAAATTCCTTTAACGGGGGGAAACTGTGACAACCGTCCGATAATCAGAATTTTAAGGTTAGCAATCTTTGACTTATTAGGATCAAATCATAAAAGTAAATTCTTTAGTATTTAACCCAATTAATTAGATTAGAACTTTTACCCAAAAAATTTCAGTAGTTGCATAGAATACCGGTACGGACTAATAACTGACCGTTACATCTCAGAAATGCCAAAAATTATGTTGGAAGTCTAAAATACATAAAATAATAGGATTATATTATTTTCAAAATAAAATTTTATTTATTAATTTATAATATTCATTTTTAAGCATAAACTGAGAATTGTGGGTTACGATTCTCAAATTTATCTGATTAATTATCTAAGTTTATATTATGCTTGTAATTTTAATTCAATAAAAAAAAATATAGTTTTGATGAGTCACAAGGCCACATGGCCGAAAATTGTGATCTCTCTCTCTTTTTAGTTTAGCTAAAAACCAAAAATTAGAGAGTTAATATCTCATTTTCAAAATTTCAACTTGACTTCTCATCTCCCTCTTCTCTCTTCTTGTTCACAACCGGCCACATACACACACACACCACCACCATCGATTTTTCAAGAAAACTTCATGAAGAAATCAAGTTTCTAACATCATCCTACTTCAAGAAATCAAGTTTGCATTTCCAATTGAGAAGGTAATCACTTATTATCTCCATTTTTCAAGTTTTATTCAAAAATATGAATGTTTCACATCATTGCATGTAATAGTTGTATAATCTTGATTATTGGAAGTGAAATGGGATGCATTTGGTAGATTATACATTTGCAAATGAACCATTGAATGATCTTCCAATAAAAATTGGGTATTTAAGTGAGATTTTTGTCAAAATACCAATTTTATGTAGTATGGTTCTAAAGTCCACGAAATTTTGGTTATTTTGGATTGAAATTTATGTATTTACAACAATTTTGAGTACAAAGAAACTTTTAGGATGAGATTACTCAAATCTCATATGATTAAAGAGTTTCTAAGTGGTGAAAAATCACTTAATTAGTGATATGGTTAACATGCATGGGATTGGATGAGCACATGAAGTTGCTATGAATCCATGATGTATACTTGCATCATTAGAATCATTGTATAATGATTTAAGTTGTAAAATCATATGGTAATATTAAAAACCATGCCAAATGATCATCTTATTATGTTATACAAGATTCATTTTATCAACAGCTTGTTGTCATGAATTTTATATCCACTTTTAAACTTCATAAATCCTATCTTACTCCACAAAAATTTGGGCTTTTTGTTACTAAACATTAGTTTAAGGTGTTAGCAATTCAAAGAATCTGGAATCACTCAAAATTATGAAGTTTTGGTCATTCATTTGCATTTTAGAAGAATGTAGTGCAATCTGTCCAGAGTTGACAGATTGGTACACTCAACTTCCAAAGGCCATAACTCTTTCATAAATCTTCCAAATTGAGTGAATCTTTTTCCATATGAAATATTTTTGAGTTAGCTTTGCAACCATATATTTTTGAGTTTTGGTATCCCAAATGCATGCTACAATAGAAGTGTGCAACTGATACAAAACTCAGTGACCTACTGATTTGTGGGAATTATTTGGGGTATCAAAACATCTCCAAAATTTATGAAATTTTTATTAAATGTTCTTAACTCGGTATACTAGATCCTATAAAAATTTGGTTATCTCTGATATTTGGGAAGTGTTATTTTGAAGCTCATTTTGTGATCACAAATTCTGGACAGCAAGTGCTGAATCCAGAAAGTTGATCTTAAAACCTTAAAGATTTATGTTTTGGTGATCATTATTGATATTCTAATCCTAGATTTCTATTTTAGACAACAAAATAAACATAAAGGCATATATATTGAGACGTAGGAATGGTTAAGTTAGGATTATAGATGGATGATTGACATTTTGGTATTCCTTTATGCAAAATTACTCTATAGGGATAAAGGTTCCGGGCTAGAGAATTGCATTGTCTTATTTCTTAGCATCATCATCATCCGAGGTGAGTAATCACAGCCCCTATTTTACTGTTTCTAATTGAATTTGGGGGAAAAGCATGTTAAAGTGTTTATTTTAATAATTCACGAGATTGCTTAAATACGAATGTCATGGATAATTTTGGTAGCTTTGATTATAAAGCGTTTGGTTTGGACATTATATGACATATATGCAAATGGTATGTTGGGTTGTTTCTTTAAGTCCCCGGCTGACTCTACTAGTTAACTCATAAAGGAGCCTGTAGTTAAACTACTGGATAGCGCTATTTGGTGTGACAAGCCCACCTTATACTGACGAGTAAAGGTGCACTAATTCTAGAGAAGTAGGGACTATCCATGTGATTCATGGCCACATCGGTAGTTCTTTTTGGGGCATGTTTATTGTCAGGGATGGTCTAGTAGAGGTCCAACATACAAATGTATTGGTTATTTTGAAGGCATAATTTATGTCATATAATTTAAAGATTGGTACTCGTGAATTAATGGTTTTGAAGTTTGGATTAATAATTTGATTTACGTTTGACAACTTGCATATAAATTGGTTTTGTGAATCTTTTAAACCTGTGAACTCACCAACTCTTGTAGTTGACCCTTTTTATTTAAACATGCTTTTCAAGAAACAAGAAGGTTGCGGGAAATGTTTAAGATTTTAGATTGATGTTACCGCATATATTAACATTTAGTAGTGACTTTTGTAATCAAGCTTTTGGATGTATTATATTTGTTAATTTTTGTGAACTTGATGTAATCTTTGGTTGAAATGTATGGTGGTATTTTATCATTTCCTAGTGCTATGTTTATCGAACTGTGATACTCCGTGTTTCCGCTTTAGCGGGGTGTGACAATAACGTTAATAGAAATTTCCTTTGTGGTGTTTCGATGATTGGATGGAAGCCCTGGGGGAGTGACCATCAAAAAGCTCATTTCCATTTTGTATTTGTTACAAACAGTGACTTAGTATTACTGACAGGCATTTTAACTGATTCATTTGTTGATTCAGGTGTTACACGATTATTTTGTCTGGATTTGCAAAGATATGAATGAATATCTTTTGAATTGACGGATCAGAAGCTCCAAATGAAAGACATTTCTTACATAGAGTTTTGATGAGATCATTTCTCTATTCATCAAAAAGGGGGAGAACCTAAAGCTTGAAGAAATGTCCATTCCATTACAAGATTAAAGAAGAGATAAGCAAACCAAGAAATGCGAGAGATCAAAGTATTCTGAAGACATGCTGATTTTAGAGAAATTTTCTTTGAAGATACTTTGCTAAATCATTTTGAGCTAAACCTGGAGATTATTACATATTGAAGACTAAGAGGGAGATTGCATCTTCTGAGCTGAAAAAGAAGACTGAATTGCTAAAATCTTTTTAGTAATGATCTTGATCCAAAGGGGGATATTGTTAGAGCACAGATCTATTGGATTCAAGATCATCCAATCTGAAGATCCAATCTGAAGCTAAAGCCGAAAAGTCGACTCTTAAATATTATTCTAATGTCGTTTCTAATAAAATATCAAAGTATTGTTTTTAGTATTTTATTATTAGATTAAATATCTAGATATTAGATAATAAGTTAGATATTAGTTTAGTTATAATATCTATGTTTAGATATTATATTGTTAGTGTGTTAGAGAAGACAACAATCAGAAAACATACAACACACACACACTCATGGTGAAAATCAGAGAGAACACATTGAGAGCTTCAAAGTGTCAAACACCAAACCTTGTAATCGTTGAATATTAATCAAACAGGTTGGTAATCTTGTTCTTGTTATTGTCGATAATAACTTGATCATAATATTGTGGACCGACACTTAGGATCAGAATAACAACAAGATTACTCAAACAATTTTCATTTCAATTAATTCTCAATTCCTATACAATATGCTCTCTAAAAATTTCTCTCTCTACAATGACAGTATACACATAGCCTCATGATTCTACGAACAGAAAAACTATTTATACCCTATTATAATACAAAGACAAAATTAAAAACACTTTGACTTGTTGACTTGTACAAAGACTTATTACAATGACTTTAACTTTTGCTTGAGATACTTTGACTTGAGCTTTTGACATTGACTTTTCAATCTTGAGAGACTTTGACTTTAATTCCCATGATCTTGGATCCAACATATTTACCGTATTTCATGTGCTAACATCCGAACCTTCTATAACAAAGGATTTTTTTATTCTAAAAGTTACTCACCTGAAGAGATAATCTCTTTCGTGAGGAAAATCGGGGTTCTCTATGATCATACTATCAGCTCAATTAGAAGTGACCATGAAACTAAATTCAAGAACAATGTCTTGGATAATTTCTTTGAGAGCAAATGTTAGAGCATATATCTGTTAGGTACAATATCATAAAGACTGAAGACTGAAAGTCAAGCAAGTCAAAGCTCAAGTTAACTCTCAAACATAGAAGTCAAAGTCTTTGTATAATAAAGTCAAAGTCAAAAGTCAATGTAAAAGTGTTTGTAAGTGTTTTTGTGCGCGTGTGTTTTAATTGGTATACGACTAGTTGTTGAATATAGTAGTTGTTGAATATAGTAGTTGTAAGAAGTTGAGTTTCAAGTTAGAATTTTAAGTGTGAGAGTTCTAGAGAGAGAATGTTCCACAGAGTCTGTATATGAATTCTTTGAACTGAAATTGAAAACAGGCTGAGTATTTGATTGTTCTCATCTTGTTATTGTGATTAAACTGTATTTAGAACTTGAATTTGGGATTATTAATTGGTATCAGAGCAAAGTTCAAATCGAAATCAAGAAAAATGGAAGTTCGCACTGTTTCGTCTGACATTAGATCGATTTTTGATCTTTGAAGTGTAATTGTGTTTGTAATTGAATCCATTGAGTTCGTTTTATGTTTTAGACAAATCTTGAATAAGTTTGAGAATGATTTGCACTGTAATTTTGATCAATTTGTAGGATTTTATGAGTTTTTAAAAACACGAGTTCAAAGGCACTGTAATAGATTCAATTTGCTCATTTGATTGAATCTTGTTGAAATTCATTGATTGTAATAGATTCTAGATAAGTAAGTGATTGAATTGTCAAAGTTACAGATCAAAAATCGAAGGTTTGATGGGTTTTTGAGTTGACCAGAGTATTTTTAAGTTGAAGATCTGAAGAATTCGCTTAAATTCTGAAGAACTCGCATAGAATCTCAAGAACTGAAAATGTGTGATCCCAATTACATTCAAGAAATTCAACAATCAAACTCAATCAAGATTTGACAATATGAATATCTAGAGAGAGAGAGAGAGAGTAGAAAGAGAAAGCGCACTAGTCATTGATCTAACAATTATAAAACCACAATGCTTGATGTTACTTCCTTACAAACTCTCACTATTTATACTAATGACTAAAACTCTCACATAACTAAACTCTCTAAGCTACAAAAATCTCTCAAGACACTAAAGTTGACTTTGTTGACTTTACATGACATTGACTTTTTCTATTAAATATTGGATACAATTATACACTAACAATCTCCCCCTTAGTATTCAAGATTTCAAAAAAATTGACAGTCGTCTTCAGCTCTTGATTCTTCAACTTTTGTCTTTGACAGTCTTGGACTTTGAAGCTCTAACGATCTTCAGTCTTTCAGTCTTTGAAGAATCTTGAAAAGTCATTCACGTTTAGCATTAATTAAACTCAACAAGTGTTAAACACGAAACTGAACTCTTGAAATTCTTTTGAATCTTCAACTTTGAAATATCTTTGAAAACTTCAAGAATCTTTGATCTTTGAGGAATCTTTAATCCAATATCTTGATCTCTCTGATCTCTGGATCATCTTCAGAAAAACAACAAACTTTCACAAATCTTCTTTAGAAACTTTTAAAAAAATCTTTAACAGAACTTTCATCTAGAACTTTCATCTTGCTTGGACTTTCAGAATTATCTACACCATTTTCATCAGAAAGCCTCTTCATTTTTTATTTGTCAGATCAACTTTTGTATTTGAAATTGAAACATATTAAATGTCTCCCCCTTTTTGATGGTTGTGAGCATCATGATCATCAAAACTTCATCAATTTCATCACTTTCTTTGATTCACCCCCTTTGTAATAAACTAACAATCTCCCCTTTATGGTAGGTTTGACATTCTCCGCCCTTTGAACTGAGTATCCGTCAATTCATGAAATGTATACCCAAATTTTTTCAAATTCAGATATAAAGAACATGGTAACCCTGAATCAACAAATGATACTGTTAGTATTGCCTGTAAGTAGCAAAGAGCCACTTTGTACAACGGATGTACATTGGAAAGGAACTTTTGTGATGTTCACTCCCCAAGGGCTTCCATTCAATCATCGAAAAAACCACAAAATAATTTTCTATGAATGTTATGACAAGAAAACATATTCATTGTGTGTACGTGAAAGTGTAGAATGATTGAAGCTACTTAAGCTTTTTCAGGCTCAAAATGTGTAAACTGTTGAGACAGCAACAAGTATTACACGAACTCAATGTGCATGAAAGAGGAACGAAGGTGGGGCAACTTTCCTTCTTTTTCAATATCTAAATCTTCGGAGTGAAGATTAGATAGCAGATATGTTGCGTCCCCAAAGAAAATGAAACATTTCTTTGTTAAGAAAGAAACGAGTGGCTGGTGGGGTAATTGCAAGAGTTGGCATGGGCTCACTACCTTTTTCAATGATGGTCACCAAAGAATGTGAACCAATCAGAAGATGTGGTTGCCCGGCTCAGAAAGTGGTTGGTGCAGAGTTTTGATATTCTTTTAACTCTGTTCTCACACCCTCTTTCTTTTTAACATTTAAGCTCACTTCTAACAAAACTCTCATTTACATTTTACCGCTCAGCACAATGAGAAAAACTCAACCGGATGAGTTATCTCCCCCACTCTTTGATTTATGACCCCTTACCCCTCAATCACTCAAGAATAACTTCCTGGGTAGGAAACACTGGTTAACGTGAATCCATGGAAGTTATGTTTAAGCTCCCACATGAATCCCATGTAATTGTCCTAAAAAGAATAGTTGCTCAACAGTTTAACCTTGAACAATGAAGTACAAATATGATAACATTGTCAAAATGTATGCTCATTAAAAATATGAATGATATTTGAGCATTTGAACAATAAATATCTCTCAAAACAAGGATATTGAATGAATGAAATGAAATCAAGAGAATTGTTTTGAGAATCTGACAATGTATCAATCAGATCAAATAAAATGGTTAGGGTATCAAAGAACTTGATAGTTTGTTTATATGAACGAATATAAACAATTTAGCAATGAACGTACAAAGATTGAAATGATGAATGATACTCAACAACAATTGAAAACAAACGAGGGTATTACCATCGAAAAATTGTTTCTTTATGAGACATGGTAATAACAAAATCAAAATGAAGTACTGAACCGGTGTGTGTGAATACTTGACAGTATATGGACAAGATAATACCCAAGTATTATTCTTTGGAAACACACTGTCAGTTAAACATTGAAGCTAAAAATTGAAAAACATTTAAAATCATACTTCTAAATTCATGAAATCTATTAAGAACAAGAAGTGGTTTGAACATTTCAGAAAATATTTTTCATGTTCGAAAGTTGTTCTTCTTTCAAACAATCAGAGATCTAGAGTAAGAGATACTTACTTTTAAGCTCCCCCTCAAATCAAGATAATATGATTTAATTCATGTAAGCTCCCCCTGAATATTTGAATAATATCCTTGTCCTTAAACTTTAAAGAGCGAGTTCTGATCTGTTGTAATCAGAAGCCATACTCTTGACATTGAGGTGCGGGTTTTGAACTGTTTTGTTCAAAAGCCTTGGGTATTCAAGAATAAAAAGGAAGAAGATGGTATTGTCATAAGAAACAAAGCACGACTTGTTGCCAAAGGATATAGGCAAGAAGAAGGCATCGATTATGACGAGACTTATGCTCCAGTAGCGCGTATAGAGGCAATCCACATGTTTCTAGCCTACGCAACTCACAAGAACTTCACTGTCTATCAAATGGACGTGAAGATTGCCTTTCTGAACGGAATTCTTAAGGATGAAGTCTACGTATCTCAGCCAGAAAGGTTTGTAAATCTAGATAATCCAAATCACGTATACATCTTGGATAAAGCTCTTTATGGTCTGAAACAATCACCTCGCGCCTAGTATGATGTTTTATCTCAATTCTTAGTCAAGTCAGGTTTCTCAAAAGGTAAAGTCGATACCACTCTGTTTTTCAAAAAGGAAAAGGATGATATCATTCTTATTTAGATATATATGGATGATATTATATTTGGCTCAACTAATCCCAAATACTGTAAGAATTTTTCAAACCTCATGGTGTCTAGATTTCAAATGAGTAAGATGGGAGAGATGAATTTCTTTCTCGGATTACAAGTAAAACAATTTTCAACGGGGATTTTCATTAATCAATCTAAGTACATTATGATATTCTTCGTAAATTCAAAATGGAAACTTGCAAACCTATTGGAACCCCAATGGCACCAGGTACTAAGATTGGCACTGATCCTTCGGGAAAAGCTATTGATGTTAGGACTTATAGAGGAATGATAGGTTCTTTAATGTATCTTACTTCAAGTAGGCCATATATAATGTTTTCAACATGCTTGTGTTCTAGATATCAGGTCGATCCTAAAGAATCCCATTTGGCAGTTGTAAAACAAATTTTTAGATATCTAAAGGGAACTGCAGATCTTGGTCTGTGGTATCCTAAGGATACAAGGTTTGAAATGACTGCTTATTGAGACGCAGATCATGCTGGGTGTATGTTAGACAGAAAGAGCACATTGGGTCATATTCAATTATTTGGAGACAAGCTCGTTAGTTAGGCGTCAAAGAAATAACTTTGTGTTTCCACCTCGACTGCTGAAGCAGAGTATGTAGCTGCTGCCAGTTGCTGCTCTCAAGTCTTCTGGATGAGGACACAACTTCGAGACTATGGATTCAAGTTTGACAAAATACCGATTTATTGTGACTCGAAGAGCGCTATCGCAATATCAGCTAATCCTGTGCAGCATACTAAAACAAAGCACATTGATGTCAGGTATCATTTTATCAAAGATAATGTAGAAAAAGGTGCAATAGAACTTTACTTTGTAAAAATTGATTATCAGCTTGCAGATTTGTTTACCAAACCTTTAGATGAAAAGAGATTCAATTTTCTTGTATCTAAGCTTGGTATGCTAAATCTCAAGACCTAATCAGCGATTACCTATTAAAGTTTCTTTTATTGTAATTTTTCATCATTTCTTTATCATTAATTATGAAAGGATATATGCACTTTATCATTTTGTTCATGATCTCAGGGGAAGTGAGACAAGACTTTTAGATGATCAACATTATTTTGAGGGGGAGTTTATAGAATTTTTGCATTTACTTAACTACCAAAATTTTTTTGTGTGATGCATGAATTTAGGGGGAGTCCTTTGAATACAACAAAAGGAGTAAGGAAATGATTTCTGATTACTTCATATCAAAACTTGTTCACTCAATGTTTTACTGCTTTCTGCTGTTTACTTTTTAATAAATTTTTGTGAATAAAGTTGCTTTGACATGACTTTGAGACTTTTGCAGATTGAGAGAAGCTATCAAGATCATATCATTATGACTTTAAGCCTGACTTCATGAGATGTAAGACTGAACGACAAAGATTAAATTTCTTATCATAATCTCATATATGGTTGAAAGAAGGATGACTTTCAATCATAGAAAACATATTTTTAAATGTTCAAACTACTTCCCGATTCTTACACAGATTTCATGAATTGGAAGTATCATTTTAAATGTTTTCATTTTATTTGAATTTGAATGTTTTACAAACCGTGTGTTTCCAAAGATAATTACTTGCGTATTGTCTTTTCTATATACTTTCAAGTATTCACACACATCGGTTTGACTTATTGTTCAAAATGTTCTTACCATGTAAGTGTAATTTCCCAATTCAATTAAGCAATTCAAACAATATTCAAGATATGACAATGATAGTTCTAGAGAGAGAGAGAGTAGAGAGAGAAACAATCACAAGTATATTGATATCTAACAATTACACGCATGATACTTGGTTTCATGATCGTTACAAACACTCATGAAACAAACACTATTTATACCTACTACTAAAACACTCACATCACTAAACTCTCACAAAATAGAAACTCTCAAAACACTAAAGTTGACTATTTTGACTTTACAACACTTTGACTTTTCCTATTAAATCTTGGATACAATTATACACTAACAATATCCCCCTTTGTATTCAAGATTTAATAAAAATTTGACAATTGTCTTTAGCACTCTGATTCTTCGAACTTTGACTCTGACAGCTTTAAACTTTGTAGCTCTGACAGTCTTTAGTCTATGATGCTTTGAAGAATCTTGAAAAGTCTTTCACATTTAGTATCTTTGAAAAGTCAACAAGTCTTGAACACGAATCTAAATTCTTGAAACTTTTTAAACTTCAGAAATCTTTCAACTTTTGAGGAATCTTTAATCTCTTATCTTCATTTCTCTGATCTCTGGACTGTCTTCAGAAAACAAACTTTCTCAATCATCATGATTTGACTTTGAATCATCTCGGAATGATTTCTTTTCATCAGTCTTGAAGTATCACTTAATCTTCATTTGACTTAAACTTTCTGAATTTCTTCACAAGTCTTTGAAATTGAACTTTATAAATTTCTCCCCCTTTTTGATGAATTGAGAGAATCAAAATCATCAAAACTCATTTCAATTTCAGCTCAGTCTTTGAAATTTCTCCCCCTTTTTAAATAAAGTAGAACAGTCTTCATGATTTGAACATTTTCCTCCAATTGATCTTGATAATGAGTCGTCAATTCATGAATGTATTTATCCGAATCTTTTCAAATTCAGACAAATTTTGAGTGATAAACCTGAATCAACACATGAAACAGTTAAGAATGCCTGTCAGTAACACAAAGTTAATGTGTACAACGAATGTACAATTTAAGAAGCTGGTTTGATGTTGACTCCCCAGGACATTCATTCAATCATTGAAAAACACAAGGTTTAACTATGAATGTTCTGACAGAAAAACCGATTTTCTGTGTGCTCGTGCATGTGTTATGAAAGAATTAAGCACAATGATTGTGTTTCATAAGGCTCAAAGTATGTAAACCATTGAGACAGCAATGATTATACATAGACTTAAATGTGCATGATGAAGGGTCGAAGGTGGGGCAACTTTCCTTCTTTTTCAATATCAGTATCTTCCAAGTGAAGAACCAATAGCATATGTGTTGCTTCCCCAGAAAATGTGAAACATTCTCTTTTTGAGAAAAGAATGAGTAGTTGGTGAGGTGTTTGCAAGAGATGGCATGGGCTAGGTGACTTTTTCAATGTCATTCACGAAGAAATGTGAAACAACAGTTTATGCGGCTGCCCGTCTCAGAAAGAAGTTTGATGCAGAGTTTGATATTCTTTTACTCTGTTCTCTCACCCTCTTTCTTTTTAAACATTGAAGCTCACTATTAACCAATCTCTCTTTTCCATTTTACCTCTTCATACACCAACACTCAATCTTTTGACCCCTCTCCCCTCTATCACTCAGAGAATACTTCCTGGGTAGGAAACACTGTTATCGTGAATCCATGGAAGTTTTGTTAAGCTCTTACACTGAATCCCATGTATTTTCCTAAAAGCATGTATCTCAATGATTTTCTTGACAATTTAAGCACAAGAAATCATTTGTCAGAATATGTATGCTCATTAAAGATAAGAATGAAATTTGAGCATTTTAAGCATTTAAAATTTCTCAAAACTTTATATGAATGAATAAACATGAAAGAATAGAAATGTTTTGAGAATCTGACAATGATTAAGATCAGATCAAAATTCATGAAGAATAATATTTTGGGATATCAAAGACGTAAGATGTTTATATGAACAATATATAAACATATTAAGAATGAAAGCACATATAATGATGAAATAATGTTTGATTCAAACAGCAATGAATACAAATGACAGGAGTATTACCATAGAAAGATTTATCATTTGATATATGGTAATAACAAAATCAATATGAAGTACTGAACCGATATGTGTGAATACTTGAAAGTATATAGACAAGATAATACACAAGTATTGATCTTTGGAAACACACGATCAGTTAAACATTAAAGCTCAATAATGAAAAACTTTTAAAATCACACTTCAAAATTCATGAAATCTTTTAAGAATGTGAACTGGTTTGAACATTTAAGAAAATGTTTTTCATGTTTGAAAGTTGTTCTTCTTTCAAACAATCAGAGATTAAGATCCAAAGATATTTACCTTTAAGCTCCCCCTTAAATCATGATAGAATGATTTATATCAAATAAGCTCCCTCTGGATATTTGCAAAATATCCTTGTTTTAAACTTTTAAGAACGGGTCCTGATCTGTTGTAATCAGAAACCACACTCTTGACATTGAGGTGCGGGTTTTCAACTGTTTTGTTCAAAAACCTGTGTTATTTAAACTTTGAAGAACGAGTCCTAATCTGTACATAATCATAAGTCGATGTTCTTTCTCTTTGAAGAGCGTGTCTTGAACTGAATTGTCCAAGAGCCAATGTTCTTGCTCCCCCTTAAACCTTGGGTACCTGCAACACAGTTTTAGCTTTTGGTACCCACTGGTATTTGGGTCCTGATGTGTAAGTTGCAGTTCTTGTGGGAGTTACATAATAAGAACCATACCAGTAATTGACAAAATTATTACTTAAAAAGTCATGTGCTCCACATTAAGAACAGCAGATTTTCTTTTGAGCAACCCTGATCCAATGATTAGTAGAGTAAAATATATCAGGTTTACTAAAAGATTTACCTTTATGCACACTGTTGTTTTTAGCATTGGATGTGGAAGCGGATGCTTTGTCCTTCTTCTTCTCATCAGAAGAATCTTTAACTCTCCAGACCATCTGACCTTTCTTTGATTGCTTCCCAAGAGATTTAACATAAAAGTCTGTTGGACTATCAACAGACTTGTCATAAAACAGATTAGATGGTCGGATCTGATTTGATTTGACAATGTTTGGTTTGACAGTTTTCTTTTTGAAAATATTTTTATCATGAATAGAACTTGAAGTTGTTTTGAAAGAACAGACTGATTATGTTGAATTATCAACAGGTGATTGATTAATCACATCAGCTGAAATCTTTTCTAACAAATTGACATTTGCAGCTTCCAAGTCATTTATCTTTTTGGACAAAATGTTTCTTTCAGTAGTAAGTGTATCAAACTTTTGCTTCAAATCAGATCAAGCCATCTGTTCTTTCTGGATGTCTGAGGATAGAACAGATATCTTGGATAAGAGCTTAGATATTTCAGATTCAAAATTTTGACGTTCAAGCTAAAAATCTTTTTCCAAGTTCTTGTTTTGTTCAGAAATATTTTTGAAAATCCCAACATTTCTCTTCTCAACATTTTTCTTTTCAAGATCAAAAGACTTTTTCTTCTCTTGAAAACATTTCCTTTCATTCTCAAGTAAGTCTTATAAAATAGAGATCTGTTTGGGAAATTCAACAGTTTTGTCTTCAAGAACTTTTCTCGCTTTAGCAAATGTGTCTCTTTCAATAATTAAAATCTTTTCAAACTCTGACACTTGCTTTGAGAGTTTTAAACATCTTAGCTCAAGATCCTTCTTCTCTTGGTTAGATTTCTTTGAAATATCAGACAGCTGTTGAGTAGAAGATTTCTCTGAAGCTGCTTTAACTTTATCTACTTGGAGGCTTTTCTTCAGTTCAGCATTCTTTAACTCCGATGCAGATATCTTGTCTTCAAGAGCCTTAAACTTATGTTGAAGCTCAACTGATTCAGCTTGTAACTCTGAAGATTTTTGTTCAGTTGTCTTCAGTTGGCTTTGAAGATTCACAATCTTTCTCTCTTTCAGCTTTAGCTCTTTCTCACATGTTTGAATAGTATTTTCTTTTAAAGCAATAATTTTCTCTTTCTCTTTAATCTCTTTCTCTTTTTCCTTGACGATACCCGCAAAATCAGATTTAACAGTATTAGTACATTTAATACAATCAGGAGTTTTATTAGAATTTGACAATTTAGATTCGAACTCCTGAATTTGTTTTAGAAAAACTGAATTCTGATTTTTCAGTTTATCTCTTTCAGCTTCTATTGCTGGTATCTCAGGCATGTACATGATAGCACAATATCTCCTGACAAAATAGTAGACATCTTGATATCTGAAAAAAAAATTACTTCAAAAAGATCGTCAAAAATCAGAAAATTTTGATCACTATAAGAAAAATGTCCCCCTCCACATACTTAGCACGGGGGTCCTGCTACCCGGTTAGCAGGTAGGGTCAAGAGGCAACACCCTTGTAGGGTCTGGGGGCAGTGCCCCTAGAAAAAAAATCCTGACATATTGAATGTATGCTTGAAATGATCGTTCCCAAAATATTCAGAAAAAATTTGACTTGAAAATCAAACTTGAACAACACTTGAAAAAATCAGAAAAATTTCTAAGTCTAAAACTCGCATAACAAAGAAAGTCGCAAATCACTATTCACTACACTTCGAGCTAACAGGCTTGTGCGCGTTTCTGGTTCGCGCATAACACTACGTACGCGTTTCTCGATTCGCGCAAATAGCAGTGTGCGCGTTTTGACTTCTAGCAAATCAAGACGTGCGCGTTCTATACTTAGAAAATTTTCGATAAATCTGAAACTCGCTAAATGCAAACTCGCAAGACTAGGAAACTCGCAAAGCACTGTTCACTTCACTTCGCGCTAACAAGGTTATGCGCGTTTCAAGTTCACGCAGATCGAAGGATGCACGTTTGAGGTTCGCGCTAGAAGGGATGTGCGCGTTTTTGAGCTTTTGCGTGTTTTGATTCCTTTGATATGCGAGTTCTTCACTTTGAATCTTGCGTGAAGTCTGGATCTTGCGTATTCTTCATCTGTTTTAGAACACATTTTTAATACGAATTTCAGGCTAAAAACAACAAAACACAATGAATTGATTCAATAACAGTTCGACTTTTTAAAAAAAACGAATTTCACAAAAATTCAAAATTGAATGAGATTTGGTGCGAATTTCAAGATCAAATATAAACAAGAAACGTTCTTATTCACTAAATGAACACTAGGGTGCCATTTTCTTGCATTAACAATGATTTATCAAGAAAATTTTCATTGAACAGTGAAACTGATAACACGTTCTGTGTGTTCTTGAAATTTCAAGATTTCAATCAATCCAAGTGATGTAATCTCCTCTGAATGATTTTGGTTTAGCTCTGATACCAATTGTAAGTGTAATTTCCCAATTCAATTAAGCAATTCAAACAATATTCAAGATATGACAATGATAGTTCTAGAGAGAGAGTAGAGAAAGAAACAATCACAAGTATATTGATATCTAACAATTACACGCATGATACTTGGTTTTTATAAACTCTTACAAGGCTCAAGGCTTATATACCAAGAACTTCTCTCATGACAAGTAAACTCTCAAAGACTAATGTTGACTATTTTGACTTTACAACACTTTGACTTTTCGTATTAAATCTTGGATACAATTATACACTAACACACCATGTCTCAAATTTTGAAACATATTTTTTCGATGGTAAGACACCCTGCTTGAATTTCAATGAATATTCAGCGTTAATCCGCCGTTCAAAAAAAATCATTTCTAAAACGTTTCATTCAAGAATGTCTATATTTTGTTTCATATATACAATATCATTTCTGATCATTTTCATACAATGTCAGGTTTTCAAACAAGTTTCTTGCATTCATATATATTCATTCGATTTACTTGTTTGAAATATCTTCAATGTTTAAAATGCTCATATCTTCATGATAATATTCTGAGCATACAAACATCTGACTTGTATTTGAGCTTTAATTGTTCAAGTTAAACCATTTTGAGCAACATATGCTTCATAAAAAAATATGGGTTCTTTGTGCTAGGACTTCAATGAAACTTCTATGGATTCACGTTAACCATTGTTTCCTACCCAAGAAGTTAATCCATATTGATTGAATGTGAGGAGTTGAAAAGAAATTAGTGTGGGTTGTGCGTTGAGATCAAATGAAAAAGAGAGTTTGGTTAGATGTGAGTTTAATGATTAAAAGAAAGAGGGTGAGAGAACAGAGTAAAAGAATATCAAACTCTGCACCAACTACTTTCTGAGTCGGGCAGCCACATTACTAATGTTTCATAAATCTTCGTAAACATTATTGAAATAGGTAAATAGCCCATTCCAACTCTTGATAAAACCCCACCAGCCACTCATTTTCTGCTTAAAAAGAAAGTGTTTAATATTTCTAGGGGACACAACACATTATCTATCTGATTTTCATTTGGAAAATCTGGATATTGAAAAAGAAGGAAGTTTGCCCCATCTTCGCAATTCAATCATGCACATTGAGTCTGTGTTTATCTACTGTTGTCTCAGTGGTTTACACAATGTTTAGCATTATAAAAGCAATCATCATGTGCTTAAATTCTTTCTACACTTGCACGAACACACAAGCAAATTGTTTTCTTGTCATAACATTCATAGAAATTTCCTTTTGTGGTGTTTCAATAATTGGATGGAAGCCCTGGAGGAGTGAACATCACAAAAGCTCCTTTACTATATGTATTTGTTACACACAGTGACTTAGTGTTACTGACAGGCATGTTAACTGATTCATTTGTTGATTCAGGTGTTACTTTCATAGTTTGTCTAGATTTGAAAAGATCTAGATGAATACTTTGTTCGAATTGGTAATGAATCAGAGGCTCCGTATGTAAGATAAGTGGTCAGAACATATAAAGACATTTCTTGTGAAAGTTTTGATGCTATAGATGATATCTTCATCAAAAAGGGGGAGATGAATTTAAGAAATGTCTGAGTCAAAAATTTCAAAGTCAAAGAATTGTTTGAGATTAAAGGTTAATTGTGAAAGAAGGATGCAAAGTTGAAGATTTCTGAAGATGTGCTGAGACTTTACAGAAATTTTATTTGATGGTTAGTTGCTAAAGCAAACAGAGCTGAAAATGGAGATAATTTCTTTCTGAAGTCTGAAAGAGACAGACTTGGGAAGAATACAGTCAAAGAAAGGGGAGATTGCAATGTTTGTGCTTAAAGAAGAAATTTGTTAAAAAGGGAAGATTGTAAATATGAAGCCTAAAGAGAAGACTGAATTGCAAAATTTTTCAAAGATGATCTTGAATCCAAAGGGGGAGATTGTTAGAGAATGTTTATGTTGGATACAAGATCATGATGACCAGAGGTCAAAATACAAGAAGTCAAAAGCTGGAAAGTCAACTCTCAGACAAAGTCAAAGTCTAGTGTAATAAAAGTCAAAGTCAACATTGTATTTCTTGTTTTATAGTGTTGTAAGAGTTTGTTTTGTTTGCGCGTTTCTGCTTTGTTGTAGCTTGTGTTTTTTTTATCTGTAGTATAAAAGGGTGTGCGTATAATAGACATGTAACTAGAAAGAGAGTGTATCTGATTCATTATGTATTGAGCGTGTTCTTGAGTTAGTGAGAGAAATATTGTACTGTGAATTTGATATCAATAAAGAGTGTTTGAATTGAAAATCTATTATATATATATCTTCATCTACACACATTGTGGAACACACATGCAGCAAGGTATTGAACAAGGGCTGCACGGCCCGAACCTGCACCTATCTGGACAGACAGAGGACATTCATTCATCCTTTGTGCCACACTTAGCTGTGGAAACCAAATCCACCCCAACCTCTAAAAAGGATGGTGGTGTACCTATAAGTGTCCACTTGCCTAAGGACACGACAGAATCCCCCACAGAGGCATTTGTCGCCTCTGTAGCACACATGAAAGACCCCCAAACCACTTCAGAGTTGGTGGTGCGAGATCACGATAGTTATGAGGCTCTAGAACAACCACAGGATTCAATCAATATGAATCTTGAGGGAGCCTCAGAACCCTCCCCTAGGAGACCTGTTGACAGAACTTTCATAGATGATCCCCTGGTGGAACATCAAGGATTGGAAAGAAATCCTCCAGAGCTCAACATTCTCACACGCTCTGAAGGTGCCAAAGACTCGTTGGCCAAATCTGGAACATGTGTTGTTCCAGAGGTTACCACGGACTCCTATGTCACAAAGGGTGAGTTTAAAGCCTTTACTGACTTGGTAATCCAAAAACTTGATGAGTTGAAAAGCTCATTGTTAGTGTATTGTTGTATCCAAGATTTAGAGTGAAAAGTCAAAGTCTGTAAAGTCTAGAAAAGTCAAACAAATACGCTTTGTGAAAAGCTTGTAAGAGTTTAGATTGGATAAGCATATGAGAGCTTATGCTTTGTGAGAGTTTGTCAAATAGATATATGAGTGTTTAAACTTGTGAGAGTTGATGTGATTGTAGAAAGTAACATTCAAGTTTGTGAAATATACGACTACTGAAGTTTTCTCTCTCTACACCCTCTCTAGACTTAGATCATAAACTGTCAAATCTTGATGTTGGCTTGATTTGGGAACTCACATTTGGTATCAGAGCCTACCCCATAATCATTCAGACAAATTACATCACTTGGATTGGATCGAATTCTGGAAATTTTTCAAGAACACGCAGAACGAATTCTCATTGTCACTGTTGGATCGAATTTACATGTGTTAATTGTTCTTTGATTGTAAAAACGGTGTCATAGGATTCGTTTGATGTAATAGATTCTTTCTTGATTACACAGATTCACGAATTACTCACAAAATCAGATCGAATTTTGGATTTATTTGGATTTTCTTGAAAAACCACTCAAACAATGTATCTTGACGAATTGCACTGTATTTTGTTGTTTCTAATCATGTTTGTTGATTAGAAAAGTGTTTAGTATTGAATTTCGATCATATTGGTTCCATTTGTTAAGAGATTTGATGGTCTACATTGATTTTGGATTGAATCCGTGAGTCTAAGGAACAAATACGCTAGATTCAAACTTCACGCAAAGGAAGAACACGCTAAGTACTGAAGAACACGCACAATGAAAAACATGGGATTTTATGTGTTTTCTGCGAGTTTGCGTGATTCGCGCATGTAGTGATCTGCGAGAAGTCAATATGAGCATATCTCTTGGTGCAAGTTCTTGGTTCATTCTGCGAGTTTCGATTCTGTGAGAAGTTCTTGGTGCGAGTTTGCATTCTGCGAGTTTCATATTTCTCAAAATTTTCTAAGTACGCAAAGGGTCTTGCGAGTTTTGCCTGATCTACGAGTTTGTGTTTGTTTGAGAACTCAAGTTGATAAAAAGTTTCTAAGTACAAAACACGCACGTAGTTGTGTGCGAGAAGAACAAACACGCTCATCGTTGCCTGCGAGTTTTGTGAAACGCGTACGTAGTGGTCTGCGAGAAACAACTACGCGCACAAAGCATTCTGCGAGAGGTTCAGTGAACAGTTCTTTGCGAGTTATGTGGTCTGCGTGTTTTTGTGGTTTACGAGTTCCAGAGTTAGAAATTTTTTCTGATTTGTTTCAAGTGGTGATTCAAGTTTGACTTTTCAAGTCAACCTTTTTTGGATATTTTGGGGCGATCATTCATTTCAAGCCAATTCTTTTTCATTCAATATGCCTACTACTGATGAAAAAAGGAATACAGTATTGTCAGCGAGAGATGTTGCCATCATGTATATGCCTGAGATACCTATAATAGAGGTTGAACGTGATAAACTAAAGAATCAGAATTCAGCTCTTCTAAAACAGATTCAGGACTTTAAATCTAAATTGTCAAATTCTGATAAAACTTCTGATTGTGCAAAATGTGCTAATAATTCCAAATCTGATTTTACAGGTATTCTCAGCACAAAAGAGAAAGAAATTAAACTGAGAGAAAGAGAGATAAATCTTCTTCAAACTAAAATTAAGATAACTAAGAAGAATTCTTCATAAATTAAAGTTGAATCAGTTGGTTTACTCAGCAAATTGAAGGAGTTTGAAGAGAAGATTTCTGCCTTGGAAGCAAAGAATGCTGATCTGTTGAAAAGTCTTCCAGCTGAAAAAGAGAAAGTTGTTGAAAAAGCTAATCTGGAGAAAATTTACAACAAAAAATTGTCTGATTTTTCCAAGAAACCTTTACAGGAAAAGAAAGATTTAGAGCATAGATGTCTGAAACTCTCTAAGTAAGTGTTAGAATTTGAAAAGATCGTAATAACTGAAAGAGACACGTTTGCAAAAGAGAGACAAGTTCTTGAAGAAAAAGTTATTGAATTTCCCAAACAAATCTCTATGTTACAAGACTTACTTGAAAAAGAAAGAAAAGCCTTTCAAGAAAAGAAAAAGTCTTTTGAGATTGAAAAGAAAAATACTGAAAAGAGAAATGTTGGGATTTTCAAAAGAAATTTCTGAAAAGAACCAGAACTTCGAAAAAGATTTTGAGCTAGAACGTTAAAACTTTGAAAATGAAATATCTAAGCTCACATCCAAGATAACTGTTCTATCATCATATATTCTTAAAGAACAGATGGTTAGATCTGATTTGAAGAAAAAGTTTAACACTATTTCTGAAGAAAGAAACATTCTATCCAAAAAGATAAAGGACTTGGAAGCTGCAAATGTTGAATTGTCTGAAAAAATTTATGTTGATGTGATTACTCAATCACCTATTCACAATTCAACCGAATCAGTTTGTTCTTTTAAAACAGCTTCAAGTTCCATTCATGAAAATGTTTACAAAAAGAACAGTGTCAAACCAAACATTGTCAAATCAAATCAGATTCGTCCATCTAATCTATTTTATGATAAATCTATTGATAGTTCAGAAAGCTTCTATGTCAAATCTCTTGGAAAGAGTTCTAAGAAAGGACAGATGGTGTGGAGAGTGAAAGGTTCTCTTGATGAGAAGAAGAAGGACAATTCATTCGTATCCATAACAAACGCCAAAAAGAACAATGCGCATAAAGGTAAATCTTTTGGTAAACCTGATATGTTTTATTCTACTAATCATATGATCAGGGTTGCTCAAAAGAAAATATGTTGTTCTTACTATGGAGAGAATGACTTTGTTCAAAGAGAAACTGGTCATCACCGGTACGGATCTTACAGAATAACTTCTCATAAATATGATTTTAAAATATTTAAATCTATTGAGAAGTGGATTCCTAAATCTAACCTACTAGGACCCAAATACCAGTGGGTACCAAAACCTATTAAATCTGATCTGCAGGTACCACAGGTTTAGGGGGAGCAGGAACATAGACTTCTGATTACAACAGATCAGAACTCAGACTTTAATGTCAAAGATATTGACTTCTAAGTACTACAACTTAGAACTCAAACTACAATGTTAAAGGACTTAGACTTCTAAACACATCAGTTTAGGACTCGGTCTTCAATGTTTAAAGACAAGTATATTTTGCAAATATCCAAGGGGAGCTTAACTGAATCTAAATCATTTTATCATGATTTGAGGGGGAGCTTAAATGTAAGTATTTTCTGATCTAGATTTCTGATTGTTTGAAAGAAGAACAACTTTCAAGCATGAAAAATGTTTTCTTAAATGTTCAAACCACTTCTCTATTCTCAAAAGATTTCAAGAATTAAGAAGTGTGATTTTAAATGTTTTTCATAATTAAGCTTTAATGTTTAACTGGTCGTGTTTTTTCCAAAGATCAATACTTGTGTATTATCTTGTCTATATACTGTCAAATATTCACACACACCGGTTCAGTACTTCATTTGAATTTGTTATTACCATGTCTCATAAAGAAACAATTTTTCGATGGTAATACCCTCATTTGTGATTCAAAGTTGTTGAGCATCAATTATCATTTCAATCTTTGAGCGTTCATTTCAAAATTGTTTATATTCGTTCATATAAACAAACTATCAAGTTCTTTGATACCCTAACCATTTGACGTTCATATTTTGAGATAGTTGATCTGATTGATACATTGTCAGATTCTCAAAACAATTTTCTTGATTTCACTTCATTCATTCAATATTCTTGTTTTGAGAGTCTTCAAAGTTCAAATGCTCAAATTTCATTCTTATCCTTAATGAGCATACATTTATATGACAATGATATCATGTGGTTAACGGTTCAAGTTAAATTATTGAGCAAATACTCTTTTTAGGATAAAAATACATGGGATTCATGTGAGAGCTTAAACAGAACTTCCATGGATTCACGTTAACCAGTGTTTCCTACCCCAGAAGTAATCCTAGAGTGATTAAGGGGTGAGGGGTTTAAATCAAAGAGTGGGGGAGATAACTCATCCGATTGAGTTTTTCTCAGTGTGTGGAGCGGAAAAATGTGAATGAGAGTTTGGTTAGAAGTGAGCTTAAATGTTAAAAAGAAAGAGGGCGTGAGAACAGAGTTAAAAGAATATTAAAACTCTGCACCAACCACTTTCTGAGTCGGGCAACCACATCTTTTGATTGGTTTACATTCTTTGGTGACCATCACTGAAAAAGGCAGTGAGCCCATGCCAACTCATGCATTAACCCCACCAACCACTTGTTTCTTTCTTAAAAAAGAAATGTTTCATTTTCTTCAGGGACGCAGCATATCTACTATTTGATCTTCACTCGGAAGATTTAGATATTGAAAAAGAAGGAAGTTTGCCCCACCTTCGCACCTCTTTCATGCACATTGAGTCTGTGTAAAACTTGTTGTTGTCTCAACAATTTACATAATTTGAGCCTGTTCAAGCTTAAGTAGCTTCAATCATTTCTACACTTGCACGTACACACAAGGAATGAGTTTTCTTGTCATAACATTCATAGAAAATTTCTTTGTGGTTTTTCAATGATTGAATGGAAGCCCTGGGGGAGTAAACATCACAAAAACTCCTTTCCAATGTACATCTGTTGTACAAAGTGGCTTTGTGCTACTTACAGGCATGCTAACTGTTTCATCCGTTGAATCAGGGTTACAACGTTTATTATATCTAAATTTGAAAAGATTTGGGTATATACATTTCTTATGAATTGACGGATACACTGATCAAAAGAGCAAAGATTGTCATTTTATAAAGGGGGAGATTGTTATTGTATCATAAAAAGGGGAATTCATATTCAGAGAAAGTAATGAAATTGAAGAAGTTTTGATGATCATGATGCTCACAATCATCAAAAAGGGGGAGAAATTCTAAAAGTTCAATTTCAAAGTCATAATTTCAAAGCCATAAAAAGATGTCAAAGTGGAAAAGACTTGTGGAGAATTTTTGAAAGTTCAATTCAATCAAGTCTGATGAAAAGAAATTATTCAAAGATAATTCAAAGACAAATCAAGATGACTCGAGAAAGTTTGATTTTCCAAAGACAGTCCAGAGATCAAATAGATGAAGATACCAAGCACTCAAATATTCCTCAAAGTTGTCTTAAAGTTCAAAATTGCAAAGTTCAAAAGTTTCAAGAATTTAAAGTTTTTGTTAAAGACTTGATGACTTTACAAAGCTTTGTCAAAGACTTTTCAAGATTCTTCAAAGCATCAAAGTTTAAAGATTATCAGAGCTTCAAAGTTTAAGACTGTCAGAGATAAAGTTTGAAGAATCAAGAGCTAAAGACTATTGTCAAAAAAAATTTAAATCTTGAATACAAAGGGGGAGATTGTTAGTGTATTGTTGTATCCAAGATTTAGAGTGAAAAGTCAAAGTCTGTAAAGTCTAGAAAATTCAAACAAAGTCATAGCTTGTAAGAGTTTAGATTGGATAAGCATATGAGAGCTTATGCTTTGTGAGAGTTTGTCAAATAGATATATGAGTGTTTAAACTTGTGAGAGTTGATGTGATTGTAGAAAGTAACATTAAAGTTTGTGAAATATATGACTATTGAAGTTTTCTCTCTCTACACTCTCTCTAGACTTAGATCATAAACTGTCAAATCTTGATGTTGGCTTGATTTGGGAACTCACACTCATTCACTCCCAAAGAACAGATCCCAAGTGATATCGCAGAGGCTCTGCGGGCCAACACAGAGGCTCTGCAAGCCCTTCAAAGAACTTCAGAGCAGCACTCTGCTGATATCAAAAAGCTCATGGAAACCTCTGCAACAATGAAAGACTTCGACAATTGCGCCAAATCCATCAACATTCAAACAGACGCCATTAAACAACTTGGGGACATTTCCATGGAAGAAATGGCTAAATTTGCAGCTGAAGTCACAACATCTGGGGTGGATGATCTAACCAGGCTCAAAGAGGAAATCAAGAACATGACTCGCAGTATCATGGTCCTAATTCAGGCTTCAGCCTCATCCTCTGCCCCACCACCACCACCCTCTGCGGTGAACATACAAGCCATGACTACCAAAGAAGAACTACAAGCCATGGGTCGTATGCTTCTAAAGGATCTGAATCTTCTGGGGTCCGACATCTCCAAGGAAGGGAAATCAGTTGCAGAAGAGCTCAAAAAGACGGTGGACACACTCAAGTTTAAATTAGATTATGAGGTAAAGAAGCTCTCTCTCGCTGCAGAGGATGTAATGACCAAGATCTCAAAGCATACAGAAGAATGCCTTTGCAAGAAGAAGAAAAGGAAGGAACCAAGCAGAGGCAGCGCAGAAGAGGGCTAAGCATGATGATCAGGACCCTGATGCCTCTGGCCCTGGCCATCATGAGGGGGAGAAGGCTACAACATCCAAAATCTCTGTACCTATAGTTGTCACTCCTCTTCAGGCCTTACCTCTACAGAAAGAACCTTCAGAGGCATACAGAACTCAAAGATACAAATCTTGTGCCTCTAAGAGAATAAACAAGGAAGCTTAAATCAATCAGGTAATCATCTCTAGAGAACCACAGAAGGCAAAGGTCAGTGTTGGCTCTGAAGAAATTGCTGAAGGACTTGCAAAATTTGTGGAACCTTCAAGTCCTAAACTAATGCCCACTGCACCTATCCCCAAAGTACAATTCTCCAGCCTTGATCCAGTAAATGCCACTGAAATCACCGAGGCACATCCACAGAGCTCAACAAAGATATACTCTTAACCGAAGAAACAAAAAATACTCTCTAAGCAAAAAGACAAAGAGGACAGAGTGAAACAAATCGTTCAATCGGTGGATGCTATGAGGATCCCTATCCCAAGGCCACCATCGAAAGAACTGAAGTTTAATGAGAATATTCACACATACCTCTACAGCGCAGAACCAGAGATCGTGTTCATTGCACCAAATCTGCATCCTCTGATAAAAGAAGATGTCAAAAGGAGGTTTAAGGAAACGACTCAAGACAATTCCGAAGTATTCTCTACAGAGGATATAAAGTGGGTGATAAGAATCACTCTGCACTCCTTCTCAAACAAAACGATAATGTATGCTAAGTATTTAGTCGAGAAAAAAGATAGGAAGCAGTATTCTTTCACAGATGCAGATCTGAAGAACCTTTGCGCCTATGATCTTCCTCAACTTCATGCTTTCACAGAGCAACGACTAGAAAAAAGGAAGAATTACATGATTACAAATGGCAGGATCAAGGAAGTCATGCGCGAACATGTTAAATATCATAGCAAAATGGACTTCGAGGTGGCTCTACAGCTTGGAGTCGAGAAGCTATCGATAACCAAACCAGATGACAAATTCCTTGGAATCGAAGAAGTAACATCAAACTCACTAATCACAAAGCCCGAATTCGGATTCATCTACACAGACGATGATGGATGCAAGAAGATGTTCAAGCCCAATCAAAGTCACAAATACTCGAACAGTACTCTGCTGAAGATCAAGTACACAATTCTGAGAAAAAAGGGAACTGAGATTGTGCAAGAAGGACCTCTAGAGAAGATGATTGAGATGATTGATGCTCAAATCAAATACAGGGAGCTCATTTTATCGATGAAGAAGACCTTAGCCGAAAGCTTTACCAATCTGATAATCAATTTCCCTCAATAATCCTTGTAATAGTTTAGTTTTTTTCATTCAATGTAACTTAAAGAGCATGTACTTGCCTTCTGGAATTTCCTTATGAATGAAAAATTAGTCTTCAGAGATTGAGTTCCTTTCACCTTTTTTGTTTCTAACTTAGCCAAACACTTATCATTCCAATATTTTATTTTTCAATACTTAGGGGGAGATTGTTAGCTCCAACTCATTTGTATAGAAGTATTGAAAAATAGGCTAAGTGTAGGAACCTCAAAAGACTGCTCAAATCACCAAGTACACCATAGAAGTTGCAAGCTCAGAAGACCCTGTCGACCATCTACTCGAGAACTTAACCTGAAGACAGTTTCAGATCACAGAGCCTCTGTGGTCACTCATAAAGCCTCTGTGACGGCTAACCTCTGGAGATGAAAGACGGAAGATTTCGTGACAATGGTTCAAGACAAGACCAAATGCAGAACACGTGAGCCTGCTGTACGAAGATTCTAAGGATCATTTGTGCGCGTCCCGCGTTCTTTAACTTTCCAGGTGGCATTCCTTTTGTGGAATGTCAGCTTCTGTCTTGTACTATTGTGTGTTCCTCGTCCTATATGAGGGGAACACTTTCTGTTTTGAAATCACGCGAGCACACACTAAACAGAGAGAACGTTGTATTTTCTTGGAGCATATTAGCACACACAAGTGAGTGTTATTGGTGTATTTTACAAGTTAATGAAGCAGATTCTTCAGTAAACATTTCTATACATTTCCTGTTTCTGTTTATTACTTGCTAGTATGTTTACTACCATTTACGCTCTATTGTACTACACTCAAAAACGCTTCCGCACTCTTAATAAAAAAAATTTGTGTAGTTAATAGTAAATCAAGTTTAGAACAACAAACTTGGGATCAACACTCACCTTCTTGATCGTTACGTTGTCTTGAATAACATCACCACAACCCAGAATTGGTGAAAACTGGTCATTCCCGAAGCGCACGTTCCCGCAGTATTTCTCTGTATAATAAGATAATATATCTTTCTGCCCGGTCATATGCTTGGAGCAACCAAATACCAAGTACCACATATGACGGGTCTGCACAAGAGAAATTTGGGAATAATCGGTTTAGGTACCCATTTATTCTGGGTCCCTTTAGGTTAGTGCAAGATTTTGGCACCCATATAAATTTGGGTCCTCTTTTGTTTTGAAATTCATGAGAATGATGTATATAATAATTTCCGAACCAACAATCAGAATTTTGTCGAGTCACAAAATCATTTCGACGATATGTAGACAACTGGTTAGTAATCGGAGATAATTGGAACAATTGCTTTATTGAATATTTCTTGTAAGAAGTTACAAGATTTGTTTTTGTAGAAGAAATGTTACCAACAAAATCAGTACTACTAACAGAAATTCTATTACATTCAGAATCCGAAAATAACTTTGTAAGCTCTCTAACTTTCTTCTTTGGTCGCCATTCAGTTCTTACTTCAGACCTTTTCTTGCTCAGTTCTGAAACAAAAGATTTAGATTTGTTAGGAAAATGAGATTTCTGAGTTTGTCTTTTCTTTTGCTTACCTGTGTTGGTCCGTTTCTGTGAGTGCCTTTTCTTTTGCTTTTTACCTTTTTCATAATAATCAGTACACATAGAAACTGATTCACCAACCTTAGATGATGATTCACCAACTTCAAACATACTAGGTAAAGCTTCAGAGTTAATCATGAAATCAGAATGATCTGGAAGTTTTGCATTGAAGTCAAACATATCAATACTTTCATCTGTTAGAGCATAAATATGTTGGATACAAGATCAAGAAGACTGAAGGTCAAAGTTCAAGAAAGTCAAAGCTGAAGAAAGTCAAATCTCGTCAAAGTCAAAGTCTTTTGTAATAAAAGTCAAATTGTATTGTATTTGTATTTGTTTTTCCTTGTTTTAGTTGTAGATATAAATAGTCTTGTTTTATGTAGTGGTAGTAAGTTGTATGAAGAATTCATTGAGAGAGAGAAAGTTCGTTTGAGAGAAATCTGTAGAGAGAGAGAGAGAGTTCTAGAGAGAGAAAGATTGTAATCGTTGAATTTGAAAGTGAAATCAAACAGGTAATTGATTCTTGTTTGTGTTTGTTTTTTGATTAATTGCATTTAGGAACTAGAATCTGGGAATAACAATTGGTATCATAGCAGATCCAAATCGAAATCAGATCAAGAAATTCAAGAAAGTTTGGTTCGACACTGTGTTCTTGAGCCGAGAATCGAATTTCGAGTTTTTGTGTGTATTTGGAGTTGTAATCGATTAGGTTTTGTTCATATAGTATAATCGATCGAGTCTGTGTAGGTAATTTCAAGAATTGCACTGTAATCGATCTTTGATTTTGGTTTTTGTTGAGTTTGAAGTTCACGAGTCGAGAGCACTGTATTCAAATCAATTTGTATCGTTTTGTGTATTTGATCGAAATTAGTTGTTAGAATTGTGTTCTAGATGTTTAGGCGAGCAAATTGTCAAATTTTTGTACTTTAATTCGAGGTCTAGAGTGGTATTTGGTGAAATCTTGTTTGATTTTTGAAGTTTGCGCAAGATCCAAACTTTGTGCAAGTTCGTTGAGGTTTACGCAAGTTCATCTAAGGTTTGCGCAAGTTTTATCGAGAATTCATCAAGTGTTCTTTATTGAGGTTTGCGTAATCAACGTGAAACGCAAAGTAAGCTTTGCGTATTCAACGAGAATCGAGAAGTGAGTTTTACGTATTCAACGTGAAACGAAAAGCTGAAGATTGAGTTTGGATCGAAAAGTCCACTTTGCGCAATCAGTGGGTTAAAAGAAGTTCATGTTTGCATATTTCACATGTCCCGCAAAGTAAACTTTGCGCAATACACTTGTCACACAAAGTGAGCTTTGCGCAAGTAACTAGACACGCAAAGCTATTTCACACACAAGACTTGGTTTGCGTATTCAGAGTGACACGCAAAGTGTGGATTGCGCATTCAGAGTGTTACGGTAAGCTTGTTTTACTTAGAATTTTTTTTCTGAGATTTTTTTTAAAACTGTAATATAGCCTTTAATAGTGAAAAAAATTTATCTAGGGGCGCTGTCCCATGACCCCACCCGCTAACCGGGTAGCGGGACCCCCGTGCTAAGTCTGCGGAGGGGGACAAAATTCTGTAGTGATCAAAAATTCCTATTTCAAAGATTTCTTGTATTTTTGTGATTTCATATTTTGGACTAACGATCAGTTCTAGTTTCTTATTGCAAATATTTTTCAAACAGGTTTAATCAAGATGACTTCCAAAGACGCTCTTTCCATCGACACTGATGTCAAGCCTCCAGTTCTTTTTAAAGGAGAGTACGAACAGTGGAAGGATCGATTCCTTGATTTCGTGGACCGGCACACAAATGGAGAAAATATTCTTCTGTCCATTACAGAAGGTCCTATGGTACCAATCACAGTTCAAATACCTGATGATGACTCATCTGGTAGTGAAGATGGTACTGAGGAAAGAGATCAAAAGATGAAAACAGTTCAAGTAGAGTATGCACAGTATTCTGAGGAACAGAAAAGCCGATATAAAGCAGATAAACAGGCAAGATCCTTACTTCTTCAGAGCATTCCGAATGAGATCTACATCAAGATTGATAGTTACAAAGCAAATGCTAAGAAGATGTGGGATCAATTGCAAAAGATGATGATGGGATCTAAGATTGGGAATCAGATGAAAGTGGCTAACTGCATCAATAGCTATGAAGAATTTAAAGCCAAAGAAAATGAAAGCTTAGAAGATACTTATGAACGGTTTGTCTTGCTTCTAAATGAATTGACAAAGAACAAAGTCAAAAAGAAGCAGCTTGAGAACAATGTCAAATTTCTGAGTATCCTACAACCTGAATGGAAGAAGCATACACGTAGGATGAAGCAGATGAAGGATTTGAATGATATTCCGTTACATGAGGTTTATGAGACTCTGAGGCAGAATGAAGAAGAAGTGGAAGAGAAAAGAGCTGAGAAAAAGAAGGCAGAAAAGATTCTCGATCCTATTGCATTGGTAGCCGGAGAGAAAAAGAAAGAAAAGAAAGAGAAGAAGAAAAAGAAGAAAGTGCTTACAAGTTCTGAGTTTGAATCTGAATCAGATGGTGATGATGGAGAAAGTCTGAAACAAGCAATGCTTTTACTGACTCGAGCTTTTCAAAAGAAATTCTACAAGAAGCCGGGATCCAACTCTCAAAGATATTCTTCATCAAGTTCCAAGAATCATGAGCACTGAGAAAGAGTGGAAGGAAAGCGACATGAAGAGAATCGGTATATGGAAAGGAATCCAGAAGAAAGGAAGAAGTTCGTGAATGATTACACCGTTGCTGAAAAGCCAACAAATGATCCAATCAAATGCTACAACTGTGGCAAGATTGGACATTTTGTTAAAGATTGTCGAAAGCCAAAGGTTCGAAACTCTCAGTATTATCAGAACAAACTGCTATTGGCCAAACAGCAAGAAGCAGGCATAGCATTAATGGCTGAGGACGAATTTTGGTTGGATCATTCTGATCAAGAGGATGATAAAGAGAAGGAAGAAACTGCTCATCTCTGTCTAATGTGAAAAGAGGTCAAGTATGATGAGTCAGATGACGAGACAGCTGATGAGGTATTAAACTTAACTGAAAAAGATTTTATAACCAAAATGGAAGCTATGATGGTTGAGCTTAATGATCTTCAAGTAAAACTGAAGAAAGAAAAAGACAGAGTTGCTAAAAGAAAAAATAAGATCTTTGAGCTTAATAAGTCTGTTATTGGGAACAAAGATCTAATTGATTCTTTACGCAAGTCTGCTTCTGATTCTAAACTTCAAGTAGATTGTTTTGAAAAGAAGATTTCTGATTTTGATGTTAAAATTTCTAAGTATGAGTTTGAAAAGAAAGAATCTGCACTAACTGTTCATAAACTGCAGGTTGAGAACAAGCTTTTGAATAAGAAGGTAAATGGTCTGGAAGCCAAACTCTATGCAAGAGGCCAAACAGATCAAACTATCTTTCTTAATGCACCTAACGAAGAGACTGATGTTAAAGAAAAATGGGGACTTGGTTTTGAAAACCCCCATTACCTTAAGAAAGCCATCAGAAAACAACCAGCACTTTATAATTTTGATTTTCTTGCTTGTGCTGGTAAACATACTCATTTAAAACCCAAATTTGTTACCAATTTACCAGAAGAAGTTGAGGCCAAAGAAACTGAAAATAGTAAGAATGTTAAGAAAATGCAACTACCATTTAACTATGCAAAGTTAAATGATAGTTATCTTTCAGAAACACCAAAAGTTATTTCAAACGACTATTTTGCTAGTTATTCTGTTTCTGAGATTAAGGCAAAACCTGCAATTGCCAAGGTTTATGTTCCTCCACTTATTCTTGAAAGCAAAATAGTTGACCTTGAAAATGTTTTATCTGATGAAAAACTTTTGGTTGATATTCAACAAAGTGTATTTTCTACAGTATTAAAGAACACGGTTTTTCAATCTACATCTACAAAGTGTTCTAAAGTTTCTAAGGCACCTCAAACTTCGTCTGATAATTTTGATGACTTATTTGAGTCTGCAAATGACTTTCTTAATTCTGATGATAGGTGCATAAAAGAAATTGATATGTTTGACTTCAATGCTTCTCTTCCTGATCATTATACTTGTCTTATAGATGATAAACTGTTACCAAGTGTTCTTAAAACTGATGAGTCATCAACTAAGGTTGGTGAATCAGTTTCTGTAACTGCTGATTACTATGCTCAAGGTAAGAAACATAAGAAACAACGATTACAGAAACAGAAATACACTGGTACACAAAAGAAAATTCAATCTCAGAAATCTGATTTTCCTAATAATTCTAAATCTTATGTTTCAGATTTAAGGAAGAAAAGGTCGAAAGCGAGATCTGAATGGCGACCAAAAAGGAAGAATGATGAGATAGCTGAATCAGTTTCTGATAATTCTTGTAATAGATCAGTTAGTAGTGATAATGATGTAGTTGATCAACTTGCTTGTCCTAAACAAAACCTTGTAACTTCTTACAAGCGGTATTCAATAAAGCAATTGATTCAATTATCTCCCATTACTACTAATTCTTATCATTATTGGAGAAATGATTTTGCTTATTCTCATAATTCTTCTGATGGTATGGATCTTATCATGTGTATTCTTCAAGATCAAATATTTTTAAAGGTTTTCAAAAGAACAGAGGGTCCATTTTCAAATGGATACCAAAATCTTGTGCTAATTTGTTAGGACCCGTTTTTAAATGGGTACCTAAAGTTATTGTTTCCTGATTTCTCTTGCAGACCCGGCATATGTGGTACTTGGACAGTGGATGTTCCAAGCATATGACTGGGCAAAAAGCTTTATTGTCTAATTATACAGAGAAATTCAGTGGAAATGTCAGATTTGGAAACGATCAGCTTTCACCAATCTTAGAATATGGTGACATCATTCAAGACAACATAACGATTAAGAAGGTGAGTTATGTCGAAGGCTTAGGGCACAACTTGTTTAGCATTGGTCAATTCTGCGATAAAGGATTAGAAGTCAACTTCAAATCTAAGAGTTGCTCGGTTCGTACTGAAGACGGCACAAAACTCTTAGGTGGACATCGAAAGACAAATCTCTATACCATCAATCTGTCCAAAGTTCAGATTGACAATCAAGTTTGCTTAATGACAAAAGCATCAATGCAGCAAAGTTGGCTCCGGCACAGACGTTTATCACACCTGAACTTTCGTTATATCAACAAGCTGGTCAGTGGGAAATTGGTAAAAGGACTTCCTGAGCTGAAATACGAGAAAGAACACTTATGTGTTGCATGTGAGAAGGGTAAGATAAAGAGAGCTCCGCACAAACCAAAGCCTGAACCAAGCACTAGTTCTCCGTTAGAATTGTTACACATGGATGGTCCAATGAGAACTCAGAGTTTGGGTGGAAAGAAATATGTGTTGGTTATTGTGGACGATTACTCAAGATACACATGGGTCAAATTTCTTCGATCAAAAGATAAGACGCCCGAAGTTCTCATTACTTTCTTAAAGACGACCCAAGTGAATATGCAAAGACACGTCAAGTTTCTTCGAACAGACAACGGCACAGAGTTCAAAAACAAGATCGTTGAAGAATATCTCGAATCGGTCGGGATATCACATCAGTATTTTGCTGCTCGTACGACTGAACAAAATGGAGTAGTTGAAAGGCGAAATCGGACGCTAGTCGAGGCCACTCGTACTATGCTTAGCCAATCCGATCTACCTCTATTTTTGTGGGCAGAAGCTGTGTTGACTGCATGTCATACTCAAAATCGGTCCATGATACACCGTCGTTTTCAAAAGACTCCATATGAGCTGATCAACAACAGAACACCAACAATCAAGTATTTTCACATATTTGGGTGTAAATGTTTTGTGCTTAACGACAGAGAGAGTCTGAATAAATTCAGTGCTAAGGCAGACGAGGGTATCTTCATTGGTTATTCTTCAACATCGGCAGCATATCGTGTTTATCTGAAGAAGTCAAAGACAGTTGTCGAGAGCGTTAATGTAACATTCGATGAAGACATGGCTTCTGAACAACTCAGTTCATAACCCGTTATCACTGGAGTATTAGCTTCTGGGCAGATCAGTCCAGAACCTGTTTCTACAGAGAAAAATTTGGATAACGCTTCTACTTCAATTTCACATTTATCTGATTTAGATTTGTTATTTGAATTCTTTTATGATGAGTTTCTAGGATCTAATGTACCTAAATCTGCTGTGACTGACAGGTCTGAAGACACAAGCTACAATCATCCAGTCACTTCAGAAGTTTTAACTGAACTTGTATCCCCCGTTCAGTCACAAACTCACATTCCAACATCTACTCCTACAGTTAAAGATACACAAGTAACTGCTGAGCCAGAAGTAACTGTTTCAGTTGGTTGTGATACATTGTCTACTCAACAGCTAGAGTCTGTTGTTCCAACTGATACTTCTACACCTGAAACTTCAACTGCAAACCCCCTTCCTATTATTCAAACTTAAGAGTCTGATAGTGGATTTCTAGATGATGATCATGTTCAATCAGTATCTACTCCACTCCCTCATGAGCATCGTTGGACCAAAGACCATCCTTTACATCAAGTAATTGGAGATCTTAACAAGCCTGTACAAACGAGGTCAGCGACTCTTAATCAATGTATGCATGACTCATTCCTCAGTAAGATTGAGCCCACGCGAGTATTAGAGGCTCTTGCTGATTCGGACTGGGTATCTGCCATGCAAGATGAGTTAAATCAGTTTGAAGCCCTAAAGGTTTGAAGATTAGTTCCAAAACCAGAAGGTAAAACTGTGATAGGAACTAAATAGGTATTCAAGAATAAAAAGGATGAAGATGGTATCGTCATAAGGAACAAAGCTAGACTTGTTGCCAAAGGTTACCGGAAAGAGGAAGGCATAGACTACGATGAGACGTATGCTCCAGTAGTGCGTATAGAAGCAATCCGCATGTTTCTATCCTACGCAGCTCATAAGAATTTCCCAGTCTATCAGATGGATGTGAAAACAGCCTTTCTGAATGGCATTCTTAAGGAGGAAGTCTACGTGTCTCAACCTGAAGGGTTTTTCAATCCAGATAAGCCAGATCACGTCTACATTTTGGATAAAGCTCTGTATGGTTTAAAGCAAACCCCTCGAGCATGGTATGACGTTTTATCTAAATTATTGGTCAAGTCCGGTTTTTCTAAAGGTAAGGTTGATACCACTTTATTCATCACAAAGGAAAAAGTTGATATTATTCTTATTCAGATTTATGTTGATGATATAATATTTGGTTCTACTAATCCAAAATTTTGCAAAAACTTTTCTAACCTCATGGTGTCACGTTTTCAAATGAGTATGATGGGAGAGATGAATTTCTTTCTCGGATTACAAGTTAAACAGTTTTCTACGGGGATTTTCATTAACCAATCTAAGTACATTTTGGACATTCTTCGGAAGTACAAAATGGAAAATTGTAAACCAATTGGAACCCCGATGGCACCAGGTACTAAGATTAGCACTGATCCTTCGGGTAAAAGTGTTGATGTTAGGACTAATAGAGTTATGATAGGATCGTTAATGTATCTTACATCTAGTAGACCAGATATTATGTTTTCAACATGCTTATGTTCTAGATATCAGGCTGCTCCTAAAGAATCTCATTTGGCTGCTGTCAAACGGATTTTTAGATATCTGAAGGGGACTGCAGACCTTGGTCTGTAGTATCCTAAGGATACTGGGTTTCAACTGACTGCTTATTCAGATGTAGATCATGCAGGTTGCATGTTGGACAGAAAGAGTACTGGTCACATTCAATTTCTTGGAGACAAGCTCGTTAGTTGTGCTTCAAAGAAACAATTATGCGTTTCCACATCGACTGCTGAAGCAGAGTATGTAGATGCTGCCAGTTGCTGCTCTCAAGTCCTGTGGATGCGAACACAACTACAAGACTATGGATTCAAGTTCGATAAAATTCCAATATATTGTAACTCGAAGAGTGCAATCGCGATATCTGCTAATCCTGTCCAACATACGAAAACCAAACACATTGATGTAAGGTATCATTTTATCAAAGATGATGTAGAAAAAGGAACAATTGAACTTTATTTTGTAAAAACAGATTATCAACTTGCAGATTTATTTACCAAACCCTTAGATGAAAAGAGATTTAATTTTCTTGTCTCTAAGCTTGGTATGTTAAATCTGAAAACATAATCGGTTGTTACCTACTAAAGTTACGTATTGTTATTTTTCTTCATTTTCTTTATTTTTATGTATGAAGGATATCTGCACTTTAATTGTTTGCTCATAATCTCAGGGGGAGTAAGAGAAGATTAAAGGTGATCTACATTATTTTGAGGGGGAGCATAACTAATTTCTGCATTTTATTTAACTGGCAAATTTTTGTGATGCATGATTTTAGAGGGAGCATATAAGCCAAGTCAAAAGGAGTAAGATTATGATTTCTGATTATTTCAGATCAGAACTCGTACTTTTAAAAGTTTTATTGCTTTTATGTCATTTTAATTTTTGAATAAATTTTGTGAATAAATTTGTTTTGACTAGACTTTGAGACTTATGCAGGTTGAGAGAAGCTGACACGGTCATATCTTATTGACTACAGCTGACTTTATGAAAATTAAGATTGAGCGAAAAGGTAAATTTCTTATCTTAATCTCAAATGTATCTGAAAGAAGGACAACTTTCAGATATAGAAAACATGTTTCTAAAATGTTCAAACCACTTCCCGATTCTTAAACAGTTTTCATGAATTGGAAGTGTGATTTTAAATGTTTTTCATTTTATTTTTGTGCTTAATTGATAAATAAACCGTGTGTTTCCAAAGATAAATACTTGCGTATTGTCTTTTCTATATACTTTCGAGTATTCACACACACTGGTTTGAATTTTTGTTCAAATATGTTCTTACCATGTCTCTAAATTGAAACATATTTTTTCGATGGTAAGACACCCCGATTGTACTTCAAAAGATTTTGATCTTCAATTTCATTTCGAAACGGTCATTTACAGAATGTCTATATTTTGTTTCGTATAGACACATATCTATTATTCATGACCATAAGCCTGGATTGTTATATCATTTCATTTCTGATCATTTTTCATACAATGTCAGATTTTCAAACAAGTCTCTTGCATTCATATCTATTCATTCAATTTACTTGTTTGAAATATCTTCAATGTTTAAAAATTCTCATTTCTTCATGATTATTTTCTGAGCATACATTCATCTGACATTTGTATATGAGCTTTAACTGTTTTAAGCTAAACCATGTTGAGCAACATGCTTTATAGGAAAAATATGGGTTCGTTGTGCTAGGACTTAATTGAAACTTTTATGAAATCACGTTAACCAGTGATTTCTACCCAAGAAGTTAATCCTTTAGTGATTGAGTGTGAGGAGTCAAAAAGAAATGAGTGTGGGTGTGATGAGGTAAAATGGAAATGAGAGTTTGGTTAGATGTGAGCTTAATTGATAAAAAGAGAGAGGGTGTGAGATCAGAGTAAAAGAATATCAAACTCTGCACCAACTACTTTCTGAGTCGGGTAGCCACATTACTAATGTTTCACAATTTTTTTCGTGAACATTATTGAAACAGGCAACTAGCCCATGCCAACTCTTGCTTACTACCCCACTAGCTACTCATTTTCTTCTTAAAAAGAAAATGTTTCATATTTTTCTGGGGACGCAGCATATAATCTATCTGGTTTTCATTTGGAAAATCTAGATATTGAAAAAGAAGGAAGTCTGCCCCACCTTCGCACTTCAAACATGCACGTAGAGTCTGTGTTTATCTACTGTTGTCTCAGTGGTTTACACTATGTTGAGCCTTAAAAATCAATTATTCGTGCTTAATTCTTTCTACACGTGCACGAACACACAAAGAATTTGTTTCTTTGTCATAACATTCATAGAAATTGCCTTTGTGGTATTTTGATGATTGGATGGAAGCCCTAGGGGAGTGAACATCAAAAAGCTCCTTTATATTGTGTATCCGTTACACACAGTGACTTCGTGTTGCTGACAGGCATTCTAACTGATTCATTTGTTGATTCAGGAATTACATGTTCTTATTTTGTCTACATTTGAAAAGATCTGGATGAATACTTGGCTATGGATCACAGAATCAACGGCTCAGTTTGACAGATCAGAATGGTCAAAGACATTTCTTGGAAGAAAAGTTTTGATGATATAGATGCTCAAACCATCAAAAAGGGGGAGATGGTATCAAGAAATGATAAAGTTTTGAGAGATGATTTTCAGAAATGTCCAAGTCAGAAAAGTTCAAAGTAAAAATTTGAAGATTTGTAGAAGATCAAAGAATTTCTGAAGATTTGAGGAAATTTTCTTTGAAGATTATCTGCTAAAGCAAATTCGAGCTGATTCTGAAGATAATTTCTTTCCAAAGTCTGAAAGTATTATTGTGAAATTTTTGGGGAGATTGTTAGTCGTTTGAAGACAGTTTTGGAAAGAATACCTTCAAAGAAAAAGGGGAGATTGTATTGACAGAGCTTAAAAGTGAAGACTGAATAGCTAGATCTTTCAACAGTGATCTTGAATCCAAAGGGGGAGATTGTTAGAGCATAAATATGTTGGATACAAGATCAAGAAGACTGAAGGTCAAAGTTCAAGAAAGTCAAAGCTGAAGAAAGTCAAATCTCATCAAAGTCAAAGTCTTTTGTAATAAAAGTCAAATTCTATTGTATTTGTATTTGTTTTTCCTTGTTTTAGTTGTAGATATAAATAGTCTTGTTTTTCTATAGTGGTAGTAAGTTGTATGAAGAAGTCATTGAGAGAGAGAAAGTTCGTTTGAGAGAAATCTGTAGAGAGAGAGAGAGAGAGAGAGAGAGAGATTGTAATCGTCGAATTTGAAAGTGAAATCAAACAGGTAATTGATTCTTGTTTGTGTTTGTTTTTTGATTAATTGCATTTAGGAACTAGAATCTGGGAATAACATCATCAACACAACCATCATCAGAATTTAAGAAATCATTTGCACACGCAAATAAGTCATCAGTATCATCTTTAGAAGTTTGAGGTACCTTGGAAGAATTTGAACACATTTTAGATTCATATTTGAAAACAGTGTTCTTCATTACAGTAGAAAACACAACTTTTTAAATATCAACCAAGATTCTTTCGTCAGATAAAATGTTTTCAATATCAATTATTTTTCTTTCTAAAACAAGTGGAGGAACATAAATTTTGGCTTTAAGATATTTTGCCTCCAACTCTGTAGTAGAATAACTTTCAAAATAATCATTCGATAAAACCTTTGGTTGTTCTGAAAGGTAACTATCATTCAGATTTTGATAGCAGAATGGTAGTTGCATTTTCATTGTGTTCTTTCTATTCTCTTCTTCCTTGGCCTCTATTTTATCAGAAGATTTGGTAACAAATTTGGGTTTCAAATGAGGATGTTTGTTAGCCGCTTGTAGAAAATTAAAATTATACAAAGCTGGTTGTTTTCTGATTGCTTTCTTCAAATAGTGTAGGTTATCGTAACCGAGACCCCACTTTTCATTAACATCAATTTTCTCATTTGGTGTGTTTAGAAAGATGGTTTGATCTGTTTGTCCTCTAGCATACAATTTAGCTTCCAAACCATTGATCTTTTTCTCCAAACTCTTATTTTCAATCTGCAATTTATGAACTTTTAGCACAAACTCTTGTTTCTCAAAATCAGACTTTAAAAGTTTAGAAACAGTTTCAGAAATCTTATTTTCAAAACAATCTTTTTGTTGTTTAAACTCAATAGCAGATTTGTTCAAAGAGTCAATCAGACTTTTGTTCCCAACAAGTTCTTTGTTGAGATCAAAAATAGTTTGACGCTTCTTAGCAACTCTGATTTTCTCCTTTTTCAATTTATTTTGAAGGTCTTGAAGCTCAATCATCATGGCTTCCATTTTGTTTAGAAAATCAGATTCAGAAAGATTTAGTACCTCATCAGAAATCTCTTCGTCAGATTCATCATACTTCACTTTTTTCCCCATCAGGCACATGTGAGCGGTCTCTTCCTTTTCTTCATCATCCGAGTGGTCTAGCCAAAATTCATCTTCTGCCATCAACGCTTTTCCAGCTTCCTTTTGCTTTGCCAGAAGCATTTTGTTCTTGTAATAGTCTGAATTCCTTATTGTAGGCTTCCGATATTATTTGGCATAGTGACCCACTTTACCACAATTATAGCATTTAACCAGCTCATCAGACCACTTCTCACTGCCATAATCATTCACAAATTTCTTCTTCTCCCCAGGTTTCCTTTCCACAAACTTCTCCTCATACCTTCTTCCTTTCATTCTTTCTTTATGATCAAAATTTCTTGACCGTGACGAGTATCTTTGACTATTTGAACTCGGCTTCTTGTAGAATTTCTTTTGAAAGGCTCGGGTCAACATTAACATTGCTTGCTTTAATTCTTCTCCATCGTCAGAATCAGAATTATTCTTATCAGAATCATCAGAACTTGAAATAACAACTTTCTTTTTTTCTTCTTTTTTGTCTCTTTCTCTTTCCTTGCAGCAACTAAAGTTATAGGATCTGCTGCTTTCTCAGTCTTTTTTTTCTCTTCCCTTTTCTCTTCTACTTCCTTCTCGTTCTGTCTAAGTGTTTCGAACACTTCATGAAGAGGGATGTCACTGAGATCCTTCATTTGTTTCATCCTTCTCGTGTGTTTCTTCCATTCAGGTTGAAGGATGTTGTGGAATTTGACATTGTTTTCTATTTGCCTCTTCTTCACCTTGTTCTTTGCAAGCTCATTTAGCAATAGAACATATCTCTCATATGTTTCCTCAAGGCTCTCATTCTCCTTAGCTTTGAACTCTTCATAGCTATTAATACAGTTAGCAACCTTTATCTGATTTCCAACCTTGGATCCAATCATCATTTTCTGAAGCTGATCCCACATCTTCTTTGCATTTGCCTTGTAGCTGTCTATTTTAATGTAGATCTCATTTGGTATACTTTTTAAGAGTAGAGATCTAGCTTGTTTGTCAGCTTTGTATCTATTCTTCTGCTCTTCTGTGTACTGAGAAAGATCTTTCGGTATTGTCTTTGTTTTCTGCTCTCTATCCATATTCCCGTCTTCACTATCCGAGGATTCGTCATCCGGGATTTCCATGGTTATCGGAACCATTGGACCTTCTTTGATTGATAGCAGAATATTTTCCCCATTGGCATGTCTATCAATAAAATCGAGGAACCGGTCTTTCCATTGTTCGTACTCTCCCTTGAAGAGAACCGGTGGTTTGGCGTCCGTGCCGATAGCAAGAGCATCTTTGGAAGTCATCTTTGTCTTTACACTGTATAATGATCTTCAGAAATTCAGAAAGCAAAAAGAAAACTTTAGTTGACTTAGTATAAATAGCTTGTTGTTCCTTCTAATCTTTAAGTCACGCACATTCAAAGAAAACACACACAAAGAGAGAACACAAAGAATTCGCATAGATATATCAAGTGAGATATGTGACACCATAGACTTGTGACTTCGTTGTAATCTTGTGATTTTAATACAAATGTTTGTTTGATAATTTGTGTTAATTGTTTAATTGCTAGTAAACTAGGATCACATTTTACAAAAGTCAAACTTGGTCAAACTGGAAAAACTTAAAAAAAATTCTAAGTATAGAACTCGCAGATCAAAGAGAGTGATCACTTCATGCAAACAACTTTATGCACGTTTGAACTTCGCGCAAGATAAAGGATATGAGAACTGGAGTTCGCGCAAGAAGACTCGTGCGAGTTCTAAGGTTCGCGCACACCAAAGAATATAAGAACACACTTCGCGCACACAAGGATGTGCGAGTTTCGACGTCGTACTCACTACTACCTGCGAGTTCTTTCAGTTGTCACTTCGCGTAATGCCTTTGCGCGTTTGACACTTAGAAAAAAAATTTGATTTCCACTTTTTGCTAAACGTAAACTCGCAAACTAGTTCTCTCAGATGTCACTTCACGCAAAACTTAACTTCTCGCAGAACGAACTTCGCACACAACAAAGAGAGATGAACAGTAGAAACTCGTACAATGGGATTTGCGCGTTTCTACTTCTCCCACTCTACTACTTGCGAGTTCTTCATGTTTTTGCGAGTTTTAAGCATGTGCGAGTTCTTTGACTTGCGTGTTCTTCATTAGCACGTTCTTTAGATCTTGCATGTTCTTTACTTATCAAATTGATGTAAATTTGACAATGCAATCCAAACTGAACTTGTTCTAGATGCTAAAACGAACCCAAAACAACTCCAAAAACAATACTAAATTTCGAAATTTGAATTTCCACAGTCGATATGCGAGTTCGTGTAAAATCGGCCCAAAAATCTCGAATTAATCCTTGTTTCTGAATTTCGTTACTGCTCTGATACCAATTATGTGTCCCACAATCAGTGTAAAGTAAGATGATACAATCAATTCAATCAATTTCCATTTTCATTTCACACTTAGAAATCAATACAGTATATGCTCTCAAACTTTCTCTCTCTAAGTATGAACGCGCACACTTCTCTCTTGGAACTATTCCACACAATCTACACGCACACCACTAGTCATATCCCTATTTATACGGGACACAAACTCTCACACCACTAAACACTCACACTACTAAACTAAACAAAGCTTTGACTTTGACTTTTATTACAAAAGACTTTGACTTTCTGTTTGAGAGTTTGGCTTGAACTTTGACTTATCTTGACTTCAGTCTTCTGTCTTCTATGATCTTGTATCCAACATATTTGTGCACTAACATTAATACATTTTAATTTTCCAAAATAAAAGTAAATCAACCACGAGTCTTTGGGGCAAACCATATATTATCTATTTATTTAAACATAAATAAGACAGTTTGGTCGAGATAATTTAACATAAATAAGTGACCAAATTGTACGAAACAAAATTTCATATGGCAAAAATTAATTATCCCATTTTAATTTTAATTTATAGGTTAACAAACCTAACCCAAAAAGAAAAATAACCCATTAAAACCGGGCTTTGGCCCATCCTACGGCCCAACCGACACACAAGAGGAACATTCGGCCTATTTGACCTAGCCCGCATCTTTGCCGAAAATAGATCACCGACCCAATCCCTAAAATAGAAAATGGGCCTTACCACCCGGGCCCACAGACCTTGGTATAAACGGATTAGGGCATTGGCCCAAAACTATTTGTAACAGCCTAAAACCGAGTCTAGACTCTGGCCCAAAACAAAGAAGGCCGAATGAATTTGGGCTCTCAATTAGGTCACGAATTTGACGGTTGAGTCATCTGATGGAAATTGTTCCTAAAGAACTCAAACCTTAGTAATGGTGATACCAACAGAGCACCAATCGGCAGCACCACTACCATTTACTGTCGTGGACTAAATGACCTAGACATGGACTAAGATGACAGTCGCATGGATCAAGGACAGCAACGACTAGACAGTAGGGAGAATATAATGTGCAACAAAAAACAACCCTCACTTCCACCGGTCCTGGTCGTAGTCCAGGGAGATGATTACAGACGGTTAAACCGTGACCAAAAGATGTTCGGCTACAAGCTGGTTTCTGCCGGTGATGGCTTCCGTTGTGGACTATGGAACAAAAAAAAACGTGTAACAACCCAACATCAGAGAGTGGTCTTAGAAACCGATTGTTGACACAAGACAAAACACTTTGTGTGGAACGAAACCATTACTTGGTGATCGATAATAGACGGAGGACGTACCAAGAGGCCATGTAGCCGACCACACAGCTTATAGGACAGCAGATGACCAAGCCACAAGAGAGCGTGGTCGAGCGGAGGTCTGAGCACCATCTCCGGCGACGAAAAACAGGAAATAAACACCGACAATTGTTGACGGTGACATAACTCATGAAACAGACAGAAGCAACAACCGCAACTTGTGAGTCTATGACCGATAGCGACCGGACCTTCCAAAGAGAGAGGGATGAGATGGATGGGAAGGAGAGCCAGTGGCAACAGCCGCAGATGACCGGCGGCGGCCAACGATCGATGGGTAGAGAAAAGGTCGCTTAGCGGCTGTGTGTGGGATAATAGATTATGGTTAGAAAACCCTTTTGTAATTGTCAACCAAAAAGGGAAAAACAAAAGTTTGAAAACTCTTTGGGTTTTTGGTTCCATATATGCCTTCAACATGAAAGCCCAACCAGTTTTAAATTTTAAATCCAATTAAAAAGTAGGATCAATTTATTTTGCCATATAGAATTTGTGTGTCTTTTAATTAAATAACATCAAAATAGCTCTGATACCACTGTTAGGTTTTAATACGAATTGTAACCAATAAACGCAACGGAAAAATAAACAAATTTGGTTACAACAATTATATAGAAAACTTTTCTAAATAAACTTAAAACCCAATCGGATCCAATGATGTATTTAATCAAAATAAAACCACACCATAGGGTGTTTAGAATATGTATCTTATGTAGATCAGCCAGGATTGGAATAGAGCACCAAGAAACCAAAGTAGGTTTCCTCTATTGGTAGTCCACACACGAACACGTTTTCCGTGTCCACCGGGTGCTAGCCCAAGAACCCTAGATCTATATGTGTTTTATAGAAAAGAAAAGGTTTATTTTCTGTATTTCTCTGATAGGCTAATTCTAATTATTTCAATCATATGAAAAACGGTTTAGCCTAATGCCCTATTTATACCAGAATAATTATAGTTAGAATATAATTCAACTAAGAATTAAATAAGGTTTAGTAATTATCTGTAATATTCAAATTCAAATTCAAATATATATATATATATATATATATATATATATATATAATTATCTTTTAAACTTTAAATATAATTATATATAATTACAGATAATACCCCGTAATTAACATAATTACGTTTTCACCTTGTAATTATCATAATTACAGTTTAACACATATTTTCATAATTATCCTTTAAGAATAATTATTTTCTTAATCAACTTGATTTATTTCGGGTTTCTAAAGATGGAAACAAACGCATTCCTTGTGTGTGACCCTATAGGTTTACATACTCCTCAGCAATATCTCTGTGTGACACATGTCGTGGGCATATAATAACTTACACGAATAAAGTCCAATAGAACCCAATAAAGCCCAGTAAACCCATATAAAGTCCAATGAAACCGAATAAACTCATTAAAATCCAAAAGATCCGTTAAAGCCAATAAGATCGAATAAGGCCTAGTATAATCGATTAAAACCTGATATAATCGAAAAAATGTTATATAGAACCCATTATAGCCCAATAAACCCGAATAAAGTCCAATGAAACAGTTTAAAGCCCAATAGAACAGATTATAGCCCAATGAATCTGAATAAAGCCTAATAGACCTATAAAAGTCCAATAGATCCATTAAAGCCCAATAGAACCCATTAAAGTCCATTAAGATCTACTAAAGCCCAATAATACTCATTTATGATTATTGTTGACTTATTACATGATTGTATGTAAGTGTGTGTTGCATATTACATGTGGTGTCCATTGGGGCTCGACAAGACCACTAAGACCGACTATAGCTTGGTAAGATCCACTAAGATCCATTATACCACAACAAGACCACTAAGATTATGGATGATTTTTATTACCTATTAATTTATATGTGGTTAATCACCAAACAACACACACACATACACACCCATACACCTTAAATTATACATTCACACATACAGTACGCGATTTATCAACACATGCATATGTACATCATATGCGGTTACGAAACAACACACCAACATATATTATCAATACATTCACATATACACATAGGTATAAACACACACACACACATATATATATACAACACAATACATTATAAACATATAGATTCATTCGCGGTTAGCAACCAACGTGGACCGAAGAATACATATAATACAAACACATGTACAAATATAACACATACACATTAGTGACTAATTAGTGATGGATTAGAAATGGAATACATATTTTTCTATTTAAAGAATAACTATAAATGAAAATCCACGTGCCCGTCGCTAATTAGTGATGGATTAGCGACGGACACGTGTGGATTTTCATTTTTGAATTATTTTTTAAATAGAGAAATATGTTATCCATCGCTAATCTGTCACTAATTAGTGACGGAATCAGGTTCGTCGCTATTCCGTTGCTAATTAGTGAATGATTAGTGACAGACCATATTCCATTGCTTATTCGTCGCTAATTAGCGACGGAATTTTCCGTCACTGATTTTTCGTCACTAATAGGGATGAAATTTTCCGTCACTAATTACGACGAAATTTTTCGTCACTAATACCTCTTTTTCTAGTAGTGTAAGCGCATAGAGAGCAACATATAACGCTAAAGAGTCCAAATACAAGAAAGGCATAGCACGAAGCTTGTGGTCCATTCCTTTTCCAACTATCGTGGAACTTGCCCAAAAGAAATCGTTGATCTTCTTGCCGGTAAGAAGATTGAGGAAGTCATTATAGATGCAAATTGGGTTAGCACCATGCAAGAAGAGCTGACCTAATTTGAAAGAAACAAAGTGTCGAATCTAGTGCCTCGTCCAGCGGACAAATCAGTGATAGGCACTAAGTGGGTCTATCGAAACAAATTGTATGAGATGACACTATAACCCGGAACAAGGCTAGACTTGTTACTCAGGAATACAGACAAGAGGAATGTATATATTACAATGAAACCTTGCCCCAATAGCTAGGCTAGAAGCAATTCAACTTTTCTTAGCCTATACTATCATAAGGATTTCAATGTATATCAAATAGATGTGGAAAGTGACTTTATGGACGAAAAACTTCAAGAAGAAGTATATGTAGAACAACCACTAGGTTTTGTGGACCAAAAATATCCAATGTATGTCTATAAACTAGATAAAGCTTTATATGGCTTAAAGCAAGCTCCAAGAGCCTCGTATGACACTCTTTGTTCTTTTCTTCTCTCTAAGGGATTTAGTCGTGGAAAGATTGATAACACCATATTCCTCCATAAAAAAGTGTCACATCATTCTAGTTTAGATATATGTCGATGACATCATATTTGGTTCCACTAATGAGTCTCTCTGTGCGAAGTTCTCAAAACTTATGAAAAGTAAGTATGAGATAAGCATGATGGGTGAGTTGACATTTTTCCTTGGACTTCAAGTTAAGCAATCTGAAATTAGGGATTTTTATAAACCAAGGGAAGTATATCGGAGATATACTTAAGGAATTCGATCTCACCCAATGCTCAGTTATGAAGACTCCTACGGATCTTCTATGACACCCGGAATTTTGGTAAGTAAAGTTCCATGTTTTATATTTATTTTACCTTTAGAATATTAGATTTGAAGTATTTTGAAGTTTGGTCATGTTTGGGTGTTTTGGCGAAAATCTCGTAATAGCGACCGACGTAGATAATACCTACGACTGAAATATTTGCGACTGAGATATCTATGACTTGGATATCGATGACTACGATATCCTCGACCTAACATCGTGATTATCTATGAAACATTGTACTTACGACACCTGTTACTCTATACTAACTGCGACATCCGTTATGTTTGCTCTTTATTTCTAGATTAAAGACCAGATTGAATCATTTATGACACATATTATAACCGAAAGCCAAGATTCAAGATACATTAATAATCAGACTGTTATCATATTTAAAAGACAATAAAACACCCTTTTCAAAATGCTACTATATAAACCAAAGTTATATTCGGTAACAAGAGCCTACAAGAAGTAGAGGCAAAAACAAGAAGTTACATCTACAATTACTCAAGAGCACTCTTGACAATTCTCACGGCAATCGTTCATGATCATCTATGACACATCCGTTTATTTACATTGTATTTTATTGTCCATGTCTTATAATAGTGACTGTTATTAACAAGGCTGACATCCCTGGTTGACGTCTATTATGTATCAACGATATCTTTTATCGTCCGCGTTTTTTCCCTCGACAGGGGTTTTCTGCATCACCAATTCTCGTTTTTTTTACTTTTTATTGATTATCGCGTTTATTTCAAAGAAATGGATCTTTAATTGTAAAATCTCTACAAACCAACTTTAAATTATCTTTGGTGTAATTTTTGGCATAAATGGTTTGGCGCCTACTGTGGGGCCAAGTTAGAGATCTTCTTCCAAATAAATACCTGTTACTAAAGATTTCTGTTTGCATAACAGATTGAAATCTTATTTCAGGAGGTCAAACACTAGATTTTAAACACAAGTTGAATGAGACACTGCAAGATAGCAGATTGCTCGGTTGAACGAGCATAATCAAAAGCCTCACCAAGAAATCCAAAGCTTTCGACAACAAAATGTAAACATGACTTCTGGTGCAACTGGTCCATCATCAAATAAGCCTCCACCTTCAATTCTCTTGAATATGCCACCGTACACTGGTTTTCCTTTTCTCGATTCAATACATGTGACAGTGGTATCTATAACTAGATTACCTCCTCCATCACCTCTCCCACAAAACATGACTTTCTTTCCACGTCTCTCGGTACCTGCGTCGTTGACGCGGATACCATTGAAACCTTTGTCAGCAATAAATCCTACTACGTATATCCAAGTCACTTTGATAGTTGGTATCCACGACGATACAAACTCATCCCATCGACAAGGGATACATGAGACGGTGGGAATCACGACCCAAAATTTAGGTGTTATTCCACCGTTAATGTCCATTCACATGCCTAACCCTAATCTTATTCTCGACAACGTTGTTGTTCAATGACTCGAGTTGCTCGAGGAATAAAACGAAATAATTTTATCCTTGTTATCTAAGTTGCATGGAGCAGTAGTACCCATCAATGTCAAACCCCTGACCGGTTTTCAAGCCTCTACCTTCGCCGACCATATCACTTTGATCGACGTCCCCAAAAAATATTACACCTATGTCTTTACCCCCAAATATTCTGGTGTATCTGATCCCAATGAGCTTGTGGCTCAGTATAAACGATTGATGTGAACCGCCTCTATACCGCAACATTACCAAGAAATATGCATGTGCAAGAGTTTTGGTGAAACTTTTATGGATGAAACCTCATAATGGTTACTAACCTTAAACCCCAAGTCTATTAATTCCTTCGTAGACCTTGTTAACCAATTCTTCCAACAATTCACAAATAGTTGCAAGATTGAAAAACTTACTAGCAACGTGTATTATATTACCCAAAAGCCAGGATAATATGTCGGGAATTATTTCAATCGCTTCAACTCCGATATGATCAGCATCAGGAATTGTGATATTCGGACAGCCATCGAGGCATATAAGGGAGGGTTAGACGATAGATTGACTAAGTATCTTGCAGAAACATTCGAAGACGTGAGGGTATGAACTTTGGCACATTAAGACTTAAAGATGACATGGTATTTCGAAAGAAGCATTCCCACGACAAGTGATCACTCAACATCAAAAGATCAGAGTTCAAGCCAAAGAACACCCAGAAAGATGAATAGTCGCGACAAATTTCAAACGTTCCATTTAACAAAAAGAAGGAAATCCTGTCACACTCTAATGTGTTAAAACATCCTAAAATATCTGAATATGGGTTCAAAAGTACCCATAAAGATTTGATCGAAGCTCTATAAGCTATCAAATCTATGATACAATGGCCAAAAAAGAGCGACAAGGAGAATAGTGCAAAAGACAAATCATAGTGGTGTGATTTTGTTAGAGCATTTATTGTTGGAATCAAGGTCTTGTTAGCTTTGGTATTTGAAAGTCAAACTCATTGTATTTTGTATTTTGCATGAAATATGGTCTTTGTATGTTGATCATATAAATACCTTTAGATCATTTGCTTTGTAACATGTCATTGTATTGTAAGCATTTGGCACTAAGAGATATATGACAAAATATCTCTCTCTAGATTCTCTCTCTACATCTTGTATGCTCTTGATAGATTGAATAGGATTTGGTTATAATTGCTTGAATTTGGGATCAACATGTGGTATCAGAGCCTAATCGAAAAATTTTCATCAAAAACGGTCAAAATTTGCAACTTTTTCGATGGAACAGTAACTAGTTATGTGAATAGTACCTGCCGAAATTCGATTTCTTCATTTTGGAGCCTAATTTGATCGAGCTTTGATGCAAGATTGATTCTATGCTTATAGTCAAATCTATTGGAATCAATCACAGTGTTTGATTTCATCAATTTTGGAAGAATTGATCGATTTTGAGATTTTTTGGTTCCAAAAATGGAACATACTAAGTTCAGATCGAATTTGTTGATTTAGGTTTTTGGAGAAGATCATCAACTACAAAGCTAATGTAACTCCCTAAAATTCAGGTAATTTTAAAAATTGAAAATTCGGCAATATAACGTTTGTAATTGGAGTAAACCACCCAAGAAGGGTAAATGTTTAAGGTGCTAACAAAACCTGCGTATAAAATAGAGAAATTGACAACAAACTAATCTAAACTATGTCTAGCTAGATTACATAGGTTGTCAACCCCCTTTCCAAAATGAATGAATTGTTTTAAATGCCAAGACTCCAATATCTATCATCTCAAAAATGTCTCGAGTCCAGCTCGTCACTCAAACCTTCGAGAACCCACCCAAGAAGGGAACCTGTTATACATGTCATTAGAGAAAAAGTGTTAGGCTTAAAGCCTAGTGAGAACATACAATTTATATGACAATTTATGAAAATAATTTAAATGCAATTGTAAGAAACCTTTTTCACCAAAAACATTTGTAAAAGATTTGATACGTACATAATGGCCTTACAGTCCACAAAAACATCTTGCGATGACGGGGGAGACCCGATTTTCCAAGTATCGTGGCGGAACACAAAAGTAGGCCACTCTCCGAGTTGTGAGCTCAATGCTTGGAACCATGGCCACGAACAATGCCGACTCGTACTCAGATGTGGGGGAGGTCAACCCGAGGATCCAAGCCATACTCATTCACTAGCATTACATTTACGGTCCATGGCTAGTAACCGGTCCCACATAACCGTACCAAATTGCCTCCGAGGACTCAATGTCTCAACTAGTTACATAAGGGGAAAATACATCCCAAACGAAAGTCGACTCAATACCTATGGATTCACTAGTAATAGTCTAGACTTGTCAAAATTTCATTTGTGACCAACAGTAGGCAAATATAGCCTCTACTACCATTTGTTTCCAAAAAATGCATTTATAAGTTTAACTGCTGATAAGAATTTGCAAAGTCAAAACACAAAAGAAAATCATAAAATGAGAATGTATATACTCTTTCAAATAACCGACATATAAATGCAAGTATAATCGTTTTTTTCCATCATATTAGTAAAAAGGGGTGAAAACCCTAAAATCTTCCAAAATATAAGTTAGGTCAAATCTTATAAATATGAACCAAAATCAAAGGAGATGAGTAGGAGTTTAAAATGTAAAGTTTTGACATGTATAAGGTTTAAGGAAAAACAAATATGTACTCACAATGGGGTTTATTCTAATCCCTAGCAAAATTCTAGATGGAAGAGGATGGGTTTCTTGAACTTGAATGCTTGAGATCACCACACCAAGTACCTAACAACCTTAGAAATTACCATAAAGAATTTAGGGCTTCATTAATGAGGATTAAATGAAGAAATATGAAGGAAAACTCACGTAGGGCACCAAAAATCGCCCAACCAGATCTGCACTTGAAATAAATGAGAAATGGATCAGTTTGGGTCTTTTTTATACTCCAGAACACCGACCGCGACCTTGCCCCGTGATAGTGACAAGTGTCACAATCGTGAGGCACTATCGCCTGCTACAAACCACTCACGGTACATTTCCAGCGATAGTGACACTTGTCACTCTCGCGGGCACAATTACGCCGATTGTACCGCAGGTTTCTAACTCCTCCGCGATTAAGCCATGACGATAGTGACAATGTCACTATCGCATGGCACTGTCGTCGAACAACCCCTAGGCCTCCGGAATTCGATTTTCGAGCATCGGCACAAACAAGGCCAGAACCCGAAGTTGAAGGTAAGCCCTTAACGGGGATTCCTACAAAAAGGAGGGAAATATGGGGAGAGAATGAAGAAGTTAACTTACCGAAAAACCAGGTGTTACAGCTAATCAGAATCATTTTTTGAGCATGTGTACAATTTTTCATCTCAAAATTCGAAGTATTATGCAAGATATGGCAGATTTTCAGTTCCAGACTTGACTTTTCGCAAGATCTAAAGAAGTCGCAAGTTCATGTGGTTGACGCAAGTTTCATCTGAGGTTGACGCAAGGTTGAGGTTTATTGTTGAATTCTCTAAAATATTCAAAGTATGGTTATCGCAAGTAACAGGTTGCGACAAGTTACTTTGCGTATCACTTTTTATGCGTCAAGTGATGGAACTCGTAAGCTTTGGTCTACGTCAAGTAACTTCTCGTATCATGTTGTTTGTGACAAGTAGACTTAACATGTATAGGCACTTGCAATAAGTAAGAACTCGCAAGGTGCGCATTGCAACAAGTATGGAACTCGTATAAAGGCACTTGCGACAAGTAGGTTCTCGCAAGCAGGCCTTTGCGTCAAATGAGGTTCTCGGCTTATGCCACTTGCGACAAGTGCATTTCAGTGATCAATGGTCTGCGACAAGTTCAAGTTTAATGGTTTGCAACAAGTTACTGTTCATGCTCACTTTTGCGACAAGTTCAAGTTTAATGGTTTGCGACAAGTTACTGTTCATGCTCAATTTTGCGACAAGTTTGTCATATGACATTTAAGTGTTAAAAAATTTTCTCTCGGGGCGCTGCCCCTAGACCCTCGTGCTAAATCATAGGAGGGGGACAATCTGTTCATGGGATTTTCGCGTGAAGCATATGTGACATCATTCCTATCTTCAGTCTGTCACATATTTCTTAGCAACTGACCAAGATTCACAGAGCTCAAGTTTGTCAAGATTTTCAGATATTGGGTGTTTCGATTCAGTCTTTAATTGGATTGGATTGGAGGTATGGTTTACTCGTTCAATATTCTGGAGAGTATTTTGAAAATGAGCATACTTCATCGGTTGTTGAACACTTATCAAAAGCTTCTTCTAACCCTTGCCATGTAGTGTTTGCTACAAGATGTTTCCTCCAATGGGCCTATCAGATCAAGTTCTTAATCTAAATTCCTATTCAACTCACGGTCCAAAGACAAATTCTCTATTATAAACTGAAGATACATTGTGGTTGTCATACAAAATTCGCACATTTCTTTCTTGTGGTTGTAACGAATGTGTTGAATTTCTAGAGATAAAAGTTGCCTTTAGTGCACTCAGTCGAGGTTATTGCGCACATCGAATCTGATTTGAAAGTTGAAAATATGAAGGGTAAGAGCTATATTCAAGGGGGAGATGGAACTGTCTCGAAGATACGCAACATTGTGGATCCCAATACAGTTCAATAATAATAGATTAACAGTAAATACCAAAGATTGAATCACAAAACCTGGTCATACGATTGGATTGATCGATAAAAGCTCAATAGGTTTACAGAGAGAATATGAATGTAATATGTGTAAACCCTAAATGACCATTCAACCTCTAAACCCTAATCTCACACCAAATAAACCTTAAATACCAAGGGCTTGGGTCTTAAAGCCCAAAGCCCATTACAACCAAACAATCCCAATAACAATTAAAGGCTTTTACAATGCTTTAAATAAATAAACAATAAACTCTAAAAATACTTTATAGAACTTTCCACGCACTAGGACTTTCAGTCCTAACAATCTCCCCCTAAAGTTGTATAAAGCATTTATTATCTTGAAATCTTCATATCTTGATCTTCTCTCCCTCTTGAATCTCTGAAAAACTTTAGTGTTGCTTGTCTTCATGTCTTTCCTAGCTCCCCCTTGAATAAAGCTCTTGGTCTTCATAGTTTCAACTTTGTAACCATATTCAATGTACATTAGTCTCGACTGAATGCACTATTGAGCAGCTTTCAGCTGTAGAAACTCAACACATCGGATCAGCACACAAGAAAGATAATGTGTGAGTTACATGACATTCCACGGTGCATCTTTAGTGTAAAAACAAAGAATATGTCTCTAGACCGCGAGTTGAATTGACTTTCAGCTTAAGAACTTGTAGAACCAATATGCTCGTAAGAGGAATCAACTTGTAGCAAACACCACTTGATAAGGGATAAAAGAACCAATGCAATCTTGTAATCCATGTCTTTTCAACCTCAGATTTAAGAAAATTGGATTATGTTGCTCCACCTTCGCTTTTGCTAACTCCCCCTCAACATGATAATCTATCTTTGAAACTTATGTCTTTGTCACTGCATTCTTCCCCTCATGATGATTAGGAGCATCCTGAGCATCATGTATCTTCAAAGACCAACCGGATGAGTAGCAAAATATCAGATAAAACGGTTAAGTAACCAAGATGGGGTAATAAACTAACATAGAGACATAATAGTCATTGTTATCACAACAACTTAAAATAATTGTGTGGCCTATTTTCAAAGTTGGCAAAGGGTTATCTCTGATAGGACTTCCAGTTATCACCGAAGTAGAATATTTAAAACTTATTTCTCAAACTGTTCCGGCAATATCACAAAGATATGCGATTGGAATCACAAAGATTAATGTGTGTGTGAAAGAAATATAAATCATATCGATTAGGCTCAAAGATTGATTCAAACGGGGACGCAGGTTAGAAATCAATAGACACAGTGAGATGAATATGAAGTTCGAAGACCGGAGCTGATGTCTTCCTTTTTCAATATCTAAGACCTTCGAGTGAGGAATAGATAGATTATGTGTTAAATCTCCGTGAATATATGAAACAAGTATCTTACCTGAGTAGCTAGGTGGGGTGATGCGAGTTATCAACATTGGGTCTATGTTTGTTTCAATATCCATCTCCAAAGAACGAGAATGAATAGATTATGTGGTAACCCGGATAACTGACTCGGTTTGTTAAGGACCAATAATTTTTTTAAGTCCTGTCACATTCTTACCATATTCTTTTCACTCCGAATGCATCTATCAATCTAGAATCCTCACTGATATCTATGAACTGGATGTGTTTCTTGGGTAGGTCATTTCGGTTCTGGATTGACCATAGAAACATTATAAGCCCTAACACTCATTTAGCTCACCAAAATAAAGCATTGAAGTACCTATTGAAGTACGAGTTCTGATTTGATGTAATCAGAAGTCAAAAGCATTTAAGAACGAGTTTTCAACTGAAGTGTTCAAAAGTCGATATGAAAGTTAAGAAATATGATACTCCCCCTCAAAAGTGGCATAACCCTTGAATGTAGTCATGTGACGTGAATAATCTGAATTAAATCACACATGACATGCCTACAAAACAGATTAGACAGATTTTGGTATCCATGCTATGATGGATCCTTGATGGTTAGATGCCTTAGCTTTGAAGTTATGAAACTGAGGGTTGGGGATACTGTAAGTACCATACCAGTTATATATATTCCTTGAATTCACAAAGTCACTATTTCCACAATGAGTGCAACAGATCTTTGCTCGGTTTAGATTGATCAGCTTCGCTGTAGAATAGACATAAGTAGGTGAATCAGTCGTGGAAATAAATGACTTTGTATCAACTACAGGGGATTTGTAAGACGCGTTTCCATCACTGTCTTCTACAGTTTATTTCTTTCTCCAAACCATTTTGACTTTTCGAAACACTTGATTATATATATTATCAACAAGAGAATTATAGAAAATATTGGAAGAGCGAATCTGATCTTTTGAAAATTTATTTGATTTGACAAAACTCTTCGAAGAAATAGTTGTAGAAGTTGAACTAGAAAAATAAGGAGACTGAACAACAGTATCGAGACTGCCTTGTTCAGATAAATTAACTTTGAAATTGAGTTCTTCAAGTTTCTTGACTTTTACGGATAAAACATTCCTTTCTTCGAGAATTGACTCAAATTGCTTTTGTAAATCAGATTTTACCTTCTGCTCTTTCAAAATCTATGTCGCTAATCTAGATCATTTCTGTTAATCATAAAATCCCAATCTTATCAAGCAATTCAACAAAATCAATTAAGAACAATGAATATTTCTAGAGAGAGAGTAAAGAGAGAAAGTAGATCTTGAAAGTCTTAAAGATACACTATAAGCTCTATTGTTGTTACAAGATTCTTACAAGCCAAACCTATATATACCAACATCTAAACAAGACTTAAAGGTTAAGTAAAACTAATACAAGCTTTGACTTTTACAATACTTTGCCAATGTTGACTTTTACATCTTTGACTTTCCTATTAAATCTTGGATACAATATTTAGACTTAACAATCTCCCCCTTTGTATTCAAGATTTAATAAAAATTTGATATAGATCTTCAGCTCTTGATTCTTCAGCTTTTGTCTCTTTATCTTTGAACTTTGACGCTTTCACAGTCTTCAGTCTTTTGGCCTTTGAAGAATCTTGAAAAGTCTTTTTAATCTTTAAAGCTTTGTAAGTCAACATGCCTTGAACAGGATCATAATTCTTGAAACGTTTGAAAACCTCTTTGAAGAAATTTTCTTTGGAAAAACAAACTTCTTTGTATCTTCATCACTTTGATCTCTGGATCATCTTTGGAAAAACAAACTTTCTTGAATCTTTGAATAATCTTTATCAGGCTTTGAACTTTGTAATTCTGTCTTTGAAACAGACTTTGAATCAGAGGAAGCATTTCACACTTTTGAGATCTCTTCATTGTTTTGAAATTGGCTTTTGTAACATTCTCCCCATTTTTGATGATTGAGATCATCATGATCATCAAAACATCTTCAATTTTAGCACAGTCTTTGATATCCCCTTTGTATTCAAAAACAATCTCCCCTTTGACAATTTGCGCGCTTTGATCTGAGAGCCGTCAATTCATGAAAGATATATATCCGAATCTTTTCAAATTCAGACATATTGAACATGGTAACCCTGAATCAACAAATGAAACAATTAGAAGTGCCTGTCAGTAACACGGAGTCACTGTGTACAACAAATGTACAATATAAGGAGTTGGTTTGATGTTGACTCCCCAGGACTTCCATTCAATCATTGAAAAACACAAGGTTTATCTATGAATGTTCTGACAGAAAAACAAATTTTCTGTGTGCTCGTGCTTGTGTTTGAAAGAATTAACACAATGATTGTGTTTCATAAGGCTCGAAGTATGTAAATCACTAAGACAGCGATGATTGTACATGGACTCAATGTGCATGAGAAAGGGTCGAAGGTGGGGCAACTTTCCTTCTTTTTCAATATCAGTATCTTCCAAGAGAAGAACCAATAGATTATGTGTTGCTTCCCCAGAAAATGTGAAACATTTTCTTTTTAAGAAAAGAATGAGTATCTAGTGGGGTTGTATGCAAGAGATGGCATGGGCTATTTGCCTATTTCAATGATGGTTACCAAAGAAGGTGAACCAATCAGTAATGTGGCTGCCAGGCTCAGAAAGATGTTTGGTGCAGAGTTCTGATATTCTTTTAACTCTGATCTCACACCCTCTTTCTTTTAAACATATAAGCTCACATCTAACCAATCTCTCATTTCCGTTTTACCTCAGATCACTCCCACACTCAATTCTTTTAGACCCATCTTCCCTCAATCACTCAAAGGATTTCTTCCGGGGTAGGAAACACTGGTTATCGTGAATCCATGGAAGATCTATTAAGCACTCACACTGAATCCCATGTTCCTAAAAGTACATGTTGGTCAATGATTTTCTTGAAATGAAAAGCACAAGAAATCATATATCAGTGTATGTATGCTCATTTAAAAATATGAATGAAATTTGAGCATTTGATCGTTGAAGATTTCTCAAAACAAAGATATGAATGAATAATCAAGAAAGAATAGAAATGTTTTGAGAATATGACAATGATTAAAATCAGATCAAATGAAATAGCTAGGGTATCAAAGAACTGGATATTTTGTTTATATGAACAAATATAAACAATTTAGTAATAAAAGCACAAATATGAAAAAGATGATTGATGCTTAACAACTTTGAAATTCAAACGGGGGTATTACCATCGGAAAAATATGTTCGATATGAGACATGGTAATAACAAATTCAAATGAAATACTGATCCGGTGTGTGTGAATACTTGACAGTATATGGACAAGATAATACACGAGTATTGATCTTTGGAAACACACGGTCAGTTAAACATTAAGCTCAAAATTTGAAAAACATTTAAAAGCTCACTTCTGAATTCATAAAATCTTGTGAGAACCAGAAGTAGTTTGAACATTTCAGAAAACGTTTTTCATGCTTGAAAGTTGTTCTTCTTCCAAACAATCAGAGATCTAGGATCAGAAAATATTTACCTTTTCAGCTCCCCCTCAAATCATGATTAAGTGATTTATATCTTTGAAGCTCCCCCTGGATATTAGCAGAATATCCTTTTCTGATCATTGAAAAATAGGTCCTGGTCTGTAATGTGATCAGAAGCCATCATCTTTACTTCTCCTATAAATTAAACATCTGAAATTTGTCAGTTAAAACAGGATAGAGATCAGACACTCCCTTTTGAATTGTAGACCATCATATCAGAAAAATCTATCAGTGAAAAAGAATAGGATAGAGATCAGATCAATTCTTTTGGGATGTAGACCATCATATCCATCGGATGCAAAAACCAGAGTAAGGTCTTTTGATCACTGAGGTCCGAGTCCTAAACTGTTGTGTTTAGAAGTCAAAATCTTGACATTGAAGTCCGGGTTTTGAACTGTTGTGTTCAAAAGCCATAATCTTTCAACTTTGAAGTCCGGGTCTTGAGCTAATTTACTCAAGAGCCATTGTTCTCTTACTCCCCCTTGACTTGAGGTGCCTGCAACACAGAATCAGTTTTCGGCTTTGGTACCCATTGGTATTTGGGTCCATGAATGTTAGTTGCAGTTCTTGTAGGGTATATGGAGTAAGAACCATACCAGTAATGATCATTTGTTTTGTGAAAATGATCATGTGTACAGCATATAGAACAATAATATTTCTTACCTTTAGATGCTTTGTTCTTCTTTGCTTTGTGATCATGTACATATGATGTGTTTCCTTTCAGCTCATCAGTCTTGTCATCTTTGACTGATTTCTTTCTCCAGATCAGTTCCTCTTTCTTGGAACTTCTTCTCCTCGGATATGTATCTGAACCATCTAAATATTGATCATAGAAAATGTTAGTTCTACGAATCTGATTAAAAGATTTAACTGACCTTTGTGAAGAGACAGATTTCTGATTTGAACTTGAAACAGACTTTTCAAGATCTTTGATCTTTGATGCAAAGTTGTCTCTTTCTTTCACAAGCAGGTCAATCTTCTTTGAAAACTCAGACTTCGTTTACTGCACTTTCAACGCAGTAGCAGACAGTTCAGATAACTTTGAAGTCAGTCTTTTGATTTCAGTTTCAAAGATTGATCGTTCTTCTTCAAAACCTTTCTCTGACTCATTTCTTTGGCCGGATAATTCTTTAAAGAATCCCACATTCTTCTGTTCTATGGCCTTCTTTTCTTGAGCAAACTTTTCTCTTTCCAAAATAAGTACTTTCTCAAAATCATATATTTGTTGAGAAAGTTTAATGCATTTGAGCTCCACTGACTTCTTCTCTTCAACACTCTTCCTGGAAAACTCTGAAAACTTCTTAGTGAACTCTTTCTTTTTACTTTCAAAATCAGATTTTTCTCTGACCATCGTTTGTTCCAAGTCAGATATTCTTCTTTGAAGCTCAGCATTTGAACTTTCCAAGACAGATATATTCTCTTTTGTCACACCCCGCTAAAGCGGAAACACGAGGCATAACAGCTCCGATGTCATAGCACAAGATTATAAACATACCAACATTTACTTAACATTCAAAATACATTACATTTTTAAGTACAAGGTATCGTCATTGTTTACAAATTCCAAACTTTAAAATATAACGATACGCATAAAGTCAGAAATAATCTTGCTTCAAAATATGAAGTGCGCTGATAAAACATCATGGAATTACTTTCTTGATTCCTGAAAAGCATGAATAGAAACCAAGGTCAACTACAAAGAGTTGGTGAGTTCACAGGTTTTAAATATGCACAAATCATTTTTATATGCAAGTCGACATTTGTAAAACATACGTATAAACCAACTTCAATTCTTTGATTCATGAGCATCACAATTTAATTTCTTTATGATAAGTGTACGCAAAGATAGTATTACGTTGAGCCACTACTAAGCCATCCCTGACCAATTTCAACGCCCCCGATGAACTAACTCAGCGGTGGTTCATGCCACATGTTTAGTCATCTTCTCTAGTATAGTGCACCCCTGCTCGTCAGCATTAAGGTGGGCTTGTCACACCAAATAGCGCTACCCACTAATACTATAGGCCCGATTTTCTTCGAGTTAATAGTAGTGTCACGGGGTCTTAACATTAAAAACTCAACACATCAATTGCATACTTATCATATAGCTTATAATTCCAAATGCTTTTAACAAAGCCTTATAAATTGCCATTTCGCAATACTTTCAAACAATTCTCATGAATATTTAAATACGCAATTTAAACATGCTTTCCACCCCAAAATCAATTAAAACGATAAAAGTGGGGCTGTGAATACTCACCTTGATGCAAGCAACGAGTGAAGCTTTACTTTAAACTTAATGAATTTTGTCACGCCTTAACTTTCCCTATATAAGAGTTGCCATAAGAAACACATTAATACCCTATTCCGATGTCCAACCAATATGTCCAATTGTCCCATGAAATGCCATCAAATAAGTTTCTTAGTCCATAATTATTTTGTCTAAACAAGGTTCCACAATATAATAAGACATTATTTAAACTTGATAAAACAACTTTTCTGGATTCAGCACATGCTGTCCAGAAAGTTATCCGGTAATTTCAACACGGAAACTTAATTTCTCAAGAGAATTATTTACTCACAAATTTTGTGATGAAACTATAATATGTTTAGATTTGATCTGCACTTTTTCATAATTTTTGAATAACTTTTGGTACATCAAATAATTTTGGTAGAATAAAGTGTCACTGATTTTCGGATCAGTGACATACCTCACTTGTAACAGGCTTTTGAGGTATCAATTCTTGGAATTAGCTAGTGATACATATATGGATGTAAACCTAACTCAAAATCCTAACATTTGGAAAAAGATTCACTTAATTTGGATGAGTAGTGAGGGAGTTATGGCCTCATCAAGATAGGTGTATGAATCTGTCTTTACTGGACAGATTGCACCATTTTCTTATAAAATCCATTTAAGTGCCCAAATCATCTCCAAATTCTATGTTTTTGGACTTTTTAGAAAGCTAACACTCTAAACTGAAGTTTAGAAGCAAAAACCCCAAATTTGGACATGTGGTTTGTGAGTTGTGCAAGCTAGAAGTAGAGTCCATTTTCTGGACAGATTATGAAATGATGCAAATACTATTTTAAACCAAAAATAATGATCATTAGACATGGTTTTTGGATATAAACCATGTCTTCACTCCTCAATACATAAAAACTAACTTATGCATCATGGATTCATTGCAATAAAAATGCTCATCCACATGCATGCATGAACATAACACCAATTCAAAATGACATTAACACTATTGATAAGTTCTTAATCATGTGGAACTTGGGAAATTCCTTCATAAGAACATTTTTGTACTAACATTCATTGTATTAGCATAAACATAAATTCAATAATACCAATATTTTAGTGGTTTATGATACCAAAATTCCACATTTTCATCATAAACCCTAAACTTGATAATAAACAAGTTTTTCTTTTGAAAAACAAGAATCAAAACCTCAATTTTGAATATATGAACATAAATTTGAAAGCTATTTCATCAACAAAACCTAATTTATACAACATTTTGGATGAATCTTTTGTTATTCAAACTCAAAATCCAAAATATGAAAACATGCATAAGAAGAATGTAGTTTTTGAGATTACCTTGAAGATTTGAGAAGAAAACTTGATTCTATCTTCAATTTGTTGTTGAATTCTTGATTGGAGTTTGATTCTTAGTAATGAGAAGAAAAGAAAAAAAAAATGGTGATGGTGGTGGTGTGTTCTTCGGCCGAACACAAGAGAGAAGAGGGAGAAGGAGGTGAAAAGTTGAAATTGAAAAATGGAAGTAATCTTGTTTTTAATTTGTTTTTAATAATTAAAATAATTAGAATATAATACCATTAGGACAAGTGTCCTAGTGACTCATCATTATAAAAAAAAATATTTAATTTAATATTATTAATTAAATTACTAGTCTAATTTATAAAATATCAAATATATTTGAGAACCGAAATACCCGATTCTCAATTTTTGCTAAATAAATGACAAATTTGAAAATTTTGCAATGCAAGAGAAATTAATATTCTGATTTTTATAATTTAAGAATTTTGGACTTTTATTCACTTATTTGGCATTTCTGGACAGTGACGGTCAGATGCGGAACTGTTCCGGGTTTTTAACGCAACTTCTAAATTTTTCGGGGAACTTTTTATCTTAAAGGCTTTTAATAAAATTTAAAAAGTGACAAAACTTATAAATTATTCTGAGGGTGCTGACCTCATTAGTCGGGATTTGACAGTTGTCACATCTTTGAAAACCTTCAACTTGTTTTGAAGCTCAACTGATTCTGCTTGTAGCTCAGGTGATTTCTCTTCAGTTGTCTTCAGTAGGCTTTGAAGATTTATAATCTCTCTCTCTTTCTCTTTTATCTCTTTTTCCTTCTCATAGATGATACCTGAAAATTTAGAAATATTATCAGTACACTTTATACATTCAGGAGTTTTAACACCGTTGAACAATTTAAGTTGCAACTCCTGAATCCTTTTGAGATATTCTGAATTTTTTATTTTCAGATCATTTCGTTCAGCTTCAATAACAGATATCTCATATTTGTACAAACTTGACATCTTGAATAAGAAAACAGCTTGATAAGAATGATCGTTCCCAAACTGTAAATCAGAAAATATTTAATCACAATCAGAACAATGTTCCCCCTCCGCAGACTTAGCACGGGGGTCCCGCTACCCGGTTAGCGGGTGGGGTCAAGGGGCAACGCCCTTGCGGGGTCTGAGGGCAGCGCTCCGAGAGAAAAAAAATTTACATTTAAAGGACATATTACAGTTTTGAAAAATTTGACTAAGTATGAAAAGACAGTTGGAGGCGCAAGACTGAGTTTTTCGTAAACTACGTGATACGCAAAGTCAGGTTTTCGGTATAAGCGAGTTGCGCAAAGTAAGGTTCTCGGGATAAGCGTGTTGCGCAAAGTAAGTTTGCGTAGGAGCCTTGATGCACAAAGTGAACTTTGCATGTTAGCCTTGATGCGCAAAGTGAGCTTTGCGTGATTGCCTTGATGCGCAAAGTGAGCTTTGCGTACGCCGAAAGATGCGCAAATGTGACTTTGCGTATTTGCCTTGATGCGCAAAGTGGACTTGATGCGCAAAGCTAGATTTTCGTGATCCTTGAATTGCGCAAATTATAGTTTTCGAGACCCACTGAATACGCAAAGATGAGGTTTGCGTAATCCAAGGGATGCGCAAATCTGCAAGATGGACTTTGAGGATGAACTTGCGCAAACCGTCTATGAATCTTGCGCAAAGTGTATGAACTTGCGCAAACCGTGTTCTTGGAAAATTCTTTCTCAAATCTACTCAAACCTGCAAATTTGATCTAAAAAATTTATCAGCATCATCGAAAAACAATACTAACCACAAATATACAATCAATTTTCGATCAAAACCAACAATTCACACAAAAACATTTAAGAACAATGTTCAAACGAAAATATCCAGAAAACTCAAATTTCGAAAATTGACATCGAATTAGTTAGAATTATAAGATGTAATCAATACAAGAATCAATTCTAATCATAAAACGAATACAATGATTCCATTTTCTTGCAACAAACACGATTTTTCACACAAATTCGGATGTAACAGTATTCAAAACTCACGTTCTTGAAAAAATTTGAAAAACACAAATTTTCGATTTAAAACTCCAGATTTCAATTCAAACTTTTATCAAATCATTTCCGAAAAGTTTGGTTCAGCTCTGATACCAATTGTTAATCATAAAATCCCAATCTTATCAAGCAATTCAACAAAATCAATTAAGAACAATGAATATTTCTAGAGAGAGTGTAGAGAGAGAAAGTAGATCTTGAAAGTCTTAAAGATACACTATAAGCTCTGTTGTTGTTACAAGATTCTTACAAGCCAAACCTATATATACCAACATCTAAACAAGACTTAAAGGCTAAGTAAAACTAATACAAGCTTTGACTTTTACAATACTTTGTCAATGTTGACTTTTACATCTTTGACTTTCCTATTAAATCTTGGATACAATATTTAGACTTAACAATTTCTGTGAAAGCTTACGAATTTCTATTTCAAAAATCTTCCTTTCACTTTCAAAGTCTTTTTCAATACTGTTGTGTTTATCAGATATTTCTTTGAAAACCGCAACGTTCTTCTTTTCAAGCACTTTCTTTTCAGCTTCAAAACTTTTTCGCTCTTTCTCAAAGTTATCTCTTTCAACTATCAAAACCTTTTCAAAATCAAAAATCTTCTTTGAAAGTTTAGCATTTTGAAACTCAAAAGTTTTTCTTTCGTCAAAAACTTTCTTTGAAAGATCAAGAATCTTTCTTTCAAAATTCTTTCTTTCATTTGAAAAATCAACTTTTTCTTTTTCAAAAGCAGCAAATCTTTTCTTCAGATCAAGATTTTCATTCTCTACAGCTTTTCGTTTCTCTTCAAGTTCTAGGGTCTTCTCTTCTCGGGATTCAAAATCTGCAACTTTTCGTTTAAGTTCATATATTTTCTTTGAAGCTTCAGCACTTATTGGATCACTTTTCTTCATCTTCGCTTCTTTCAGACTCTCAATCAACTCGTTATGTTCTGCAATAATTGAATTATAGTTATGAACATAATTTTGAATATGAGCATCGTGCTCACTCTCTGATTTTTCAAAAAAATTCGAGAGTTCAGAAAATTGCTTCTTCAAAACATCATTTTCTTCAACAAGTTTTTCCTTTTCTCCTTTTAAACTTTATGTCCAACTCAGATTGTCAGCGTTTTCACCATTAACTTGCAAAAGCAATTTGTAATTGTTTTCCACTAGCTTCAAGAACTGCAATATGTGCTTTGAGATTGGAAATTTCTTGTTGAGAATCAGAATGAGACATTGTTACCAGTAAAACTTGAAGTCCAGGGACTAAACTTGTCAATATATGAAAAATTCAAAGTGCAAGGACCAAAAGTGACAATGAGTGAAACTTGAAAGTTTAGGGGTCAAAATTGACAAAATATTGAAACTTTAAAGTTCGGGGGTCAAAAATGACAAACTTTGAAACCTTTGAAATACGGGGACTAAAAATGACACAAACTGAAACTTGGAACTACAAGGACTAAAAGTGACAGAAAATTAAACTTAAAACTAAAGGGACTAGAAATGACAGAAATGAAAACTATCAACTCTAGGGACTAAAAATGTAAACTTTGAAACTTTTAACAGACTTAACTGGACATTAACTGAAAATGGACTAAAAATGAAATAAAACTAACCAATCTAACAGACACTAACTGAACTAACAGAAAAGGACCAAAATGTAAGAAATTTAACGGCAAACTAACGAAATCCGTTAGTTACTATTCATCATCTTCTCCAAATTGACTCACCTGCAAAGTTTCGAACGTGTTAGAAATATTCAATACAAAACGATCATTAAAGCTCCCTGATCACTACTTAACCGATTAAAACTCAAACGATCAACCCACGATCACAAACAAACCAACCGAAAAATTTTCGGAAAACGATCGTCAACTCAAAAACACGACATGAGTAAAAAAATTTCAATAAAAACGATCGCTTAAGCTTCATGAACACGCCTTAACAATTTATAGCCCAAATGATCAACCCACGATCGAAAACGAAGCAACCGATTTTTTTTCAGGAAAATGAACGAAAACTTAAAAACTAAATATAGGTTGAAGTTTTTTTCGATCAAAAATGTTCGTTTAAGATTCGTAAACAACCCTTAACAGTTTAAAAACGAAAAACTTCGTCTACAATCACAACCGAATCGACCTAATTGTTTTTTGAAAACTGAAAACAGTTTTTCGAAATGTTATTATCTTGACTCCTGGAAGGTGTCTCACAAACCCGGGTGGCGAGCTTGGCTTGACCCGGGTCCGGGTGACGGATGAACCGGTCCTGGAGTGATACGGGTAAGGAGGATACCAGATGACAAAAGGTACCCGAGATATAGACTCGGTGGCACGCTCGGGTTAGAGACGTACCCGGGTGGGATAACGAGCCGGGAGATAGAGCTAAATGGGGGCCAGGGAAAAGGGTATCACCCGGGTGGAAACAAGGACAAAGGGGACCCGGGTTGAGTATCCTGGGTGGAATCGGAAAGAGGCACCCGGGTTAAACCTATCACAATTGAAGTCGACCAAATAATAATAAAATAAGCCGTCGGCTGGTCAAAAGATCTGAATCAACAGTCGCTTTATCAATTTGCATCCAATCATGTTAGAATCAAATTCATCTTCATAAACAATCCACAGCCGCTATACAATTTTTAATTCACTGATCATCAATTATAGACACAGCCGCCGGCCAAATTTATTTCCACAAACCACAAAAGAAATAGCTGGAGATTTGAAGATTAATTCCACCGCCGGTCATCAATTTTTAAAACCTCACCGTCCCATTAACAATTTCAACAACCAATTCAATTTGATAATCAACAGCCGATAATGTGAATCCCAGATTGCTCAAGTAACAATGAATAATTGAAAGATTAATTGTATTGAATGATTGAGAGAGTTACAAACATAGGATTGAAAAGAAAACTCTCTCTCTAAACAGTTAGGCGCACAAAACAGTTTCTCTACGTCTAATGCTATCCCAAAAGCTTAGAAAACAAACTTTAAATACTCAGGCCTAAAATCCTGTAGGCCCAAGGCCCAACAAACCAAACAAGCCCAATATTAAATAAAAGGCTTTTACAACGCGTTTAATAATTAACAATTAAACTATATAAATGCTTTATATAACTTTCCACGCACTAGGACTTTCAGTCCTAACAATCTCCACCTAAAGTTGTATAAAGGATTTATCTTCTTGAAATCCTCATGTATTGATCTTATCTCCTTCTTGAATCTCTGAAAAACTTTGGTGTTTCTTGTCTTCATGTCTTTCTGAGCTCCCCCTAGAATAAAGCTCTTGGTATTCATAGATTCAACTTTGTAACCAGATTCAATATACCATAGTCTTGACTGAATGCACAATTGAGTAGCTTTCAACTGCAGAAACTTAACACATCGGATCAGCACACAAGAAAGATAATGTGCGAGTTATGTGACATTCCATAGTGCATCTTTAGTTTAAAAACAAAGAATCTGTCTCTGAACTGCGAGTTGAACTTACTTTCAGCTTAATAACTTGTAGAACCAATATGCTCATAAGGGGAATTAACTTGTAGCAAACACCACTTGATAAAGGATAGAAGAACCAATGCAATCTTGAAATCCATGGCTTTTCAACCTCAGATTTAAGAAAATAAGATAATGTTGCTCCCCCTCAACTTTTGCTAACTCCCCCTCAACTTGATAATCTGTCTTTAAAACTTGTGTTGTAGTTATTGCATTCTCCCCCTCATGATGATTAGGAGAATCATGAGCATCATGTATGTTCAAAGACTAACAAGATGAGTAGCAAAAGATAATATAAAACATTTAGTAACCAAGATGGGGTAATCAACTAACACAGAAACACATTAGTAACTGTTATCACAACAATTAAAATAATTGTGTGGCCTATTTTCAGAGTTGGCAAGGGGGTATCTCTGATAGGACTTCCAGTTATCACTGAAGTAAGATTTTAAGAATATACTTCTCAAACTGTTCCGACAATATCACAAATTTATGCGATTAGAATCACAAAGATTCGTGCGTGTGTGAAAGAAATATAATTTATATCTTTTTGGCTCAAAGATTGATTCAACTTGGGACACAGGTTATAAATCAATAGACACAATGAGATGAATATGAAGTTCGGAGACCGGAGCTGATGTCTTCCTTTTTCAATATCTAAGACCTCCGAGTGAGAAATAGATAGATTATGTGCTAATTCTCCGTGAATATATGAAACAAGTATCTTTTGAGAGATACTTGAGTGGCTAGGTGGGGTGACACGAGTTATCGACATTGGGTCCATGTCTGTTTCAATATCCATCTCCAAGGAACGAGAATGAATATATTGTGTGGTGACCCAGATAACTGACTCGGTTTGGTAAGGACCAATAATTCTTTTAAGTCTTTTCACATCCTCACCGTATTCTTTTCACTCTAAACTCCTCTATCAAGCTAGACCCCTCACTGATATCTTTGAAGGATGTGTTTCTTGGGTAGGTCCTTCCGGTTCTGGATTGACCATAGAAATATTATAAGCCCTAACACTCCTTTAACTCACCAAGATAGAACATTGAAGTAAAGTTTCTTATTAGAGATAATCAGAAGTCAAAAAAACATTTAAGAACGAGTCCTGAACTGAAGTGTTCAGAAGTCGAAAACGAAAGTTTTAAAGAAAAACCTGGTACTCACCCTCAAAAGATGGCATAACCCTTGATTGTAGTCATGTGAGGTGAATAATCTGAATTAAATCCCACATGACATTCCTGCAAAACAGATTAGACAGATTTTGGTTTTGGTATCCATGCTTTGATGGATCCTTTATGGTTAGTTACTGTTAAGTCAGATTTTATAGTAATCATTGTATTTATAGGCTTGGTCTAATATTGTGTTCTTAGTTGTGTTTTTTGTGTAGTATTGTCCAGGGTATTTAAGTCCCTTGTGGCTTTGTGTCTTGAAAGAAAACTAACGCATATCTCATAGAAATCTACCTTTGCAATTTCAACTCTCTCTCTCTACTTTCTCTCTCTAAGATTTGGTAGATCTTGGGATTATCAATTGGTATCAGAGCCATTCTAAATCTGAGAGGATTGAGAGAAACGTTTTTCGATTCTGAATTAGTGATTAAATCAGAAAATTTGATTGATTTTCTTGATTTTTTTTCAAGAAAATCTCGATTTTTGATTTTTCATCAAATTCGGACTGATTTCTGATCGAATTTTGTTGTAAATTGATTCGTTGGATTCGTTTTTGATAGTGGAACACTTTTAATTCACATCATTTTGCAAGAAAATCACTTTTTGATCTTCAATTTTGGGTTTTATCGAGTTTCTGGAAAAGTTCTTGAAGCGTACTGTTCTTTTCAAAATTTCTTGATTTTGCGAGTTTTGATTGAATTGTTTGATTCAAAGTGTTTAGAAACTGTTTTTCGAGCAATTCTGTGAAACAAAATTTCATTAAAATTGGTTCTATAATCATTTTTAGAAGAGTTCTGAGTTTTCTTCATCTTTGCGTCAGATCCAAAGTTTGCATGAGTTCTTTGAGTTTTGCGCGAGTTCATCCAGACTTTGCGCGAGTTCATCAAGTTTATCAAGGATTCAGTTGCTAGAAGTCAGATTTTCGCCAGTTACTAGTCGCACAAATCTCAACTTTGCGCCACAGGTTAAATCTTGGACTCTGGTCGTGACAAACTTTGCGCCAATATATGTTCGCGCAAAGATAACTTTGTGTCACCAAAGCTTCACGCAAATCAGTTTTGCGTCACCTTCGTCTAGCGCAAATCAGTTTTGCGCCATCTACTTGTCACGCGAAGAAAGGTTTTCGTCATCATCATATCACGCAAAGTGTTTTTGCGTCACTCTCATATCACGCAAAGTCAAGGTTTGCGCCACCAACTGCTAACGCAAAGAAAGGTTTGCGTCACCATCGTATCATGCAAAAGCAAGTTTGCGCCATCCTCAAGTCGCGCAATTCTTAGTTTGCGCCAGACATAGTTCACGCAAATCTCAGTTTGTGTTATTCACTGTTCACGCAAATCTCTAGTTTGCGTCAGCTCCTCTGTTTCAGACTTAGCATTTTTTCCTGAAGTTTTTCTCTATGGATTCTGAAAAGTTTGCGTTTCAAGCTCAGTTCTACAAGAGTGATATCATGATGTCATTAGGAACAGAAAATCGTCCTCCAGTTCTGGTTGATGAGAATGAGTTCACTCAGTGGCAATATCGGTTTCTGAATTTAATCGAGCGTCAAAAGAACGGAGATGACATGATGAAGATTCTATCTGAAGGATCTTTTGTAAAACCTACTCTGGCTTCTGGATTATCAAAGCCTACTGCCGAGTACACACCCGATGAGTTGGTGCAATATAAAGCCGATCGTGATGTAAAGGTTAATCTGATGCTAGCTTTGCCAAATTCTATCTACAACAGGGTTGATTGCTTCAAAAACAATCCTAAACTAATGTGGGCACAGCTAGAGAAGATTATGATTGGATCTACAGTTGCAACACAACTTCGGTATACACGTTACATGAACAACTTTGAAGAATTCAAAGCCAAAGATGGGGAGTCACTGAAAAATGTTTATGACAGATTATGTTCAGTGATAAATGATCTGAGGAAGATAAAAGTGGAAAAGAATGAGCTGGAGACTAATCTGAAGTTTCTTAATGCTTTGCAACCAGAATGGGATAAATCTTGCCATCGCTTGAGGAATGATGTCATAATATCTACCATGCAAATCCAGAAGATGTATGAAATATTACTGACAGATGAGTGCATAGTCACAGAGAAGAAAGCCAAACTTGACAAGAAAAACAAGAAGACAGTGGGCACAGTTGCACTTCTCACAAGCAAACTGTCTGAACAAGCATTATCCAAAAATGCTTATGATGGTGCAATTGATGATGATGGAGAGGCACTTCAGAAAGCTATGATTCTTCTCTCTCAACACTACAACAAAAAGTTCCAACATCGTTCGGGTTCCAACAATCTTCGCTTCACTTTTGGGTCTAAGAATGTCAAAGTGCCCGAGGTTAAGAAAGCAGATGCATGCTTTAACTGTGGCAAGCCGGGTCATATCGCTAAAGAGTGTCGAGTGAAGAAAGTTCGGGATTCGGCATATTATCGAAAGAAATTGGAACTGGCCGAAAAGAGAGAGAATGGAACTGCTTTGTTAGCTGAAGAAGAATTTTGGCTAGATCACTCTGAAGACGAAGCTGATAATATCGAGACTGCTCATATGTGCTTCATCGGAGATGATCAGAGTGATGATGATGAATCTTCCACTTATGAAGATGAGATATTTTCTGAATTTGATTACACATTTATTTCTTCACAGATGAAATTATAATAACTGATTTACATGATTTACGCTCAAAGTTATTATCTGAAAAACAATTAAATTCAGAAAAGTCAAATTTGATTTATAAATTACAAATTTCTTTGAAAGATGAAAAATCTATTTTGGTTCATACAAAAGACATCTTTCAAAAGAAATTGGATGATTTAGAAAAATCAAATATGACTTATCTTGATTCTTTGACTGAAATGACCAAATTAAAAGATAGTTTTTCGGATAAAATAAATGAGTTGGAAGAAAAATTATATCGAAGGAATCAATCTGAACAAACTATTTAATTGAACAAACCGCGGAGTTATGAGTCTATAAAAGAAAAATGGGGACTTGGTTTTGAAAATCCTCATTGTTTAAACAATGTGATAGAAAAATCCCCTACTTTATATAAATTCGATTATCTAACTCTTGCTAAATATGCTCCTCAATTTAAAATTGATTGGATGAATGAAAAGCAAGTGTTAGAAATCGAAAATGAGAAAAGGATGAATAACAAGAAAAAGGAAATTTCTTTTGTTTACACGAGCGAAAATGTCAAATATTTTCCTGACAAATCAAAGAAGGGCCGAAAAACTTTAAATGACATATCTCCCATCAAGTCTTCAGTGTCTGATGATTATGTTGATATATATGCCACTATATCTGATAAGGAAAATATATCTCCAATCTTTTATGATTCTAAAAGATATACTCCTCCATTAGTATTAGAAGGCAAAATCATTGACCTTGAAGATAAAATGAAAGATCAAAATATTCAAAGTGTAATTGAAACAGATGTTATTTTTTCTTTTATGACTTCAAGTTTTGAAGAAAAATTAATTTCTCAAAAACAAGATTTTGTTTCTAGTCTTTCTTCTGATTTTAAAGAAAACGAAAAGGAATTTCTAAAATCTGAAAACTTTTCTCAAAATTTTTCTGACTCCGAGGCAAGTTCGGATTTATTGTCTGATCAATTGGGTTTCTTAGGTAAAATTGCTTCTTCTGATTCAAATCTTAAATCAAAAATTCTTGATGAATCTTTTACGCTAAATGATGATTATTATAAACCAAAGCGTAAAAGAAGAAGGTCAAAGAAGTCAAAGAACCAAGCTAAAGTCATTTCTGACAGTTCTAATTCTTGTGATTCAAATATTTCAGATAGGACTTTGAGCACAACTTCAAGGCAGATATGGAGGGTCAAGCGGACATCTGATGAATCTGCGACTGAAGAGGATCGAAATGTAGACAAATTTTGTAAAAGTGATTCATTTGCTACTTGTAATAAAATTTTCAAATATTCAATAAAGCAAATGATTCACATTTCAAAAGTTGTCTTCTATTCCTCCTCTGGTTCAAGTTCAAATGATCATGTTTCGTCCTCTACTGATGATTCTGTTAATTCTTCTGATTATTTTTCTCGTGCTTTCTATGTCAAATCTAACAAGTTTACTCCCATAAGAACTGCAACTAACAAACTTGGACCCAAATATAAGTGGGTACCAAAATCAAAGATTGATTCTAAGTTGCAGGCACCTACTGTCAAGGGGGGGTAAGAAAAAAAAATTGGCTTCTAAGTACATCAGCTTAGAACCCGTATTTCATTGGACTTCGACTTCTAAACATGTCAGTTTAGGACTCGTTCTTCAATGGATATAGCTTCTGGACTAATGAGAAACTGTGAGTACATCTACTTAATTCCGCTGCATTTATCTCTGATCTTGATGTTGTTCCAGTTTTCTCATGTTTTTTAAGAATCTGAGCATGTTCAACCCAAATCTTTCATATCAGACACCTATTCATTTTACATTTTGTGGAAGATAATATTATTAAATTTTATTTTGTTTCGACTAAATATCAATTTGCCAATATTTTTACAAAAGCCTTTCATGAAAATTGTTTTCTTTTTATGCTTTCAACACTTGGCATATTGAATTTAAAAATTTTAATCTTTACAAATTTTTATTCTATAAAAGTAAAAGTTTTACAGTTTTTCTTTCTTTTGAATAAAATGTATGTCTAAGATAAATTTTCAAGTTGCTTTGTTTATATTGAAGTTTTATATGTTCAATTTTCAAGTCTTACAAAAATCGAAAGGTCAGCAACATGTTTGAAACTTTTGACACTGCTTTAAAGTTGTGTTATTCGGAATATGTATAGTTTACAATGCTTAGAAATCCTAAAAAGTCAGAATTATGGATTGTAATGAAAATATGGGCTAAGCACGTAGATGTAAAACTGGGTGATTGAGATGAATTATATGTTTAAAATACAGAAATCTCTAAGTTTAAAAGTTTGTACCTGTGACCTTTCTGGTTTGGGAAAGTAAGTTCCGTGGGATGCTTGTCATCTGGTCCCCTAAGGTCAATTGGTCTGGGAGTGATCGAACCCAAATCCTTCTATAGAACCAGATCGAAAGTCATGTTCTACTGGTATGAATGGGTTTAGGATGTGTCGATGTAGCCTTTCTGATCTGGGAGAGTAAGTTCCAAGGGGTGCTTGACACCTAGTCCCCTAAGGCCAACTGGTCTGGGAACGGCTGACCCAAATCCTGCAATAGGATCAGATAGAAAGTTACGTTTACGGCATGTTCTTGACTTACCAAACTTTTTGATTAAAAGATGCCAAAGTGCACAAGCTTAAAAGATGCCAAAGAGCACACTCATGTGAAGATGCCAATGTGCACAATGCTAAAAGATGCCAATGAGCACACATCTCATGATACTTGGTGATATATTTAAGTTGCGATAAACCTATAAATTTGTGAAAATCTTAATTTTTGATGGCTTAGTGTGAGTACATGCAAAGTTTTCTATTATATTTTTAGAATTGCATTTTCTTGAAGCTAATCGAAGTTCGCATGTGAGCACACTGAATAGATTGATGAAAGTTTTTGAAACTGAACATGTTTTAACTTGATATGCAATGAAACTTGTATCTGTATCCAACAACATACATTTGACTTCGTCTGATGGATTAATCTGTGATATTTTACTAAGTAGAATTTAATTTGTTTAGTGTTTAAAATTTTATATATTTAGTTGTTTTAAAATACATATTCAATATATTTTTCTTTCTACATTGATGTTTCAATTCTTGTGTTCTCATATTTTTGTAAATGGGTTTGTGCATTATTCGAGGGGGAGTCAATAAGGAGAATTTTATAAAAAGATCATATCTGATTTCGAGGGGGAGTATCTGATTTTCTATATGAATGCTAACTTGAATTGTCATATTTAGTGCATTTGTGTAGGGGGAGTCAAAGAGCTTAACAAAGTAAAAATTTTCAGATTTCAAGTCAGCTTTGCGCCAACAGTTGGTAGTGCAAAACTCAACTTTGCGCCACCTTCATCTAGCGCAAAACTAAGTTTGCGCCACCAACATGTAGCTCAAACCTTCCCTCTTTCTCCTTTATTCTGATTTTGCAGATCTTAAGTTGTCTCGTCTCCAACATTTTCATGACCAAGTTGATCCAGATCAACAAGGTCATGAGGGGGAGAAGTTAAGGAGAAGCTAAAGAGACAAAGAGTTCAAACGTTTATCTGCTGCTCAAGATTCGCTTAAGATTCTATTCTCTCAGCTACTAATTCTTTTGTTGTTCAAGCTCTGATCATCAAAGTTCATTCAAGTATATTTGAAAGAGGTGCATCGTCTAGAGCACAAGCTGATGAACCGATTGTTCTTTCAAGCTAATTACAAACAGGTCCAGTCTTGTCAAGGCAGCAAAGGCAACATAGTTTGAAAGATGCTGAGAATAAAAAAAATTTAAAAGTCAAGAAGCTTCACTAAGTCGCTTAGATGGTCCGAGTTGATTTAGAAGATGAATATTGAAGACCACAGCGCCAATGATTACTAAGGGGGAGATTGTTAAATCAGATTTTATAGTAATCATTGTATTTATAGGCTTGGTCTAATACTGTGTTCTTAGTTGTGTTTTCTGTGTAGTATTGGCCAGGGTATTTAAGTCCCTTGTGGCTTTGTGTCTTGAAAGAAAACTAACGCATATCTCATAGAAATCTACCTTTGCGCTTTCAACTCTCTCTCTCTCTCTAAGATTTGGTAGATCTTGGGATTATCAGTTACCTTAGCTTTGAAGTTATGAAACTGAGGATTGGGGATGCTGTAACTACCATACCAGCTATTGACATACCTGGAATCCACAAAGTCACCATTTCCACAATGAGTGCAACATATATTTGATCGGTTTAGACTGATCAACTTAGTTGTAGAATAGACATGGGTTGGTGACTTTGGATCAACTACAGGAGATTTATATGACGTGTTTCCATCACTTTCTTCTGTAGTTGATTTCTTTCTCCAAACCATTTTGATTTTTCGAAACACTTGATTATCTGTGTTATCAACAAGAGAATTATAGAAAAAGATTTGAAGGGTGAATCCGATCTTTTGAAAATTCATTTGATTTGACAAACTTCTTCGAAGAGTTAGTTGTAGAAGGTAAACTTGAAGAATAAGGATACTGAACAACAGTATCAGGATTGGCTTGTTCAGATAAATCAACTATAACATTTATTTCTTCAAGTTTCTTGACTTTTGTGGATAAAACATTTCTTTCTTCGAGAATTAAATCAAATTGTTTTTGTAACTCGGATTTTACCTTCTGTTCTTTCAAAATCTCTGTTGCTAATCCAAATAATTTCTTTGAAAGCTTATGAATCTCAGTTTCGAAAAACTTTCTTTCACTTTCAAAATCGTTTTCTATATTGTTGCGTTTATCAGATATCTCTTTAAAACCGCAACATTTTTCTTTTCAAGCACTTTCTTTGTCGTTTCAAAACTTTTTCGCTCTTTTGCAAAATTATCTCTCTCCATTATCAAAACATTTTCAAAATCAAAAATCTATTTTGAAAGTTTTGCATTTTGAAGCTCAAAAACCTTTCTTTCGACAAAAACTTTCTTTGAAAGATCAAGAATCTTTCTTTCAAAATTCTTTCTTTCATTTGAAAAGTCAACTTTTTCTTTTTCAAAAACAGCAAGTCTTTTCTTCAGATCAAGGTTTTCACTCTCTACAGCTTTCCGTTTCTCTTCAAGTTCCAGAGTCTTCTCTTCTCGGGCTTCAAAATCTGCAACTTTTCGTTCAAGTTCAATTATTTTCTTTGAAGCTTCAGCACTTGTTGGATCACTTTTCTTCATATTCGCTTCTTTGAAATTCTCAATCAACTCGTTCTGATCTGCAACAATTGAATTATATGTACGAACATAATTTTTAATATATGCATCGTGCTCACACTCTGAGTTTTCAAACTTTTTCGAGAGTTCTGAAAATTGCTTCTTCAAAACATCCTTTTCTTCAGCAAGTTTTTCTTTTTCTCTTTTTAAGCTTTGTGCCCAACTCAGATTATCAGCATTTTCATCATCAACTAGCACAAGCACGTTGTAATTGTTTTCCAATCTGGCTTCAAGAACTACAATCTTGGATTTGAGATTAGAAATTTCTTGTTGATAATCAGAATAAGACATTGTTACTTGAACAAAATGATCGTAAGTCGATCGCGATTTGATTCAATAAATTCAGACAGAGTAATACGAAAAAATGTCCCCCTCCTACGACTTAGCACGGGGTCCCGAGATTTTTTTTTTTGGATAAAGATCGGATACCTTGATTTGGGTTAAAAAAAATGGTTCGGCGATTCAGGGGTACGGGCCCGTATGGTGCGGTCCGGGAGTCTAATAGTGCGAGGACGGCACGGGGCGGTTGGGTGGTATTGGACCACGGCACAGGTGGCGCGGAGACCGGGCGGAGCCGCGGCACGGGCGGCGTGGGGGCCGGTGGAGCCGCGGCACGGGCGACGCGGTTGGCGTGGGGACCCAGGTCTTATAGCCGAGACTCGGTTAGCTATTAAGCCGAAACCCAGGTCGCTTTGAGACCCAAATGATAATTGGTCGAAGCCCGGGTGGCTTTAATGCCGAGACCTGGATGGTAATTGGCCGAAGCCCGAGGGACTTCAAGCCGAAACTCGGTTGATAATTGGCCGAAGCACGGGGGACTTCAAGACGAAACCCGGTTGACAATTGGCTGAAGCCCGGGGGACTTCAAGCCGAAACCCGGGGGACTTCAAGCCAAAACCCAGTTGAAAATTGGCCGAAGCCCGGGGGACTTCAAGCCGAAACCCGGTTGGCAATTGGCCGAAGCCCGGGGGACTTCAAGCCGAAACCCTGTTGGCAATTTGGCCGAAGCCCGGGGGACTTCAAAGGTTGGGTGGAACCGGGGTTGGGACAACCTGGATTGGGACAACCTGGATTGGGACAACCTGGCTTGGGAACAACCTGGCTTGGGAATGGAACCGGGTTTGGGGAAGAACAGGGTTTCGATAGGAAGAGGGCTTCAACCAGGTGCATGCGAGACCCGAGTAGGGTATTAACAGGGTTTGGCGGCACAAGAACACAGACTAAAACTTACTCTCGACCCCAAACACAAAATTAGAAAACTTTTAATCGAAAACTAAAGAATTTTAGCAATTTTAATCGATTAAACCCATAATTCTAACACACTTTCAATCGATTTTCGAGCCAAAAGCAATGATTTTTCAATAAGAACTCAAGAACAAAGACTAAAAATTTTAGATCTATAAAAGACAAAATTCTACTTCAATCTTACGAATTGGAAGATGAAACTTTACCAACCACTTAATCTAACTAGACTAAAGAGATTTGGAGTAACTAGACTCAAAGATTTAGCAACAATCAACAAGCCCAAATACCCTCAGACAAAAATCGATTGACAGAGAGAGAAGAGAAAAAAATTACCTTTTTCGAATCAAATCTTCGTCTCTTTGCTCTGATACCAATTGTGAATCCCAGATTGCTCAAATAACAATGAATAATGGAAAGATTAATTGTATTGAATGATTGAGAGAGTTACAAACATAGGATTGAAAAGCAAACTCTCTCTCTCTAAACAGTTAGGCGCACAAAATAGTTTATCTACGTCTAATGCTAACCCAAAAGCTTAGAAAACAAACTTTAAATACTTAGGCCTAAAACCCTATAGGCCCAAGGCCCAACAAACTAAACAAGTCCAATATTAAATAAAAGGCTTTTACAACGCGTTTAATAATTAACAATTAAACTATATAAATGATTTATATAACATTCCACGCACTAGGACTTTCAGTCCTAACAGATAAGATTTAAACCACAGCCGCCGACCACTATGTTTAACAATCAACCGCGTCGGTCTTCAAATGTAAACCTCACAGCAGCCATTAACAATGAATTCCACCGTGAACAGTTTAACCGCCTTTCACAAATTGAAAACCTTACTCCACTGTCCAATTATCTAGTAGCAACCAATCATAATTGAAATTCCCTTGAAATCACAAAAATTCATAACTCATGGATGGCTTTTATATTGTGAACTTTATGTCCATGCTTTTGATTCACAGACACGGGTCTTTGTGTAACTCCCGGGTGATGTCCACTCCAGGGTCATATGTTTTCAAACTCCCGGTTCCCTTAGTTTAACTCCCGGGTCAAACATATACTATACTCCTGGTTCAAAATTGAATCGATCTAGAAAATTCCAAAAACAAAATTGATCAATTTCTTGGTTGATTGATGATCATAGGATGTTTACAACCACAAAATAATCAATCGTTTTCAATTAAATCAGATCAAACTACTCCAATTTTGCTCCAAAATCTGGAAATTGAGACGAACACAGTGTGATCCAAAAATTCTCAAATCTAATCAAAATCTCCACAATCGTTGAAATTAGAAATTGTAATTGATTCCAATGATTTTCTCAAGTAACATAGAATCAATTTAAACAATAAGAACACATATTAAGCTCCAAACTCAAAATCAAATCCAAAATCGAGAATTTATCAAAAACCTTGGGCCGATGAATATGAACTGTTGAAAATTGATCGAATCAAAGAAAAATTCTTTGATCTAGCTCTGATACCAATTGTGGATCCCAGTACAGTTCAATAATAATAGATTAACAGTAAATAACAAAGAATGAATCACAAAACCTGGTCATGTGATTGGATTGATCGATAAAAGCTCAATAGGTTTACAGAGAGAATATGAATGTAATACATGTAAACTCTAAATGACCATGCAACCTCTAAACCCTAATCTCACACTAAATAAACCTTAAATACCAAGGGTGTGGGTCTTAAAGCCCAAAGCCCATTACAACTAAACAAGCCCAATAACAATTAAAGGCTTTTACAACGCTTTAAATAAATAAAAAATAAACTCTACAAATACTTTATAGAACTTTCCACGCACTAGGACTTTCAGTCCTAACAAACACTAAAGTTTTTCAAGAAATCAAGGGGGAGAAGAGTTGGCGCTTAAAAAAGATGATTCCTTTACAAAACTTTAGGGGGATAATGTTAGGACATAAAATGTCCATATATGAAAGTTTTGTAAAGGCCCTTTATGATTGTTTTTAGGTCTTGTCTTTAGTAATTTCGGTTTGGGCTAAATTGTATACAAGGGTGATTGGGGGGTATTGTTAATGCCAAAATCGTCCAAAGGAAGATCTAAGGTCGGTGTGGAGCTTTAACAACTAAAGTAGGCAATCACTCGACAAATTATGAGACAAGAATAAAAAATAAACCAGACACAGAGATTTGGTGACGCAGAAAACCTCGTCGAGGGTAAAAACCGCGAACGACAGTGAGGATCGTCAAGTACACTATGGATGCCAATCAGGGACGTCGTCCTTTAGAATGAGTGATTACAAGTACAATTGACAATATTATAGTAGAACAATAATGTAATCATGTGACTGAGCTAAATGTCTTCCAATAGAACACTTCTGTCGAAAGATTCTTCTTGAAAGAATTATTGAGAGTTGCATCTTCGTAATTGATTGTTAATCAGATGATGATGATGTCTGTGTAGCTCTTCGAGGTTGTATATATAGCTTTAGTCGCCATAAATGAGCATTGATTGTCCAACGGTCTTGATATTGATTGATCTTTGATAACGATCATCCGTTATATCCGTTGGTCATTATGTGTATTAAACCTGTAATGAAAGATTCATAAAGGAAAAATGGTTGTATGCAATAAATGATTTATGATTGTTAGTAACGTTACATAGATCGTAAGGTATAAGCCTGTCGAGAGATTCCTGTTAGTCGTAGACGTAGGAAACTCATGACAATCGTCGTCGAGGTCGACGGTGTCTACTGTTGTACGATGTCTTCAGGACCTTGTCTTAATACAAGAATGGTCCATAGACTAGAGACGTTTGGTTATCTTCCGTCGGTCGTGACTTACGAAATTTTACCCAAACAGTTTACCCCCAAAATTCGTAAATTAGGCGGCAATCCGTTTTTTCGAATTTTGTAACCAGGTGGGACACGTGTCGATTTCTGGTAACTGGATCATTTCCACAAGAACCAAAGCGATTCTGAGGGGAAGCGTACAGCCGTTTTAACTTCTGTGACGTCACAACGACATAGGACGCGTGGTGTCAGGTGTAGGGACAGGTGTCGTCCATCCGTAGAGGAGGGCGAAGATTCAATACAGGTATCGATCATCTGATGGTTCATGATACCATCGCTTTTGCATATAAATAGAGATTTTCGTCTGTCCTTTTCCTTTCTACGCTTTTAGGAAAGGATTCAGTTGCCTCCTTTATTTCCTTTAAGAGCTCTCAATTTGTGAACTCTCGTTTCTACATAAAAACTTTTTTAATGGCAGTCGGCCCTTTTAGCACCGTGAAAGGAGAGGCCGAGATGAAAGAATTTAGACGTCTAGCCAAAATTCCAGTCGACGTTCGACTGAATGCTTCGGTCCAGTGGAAGCCGGAGCAGTGTCCGAAGGGGTATTTCGTACTTTATGAGTATCCCTTCAAGATAGGCTTTACATGGCCTTTCTCTCCTTTGTCGAGAGATTTTTTGTCGACCTTTGGGTTGTCACCGGGGCAGATGATGCCCCAATTCTGGCGAATCGTTCAAGTCGTGGAACGGTTGACGGCCGAGTGGTCGTCACCTTTTACTGTGAATGATCTGTTATTGGCCTATTCGGTTAAAGCAGAATCGAACAACAGGTATAGTCTCTTTTCCATATTTAGAGGAGACCATGTTCTGGTTCAGGCGACGGCAGTGAACGATTGAAAGTGGAAAACGCGATTTGTTTTTGGCCGCATAACACCAGGCGACGAGAATGCTCGATGGATCACCACCAGGTGGAACACAACGAGTAAGTTTTCGTCCCTTTCTTTCTCTATTGTTTTGTGTTGTTATTGATCTAACGATTTGAATTTTTATTTGTGTTCAGCCATCGACTTTTCGAGGCTCAAGCCATATTCCTGGATTTCAGTGTCGAGGAGCGTTCGTTCTTCCCCATGGCATTGAGATATGAGGACGAAGATGATGAATATTATTTCGTTATCGTCTAGTCTCCTGGTCGAGTCGACACAGATGCTGAAGGGGAGGGAGAAGAGGAAGAAGACGACGAAGAAGAGGAGGAGGATGGCGACACAGGGGAAGCCACTTCGGGTAAGTCTTATTTTATAGATCGTAAGATCTTTGGGGTCTAGTCGAGCGGACGTCACCCAATAGGGTTCTAATGGGTCTAGTCGTTTGACGTCACCATTTGGTGCTTTTGTGGGGTCTAGTCGAGCGGACGTCACCCACTGGTTGACGAGACCATTTGAGACTCTTAGTCATAAGACATCATCCCTTGGTTATTAGTAAGGTCTAGTTTCTGGTGAGAACGTCACTTACTGATATGTTTCATTTGTCTTTTCAGGAAACTCAGTTCCATTAGTACAAACGGCAAGTCCCTCGAGGAGGGAGTTTGTAGCCCAACTGGATCGACAAGGTCGAGTGCTGAAGAGAAGGGCCCTTTCGACTGTTGGGTCAGAAGGTAAGAAGGCGAAGACGGTCGCAAGGGAACCGTCTCCGATGAACGACGACCCTGAGGTCATTAGTTCTAAGTAGGCGATGCCGCCACCGGTTGTGGAAGACACACCAGTTTCCTCGGTCCCACCACTGGTGGTGGAAGCCTCTTCGTCGAAAGACAAGGGGAAGAGTCCACAAACAGGTGAGGATTCTAAGGCCATGTCAATGAACATCATGCTGTCGGTTGACTTCATGTTGTCCGGTGGTCTAGATAGGAAGGAGGTGCTCCTTTATGCGAACAACTTCTTCCTGCCGACTGCCTGCGAGCGCTACAAAGATCTAGCGATTGAGGATGTGGACGCAAGCATCGTAGGATTCTCCTTCAAGGTAAGAACTATCGAGTTCTGTTATTATTATTTTCATTTGTTTTACTAACTTGTTGTATGATTTTCTAGGCGTTCCAGGCGTCGTTGGCACTTTATTCACATCTTAATGACGTAAAATCCTTAGGAAGATATCGAAGGCTAATGCCAGGGCTAAAGCAGTGGAGGAGGAGAGAGAGCAGATCTCTTTTTGCCTTCAGGAAACTCTCGGCAAGTTGGAAGATGCCAAGCATGAAAACGAGACACTACAAGGTCACATGAAAGAGGTGCTCGACAAGGCCTCCATAGATCGATCGGAGCTGGAAAAGACCAAGATGATCTCGGTTGCGACTGCAAAAGAAGTCGAGCTCTTAAGGTTTGAGTGGGACCTGGCCCGTCAGCAAGTCTAGGAACTTGAGGAGAGAGTGACGTCTATCGAGGCGTTCACTCGCCTGAAGACTCGGGCAGCTCTGATCAGGCGTCACCGACGAGGAGAGGACCTTTGGCGTCGAGGGAAGGAGATCTAACCTTCTTTCTGGAGTCAGTGGGAAATGAGGAAGACCTCGATTCGGAAGACGAACATGATCGTGAGATGTTTGACGAAGCTCCTCGGGGTGTCGCCGCTGAGGTCGTGGCTCCAGAAGGGCAGGAGTAGCAGGCTCCTTAGTTTAAACAACTTATATTTCAATCGGGCGATCGTTGGTGGTCGTGCCATGCAGTGTAATATCTTTTTTAAGATATTAATGAAAAATATTTTGGAACATATCGAACTGTCGCAACATCTTATACTTCGTCAAAACAGGTAACAAAGTAATTGCATAAGTAACTTACGACAGATGTAAGGGAAATAATCGAAAGATAAGCAAGATTTAATGAAAATTTAAGCAATCCAAGATAAGTATACGATAACGATCGTAAGATAACAAATATTAAATGTGAAAATGTGTTCCCAGATTACAATCAAGAAATTCAAACACTCTCAATCAAGATTCAATGATATAACAATGTATATTTCTAGAGAGAGAGTAGAATGTAGAGAGAGAAAGTATCAATCGTGTTATGATATTACAATGTAAAGCTCTTACAAAAATTACAAGGAAAAAACCTATTTATACCAACTATGAAACTCTCAAGTAACTTGAATAGGTATCCACACAAACTCTCAAGTACTTAAACTCTCAAGTACTTAAACTCTCAAGTACTTAAGCACCATCTAAAACTAATGTTGACTTTCTACAATTTGACTATCATTGACTTCCATTAACTATGCAATTACAAAGGCTTTAAGCAAGACTTTCCTAATTAATCTTGTATACAATTAATGCACTAACATTCTCCCCCTTTGTATTCAAGATTTAAAAAAAATTTGACACTTGTCTTCAGCGCTTGATTCTTCAACTTTTGTCTTTGACAATGAATCTTCAGTCTTTGAAGAATCTTGAAGAGTCTTTTGCACTTTGCCTCTTTGAAAATCAACATGTCTTGAATGAAACTTTGAAACTCTTTGAAACTTCGAGGAATCTTTGAAAACTTGTATGTATCTCCATCACTGTGATCTCTTGACTGTCTTTGAAAAACAAACTTTCTCGAATCAACTTTGAGACTTGAAACATCTTTGTTTTTTTCAGAATCTTTTGAGTCATCTTCAGATTCAAACTTGAAATCATCTCCCTTTTTGACTATATCAGCTTTATATGACTTGAAACTTTCAGAAATTTGAAATTGATCTTTGTAGATGTCTCCCCCTTTTTGATGATTGTGAGCTTCATGATCATCAAAACTTTCTCAATTTCAGCACTTTCTTTGAATCTCCCCCTTTTACAAATATTCTTCCCTTTTGAGATACATTTAAAATTTTCTGTCCTTTGATCTAAATAGCTGAATCATGAACTGTATATACCTGAATCTTTTCAAATCCAGATATAATGTATGTTGTAACCCTGATTCAACAAATGAAACAGTTAGAAGTGCCTGTCAGTAACATGGAGTTACTGTGTACAACGAATGTACAATTTAAGGAGCCGGTTTGATGATGACTCCCCATGACTTCCATTCAATCATTGAAAAACACAAGATTTATCTATGAATGTTCTGACAGAAAAACAAAATTTATGTGTGCTCGTGCTTGTGTATGAAAGAATTTAGCACAATGATTGTGTTTCATAAGGCTCAAATTGTGTAAACTGTTGAGACAGCAACAGATATTACACGGACTCAATGTGCATGAAAGAGGTGCGAAGGTGGGGCAACGTTCCTTCTTTTTCAATATCTAAATCTTTCGAGTGAAGACTAGATAGCAGATATGCTGCGTCCCCAAAGAAAATGAAACGTTTCTTTGTTAAGAAAGAAACGAGTGGTTGGTGGGGTTAATGCAAGACTAGATAGCGAGTTTCTTCGAAATAGTATTCTGCGAGTTTCCTCGGTCTGCGAGTTTTCTCGAAACAGTGGTGTGCGAGTTTTAGCGATCTGCGAGTTTTAAGCCTGCGAGTTTGAGTACTTAAGTCATTTTTAGTCTGTTGATTCAAATTTGATCAGTATTGAATTTTACACACCGAGTGTAATCTGCACTTCTTGAACGATCAGTTCAAATCACATTTCAGTTACAATCATGTCTAGATATCTACTCAGCATGGGTTCGAAATCCAAACCACCGGTACTTCAAGTTGATGAATACTCACAGTGGAGGATAAGGATGATCAATTTCTTAAAAAATCAAGATAAGAAATTGATGGATTCAATTCTTAATGGTCCACATTTTCCACATGTGACAGTTGCAAGAATTCCAGCTACTGATAATAGTCCTAAAATTCCCGAAAGGATTGTAGCTAGAGATCCTATTCAATACAGTGGCACTGATAGAGAGTTAGTGGAAAGAGATGCAACTGCTTTGACATATCTGATAATGGCCATTCCTAATGATATCTTCAATCGTGTTGACAGCCGAGAATCTGCAAAGGATATTTGGGATGAGCTAGAAAAACAGTTCATAGGATCAGCAAAATCCATCAAGACTAAAAGGAATCAGAGTATCAATGCTTAAGAAGGATTCAAGGCAAAAGAAGGAGAATCTCTGAGGGAAGCGTATGATCGTTACAACATCATTTTAAATGATTTGAGAAGGAATGGAGTTCAAAAGTCTGAATCTGAAATAAACTTCAAGTTTATCAAGAATCTTCAGCCAGAGTGGGATGTCTACACTATTCAAATGCAGATAAATAAAGACATGGATGAAGAAAAGCTGAATGATCTATTCTGTGCTTTAAACCAACATGAGGAGAAGATAAAGGAACAAGCTTTTGTGAACAAAGAGTTGCTTCAGTTAAAGGACAAACAAAAGAAGGTAGAAGATTCTTTGGATTTAATTGTTCAGGACAAGGGAAAGACAGTTAAGTCAAGTTCTGGTTCGGGAAAGAGTTTGAAAAAGAAAGCACTGATCACAAGCATGATTGACAGTTCAGACAGCTCAGAGAATGATGCTCCAGATGATTCTGATGATGATGAATTGAAAGAATTTGTAGAGAAGCTTGCACTTCTGACTTCAAGCTTTCATAAAAGGTTTGGTCGGAAGAATTTTTACAACAAGCCAAAGTTTGATTCCTACAAGTACAGCAAGCATAAAGACAGATATGAAGAACTACATGAAATTCAAGATTTTTCTCTCTAAACTCTCTCACTTTCTCTCTCTACAAGATATGACAAATGAAAGCATCCTAATTCTAATGCTTAACCACTAAGCAACTAATATCTAACACCTAATTCTAATTACAAAGACATTACAACTACAAAGTAAGTTATTTTGACATTTAACAACTAAACATTGACTTTGACATCTTTTGACTTTTCAATTACAAAGGCTTTTACAAGACTTTCCCAATTAAATCTTGTATACAATTAATGCACTAACATTCTCCCCCTTTGTATTCAAGATTTAAAAAAAATTTGACACTTGTCTTCAGCACTTAATTCTTCAACTTTTATCTCTGACAGTCTTTAAAACTTTGAAGCTCTAACAATCTTCAGCCTTTCAGTCTTTGAAGAATCTTGAAAAGTCTTTAACACTTTGCATCTTTGGAAAGTCAACAAGTCTCGAACAAATCTTTGAAATCTTTGAAAAACTTTGGAACTTTGAGGGATCTTTGAAAACTGTATCTTCATCACTGTGATCTCTGAACAGTCTTCAGAAAAACAAACTTTCTCCAATCATCTTCAAAATCTTTTATCTGGCTTGAACTTTCAGAATTATCTTTAGAGTTGTCTTTAGAAAGTCTCTTTTCTTCAAATCAGCTTTGAAATTTGAATCTTTCAGAAATTTCTTCCACTTTTTGATATTTCTTTCTGGCTTTGAATCATCAAAACATATCAATTTCATCATGTTCTTTGAATCTCCCCCTTTAAAAGACATTCTCCTTCTTTATAAGAACATTCTTCCCCTTTGATCTGATATAGAGCCATCAATGCATGAATGTATTTATCCGAATCTTTTCAAATTCAGACAAATTATGAGTTGTAACCCTGAATCAACAAATGAAACAGTTAAGAGTGCCTGTCAGTAACACGGAGTTACTGTGTACAACGAATGTACAATTTAAGGAGCTAGTTTGATGATTACTCCCCAGGACTTCCATTCAATCATTGAAAAACACAAGGTTTATCTATGAATGTTCTGACAGAAAAACAAATTTTTTGTGTGCTCGTGCTTGTGTATGAAAGAATTTAGCACAATGATTGTGTTTCATAAGGCTCAAATTGTGTAAACTGTTGAGACAACAACAAGTATTACACGGACTCAATGTGCATGAAATAGGTGCGAAGGTGGGGCAACTTTCCTTCTTTTTCAATATCTAAATCTTCCGAGTGAAGATTAGATAGCATATATGTTGCGTCCCCAAAGAAAATGAAACATTTCTTTGTTAAGAAAGAAACGAGTGGTTGGTGGGGTTAAATGCAAGAGTTGGCATGGGCTCACTGCCTTTTTCAATGACTGTCACAAAAGAATGTGAACCAATCAGATTTTGTGGCTGCCCGGCTCAGAAAGTGATTGGTGCAGAGTTCTGATATTCTTTTAACTCTGATCTCACACCCTCTTTCTTTTTAACATTTATGCTCACTTCTAACTAAACTCTCATTTACATTTTACCGCTCCACACAATGAGAAAAACTCAACCGGATGAGTTATCTCCCCCACTCTTTGATTTTGACCCCTCACCCCTCAATCACTCTAGGATAACTTCCTGGGTAGGAAACACTGGTTAACGTGAATCCATGGAAGTTCTATTTAAGCTCGCACACGAATCCCATGTAAGTCCTAAAAGAATAGTTGCTCAACAATTTAACTTGAACAGTTAAGCACAAAATGATAACAGTGTCAGAATGTATGATCATGAGATTTGAGCAATTGAACTTTGAAGATTTCTCAAAACAAGGATATTGAATGAATGAAATGAAATCAAGAGAATTGTTTTGAGAATCTGACAATGTATCAATCAGATCAAATGAAATGGTTATGGTATCAAAGAACTAGATATTTTGTTTATATGAACAAATATAAACAATTTAGCAATGAACGCTCAAGTTGAAATGATGATTGTTGCTCAACAACAGTGATTTACAAACGGAGGTATTACCATCGAAAAATAGGTTCGTTTAGAGACATGGTAATAACAAATTAAAATGAAGTACTGAACCGATGTGTGTGAATACTTTACAGTATATAGGAAAGATAATACACGAGTATTGATCTTTAGAAACACATGGCCAGTTAAACATTAAAGCTCAATAATGAAAAACATTTAAAATCACACTTCTAGATTCATGAAATCGTTTGAGAATAGAGAAGTGGTTTGAACATTTAAGAACAGGTTTTTCATGCTTGAAAGTTATTCTTCTTTCAAACAATCAGAGATCTAGGATTAGAAGATACTTACATTTAAGCTCCCCCTCAAATCATTATAGAATGATTTATATCAGATAAGCTCCCCCTGGATATTTACAAAATATCCTTATCTTTAAACCTTAAAGAACGGGTCCTGATCTGTCATGTGATCAGAAGCCACAATCCTTTACATGAAAGTTCGGGTTTTGAACTGTTTTGTTCAAAAGCCTTAGTTCTTAACATTGAAGTACGGGTCTTGAATTGTATTATCCAAGAGCCTATGTTCTATGCTCCCCCTTAAACCTTGGGTGCCTGCAACACAGTTTTAGCTTTTGGTACCCACTGGTATTTGGGTCTTGATGAGTTAGTTGCAGTTCTTGTGGGGGTTACATTATATGAACCATACCAGTAATTAACAAAAATTTTACTTACAAAGTCATGTGCTCCACAGTAAGAACAGCAAATCTTCTTTTGAGCAACCCTGATCAAATGATTAGTCGAGTAATATATATCATAATTACCAAAAGAGTTACCTTTATGCACACTGTTCTTGTTAGCATTGGTTGTGGATGCATATGCTTTGTCTTTCTTCTTCTCTTATGAAGAATCCTTCACTCTCCAGACCATCTGATTTTTCTTCGAATTCTTTCCAAGAGATTTAACAAAAAAATTTGCTGAACCATCAACATATTTGTCATAAAATAGGTTAGATGGTCTGATATGATTTGATTTGACAGTTTGTGGTTTGACACTTTTCTTTTTCAAAACATTTTTGTCATGAATGAAACTTGAAGCTGTTTTGAAAGAACAGACTGATTCTGTTGAGTTATCAACAGGTGATTGGCTAATCACATCAGCTGTTACTTTATCAGACAATTCAATGTTTGCAGCTTCCAAGTCATTTATCTTATTAGTTAAAATGTTTCTTTCATCTGAAAGTGTGTCAAACTTTTGTTTCAAATCAGATCTGGCCTTCTTTTCTTTTTGATAATCTGATGACAGAGCAGTTATTTTGGATTGGAGCTTTGATATTTCAGATTCAAAATATGAACGTTCAAGCTCAAAATCTTTTTCCAAATTCTTGTTCTTTTCAGAAATATCTTTGAAAATCCCGGTATTTCTTTTTTCAACATTTCTCTTTTCAAGCTCATAAGACCTCTTGTTTTCTTTAAAGCATTTTCTTTCTTTCTCAAGTAGGTCTTGTAAAGTGGAAATCTGGTTGGGAAGTTCAGTAATTTTATTTTCAAGAACTTGTTTCTCTTTAGCAAAGATATCCCGTTCAGTTATCAAAATCTTTTCAAAGTCGGATACTTGCTTGGAGAGTTTTACGCATCTAAGCTCCAGATCCTTTTTGTCTTGGTTAGCTTTCTTTGAAAATTCAGATATCTTTTGAGTTGAAGATGTCTCCAGTTTTGATTTTTCTTTATCTGCTTGGATGCTTTTTATTAATTCTGCATTTTGTGTCTCCAAAACAGATATTTTATCTTCAAAAGCCGTAAACTTTTGTTGAAGCTCAACTGATTCAGCTTGGAGATCTGATGATTTTCGTTCAGTTGTCTTCAGTTGGCTTTGAAGTTTTCAATTTTTTTCTCTTTCAATTTTAATTCCTTTTCACATGTGACAATTGTTTTTTCTTTTTAAACAATGATTTTCTCTCTTTCTTTAATCTCTCTTTCTTTCTCTCTTTATCTCTTTCTCTTTTTCTCTTATCTCGTTCTCTTTTGCACTGATGATACCTGCAGAAGTAGATTTAACATGATCAATACATTTTGTACAAATAGGAGTTTTATCAGAATTTGACAATTTAGACTTCAACTCCTGTATCTGTATATGCTTAAGAAGCTCTGAATTTTGATCTTTCAGTCTATCTTGTTCAGCTTCTTTTCTTGGTATCTCAGGCACTATTTCCTTTCCATCCACTATAATACGTGGAATTAAAACGATATGCTCCGAATCTTTCTTGTTGGAATTGTAAACCGGAGTTTTGAACTTTGAACTCATACTGAAAATATGCTTGATATGAATGATCGTTCCCAAACAGTTCAGAAAATTTGTCTGAAAGTCAAACTTAGATCAGAAAAAAAAATCTCTGAAAACTTTTTTGTCTCTGGTTCTCTTAAACCACTTGAAACTTGCACTTGAAAAAAAAATTCAAAGACTAGTACTCACAGATGCATTTGAAATGAAACAGATCACAGATCAAATAGACTGCAGACTGTGAATATGCATATCAAACAGCAAACTGTGCAGACTATTTAATTCAAATTGTGAATGGTCTGTGCAGACTCAAACTGTGAATGTATTTTGTGCAGACTCAAACTTGTGCAGATTACAAACTCACATAGGCTGGAAATCAAATTCGCATAAATGAAATGCTCAAACTCTATGCTTTACAATTAACACTTGCAGACTGTATGATGCATGCTGTAAGAGTTAAACTCACAAAACCAAATGAACTAACAATGTCAAATTGAACCAAGTGAAACTCATCCTTTAAACTTGCAACCAATCCTGCAAATTCAATGAGTTAAAGAGAATCCTGTATGAATCTGAACTTGCAAGTTGAGTGATTTTGAAATTTAGTTTTGTGTTCTGATTGGCTCAAATCGAATTGAACTTGAAACACCAGAATCCGTAGACTGAGTAGATCAAATAAACTTGCAATTTCCTAGAACTCTCAGATCACATCAGTTTGAACCTGCAGATTCAAACTTTCAGGATGCATAACCACAAAAATCACAGCTTATTTGAACACGAAATGTACAGATCATATGGACAGCAGGCTATATGATTTTTCAGCTTTAAAACCTGCAGATTTCATAAACTCGAAACTTCAAATCAATTGAAATTTCAATTTACACCTGCACAAATTAAAAAAAAATATTACACAGGTTGCATTGACACTCAGATTTTAACAAATTAAACAGATTAAATTATGAACTTGAGTTCACAGTCTGTATGATTTAAAACAAATTAGCACTCACAAATCAGGTGATACCAATCAATGACAAATTGTGCAGATTGTGCAATTAAGTGAATTTCACAGAAGCTTGCAGACTGTGTGAAATTTATGTATGCATCTGAACTCGCAAAACCAAGCAGATTGTATGAAATTGGAACTTGGACTGGAAAAAAAATGCAATTCTCAGGTTGTGTAAACTCGAAACTCACACAAATATCTTGAACTTTCAATTCACAAACTGTGTAAATGAAAAGTTCAGACTGTAATTGATTTTAAAACTTTCATATCCCTTAACATGAAACTCAAATCAATTTGAATTAACATCCTGAACTTGCAGACTGTTCATGATTAGAACTCCAATTAAAATCAAAACTGCAAATCAAACATATTTGAAATCAGATCACAACATTAAACTTGCAAACCATATGAATCTTTAAACTCACAGATCATTTGCATGAACATAAAACACGCAATTCAAATGAAATACGCAAAACACTTCAGCTTGAAACTCGCAGATTGCAATGATCATGAACTGAAAATCACAGATCCTGGAAAAAATGGCAACCACAGAACCAATAAGGCAGCTGCTGAACTAGATTAAGAAATCATGACCTGCAAACAGAATGATCCTTTAAACTGGAAACTTATATGAACAGACACTGTGAAACTCGCAAAAGCTTGAGTTTTTTTAAAAAACACTCAGATCAAGTGAGTTGAAGTGAGTAATCTGTAATTTGCACTTGGTTTCACAGATTGATTCAAAAATTTCAATTCAACATGGACTCAGCAAATCAATTGGACTGTAAATCATGATTACTTCAATTTGATGTGCATGTTCTGTTTACCACATAGACCAAAGGGTCAATTAAAGCTCATAATACAGTCAGGAATATGGAACTCGCAGAAACATGAATGATCTGAAAATTATGAACTCGCAAGTCAAGCAACTATGAAACACGCAGATAACTTGGAGATTGAAACTCGCAGATCAATAGCTGCGTGTTTTGTAAACTCGCAGAGTGGAATGAAATTTGCATAATCACAAAGCAATAGAAAACTTGAAACTTGCAGATCCCTGTGATCTGTGTACCAGCGCTCGGTATCTTGACAACTCAACTGGTGTTCGCAAACTAATTTGTCCTGAACGTGCAGATTTTATGACCTGTGTGTGAGGATCGACCGGGGTTTGAAGAACTCGACCGGTGTCCTGTTCAACCTAAACGCGCAAATTCCTGAAACGTGCAAGCTAAGTCGATTTGAACAATTGAACTCGCAGATAAGGTCTTGCGGGTTTACAGAACGCGTTCATGCCTGTCTGCGTGTTTTCTCAAACTCGCAGATCGAAGAATTCGATTTCACCCCTGTGCCTTGCGTGTTCTTCATTTGACTTCACGAATTGATTCAATTCAGTTTAAATCTGCAAAATTGAAACTAGATAATACATCAATACAATCAAAATCCAATCCCAAACACTTTCTAACAACAAATTTATCGAAAAATCAACATCACAGTGAATTTGCAAGGATACAGTGTTCGATATTATTTGCCAAGAAGATCCTAGAAAATCTGAAAATTCAAACTGAAATTGTGATTGATTCGTGAATCATTGTGAATATAATGTGTTCTAAATCAGATTTCGATCACAACAATATCAATATTATGATCTAACATCCACAAAACAATGAGAATTCGATCAAAATCCATCTTTCAGAAAAACGATCTGTGTTCTTGAAATTTTCCAACAATTGATCCAAAGTCTCAATTCAACAAGTTCAATCAATGAATTTGTGATCAAATCACAACAATTTACAATCCATTTCACAATCACAATCAAATCTCAACAATTTTGTGTTCTTGAGAATTTTCAAGAAAAATCCAACAGTCAGATTCAAGATTTCCAGAAATTGATATAATCTTCTGTGCAAATTTCTCTGAATCTGTTTGGTACGGCTCTGATACCAATTGAAAATGTGTTCCCAGATTACAATCAAGCAATTCAAACACTCTCAATCAAGATTCAATGATATAACAATGTATATTTCTAGAGAGAGAGAGTAGAATGTAGAGAGAGAAAGTATCAATCGTGTTATGATATTACAATGTAAAGCTCTTACAAAAATTACAAGGAAAAAACCTATTTATACCAACTATGAAACTCTCAAGTAACTTGAATAGGTATCCACACAAACTCTCAATTACTTAAACTCTCAAGTACTTAAGCACCCTCTAAAACTAATGTTGACTTTCTACAATTTGACTATCATTGACTATGCAATTACAAAGGCTTTAAGCAAGACTTTTCTAATTAAATTATGTATACAATTAATGCACTAACAAAATGAAAATCTAAGTAACTCACGACAAGCACAAATAAGAAGTATGAAGTACTCCAAACATTTTTGAAGTATGATCGAACGTTAGTCGAGCTTACGATTTTAAGCAAGTAGACAAGGAACTTGTGTCTCGACACAAATTGATTAACCTGTTATTGGAGATAATTTTGTAAAGGATTTACGATTGTTATAAGGTTTTGACCCCAGATCCTTTAGGTCATACGATATGATCGTGAGATAACCGTAAGACATAAATGTAGTCGAATGATCGACCAATCCTGTAATAACTTCATAGGGGGTCGTTGGCTTGACCAATGACTCTCCGATGCTTAAGTCAATAAGGTTTGTAGAAAGATAATCGTAAGGAAAGAGGAAATAGTTTTTTAGAAGAAATACCTCTTTAGATGTACCGCATTCCAACTTCGGGAAATGTCACGACCGTCAAGGGTTTGTAGTCGGTAAGCTCCCTTTTCGACAACCTCGGTTATTCGATACGGTCCTTCCCACTTGGTGGATAACTTACCTGAGCTAGTCTCTTGTGTGTTTTGAAACAATCGTCGTAGGACATGATCACCTGTTTGGAAGATTTTGGCCTTGACATTTTTATTGAAGTGTCGTTCGACCAATTGTTTCTGAGAAGCCATTCTGATCAATGTCGACTCTTGCAATTCTTCTAGTGCATTGAGGTCATAAATTAGATTGACTAGGTTGTGATCGACCGTCGAATGTCGTAAGGTTGGAATTTGAGCCTCGACAGCCAAGACTACTTCGCAACCATAGACAAGAGAGAATGGAGTTTGTCCTGTAGATGTACGAGGTGTCATACGATTAGCCCAAAGAACTGTCGGGAGTTCTTCGACCCATTTGCCTTTGGCAGCCCTGAGTCTTTTCTTGATCAAGTTAACGATCGTCATGTTGCTTGATTCGGCGAGTCCATTGGACTGAGGATATTGGGGTATTGAAGTCGTAAGTTTGATGTTACGATCTTCACAGAACTGCTAGGTTCTGTTGCTTATGAATTGTGACCCGTTATCACATACGATTTCAGATGGAATTCCAAACCTGCAGATGATGTTAGTTAGGATAAAAGAAATGACTTCCTTATCTCGGACCTGAGAGTAAGCAGTCGCTTCTATCCATTTTGAGAAATAATCTGTAAGAACTAGAAGGTATACCTTTTGCACGGGAGCTGGAGGTAACTTGCCGACTATATCCATTCCCCATCTCATGAAAGGCCATGGAGTTAAAGTCGAATGCAAGGGTTCAGAGGGTTTATGGGACATACCTGAATGTCACTGACATGTGTCACAACTTTAGACATACCTTATCGCATCTTGTCGTAAAGTTGATCAGTAATACCCTTGTCAGGAGATACGATTTGCCAAGCTACGACCTCCCGGGTGATTTCCACACTCGCCGTCGTGCATTTCTTTCAAAATGCTTTGAACTTGACTTTTATTGGTGACGCACCGTAAGTTTAGTCCTGTCGACGATCATCTGTAGAGTTGATCTCTAATCATGATGTATCTGGATGCCTTTAATCGAATTTTTCTGGCTTCCATTTTGTCTTTAGGAAGTTGGTCGTGTGTTAGAAATTTTCTGATATCGCTAGACCAATTGTCTTCCTCTTCGATCATCTGTACATCTTTTTCTTGGTCGATGGATGATGTCGCCAGATGAATTATGGGAATGGTATCAAATGGATGATACCCAAGTGTCGACCCAAGGTTAGCTAATGTGTTATCTTGAGTATTCTGATCTCTTGGGATCTGTGAAATAGAAAATTCTTTGAATTCTTCGGATTTGTCTTTGACTATCTTGAGATAGGTTGTGATTCTGGAATATTTAGCGGCAAAGTCTCCATTCATTTGATTCACGACTAGGAGCGAGTCGCTCTTAACGTGAAGCTTTTTTGCCCCCAAGTCGTGGGCCATGTCCAATCCTGCGATCAAAGCTTCATAATCAACCTCATTGTTAGTAGCTTTGAAGTCGCATCGTATGGAGTACTGTGTGCCCAGATTCTAGTTCCTAAATGCAATTAATCAAACAAACAAGGATATATCAATCAATTACCTGTTTGATTTCAATCCAATTCAAGATTACAACTTTCTCTCTCTAGAACTCCCTTTCTCTCTCTAAACGTATTCTCTCTCTAAAATACAACTGAATTATATGCTCCACTTCTGTTAACTACAACTGAAATACAAGGAACAAGGTATTTATACTCACAACTAAAATACAAGGAAACTAAAATACAAATACAATATATTGACTTTGACTTTATTACAAATTGACTTTGACTTTCACTTGAGAGTTGACTTTCCTCAGCTTTGACTTCTTGAACTTTGACTTTCAGTCTTCTTGATCTTGTATCCAACATATTTATGCTCTAACAATCTCCCCCTTTGGATTCAAGATCACTGTTAAAAGATCTAGCAATTCAGTCTTCACTTTTAAGCTCTGTCGGTACAATCTCCCCTTTTCTTTGACGATATTATTTCCAAAACTGTCTTCAAATGATTAACGATCTCCTCAAAACTTTCACAAGATACTTTCAGACTTTGGAAAGAAATTATCTTCAGAATCAGCTCGAAATGCTTTAGCAAATAATCTTCAAAGAAAATTTCCTCAAATCTTCAGAAATTCTTTGATCTTCTTTAAATCTTCACTTTGAATCTTCTGACTTGAACATTTCTGAAAATCATCTCTCAAAAACTTTATCATTTCTTGATACCATCTCCCCCTTTTTGATGATTTGAGCATCTATATCATCAAAACTTTTCTTCCAAGAAATATCTTTGACCCATTCTGATATGTCAAACTGAGCCTCTGATTCTGTGATCCATAACCAAGTATTCATCTAGATCTTTGCAAATCCAGACAAAATAAGAACATGTAACTCCTGAATCAACAAATGAATCAGTTAGAATGCCTGTCAGTAACATGAAGTCACTGTGTGTAACGAATACACAATATAAAGGAGCTTTTTGATGTTCACTCCCCCAGGGCTTCCATCCAATCATCAAAACACCACAAAGGTAATTTCTATGAATGTTATAACAAAGAAACAAATTCCTTGTGTGTTCGTGCATGTGTAGAAAGAATTAAGCACGATGATTGCTTTTCAATAAGGCTCAAAGTTGTGTAAACCACTGAGACAACAGTAGATAAACATAGACTCAATGTGCATGATTGAAGTGCGAAGGTGGGGCAGACTTCCTTCTTTTTCAATATCCAGATTTTCCAAATGAAAACCAGATAGCATATGTGTTGCGTCCCCTTGAAAATGTGAAACATTTTCTTTTTGAGAAGAAAATGAGTGGCTGGTGGGGTTATGTCAAGAGTTGGCATGGGCTAGTTGCCTGTTTCAATAACGTTCACCAAAGAGTTGTGAAACGCTAGTAATGTGGTTGCCCGGCTCAGAAAGTAGTTGGTGCAGAGTTTAATATTCTTTTACTCTATTCTCACACCCTCTTTCTTTTGATCATTAAGCTCACTACTAACCAAACTCTCCTTTACATTTTACCTTATCACACCCACACTCATTTCTTTTAGACTCCTCACACTCAATCTCTATGGATTAACTTCTTGGGTAGAAATCACTGGTTAACGTGATTCCATAGAAGTTTCAATTAAGTCCTAGCACAAAGAACCCATAATATCCTCATAATCATGTGTTGCTCAAGATGGTTTAACTTTATCAGTTAAAGCTCATATACAAATGTCAGACGAATGTATGCTCATAAAATATAATCATGAAGATTTGAGCATTTTTAGACATTGAAGTATTGTCAAACAAGTATACTGAATGAATGAACATGAATGCAAAAGACTTGTTTGAAAATCTGACATTGTATGAAAATGATCAGAAATGAAATGATATAGCAATTAAGGCTTATGGTAAAAAAATAACGGATATTGTCTATACGAAACAAAAATATAGACTTTCTCGAAATGACGTTTCGAAATGAAATATCGCTCAAAATTCTTTAAAGTACAAGCGGGGTGTCTTACCATCGAAAAATTGTTTCAATATGAGACATGGTAAGAACAATGTGAACAAAAAGTCAAACCGGTGTGTGTGAAGACTTGAAAGTATAAAGAAAAGACAATACACAAGTATTTATCTTTGGAAACACACGGTTTGTAAACATTTAAGCACAAATAAAATGAAAACATTTAAAATCACACTTCCAATTCATGAAAAATTGTTTAAGAATCGGGAAGTGGTTTGAACATTTAAGAATATGTTTTCTATGATTGAAAGTTGTCCTTCTTTCAACCATATATGAGATTAAGATAAGAAATTAACCTTTTCACACAATCTTAAATCTCATGAAGTCAAGTTGAAGTCATAAAGATATGATCTTGTCAGCTTCTCTCATCCTGCACAAGTCTCAAAGTCTAGTCAAAGCAAATTTATTCACAAATTTATTTGAAAAATAAAAGACATAAAGCAATAAAACGTTGATTGTACGAGTTCTGATCTGAGATAATCAGAAATCATTGTCTTACTCCTTTTGACTTGACTAATATGCATGCTCCCCCTAAAATCATGCATCATGAACAAAATTTGTCAGTTAAAGAAAAATGCAGAAATTAGTTATGCTCCCCCTCAAAACAATGTAGATCACCGTTAATCTTCTCTTACTCCCCCTGAGATCATGAGCAAACAATTAAAGTGCAGATATCCTTCAAACATAATGATAAAGAAAATGATGAAAAATAACAATACATAACTTTATTAGGTAACAACCGATTACGTCTTAAGATTTAACATACCAAGCTTAGAGACAGAAAATTAAATCTCTTTTCATCTAAGGGTTTGGTAAATAAATCTGCAAGTTGATAATCTGTTTTTACAAAATAAAGTTCAATTGTTCCTTTTTCTACATTATCTTTTATAAAATGATACCTGACATCAATGTGTTTGGTTTTCGTATGTTAGACAGGATTAGCAGATATTGCGATTGCACTCTTCGAGTCACAATAGATTGGAATTTTGTCGAACTTGAATCCATAGTCTCATAGTTGTGTTCGCATCCACAGGACTTGAGAGCAGTAACTGGAAGCAGCTACGTACTCTGCTTCAGCAGTCGATGTGGAAACGCATAATTATTTCTTTGAAGCCCAGCTAACGAGCTTGTCTCCAAGAAATTGAATGTGACCAGAAGTACTCTTTCTGTCCAACATGCAACCTGCATGATCTGCATCTGAATAGGCAGTCAGTTGAAACCCATTATCCTTAGGATACCACAGACCAAGGTCTGCAGTCCCCTTCAGATATCTAAAAATCCGTTTCACAGCAGCCAAATGGGATTCTTTAGGAGCAGCCTGATATCTAGAACATAAACATGTTGAAAACATAATATCTGGTCTACTAGATGAAAGATACATTAACGATCCTATCATACCTCTATAAGTTCTAACATCAACACTTTTACCCGAAGGATCAGTATTAATCTTAGTACCTGGTGCCATCGGGGTTCCAATTGGTTTACAATTTTCCATTTTGTACTTCCGAAGAATATCCAAAATGTACTTAGATTGGTTAATGAAAATCCCCGTTGAAAATTGTTTTACTTGTAATCCGAGAAAGAAATTCATCTCTCCCATCATACTCATTTGAAAACGTGACACCATGAGATTAGAAAAGTTTTTGCAAAATTTTGGATTAGTACAACCAAATATTATATCATCAACATAAATCTGAATAAGAATAATATCAGCTTTTTCCTTTTTGATGAATAAAGTGGTATCAACCTTACCTTTAGAAAAAACGGAATTGACCAAGAATTTAGATAAAACGTCATACCATGCTCGAGGGGCTTGTTTTAAACCGTACAAGGCTTTGTCCAAGATGTAGACATGATCTGGTTTCTCTAGATTGACAAACCCTTCTGGTTGATACACGTACACTTCCTCTTTAAGAATGCCATTCAGAAAGGCTGTTTTCACATCCATCTGAAAGACTGTGAAATTTTTATGAGTTGCGTAGGCTAGAAACATGCGGATTGCTTCTATGCGCGCTACTGGAGCATACGTCTCATCGTAGTCTATGCCTTCCTCTTGTCGGTAACCTTTGGCAACAAGTCTAGCTTTGTTTCTTATGATGATACCATCTTCATCCTTTTTATTCTTGAATACTCATTTAGTGCCTATCACGGTTTTACCTTCTGGTTTTGGAACTAATCTCCAAACCTTTAGGGTTTCAAATTGATTGATCTCTTCTTGCATGGCAGATACCCAGTCCGAATCAGCAAGAGCCTCTGATACTCGCATGGACTCAATCTTACTGAGGAATGAGTCATGCATACATTGATTAAGAGTCGCTGACCTAGTTTGTACAGGCTTGTTGAGATCTCCAATTACTTGGTGTAATGGATGCTCTTTGGTCCAGTGATGCTCATGAGGGAGTGGAGTAGATACTGATTGAACGTGATCATCATCTAGAAATCCACTATCAGACTCTTCAGTTTGAATAATAGGAAGGGGGTTTGCAGTTGAAGTTTCAGGTGCAGAAGTATCAGTTAGAACAGCAGAATCGAGCTGTTGAGTAGACATTGTATCACACCTAACTGAAATAGTTACTTTTGGCTCAGCAGTTACTTGTATATCTTCAACTGTAGGAGTAGATGTTGGAATGTGAGTTTCTGACAGAACGAGGGATGCAAGTTCAGTTAAGACTTCTGAAGTGACTGGATGATTGCAGCTTAAGTCGTCAGACCTGTCAGTCACAGCAGATTTAGGCAAATTAGATCCTAGAAACTCATCATAAAAGAATTCAAATAACAAATCTAAATCAGATAAATGTGAAACTCAAGTAGAAGCGTTATCCGAATTTTTCTCTGTAGAAACAGGTTCTGGACTGATCTGCCCAGAAGCTAATACTCCAGTGATCACGGGTTCTGAACTGAGTTGTTCAGAAGCCATTTCTTCATCGAATGTGACATTCACGCTCTCGACAACTGTCTTTGACTTTTTCAGATAAACACGATATGCTGCAGATGTGGAAGAATAACCAATGAAGATGCCCTCGTCCGCCTTAGCACTGAATTTATTCAGACTCTCTCTGTCGTTAAGCACAAAACATTTACACCCAAATATGTGAAAATACTTGATTGTTGGTGTTCTGTTGTTGATCAGCTCATATGGAGTCTTTTGAAAATGGCGGTGTATCATGGACCGATTTTGAGTATGACATGCAGTCGATACAGCTTCTGCCAACAAGAATAGAGGTAGATCGGATTGGCTAAGCATAGTACGAGCGGCCTCGACTAGTGTCCGATTTCACCTTTCGACTACTCCATTTTGTTCAGGCGTACGAGCAGCAGAGTACTGATGTGAAATCCCGATCGATTCGAGATATTCGTCAACAATCTTGTTCTTGAACTCTGTGCCATTGTCAGTACGAAGAAACTTGACTTGTCGCTGCATTTTCACCTGGGTCGTCTTTAAGAAAGTAATGAGAACTTCGGGTGTCTCATCTTTTGATCGAAGAAATTTGACCCATGTGTATCTTGAGTAATCGTCCACAATAACCAACACATATTTCTTTCCACCCAAACTCTGAGTTCTCATTGGACCACACAAATCCATATGTAACAATTCTAACGGAGAACTAGTGCTTGGTTCAGGCTTCGGTTTATACGGAGCTCTCTTCATCTTACCCTTCTCACATACAGCACATAAGTGTTCTTTCTCGTATTTCAGCTCAGGAAGTCCTTTTACCAATTTCCCACTAACCAGCTTGTTGATATAACGAAAGTTCAGGTGTGATAAACGTCTGTGCCAGAGCCAACTTTGTTGCATTGAAGCTTTTGTCATTAAGCAAACTTGATTGTCAATCTGAACTTTGGACAGGTTGATGGTATAGAGGTTTGTCTTGCGATGTCCACCTAAGAGTTTTGTGCCTTCTTCAGTACGAACCGGGCAACTCTTAGATTTGAAGTTGACCTCTAACCCTTTATCGCAGAATTGACCAATGCTAAACAGGTTGTGCCCTAAGCCTTCGACATAACTCACCTTACTGATCGTTATGTTGTCTTGAATGATGTCACCATATCCTAAGATTGGTGAAAGCTGATCGTTTCCAAATCTGACATTTCCACTTAATTTCTCTGTATAATTAGACAATAAAGCTTTTTGCCCAGTCATATGCTTGGAACATCCACTGTCCAAGTACCACATATGTCGGGTCTGCAAGAGAAATCAGGAAACAATAACTTTAGGTACCCATTTAAAAACGGGTCCTAACAGATTAGCACAAGATTTTGGTATCCATTTGAAAATGGACCCTCTGTTCTTTTGAAAACCTTGAAAAATATTTGATCTTGAAGAATACACATGATAAGATCCAAATCAATCAGAAGAATTATGAGAATAAGCAAAATCATTTTTCCGATAATGATAAGATTTAGTAGTAATAGGAGATAATTGAATCAATTGCTTTATTGAATATCACTTGTAAGAAGTTACAAGGTTTTGTTTATGTGAAGCAAGTTGTTCAGCTACATCATTATCACTACTAACTGATCTATTACAAGAGTTATCAGAAACTGATTCAGCTATCTCATCATCCTTCCTTTTTGGTCGCCATTCGGTTCGAGCTTTCGACCTTTTCTTGCATATATCTGAAACAAACGATTTAGATTTATTAGGAAAAGCAGATTTCTTAGATTGATTTTTCTTTTGTGTACCAGTATATTTCTGTTTCTGTAATCGCTGTTTCTTATGTTTCTTACCTTGAGCATAGTAATCAGCAGTTACAGAAACTGGTTCACCAACCTTAGTTGATGACTCATCAGTTTTAAGAACACTTGGTAACACTTTATCATCTATAAGACAAGTAGAATGATCAGGAAGAAAAGCATTGAAGTCAAATATATCAATTTCTTCTATGCACCCATCATCAGAATTAAGAAAGTCATTTGCAGACTCAAATAAGTCATCAAAATTATCAGACGAAGTTTGAGGTGCCTTAGAAACTTTAGAACACTTTGTAGATGTAGATTGAAAAATTGTGTTCTTTAAAACTGTAGAAAATACACTTTGTTGAATATCAACCAAAAGTTTTTCATCAGATAAAACATTTTCCAACTAAACTATTTTGCTTTCAAGAATGAGTGGAGGAACATAAACCTTTGCAATTTCAGGTTTTTCCTTCATCTCAGAAACAGAATAACTAGCAAAATAGTCATTTGAAAGAACTTTTGGTGTTTCTGAAAGATAACTATCATTTAACTTTGCATAGTTAAATGGTAGTTGCATTTTCTTAACATTCTTTCTATTTTCAGTTTCTTTGGTCTCAACTTCTTCTGGTAGTTTGGTAACAAATTTGGGTTTTTAATGAGTATGTTTACCAGCACAAGCAAGAAAATCAAAATTATAAAGTGTTGGTTATTTTCTGATGGCTTTCTTAAGGTAATGGGGGTTTTCAAAACCAAGTCCCCATTTTTCCTTAACATCAGCCTCTTCGTTAGGCGCATTGAGAAAAATAGTTTGATCTGTTTGGCCTCTTGCATAGAGTTTAGCTTCCAGACCATTTACCTTCTTATTCAAAAGCTTGTTCTCAACCTGCAGAAAAGGTCGGAAGAGCGAACTGAATGGCGACCTAAAAGGAAGAGTGATGACAAGGCAGAATCAATTCCTGATAATTCTTGTAATAGATCAAATAGTAGTGTGTCTGATGTAGTTGGTTCTGTTGCTTCTATTAATAAAAACCTTGTAACTTCTTACAAGAGATATTCCATAAAGCAATTGTTCCAATTATCTCCTACTACTACTAAATCTTATACTTATCGGTGGAATGATTTTGCTTATCATCATTATTCTAATGATTGGTTTGGATCATATCATGTTTATTCTTCTAAATCAAATGTTTTTAAGAGTTTTCAAAAGAAAAGAGGATCCATATTCAAATGGATACCAAAATCTTGCGCTAATCCTTTACGACCTGTTTTTAAATGGGTACCTAAAATTATTGTTCCCTGATTTCTCTTGTAGACCCGTCATATGTGGTACTTGGATAGCGGCTGTTTCAAGCATATGACCGGGCAAAAGGATTTATTGACTAATTATACAGAGAAATTCAGTGGAAAAGTACGATTTGGAAACGACCAGTTCTCACCGATCTTAGGATTTGGTGATGTTATTCATGACAACATAACGATTACGAAGGTGAGCTATGTTGAAGGATTAGGACACAACCTCTTCAGTATTGGCCAGTTCTACGACAAAGGATTAGAGGTAAATTTCAAAGCTAAGAGTTGCTCGGTGCGTACTGAAGATGGCAAAGAACTCTTAGTTGGTACTCGCAAGTCAAACCTCTACACAATTAACTTGTCAAAAGTCCAGACTGACAATCAGGTGTGTCTACTTTTCAAAGCCTCTATGCAACAAAGTTGGTTATGGCATCGACGACTTTCTCATCTGAATTTTCGATACATAAACAAACTGGTCAGTGGAAAGTTAGTGAATGGACTTCCTGAGCTCAAGTACGTGAAAGAACACTTGTGTGCAGCGTGTGAAAAAGGGAAGATGAAGAGAGCTCCACATAAACCGAAGCCTGAACCTAGTAGCAGTTCTTCACTCGAATTGTTGCATATGGATCTCTGTGGTCCGATGCGAACTCAAAGCTTAGGCGGGAAGAAATATGTTCTAGTTATCGTGGACGACTATTCGCGATACACATGGGTCAAATTTCTACGATCAAAATATGAGACGCCCGAAGTACACATCACATTTCTGAAGACGATCCAGGTGAATCTACAGAAACCAGTCAACCTTCTCAGAACTGATAACGACACAGAGTTCAAAAATAGAACTGTTGAACAATATCTTGAATCGATTGGGATATCATATCAATACTCTGTTGCTCGTACGCCAGAACAGAATGGAGTAGTCGAAAGGCGAAATCGAACGCTAGTCGAGGCCGCTCGCACTATGCTTAGCCAATCAGACCTACCTATGTTTCTATGGGCAGAAGCTATTTCGACTGCGTGTTACACTCAAAATCGTTCCATGATACACCAAAAATTTCAAAAGACTCTATATGCTTTGATCAACAACCGAACACCGACTATCAAATATTTTCATATATTTGGGTGTAAGTGTTTTGTGCTAAACGACAGAGAGAGTCTGAATAAGTTTAGTGCTAAGGCAGACGAGGGCATCTTTATTAGATATTCTTCTACATCTGCTGCATACCGAGTATACTTAAAGAAGTCGAAGACTGTTATCGAGAGCGTAAATGTCACATTCGATGAAGAGATGGCTTCTGAAAAAATCAGTTCAGAACCCATGATAACCGGAATGTTAGCTTCTGGGCAAATCCGTCCAGAACCTGTACCTACAGTGACTAAATCAGATGTTGCATCATCGTCTACTACTCATTTATATGATTTAGATCTTTTATTTGAACTGTTTTATGATGAATTTCTTGGATCTAACTTGACTAAACCTGTTGTGGTTGACAGGATAGAAGATTCAACGATCAATCATCCAACCACTTCAGATGTTTCTACTGAATCTAATTCCCCGATTCAGCGAGAAATTCCAGTTCAAATGCCTACTCCAATAGTTGAAGTTGTATCTACTAATGACGAGCCAGAAGTTGCTGAGTCAGTAGGATGTGCTATAAGGACAGATCAACAGACTGAACTCGTTGTACTTACTAAAACTTCTGCACCAATTACTTCAACTGAATCCCTCCCTCATGATGTACAAACTGAAGAAATTGATAGTGTATTCTTAGATGACAATCATGATCAATCTTCATCTAATCCACTCCCGCATGAACATCGTTGGACCAAAGAGCACCCTCTTCACCAAATCATTGGATATCTAGACAAACCGGTGCAAACTAGGTCAGCAACTCTAAATCAATGTCTGCATGACTCATTCCTCAGCAAGAAAGAGCCCACTCGTGTATCAGAGGCTCTAGCTGACTCAGATTGGGTGTCTGCTATGCAAGAAGAGTTAAACCAGTTCGAAGCCCTAAAGGTTTGGAGACTAGTGCCAAAACCAGAAGGAAAAACCGTTATCGATACTAAATGGGTTTTCAAGAATAAAAAGGACGAAGATGGTATTGTCATAAGGAACAAAGCACGACTTGTTGCCAAGGGATATAGGCAAGAGGAAGGCATCGATTATGACGAGACGTATGCTCCAGTAGCACGTATAGAGGCAATCCGCATGTTTCTAGCCTACGCAACTCACAAGAACTTCACTGTCTATCAAATGGACGTGAAGATTGCCTTTCTGAATGGCATTCTTAAGGAGGAAGTCTACGTCTCTCAGCCAGAAGGGTTTGTGAATCCAGATAAGCCAAATCACGTTTATATCTTGGATAAAGCTCTTTATGGTCTGAAACAAGCACCTCGCGCCTGGTATGATGTTTTATCTCAATTCTTGGTCAAGTCAGGTTTTTCAAAAGGTAAAGTCGATACCACTTTGTTTATCAAAAAGGAAAAAGTCGATATCATTCTTATTCAGATATATGTGGATGATATTATATTTGGCTCAACTAATCCTAAATACTGTAAGAATTTTTCAAGCCTTATGGTGTCAAGATTTCAGATGAGTATGATGGGAGGGATGAATTTCTTTCTCAGATTACAAGTTAAACAGTTTTCATCGGGGATTTTCATTAATCAATCTAAGTACATTTTTTATATTATTCGGAAATTCAAAATGGAAAATTGCAAACCTATTGGAACCCCAATGGCACCAGGTACTAAGATTGGCACTGATCCTTCGGGAAAAACTGTTGATGTTAGGAATTATAGAGGCATGATAGGTTCTTTAATGTATCTTACTTCAAGTAGGCCAGATATAATGTTTTCAACATGCTTGTGTGCTAGATATCAGGCTGATCCTAAAGAATCCCATTTGGCTTCTGTCAAACGGATATTTAGATGTCTGAAGGGGACTGCAGATCTTGGTCTGTGGTATCCTAAGGATACAGGGTTTGAACTGACTGCTTATTCAGACGCAGATCATGCTGGGTGTATGTTGGACAGGAAGAGCACTTCAGGTCATATTCAATTCCTTGGAGACAAACTCATTAGTGGGGCGTCAAAGAAACAACTTTGTGTTTCCACATCGACTGCTAAAGCAGAGTATGTAGCTGCTGCCAGTTGCTGCTCTCAGGTCTTGTGGATGAGGACACAACTTCGAGACTATTAGTTGATTTTGCGCTACATACATTCCACGCAAAGTGAAAGTTCTTGCCATCCTCTGTTCACGCAAAACTCAGCTTGCGCCATCCACTGTTAGTGCAAAAATCTAGTTTGCGCCAGCCTCTCTGTTTCAGACTTGGCATTTTTATGAACTTTTTCTGACTATGGATTCTGAAAAGTTTGCATTTCAAGCTCAGTTCTACAAGAGTGATACCATGATATCATTAGGCACAGAAACTCGTCCTCGAGTTCTGGTTGATGAGAATGAGTTCACTCAGTGGCAAGATCGGTTTCTGAATTTCATCGAGCGTCAAAAGAACGGAGATGACATGATGAAGATTTTATCTGAAAGATCTTTTGTAAAACCCACTCTAGCTTCTGGATTATCAAAGCCTATTGCCGAGTACACACCCGATGAGTTGGTGCAATATAAAATCGATCGTGATGTAAAGGCTAATCTGATGCTAGCTTTGCCAAATTCTATCTACAACATAATTGATTGCTTCAAAAACAATCCTGAACTAATGTGGGCACAGCTAGAGAAGATTATGCTTAGGTCTACAGTTGCAACACAACTTCGGCATACACGGTACATGAACAACTTTGAAGAATTCAAAGCCAAAGATGGGGAGCCACTGAAAAATGTTTATGATAGATTCTGTGCAGTGATAAATGATTTGAGGAAGATAAAAGTGGAAAAGACTGAGATGGAGACTAATCTGAAGTTCCTTAATGCTTTGCAACCAGAATGGAATAAATCTTGTCATCGCTTGAGGAATGATGTCAGAATATCTACCATGCAAATCCAAGAGATGTATGAAATATTGCTGACAGATGAGTGTATAGTCACAGAGAAGAAGGCCAAACTTGACAAGAAGAATAAGAAAACAGTGGATCCGGTTGCACTTCTCACAAGCAAAATGGTTGAACAAGTATTATCCGATAATGCTTATGATGGTGCAACTGATGATGATGGCGAGGCACTTCAGAAGGCGATGATTTTTCTCTCTCAGCACTACAAAAAAAAGTTCCAACCTCGTTCGGGTTCCAACAATCTCCGCTTCACTTCTAGGTCTAAGAATGTCCAAGTGCCCGAGGCTAAGAAACCTACTGCATGTTTCAACTGTGGAAAGTCGGGTCACATTGCTAAGGAGTGTCGAGTGAAGAAAGTTTGGGATTCGACATATTATCGGAAGAAAATGAAACTAGCCGAAAAGAGAGAGAATGGAACTGCTTTGCTAGTTGAAGAAGAATTTTGGCTAGATCACTCCGATGATGAAGCTGATAATGTGGAGACTGCTCATATGTGCTTCATCGGAGATGATCAGAGTGATGATGATGATTCCTCAACTGATGAAGATGAGGTACTTTCAGAGTTTGATTACACTTTCATTTCTTCACAAATGAATATAATTATAACTGCTTTACATGATTTACGCTCGAACTTATTATCTGAAAAACAATTAAATTTAGAAAAGTCAAATTTGATTGATAAATTACAAATTTCTTTGAAAGATGAAAAATCTATTTTGGATCATACAAAAGACATCTTTCAAAAGAAATTGGATGATTTAGAAAAATCAAATATGACTTATCTTGATTCTTTGACAGAAATGACCAAATTAAAAGATAATTTTTCGGATAAAATAAATGAGTTGGAAGAAAAATTATATCGAAGGAATCAATCTGAACAAACTATTTATTTGAACAAACCGCGGAGTTATAAGTCTATAAAAGAAAATTGGGAACTTGGTTTTGAAAATCCTCATTGTTTAAACAATGCGATAGAAAAATCTCCTACTTTATATAAATTCGATTATCTAACTCTTGCTAAATATGCTCCTCAATATAAAATTGATTGGATGAATGAAAAGCAAGTGTTAAAAATCGAAAATGAGAAAATGATGAATAACAAGAAAAAGGAAATTTCTTTTGTTTACACGAGCGAAAATGCCAAATATTTTCCTGACAAATCAAAGAAGGGCCGAAAAAGTTTAAATGACATATCTCCCATCAAGTCTTCAGTGTCTGATGATTATGTTGATGTATATGCCACTAAATCTGATAAGGAAAATATCTCTCCAATCTTTTATGATTCTAAGAGATATACTCCTCCATTAGTATTAAAAGGCAAAATCATTGATGATGATTATGTTGATGTATATGCCACTAAATCTGATAAGGAAAATATCTCTCCAATCTTTTATGATTCTAAGAGATATACTCCTCCATTAGTATTAAAAGGCAAAATCATTGATCTTGAAGATAAAATGGAAGATCAAAATATTCAAAGTGTAATTGAAACAAATGTTATTTTTTCTTTTATGACTTCAAGTCTTGAAGAAAAATTAATTGCTCAAAAACAAGATTCTGTTTCTGGTCTTTCTTCTGATTTTAAAGAAAACGAAAAGGAATTTCTAAAATATGAAAACTTTTCTCAAAAAATTTCTGACTCCGAGGCAAGTTCAGATTTATTGTCTGATCAGTTGGGTTTCTTAGGTAAAATTGCTTCTTCTGATTCAAATCTTAAATCAAAAAATCTTGATGAATCTTTTACGCTAAATGATGATTATTATAAACCAAAGCGTAAAAGAAGAAGGTCAAAGAAGTCAAAGAACCAAGCTAAAGTCATCTCTGAAAGTTCTAATTCTTGTGATTCAAATATTTCAGATAGGACTTTGAGCACAACTTCAAGGCAGATATGGAGGGTCAAACGGAGATATGATGAATCTGCGACTGAAGAGGATCGAAATGTAGACAAATTTTGTAAAAGTGATTCATTTGCTACTTGTAATAAAATTTCAAAATACTCAATAAAGCAAATGATTCGAATTTCAAAAGATGTCTCATATTCCTCCTCTGGTTTAAGTTCAGATGATTATGCTTCGTCCTCTATTGATGTTTCTGTTAATTCATCTGATTATTTTTCTCGTGCTTTCTATGTCAAATCTAACAAGTTTACTCCCATAAGAACTGCAACTAACAAACATGGACCCAAATATAAGTGGGTTCCAAAACCAAAGATTGATTCTGAGTTGCAGGCACCTAAAGTCAAGGGGGAGTAAGAGAAAAATGGCTTCTAAGTACATCAGCTTAGAACCCGTAATTCAATGGACTTCGACTTCTAAACATGTCAGTTTATGACTCGTTCTTCAATGCATATAGCTTCTGGACTAATGAGAAACTGTGAGTACATCTACTTAATTCCATTGCATATATCTCTGAATATGATGTTGTTCCAGTTTTCTCAAATGTTTTTGAAGAATCTGAGCAAGTTCAAACCCAAAACTTTGATATGTGACACAAATTCTTTATACATTATGTGAAAGATGGTATTATTGAAATTTATTTTGTTCCGACTAAATATCAATTTGCCGATTCTTTACATTTATTTTAAATGAAATTTTTTCAAACTCGGCATGTTGAATTTAAAAGTTTAAATCTTTATAAATTTTATTCTATAAAGTAAAAGCTTTACAAGTTTTCTTTCTTTTGAATAAAATGTGTGTCTAAGATAAATTTTCAAGTTGCTTTGTTTATATCGAAGTTTTATATGTTCAACTTTCAAGTCTTACAAAAGTCGAAAGGTCAGCAACATGTTTGAAACTTTTGCCTTCTGCTTTAAAGTTGTGTGATTCGGAATATTTATAGTTTACAATGCTTGGAAATCCTAAAACGTCTGAATTATGGATCGTAATGAAAATATGGGCTAAGCACTTAGATGTAAAACTAGGTGATTGAGATGAATTATATCTATAAAATACAGAAATCTCTAAGTTTAAAAGTTTGTACCTGTGACCTTTCTGGTTTGGGAAAGTAAGTTCCGTAGGATTCTTGTCATCTGGTCCCCTAAGATCAATTGGTCTGGGAGTGATTGAACCCAAATCCTTCTATAGAACCAGATCGAAAGTCATGTTCTACTGGTATGAATGGGTTTAGGATGTGTAGATGTAGCCTTTCTGATCTGGGAGATTAAGTTCCAAGGGGTGTTTGACACCTAGTCCCCTAAGGCCAACTGGTCTGGGAGCGGCTGACCCAAATCCTGCAATAAGATCAGATAGAAAGTTACGTTTACGGCATGTTCTTTACTTACCAAACTTTTTGATTAAAAGATGCCAAAGTGCACAAGCTTAAAAGATGCCAAAGAGCACACTCATGTGAAGATGCCAATGTGCACAATGCTAAAAGATGCCAATGATCACACATCTCAAGATACTTGGTGATATATTTAAGTTGCGATAAACCTATAAATTTGTGAAAATCTTAAATTTTGATGGCTTAGTGTGAGTACATGCAAAGTTTTCTATTATATTTTTAGAATTGCATTTTCTTGAAGCTAATCGAAGTTCGCATGCTATCACACTGAATAGATTGATGAAAGTTTTTGAAACTGAACATGTTTTAACTTAATATGCAATGAAACTTGTATTTGTATCCAACAACATACACTTGATTTCAACTGATCGATTAATCTGTGATATTTTACTAAGTAGAATTTAATTTGTTTAGTGTTTAAAATTTTATATATTTAGTTGTTTTAAAATACATATTCAGTATATTTTTCTTTCTACATTGATGTTTCAATTCCTGTGTTCTCATATTTTTGTAAATGGGTTTGTGCATTATTCGAGGGGGAGTCAATAAGAAGAATTTTCTAAAAAGATCATATCTAATTTCGAGGGGGAGTATCTGATTTTCTATATGAATGCTAGCTTGAATTGTCATATTTAGTGCATTTGTGTAGGGGGAGTCAAAGAGCTTAACAAAGTGAATTTTTTCAGATTTCAAGTCAGCTTTGCGCCAACAGTTCGCCAACAGTTGGTAGTGCAAAACTCAACTTTGCGCCACCTTCAGCTAGCTCAAAACAATCTTTGCGCCATCAACATGTAGCGCAAAACTTTCCTCTTTCTCCTTTATTCTGATTTTGCAGATCTTAAGTTGTCTCGTCTCCAACATTTGCATGACCAAGTTGATCCAGATCATCAAGGTCATGAGGGGGAGAAGTTAAGGAGAAGTTAAAGAGACAAAGAGTTCAAACGTTTATCTGCTGATCAAGATTCGCTCAAGATTCTATTCTGTCAGCTACTAATTCTTTTGTTGTTCCAGTTCCGATCACCATAGTTCATTCAAGTATATTTAAAAGAGGTGCATCGTCTAGAGCACAAGCTGATGAACCGATTGTTCTTTCAAGCTAATTACAAACAAGTCCAGTCTTGTCAAGACAACAAAGGCAACATAAGATTGAAAGATGCTGAGAAGATTTTTTTTTTAAAAAGTCAAGAAGCTTCGCTAAGTCGCTTAGATGGTATGTGTTGATTTTGAAGATGAATATTGAAGACCACAGCGCCAATGATTATTAAGGGGGAGATTGTTAAGTCAGATTTTATAGTAATCATTGTATTTATAGACTTGGTCTAATACTGTGTTTAGGTTGTGTATTCTGTGTAGTATTGGACAGGGTTTTTAAGTCCTTTGTGGATTTGGTGTTTGTAAGGAACCTAACGCATACTTTGAATACATCTTACTTTGCACTTTCAAACTCTCTCTTTCTACTTTCTCTCTCTACGATTTAGTTGATTTTGGGATTATCAACTATGGATTCAAGTTTGATAAAATACCGATCTATTGTGACTCGAAGAGCGCTATCGCCATATCTGCTAATCCTGTTCAGCATACTAAAACAAATCATATTGATGTCAGGTATCATTTTATTAAAGATAATATAGAAAAAGGTACAATAGAACTTTACTTTGTAAAAACTGATTATCAACTTGCAGATTTGTTTACCAAACCTTTAGATGAAAAGATATTCAATTTTCTTGTATCTAAGCTTGGTATGCTAAATCTCAAGACCTAATCAGTGATTACCTATTAAAGTTTCTTTTATTGTAATTTTTTCATCATTTCTTTATCATTAATTCTGAAAGGATATCTGCACTTTAACATTTTGTTCATAATCTCAGGTGGAGTGAGACAAGATATTAAGATGATCAATATTATTTTGAGGGGGAGTTTATAGAATTTTATGCATTTCTTAACTGCTAGATTTTTGTGATGCATGAATTTAGGGGGAGTTTATGAGTACAACAAAAGGAGTAAGGATATGATTTCTGATTACTTCAAATCAGAACTCGTAAAATCAATGTTTTACTGTTTTATGTCATTTACTTTTCAATAAATTTTGTGAATAAAGTTGCTTTGACATGACTTCAACTTATGCAGATTGAGAGGATGCTTACAAGATCATATCTTTATGACTTAATGCTTGACTTCATGAGATTTTAAGATTGATCGACAAAGGTTAAATTTCTTATCTTAATCTCATATATGGTTGAAAGAAGAACGACTTTCAATCATAGAAAACATATTCTTAAATGTTCAAACCACTTCCGGATTCTTAAATCGATTTCATGAATTGGAAGTGTGATTTTAAATGTTTTCATTTTACTTATGCTTAAAAGTTCTACAAACCGTGTGTTTTCAAAGATCATTACTTGCGTATTGTCTTTTCTATATACTTCCAAGTATTCATACACACCGGTTTGATTTTTTTGTTCAACATGTTCTTACCATGTCTCAGATTTTGAAACATATTTTTCGATGGTAAGACACCTCACTTGAAATTCAATGAATATTGAGCGTTATTTCATTTCTAAAACGTTTCATTCAAGAATGTCTATATTTTGTTTCATATAGACAATATCCATTTTTCTTGACCATAAGCTGTAATTGCTATATCATATCATTTCTGATCATTTTCATACAATGTCAAATTTTTCAAACAAGTCTCTTGCATTCATGTTCATTCTTTAAATTTACTTGTTTGAAATATCTTCAATGTTTAAAATGCTCATATCTTCATGATTATATTCTAAGCATACAAACATCTGACTTGTATTTCCGCTTTAACTGTTCCAGTTAAACTATTTGAGCAACATTATGTTTCATAGGAAAATATGGGTTCTTTGTGCTAGGAATTAAATGAAACTTCTATGGATTCACGATAACCAATGTTTCCTACCCAAGAAGTTAATCCATAGTGATTAAGTGTGAGGAGTCAAAAGAAATGAGTGTGAGTTGAGTGACGAGGTAAAATGAAAAAGAGAGTTTGGTTAGAAGCGAGCTCAATGATAAAAAGAAAGAGGGCGTGAGATCAGAGTAAAAGAATATCAAACTCTGCACCAACTACTTTCTGAGTCGGGCAACCACATTGCTAGTGTTTCACAATTCTTCGTGAACATTATTGAAACAGGCAACTAGCTCATGCCAACTCTTGATCATAACCCCACCAGTCACTCATTTTCTTCTCAAAAAGAAAATGTTTCATATTTTTCTGGGGATGCAACATATAATCTATCTGATTTTCATTTGGAAAATCTGGATATTGAAATAGAAGGAAATCTGCCCACCTTCGCACTTCAATCATGCACATTGAGTATGTGTTTAACTGTTGTTATCTCAACGGTTTACACAATTTTTGAGCCTTATAAGCAATCATAATGTGCTTAATTCTTTCTATCAATTGCACGAACACACAAGGAATTTGTTTTCTTGTCATAACGTTCATAGAAATTTCCTTTGTGGTGTTTCGATGATTGAATGGAAGCCCTGGGGGAGTGAACATAACAAAAGTTCCTTTCCAATGTGTATTTGTTACACACAGTGACTTCGTGTTACTGACAGACATGTTAACTGATTCATTTGTTGATTCAGGAGTTACATTCTAATTTGTCTGGATTTGAAAAGATCTAGATGAATACTTTGTTCGAATTGGCAATGAATCGAGGCTCTTAACAGATCAGTGGTCAGAAAATAATTTCAGTGACATTTCTTGGTGGAAGTTTTGTAGTTGTAAGTAAGTTTTTTCACAATGTAGCCGTATACATGTATTGGGAGTTTCTGGAGAGAGAAACTTCTTTCTAGATAGGTAGTGTTCTTGTTAATAATACAAACAAGTTCTCCTCAATCAATCTCTTGTTTATCATTTCTATCATTAAATTAGTTGTGAATTTCTGGAACAACAACGGGTATGATATCTTTGAAAAAATTTCATACAACAATGAAATACCAACAGTCATTAGTCAGATCCACGAGCATTAGTACCTAAAAAAACAGTTGGTATTCATGAAGTTGATCCTTATACAGCTCTAACAACACAACTTACAAAATGACCAACATAATTAAAAACTTGTTCGTTACCTCGTTGTTAACCTTGTTGAGTGTAGCAACTACTTCTGAGGCCATGTTTGTGCAATATGTGTACAATGGTTATGGTCATACCTTTGACCAATATAGTCAAAAGTCTGAATCTATGAATTTTATACATAATAGGTCTGATCAGTATTTAAAGAACTATAATTTGGGATGGAAGCAACATTCTAATTTTTCTTAGAACAATCCATGTTTTGTATCCACTAGTTGTTAAGTAGCAAAGAGCATCGAAGTTTCAACCACAATAAGGGGTCGTTTACCAAACGCTTACCGAGTAAGCACTTATCGACAAGAGTCACACCCTCATTTACCTTATCATGCTACATTTTACGCTATCAAAATGAATTGTTGGTAAGTGTCTAGTAAGTGCTTACTGGGTAAGAGTCTTTTCTCTCATTTACCAAGTAAGACTTTTGGTCTTTGTTATGCCTCTTACCGTGTAAGATTTTCGGTCTTTTTCATGCTCAATGGGTAAGGTAAATAATATCGATAAGCGATTACCTGATAAGTGTTTAATCAACGACCCTTATACATTCAAGTGGTTCTTTAAACCAACAATCTAATTTTCAACCTAACCAAACATCTTTTCAAAGTAAGCTAAATCAATAAGTTTCAGATTTTACAGCTTGATGTTAGGGACCATTTTCAAAATTGCGACCAAAATCTTATTCGTGCGTTTATCCGAATTATTACGGCTTGATGTTGTTTAAAATAGAATTTCCTCAATAATGTTTGATGTACATCACCCCTTTAAACTCAATTGAAAAGCATGTTTGCCACAAACGGCTTGGCAGCACCTAAATTGAACCCAGGGAAGATGAGATTTCAATATATCATCTGAACTTCAACCAAAGCGACACAACCCGAGTGATAAGTATTGGGGCTAAATTATACAAAATAGTGTTGATATTATGCGAGAATTCGATAGATTTGAACAAAAAAAGTTGATTATCGGCGATCTCAACCAACCCCGTACGTAACCTGACTGAAAACACCAATGTGAAATGTGAAGGGACATTTTTTTTGGCACAGTAAACAATTGAGACTAATGAAGGGTCAGAGTTCAAACCCAAAACATGTCTTGTATTTGAACAAAGTTGTGAATTGAGTTGCACGCCCGAAGGAGGTATTTGGGTTTATATTTGAAATCTTTTAATTTTGTCTTTTGTATTGTGATAACGTCTGAAACCCAATATAAATAAAAATTGAAAAATAACCCAAATATTTACTGTCATCGAACAGGTACTTGCCATAGTTCCAGGTGCCCGAACGAGAATGTGTGAATTTTAGCGTTGGAGGTGGAATTAATTGTGAAATTTATCGTGGAGAGCAATCAGCAATGGCTTATTAACCGATGAAGTGTCAGGTCTTTACAACAAAGTAAAAGAACAAACAAGGTGAACTATCTATCGAATTTTCCGATTAGGGTTTGCCGTTGGATCTTGAGACACGTAAGTTCTGTAAGTTCGTGGTTTTCCTGCTTTTACTAATTGCATTTGTGTGATCCATTTGTTTTCTTGTACAGATTTTTAACTTCTGCTACTTTCTGAAGATTATTAGCCTTTCCTATGGCATTCGTTAATGTGATTAACTGTTGCCTCGATTCCATCAGAGAAGTAAGTTCCTTTTGATCTTCAACAATCGCTCCTTTGTTTGTTCATGTGCATACAGTTTGGTTCTTGCTATGTCAAATCAGTTGTTTTCTTTTAATTACTCTTGTTATCTGTTTTGTCCCTTTAATTTCATTATTCGTGTGCGATAGTCAAGTTTTTGTTTTTAAGCCTAATACCATTGTTTCAAAGAGTACTTCCATGTTGAGTAATACGAAACCAATAATGTTGTGATTGATGCTTTTGGAATTTTATTTGTTTTAGAATCATTATTAATATATCAGGGTAAAGATGTTACAGATAAGTAAAGATTGTAATTGACCTATCTATACTTTAAGTGTAATCAGGCAATTATATTGCGTTAAAAGCCTTATTTTCATATTCCTTCAATGGCGGGTGGGTAGAGCATGCATGGGTAGACTTGATGCAAGTAAATTTTAATCAAATTACAACTATGAAAATATCTAATCCATTGAAACTTAAGAACATACGTTTTTTATGTATGGGGGAGTAATGGCATGATTGCAGCTACTATAGTGCACTTATGTATTTTAATTTTCCATCTTCTCTATGCTTCTTGTTTGTGATTCTTGCGTGTGCTATTTAGATATCTGCAGAACTTGAGGGTGCCGTAATTTATATGGATGCTGGATGTACAGAAAGTTTCAAGTTTCTTGGGGCATTTCCTGTTTTATTGGAGATGGGTGTACTTGCCGTTTGCAGCTTGGAGAGCATGTCCTCTCTTGAAACGGTGAGTGCATTTTATGTCTTTTTCAGATAGGCTGGTTTTGGATGTGTTGGCTAATATTTTTATGTTTGTTATTTCATTTCATTCACATTGCCTTTTGCTTCTATCCTAGTATGCAAGTGCATTAATAATTCTTTCTAGCAAGTGTGTACTTGAAATGAAGTACACAACTAACGAGCCATTATGCTTTGTCTTAAATTTTACATTTTCAAAGTGAGCACACTTCGTTTTGTTCTACCAGTACAGTTTAGAAGCCAACTCCTATGCCCCAGGTCATGCATGCAGTAAATATCTAGAATTTTGTGAGCACGGATTTTGTTTTTTCTTTCTATTCGGATCTTAATTGATATGCTGTTGGAGAAAGGACTGTATACTTAGTCCCAGTTGGTTCCTACTTTCTAGTTCTTTTTAATATTCTTTTATGCATAGGTTATAAAAATGCTACTCCTACTCGGGCTAATGTTAGAACAAATGCACGAAACAAGATGAAATGAAGTGAGGCTTATGACCATCTTCACTCTTATCATGATTTCTTTTCTTTTTGTCAAATTGGTAATTCCTTGGGACTTGAAGAATAATTCTGTGACCTTATTTTCTTACTGTTATTTAGGCGATTGATTGGAATCGGAAGAGTGATGAGCGGATGAAAGTTGTATTCTTCACTTGCCGGCTTTTGAGTGATGCACATCGATACATTTTACGCTGTCTAATCACACTTCAACGAGTTTCCCAGTGCACTATATATACATCTATTTCAGAGGTGCTACTCTGACTTTGCCTCCATTCCTTGTTAGTGTAATTATTTGAACCTGCAGATGTTTCTTTGAGATCTCTTTGGTAAATGCGTCACCATCTATTTTATTTTCAATTGAGTATTATGTCAAATTTGATACAAAAAATCCAATTTTGAGCTATGTTGTAGTATCATACTCCCTCCGTCTCAAAATAAATGTCCACAAAGAAAATGACACACTTTTAGGAATGTGTAATTATTACACCTTTTAATTAACTAAAGGACACTTTCACCCTTAATAGTAGAATTTTTTCATCATCTCATAATCAAGGGGAGAATGGGAAACTAGACACTTACTTTTGAAAGTGGACACTTATTTTGGGACAAAATAAAATAGAAATATGGACACTTATTTTGGGACGGAGGGAGTAATTTTATTTATTAGGAAAGTATACGACGTTGGTAACACTTTCAGTTCAGGTTTCCATCCAAGCACATTTGACAAATTTTTGGAAGACAGGTAAATGAAATGCTTATTTGAAAGTAATTTGATATACCGTGAGCTATTTATGAACAAATACACTTATATCCCTTTCCATTTTGGGGAAAAGTTATAGGAGATGTATTTGAGTGCGCAATGGGATCTTAGAAGTCCGAGTATGTTATCATCTAAAAGTATGCATGCTAGTTGTTAGAGGAAGATTTTTCTGTTGTCACAGCATGCCAATGTGGTTGAGCTACTTGCTATTAGTTTCTAGGATGTCAAATTAGTCTTTGGTTTTTGTAGGAGGAATACTCCCTTGAACATATCTTGGCTGATAAAAATCGAGAAGATCCACTGAAAAGAACGATAATATGACACAAAAGAGGTACAGATGATGGTGTTGGAATTCGTCCTATACGTTGAGACATAATGGTTGAAGCAAAAGCTATTATAAAGTAGTATATATTACATTCCTTCTAGGGTTGAAGCATAAGCGTCTATCTTGTCTACGTGCCAGACATGAAACTAATTTGAGCCTTCTCATAGGCTTCATAAGATATTGGCAAGACCGCAAGACAAAGTTGGTCTAAATATGAACAGACTTTTTGGATCTATGGAGGCTTAAGTAATGTAATAGCATATGAGTTACGTGCTAGATGACAATCATCCTTTAAGTGATTAACTTGTGTTCATGAAAAAACCTTTCCCTTTTGAGGGGTTTGGCTTTGTGACTCGGAATATAAATGCACGAGTTTATCTAGGCGAACTTCCAATTCGCACATGACTTCTAATTATATAATCTATACTATATTAATAAGCGCGGATAATGGTTAAGTGTTAAATTTTAAGAGGTATAAGTTTTGATGCTTAATGTACACACTTAAAGTTGCACAACCTTTCATGAAACCTCCCAGGTCCTAAGATAATATTAAAAATCATATGTTTTTAATTCTTAAATTTTACAAGTAGTTATTTAATTTACTTTATATCCCTTACTTTTCATTTTTTGTTTTACACCGTTATTATATTACCAGAAATGATTGTATATACTATATAAACTAAAATACATTAAAAAAATACTTTTTTTTACAAATTATACCATTATAATCGTCTCCTCAATACCTTCAAAATGAGTCAAATATTGAATATTTTTGGATTTAATCATATTATTAAATAGCATAACTACGTAGTGAATTATTTTTAAAACTTACATTTTATACCTTGTAGTTATTTATTTAATTTGTTTTATACCCCTTAATTTTTCATTTTTCATTTTACACCCTGATCATATTAAAATACATAACCATATATTAACTAAAATGCATTAAAAATATGTCTCTTTTTTTACAAATTATATCATTATGATTGTCTCGTCAATACCTTCAAAATGAGCTCAATATTGAATATTTTTGGATTTAATATATTATATAATATCATAACTTTCGTTCTTTTTTTAGGTTTGAAATAATATTTAACTTTGAGTTCCTTTTTAAGGTTAAAATAACATTTAATTTTAGGTTCCATTGCTTTTGTAAAAGCAATTGTATTTTAATTATAAATTTTGGAATTTATAATGTGCATACACTTCATACCCTTGATTTACAAAAAGGTTTGACATCCCGGCGTCGACGCATTGCACATGTTCAAACTAGTTCTAATTAAATTCGTGTATCGCATTGATATTTTGACTATGCTATGATACCAAAATTATTTGCTTGCCTTCGATGATAAGAGGTTGCCATGTACAAATATTTAACAACTTTCTTAGTCCTCCAATAAATCGGGAATCAACATTTAAGAACCCCCTATCTCAAAGTCCTCACTTGTCACACTACCTTCACCTGAGAACACATCTATTCTTAGAGCACCTTGGGACACCTCAAGATACAAAGAGCACATCCCACTTGCTAGTGTTTTGGAATAGGCATAACCCGGTTGGCTACTCACCTTGGCAACATCTGAGCTATTGACTTTTTAGTTTTACTTCCCAACATGTGCCTTATGTTTTTTCAGATCATCTGCTAGCTTCCAGTTCTAAGGAAATAGGCAATAACTTGCGATTAGGTACCATCAGTGAGTCAATAGGCTAATTTCTTGATATACTACATGCAAAAACTAGGTGCAAAATGTACTTTTGATGACATAGTCCCCCCCCCCCCCCTTTAGAACCTCGACTCCAAAAGAATATTTGAGTCTACTAAATGATTATATATTTCCAAGAGGTCTAAACAAATTCACAAAAGGCCAAATGATGTTGGGCCCGAGATATTCCATTAAAAAACCCATTTACGTTGGGCAAGAAACAAAGATGGCAATATGGTCCTTTACTTGTAGATGAATTGTCACTATTTCTAATTTTTTTTGTTTACTTTTCTTCCTATGTTAACTGTGCAAAGAGACAAAATCAAGAAGAAAGTGCAGGGATTGCATTGGCACCCAACTTCATTAGTGCTAGTTCTCACTCTGTTTTGGGGATCCCCCAAGTAAGAAACGGGCAGAAAGTCTAATTCACTGAAGATATTTTTCATTTGAAACAAAAGGCAACAATTGATACCGAATTTGGGTTTCATACATGCGTTCCCTTATAACCTAGAATTATAGATAACTTGAACCTTTCTTCCACACCGGTCGAGACTGGGGGATCTGGTTATCTTTTCTTTATTTCTCATTAAGATGTGTTTTGTCACACCCTAAAATTTGGAAAGAGCGACTAAATTAAAATTTTCGATAATACATCAAGTAAAGGATAAAATCCCTTTCTACAAATCAATACTTGAAATACCTCAAATGGAATTCTAGATTTAACCTTAACAAATAATAAACCAAGTCTTATATAAGGACTAAATAAAGGTCGGGTGTTACTAAAACCCAATAACAGTCAAATGTCTCCAAAAGTGGAAGACGTCATCTAATAGATAGAACCTTCTCGTGCATCTAACTAGTTCTCTACTCTTCACTGTGTCGCTGGTACCATAAACCCCCCCCCCCCCCCATCAAGGACCTGATGCACATGCCGACAAGTAAAAAGGGTTAGGCTAACGCCTAGTGAGTTCAAGAGTTTTCATCACTATATAATCAATAAAACGGAAAGAATATAATTTAAATAACGGATCCCATTATGCAAAAACGTTTAGAATATCTTTCCCGAAAATCCCATTTTACGTGTTAAAGCGCTTAAATAGAAATACTCCGAAAATATGGAACTAAAATCTTTACTCACGCGAAACATAAATAGGATAAAATTCAAATATCAAAGCATGACAATAATTACTTCATGCAAACCTTAATATATGTGGAGGGCGTCCAATATTAAAGTCATCAATTGTAATTAATCGCGAAGGACCCAAAAAATATTAAAGCATGTATATTACAATATTCAAAAATAATGTTTGACAACAATGGGGGAGACCCGTATCCGTTGAGAGCGGAGGAAACACATAAGTATGCCACTCATACAACGTTAATCGCATGACATGTCCCGACATGAAGTCTAAATGTCCGTACGACTCCTCATAAAGTTTCATCCAAAGAGTCGGTTGACCTTAGTATCTATCCACATGGATTTTCACCAAAAGGCCCGACAACATTCGAGGACTACAACCATGACATTACCCCGAATGGCGGAGGTCCTAGTGCCTACCCACACGATAGCACCACCCCGGACTCTACCCTTCTAGTGTCTACTTGAAAATTTAAGGTCATAAAACATGGGTCCTGGAGTCAAATCCTGCAACACCCAGTTGACCATCAGATAAAGACTGACTTACGTACCTATGGATCCAATGCAACACAGTCTAAAATTACATGACTACACAGGAATGACCAATGCACTCGAGCATGTAATTATCATTAATATGCAACAAGATGCATTAAGGTGCAAATCATAAATGGGGCTCTACATTGAGCCATTAAAACTGGACAAATGTCCTCAAGACTCTTTAAGTCAAAACCGAGCTAAAATGCTCAAAATCCATTTGACCGACAAATAATGGTCCCCAAATAATAAAACGCATTTAAACGGCGTTTATGTAGACACATACCTCAAAGATGTGATGAACCCAAAACTCGTCACGGATTAGGACAAAAGATGTTCCAAATGGGCTCATACCCTTATGTTTCTAAAAAGTTTCATAACACATAGACATGCATTTTTCAATGGTTTACGAAATCAAATACACCAAAAATGCATAAATCATAATTAGACTTCATTGGTACAAAAATCACCAAAAATGCATAAATCATGCTATTTACTTATAAAAATCTCCAAATCCTATTTATGGGCATTTCATGAGATCAAATCAACCCAAGTTTACTAAATATGAAAACTTGTCAAAATATTCAACATATTGACAATTACCAAGTAAAATATACTTTTACTTCAAAGTACACATTTTGGCATGTGCATTGTTTTCACAAAGCAACTTGAACTCACCTTGCTAGATTTAGGCTAAATTTAGATTTTTCCCCAACTTGAGCTCCTTTGAAGAAATTTAAATCCTTATTAGTCCCAAATTAGCAAGTGTTAAACACAATCAACTTCACAAATCTCACAAATATATCGATATGAAATCAAGATTACAATCTCTCTCTCTCTACAAGTTTTCTTTCTCTAAAAACACTCTCAATATGAATTCTCCAATTTTAAATTCCTCTCTAGGTGTGTTACGCCTCCGGTGTTATTCACTTACAGCAGAAGGGGAGGGACATGTCAACATAACAAAAAAAAAGGATTAGTTAATACCAAATTGGTTGGGTGATTACTTGCATTTTCCAGTGTAATTGTAATCCTTTTTACTTTGATTCTTAACAAAGTGATATCAGAGCATTTGATCCTTGATTATGGCACCACTAAGACCAGATCCGGTAACTCAATGTGTAGAGACAGTGGAGGAAGATGTAGCAGCGGTAAGGGCATCGTTGTAGGGCTTGCAACAAAACCTGCAGCAGCAACTCAGTGATCTGATCTCCAAATAATTCTCAGAGTTAGCAGCTGCAAATTTACAGATTCATGCTTCAATGAGAGAGGAGATGAGGGCTACTCTGTCTGATCCAAAAGGATCGAATACTCCAGGGAAGTTAGGAAGTCCAGAAAATGGAGGAGAAAAGTCGACAGGATCGTCGTTCTAGGGAGGATCAAATTGGCGATTCAGAAAATTGGATATGCCTCTCTTCGATGGTAATCAACCTGATGGTTGTATAATACGCGCTGAGAGGTACTTCTCGTTTTATAAATTGAATGAAATTGAAAAATTGGAAGCAACGGTGGTGGCATTAGAAGGAGACACATTCTTTGGTATCAGTGGGAGCATAGGCGACGACCAATTAGTCGGTGGGAGGAGATGAAGACGATTATTCTTAGGCAGTCGCTGGGTCTTTGCACGAACAGTGGTTGGCTATCAGTCGGTGGGAGGAGATGAAGACGATTATCCTTAGGCAGTCGTTGGGTCTTTGCACGAACAGTGGTTGGCTTTGATTCAGGAAGGGTCAGTGTTGGAGTACCATAGGCGGTTCATCGAACTGGCTTCCCCCTTGACGAACGTATCTGATGAAATTGCTTTGGGCCATTTTATTAATGGGCTGAAACCAGAACTACGGGCTGAGGTCCGTGTACTAGGGCCCACAAATTTAGATCATGCCATGGATCTAGCGATCAAGCTAGAGGAAAAAATCAAATTCAGCGGGGGGAAACGATCTGAGTCGAGGGTTCCTGCAAGTTCGTATAGTCTGGGCAATTCCTTTTCAAAATCAACGGCATCACCTTCAGTGACGACTACCTCATCGATGCGTACCGTTCCGTCCACATATCCAGGGCCGATGTCAGCATCCTCAGGGTCAACAAATGCAAAACCCATGGGAGAGATTCGTCGATTGACCGACAAGGAATTGCAAAACAAGAGAGAGAAGGGTCTCTGTTTTCGTTGCGATGACAAGTGGAGTATCGGACATCGTTGTCGGAGAAGGGAGCTGAGTGTTATGTTGGTTTAGGAGGAGGATGAAACCATCTAGATAGAGGCTGAAGATTTTGAGTGTTCTGTGTGGACTTTATAGAAGGGTTGCCCCGTTCGAAAGGGTTCGACGGGGGGTGTTGGTGGTAGTCGATCGACTGACCAAGTTCGCTCATTTCTTATCTCTTAAACATCCTCATACGGCCACCTCTGTTGCTGAATTATTTGTGCGAGAAGTGGTTCGCTTACATGGTTCCCATCTTCGATCATCTCCGATCGTGATAAGGTGTTCATGAGTCATTTCTGGCGTGAGTTATTTCGTCTCCAAGGCACCACGCTGCTGCGAAGTACCGCGTACCACCTACAGACTGATGGCCACTCGGAAATTGTGAACAAGACCGTCAAAACTTAACTGCGTTGCTTCATTCAAGGTAATCCTCGCAACTGGGTTAAGTGGTTACCGTGGACAGAATTTTGGTACAACACGTCATTCCATTCGTCTACAAAGTGCACTCTACTCAAGGCTCTCTACGGTCGTGATCCACCTCATCTATGTCGTGTGCAAATAGGGGAACAAGGGTATCGTCGTTGGAGGAACAATTGTTGGATCGCGAGGCCATCTTAGATGAATTACGATCTTATCTAATGTGAGCCCAACAACTAATGAAGCAGGCAACAGACAAACACAGAAAGGATATTAGTTTCGAGATTGGCGATTGGGTTTTTCGCAAACTTCAGCCGTACCGGCAAAAGTCAGTTGCTACCCGCCCCTTTCAAAAGCTTGATGCACGTTTATATGGCCCATTCCAGGTTAGTTAGCGGGACGTGGCATACAACCTCCAGCTTCTAGAGTCGGCTCGTATACATTTTGTGGTTCATGTCTACCGACTTAAAAAATCCATTGGTTTTCAAACTGCCTCCCCCTCTCTACCCCCGCAACTGAACGAGGATTTGGAACTGGAGGTAAGTTCAGAGGCTGTCTTGGGCGTGCGTACGGTGGAATCTAAAGAGGGTCAACGCCTCGAGGTTTTACTCAAATGGCAACACTTACCAGAATTTGAAGCGACATGGGAAGACTTTACAACCATGCAACGCGCGTTTCCTGAGTTCCACCTTGAGGACAAGGTGACTCTCTGGGGCGGGGTAATGTTACGCCTCCAGTTTTATTCACTTACAGCAGAAGAAGGGGAGGGACACGTCAGCATAACAAAAAAAAAAGGATTAGTTAAGCGTGTGATCTAAGAGTTACCAAGTGGCCAGTGGCCAAGTTCTGTTAGCAAAGGGTATTTTGGGTGTTTTCCCTTTAAGTTGGCAGTTGGGTCTCTTATAAATAATGGTGGTAGTCTGTGGTGTAAAGCAAGCAGAAAATAGAGTGTTCTAAATTGGAGAGACTAGCCTCTCGAACATGCTAGTATGAGTCTTTTGTGAGCAATACCAAATTGGTTGGGTGATTACTTGCATTTTCCAGTGTAATTGTAATCCATTTTACTTTGATTCTTAACAAGATGCTACAAGATTACAAAGACAAACTACTATTTATGCCTGCATGTATTACAAACAAGGAAACTAACAACTAAACTAACAAAGCTATGACTTTCCATTTAAAGACTTTGACTTTGACTTTCTTCTTTAAGCATGTTGACTTTGACTTCATTCTTTGAGGCTTTGACTTTTTGTCTTCAATTTTGATGATCTTGAATACAACAAATATTGCACTAACAATCCTTAAGCCAAATCTTCCAAAAACCTAGATCCTTCCAATCATAAATATTCATATCCAACCATTTAGAATCGTTCCCCAAATGTTTTACATGAAGATCTGAAATTTAAAGACTTTGACTTTCCATTTAAAGACTTTGACTTTGACTTTCTTCTTTAAGCATGTTGACTTTGACTTCATTCTTTGAGGCTTTGACTTTTTGTCTTCAATTTTGATGATCTTGAATACAACAAATATTGCACTAACAATCCTTAAGCCAAATCTTCCAAAAACCTAGATCCTTCCAATCATAAATATTCATATCCAACCATTTAGAATCGTTCCCCAAATGTTTTACATGAAGATCTGAACTTATACCAAAACCCTAATTTCCATAGATGAAGAAAAGAGAAGATTACCTTAACCATAATTTGAATCCACCAACCAAAATACCTATTGGGTCACCAAAATGAACCACAAACTCCCAATCTTCAAAATGGAGGAAAAGGGTTAGATGAAACCCTAGAAACTTGATAAAGAAAATGAAGTGAAATGAGTTCTAGAAAGGTTAAGGTTCATAAAAATGGTGTGGGGTTTGATTTGGGAGAGAATAATGGAGAGAGGAGAAAGGATTTGGGGTTTTTGGATGAGAAAATCGAAATGAGGGAGAGAGAGAGATCAGATCTAGATATGGGGGTAAAAGTAGGAGAGAGAGGAGGGAAAAGTTGAAGGTGAAAAAGGGTGAAAATTTCGTTAGACTCAATGCGGACGTCCACTTGCATCAGGACGGAAACTTCTGTTGCTTCCGCGGAACACCCTATGCGGACGTCCACTTGACACTGGTCGCCCGGTTTATTGCCCGATCACTAGGGGTGTTCGCGGTCCGATTTAGGCGGTTTAACCCTCCAAACTATAAACCAAACCACAAAATGGCGGTTTAGAAAATTTTCAAACCGAGCGGTTTGGTAGCAAGTGACCAAACCGGACCACAAAAGGCGGTCTGGTATGACCGGTTTAGGCGGTTTGGGCCTGTTATGGGCTTTAAACTAAAAAAACATAAACTCTATATTCAAAATTTCTACCAACTATAACATTATTAAAAAATGGTATATCGAATTATAAAAGAACGTTTACATATTAAATTAAAAAAAACACCGAGCAAGTTGAAAAAAAAAAAATTAAACAAGTCCGCCAACAATTGTTCAATTTTGGACAAATATCGAGAAAGTCAAAGTACGATTTGGATTTAGATTTGAATTTTATCGGATCTTAGAATTTTGTCAATTTAGATGACACAATCAATTGAGAAAATGAAAACTAAAGACATAATTCTTTGACGAACGTTTTTTAAACGAGCCATAAAAGTTGAGCCTACAACATGAAAACTAAATATGATTAAAACATGTGTATTTTTGGCGGTCGGTTCGGTCGAGACCGCTAAAAAAAGGGTCAAACCGCAGACCGAGTGGTTTGGCAATTTTTCAGACCAGACCGCTTAAACCGCCAAAAACGGTCCGGTTTGACTTGGTTCAACCGGTTTGAGCGGTCTATCGGTTTTTTTGAACACCCCTACCGATCACTGTTTTGGTCATAACTTCTTCGTTTTAGCTCCGTTTTCGCTTTGGAAATGACCGTTGGACTCGTATTTGAATTCCTCATCTAGCAAGACTATAAAATCTAGGATTCAATCCAAAATCCTATTTCTTCTATTTCATTTCTCTTGAAAGATTGATTTCTACACTGACTTGAAAGTATACTTCCCCGAAAATTACGGGTGTTACATGTTTCGTTCATATAACTTAAGTCCCATAACAACTAGAACTATACTCTTTCGAGTGCCATTGGATATGCTTCTTGTTGTTCTGGTCGGGTATGGATGAGCAACGTAGAGCTGTTTGATATATGTGGTAGCATCACAACTCTCATAATTAGTGCTTCCCATGATAAAGTTCTGCTGTTCATCTTTGGGTGTTAGATTCAAGAACCTCCTGTTTACACTAGTGCAATGCGAAGGTTTGACATGTTCACATGCTTAAGTTTCTACTCTTATGCTATGGTGAATACTGAATTACGATATAACAGATATGCTACTAACTTAAACTGAACTATTGTATCAATGGAAGTTCTAATTTCATAAATGCATTGTGAGTGAATGTTTCTAAAATAATGAAGGAAATAAAATGGAATTGCATACGGAGGAGTGGTATCTTGCATTATCAACTGTATGCTGCTCCAGAAGCTTAAAGAAATGCAAAAGTATAAGCTAATTTATCTCTCTACTGATCCTGAACTTAGTTGATAAGACGTGTAAGAAAGTACATGATAATGGATAATAGGAAAGGCAACATAACCCCCTTCGCATGGAAGAACAAGCAAAAGTTTATGTACAATCAGAGCCATTTGTTTCTATTAGTTACATCACCAGAACCCTAATCTTATTTCTACCAGCATTAATAATTACCTTGAGATTTTCTAAGCCAAATATGAGATGTCTTTTTATCACATATTCTATTTGTCTTCTTTTTTCACCGGCAAGTCTTTACCTCCTGATTAGCAAACCATTCCCTTAATTTTCTTTCTTATGATCTCAAACTTAAGACATCTCACCATTTTAACGAGTTACCTGATTATCATTGCTGCTTTTATTTGTATTACATAGTGGTTACTTGTGTGAAGGTGATTGGAATGTATTGTGCAAATTTCATCTTTAAATATCTGCCATCGTGCTATTGCAGATAGGTCAGTCAGCCTATCCTGACTCACCTTTGGGACCAGATGCTTATCATGAATATCAATCCTTACTTGTCCAAGATTATGAGGAGCTCATGAAGAAAAATGATCCAAACTCTATAAACACAAATAATAAGGATGTTAAGGAGAACCCTATTCTTGAAGATGAGGGGTGGTTGCAGCTTACCCCCCGTGAAAAAGATATAACCAAGTCCCCAGCTTTTTCCAGTACAAAAGATATGTATGATGTTGATCGAGTAGATCATGCAGAAGATGTAGGACAGAAACTGATTACTTATGTGCATCACTTTCCTTTGATACTATGCCCTTTTTCACCAAAGTTCTTTGTGTTACCTTCTGAAGGATCAATTGCTGAGGCATATATATCAGCTGAGCAAGAAAATTCAATTAGCTCTGGGTTGCCTCCATTAAGTACTGGCACATTTCATGATGGTGAGGATGTCCCTGCTGGGGTTGCTCTTACAGCACAATTTCTTTATCATCTAACGACAAAGGTAATCAATCAGTTATGCACTCTTTATCCCACACCTGTTGCCTTTAATTCTATGTGCTGAGCTAGTTTGTTGTGTTTTTTTTTCTTTCATAAATAACATTTAGTGCATTTATACTTATTCCTGGATTAGTGATGTTAACTTATCCCTTTGACTTACCCTTCTTTCATGCTCTCCCTGAAAGGATTCCCAATTTGACTGTTGCCGTATACAATGGTTAAATTTTGGATGACACATCAACATGCATTTATTCTAATTTATAATATAAAGAGAAATAATCATTATGGTTGTACCATGATTATGTTTAATTTAGATTCATATCACTGGTTGGTTTGGAAATTGATAGGTTCGTGGTTCACCATAAGATTTAAATTACACCCTGCTTTCAAGATCATAGTTCCTCTGTGTGTTTTGCATGTGTATAAATATCTATTCTTGATGTAACATGCATTCAATGCTAAAAGATTCTAACTTGTCAATACTTAGTTCAGTTCTTATGTACTCCATAGGATCTACGCTAATGATTTGTTAGAAGAAAAGAATCATCCTTAAAAAGTAGTTGTGCTAGTATTTCTGACTTATGACTACAAACAGTGTGAAACAAACAAGAATGCTGACAAGATTACCTTTAGGATAGAAAACTTTGTGACGCATTGTAGTTTCTTCTACTCCTGCTGTTTTTCTAGTCTTTATCTGTGCTAGTGATTATGCTGATGAAGATCTAGTAGAGGATATTAATAGTATTTCTTTTTTTTTTTACAATATTGTAAAATTGTTAACAGTTTAGTTTGTTATTTCAGCATTAATGTCTGTTTCTAAAATTTTGTAGATGGACCTGAAACTTGAAATATTTTCACTTGGTGATTTATCAAGAACTATTGGGAAGCTCATCACAGATATGTCTAGTCTTTACGACGTTGGTCGTCGTAAAAGATCTGCTGGCTTGTTGCTCATTGACCGTACCGCTGATCTTCTTACCCCATGTTGTCATGGAGACTCCCTTGTTGATCGGATCTTTTCATCTGTTCCTCGTAGGACACGAACATCCTCTGGTCTGGCAAAGGGCTCACAAACCCAATTAGGACATAGGCCTGCAAACGTATTGCATGCTCCACTCGATGTTCAGATACCATTAGCAGATGTTCTTAGACAAGTCCCAACGAAAAATGTTCAGCTATTAGAAACAATTAAAGCGTTTTTAGAGGGGTGGAATTCTACTAATTCAGCTACACAATTAAATACATTGGTTAGTCTTAACGATAAACTTCATGGCGAGAATTATTTTTCTTCAGAAAGTGAGCTGCTTAGTGGGTCCTTGGTCTCCACAGAAAGCTTTCGTGGGACACCATACCTGGAATCCATTCTAGATAGAAGAACAAAAGATGGCACTCTATTGATCAAGAAGTGGCTTCAAGAAGCACTGCGTAAAGAAAAGATCTCTGTGAATCCAAAAATTCAACCTGGATTTGAGTTGCAACTTATGATTAGAGCTCTTGCTAAAGATCAGTCATCTTTTATGCGAAATAAAGGAATCATACAGCTTGCAGCGGCAACGTCATATGCTATGAGCGAAAGATGCCGTGCTAAATGGGATTCATTTATCAGCGCTGAGAAAATACTGAATATAAGTGCTGGAGACACAAGCCAAAACCTTTCATCACAAATGTGTGATATTATCAACAAAAGCTCCTTGATGCAATCACAAGGCCAGAGGACTGGAGAAGCTGAGGGGCTATTTTCAGTTGAAGATGCTTTGCTGTTAACAGTAACAGGATTTATATTGGCTGGTGAGAATTTCCCAACTTCAGGTTCAGCTGGACCTTTTTCTTGGCAAGAGGAGCATTTTCTGAAAGAGGCTATCGTGGATGCAATTCTTGAAAACCCAGAACTAGCAAAACTGAAGTTTCTCCATGGTCTATATGACGATCTTGAAGCTAACTTGAAAAAGAAAAGAGGTGGGGGAACTAAAGAAGAGCCCTCGAAGAGTGATGATTTTGAAGATGATCAGTGGGGTAGTTGGGGTGAAGAAGATGCTGATATGAATAGTACAAGTGATGAACATGTCTATAGTGACATGCAACTGAAACTAGAATTACGGGATAGAGTTGATAACCTTTTTAAGTTCTTTCACAAACTAACCAATATAAATGGGAACAAGGGGCTGAGAGAAGTGACACTGAACTGGGAAAATAACATTGGTGATGATCCATATTCTAGAAGGGGATTACTGTATAAACTTCTAACACGAATACTGGGCAAGTATGATGTACCTGGTTTAGAATATCATTCATCTACTGTTGGTCGGCTATTCAAAAGTGGGTTTGGCAGGTTTGGATTGGGACAGGTATATGATACTTCATGCTTTAAGATCTTTCTTGCCACTTCTAAGTACTGAATCTAGCTTTTGAATTGTGCAGGCAAAACCAAGTCTCTCAGATCAAAATGTTATACTGGTTTTTGTTGTGGGAGGCATGAATGCCATTGAGGTACACTTACACAACCACTCATATTGTGTGTTTATGTTTTAGCTTTGAGCTTTTACTTCTTCATGGACCTAGAAAAGTTACTGGATGCACCATGATGGGATTGCTACTCGCCTTGACTACAAGAGTTCTTGATATAATAGTAATGACACACGCATGTAAGTAAATGCTAATACGATATAACGATTTTGAGAACTATGAAATGATAGGAAAAAAATCTGTAGAAACTTGACAGTTCGATTCTAAGAAGTATAAGGGAATCATTTAACACTTACGAGGGCATGGAGCTGCGTCGGTCGATATGGCTTGCTTATAATGGGGTCTAATAGTTATATACTACATCCTTATTATATATATTACATCCTTATTATATAGCCCGTAACACAAAACCGATACCGGTTTACACAAACCATACAGTTCGTCCTATGAGGGCTTCTCTCACTCCTCTCATGAATTGAAAGAGTTCTATCTCATATAGGGTCAAAATGCTACGGCTTGCTTATACTCTTGCAAACCCGTGGAGTTGAGACGGCTTATCGGGAATCTGCCGTGGGAATAAAGGACTGCTTTTTTTATTGGGACCAGCTGCGCTCCCGGGTCGTCGCTCTGCTGCGTCTGGTTCGTCCTCTAGGCACCTTTGGAAGGCAGGGAGTGTGACAACGATAATAGAGAGAACACAACAATGTCAAACAAACTAGCAAAATGCATTGAATACAGGGGTAGGAGAACATTATAGGTAACTATTGCACTTTTTTGGTCGATGTGTGAACCACTCCTCTTTGTATAACCAGGTTAAGTGATTATACCATTGGGCCATCACTTTTAAATGGGAGTTCTGAAGCTGGATTTTGTTAGATAGTAGAGGTGGGCATGAAGGCCCAAAACCCCGTTAAGGAGTGGTTATAACCCGTCGGTCCCTATTAGATTCAATTTTTTTTAAATGACCAGTTAAGGGAGGACTAAGGGACCGTTTATGGTTAACCTGTTAGGACCAACTTTTTAAAAAAAAGCGCCATGTGGCACTCATCCATCAGTCAATGGACTTGTTAAAGAATTGGTTATATCAGTTCATATATGTTAACACACTTTGGGCTAGGAACCGGTTAAGGGACCGGGACCAGGACCAGTTATTCCATAACCAGTTACATGGTGGTGCTTTTTGACCGGGACCTGCTGTTATAACTGGCTTTTCCCATCTTTAAGGAGCAATTTTCTCATCAAGTGAAGGTTCAACCACGTTGGGTCGAGTTCAGACTTCAGAGTCTCTTTAATTCTCATAGAAATAAATAACAAATGGTCCCCTTAACTCGCAAAATGAGTAGCCATGTTTTTATTTCCAAACAGGTTTTGTTCGAGGTGTTTGTGGTTAGTTGATTAAAGTTGAGTTATTTTAGACTAAGAAGATGCAAATAATAATAAGATTAAATTACAAATTTCGTCCATGTGGTTATATGAAAATTTGGATTTGGTTCTCCAAACGAAATAATTACATGTATGGTCACCATGGTTTCACTTTTGTTATAGATTGGGTCCCTTCCCCAACTTTGTTAACCTTAGTTCCGTTAAGTTAGGTGTCTTTTAGACATTTACACTTCTTTTTGTTTAAGAAAACAAAAAATAAATAATATAATTTATTATTTATTATTTTATTTATTATATATACGTAAAACCCAAAGCGACTCTCTCCTCCTCCCAAAAATTCCCGGCGGCGACTGTCCCTTACCCCCTCCAACTGTGAACTCTCCCCTTTGCCTCTTTCACCGGCCGCCTCCATCCCCGGCCAAACACACACAGGTCCATCTTCCCTTCCCATCTCTGAGTAGCAACAATTATCCTTCCCCCATCTCCAAACCCAACCCAATTGGCCATTGCCCCTCATCTTCTTCAAGAGCTTCACAACCGGTGAGCAGATTTGAAGGTTGAGAATCCCTAACCCAAAGAATGGCCAAGGTTGGCTATTCCCCAAAGCTCCAGATTTGAAGATCCATTACCACATATGGGAAACAAAGGTAACAATGATTCATCGTCATATTTGAAGATGTCTTCTTCCGACATCTGGGAAACACAGGCAATAAAGTCCAGATTGTTGATGATGGTGGAGACAATGAGTGGTGCTGGTGGTGTCACGATTTCAAAATCCACACACTACAGCTTCCCCCTCCCTCAAGAATGTTACCGGTGGCACCCTTCCTCCCCATACATCCCCTTCACTCATCTTCTTTCTCTCCAGTCACTGCCACCCCACACTGAGTACTCCATCGACCCCCCTTCCCTCCAATCGATGCCCCTCCTCACCGTCTCCCTTCTATGGAAGCCATTCACCCTCACCAACACACCATTCTCCTCCATCTCACATCTCCCTTCTTGAATTCTATATATATGTGGGAATTTGGAAGAAATTAGACCAGCAAGGTTAACAATTTTATGCCTTGTTAATGCGTATTTAGTTTTATTAATATCTGAAATTTCCCAGAAATTGATCTGTTCTTTCTTTCATAACCTAGATTTAAGAAAACTTGAATGTGACTGTAGACTTTATTGATAATTCATAATTGCAATTGGTTTGGTTAAGAAAATAGCAATGTGTGTGTAAATTGAACTTGTTAAACGATGAGGATTTATGGCCGGAGAAGTGGTACTGGATAAGGAGGCCGGAGAAGAAAATTTGATGGGAGATGCTTGTGATTTGACGGAGATGGGAGAGATGTTAAGTATGGATGGAAACGTGGCACTCTCTAATTGGGCCTTCAAATGTTTATTATTAATTAGTAAAAAGACAAAGATGCCCCTTATATAACAGAATTTATTTTAACATAGTTAGGTTGAGGGACCCAATCCATAATTTTGATACAACCACAGGGACCAAATCTGTAATTTACTCTAATAATAAGAATAATACTCCCTCAGACCTCAACAGAAGATCAGAATTAGATATAGAATTAGAAATTTATCTCTATTCCATCACTTTCTATTCTCTAAGAGCATCTCCAACAGATTCTCCAAGATAGAGAAAATGGAGATTTTGGACTCTTTTTTGCTCCAAGAGATTCTCCAAAACCTTTCTCCAAATGGAGAAAGTAACGAGAGATTATAAAGTTCTCCTAATGTGGAGAACTCCCAAAAAAATGATTACAATGAGAGATAATTTTTAATATATTACGACCTATTGGAAACTTCAGAATTAAATTTTTAGAAAGGGAAATAATGTTTTATTAGATGAATGAAATATTTTAATAATATAATTAATGTTGTAATCTTCAAAATGGAGAATCTGTTGGAGATTTCGAAGTTCAATTCTCCTTGGAAAATCTGTCTGAGATGCTCTAAGAGTCTAGTTACAAATAACTCCCTGCAATAAGAAAATAATTCTCTGTGAATACTGATGTTAAAATATTAGCCCCTTTACATCTCAAAAGTCCATTTTGGGCACTTTTCATGTATATGATCATGTAACCCTGTTGTATTGAAATTGAAGGTACTCGAAGCTCAGGAAGCATTATCTGAAAGTGGCCGACTTGATATAGAACTCGTTTTTGGTGGAACAACATTTTTAACTCCTGCAAACATGCTTCATCTACTATTAGGTGATTCTAGTTACATTTGATATATATATATATAGGGCGGGTTCAAACGAGAAACTAAACATTTTGCCAGAAGGCGAGAAGTGTTTAATCATATATGATAAAACACACCCACAAACCGTGTAATATGATATCACACTTCTCGTCTTCTCGCAAAATGTTTAACTTCTCGCATGATGCTTCCTCTATGTATGTATATATATATATATACATACATATATATGTGTGTATGTATATATGACCACATTTTTTTTCTTTTCTTTTTTTCTGTTCCTGCTGTTTGTAAAACCAAAAAAATATAATGTAGAAATATATAATGGTATATGTGGGATTTCTATGTTCGTTTGGTTTGATTTAGTTTTAGGGGGTTTTCACCAACAAATAGTTGGAAAGCCCTGTTTAGAGTAAAAATCTTAAGACCAATTTAAGCTCGGTTGTGGGTCCTACTCCCACCTGGCCAATCTCAAATCTGGTGAGATCGGTTGCGAGTCCTAGTCCCACGTGGCCAATCTCAAATCTGGTCCAGGGTCCCTGGCCTTGGTTTTCAGAAAAAATATCTTTTACAAATAATTATAATATTATGGTTTTTGAAATTTAAGTATTGAAATACACTTTAAATAATAAATTTAAAAAACTTGAAGAACTTATAATAAATATATACAAACTTAGGGGTCGTTTACCAAACGCTTACCCGGGTAAGTGTTTACCAAGTCACATTATCTTAGCGGATGAATATGGCAAGAATTAAGAATCTTATCCGGTAAAGCGAGGCAAGGACCGAAAGTCTTACCTGGTAAGTGAGTGCGACGACTCTTACCATGGTTAGCACTTACCAGGTAAAATTGTTGCATACGATGTCGTTTTAGTGGACTTAAAATCTTACCCGTTAAGTACGTGATGGTGTTGAATTTTACCGGTAAGCACTTATCGGGTAAGTGATTAGGTAAACGACCTCTTAGTTTTTTTCTAAATCATGCCTAAACGTAACCGGTCCCAGACCGTCGGGCCATAACCGGATCCAATCGATCTCAGGCAATGCCCAATTTGGCCATCTCTAGTTCGGTGCAAGTGGTATGTCTAATGCAAGTTGTTCTGTCTTAGAGTAAACATTTAAGGGGCGTTTACCTAACACTTGCCTGTGTAGTAGTCAACACTTTTACTTAACTTACTGGGTAAGATTTTAGTCCGTTAAAACGACATCTTATGCAACATTTCTATCCGGTAAGCGCTTACAGGGTAAGAGTCGTCACTCTCACTAACCGGGTAAAACTCTCGGTCTTTGTCATCGCTCTTACCAGGTAAGATTTTTAATTCTTATCATCTTCATCCGATAACGTAAAGTAAGCCGGTGAATATTTATCGGATAAACGTTTAGTAAATGACACCTAAGTGTTCTGGATTTAGTGTTGATTGATAGACACTAGAGGTGGCCAAATCGGCCCGGCTCGACCCGTACGACGGTTAACCGGAACCGGGACGGGACCGACATGTGACCGAACCAAACCGGGACCGATAGTAACCAGTTGAAGCCCGAAATCTTAACTGGTTAAGGATTTGGCATGTTTCGATGGCCCGGTGCGAACCGAACTGGGACCGGTTATGGGCCCGACCCGATTTGATTTTAAAAAAAAAAATAGCCGTTTTTTACTGTTAGGTAATGGTCATATGACCATTTTTTTTTTTACTTTTTTGACCCTTATTTTGGCTCCTTAATCCCTATAGAACACTATAAATAAGTTGGGTGGTGTATGGGGTAAGATACCAAGTTACAAAACGCAAAAAACACAAACAATTCTCGCTATATTTTGTGATTTCGACTCGTATTCGTTTCTCGCAAACTCGCAAGTTCTAATCTCTCAAGTCTCAATTCTCATCTATTTCTATCTTTCTCTTCCAAAATGGCCGGTGAACAACATGACACATCTAACGAACAAATTGGCCAAGTTCTTGCCGAACATGGACGAAAGACCGAAGTTTGGAACAATTACAACATGGTGATCCTCACCAACAGGAAAAGAAAGGCGTAATGCAAACGATGGAGCTCTCTTTACGGCGGAAGGAAATTCCACCTTAAGGCGGCACTCCGATATTTCGTGCTCATCGTTGAACTCGGAGGCCGAGTCAAGTCAACCTATACTTGACAATTCCGGTCAAATATGGTCGTATGATGCCGACTTGAACCGACAAATGACAACAAAATGTGTCATTCAAACCGGGTTGTCGTTTGGACATTTCGACAATCCTCACATTACGAAGTTGATCCAACTCACGCTACAAGTCGGTAAGTCGTCAAACTCTTAGACGTGATGCGAAAAAAACTTGGAAATTTGCTAAAAATGAAATGCGACAAATGTTTTCCAATTTACCCAACAACGTTTCTTTAACGTGTCATGTATGGATCACACCATACGGATTGCCACAATCTTATATATGCATAACGACACATTGGATTGAGCCGCAATCGTGGCAATTATGCAAACATGTAATCACGTTTGAACCATTTGGTGCGCCATATTCGGGTGATCGCCAATTTTCTGTTATTAAAAAAAGTCTTCAATATTATAATTTATATTCTAAAATTATTAGCATTTCGTTTGATAATACTAATAATAAATATAATGATCGATGTGTGGAGAAATTAAAGTCGAATTTGACCCCTATTTTAGAGGGATAATTATTTCATAAACGTTGTTGTGCACACATAATAAATCTAGCGGTTCAAGACGGTTCTTGCAACTTCAAGTCATCGGCGTTATCCTAGTATTCTGATGCTGTAATTACTAGATGGCTTTCTTCTTGGGTTTCATCATTGCTTTGTAACATTCTCTATTGGTTTTCTGCTCGCTCTTGATTTCCTGAATTCCCCAAGGAGTTGGGAATTTGATGGTCTGATCGCAAGGGAATGACTTTTATGACGTGGATCCTTGGGGTGTCCAATTTGTATCATGACAAACCAACCAATTCATTATCAACCGTACCAATTCAATTGGTACCAACTAAATTGGTACCAATTAAATTGGTTGGTACTACCGTACCAACTTCACAAACTTAGTTGGTACGTGGTATTGGAAATCGTCTACCACGGTTAGTGATGGCCATCTTGGCCCGGCCCGACCTGGCCCGATCGGTTAATCGAGCCCGGCCCGCCTGAAAGCCCGGTCCGACCCGATGCCAAACCGGTTTGAAGCCCGAAATCATGGACCGGTTTGGGTTTTTGGCGTTTTTGGCGGCCCGGCCCGGTTCGACCCGAGTCCGGTTCACGGCCCGGTTTTTGGCCCGGCCCGGCCCGATTCGTACTTTAAAAAAAAAGGCGTTATGTTACCGTTTATATACGTTTTTTTGAAATTTTTTTGTATTTTTTACCCCCCAAACCCCTATAAATACTTGTATTGTAAGTTTGTAACTTAAAATTATATATAAAATGTATTTTTAAAGTGTATTTTAGTGATTTATTATAAATAAAACGTATTTTTAAAGTGTATTTTAGTGTTCCATTATATAAATAAATTATTTTTAAAAAAAATTTGAAAAAATCATCGGCCCGATCACGGCCCGGTTTGGGCCCGGCCCGGCCCGGCCCGGCCCGGTTTTGGTTAAACCGGTTTACCCCAAGCCTAATCAGGCCCCGCCTTTTCGGGTGAAACCCGGCCCAGCCTGAAGCCCGTTTTGGCCCGGTTTTTGTTTTTACTGTAGAGGCGCGAAGCCCGTTTTGGCCCGGCCCGGCTCGGCCCGAGCCCGATTTTTGGCCATCACTAACCACGGTAATACCGTACCATACCGACTTATAATATATATATATATATATATATATATATATAGGGGAGCGATCATATGAAAGCCAACATTACGTAACAAACTTTGCAAACTGTTTTAAACCAATCATTGAATTTCTAGTTTTTTCTTTTTTTTATTTATTATGAAGGGCTTATATGTCATTTTGGAGTAGAATATTTTATTTTAGGTATTTATCCTTTTATTTTAATTTTGGAATTATATACTCTCATTAATGAGCCTTAATTATAATGTTGCAATTTTTTCTTTGTTCCTCAACGTTTTTTAATTTTGTTGCAATTTTTAATGTTGCATCTTTTTTTTGTTCCTCAACGTTTTTTAATTTTGTTTCAATTTTTTAGTGTTGCAATTTTTTTGTTCTTCAACGTTTTTTATCTCGGTTTCATCTCCGTTCATCGTCGTTCATCTCCGTTTCATCTCAGTTTCATATCCGTTTTCATCTCCATTCATCGTCGTTCAACTTTATTTCATCTTCGTTCATCTACATTCATCGTCGTTCACCTTTATTTCATCTCCGTTCATCTCCGTTTTCATCGGTCTTTCACACTCGTTTACGACCTGTTTTGTGTCAAATGTCAATCGGTATGGATTTTACTTGATCGAGAACAATGAAAGCGTCATTTAATTTTGAAATTTTTTTTGAAAATTGATCCTACATATAGAAAACGTTAAGATTTAGTATATATCCAAAAAAAAATTACCATAATAAACAATAATATATGTATTTATTATTGAAAAAAAACAAAAAATATATTTCCATGTAAAAGGGTTATGATTTAGTATTATTACCTTAAATAAAAATGATTCCATATAAAAATAGTCTTTCATCCGAATTTCTAAATTGAGATGGAATGTCAATTGACAAGTTTGCCATTTCATTAATTCCTTTTCCATTAAAAAAATCAAAATAATTTAATTATTACCATAATTACAACAATTGCATCTGAACCGTTGATGAATTCAATCTATGGTAAAAAAATGGGTTTCATAGTTTACTACATAAGAGTGGTTTGCAAATGAAACCACCTCTCTCTCTCTCTCTATATATATATATACATATATATATATAGGGTGTGGTTCAAATGCAACCCATTTACATGGTGCAACCCCTCTATCCACCACATATTTTATATAATTAAAAAAAAGGAAAAAAAAGATAAAAGTAAAATGTGTGGTCGATAAAGGGGTTGCATGGGTTGCACCATGTAGAGGGGTTGAATAATAACCTACCTCTCTCTCTCTCTCTCTCTCTCTATATATATATATATATATTATCTTTAAATATTTATTAAATAAAAAATCAATGAAATGAAACATATTTGATTATTAATGTATTATTTACGCATCTTATTTAAAGAGATTTAATTATTTAGTAAAAAACAAAACAATTTACAATAAAGACTAAAAGTTTTACTCGACCCTTAAACTCAAAGACCTAAACTCAGACAATTTATTGTTTTACAACTAAAAGTTTTACGGACAACATGTTTAGGACATTAAGTTTGTAAACTTTGTAAACTTGTTGGTATAAAACCGTACCAACATGTACCAACCGAAAACCAATTAGAGTTGGTTGGTACACGGTATAAATTTTTGTGTACCAATTATAGTTGGTTGGTACACGGTATTGAGAAAAAACAACATGGTACCGTACCATGTTCACTCTTAGTGGATCCACGGTCGCTTGAGGATAGCGTTATAGGTTGATGGTCAATCGATGATGTTGAACTTGGTTTTCTTGTTGATCCCTTTGGCAAAGATAGGAAGAGTTATTTCTACAAGGGTATTAACGGCAGCGCCGTTAAATCCAACGAGGATCGTGGATTTTCCAATAATTTCATCATCCGAAATTTCTATGTTTTTTAGGTTTGAAGGAAAAATAAATTTGCAGAGTTGTCTCCGTCGACCAAGACCCTCTTAGTGGAACAATTGTCGATCGTCCGTTGGATTATTAATCCATCATGATGTTGCTACCACATGTTGCATATATCTTCTTGATCGAATGAGATCAACATTGCTTCAAGAGATGTCTCGGCTTCAGACCTGTTAACCTTGAAAACGGGAAGTTGTGCTTAGTTCACATATATCGAAACTTTCAGTAATGCAATTAATGACCTTAGTGTGAATGGGGGATAGTGGTCGTTGATCCTTCAGATGAATGTTTTTGTCAAAAATTCCTTTAGACGGATTTTTGGGATAATCCATGCGATCTCTTTTCTAAGAGTAACACAATCGTCATGGAAATCGTACCACTTGGTCATATCTTTTTGAATGTCGGGCTTGTCGCTCTTTTTAGGCCATCTTATGGTCTTCTTTAAATATTTTAAAGCTTCATCCAACTCTTTATGAGTCCCTTTGAACCCATATTCAGAAATTTAGGATGTGAGGGAAAATCTCTCTTTATCAAACCTGACGTATTGATCTTATCGAGGATGATTCTTTGCCCTGAATTCTGGTCTTCTGACGTTTAAGGGTCTCTTGTCGTGGATATGTGTTTTTTCTAATGATCAAACCATCATCGATTCACATATGCGCAAGCGTTCTGGATCTAACATCTTAGAAGGTTTCTGCATGATATTTGGTTAGATCCATATATAGCTCTGATTCTTCTGCTAGACCTCTCTTGTATGCTTCGATTGTTGTTCGATTATCACAATTACGAATATTAATCATTTCAGAATTGAAACGATTGAAATAATTGCGCACACATTCTCCACTTTCTGAGTGACATAATATAGATCGTCGGTCTGCTTCTTCTTTTTTTGACTACTCGCAAATTGTTGAAAAAACTGATTAACTAGCTCCTTAAAGGAGTTAACCAATCGAGGTTTCAGATTAATAAGCCCTTGGAGTGCAATTCCTATTAAGGAAGCTCCAAAGCTCTTACACATGCATACTTCCTGATAATTCTGTGGGATTGAAACGGTCCACATTAATTGCTTGTACTGAGCGACGTGCTCAGTAGGGTCAAAGGTCCCAGAATAATTTGGATTGAATGCCGGGATATTATATTTTTTTAGGGATGTCGAACAGGGTCATATGGTAGGCAAAAGGTGAGGTTTGGAATCCTATAGGGGTTCCACATCAATGGGCACGACTGCTCTTGGAAGCTTGGATAGCATGGCTAAAGCCTTTGCATTTGCGACCATATCCTCTTCAAGTCAAACATATATCGATATAGGGATTGACATGATTGGAGGAGCAATTCCTGAGCCTTGAGCACTAAGCCTAATGGTCGCATGAAATCCATTTCTTAAGGATGATTTTATGTCATCCTGGTTGTCTAGGACAAAGAAAGGAATATTGGGAGTGGTAAATATGGATGTCGTCGGAATGACGGTTGTGGATATCGTGGACATTGGATTGGTGGGTCGTGGGAAAAATGTTCAGTTTGGTGGAATCGGAGGAGGTGGAGGGAGAATTTGAAGTTGGGACACCGAAGATGTGGCATTCAAAAAAGGTGGACCAATATAAGGTGGTATATTTAAAGTAGTGCGAGGTATAGGTCGAGAGGTCGAAGATCCTGCAATGTCCGATATGTTTGCCATAGTCCTTTGTGAACTTTGAAGGCCACTTGAATTTTGACCACCCAGTTGAATGATCTACTGTTGGGCAACACTTAATTCTGCTTGCAGACTTGCAATAAGAGTTTGATCAGAACCTATAGAAGACATTTTTGCAAGATTGTTAGTTCAAAATAACTCGTTTATTTTGAAGGAGAATCCTTAGATGGGCTCCAAGGTGGGTGTCAAACTGTTTATGACAAAAATCGCACTAAAGACGATCTAAGGTTTGGATTGCAGAGCATAATCAACTATAGACGATCCTTTGAAATACACAAGAAAATAATAAAGGAAATACAATCAAGACAATAATTTTTGGTGACGCGGAAAACCCCGTCGAAGGTAAAAACTGCAGACGATCATTGGAATCGTCGATGCACTATGGACGTCAATCGGGGACGTCAACCTTAATAGTAACAGTGGCTATTACAAGACGTGGATTAATGTAAAGTAAATGTAAATAAACGTGAATAAACTGGTGTGTCATGGAAAATAACGAGCGATTTTCGTGCGAGTAATTGAGAGCACTTCAAAGCGATACTTAGTAACTCCCATATTCTTGTTGTTTGATGGTAATAGTTGTGTCCTTTCGATTTCCCTTGAGGTATTCTTATAGTTAGCTTTTTTGTAATTGCCCTTTAAATATATTGTAACCGTTATCTCCATTATGTGTGTTAATGATGAAAACGCTCATGCCATGATGTTGATCGTCGATTATGTTTTGAACATTGATTGATATTAATTCTTCGGTTAATGTGAGACCTGCAATAAATACACATTAAAGAGCTAATAGATTGTCGTAAGAAATCGACTGTTAGTCGGACGTGGAAATAATATTGGTCGAGGATATCTTGGTCTTTGGAGTTCGGTCATTTGACCAAGGCTGGTCGGGCTTATGATTGGTCATGGATATTATTTTCGACTGTCGGGCTTATGAAATTTTACCCAAATAATTAACATAATGTACATGTGGACAGTGACATAGACATGTTAACTTATGTCATTCACTGGAATTTAAATTAAGATGTTACCTATTGCTATAATGGGTAAAATTTCAAATTACAATGTCCTAGTAGAAAATAATCTGAAAAGTGTTAGGACTGAAAGTCCTAGTACGTGGAAAGTTCTATAAAATATTTATTAGAGTTTATTTGTTAATTATTTAGGTTGAATTTATTTATTTGTAAAAGCCTTTAAATGTCATTTGGGCTTAATTATTTGTTAATGGGCTTGGGCCTAACATGTGTAGGTCCAAGGTATATAATGCTTATTTAGAGTGAATTTAGGGTTAAGCATTAGACTTAGAGAAACAGTTTTGTGTGCTTCATAGTTTAGAGAGAGAGTTTGCTTTTCAATCCTATGTTTGTAACTCTCTCAATCATTCAATACAGTTAATCTTTCAATTATTCATTGTTACTTGAGCAATATGGGATTCAAAATTGGTTTCAAAGCGAAGAGACGAAGATTTGGTTCGAAAAAGGTAATTTTTTTCTTCTCTCTGTCTATCGATTTCTCTGATTGATTTATGGGTTTATTGATTTTTTGCTAAATCGTCGAGTCTAGTAGTTCCCAATCTATTTAGTTGTGTTAGATTAAGTGATTGGTAAAGTTTCATCGTCGAATTCATATTATAGTGGTAGAATTTTGTTTTTTTAGATCTAAAATCTGAAGTTTGTGTTCTTGATTTTTGGTTGAAAATCAAGTGAAAAAGAGTGTTAGAATTCTGGATTTAATCGATAAATATTGCTAAAGTTCATTATTTTCGATTAAAAGGTTTTAATTTTGTGTTTTGAGTCGACAGTAAGGTTTTAATTTTGTGTTGCACCGCCAAATCCTGTTAATACCCTACCCGGGTCTCACATCCCATCCCAAACCCAAGTCTATCCCATCCCAAACCCAAGTCCCTCACCTTCAAAACCCAAGTCCGCTCCTCACTCACCCGCTTCCCAACCCCGGTTCCATCAAAACTCAACTCCTTCACTTGCCAAACCCAACTCCTTCAGTCGCCAAACCCGGTTGCTTGCCCAAACCCAACTCCTTCACTCGAAACCTGCCTTCTACAAACCCAAACCCGCTTACACTCCCGAGACCCGCAGCCCCTTCCTACCTCCACCCGGGTCCCCACGCCACCCGCACCGCCCGTGCCGTGGCTCCACTGGCCCCAACACCGCCCGCACCGCGGCACCACACCCGGGTTCGCGCCGCCCGTGCCGCGGCTCCACCGACCCCCACGCCGCGACACCACACCCAGGTTCGCGCCACCCACGCCGCGACTCCACTCGGTTCCCGCGCCGCGGCTCACCCGGGTCCGTGCGCTGCCCGCGCCGTCTGTACTGCGGCTCCGCCCGGTCTCCGCATCGCCCCACGCCGTGGTCCAATACCACCCAACCGCCCCGTGTCGTCCCCACACCATCAAACTCCCGGACCGCGCCATCCGGGCCCGTGACCCCTGCATCGCCGAGCCATTTTTTTAAACCCCGGATCAAGGTATCCAGTCTTTATCTCGAAAAAAAAAATCTCGGGATCCCCTTGCTAAGTCGCAGGAGGGGGACATTTTTTGCGTTTTCTGTGTATTACTCTGTCTGACTTTATTAAATCAAATCGCAATCTTCTTACGATCATGTGGTTCAAGTAACAATGTCTTATTCTAATTATCAACAATTTCTGATCTCAAATCCAAGATTGTAGTTCTTAAAGCCAGATTGGAAAACAATTACAACGTGATTGTGCAAGTTAATGGGGAAAATGCTGATAATCTGAGTTGGGCACAAAACTTAAAACGAGAAAAAGAAAAACTTGCTGAAGAAAATGATGTTTTGAAGAAGCAATTTTCAGAACTCTCGACAAAGTTTGAAAAATCAGAGAGTGAGCACGATGCATATATTCAAAATTATGTTCGTACATATAATTCAATTATTGCAGACCAGAACGAGTTGATCGAGAATCTGAAAGAAGCGAATATGAAGAAAAGTGATCCAACAAGTGCTGAAGCTTCAAGGAAAATAACTAAATTTGAACGAAAAGTTGCAGATTTTGAAGCCCGAGAAGAGAAGACTCTGGAACTTGAAGAGAAACGGAAAGCTGTAGAGAGTGAAAACCTTGATATGAAGAAAAGACTTGTTGTTTTTGAAAAAGAAAAAGTTGAATTTTCAAATGAAAGAAAGAATTTTGAAAGAAAGATTCTTGATCTTTCAAAGAAAGTTTTTGACGAAAGAAAGGTTTTTGAGCTTCAAAATGCAAAACTTTCAAAACAGATTTCTGATTTTGAAAATGTTTTGATAATGGAGAGAAATAATTTTGCAAAAGAGCGAAAAGGTTTTGAAACGACAAAGAAAGTGCTTGAAAAGAAAATTGTTGCGGTTTTTAAAGAGATATCTGATAAACGCAACAATATAGAAAACGATTTTGAAAGTGAAAGAAAGTTTTTTGAAACTGAGATTCATAAGCTTTCAAAGAAATTATCTGGATTGGCAACAGAGATTTTGAAAGAACAGAAGGTAAAATCCGAGTTACAAAAACAATTTGATTTAATTCTCGAAGAAAGAAATGTTTTATCCACAAAAGTCAATAAACTTGAAGAAATAAATGTTAAAGTTGATTTATCTGAACAAGTCAGTCCCGATACTGTTGTTCAGTCTCCTTATTCTTCAAGTTCACCTTCTACAACTAACTCTTCGAAGAAGTTTGTCAAATCAAATGAATTTTCTAAAGATCGGATTCGTCCTTCAAATCTTTTCTATAATTCTCTTGTTGATGATTCAAATAATCAAGTGTTTCGAAAAGTGAAGATGGTTTGGAGAAAGAAATCAACTACAGAAAGTAGTGATGGAAACAAGTCTCATGATTCTCCTGTAGTTGATACAAAGTTATCTGTTTCCAAGACTGATTCGCCTACTTATGTCTATTCTAAAGCGAAGTTGATCAGTCTAAACTGAACTAAGATCTGTTGCACTCACTGTGGAAAGAGCGACTTTGTCCATCCAAGGTACGTTAATAGTTGGTATGGTACTTATAACATCCCTAATCCTCAGTTTAATAGCTTCAAAGTCAAGGCAACTAACCATCAAGGATCCATCACAACATGGATACCAAAACAAAAATCTTCCTATTTTGTTTTGTAGGAATGTCATGTGTGATTTAATTCAGATTATTCACGTCACATGACTACAATCAAGGTTATGCCATCTTTTGAGGGGGAGTACCATGTTGTTACATTTTCATAACGACTTTTGAACACTTTAGTTCAGACTCGTTCTTAAATGTTTATTAACTTATGATTATATCAAATCAGGACTCGTACTTCATTGGGTACTTCAATGTTTTATCTTGGTGAGCTAAATGAGTGTTAGGTTATATAATGTTTCTATGGTCAATCCAGAACCGGAAGGACCAACCCAAGAAACATATCCAATTCATAGATATTAGTGAGGAGACTAGTTTGATAGATGAGTTCGAAGTGAAAAGAATTTGGTGACGATGTGACAGGACTTAAAAGAATTATTGGTCCTTACCAAACCGAGTCAGTTATGCGGGTTACCACATAATCTATTCATTCTCGTTCTTTGGGGATGAATATTGAAACAAACATGGACCCAGTGTCGATAACTCGTGTCACCCCACCTAGCCACTCAAGTATCTCACAAAAGATACTTGTTTCATAAACGCACGAAGAATTAACACATAATCTATCTATTCCTCACTCGAAGGTCTTAGATATTGAAAAAGGAAGACATAAGCTCCGGTCTTCGAACTTCATATTCATCTCACTTTGTCTATTGATTTATAACTTGTGTCCCAGGTTGAATCAATCTTTGATCCGAAAAGATACATATTTATATTTCTTTCACACATGCACGAATCTTTGTGATTCCAATCGCATATCTCTGTGATATTGCCGGAACAGTTTGAGAAGTAGATTCTTAAAATCTTACTTCAGTGATAACTGGAAGTCCTATCAGAGATACCCCTTTTCCAACTCTGAAAATAGGCCACACAATTATTTTAATTGTTGTGATAATAGTTACTATCGTGTTTCTGTGTTAGTTTATTACCCCTTCTTGGTCACTTAAATGTTTTATCCGGTATTTTGCTACTCAACCATTTAGTCTTTGAAGATACATGATGCTCAGGATTCTCCTAATCATCATGAGGAGGAGACATGACAAAGACACACGTTTCAAAGACAGATTATCCTGTTGAGGGGGAGTTAGCAAAAGCGGAGGGAGAGCAACATAATCCCATTTTCTTAAATTTAAGATTGAAAAGCCATGGATTTCAAGATTGCATTGGTTCTTCTATCTTTTATCAAGTGGTGTTTTGCTACAAGTTGATTCCTCCTACGAGCATATTGGTTCTACAAGTTCTTAAGCTGAAAGTCAATTCAACTCGAGGTTCAGAGACAAATTCTTTGTTTTTAAACTGAAGATGCACTGTGGAATGTCACGTAACTCGCACATTATCTTTCCTGTGTGCTGATCCGATGTGCTGAGTTTCTACAGTTGAAAGCTGCTCATTTGTGCATTCAGTCGAGACTATTGTATATTGAATCTGGTTACAAAGTTGAATCTATGAAGACCAAGAGATTTATTCAACGGGGAGCTTGAAAAGTCATGAAGACAAGCAACGCCAAAGTTTTTCAGAGATTTAAGAAGGAGAGAAGATCAATACCTGAAGATTTCAAGAAGATAAATCCTTTATACAACTTTAGGGGGAGATTGTTAGGACTGAAAGTCCTAGTGCATGGAAAGTTCAATAAAATATTTATTAGAGTTTATTTGTTAATTATTTAGGTTGAATTTATTTATTTGTAAAAGCCTTTAAATGTCATTTGGGCTTAATTATTTGTTAATGGGCTTGGGCCTAGCATGTGTAGGTCCAAGGTATATAATGCTTGTTTAGAGTGAATTTAGGGTTAAGCATTAGACTTAGAGAAACAGTTTTGTGCGCTTCATAGTTTAGAGAGATAGTTTGCTTTTCAATCATATGTTTGTAACTCTCTCAATCATTCAATACAGTTAATCTTTCAATTATTCATTGTTACTTGAACAATCTGGGATTCACAGAAAGTACGACGTTTAGAAAATAATCTAAAAGTACAACATTCTAATAAGAAGAAATGAAATTAGAATGCTATAATAAGGAAATAATGGAAAGTACACTTATACTTCTTGCATTTAACCCCGGCTATATGATATAAAAAAAACCTTAAACATCATTTGATGGGGAAATTTGGTTATTTAACATTTTTTTTATCTAACTTGACAAATATTATACAAAAAACTTGTCCAGTCATCTTGTAGTTGTACTAAGCAGTAGAAAAAATTGGTCCAGTCAAATCCAGTTTATTCAATGTAGGCATGTATCAAACCAAACGCACCTTGACGACCATGATGTTACCACTAGGCTGATTATTTGCGATGACAAATTGTTTTACTGAACAATAATCAAAGGGACATTTTGTGACTTTCACTTTGTAGAATCCTAAGAGCATGTCTAGACGTTGTTATAAGAACCCACCTTGTGTATTTTTTCTTGCCACGTAATTTTCAACTCAGTGAACTATAAACCTAAATAAAACTTCATGATGATAATTCTTACAAGAACCTTTTTTGTGGGTCTCATTTATTTTCTCAACATCAACAATTATATAAAAAAAAACTATTAGGTCTTGTTTGTTTTTGTAAAAAAGCTCTTATATGTCTCTTTATGTCTGATTCGGTAAGAGGTAGGGTTGTTCAGACCGTTTGTTTTTTCCAAATTTTCAGAGTCATTATGTCTTATTGTTCTCTTATCTGGTAAGAGGTAAACCAACCCCTTATTTACTTGTTATTGTTCTCAATGGATTAACCTTAATAGATCTTTTCTCTCAATCGATCCACTTGAATTATAATAAAACTCAATTTACTATAATTGGGTGACATTGTAATTTAAATTTATATATATTATTATTTCTCAATCAATTAACCTTATTCGTTTAAATAAATGCTAATTTTATAATTTAGATGTAAATTTCGTAATGATAATGAATTAATATGTGATATTGTATAAATTTATATAACTTCTACCCTATAATATTCTAATGGGTAAAATAGAAAATTTAAACAAATTCAAACATTTATCAGTTTATAAAAACAAACAATCTTATTGATTCATATTTCAAATTTCAACACTACCTATTATCAATCAAAAGTGAAATAAGAGTTCAAACTTCAACACCTCTTAAAAAACAAACGCCACCTTAAAGTAGCCAAAAAATATATAAAAGAAATTATAATATCTACGCATCGTAGACTTGTACCAAGCTCAAATAGCTTGTACATAGCCTAAATTTCTAAATCTCACAACTTGGAGGACCATTTTTGTCAGTTGGCCAAAGTTTATATAAAATATAAGAATTTGATTTTTCTTCTTCATTCTCATACGTATTCTTCAATTCATCCATCATCTTCTTTCTTTGTTCCATCTTACAAACCCTTCTCCATCTCTCTAGAAATTTAGGTTGATTTTTGAAGCTTTTGAGAAACCGAATCGGAGAAATGATCTACTCAACGAGAGCTACATGTAGGTACCATTTGTTTTTAGTTTTCTTCAAAATTTTGTTTATGGATTTTGAGATTTTGAAACCTTTTTGTGAAAATATTGATGTATTAGGTTGAAGGAAGCTTAGGAGTTGATTTCCTTGTAATTTTGAAGTTAAAAGACCAAAAATTGAAGGTAAGATTGCAAAATTTTGATCTTAGTTTTCTTAAGGATTTCTAGATGTTAAAGATTGATAAATGGTGGTATTAGGTTCATTATATGTTAGTAATGTTAAATTTGGAGTTTTGGTTAACTTTTGGTATCAAAAGTAGGCAAAGGAATGGAACCATTAAAATGGTTTTGAGCTCCAATGTTTATTGCCCACAAGGTGTTTTATAAAATCTCTTAACCATTTACAATTCTGTGAATTTTCAGCTTTCTGTCCCTGTTTTGAAAAATCCGTATAAAATTAACCGTAAGTCGAAATAAGCTCAAATTTTACAGTTAGAAATTTCTTTCTGTCCTTTACAACTTTGTAGTTTATACCGAGGCCTGAATATAAGTCTAAGTTGCTCAAAACACAGTTTTTAGCTGCTGGGTTGCAGCTACTCGAAAATTCTGCTGATGTCTTTATTAATTTGTAGCAAATAGACCGTAGCTTCAATCATCGTGAGTCCAATTGTGATGGAATCCCGAGAGGTGTAGTTACAACCTTGTTTAGAAAGGAACAACTAAATCATATTCTAATTAGGTGTTAAATGTGTATTCGATATGACTTAGGGTCGCGTATGATCTAGGATATGAGCTAAGTCTTGGTGGAAGCATTTTAAACACTTTCTGGATATCAGGTACGGATTTCCTATTTCATTCTATACAAGGATAATACCTTGATAATATTATCCATTCCATGATTAAAATCATGACACTACAAAAGTAAGTGCATGTTAATTCGAATCCGAAATTCCTTTATTATGTCTTAATACGATATTCCTTTGTACAATAACATTCCTATGATTTTGTGTCTAATTTACGAACTTATTTTGGAAAAACGATAATTTGAAAGTATTCATGTTCATTCAACTATTATTCTTATGTGAGGTTTGAAAAGTCATTTAAAACTTTAGTTGAACGATTTTGATATTGAACATTCTTTCAACAATATTTTGAATTATAAAGGTCGTTTGATAGATTTCATGGTTGTTATTTTTTTTTAACTTTCATGATTCTCACTTGATGTTATAATTCTATAAGACACAGTGGTCAGGGCATAGATCAATGTGACACTCTGTAGTGCTCGTAAACCACAACGTCCCCATACTGGTGCTTTATAGTGTGAGCTTTACCTAGGCATGGGTGAGGGCATATGTAACACCCTAAAAATTCAGGTAATTTTAAATATTGAAAATTCGACAATATGACATTTGAATTTAGAGAAACCACCCAAAAGGGCAAAAGTGAATGCGTTTACAAAACCTGTATATAAAGTATGGAAAATTGACAACAAACTAATCTAAACCAATTCTATCTAGATTACATAGGTTGTCAATCCAACTCCCAAAATGAGTAAATTGTTTTAAACGCCAAAACTCCAATATCTATCATCTCAAAAATGTCTCGAGTCCACGCTCATCACTCAAACCTTCGAGAACCCACCACTAAAGGAACCTGTTATACATGACATTGAAGAAAAAGTGTTAGGCTTAAAGCCTAGTGAGAACATACAGTTTATATGACAATTTATGAAACTAAGTTAAATGCAACGGTAAGAAACCTTTTTCATCAAAAATCTTTGTAAAAGATATGATATGTATATAGTGGCCTTGCGGTCCATAAAAACATCTTGCGATGACGGGGGAGACCCGATTTATCCAAGGATCGTGGCGGAACACAAAAGTAGGCCACTCTCCAAGTTGGGAGCTCAATGCTTGGAACCATGGCCACGAACAACGCCGGCTTGTACTCAGATGTGGGGGAGGGCAACCCGAAGATCCAAGACATACTCATTCACTAGGATTACATTTACGGCCCATGGCTAGTAACCGGTCCCACATAACCGTTCAAATTGCCTCCGAGGACCCAATGTCTCAACTAGCTACATAAGGGAAAGATATCCCAACAAAAGTCGACTTAATACCTATGGATCCACTAGTAGTAGTCTGGACTTGTCACAATTTCATTTGTGACTAAATAGTATACAAGTGTTGCCTATAATATTCTTTATTTCCAAAAATGCATTCATACAATTTAACTGCTGATAAGAATTTACCAAGTCCAACATAAGTGTGAGAATCATGAAATGAGTATATATATTTCCTTTTAAATAATCCATCTATGAATGCAAGTATGATCATTATCTCATATATTAGTTGAAAGGGTAAAAACCCTAAAATCTCCCAAATTATAAGTTAGGTCAAAATCTTATAAATATGAACCAAAATCAAATGGGATTAGTAGAAGTTTAAAATATAAAGTTTTGTCATGTATAGGATTTAAGGAAAGAAGTATGAACTCACAATGAGGTTTAATCTAAACCCTAGAAATTTCTAGATGAAGAGATCTTGAGACTTGAGATCTTCACAACAAAACTTGATAACCTAGAATGAGAAGTAGAGGATCTTAGGATACTATTAATCTAGGAATAAATGAAGAGAGAGATGAGGAAAACTCAGCTAGGGCACCCAAAGTCGCCCAAAATCGCACCAACTAGCTCCACACTTGCAATAAATGAGAAATGGATCAGTTGGGTCGTTTTTATACCTCAGATCCCCGACCGCGACCTTGCCCTGCGATAGTGACAAATGTCAAAATCGCGGGGCACTATCGCCCGCTTCAAACCACTCGCGGTACATCTCCAGCGATAGTGCCCCGCGATAGTGACACTTGTCACTATCGCGGTCACAATCGCGCCGATTGTACCGCAACTCCAATTTCCTTCGCGATTATTCCATGACGACAGTGACAATGTCACTATCGTGTGGCACTGTCGCCGAATACCCCCTCGGCCTCCGAAACTTGATTTTCAAGCATCGATACACACAAGGCCAACACCCAAAGTTGAAGGTAGATTCTTAGCGGGGTTTCGTACCAAAAGGAGGGGAAAATATGGGGAAGAAAATGAAGGAAATAACTTACCGAAAAATCCGGGTGTTACAATCCTCCCCAACTTGGAAATGATTTCGTCCCCAAAATCCCAACTACTCGAACAGGTGAGGATATCTTTGCTTCATATCCTCTTCGGCTTCCCACGTTACATTGGCATCGCAGTGATGCTTCCATTGCACTTTGACCATAGTGACCTCCTTGTGGCGAAGTTTCTTTGACTTTTTCTCCAAAATGGCTTCAGGTTCTTCAACACAACGGTTACCCTCGTCCACTCTAATCTCGGAAAGAGGGATGACGCTTTCCTCATCCGCCAAACACTTCCGAAGGTAACATATGTGGAATGTGTTGTAGATCCCGTTCATTTTTGTAGAAAGTTCAAATTGATAAGCTTTCAAGCCCACACGTTTAAGCACTTTAAATGGTCCAAGTAAACGGGGACTCAACTTCCCACGCTTTTCGAACCGGATAATGCCCTTCCATGGCGACACTTTTAGCATCACACGGTCACCCACTTGGAATTCCATCGGTCGCCTCTTCTTATCAGCATAGTTCTTTTGTCGATCTTGAGGCGCTTTCAATCTTTCCAGAATGCCTTTGACCTTATCGGCCGTCTCTTGCACGATTTCAGGTCCGGCGAATTGTTTCTCTCCCGCCTCGAGCCAACATACGGGAAATCTGCACTTCTGCCCGTATAAGGCCTCAAACGAAGCCATTCCGATACTCGAGTGATAGATGTTATTGTAAGCTCCACTAAAGGTAGGTGAGAGTCCCAACTACCCCTGAAGTCGATAACGCAAGACCTTAACATGTCTTCGAGCGTTTGGATCGTTCTCTCGCTTTGCCCGTCGGTTTGAGGATGGTAAGCCGTACTCAACTTCACACGCGTACCAAGTTCTTTCTGCAAGCCATCCCAAAAGTTTGAAGTGAACCGACTGTCACAATCCGATACAATAGACAAGGGCACTCCATGCCTCGAAACCACCTGATCGATGTAAAGCTTCGCTAACTTGTCCATCGGTAGTGTCTCACGCATGGCCAGGAAATGAGCACTCTTGGTCAACCGATCAACTATCACCCATATGGTATCGTGACCTCGAAGAGTCTTGGGCAATTTAGTCACGAAGTCCATGGTAATGTGCTCCCATTTCCACTCGGGGATCTCCAAGGATTGAAGACTCCCGTACGGTCGTTGATGCTCGGCCTTCATCTGCAAGCACGTCACACAACGCTCTACGTACCATGCCACATCAAGCTTCATTACCGGCCACCAATAATGTAGCTTCAAATCCCGATACATCTTTGTACTTCCCGGATGGATGGAGTACTTGGACTTATAGGCATCTTCAAGGAGAAGTTCCCGATTGCCCCCAACCTTGGGCACCCACACGCGACCGTTGAACAATTTTACCCCACGACTATCTTCCGTTATGTGCAGACGTTGCTTTGTCATGACTTCCTCCTTGAGATTTTCTTCCAACAAAGAAGCCTTAATCTTCTCTATGAGGCTCGACACAAGTTCGATTCTTGAGAGGGTAGCCTGAATGCTCCCGCTATAGTCCTTCCGACTCAAAGCATCAGCCACCACGTTCGCTTTACCGGGATGGTAAAGCAACTCACAATCGTAGTCTTTGAGTAACTCAAGCCACCGCCTTTGCCTCATATTCAACTCCTTTTGATAAAAAAACGTACTTCAAACTTTTATGATCCGTATAGAGAGTACATTTCGTGCCATAGAGGTAGTGTTGCCAAAGTTTCAAAGCAAACACCATCGCCGCCAACTCCAGATCATGGGTAGGATAGTTCTTTTCGTAAATATTGAGTTGCCTCGATGCGTAAGCGATTACCTTGCCTCTTTGCATCAAAACACAACCCAACCCCATCTTCGAAGCGTCGCTATAAACCACGAAGTCTTCCGATCCTTCGGGTAACGACAAAATCGGGGCTTCACACAACTTCTTCTGTAAGGTTCAGAATGCTTTCTCTAGCATTTCTGTCCAAACAAACTTCACATTCTTCCTAGTCAAAGCCGTCAAGGAAGAAGCGATATTGGAGAAGTCTTGGATGAATCTCCGATGATAGCCCGCCAAACTCAAGAAGCTTCGGATCTCGGAAGGACTCTTAGGAGGTACCCAATTCATCATTGCTTCAATCTTAGAGGGGTCCACTTTCACTCTGTCTCGAGTGACAACGTGACCCAAGAATTGAACCTCTTCAAACCAAAAGTCGCACTTGGAAAATTTGGCATACAACCTCTCTTTTCTCAACACTTCTAGAACTTCACGTAGGTGTTGCTCGTGTTATGACTCGCTCTTGGAATGCACGAGTATTCCATCAATGAATACAATGACCGACTTGTCGAGGAATGGTCGGCACACTCTATTCATCAAATCCATAAACACCACCGGTGCGTTTGTTAGGCCAAACGGCATTACAAGGAATTCGTAGTGGTCGTAATGAGTTCTAAAAGTTGTCTTCGGAACGTCTTCACCTCTCACCTTCACTTGGTGATACCCCGAAAGCAAATCAATCTTTGAGAAGCAACCCGCTCCTTGGAGTTGATCGAATAAGTCGTCGATCCTCGGGAGTGGGTACTTATTCTTCACCGTGGCCTTATTCAGTTCATGGTAGTCGATGCACCTCCTCATCGTGCCATCCTTCTTATTTACAAATAAGACCGGAGCTCCCCACGGTGACGAGCTCGGACTTATGAAACCTTTTTCCAAAAGCTCTTGGAGTTGAGCCATCATCTCTTGCATCTACGATGGCGCCAACCGGTAAGGGGCTCTAGCAATAGGGGTCGCTCCCGGTACGAGATCAATCCGAAACTCCACTTGACGGTCGGGTGGTAACTCGGGCAAGTCCTCCGAAAAGACGTCGGGAAACTCGAGCGCCACCTTTACGTCTTCGAGCTTCTTCTTCTCAAGTTTAGCATTTATCACGTATGCTAAAAAAGACGAACATCCTTTCACCAAACACTTTTGTGCCTTGGCCATGGTGATAACCGCCACATCACCCTTTCTTCTTTCTCCATAAACCAACACTATTTCATTATCCGACATAGGGAGTCAGATTAGTTTCTTGGAACATAGAATTTCGGCATGATTATCCGCCAACCAATCCAGGCCGACTACCACGTCGAAACTGCCAATCTCCATAGGCATCAAATTGATTGAGAATTCCTTCCCTTCTATTCCGAGAGTACAGTCCTTCAAAACGTCATGAATTATTAGCTATCTCGACCACTAAAGCATTCTCTAGACTATTAGTGGGCATGGCTAACTTTTCACGAAACGAAACAGATACGAAAGAGAAAGTGGCACCTGAATCGAAAAGTACACGAGCAGGTACGAAGTTTAGGAGAAACGTACCCGATACCATGTTAGTGGATGCCTTGGCCTCTTCGTCCGTCATCTGGAACGCTATACCCGGAACCCTCGGAGGATTCTCCTTCTTCTCCGGTACATTACCCGATTTGAGTCTCGGGCAGTCTCTCTTCACGTGCCCCGGTGCCTTGCACTCGAAGCAAATAATCCTCTTTATCGGGCAGTCCCAGATGGTGTGATCAAACTTCCCACACGAGCAAGGAGAGGTGTTACAGCTGCCATGAGAGCGTCCTTAGAAGTCATCCTGTTATGAAAATAGTCAATAAGAACTTGACACACGACCGTTAGTCCAATAGAAATCACACAAAAATACAGAAATCTTGAAAGAAAAATTCAGAAATGAAATTTCCAAAATTCTACAAGTCTATAATTCGCATACAAGAGTGGAGAATACAGAATTCGTATGCAACAATTCGCACACACTCACAAATCACACAAAATTCGCACACTAATCTTAACCTTCAGAATTCGTATGCTAGAGAAAATCAGAATTCGCACAAACAGAATTCGCATATAACTCTATACGAGTTCTGAACTTACAAAATATTTTGAAAAACTAACCTTTTCGCATGAAAAACTTTTCGCACACTTGACTCAAACGAATTATATACTTGAAATTTTTTTGAAACTTAGCAATTCGCATGCACACTTATGCGAATTCAGGAAATTCGTATGACTCTTAGATGAGAGTTCTCTACTTTTCGCAAGACACACATATGCGAAATCTTCCCTTGAAAAATTTTCAATACAACTTTTCGTATAAAACACTTATGCGAATTCTAACATTTCACAAACAAAAGATCTGCGAAATCTGTCCTTCAAAGATTTTAAGAAAAACTTTTCGTAAAAACACCTATGCGAATTCTGTCAATTCGTACAACTCTTACAAGCAAATTCTATGCAATTCGCTTCACTCCCATCTGCGAATTTAACACTTGTAAAATTTCACTATCAACTTATGCGAAATCTAAATAAATCTGCGAATCCCAATGATTGTGCGAGTTCAGGATGTGAGTTCTTGAGGGGTCTGCGAGTTCTTGAGATCTACGATGAAAATCCATCTGAATCACTCAAAAACCCATCTAAACTTCGATTTACAAACTGAAATTTTGACAATATGCACTCTAACATATCTAGAATCTAATTCTACCACTGAATTTCGATAAAGAATCCTAACAATTACTAATTCGATTCAATACAGTGCAACAGACTCGTGAAACTTCGACTTACCAAAACTCTAAAATGCTTGAAAATTACAGTGCAATCCCCTATGAAACTTATACAAGATTCATCTAATACACTTTTCGAACACGATATGACCAAATACAACTCCAAAAACTCTTAAAGATTCAAATTTCAATCTACACTTTAGAAACAGTGTCGAACTCTGTATTTTCTTGATTTCGAATTGGATTTGCTCTGATACCAATTGATAATGTCCCAAATATCAAGTTCGTACTAAAAAAACAATCACAAAACAAGATGATGATTACACAGATTAAAACTCAACCTATTATTCCAATCTCAATTCACAATTCGTACAGGAAACTTTCTCTCTCTAACTTTCTCTCTCTAAAGCTCTGTGTAATCTTCAGTTCTAGTTACATGTATATTCCAACAACACTAGCCATAAGTCTATTAAAAGAAAGACTAAACAAACTACACGCGCTTACAAAAACAAAAACAACAAACGCTAAGACTTTGACTTATTACAACATTGACTTTGAATTTTATTATGAGAGTTGACTTTAATCTTTGACTTTCTTGAACTTTGATCTTCAACCTTCTATGATCTTCCATCCAACATATTTATGCTCTAACACTACTCATAAAATACTGGAAATCATCTTTTACAAGTTTCTTTCTTAAAAAGGAAACTGGTAAACATTCCATATTTTGTTTCTTTCTAAAATTCTTGGCTCTATTCTTTTCCATTCTTTTCTAGAAATGGCATCCCAAGCAACTTTGATCAAGTCAAAGAACGTCAAGTTTGAACTCTCTGAAGTTCAGTTCTCAGGGAACAACCATCGTGCCCTGCTGACTTTCCATTCCAAGAAACCCTTTACTCATCTCTTAGACGTTGCCGCTTTTCTAAAGGCTTCTCCAATAGCCTATGCACTGACAGTTGAACCTCCAGCGCACAAGAACCTTCTTCAGCAATTCTGGTACACTACTGAGAAAGCCGAGAAAACAATCCAAACAAGCAACAAGCTGACTGTCATTGCTTTCAAACTCAGCATAGAGAAGGGAGTATCACTCCCAATGGAATCCGAACTACCCTACGTCTCCCTGCCAAAGGGAAATAAGGATTCGATGCTCTACTCACAAATGAAGAGTTGATCCAGTTCCTCGATCTTATGGAGTATGATTGGGACATGAAGGCGAGGTCCAAGACTGCTGACAAACGCCTAACGAAGATCCTGAAGGCCAAAATGCCTTCAGAGCTCAACTTTGTCTTCTCGCACATTATTTAGTGCATGAGCGGGAAGACAAGATCGCTGGACCATGCTAGCAAAGCACAAATTCAAATAGGGTACTCTATCCTCGCTAGAAGGAACATCGACTTCGCAGTGATAATTTTTGAAGACCTGATGACGAAGGTCGAGAAGTCAGACAGGGAATCAAAAATTCCCTACGTTCGGTTCATCTCTGCACTCCTCAAGTTCTTTCTTGGAGATCTCTACCCGCCCGGGTGATTATCAGCTCCCAAAACTCGGGATCCGAATCCTCGACGTGGAACGGACTGATAAAGAGGTAAGTCTTTCTGAACTCCGCTCTCATATCTCCTCCCTACCTACTTCTTCGTCTTCAGCGGTCACATCTTTAGTTCATTCAACCAAGGCTATCCCTGCCGTCACCACCCTATCAAAGCGTAAGTCTACAACGCTTCTTGGCAAATCAAAGAAGGCCAAGAAGGCTACGGAGCAAGCCCCTCAGCAACAACCGTCATCAACAGGGCTTGTCTCTCAACGGACAACCCTGGACGCTTTCGTGGAAAGCTCCTCCACAGTTGTCGCCGCTACTGCATCAGTGCCTATAATCACTGAATCTACGCTGGTGTGGTGTCTACCCAAGTACTCTCAGTGCCTCAAAGCACTGCTGAGGTAAATTCAAGCAATACCAGTGCTCCTTCTTTAAAGTTCTTATCCCTTACTTATTCTTCTTTGGTCTCTAATTTCGTAAACTTACAACTGCCAGAGATGCCTCGCATCTCCATAGGACCTGATGGCCTCCCTCTCGGAGTGTCACAACAAATAAACATGTCCCAAACTCTTTTAGAGCGGGACATGGAATTTTTCAACCTTTTTACTCCATCAGGTATACACTCAATCCCAAACACTTTATCCTCCCTACTAAACAAGTGCAAACAACCTTTTGCTCAAAACTTACCTTGTTTTACAGGTCCTACTTTGGCAACTGTCAATGCCTCTCTCAGCGAGGTTAATGGCAAGGTAGACTCTCTCACCACCACCATCAACAACACCACCCCAACTATCAACACTGCGGGTGAAGTGTTAAAAGGTCTCACCTCCTCTCTCTCCTCCAAGGCCGAGAATTCTCAACTAGCAACTCTCCAGGAGGAGGTGACGGTACTGAAGGACAACGTGGCCAACAACAACACAACAATCCAGTTCCTCAACGGCCACGTTGACAAACTCACTGCTGAAGTGAAAAACCTCAATTACAAGTCCAATGTCACCAATAAGTTGTTGGCTGACATTCTTGACAAGCTGAAAGAACCAGTTCTAACCCCAGCACCGTCTTTCACTGAGGATGACCGATTGTCCCTGGAGCTTGCCGTAGATTTCATCCATGAGGCGAAATATGTTATTCCAACAACTGAAGATCGACTGAAGGAATTAGAAGATGATGCCCGAAAGACCTCTGCTGCAGTCGCTGATGCTGATCATGTTGCTCCTGCTGATGAGTCCATCCCCTATGATGATGACAAAGAGGGGGAGAAGACTGTTGATGTAGAGGTTGACGTAGAAGACCCTCCTCATGTTAAGGGGTAGGAAACGCTGATACACAAGCCCCTCCTTCCTCTTCAGTGATTGCTGAAGATGAAAATGAAAAGAATAGGAAGAGGAGGAAGAAGACAAAGAAGAGCTGGACCTTGTTGATCAAGGCTCCAAGGACGCTGATGAAGGAAATGACAATGATGATGATGATGAAGCTTCTTTATGGTTCACTCCAACTACCATCAATGTCCCTATGCTTAAAGGTGTCGTGATCAGTGAATCAGGGGCGAAAAAAGAGAAATCTTCACAACCATCAGCCCAAGGCAAGCAAAGGGGGATTGTTGCCGATGGTAACCTGAAGATCATCTCTACTTCTGAGGGGGAGCAACCTTATCAGGTATGCCTCTCCATTATCCCTTTCTCATTCTATTCTCACCTCAAACCCCTATGTCACTTCTAAGCTTTCATCTTTCTCCTTCCAAAATAAAATCTAACCTTCTTTCTACTTTTTTATCAGTTATTTCTCTCCCCTACTTGAGAGAGAAGCTAATCAAATAATCCCAGCGACCCCAACCGAAGACTTAGCAATAATCCCAGTCTCTGTTCGAGAGACTGGTGAGCTAGAAGAAGAAGAAGAAGAAGAAGAAGAAGAAGAATCGTTGAGCCATCCTAACAGACCCTCTTGACTTCTCAAAAGGTCATAAGATGACATTTAGAAGTGGTCAGCGATAATTCTACAGCTAGAAAGTCAACGATTGAAGATCCCTCCTCAAAGCACCTCTAAAGAGCTTGACTTCTTGACCTCGGAGGAAAGAGAAGAATCCATCAGGACCGAGAAACTATACACCGCATGCCAAAAGGATGCCAACCTGGCCCAAATCTAGTTCGTGATAAGAAACTGAAGAAGAATCTGGTCAAAGTCCAAGAAACTCTGCTAAAGGAAATAGAGGAGGAGAACCAAAGAGCGAAAGAGGTCAATGATAGTGATCTTGCTTGGTGCAAAAAGAAGCTTGATCATAGGTATGACCCATACAAGATCTCAGCAGTGACGATCTCAAGGAAGAGTAAGAAAAACCAACTGACATTGACGATGGAGATTTTCAGAGAAGATGGTAGCTCAAAAATGATGTGTCTGTCAAAGCTGGAACACTTCGGGTTCTATGAATGGTTGGAGTTCAGGGAAGCACCGAACAAATCTAAATCGAAGCATAAGGAACATGTTGATTCGATGTCGAGATCCTCATCAACAAGGTCACTGCCAAGATAAAGGTGCCCTCTTCTATACCACAGAAGCGAACAACTAGACGAAGAAAGCATGCGTCTCTCTCTAAAAACGATGCAATGATAAAAAATGAATCAATTATTAAATTCTCCAGATATGCAGTCGTTGGTCCTCCACCAGATCTTTCAACTCTAGACCTATCATTGCCCCCTGGCGAACCCTTTGAACCCGGGCAGGTGATAAGTCATCCCTATGGAATAATCTTCCTAGACGATGGTCACTTCCTTAGGTTGCAACGAGTCTCAGAGATTCCTCTCTTCCCTCTTGCCCACCTGAAGGATCTTCTTTATCTATGGTGCGATAATTCAAACTCAGGGAATCTTATCAAATTTCTCATTCGAAAAGAGGCAACTAGCAGAAGACAGAGAGGAGAAGAGATACCTGACCATATGATAGATGAAGAAGAATTCCAAGTCAAAGAAGAATTGTTAGTGTATTTTATTGTATCCAAGATTTAGTAGGAAAAGTCAAAACTTGTAAAGTCAAATAGTCAAGTCTTGTTTAGTCAATATGGAGTTTAGTGTTGTGAGAGAATCTTTAGCTTGAGAGAAGTTTTGTTTTGTGTTATAAGAGAAGTAGCTTGGGGTATAAATACCTTGTTTGTAAGTAGAGTTCATTGTACGCTTTCAATGTTAGATATATGACTATTGAAGACTTTCTCTCTCTACACTCTTTCTAGAAATATACACTGTCATATTCTTTTTTTGAGATTGAATGTTTGATTGCTTGATTTGATCTGGAGATTACAATTTCAAGAACCAACTTAGCTGATAGATTGTTTTTCTTCTTGTAATCTATTAGTTAGTCTTACAGTATTAGTATAGGACTTCACTTGTACTTAGAAATTTTCATATTCCCTGTGTAATCTTTTATTACGAATTAATTGAAATTTTCAGTGAAGTACTTTACTCCATCAGTACTGTAAAAGATCTCTCAAAATAGTAATTGGGACATGTATATTATGAGTCCTGATTAACCTTATATTTTGAACATAAAGTAATTTTCTCTTATTGCTTTGTCATCATTAAATAGGGGGAGATTGTTGATCCAAACTCTCTCAGTGATTTGATAATAACCATTTGAAATACTTAGTGAAAATTACATTTAATATCTGTATGTATTGGTGTTTCACCATCAGTGATTACATACTGAGTCTGTTCAATATCGCCGATGATCTATGATGTATTATATTAAATGTAATCCCTAAATACAAGACTCGCGAACAAAGATGGTCATCGCTGACATCGAAGACAAAGTTGATGAACAAGTGACAAGTCTACTCATGATCTGATGCGGATATCAGTGAAACCAAGACAAGTCCACTCACGTGAAGAATCAAGAAGATAAGCTTCAGCGATAGCTGACTTCTATTCAGAATCACTGATAGAAGACTTCATCAGCGATCACTGATCATGAAGCTTACACTCCAAGATTCTTTTGTCTTATCCTTGCACAAATAGTACGATGTGTCAGAAGAAACATGCTTTTGCCTCAGATCATACAATAACTCTAAAGACTGCACTATTTACCATACGCCTAGGAGGATGTCTCAAAAAGTCAGAAGCATGCATCCAACCAAATGGTTACACGTGTAAAGTACCCCTGCCATGCATTTAATGCATAGGGTATAAATTGAAAGGGCGTGCTTCATTTTGAAGTGTTTTCTTCTATCTCCTATCTCTCAGTGAACCATATAGAAACCCTTCCTTTCTATATTCCCTTCATTCCCTCTCTCTTATTCTAGTGCAACCTTCTTAGTGATTCTGAAGTTTGTTTAGATTAGGTTTACTTAATCTTATTCCGCAACAAACTGTAAATTGTAATTTGATTTAACAATAAGCAATTTATTAAACCATAAAATTTGTATTTGTATTCAATTCCCCTTATACAAACTTGTTTAGCACCTTTGGGACCAACAGATCTCATAAGATCCTTATTAATTCCCTCCAGAAAATTAACCATCCTGATTTTCCATTGTGGATACTCATTACGAAGAAGATTGGGAGGTTTACTAAGGGATTCAGCATTGTATATGGCATTCAAATTAGCATTCCCCATTTTGAGAAGAAAATGGATTAAATTGAGATGAATTATAAGTATCAAACTGAACTTGAAATTTCAGATAAACTGAGATTTAGAAATGAAATGATCTACAAAGTAGAATCAACCTGGAAAACATATTAGATCGATTTGGTTTAAGCAAATCAATCAGCTCTGATACCAATTGTTGGTTCCTAGATTCTAGTTTGATTTGATAAACACAAATAAAATGAGTGGAAGCTTAATCAATTTATCAAATAGAGATCAATATGGTAAGAACAACTAGATAGAAATCACCAGTTTTGGATATCATAATAGCCATATGATTTATATGAATTCAGAAGATTACAATACGAAGAACACCAAGAACACACGATATCTATGTGTAAGAATCTCTCAATAATTATCTCTCTCTCTAGTTGGTCACAAATGCACAGATTTGATTGTGTAGAAGTGTGTGTATAGAAAGTGCAATCATATCTCCTATTTATAGCCTAAATCAAGAAAGTCAACAAGTTGACCAATCCTGGTGTGCAAAGTGTAAAGGTGAAATAACCGTTCTATGCTGACATGGCAGGCACTAATAGAAGGCTCCACACTTAGATAGTTTGATCAAGGTTAAACTTCAGAGTAGAGGTCAGAGGGGGCATTCAGGCTTTGATCGACTAGATCATATTCTCATTAGGCATCCTCCAAACTTGCTATCTATGAATGTTAGAGCACAGATTTGTTGGATTCAAGATCATAAAGATTGAAGATGAAAGTTCAAGAAGTCAAAGATGGAAAGTCAACTCTTAGTGAAAGTCAAAGTCAATGTGTTAATAAAGTCAAAGTCAACATTTTGTATTTTGATTGTTTCCTTTGTATTTTGTGTGAGGGTATAAATACCTTCTTGTCTTTGTAATTCAGTTTGTAAGTAAGCGTGTAAGTCATTTGTGAGTGTGAATCAGATTGTAAAAGTGAGAGTTGATTAGAGAAGAGCATGATTAGAAAATCATTCTAGAGAGAGAGTAGTGAAAAAGTTAGATTTGTAATTGTTTGAGATTTAATCAAAGACTTGTGATTACGATTCAAGATTAGATTTATATTTTACAATTAGAACTTGATGAATTTGGGAATAACAATTGGTATTAGAGCATATAGGAATTCAGAAATTGGATTGATATTGAAGAATTTTTTTTATCGACATTTCAAGAACATGAAGAACACTGTGCAAATTCTATTTTTGAGTTTCAGTGTTGTTTTGAATATAAATTTGGTTGTAGTAGACTCGATTTGGTGTGTAAAACAAGTTTGATTCATGTCTTTTAGGCTAATTCATACAGATTGAGGGTGAATTTGTGGATTTTTGTTCAAAATTGTTATCGAGTCTGTATTCACTGTGATTGGATTAAATTCCATCAATTTGTGTTTGTTTTTGTAATTCTTGTATTGTAACCTGATCGTGATATGGAATAGAGAAAATTGACAAAGTTTCGAGATCAAATTCGAAGGTTTCGATGGATTTCAGTGTGAAAGTTTGATTTTTTGTTCGAAGAGCCCAAGAACACGCAAGATCTGTAAAACGCGCAAGTTTCATCTGGAAGAACGCGCAAGCCTAAGGATTTTGATTTTGGCCAGAAATGCGCAGAGGGTTATCTGCGAGTTCTAGAAACGCGCAGATCGAAGCCTGCGAGTCTGCGAGTTTCGCTCTTCAGTCTGCGAGTTTGAAATTTGGGAAAAAGTTTCTAAGTGTTGAAACGCGCAAGTAGACCTTTGCGAGTTTTCTAAACGCGCAAGACTAAGCTTGCGAGTTTCTAAAGAACAGTAGTCTGCGAGTTCATTCGGTCTGCGAGTTCTCAAAACACGCAACCTTTTGTTTGCGAGTTTCTCAAACGTGCACGCCTCAGCCTGCGAGTTTATCAGTGAACAGTTACTTGCGAGTTTAGGCATCTGCGAGTTTCACAAACACGCACGCTTAAGCCTGCGAGTTCTCTTTGAACAGTGGTTTGCGAGTTTAGGCGTCTGCGAGTTTCTAGCAATTTCTTTGGTTTGCGAGTCGGGACCCCCATGCTAAGTCTGCGGAGGGGGACAAAGTTTTGATGGTGATCTACTGATTCTGAATTTCTAACGATCATTTTTCAAGTTCTTTTTGTAACAGATAATTCAAGATGGGATATTTTTCTGATGATGATGAAACGAAGATTGAAAAGCTCAAATTAGAGAACACATATCTTGCTTCATCTGTTGAATTCTACTTAAAGAGGTCAAAGAGATATTCTGATGACAAGAAGCTACTGAGAAAAGAAGTTAGTGCATTGAAGATTGTAAATGAAGAACTTATGAAACAGACTTCTGAGCTGAATGTTGAAAAATTACCGAGTTTAGAAGCTGAAAATACTAAGTTGGAAGGAAAGATCTCAGTTTTGGAAGATCAACTTGCCCAAGTTCAGATACAAGCATAGTCAGTCCATAAGTATGAGAAGAAAGCTAAGGATTTAGAAAGTATGAATGAAGAACTGAATGGAAAGATTTTTGTTTTGGAGAAAAAGATGGTTGAAGAAAGATCTGATTTTGAGACTAAAAAGAAAGGATTTGTGAAGAAATTTTCTGATTTTTCAAGAAAATGTGCTGATGAGAAGAAGACAGTTGAGCTGAAATGTATAAAGCTTTCTCAACAGATTTCAGATTTTGAGAAAGTCAACATTTTGGAAAGAGAAAAGTTTGCCAAGGAGAACAAGATTATAGAACAAAAGAATGTTGGATTCTTTAAAGAGATATCTGATGGACGAAAGAATGTCGAAAAAGACTTTGAAGAAGAAAGAATTATATTTGAGGAAGAGATAAAGAAGTTGACTGCAAAGTTATCTGAACTATCTGAAAGTGCATTGAAAGATCAGAAAACGAAGTATGAGTTAAAGAGAGAGATTGACCTACTTGTCAAAGAAAGAGACAGTTACTCTTCAAAGGTAAAAGAGCTTGAAGATATCATTTCCAAGGTGGTGGTGACTGAGCACACGACTCCAGAGTCACAAATCCACACACCTAGAGATGATCCAGCTGATTCTGAATGCTCATTCAAGACAGCTGCAAGCTCACATCAGAAATCTGTTTCTTCAAAAAGGTCAGTTAAATATTATGATCAGATTCGTACAACTAACATATTCTATGATAGAAATTGCCTTTGTGGTGTTTTCGATGATTGAATGGAAGCCCTGGGGGAGTGAACATCAAAAAGCTCCTTTCCTATGTGCATCCGTTACACACAGTAACTTTGTGTTACTGACAGGCGCATTAACTGATTCATTTGTTGATTCAGGTGTTACCTTCCTAATTTGTCTGGATTTGAAAAGATCTAGATGAATATCTTGTTCGAATTGGCAACGAATCAGAGGCTCTTGGATAGATCAGTGGTTAGATTGGATAATGACATTTCTTGGAGAAAGTTTTGATGATATAGATGATATATTCATCAAAAAGGGGGAGAAGATAAAGATTTGAAGAAATGTTCATTACAAGTATTTGTTTCAAGAGATGTTTGAAAAGGAAAGTTTAATTCAGAAATGGGAAGATTAAGAAAAAGAAATGTCCAAAATTCAAGATATGGGAGAGATGTTCAAGATTTGATTGAACTGAAAGACTTTGAAGATTATTTGCTGAAGCAAGTCGTGCTAAATCTGAAGATAATTTCTTTCTGAAGTTTGAAAGAGTATTGTGATAGTTCTGAAGAGATTATTGAAGATTTTTTCTACCATCTTTGGGAGAGAATTTTTCTGAGCTTATCAAAGAGGAATTTCATAATGTTAAGGGGGAGATTGTAAATCATGTTTGTATCAAAGGGGAGATTACAAGAGAAGATAAAGGTTGATCAAAGGGGGAGTTATTTCAATTGAGCTTAAAAAGAGAAGATCGCATTGCTAAATCTTTTTAGTAATGATCTTGATCCAAAGGGGGAGAATGTTAGAACACAGATTTGTTGGATTCAAGATCATAAAGATTGAAGATGAAAGTTCAAGAAGTCAAAGCTGGAAAGTCAACTCTTAGTGAAAGTCAAAGTCAATTTGTTAATAAAGTCAAAGTCAACATTTTGTATTTTGATTGTTTCCTTTGTATTTTGTGTGAGGGTATAAATACCTTCTTGTCTTTGTAATTCAGTTTGTAAGTAAGCGTGTAAGTCATTTGTGAGTGTGAATCAGATTGTGAGAGTGAGAGTTGATTAGAGAAGAGCATGATTAGAAAATCATTCTAGAGAGAGAGTAGTGAAAAAGTTAGATTTGTAATTGTTTGAGATTTAATCAAAGACTTGTGATTACGATTCAAGATTAGATTTTTGTTTTACAATTAGAACTTGATGAATTTGGGAATAACAATGAAGAGCAGTGTCTGAGTTTAACTTGGCTTCTGAGCTATCTCTGATCAACCCCTGAACACTCTCTGATACTTAAGGACTTAGTGAATTTTCAATACTTTTACATTAGAAATACTTTGGGCTAACACCCACCAAGTGCAAAGCCTGTAGGACATACATAAATCATTTGCCAGAAAGCGTAATGAGAGTAATTAAGTCATAATGTATGATGCTCTCCTTTGGTGCAAGGTTTCTCACAATGCCCTAGATTAATCACGAGAAGACTTACTCTCCTACGATGGACATTACAAAGTTTTGCTAGTTAATTAGCCTAGTAGTTTCTGAATGACTGGAAATGCAACTCATCGATGTGGTTACTACATATCTCTATGGGGATCTAGATTCAGAGAAATATAAAAGTTCTTGATAACATTACATTACCCAAATCAAGTAATTCTAAACCACGTAGTGCGTTTGCAATAAAATTAAAATGCTCACTCTATACATTAAATAAATCTAGGCGGATGTGGTATACTCGCCTAAGTGAATACTTGGTTGGGAATGGATATAAGAACAATTAACTGTGTCCTTGCTTATTTATAAAGAAAACGAGTTCTAGATTTTCAATCTTAGCTTTATATGTTGATGTTATGAACATAATAGGCACTCTTGATGAAATGAAAGAAACCACAAACTACTTGAAATCTAAATTTGAGATGAAAGATCTTGGGAAAACTTAGTTTCGTCTAGCTATTTGAGTTAGGACACCGAGTTTGTGAAATATTAATTCATCGATCACATATGGCCAGAAAATAATCAGACAATTTAATATGGACAAAGCACATCCGGCTAGCACTCCGATGATCGCTCGAAGTGTTGGATATAAGAAAATATCTATTTCGTCTAAAGGATGATGACTAAAAAGTGTTGGTTGTTGGAATTCCTATCTAAGTACAATATGCACATTATTGTACTTAGCACAATACACTTGATCGTATATTGTACTTTTCAATGAACTTGTTAGCTAGATTTAGCTCAGTGCCAACGCAAAGTCATTGGAATGATATCAGATTAATTTTTTGGAACCATTGACATGGGCTTATACTTTCCCTACGGAGAAAAAAAATAGATGATTGATAATGGAGCTTCAATACCTACTTAGATAGTGAGCGACAAAAGCACTGGCCCTTGTAGAAAAACAACAAACAATGTCTTGGTATGTCTTTATTGATATTAGTTATTTGTCTGACCCATACAAAGGTTGTTCCCAAACTGGATAAGGATTTACTAGAGGGAACACGTCGATTGCTTGGAAGTAAGCTAAGCAAATTCTTGTAACTACCTCATTGAATTATTCAAAAAAATATTACTCTATATGAGACTGTTCGAAAATATACATGATTAGGGACCATCATTTTACATATTAGAGAGTTAGGGGTTGTTGTTTTTTTTTAAACCTCTTAATGGCTCTTAAGTCTGAATCGTGCAGACCTTTTTACACACCACCTCTTATTAATCATAACTAAAATAAGACTTCAGACTTTAGACCTCTTAAAAAACAAACGACACCTTAGCGTTATGAGTTCAACCACTTCCTACCTGCATATGTGGATTTAATCCATCATGTATCAAAAAAGAAAAAAATGAAAGTAAGATACATCAAGGGTGATAACACAAAGTCACAAAGCATATTCTCCTTAAGTTTTATATAATCAGCAATAACAAACTCTGCTCAATATTCACGTAAATCAAGTAAGATGCTACGAGAATACGACATATTGTTTTTACCAAATCAATACTTAAAAACCATATTTGGGAAACATGTAGAAAGTATTAAAATGCAAATGTTTTCAAAACTCCTTTGAAGGGGAGTCTATTATATATGTAATATTGGTATTTTGTGTTCTTTCCTTCACCCAAGGTTTTATTTTCCCATTGGGTTTTGTTCTTTGGTGTAAGGTTTTAGTGAGACAACAATTTATATACCATCATGTTTTCCTAACTCTTATGATTAATGTATGAATATGAGATAATATTAGACTAAAGTAAAAGACTATGTATTGCAAAGAAACTGGTGCGTTGTACTCTTTCCTTCGTCTTATTTTTATTTTTTCCCACTGGGCTTTTATTTTGGCGTATTTTAACAAGGCAACAATTGTGCACTATCACTCATATGACTCGACACAATGGGGAGTGTTGTAGGATAATGTGTCATTGTCTAAAGGATATGACGATAAAGATAGATATATTAGAGTTAGATTATAACTGAAATATCTTATAATTATCTACTTGTAACGCATCTCTATTTAAAGGGCATATGATTGATGAGAATTATAGATTCTCTCTCTCTCTCTCTCTCTCTCTCTCTATTTTATTGTTGTTCTCTTTCATTTATACTATAGCAAAAATACGTAATATAGTGGCAGGTATATAAATTGTTTATTGACTATAAAAGTTAATTACATACATTGGTGGAGCCACATAGGCACCAGAGGGTGCTTGTGACCCCCGTGATTTAAAAAAAATCTGATATAGATGTGAAAGTGGAATTGAGTGGAAATTAGAGTATTTAATTATAGTGTATGCTCACTGCTTGGACATTGTATTCCGTTTTTTTTACTTCTAAAAAAATGAAATTTATATTTTAAAAAAATCACTTATTATCCATCGCTTTCCAAAATTGAAAAATGCAATTACTTATTTACAATATTACTAGGTTAGAGAAAGTTTAGTCATATTAACCTGTTATGAATGTTATGAAGAATATGTTTTGCAATAGAATGAGAAATTCAATGGATGAATGATTGTTGGGTTATTTAAAAAAAACATTTTTATTGAGGGTGATAATAAAAAGGGTAAAATGTATCACAAAGTAAAAGTCGATGTTCCATCTCTTATAAAATACTTGAGTAGTTACATATATTTTTTGATATATCATATCATTAATATAATTTCTTTGTGTTTGCCATTAAAAAAAAAAATAATATCTATATGTAAGCTTTTTTAATTATTTATGTTCAGAGCTCCCCCTAATTTCGTATCCTGCCTCCGCCACTGATTACATGGTATAATTATAATGTTAATAAAATAATATAACAATAATAAATGTGTAATATTATTGTTATTATAGTATTAAATATGTTTTAATATGTGATTGAAGCTAAATTTGTTTTTAATGTTATTAGTATTGTAACACCCGTAATTTTCAGTAACTTCAGGGGCACCCAGACGTTTCTGTACCTCCTGTTCGGTGGGATTCATTTTGGGAAAACACTGCTAAAAGTCCCAAAGAGTGTCGAGGGCCTTAGTGTCGAAAAAGATCGGATTTTCGAGGTTTGGGGTGTCTGGGTGAAAGTGATAGCGAAAGTGCCACAGGGCATAATCGCGAGTCACTCTCGCGGAGGGCTTATATGTCACTTTCGAGGGGCACTATCTCCGTTGGCCCCTGGTGTAACACCCCGACTTTCGAAAGGTATCACTTCAGGTTAATACAGAAACCGATATATCAAGGAAAAATAAGATATTTAATCTTGAACTTGAATCCTAGATTTTATAGTCTAGATGGATGAAGGATTCAATTACGAGTCCGACGGTTCTTTCCGGAGCAAAAACGGAGCTATAACGAATAAGTTACGGCCAAAATAGTGAACGAGAAGAAGGTTGGCTGGCTACAACTATGACCAGCGACATTGCCCTGGAAAAGTCGCCCAAACACTCCAGGGGGCTGTTAAGTCGCGAAAATCAGCTATTTCCTCATTTCTTCACACCCAAACTTCCCCTATCATCTCCCAAATCGTTTTCCTTCTTCCCCTTTCAAACCCTAGCCTATTTTGGCTCAAATCCTTGTGTTTTATTGAAGATGAAACACCATCAAGTGGTAATATGGAGAGCTACGGTCAAGGTTTCATCATCTCCATCTTCATCTTCAACCTCAAGCTCATTGTTGGGTTTTCTAGGTTTTCATCAAAACCTAAGTGGTAAGTGTATCCCTTCCATTTCTAAACCTTTACATAAGTTATAAATGCTCCATTGATGATTATCCTAGTGTGTGGTTTATCAATTTCGGGTTTGATGGTTTTGGAGAAATCTAGGTCGAAATTTGGGTTGGGACCAAAATGGAGATTTTGATGTGTAATGTTTGGGAAATGTTTCTATATGGTTGAATATGGTTATTTACAGTTGGAAATGTATGGATATAGGTTTTTGGAGACTTTTGGCTTGGAGGATTCAAGTTTCTTCAAAGGAGCTCTAAGTGGGTAAAATCTAGATTTAGCCTAAATCTAGCAAGGTGAGTTCAAGTTGATTTGTGAAAACGGTGTACATGCCAAAATGTTTATTTTAAAGCGTTTTACATGAAATTGTTAACTGCTGATAAGTTTTGTTAACTGCTGATAAGTTGCGTATTTTAAAGGTGTTTAACTTTATAAACTCATTTAGCACACATCTTTGGGATTTTGGACATTTTGGATAATTAAATCATATATTTTGGTATCTTAATGATTTATTTTATAGAAGTAGATTTTAAGTATAAATGTGTTCATTTTGCGTTTTGGAAAAATGCATGGTTTTGTGTTGTGGGACGTTTTGAAAGGATATATGTTATAAACTCACATGGAAAACGATTTGTCCCAAATCTAAACTACGTTGGAATTTATTCTATGTTTTGGAGCATGAGTTTACATAAGTATGGGTTGTTTATGTTTGACTCCATTTTTATGAATTTCAACGTTGGGTCTTTGGATTTGTTGAGCTTATGGCTCGATTGGGATTTTGTTGGGTTTTGAGGACACTTGTCCGCTTTTAATAGCTCAATGTTGAGCGGTTGGTTATGATTTGCATTTACTGCATCTTAGTTGAAAATTACATGTTTTGAATGCATTAGTTCATTCGTTGTGAGTCATTTAATGGTTTAGTTAGTGCAATGGATCCATAGGCACGGTGTTCCTATGTCCCCGCTTTGGACATTAGGTTCGCCACTTGGCACGGAATAGGCATCGGGTCACCATGTAAGTAAGGTGTGGACCTATACGGTCGGGCAGCGTCTCATGGGCAGTAAGGTGTAATTCCCTTGTGCTAGAGTTCCCCGTTTTGTAACTCTCAAGAATAGACCTAGAGGGGTTGACTTGATGTTTTCGAGTGATAGACTCAGAGGAGTTGAGCTCGGTGGGTGTTTTATGTGTAACCCACATGTTTTGATTTCTTACATAATTACGTGACATACTTTGTGTCCATCACGTACCATGTAACCGGGTTTTCCCCGTCACCATTAGGTGTGGTTTTTGGATATGGAGTTTTATAATCCATGTTTTCGGGGACGTCTGAGTGTGGGTATTTATCTATGTTATAAGGTTTCGGTTATTGAAACTCATTCGAGTTATTGGGATATCTTGGAAGTTTGAGTTATCTACGTTTTCAACGTTTGATCATTATAATATCATTTATGTTTTACGTGCGCCTTGGGTTTTGGCTTTATTTAAAGAGGCGTGTGTTTTATGATTTTAACCACGAAAGGGGTGAATGATGAAAAGAGATTGTTTTAAGATTTAAAGTATTTCATTTCTAGTTGTTTCTAAATTAGTTGTATTGCATTTTGGGAATTCATGATTTTAAATAACATTCCTAAAGTTATCGCTTTATTTATCTCTAACGAAAACTCTTGAGCTCACTAGGCGTAAAGCCTAACCTTTTTATTTGTCGGCATGTGCATCAGGTTCCAGTTGGGTTTTGGTTCTAGCAGTGCTTTGAGGAGTTGAGCTATAGACTTACACGGGAGTAAGTAGATTGATGAAGTCTTCCGCAGTTGGAGATAGTGACTATTATTGGGTTTTAGTAGCACCCGTCATTATTATAGACTGTATGTAGAGAATAAATGTGTTTATTGAGGTTAAATCCTATATCGTGTTTGTAGATAAATTATTTATCGATGTATTTTAGAAAATTTTAAATTAGTTGTTATTTCCGAGTTTGAGGGTGTTACACGTGGTTGCATTAAATCCCGAATTTTCAGCCTCTTTCATTTGTTATCTTCACCCATTTCGCTTTTCTCTCCCAAGAACCGAACCTCACCCTCCCATTACGAACCCTAACTCATTTTTGGGTGTTTTTATCATAAAACCAAGTGTTCCTTCATCTTCTAACAATGTTTTGGAAGATAGAATTAGATCTTTTCATCTTCACCTTCTTCACTCAAGCTTTCTAAGGTTTCATCCATCTCTCCACCATTTTGAAGATTGGGAGGTTGTGGCTCATTTTGGTGTCCTAGAAGTATTTGATGGATGGATTCAAGTTGTGGTTAAGGTAATAATCTCTTCTCTTCATTTATGAAAATTAGGGTTTCGATATAAGTTGAGGTTTCTTGTAAAATGTTTGGGGAATGTTTCTATATGGTTGAATACGGTTATTTACGGTTGGAAATGTATGGATCTAGGTTTTGGAGATTTTGACCTTGAAGATTCAAGTTTCTTCAAAGGAGCTCAAAGTGGGGTAAAATCTAGATTTAGCCTAAATCTAGCAAGGTGAGTTCAAGTCGATTTGTGAAAACGGTGTACATGCTAAAATGTTTATTTTAAAATGTTTGTGTTTTACCTCAAATTGTTAACTGCTGATAAGTTTTAATTATTTTGAAATGCTTAGTTTTATAAACATGTTGAAACACCCATTTTGGGATCTTTGGGAATGTTGGAAAATAAATCATGTTGAAATGTTTCTTTGATGATTTTACATTTATAATTGGAGTTCAATTGACGTAAGTGTCATTTTGTGTATTTGATCATATAAACCTTTTCGGAAAATGCATATTATTGTGTTATGAGGCATTTTGAAAACATAAGGGTATGAGTTCAATTGAAAAATGTTTTGTCTCAACCAACGATGAGATTTGAGTTAATTATACTTTGGGTCGTGTTTGCATAATAGTTGGTCAAACATGTTTCAATGTTTATATCGGCTTTCATTTAGGTATTTACGTAAACTGTTGGGTTGTTGGCTTGGTTTTGACTAAATGGAGTCTTGAGGACATTTGTCCGGTTTAAAAACAGTTGTGGAATTTTGGTGTATGATGGCGATTATTTCATGCCATTGGGAGTTACATGTTTTGGGAGCTTTGGTCTTTCAATGGGAGTCATGTAATGTTAGACAATGTTGTAATGGATCCATAGGCACGTAAGTCTGTCTGTTTTGTAAGGCCTGAGATTTTCGTTACTTTTATTGACCACTTGGATTCGCTAGCGAGTAGGCAATAGGTGGCTCGAGCCGCTGAGTTGAAACTCGTCTAGATTGGATAGGCATCCATGTCCGTAAGACCTTGGGGTGGAACTCGACGGAGTATGGCAAGAGGAAACAAACGGTCTGAGGATTGTAATGTCTGGTATGGCATGGGAACTAGGACCGGGATATGTGGTGAAATCCAATAACATCACGGGTGGCCCCATTCACGTGTTCTCGCCACCCAAGATGGAAACGTTTAGATGCCATGCGAGGAAGTTGTATGGGCGGCCTACTTGCGTGTTCTTCTATTCTCAATGTATACGGGTCTCTCCGTCGTAGATCCGTGGTATTTTTAAAAGTTAATGTCGTACTTTACCAACTTGGTTTGTGTGGTCGACGTTAAATGATGGCCTTAATATTGGGTTTCCCCACGTATATTAAGGTTTGAATGGAATGCGTCATTTCCACGTTTCGGTTTTTGATTTCGTCCATTTTATGGTCGTGTGAGTTTTGGTTCTAATGTCCGTGTTCACGGCAATATTTATTTATATAGTTTTTCATCTATGGTTTATGAGTTGTATATCATGTTCCACCCGTGTTGGGTATTTCGAGGTATAACATTTTTACCCGCGTTTTATAAAATTGCGAGTTCTCTATCTATTCTCATTTTGAGCGAGTTTTGGGTTAAATCTAAGTTTACGAAAGAACGTTTTATATTGGGAACTTAGTCTGTAAAACAGTTTGGTTTGGTTAACGATTAACTCGGTGTCTCTTTCGTTTAAAATGCATATTTATTGGTAAATGAGTTGTTTTCATAAGCGGAGCATATCATCTTGAAAGATTATGATTTTAATGGCATTCTTCTTTCTTTAAACGATTCATTTATATATGTTGAAAACTCTTGAGCTCACTAGGCGTTAAGCCTAACCCTTTTTATTTGTCGGCATGTGCATCAGGTTCCAGTTGGGGGTTTGGATTCTAGTAGTTCTATGAAGAGTTTAGCCTTAGCTTTGTGCAAGTGTAAGTATTGGTGAAGTCTTCCGCAGTTTGGAGATAGTGACTATTATTGGGCTTTAGTAGCACCCGTCCCTATTATAGACTGTATGTATAGAATAATTGTGTGTATTGAGGTTAAATCTTAAATTATAATTGTAGATGAATCATTTATTGATGTATTTAGGAAATTTTAAATTAGTTGCTATTTCCGGATTTGAGGGTGTTACAAGTTGGTATCAGAGCTTAAGTTTGAGAGAATTATGTATTGATTTTTGGATGCCTAGACTCAAACTAGCGTTCTCTTAGGTGATTGAAAATGAAATTGCACATTAGGTACCTTAAGATACGATATTTTGGAATTGACCGAGTCGATGGAAACGGGAAACTTGTCGAGGATCGCAAGGATGATCATGTACGGTACATTCATAATGGCACCTGGCCAGTGTTATGATGGACCTACGTGTTACATGTGTATACTTGAACTGCCTTGGTATGGTGACCGTTGGGGTAGTGAGGAAGTTCCTAGGCGAGTAGTCGAAAGAAGAGTTGATGTTTATAGCATGATCATATTGGAGTGATGGTTAAGCATGTCAGATGCAATTAGTTGACCATTTTGGGTCGAAGTCATTGGTTGAATTAGAACCATAAGCTTATTGAATTGACTCTGTTTCAAGGAGAAATCGTAAGTTGACTGCATTAGTGGAATTATTGATCTAAGATGTTTGATGCTTCCGGATGACAATAGTATAACGGGAAATTGAGAAGCGTAGTCTTAAGATGTTGAGTGCCGACCAAATTCATGCACGAAATTTATTTCTGAATAAGTTTGCATAAATTGTTTCTCATGTTCTCAAAACATAAAATGAGCTATACTATAAAGTCTTGGAAAAACATTTAACACTCGTTAGATTTTAAACTGTGAGCTTAAACATGCATGAAATTGTTTTATTGCACGTGGTCGCAAATATTTTATTGAAAAATCTTTTTATCCCCGTTTCGTGTCAAACACTAGTTACGGATCTTGTAATATTCGTGTTTTAATATTATTTGGAGTATTGGGCAAGTAACTGTGGAATTTTTGACCTTGACATTGGATCTCCTCCACGTATGTTAAGGTTTTAAAGGAAGAGTTGTTCCCACTTTTTTGAGTCGAAAGTTTTTGGGAATTTTAGTTTGTACGAGTCGTGTTGAATTTTATGGAATATTGTTTTACGACGTTTTGGGCACGTGAGTGTACTTAGAAATACATGGGTTTTAAATTTTATTACGTGTAAATTTACGAGCTTTTGGGCGTTGTGTCTCATGTAGGTTTTGTTAAAAAAAAGTCACTTTATCTTACGTTGTGGTTTTAGAATTTTGACATTTTTAGACTTATTGTCATCTTATGCTTTTGTTTATGTTGGGAAATGAAAATTTTAACACCGCTCGATTTTTAGCGTTAATGAGTTTTATGAAAATTCAGTTGGATTTTATGGTGTCTTATCTTACCACATTTTGCGTCGCGTAGATAAATTTTGGAACGTGTATACATGCATTATTGTGTGCGTTAATTTATAAGTTTTGATTAATAGATATCATCCCACATATTGTTTTAGGGAAGTTTCATTTTCACGTGATTTATCTTTGGGCTATATTCAAGTGTCAATCGTTGTATACTAGTTGTTTTTGGGATTAAACTATATTGTTGGCGTGAGTAAACATATAAAAGATTTATGTTATTTCATATAGAACTTTTGTTCTGAACATATTTTAGTTATTGATTTTACTGTTAGAAATTTTCCGCAATGCATTAAATGAGTATCGGTTTGCATGTCGTTGTAGTTACCGCTTTGAGTAAGTGCGTTTTATCTGTGTGGCCCAAAATTTGAACTTGATTTAAAAATTTATTTACGTTCCTATTGCGTTGCTAAATTTGGGGGAAATAAACGGACGTATATGAGCCTTGTTGGGAATTTACCTTCCGACGTTTTGTGTTTCTAAAGGAAAAGATTTTAAAGTTGAAGTTATGAAACCCTCTTTTGGGAGTTGTACAAACTTTTGTTGCACATGTTATAGTGCGGAAAATTATTTTCATATTGTTCGAGGCTTTTCGTGTTTACACCTTTTTAAAATGCAAGAAAATATATCTCGACGCAAGTATACATCTTAATCTACTGCCGTCTGTTAACAAGTAATAATGGTACAAAGTACCGAATATCGATCCCACAGGGAAGCGTGGAAAAGTTCTCCTCGAAAGTCGGGTCTGTAAAAGCGAGTTTCAAATGGCGAATTCGAAAACAATATTTTTGATTGGGGGTTTGATTAACACTACTGAACAATTAATTAAAAAGAACCATCGGTACAATGCTTTGTTGGAATGAGATTAATAATTGGATAAACAGATGAGATCGCATTCCTTCGTTATCTTAAAGTCGATATTTCATGAAACTCAAATGAGTTGTCGTACAATAAACCAGTTGTCAATTGATTAATTGCAGTCCACCATAAAATATAACTTTAATTTAAATAACTTCGGACAATCATGCGATACGAAACACCGTTTTATCTTTTGATCAGTCTCGGTCCCAACTTAACTTCGTACAGATTATAAATATAACAGAAACGGAAATGTAAATTTTAATTAAAGGAGGTGTTTGGCGTTTTCAAACAATCAACGATATCAATCGTAGGAATGTTGTGCCCTTAACCTTTCTAAAAGAGATGGTCGGCGTTTTCAAACAATCAACGATAAAAATCGTAGGATTGTTGTGCCCGGAACTTCTCTTTGGACAATGAAATAAAATTGTGTAAAATAAAAGACTGAAAGTAGATAACGTTAATTAAATTGCAGAAATTAAATGACAGAAATTAAATGACAGAAAGTAAAAGACGGAAGATTAAAGTACATAAATTAAAATTGCAGAAATTAAATTGCGGAAATTAAAATGCGTTAAAATAAATAACGGAAAGTAACATGAGAATTATAAAGCTAAGACGGAATTAAAAATGACAACGGAAAGTCTTGTTTCAAATGTGGAATTCAAACGTGATTTGATTGAAGATTTCATGGTACTTTTGACGATGTATGACGTGAAGGAAACTAACCAACGTACGATTGATTTTTATAAAATTGGAAATATAAAACGGATTTAATAACTACAACAAACCGTGAACCAACAAAAGTTGGGGATCCGAAATTATTTTCCAGACTTCCGGTTTGTAATAGAACTAAAGCCGTAATGAGGCCAAAATAAAAACCAAATCGTATCAAAACAACGAGATTCTTTGATTGTAACGAGAACACGCACAATTAATCTCAAAATGATCACGAGATATCGAAACTAGAAATGGAGAATGACATATATTTATATAATTAGGATCCGAATTGAATCATGAGCCAATGCTTAAACCAACCACTAATGGCTCAATTCTTCAATTCTAATACAAAAGATTAAGGAAGGAAGGAAGCTACAAAAGGTTTAGGTTCAATGTACCTAGTACTTCTTCATCCTACAAGAGATCATACGTGAGGTATCAAATAAGGAAGAAACAAGTGATTCATGGATATTTTTTTTAGGCATGTTTTTCACTAACTAAGCACACACTTATATAGCCATACTAAGCCTTGGGGTCCAAGTTTGAAAATGGGGGCCCAAGGTAGTAGGAAGACATTAGCCCAAAACATTTGATCATCCAACAAAAACAAATTGCATAATTGGCCCAAGGTATTTTTAAAAGTTAATGTCGTACTTTACCAACTTGGTTTGTGTGGTCGACGTTAAATGATGGCCTTAATATTGGGTTTCCCCACGTATATTAAGGTTTGAATGGAATGCGTCATTTCCACGTTTCGGTTTTTGATTTCGTCCATTTTATGGTCGTGTGAGTTTTGGTTCTAATGTCCGTGTTCACGGCAATATTTATTTATATAGTTTTTCATCTATGGTTTATGAGTTGTATATCATGTTCCACCCGTGTTGGGTATTTCGAGGTATAACATTTTTACCCGCGTTTTATAAAATTGCGAGTTCTCTATCTATTCTCATTTTGAGCGAGTTTTGGGTTAAATCTAAGTTTACGAAAGAACGTTTTATATTGGGAACTTAGTCTGTAAAACATTTTGGTTTGGTTAACGATTAACTCGGTGTCTCTTTCGTTTAAAATGCATATTTATTGGTAAATGAGTTGTTTTCATAAGCGGAGCATATCATCTTGAAAGATTATGATTTTAATGGCATTCTTCTTTCTTTAAACGATTCATTTATATATGTTGAAAACTCTTGAGCTCACTAGGCGTTAAGCCTAACCATTTTTATTTGTCGGCATATGCATCATGTTCCAGTTGGGGGTTTGGATTATAGCAGTTCTATGAAGAGTTGAGCCTTAGCTTTGTGCAAGAGTAAATATTGGTGAAGTCTTTCGCAGTTTGGAGATAGTGACTATTATTGGGCTTTAGTAGCACCCATCCCTATTATAGACTGTATGTATAGAACGATTGTGTGTATTGATGTTAAATCTTAAATTATAATTGTAGATGAATCATTTATTGATGTATTTAGGAAATTTTAAATTAGTTGCTATTTCCGGATTTGAGGGTGTTACAAGTATTTTTTCACTGTTATATTGATCTAATTAAATCCACTAATGTCGTATTAATTATTCATAAGAGAAAGTTTTGCTTAATTGAGGGTGCGTTAAAAATAAGATATATGATAAATAAAAGGGTTTAAAGGAGAATGCATTTATTTTTTAATACATGAGAACACTTTTTTATTATAGTTAATCAGATGTGGTATTGTAGTTAATCACATTTGTACTAATTTAAAGATGCAGACGATCTTTAATGGCGTAACCTAGATTGCAGGCACGTACATCATCAAGCCTCTATTATTATATGTGATAAAAATGTTGTCACATTTTCGTTAAATGAATTTGTTAGGGGTTTGATCTATATAATAAATAATATATATATATATATATATAATTTATTTTGTTATCATGACCATAATATTAATATTTTCGTTGATAAATATTAAAACACTTGGAAAAAAAAAAATTAACAATAATATTTTCGTTGGTGGAAACTTCGGAGTATAAAATTGGTAGTGTTTGCGTGGGTGACATTTTGATTTTGGAGGCCACACCACACCACACAAAAGTAGACAACCACCGCGTTCATCTCTTCTTTTGACTCCTGACGGCGTTTACCTCATCTGTCTCTCTCTCCGACGACGTCCGCAGTCAACCCCATTCCCAGATCGCCATTTTTCCCGAACAACAAGCAAATTGAGCTTCTACTTGCCAAATCTAATCGGAACATATCTCAATTGTTTCAACGAACTGGAGTTTAATGGCTTAAACAGATCTCTCTTTGTCTCTCAATGCATAACTTGTCCCAATTTCTCGTTATTAATGGCGATAGACGCAAAAAGAAGAAGACGCCAAGGAAGCCGAAGCTGGAGCGTATGAATGCAAAGAAGAACATTGACTACGAGTTTCCCACGACTTCCACTTCGTCATCCTCGGAGGAGCCTGCTTCAGTACGGTTACGGTCAGCAGCTATTCGAGGTACTCGCTCACTTGACTTGCCCTCTTTAGGTGATGGAACGAGCTTAAGGATTGATGGAAGTGATGTTGGGCAACTTGAGATCATTTATCGTAGATTAGGGTTAGAAAATCCCGAAGATTTTGGGATTCCCGTCTCATCCTGGGAAGCTAGAAAGATCCGGTCTACTTCCGATCTTATTCCTAGGTCTCCTTTGAATTTCGAAACCGATCATGGCACGAATGCTGTTGAACATGAACAGCCAGCTGAAAATGCTGAAAATCGACGTGATGATATCATTAGGGTTACTTCTGCTGCTGTGGAACACACACCTAATACTGTTAGGGTTAGTGGCTCTAACAGAGTTGGGAATGGTATTAAAGGTGTTCGGCCTCCACTTCTTTCTCCCCCGTCTCCTTCCATTTCGAAACCCTTAATGCATCATGATACTGGTTGCGAATGGGATACCGTAAGAACTTTCCCTTCTCTTGAAGGTTCTTCTGCTCATGTCAATCAGCAAGGGTTTAGATTGCATGATGAAGAAGAAGCTGACGTGGAGAATGTTAGGACGAGGCTTGAAGGGGCTACACTTTCGGGGTCTTGTTCTTTCACAACTTCCAATGAGGATGATTCATCTAGTTCTACCACAGAGCCTGCATCGAGTATATCGCCAAATGGATACGGATCTAATATATCCACCAATGGAAGGTTCAGGCACATCGCTATTACTCACTGGCAGAGGGGCGAGCTCCTGGGTCGAGGGTCATTTGGATCAGTCTACGAAGGCATTTGCGAGTAAGTGCCTAGTATGTTTACTACTAAAGCTGCCTACACTTCAAACTCATTGTATTTCCAGTTAAGCAATGAGCCAAACAGTTGTAGTTTTATTACACAACATACGTAGGTCATAACAATAACTAATGCGGGACAAACAATTAGATGATAATACCAGCCTACTCTAGCTTGTGTGTCATTTTAGCCTACCTCATATAGCTGGGATGAAGGCTTGTAGTTTTGTGGAATCGAAGGTTATAAATGGCATGTGGTGTGGCGTCAGCCGCGGCGGCAAGGTCAAGCCTCAATTTGGAACCACGGCGAGGCCATGATGTTTTTCAATGCGTGGCTTAAGGCAGCAAGTCTGAATATCGCACATATATATATATATATATGTATGCATATACACACATACCTTTGCATCGTGCACAAACCGGGGGTCTTCATGGAAACAACCTCTCAATCCTAGTGGTTGAGGTAAGGTCCGCTACATCCTACCCCTCCCATACCCTACTTTCGAGTGGGATGTACTAGGTTCACTTGGTTTGATTTGGTATATATATATATACATAGACATATATGCTTTCCACTGTTTTGTGCTCCCACTCAAAAAGTTTTCTGAATCCGTGGTTAACGTGGCACCGGAGATGCTTCCTCGCGCCATGGCCTGCCTTTTAGGACCATGGTGGAATCCTACACAATGAATAGTGCTTGTGGGAGTCTGCTTCCCGCACACCAACACACGAGCCTCTTGCAGGTCTGTTTGCCAGACCCATGTTTTGTATAATGGAACTAAAGCATCCAGAAGCATTTTTAATTATGACTTATGAGTCATATATATATATATATCTGTGTGTACACTGTATGTCTAGATATATACGAGTTAATACTGTAACTAAAAATGAAATCTAATAAACTGTAAGTTACCAATCCTTGTGTAATTGCTCATCACTGGTTGCAATCTCAAATGGGCTCCCAATCTGATCACAATTGGAAGAGAAACACTGAAGGCTGTGGGCATATGAGCTCACGAGTGAGGCCAACAAGCAAGGTCTGTCAATTAACTATCATCAAAGTAAAAGAAAAAAAAAACAGAAAGCTAACAGCAGTACCTAACAAGCATTTGCTTCCATAATAGAAGTTTATATATACAAGTATATAACAGTATAAAAATCATAGTATATAAATTATGAAATTGATAAACCCATCATCCGGTTCACTTACGGCCGTCGAAACAGTAAGAAGTAGTTTGGTAGCTCATAAATAATAGGGTAAGAATATTAATAAAAATAGTGGCCTCAGGTCCACGTTGGTGGGGTGGGGTGGGGGAACCAAATAGTTTTGAGGTTGTTAGTGGGGGAATTAAATAGCCTAAGGAAGAGAGGGAAAAGGGATTCTTTTTGGTGATTCTCTAAATCCATTGGCCATAGCCGGGAGAGCACCAGCCTCTCGAAAGCTGGAAAACCCTTGTAATTTCTAGAATCAGTGAATACCTATCACTTTTGCATTTCGAAATTGACGGATCTGTTTTGAGTATATCATAAATTCAGTTGTATTTTTTTATAACCTGTTGCCTAACCCTCGTTTCTTCCAGAATCATCTCGAGTCCCATCATAGCTATCGACAAGCGTACTTATTTAGTCTTGGCAATTCTTGGTCAGGCACAATGTTCAGTGAAAGTTTACTTGTAGACTTGTTGTGTTGAAGCCAAACATGATTTTTCTGTGGAAGTTCCTATGATGATTGAGAAAGTTGCTTTATATGATTGCCATGCATTTCACATTCCCAACACTTCTAAAAAATCCAAATCAGTTCAGTATCAAGTATGTGTTCTTATCTAAACCTTTCTTGATTGTGTCCTTTGCTGTATGCATTGCCAAATATATCCCGGGAAAGCAAGGCTCTCCTCCCTGCCTTACGAGTATCAAGAAAATATGTCAAATGGTTAAGAGAATCTTGTAGCAATCTTGTACTTTATTAATTTTCTATTATAGGTTTCTAATGCTACTTCCTTTCCTGCCTTTGTTTTGGGCATGTGCAATTTGTCCAACCTTCATTTATAAAAAAGTTCCTCAAAATGTTTATATGTTTAAGGAAGCTCTAAAGAGTTGGCAACAAAGTAGCAAATCTAGTGACTTTGGTCTTACTAGATCTCTTGTATTTGTTTGTGCCTTCTAGTCATCAAGAAGGCGCATGTGGGGTCATGTAAGGGGCTATCTTTTTTTTGGATTTACACCCTGCAATGGCCTTCAAATTGTTGCAGGTCTGTAAATATATAGTGAAGAATGAAAAGACTAAAAAACACAAAAGAAAAGGAGATCTATGTTCTTTGCTTCGACACCACATGAGCATACATGAGATAGAAGATCAAGGCTTGTAAACTGCACTTGATAGCTGCAATGTAGTCTCATAAACATACATCCAAAATCCCGAAAGTACATTACACCTGATACAGGATACATATGAAGAAAACGAGCACTTCCTACCTAACCATCATGTTTGTTCTTTCTTGCAGTGGTGGATATTTTATTGCTGTGAAGGAAGTCTCTTTGCTTGATCAAGGGGAGCTGGGAAGGCAAAGCGTTCTGCAACTTGAACAGGTAAACGAGGCCTGTGTCTTCTACTACTTTTACATTTCAGTACGTAGTTATGATATGATCTCTCTGAATGGCTCTATCACCACCTATCTATTGCTGACCCCCTTATTCTGATCTCTGTTTATTTGTCCAGGAAATTGCTCTTCTAAGTCAGTTCGAACACGAGAACATAGTGCGATACTATGGGACAGATAAGGCACTGCTCTCTTGCTTTCACTTTATGATTTTGATGCTTTCCTAGATTGTTCACGATATGTATTAAATGGTATGTTTTCCCCCTTCAGAAATCAGTCTCTCTCCCCTAGACCTAGACGGGGATATTGATGGCGGGTGTTAATGAAGACTTCATCATGTGTTAGCTTTATAGAACCCACGGAATATTGACATATTGTCGTAGTCTATAACTGATATAATATTCATGTGTCCATCATCACCAGAGGAAATATGTCTGCATGTTACTTTTTAAGTAATGTATGAAATTCTTCCTTCTTTGTGCTGTCTGTATGGTATACTTCTAGTCGTGTAGCAGACAATGAAATGTGGAAGAAGAAACAGCAATAGGACAGTCTGCCACACTACTTGAGGCCTATAAGTTATTTTCATAGAGTAGTAGAAGCTGAAATGTTTTTCTTCCTTAAACCTTATTGCCAGGGTTTTGTCATTCTTAAGAAAAAGATGCATGGTTTCTTCTATATTTCATTGTCTGTTCAATGTCATAGTCGTGTACTTCTAGTCGTGTAGAAGACAATGAAATGTGGAAGAAGAAACAGCAATAGGATAGTCTGCCACACTACTTGAGGCCTATAAGTTATTTTCATAGAGTAGTAGAAGCTGAAATGTTTTTCTTCCTTAAACCTTATTGCCAGGGTTTTGTCATTCTTAAGAAAAAGATACATGGTTTCTTCTATATTTCATTGTCTGTTCAATGTCATAGTCAACGCGGAAGCTTTGCTTATAAGTTGGACCTGCCATATGCATCAGGAATTCCCCCAATTTCGAATGCTCAGCTAAAGGTGTGGCCCATAAGTTGTTTTCTGTTTTATTTTCATTTCTGCATGGAGTATCATAAATGTTCCATTTGAGCAGAATGAATTGGGGGCCCTCCTCTATATGACTAATTGTATTGTATTATAACTGTTAGCCAACCTAGAATACTTTTTACAGAAATTTTTGTAAAAAAACTAGAAAATACTTCTTCACAGATTCCTTGTCAACCAGGAAATTTATGTTTATGCATGATGTGCCTTGCAGGACGCGTCAAAGCTGTATATATTTCTTGAGCTTGTAACAAAAGGTTCCCTTTTAAGTCTCTATCGGAGGTACCATCTTCAGGATTGTCAAGTTTCTTCATACACACGGCAAATCTTACATGGTCTGAAGTATCTGCATGATCAGAGTGTGGTACACAGGTATTGCAACTGAAAAGCTGTCCTTTCCATGTTAGGTTGTAATTGATATTGTATCAGGCCTTCTGCTGTCTGTATGTGAACATTGTTTTGTTGGAACTTGTATATTGCATCTATCTCCCGCATTAAAGTACCAAGCATTCACTTGATCATCTTACAGTCATTGATGTGTCCAAAGCTTTTTTTGAGGATACTAAAACCATGTCCTTAATGGAAAGATATATTTTTTTCTCCTGAAAGTGGATGACCCTCCTGGAAGTGTAATGCGAGAATATTACATTAAAATAGAATTATCTTCAACTGTAAATAGTAATAGTGCAGTAACATGAGTTTTATCTCTTCCATATCATTTACAACTAACTCAAGCAAGTGTTTGTCCCATAGATGTCAATTAGTACATGATGGGAAGAAAAGAAGGGCATAGTGGAAATTCTGCAAAGCTATCATTCTGAAAACAGTTATTCTTGTCTGAAGATAAAATTATACTAATATCCGATTGGATTAATGGGACATATACTGTTTCAGGTGAAGTCGATGTTTAGGAGATTTCATGTTATTATAAAGTGTTTGATTGATACTTAGGAATCCAAATCTTTAATCTATTTCCATACCCAGCAGTAATTAGGAACAGGAAGATTAGGTTAGGTATTGTGGATATTAATATATTATGTTTCACGACAGCAATGACTCTCTTGAGGCATTTTTTGTGCCGTTGGCTATCATTATAATTTCATTTTTGTTGAATTACAACATCCGCATCCATTTATCTTGGATATATCCAGCTCCAAATTTCCAAAATAAAATTAGAAAACAAAATATTTAAAACAGATATTGTTATATTTAACCCGAACTTCAATTTGCATATAAAAGTTTCATCTTATTTGTAATTTCCAATATGAAAAGCCATGTAAGAGTTCTAGTTAATATATTTAATTTCAATGGCCTACTTTAGTAAATATAATGTATGATATACATAACTATAAGTTATTAGATAAAATCCTCACCTGACAACAATATTTATTCAAAAGAATCTACTCGATATCTTATAGTCTCGACATAATCTAAGCTATCACATTTTCAAGAATATAAATGAGTATATCTGCATGTGTATCCTGTTGTAGCATATGCGGATACAAATAATATCTGTCTTTTGATAACCTTTGCATTGGCCAAATATGGGTTGCTGATGGATATTAGATTTTCGAATATAAATTTGTAGCTAGCATGGACTCTATTTTGGTAGTAGTACCTCATTGTTTCTATTCGATTGTGCCTTGCACAATATTCAGTTATTTATACATGATTTTTCACATAAATAATAAATGCATGCATACTTCAAAGTCCTTTACACCCTTTTCAATTAAACCCCAATTCTTTCTCTCTCCCTCTCTCCCGTATATTCATTATCCGTTTCATACATATCCTCCCTGACTCCCATATATACATACATACATACATACACATAATTGTATGCATATGCACACCATCATTTCTTTATGAGCCATGGGCTAATCTATGGAAGCCATCAAACTTACCACATCTGCATGTAAAACACACATTCGACTAAATGTGTGATGTACACTGGACCAACTTGATTAAGATAGAATTGAATTTCCTTCTCTAAATCGAATGATTATAATAGTATTTCAGCAATTCGAGAAGCTGGAGGTCTCCCAAGACTAGCTCCCAAAGTTGGTTACAAAATTCTCGATACCTCCCTACTTCCCTTATCTATATTAAGTAAAGCTACTAATCGACTTTCTACCAATGCTTCACCTACTTGTACCAATGCACTAACTGCTCGTACTCCCTACCCCAGCCCACCCTGTTAAACTTATTGATTTCCACACCCAGCCACCTATTTTGACCCCAATACCCAGGGTATAACAATTCTCTCTCTCTCTTCATACCTAAAATTTCTCATCTGAAAAATTATATAAATGGTAAATGATGGTAATTTGGTGGTGGTTGTTGATTAAACACATCTCATTTGTGAAGCTTCTTTTCATTCCCTCCACTTGCAAATTATGTAGACGCCCAAATGATTTTTGAACTTCTGGCATCTTGTCACGTGTGGGCTTCCAATATCAAAATTTTCTTGCTTGTTTTTCAGGGATGTAAAATGTGCAAACATATTGGTTGATGCTAATGGCTCAGTGAAACTTGCAGATTTTGGGTTGGCAAAGGTTCCTCCAATCTTCGTTAATTAGGTTTTAAAATTTGTGGCAATTGCTCTCTGTCTCCTCCCTTAAACCTTTCCTTGTCTTGTACAGGCCACAAAGCTCAATGATGTGAAGTCTTGCAAGGGAACCGCATTCTGGATGGCTCCTGAGGTTTGTCTTGATATGTTCTTTTTCCCACAACTGAAAGTATTAATATTTGTGACTGTATGAATATTTGTGTAGTGAATTAGTCGTTGCGATTGATAGATGATATATGATATAGCTATTGGCTTGTATTGTTTTTTTTTTGTTTCTAGGAACATTTGGCTCTTTATTTAATAGCAGTAGATTTTGACAGTCAGAGTAGAGAACCAAATCTATAAATCATAAGAAGTTATTATGTTGATGTGATACAAGGCTAGTTAATTCACATTCTTGTAGTTATATGTGACACTTGATGAATAAATTTACATTTCTGCATATTATGAGTTTTCATCACTTGTTCTGTTGTTCATGACAGAACTGTCAATCCCTAGTTACATCTTCTGTATGGAAGTTTCCTAGCTTACCTGTGTGATAAACAGAAAGATGCTTGACGTGGCCATGTTGTCTAAGATCATTTAAATTACAATGGAGTCTTGAGGCCATCTTTTGTCCCTTTGTGTTCCTTTCATCAAGCATCCACTGCTTTGCTAACTCGTACAAGTTAAAACACAAGATATTCTTTCAATGTGAATTTTCACTTTGGATTTTGGGACCACACCTAATGCAGTCTCATATGCCCCTCATTCCATTATAAATATTTCTATGTTCAGATTATTCTCATTCCATTATAAATGTCTCCATGTTCAGATTGTTTTAAAAATAGAAAATACAATCACTTATACTCTTGTTCCAATATCCTAGCTAAAATTCCCTGATGATTACTTGCATCTTAGTTGTCCACTAACCAATATCTTTACCTTGTTCTTGTATCATCCATACGCTTCAATGTTTACCACAATAATGATGATTATCACAATAAGAATAAATTATTATTTAGACTAGATGCAGCGGGATGAGCTGAATAACACTTGTTCAACTTAAACTTCATTCGTATGCATAGGAGAAGGACCTGAGTTTTAGACTCTAGACTGTATTGGACGTTATTAGCAAGTGATGATAGGAATTTGAAGTAAGTAGTGGAAGGTGTTGAAATTGCAAACGTTTAACAATTACTGAACATGTTTCTCATTCATCTCATTTCCTAACATGCGCGAAAGTCGACCAATACTTTATCCATGAGGAAGCAACAGATCTTTAGATTGTAAACCCTCAATTGTTTGAACTTCCATAAGATGGATGGCATGAACATTATGAGGTTAAATGCTGGTGGCAATATTTCATGTGGAGCCTTATGGGTAGCGGAGAGGAGACTGTTTCATATGAATCAATATTTCACTAAAGCAATCACCAACATCAACCTAACTGCCAATCCTCCCTCTCTGACTTCCGATGTTAGAGATGTCCTGATAATAGCATCCCACGTAGGCGAAATCATTAGACTCCCTCGAAAAATCTTGTTCCTGCGGCACCTTAACATGTTGTGGGTCTTGTTTTGCAAGCGGTATTGTGATTGTCGTCCTTTGCTTGAGTCACGAACATCATTCCATTGTTGTTATCGTCACTGTTGCATAAGGTCATCACCTCTCATCAAGTTGTATTTGATGCTTGATATGAGTTGCTTAACTCATGTGATTCATCATTCATCTGTTTATCATGATTGTATCTTGACCTATTCAACCTAGCAAAAGATTTCAATACTTCTGAGGATAAAAGATATCATCATTCTGTCAGGGAATCTTGCTCTGCAAGAGTAAATACATTTAAGATCTCGTCTGTGTGTGGTATGATTAGATGTAGAGCATAGATGATAGACCCACTTAACTACTACTTGAAGACACAACCCCTATAAGATCTATAAGATGGTTGCAGAACTAAGCTATCAACTGTTAGACATCTGAATACACGAATGTGAGTTAATGTCAACACCTTACAGTGTCCATTACACTGAGGCATCTCAATGGAGTTTCTGGTATAAGGTATTTTGTATTTGTGTCAAGGATGCTATGGATTAGAAACATTTGTAATGGAGGAGGACCTGACAAAATTACTAACTTCTGGGCTGCAGATTGAGCAGACCATCCAACTTTTAACCAGTACTGTGGTAACCTCGTTTTTTTGAAGAGCAATAAGCGACAGATTGTTTCTTTGCTCTACTAGGACTGTGGGAGGCAATATGGTTCCATGGCCGATGTTGCTTGTGAATTGTCCTGGAAACTTATCCTGCTTGGCACTCTTTGCGGTAAATAGATTTGTAATCCGTATAGCCAAATACCAATCATTCTATGAGAGAAGCAAACATATAGAGCTCAATGTCATCGTCAGTTGAATCATGTTGCTTGTAATATGACCAACCCTCCATCTATCCAAGGTGTTCATATCTGAAGAATACCAATTAGTTGCCATTCTAACGAAGTCCCTATTGAGGACTCAGATCGATTTTCAGGGGAGTGTTAGTTGTAGTATATCCGTTTATATAACCATTAAGTATGTTTCTGTTGTTTTTATCGTTTGTCTTTCTCAGCACAGGAGCATGCCTTGTGTAAATTATTTAAATGGCTTCGCCCTCAATAATAGTTGTCTATTCAAATCCTAAATTCTTTGACATGATATAGTATGTATCTAGGATCTCAAACAGAAGAAACAACAGATCTTTATATTGTAAACCTTTAATTGTTGTAAGGCACTCATTTCATTCTGGGTCAATGAACTTTGCAGGTTGTTAATCTAAAAAATAATGGGTATGGGCTTGCAGCAGACATATGGAGCCTTGGGTGCACCGTCTTGGAGATGTTGACACGCCAGATTCCGTACTCCCCATTGGAATGTGTATGTTTATTTTCTCTATAAATCAATGGATGCTTGCTTGCTTGGCATATTTTGCTTTGCTTATTTAAAGAGTTTGGCTTGTTAGATCAGGCATCTGCTAAACTTTATCTTCAGACCTAGCGATTCCTCTGTTTTTTATCCTTACCTTGGTAGAACAGAACAGTCTGAGAAGTATGTTTTGTGTTCTCCCATTAATATCATCTTTCTTCTATGTACTGAGTTGAATATGTTATAGCTTAATGTCATCTCTCTCTGAAGTATGAGTTAACGATCTTTGGCATATTTTCCACTTAGAAAACGAAAGTGTTATTTGTCTAGATGAATATACAATGGGCACATCCACAATAATTGATACATTTATAGTGTGACAGGGACGATAATTGTTTTTAAGTTACCATCAGTGGTTTCAGTTCTATATCTGTGCATTGAATTTTTTTTGTATACACAAGCTTTCATGTACATCTTCCATGTTTGCAATATTCATGTAGTATTAGTATCCCTGCTACTGTCTAATCTGGTAAAATCATCATAAGCACTTCTTTGCATTGTTGCTACGAATCGTATTGGCCTGCACAAGCTCGTGCACGTAGCCACGTACATATATTGAGTCATGCAAAATGGGCAAACACAAGTGTAGTGTTTAATAAAAATGGATCAAGTTGCAGTACGAGATGCTGGTACAAACTTCTAAGGTACTCAAGAAAAACATTGGCAATGGTATCCGAAACCCTATTGGTTAATGCCTCCAAACATGAGGCACTCTCCTGGACATGGAAACAAACAGATAAGTTCAATTGACTACTAAGACCAGAAAATGCCCAAGAGACTTTTTTGGCCATGAATACCTTGTATATTACTATCGAGAAGCTAACCAACTAGTTCTTACTATGGATAGGGAAAAGTAATCGAGCAATTTAAAGCTTATAAATGAATGAATATTCTAATACACAGAAGAGTCTTCGCCTGGAATAACAGGTATGTATAGCACATTTGAGAGGCTAAAGGGGCCGTTTATTAAACACTTACCGGGTAAGCTCTTACCAATATCACTTACCTTACCAATTGAGCATGGCAAGAACCGAGAAAATGACCCGGTAAGAGGGATAGCAAGAACTGAGAGTCTTACCCGGTGAATGAGGGAAAAGACTCTTACCCGGTAAGCTCTTACCGGGTTGAAGACGCTTGCTTACCAACAATCCATGTTGATGGCCGAGAATGTTACACGATAAGGTAAGTGTGATGGTGATGTCTCCTGCCGGTAAGTGTTTGGTAAACAGCCCCCAAGTGTGTGTTCACATTTACATGTCCACTACCATGGGGCCTGGTGGAGCCATTATCTTAATAGGGGAAGTGTGAAAGGAGGACAATATGGATGAAATTTTATGCTTGGTTATGCAAGTTCATAGTACCCATGTTTGTAAGCTAACAAGTAGGCTTATTCGAGTTTCTGCTGTGGAACCTTCAACTGGTCAAACTGTCAATCCTTTGAACAGTCTGTTATGATGCATTCAACATTGATACTTGCATGATTAAGCAGATGCATCCAACACAAATAACAATGGGACCCCTGCCTGAACTGTCATTGTATATTCTACCAAAACCTTTCCTGAATGACCTCCTCTATAAAATCCTGTAAACAGAAGAAACTTGAGCTTCAGCAGCCAAACTGGACTCAATAGTCATGGGATCAAGACAGAGAACCCGTGCAATGAAGCGGACAAACTGGAAAATATCAAACCCATTAATTACCCCAAGGGGCAAAGAATGCCAAAGTGCAGGGGCCATACTGATAATTTTTCATCCCTGGTTCTTTCCTTTGCTCCATCATCAACAGCAGCCTTACAGTAGACGCAACCAGAAATTTAGTAATAACAACACGAGACATGAGGGTAGCAAATTAAATTTAGGTTTAGCAACCCATAAAAACAATCTGTAACAAGTGTGCAAAATGAAAGAAAAGCTAGGAGGTTCCAAAGCAATCAACCAAATAAATACGTTTAAATCAATCACACCAGCAGGAGGAGATACGCCTGATGGTCTAATGTAGCTTAGTAGAAAAACACAACAACAAGAGCCTTAAATCAGGTTTGCCTAATCCAGATTATGCAAAGACTAAAAAAAGCAGGTTTACGGCAACCTCATAAGTCCCTAATCCTAGCTGCAATCTAAACAGACCAACCTAGCAAGTCAGTCCACCAAAACACCCTTGTGAGTCAGACCACAGTCCAAAAGGAGACCTATTTTAAAACCCTAAAGGTGACACTGTTCACAATATAGCTCAGACAATGTCAAACACTATCAGAGGATTTATGTATAATCCAGTCTAAGCAGCTGTGGTTGCATCTAGGTTATCAGAGCCTTCTTGTCAGAAACCAGAGTTGTGAAGACATCAAAGCACTGTAAAGCTGCTGTTGGCAGTGCAGTATGGTGGAATTTGGTTCCTTGGTATTGAAGGCCTATGCTTTGATAGCATGAAAAGTAAGCAGGCCGAAAAAGCTCATTGCGTTATGGAGAACAAGGAGAATTTGTAGAATATACTGATTGTCCTATGGACCAAAAGTCAAACAAACAAGAGTACCTTATATGTCTAAAGGAACTAATATAGATATTGGTTTCACAATATAGATTCTTGAAGTTGGCTCTCTGTGCTAGAATACGTGCTTTGCTTATCTTCAAAGTCGTAGTAGGCAACAATTACATAAATATTGCCATCTTGCAGTAAACAGAAGTGATTGACAAAGCTTCGTATCTGGTAACGTGAACTTGAAAATTTTATAGATATTTTCTGAAGGTTCAAATATTTTTTCCTGGTTCTCTATGGTTACTATGCTCTTTTACTATTATAATTCTGTTTGTAAGTTAATCAATCTATTTCCTTTTGGCTATAACAATACTTTAATTTCTAAATATCTTAAAAGTCGAGTCAAGTTTACAAACATAATTGAGAATTTTATAAAGGGTTTGGTCAGTATTTGTCCATGTTCTTTTAATTCACAATCTGAAAGTATAAAGATTCTGGTTTGTTTCTGTTGTAAACAGCATTAGTGTTAGTAACTTGTTGAGCATTTATTCATGCTTTGAGGTGGCGTGCATTATTTTTTGAACTGTCTAGGCTAATTTGCTTGATTTTTAAACGTATTATTGAGCCTCTCTCTCTCTCTCTCAGGCGCCGGTGCATGTGTGGTTCCTGTAGTTTAAAAAGTTAGCAAATTTGGTGTGCCCTTGGCAATTCGATGCATTTGTTGTAAGGTATTTGACAGCATGCTATTCTTGTGATGAACAGATGCCTGCATTATTCAGAATTGGGCGTGGTCTTCCTCCGCCTATTCCGAATTCTCTTTCCAGAGAAGCAAGGGATTTTATATCCCAGTGCCTTCATGTTAATCCAAGAGATCGTCCAACTGCTACTCAGCTCTTAGACCATCCATTTGTTAGGAGGCCACTTCCCTCGTTCTCAGACTCTGTATCTGGACACCCCTGGAAACGGCAGACGTGAAGTCGAATCAAACAAGAATGAGGTAAATAAATTATTTAGGCTTTCTGATTTTTCCACTCCTGTTGATGTCAATTCACATCATTACTCCCTCACCCATATCCCCAAACTTATAAGGATTTAACGAGTCAAGAAAACTAAGCTTTTCATAACAACGAACAAGCTGTCTAAAGGCCGATGACTTTGTCTACCTTTACCTCAATGTGATAGATCTAGAAAATCCCTGTAAACAAGTGTTCATGTAATTCCTGAACATGAGGATTTTGTAATAAAAGATGAATCCCCTTTGGCAAAAGCTTTACAAGGACTATTGTCTGATAATGAGAAAAAAAGCAGCCATAACCATGTATATGCATATAGACGGACGAGCATCCAATTGGTAGAAGATCTCAATCAATATCATTAACTTCTGAAGGTATGTGATGTCTCTTGACATAACCAACCATCAATTAACAACCCCTTGTAGTGAAAAAGTATCTCCAAATGAAATAACCGTAAATGCAGAAAGGACGTTGAATGAGCCTAGAAAAGCTTTATGAAATTGAAGTCACCATCGTTATCTATACTTGTGTATTCTTTTATGGCTTGCTTTCCCATGACAGAAGGAAGCAGAGTATTAAATAATTAGGTGGTTAATGATGAAGCTACTTCAATTTCTGGTCTTGTTGAAGTTTTTGTGGGAAGAGGCTTTTCTTTGCTCCTGGAGATGTATGTATGTATGTATGTATGATGCTGTGAGGAATCTCTGTAGTTGGTAAGAAGATTGATTGTGGTTTAGTTTGTACATCAATTCAATTCTTTCGGATGAATAAAAAAAATTGTTTGTTAGGAGGTTTAGTTTGAAATGTAAAAGTTAAAAACACCAGTTCAGTTCCGATTATGTTGTTTAATGACAAAGTAGCTTTCTTAACTACACCAATCATTCTGTTATCCTATTCTATGTATGTATCTATCTATTTGTCGTGCCGTATCATCTCAACCATCAATGCTCGTTCTTCGCTAATTTAAATCAAGAATTTTGCATTTTAGCAAGATACATTTTCTAGTATTGTGAGCTAAGATCGAGTGGGGCTGTTGTTTGGCTTTTTCCATGTCCAAATAAGAAAGAAAATAAGGTTAAAAACGTACGATCCATGTGAAGTTGACATTTTTTTACCAATGATTCATATACGAATCATTTATTATTCATACGTTCTTGAACATTTTTATCTTCCTTATTTGAACGACATCCTGTTTATGCTTCTGATAATGCCCGCCATCCAGCATCTCTGAGTGTTATAGCTAACTAGTACAATTAACATATATAAAGAGAGCAGGTACGATATCCATCTTCATGTACACAATGGATGATATCATTTTTGGCACTAGAATTTAAAGTAAATTTCATATACAAACTCATGATACACCAAATGGGTAATAAAGGGCATGCTCACATTCACAAAGATAAACGATAACCAAAAGGCCATAAATGACGAGAGTGAATCACTTTAGCTTCAAAGGTTGTGTTTTACTATCCCAATCCCATAGACGAATCATGAACATGGACATGTACAGGTGCGATTTAACAATATGATTCTGAAAACCACAAATCACGTCCTCTTACTCCGAGTGAGAAGTCCAATAAACAAGCCCGCTGCATGCAACATCATCATCCAGATTTTTAATATTTTGCAAGAGAGAAGTACGTACAAAATCTTTGAGCCAAAACAAACAATTACCTAATTAACACAAGCACACACTGCAAAACACCAGCAGTTCCAGTCCAAGCTGAAGGGCCTTCTGGCACGAGTGCATCCTGTATCAACAACCCCACTGATGCTGCCAAGGAGACGAAGGATACCACATAGGCCAAGAAAAGCCAAAGCTTCAACCTGCAAACGTAAGAGATTTGTGATATCAAGCACATTGATGATAAAAATACTTGGGTAGATTAAAATTTTAGCAAGAAGCTTTAAAGGAAAAAGATTTATAGGCCACATGTGATATACAACTTTATCTTAGAGCCTGTTTGTTTTTATTGAGCTTAATGGGACTCACAACTTATTCACTTAACTATACATGACTGTTTGGTCGTGGCTTATTGATATACAAAGTGGCTTATTCAGTAAGCTTCTACGAGGGGAGCTTTATGTAGAAAACCAAGTTTTTTTTTTCCAAACCTGCCCCTTTCAATTAAAAAAACACGCTCCTTTCATGAAGAAGTCCTTCCAAACAAAAACCTTCCCAACCTATAAAGACAGATTAATCCACAACTTCATCCATACAAGATTTAATGGAAAACCAACCAATCAGCTTAGTCAAGCTTAACAGCCAATCATAAACATAATGTGAACATATTGCATGGAGTGATCAACGGGATCTTTTGGACAGCTACCAGTTCAATGTCTTTAGTAGTAAATTTATCACACGCAACCTAGAAGCCAGAGAGATGTGAAGCATAGAAAGGATGTTAATGCAGGCGTGTCAGACCTAGAATGCATCACCTATTTAATAGAATACTTAAAACTCGGCTGAAACCAAAAAGGCCGAGGAAAATAATGCCACACGGAAAAGTTAGCGAGAAAGGACATACTCAACAAGTTGAGGTAACAGTAAATCAGAATATTATATAACAAGAAAACTGCTTGTGAGAATAATGTCCCAGTTTTTAAGCACAAGATCGAGTGATGATTGGTCTCGGTCCATACTATCGCAATTTAATCATAGGACTAAACTTGCCCTCCTTGTTTCATTAGCTAAGATTAGTAAATAGCATATATAATAGTAATAGTAAATTTTACGGTTCGTGTTGAGTGTGCCCTTCGCCCTCAGCTAGTTGCCTTCTTAGCCTCTAGTCCCAAGGAAACTCCGAATACAGGCCTAGATTGTTCAGCCTAGATCGTTCAGGCAGGTGGCCCAGGTAACACAAGGATTTGCACCATATACTCAGGGGGGGGGGGGGTTGGTTCGCAGAATGGAATTTGATGGAATTGGAATCCATCGAAGGAATTTGACTTTGAAGAAATTGGAATGGAATTTGACCACGCGTGTAGTTGGTAGGAATTCACTTCTTTCACTTAAGCCAATAAATGATGAATTCCTTAAATTGTGGAATTCAATGGAATTCAAAACGACTCCATCATTTTCATAATGTAAACCAAACATAGGATTTGGATTTGGTCAAAAAAATTATCCATTCCAATTACTTCAAAATCCATGAACCAAACGCCCTCTCACTCCCCCTAAGAGATGTGAGAGGTGGAATCTTCTAGTTCTTCCTATTTGACCCGCAACCGATTGCGGAAGCTACCGAAACTCAAATAAAAAATGAAGTAAGGAATAAGATAGATGGAATTGACCTTGCACACAGACTCCTGTGACCAATGGCCCCCTAGCTGAATAGGCATACGAAAACTACTCGACCGGACCAGAGTAAACAACAATGTCGAATCAGGCAGAGCTCAAACAAAGCTCTATTCATTGCACAATTATATAGTTTTGCTCTGTAACACCAATACTTTAATACGACGGGCAGAGAGTTCTTGGGAGGGAAAGGGTTCAATGAACCTTCATAAATTTAATAGATTGATAACCTTCTGCTGTCATTGACAGGGTTGAATACACTTTGATTTGAAATAGAAAACTACTTGGTCACTTCCTTACTTTCAAGCCCATAACTCCAGACATGTTCTCATGGAAAATAACTAACAATTTGACCAGTTCTTTGGAAAGAGCACCCACTACGGTCTTGCATATCAATCCATGAACTTGGGATTCGGTCTGGGCTTGTGCAGGTATTCTTGGCTTATCAAGTGGCCTTATTAACATATCAATGGGAAAAACTAGACAGGTATAACCCACTTTTCAACCCCCCCCCCCCCCCCCCCCCCCCCTTCACAACAACACATGCAATTGAAAATTAAAAAATTTAGAGCAGGATGAAAGTGTGGAGAATATTTTGACAAGACACGTCTTAATCATTCTCGAGAGGAGCATTAATGCCACTGGTACCACATCAGAAGTTCCTACTTGTTTTTATTATAGGAAAATGTTGGATTCATGTTTTTTTATTGGACGAATCATTGCAAAAATATAGGGGAAATTAATAGGATTCACTATGGTTTTTATGATGAAGCAAAGGCATATATTAGAGTGCAAACAGAAGCAATGCAGTAGGCTATTGAGGAAAAAGAAATTCCTTACAATGTATGTGATTTTTATTTTAAGGTATGCATGCTGGCATAGTAACAAGCATTGACGTATCTACAGACAAGAGATTTTTCCCATCGGGATAGGGTTACACCAAGGCCTTATGAATGAGCTCATGAGAACATAAGAGATGATATAATCTGCTGTATGCTTTTTTGTCGATGACATCATGTCAATTGATGTCAACATACAAGATGTTTTCCGGCGTGGGAAATATGTAGAATCATCAAAGGTCTACTTAACTCCAACAACTTATAACACAGAGGGACTGTACACACATTAGGTTGAACAAAACCAAAATTTCGTCAACTGAAACTTTAGCGATACTGATAGAAAACCAGAAGTGCAATAAGCATGTTAGAACAGGATGTGGTTTGATTATTATATTTTGTTATTTGGGATGTTTACACAAAGAATGGGTAGATTTAGAAGTATTGTTTCATAGGATAAAACTGGGAGGGGTGATGAAGCTTTGGGGTCTTGCGTGATCAGAAAGCCATACCCAAGCCAGGAGGTAATTTATGTAAGATGACAGTAACACTTGCCATGAGTTATGTTAGCCATTTTGTCAGGCCTACATACACATGAAATACGATGGCTCCCAGCTGCATAGCATGAGGGGCCACACAGCAGGTATAGGATTGGAAATGATGATCCTGGGAGAATGATGGGATGACATCATCAAGGAGAAGCCAAGGCAACACTAGTTGACAAGATATTTTACAGGGTCTTGTTACTCTATTTATTTCTTAAGGCTCATGGCCTTTGTTTAATGTAAATGTTCTTTGATAACCTAACACTGGACAACACTAAGGGACACATCAGCAGGGCTACATTCTTTTAACCCTATACACTTCCAGAGTAACAGAGCCAAGGCTTTTGATAATGAACGCATAGCCATGCCTACAGACAATCATCAATAGAGTAGGCTTACATCTGTAACCCACCACCTTCAAGCACCACAAACAACTCCGTGCCCTCACCGCAAATACCCTTGTGCCACCTCGCTTGTCTAGTGCTGAGCTGTGAGATTATTCTCATGTTACTTACCTTTATTTAGTTCATCCACATAATGTGATTTCTTCTCATTTGTCAAAATTTTGTGCAAATGTACAAAATCAGTTTGGCACTCGACCTTCGTAATGATAGTTTTTCTAAACTCATGGGCATGTTTGGAATATTACATGAATTTTCATGTGTCTACAGTCCACAACAGAATGGCTTTGTTGAACGCAATAACATGCATTTATCAGATATTCCAAGCCCTCCATTGATTCATCATTCATTATAACATCCCTCATTGATCTTGGGGGGATAGAGTTTTGAGGGCATGCTACCTTATCAATCACATGCCCTCTACAGTTTTTACAAGGAAGGATTCCTCATCAAGTCCTTTTTCTTGGTATGCCACTTTTTCCAATTCCAGCAAAAATTTTTGGTTGTATATGCTATGTGCATAATGTTAGACTAGCAATGACTAAACTTGACCCTCACGCTATGAAAGTTTATTTGGGATATTCTAGATCCCAAAAGGGATGTCGGGGTTAAGATCCTTGTCAAAAGAATCTGGTCTATACTGTCTGCCGATACTGATGTCACCTTTCTTTAAATAAGGTATCTATTTGAATCCTCTGATCCGGATGTCTCTATACTTGCATATCCTAACATCTTGGTACATGTTCTAATAACAATAGTGGTGATCCAACGACTAGTATGACTTCACATGGGCCTCCCCCTAGTCAATCTCTCCACGTAGATCAAAGACTATGATTTTCTCGTTTTCCTTGAGTTTGGAAACTTTTGGAATGACCAAGAGTTTGTGATTACTCCATGTTCTTCTGACCTCAACATCGTAAAGTGATCATATGGTATTTTACATTGATGATACTGTTATAACTGGCGATAATAGGAGGGAATAGCGACTCTTAGAACCTTCGTTTAGAATGAATTTCAGACCAAGGATCTTGAAAATTCAAGTAGTTAGTAAGTATCGAGGTTGATCGATCTTGCAAAGAAATCTACTCTTGACATTCATGCCAAAACTGACATGCTTGATGGTCGTGATGCCGACTCTCCAATGATCCCAATCATCACGATCTATCCACACAAAGGAGAGCCTCTAGAAGATATTGGAAGATATAGAAGGTTAGTAGGAAAACTGACGATCTCAAGTTATCCGACTAGATATTGCCTTTTCAGTTGGTATGTTTTAGTCAGTTTATGTCCTTTCTTGCACCAGTCCCTAGGATGTGTTATGCATATCCTCAGGTAGCCTCCTTGTCTTCTCTACACTGGTTAGGGTCACACCTGACTAGTCGGGTATTCGATCACGAATCATGTTCCATGTCCCTATAGCCAACGATACACTACAAGATATTGCATCCTCTTTGGTGGAATCTAGTATTTGGTAGAATCTAAGATATAGTTTCCTTGCCTAATGAAGAATCTAAGATATAGTTTCCTTGTTTGATGAAGAATCTAAGTATCAAACTTTGCCTCGAAAAACATGAGAATTAGCATGGATCTGTTGTCTAGCACAAGAATCAAGCAAGCCTACAAGTAAGCTAATGGAAGTGTACTGCACCAATGAAGGCCACTTGCCGCATAACCAAAAACCAGATTTTCCACAAACGAACAAAGCACATTGAAATTGATTGTCACTTTGTTGCAGGTACTTCTTGAGAACCTTCAACTATCAATCCATTATGCTTTTCCTCAACTCATCAATGCCTTAACAAAACCTCTTCAAAGCTCTCAAGTCTCAAATTAACCCTATGCGTAATAAGTTGGGCATGCACGATATGTACGCTCCTGCTTGAGGAGAATTAAAATAGGTTTATGTCATTGTATAATGCATGTTTTAGGTAAGTATAGATGTATATAGTTGGCTACAACCAATCATTCCTATTGAGTAAGGGTCGGATGGTGTTTGCAAAAATGTCGGATGTTGATCCGAAAGTGACGATACAACAAAGGCTATTCGGTGTGAGTTGGAGTCTCTGGCATGGTTTTCTTAGTATTTATATGTTTTTCTTTCACCTTGAAGGATATACAAGATAGACGAGAATTACCTCTTTGGTTTACATGGACCAAATACCATGTGAGCAAATTGGGATTGAGAAGCATGCTTATTCCATTAACCAAGACAAGAATAAATGACATACAAAAAATGTCAACTAGCTGAAATAAGAGAAGTCCTAAAGAACATAAAGGTAAAATATCTATCAAAATGGCATAATCATCTTAAATCTAACAAGCATCTATATCACAATTTTTAATGTTAATCTTATGGAAGAGGTATACATGGATCAAAAGATTGTGCGTGATACAAGAAAGCATTTGCATTTCCCGACTTAGATTTAGTTTTCTCGGTTTTCTTAAAGCTACGAGATCTTTGGGATTAGCACAAAGTGGTTACGAGATTGGGGTGTGCATCATAGAAAGATATGGTAGAAGACTTGTATTGAGCTTCTACGTTGATATGATGATGATTTAGAGGATGTGCCTGCTATGATAATTTTCATTCAAAGGCATGACTTGAGAGACTCGGGGACTTGCAAGGAATCGAAATAGCTAGATCCCATCAAAGCATCTTCTATATATAAGGAAGAATATTCTTGACGTCTTGGTTAAGGTCTGCTTACTTGATATCAAAAAGAAAATTCTATGATGACCCTAAATGTCAAGTTTTACCAAAAAATGGTGACCTTAGATAGAGAACCCAAAAAAAATCCATCTTCCGGTATACTAAATCCTAATATTACATATTTTGGAGTACGGATATCCGATTTATGTCATCCCCTTGCAATATCACTAGCATGTGATGTTGCATGTCTTAAGATACCAAGGTTGCTCTAATCAAGGTCTTTTGTGTACAGACGACTCAAGTTGCCAATATTAAGATGTCAAAACATGTTATATATATACATATATAGCAAGCAGTCCATGAAAGGGCTCATTTAATTAAAAGGCAAGTAACAAGATGTTTTTTTCTTCTCTAGGTGTTAAACATGAATACCAAGCTAGGTACAAATAGTTTTTGGTGGACATGGATGCATGCTATTATAGAAAGGTTGAGAAATTCAATGTCCGGTTGATTGAGTCATATTGTGATGATGAGGTAATGATGCACATATTCAAGAGAGGAGACAATGGACCAATTAAGTACATTGGGTAAACTAACAATTAATTTGTGAGGTGGTTGGCACTGCTCTCACACTTCCTATTCAATTAGCCTCACGGAGGATAAGTAATTGACACATTGACAACACTCTTCAAGTTGACTATGTTTAAGATGCACATGGTCCAAGCAGAGGTATTCCGTATTCCACATATAGGATATCCATCTCATTTAGATTCATTTTTATCTTCCAGGTTCGCTTAAGGTTTCATACTTTGACCCCTTAACCACCTTATACTTGAGTTTTCCCACCATTATTAACAACAAACATATGCATTTTTGAGCAGATTTTTTAAGAACCTATTAGCTCAAAAATGCTTAAGCACATTTTAGAAGTGGGCATTCATGTGCAACATCCAATATATGTCCTATTATATAACCAATAGATGTGTTACCATGAAGTTTTCTGAACCACCGAGAGTTAGGGAGGTCCAATTACCAATTTACAAATCAAGCATGTCCCAGGTTCATTAAAGTATTGCTCACTGCTCTAACAAAATATTATACATGGTTCAAATAAGTGAATGATGGAGAAATTGTTCCCCTCATTACACATCGTATGCATCTAATAATAAGGATAAGACAAATTATCAATCCTTGTTCTATAATAGTTAAACAAGTCGACTTAAATGGCAGCACATAAGTAAGGTCCATGTATACACCTTCAAGCTTAGATTATTTAGTTTTGCAAGTTCCCTCTCCCCCTTATCTCGTCCTTATCCAACAACCAAAACCATATGTAGATGCCTCTCTTCATTCTCTCTAGTATATTTCCGGTTCAACCGTTCAAGAGATACAGATGTCGGGAATTATATTCTCATAAGGTAACTTCCATGCCAATGCTCCAAGGGTAATATATTGACAAGAATATCCCATTCTTAGGCTAAGCATCCAAAAAGAGTACGACTGATTGAACAAAGACTAAGCTTGCCTTGCAAAAGAAGCAACATAAAACAAAACATCACCACCAAAGATACAAGGTGGAAGAAGAGTGATTGTCCATCACGTCTCTACATGTCCGTGCATGGAGGGCTACATCAAAGAGGAATGATCTTTCCAGATAAAGATACAAGGTGTAACCAAGAATTGACTCCATGAAAATGATAAATTAGCATCCAAAACTATACAATGTTGCAGTGATGTATGTTCCTTCGGTAGACATCACCAAAGATAGCATCCCTAAGTCATGTTTTTCATGAACACTATAATGAGCATAAGAGCACAAGTAGCTTTCGGGGAAAAAGATGCACAACTTTTCCACCAACACATTCTTCAATTTATAAATTGTGTTTAGAATTTTGTCCCAATGCCAAAATCATGACTTGCACCCATTCTTCACCAAAGAGGCAAAGTAACAAAACACTTCTCCTAGGATTAATGTTTATATGTTCTCCGCCATTATTTCTTGATTTGACATTACATCAAAACTTATGTTACTTGTTTGTTATAGTCCAATTTTTCACTTTGGGTACATTTATACTCCCAAACTAACCGGTTTGAAGTTATTGATTGATAGGAACTTTAAGGTTTTATCATTGGCATTTCATTACGGGAACATTTATTATATATTCATCTTATGCACCTTAATTTGCTCGAGCATATGCCTGTCTTAAGCCGCTAACTATATTGTGGTACCATGACAACTATGGGAATACATATTTAACTATTGTACAAAATAAAAAGCATAGTAAATGAAGAAGAAAAAAAATCCAATTAAAGCTTACCATTTTGAAGGTCAGATGCCTAAAAGCGATAAACACAAATCATTTGATCCATGAACAAGCTTCAAACTCTATTTGGGATGAAAATTACATGAATTCACAAAATCCACCCTCATGCTATTAACAACTTACCATGATCAGGTAAAAGACTCACATCTAAAGTTATTATAGTACAATTTCCATAGAGAAAGAAGATTACTTTGTAGCAATGTTTACTACAATGAAAATAGAAGTATTGATCTACTATATTCATCTACAAATTGACTTCCTACTCCTCTATTTGTGCCCCATATTATTTAGGTTTTGAAACCCTTTTGTGAGAACTGCTTATGTTCAGCATATTCCGAAACCCCATCCCCACACCCCCCAAAAATTCTTCAAATATCGCTTTTTGAAGTTATAATCATAGCAAACAACTAGGGCAGCTGCCAAGCAAATCAATAGGACCAACAATAAAAATGGTACAAATTCTCTCCCAACCAGTCATCGTTGCAATGTGGAATACACCATCTGACTAAAATAAATATATATGTTTTTTGCAAACGGCTAGCACCCTAGGGGCTCAGCACTCGACTACACACAATCTAGCCTAGCCTCCCCTCCGTTGAGGGGGTATGTTGAGATCCCTCATTGGCTACTCAATCACCAACTACGTTGTGTTTATGAGTCTATATATGGATATAATATACTATATAGGGAGGTTCAAGAGAGAACCCAAAAATGGAGAACAGGATAACCCTTATATATAATAGAAGTTTACACGCGCAATGTAGGGCGATACATCTCGATTCCGAAGCCGATAAATCGAACCTTCAATCATGTTTCATGTTTCCTTTTATTTTATGTTCCTCTAAAATTTATGTTATGGTTTTTTGTGGTTTTGAGAGAGCCAAAGAGACATTAGTTTGTTATAACTTTTATTAGTATTGTGGTGTATTAGTAGGGTTCAACGCTTGTCTTGTATGTTATCATGTTTATCAGTTAATTTTGTTGACTCCCACGGGGGAGCTTTTAGAAGGTGTACCATGCAATAATGAATTGTAAACTTGAATTTATAAAAGATTTTAAGAACATGAGGTAAATGTTATAGAATATAGTAAATATATTAGTATGAACATATTCATGATCAAAATCTTGAAAATTTGGTTAAAGATATTGAAAAAGAGAATACTGATAAGGGTATTGAATTGAAAAGAATAGAATACTCATTTTTTATATAATTTGTTTAATCATAAAATTAATTATATTAAAGATAATTTAGATTTTAAAAAAATGAGGTAAATCTATAGAGCTTCCAAAACTTGATCCATTCATTTGGGAAGGGTAATATGAGTTTCCCAAAACCCTTCAAGCTTCCATTCTTATTGTTTACAGAAGAGGCAAAATAGGAAATTGAAAAAGAGAATACTGATAACGTTTGGTTTGGTTTGGTTTTGGTTCCTACACTCAACTCAACTCTACTACCCTAATCATACTCGCAGAGAAAAAAACATGTGCATGATTAAAGAAGTGAAAGAAGAAATCAAAATCCAGACTTAAGTTGGGGCAAAAACCAAAAATAATGAAAATAACAAACGGATACCAATCAGTAATTAATACTTACATGGATAGAATAATACAAGTAGATAATATAAAGAAGCATAAGCAAGTAAAGGGGTTGTACATTAAGAGAAATTAGCAAAATCTAAGCTAATTTGATGAGAAGCAAATTAATGCACTAAACTTCATACCTCCATTCGGCCTCTTCATAGGGGGAGTAGTCGATGTCCTCTCTTCTAACACAATTAAACATCAAAGCAGCGAGAGATGCAAATATTCCTACAAATATAAGACCATATCCCAAAAAAAAAGCAAACTAAATTCACATATTAGATTAAAAAGAAAAAGATCAGTCAACCAAAACCTAACAAGAGAAAGCGAGAGAGATAGAGAACCAGGAAGATAGTGGAGAAACGAGATTTTAACAGAACTGCACACGACGGCGTCGACCCAAAACCACCAGCCGGCTCCAAAAACGGCGCCGGCAACGCCTGGCCCGAATATTCCCCACAATTCAGATAAATCCATGGATCGACTCGGCTCCGCCTTGTTGGGTTTTTCTACAATTGAAAACAACCCAAGAAATTGTTTGAAAGGTCTATGAATCAGCTGACGACAATCGATCAATGGATCGATCAATATCTGAATCAACGGTGCTGCGCTGTAACTTTACTAGGCAGCACAGGAGGAGGACTATTTAAATGCAAAAGAATCGATCCCCGTTAGACATCTCCAACAACATCTTCAAAATTTCTCCAAAATGGAGAACTAAAATTCAAATTCTACATAAAAATTTACATCCATCTCCAACAGATTCTCCATTTTGGAGATGAAATCGTTACTTATAATATTAAAATATTATATAAATCTAATAAAATATTATTTATCTCTCATACTTATCTCATTTGAAGAAATCTTATTGGTAAAATATAATAAAAAAACAAATTTTCTCTCATGGTAATCATTTTTGGAGATTTTTGAGAGTTCTCCATATTTGAAGAAAATTACACTCTCTCCAACTTTCTTCATTTTAGGGAAAGATTTGGAGAATCTGTTGGAGTCCAAAAATAACTAAAATCTCCATTTTCTCCATTTTGGAGAAGCTGTTGGAGATGCTCTTAGTTTTCAAGTGATATATTAGTTTTGTTGATTCTATCATAAATAAATTGTAGAGGGTGTGTTAATTTCTATTTTGAAATCATATTTTTAAATGATATACTAGGCATATACATGTGCGATGCAGTGAAATGTGAGTAAAAAACGAACAATTAATGCTACTTTCTTATAGACATGCCATCAACAATAAACCATGACCTAAGAATCACAACTTATGAAACTCTAAACCCATAAAGATATTCAATAATTAGTTTATATTACAATTATTGACGAAAAAATTATAATGATATAATTTATAATAAGAATGAAAGGTATTTTACAATTATGTATTTTTAATATGCTAACGGTGAAAAAAAATAAAACGTATGAATAGAAAACAAACTAATTCACAGATATTCATAGTTTTTAATAGTACGGTTAAATTAAAAATATTCAATATTGAGCTCGTTTTGAAGGTATTGACGAGACGATTATAATGGTATAATTTGTAAAAAAAGAAACGTATTTTTTCATTGCATTTTTTTCCATATACTATTATTTGTGTTAACATAATAAGGGTGTAAAATAAAAAATGAAAAAACAAGGGATATAAAGTAAATTAAATAATTAATTATAAGAGTGGTAAATGTAACATTTAATTTTAATGGATTTCCAATTCCCTCTCACATCACATCTTATTTTATTTTTAATTCATAGTTACATTTTTTGTCCCGGAACTTTTTTGATGGATTTACTTTATACCTTTTAATTTTATATTTTACATTTTCATTATATTAACACATATAAGCATATATTAACTAAAATACGTTAAAAAAATAATTTTTAATTTTAACAAGTTACACCATTATAATCGTCTCGTCGATACCTTCGAAATAAGCCCAATATTGAATATTTTTTGATTTAATTATACTATTATTGCGTATTTTTTTATTCCAACAGATTCCAACTTTGATAATTCATTTAAATCAACATATTCGCGAGTACGAGTACGCTCTATATATTCTTCATTCACATCTAATCTACGTTTGTATGGGATAATCCACGATATTACATCTGGAAGTGCATGACGTGTCCAATGGTGTATGAGTGTGAGCATTGGTAATCTTCTTTTAATACCCAGTTAGTTCACCCATTAACTCTGTACGGATAGTGTCCCATGCATCTTCATGACCACCGAAACAAGTAGATATGACTCGAAATTCACAATTTCCATCGCCTAATACATTTTGTACTTGTGCGATGTATGAATGAAATAAACTCGGGATTTGATCAACATATGGAGTGGGGGGGGGGGGTTGTCGTTGGAAGTAGGAGCTATGTCTCGCTGATTCTTTATGACCAAAATATTTGGAGTTGATAAATGTTGGCGCGTTAGAATAACTGCGTTTACGAGGGTTTTCAATAATATTTTTATTTATTTCAAATCAATTACTTTACTTTATTTCAAATAATATATTATATATATGTCGAGTGATTTTATTTTCATTGATCGACATGTGATATCCCAAAATAATCGAAATTTGTGATATCCACAATTAATCACATGTGATATCCACAAAATACAACGTAATTATATATGTTAATGTGATATGTTAAAACGTATTTTTTAACATATTTTTAACATATAATAAAATAATTAAATAAAAAATATTCAATATTAAACTCATTTCGAAGGTATCGAAGAGACGACTATAATGGTGTAACTTGTTAAAATTAAATATTATTTTTTTTTTAACGTATTTTAGTTAATATATGCTTATATGTGTTAATATAATGAAAATGTAAAATGTAAAACTAAAAGGTATACAGTAAATCTATCAAAAGAGTTAAGGGACCAAAACTGTAACTATATATATCAATAACTACTTTTCAAGAACGGTATTTTTCAACAACCGTTTAAACCCTTTAATATATAATAGAGATTACAAGGGTCTCTAGATGTTTCCTATAAACTAAAAAAGCAAAGCATCTTAATGCATTTTTTAGAAAAAGTTTTATAACAACTTTTACTTTGTCTATGACATGTATATTTGTCCACTCATAACTCCATAATAAGAAGTTACTTCTATTATCTTTTGTTTGAATCTTACTTTTTAATCATTCTATTATATTTTGTTTACAAAATCTGTAAAATATAATTATAAATATATATAAATTTGGGAAAAGTTTATAAAATCCAATAAACTATTTCATTTTGAATGATTAAGTCATTGAACTAATTTTTTGAATGAAAAAAACCATTAAACTTTCTTATTTTAAATGATTAAGTCCCTAAACTATTTTTTTGAATAAAAAACCCATTAAACTTTCCTATTTTGAATAAATAAACCATTAAATTTTCTTATTTTGAATGATTAAGTCACTGAATATTTTTTTTTCAATAAATAAAATCATCGAAACTTCTAAAAAATTGTTACATCATTTTAACCTAAAAAAACTACCTGTAATTGGTTATCTTTTGATAGATAAAAAATAGATCAAAAAGAGGGAGATCGATGACAGGGGCAACAACATGTTAAGCGATATGGAGAACGGACAATGTTCGGACAACGGGGAGTGGCGAGGCGGAGCGATACGATTGTTTGTGAGGGGTTTTAATGGCGTAGGGTTTGAGAACGGTAAAACTGATTTAGATATGTTTTAAATTTAAAACTTTCATAGTTAGTTCCAGGTACCTTTAAAAAAAAGGTAATCAGTTTTTAAAAGTTTGATGGTTTATTTATTCAAAAAAATGTTTAAGAACTTAATCATTCAAAATGACAAAGTTTAATAGTTTTTTAATCCAAAAAATAGTTTAGGGATTTAATCATTCAAAATGGGATAGTTTATTGGGTTTTTTTTGAACTTTTCCTTATAAATTAATATTAACATTAAATTTATAAATTAATAATTAAGTGAATTGTGGATTTGGTCGATGTGGTTTTGTGTTTTCTTTGATCATTGTTCTCATTCTATCTTTATTGTGGATATAGTCTCTATGATATGCAATATATTGTGGCTAGGGTCCCTAAACACTATGGGTATAATTGTCAATTTATTTTTCCCTTCCAATTTAATCTATATACCTTTAAAACAAAGAATACTAAATTGTGGATTTGGTCCTTATGCATCACTCATCATCTTTAAAACCCATCTATCATCTCTCTTAATTTTTTTCATCCAATCTTCAATGTCAAAGTACAAGAAAAACTAATTTGTTAAAGTGCAAAAAAAGTTACTTGCATTTAATAATAGCAATTGTTCGAAACCAACAATACATCCAAAAAAGGCATCCCATCAAAATAACAATTGTTTGAAACCAACATTACATTCCAAAAAAGACAACCCATCAAAATGACAATTGTTTGATATCAACGTTACGTCCCGAAAAAACAACCCATCAAAATAACTATTGTTTGATATCAACGTTACATCCCGAAAAAGACAACTCATCAAAATAACAACTGTTTTATATCAACGTTACATCCCGAAAGAGATAACCCATCAAAATAACAATTGTTTGATATCAACATAACATCCCGAAAAAAACAACCAATTTAGCTCCCTCTTGCCTGTCCCTTACAAGTTCTTGAGTTGTGACCTTGTTATTTGCATTTCACACATCTCACCGTCTTCCCAAGCCTTGATAGTTTACTTCCTTTCCCAATTGCTTGACTTAACTCTTTGTTGTCTTTCTTCTTTTTTTCCTTGGTCTTCCTACTTGTGTGTGATGTTTCGGTGGAGTCAGTGTAGAGAGACAATCAGACTTTGACCACATCAATCTACTAGTTATAGGACTTGCTTTGAAACTATACATGGCCTTCCATGTATCTAGCCTATATACAGGATGAACCCGTTCTTTAGGTAACATATCTCCATCATTTACTGTCATGTTCTATATTGTAGCCACTACATGCTTACACGACATCCCAACCTTTACCCAATTGTTATTTTGATGGGTTGTCTTTTTCGGGATGTAACATTGATATCAAACAATTGTCATTTTGATGGGTTATCTTTTTTGGGATGTAATGTTGATATCAAACAATAGTTATTTTGATGGGTTGTCTTTTTTGGGATGTATTGTTGGTTTCAAACAATTGTTATTTTTAAATGCATGTAACTTTTTCTGCACTTTAACAAATTAGTTTTTCTTGTACTTTGACAATGAAGGTTGGATGAAAAAAATTAAGAGAGATGATAGATGAGTTTTAAAGATGATGAGTGATGCATAGGGACCAAATCCACAATTTAGTATTTTTTTTGTTTTAAAGGTGTATAGGTTAAATTGAAAGGTAAAAGTAAATTGACAATTATACCCATAGTATGCAAGACACATGATGCCTTTAACCTTTCAAAATTAAAGGTGTTAGTGTTTAAGGACCTTATCCACAATATATTGCATACCACAAGGACTATATCCATAATAAACATAAAATGAGGACCATGGTAAAAGAAAACACAAAACCACATGGACCAAATCCACAGTTCACTCTTAATAATTTTACAATATGTTTACTAATTTTGAAGCAATCATTATCTTTTTGGCTAGTTTTTTATACAAATTTTGTTTTAATGAGTTTATTTTATAAATAAAATAAAAAGTGAATTGCAAATTTGGTCCCTGTAGTTTGTTGTTTTTCTCACATTTGGTCCCTACAAAATTTTTATTGCAAGAAAATCCCTGTGGTATGCAAAAGTGCTCGGATTTGGTCTTTATATCTAACGCCGTCAGACTCTCTCCCGTTAAATCCCTACATGTGCCTTGCACATGAGGGTATTTTAGTCCTTTGACTTTTTTTGTTTTTCATTAAAATAATAGACCACAGGGACCGAATTTGCAATTTACTATATCTAGTATTATATATATATATATATATATATATATATATATATATATATATATATATATAGTATAGACATACATCTTCTCCAGCCACCTATCGCCGACCACCTATCCCACTCCCACCCCCCTGAAAATCTGTCGACCACCTATCCCGCTCCCCCCTGAAAACTTGTTGGCCACCTCTCCCACCCCATTGTGCATCGAACCATACCAAGAAATCGAGAAGGAAAGAGAGGGGGGAGATCACCGACACCATCTCCATCGCCGAAAACTATGGTTCGTCGGAGTTAAACCTCTACCAGTCCCTCTCGATTTTCTTTTCACCTCGCCCCATGCTTCCCCTACCGGCGTTAAACCCCTACCAATCCCCGTGACTCCTCGCTTCCCCCCACACCTCCAACACCTCTAAGTTGCAAGGCATAAAGATAAAAAAATTCACAAGAACCCTAAAAGATACCAAAGCATAAGATCAAGATAACAAACAAACCGTAACCCATAATCCAAGAAATCATTAGATCAAAAACAAAAGAGAAACAAAATACCAGTTGTAATTCCAAGTTATCTTGAAGAAGGATTTGATGCTTAAATCTTACCCTAGCATCCTCATATAACACGTGAGGAGATGAATCAAAAGCAACCCTTTTCATCTTCTTACTCATCAGATCTAAATTTTCTTGAAAGATCCCAATTGGGAAAAAAGAAATCAATTTCACAAAAAGAAAAAAAAGTTAATTATAACAAGATGAGAGAAGGGTGTGTGGGGAACAAAAGACTTAAATAAAGAAGGATGAACTGATGTGGTGGTGGTGGTGATGAGAAGGTTCTTCTTGCTTTTTTCCTCTCTCTGTGTTGTTTGTGATGAAAATCTGACCAAATAGAAAACCCCAAAAAAACATATTTTTTGGGGGGTTACAGAAGGGTATTTGTGGGATAAACCATAAACAAAATTGGTGTTGTTATGTGAGGTGGTTTTAGTTGGAACTTGAAGGCATCTCAATATCATCCCAAGCTCTTTGTCTCTCTTTCCTTTCTTGACTTCTTTCTCTCTCTCTCTCTCTCTCTCTCTCTCTCTCTCTCTTTTCAAGATTTTGTTTTTTGTATATTGTTAATCCAAAGGAATACTTAAGGTCAGTGTGGAGCTTTATCCAACTAAAGAAAGTAACTAGACGACAATATGTGCGATAATAAACAGAATAAAGAGACAAGGGATTTGGTGACGCGGAAAAACCTCAACGAGGAAAAAACCGCGGACGACAAGGAGAGGTCGTCGTGCACTATGATCGCCAAACAGGGGCGATGTCCTTATGTATTACAATGTTTTACACAAGATAAATATGAATTACTAGTGTAGAAATTAATAATAAATGTAAATCGTGCATAGGATGCTTTGATCGTGTATGTAAATCTTCAGTCGTGTAATGTGAGAGAGATTTCTCGTTTGTTCTTTGTATAGCTCATAAACTTGTAGTAGCAGATGTCCCAATGAAATGTGTGTCTTTGGTATTTATAGCTTTTGATCTCCATAAATGCGTTTTTATAACGATTGATCCTTTATAATGGCGTTAATGGCTCTTGATCGGTTATAACCGTTGGTCTTTATGAATATTAAACCTGCATTAAATAAACAAGAGAAGAACGTTGAGTCGTACTTTAGTATAGTCGTGGTCGAGTGTTTTCTTTCAATCGTCGCGCAACGCTCGACCGACTTTCACAGAAGTGTCGACAAGTGTTGTAAATAGGTTTGACCGATAGGACCTTATCTTAATGCAAGATAAATCGTATGAAATAATAACGTTTGTCATGGTCGTGGATTTTTACCCAAACAGTTTGCCCCCAAAATTTAAAATTAAGCAGTAATTTTAAATTTTTAATTTTATCGAAAATTTTGGCGGTTGCCACGTGTCATTTGGATAGAGGTTCTCATCGCGGTGGAACCGAAACAGTTTGATTCTAACTAGACCCATGATGGTCCAACTGGCACGCGTGATGTCATGGAGGCGTGGCGAACACGCATGACAACTATATGTGACAGGTGTTGAAGATCTGGCGATACTCATGAAGAGTCGATCGACACGTGTCGATCATCGAGCAACCGTACTCGATATGGATTTCGTGTATAAATAGGGATAATCAGGGAAGGTTTCCTTTTACGTTTTCAGAGTTTTAGAGAGATATTTTCTTTGCAAATCTTTTCCAAACTTACCGAATCCCTGCCCAACTTAGCTTCCGATTGAGGTTTTAGAGCAACTATATAAGGTACGATCTTCCCTTAATCTTGTACATGCGATTTAAGACTCAGGCTAGGAAGCGTAGGAGAAATTGGTATATATTAGGTTTGAGTGAGCTAAAAATTAATTTGACGGGTTTAGCTATGTCGAGTGGGCCGATAAGTTGGATCCAGAGTCAAGATGACTTGGATAACCTTAGGTGCTTAGCGTAGATACCTGCTGAGGTCACCATAAATTCTACGGGTCAGGTTCGTCCTTATATGTGCCCGGAGGGATACTTTGTGATATACGAGTATCCCTTCAAGATAAGGTTCAAATGGCCCTATTCGCCGTTATCAAGGTTGTTCATGCTCACGTTCAACCTTGCACCGGGGCAACTTATGCCCCATCTCTGGAGAGTCGTTTTGGTCATCGAGCGACTAACGGGGATGTGGGGGTCTCCGTTTGATGTAAACGATCTTCTTACGGCGTATGCTCGTGAAAACTGACAGTTTTCACCATTATAGTCTTTTTTCTAAGTATCGGGGTGATCGCACCCTGGTACTTAATACTGCGGTTAATGACTGTGGGTGGAAGGCTAGATATGCCTTTGTGCGTATGGCCTCACTGGATCCAGACAGTGACTGGCTCGAGCCTGACTGGAACACGTCGAGTGAGTTTTACTTTAATCTTTTGTCTTCATTGTTTGTATTTTATTTGATTTGTTTACTAATATTTTCCTTCGTCGATTTCAGCAATCAAGTTCGACGAAGTAAAACCGAACAGCGATTCGGTGTACAAGATAACCCGCTTTTTGGGTTATAGCGTGGTCAACCGGTCGAACTCTCCGCTTTCGTCGACAGGCGACGACGACGACGTGACCATCGTCGAGCCATCTGAAGTCGAGGAGGAAGAGAAGGAAGAGGAGGAAGAGACAGAAGAGGAGGACGAGGAGATGGCAGGTATCGTATTTGCCTGTTGATTTTTTATTCTTTCCTCACTCTCTTTGTCTGTTGTTTGTCATGCGTTTGACTGCTGTTTTTTTTTTCCAGGCGGTTCTCTAGCGAAGACGTTCACTGCGGTCGACCGGAGGAAGGCCCAGTTGCAGTTGGCCCGGAAGGGAAAAGAAAAGAGGAAGGAGGTTGCGACTACTGGGTCAAGCCTGCCTAAACGTACGAGGATGACGATCCCGAAGGAACCATCATCAAAGGGTGGCGACGCATCGAGCGTCGCTAGTCCTGAGATGGCGAAGATGGACGACCCCATTCCTGCGATCCCCATAAACATGGAGCCTCTAGTGACCGAGTCTTCGGAGGAACCTGGCGTCGAGCGACCTCCTCCGGAGAAAGTTCAGGTGACTGAGGCTTTTGCTTATGCCCCCTCGTACGACAAGGGGAAGGGACCTACTGAGGTTCAGACGGTAAACTTTACGTTGTCGTCTGACTTCATGGCAGATGGTGTCCTTGATCGTGCGAGGATATTTCCCCATCTGGGGAAGTATCTGCTTCCACACTTCAAGGACAAGTTCAAGGCGATGAGGATCAATGACATAGGATCCCACGTCTCTGGACTTGCCTTCATGGTAAGGGTTAACACTTACCTTTCTTTCTGTTTGTTTGTTATTTTCTATGTCACATATTAATGTCGTGTGTTCTTATTTTGCAGATGCTCCAAGCTTCTCTTGTTCTCTACGGGGAGATGGAGCGTATCCGTCGGGCGGTACAACTTGCTCTCGACAGAGAGAAGGCGTCTATGGAGAGGGAGAAGGTTGCTTTCGTCGAGGCGCTATCCCAGGTGGAATATTTGACTGTGAGTCTTGAAGAGGCTCACAAGGTCTTGGAGACTTCTGGTCGCCAGACGACTGATCTGCAGACACGTATTCACGTGTCGTGCGAGATCCTGAAGGGGACCCGTGAGGAGCTGGAGCGGGCCCAAGTGTCCCTGGTCGCGAATGAAAAAGAGACCAGGGCCATGAAGGAGAAGGAGGCCGAACAGAAGGCCATGATCGAGGAGCTGGAAGAGGAACTAAAGGCTGTCGAGGCTTTTACCCGTTGGACGATGAAGGCGGCGATCATAAGATGCCATCTAGCGGGGAAGAATCCTTTGGCAAATGTTGCTGAAGACCTCAAGACTTACCTTGCGGACGTCGGGAATGAAAACGACTTGGATTCCGAAGATGAGAAGGATGTCGAGGTCGTCGAGGTCGACGAGGAGGAAGCCAAGGTGGATAAGACCCAAGCTGGTGATGTTTCTACGTCGCAGCCGACAGAAGACGCTCCTCCATCCAAAGTCTTTTGTTTTTATGTTTTTATCTTTATATATATTTTTTATTTTACTTGGTCGACCGTTGGGGGTCAAATCTTCCACGTGTAACCGTTGATTTTGGTTTTATAATAGAAATGGTTTTTATCTTATCTGTCGAATGATACACATGATAACAACGTAAGTCGAAATGGTCCTTAGAACTTTTAAAATTCAAAAGTCGCACGACTAAACAAATAAAACGTCAAACATACGATCCAAAGATATTCACAACGCAAATAATCTAAGGGTACTTGCGACTGAGGCAATCCAAGCAATTAGAAGATTCTTGCGATCAAGGCATTTATTTATGGTGAAAATTTTCTAAGTTAAGAACTTAGACTACACATCTTCTGTATTTTATAAGACTAAGTCGTGCGAAAGACTTACGGTCTTATGTCGTGCGATCCTGCGAGAAAATAATGTTAGAGGTTGGTTGTTGGCTAACTAACGACCCTCCGATGTTTAAGTTAGTATTGGTAGTAACAAATAATCGTAAGGAAATAATCAAGGGACTTAGAAAAAGTACCTCTTGAGATGTATCGCATTCCAACTACGTGGAATTTCTCGGTCGTCGAGGGTTTGGAGCCTGTAAGCACCTTTTCCCATGACTTTAGATATGCGATAAGGACCTTCCCATTTGATGGAAAGCTTACCTGCGTTTGGCTCCTGAGTGTTTTGAAACACTCGACGTAAGACATGGTCGCCTTCTTGGAAGACTTTAGTCTTTACGTTTTTTGTTAAAATAACGTTCAACTGATTGTCTCTAGGATGCTATTCGAATCAATGCTGATTCTCTCATTTCTTCAAGAGCGTCGAGATCGTAACTCAAATCGACTAAGTTATGTTCGACCGAGTTATGTCTCGATGTTGGTAAATGGATCTCGACGGGTAGAACCGCCTCACAACTGTAGACTAAGGAGAATGAGGTTTGTCTAGTGGACGTACGTGGAGTCGTACGATTTGCCTATAAGACTGAAGGAAGTTCTTCGACCCATTTTCCCTTTGCTTCTTTCAAGCGTTTCTTGATCGAGTTTATAATAGTCTTATTGCTTGATTCTACAAGTCCATTCGATTGAGGATATCGTGGCGTCGACATCGTGAGTTTTATGCTACGATCCTCACAAAATTGCTGAGTTCTTTCACTTATAAACTGGGATCCATTATCGTAAACAATTTCGGATGGTACTCCAAACCTGCATATAATGTTAGTCTGGATAAAGGATATGACCTCTTTGTCTCGAACTTGGGAAAAAGCGCCCGCCTCTATCCATTTAGAGAAATAATCCGTAAGAACAAGTAAAAATACCTTTTGCCCAGGGGCAGGTGGTAACTTGCGGACGATGTCCATACCCCACCTCATGAAAGGCCAGGGAACTAATGTTGAGTGTAAAGGTTCAAAGGGTTTATGCGTCGTACCGGAATGTCGTTGACATGCATCGCAATTTTGTACATACCTGATGGCATCCTGTCGTAGTGTTTGCCAATAGTAGCCTTGTCGTGATATTCGATTGGCTAGACTACGACCACCTAAATGGTTACCACACTCACTGTTGTGCATTTCTTGTAGGGTGTCCTGGACTTGTGCTCTACTAACGACACATAGTAAATTGAGTCCAGTAGATGATCGTCGATAGAGTCTACCTTGTATTACGACATATCTGGATGCCTTGAATCTGATCTTTTGGACTTCCATTCTGTCTTCAGGGAGTTGGTCGTGTGCTAAATAGTTCATTATATCGCTTGACCAATTTTCCTCTTCATTGTCGATCTGGACGATGTCGCCGTGATCGATGGATGATGTCGTGAGATGTACCATGGGTATCTTGTCAAACAACGGTTTGCTAAGTGCCGATCTAAGATTAAATAAAGCATCAACTTGAGTATTCAGATCTCTTGGAATTTGTTCGATCGAGAATGGTGTAAAATTTTCTGATTTTGCCTTGGCTATTCTGAGATATGACGTCATCTTCGAGTCTTTTGCCGCAAATTCGCCATTCATTTGGTTCACGACGAGGAGGGAATCGCTCTTGACGTGCAACCCTTTTGCCCCCATGTCGTGTGCTATATTCATTCCCACGATTAAGGCTTCGTACTCTACTTCGTTGTTGGTTGCTTTGAAGTCACATCGTATAAAGTATACCATCCTGCCCCCTATGGAGACTTTAAGATGACGCCTAATCCTGTTCCTCTAGCGTTGGACGATCCGTCGACATGTAGAGTCCAGGGTTTGTCGTCGTGAGTCGCCACCGAATAAGTTTCGTTTTGTGCTTCTTTCTCTAGTTCAGGACTAAAGTCGGCGACGAAGTCTGCTAGGACTTACGATTTGATCGCGGTCCTAGGTTTGAAGTCGATGTCGTAACTACTGAGGTATATACTCCATTTCGCCAGTCGACCTGTCAATTCTGGTTTTCTCAAGACAGACTTAAGCGGAAAGTTAGTAACAACAGTTATAGGATGCGACTCGAAGTAATGTCGTAATTTTTTTAGCTGCCGTAACTAGTGACAATAATAATATTTCCATAGACGAGTACCTGGTTTCAGCATCGAGTAGAGATTTACTTACATAGTATATTGGCAACTTTGTCGTCTTCTCTTATTAGGATTGCACATATCGCATTAGGGCTAACAGCTAAGTAGAGTTGCAATACCTCGTTGTCTTTTGGTTTTGATAGTAGTGGAGGCGACGTCATGTACTCTTTCAACTTCTGTAGTGCTTGTTCGTGGTCGTCTATCCACTAGAAAGCCTTTGTTTTTCGTAGGACGTTGTAGAACAAATGGCATTTGTCCGACGATCGTGAGATGAACCTGTTTAAAGCTGCTACTCGGCCAGTCAGACGTTGAACTTCTTTGAAATTTCTCGGTGATTTGATCTCGATTATGGCCTTGATTTGATCAGGATTAGCCTCGATTCCTCGTCTGGTCACCATTAACCCTAGAAATTTCCCGATTCTTACTCCGAAGGAACATTTCATTGGGTTAAGCTTCATGTGGTATTTCCTGAGGATGTCGAACGATTATCGCAGATGTTCGACGTGGTCGATAGCTTGTCGTGACTTGACGAGCATATCGTCGATATACACTTCCATGGTATCGCCCAGTTGATCTTTGAACATTTTGTTAACCAATTGCTGGTATGTGGAACCTAATTTTTTCAAACCAAAAGGCATAACCTTATAACAATAAATTCCTCGATCTGTCATGAAGGTTGTCTTTTCTTGGTCGTTGATGTGCATGAGTATTTGATATTAGCTTGAGTATACATCTATGAACGTTAAGAGTTCATGTCCAACAATCGCGTCGACTAGAGCATTGATATGTGGCAAAGGAAATGGATCCTTTGGACATGCTTTGTTTAAATATGTAAAATCAATGCACACCCTCCATTTGCCGTTATTCTTTTGCACGACCACGACATTGGCTAACTAGTTGGGGTACTTCACTTCTCGAATCTTCCCGATTTTAAGGAGGTTGTCGACTTCGTCCTTGATCACCTTGTTCTGTTCTGGAGCGAACTTTCGACGTTTCTGTTTAATGGGTTTGAATGATGGATCCACATTCAACTTGTGTGAAATGATGTCAGGGTCGATGTCGACCATGTCTTCGTGCTTCGAAGCAGTCAGCATGTTCCTGCAAAAAAGAGATTAATTCTTTTTTAATGGAGGGATCGAGGGACGAACCTATGAAGATGACTTGGTCCGACTTGCTTTGGTCCAGGATGACTTCCTCCAAACGATAGTCATCTATAGTATCGGGAGCATCCTGGTTCTGTAATTGCTAGATGGACTGCTTTCGTGGTTTCATCGTTGTCTTGTAACAGTCTCGAGCAGCTTTTGGTTCACTCTTGATCTCCTGGATTCCCCACGGCGTTGGAAATATCATTGTCTGGTGGTACATCGAGGGAACTACTTTCATATCGTGGATCCAGGGGCGACCAAGGATGATGTTGTATGATGATGAACAATCGATGACGCCGAATCTGGTCTGCTTGTTGATCCCTTTGGCGTAGACTGGCAGAGTGATTTCTCCAAAGGTGCTCGTCGCATCTCCATAAAAACCTACCAGGGTCATCGAACGTCGAATGATCTCCGACTTGTCGAGCCCCATAGCTTTGATGGTGTCGAGAAAGATTATGTTCGTTGAGCTCCCTCCATCGACTAGCACCCTTCGGGTCAAATAATTGTCAATTTGGAGTTGAATGATTAACCCGTCGTGATGTTTTTGATGTAAGTTGCCCAGCTCACCATGGTCGAACGTTATCTTCATTGACTCGAGTTCCAGCTCTTCTTTCGGTCGAGAGGATCGAAGGATTGGCTTATCGTCCACTCCCCGATTGACGTGTCTTTTCGTTGCAGAGTATGTCAAACCACAGATGTCAGACCCTCCAGTAATGCAATTCACAATTTTTTCATGAACGGGAGACGGTGGTCGCACATCGTTATCGAGCGCTGCTGGTTCGTCGAGTATATCTTTGAGATTTCCCTTCGGAACATGCCAAGCGAGCTCCTTTTTAAGGGCTACGTCCATCGTATGACCATGGTCACTATGAAAGTCGCACCACTTGGTCTTATCCTTCTTGTCATCGGCTTTGTCGCTTTTCTTTGGCCATCGAATCGTCGCCTGTACATTTCTCATTGCCTCGACCAAATCTTTCGAAGTCCCTTTGAACCCGTAGGAGGAGATCTTAGGGTATTGAGGGAATTTGGTCGTGGTCGAGACTTTCTTCTTATCGAACCCGACGTTCGATATTTGCCGTGGTGGCTCTGCTTTAACTGTTGTTCTGGCCTTGAATTCAGGTTTCTTCACACTTAATGATTTTTTGTCGCTAGAGTGTTTACGACGAAAAGCAGCGTCATCTTCGACCCTCATATAGGATAAAATTCTTGCTCGTACGTCTTCGAAGTTCTCCGGGGGATACTTTGTCAGATCAGTGTATAGACCCAAACTTTCATCTAGACCACTTTTGTAAGCTTCGATCGCGGTCTTGATGTCGCACTTACGGACACTGATCATTTCTACATTGAAACGATTGAAGTAGCTTCGAATGGTTTCCCCAGCTTTCTGTACGACGTAGTATAAATCACTAGTCTGCTTCTCCATCTTGCGACTACTGCGAACTGCTGGGAAAATTGGTTCACCAATTCAGAGAATGAACCAATGGATTTTGGTTTTAGGCCAATCAACCATTGGAGGGCTGCACCCGTGAGAATTTCCCCAAAACTCTTGCACATGAACACCTCTTGGTACTGGTGTGGGATCGACACTATCCACATCAATTGTTTATACTGGGCGATGTGTTCAGTAGGATTCGTCATGCCATAATATTTTGGTGTGAATGTTGGGATGCTGTATTTCTTCGGGACATCGACCATAGCGATCTCGTCAACAAAGGGTGACGCTTGAAACCTAGTGCGAGGTCGACGTCTACAGGTATTGCGGCTCCTAGAAGCTTGGCAAGTAGCGACATCACACGTTCGTTTTGCTCTTCCAACATCTTCAATCGTTGAGCGACAGGGTCGTCATGAGTATTCTTTTGAGCTGTTATGGGGATGTGCCCTGAATTTTGGAAGCCATTCCGCTGCGTCGAGTTGGAAGCATCTACGTTGTAATGGAAGGTAGGCATCAGCATCGTGGGAACTGACGCTGTTGGAGGCATCGTGGGAATTGGTGCCGTTGAATGAAAAAATGGTGGAATCGATACCGTGGGTGGAATCGAGGGGATCGATGCTGTCGAGGGAAAGAATGGCGGGGGTGGCGGTGGTACCGTCAGCATAGGCTAACTGGGGATGCCAAGGAAAGGAGGTCTTGGATAATTGGGAAGTCGGGGTCCCGACCATGGCATGTTAAACCCACTTTGATCATGCGAAGGTCCCGCCTCACTATTAGCATTCTGATTCCTCAAAGATGCAATCTCTTCTATCGCTTGTCTATGTTGATTTGTCAAGGCGTCGATACGAGCACGGGCAATGTTCAGCTCCATGTTCATTTGAGCCATGATTTGTTCTTGGGTTCCTTGAGGAGCTGACATTATCCTGTAAAAGAAAAAACACTCGAAGAAATTGTTAGTACGTCGCACGATTGTCGAGGATTTTCTTTAGGTGGGTTCCCACGGTGGGAGCCAAACTATTAATGCCAAAAATCGTCCAAAGGAAGACTTAAGGTCAGTGTGGAGCTTTATCTCGATAATAAACAGAATAAAGAGATAAGGGATTTTGTGATGCGGAAAAACCTCAACAAGGAAAAAACCGCGAACGACAAGGAGAGGTCGTCGTGCACTATGATCGCCAAACAGGGGCGATGTCCTTATGTATTACAATGTTTTACACACGATAAATATGAATTACAAGTGTAGAAACTAATAATAAATGTAAATCGTGTATAGGATGCTTTGATCGTATATGTAAATCTTCAGGCGTGTAATGGGAGAGAGATTTCTCGTTTGTTCTTTGTATAGCTCATAATGTCCCAATGAAATGTGTGTCCTCGATATTTATAGCTTTTGATCTCCATAAATGTGTTTTTATAACGATTGATCCTTCATAATGGCGTTAATGGTTCTTGATCGGTTATAGTCGTTGGTCTTTATGAATATTAAACCTGCATTAAATAAACAAGAGAAGAACGTTGAGTCGTACGTTAGTATAGTCATGGTCGAGTGTTTTCTTTCAATCGTCGCGCGACGCTCGACCGACTTTCACAGAAGTGTCGACAAGTGTTGTAAATAGGTTTGATCGATAGGACCTTATCTTAATACAAGATCAATCATGTGAAATAATAACGTTTGTCGTGGTCGTGGATTTTTACCCAAACATATATCTTATTGTATATAAATCTTGGTCCAACTGGGCCATTGAGGAGAGGGGGTTAGATGGGACTCTAAGCTGTCGTTCGATTTCAGATTTGCAAAGAAAAAGGCCTTTTACGATTGTAAAAGGAGTGATAATAGAGAAGGGAAAAGAGGAGATGGCCGAAGAAGAGGGGATGTATGTATATACTCTATATACAAACACATATATATATATATATATATATATATATATATATATATATATATATATAGGTGGGTTCAAATGAAAACTCATCTTTCATTGTGCACATGAGGACAAATCTTAACCATTGATCAAAACTTAGAAAACTAATCAATGGTTAATACATAATAAGGTTAATTGATAAGTGATTAAGGACAAAATTGTAATTTTGAATCAACGCTTACCTTGTTTGACTTTTTATTTTTATTTTTAATTAAAAAAATTTACCCCCTCAAACTTTAAAATAATTTATCTTAAAAATTACTAATATTTGAATCAAACAAATTACATCAAAAAAACGAGAATTTCGTGTTCTTCTATATGACATCCATCCCGATATAGTTTTTTTTTCCGTTTAACTGTTTTTTTCGTGAAATTTATATAAGTGTTATATTCATTATGAATATGCATGCACGTCTTCGGGTGTCCACATTCAGTATGAATAACAAAGATGAACGTTCATTCACTATTCATGATGAATAATATAGTATGCAGGATGAATAATACAATATTCAGGATTTTTTCGTTTGAACCGTTTTTACGTGAAATTCTATATATGTGTTATATTCATTATGAATATGCATGCACGTCATCGGGTGTCCACATTCAGTATGAATAACAAAGGTGAACGTTCATTTACTATCCATGATGAATAATACAATATTCAGGATGAATAATACAATATTCAGGATGAATAATACACAAATCCATGATTCATGTATTATTTATCATGAATCGTGTATTATTCACCCTGAATGTTCTATTATTCATCCTAAATGATACATTATTCATCCTGAATGATACATTATTCATGATGAATAATATATGAATGACCCGTGAAGGTGTAGACACATGGCACACTCTATTTTGTTTCCCAATTCACATCCGAAATTTGGTTTAATTCTTTATGAATATGTATGCGCATCCCCGGATGTCCCACATTCAGTATGAATAACAAATGTGAACGTTCATTCATTATTCATGATGAATAATATAGTATTCAGGATGAATTACACAACATTCATGACAAATAATACACGAATTCATGAATCGTGAATTATTCACCCTGAATGTTGTATTATTCATCCTGAATGATACATTATTCATGATGAATAACACATGAATGACCTGTGAAGATGTGGAGACGTGACACGCTCTCTTTTGTTCCTCGATTCACAACAGAATTACTCGATAGGTTCTCGATTCGTTTTGATGGGTGTTGGGTTACGGTGCTGAAGAAACGTGATGCCTTACGACGTTGAAGAAAGTGTTGAAGAAGGTGATGTCGAGTTACATACTTACGGTGTTGAGGCGTTGTACAAACTTGAACGTACATAAATATTCATAATGAATATAACACATATATAGCATTTCACGTAAAAAACGGTTAAAACGACAAAAAAACTATATCGAGATGGATGTCATATCGAAGAGCACGAAATTCTTGTTTTTTTGGTGTAATTTGTTTGATTAAAATATTAGTAATTTTTAAGATAATTTATTTTAAACTTTAATTGGGTAAAAAGTTTTTAATTAAAAAAGAAAATAAAAAGTCAAATATGGTAGACATATGTTTAAATTTTCTTCCATTTTTACCCCTAAGCATTTTAAAATAAAAAACTCTATTTAATATGAGTTGTTGGATCAAAAGAGATTGAGTGTTAAAAACTCTATTTAATATGAGTTGTTGGATCAAAAGATATTGAGTGGTTGAGATTTGTTCTCACGTGCACAATGAAAAATGAGTTTTCATTCGAACTTTTCTCTCTCTCTCTCTCTCTCTCTCTATATATATATATATATCTAATATTATAATAGTGGGTCTTTCATGAGAGACCCTAGTATTTTGTGGTAACCATGAGATCCAATCTCATCCATCAATCTTAGTAATCAATTGTTTAAAATAAATAAGAGATATATTAATTAAAAACACAATTTTAGGTCATTAAAATAGGTAAAAAGGGTAAAATTGTCAAAAAACTTTATAATTCATTGTGATCTAATTTAGGCGGGTCCGATAATTTTGGAATGAAATCAGATAAGATTATCTTAAAATATTGAAACTTATCATTCAATCAAACTTTATCCTGATGAATACCAAAAATACAGTGTGTTACACTGTGATTACCAATGTGATACACTCAAAGTATATCGTGTTACACTATGATTAGCATTGTGTTACACTATGATTACTATTGTGATGCACTCAAAGAACATTGTGTTACACTGTGATTACTATTGTGTTACACTGTGATTAACATCGTGTTACAATGTGAACGATGGAAAGGATGCATAATTTAAAATTTTATACGACCAAATCAAAAAGTAAACAGAATATCTCATAAATAGTTGGTTGAGAAATTTTAGGAAACAATATATTTAATTTATAAATGATTTATTTTTTCAGTTATAATTTTGTTTTTAATATTATTTAATTTATCAAATGACCAAAATATCCTTCATTATTAATAAATAAAAAAATAAAAAAAATATTAGATGGATGAATGAGATTGGATCTCATAGTTACAACAATCTAATAGGGTCTCATATGATTATGCCCCTATTATAATATTAGATATAATAATTAGATAAAGTAAATTGCAAATTTGGTCCCTTTGGTATTATTTTAGTGAAAAACAAAAGAACAAATCAAAAGACTAAAATGCCCTCATGTGCAAGGCACATGTAGGGCTTTAACGGGAGAGAGTCTGACGACATTAGAGACAGGGACCAAATCCGAGCACTTTTGCATACTACAAGGATTTTTTTGCAATAAAAATTTTGTAGAGACCAAATATGAGAACAATAACAAACCACAGGGACCAAATTTACAATTCACTCTAAAATAAAATATATTTATATATGTTTCATTTATCTACATTCGATAAATTTAACATATTTATGAATAATTTAAAATCATTAAAATTGTTGCCAACGTATCTAATAATATATTTAGCACAAAAAATGTATGTGGAAATTATGAAATTCACTCAAGTGAAGTTATTATCAACTTCTTGCCGACTTGATGGAATATATTTGGTCCAATCATGATCAAGAATAACTATTTCATGTTACTTTTTATTAACTTAAATCTCTATTTGATATTGCACTTCTTTTAATCGTAGCATAAATTAATGTTTATGTTTTAATTGTTTTTTAAATATGTTAATAAAATATAAAATTAAAAAATTAAAATTGCTTTTGAAAAATGTAAATTAATAGTTAATATTTTGAATATGCTATATATATATATAGGTTTAATCATTTGAGAACCTCATATATTGTGATAATTGTGAGAATTATCATCATAAGGTATTGTTTAACATGGCTTTTCCATATAATTAAGGCTAAAATTTAATATATTGATTAACATATATTTTGTTCACAATGTGTTTGTTTCATATATTTGGTTCATAATGTGAAAATTTTTAGTTGTATTTTCTGTTTCATAAACACATAAAAGATTTTCACATTGTGGAACAAATATATATTAGCTAATACACTAAATTAAAGTCGTAGATAGATAAAAATCATGTGAAATAGCACACGATGCACCGGTTCTCAAGGTTATCACAATTTTATGGGTTCTCAAATGAAGCCCCTTATGTGTGTATGTGTGTATATATATATATATATATATATATATATGGATTAAATCATGTGAGGACCAAAAAAAGGTTGAAAACTTTGAGGATGAATCTAATCCATAGATTAGTTTAAATCAAATTTCATTAGAGAAAGAAGCATATTTGTAATAAAATGGTGAAATAAGGGTATTTTTGTCAAATTAAAAGTAGATTGAAAGGGTATTATGGGTTAGATTCACACTCCTCACCAAGTCAATAAGAACATAGATCTGGATAGAAACGGCCGATGATGCCATACCCATTGGCCACCTCTCGTTGGCAACCCACAACTGTAACTCCGACGCCCAATACCACTCGCGCCACCTGTATCTCAATATACACACGAAGATCATCGTTCGTTCCCCCTTGAAAAACCATCGACACTTCCTCCCCCTTGTGCATGGAACCAAAAAAAAAAAAAAACAGAATCTAGGATGCAGGTGTTCTTCTAACCCAAATCTGTAATAACCGTCATCCTCAAACTTTAATTTCCTTGCTAAGTTATGGGCAAAGTGTGAAAAAGGAGAAACATAAGGATGGTGGTGCAATTTTGAAAAGGATATATAAAGAGGCAAAATCCCTAATCCTCTTTTTTTTTTGGTGTCTGCGATCGTGAAGGAAGGAAAAGGAGGTTGAGAAAGGATTTAACAATATTTTTGGTGGCTGAAAACCTCTTAGGAAGGATCACTATCTACAAGGTAAACCACACTCCTTCCCAAATGTTTTATGTCAATATTGGTTGGTGCCAATTTGGGATTGAACCTTTAAGGGCTTGTTTGTTTTGTAAAAATCAGTACTTAATTGGCACTTATCACTTATTCAGTCAGACATTCCTAAAATAAGTGCGTTTGTTTTTTCCATTAATTCAGATCCACTTACCACTTTATTTGCACTGACCGAAAAAGTGATTAGGTTATCACTTATTCTCATTTATTTCCAAATCGACGCTTCTCTCGTATCAGACTCCATCGACGACTCTCTTCTCTTCTCTTCTCTTCTCCAAATTGACAGCTTCAACGACTTCTTCTCTCCAAATCGAACGACCACTTCTCAAATCGGGACTTGCAGGTTCGATTTTATGCTTTTGCTCGATTTTATGGTTCGATTACATCATGTTTGCTTCTATCGACATCAAAGCCCGATTTGCTTCTGTCGATTTCATCTCGATTTTATGAATTTCATGCTTCTATCGATTTCATCTCGACTTCATGGATTTCATCTCGATTTTATGGATTTCATGCTTCTGTCGATTTCATCTCGATTTTATGGATTTCATGCTTCTGTTAGATTATATCTTCTATTGGATTTCATCTTATGTTTATATTGGATTTCATCTTTGTTCTTGAATGGAAAAAGCTTCTGTTTGAAAAGGAAAAGAATTGGATTAAATAAGGTAAAAAGAGATCCATCTTGAATGGAAAAAGCTTCTGTTTGAATGGAAAAAGCTTATGTTTGAGAGGAGCCTTTATTGCCTTCTTGCATTCATCTCATTTGCTTAAATTGTAGTTGTTAGATGTTCAAGCTAATTACCAAACATTTAAACATTTCCATTTATTTATAGTATTGCATAAATTAATTGTACACAACCTTGCACATATTACTTTATGCTTGGTATTAGAGATGTATAAAAGGACCGAGAACCGGACAAAGTTCATACTAGGCTTTTCAATCTTTTTGGCTAATAGCAGTAGTGTAGATTATAGAGATCATACTTTTGCAACTATTTGTTTTTGCAGGGTTGAATACCTTGTCTTGGATACCTTTTGGAAAGTGGAGTTTGTTTTTGGTTTTTGCAGGGTTGAATACCTTTTAGAAAGTGGAATCTGCTTATGGTTCCTCTTTCTTAGTATCTCTTCATTACACATACACATAATATGTATGCTCTCATTTGTTGGGTATTACTTGTTTGTTTGAAATTGGCATGTCCACATATATTTGTTTCTTGTTTGTTTGTTTCATTGTTTAACTTTGGTGTTTTGTTGTTCTTGATGTTAGGATTTCTTATTCTACTAGTTGCTACAATGTTACTGCTATTATTGATTTCAATAATTTCAATTTGTAGTTTCTTCGTCTAACCATACCTTGAATTTTAGTTGCAAAGTAATTATGGGATTGGATGGTAGTATAAGTTATGGGATTGGATGCCATTAATTTCCAAACCTGTTTGGTTTTTGTTCCATGGCTTATGGGGTATTTTCTGTCGGTTTTATTAACTTTTGATGTTTGGCAAGTAATTTCTTGGTTTGATTCAAAATGTTTAATTTAGCAACATCATTTGTTTAATTACTGTTTTTGTAGTTGAGATTTGTTTGATTGAGAATTGTTGGTATTGGACATGCAGGTATATGGGGTTGAAGATTTTGAGAGATCGAATGCGCACTTGATTTATGCTATTCATGGATTTGTATTTGTACGTAAATATGGTTTGAAAGGTTTTAAAGTCAGATCTGTTTCAAAGCGGAAAGTACAAGAATGAGAAAGAAAAGTCAGATGGTTGATTGTTTCAAAGAAAGAAATAAATCTGAAAGCTGCATCAAAGTCAGAGATTGAAGAAAATGTTGACTACTCAAAGCTACTAAAAGTTAATCCAAAGGGGGAGAATCATTTAAAGTGTCATACATCAAATACTAACAAAAGTGACAAAGTTTTGAAGATGTAAAGTTTGTTGAAGACATCAAAGGTTTCAAGATTTAAAGTTGTGAAAGATTCAAATGCTGAAGAGTTTTCTGAAGAAAAGAAGACCTGAAGATTTGTGTCAATTTTTTTTAATCTTGAATCCAAAGGGGGAGAATGTTGAGTTAGAATTGTATCAAGATTAAAATGTCTTGTTGTGTATGTGTTGTATAGTCAAAGGGTTTGTGTTGTAAAGTCAACTGAAGTTGACTAAGTATAAATAGTCCCGCGTCTTTGTTAGATTTGTAGATACGCTTACAATTAAAAGAATACAAGATTCGTATATTCAGAGAACACACAGAACTCACATCAACCAAGTTAGATCTGTGACACTTGTGAGATCTGTGACATCTTTGTAATCTTGTGACATTAATAAAAGATTGTTTTGATAATCTGTGTTTGATATATTGCTAGTATACTGGGATCACAAAAACGTATTGTATGATGGAAATGGATTGGTCTCCTGACCCTAATTTAGATGGAGCAGTAATTCACAAATGTATGAAAGTTGAAAGGGTAACAATTGGACTTCAATACGAATGAACTTTTGTGCAAATGATACAAATCCTTTGTGCTTGTTTTGATGCAATTTATGGTTTCGGACCCAAGTATTTGTAAATACGATAATTTTAGTAGTATAATTTAATTAAATTTGATTGTATCACATTTTCAGTGATAAAATAGACAATAATATATATTCAGACGTTTTCAGCTTACAAAAACAAACAGTCTTCTTTATTCAGATTTCAGACTTCAGCACTACCACTTAAAAAACAAACAATCTTCTTTATTCAGATTTCAGACTTCAACACCACCACTTAAAAATCAGATGTGAAATCAGATTTCAGACTTCAGCACCACTTAAAAAAACAAATGCCACCTAAGTCACTATGTTCTTCTTTTAAGGATTTAGTGGGAGTTTTGGTTATTCGATTTAATGTTGTTTGTAAGTCTAGAGAAGGATTTATATGTTTTGGGATTGAGAAAAGGGTGGAAAATACTTGGGAAAACAAGATTTGGGGAAATCTGTTCGACTACCCGGGAATCTCCCCAAAGGACGAAACGCGGATGGGGTTACCCGAGAAGTGGGGAGCCGGTTAAAATCCCGGGAGCGCATCCACCGGGAAACCGTGCAGGCTTGGGAGCGCATTCTCGGGGAAAAGCGAGAACCCGGGATAGCCGTGTCTACCGGGAACCTAGGATGGTAACTCAACCAAAAACCCGGGATGGCATTTACCGGGATTTTGGCAGGGACCGGGTTAAATCCCGGGTAATATCCACGTGCAAACCGGGATAGGTCCCGGATGCGCGCCGACCGAGAACCGGGTTTCACCCCGGATGAGTCGCGCCCAGGAGTCAGGCAAAAATCAGAATAGGCCGGGGGTTGAGGGAGGCCCAGATGGGGTAACCGGAACCCATTGGAATCTGGGTGAGTCTAGAGAGGAATCGATTTAGAACTCGGACAAGGTTAATCATGATCTGTTTGACAAATTTGTAGGAGTTCGGTTCGTTTGGGGGTGAGATTTGTTTTTGTGTCAAGTTCCTCGTAATCTGGTGAGTTCCCTTAAACTTTATTCCAAACGAGGAAATGTTTATAAATGAGTTATTGTTTTGGCATGTATTGTTGGGGTTGATATTTGAAGAAATATTACTTGAACTGGTTCATAATTGGATAAATTTTATCAAATACATTCCGATCATTGATAATGGTTGTACTTGTGGCATGGAAATTGCACTCTTAAATGCTTTAAACATGTTTTCTGGAAATGTTTCACTTTTGAGTATGCATGGTTCTATACGGTTGTGGAATGAATTTGGTACATTGCTTTGGAGTCGGGTTGCACAGTGGGATTAGTGTATATTGGAATTGTGAACATTACTTGGGAGAGTATTTATACTATGTGCCTTGAATCCATTTCTTGTGCACACGGGAATGGCATCTACTGGGGGCCATGGGGATCGACTGGGGACCCCGATTGCGGACATCACGGTGAGGTGATGGAAGACTATGAACACTATGCAAATACCCAAATTTGTTGTGGTATGGTTGAATTGCATATTGATGGGCCTTATGGCAGTTTGTATAATTACTGTTGAATTGTTTAACTGTTTTTGATGGGGAATTCACTAGACCTTATGGTCTAACCCTCACTTTTCAAAATTAAAAACCATTTTCAGGTAAGGGAGTGGTTGGTGTGTCTTCCAAGATGTTGGTGCCCAGTTTGGCTCAAACAATGATTTAAACCAAAACAATGCAAAATAGAATGGAATGCGGAAGCGTTTTAATGCATATGAATGGTTTGTTTGGTAGTAAATATACACAAACAAGTAATAAAAATATCAACAAGAAATAGGAATGATTTATTGAATGTTTATCTTCATTAACTTGCCAAATACACCAAGAACACATAGTAGTGTGTGTAAATATGCTCTCAACAGATATGTCTCTACAAGACAAGCGTGGATGTAATTTGTGTGCACGCCCTTACAATTCAGGAGGTGCTCCCTACATATAGTACAAGACAAAGGAGCACACAATAGTACAAGACAAAGGCTGCCATACCATAAAAGGAATGTCATCTGGAAAGTAGAACATCATGTGTGTACTATTTGATATAGAGGATCTTCGTATAGCAGGGGCACGCGAGATGCACATGGTCTTGTTTCTTCATGAAATGCACAAGTCTTCCATCTTCCAGAGGTAGCCACCACAGAGGCTCTGTGAGGGGTCACAGAGGCTCTACGGTCTGAGGTTGATCTTAAGTTTGAACTCTTGTGAGGAAGGTGGTCGACAGAGGTTCTGACCATATACTTCTATTGAGTCTTGGTGTAGGCACAAGTCTTCAGTGGTTCCTATACTTAGCCTATTTTTCAATACTTCTATACCTGACATATGGAGCTAACAATCTCCCCCTAAGTATTGAAAAATAAAAATGTGAAAGTTGAGTGTATGGCTAAGTAAGAAACGAGAGGTGAAAGGAACTCATCCTCTGAAGACATATTTTTCATTCATATAACCAAAGATGCCAGAATGGCATTTACAAAAGATAAAACCGAAAGACATACACGAATGAAAAAACAAAATTACACATTATCAGAGCCTATATCTTGGCGTCTGGAAAATCATTAAGCCTTTGTCCGAAACCTCCTTCTTTCTTCAACTCTTTATAGAAGAAGGCACACATGTTCCTGAATCTGATAGTCGCATCAATATTCTCGAGAAGTTGATCTGCGGATTCAGGGTTGACAAGTTGTGTGCCTCTATGACTCATAATTTCATGCTTGAAGAATAGCAAAGACTGAGTGGAGTACTTCTGGCTTTCGTGAACTATGAAAATCTTCTTCGTGCCTTGGGAGTCTAGGTACACGTAGCCATATCATGGATGGGTAATGATGGAGTTTGGTGGAATGTTGGCAGAGGCAGGGCAGTTGTCATCGGGGGCTGTTATACTTATCTTCTTCACTCCTAAGTCCAGAGCGACTTGAAAGTCGATTAGACTGTAGTAGAGTAGTTTTTCCCACATGACATTTCTGACAGTTACGTATGCCTTCTGATTCTCTTTTCTCCAACCAAATCTGTCTTCTGTCCACGTGTAAAGTTTAGTAAGGTCGAATGGGTGGAGGTTTCTTAGGTCTGCATCTGTGAACTTCATCTCTGACCCATCTTCCCTTTGAACAAAAATTTGGTTGTACCAAAAGTTCTTGTTCTGAGTGTGCAGAAGCTTTATCCCCATAACCTCTGTGATGTTTGACATAGATAAGACCTTCTCCTTGCTTTGTGCTTTGTCCTTGTAAAACCTTCTCATTGTCTCTGCAATGATGTCTTCATTGAGTGTGGGCACTGGCAATGGATTATTGATTCCCCGACTGTAAAGGTAGTTGTAGGCAACCTCTTCCATGTCCTTCTTTGAAAGAGACTGTGGAATTGGTTTTCTCATGGCTTCCATTTCTTGTACAATCTGGGCAATACGATCTAGAGAGGGTTTCACAGAAGGATCTAATGTGGACATGGTTGACAAAGGCTCTAGACCGAAAGCCTAGTCTTCTTCCTTGGGTTTGGGCGTAATGAAAGAGTCAAAGGTACTCTTCATAAGCTTCTCCGTGTTGGGTTGGGTTTTGGGCTTTGGCTTCAGAGGTTCTGTAACAATTCCCTTTCCTTTGTCTTTTGCACTGGGTTTGGCATTGGGGGCTTCTACAAATTTGACCTTTGGTGCCTCTGTAGAACTTGGTACTTAGACAATAGTGGGAGAGTGAGCTGCATAGGTGGCTGTTTTTGTCTTCTGCTGTATGTTAGCCTTTGAGCTCATTGGTACTTGGTTTAGGGGAGCTGCGGATAGTGGTTTTGCAGTTAAAGATGGCAGAGCCTCCCCCTCATGATGACCAGAGGGACTAGATCCATCTGGACCATGGTCATCATGTTTCCCCTTCTTCTTATCCGCCTCGGCTTGGCATGAAGAGGGTTCCCTTCTGCATTTTTTCTGATCGGCAGGCTTCATGTTCATCTTGATAGAGTGCTCGATCATAACTACAATATCATGGGCTGCCATGGTAGCTTTGTTGACCTCGTTATCTGTGATGAACTTCATCAATGCGATGTTCTTTTTGACATCCTCTGCCGCCTTGTTTGACTTGGAGGTGAAGTCATCTCCAATTTTGTGTACTCTGTTCATCATAGCCTCGCCCATTTTGTGGAGCTCGACCTTGGTTGCCAAATAAGATGAGAAGCTCACTTCTATAGGTTCTTGGGCAGAGGGTGGTGTGGGGACCATGGCGTTTTGAACCATGTCCTTGATCTCGGATATGAGGGTCTTGAGGACTTTTGTTGCGGAGGTTAAAGTACTTTCAGAGGGTTCTGAAGCTTGTTTTTGTTGGGTGGAAATCTCTGCAAGGCACTTCAGAGCCTCTGTATTTTCCTGAATCGCTTCTGTCAACTTATTGAACTCGACTTTGGTGACCATGTTAGCGGAGGCATCACTGACTTGCTTGAGTTCCTTTGATGTGGTCTTAGAGGAACCTTTGAGTGATTGTATTTCCTATGTGACTTTAGTGGTCTTCTGTACTGACGTGGAGGGTGGTAGTGGGGACCAAGCTTTTCAACTGGCCCAAGTTGGTGTACACTACATCAATAAAGGACTTAAATTCGACCCTAGTGATGGGTACAGAGGGGTCAGCCTCTGGACCAACACATGGTCCAGATTGAGCCAAATTTCCTTTGGCACATAGGGAGCTTGTTTTAAGGTTAGGCTATTTAGGATTTCCATCTGATCCTCGATGCTCCTCAGAGGAAGAGCCATCTACAGATGTTTTGTCATCGTCTTTATCAAGTGATGATTCAGATTCATGCACTTGCTTTTCGATGAGTGGACTCTTTGGTTGGTCTAGAACCGCAAAGTCATTCTGTGACCTCACAAGCTGCTCTGAACAACCTTGGATATTTCCCTCTTGTGTACCAGTAGCAATAGATGCCTCTGCGTGGGTGGGTAGCGTGCTTTGGGGTAATAGAGCACTTTTATCAGCACCAACATGCTTTTTGAGAGGATGTGGTTGTTTGGGTTTCCCCGACTATGTGTGGAGCAGAGGAGGAAAAAGGTTCCTCTGCCCGACTAGTTTGGATTGGGCTCGGAGTGTGCACTCCTGCTTCAATACCTTGCAGCACTAGACCTGCAGAGGTAGATGGGTGCTTTTCACGGGAGGGGGGGGGGTGGTTTAGTTGGTGTGCCATCTCGGGCATCTTTATCTCCTATAGTCTCCTCCTTCTCATTTTTCTCTCCTTCCTGTCCTTCACTTTCCTTACCTTCATCAATCTCTTCTACTAGAATCTCCTCCTCTTCTGTGGGCATAACCCTTGGTGGTGAGGGAAAACTATCATACATAGAGGCTAATTTGACCATGTTCTCGGCCTTTTTTGCAATATTTGCAGCAAGATCCAGAGGGCTCTGGGGTTCTTCGACCTCAATCCTTTCATCGACCTCGGTGTTCTGAGGTTCCTCTATGATGACTTTCCTCAGTCTTCTTCTCCTCTGCAGAGGTACTTCTTCTACCTCTTCAGGTTCCTCTTCAGTGATTAAAGTGTGTACCTTTGGAGAGGGTACAGAGGCCTGGAGTTCTTGGGTCTTTTCAGTGTCAGCCCTTTTCCTCAACTTCTTCCTTTTCTTTGGAGGTTCTTTAGTTGCTTGTACCGCAAGAGTGGGTACAAAGACCTTTTTAGCTTGGGGTTCTTCAAGTTCAACCCTTTTTCTTGACTTTTTCTTCTTCTTCTTCTTCAGAGGTTCCTCAACCTCTGGCATTTGAACTTCAGGTGGGTTTGGGACTTCTTCTTCTGCAGTCCTCTTTTTGGGTTTGTTTTTCTTTTTCTCCTTTTGTTTCTCACTCCATTCCCCACGCTCTGGTTTTTCCGCTCTGTCTACTATCTTCTCACCTTGAACATCTCCTTGTACTCCCTCTGGGATATTCGACCTAAGTACAGCAATTTCCTCACCCTCTATGGCTCCTATGCGTGGTGGGGTTGCAGGACTCAGTTTCGGAGTCTTGTGTCCACGTCTGTAGGCCCTCCTAGCTACTATACCCAAGTAGGTTAACATCTTCTCTGGCAGAGGTCGAGCATTTGGGTATCCAGAAGGTACGATGGTGGGTTTGTGGGTAGTCATGGAATGAGTTTTAACCTTCTTTCCATCAAAAGAAACCTTCTGCTCTACAAGGTGTGTAGGTTCCCACTTTGGGTCTAACAATGATTGAACCAAAACACAAGAAAACAGAAAGATATGCGGAAGCGATTTAAATGTAAGTGAATGGTTGTTTGGTAGTAAGCACGCACAAACAAGAAACAAAGATAACTAATAACACTAGGAGTGAATCACTGAAAGTTCATCTTCATTAAACTTTCCAAAACACCAAGAACATGCAGTTGTGTGTGTACAATATTTGCTCTCAACAAATTTCTCTCTTGCTAGACAAGCATGGGTGAATTGTGTGCGCACTTTTTTAATTCAGGAGGTGCTCTCTACATATACAAGAAGAGGAGCACACAAACGTACAAGGCAATGGCGGTGATTTCCCAGAAGCACATCTATGAACCTCTAGAAAATTAATTATGGTAGAGGTCGGTCCCTTAATTGTTCATCCCTCTTCTTGATCACAACGCCTACCATCTCTCTGAGGATCAACCTTGCATAGTCCAGAGGAAGGTCGAAGTAGATGCCATACATAATGGCCAATATATTGTGACTGGTCTGGTCTTGGCTCCCAATCTTCCTAGTCAAACATCGGTTGAGGATAGAAAAGAGCACATTCCACATTGGTGGGAGGAATTGCCTTATGAAATCTGTCCTTTTTGTGATTGGTTTGGCATATCCAATGAAGAGAAGGAATTCAACCAGTTCATCATCACTAGGTTCTGTGGCATAATTGACTATGTTCAATTGCTTTCTCATGGGGAGTCTAAATACAAAGGAGATCAGTTTTCTATTAATCCGAAGTTCCAAAAAATGGTCCATGTTCTCAGTAGTGGCGTATCCCAAGATAGCAGGTTCATCATCTTCATACCTACTACTAAGCCAGAATTGTTGAATGATGGATTCAAGGATATTGTTCCTATTCAGAGTTAGGGCTTTACTTATGAAGTGATTTTTGAGTAGAAGAATGAGGGGTTCAAATTCCTTGCTAAAGGATTCAAGGTTCAGTACCGCACAGTGATTGTTGGGCTTGAGGGGAAGGGTGATTGTGTGATACTGGGCTTGAGCAAAGGACAACATTCTGCTCGAAAGTGGGTTTTGTTGTTCATCACTGTCAGAATGTTGCTCATCGTTGTTCCTTGGGGTAAGGACAATGTTTTCGCCGGAGAAGGAGTTGGAAGCCATGGAAGAAAGTAGTAGGAGAAGAAGTTGCAAATTTTCTTTTGCTCGAGTTCTTGAGAGAGAAAGTGCAGGTAAAAAGTGAAAAGAGGAAAGGATTTGGGTATTTATGGTGTGAGAGGGTAAAAGATTAGGCAATAAAATAAAAAGATTTGAGATCCGTAATGAGTACCTAGCCGTTTAGAGAGACGTTTCAAAAAAACGACGGTACAGTTCTGTTAGTGTATAAAATTGTATCCAAGATTTAATAGGAAAAGTCAAAGTCAATGTTAGTATTATTCAAGTGTCATGAGAGTTTAAGCATGTGAGAGTTTATCTTGTATAGTGTTATGAGGGTTTAGACATTTGAGAGTTTCATATCCTTGGTATATATCGGGATATGACTTGTTAGTTTATAAGTAACACATTGTAATATTCAGTTAGAAAAATATACGATTGTGACTTTCTCTCTCTACTTTCTCTCTCTAGATTCATAATTGTCAAATCTTGTTTGTTGATTGTGCATGAATTGATTGGGAAATACATTTTCAATTGGTATAAGAGCTTGACCCAATCAAATTCAGATGAGATCACATTAATTGATTGATTGATTTCTTGAAGATTTCAAGAACACGCAGATCGTATTTCTATTGTCACTGTTGGATCAATTTTGAATGTGTTAGTTGATGTTTGTATTTGAAAATGATACCATAGTGATCGTTTAATATTTTAGAAAGTTTCTTGTTCACATCTTATCACAAATTAATCATTAAATTGAATTAAATTTTTGATTTTTGTGATTTTCAGTTTGAAAATGTCGAATACTGATTTTTGATAAATTCTCAATGATTTAGATGTTTTTAATCATATAATCCTTCATGAGAAGTATTCTTGTTTGTAATTCGATCATATTGGTGCAATTTTGAGAATCAATTTGCTGGTTATTCGATTTTTAGATCGAATCCGTGAACTCAGAGTGTAAAACGCGCTAGATCTGTCAAACGCGCAACATTCATCTGAAGAACACGCTAACAAGTTGAAGAACATGCAAACAAAGCTTGCGAGTTCATGATTACTTGGTCTGCGAGTTCATGAGAAATACGCATAAGCTGCCTGCGAGTTTGAGCATTTCATTATGCGAGTTTAAACTTATGTTATCTGCGAGTTTTATGTCACTTGATCTGCGGATTTCATGATCATTCAGTCTGCGAGTTTCTGAGAAACACGTAAACAAGCATCTGTGAGTTTCAAGTTGAAGTAATCTGCGAGTTTTCATTTAGCGAGTTCTAAAGTTGTCAAAAATTTTCTAAGGACAAAACGCGCAAAGGCATAGAAACGCACAAAGGAATCAAAACGCGCAAATCTAATCTTGCGAGAAGCCAAAACCCGCATATCGTTGTTTGCACGAACTTCAAAACGCGCAAGTAGTGCTCTACGCGAACCATAAACGCGCACATGCTTGTTAGCGTGAAGTAGTATGAACAGTAACTTGCGAGTTTTCTGAGCTTTGCGAGTTTTAAGTGTTTACGAGTTTCAGTTCACTTGGTCTGCGAGTTTCAGTGCTTTGCGAGTTTTAGAGATAGAATTTTTCTGAGAATTTTTTTTAAGTGGTGATCTGATTTTGACTTTTAGTCAATTTTTCTGAATTTTTTGGGAACGATCATTCATTTCAAGCTGATTTCTCATTCAATATGCCAACTACAGATGAGAGAGGAAATACTATACTTTCAGCGAGAGACATGGATGTTTTGTACATGCCTGAGATACCTGTTATAGAAGCAGAAAGAGAGAATCTGAAAAATCAGAATTCAAAGCTTCTCAAACAGATTCAGGAGTTGAAGTCAAATTTGTCAAATTCTGATAAAACTCCTATTTGTGCAAAATGTACTGATAATGTTAAATATGAATTTGCAGGTATCATCAGTGCAAGAGAGAAAGAGATTAAAGAGAAAGAGAAAATTGTTGCTTTAAAAGAGAATACTATTCTAACATGTGAGAAAGAGTTAAAACTCAAAGAGAAGAAGATTGCGAATCTTCAAAGCCAACTGAAGAAAACTGAACAAAAATCATCAAAACATCAAGATGAATCAGTTAAGCTTCAACAGAAGTTTAAGGCTTTTGAAGACAAAATATCTGCCTTGGAGATACAGAATGCTGAACTGAATAAAAGCCTCCAAGAAGATAAAGTTAAATTTGATTCAGAGAAATTTGCTGCTAAAAAACTGTCTGATATTTCAAAGAAAGATGACCAAGAGAAGAAGGATCTTGAGCTAAGATGTATAAAACTTTTCAAGCAAGTGTCTGAATTTGAAAAAATTCTAATCACTGAAAGAGACACATTTGCTAAGGAAAGGAAAGTTCTTGAAGATAAAACTACTGAATTTCCCAGACAGATCTCAGTTTTACAAGACTTATTAGAAAAAGAAAGTCAAAATTTTCAGGAAAAGAAAAAGTCTTTTGAATCTGAAAAGAAAATTTCTGAAAAGAGAAATGTTGGGATTTTCAAGGATATTTCTGAAAAAACCAAGAACTTAGAAAAAGATTTTGAACAAGAACGTTCACATTTTGAATCTGAGATATCTAAGCTCACATCCAAAATAACTGTTTTGTCATCAGATGTCCAAAAAGAACAGATGGCTAAATCTGATTTGAAACAGAAGTTTGATACACTCATTGCTGAATGAAACATTTTATCCGAAAAGATAAAGAACTTGGAAGCTGCAAACTTTGAATTGTCAGATAAAGTTTTAGATGATGTGATTAGTCAATCACCTGTTGATAATTCAACAGAATCAGTCTGTTCTTTCAAAACAACTTCGAGTTCTATTCATGAAAATGTTTTCAAAAAGAATAGTGTCAAACCAAACATTGTCAACTCAAATCAGATTCGGCCATCTAATCTATTTTATGACAAATCTGTTGATGGTTCAACAAATTTTTACGTTAAATCTCTTGGAAAGAATTCGAAGAAAAATCAGATGGTTTGGAAAGTGAAGAGTTCTTCAGATAAAGAGAAGAAGAATGAAAATTCATTCAAATCCACAACAAATGCCAAAAAGAACAGAGCATATAAAGGTAAATCTTTTGGTAATTATGATATATGTTACTCAACTAATCATTTGATCAGGGTTGCTCAAAAGAAAATCTGTTGTTCTTACTGTGGAGAGAATGACTTCGTTGAGAGAGAAACTGCTCATAACAGGTATGGTTCTTACAGAATTACTTCTTAGAATTCTGGATTTAAAAGATATAAGTCTAATGAGAAGTGGTTTCCTAAATCTAACATACCAGGACCCAAATACCAGTGGGTACCAAAACCTGTTAAATCTGTTTCCCAGGTACCACAGGTTTAGGGGGAGCAAGATGTATGACTTCTGAGTAAATCAACTCAGGACTCGGACTTCAAAGTCAAAGAATATGGTTTTTGAACAAAACAGTTCAAAACCCGGACTTCAATGTCAAGAACAATGGCTCTTGAATAACACAGTTCAAGACCCGTACTTCAATGTCAAGAATTGTGGCTTCTGGTTACAACAGATCAGGACCCGTTCTAAATGTTTAAAAAATATGGATATTATGCAAATATCCAGGGGGAGCTTATCAGACCTAAATCATATTATCATGATTTGAGGGGGAGCTTAAATGTAAGTATCTTCTAATCTCGATCTCTGATTGTTTGAAAGAAGAACAACTTTCGAACATGAAAAACGTTTTCTGAAATGTTCAAACCACTTCTGGTTCTCAAAAAGTTTCATGAATTTAGAAGTGTGATTTTAAATGTTTTTCAATTTTGAGCTTCAATGTTTAACTGACCACGTGTTTCCAAAGATCAATACTTGTGTATTATCTTATCTATATACTGTCAAGTATTCACACACATCGGTTCAGTATTTCATGTTGAAATTGTTATTACCATGTCTCAAAGAGAACCAATTTTTCGATGGTAATACTCCCGTTTGCTTTCAAATATTGTTGAGCATCAATCATCATTTCTAATCTTGTCCTTTCATTGCTATAATTGTTTATATTCATTCATATAAACAAACTATCAAGTTCTTTGATACCCTAGCCATTTCATACTCATGTCATTTGATATGTTTGATACATTGTCAGATTCTCAAAACAATTCTCTTGATTTCATTTCAGTCATTCAATTTTCTTGTTTTGAGAGATCTTCAAAGTTAAAATGCTCCAATATCATTCATATATTTGATGAGCATACATTTTGACAATGTTATCATATTTTGAGCTTAACTGTTCAAGTTAAATTGTTGAGCAACTATTATTTTTAGGATAAAATTACATGGGATTTGTGTGAGAACTTAAAAATAACTTCCATGGATTCACGTAGCTAGTGTTTCCTACCTCGGAAGTTATTCTAGAGTGATTAAGGGGTGAGGGGTCAAAATCAATGAGTGGGGGAGATAACTCATCCGATTGTGTTTTTCTCTTTGTCCTGAGCAGTAAAATGTAAATGAGAGTTTGGTTAGAAGTGAGCTTTAATATTAAAAAGAAAGAGGGTGTGAGATCAGAGTTAAAAGAATATCAAAACTCTGCACTAATCACTTTATGAGTCGGGCAACCACATCTACTGATTGATTAACATTCTTTGGTGACCATCATTGAAACATGCAGTGAGCCCCTGCCAACTCTTGCAATTACCTCACCAACCACTCATTTCTTTCCCGACAAAGAAATGTTTCAATTTTTCTTGGGGACACAACATATCTGCTATCTAGTCTTCACTCGGAAGATTTAGATATTGAAATAGAAGGAACGTTGCCCCACCTTCACACCTCTTTCATGCACATTGAGTCCGTGTAATACTTGTTGCTATCTCAACAATTTACACAATTTGAGCCTGAAAAAGCTTGAGTAGCTTCAATCATTTCTACACTTTCACATACACACAAGGAATAAGTTTTCTTGTCATAACATTCATAGAAAATTCCTTTGTGGTTTTTCAATGATTGAATGGAAGCCCTAGGGAGTGAACATTACAAAAGCTCCTTTCCAATGTACATCCGTTGTACAAAGTGGCTCCGTGCTACTTACAGGCATACTAACTGTATCATTTGTTGATTCAGGGTTACAACGTTTAATATATTTGAATTTGAAAAGATTCAGGTATATACATTTCATGAATTGACGGATACTCAGATCAAAGGGAGGAGAATGTTCTTACTTTGTGAAAGGCAGTTCCAAAAGAGTGAAGATTGTCAATTTTTTAAAGAAGGAGAATTATAGTTTATCACAAAGGGGGAGAATGTATCTTCAAAGGGGGTGATTCAAAGAAAGTGGTGAAATTGAAGAGTTTTGATGATCATGATGTTCACAATCATCAAAAAGGGGGAGAAATTTAATATGTTTCAATTTCAAAGACAAAAGCTGATCTGACAAATAAAAAATGAAGAGGCTTTCTGATGAAAATGGTGAAGATAATTCTGAAGATAATTTTGAAAGTCCAAGTCAGATGAAAGTTCTGTTAAAGAATTTAAAAGTTTCTGAAAAAGATTCGTGAAAGTTTGTTTTTCCGAAGATGGTCCAGAGATCACAAGAGATGAAGATACAAGTTTTTCAAAGATTCCTCGGAGTTTTAAAGATTTCAAAGTTTTGTTGACTTTCCAAAGATGCAAAGTGCAAAAGTCTTTTCAAGATTCGTCAAAGACTGAAAGTATGAAGATTGTTAAAGCTTTAAAGTCAAAGGCTGTCAGAAAAAGAAGTTGAAGAGTCAAGAGCTGAAGACGAGTGTCAAATTTTTATTAAATCTTGAATACAAAGGGGGAGAATGTTAGTGTATAAAATTGTATCCAAGATTTAATAGGAAAAGTCAAAGTCAATGTTAGTATTATTCAAGTGTCATGAGAGTTTAAGCATGTGAGAGTTTATCTTGTATAGTGTTATGAGGGTTTAGACATTTGAGAGTTTCATATCCTTGGTATATATAGGGATATGACTTGTTAGTTTATAAGTAACACATTGTAATATTCAGTTAGAAAAATATACGATTGTGACTTTCTCTCTCTAGATTCATAATTGTCAAATCTTGTTTGTTGATTGTGCTTGAATTGATTGGGAAATACATTTTCAAGTTCACTGTCCAAATCAAATGTTGCCACGTCATTTGAGGCGGTGCACGATCAATTACGCGCGCCTCCCACTAATCTCACGTGCATGTCATTTGCTAAACCCAAATGCCTGTGACTTTCAAAAGAACCCCCACCCCAGAATACATTTGAGAATTTCACAAGTATTAAGAGTCAAAGAGGCTCTATGGTTTAAAGAGCTTCTACGATCCGGGGTTGGTAAAGAACTTCGACAGAATAACAACTTTTCCTTATCCAAAAGACTTGAAAGACAATGATATGATCAAAGAGGGTGCTTTTTGGGCGTAGAGGCTCTATTACACCTCGCAGAGGTTCTGTGAGAGGTCGTAGAGGCTCCATGACCAAAATTTTCTAATAAAAGAAAGATGATAAGAGATTTTGACCAATCAAAGTTTTGATTTATTTCCTGGGATAAGTTTGAACATATATAAAAGTTTGTGTCCGGGAAAAGTGTTTTGACACGTGGTTGTGCAACGAACTTAACTTAAACTGCAATCTTCTCGATAGAATGGCTACTTCTACTCCCCCTTGAATGATCAAATTCTGTGAACATATTCAAGGTGTCCTTTTGCTCCCCTTTGACCTATGCTTGGATCAAATGTGATAAGTTGTGCACAAGACATAGATGAAAGAATCACAAGGTGGTGAGAATTTTGAAAACTAAAGGAGCAACTATACATGCTGAAATAAGACTATACAGGCAGAAATGAAGCTATACAAACTGAGATAAAATGATGTACATCAGAAGCTCTGTGCCAAGGTACAAAGGTTCTGTCAATCAACTCAAGTTAAGCATTCCCAACTTACCAACTAAAAATGAGAATCTCTTCTCGTCTAGAGCCTTTGTGAACAAGTCGGCAAGTTGATAGTCTGTGGGCACGAAGTACATCTCTATTTTGCCCTGCTATACATGATGCTTTAGAAAGTGGTACCTGATATCAATATGTTTTGTCTTAGAGTGCTGAAAAGGATTGGCAGAGATTGCAATGGCACTCTTTGAATCACAGAGTATGGGAATCTTCTCGATATCCAAACCGTAGTCTCTGAGCTGAGTTCTCATCCACAGAACTTGTGAACAACAACTAGCGGCCGCAACATATTCAGCTTCTACCGTAGATGTGGATACACTATTATGTTTCTTAGAAGTCTAACTCACAAGTTTTCCTCCTAGAAATTGACAACTTCCAGAGGTGCTCTTTCGGTCTAACTTTCATCCTCCATAATATGAATCTATATAAGCCATAAGATCAAAGGTAGAGTTCTTTGGATACCCAAGGCCAAGGTCCTTGGTTCCCTTAAGGTATCTAAAGATCCTCTTGACAGCATAAAGATGGGATTCCTTTGGGTTAGCTTGGAATCTTGCACAAAGACATATGGCAAACATTATATCTGGTCTAATGGCGGTTAAGTACAGAAGTGTTAGAGCATATATTTGTTGGATACAAGGTCATGGAGTCTGAAGACAAAAAGTCAACCAAATCAAAGCCAAAGTCAACTCTCAAAGCAAAGTCAAAGTCTCTTTGTAATAAAAGTCAAAGTCAAAGTCAATGTATTGTAAGTGTTTTGTATTGTAAAGTTGCTTAGTATAAATTGTTCTCTTCGTTCGTAGACTCATTAGGCTACGAGGTTATAGTTTTCTAGTGAGAGAAATATTAGAAGAAATCCTGTACGAATTCTTTGTAATCGAAATTGAAAAACAAAGTTTGATTGAATTAATTCTCATCTTGTTACTGTGATTGAATTTGTAATAAGAACTTGAAATTAGGACATAATAATTAGTATCAGAGCAGAGTTCATGTGAAATCGATCAAGAAATGGAGTCGCACTGTGTTTTCTGAGTTTAGATCGAATTTCTAATTTTTATGAGTTTTTGGAGTTGTAATTGATTAGATTGTGTTCGTATAGTGTATTAGATCGATCTTGTGAAGGTTTGTTAGAACATTGCACTGTAATTGAGATTAATTTGTAGGATTTTACGATTTTTGAGTTCACGAGTTCAGTCGCACTGTAATTGGATCAATTTGTACGTTTAAGTGAATTTTGTTGAAATTCATTGCTTATAATCGAATCTAGATGTATTAGTGAGTGATTTGTAAAAGTTTAAGATTGAAAATCAAAGGATTGATGGGGTTTTCAGCCGATCAGAGGGTGTTTTAGTCGAAGATCTCAAGAACTCGCATTGACACCAAGAATTCGTATCAAGAACTCGCATCAAAGATGTTTTCGCATAATTTTTGATTTTGGAAATTTCACAAGTATAGATTTCGCATGTGTGTGATATGCGAAATGCATAGAATTCGCATATGTGTGTGATAAGGATTCCTCAGATTTCGTACAAGGCTATATGCGAAAAGTTAGAATTCGCATGAGCTTGATATACGAAAAGTTTTTCTTGAAAAATTCTAAGGATAGAATTCGCATCTGAGTCTCGTGCGAAAAGTAAGGATTTCGCATCTGTGAGTCATTCGAATTCTTTGAATTCGTATAAGAGTGTATGCGAATTGCTCAAGTTTGAAATTTTTTCCAAAGTACATAATTCGTTTGATTCCTTTGTGCGAAAAGTTTTATACGAATTGTATATGTGAAAAGTGTGTATGAGAAAAGTTTGTTTTTCAAAATTTTTCTAAGTCTAGTTTTCGCATAAGGTTGTATGCGAATTCTGAAAGTTTGGTTTGTGCGAATTCTGAAGTTAGTTGTTGTGCGAATTGTGTGTGCGAATTCTTTATGCGAATTGTGTGTGTAACAGTGTCGTGCGAATTCCATACTTGGGAAATTTTTGGAAATTTTATTTCTAAAAATTCTTTCTAAGTTTTTCTGAATTTTGTGATTTCACTTGGATTAACGATCATTTCAAGTTATTTTTGAAACAGTGTACAACTCAAGATGTCATCAAAAGAAGAAATTGTTAAACTTAAGGCCAAGATTGTCTCTCTCGAAGAAAAGATTATACAAAAGCGTGAAAGCTTTTACCAATCTTTGGCTGGAAAGATGAATCAAATTGATTACTATAAGAAGAAAGAAAATCACCGAGTTGTTAGTTTCAATAGTCTTAAAGAATGGATGCATGCTCATATGGCTTTACTGAAAAAGGCAACTGATTCGGGAAAATGTTCAGAATTCTTTGCTGGATATAAACAACATTTAAAACAACTTGAAAAAGAAGTTCTTCAATCTTTGAAAGAAGATAAATGGTTGGAAGTTGATAAATTGAAGACTGAGAATTCTGAGTTAATGCAAAAGATATCAGAGATGGAGAAAGTTATAGATTGCAGTGAGAATGAGGAAAAGATAAAGATTTTGGAAACTGCTAATGAAGAGATGAATAAGAAAGTTAGTGTATAATTGTATCCAAGATTTAATAGGAAAAGTCAAAGTGTTGTAAAGTGAAATAGTCTTGTAATGTCAACTTGTTGTATAAGCATGTGAGTGTTTGTAAGTGTGATAGGTATATAAGGGTATAGTGTTGTAAGAGTTTAGTGTGAAGCTTTGTATTTGTTATATTTATTGATAATACGACTTGCGACTGTTTCTCTCTCTACTCTCTCTAGACCTTGAATGTTAAATCTTGAATTGATTGTGCTTGATTGAATTGGGATTTTTACACTATCAATTGGTATCAGAGCAAGACCAAATTAATTCAGAAAGATCACTCTACTTGAATTAGATCGATTTCTTGAATTTTTCAAGAACGAATTGAACAACTTCTGGACTGTTACTGTTTGATCGAATTCTTATCAATTAGTTGTGTTTTTGATGTAAAAATGGTCTTGTGATGTTCGATTCATTGTTTTGATCATTTTTTGTTTACATTGTTTCACAATTTAATCATAATTTCAGATTGAATTCATGAAATTTTGGATTTTCTTGAAAAATATATCGAACACTGTTTGAATCGAATTTGTGTAATTTGTTGTTTTTAATCTGAAATTGATATTAGAAATGTGTTCTAGTTGTAATTTTGATCATGAGTGTGTATTCTTGAAAGTGATTTGCAGGTTATTCACATTTTTGGGTTGAATTTATGCATAAAGAGTCAAGAACGCACTAGATTCAGAATTCGCGCAACATTCATCTGAAGAACACGCACACTGAAGTACGCACAAGCTACCAAGAACACGCACGACGATCTTTGATATTTTGATGTTGGTTCGTGCATAAAGTTCTTGCGAGAAGTGGAAAAACGCGCATAAACCTTCTGCGAGTTTATATTTCGCGCACAACACATTCAACGAGAAGTGAAATCAACAGTGACTTGCGAGTTTTCTTGACATGCGAGTTTCCATTTAGCGAGAAGAAGATTGTCAAAATTTTCTAAGTAGGGAACGCGCAAGGATCTGTTGACGTGCGAGTTTACATTAACTTGCGAGAAATTCAGAGTTCGAAATTTTTCTGAGTCTACTTCGCGCACGAAGCACTTTGCGAGAAGCAACTTCGTGCATAACGTTACTAACGAGTTTGTCATTTCACGCACGTAGCAGTCTGCGAGTACCTAGTTCACGTACGAAGCGTTTAGCGAGAAGTCTTATGAACAGTTACTTGCGAGTTTAGTGCTTTGCGAGTTCTAGTGTCTACGAGTTCTATACTTGTAATTTTTTTTGAGAATTATTTTCAAGTGGTGATCTGATTTGACTTTCAGTCAAATTTTCTGAATTGTTTGGGAACGATCATTCATTCAAGACTAATCATTCTTTTCAAGATGTCTACAGTTTTGTCAGGGAGAGACTGTGCAATTTTGTACATGCCTGAGATACCAACATTAGAAGCTGAACGTGATAAACTGAAAAATCAAAATTCAGTTCTTCTAAAACAGATTCAGGAGTTTAAATCTAAATTTTCAAATTCTAATAAAACTCCTGATTGTATAAAATGTGCTAATAATGCTAAATCTGATTTTGCAGGTATCGTCAAGGAAAGAGAGAAAGAGATTAATGAAAAACAGAAAGATATTGCTATCAAAGAGAATATCATCAAAGCAAAAGAGAAAGAGATTAAAGAGAAAGAGAAAATGATTGCTTTAAAAGAGAATAATATTCAGACTTGTGAAAAAGAAATCAAGTTGAAATAGAGAAAGATTGTGAATCTTCAAAGTCAACCGAAGACAACTGAACAAAGATCATTGGAACAGCAAGCTAAATCAGTTGAGCTTCAATAAAAGTTTACGACTTTTGAAGAAAAGATATCTGTTTTGGAAGCTAAAAATCCTGAACTACTGAAAAGCCTCCAAGCTGATAAAGTTAAAGCTGATTCAGAGAAATCTTCTACTCAAAAGCAATCTGATCTTTCTATGAAAACTTTACAAGAGAAAAAGGATCTTGAGCTTAGATGTATTAAACTCTCTAAGCAAGTGTCAGAATTTGAATAGATTTTAATTACTGAAAGAGACACTTTTGCCAAAGAGAGAAAAGTTCTTGAAGATAAAACTGTTGAACTTCCCAAACAGATCTCTGCATTACAAGACTTACTTGAAAAAGAAAGGAAATGTTTTCAAGAAAAGAAAGTCTTTTGAGCTTGAAAAGAAAAATGCTGAGAAGAGAAATGTTGGGATTTTCAAAGATATTTCTGAACAAAACAAGAACTTAGAAAAAGATTTTGAGCAAGAGCGTCAAATCTGTGAATCAGAAATATCTAAGCTCACATCCAAGTTAAATGTTCTATCCTCAGACATTCTTACAGAACAGATGGCTAAATCTGATTTGAAACAGAAGTTTGATACACTCATTGCTGAAAGAAACATTTTATCTGAAAAGATAAAGAACTTGGAAGCTGCAAACGTTGATTTTTCAAATAAAGTTTTAGTTGATGTGATTGATCAATCACCTGTTGATATCTCAACAGAATCAGTCTGTTCTTTCAAAACAACTTCAAGTTCTATTCATGAAAATGTTTTCAAAAGGAAAAGTGTCAAACCAAACAATGTCAAATCAAATCAGATCCGACCATCTAATCTATTTTATGACAAGTCTGTTGATAGTCCAGCGAGCTTTTATGTAAAATCTCTTGGAAAACATTCTAAGAAAGAACAGATGGTCTGGAGAGTTAAAGGTTCTTCTGATGAGAAGAAGAAAGACAAAGCATCTGCTTCCACATCAAATGCAAAAAAGAATAGTGCACACAAAGGTAAATCTTTTGGTAATTCTGATATGTTTTACTCTACTAATCATTTGATCAGGATTGCTCAAAAGAAGATTTGCTGTTCTTACTGTGGAGCACATGACTTTGTAAGTAATAATTTTGTTAATTACTGGTATGGTTCTTGTTAGATCTGTTTTTATAGTAATCATTGTATTTATTTTCTATTCTATACTGTGCTTATAGTTCATATCTGTTTTGTAAAGGCTAGGGGTATTTAAGTCCCCTTAGAGCCTTTGTTTTGTAACTTTGGACTTACATTTCAATACATCAGTTTACTTTGCGCTTCATACTTTCTCTCTCTAAAGATTTAGAGATTCTTGGACTCTCAATTAGTATCAGAGCAATCTGAATCTTGAGATGATTGAGAGATTGTTTTTTCTGTATCTGAATTTGTGATTGAAATCGAAAATTTGATTGATTTTCTAAGAAAATCTCGTTTTCTTGATTTCTCATAAAATTTGGATCTGTTTGTGGTCGAATTGTATTGATTTTTGGTTCATTAGTCTCGATTTTAATAATCGATCATTGTTGCTTCTTGTATTTTTTCATAAAAATCTTGTTTAGACTGTTAATTTGGAGTCTTAGTGTTTTTCTGAAAACTTGTATTCTCGTTCTGTTTTTTTTTTCGAAAGTGTTGATTTAGTGTTTTTCAAACGAAATTGTTTTGATAAAATTTGTTAGAAAGAAGTTTTCGAAGTTCAGTATGTGCTTTTCTTTGTTAATTTTCAAAGTTGTTGTTGATCTTGCGTGAATTGGTAGTGTTTATGAAGTTTGCGTGTCATTCATAGTCTTTGCGTGTCATTCATATAAATTTGCGTGTCATTCATATATTTTGCGTGTCTAACTCGTGTGTTAGTGAATTTTTCAGGTTTGCGGTTCACATTGGAAACGCAAATCTTAAAGTTCTCGGCTCTAGTTTAATACGCAAGTCTTCGTGCATCAAGTTTTCACTTCCCCTGCAACGCAAAGTCTCAACCCGCAAAGTAACACTTTGCGTTTCACGAAGCAAACACAAAACTCAGTTTACGTTCCTCTCTGCAATCGCAAAACCTTCTTTGCGCTCCTCATTGCATATGCAAACCTCTAGTTTGCGCGTCTCCCATACTCAGAAAATTTTCTAAATTTTCTGATTTTTTCACAAGATGTCTCTACAAGCACAAATCTACAAAAATGACCTCATGATGTCTTTGGGGTCTGATACTCGTCCACCAGTACTAATCAATGAGAACGAATTCGAACAGTGGCAGGATCGGTTTATTAGCTTCATTGAAAGACAACCAAATGGGGAGAACATGATGAAATCACTGACTCAGTGTCCTATGGAAATACCAAGGAAAGCTGTTCCAGCTACAACAACTTCTGTTGCTACCATTGTTGAGAAAGCTTTAAGGGAATATGATGCTGATGAGATGTTACGACATTAAGCTGATAGCCAGGCCAAATCAAATCTGATTCTTGCTCTTCCCAATTCCATTTATAATAGAATCGATTGCTTCAAACAGAATCCTATGCTGATGTGGACTCAACTTGAAAAGATCATGCTTGGTACTGCAATGTCAACTCAGTTGCGTCAGACTAGGTATATGAACAATTTTGAAAAGTTCAAGGCTAAGGATGGAGAAAACTTAAAGGGTGTATTTGACCGATTTTGGGCTGTCATCAACGATTTATACAAGATTAAAGTTAAGAAGACTGAATTGGAGGCTAACTTGAAGTTTCTGAACGCTTTACAACCTGAGTGGAACAAGTCATGCCACAGAATGAGAAACGATGTCAGAATCTCAACCATGCCAATTCAGGAGTTATACGAAATCTTGATGACAGATGAATCTATGGTAATGGAGAAGAAGGCGAAAATGGATAAGAAGAACAAGCCTATGTCAGTAGATCCCATTGCTCTTATAGCTAGCCAACTGGCTGAGCAAGCTTTGACTGAATCAACTTATGATGGATCAACTGATGATGATAGCGAAGCTTTAGAAAAGGCCATGATACTTTTGAGTCAGCACTATCAGAAGAGATTCAAGCACAGATCTGGTTCAAACAACCTACAGTTTACTTCTGGTTCTAAAAGGATAGAACCTGGTGCTCCTTCAAAGACATACACTCCAAAGTATGAACCAGCTAAGGTGGTTGAACAGAAGAAGGATGAGAAAAAGGTGATGAATTGCTTTAACTGTGGAAAGCCTGGACATATTGTTAAAGATTGCAGAGTCAAAGTGGTAAAGGATTCTGCTTTTTACCGAAAGAAGTTGGCTTTAGCTGAAAAGAAGGAAGGTGGAACTATCCTGTTGGCCGAAAAAGAATACTGGTTGGATCATTCAGACAATGAGGCTGAAAATGAAGAAACTGCGGCTATGTGCTTTATTGGTGACGACAAATCTGATGATGAGGAAGAGGATACCTCATCTGATGGTTCTGAGGTAATATCTGCGTTTAACTATAACTTTTTTTTTATCTCAAATGAATGTTTTTATCACTGCTTTGCATGATTTGCGCTCAAAGTTAGTTTCTGAAAAGTTTAAAAGTCAAGAAAAGTCTGATTTAATCGAAAAACTGCAAATTTCTTTAAAAGATGAAAAGTCAATTTTAATTGACACAAAAGAGAAATTTAATAAGTAGTTGGTCGAGTTAGAAAATTCAAATCAGACTTATCATGATTCGTTGACTGAACTGACTTCTTCAAATAAATATATTTCTGAGAAAATAATTGTTTTAGAAAGGAAATTATATAAAAGAGAACAGTCTGAGCAAACCATTTACATGAATAAACCAAGGAGTGAAGAAGCCATAAAAGAAAAGTGGGGACTTGGTTTTGAAAACCCGCATTTTTTAAATCATGCTAAAAATGAAGTTCCTACTTTATATGAATATGATTACTTTACTCTTGCAAGATATGCTCCTCAGTTTAAATTCTTTTGGACAACCGAGAAACAAATTTTGGAAGAAGAAAATGTGAAAAGGATGAAAAATAAGAGGATGGAAATGCCATTTGTTTACACTTCTGAAAATGCAAAGTATTTTCTTGATCAATCTAAGAAATCCATAAAATTTCAAAATCTTTAAATGTCAAATCTTCCAATAAATCTTTATTTTCAACAGATTTTGTTGATATTTTTAATAACACTGAAAAGGAAAATGCATCTCCGGTGTCTTATGATACTAAGAAATACATTCCCCCATTAGTGTTAGAAGGTAAGATTGTTGATCTTGAAGATAGATTGGAAGAACAAAATCTTCAAACTTGTTTAGAAAACGATTTATTTCTTTTTATAATGAAAACAAGTTTTGAAGATAAAATTATTTATGGATTGTCAAAAGATTCTAAGGAAAATTCTAAAGTTTTACAAAATAATGGCCATTTGCGTTCCACGTTGGAAACGCAAACTGAAAGTTTGCGCATGCAGTTGGACGCGCAAAGCTCAGTTTGCGCCTCCAATGGGAAGCGCAAACCTCCTCCAGACTTGCGCATTTTTGAAAATTTTCACTCCGAGGATAGTTCTTCAATGTCAAATGCTAAGACTGATTTCTTTGATAAAGTTTCTTCTTCTGATTCAATTATTGATGAATCTTTACTGCTAAATGCTCAATTTTATAAAAAGAAGCGTAAAAGAAGAAGATCAAAGAAGTCAAAGAAACATGATACTATCTTATCTGAAAATTCTAATGTTTCTGATTTTTCTTCTTCAGATCGGACTGTGAGGAAGTCACCAAGGCAAATTTGGAGGATGAAACAACAAATTTTAGAATCTGAACTATTAGGAGTTAACTGTGTAGACAATCTTTGTGATACTGATACATTTGCTACATGTAATAAAAACCCAAAATATTCTTTTCAGCAAATGTTTGATATATCAAAGAATATCTCATATGCTTCTTCTAGTTCTGATTCTGATAATTGTGTTTTATCTTCTATTGATAATTGCTTTCAGATTCGACCTGTTTTAGTTCGAATTAGGTATTGGGTTTTGCTTAGTACTGATAATCGATCTTCAGGTATGTTTCCTTTTACTTTAATTTCATGTTTTCTTGCTTTAATTTTTGATTTTTGTGGTTTTCGGTTCGTATCTCGCGAAAACTAGGTTTTTGAACAAGGATGATAGACACGCAAAGTGAACTTTGCGCGTCTATCTAGAAACGCAAAGTGAACTTTGCGCGTCTAGCTAGAAACGCAAAGTGAACTTTGCACGTCTAGCTAGAAACGCAAAGTGAACTTTGCGCGTCTAGCTAGAAACGCAAAGTGAACTTTTCGCGTCTAGCTAGAAACGCAAAGTGAACTTTGCGCGTCTAGCTAGAAACGCAAAGTCTACTTTGCGCTTCTAACTTGTTAAGCAAACCTTTCGTTCTTTCAAGTGTTGTTTACGTATCAACTAGACTTTGCGTCTCCTCTTTGAGACGCAAACTTTCTTTGTGTTTGTGCTTCGTGTATTGTTTTTGGTTTTATTTTATCAAGTATGTTTGTCCCGCAAAGTCTACTTTGCGCGTCTAACTAGAAACGCAAAGTCTACTTTGCGATTCTAACTAGAAACGTAAAGTCTACTTTGCGCTTCTAACTTGATACGTAAACCTTCCTTTGTGTTTTTGTGTGTTTTGTTTTGTTTTTCTAAGTATAGTTTTCGGACCATGTTAGACACGCAAACTTACCTTTGCGTCTCATGACTGAAACGCAAACCTTGGTTTGCGCTTCTAACTTGGCACGCAAACCATACTTAGATTTTTTTTTATTTTTGTCTAATTCTTTTTCTTTTTGTTTTCCATGTCTATTATGTCTTCTAAAACAAATACAGATCCAATGATTCAAGACGAGAATGCCATTCTCGATGATCCGTCTGATCGAGCTTCTCATGATACTCCCATGCCGTCATATCCTTCTGTTGGGGCCGATCTTTCTGCTTCTCGTCGTACACCAAATGATGTGTTCCCAACCATCATGTATATGCCTTACAATCCGAACAACTATCACGTGGACTTTGACCGAATCAAGATACATCCAGTGATACGAGCAATTCTCAGAGGTCATCCACTTACCCCTGCTCTTTCTTACTGCGCAGATGTTCCTGAAGTTTATCTACAGCAGGCATGGCATACAATAACAAAGAATGAAATGGCTCGTCCGCATCACTTTGATCTTCAAATCGATCAATTTGAATCTTTTCTTTCCTACAAGCGTCTGAGATTGATACTAAAGCTTCCTGAGCCTAATTCCAGACCTGGCCGAACTACATATGACAACTTTCCATCTGAAGAGGAAGTATATGAAGGAATAAGGAATCTTGGATATGTTGGTACTTTGAACAAACCTACAGACTTTGATAAGTCTAATCTACCTCCAGTATGGTATGCACTGTTCTCAGTTATCATCAGGTGCCTGACATCGAAGCATTCTGGCACAGATAGTGCAAGTTTATTGTATCTCCGATTGTTCCATGCAGTCGTCTATGACTTGCATGTCGACTACACTTTTATTTTTTGGACCGAACTCTCGGAGGTGGTACATGACAAGTTCACCAACTAGAAACGGAAGTTCATTCCGTTCGTTAGATTCCTGAAGCTTATTGTTCGAAGCATGCTCCGCAACAATCCAGCCATTCCTCGTAGGTTATCTTGGCCTCAGGTTTCAGAATCCGAGATGACTTATATTCAGAAGCAGAAGAGGTCTTTCAACTATTCTATGACCATTCCGTATGCTCTTATTGCCAACTACGCTGATGTTACAGATGAGGATGTCATAGAATATTGCATGGAAAATGAGTTTATGGAAGCTGTTGTTCAAGCTGCTGAAAAAGGTGTTGAAGTTGAAGCAACTATTCCTGAACAAGAGCCTGGAGTTGAAAAAGAGGCTGAAGATGAGCAAGAAGTTGCGGTTGTTGTTGAAAAAGAAATAGTTCAAGAGGATGTTGCTTCTCAACAAATTGAGAATGTTCTAACTGAAATTGTTTCTATGTCTCCTATTCATGTTATTTCTGATGATGCTGATGATGCTGATGATGATGATGTTCATGTTAGTGATATTGATGGGGATGATGATGATGAAGATTCTGATCATGATGATGATGATGATAGTGATCATGCTGATCAACCGAGTATTCAAGTTTATGAAAGGAAGACCAGGACACCGGAAGTGATTTTTCAAGAGGATATTCATTCTGAAGTTGAATCTGTTCCCATTAATCCGAAAGTTGCTGATATACATGTCGATGAACTTAATTTAGCTTTTGCTAATGTTTCAACTCATCATCGGGTTCTAGATACTGCTGTTTCTCCATCTTCTCTCGAGCCTTCTTCTAGTGTCGAAACTTCTTCAGTCGAGGTACGGGATTCAACTGCAAAACTTTCTACTCTGAATGATGTGATTCGACAGATGAATGAGCAGTTTGAAGAACACAAGAATTCGGAAATTCAGAAGTTACGTGCTTTCTTAAAGGGTAAGATGCCAGAGATTGATACATCATCAATCCCTGAAGTAATTCCTTTCAGACGCCCATCTGGGGTGGTTATTAGAGACTCGTCTACTACTGTTCAATCATCTGCTCCTGCAATCATGTCTATTCCTCAACCTCCACCGTTTTTTCAGTCTGTTGGCGTTTCTACTTCAACACGTCCTCCGGTCTCGACTTCTAGAACTCCAGTCTCAGATCTTCCAATTTCAGAGTTGACAGATTTTCTCTATGCTCGACTTCTCTCTATGTCGCCCCCTGAACATCAAGATCAAGATCTTCTCTCTTTGCTTCGGAACTTCCAACCTACGCCGCCTCCAGTTCCTTCTTCTGAATCTGACCGGATTACTGCTTTATCTGACGAGTTTCATGCTTTCAGATCAGAAGTTCGATCAAGTTTTTCTGATCTCAAATATTTTATGTCTCAAGCATTTTCTGATTTATCTTCAAGGCTTGATTCTCATGAACAAAGTTCCAGAACTGAGGCCGACCCGTCTCTTAAGCGCCGACATGACCAAGATGATCCTGATCATCAAGGCCATGAGGGGGAGATGGCAAAGAGACCGAGAGTTGAAGGTCTTCTGAAGCTAGAGAAGATATTCAAGAAGAAGTGGCGAGTGATAAAGGAAAGAGTGGTGAAACTGTTCAAGACTGCAACATTCAGGATTTAGTGAATGTTATGATTGATAATGTTGATCTGTCTTCCTTGCATAATGAACTGAATATTTCTGAGAGTAATATTAACAATAATATGAAAATTGTTGTTTATATGGATCCAGATGTTTCTGAAAACGTTCATGAAGTTGAAGAATCTGAAGCTGCAAATGACATGAGGACATTCTTTGCTAATTTCATAGAGATTAATTTTGATGATGATGAAGATGTCAGGTTTGAAAAGATATGTCAAGTCAATGAAGAAGACTGTGATGACATCATTATCATATCAGATACAGAAGATGACTCAGTGTTCATGGATGCGAAAGACGAAGAAGAAGCATATTTGTTATACAGTGATCTTCCTGCTCATGATGAGATTCCTGAATCAGCTAATGTCACATCTATTCCTGTTGCTAGTTCAGCTCCGACTACCATTATTCCTTCAAGATCATTTGAAGTTGGTCAGTCGTCAAGAGCAGAAGCTGATGATCCATCTTCTGATCCTGTAATTCCATCATATATTTTAGAAGAAGGACCAGCTTTATCTAGACGTCAAAGACAAATGAATTTGCAACGTAGATATTTGGCATCAAGGCAAAGATCAGCCTTTCTAGAAGACACTCAGAGAAACATCTTTGTCTCTAGAAGAAGGGCGATTAACATCTATGCAATCCTTGGAGTAGAGAAAGAGTCAGATGCCTATCAATATGAGTACTTGATGTTCATCAAGTGTCAGCGCAAAAGGAATAATACCGTTTCTTCTAAACACTTGATTGTTCGAGTCATCAGTGTCACAATCAACAAGTTTGTGAATATCTCGTATCCTGATTTTGAAGTTGAAAGAAGAGACTGCAAGCGGTATAAATTTTCAGAGGCAGACTTCACTGACCTTTCTATAGATGATATTGAATTCTTATTTGATCACTTCAGGAATCTGTATCATAGATCTCAGGATATTTCACAAGCTTTGTTCGTCATTAAAAGATTCATTCGACGACAAATCCGATTCTTCAGGGTTTTTGATTTCCAGATGGCTGTTGAAAGCTTCCAACCAGTTGTTAATCTTCTCAGGCCCAACCGAAGCTTACCGAACTTAGAGTCTTATCCTCTTCTCACCATTGTTGAAGATCCATATGGAGTTGTGTACAAGAATGGTTCTAATGAAAAATGCTTTCTCAGGATTGAAGAAATTGCTCACTACTCCGATGGAACCTTAAAGGTGATCAAGCTTCAGTTGGAGCAACGTTTGAAGGAGGCCAAAAGAAGATTTTTGGAAACAAGAGAAAATGCATTCCTGGTTGATAATGATGAAATCCGACTTCTCCAGAAGACATTAGATTCAATTCAAGAGAGATTGAATCTCCGCTCAACTCTAAGACGACTGGAAGTTTTAGTTGGTTTGAATCGACTTCGTCAAAGAGAAGAGCGTCAGTGATTCTCCAAAGTCGCCTGGTTGGTCTATGCTATTTTTGAAGATTGTTTTTGAAGACCACGGCGCCAATGATTACTAAGGGGGAGATTGTTAGATCTGTTTTTATAGTAATCATTGTATTTATTTTCTAGCCTATACTGTGCTTATTGTTCATATCTGTTTTGTAAAGGCTAGGGGTATTTAAGTCCCCTTAGAGCCTTTGTTTTGTAACTTTGGACTTACATTTCAATACATCAGTTTACTTTGCGCTTCATACTTTCTCTCTCTACTTTCTTTCCCTAAAGATTTAGAGATTCTTGGACTCTCAGTTCTTATTATGTTACCCCCACAAGAACTGCAACTAACACATCGGACCCAAATACTAGTGGGTACCAAATGCTAAATCTATGTTGTAAGCATCCAAAGTTTAAGGGGGAGCAAGAACAAAGGTTTTTGAACAAAATAGTTCAAAACCCGGACTTCAATGTCATGAACAGTGGCTCTTGAATAACACAGTTCAAGATCCGCACCTCAATGTCAAGAATTGTGGCTTCTGATTATAACAGATCAGGACCCGTTCTTAAAAGTTTTAGATAAGGATATTTTAGATAAGGATATCCAGGGGGAGCTTATCAGAATATAAATCATTTTATCATGATTTGAGGGGGAGCTTAAAGGTAAGTATCTTTTGATCTTAATCTCTGATTGTTTGAAAGAAGAACAACTTTGAAGCATGATTTTTTTTTTCTTAAATGTTCAAACTACTTCACATTCTTAACATGCTTTCATGAATTGAGAAGTGTGATTTTTAAAAATGTTTTTGGATACTTTAATGCATATCTGACCGTGTGGTTCTAATGACAAATACTTGTGTAATTGTCATATCTTTATACTAACAAGTATTCATACACACATCGGTTCAGTACATTTCTTGATTTTGTTATTACCATGTATCAAAAGTGTAATCTTTCTATGGTAATACTCCCGCTAGTTATTCATTGTTGTTTGAATCTTACATCATTTCATCATTATATGTGCTTTTATTGTTAATATGTTTATATATTGTTCATATAAACATCTTACGTTTTTGATTTCCCAAAATATTATTCTTCATGAATTTTGATCTGATCTTAATCATTGTCAGATTCTTAAAACATTTCTATTCTTTCATGATTATTCATTCATACAAAGTTTTGAGAAATCTTAAATGTTTAATATGCTCAAATTTCATTCTTATCTTTAATGAGCATACATACACTGACATTGATTTCTTGTACTTAAATGTCAAGAAAATCATTGAGTAACACATGATTTTAGGACAAATACATGGGATTCAGTGTGAGTGCTTAAAATAACTTCCATGGATTCACGATAACCAGTGTTTCCTACCCAGGAAGTATTCCCTGAGTGATTGAGGGGAGAGGGGTAAAAGATTGAGTGTTGGTGTGTGAAGAGGTAAAATGGAAAAGAGAGATTGGTTAGAAGTGAGCTTACATGTTTAAAAGAAAGAGGGTGAGAGATCAGAGTAAAAGAAAATTAAACTCTGCACCAAACTTCTTTCTGAGTCGGGCAACCGCATAAACTGTTGTTTCATAATTCTTCGTGAACGACATTGAAAAAGGCACCTAGCCCATGCCATCTCTTGCAAACACCCCACCAACTACTCATTCTTTTCTCAAAAAGAGAATGTTTCACATTTTCTGGGGATGCAGCACATGCTGTTAGTGTATAAAAGTGTTGGAAAGTAAATGTAGTTTATTTGTTTGTAAATGTAATTGGGCCTATTGGGCTTATATAGTAGATGGGCTTGGGCTTACAAGTTGTAACAAGGGTAGTAGGTAGGTTATGGACTATAAATAGGAATTAGTTTGTAATAATTCATTTCATAATTCATAATCAAAGATGTAGTCATTAAACAATTCTCTCTCTCTAGATTAAATTTAATTTCTCTCTCTAGAATAATAAAAATCTTCTCCTATCCTAACTTTAGTTACAAACATGAAATGCTCCAGATCTCAGACCTAACAATTGGTATCAGAGCGAGACCAAACATTTTCAGAAAAGATTTGCACAGAAAATGGATTGATTTTCTGGAATTTTTGGATCAAAAAGTTGAATTTTCTTGAAAATTCTCAAGAACACACAAACACACAGTCTACTTTTTGTTCACTGTTAAATCAAATTCAAATTGTGTTGTTGTGATTAGACTATTATAGTGTTAATTAGAAAAGTGTTCAAATCTGTTATTGATCATTTCTTGTTCATCTTCTTTAAATCAATGGATCGAATTCTGGAAAGTTTCACAGAACACACAAATCGATTTCATTGTTAAAATTGACATTAGTTTGTTGTTATTTCGTTGTTATTTCGTTGTTAAAATTGACTTTGCAGTGATCGATTAGAATAGTTGATCATATTGTTGTAATTTTGAGAATCAATTTTGCATATTTTTGAATCTTCTCGGATCGATTGGTGAATCAGATAGGAAGAACACGCAAACAACATGTGAATTCATGAAGAACATGCACACTTCAATTGCGAGTTTCAATGTCCAATTTGATTTGCGCATTTAGTTTTAATTTGATTTGCTCTATCTTGTTAATTTGTCTTGCGCCAACATCATAAAACTTCCAATTTCAAATTTGCGCCAATATCATAAAGTTTGCGCCAACTTTATCTAAATTTTGCGCCAATATCATCAAACATTGCACCAGTTCATATTTCGCCTTCAAATTTATGTGGTCTTGTCTAGTGGTCTGCGTGTTCATGATTATGTGGTTTTGAACATTCTTGATTTGATCTGTGGAACAATCATGGCCTGCATCATTTGAGTTGCGCCATCTTTATCAAATTTTGCGCCAGATTCAAGTTAATTTGAAGTTAATTTGATGGTAGCATCCAAGTGTTAGTGGGGCGGTGAATTAATTTGAAGGTTACAAGTTAATTTGTTTTGCGCCATCCAAGTGTTTTGCGTCATCCAAGTGTTTGATCAGCGTGTTTCTAACTCAGATTTTTAATTCAAGCACTTGCGAGTTTTATGATTACTTGCTCTGCGCATTTCAAATTTGTTTGATCTGCGAGTTTAAAGTACACATGGTTTGCAAGTTTTACACTCATTCAATCTGAGAGTTCATGGTTATATGATCTGTCAAATGGTATGCGTGTTTGTGATTATTTGGTTAGCGAGTTTGTTAATCATAAAATCCCAAAACAATCAAGCAATTACTCAAATATGATCAAGAACTAGAGAGAGAAACTAGAGAGAGAAAGTAGATCTTCAATAACCACAAGTTTGAATCTTACAAATGACGTGCTTACATGATTCTTACAAAGCCACAAGGCTAAAAGCCTATTTAAACCACAAGATAAACAAAGACTTAACTACTAAGGAAACTAATACAACTTTGACTATCTATTACAAAGACAATGTTGACTTTTACATCTTTGACTTTCCTATTAAATCTTGTATACAATATTTAGACTTAACAATCTCCCCCTTTGTATTCAAGATTTAATAAAAAATTGATACTGATCTTCAGCTCTTAATTCTTCAGTTTTTGTCTCTTGAACTTTGAACTTTGAAGCTTTCAGAGTCTTTACTCTTCAGCTCTTGAAGAATCTAGAAAAGTCTTTTTCTCATTGAAGCTTTTAAAAACAACATGCCTTGAACGCAAAACTGAATTCTTGAATCCTTTTGAAACATCTTTGAAACTTTAACATTAAACTTTGAAACAACTTTGATCTTGTATCTTCATCTCTTTGATCTCTGGACTGTCTTCAGAAAACATCTTTCACAAATCATCTTGATTTAACTTTGAACAAACTTTCTTCAGAAACTTTTTGACTTTGCAATAGCAGAAGCATTTGAATTTCTTCACAAGACTTTTCACTTTTAACAACTCTTCATGATATTGAAATTGATATTTGGAAAATTCTCCCCCTTTTTGATGATTGAGAACATCATGATCATCAAAACTTCATCAATTTCAGCACAGACTTTGATTTCCCCCTTTGTAATCAAATAACAATCTCCTCTTTGACAGTCGCCGCGCTTTGATCTGAATAACTGAATCATGAACTGTAAATACCCGAATCTTTTCAAATTCATATATAATGAACATGGTAACCCTGATTCAACAAATGAAACAATTAGGAATTCTTGTCAGTAACACAAAGTTACTGTGTACAACGAATGTACAATTTAAGGAGCTGGCTTGATGATGACTCCCCAGGACTTCCATTCAATCATTGAAAAACACAAGGTTTATCTATGAATGTTCTGACAGAAAAACAAATTTTCTGTGTGCTCGTGCATGTGTATGAAAGAATTTAGCACAATGATTGTGTTTCGTAAGGCTCAAATTATGTAAACTGTTGAGACAGCAACATATATTACACGGACTCAATGTGCATGAAAGAGGTGCGAAGGTGGGGCAACTTTCCTTCTTTTTCAATATCTAAATCTTCCGAGTGAAGACTAGATAGCAGATGTGCTACGTCCCCAATGAAAATGAAACATTTCTTTTTCGGGAAAGAAATGAGTGGTTGGTGGGGTATTAGCAAGATTTGGCATGGGCTCACTGCCTGTTTCAATGATGGTCACCAAAGAATGTGAACCAATCAGTAGATGTGGCTGCCCGACTCAGAAAGTGGTTGGTGCAGAGTTCTGATATTCTTTTAACTCTGTTCTCACACCCTCTTTCTTTTTAACATTTAAAGATCACTTCTAACTAAACTCTCTTTTCCATTTTTCCGCTCCACACAATGAGAAAAACTCAACCGGATGAGTTATCTCCCCCACTCTTTGATTTTGACCCCTCACCCCTCAATCACTCAAGGATAACTTCCTGGGTAGGAAACACTGGTTGACGTGAATCCATGGATGTTCTGTTTAAGCTCACACACGAATCCCATGTAGGTCCTAAAAAGCATGGTTGCTCAACAATTTAACTGAACAGTTAAGCACAAAGAGATAACAATGTTAGAATGTATGCTCATTTAAAAATATGAATGAAATTTGAGCATTTGAACGTTGAAGAATTCTCAAAACAAAGATATTGAATGAATGAAATGAAATCAAAAGAATTGTTTTTGAGAATCTGACAATTTATCAATCAGATCAAATGAAATGGTTAGGGTATCAAAGAATTGGAAATTTGTTTATATGAACAAATATAAACAATTTATCAATGAAAGCACAAATATGAAAAAGATGAATGATGCTCAATAACTTTGAAGACAAACGGGGGTATTACCATCGAAAAATTGGTTCGTTTAGAGACATGATAATAACAAATTCAAATAAAATACTGAACGGTGTGTATGAATACTTGACAGTATATGGACAAGATAATACAAAAGTATTGATCTTTGGAAACACACGGTTAGTTAAACAATAAAGCTCAAAAATGAAAAACATTTAAAATCACACTTCTTAATTCATGAAATCTTTTAAGAATCAGAAGTGGTTTGAACATTTAAGAAACTGTTTTTCATGCTTGAAAGTTGTTCTTCTTTCAAACAATCAGAGATCTAAGACAGAAGATATTTACCTTTTCAGCTCCCCCTTAAATCATGATATAATGATTTAGATCTTATAAGCTCCCCCTGGATATTAGCATAATATCCTTTTTTGATCATTGAAAAACGGGTCCTGATCTGTCATGTGATCAGAAGCTACTTTATTCAGAACATTTATTAAAAAAAATAAAAGAAAGCAGTAAAACAATTTATAGTATGAGTTCTGATATGAAGTAATCAGAAGTCATCACCTTTACTCCTCCTTAAATTAAGCATCTAAAATATGTCAGTGAAAACAGGATAGAGATCAGACACTCCCTTTTGAATTGTAGACCATCATATCAGTAAAATCTATCATTGAAAAAGTACAGGATAAAGATCAGATCAATTCTCTTGGGATGTAGACCATCATATCCATCGGATGCAAAAAGAGTATACTCCCCCTTGAAGGTTGATATCTTCATTTGAGTGTTGGAGTAATATCTCTTATTATCACAGGAGTAAGGTCTTTTGATCGCTGAGGTCCGAGTCCTAAACTGTTGTGTTTAGAAGTCAAACTCTGTTGAAATACGGTTCCTAAGCTGTGTACTTAGAAGCCATTTTCTTGACATTGAGGTGCGGGTCTTGAACTGTATTATTCAAGAGCCATAATCTTGACATTAAAGTCTGGGTTTTGAACTGCTGTGTTTAAAAGCCATGATTCTCTTACTCCCCCTTGACGTGAGGTGCCTGCAACACAGAATCAATTTTTGGCTTTGGTACCCACTGGTATTTGGGTCCATGAATGTTAGTTGCAGTTCTTGTGGGGGAAACCGAGTAAGAACCATACCAGAATTGATCATTCGTCTTGTGAATATGATCATGTGTACCACAATAAGAACAATAAAATTTATTACCTGAAAACCTGAGTAATTGATCTATTGAGTATATATGATCAGGTTTACCTTTATGCTTTTTGTTCTTCTTTGCTTGATGTACTTGTACACATGATATGTTTCCTTTCAGCTCATCTGACATCTCATCTTTAACTGATTTCTTTTTCCAGACCAGTTTCTCTGACTTGTAACTTCTTCTTCTTGGATATGTACCTGAACTATCTAAATTTTGATCATAGAAAATGTTAATTCGACGAATCTGATCAAAGGATTTAACTGACCTTTGTGAAGAGACAAATTTCTGATTTGAACTTGAAACAGACTTTTCAAGTTCTTTGATCTTTGAAGCAAAGTTGTCTATTTCTTGAACAAGTAGGTCAATCTTTTTCGTGAACTCAGACTTCGTTTTCTGCTCTTTCAGTGCAGTAGAAGATAGTTCAGATAATTTTGAAGTCAGCCTTTTGATTTCAGTCTCAAATATGGATCGTTCTTCTTCAAATCCTTTCTCTGAATCATTTCTCTGGCCGAATAGTTCCTTAAAGAATCCCACATTCTTCTGTTCTATGGCCTTCTTTTCTTTAGCAAATTTCTCTCTTTCCAAAATAAGTACTTTCTCAAAATCGGAAATTTGTTGAGAAAGTTTTATGCATTTAAGATCCACTGACTTCTTTTCTTCAAAACACTTTTTAGAGAAATCTGAGGACTTCTTTGAAAAATTTTTCTTTTCATTTTCAAAAATAGCTTTATTTTCAGCAAGCTGTTTTTTAAAATCAGATAAATTCTTTCTAAGCTCATCGTTCTCAGATTCCAATCCCTTTATCTTCTCATCATTTAGCCCAGAAGTTCTTTTCAGAAGATCTTCATTGATTGTCTTTAAAGCACTGATTTCTTCTTTCAGTATGATAATTTCAGCAAAATACTCTTTTGACTTTTGTAAGTGAAAGTCAACTTCATATCCCAGATTAACTTTCTCTAATTCCATATTTCTATTCTTCTCTTCAAGATCTGTAAAAAATCCCATGATTAATGAGTAATCAGCTTAATATGAATGATCATTCCAAACTGTATATCAGAAAATAAAAAATCAGATCAAATTGAAATTTAGCACAAAATTTAAAACTTTAACACTTGTTATAGCGCAAAGTCGAGTTTTGCGTGAACTGTGTGTAGCGCAAACCAAGCTTCTCGTGATCAACGTGTGACGCAAAGTACGGTTCTCGTGACCCGTGCAAGATGCAAAGTAGGATTTGCGTGACCCACTGAAGACGCAAAGTGAGACTTTGCGTGATAGCCTTGAAGCGCAAAGTGAACTTTGCGTGATAGTCTTGAAGCGCAAAGTGAAGTTCTCTTGATCCTCGTATGGCGCAAAGTAAGTTTGCGTGAGACGTTGCTTTGCGTGAACAACTAGATACGCAAACAATACTTTTCGTGATAAGAGCAAAATGCAAAGTAGATTTGTGTGACCTGCAGGATGCGCAAACTATGCTTTGCGTGATAAGCTAAAGACGCAAACTATAGATTTGAATGATCTGATGAAGACGCAAACTGAAATTCTTCTTAAATCCCGGATAAGCTCGCGCAAATGTCAATGAACTCGCGCAAATCGAAGATGAACTCGCGCAAATCGTGGATCTGGCGCAAACTTGTATCTGACTTGCACATTTTGATCCAAATCGATTCAAATCTGCAAAATTGATATCAAGAACTTATCAGAATTATCGAAAAACACTACGAAACACAAATTTACTATCAAATTTCGATTAAAAACAACAATTCACACGAATTCGTTCAAGAACAGTGTTCGAACGACATTTCAAGAAAATTTCAAAATTCAAAAATTGACATCGAATTTGTTTGAATTACAAGATGAAATCAAAATAAGAAACACTCCTGAACATAATTCGAATCCAATGATTCCATTTTCTTGCGACAAAAACGATTTTTTTCAACAAAATTCGTATGAACAGTAAAAAAATCACGAGTTCTTGAAAACTTTTCAAAAAAATCTCAATTTTTCGATCTAAAACTCCATATTTCAATTCAAACTTTGATCAAATCTTTTCTGAAAAGTTTGGTTCAGCTCTGATACCAATTGTTAATCATAAAATCCCAAAACAATCAAGCAATTACTCAAATATGATCAAGAACTAGAGAGAGAAACTAGAGAGAGAAAGTAGATCTTCAATAACCACAAGTTTGAATCTTACAAATGACGTGCTTACATGATTCTTACAAAGCCACAAGGCTAAAAGCCTATTTAAACCACAAGATAAACAAAGACTTAAATACTAAGGAAACTAATACAACTTTGACTATCTATTACAAAGACAATGTTGACTTTTACATCTTTGATTTTCCTATTAAATCTTGGATACAATATTTAGACTTAACAGAGTTTTAATCATAAGTGATTTGCGAGTTTTGAAAAACATTCAGCTTGTGAGTTCAAATCTGTTTGATTTGCGAGTTTGTGTTTATGAATACAGCCTGCAAGTTTCATGTTCTAATAGTATGCGAGTTCTACATTTTAATGCAGTCTGCGTGTATTAATGAGTGATCTGCAAGTTCATACATCATGTGTTCTGCAAGTTTCAGGCTAAGTGGTCTAAGTTTTCATGAGACTTACAAGTTTGTGATCATTAAGTCTGCAAGTTTGTGATCAATTTAATCTGCAAGATCAAGTTCTGCGAGTTTCATGCCTATTTGATTTGCATGTTTTAGATTTGCAAATAAGCATCTGCAAATTTTTAAATTTCAGGTGATCTGCGAGTTCAAGTTCAAGGAATTTGAGAGAAGTTTCAGTGCTTTGAGAGTTTCAGAGTTGAATTTTTCTGAGATTATTTTGTAGTGATCTGAGTTTGACTTTCAGTCAAATTTTTCTGAATTGTTTGGGAACGATCATTCTTATCAAGCTGATTTCTCATTCAAGGTGACTAGAGGATTTTATACATTTTAGAGAGAAAGAGGATTCTTTTTGTAACAGGATGAACACACCAAAGCTGATCAAAGGAAAATATGAAGAGTGGAAAGTTAATTTTTTGAATTTTGTGGATAAACATGAGTTGGGTTACTATATCAGATTATCATTGACTGAAGGAGAGATGAAACCTCAAAATCCTGATAAGAAATTGTACTCAAATACTCGAATGGGGAAATCAACCGTCAATGGGGAGTACATTCTTTTTTGAAATACTTTGCATCCGATAGATATGACGACCTACAATTCACAAGGGAGTTATATCTGATCTCTATCATGTGTTTTTTCATTGACAAAATATTTGAAGGATATGACGATCTACAATTCAAAAGGGAGTTGTATCTGATCTCTATCTTATGCTTTTTCATTGACATATTTTAGATGCATAATTTATAGGGGGAGTAAAGGTGGTGGCTTCTGATCACATGACAGATTATTACCCGTACTTCAATGTTCAGACTTGGATATTTTGCAAATATCCAGGGGGAGCTTAATAGACCTAAATCATTTTATCATGATTTGAGGGGGAGCTTAAATGTAAGTATCTTCTAATCTATATCTCTGATTGTTTGAAAGAAGAACAACTTTCAAGCATGAAAAACGTTTTCTGAAATGTTCAAACCACTTCTGGTTCTCAAAAGATTTTATGAATTTGGAAGTGTGACATTTAAATGTTTTTTAATTTTGAGCTTTAATGTTTAACTGACCGTGTGTTTCTAAGGATCAATACTTGCGTATTACCTTATCTATATACTGTAAAGTATTCACACACATCGGTTCAGTACTTCATTTGAATCTGTTATTACCATGTCTCATAACGAACCAATTTTTCGATGGTAATACCCCCGTTTGCAATTCACTGTTGTTGAGCAACAATCATCATTTCAACTTGAGCGTTCATTGCAAAATTGTTTATATTCGTTCATATAAACAAACAATCAATTTCTTTGATACCCTAATCATTTCACGTTCAAATCTCATTTTATTTGATCTGATTGATACATTGTCAGATTCTCAAAACAATTATCTTGATTTCATTTCATTCATTCAATATCTTTGTTTTGAGAAATCTTCAAAGTTCAATTGCTCAAATCTCATGAGCATACATTTTGACATTGTTATCATACATTTTTGTGCTTAACTGTTCAAGTTAAACTGTTGAGCAACCATTCTTTTTAGGACTTACATGGGATTCATGTGTGAGCTTAAACAGAACTTCCATGGATTCACGTATACCAGTGTTTCCTACCCCGGAAGTTATCCTAGAATGATTGAGGGGTGAGGGGTCATAAATCAAAGAGTGGGGGAGATAACTTATCCGATTGAGTTTTTCTCATTGTGTGGAGCAGTAAAATGGAAAAGAGAGTTTGGTTAGAAGTGAGCATAATGATAAAAAGAAAGAGGGTGTGAGAACAGAGTTAAAAGAATATCAGAACTCTGCACCAACCACTTTCTGAGCCGGGCAGCCACATCTACTGATTGGTTCACATTTTTTGGTGACAGTCATTGAAAAAGGCAGTGAGCCCATGCCAACTCTTGCAATTACCCCACCAACCACTCATTTCTTTCCCGAAAAAGAAATGTTTCATTTTCATTGGGGACGCAACACATCTGCTATCTGATCTTCACTCGGAAGATTTAGATATTGAAAAGGAAGGAAAGTTGCCCCATCTTTGCACCTCTTTCATGCACATTGAGTCCGTGTAATATCTGTTGTTGTCTCAACAATTTACACAATTTGAGCCTGATCAATCTAAGTAGGTTCAATCATTCACTTGCACGTACACACAAGGAATACGTTTTCTTGTCATAACATTCATAGGAAATTCCTTTGTGGTTTTTCGATGATTGAATGGAAGCCCTGGGGGAGTGAACATTTCAAAAGCTCCTTTCCAATGTACATCCGTTGTACAAAGTGGCTCCGTGCTACTTACAGGCATGATAACTGTATCATTTGTTGATTCAGGGTTACATTGTTCATTATGTCTGAATTTGAAAAGATTCGGATATATACATTTCATGAATTGACGGATAATCAGATCAAAGGGCGGAGAATGTCAAATTATCATAAAGGGGAGATTGTTAGTTCATCACAAAGGGGGAAATCAAAGAAAGCGCTGAAATTGAATAAGTTTTGATGATCATGATGCTCACAATCATCAAAAAGGGGGAGAAATTTACAAAGTTCAATTTCAAAGCCGAGATGTCAAAATTGGGGAGAAATCTCTGAATATTCAATTTCAAAGACAAAAGGTGAAGATAATTCTGAAAGCTTAAATCAGATGAAAGTTTTGTCAAAGAATTTAGAAGTTTCTGAAGAAGATTCGTGAAAGTTTGTTTTTCTGAAGACAATTCAGAGATCACAAGAGATGAAGATACAAGATCAGAAATTCCTCAAAGCTGTATCAAATTTCAAAGATGAATTTTTCAAAGATTTTTCAAAGTTAAAAGACTAAAGATTGTTAAAGCTTCAATGTTCAAAGTTGTCAGAGACAAAAGCTAAAGAATCAAGAGCTGAAGACTAGTGTCAATTTTTTTTATTAAATCTTGAATACAAAGGGGGAGATTGTTAGTGCATTATATTGTATCCAAGATTTAATGTGTTTAGTCAAAGATGTAAAGTCAACAATGTCTTAGTCAATGTTAGTTAAGTTTGTATAAGTTCTTTGTAATAGCTTGTGGTATAAATAGGCTTAGTGCCTTGTTAGTTTGGAAGAAGCACGTCATTGTAATATTCAGTTTAAGAGATATATAACAGATTTACTTTCTCTCTCTAGTTCTTGATTGTTAAATCTTGTTTGATTGAGATTGCTTGATTTGATTGGGAAATTTACGTTTAACAAGAACAACAAATTCTCTTTTCAGCCAACCTGATAATATGATTAGTAGAATAAAACAAATCAGGTTTACTGAAAGATTTACCTTTTCGAGCTCTGTTCTTATTGGCTTTAGATATGGATGTAGATGATTTTTGAATAGATTTACCATCTGACGAACCTTTTACAACCCAAACCATCTGATCTGTCTTTGAAATACACTTTCCAAGAGAATTATTGTAAGATCTAACTGGGCCATCAACAGATTGATTATAAAACAGATTAGTAGGACGAATATGATATGTATCAACAATTTTTGTTTTGACACTTGTTCTTTTTGAAGAATTTTCTTTTATAAAACTGGAAGCAGTTTTGAAAGAACAAATAGAGTCAGTTGAATTGTCAAAAGGTGATTGAACAATCACATCTGCGGAAATCTTTTCTGACAACTCAACATTTGCAACTTCCAGGTCCGTTATCTTTTTGGATAAAGTGTTCTTTTCTTCCAAAACTGTGTCAAACTTCTTCTGTAAATCATATTTGACCTTCTGTTCTTTTAAGATATCTGAAGATAGAATAGATAGTCTTTTAGAGAGCTTAGATATTTCTCTTTCAAAGTTTAAACGTTCTTGCTCAAAATCTTTCTCCAAGTTCTTGTTCTTTTCATATATTTCCTTGAAAATCCTAGTATTTCTCTTTTCAGAGTTTTTCTTTTCAGATTCAAAAGACTTCTTCTTTTCCTTAAAAAATTGTCTTTCCTTTTCAAGTAAGTCTTGTAAAACAGAAATTTGTTTTGGAAATTCAATGACTTTATCTTCAAGAACTTGTCTCTCTTTCAGTAATTACTAATTTTCAAATTCCGACACTTTCTTAGAGAGTTTTGTACATCTATGCTCTAAGTCTTTCTTCTCTTGTAAAGCTTTCTTGGAAAGATCAGATAGTTTCTGGTTGTAAACTAGAGAGTTTTGTACATCAACATTGTTTTTATCTGCTTGGAGGCTCTTCATTAGATCAACATTTTTGGTTTCCAATGCATAAATTTGTTCTTCAAAATCTTTAAACTTGCTGTGTAGACCAACTGATTCAGCTTTAAGTTCTGATGATTTTTGTTCAGTTGTCTTTAGTTTGCTTTGAAGAACTGATATCTCTCTTTCTTTCAGTTTAATTTCTTTCTCTCTTGTCTTGAGAATACATCCAAGATCAGATTTAGAATTATTAGTACATTTTGCACAATCGGAAATTTTATCAAAAATTATCAGTTTAGCTTTAAACTCCTGAATCTGATTTAGAAGCATTGAATTCTGAATCTTCAAATTATCCCGTTCAGCATCTATTGCAGGTATCTCAGGTATGTATATGATAGCAACATCTCTCCCTGTTAGTACATCTTTAGACATCTTGATCAGAATTTTATCTTGAAAGAAATGATCGTCCCAAAATATTCAGAAAAAGTTGACTGGAAGAGTCAAACTTGGATCAACACTTGAAACAGATCAGAAAAAATTTCTAACTCCAGAACTCGCAGAGCACAGAAACACGCAGGCCAAACAAACTCGCAAAGCACTATTCACTGAACTTCTCGCATATAGCCTTGTGCGCGTAGCTAGTTCTTGTAGACTACTACGTGCATGTTCACAATGCTCGCAGACTTCGATGTGCGCGTTTTTTGTTCTCTCAAACCACCACGTACGTGTTTTGTACTTAGAAACTTTTTATCAATTCAGGTTCTCGCAAACAAATGCAAACTCGCAGATCAATCAATACTCGCAAGGGACATTGCGTGTTCCATACGTAGCAAAATTTCGAGACAATGAGAACTCGCAAAATGTAAACTCACATCCAATACTTCTCGTAGAGCTTAGAACTCGCAAATAACCCAAGAAACTCGTAAAAAGTATTCTGTGCGTTTTGACTTCACGCAAAGCACTCTTTGCGCGAATCACACACAAACTCGCAGAAACCATGAAAATGCTAAGGCTCTTCATCGTGCGTGTTCTTCATATTAGTGTGTTCTTCCTTTGCTTGAAGTACAGATGTAGCGTGTTCTTCCCTTAAACACACAAATTTCAACCAATATCTTTCTAGACCTACAAATTGATGACCATTTTCCACATACAATGATCGAAATGTCATTTTGAGCAAGTTTCTAATAAAAAGGATCAAAAGTGTATTAGTGTGTTGAAGCTATATTGTATTCAAGATTAAAATAGTGGGTCAAAAGTGTATTAGTTGTAAAGTTGAGGGTATTACTTTGTAAATATTGTAAGAGTTGACTTTGCTAAAGGTCATGTTGACCATGTATAGCAAGTCTAAGGGGCTGTTTGTTTACCTCTTAATGGTTCCATTAAGAGGCAACCTCTGAATCGCTAAGAGGTAAATCTTGTTTGGCAAAAAAAAAGGGTTGCCTCGTAATGGTTCCAAAATTCTCTTAATGATTTTGTATCCTAACCCTCCCTTAACCATTAAGAGCCCTGATTTCATTATGAACAATTAGCAAACACCATATTTCATTTTACACTATATCATAAAAACCTCTTAATCATTCAGACCACTTAATCATTCTGCACTAAACTATTCAGCAACTGCTAAACAACCCCTAAGTATTTTAGAGTCATAAGATACGCACAGATTCAGAGTAAGATTGCACACTGTAGAACACACACATACATACACAGAGAGCTTAGAGACTTAATCATAAATAGGGATATGGAACATTGTAAATCTTGTGATTAGATCAATAAACTTGTTCTTGTTAATCTGTGTTTGATATATGCTAGTAATTCTTGGATCACATTTGGTATCAGAGCTAAATCAGAAAAGAAAGAAAAATCAATTTTTTTTAAAGAAAAGTTCACTGTTCCATCGACTCTATGTTCAAAATCAAATTGTTGGTTTAATGGAAATTTGGGGTTGAATTTGTATATACTGTGATCGTATACTGTTACTGAATAATTTTTTTCAGGTTGGAAATCAATTTGACCAACAGATTGGGCAAATTAGATCAAAGTTTCCATTTCAAGAAAGTTTTTGGTCGTGGACTGTCAATAATTGATTCTCACTACCATGATTGTTATTAGAGAAATTCACTCCACATGGTTGTTCACGATTTTAAAGTGATCATGTTTGCAAATTTTCAGAGTCAGATATTAAGTTTTGGGTGGAAATCAGTGGATTTTAGTGAAAATTAACTCAAGATCCAAAGAATTCACAAATTTAACAAAGAACTCGTACAAAGAACTCGCAGACTGAAAAATTCACAGACTAAAGAATTAGCACAATTCAGTGTGAAAAAGTGACAAGGAAAGAATTTGCACAAGGGTATGTACGAGAAGTAAAGGATTCGCACAAAGCTATTTATGAGAAGTGTAGAATTCGCAGAAGAGCCATGTACAAATTGCGTAGAATTCACATCTGTGTCTGAGAAAAATTCCATGGAAGGAACTCGCAAGAAGTCTTGTACGAATTTCAAAGAATTCGCACATTACTATCTGCAAAAAGCTCAGAATTCGCACATAAGCTTTTGCGAAAAGCATAGAATTCGTATCCTTATCATATCCTTTTATGCGAATTGTGCTATACGAATTCTATACTTGTTAGAATTTTTGAGTGATTTTCTGTAATATTTACTGTTAATTTTGTCTGATTTTCTGATTAACGATCAGTACTAACATATTTCTTCAGATATCATCATGCCTTATACAGATGAGAAGGGAAATCTGTTTCTAACCAACAGAAATTGTGCTTTAGCATACATGCCTGAGATTCCAGCACTGGAAGCAGAGAACAAGAATTTGAAGATTTAGAACTCATCTCTTCTAGAACAGATTAAAAAACTGAAAGATGATAAAGATCTAAAGAAAGATTTTGCTTGCACAGTATGCATTACTAATTCCAAAATTGATTTTGCAGGAATCATTGAGTCAAAAGAGAAGGAGATTTCAAATCTGCAAGCAAAACTGAAAAGATTTGAAATTCTTAATTCTAGCTCAAGCTGGTCCAAGAAGGAATCAATGCAAAGAGAGCTAGATGAACTGAGAAGAAGAGCAAACATCTCAAGTGAAACTTGTGAAGGGCTGAGAAAAATGAATTCACAAATTTTTGCTGAAAGAGATTCTTTGAAAGATAAAGTTTTCAGTCTTGAGGTTGAAATCAACATGATGAAAGAAAAAGAAACCCAAGAGAAAGAAAACACAAAAGCCCAAGATGAGATGAAGAAGATTGAGAAAAAGATAAAGGAAATTGAAAGAGATAATGTTGAGTTTCAGAAGAAGATTAATAAACTGAAAGAAAAGATCTCTCAAGATGAAAAGAAGATTGAAAAAGAAAGAAAAGAATTTGCTAAGAAGTTTTCTGAATTTTCCAGAAAAGATTTTGAAGAGAAGAAATCAGTGGAGCTTAAATGTATAAAACTTTCTCAACAAGTTTCAGACTTCGAGAAAGTAATCATAATGGAGAGAGACAAGTTTGAGAAAGAAAAGAAGAAGATTGAACAAACAAAGAATGTAAAGAAAGACTTTGATGAGGAAAAGAAAGTGTTTGAAACTGAGATATAGAAGTTAAAAAAGAAACTATCTGAGATGTCAACAAACATCTTGAAGGAGAAGAATGCAAAATCTGAGTTGCATAAGAAGTTTGATCAACTGTCAAAGGAAAGAAACAGTTTGTCTTCAAAGATAAAAGAACTTGAAGAGATCATGTTCAAGGTGAACTTGAAAGAGTCAAAGACTCCAGAATCAATTGTCCAATCACCAAGAGATGATCAAGCTTATTCATAATGTTCATTTAAAACAACTTCAAGTTCACGTTTTACAAATGTTTCTAATAATACTTTATTTGATTCAGATGATAGTCATACTTTTAAATCTAAAGATAAGATTCGTCCTTCTAACCTTTTCTATGATAAACATGTTGATGATTCAGGTAACATCAAGAAGAACAAGTCATAGAAGAAAAGATTTTGGAAAAGGATAGATGAGAAAGAAAAAGATAAATGGATTTGGTTAGTCCAAGGTTCCTCGGAGGAGAAGAAGGAACAAAAATCATTCGTGCATACATCAAATGCTAAAAGGAATAGTGCTCATAAGGTAAAAATTTTGGCAAACCTGATCTTGTGTATACTATAAATCAACTGATCAGGTTAGCTCAAAAGAAAATTATTTGTTCCTATTGTGGCTCAAATGATTTTGTAAACAAAAATTATGAAAATAGCTGGTATGGTTCTTATTACATCGCTCCTAATAGAACTGCAACTAACAAATCAGGACCCAAATACAAGTGGGTACCAAAAGCTAAATCTATGTTACAGGCACCCAAAGAGTAAAGGGAGAAAGAACAAACTTCTGGGTAAATCAGCTCAAGACTCAATCTTCAATGATCAAATGATGACTTATAAACAAAGCAGTCTAAGACTCGTACCTCAGAGATCAAATGATGGTTTCTGATTATATCAGATCAGGACCCATTCTTAAATGGTAAAACTGAATATTACTATTCTCACCAGAGAATATGTAACAATGGCTTCTGAATACTTCATTTCAGAACCCGACCCACAATGTTTTTCTTCTGAAGGATTCTTAAAAGATAACATCTTTAAAGGAGTTTTTTTATTTTGAGGGGGAGTTGCTGAACATTACACTGTCATATCTTTTAGGAGGAAGAAAATAAAAGTCGGTTATACTTTGATTGTTATATTTTTCTGATGGCTTGACTTTTTACAGATATTGAGGGGGAGAATATCTGAAGTTTTGTCAAGGGTGCTGAAACGATGATATTCATTTTAGGGGGAGTTAAGGTTTCTATACTAAAGGTATATTTTTCTAAACTCTTAACCTCTAATGTTGAAAGAATAACAACTTTCGCTTGTGAAAAATTATTTTTCTAAATGTTCAAACCACTTCACATTCTTAAAAATGTTTTCATGAATTGAGAAGTGTGTTTTTAAACAATTTTTGTTGGATACCTTGATGCTTATCTGACCGTGTGTTTCCAATGACAAATACTTACGTAATTGTCATGTCTATATATTGTCAAGTATTCTCACACACATCGGTTCAGTACTTTATTTTTGACTTTGTTATTACCATGTATCAAAAAGATAAATCTTTCTATGGTAATACTCCCATTTGCTATTCAAATTTGTTTGAGATCAGACGCCATTTCTAATTATATGTGCTTTCATTGTTAAAATGTTTATATATCTTTCATATAAACAACTTTCATTCTTTGATACCCCATTATAATTCTTCATGAAATATTTGATCTGATTTTATCATTGTGAGATTCTCAAAGCACTTACATTGATTTCATTTCATTCTTTCACTTTACTATTTTGAGAAATATTAAATGTTTAAATGAGCATACATACATTGACTATGATTTCTTGTGCTTAACTTTCAAGAAAATCATTGAGCAACACATTCGTTTAAGACAAAAATACATGGGATTCAATGTGTGAGATTGAAAGACTTCCATGGATTCACGATAACCAGTGTTTCCTACCTCGGAAGTAATCCTTGAGTGATTAAGGGGAGAGGGGTCAAAAGTATTGAGTGTTGGTGTGTGATGAGGTAAAATGGAAAAGGGAGTTTGGTTAGAAGTGAGCTTAAATGTTTAAAAGAAAGAGGGTGAGAGATCAGATTAAAAGAATATTAAACTCTGCGCTAGATCTTTCTGAGCCGGGCAGCCACATAATCTGATTGGTTCACATTCTTTGGTGACCATCTGTGAATTTAATAAATCCCAAATCAATCAAGCAATTTCTCAAGAACTAGAGAGAGAGTCTAGAGAGAGAAAGTAGATCTTGAAATCACAAGTCTCATAAATCTCACGTATCTGATTTTACAATGAAAGTGCTTTAGGAAAACAACAAGACAAAACCTATTTATACCACCAATCTATTAACAAAACTTAACAAGTAAGTAAACAAAACAAAGACAATACGACTTTGACAATTTTGACTTTGACAATGTTGACTTCTAACTTTGACTTTCCTAATTAAATTTTGGATACAATATTTGGACTTAACAATCTCCCCCTTTGTATTCAAGATTTAATAAAAATTTGATACAGATCTTCAACTCTTGATTCTTCAGCTTTTGTGACTTTAACTTTGAACTTTGAAGCTTTCACAATCTTTACTCTTTCAGCCTTTGAAGAATCTTGAAAAGTCTTTTTCACATTGAAGCTCTGAAAGTCAACATGCCTTGAACAAATCTGAAAACTTGAAACTTTGAGTTTAAACTTTGACAACTTTATCTCTGAAAATTCTTTCGTCTCTGATCAAAATTGTATCTTCATTACTTTGATCTCTGAACCATCTTTGGAAGAACAAACCTTCTTGAATCATCTGACTGAAAATGACTTTAAATCATCTCAGAATGATTTCTTTTCATCTGACTTGTACTTTCTTGAACTTTTTCATGAATCTTTTCACATAACTTTCTTTCTTTATAACTTTGAAATTGAATCTTTGTAAAATTCTCCCCCTTTTTGATGATTGTGAGCATCATGATCATCAAAACTTCATCAACTTCAGCACAGTCTTTGAACACCCCCTTTGTATTGAAATAACAATCTCCCCTTTTCGATGATAATTTTGACAATCGTCGCTCTTTTGATCTGAATAACTGAATCATGAACTGTATATACCCGAATCTTTTCAAATTCAGATATAATGAACGTGGTAAACCTGATTCAACAAATGAAAAAGTTAGAAATGCCTGTCAGTAACACAAAGTTACCGTGTACAACGGATGTACAATATAAGGAGCTGGTTTGATGATGACTCCCCAGGACTTCCATTCAATCATTGAAAATGTCACACCCCGCTAAAGCGGAAACACGGGGCATAACAGCTCGATACGCATAGCACAAGATTAAAGTTCATACCACCATACAATTTAATTATTTAAAACATTACATAAAAAAAATATTTATCATCGTTTACAATTTCCAAAATCTTAAACATAACGGAATATATTCGTAAAGGTAAGCCTGCTTCAAAACAATATTCAGGTAGCTTAAACATCGATGTCTACCTTCTTGACTTCCTGAAAAGCATGTATAAAACAAGGTCAACTACAAAGAGTTGGTGAGTTCACAGGGTTTAAATATGCACAAATCATTTTTATATGCAAGTTGTCCTTTGTAAAACATACGTATAAACCAAACTTCAATTCTTTGATTCATGAGTATCATAACTTAGTTTATATGACAAGAGGTATGCATTGATACAACCACGTTGAGCCACTACTAAACCTTTCCGGACCAAATCAACGCCCCATGATCTACCTCAGAGGTGGGCTTTAACCACATGTGTAGTCATATTTCTCTAGTACAGTGCACCCCTACTCGTCAGTATAAGGTGGGCTTGTCAGACCAAATAGCGCTATCCACTAATACTATAGGCCCATTTCTGGGTTAACTAGTAGTGTACCCGGGGACTTAACTATTTTTAAAACTCAACATATCATTGGCATACATGTCATATAACTTCTACACCAACCGCTTTACAACAAAGCCTCATAAATTTCCATACATAATGCTTTATATCAAAGTCTCATGAATCTTTAAATATTCCATTTTTAACATGCTTTTCACCCCAAGTTCAATCGAAACAATAAAAGTGGGGCTGTGAATACTCACCTTTTGGAGAAAGTGCGAGGATTTTGAGATAGTGATCACCGAAGGTCGTTACTCCCTATAATTCCTATAACGAAAGATGCCACAAGGAAAATACGTCATTACTCGTCCTAAGTCCAAATAATCCTTCCGAGTGATTTATGAAATGCCAATAAGTGTATATTTTAGTCCAAAATCATTCAATTAGTTATTTTAGTCTAATTACTAAATTATATACTATAACGTGATTTCAAGTACAAATATGTAAATCTTTGAATAAATTATAGAGTTATAAAGTCCAAAAATCCTCTTTTTAACAAATCTGACCCTTGACTTAAGCTGTCAAAATTTTATGCCTACTTTTAATGATACTATAACCATTTTCCATATGTTATTATTTTACCAAATTTTTATAGTGTTTAATTTACTGCCTTGGTGAACTTTTGGCATAGGTAACACCCTTTTTGGAGTTGATTAGATAGGGCAATTATGTTCTTAAAGTTCATTGGTCACAGAGATCCATGCAGTGTACACCTTCTGCTTGTCTCGATCATTTGAAGGGTCAAAACTTACTCTTTTCTGGTGATTCAAGTTGGGTTTTGTTCCTTATTCAAAGAAGAAACTTCCAGAAAAAGATTCATCTTATTTGGACCAATAATGAGTGAGTTACATCCGTTTTAAGACAAGTGTCCCAATCTGACAGAAAGTTGCTTTTTGCACACTCAACTTGTTGATGATGGTTGAGTACTCAAATTTTTATATTTTCAAGTGAATCAAATTTTGTTTGGTTCCCATATCATTAAAGTTACTTCCAGAAAAAGAATCATTAATTTTTATGGTTTTGCATGATGGTTATGGTTGATTGATTGCAAGATTTTGTCCAGCCGGATTCTGATTGCACCATAAACTTTAAAGGTAATGTTGAGGGGTCAAAACTCCATATTTTTGAGTGATTCCAGTGGGGTTTGATTGGTATTTCATTATATTAAATTCCAGAAGAAGATTCATAGCATTTGAGTCCATAGTTTTCAAGTTATGCCCAAAATACTAACATGCAATGAATCTGACAGAAAATAAAAATTGAAATAACTAAATTTTATGAACATTTTATCACTTTTTGGCCCATAAATTGGGGTTTCTTGATTGAAAACGTTTTTATCTTCCATTTTACATAAGTTTTAGTAAAAATCATCCTTTAACTTTTTGAAACATATGTATGGACTCTAATATCTTTAGATTGTAAGAAAAATGGACATGCATGTCATTCAAACTTCATTTTCTTGAGTTTTAGAGGTATGGGTCAAGGGTTATCACCATTGCTTGACATTTAACATGTCATTGGTGTATAACCTACCATTTAGGGACTTTACAAAGCCCTAAATTCTAGAAAACCTTCAAGAAGATGAAGAAGAATGAAGGAAAAATGATGAAAACTTGATTTTTATGAAGATTTAAAGGTATGATTCATGAAATACAAGAGTAGAATGTTACCTTGATGATGAGGAGTTGTTTTGATCTTCAAAAATTATGATTTGGAAGGAGGTTTGGGGCTGGAGTTTAGAGAAAAATGATGCTAGAGAGAGAGAGAAATGAGAGAAATGATGGAGTGTTGGTGGTCTTGAAGAAGAAAATAAAAACAAAAGTGGGGATATAGGGGGGGGGGGGGGGGAAACCGGCCACATGGCCAAATCTTTTAAAAAATTTTTTTTTTTTTTTTTTTTTGAGTTTTATATATATATGTAATGTAATTTTTATAAAAAGATAGGTTATGGGTAGGTGAATTCTCAATTATTTGCTTAAATTTTTGTTTTGATTGCTTAAAATTTAGAATTTATATTTGGTTAATTAAATTTTATAATTAACCCACTCATTATTATTACTATTAATAAAATAAAATTTTAATTTTATCGGATTGGCATTTTATAAGACGGTGTATCCCGTTACGCGCAGTGACCGGATATTCTAAGCGCACTACCGGGAACCTTAGGAAACTAAAGCCCTTGCCTATAAAATTAGGTCGTAGAAGGGTGTTCCTATATATTTAATCGTGATTTACACAGCTCGGGTGCTAACCTGGAGGTTCCGGAAGGCAGATGTCACAGAAAAACACAAGGTTTATCTATGAATGTTCTGACAGAAAAACTAATTTTCTGTGTGCTCGTGCTTGTGTATGAAAGAATTTAGCACCATGATTGTGTTTCATAAGGCTCAAATTGTGTAAACTGTTGAGACAGCAACATGTATTACACAGACTCAATGTGCATGAAAGAGGTGCGAAGATGGGGCAACTTTCCTTCTTTTTCAATATCTAAATCTTCCGAGTGAAGATTAGATAGCATATATGCTGCGTCCCCAAAGAAAATGAAACATTTCTTTGTTAAGAAAGAAATGAGTGGTTGGTGGGGGTAATAGCAAGAGTTGGCATGGGCTCACTGCCTTTTTCAATGATGGTCACCAAAGAATGTGAACCAATCAGTAGATGTGGTTGCCCGACTCAGAAAGTGGTTGGTGCAGAGTTCTAATATTCTTTTAACTCTGTTCTCACACCCTCTTTCTTTTTAACATTAAAGCTCACTTCTAACCAAACTCTCTTTTCCATTTTATCGCTCCACACAATGAGAAAAACTCAACCGGATGAGTTATCTCCCCCACTCTTTGATTTTGACCCCTCATCCCTCAATCACTCAAGAATAACTTCCTGGGTAGGAAACACAGGTTGCGTGGTTGCTCAACAATTTAACAGAACAGTTAAGCACAAAGTGATAACAGTGTCAGAATGTATGCTCATTTAAAAATATGAATGAAATTTGAGCATTTGAACTTTGAAGATTTCTCAAAACAAGGATATTGAATGAATGAAATGAAGTCAAGAGAATTGTTTTGAGAATCTGACAATGTATCAATCAGATCAAATGAAAAGGATAGGGTATCAAAGAATTGGAAAATTGTTTATATGAACAAATATAAACAATTTATCAATGAAAGCACAAATATGTAAAAGATGAATGATGCTCAACAACTTTGAAAGCAAACGGGGGTATTACCATCGGAAAATTGGTTCATTTAGAGACATGGTAATAACAATTTCAACTAAAATGCTGAACCGGTGTGTGTGAATACTTGACAGTATATAGAGAAGATAATACACAAGTATTGATCTTTGGAAAACACACGGTCAGTTAAACATTAAAGCTCAAAACTTGAAAAACATTTAAAATGACACTTCTAAATTCATGAAACCTTTTGAGAATCAGAAGTGGTTTGAACATTTCAGAAATTGTTTTTCATGCTTGAAAGTTGTTCTTCTTTCAAACACTCAGAGATCTAGATCAGAAGATATTTACCTTTTTAAGCTCTCCCTCAAATCATGATAGAATGATTTAGATCTTTTGAGCTCCCCTTGGATATTAGCATAATATCCTTCTTTGATCATTGAAAAACGGGTTCTGATCTGTTATTTGATCAAAAGCCACCACCTTTACTCCTCCTATAAATTAAACATCTGAAATTTGTTAGTTAAAACAGGATAGAGATCAGACACTCCCTTTTGAATTGTAGACCATCATATCAGAAAAATCTATCAGTGAAAAAGAATATGATAGAGATCAAATTAATTCTCTTGGGATGTAGACCATCATATCCATCGGATGCAAAAACCGGAGTAAGGTGTTTTGATCGCTAAGGTTCGAGTCCTAAAGTGTTGTGTTTAGAAGTCATACTGCATTGAAGACCGGGTCCTAAGCTGTGTACTTAGAAGCCATTATCTTTCAGCTTTGAAGTCCGGGTTTTGAACTGTTGTGTTCAAAAGCCATTATCTTTCTTACTCCCCCTTGACTTGAGGTGCCTACAACAAAGAATCAGTTTTCTTCTTTGGTACCCACTGGTATTTGGGTCCAGAAATGTTAGTTGCAGTTCGTGTGGGGGTTATGAAATAAGAACCATACCAGAAATGATCACTGGTCTTGTGGATATGATCATGTGTACAACAGTAAGAACAGTAAAATTTATTACCTGAAAACCTAAGTAATTGGTCTTTTGAGTATTTAAGGTCAGATTTACCTTTATGCTCTTTGTTCTTCTTTGCTTTATGAACATGTACACATGATGTGTGTCCTTTCAGCTCATTTGACATCTCATCTTTAACTGGTTTTGTTTGCCAGACCAGTTTCTTTTTCTTGTAACTTCTTCTTCTTAGAGATGTATTTGAACCATCTACATATTCATCAAAGAAAATGTTAGTTTGACGAATCTGATCAAAAGATTTAACTGACCTTCGTGAAGAGACAGATTTCTGATTTGAACTTGAGGCAGTCTTTTCAAGCTCTTTGATCTTTGAACTGAAGTTGTCTCTTTCTGTCACAATTTGGTCGATCTTCTTTGAGAACTCAGACTTCGTTTTCTGCTCTTTCAGTGCATTAGCAGATAGTTCAGATAACTTTGAAGTTAGCTTTTTGATTTCAGATTCAAATATGCATCGTTCTTCTTCAAATCCTTTCTCAGAATCGTTTCTCTGGCCAGATAGTTCTTTGAAGAATCCCACACTTGTTGAGAAAGCTTTATGCATTTAAGCTCAACTGACTTCTTCTCTTCAAAACACTTTCTTGATTTTAATACAAGTTTGCTCTTGAAAGAGCTTGTTCTTCAAGATTGAGGTTGAGTGTGTAATCTTGTGATTTTAATACAAGTTTGCAAAGTGTTTATTATATACTGTTTGTTTACTGTTCCATTGAATATCAAAGTGTTATTCCGCAACTTCTTTGATATTGTTTCTGAGACTTTATTCTTGTTGAGAATTCGATCCTGATAAGTGGTATCAGAGCCTGTTCTCTCAGAAACATCTATTCACTCATCATGGAAAACTTTGCAGAATCAAACAGTACTCTAGTCTCAAAGGTTCCAATGCTCAGACCCAATGAATTCGATATGTGGAAGATCAGAATCAAGCAGTACATACTCCTCACTGACTATTCTATGTGGGACATAATTGAGAATGGTCCTTCTGAAGCAGGAAAGATTGGTGCAGATGGAAAGAGAACTCCACCAAAAACTGATGCTGAAAGAAAGACTAGACAGACAGAGATGAAAGCCTTGAGCACTTTGCTCTTGGCTATCCCCAATGAATACCAACATCAGTTCTGCAACTGTACTGATGCAGAGATGCTCTAGAATGCTCTAGAGAAGAGATTCTTAGGTACCAAAAGTACCAAGAGAAATCAGAAAGCCATTCTGAAGCAACAATATGAGAACTTTATGTCAACCAAGAATGAGTCCATGACTCAAACTTTTGACAGGTTCAACAAACTTATTGGTGAACTTGCTACAGTGGGAGTACAAATTGATCAAGATGATCTGAACAGAAAGTTTCTAAGGTCCCTGAGTGATGAATGGACCATGTATACTGTGTCTTTCAGACAGAATGATCAACTGGAAGAAAAGGAACTTGATGATCTGTATAATGATCTAAGAGTTTTTGAATCTGAGGTAGAGGCTAAGAAGAGGCCTTCTGGGTATGTTCACAATGCTGCACTTCTTTCAGCATCAACTGATTCTACCTCCATCCCTGAATCAGTTAGTACTGCCAATGGAGCACCTCAAGATAAAGGCACTGAAACTGTTTTTGAAGCCTTTCTAGCAAGTCATGGAAACTCTTCTCTCATTAATGATGACTTGGAACAACTCCATCCAGATGATCTTGAAGAGATGGACATTAAATGGCAGATGGCCATGCTCTCTATGAGAGTTAAGAAGTTCATCAAAAGAACTGGAAGGAACAACTTCTCACAAAGAAGAGAAGACAGAGCAGGTTTTGACAAGTCAAAGGTGGAATGCTATAAATGCCATCAGAAAGGACACTTTGCTAGAGAATGCAGAAGTGGAATGCCTCAGAACAATAACCACCAACAAGCTCAATCTGGAAGATTCAATAGTAACAGAAACTCTGCACAAGCCCTTGTCTCTCAACAAGGCATGGGGTTTGATTGGAGTGATCAAGCTGAAGAGGCCATCCAGAACCAAGCTCTAATGGCAGAGGTGTCTGATCTCCCAACAGAGGTAACTTCCAATCTTTGTTCTCAAAATTGCATTAACACTGTTAAGAGGTATAGGGATCACAATCAGAACATGAGTGATAACCTTAAGAGATTGGAAAAGGACATAAAAGATTATGTCAGGATAGTTGAGAGATTTGAAGAGCAGATTAAGGGTTTTCAAGCCAATGAGCTTCAACACTCTTATGACACAAACTACTGGAAGTGGGAGAAGAATGACTTAGAACTTCAACTGACCAGATCCAAAGAGGAGAATGAGAAGATAAAGAGGGAGTTTGAGAAAGCCAAGCTGGATATTGAGAAATTTTCCAATGCTTCTAAAGCAATGGACTCTTTGCTCCAAACTCAAATCCATGACAAAATTAGAAGAGGAATAGGGTACAATACCACACCACCACCCTATAACAACAACTACATCCCTCCTAGTTCAGATTTGTTAGAAACAAAGGATAGGAAGGACCTACCTAAGGGAGCCACTGAGATAGATCCCTTAGATGAAGTAGTTGTTAAGGATAAAACTGAGAAAGCAGGTGTCAAGGATAAAGATAACACTGTGAGTGATGAGATTCCTATAGAAAACCACATAATCACCAATGAGGGATCTGGAAAGCATTGGATCAAATCCAATGAGATAGAGAAGACTGAGGAAAAGAACAAGAAGGTTCACTATAAGCAGACCACTGTTGTGAACCTTATCCCTTGCAAACAATGTGCATGCAATAAATTTAAGCCCCAAAAACATGATAAACCAAGGGGAAATCAAAGAAACTGGAACAACCAATGGGCACAAAAACAAGGCATTGATCTAAGTAAAATCAATAGACCAAAGCCTTGTTTCATATGTGGAAAGTTAAACCATTTGGCTAAGTACTGTTACTTTAACCCTATTAACCAACAGATGAACTTTCAAAGATTTGTGCAAAAACCTGTTGGTTATAGGAAGGCTGGAAAGAAACATGTGGTGAATAAATCTGTTGAAAACAAAGGCCCCATGAAGAAAAAGGTTTTGAATGAAAGTATTAAAATGTGGGTGCCTAAAAGCACTAAAACTGTTAGTGCTGCTGACAAAGATAGTGCTGCTAGAAGCATTACTGCTGCTACCAGTGTTAGTACTGCTGAAAATTTTAATGCTGCTAATACTGTTAGTACTTCTTCAAAGATGAATACTGCTAACACAGTTACTGCTGCTAAAACAGTTACTACTTCTAATAAGGTTAGTACTGCTAAGCATGCAAGTGCTGATAATGCAGTTAGTACTTCTAAAACCAGTACTACTTCTAGCAAATGTGTTTCCAAGCCTATCATTGTGACAAAGTACTCCAGAAATGAGGAGTCAAAGTTTAAAAATCTTGTCAAGAAAGAATGCAAGTATTTTGATGAGAAAGGGGTACCCAAGACCACTTTGGCTTGGGTTCCTACTTCAAACTAACTGATTTATCTTATGTGCAGGGCAACCAATAGCTCAAGGGAAAGAGCATTTGGCATGTTGATAGTGGTTGCTCTAGGCACATGACAGGCAACATGTCATGCCTTCAGGATTTCAAGCATATCAATGGAGGACATGTTGCTTTTGGAAATGATCTTACTGGTGGTAAAATAAGTGGCAAAGGTAATGTCACAAAAGGTAAGATGACATTTGAGGATGTCTACTATGTTGATCAATTGAAGTACAACCTGTTAAGTGTATCAAAGGTTTGTGACAAACAACATAGCATATTATTTACTAACACAGAGTGTATGATCCTTGCTCCAGAGTTCAAGGTAGTTGATGAAAGCATGATACTACTTAGAACTCCAAAAAAGAACAAAGTTTATTGTCTAGATATGGACAATGTTGATAGTGATTCATCCCTGAACCGTCTTGTTTCAAAAGCTTCTGTGGATGAATCCTCTCTATGGCACAGAAGGATGTGTCACATGAATTTCAAGACTATGAACAAACTTGTTAAAAACAACCTTGTAAGAGGTTTACCATCAAAAGTCTTTTCATGTGATGATCATTGTGTTGCTTGTCTTAAAGGCAAACAGCACAAAACTTCTCATAAGACCAAAGAGTTAAATTCTATTTCTTCTTGTCTCCAATTACTGCATATGGATCTGTTTGGTCCTACAAATGTTATGAGTATAGGCAAGAAATCTTATTGCTTGGTTATTGTTGATGATTACTCCAGATTTACTTGGGTATTTTTTCTAAGGACTAAGGATGAGACAAGTGGACTGATCAAATCCTTTATCCTAAGAATTGAAAACCAAACTAATCAAAAAGTAAAAGTCATTAGATCAGATAATGGGACTGAATTTAAAAATCTTGATCTAAACACCTTTTGTGAAGAGAAAGGCATTAAGAGACAATATAGTGCCCCTAGGACTCCTCAACAGAATGGAGTTGCTGAGAGGAGAAATAGGACACTAATAGAGGCTGCTAGATCTCTGTTGGCTGATTCAAAACTGCCAATTACCTTCTGGGCTGAAGCAGTTAATACTGCTTGTTATGTCCAAAACAGAGTTCTAGTAGTCAAGCCAAAGAACAAGACCCCATATGAGCTTTTAAACAAAAGAAAACCATTTATTGGATTCTTCAAACCTTTTGGGTGTCCTTGTACTATTCTCAATAACAAATCTCACTTAGGTAAGTTTGATAGCAAAGCAGATGATGGATTTCTTGTTGGTTACTCATCTCAGAGTAAGGCTTACAGAGTCTTTAACACTTCTTCTAGAATAATTGAAGAAAGTGACAATGTCAAATGCAATGAGAACACACCAAATCCAATTGGGTCTGGTCCTCAGTGGCTATTTGACATTGATTCACTAACTAACTCTTTTGGTGTCAGTAGTAATGATTATGCAGGTTCAGGGAGTGGAAGATCAGGAACTACACAAGTTCAAGACAGTTTATCTCAATCTGTGATCTTTCCCATACCCACGGTGGATCCTGTTGAAGACTGTGAAAAGGAACCATCTACTGAACCAATTCAGAGTGAAGAAGAAAGTAGAGATGAGGAGACTCAAGACAATAAAGAATCAGAAGTAGCTGCAGAAAACACCTCAGTTGAGTTGAATGACTCCAATCTAGAGGTGGGACTTAATGAAGAACCTAATCATCACACCAGAATTCAAAAGAATCATCCTCCACAACTGGTAATAGGAGATATATCCTCTCCTATGATGACTAGAAATCAAAGCAGGCTGCAAGAATTGCAAGATCAACAACATACAGTCCTTTCTTGCTTTTTATCCCAGTTTGAGCCTAAGAAGGCACATGATGCTATGAAAGAATCCAGTTGGATAGAAGCAATGCAAGAAGAACTACTGCAATTCAAGTTGCAAGATGTTTGGGATCTGGTAGACCTTCCTAAAGGCCAAAGAGCAATAGGAACAAAATAGGTCTTCAGGAATAAGAGAGATGAAAGAGGTATTGTGATAAGGAATAAAGCAAGGCTGGTGGCTCAAGGGTATACACAAGAAGAGGGAATAGACTATGATGAAGTATTTGCACCTATGGCCAGGATAGAAGCAATTAGATTATTCCTGGCTTATGCTTCTTATATGAAATTCAAAGTCTATCAAATGGATGTGAAAAGTGCATTTCTTTATGGCTCAATTGAAGAAGAAGTATATGTCTGTCAACCACCAGGGTTTGAAAACCCAAGCTATCCAGACAAAGTATACAAATTGAAGAAAGCACTTTATGGATTGCATCAAGCTCCAAGAGCATGGTATGACACTCTGTCATCCTATCTCTTGGAAAATGGCTTTGAAAGAGGAGTCATTGATAAGACTTTATTCATCAAGAGAAAGAAGAAGGATATCTTGCTGGTCCAAATCTATGTTGATGATATCATCTTTGGATCTACAAGAGACAACATGTGCAAGGAGTTTGAGGATCTAATGCATCAAAGGTTCAAAATGAGTTCCATGGGGGAACTTACTTTTTTCCTTGGACTCCAAGTTCAACATAAGTCAGATGGAATCTTTATCTGTCAGTCCAAGTATGTGCAGGACATTCTAACCAAGTTTGGTTTCTCAGATTCAAAACCTGCCAGCACACCTATGGAGACACACAAGCAGATAACAACAGATCTTGAGGGGGAGGATATGGATGTTCATCACTATAGATCCATGATTGGCTCTCTCATGTATCTTATAGCATCTAGACCAGATATAATGTTTCCAGTCTGTGTATGTGCAAGATTCCAAGTTAGGCCAAAGCAATCTCACTATCAAGCTGTTAAGAGGATATTCAGATATCTCAAATGGCAACCCAGATTGGGACTTTGGTATCCTCATGACTCATCCTTTGACCTACTTGCATACTCAGATAGTGATCTAGGTGGAGCAAACTTGGACAGAAAATCTACTTCTGGAGGATGTCAGTTTTTGGGTGCAAGACTAGTGTCTTGGCAGTGCAAGAAACAAACCACAGTGTCCACATCTACAACAGAGGCAGAGTACATAGCAGCTGCAAGTTGCTGTTCTCAAGTCTTATGGATTCAAAATCAAATGCTGGACTATGGGGTAACCTTTATACATACTCCAATCTTTATTGATAATAGCAGTGCTATTAGCATTGTGAATAATCCTGTCAAGCACTCAAAGACAAAGCACATTGAGATCAGGTATCACTTCATAAGAGACTGTAATGAAAAGAAACTTATTCAAGTTGTAAAGGTTCATACTGACAACCAGTTTGCTGATCTATTCACCAAAGCCTTTGATGTGGGTAGATTCACTTTCTTGGTAACAAGTGTGGGAATGATCAACTCTGAATAAACACCTTCTCAAAAAGTGGTTCAATACCTGTATATTGTGTATTCTTGGTGGTCCTAATCTTTCTTTTCAGGGAATACATAGCAGTCCTCAGTTCATCATAAGTTGAAAAGAGTAAGTATTGTTAATACTGCCAGTGCATTGTTAATACTGCCAGTGCATTGTTAATACTGCCAGTGCATTGTTAATACTGCCAGTGTATTGTTAATACTGCCAGTGCATTGTTAATACTGCCAGTGCATTGTTAATACTGCTAGTGCATTGTTAATACTGCTAAGTAGTTAATACTGCTTTCAGTTAATACTGCTTTCAGTTAATACTGCTTTCAGTTAATACTGCTTCCAGTTAATACTGCTTTCAGTTAATACTGCTTTCAGTTAATACTGCTTCCAGTTAATACTGCTTTCAGTTAATACTGCTTTCAGTTAATACTGCTTTCAGTTAATACTGCTTTCAGTTAATACTGCTCTCAGTTAATACTGCTCTAGGTTAATACTGCTTATGTCCCGAATACTATAAATACCCTTTGCCCGCCTAAACGTTCATAACGACTCTTTGCATACTGTTCACTTGCGCTCTAAACCCTTTCTCTCTCAAAGTTTTCAAGCAAGAACCTTCAAGCTCAATGGCATCCATGGCGTTCATAGACGAGCACAATGAAATCGCGATGCTCCAAAAGCCAAAACAAGCTGAAGGTTTTCACCAGATAGTCGACTTTCTGAAGTCAAGCCATATTGCCCATGCTCTCACTCTATCTCCTACCATCTTCATAGAACATCAGAGGCAATTCTGGGCAAATGCCACCATTGTTACTGAGAATGGTGTGCAAATGATCAAAACAAGGGTGTGTGACAAACCCTTGACAGTTACTGAAGAGGTACTTCGCATCAGTCTACGTCTAGACGATGCCTCTGGTATAACTTCTATCTCTAATGATGAACTGTTTTCTACTCTTACAAGAATGGGGTATGGAGGCCCATTGGGTGTGTTCAAATTCTCAAAAGCCAAATTTTCACCCCAATGGCGTTTCTTTGTCCATATCCTTATGCACTGTATATCTAAAAAGACTACTGGATGGAGTGAGTTCAGTAGCACCATTGCTTATGCTTTGGTATGCTTAGCCACTGCCAGAAAGTATAATTTTTCACAAATGATTTTTAATGATCTTGTCTCAAACCTGGGAAGTAAAAAGAGCTTTTATATGTACCCCAGGTTTGTCCAAGAAGTGGTTAACCATGAATTGACGGATATACCTCATTTTGATGGGGTATATGTACCAAAAATTCCCAAAGGTAAGGTCTTTTCAAACATGAAAAGATCCCCTCTGGACTCGGAAGGAGTTGACACCCCATTGTTCTCTACAATGATGGTGGTGTCCCAAACTGATGAAGGTATGGCAGCAGGGTCAAGGCCCCCATTAGACCAACCCACTGCTAGCCAATCCCAACCTTCCCACTCTAAATCAATTCCCCAGTCTCTTCTTGATAAACCAACTTCACCAATCACCCATACTTACAAAAGGAAACAGGTAAAGAAGGCTCCTTCCCTTCTTGTACCATCAACCCCTAAGCCTTTAAGACCTCTAAGGGAGGATTCTCCCTTAGAGAATATATACAGGGAACCCACAAGGGTGTCTCCCAACCCAAAGGAGGTGCTCTCTGAGGAGGAGGAAGAGCATATGGGAGAGAAGGATGCCACTACTCCTGCTAGCTCAGAGGAGGTCAGTGGTAACATACATAAGACCTTCCCCATGGAAACTTTGAATGAGCAATCATTCAAAGGTCCCCGGTGCCAAGAAACCAAGGGGGTGGATAGTGCTTCTGAGGCAGAAGACTTCCACTACAAAAAGATCCAATGATCCTTCAAAAGAGGGTAATACTTCTGGAGAGGGTGAGGACAGATATTCTTACTATGAATTGATGGAAACAATGGGCAACATCAACCAAGATGTTCTCAAACAAGGGAAAGAAATTGAAGAGATGAAGCTGGTAATCCTGTCACAACAAGTGCAAATTACCAAACTCAAGAAATTGGTGATGAAGCTAGTCCACAAAAAGAAGAAAAGACAATTTGTGCTAAGGAGAAGGAAATCAGGGGATGATGCTCCCAAAAAGGGGGAGTTTAACATGGAAGAAGTCACAGATAAGGGGGAGCTTGATGGAGTAAAACATGATGTTGAGGGGGAGCAAGAAGCAGAAACAGAAATAGAAACACAAGAAGCAGCAGTAACAAAAGAGCAAGCAGCAGTAACAACAGAGCAAGCAACCATTAATACTGCTAGTTCAAGTAAAGCAGTAGAAATGGTTAATACTGCTGAAATTAAACAAGCAGCAGAAACAGTGAAAGAAGTATTAACAGATCTTGAGATTGCAGAAACCTTACTTAAAGCCAAGCATGAAACTCCCAAGGTCACTTCAAAGACCAAAGGAGTAGTCATCAAAGAACAAGGTGAAGTGATCAAGAAAGATAATAGTAAGAAGGTAATGAACAAAGACAAAGGAAAAGCAAAAATGGTGGAATCTGATCAACCAGTCAAAAGGCAAAGGTTGGTTGAATCAGATGAAGCTTTGGCCAGGAAGATGCAGGCTGATATTGAAAAGGAAGAAAGAGTTCAGGTTGAAAAGGACAGGGAGATGGCAAAGGCTCTAGCTGCTGAACTGAATGAAGCCTATCAACAAAGCCTGGAAACTGAACTTGCACAGAAGAAAGCAGCATCTTTGAAGAAATCTGTGGTGATAAAAACAGCTGTAAAGAAGAGACAACCCTCAAAGACTTTCCTTGGTACTCAAGAGAGAAACAAGATGATAATTTTTCTCAAGGGTGCTATAGGAGTCAGAAAGGAGATGTTCTCCAAGATGACATTTGAGCAGATCAAGGAGCTGTACAATTCTGAAATGACCAAGCTTCAAGGGAATGAAACTGCCAGGGTGGAGATGGAGAAGAGAATGAAAGAAAACAATGATTTCATGATAGAAAAACCTTTTCCAGATGAGCAAGAAACACCACCAAAGAAAGAAGCCACTCTGAGTGAAAGTCTAAGGACTTTAAAGAGAACCAAGATGATGGCATGGAGAAAGTTAACCAAGAAGCCTAGAATAGCTGAAGGAGAGGCTGAGAAGGTTGCTGAAGAAGAAGGGGCACCTGAGTCATCTGAAAAGAAAGAATCTTCAAGTACTGATGATTTAAAGATGTACATGGTAGTGATGGACAAAGTTCCTGAACCAATTTCAGCAGAACCTGTTGGTATAAAGCCTCCTGAAGTTATTCACTGGGATACACTGACAGTGGATGGAAAGGAGTATATCAGGCTCAAGAGGAAGGATGATAAGTATGAGGTATTCAACACTTGGGCCACGATTGTCAGAACATGCTCTAGGTCTGATATAGAAGAGATGTTTCAAATAGGGATGAAGTTGTATGCAGATCAGTTAAAAGCTCCAGGGATTTCAATTACAAAACTGGTGATGGAGTATTTGTGTATGATGTTCAAACCTGAAGAAGTGGAGCATGTCATAAGAAATGTGTTTCAAGCTGTCACAAATTGGACTCTATATGAAACTAGTGGAGTATATGCAGTGACTTTGGATAGAAATCACATATAATACTTCCTAGTGGATAGAGTATACAATCACAACAGACTTAAGCTTCATGCAATGCTGAAGAAGAAGCTTGGATGTGTTGAAAACTCAGAAATGGCCAAATATCTGATTCAGAGAATGATCAATCAAAGTTTGGGGATAAATGTTGATATAGGGATCTGAAGAATGGTATTTTGGGAGCATATGAAGAACTTGACTTCTCTTCCTAAAAGTCAAGTTAGGGGGAGATTGTTGGGAAATTCAGAAATGCTCAAGTATGGTTAATGCTTCTAGTTTAGAATTACTACTGCTAGAAGACTTCAAAGTTAATACTGCTGAGTATTACTACTGCTAGTAGAATTAATACTGCTAGTCAAAGTTAGTGCTGCTTGAACAAAGTTAGTACTGCTTAGCTAGTTAGTACTGCTAGTGGTTAGTGCTGCTTAGTAGTTAATGCTGCCAAGACTTAATGCTGCTTATAAGGTAATGTGAAGATAATGATGAAGAGATCGTGGGTAAAGATAAACAAGGATATTCTGAAGATATTCATGGAAGATATACTGAAGATATTTTATTTATTTGTAATTATCTTTTTGTTCAGTATATGTATAGTTTTGACAGAATAGTTTAGTAATAGATTTACAGATTAACAGATTTTTTTTTTGTTCTAGAGAGAATCAACCTCAAGGCATAGTTCCTAATTCTAGAGAAGTAGAATTCGTCTTGAAAGAGCTTGTTCTTCAAGATTGAGGTTGAGTGTGTAATCTTGTGATTTTAATACAAGTTTGCAAAGTGTTTATTATATACTGTTTGTTTACTGTTCCATTGAATATCAAAGTGTTATTCCGCAACTTCTTTGATATTGTTTCTGAGACTTTATTCTTGTTGAGAATTCGATCCTGACACACTGTTTGCGCAAGATTGAGTTTTGTGTAAGTAATGAGTTGCGCAAACCAAGCTTTTCGGAATCAACGTGATGCGCAAAGACAGGTTCTCTTAAGCAGAGAGTTGCGCAAAGTAAGTTTGCGTAGGAGCCTTGATGCGCAAAGTGAACTTTGCGTGTTAGCCTTGATGCGCAAAGTGAGCTTTGCGTACGCCGAAGGATGCGCAAATGTGACTTTGCGTATTTGCCTTGAAACGCAAAGTAGCTTTTCGTGAAGAGTACAAGACATAAAGTGCAATTCTCTTGATCAATGTATTGCGCAAAGTACACTTTTCGGAACCCGTGGAATACGCAAACTGGACTTTTCGTAATAACGTAGATGGCACTCGATGATTCTTGCGCAAACCAGATGAACTTGTGCAAACCAAAGATGAACTTGCGCAAATCAAGTTCTTGACTGATTCTTTCTCAAATTGATTCAAACCTGCAAATTTGAACTCAAAAACTTATAAGTAACAACGATAAACAGTACTAAACACACGAATACAATCAATTTTCGATTAAAACAACAATTCACATGAATTCGAACAAGAACAGAGTTCGAAGTCGTTATTTCAAGAAAATTCAAAAATTGAAAATTGACATTGAAAATGAACGAATTACGATATGAAACCAAAACAAGAATCAATCACCAACATAAATCGAAATCAATGATTCCATTTTCTTGCACTAAAAACGATTTTACACATAAAATTCAGATGAACAGTACCAATACTCGTTTTCTTGAAAAAATTTCGAAAATATTGATTTTCGATCCAAAATACTCCAGATTTCAATTCAAATCATGATCAAATCATTTCTAAAAAGTTTGGTTCAACTCTGATACCAATTGTGAATTTAATAAATCCCAAATCAATCAAGCAATTACTCAAGAACTAGAGAGAGAGTTTAGAGAGAGAAAGTAGATCTTGATATCACAAGTCTCATAAATCTCACGTATCTGATTTTACAATGAAAGTGCTTTAGGAAAACAACAAGACAAAACCTATTTATACCACCAATCTATTAACAAAACTTAACAACTAAGTAAACAAAACAAAGACAATACGACTTTGACAATTTTGACTTTGACAATGTTGACTTCTAACTTTGACTTTCCTAATTAAATTTTGGATACAATATTTGGACTTAAAACCATCATTGAAAAATGCCGTAAGCCCATGCCAACTCTTGCATAACACCCCACCAGCTACTCATTCTTTTCTTAAAAAGAGAATGTTTCACATTTTCTGGGGAAGCAACACATACTCTATTGGTTCTTCACTCGGAAGATGCTGATATTGAAAAAGAAGGAAAGTTGCCCCACCTTCGACCCTTTCTCATGCACATTGAATCTATGTGTAACTGTTGCTGTCTCAATGGTTTACATACTTTGAGCCTTATTGAAATGCAATCATCATGCTAATTCCTTCATAACACAAGCACTAGCACACAGAAAATCTGTTTTTCTGTCAGAACATTCATAGATTAACCTTGTGTTTTTCAATGATTGAATGGACGTCATGGGGAGTGAAAATTACTCAAGCTCCTTATAAAGTACATCCGTTGTACTAAGTAACTTAGTGTTACTTACATGCATTTCTAACTATTTCATATGTTGATTCAGGGTTACCATTCCTAATTTGTATGGATTTGAAAAGGTTCGGATGAATATATTCTTGAATTGACGGAAACATATCAGATCAGTTGGAGGAGATTGTTCATATCCTACCAAAAGGGAGATTGTTATTCATGGAGTCTGTGCTTATCTGATTAATTATGGGAGATCATTCAAAGACAGAGCTGACATTGAAAAGTTTTGATGATTCTGATTTTCAAAATTCATCAAAAAGGGGGAGAATTTCAGAATTTCAATGTCAGATTTCAGAATTGGGGAGAAGTTTCAAAGTTAGATTCAAAGTTTCAGATTTCAAAGTTCAAGTCAGTTTGAAGTTGGTCGTATCGAAAAAGGAAAAGTAGAAGTAAAGGGAAGATAGTTTATGATGATGAAAGCAATGGAAAGAGATATGCAATGAAAGGGAGAGTTGTTAAAGATAGATGATTGTTTGTTTTCAAAGAAAGAGAATGCAGAAAGTGTTAAAGAGCTACTTAAAGCTGATTCAAAGAGGGAGATTAATCTGAAAGCGCTATCAAAGTCAAATCAAAGTCAAATCAAAGTCAAAGTTTGATCAAAATGACAAAGTTTAGATGATACAAAGTTTGTAGAGAATGTCAAAGATTTCAAGTTTAAAGTTGACAAAGATTATTTGCTGAAGATGTTTCTGAAGATAAGAAGACCTGAAGATAATTGTCAAAAAAATTTTAATCTTGAATCCAAAGGGGGAGATTGTTGAAGCTATATTGTATTCAAGATTAAAATAGTGGGTTAAAAGTGTATTAGTTGTTGTTGATCCCAATCATAATGTTCTATAACTTGATTTAACCTTTCACTACACACAGATTAATTAAACAGAGTGCAGAAGCGTTTAGGATGTATAGAAAGGTGGAACATGCAAGGAAGTAAACACACAAGTAATCAATAAACAAGAAGTAAAGTATTACTAGAAAGTTACTCAAAGAACTGTTTCTTTGATTACTGTAGAACACCAAAAACATGCACTAGTGTGTGAAAAATGTTCTCTTGGAAGATACAATCACTCTTTTCAGTTTGTGTGTGCTCGTATTCTCTTCTTTAAAAACTCTAAGGTGATGCTCCCATTATATACAAGAAGGATGCACCCCTTAGTACAAGACAAAGACTGACATTCCATAAACGGAATGCCACCTGGAAAGTGAAACCATCGCGTGCCGCACTAAAGGTGATCTGGAAATCTTCGTACAACAGACATCACGTGATCTGCATGTGATCTTGTCTTGAATGGAGTTTGCATAAATCCTCAAACTGTCTCCAAAGGTTAGCCATCACAGAGGCTCTGTGAGTGATCACAGAGGCTCTGTGATCTGAAGATCATTATTAGGTGTTGTCCTCTGGTAGAGTATCGATGGATGTCTTCTGGATTGCATCTTCTGTGGTGCACTTGGTTGTTCCGTGACAATCTTCTGCGGTTCCTATACTTGGCCTATTTTTCAATACTTCTATATAATGTGATTTGATCTAAAAATATCCCCTAAGTATTGAAAAATAAAGAAATGGAAAAATGAGCATTTGGCCAAGTTAGAAACACAAAGAGGTGAAAGGAACTCATCCTCTATCTACTTACTTTCATTTAAGAGAAATGCCAGAAGGCAATTACATTTGATTACAATAATGAAAGTAAAATTGGAAATACAATTCTTCAGAGCCTATACTTTGGCGTCTGGAAAGTCGATTATCTTTCTTCCAAAACCTCCTTCCTTCTTCAATTCCTTGTAATATAACACACACAAGTCCCTAAAGCAAATAGTCGCCCGTATGTTCTCCAGAAGGACGTTTGCAGGTTCTGTGGGGACGAGTGGTGTTCCTCTGTGTTTGATGACGAGTTCTTGGATGAGCAACAAAGACTGAGTAGAATACTTGTGGCTTTCAATCCCCATAAATAACTTCTTTTCGCCCTTGGGATTTATGTACACAAAGCCAATGGAAGGTGAGTTGATTATAGAGTTTGGAAGTATTGTGGCAGAGGGTGATAAACTGTCCTCTGGTGCAGGAAACTTCACCTTTTTGACCCCGAGGTCAAGTGCCACCTGAAAGTCCACCATGCTATAGAAGAGTAGCTTTTCCGTCATAATTCCTTTGATCATTTGGTGGGCTTCTTGGTACTCCCTCTTCCACCCATACTTGTCTTCTGTCCATTTGTGCAGCTCTGGGAGATCGTGGGGATGGAGAGTTGTCAGATCTGCATCTGTGAATGTCCATATATTCCCATCCTCTCTCTTCACGGCATATGCGCAGAACCATAAGTTTTTGCATTTGGTGTGGCTAAGCTTTATTGACAGAACCTCTGTGATTTTGAGCATTGAGAAGACTTGGTCCCTTGGTTTGGATTTATCTTTGTAGAATCTCCTCCTCTCTTCAGAGATGATTTCCTCTGAGAGCTTGACCAAAGGCTGATCATGGATCCCGCGACTGTAGAGATACTTGTAGACGTCTTCTTCTAGGTTCTTCTTCTGAGGAACGGGGAAGGGTCTTCTCAAGCTCTCGAAGCCTTGTATTACCTCTGCCACTCTGTCCTCTGATATTTTTTCAATGGGGTCAAGGACGGGGAGTTCAGAGAGGGGTTGTAGATCAAAAGCCCAGTCTTCCTCTTCAGGTTTAATGCCTTTCAGAGTCTCACCTCTGATGGCATTCATAGAGCTTTGGAGGAGCTTCTCTGTGCTGGGAGGTGCCTTCTTTTTTAGAGGTTCTGTGGCAATAGCTTTGCCTTTGTCTTTTGAGGTGGGTGGTGCTTTCGTTTGGATTTTTGGGATTTGGACTTTGAGGGATGATGGAGCTGCAGAGGCCTGTTTCTGATCTGGCTTCTGTGGTCCAGGCTCTGAGCTTGTAGGGACTTGGTTCAGGGGTTCAACTGCTGAGATGACTACTTCTGATGGCATGATCTCCCCCTCATGAGGACCAGAGGCATCAGGATCCTGGTCCTCATGCCAAGTCCTCTTCTGCGATGCCTCTGCTTGGCAAGTCGTAGGTGCCTTCCTCTTCCTTCGCTTGCAGAGGTGCTCATCGACATGCCTGGTAATTTTCTTCAGAACATCCTCTGTAGCCAACGACAGTTTGTTGACTTCCAGATCAGACTTGAACCTGATCGTGGCTATAGTTTTCTTCAAATCTTCTGCCACCTGCTTGCCTTGTTGAGAGATGTCAGATCCAATGAGGTTAAGGTTACTTAGAACCATTCTCCCCATTGTTTCCAAGTCTTTCTTTGTTGCAAAGGCTGAGAGGTCAGGAGCAGAGGTTGATGGTGGGGGTGCAGAGGTGGACGCCTGTGGTTGGAAAGGGACTATAACACTGCAAGTTATATCCTTGATTTCATCTTGAAGCTTGGTCAGGTCATCCACTCCTGATTGAACTACTTGTGCAACAAAATTTTCCATCTCGTCTGTACAGATATCCCCCAGGATTTGAATTTGTTTTGAATGAGCAATTTGTTTTACCACATGCTTGAAGATCAACTCGAGTCGCACAGGTCGTTGTCAGCTTAGTGATCGCCGCTGATTGTTGCATTGAAGATTGGCGAAGGGCGTTCAGAGCTTCTGTATTGGCTTTGAGAGCCTCTGTAAGGGTTTGGGAGTTAGCTTGGTATTCCCTTGTGACAGATCTTTTCAACTCGTCAAATTTTTGGAACACCAGGTCGACAAAGGCTTTAAATTCGCCCTTTGTGACAAAGGTGTCCGGGGTGGCCTCTGGAACAACACATGTTCCAGATTTTGCCAACGAACATTTGGCACCTTCAGAGCCTGAAGTAATGATGAGATCTAGAGGATTTCCTCCCAATCCTTGATGTTCCACAGAGTAAGCATCTATAGGAGTTCGATCAAGAAGTTTCTTGGAGGAGGGTTCAGAGACTCCTTCAAGATTCTTTTTGAATGAATCCTGTGGTTGTTCTAGAACCACATAATCGATGTGTTCTTGCACCACCAACTATGAGGTGGTTTGGGGGTCACTCTTGTGCGTGACAGAGGCAACAAATGGCTCTGTGTGTGGATGTGATGTGTCCTGGGGAAAATGGATACGAGAAACAACTCCATCACCCTTTTGAGAGGGTGGGGTGGTTTTGGTTTCCCTGGATGGTGGTATAGAGGATGAAGGGATATCCTCTGTCCGGATGGCTTGGGTAGGGATCGGACTGTGCGGTCCTTCTTCAATACCTTTCTGCACTAGAACTGCAGAGGTAGTGATGTGGGTTGCACGGGGAGTTTGCTCAGGTTGTGTGCCCAAGGCATCTTTTATTCCACTCTCCTCCTTCGATTTTTCTTTCTCTCCGTGATCTTCTTCTTCACTCTGTGACTTACCAGTCACATCTTCGATCTTTATGAGCACGGTTTCACCTAGGTCCCCTGAGTACCTAAGAAAGACATCTCTTGCTATTTCAGAGGCCATTTTGATTGGGCTCTGAGGTCTATCTTCAGGGGAATCTTCAAGGACTAGGGATCTTTTTGCCTTCTACAGAGGTTGATCGCCACTCTCTGCAGGTTCGGTTCTCGTACTAAGACCCTCAGCCTTGGCCACAACAGATTTCTTTTTCTCTGCAAGAGTCCTCAATTTCCTCTTTTTCTTTTTCTCAGAGGATTTGATGACCTCTGCAGTTTCTTCTGTGGCTTTTTCTTTCGTGGTCCTTTTCTTGGTTTTCCTACTCTCAGAGGACTTTGGAACCTCTACTTCTTCGACTCTCTTTTTCTTGCTTTTCTTTTTCGCCTTTTTCTCACTCCCCTCCCCTCTAACTATCTCTCTCTCTTTCTCACTTACTTGATCTTCTGCGGCTCCAACTTCTGTCACCTTTTCTCCCTCATCTCTAAGGTATATCACTATATCTCCTACTTGGAATCCTACGCGAGGGGGGGTTGCAGGACTCGGTTCAGGAGTCCTGTTCCCTCGTATGTAATCCCTAGTACCCTCTTCACTACCCAAGTAGATCAACATTCTAGCAGACAAAGTCCTTGCAGAGGGGTAACCTGTTTGAATAGTAGTGGGTTTGTGAGACTTCATCTCATGCAATTTTATTGTCTTCCCTTCTGCAGGCAGCTTACCTTCCCCGATCAAGTCATCTCCCAGAAGCAAGCCTAGGAAACATCCAAAGACTATATTTTTGGGCTCTGTGCCCCTGTCTTGATCTTGCTGTTTGGAGATCACAGCATTTTGGATTTCCCTGAATATTAGACCCACATAGTCTAATGGGAGATCGTAATAGATCCCATACATGATTGCCAGAATAGTGTGGCCAGACTGGTCTGGGCTCCCCACTTTTGACGTCATACAACGGTTCATAATTGAGAAGAGCACGTTCCACAGAGGAGGTAGGTTTTGCCTTCTGAAGTTTGTTCGTTTGGAGATCGGCACTGGATACCCAATGAACCTTAGAAATTCCAGGATTTCTTCCTCTGTGGGCTCTTCTGAGAACTTGCGCAGGTTGAGATCTGCCTTAGTGGGAAGTTCAAAAACTTCAGATAGTTTTCTACGGTTGATGCCTAAGTCCAGAATCTTTGTTGTCGAAGGATGGGTTGCATAACCAATGATGCAATGTCCATATTTCTCCATTTTGTCATGGCGAGCACTCAGCCAGAACTACTGAATGTAGGATTCAGGGATGTCATTACGTTTTAGGGTTAGGGCTTTGAACAGAAAATGGTTCTTGAGGATGGTGAGTAGGGGAGCTGCTTCGGCAGGGAATCCAGAATGATTGAGAGTCACAAAGTGATTTTTTGGTTTGTTATTCATTTGAAGCATGTGATAATCATGCCTGGTAAAGGAGAGCATTCTACTCATGAGCACTTGTTCTTGTCCAATGGAGGTCAAATCGGCCTTTTGAGCAGTAGAGTGATGGGAGTTGATGGAGTTGTGGGAGCCATTGGAGTTCTTTGAAGATGCAGATTGAGAAGCCATGGAGAGAGATGAAGAAAGGAAAATCTTTGCAAAGGGAGTTCTTGAGAGCAAAAATTTCAGGTAAAAAGAGAAGGTAGATAAAGAAGGGTTTATTTATACAGAAAGGGGGGTAGAAGGAATTAGCGGTAAAAAATAAATATTTGAAATCCGCCATGAGTGCTAACGGATAAGTAGCCGTTTTCAAAAAACAACGGTACAAATACGGACCAATAGATGTGTGCCACGTCAGGATAGGCGGTGCACGATCGAGTACGTGCGCCTCCCTCTATTCTCACGCGTGTGGCAGTTACTATTCCCACATGACAGTGATTTGGGTAAATAACTCGCACATAATGACCATGGTAAAAAAGTGTTGAAGTCAAACTTGGCAGAAGCTCTGTGGGACAAGAGCTTCTGTGATCATTATGAGGTTTCAAGATATCCGAAATGATCGATATTCTTAAAAGGGCGTACGAGTTGATCGATCACAGCTCCAATTTAGGTACAGAGTCTCTGTGAAGGGTCACAGAGACTCTGTGGAGGACCTCAGAGGTTCTAAGATTCAAAATTTCTAATTTAGAAAATGATGTTTGGTGATCACTCGATAGCTGTGAGAGCAATGATGAGGGGCAGAGCAACATGTTTGTCAGAAGATGTCTGCTCCCCCTAGAAGTGTCAAAATCTTTTATCCTTGCTCCCCCTTGAATTGTGCCTGGGTTTTTGAACTTACAAAGGCTATTTTGAAAAAGGCTTCTAAGAGAATGTACAAAAGCTATTTACAAGGATACAATATGAACTTACAGAGGCTCTATGCAAGGGTACAGAGGCTCTGTGAATCGACTCATATTGATCATGCCAATTTTGCCAACAAGAAAAGTGAATCTTTTCTCGTCTAATGCCTTCGTGAAAAGGTCGGCAAGCTGGTAATCTGTGGGGACAAAATACATTTCAATTGTCCCATGCTCCACATGATGTTTCAGAAAGTGATACCTGATATCGATATACTTCGTTTTAGAGTGCTGAACTGGATTGGCAGAGATCGCAATGGCACTTTTGGAGTCACAGAGGATGGGGATTTTCTCGATGTCAAATCCGTAGTCTCTGAGTTGGGTTCTCATCCACAGAACTTGCGAGCAACAACAAGCAGCGGCAACGTATTCAGCTTCTGCCGTAGAGGTCGAGACACAGTTTTGCTTCTTGGAAGTCCAACTTACTAATTTCCCTCCAAGGAATTGGCTACTCCCAGAGGTACTTTTTCTGTCGAGATTGCATCCTCCATAATCTGAGTCTGTATAAGCCACAAGATCAAAGCCAGAGTTCTCCGGATACCAAAGCCCAAGATTTTTGGTTCCTTTTAGGTATCTGAAGATCCTCTTGACAGCATGAAGATGATATTCTTTGGGGTTAACTTGAAATCTTGCACAGAGGCATGTGGCGAACATTATATCAGGTCGACTTACGGTTAAGTACAACAGAGACCCTATCATAACTCTGTAGAGTTTACACTCCACAGATTTTCCCTTTAGGTCTGCATAAAGTTTAGATCTAGTGGCCATAAGGGTTTTCATTGGTGAAGAGTCAGAGAGCTTGTATTTTTCAAGTATGTCAGAGACATATTTAGATTGGTTTATAAAAATACCCTCTTTGGTTTGTTTGACTTGCAATCCTAAGAAGAAGGTAAGTTCTCCCATCATGCTCATCTCAAACTCACTCTTCATCAAAGACTCAAACTTTTTGCAGTATGATTCATTTGTGGACTCAAAAATAATGTCATCAACATAAATCTGTACAAGTAGAATCTCACCTTTTCTCTTCTTATAAAATAAAGTTGTATCAGTTGTACCTCTTTCGAAACCATTTGCAAGAAGGAAGTTTGAAAGTTTGTCGTACCAGGCTCTGGGGGCTTGCTTGAGTCCGTACAGATCCTTGTCCAAGAAGTATACATGATTTGGGTACTTGGAGCTTTCAAACCCTGGTGGTTGCTGAACATATACTTCTTCTTGAATTTGGCCATTCAGAAAGGCCGACTTAACATCCATTTGAAAAACTTTGAAACCTCTGTGGGCTGCGAAGGCAAGAAATATCCTTATCGCTTCGAGTCTGGCCACAGGGGCAAAAGTTTCTTCGTAGTCAATCCCTTCTTCTTGACAGTATCCCTTAGCCACCAGCCTTGCTTTGTTCCTGATCACCACACCATCCTCGTCCTTTTTGTTTCTAAAGACCCATTTGGTCCCTATTACGGTCTTTCCTCTCGGCAGAGGCGCTAGGGTCCATACTTCGTTCCTTTCAAACTGCAGAAGCTCATCTTGCATAGCTTCTACCCAGTTTGGGTCTTCAAGAGCTTAAGAGATCTTTTTGGGTTCGATGATACTCACAAAGTTTGTGTAGTAACAAAAGTTTGCAGTACTTGATCGAGTTTGGACTCTGTCAGATGGGTCACCAATAATTTAACTCTGTGGGTGACTTCTGGTCCACTTGGTCATTCGAGGTAGATGATCATTTGAACCTTCTTGGAACACTTCTGGAGCATGTTCATTTTCTTGAACCTGATCTTCCTCTGTGGAAGGGAGATCATTTGTACTTGTCACTGGACTTTGGTCATTCTGAGTCGATGTCATGAGCTCTGTCATGCCTTGTTCAGAGTTCTCCGATTGCTCTGGTGTTGACTCATCAGAGATGTTTGGAAGTTGACCATGTTCTTGATTGAGTGTGGAGCCTTAATCAATGTTACCCTCTGAGTGCTCCCCCTCGACATTTGCACCTGTAAAAGTGTTGGAAGAGGGTGAAGTATTGCTAGGACCTGACAGAGAGGTACCTGATTGTTCTGCAGAGGCTTCAGCTCCAGAGGCTCTGTGGTCATCCTCTGAGGATCCATCATCGCTGAACATCTCTTCAAATAGGTGACGCAGCTCATTTGTTCTTGATGAGTCACCAGTTTCCTTATCTTGGAGATTGAGTCCTGAGCTGATTTGCTCAGAAGTCACTTGAAACGAGTCATCAAATGAAACATTTATGCTCTCAAGTATATGTTTTGATTTAAGCATATAAACTCGATAAGCCTTGGAGTTTGATGAGTAGCCGACAAATTTGGCCTCATCAGCTTTGGGACTGAATTTCCCTATTTGCTCTCTGTCGTTTAACACAAAGCATCTATAGCCAAAGACATGGAAGAACTTGATGTTTGGCTTTCTTTGATTGAGTAGGTGGTAAGGGGTCTTTCCATGTCTTTTCACCACCAACGATCGATTTTGGGTGAAGCATGCCGTTGAGATGGCTTCTGCCCAAAAGGAAATTGGAAGTCCTGAGGCAGTGAGCATAGTTCTTGCGGCTTCCACAAGCGTTCGGTTCTTGCGTTCAACAACACCGTTTTGTTGTGGAGTCCTTGCAACAGAGAAGTTCTGTGAGATTCCCTCTATCGTGAGATAGGCCTCGATTGTCGAGTTCTTGAACTCCGTCCCATTGTCACTTCGAACTCTCTCTACCCTGCAATCATAAAGAACTTGTATCCTCTTAAGGAGATTGATTAGTACCTCAGGAACATCTGATTTCTTTCGAACCAACTCTACCCAAGTATATCTTGAGAATTCATCTATGAGTACAAGGATGTACTTCTTGCCACCTAGACTCTGCACAGATATAGGACCACAGAGGTCTACATGAAGCATTTGCAGAGGTCTGGTGCAAGACATGTATGTTTTGGTCTTATGGGCAGCTCTTTTGAGTTTGCCCATTTCACATGCAGAGCATAGATGATCTCTGTTGAATTTGACATTTGGTAGCCCCTTCACTAGGTCTAACTTCACAAGTTTGTCTAAAGAATGAAAGTTTAAGTGACAGAACCTGTTGTGCCAAAGCCAAGCTTCTTCGTTCTTACTTGAGACTAGACAGAGCTTTTCATCTCTGTTGATGGACTTGAAGTCCATGAAGTATAGATCACCTCGTCTCTTGGCTCGCAGAAGCTCTGTGGTGGTGTCTTCCCTGAACAAAGAACAATGTTTCTTCTTGAACATCACATCGAGTCCATTATCACAGAGTTGACTAACACTTAGCAGATTGTGCTTAAGGCCATCCACATATGCAACTCTATTGACATCGATGTCTCTGTTGGCAATGACTCCATAGCCTTTGATTTGTCCCTTCTTGTTGTCTCCGAAGGTTACTAAACCACCTCCAAATTTTTCTTTGTAGGCGAAGAGTAACCCTCTGTCGCCAGTCATGTGCCTTGAGCACCCAGAGTCTAGGTACCAAATGGGCACATGCTGTTTCTTCTGCAGACATATCAAGAAGATTTAGGTACCCATTTCCAAATGGGTCCAGCTTTGTTAGAAGTCTTTGAAGATGCCTTAACATCTTTGATTTTGGCTTTATCCTCTTTAATGGAGGTACCATTTTGTCCTTTCTTACCCTTGAATTTGGCATTCATTGGCTTTGGGTGAGATACAAGACAGGAGGACCTTGAGAAATGTTGATTTAATGCATGCATAAGATCAAAACATTTGCAATGAGGAACCTTGAAAGCAAACATCTTAAATATTTCATTAAAATTGTCAAAGGAGTGTACAGAGCAATTTTTATAACAACCCTTTTTAGATTCGAGTTTCTTTTTACAGAAAACTTTGTCTAATCTAGGTTGTCTTTTGTCAAAAACTCCACTTGAATGAATCTCTTTGTGTACTCTCCTTCGACGATCATTCCTTTGAGCATTCACTGTCACAGAAGCATCAACTTTGTCAATTTTTGGCCATTTAGCTTTCTGTTGCCAGGTGAGCTTTTCTTGAAAAGGTTTTGATACAGAGACAGGTTTTGGAACTGTGGTTGTTTGAGTGATCTTGATCTTTTCATTTTTCAACTTTTCAAGCTCAAGAGAAGTCTTTGCTTGAAGACACATGTCCAAGAAGTCAGGACAGATTGGTATTCCTGTGGTTCTCCTTTTGGGAGCAATTGTCCTGTTAAGGATGCCAGAGGGTAGTTTATTATCCTCTGGACCACAGAAGACCATGTCAAGTTCTACAGAACTTGTCTCTGCTATGACAGAGGACTCAGATTCTGATTCAGAGTCTGAATCGAGAAAGTCTTTGTGAATGAGAGCCTGACCTTCTGTAAGTGCCTTGCTTTGTCCATTGGTGTCCTCTGAAGTATTTAGAATTTTTGAAATACAAGGAATGACCATAGGAACACTAAGACAATTTTGCAGATCTTGCTCAAAGATTTTTCTTATTTCAGAGGTTAAATCAGGATGGTTGGGAAAATGATTTTCATAAGTTCTTCTCAAGTCGCTTTCCAAAAACCTTTTAAATAGTTTTTCTTCCACAGAGGCTGGAACGAACTCTGGTGCATCAGAGGATAGTTCCTTTTGAGGAACCATCTGGCACATGAAATCCATTTGGGTTTGAGTTTCTGGGTGACCGAATATGAAGATTCCTATTTGTTTTTGAGACAGATATTTCTTTGGAATAGATTTTCTCTTTGACGAGAGTGCAGATGCTGAATCATTGTTTTCATACCATACATTCGTCATCTGCAGAGGTTTCCTCGGATGTGGTCCCTCAGAGGTTCTGCGCCTCTTGAATGTGGATAATAGGTTTGGAAGACTTGGTTTTAGAAATTGTCCAGGGCAGAAGATGTTTGATAAATATTTGTTTCTTTTATTTCCTGTGTAAGGGTCAATATCCTCAAACCCTATTCCTCTTCTGCCAATCTGGGTGATGACCTTTTCATGGACCTTTTGTGCATGTCAGGATCGAATTCTTAACAAGAATAAAGTCTCAGAAACAATATCAAAGAAGTTGCGGAATAACACTTTGATATTCAATGTAACAGTAAACAAACAGTATATGATTAACAACTTGTAAACTTGTATTGAATGATTAGAATCACAAGATTACACACTCAACCTCAATCTTGAAGAACAAACTCTTTCAAGACGAATTCTACTTCTCTAGAATTAGGATCTATACCTTGAGGTTGATTCTCTCTAAACAAAAACTTAGAATGAATAAATAATAATAATGATAAACTATTCTAAACTAATGATAAACTATTCTAAACAATACTATATATATATATATACTGAAGATAAAAGCTAATTACAATTAATAAAATATGTTCAAAATATCTTCCATCATTATCTCCAATCTTTCCATAATCTTCAGTCCATCCAGCTGTCATCCTTCCATGCGAATTCTTTATCACATAAGCAGCATTATTCTTCAGCAGCATTAATACTCTGAGCAGTATTAACTCTAGCAGTACTAACCATGCTCAGCAGCATTAATCTCTTCAAGCAGTACTAACTTTGAACTAGCAGTACTAATCTTGTTGAGCAACATTAATCATCAACTAGCAGCATTAATAACAGAAGTACTAACTAGAAGTATTAACTGTTTTCTTCTAGCAGCATTAACTTTGTTCCAGCAGCATTAACTACAACTGGCAACATTAACCACAGAAGTAGTAACATGATGAATATTAACTTCAGAAGTAGTAACCATGTTGAACTAGAAGTAGTAACCATGTTTGGCATATTTCAGACCCAACAATCTCCCCCTAAGTTAACTTTTCAAAACTGAGAAGTTAAGTTCTTCAACATAAGGTCTTTATGATAATTTCAAAACTTTCTGCAATTACTAGTTCTTCTTGATTCAGTTTCTGCTGTTATCTTCTTTTCTGTTTCTGATGTAGTTACTGCTTTATTTCAGCTTCTTCACTTATCTCCCCCTCAAAATAAGATTTCATATCAATACAAACTTTAATTTTCTTCTTTTTCGGTACCAGCTTCTTGATATGATCTATCTGCTAGTGATAAGAAGTGATCACCTTTTCATCTCTTTTATCTCCATAATTTGATTGTGAACTTTCAGACTAATTGTACCAAGTGTATCCATCAATTCTTTGTAGTTAAACTGTCCTCACCTCCTTTAGGTGTGTTTACCACCTGCCTAGCAGAAGCACCTTCTACTCCCTTGGTTTCTTGGCACTTGGGACCTTTAGATAATTACTCATCTAAAGTTGCCATGGGGAAGGTCTTAGATATGTTCACACTGTCCTGTCTTGCACTTTGTGCAAAGTCAGTAGTGTGAGCCTTACAACCCATATGCTCTTGCATCTCCTTATTGAGCACCTTCTTGAGGTTGGGATACACCTCTATGGTTTCCCTTTGGATATTCTCTGATGAAAAATGCTCCATCAGAGGGCTTGTAGGTTTTGAGGTTGAAGATACAAGAAGGGAAGGAACCTTCTGTATCTTTTCCTTATATAGTATGGTAATGGGGAATGTTGGTTTGACAAAAGGAATCTGAAGATTTATGCTTTGTAGTGGAAGGTGTGGATAGGTCATCAGTGGGTTGGTCTAATGAGGGCTTTGACCCTGATGTCTTACCTTCTTGATTGTGGGACATCACCATCATTGTAGAGAATAATGGTGTGTCAACTCCTTCCGAGTCCTTAGCAGATCTCTTCATGATTGAAAAGACCTTGCCTTTAGGGGGTTTAGGTACATATACCTCATCAAAGTGAGGTATGTCCGTCAATTCATTATTAAGTACTTCTTGTACAAACCTTGGATACAGATAAAAGCTTTTTGATTGATATCCAGGTTTGACATTAAATTATTGAAGATCATTTTAGGTATAGAAAACTTACATTAGCAGTAGTAACACTTATTAGCAGAATTAACACAGACTGGCAGTAGTAACACATACCAGCAGCATTAACACAGTCTGACAGTATTCACTGAACTAGAAGTACTAACTACCTTTCAGTATTAGCAACCTGAAACACTTTTCTTACCTTCTGCTGGATCAGAAGTAACATGTCCTCCTTCATATCTTTTGAAGAATTTGAAGGCAATCCATGTTCCTTGTTATGTGCCAAGAGCAACCATTATCTTCATTCCAAATGCTCTTCCTCTTGAGCTTTTGATTGCCCTGCACACTTGATAAATCAGTTAGTCTTTGATGGAACCCAAGCCAAAGTGGTCTTGGGTTGACCTTTCTCATTAATATAATCTATCAGTTTGGTCTGAATGAGTTGTTTAGGAATCTCATGACTGGAGTACTTTGTCAAGATTATAGGCTTGGCTGCATTACTACTAGAAGCAGCACTAGCCTTGTTAGCAGTACTAACTTGGTTAGCAGTACTAATCAAGTTAGCAGCACTATTCTTGTTAGCAGTACTATCTGGGATAGCAGTACTAACAGGTTTCTTTGCAATTGGAACCCAAACTTGAACAAAGTTGTTTGCTTTCTTTGTCTTTAAATTACTCCTTGGCTTATTTGGAGTATGTTTCTTTGGTTTAGCAAACTTATTTTGAACATGAGACTTTTTAGGTGCTCTGTTCTTAGCCATTTGATTCCTTCCTTGCTTCCTATAACCAAAGGAGTTTTGAGTTTGTCTTTGAAAATTAACTCTTTGGTTGATAGGATTGTAATAACAGTATTTGGCAACATGATTAAGCTTTCCACAGATAAAACAAGGTTTTGGTCTATTGATTTTACTCAGATCAACCCCTTGTTTTTGTGCCCACTGATTATTCCAGTTTCTTTGATTTCCCCTCCTTTTATCATGTTTTTGGGGCTCAGATTTATTGCAAGTAAACTGTTTGCAAGGGACAGGATTCACAACTGTTGTCTGTTTGTAGTGGACCTTACCAGACTTTCCCTCTGTCTTTTCTATGTCCTTAGATTTGACCCAAGTCTTTCCACATCCCTCATTGGTGATAATGTGATTTTCTAGAGGAATCTCACCACCTACAGTGTTCTCCTTACTCTTATCATTAGAGTTCTCTTCTTCAGAGTCTGTTTCAACCACCACTTTGTCTAATGGATCTACCTAAGTGGCTTCATCAGACAATTCCTTCCTATTCTTGGTCTCTAGCAAGTCTGATATAGGAGGGATGTAATTGTTGTTGTATGGTGGTGGTGTGGTGTTATAGCCTATTCCTCTTCTAAGTTTGTCATGGATTTGAGTTTGGAGCAAAGAGTCCATTGCTTTAGAAGCATTGGAAAATTTCTCAATATCCAACTTGGCTTTCTCAAACTAACTCTTTATCTTCTCATTCTCCTCTTTAGACTTTTTCAGTTGAAGTTCTAGGTCATTCTTCTCCCACTTCCAGTAATTTGTATCATAAGAATGTTGAAGTTCATTGGCTTGGAAAACTTTGATCTGTTCCTCAAAACTCTCAACAATTCTTACATAGTCTTTTATATATCTCTCTAATCTTTTAAGGTCATCACTCATTGTCTGGTTGTGATCCCTGTACCTTTTAACAGTTTCCATACAAGTTTTAGAGAAAAAATAGACATTACCTCTGTGGGGATTTCTGTGCTTGAAGAATCTGAAACTTTAGCCATTGATGATTTCTGATTTCAAGGAAGAATGATGATTGCAGGTTTCTGAGAATACTTGCTCTGATACCACTTGTCAGGATCGAATTCTTAACAAGAATAAAGTCTAAGAAACAATATCAAAGAAGTTGCGGAATAACACTTTGATATTCAATGTAACAGTAAACAAACAGTATATGATTAACAACTTGTAAACTTGTATTGAATGATTAGAATCACAAGATTACACACTCAACCTCAATCCTGAAGAACAAACTCTTTCAAGACGAATTCTACTTCTCTAGAATTAGGATCTATACCTTGAGGTTGATTCTCTCTAAACAAAAACTTAGAATGAATAAATAATAATAATGATAAACTATTCTAAACAATACTATATATATATACTGAAGATAAAAGCTAATTACAATTAATAAAATATCTTCAGAATATCTTCCATCATTATCTCCAATCTTTCCATAATCTTCAGTCCATCCAGCTGTCATCCTTCCATGCGAATTCTTTATCACATAAGCAACATTATTCTTCAGCAGCATTAATACTCTGAGCAGTATTAACTCTAGCAGTACTAACCATGCTCAGCAGCATTAATCTTTTCAAGCAGTACTAACTTTTAACTAGCAGTACTAATCTTGTTGAGCAACATTAATCATCAACTAGCAGCATTAATAACAGAAGTACTAACTAGAAGTATTAACTGTTTTCTTCTAGCAGCATTAACTTTGTTCCAGCAACATTAACTACAACTGGCAACATTAACCACAGAAGTAGTAACCATGATGAATATTAACTTCAGAAGTAGTAACCATGTTGAACTAGAAGTAGTAACCATGTTTGGCATATTTCAGACCCAACAGTGCATCCTGATACCTCTTAATTTGGAGATCTCTGTCGAACAGATCTTGAGGAAGTACTTCTCTTTCTTTTTGAAAAAAGTTTTTCAAAGAAATGGCATTCAATCGATCACTCTCATATTTCTTTAGTTTCTTTACTTTATCTTTTAAGGCTTGATCAAGTTTGTAAATTTTCTCTTTTAATCCTTTCTTTTCAATAATATGTTCAGAAACGAGAGTTTTTCTTTCTTGATAAAGTTTGTCCTTTTCTTGAGTGAGAAGCCTTGTTTCTCTCTCAAAGAAGGCCAATTTCTTCTCTAGTTCTGAGCACATGTTTTTGTAGGCAAGAAACTTATTTTGTATTTCAAGAAGTGTGTTTTCAGAGTTCGAGTTATAAGAGTCAAAAGTGGATACCTGACTCTTGTCGTCAGAAGAGTGGACTTCTGCCATTCCACTGAAGAGTGCATTGTTGTCTCCTTCATCAGAGGATTCATCAGTTTCAAGGTCTTGTTGCTCTGCCATCAGGGACCTCTGTGTGTAATACTCTGCCTTCTTTTTGTAGAAAGCAACATCTCTATTCGGCTTCCCTTGGTTGGCAGATGACCTGCACTCTGCAGCAAAGTGGCCTGGTTTTCCGCATTTAAAGCATCCTTCAGTTTGCTCTGAGGCTCTGTCATCGCTTCTGCCGTCTGGCCTTTGTCCGCTCCTCTTGTCTTGTCTTTTCTCCTCTAATTCTTCTCTCCCATACTTTCTTACCTCACCAAATCCTCTGCTTCTTTCAACTCTATCCTCTCTCCCTCTGTACTATGGCTTTTTCTTGAGACCACGATTGAATTGTCGAGTCATTAGAGCAAGAGTCTTGGCTAAAGCAGCCATATCAATCTCTTCCTCCGATCCTTCCTCACTTTCGCTCTCTGCCACCAGAACTTTCTTCTTCTTCTTCTTTTGGAGATCCTCTGTCGCTTTTTTCCTTCCCTCTGTCCTGACCCTCTGTTGTGCCTCTCATCAAAGCCAGAGGACCACCGACAGGGGTCATTAGTTTTGATATCCTGTTTTCTTGACTTATCAAAGTCCCGAAGAGGTCTGAGATGGACCAAACATCGAGATCCAGTGTAGCTTGCATGGACATGGTTAGATGGAGCCATTCATCATTCAGAATTTGAAGAAATCTGACATTGTTTTCTTCAGAGGTTCTGTGGATGCCATACCTTTTGCACTTGTTCAGTAAGGAGTTGTACCTGTTGTATGTGCTTTGGATGGATTCACCCGGCAGAGCCTTGAATGCAAAATACTCATTGATGCATAGTGCCTCTATTGTTCTTAAGAGTTTTGGCACCACCCTCAAGCTGTTTCTCCAACTCCAATCATAAGTCTTTCGATGTTTCACAGGAATCAAGGGACTGGAAGATATTGTTTGCAAGTTCATGTTGTGCCTTTTCTTCTTCACTCCATTCAAGGACAGGTTTGGGGTGTTGATACTCAGGGATTTCAGGGGTATTTGCAGTGGCAGGAACACGAGGAACTGTTGTCATTCGGATGAAAGGAGGATTGTGAAGAAACTCAACCAGACCAGGATCCACACCTTCGAGGAAGTGCACCATCCTGATCTTCCACTGAGGATATTCACCCCTCAGTAGAGTGGGAGGTTTAGACTGAGATCCTGCACTGAAGTAGTTGACGGGGTTTGCCATTTTTGAGTAAAACGTAAAACAGAGTATGAGGAGATCTTTTGAGAAAGATGGGAAATGTATCTCGCAGGGATGAATTTCTGGTATGAGAAAGATAACAACTAGCTAACCTGAGCTTTGAATCTGTCTTCGAGGGTTTAAGCACACTTGCTTTCGAATCTACGTCAAACAGGTTGATGTAGCTCCAGAAAACATAGTGTAGTTCAAGGTGAATAAACAGACTTCAAACTACTACCTGGAACGTGGGAATCAAGTATAGAACAGGATCCTTTGATATTACGAATCAAAGTCTGCTCTGATACCAATTGTTGATCCCAACCACGATGTTCTATAACTTGATTTAACCTTTCTACACATCCTAAATGCTTCCGCACTCTGTTTAATTAATCTATGTGTAGTGAAAGGTTAAATCAAGTTATAGAACATCGTAATTGGGAGCAACAGTTGTAAAGTTGTGGGTGTTACTTTGTAAATGTTGTAAGAGTTGACTTTGCTAAAGGTCATGTTGACCATGTATAAATAGCAAGTCTAAGTGTTTTAGAGTCATAAGATACGCACAGATTCAGAGTAAGTTTGCACACTGTAGAACACACACATACATACAGAGAGAGCTTAGAGACTTAATCACAAATAGGGATATGGCACATTGTAAATCTTGTGATTAGATCAATAAACTTGTTCTTGTTAATTTGTGTTTAATATATACTAGTAGTTCTGGGATCACACAGTGCAATCCATGAGAATACAATGTTCGGCTCTTTTTCAAGAAAAATTCCAAAAATCCAAAATTCAACTTGATTTTGTGATAATTCATGAAACAATGTGAACAAAAACTATCCTATATCAACAATCGAACACTATGAAACCATTTTTACGCCCAAAAAGCAATTATCAAATGCAAATTCGATCAAACTGTGAAAATTCAAAACCGTTCTGCGTGTTCTTGAAAAATCAAGAAAAATTCGATCAAAAAGAAGTGAAATCAATCAATCTAAATATGATGGGCAGACTCTGATACCAAATGTAAGTCCAGAAATAAAGCCATGACAATCAAATCACAAAATATGATCAAGAACTAGAGAGAGATAGCGATGTTGTCATATATCTCACTGTGTCAAATGGTTACAATAAACTCTCACAAGCTTGCTCTTACACTTCTCTCAAGACAAATGAAAATAATTTATATGAAGTAAAAACACTCAAAAGGCTAAACACTCAAAGACTTATAAAAGTCAAAGTCAAATCACAAAAGTCAACTAATTGATCTAAACAATGCATTTACACTTCTCCTCGTACCGATTTACATACTTCTTTGTTCCAGGATTTTTCTCCTCAAGCCTTTTACCTTCTACTCTTTCTTTGAGGTCATAATTCTTTGAACCTGAATAATACCATTGGCTGTTTGATCCAGGCTTCTTGTAAAAATTCTTCTGAAAAGCCCTAGTCAGAAGTAACATTGCTTGCTACAGGTTTTCTCCATCATCAGACTTAGAACCATCACTTTACCTCTTGCTCAAACTCAGAAATCACCACTTTCTTTTTCTTTTTCAAACTAACAGAATTCTTTTCTTTTCTCTTCACCACTAATGCTACCAGATCATCCACTGGTTTCTCAGCTTTCCTCTTTTCCGCTCTTATCTCCTCTACCTTCTCCTCATTCTGGCGTAAAATCTCATACACCTCATGTAATGGAATCTCATTGAGATCTTTCATTTGTTTCATCTGTCGAGTAAATCTTTTCCATTTTGACTTTAAGATACTCAGAAACTTCACAATAAGCTCAATTTGAGATTTCATCACTTTGTTCTTGCTTAGCTCATTTAGAAGAGTTACAAATCTGTCATATGTAGTCTTTAAATCCTCACCATCTTTTTCTTTGAACTCTTCATAATTGTTGAGACAATTTGAAACCTTCAGCTGATTATCAATCTTTGAACCTAACATCATCTTCTCCTATTTATCTTACATCTGTTTACCAGTAGTTTTGTAACTGTCTATCTTTGCATAAAAATCATTTGAAATACCTTGAAGTAGAAAAAATCTTGCCAGTCCATCAGCCTTGAGCCTTATCAGTATACTCATCTATATCCATAATATATTCTTTCGTAATCACTTCTTCTCCTTCCTCTTCTATAGTATGAGTCTTAGTTAGGAGTTTCATGGGACCTTCTTCCAATGACAATCTAATATATTCACCAATGTCATTTCTATCAATAAAATCCATAAATTTGTCATTCCACTGCTCGTATTCTTCTTTGAATAATACTGGTGGTTTTACATCTATTCCGATAGAAAGAGCATCCCTAGAAGTCATCTTGATAATGCACATATCTTTAAACAAAAAATCAGAAAATTTCAAAAACTTCTGAAAATAGTAAAAAATTGACTAAGTATGGATTTCTCACATCAAAGAAATTACTTTTCGCATAACAAACAAAATTCGCACACATAAGGATGCGAATCTCAAGTTTTTGCACACTTAAGGATGATAAATCCTACTTTTTGCACGCCGAATGATGCAGATTCTTAGATTTCGCATGCAGAGAGATGCAAATTTTGGACTTCGAAAAATTCAAGCTTTCAACTTTACGTATCGATGCAAAATCCTGACCTAGAAAATTTCACACTCCTCAAGATGCGAATTCTACACTTTTCTCATACAAGTGTGATGCGGAATTTGTCCGTAACTTTTTCCAATCACCCAATTTCGTGCCAAAACCTCAAAAACATGCAAGTTCTTCACTGATCATGCGAATTCCTCAGATCTTAGCTCAAAAACTTCAAATTCAACCCAAATTTGATCCAAAACTCAGAATCAGTCCACGAAATTTTAGCAATATGATCTCGTACATACTTAGAACATATTACAAACAATCAATTACCCCAAAATCAACAAGAATTACAAGATCGATGCAATTATAGTACGTGTTACAACTCGAACCAAAATAACCAAAAATCCAAAATTCACACAATCTGTTGTGAATTGGACGAAACAACTCAAATCAAACCTGTTCTATACACTAATTCGATTACAAGGCAATCAAAATACAATAAAAAACAACACAAAAACAAGAAATTGATCCTGGAACAGTGAGATGTGCGAGTTCTTCAAATTTCGGCCATTTTCAGATTCTTGATTTGATTATCTGATTTCGTGCTTGCTGTGATACCAATTATGTGTCCTAATGATGTGCAAATCAATCAAGATGAACAAGATTTTCAATCACATATGCCATATTATTGATCTTCAAATCACAGTATACAATCTCTTTCTCTGTTACAATATTTCTCTCTCTAAACTCTCTTTCTATTAAAGTGCTACAAGTCTAACAAAGGAACAAACCCTATTTATACCAACAAAGTTACAAGACAAAGGAAAACAACTAAACAACACTTTGACTTTTCAAAATTAGAAGCTTGACTTTGACTTTGGCTTTGACTTTTAATTCCAACATTAATGATCTTGATGACAAGATTTATGCTCTAACAGGGTTTCTTTGGCCAAAGATGCTTTCGTATCTTCATATCTTCAAGAGTTTTATGGGCTTTAAGATCGTCCTTAGACTTTCCATCAAACCCAAGAATAGTACCAACAATGTTGACACATACATTCTTCTCGATGTGCATGACATCTAAGGCATGTCTCACTTTAGATTTCTTCCAATACGGTAGCTCCCAAAAGATACTTTTGTGAGTCCAACACAACTTTCCCTCATTCATCCCCTATAATGTTTACAATAATAAGTAAATACAAGTCCTAAAACGTAATAAACTTACAAACCTATCTCGATTTCTTCTCTTTAACCAAACTGAAACGAGGGTATCTGTGGGAGATAGTTTTCCTGTAAACCTGGATCGCGGTTCGAGTTTGTGAAGCTAATTGAAACTCGTCCTTTCCGTTAAAATCTCTGCTTTGAGATCTAAATTCATGATTCATATCTAGCCATCTTGTTATCCCAGATAACAGTGTAAACAAGATGACAATTCACAATTTCAATCAATTTCCATTTTATTATCAATCACAGAATACGTACAATTAGCTCTCTCAACTTTCAATCTCTAACTCTTAAACACGTATGTCACTATGATAGATCTATGAATTACTTACAAATCCTACACGCACAACACAATGTCATATCCCTATTTATACGAAGGGACAAAACACTCACGACACTAAAACACGCACAATACAGAAACACTCTAACAACTAAAACTCCCACAACACAAGCTTTGAGTTTTTATTACAAGAGACTTTGACTTTCACTTTGAGAGTTGACTTTATTCTTTAACTTGTTTGGCTTGTACCTTCAATCTTCATGATATTGTATCCAACAAATATATGCTCTAACAATCTCCCCTTTGGATTCAAGTTCATCTCTAAAAGATTTTGCAATTCAATCTCCCCCTTTGATCAAACTTTAACAACTTTATCTCCCCCTTTGTAGAAGTCTTACAATAAAGATCATCTCCAGAAAAATAAGCATTGAAGCACAGTCTCCCCGTTTATGCTCAAAACAATCTTCAAAAAATTTTGTAATCTCCCCAAAGTCTGTCTTCAAAAATAGTAACAATCTTCTCCAAGGTTGTAAAACCTCTTTCAGACAACGAAAATAAATTATCTTCAGATTTAGCTAGTTTGTTTCAGCAAATTTGTCTTCAAAGAAAATTTCAGTAAAATTTATCTCGTCCTCTAAAATCTTTGACTTTTCTCTTTCAACTTCCAACAATCTTCAACAATCTTTCTTCAAATTGACAATTCTTGATAACTTCACAAACATTTCTTGATCACCTATCCCAAACATTTCTTTATCTTCTCCCCCTTTTTGATGAAAGAAGCATGAGATCATCAAAACTATACACAAGAAATGTCTTTGAAATTCTGACCACTGATCTTTTACCGCTGAGCCTCTGATTATTCATCAATCCAAAAAGATATTCATCCGAATCTGTGCAAATTCAGACAAATTGTGAGTGTAGCACCTGAATCAACAAATGAATCAGTTAAAATGTCTGTCACTAACACGAAGTCAATTTGTGTAACGAATACACATTGGAAAGTAGCTTTCACTCCCCCAGGTCTTCCATTCAATCATCAAATAACACAAGTTTATTCTATGAACATTTTGACAGAAAAAACGAATTCTCTGTGTGTACGTGCTTGTGTTTGAAAGAATTAAGCACAAATGATTGCTTTTATAGGCTCAAAATAGTGTAAACCATTGAGACAACAACAGCTAAACACAGACTCAATTATGCATGATCAAAGTTCGAAGGTGGGGCAGACTTCCTTCTTTTTCAATATCCAGATTTTCCAAATGAAAATCAGATAGATTATATGTTGCGTCCCCTTAGAAATATTGAAACATCTTCTTTTTGAGAAAAAGATGAGTAGCTGGTGGGTTTTTTTATCAAGAGTTGGCATGGGCTAGCTGCCTGTTTCAATAATGTTCACGATGAATTGTGAAACACTAGAAATGTAGCTGCCCGACTCAGAAAAAGTTGGTGTAGAGTTTGATATTCTTTTACTCTGTTCTCACACCCTCTTTCTTTTTAATCATTGAGCTCACATCTAACCAAACTCTCTTATTCATTTTACCTCATCACTCAACCCACACACAGTATTTCGACTCCTCACTCTTCGATCACTCATGGATTAACTTATTGGGTAGGAAACACTGGTTAACGTGAATCCATAGAAGTTTCAGTTAAGTCCTCACACAATGAACCCAAGTTCTTTTCCTAAAAGAAAATCTTGCTCAAAATTATTTAACTTTGCAGTTAAAGCACATAATACATGTCAGATGTCTGTATGCTCATAGATGTAATCATGAAGATTTGACCATTTTAAACATTGAAGATATTTCAAAACAAGTATATTGAATGAATAAAATTAATACAAGAAACTTGTTTGAAAATCTGACATTGTATGAAAAAGATCAAAATGAATGATTTATCGATTAAAGCTTAGGTTAGCAAAAATTGGATATTGTCTATACGAATCAAGATATAGACACTCTTGAAAGAAACGTTTTGAAATGAAATCACGCTCAAACATTGAATATCAAGCGGGGTGTATCACCATCGAAAAAATTTGGTCAATTTGAGACATGGTGATAACATTGTTATGAAAAATTTAAACCGGTGTGTGTGAATACTCGACAGTATATGGAAAAGAGAATACACAATTATTTATCTTTGGAAACACACGATTTGTTATGCATTAAAGCACATATAACATGAAAGCATTTAAAATCACACTTCTATATTTATGAGATCGTTTTAAGAATCAGAAGTGGTTTGAACATTTAAGAACATGTTTTCATATCTAAAAGTTGTCCTTCTTTCAGACACGTATGAGATTAAGAATAGAAATAAACCTTTTCACTGACTCTTAAATCTCATCAAGTTAACTCTAAGTCATATATCAGATATGATCATGTAAGCTCACTCTCAATTCAGCAAAAGTCACAAAGTCGTCAAAGTACAAAGCTTTATTCACAAAATTTATTGAAAAGTAAAATGACATAAAGCAGTAAAACGTTTTAATGTACGAGTTCTGATCAGATGTAATCATAAAAATTTATTAGTGATAAACATATGCAAAAATATGAACTCCCCCTCAAATATATATAGATCATCTTTTCATCTTCTCACACTCCCCCTGAGATCATGAACAAACCTTAAGTGCAGATATGTTTCAGATTAAAAATAAAGAAATGAAGAAAAATAACAATAACAAAAACTTTAGTAGGTAAACACAGATTAAGTGTTGAGATTTAACATACCAAGTTTAGAAACAAGAAAATTAAATCTCTTTTCGTCGAGAGGCTTGGTAAATAAACCAGCAAGTTGGTAATCAGTGTTTACAAAATAAAGTTCTATTGTACCTTTTCCTACATTATCTTTGATAAAGTGATATCGGACGTCGATGTGTTTGGTCTTTGTATGTTGAACAGGATTCGCAGATATGGCAATCGCGCTTTTTGAATCACAGTATATCGGGATCTTGTTGTATTGAAAGCCATAATCTCGGAGTTGTGTTCTCATCCAAAACACTTGAGAACAGCAGCTCGCCGCAGCGACATACTCTGCCTCAGCTGTTGATGTGGAACCACAGAGTTGTTTCTTTGAATCCCAACTCACGAGTTTATCGCCCAGAAATTGTGTTAGTGTATAATTGTATCCAAGATTTAAGTGTAGAAAAGTCTAAGTCAAAGTCTTGTGATAAGTCAATGTTTGTATTCTTTGAGAGTTTAGCTTTTTGAGGGTTTGTAAGTGTGTTAGGTATATAAGAATTTTATCTCTTGAGAGTTTGTGAGAAACTTAGTTGTAATTGTCACATATTAAAAATAATACGACTTGTGATTTCTCTCTCTACTCTCTCTCTAGAAATTGTCCTTTGATTGTCAAATCTTGAATTGTTTGATCTGGGATTTTACATTTTCAATTGGTATTAGAGCTAAACCCAATCAAATTCAGAAGGATTACTTCACTTGATTGGATCGATTCATTGAAATCTTCAAGAACGCGCAGAGAGTTTTCTGAGTTTTCACTGTTGAATCAAAATTCATATTTGTTTGTTATTTTTAGATCGTAAAAATGGTGTCATAGAATTCTTTTGATGTAATAGGTTATTTCTTGTTCACATTGTTTCACGAATTGGTCACGAAATCAGATCGAATTTTGATTTTTAGAAAATTTTCTTGAAAAACCTTTCGAACACTGTTTTCATGGATCGCATTGTAAATTTAGGACTTTTAGCCATTTATGTGAGTTAGAAAAGTGTTCTAGATAGTATTTCGATCATCGTGGTTCAATATGAGAATCAATCTGCAGGTTTATTGAATATTTGATCGATTCTGTGAGTGAAAGGGAAGAACGCGCTAGATCTACATTTCGTGCAAAGCAAGAACACGCGAGATTCTGAAGAACGCGCATGACGTGTTTACGAGAAGTGACAAAACGTGCATAAAGTTGTATGCGAGAAGTACAAACGCGCAAAGCAAAGGGTCAAATTTCAGTGTTTGATTTGCGAGTTTCATAGTCCATGCGAGTTTGCATTTTGCGAGAAGTGTATTTTCAAAATTATTCTAAGTATGGAACGCGCTAAGTGTTGTGCGAGTTCTACCTAGCTTGCGAGTTTACATTCAGCTGATAGAAGCTCAAACATTCGAAAATATTCTAAGTCAGAAACACGTATAAAGTGCCTTGTGAGAAGTAACTTCGCGTACGACGTTATTGCGAGTTTCTCAGTTCACACAACTAATGTTCTACGAGTTTGTCGTTTGCACATAAACCTTCTAGCGTGAAGTCTTGTGAATAGATACTTATGAGATCAGTGGTTTGCGAGTTTCTGTGGTCTGCGAGTTCCAGAGTTGGGAATGATCATTCATTTCAAGCTCTTTTATCATTCAAGATGCCTACTACAGATGAGAGAGGGAATACTGTACTGTCAGCCAGAGATGTTGCTGTCATGTACATGCCTAAGATACTGGCAATAGAGGCTGAACGTGGTAAACTGAAGAATCAAAATTCAGCTCTATTAAATCAGATTCAGAAGTTTAAGTCTAAATTGTTAAACTCTGATAAAACTCCTGTATGTGCTAAATGTACTAATAATTCTCAATCTGATTTTGCAGGTATCATCAAGGCAAGAGAGAAAGATATTAAAGAGAAAGAGAAAAAAATTAAAGAGAAAGACATTAAAAGGAAAGATGATATGATTAAAACTATTGAGAAAGTAATGAAGCTCAAAAGGTCAAAGATAACAAATCTTCAAAGCCAACTGAAGACAACTGAACAAAAATCATGGGAACTACAAGCAGAATCAGTTGAGTTTCAACAGAAGTTTAAGGCTTTTGAAGATAAAATATCTGCTTTGGAGTTAAAGAATGCTGAATTGATAAAAAGCTTCCAAGTAGATAAAGACAAAGCAAATATGGAGAATGCTTCTACTCAAAAGTTGTCTGACCTTTCAAAGAAAGCTATCCAAGAGAAAAAGCTTCTTGATCTAATATGTCTTAAACTCTCCAAGCAAGTGTCTAAATTTCAGAAAATCTTAATTACAGAGAGAGACATGTTCTCTAAACAGAGAAAAGTTCTTGAAGACAAAACGATTGAACTTCCCAAACAAATCTCAGTTCTACAAGACTTACTTGAGAAAGAAAGAAAATCATTTCAAGAAAAGAAAAATTCTTTTGAGATTGAAAAGAAAAATGTTGAAAAGAGAAATGTTGGGATTTTCAAAGATATTTCTGAACAAAACAAGAACTTGGTAAAAGATTTTGAGCAAGAGCGTCAAATCTTTGAATCTGAAATATCTATGCTCACATCTAAGATAACTGTTCTATCCTCATATATTTAGAAAGAACAGATGGCTAGAACTGATTTGAAGAAGAAGTTTGACACACTTTCTGATGAAAGAAATATTTTATCCAAAAAGATAAAAGACTTAGAAGCTGCAAATGTTGAATTGTCAGATAAAGTTTCAGCTGATGTGATTGATCAATCACCTATTGATAATTCAACAGAATCAGTCTGTTGTTTCAAAACAACTTCAAGTTTCATTCATGAGAAAAAAATTTCAAAAAGAAAAGTGTCAAACCAAACATTGTCAAATGAAATCAGATTCGACCATTGTTAGATCTCAGATTTATTGGATTCAAGATCATCCAATCTGAAGATTGAAATCTGAAGCTAAAGCTGAAAAGTCACTCTCAATATTAGTATAATGTTAGTTTATAATAATTGTCAAAGTTAATTATTGTATTTTATATTATTATAATATTCCTAAATATCTATTTGTTAAGATATTTTAGGATATTATTATCTTAGATATTATGTTATGTTAGTTGTTAGGTAGATGAGATATTAGAATATCTCATATCACAATTATCAACCAAGAACACTGTTCATCAAGAGAGAAAAACAGAGAGAGCTTCAAAGAGAAAAACCGCAAACATCGATATGTAATCCGTGGTTTGTAATCTATAAGGTTGGTTAATCATATTTGTTTGTGATTGTGTTTGTTTGATAAGAACTTGATCATAAACAGAGGACCGACAACCATCTAATCTGTTTTATGACAAATCTGTTGATAGTCCAGCGAGTTTCTATGCAAATCTCTTGGAAAGCATTCAAAGAAAGGACAGATGGCCTGGAGAGTGAAAGTTTCTCCTGATGAGAAGAAGAATGATAAAGCATCTGCATTCACATCCAATGCCAAAAATAACAGAGCTCATAAAGGTAAATCTTTTGGTAAACCTGATACAATTTACTCTACTAATCATCTTATCAGGTTGGCTGAAAAGAAAATATGTTGTTCTTACTGTGGAGCAAATGACTTTGTAAGTAATAATTTTGTTGGTTACTGGTATGGTTCTTATTATGTTACCCCTAAAATAACTACAACTAATACTTCAGGACCCAAATACCAGTGGGTACCAAAATCTAAATCTGTGCTGCAGGCACCCAAGGTTTAAGGGGGAGCAAGAACAAAGGTTTTTGAACAAAGGTTTTTGAACAAAGCTGTTCAAAATCCAGGCTTCAAATTTAAGATAATGGCTCTTGAATAATTAATTTCAAGACCCACACTTCAATGTTAAAGGACAATGACTTCTAAGTAAAATAGCTTATGACTCGTTCTTTAATGTTTAAGAACAAGGATATTATGCAAATATCCAGGGGGAGCTTATTAGAATATAAATCATACTATCATGATTTGAGGGGGAGCATAAAGGTAAATATCTTCTGATCTTAATCTCTGATTGTTTGAAAGAAGAAGAACTTTTAAACATGAAAAACGCTTTCTTAAATGTTCAAACCACTTCTTATTCTAAAAAGATTTATTGAATTTAGAAGTGTGATTTTAAATGTTTTTCATTATTGAGCTTTATTGTTTAACTGACCATGTGATTCCGAAGATCAATACTTGTGTATTATCTTATCTATATACTGTCAAGTATTCATACACAATGGTTCAGTACTTCATATTGATCTTGTTATTACCATGTATCAAAAGTTTAATCTTTCTATGGTAATACTCTCGTTTGTTATTCATTGTTGTTTGAATCAGACGTCATTTCTATACTGAAATGTGCTTTTATTGTTAAAATGTTTATATATTGTTCATATAAATAACATTCGTCTTTGATTTCCCAAAATTATTATTCTTCATGAATTTTGATCTGATTTAAATCATTGTCAGATTCTCAAAACATTTTTATTATTTCATGATTATTCAATCATACAAAGTTTTGAGAAATCTTAAATGCTTAACATGCTCAAAATTCATTCTTATTTTTATGAGCATACATACACTGACATTGATTTCTTGCGTTTTAATGTCAATAAAATCATTGAGCAACACATGTTTTTAGGATATATACATGGGATTTAGTGTGTGAGCTTAACAGAACTACCATGGATTCACGATAACCAGTTTTTTCCTACCCATGAAGTATTCCCTGAGTGATTGAGGGGAGAGGGGTCAAAAGATTGAGTGTTGGTGTGCGATGAGGTAAAATGGAAAAAAGAGATTGGTTAGAAGTGAGCTTAAATTATTAAAAGAAAGAGGGTGCGGGAACAGAGTAAAAGAGTATCAAACTTTGCACCAAATTCTTTCTGAGTCGGGCAGCCACATAAACTGTTGTTTCACAATTCTTCGTGAACAAAATTGAAAAAGGCACCTAGCCCATGCCATCTCTTGCATACAACCCCACCAGCTACTCATTCTTTTCTTAAAACAAGAATGTTTCACATTTTCTGGGGAAGCAACACATACTCTATTGGTTATTCACTTGGAAGATACTTATATTGAAAAAGAAGGAAAGTTGCCCCACCTTCGACCCTTTTTCATACACATTGAGTCTATGTATAACCTCTGTTGTCTTATTGGTTTACATAATTTTGAGCCTAAACAACAATCATTTTGCTAATTCTTTCATCACACAAGCACGAGCACACAAAAAATCTGTTTTTCTGTCAGAACATTCATAGAAAATAGCTTGTGTTTTTCAATGATTGAATGGAAGTCCTTGGGAGTGAACCTCATCTCAAGCTCCTTCCATTGTACATTCGTTGTACACAGTAACTTTGTGTTACTGACAGGCATTCCTAATTGTTTCATCTGTTGATTCAGGGTTACAACTCATAATTTGTCTGAATTTGAAAAGATTCGGTTAAATACATTCATGAATTGACGGCTCATTATCAAGATCGGTTGGGGGAGAATGTTCATACTTTATCAAAAGAGATCATGAAGACTGTTCTACATTGATTAATTGGGGGAGAAGTTTCAAAGACCGAGCTGACATTGAAATAAGTTTTGATGATTATGATGCTCACAATCATCAAAAAGGGGGAGAGATTCTAAAAGTTCAATTTCAAAGTCATAATTTTCAAAGAGATGAAGATACAGGTTTTGAAAGATTCCTCAAGATCAAAGATTTCTGAAGTTTCAGAGAATCAAAGAAGTTTCAAGAATTTCATATTCAGAGAATCAAAGAAGTTTGAGGTGCCTTAGAAGATTTAGAACACTCTTTATATTCAGTTTTAAAAACGGTGTTCTTTGTTACAGTAGAAAATACATTTTGTTCAATATTTACCAAAATCCTTTCATCAGATAAAATATTTTCAAGATCTACTATTTTTCTTTCTAACACAAGTGGAGGAACGTAAAGTTTAGCTTTAATCGGTTATGCCTCCATCTCTTGTGTAGAATAACTAGCAAAATAATCATTTGAAAGAAACTTTTGTTTTTCTAAAAGATAACTATCATTCAACATTTGATAGCAGAATGGTAGTTGCATTTTCTTTATGTTCTTTCTATTCTCATCTTCTTTGGCCTCTACCTCATTAAATGATTTGGTAACGAATTTGGGTTTCTGTGATCCCAGAAATCAAGCAATCATGTTTAATCATGCTTAAAAAAATTAACAATCAAAAGAATAAGATGAGAGAATTTGAATCACAAGATTTTGTATTCATATGTCTCACTGAAGCTATTACATGAATTCCTCATTGTACTTACACAAAACAAGACAACGATGCTTTATATAGGGTCAAACAAAGACTTGACCTATACACAAGCTACATGAAAAAGACAACACAATTAAACACAAAGACTTAACCAAATTGACTCAAAACTTTAACTCTAACATTCTCCCCCTTTTTGAGCAATTTGAAAAACTTCAATTCATCCACCTCTTCATGCTAGTTCTTCTCAATCCCAGATATCCCTCAAACCTTCTGATTGTCTGCCTGAATCTGATTCTGTTCTTGATTATATCTATGACATCCTTAGTACAAATCCTTTGCATTCTGGGCATATGATCATTTTCAGTCAACATTTGCTTCTCACTCTCCTCATACTTGTCCTCTAGCTTCTTCAAGACATCTTTCAGAGTTCCATCAGAATACTTAGCTATTTCAGCTTCTCTCATAAATCTCTTCTCCTTTTTAGTATCATTCTCATACACAACACCAAGTTCTGGCTCTCTTAGTACTGTGTAGAGTGGAATCTCTTCAAGTAGAGGATGAGTCATGTCAGGTGAAAGAAAATTAATCCTCCTTTGGTTAATTTCAATACCTAGATAAAAATCATACAGATAAGTATGATAGATATGCCTTCAGATAAATCTCTTGATGCAATCCAAAGAAAATACAATATCAAGATGTCTGATAGTTCTACTTGTGAAGTCATGATACATAAACTCAATATCCTAAAAGTTTATGTTGGCAAAATCAGCTTCACTGAAAGTATAAGTAGACAAGTTCTTCCTCTGAACCTCAAGCTGTGGATACCATATGCTATTATGCTTCTTCATGGTAACAAAGTAAACTTGCACAATTTCATGTTTGATACTGACTTCTTTTTGAGTTCTGCTCCTTACTTGCAACATTTTGATGTAATCCTTCTGGTATTTTGGTGTCTTGTCTTGAATTCCCAGAAGTTAAGCTTGATCTAACTGTCTAATATAGCTCACAAAAATATTAACTCCTTCTTCAAAGTAAGGAACTCTTAACATACTTCTGATTCTTTTAATCTCTTGCATAGACATACCAGATTCATCATATCCAATAAATGGAGTAGAACCCTCTGCTGGTTTATCTGAAGGCCCTGCTTCGGTTTGTGGAAACTTTGGTACAAGCGGTGGTTTTTTAACAAACTCCTCTTGATGAACTGGACTTTCAGGCTTCTTATGATATGGCAATTCTTCTTCCATTTGAGTATCAGAAACATGAATTCCAGACCTATGAACATCAGAAACATGATTGACAGTTGATTCAACATTCAGGTTAACATTCTGCTCAGCAACATCAGATTGAATAACACTGGGACAAAACTCACTGAATGAAGGAACATATTAAACTACAGCAATACTTGGCTCAGGAATATGCTCATCAACAGGACTTAAATGTAGTCCCTCAGGTGTACTCTGAGCAAACATATCATTCAATGCATATGTGTCTCTGTCCTCAAAGAAATCATCAAGTATACTAGCTTCATTCTCTAGAATCCCTTGAACTCTTTTAACAAACTCAGTAACATTAACAACTTCATCATCAGATTCCAGCTCCAACAATTCATTTTTATGCTCTTCCTCTTTCACTGTAATTTCCATAATTTCCTTCCTTGTTGCAATCTTAGGCTTTTCAACCCTCGATCCAACACCTTCTCCAACATATAACACAATCTCTACTTGATCATTCTGCTCAGAATCATGATCAGCTCCCCTTTCCTCACCTTCAACATTTTCAGTTATTTCTTCCACCATAACTGATACACCAAATCCAGTAGCAGCTGCCTGTTTCTCCCTTTTCTCCCCCTCATAATCATTATCTAGATCATGATCGTGTACTCTAGTAGAAACAATTGCCTGGGTTTTGTAAGAAGTTTGAACTACCTGTTTGATTTCAGATAGAGCAAACATAATATCAGATTTGAAAGAATGAAACTCTGAGGCACTTACCACATCTGTTGGTTGAACAGTCTATGGCGGTTGATTTTGTTGGTGGGATTGCAGAAGGGTTTGAAGATCTGCATCTTGCTGAGAATCCGGAGCTTGAGATAGGAACTTTGCAAGCAACAAAGATTTAAGCTCATTAATAGATAAATCAGCAGGTTGAGTGTTTGGAATTTGCTGGCTATGTTGTACAGGATCAGGTTGAATAACTGGATCCTTTCATTTCAAAAGACGTTTAATACCACCAATTTCTTCCTCCACCTTCTCAAAGATATGGGTTTCAACAACCTTTAAGGCGCCGTCGAATAATTCCTTTGATACGAAGTCTGGGTGAGTAACTCTGGTATCACTTAGATTAACCGTTTTCATGACAACTGATGAATCAATTGCATGACCTGTGTTCATCGTTGGCAAAGACGTGTCGATGACAGGACTTCCATCCGATCCTCGTGGTCCGGTATGCGAATCTACTACGGATGTTCCAATCGGGTCACTTAGACATCCGATGGTAGAATCAGTAAAAAGTGTCCTAGGAAGAATAATTGTTAAACAATATAGCACTAAACTCAATTGTGAGGGAATAGAAATCGAGAACGGGGGTTACTGTTCTCTATTTTCAATACCTTGATTCTCCAAATGAGAACCCGATAGACTTTGTGCTAATTCCCCGTGAGAACATAAAACTATATCTTATTGAGAAGACATAGAGTGACTGGTTTCGGTGTGCAAGTGCTTAAGTGGGTTGCTTATGACTTGAGCATCCGATCGCAACACATGCGACGAAGTGCTAGATGAGGTTGCCCTTTTGGAAATTGTTAGAGCATAAATCTGTTGGATACAAGATCAAGAAGACTGAAGATCAAAGTTCAAGAAGGTAAAAGCTGAGAAAGTCAACTTTCATCAAAGTCAAAGTCTATTTGTAATAAAGTCAAAGTCAAAGTATTTGTATTTGTTTTAGTTTCCTTGTTTTTAGATGTAGGTATAAATACCTTGTATTTTTCTATTTTTGTAAGGTGTGGTCTAATTGTGTGATTAGAAGAATACGTATCTTGTAGAGAGAATTGTCGAGAGAGAGGGAGTTCTAGAGAGAGAAAAGATTGTAATTGTTGAATTTGAGATTGAAATCAAACAGGTAATGTGACTAAAATCTTGTTTTGTTTTTAGATGTAGGTATAAATACCTTGTATTTTTCTTTTTTTTGTAAGGTGTGGTCTAATTGTGTGATTAGAAGAATACGTATCTTGTAGAGAGAATTGTAGAGAGAGAGGGAGAGTTCTAGAGAGAGAAAAGATTGTAAATCTTGGAATTTGAAAGTGAAATCAAACAGGTTTAATCAAGATGACTTCTAAAGATGCTCTTTCCATTGGCAGTGATGTCAATCCTCCTGTTCTGTTCAAAGGAGAATACGAACAGTGGAAAGACAAATTTCTGGATTTTGTAGACAAACATGCAAATAAGGAAAACATTCTGCTGTCAATTACAGAAGGTCCTATGGTACCAATCACAGTTCAAATACCTGAAAATGATTCATCTGATAGTGAAGATGGTACTGAGGAAAGAGAACAGAAGATGAAAACAGTTCAAGTAGAGTATGGTCAATATTCAAAGGAACAGAAAAGCCGATTTAAAGCTGATAAGCAAGCAAGATCTCTTCTTCTTCAAAGTATCTAGAATGACATCTACGTCAAAACAGACAGCTACAAGACAAATGCTAAAAAGATGTGGGATCAGTTGCAAAAGATGATGATGGGTTCCAAAGTTGGCAATCAAATGAAAGTAGCCAATTGCATCAATAGCTATGAGGAATTCAAAGCCAAAGAGAATGAGAGCTTAGAAGATACTTATGAACGGTTTGTCTTGCTGTTAAATGAATTGTCAAAGAACAAAGTGAAAAAGAAGCAGCTTGAGAACAATGTCAAATTTCTGAGTATCCTACAACCTGAATGGAAGAAGCATACACGTAGGATGAAACAGATGAAGGATCTAAATGATATACCGTTACATGAGGTTTATGAGACTCTAAGGCAAAATGAAGAAGAAGTGAAAGAGAAAAGATCTGAGAAAAAGAAGGCAGAGAAAGTTCCCGATCCTATTGCATTGATGGCAGGAGAGAAGAAGAAAGAAAGAGAAGAAGAAAAAGAAGAAAGTGCTTACAAATTCAGAATCAGAATCAGATGGAGATGATGGAGAAAGTCTCAAACAAGCTATGCTTTTACTAACCCAAGCATTTCAAAAGAAATTCTACAAAAAGTAGGGATCCAATTCTCAGAGATACTCTTCATCCAGCTCTAAGAACCATGAGCATCGAGAAAGAGTTGAAGGAAAGTGACATGAAGAGAACCGATATATGGAAAGGAAGCCGGAAGAAAAGAAGAAGTTTGTGAATGATTACACCGGTGCTGAAAAGCCAGCAAATGATCCAATCAAATGTTATAACTGTGGCAAGATTGGAAATTTTGCTAAAGAATGTCGAAAGCCAAAGGTTCGCAACTCCCAGTACTATCAGAACAAACTGCTATTGGCCAAACATAGAGAAGCTGGCATAACATTAATGGCTGAAGACGAATTTTGGTTGGATCATTCTGATCAAGAGGAAGAGAAAGAAGAAACTGCTCATCTCTGCTTAATGGGTAAAGAGGTCAAGTATGATGATTCAGACGATGAGACTGCTGATGAGGTATTAAACTTAACTGAAAAAGATTTCATAACCAAAATGGAAGCTATGATGGTTGAGCTTAATGATCTTCAAGTAAAACTAAAGAAAGAAAATAACAGAGTTGCTAAAAGAAACAACAAGATCTTTGAACTTAATAAGTCTGTTATTGGGAACAAAGATCTAATTGATTCTTTACGCAAGTCTGCTTCTGATTCTAAACTTCAAGTAGATTGTTTTGAAAAGAAGATTTCTGATTTTGAAGTTAAATTTTCTAAGTCTGAGTTTGAGAAGAAAGAATCTGCACTAACCATTCATAAATTTCAGGTTGACAACAAGCTTTTGAATAAGAATGTAAATGGTCTGGAAGCCAAACTCTATGCAAGAGGCCAAACAGATCAAACCATTTTTCTCAATGCACCTAACGAAGAGGCTGATGTTAAGGAAAAATGGGGACTTAGTTTTCAAAACCCCCATTACTTAAAGAAAGCCATCAGAAAACAACCAATACTTTATAATTTTGATTTTCTTGCTTGTACTGGTAAACATACGCATTTAAAACACAAATTTGTTACCAAATTACCAGAAGAAGTTGAGGCCAAAGAAACTGAAAATAGAAAGAATGTAAAGAAAATGCAACTACCATTTAACTATGCAAAGTTAAATGATAGTTATCTTTCAGACACACCAAAAGTTCTTTCAAACGACTATTTTGCTAGTTATTCTGTTTCTGAGATGAAGGAAAAACCTGCGATTGCAAAGGTTTATGTTCCTCCACTCATTCTTGAAAGCAAAATAGTTGAGCTTGAAAATGTTTTATCTGATGAAAAACTTTTGGCAGATATTGAACAAAGTGTGTTTTCTACAGTTTTAAAGAACATTGTTTTTCAAACTAAATCTACAAAGTGTTCTAAAGTTTCTAAGGCACCTCAAACTTCAACTGATAACTTTGATGACTTATTTGTGTCTGCAAATGATTTTTTAAACTCTGATGATGGGTGCATAGAAGAAATTGATATGTTTGACTTCAATGCTCCTCTTCCTGATCATTCTACTTGTCTTATAAATGAAAAAGTGTTACCAAGTGTTCTAAAAACAAGAAAAGGTAAGAATATTATTCTAAAGGTAAGAAAAATAAGAAACAACAATCACAGAAAAGAATTAACACTTGTAAATCAAAGAAATATCAATTTCAGAAATCTGATTTTCCTAACAAATCTAAATCTTTTGTTTCAGATATAATCAAGAAAAGGTCGAAAGCTCGAACTGAATGGCGACCAAAAAGGAAGGATGTTGAGATAGCTGAATCAGTTTCTGATAACTCTTGTAATAGATCAGTTAGTAGTGATAATGATGTAGTTGATCAACTTGCTTGTCCTAAACAAAACCTTGTAACTTCTTACAAGCGGTATTCAATAAAGCAATTGATTCAATTATCTCCTATTACTACTAAATCTTATCATTATCGGAGAAATGATTTTGCTTATTCTCATAATTCTTCTGATTGGTTTGGATCTTATCATGTGTATTCTTTAAGATCAAATGTTTTTAAAAGTTTTCAAAGAAAAGGAGGATCCATTTTTAAATGGATACCAAAATCTTGTGCTAATCTGTTAGGACCCGTTTTTAAATGGGTACCTAAATCTATTGTTTCCTGATTTCTCTTGCAGACCCGACATATGTGGTACTTGGATAGCGGCTGTTCCAAGCATATGACCGGGCATAAAGCTTTATTGTCTAATTATACAGAGAAATTCAGCGGAAATGTCAGATTTGGAAACGATCAGCTTTCACCAATTTTAGGATATGATGACATCATTCAAGACAACATAACGATTAAGAAGGTGTGTTATGTCGAAGGTTTAGGGCACAACTTGTTTAGCATCGGTCAATTCTGTGATAAAGGGTTAGAGGTCAACTTCAAAGCTAAGAGGTGTTCTATTCGTACTGAATACGACAATGAACTCTTAGTCGGAAATCGAAAGACGAACCTCTATACCATCAATCTTTCAAAGTTACAGAATGACAGTCACGTTTGCTTATTGTCAAAAGCTTCGATGGAACAAAGTTGGCTTTGGCACAGACGACTATCACATCTGAATTTTCGTTATATCAACAAGCTGGTTAGTGAAAAATTGGTAAAAGGACTTCCTGAGTTGAAATACGAGAAAGAAAACTTATGTGCTGCATGTGAGAAGGGTAAGATGAAGATAGCTCCGCATAAACCGAAGCCTGAACCAAGCACCAGTTCTCCACTAGAGTTGTTGCATATGGATCTCTGCGGTCCGATGAGAACACATAGCTTAGGTGGAAAGAAATACGTATTGGTTATTGTGGACGATTACTCAAGATACACGTGGGTCAAATTTCTTCGATCAAAAGATGAGACTCCCGAAGTTCTCATTACTTTCTTAAAGACGACCCAGGTGAATATGCAGAGACAAGTCAAGTTTCTTCGAACTGACAACGACATAGAGTTAAAAAAAAACCGTTGAAAAATATCTCGAATCGGTCGGGATATCACATCAATACTCTGCTGCACGTACACCAGAACAGAATGGAGTATTCGAAAGGCAAAATCGGACGCTAGTCGAGGCCGCTCGTACTATGCTCAGCCAATCTGATCTACCTCTATTTTTGTGGGCAGAAGTTGTGTCAACTGCATGTCATACTCAAAATCGGTCCATAATACACCGTCATTTTCAAAAGACTCCATATGAGATTATCAACAACAGAACACCTACAATCAAGTATTTTCACATATTTGGGTGTAAGTGTTTCGTGCTTAACGATAGAGAGAGTCTGAATAAATTCAGTGCTAAGGCGGACGAGGGTATCTTCATTGGTTATTCTTCAACATCGGCAGCATATCGTGTTTATCTGAAAAAGTCAAAGACAATTGTCGAGAGCGTTAATGTTACATTTGATGAAGACATGGCTTCTGAACAACTCAGTTCAGAACCCGTTATCACTGGAGTATTAGCTTCTGGGATGATCAGTCCAGAACCTGCTTCTACAGCGAATAATTCGAATAACGCTTCTACTTCAATTTCACATTTATCTGATTTAGATTTTTTATTTGAATTCTTTTATGATGAGTTTCTAGGATCTAATGTACCTAAATATGTTGTGAATGACAGGTCTGAAGACACAAGTTGCAATCATCCAGTTACTTCAGAAGTTTTAACTGAACTTGTATCCCCCGTTCAGTCAGAAACTCACATTCCAACATCTACTCCTACAGTTGAATATGTATAAGTAACTGTTGAGCCAGAAGTAACTGTTTCAGTTGGGTGTAATACATTGTCAACTCAACATCCAGAGTCTGTTGTTCCAACTGATGCTTCTGCACCTGAAACTTCAACTGCAAACCCCCCTTCTATTATTCAAACTGAAGAGTCTGATAGTGGATATTTAGATGATGATCATATTCAAACTTCATCTACTCCACTTCCTCATGAGCATCGCTGGACCAAAGAGCATCCATTACACCAAGTAATTGGAGATCTCAACAAGCCTGTACAAACTAGGTCAGTGACTCTTAGTCAATGCATGACTCATTCCGCAGTAAGATAGAGCCCACGCGAGTATCAGAGGCTCTTGCTGATTCGGATTGGGTATCTGCTATACAAGAAGAGATCAATCAGTTTGAAGCCCTGAAGGTCTGAAGATCAATCAGTTTGAAGCCCTGAAGCCCTGAAAATCTGTAATTGGCACTAAATGGGTATTCAAGAATAAAAAGGATGGAAATGGTATCGTCATAAGGAACAAAGCTAGACTTGTTGCCAAAGGTTACCGACAAGAGGAAGGCATAGACTATGATGATACGTATGCTCCAGTAGCGCGTATAGAGCCAATCCGTATGTTTCTAGCCAACGCAGCTCACAAGAATTTCACTGTCTATCAGATGGACGTGAAAACAGCCTTTCTGAATAGCATTCTTAAGGAGGAAGTAGACGTGTCTCAACCAGAAGGGTTCGTCAATCCAGATAAACCAGATCACGTCTACATTTTGGATAAATCCCTGTATGGTTTAAAACAAGCCCCTCGAGCATGGTATGTTGTTCTATATAAATTTTTGGTCAAGTCCGGTTTTTCTAAAGGTTGCATGTTGGACAGAAAGAGTACTTCAGGTCACATTCAATTTCTTGGAGACAAGCTCGTTAGCTGGGCATCAAAGAAACGATTATGCGTTTCCACATCGACTGCTGAAGCAGAGTATGTAGCTGCTTCCAGTTGCTGCTCTCAAGTCCTGTGGATGCGAACACAACTGCGAGACTACGGATTCAAGTTTGATAAAATACCAATATATTGTGACTCGAAGAGTGCAATCGCGATATCTGCTAATCTTGTCCAACATACGAAAACCAAACACATTGACGTCAGGTATCATTTTATCAAAGATAATGTAGAAAAAGGAACAATTGAACTTTATTTTGTAAAAACAGATTATCAGCTTGCAGATTTATTCACCAAACCATTAGATGAAAAGAGATTCAATTTTCTTGTCTCTAAGCTTGGTATGTTAAATCTGAAAACATAATCGGTTATTACCTAATAAAGTTATGTATTGTTATTTTTCATCATTTTCTTTATTCTTATTTCTAAAGGATATCTTCACTTTAATAGTTTGCTCATGATTTCAGGGGGAGAATGATATGCACTTTAAGATGATCTACATTCTTTTGAGGGGGAGTTTATCTAATTTCTGCATTTTAGTTACATGACAAAATTTTTGTGATGCATGATTTTAGGGGGAGCACATATTAGTCAAGTCAAAAGGAGTAAGACTATGATTTCTGATTATCTCATATCAGAACTCGTACAATCAACGTTTTACTGCTTTATGTCTTTTATTTTTTGAATAAATTTGTGAATAAATTCGCTTTGACTAGACTTTGAGACTTATGCAGAATGAGAGAAGCTGACACGATCATATCTTAATGACTACAATTGACTTCATGAGATTTAAGACGAAGATAAAAGGTTAAATTTCTTAACTTAATCTCATATATGATTGAAAGAAGGACGACTTTCAATCATAAGAAAACATGTTCTTAAATGTTCAAACCACTTCCCGATTCTTAAACAGGTTTCATGAATTGGAAGTGTGATTTTAAATGTTCTCATTTTTCATTTTTGAGCTTCAATAATTACAAACCGTGTGTTTCCAAAGTTAAATACTTGCATATTGTCTTTTCTTTATGTGTGTCCCAATACACAATCATTCAAACAAGTAAAACAATAAACAACACATTAATGCAAACCTGATATTGATTAATCGAAAGGTTCAACAGGTTACAAGTGTTCTTGATGAAGAAACCAAACTTTCTCTCTACTTCTCTCTGTGTACGGCGCCAAGAACACCCCCAGACCACCTCTCTCAATAATTAAATTTCTCTAATTAAGCTCCTTCACCCTAATTAACTCTAAACAAAAACTATTTATATTTAGGCTAATTAAGCCTAATGGGCTTGGCTTGCTAGGGCCCAACAACCTAAAACAAACTTATTTAACTAAAATAAAACTAACTAATAAATAAAATACGTAAACAGACTTTGACTATTTATTACAAAAGGACCCTAGACTATTTGTTGAGACGACTTTATCAGCTTTAACTTCAGATTTCCATCTTCAGATAATTATGATCTTGAATCCAATAAATATATGCTTTAACAATCTCCCCCTTTGGATCAAGATCATTCTTTAAGCTCAGAAAATGTAATCTTCCTCTTTGTCTTCAGAATGTAGCAATCTCCCCAATCGATGATAATATCTCTTGGAAAGAAATTATCTCCAGTAAAGCATCTTCAAGAAAAATTCTTCATTTCAGCATATCTTCAGAATATCTTCCATTTCTTATATCTTTCAGTTCTTGATTGACGCTTCTCCCCCTTTTTGATGAAAAGAGCAAAGAGTTCATCAAAACGTGTCTTCAAGAAATGTCTCCCACCATTGATCTTGCAAACAGAGCCACTGATTATCCGTCAATTCATTAAGATGTTCATCCAGATCTTTGCAAATCTAGACAATTTAGAAAATGAAGTGTAACACCTGAATCAACAAATGAATCAGTTAAAATTGCCTGTCAGTAACACAAAGTCACTGTGTGTAACGAATACACAATATAAAGGAGCTTTTATGATGTTCACTCCCCCAGGGCTTCCATTCAATCATCGAAACACCACAAAGGCAATTTCTATGAACGTTATAACAAAGAAACAAATTCTTTGTGTGTTCGTGCAAGTGATAGAAAGAAATAAAGCATATGATGTTTGTTTATAAGGCTCAAAAAGTGTAAACCACTAAGACAAGTAGTGAAACACAGACTCAATGTGCATAAACGAAGTGTGAAGGTGGGGCAGACTTCCTTCTTTTCAATATCCAGATTTTCCAAATGAAAATCAGATAGCATATGTGCTGCGACCCCTTTGAAAATGAAACATTTTCTTGTTGATAAGAAAATGAGTGGCTGGTGAGGTAACGTCAAGAGTTGGCATAGGCTAGTTTCCTGTTTCAATAATGTTCACCAAAGAATTGTGAAGCATTAGAAATGTGGCTGCCCGGCTCAGAAAGTAGTTGGTTCAGAGTTTATAAAATTCTTTTACTCTGATCGCACACCGTCTTTCTTTTAATCGATAAGCTCACAGCTAACCAAACTCTCTTTTAATATTTTCCCTCATCACACATCCCACACTCATTTCTTGTTGGACTCCTCACATTCATTCACTACAGGATTAACTTCTTGGGTAGGAAACACTGGTTAACGTGAATCCATAGAAGTTCAAAGAAGTCCTAGCACACTGATCCCATGTTTTCCTATGAAGCATAAGATGCTCAGGTGATTTAAGTTTATCAGTTAAAGCTCAATGATGAAGCAGAAAACATTTAAAATCACACTTCCAAATCAAGAAATCTTTTTGAGAATTGGGAAGTGGTTTGAACAAGTAAGAGCATGTTTTCTTCTGATTGAAAGTTGTCCTTCTTTCAACCATGGAGGAGATGAAGAGAAAGAAATTACACCTTTCGAGTACAGTATTACATCTCGCGAAGTCAAGCTTAAAGTCATAAAGATATGATATTTGAAGCATCTCTCAACCTACAAAAGTGTAAAAGTCTAGTGAAAGTAACTTTATTCACTAAAATTGAAATGACATAAAGCAGTAAAACACTTAGTGTACGAGTTCTGATCAGAAGTAATCAGAAGTCATAGCCATACTCTTTACTTGTATGCTCCCCCTAGAATAATTATCAGTAAGCACAATGCATTTAAATATGCTCCCCCTCAAACTAACATTGACCATCAATGAAATACTTCTCACACTCCCCCTGAGATCATGAACAAACTGTTAAAGAGCAGGTATCATGCGGAAATAATAATAAAGAAATGAGAAAGAGATACAATAAGAAACTTTAATAGGTAACTACCAATTAGGTCTTAAGATTTAGCATACCAAGTCTTGAGATAAGAAAATTAAATCTCTTTTCATCTAAAGGTTTGGTAAACAAATCTGCAAGCTGATAATCGATTTTTACAAAGTAAAGTTCAATTGTCCCCTTTTCTACATTATCTTTTATAAAATGATACCGGACATCTATGTGTTTGGTCTTAGTATGCTGAACAGGGTTAGCGGTAATCGCAATAGCGCTCTTTGAATCACAATAGATCGGGATTCTATTGAAATGAAATCCATAGTCTCGCAGTTGTGTTCTCATCCACAAGACCTGAGAACAGCAGCTAGCAACAGCTACATATTCCGCTTCGGCCGTTGATGTGGAGACACATAATTGCTTCTTTGAAGCCCAACTAACGAGTTTATCTCCGAGAAATTGGATATGACCCGAGGTGCTCTTCCTGTCTAACATGCAACGAGCATGATCTGCGTCTGAATAAGATGTTAGTTCAAAGCTTGTATCCTTAGAATACCACATACCAAGATCTGCAGTCCCCTTCAGATACCTGAAAATCCGCTTTACAGCAGACAAATGGGATTCTTTAGGATTGGCCTGATATCTAGCACATAAGCATGTAGAAAACATTATATTCGACCTACTTGAAGTGAGATACATTAAGGAACCTATCATCCCTCTATAAGTCCTAACATCAACAGCCTTTGCCGAAATATCGGTGCCAATCTTAGTACCAGGTGCCATTGGGGTACCAATCGGTTTACAATTTTCCATTTTGAACTTCCGAAGAATATCCAGAATGTGTTTAGATTGATTGATAAAAATCCCCGTTGAAAATTGTTTGACTTGCAATCTGAGAAAGAAATTCATCTCTCCCATCATGCTCATTTGAAAACGAGACACCATGAGGTTTGCAAAGTTCTTACAGTACTTAGGATTTGTAGAACCAAAAATAATATCATCCACATATATTTGAATAAGAATGATATCGCCTTTATCCTTTTTAATGAAAAGAGTGGTATCAACCGTACCTTTTGTGAAACCCGACTTAACCAAGAATTGAGATAGAATATCATACCAGGCGCGAGGAGCTTGTTTTAGTCCATAAAGAGCTTTATCCAAGATGTAGACGTGGTTCGGCTTATCTGGATTTACAAACCTTTCTGGCTGTGAGACGTAGACTTCTTCCTTGAGTACTCCATTCAGAAAAGTTGTCTTCACGTCCATTTGATAGACGGTGAAGTTCTTGTGGGCTGCGTAGGCTAAGAACATCCAAATTGCCTCTATACGTGCTACTGGAGCATAAGTCTCATCGTAGTCTATCCCTTCCTCTTGCCTATATCCTTTGGAGACAAGTCGTGCTTTGTTTCGGATAACGGTGCCATCTTCATCTTTCTTGTTTTTGAACACCCATTTCGTACCAATGATGGTTTTACCTTGCGGTTTGGGTACGAGTCTCCAGACTTTCAGTGCTTCAAACGGATTCAGCTCATCTTGCATCGCAGTTACCCAATCTGAATCGGCAAGGGACTCAGATACGCGTGTAGGCTCGATCTTGCTCAGAAAGGATTCATACATACATAGATTTGATGTTGCAGACCTAGTTTGCACCGGTGCAGAAGGATCTCCAATAATTTGATGTACCGGGTGCTCTTTGGTCCACTTATGTTCATGAGGGAGTGGATTAGATGTAGATTGATCATTGTCCGCATCTAGGAATCCACTGGTATCTCCTTCAGATGGTTCAGAATTAACGGGGGCTTCAGTTGAAGTAGTCGTTGCAGAAGTTGCAGTAGGTACAGCTTGGTCAATCTGTTGATCAGTCCTTATAGTACATCCTACGGAGTCAGCTACTTCTGTCTCGGCATTGTTGGTCACAACTTCAACTGTCGGAGTAGGCTTTTGAACTGGAACTTCTGGCTGAATAGGGGAACCAAATTCAGTAGAGATATCGGAAGTGGTCGGATGAGTAGTCATCGAGTCTTCTATTCTGTCAACCACAACAGAGTTAAGCAATTTAGAACCAAGAAACTCATCCTAGAACAGTTCAAATAATAAATCCAAATCAGATAAATTAGAAGTAGACGACGATGCACCATCTGATTTGTTCTCTTGAGGTGCAGGTCCTGGACTGGTTGGTCCAGAAGCTAATACTCCGGTAATGACGGGTTCTGAACTGATGTGTTCAGAAGCCATGTCCTCATCGAAAGTAACATTGATGCTCTCGATCACTGTCCTCGACTTCTTCAAATAAACACGATATGCAGACGATGTAGAGGAATAACCAACAAAGATGCTTTCATCCGCCTTAGCACTGAACTTGTTTAGATTCTCTCGGTCGTTTAGAACATAACACGTACAACCAAAAACATGAAAATATTTAATGGTTGGTGTGCGGTTGTTGATCAACGCATACGGAGTCTTCTGAAATCGGCGGTGTATCATGGAGCGATTCTGAGTGTGACACGCAGTCGATACAGCTTCAGCCCACAAAAATAAAGGTAGTTCAGATTGGCTGAGCATTGTCCGAGCGGCCTCGACGAGTGTACGATTGCGTCTTTTGATGAATCCATTCTGTTGAGGCGTGCGAGCAGTAGAGTATTGATGTGATATCCCGACCGATTCGAGATATTCTTCAACTGTCTTGTTCTTGAACTCTATGCCGTTGTCAGTCCTGAGAATCTTAACTTGTTTTTGCAGATTGACTTGAGTCGTCTTTAGAAACGTAATGAGAACATCGGGAGTCTCATCTTTAGACCGTAGAAACTTAACCCAAGTGTATCGCGTATAGTCATCCACGATAACCAACACATACTTCTTTCCTCCTAAGCTTTGCGTTCGCATAGGACCGTATAGATCCATATGCAACAAATCTAATGGAAAGCTGGTACTCGGTTCAGGTTTTGGTTTGTGTGTGGCTCTCTTCATCTTTCCCTTTTCGCACGCTGTACATAGATGTTCTCTTTCGTACTTCAGTTCTGGAAGACCTTTCACTAGCTTGCCACTGACCAGCTTGTTGATGTACCGAAAGTTGAGGTGAGAAAGCCGTCGATGCCATAACCAACTTTGTTGCATCGAGGCCTTTGAAAGTAGACAAACCTGATTGTCAGCCTGGATGTTTGACAAGTTGATGGTGTAGAGGTTTGACTTGCGAGTGCCGACCAAGAGTTCTTTTCCTTCTTCAGTGCGTACTGAACATGTCTTGGCCTTAAAATTAACCTCTAAGTCTTGGTCGCAGAACTGGCCAATGCTGAACAGGTTGTGCCCTAAGCCTTCAACGTAGCTCACCTTCTTGATCGTCAGATTTTCATGTACAACATCACCATATCCCAGAATAGGTGAAAACTGATCATTCCCAAAACGAACTGTGCCGCAGTATTTGTCCGTATAATTAGACAACATACTCTTCTGCCCGGTCATATGTTTAGAACACCCACTATCCAAATACCACATATGACGGGTCTGCACAACACAAATCAAGAAAGAAGAGGTTTAGGAACCCATTTAAAAATGGGACCTCCACTGTTAGTACTTGATTTTGGCACCCATTTAAATTTGGGTCCGCTTTTTCTTTGAAAACCAGAAGCATGATAAGCCGTATGATAATGATAAGATGAAACATTATATGAACCATACCAAACATCAGAATATCTACGAGAAGCATAATCACATTCACCATAATTTAAAAACTTTTTAGTACTAGATGGAGCTAACTGAAATAATTGCTTTATAGAATATTTCTTGCGAGAGTCAACAAGATTATTTTTAAAAGTAGCAACATTCACACTCAAATCATCTTTACTAGAAGTCTTTTTATTCATAATAAAACTAGAACTAGATTTAGCTTTCTTGTCTATCTTCTGTTTCGGTATCCATGCAGTCTTAACTCCAACCCTTTGCTTTCTCAAATATGAAACATTTGAAACTTTAGAGTTAGAATGATGAGAATTAAGAGAATGCTTCTTCTTTGGCTTACCAGTGAGGATCGGTTTCTGTGAAAGCTGAGCTTTTTGTTTCTTACCTTTTGCTTTCTTAGATTTCACAGAAACTGATTTATCAACTTTCGTTGATGTTTCACCTTTATCATACACACTGGGTAATCCAAAGGAATTTACAACACAAGATGAATGATCAGGAAGTTTAGAAGAAAAATCAAACTGAGAAACACACTTATTTAAAACACCTTCAGAGTTTAAGAAATTAAGCTCATTATCAAGTGAACCAGATCTGTCATTCGAATTTAAAGCTTTGGAGAGTTTAGGAAAATTAGAATTTTTGAACACTGTTGAAAATACAGTTTGTTCTAAGTCCATCAAAATTCTTTCATCTGTAAGAGTATTCTCAAGTTCAGAAATTTTACTTTCCAAAACGAGGGGAGGGACGTAAAGCTTACCTTCAATGGGTTTAGCCTCCAACTCTTTAACAGAATAACTCTCAAAATAATCATTTGAAAGAAATTTTGATTTATTAGAACGATAACTGTTATTCAACTTCTCATAGCGAAATGGAAGTTGAACTTTAGTTGTGTTCTTTCTTTTATCATATTCCTTGGCTTTATCTTTTTCTGACAGACTAGTCTAAAAAGGTTTGAGTTCTTGATGTTGAGGAGCCAATAACATAAACCCAAAGTCATAAAGTGCAGGCACTTCAGATATCACCTTTTTGAGATGATGTGGGTTTTTGTAACCAAGTCCCCAAGTATCAGGTTTCTCTTTAGGTTTGTTCAAATGAATAGTGTGTTCAGTTTGACCAACAATATGTAATTTTTCTTCCAAATCGTTCACCTTTTCTATTAGAGATTTATTCTCTTTTGAAGTAGAAAATACCTTTTAGCAATCTCTCTAGATTTAAACTCACATTCTTTAAACTTTGAAACAGTTTCAGATAACTCTCTATGAATAATAGTCTTTTCTTTAGCGCTGGTGTCTATATTTTTGTGCAAAGTTTCAATTAATACATTTTTCTCAGCAATATCATTACTAAGTGTATGTATAGATTGATTTTTCTCATTTATGACACCTCTTTCACGCTTCAGTTTCGACTCTAATTCTTGGAGTTTAGACAACATGGCATTCATTTGGTTCAATAAATCAAATTCAGTTAAGGTACATACCTCATCATTATCTCCATCATCCGAATCAGCTTCAGCTTCTGACTGGTTCTTCCCCATCAAGCACAGATGTGCTGTCTCGTCCTTCTCTCCTTCTTCAGATTCGTCATCCGAATGGTCGAGCCAGTATTCATCCTCGACCATTAATGCTTTTCCAGCCTCTTGTTGCTTGGCTAGAAGCATTTTATTCTTGTAATAATCTGAGTTTCGGACTTTTGATTTGCGGCAGTCCTTGGCAAAATGACCGAGTCTACCACAGTTGTAGCACTTAATCGGTTCTTCTTTCTTGGTCTCTTCAGCTTCATCCTTCTTCTTGTTTTCTGGTCTCCTTTCTTCAACTTTCTCCTTATGCTTGTAGTTATTAGGACCAGACGAGTACCTTTGACTATTGGAGTTTGGCTTTTTATAGAACTTCTTTTGGAGAGCCTTGGTTATCAATAGCATGACTTCCTTCAGTTCATTACAATCGTCAGAGTCAGACTTTGCCTCGCACTCAGCTTCTTCCGAATCAGATTCTATCACCTTCTTCTTCTTAGACTTCTTAACCACAAGAGCAACTGGATCAGCAGCTTCTTTGTCAGCCTTTTTCATCTCAGCCTTGATCTCTTCTACTTCTTCCTCATTCTGTCTGAGGATTTCATAAACTGCATGAAGAGGAATGTCATGCAGATCCTTCAACTGCCTCATCTGTCGGGTGAACCTCTTCCACTCAGGCTGAAGATTGCTGAGAAATTTCACATTCAGCTCCACGTGAGATTTGTTCAGCAATGTGACAAATCTGTCATAAGTGGCTTCGAGTGACTCTCCAGCTTTGGCTTTGAAATCTTCATAATTATTCAAGAAGGTAGATACTTTGAGTTGGTTGCCGACTTTAGATCCGATCATCATCTTCTCCAATTGATCCCACATTTTCTTACCGGTAGCGTTGTAGCTGTCAATCTTGACATATATTTCATTCGGTATGCCTTGGAGAATAAATGATCTTGCCAGCTTGTCAACCTTGTGTCTGTTCAGCTGATCTTCCGAATATTCACCAATCGGTAATTTATACACTGTCTCTTCTTCTTGACCATTTTCTCCAGCTACAGTGAGAACCTTGGTCGGAGGTGTCATGATCCCTTCTTTCAGAGATTTTCTGATTTCATCTCCAAAATCATGTCGATCAATGAAGTCCAAAAATCTATCCTTCCATTGCTCGTACTCCCCCTTGAAGAGTACTGGTGGCTTCACATGTGTTCCAATAGCAAGAGCTTCCCGAGACATCTTTACTTATACGATTAGTATCAAACTTATCTGATATTGAAACAATCAACTGGATGAGATCGTTAGAAGTCAAGATAAAATCACACAATACTGAAAATCTTAGAATGAAATTCAGAAAAAAACTGATCAAGAACAGACCTTTGTCCCCTTCGCAGACTTAGCACGGGGGTCCCGCTAGAATGCTTAGACCATCCGGTCTTAGAGAGTTCGACCGGAAACTTGTTCGACCGGGGAAGTGCAAAGACCGGTAGAATGCTTAGACCGATAGTGCTAAGACCGGATGGTTGTTCGACCGATACTATGCTTCGACCGATAATATGTAAGACCGGTAGAGAGCTAAGACCGATATACTGCAATGGACCGATAGTATGCTTAGACCGGGATGTGCTTTGACCGGATGGGCTGTGTGTGTATCGGTCGATTAATAAGAAGTGGTCGACCGATAGTGAAAGGACCGATAGTGGTCTTCGACCGGAAAAATACAAGGACCAATACTAACAAAGACCGATATGCTCTTAGACTGGGGTGGACTGTGTGGAAGACCGATATGTTCTTGATGCTTATCGACCCAGAAACACAGAAATCAACCCAGAAACAAATCAATACTCAAAATTGAACAACCAAACTTTGCCAAAACGATCTCCTAATCAACGAAAACCGATTGCAACCAATTAATTTCAGTAAAAATCACTCCACAAGGGATTCGATTGATGACACAGTGACTTCTCGTGAACGACCCCAGAATTTCGAATTCAACAAATTGATAACCAAAAACGATGCAATAATCAAATCAAACAATAACCAATCATGATAATATGCTAAACAAACACAATCCAATCAAAAACAACTTGAATGAACAATCACATAATAAAATTATGAATCTTTGACAGAAAACAGAACCGAACAAAAATATTCAATTCAATCTGTAACTGGCTCTGATACCAATTGTGTGTCCCAATACGCAATCATTCAAACAAGTAAAACAATAAACAACACAATAATGCAAACCTGATATTGATTAATCGAAAGGTTCAACAGGTTACAAGTGTTCTTGATGAAGAAACCAAACTTTCTCTCTACTTCTCTCTGTGTACGGCGCCAACAACACCCCCAGACCACCTCTCTCAATAATTAAATTTCTCTAATTAAGCTCCTTCACCCTAATTAACTCTAAACATAAACTATTTATATTTAGGCTAATTAAGCCTAATGGGCTTGGCTTGCTAGGGCCCAACAACCTAAAACAAACTTATTTAACTAAAATAAAACTAACTAATAAATAAAATACGTAAACAGACTTTGACTATTTATTACAAAAGGACCCTAGACTATTTGTTGAGACGACTTTATCAGCTTTAACTTCAGTTTTCCATCTTCAGATAATTATGATCTTGAATCCAATAAATATATGCTTTAACACTTTATACTTTCAAGTATTCACACACACCGGTTTGACTTTTTGTTCACATTGTTCTTACCATGTCTCATATTGAAACATATTTTCGATGGTAAGACACCCCGCTTGTACTTCAAAGAAATTTGAGCGTATTTTCATTTCGAAGCGTTTAGTTCAAGAATGTCTATATTTTGTTTCGTATGGACAATATCTTTTATTCCTGCCCATAAGCTTTGATTGTTATATCATTCATTTTCTGATCATTTTCATACAATGTCAGATTTTCAAACAAATCTCTTGCATTCATGTTCATTCATTCAATTAACTTGTTTGAAATATCTTCAATGTTTTAAAATGCTCATATCTTCATGATTATATTTCTAAGCATATTTACATCTGACATTTGTATATGAGCTTTAACTGCTATAGTTAAACCATTTGAGCAACACATGCTTTCTAGGATTATGTGGGTTCTTTGTGCTAGGACTTAATTGAAACTTCTATGAAATCACGTTAACCAGTGATTTCTACCTAAGAAGTTAATCCTTTAGTGATTGAGTGTGAGGAGTCGAAAAGAAATGAGTGTGGGTGTGATCAGGTAAAATGGAAAAGTGAGTTTGGTTATAGTGAGCTTAATGATTAAAAAGAAAGAGGGTGTGAGAACAGAGTAAAAGAATATTAAAGTTTGCACCAACTACTTTCTGATCCGGGCAGCCACATTACTAATGTTTCACAATTTTTGGTGAACATTATTGAAATAGGCAAATAGCACATGCCAACTCTTGAAACTACGCCACCAACCACTCATTTTCTTTTCAAAAAGAAAAAAGTTTCATATTTTTCTGGGGACGCAACATATAATCTATCTGGTTTTCATTTGGAAAATCTGGATATTGAAAAAGAAGGAAGTCTGCCCCACCTTCGCACTTCAATCATGCACTTAGTGTCTGTGTTTATCTACTGTTGTCTCAGTGGTTTACACAAATTTTGAGCCTTAAAAAGCAATTATTCGTGCTTAATTCTTTCTACACAAGCATGAACACACAAAGAATTTGTTTCTTTTTCATAACATTCATAGAAATTGCCTTTGTGGTGTTTCGATGATTGGATGGAAGTCCTGGGGGAGTGAACATCAAAAAGCTCCTTTATATTGTGTATTTGTTACACACATATATTTGTGTTACTGACAGGCATTTTAACTGATTCATTTGATGATTCAGGAGTTACATGTTCTTATTTTGTCTGCATTTGAAAAAATCTGGATGAATACATTGTTTGACTTGACAACGAATCAGAGGCTCTTGAAAGATCAGTGCTCAAAACAAAATTTCAAAGACATTTCTTGGAAGAAAAGTTTTGATGATATAGATGCTCAGATCATCAAAAAGGGGGAGATGATATCAAGAAATGATAAAGTTTTGAGAGATGATTTTTATAGAGATGTTCAAGTCAGAAGATTCAATGTAAAGATTTGAAGAAGATCAAAGAATTTCTGAAGATATGCTGATTTTGAGGAAATTTTCTTTGAAGGTTATTTGCTAAAGCAATCCGAGCTGATTCTGAAGATAATTTCTTTCCAAAAGTTTGAAAGTATTTTGTGAAAGTTTTGGAGAGATTGTTAATCGTTAGAAGTCAGTTTTGGAAAGAATATCATCAAAGGAAAAGGGGAGATTGTACTGACAGAGCTTAAAAGTGAAGACTGAATTGCTAGATATTTCAATAGTGATCTTGAATCCAAAGGGGGAGATTGTTAGAGCATAAATCTGTTGGATACATGATCTAGAAGACTGAAGGTCAAAGTTCAAGAAGGTCAAAGCTGAGAAAGTCAACTTTCATCAAAGTCAAAGTCTATTTGTAATAAAGTCAAAGTCAATGTATTTGTATTTGTTTTAGTTTCCTTGTTTTTAGATGTTGGTATAAATACCTTGTATTTTTCTATTTTTGTAAGGTGTGGTCTAATTGTGTGATTAGAAGAATACGTATCTTGTAGAGAGAATTGTAGAGAGAGAGTTCTAGAGAGAGAAAAGATTGTAATTGTTGAATTTGAGATTGAAATCAAACAGGTAATGTGATTAAAATCTTGTTTTGTTTGATTGTTTGAATGTTTGTGATTAGAAACTAGAATCTAGGGAATAACAGAAATGTTGGTATGGGTTATCACACGCTCACCATGTTCTTTTTCTACAATTGCACTCTCTCTCTCTCAAAATTTTCAACTAAATCTCCCTCGTTCCTCCTTATATCTCCAACAGCCGTAGTAAGAACTGAGTCGACACATTGTTGCTCATCCACTTCCATGGTATCAGTACCATAGAATGATTCAAAAACATAAATAGTTTCAACAAAATTTCCATCATCAGCATTATCATCATCATCATGATCATCACCATTATCTTATCCACCTTTAGCAGTTTCTGCATCAAAATCTGTTTGATCATCATCCTTTGAACTAGAAGCAAACGACACTATACTTGTATCAATTTCATTACCTGCATGTTCATCATGTGAAAGATCCAGATCATGTTCAGAGCCATGACATTCATCGACAGGTGGTGTCACTATACGTGGGGTAACAACCCGTGACCTTGATGCCTCTAGTCGTGGTCTCTGACCCCTTCTAGAAGCCCTCTCAGAATTTTTACTCTTTGCTCCCCGTTTTTGTACCCCCGAGGTATCAGAAACCCTTACAGACTCCTCTCGCCTAGGGGTGGAGCCTTGGGTAGAGATGACCGGTTCTGGCCGTCCCATAGACTCTCTATAATCTATAATACTAGGACACTCTGGATCTGCGTAGTCTAATAACACTTCAGGCACAACATGGTGAATAAAAATTCTTTCTTCTGCCTTATCAAGTATCTCATCTCACTGACTGGAGTATGTGAATGATTAATTCTGGTTGGAATGCTCCTGTTACTCCTCAACATGCTTTGAACAATAAGCACCATGAACCGTTGATAAGGAATGTAATTCGGAGCTTTTGAAGTCTTCTTCGCCACCACTTTCTCATATAGCTCAGTCGATAATATCTGAGCATACTCAATATGCAATTCATAAACCACTGAATAGAAGAGTTTCAGAATGTGACTGCTGGCATTAACTGATCCAAAATTCTTTGCAGTGAGGCACCGATTGATCACAGAGAGCAAAGTGTAGTAGAATGGAGGTAGGTTGTTTTTCTTGAACTGACTCACTTGACTTAGCTGACCTACATAGCCCATATCTCTAATGCCTCAGAGTACTTCAACTTCAGAAGGTAACTAATCATAACTTATTCTACCTTCCCTTGCAGACTCAGATGGAAGACTTAGAATAAATCTCAGCCTCTCTTGTGTGAGAACAGATGTAAAATGATCAATTTCCAGCATAAAGATCTGAACTCTTACTCCTTTTTCATTCATGTGGGAAACCCTGATGGTTTTCCATGCTTCTTGTACATTGAGTTCTAGAACAACAACTTGAGCATTAAGTGCATCTCGAAGTGGATGGTTTCTCAAGATATCCAATACCAAAGGATCTATACGGTTGGTGAACTGGAGATGATGATTATTTGGCTGCTGTGGTTTCATCTCAAATGGTGATGTGAATCTCAGTTTGCAAGTATAATCAACAAATCAAAGAATAACGATCAATATATGTCATCAAATCTGGTCATATGATTGTATTAACTGATAAAGCTCAAAAGGTTTACAGAGAGAATTTTATCTGATAAGCGTAAACCTATAAATGACCATTAACCTAGAAAATAGGTTAAACAAACAATATATACCTAGGGCTAAAGCCTAACAGGCCCAGATCCCATTAAACACAGAAAAGCCCATTACAGATAAAGAAATAGAAAACTACAGTTTACACCCCTCTACTTCAATTCAACAATTAAAACGCACCCTAACAATCTCCCCCTTTGAATTGAAGTTCGTAGTCTTTCCAGTTCGGAACACGCGCTTTTCGAAGTCCAAAGTGCATCTCGAAGATCCTTATGGAATTCCGGTACTCTAGTCTTTCAAGGATCATATTCAAGGCTCTCGTCACAAGTTTTTTGTAATTTGGATCCAGCTGATTCTGACCTTTGTTGTTTTGAGACAACATAGCATGAAGTTTGTTTCTAAGGATATACATAGTACCATCACAGAATCTGGCAATCTGGTTGAATCTGAAGTAGCGCATTTTGCCTTTCCTGTTAGGATACGTCATGCCAAGTTCCGTAGTTTCAATCACTCTGTATGCTGGATGATCCTTAAAGTTACTTGGGAGTTTCAGATCTAGTTTGAACAGATTGATCTTCGCTTGATGACTTTCAATACCAATCTATAAATCTTCAAGACACACTAACTTCATCGTGGTTGTCACACCCCGCTAAAGCGAAAACACGGAGTATCACAGTTCGATAAACATAGCACTAGGAAATGATAAAATACCACCATACATTTCAACCAAAGATTACATCAAGTTCACAAAAATTAACAAATATAATACATCCAAAAGCTGGATTACAAAAGTCACTACTAAATGTTAATATATGCGGTAACATCAATCTAAAATCTTAAACATTTCCCGTAACCTTCTTGTTTCCTGAAAAGCATGTTTAAATAAAAAGGGTCAACTACAAGAGTTGGTGAGTTCACAGGTTTAAAATATGCACAAAACCAATTTATATGCAAGTTGTCAAACGTAAATCAAATTATTAATCCAAACTTCAAAACCATTAATTCACGAGTACCAATCTTTAAATTATATGACAGAAATTATGCCTTCAAAATAACCAATACATTTGTATGTTGGACCTCTACTAGACCATCCCTGACAATAAACATGCCCCAAAAAGAACTACCGACGTGGCCATGAATCACATGGATAGTCCCTACTTCTCTAGAATTAGTGCACCTTTACTCGTCAGTATAAGGTGGGCTTGTCACACCAAATAGCGCTATCCACTAAAACTATAGGCTCCTTTATGAGTTAACTAGTAGAGTCAGCCGGGGACTTAAAGAAACAACCCAACATACCATTTGCATATATGTCATATAATGTCCAAACCAAACGCTTTATAATCATAGCTACCAAAATTATCCATGACAATCGTATTTAAGCAATCTCGTGAATTATTAAAATAAACACTTTAACATGCTTTTCCCCCAAATTCAATTAGAAACAGTAAAATAGGGGTTGTGATTACTCACCTCGGATGATGATGATGCTAAGAAATAAGACAATGCAATTCTCTAGCCCGGAACCTTTATCCCTATAGAGTAATTTTGCATAAAGGAATACCAAAATGTCAATCATCCATCTATAATCCTAACTTAACCATTCCTACATCTCAATATATATGCCTTTATGTTTATTTTGTTGTCTAAAATAGAAATCTAGGATTAGAATATCAATAATGATCACCAAAACATAAATCTTTAAGGTTTTAAGATCAACTTTCTGGATTCAGCACTTGCTGTCCAGAATTTGTGATCACAAAATGAGCTTCAAAATAACACTTCCTAAATATGAAAGATAACCAAATTTTTATAGGATCTAATATACTGAGTTAATAACATTTAGTCAAAATTTCATAAATTTTGGAGATGTTTTGATACCCCAAATAATTCCCACAAATCAGTAGGTCACTGAGTTTTGTATCAGTTGCACACTTCTATTGTAGCATGCATTTGGGATACCAAAACTCAAAACTACTCAGTGAGCCATATATGGTTGCAAATATAACTCAAAAATATTTCATATGGAAAAAGATTCACTCAATTTGGAAGATTTATGAAAGAGTTATGGCCTTTGGAAGTTGAGTGTACCAATCTGTCAACTCTGGACAGATTGCACTACATTCTTCTAAAATGCAAATGAATGACCAAAAATTCATAATTTTGAGTGATTCAAGATTCTTTGAATTGCTAACACCTTAAACTAATGTTTAGTAACAAAAAGACCAAATTTTTGTGGAGTAAGATAGGATTTATGAAGTTTAAAAGTGGATATAAAATTCATGACAGCAAGCTGTTGATAAAATGAATCTTGTATAACATAATAAGATGATCATTTGGCATGGTTTTTAATATTACCATATGATTTTACAACTTAAATCATTATACAATTATTCTAATGAAACAAGTATACATCATGGATTCATAGCAACTTCATGTGCTCATCCAATCCCATGCATGTTAACCATATCACTAATTAAGTGATTTTTCACCACTTAGAAACTCTATAATCATATGAGATTTGAGTAATCTCATCCTAAAAGTTTCTTTGTACTCAAAATTGTTGTAAATACATAAATTTCAATCCGAAATAACCAAAATTTCGTGGACTTTAGAACCATACTACATAAAATTGGTATTTTGACAAAAATCTCACTTAAATACCCAATTTTTATTGGAAGATCATTCAATGGTTCATTTGCAAATGTATTATCTACCAAATGCATCCCATTTCACTTCCAATAATCAAGATTATACAACTATTACATGCAATGATGTGAAACATTCATATTTTTGAATAAAACTTGAAAAATGGAGATAATAAGTGATTACCTTCTCAATTGGAAATGCAAACTTGATTTCTTGAAGTAGGATGATGTTAGAAACTTGATTTCTTCATGAAATTTTCTTGCAAAATCGATGGTGGTGGTGTGTGTGTGTGTGTGTGTGGCCGGTTGTGAACAAGAAGAGAGAAGAGGGAGATGAGAAGTCAAGTTGAAATTTTGAAAATGAGATATTAACTCTCTAATTTTTGGTTTTTAGCTAAAATAAAAAGAGAGAGAGGTCACAATTTTCGGCCATGTGGCCTTGTGACTCATCAAAACTATATTTTTTTTATTGAATTAAAATTACAAGTATAATATAAACTTAGATAATTAATCAGATAAATTTGAAAATCGTAACCCTCAATTCTCAGTTTATGCTTAAAAATGAATATTATAAATTAATAAATAAATTTTTATTTTGAAAATAATATAATCCTATTATTTTATGTATTTTAGACTTCCAACATAATTTTTGGCATTTCTGAGATGTAATGGTCAGTTATTAGTCCCTACCGGTATTCTACGCAACTACTGAAATTTTTCGGGTAAAAATTCTAATCTAATCAATTGAGTTAAATACTAAAGAATTTAACTTTATGATTAGATCCTAATAAGTCAAAGATTGCTAACCTTAAAATTCTTATTATCGAACGGTTGTCACAGTGGTCATCATGAAACGCTTTACTGCAGTCAGAGCATCTTGAATTATACCAGGACGTATGGTACGAGTCTTCAAGTCATGTAGCAAACACAAAAAATCTCGTAGCTCAAGATCCTCAAAATCAAACTCTGTGAATTCCCATTGTGTTCCATCTTCTCTAGTAACAAGAAAAGTCGGATACCATATTTTTTCTTCAGAGCGGTTAGTACCAATTTCATCCACAGATTTGATTTTAAGTTTTGTTCTGCCCGTGCTTGGTCTATTGTTGTTCTCTTCCAAGAAACAATAAGCGAATTGTTTCCATTTGTCGAATGACCCAATACCATAGATAAACGCCTTATCATAAGTTCTGATCCAACGAGCAAAGATCCTTTTGTAAGATTCTTCACGAAAAGGAACATTGATCCTTACTCTTTCCCATTTCAATGGTGGACCAGGTTGTGCATTTACAACTTCTGGAACTAGAGTTTCTGACATATTCTGATCGGGGAGATCTGGTGGAACGGAAGGAATTGATCGTAGAGGGATGACGCCAGAAAGTGCCTCAGTAGATTGAAATTCTAGTCGCATCTTCTCAAATAAACAATCATAGTCTCCTTGTTGCATACATTCTACATCGTCGAATGTGCACAATTCATTGACTCCTTCTTTGTTGGGAACTAAAGTTTTGTCTAAGTAACTACTACTGCCAGGATTTCAAGATTACTACTGCTAGTAGAATTAATACTGCTTAAAGAGTTAGTGTTGCTACTTGAATAGTTAGTACTGCTTGGAGAGTTAGTACTGCTAGTAGTTAGTACTGTTGATTGGTTAATGCTGCTGAAGATGGTTAGTACTGCTGAAGATTAATACTGCTCAGAGTATTAATGCTCCTGTGATTTAATACTGCTTATGTGATAATCAAGATATGCGCAGATCAAGGCTTGAATATAATCATGGAAGGTTTGAAGATAATTATAGAAGAATATACTGAAGATCTTTTAAGTTTTTTAATTATCTTTTATTTTCAGTATATGTATAGGATTATTGAGAATAGTTTGTGACACGAGAATTCTAAGTTTTTGTTCTGAGAGAGAATTAACCTCAAGGTTTGTAATCCTAATTCTAGAGAAGTAGAATCCGTCTTGGTGAGCATGTTCATCAAGATTAAGGTTTTGTGTGAAAGCTTGTAACCTTAATCATTCAATAAAGTTTACAAGTTGTGATTTATATTTTACTATTACATTGATAGTTTGAATATTAAAGTGTTTTTTTGCAACTTCTTTAATATTGTTTCTGAGATTCATTATTCTTGTTAAGAATCAGATCCTGACAAGTGGTATCAGAGCATAGTATTCTCAGAAACCTTCATTCATCATGGAAAACACAGTTGAATCAAACAGTACTCTTGTTTCAAAGGTTCCCATGCTCAAACCTAATGAGTTTGACATGTGGAAAATTAGGATCAAGCAGTACATCCTCCTTACAGACTTTTCTATATGGGACATTGTTGAGAATGGTCCATCTGCTGAAGGTAAAATTGGACAAGATGGAAGAAGACCACCTCCAAAAACTGATGGTGAGAAGAAAGTGAGACAATTGGAGATGAAAGCTTTAAGCACCCTGCTTTTGGCCATCCCTAATGGGTATCAACATCAGTTTCATCACTGCACTGATGCTCAGATTCTATGGAATTCTTTAGAGAAGAGATTTTTTGGCACCAAGAGCACTAAGAGGAATCAAAGGGATATTCTAAAACAGCAATATGAGAATTTTACATCTTCAAAGAATGAGTCTATGACTCAAACTTTTGATAGATTCAAAAAATTAATTGGTGAGTTGGCTACTGTTGGAGTTCAGATGGAACAAGATGATGTCAACCAGAAGTTCCTTAGATCTCTTGGAGATGAATGGACCATGTACACTGTCTCATTCAGACAGAATGACATGTTGGAAGAAAAGGAACTGGATGATCTGTATAATGATCTGAGAGTGTTTGAATCTGAGGTGGAAGCAAAGAAGAAGCCTACTGGATATGTTCATAATGCTGCACTCCTATCAGCATCAACTGATTCTACTGCTAACCCTGAATTAGTTAATGCTGTTAGTGGAGTAAATCAAGAAAAAGGCAATGAACCTGTTTTTGAAGCCTTTCTTTCCAGCCATGGTAACTCTTCTTTAATCAATGATGACTTGGAACAACTTCATCCTGATGATCTTGAAGAGATGGATATTAAATGGCAGATGGCCATGCTTTCTATGAGGGTGAAGAAGTTTATCAAGAGAACTGGGAGGAACAACTTCTCCCAAAGAAGAGAAGATGGATCAGGCTTTGATAAGTCAAAGGTAGAGTGCTACAAGTGGCACATGAAGGGACACTTTGCCAGGGAATGCAGAAGTGGAGTGTCTCATAACAACCACCAACAAGCTCAGACTGGAAGCTTCAACCAGAACAGAAACTCTGCTCAAGCTCTTGTTTCTCAACAAGGAATGGGGTTTGACTGGAGTGATCAAGCAGAAGAGGCCACTCAAAATCAAGCTCTCATGGCAGAGGTATCTGATCTCCCAACTGAGGTACTTTCTAATCTCTGTTCTCAAACTTGCATAGACATTGTTAAAAGGTACAGGGATCACAACCAGAGTATGAGTGATGACCTTAAGAGGTTAGAAAAGGATAGAGAAAGACTATGTGAAAATTGTTGAAAGGTTTGAAGAACAAATTAAAGTTTTCCAAGCCAATGAACTTCAACACACATATGATACAAATTACTGGAAGTGGGAGAAAAATGATTTAGAAATCCAACTGACAAAGTCTAGAGAGGAGAATGAAAAGTTGAGAGGAGAGCTAGCCAAGGTTAAGCTGGATGTGGAAAAGTTTTCATATGCTTCTAAAGACATGGATTCAATTCTAAAGGTGCAAGTTCATGATAAGCTTAAACCAGGAATTGGGTACAATACCACACCACCACCATACAACAACAACTACATCCCTCCTAAATCAGACTTGCTAGAGACCAAGGATAGGAAGGACTTGCATGAGGGAGCCTGTCAGGATCGAATTCTTAACAAGAATTAATTCTCAGAAACAATATCAAAGAAGTTTGCGGAATAACACTTTGATATTTAATCAAACAGAAAATAAACACAGAATATAATCAACAAACTGTAAACTTGTATTTAATGCTTTGAAGTTACAAGATTACTCACTCAACCTCAATATTGATGAACAGGCTCACCAATACGAATTCTACTTCTCTAGAATTAGGATCTATGTCTTGAGGTTGATTCTCTCTAAAAGAATGAAAACTGAAAAGTTAAATTATTATTCTAAACTATACAATATATACTGAATACAAAGATAATTACAATAAATAAAATATCTTCAGTATATCTTCTATGTATATCTCTAAGCTTCCATGTATATCCTTTCATACGAATCTTCATCATATAAGCAGTATTAATCTTCAGCAACATTAACTTTCTTCTAGCAGCATTAACTACTAAGCAGTACTAACCACTAGCAGTACTAACTAGCTAAGCAGTACTAACTTTGTTCAAGCAGCACTAACTTTGACTAGCAGTATTAATTAACACTAGCAGTAGTAACACTCAGCAGTATTAACCTTTATGTCTTCTAGCAGTATTAACTCTGAACCAGCAGTATTAACCATACTTGATGAATTCTTCAGTTCCCAACAATCTCCCCCTAACTTGACTTTTAGGGAAAGAAGTCAAGTTCTTCAGATCTTCTTCAAGATGCTCCCAAAACTCCATTATGGTCTAAATTCCTGTGTTTGCATCCAATCCCAAACTCTGATTGATGGTTCTTTGAATCAAGTATTTAGCCATTTCTGAATCTGGAACACACCTTAACTTTTTCTTCAACATGGCATGTAGCTTCAATCTGCTATGATTATACACTCTATCCACTAGGAAGTATTCAGTGTGATTTAAATCCAAAGTCACTGTATATACTCCACTAATTTCATATAGAGTCCAACTGTTTACTGATTTGAAGACATCCTTGATCAAGTGCTTTACTTCTTCAGGTTTGAACATCATACACAGATACTCCATCACCAGTTTTGTAATTGAAATCCCTGGAGCTTTCAACTGATCTGCATACAACTTCATCCCTATATCAAACATTTCTTCAATATCAGACCTTGAGCATGTTCTGACAATTTTAGCCCAAGCACTGTAGACTTCATACTTTTCATCTTTTCTCTTCAGTCTGATATACTTCTTGCCATCTACATCCAAAACATCCCAGTGAATGACTTCAGGAGGTTTAACTCCTACAGGTTCTGCTGCAATTGGTTCAGGCACTTTGTCCATCACAACCATGTACATCTTGACATCCTCAGTACTTGCAGGTTCTTTCATTGTAGATGACTCAGGTGCCTCTTCTTCTTCAGCAACCTTTTCAGCCTCTTCTTCCACTAATCTAGGCTTCTTTGTAGGCTTTCTCCTGGCAATCATCTTTGTTCTTTTTAAAGTCCTTAGACTTTCACCAATTGTTGTTTCCTTCTCTGGAGTTTCTTGCTCATCAGGGAATGGTTTTTGTAAGAAATCATTGCTTTCTTTCATTCTTTTCTCCATTTCAACCCTTGCAAGATCATCCCCTTGAAGCTTTATCATCTCAGCATCATACATCTTCTTGAGCTTCTCAAAAGACATCTCTGAAAACATCTCTACCTTGACACCTACTGCACCCTTGAGGAAAGTAATCATTTTCTTTCTCTCTTGAGCACCCAGGTATGTCTTTGAAGGTTGTCTTTTCCTTGCAGCCATTTTGATCTTTGCAGGCTTCCTCAAAGATGTGGCTTTCTTCTTGGCTTGTTCTGTTGCTAAGCTTTGTTGATAGGCTTTGTTTAACTCTGCAGCCATTGCTTTAGCTATCTCTCTATCCTTTTGCATTTGCATGGTTTCTGCTTCTTCAAGTTCAGCCTGTATCTTCCTAGCTAGAGCTTCATCTGATTCAATCAGCTTTTGCTTTTTCATTGGTTTATCAGATTCAACTAGCTTTGCCTTACCTTTCTCTTTACCCATCATCTTCTCAATGCTAGAGTTCTTTGCTGCATCACCTCTTTCTTTTATGACAACTCCTTTGGCCTTTGAGGTGACCTTGGGAGTATCATGTTTGGCTTTGATGAGTGTTTCTGCAATCTCAAGCTCTGTAAGGACCTCTTTTACTGTTTCTGCTGCTTCTTTCAGCTCAGCAGTATTAACCATTTCTGCTGCTTTACTTGAACTGGCAGTATTAATGGTTTCTGCTGCTGGCTCTGTTTCTGCTGCTTGCTCATTCTCCCCCTCAACATCATGTTTTTCCTCTTGCTCCCCCTTAGCTTTGGCATCAGCTTCTGACTCCCCCTTTTTGGGAGCATCAGTCACTGGTTTCCTCCTTCTGAGCACAAATTGTTTCTTCTTCCTTTGCAGAATCAGTTTCCTTACCATTTGCTTCAATTTGATGATTTGTTCTTGTTGTGACAGTACTATGAGTTTAAGCTCTTCTATATCTTTGCCCTGTTTGAGTACATCCATGTTGATGTTGCCCATGGTTTCCATCAATTCATAATAGTTATATCTGTCCTCACCTTCTCCAGAAGTGTTACCCTCTTTTGAAGGATCATTGGATCTTTTTGTAGTGGAAGTCTTCTGCCTAGCAGAAGCACTATCCACCCCCTTGGGTTCTTGGCACCTGGGACCTTTGGATGATTGCTCACCCAAAGTTGCCATGGGGGAGGTCTTATTGATGTTACCACTTTCCTCCTCTGTACTAGCAGGAGTAGTGGCAGCCTCATCACCCATATGCTCTACCTCCTCCTCAGAGAGCACCTCCTTTGGGTTGGGAGACACCCTTGTGGTTTCCCTTTGGAAATTCTCTAGGGGAGAATTCTCCCTTAGAGGGCTTATAGGCTTAGTGGGTAATGGTACAAGAAGGGAAGGAGCCTTCTTTACCTGTTTTCTCTTGTAAGTTTGGGTGATGGGGGAGGTTGGTTTTTCAAGAAGGGACTAGGGAATTGATTTTGAGAGGGAAGGTTGGGCTTGACTAGCAGTGGGTTGGTCTAATGGGGGCCTTGACCCTGCTGCCATACCTTCATTGGTTTGGGACACCACCATCATTGTAGAGAACAATGGGGTGTCAACTCCTTCAGAGTCCCCAGCAGATCTTCTCATATTTGAGAAAACCTTGCCTTTGGGGGGTTTAGGTACATATACCCCAACAGGTTGAGGTATATCCGTCAATTGATTAGTAATAACTTCTTGAACAAACCTAGGATACATAAAGAAGCTCTTTTTGTTTCCCATGTTTGAGACAAGATCATTGAAAATCATTTTAGAAAAATTGTACTTTCTGGCAGTGGCCAAGCACACCAAAGCATAAGCAATAGTGCTGCTGAACTCACTCCATCCAGTAGTCTTTTTGGATATACAATGCATAAGAGTATGGACAAAGAAACGCCATTGGGGTGAGAATTTTGCTTTAGAAAATTTGAAAACACCCAATGGGCCTCCATACTCCATTCTTGTAAGAGTTGTAAACAGTTCATCATTTGGGATAGAAGTTATACCAGAGGCATCGTCTAGACGTAGACTGATGCGAATAACCTCTTCAGTAACTGTTAGTGATTGATCACAGATTCTTGTCTTGATCATTTGCACACCATTTTCCACAACAATGGTTGCATTAGCCCAGAACTGCCTTTGATGCTCAATGTAGATTGTAGGGGATACACTAAGAGCATGAGCAATGTGGCTTGTCTTGAGGAAATCCACAATCTGATGAAATCCTGAAGCTTGCTTTGGCTTTTGTAGCATCGCAATCTCGTTGTGCTCGTCAATGAAAGTCATGGAAGCCATTGATCTTAGTGGAAAGCGTGCCTGAAAACTTCGAACTTGAGAGAGAAAAGATTTTGAGCGCAAGAGAACAGTATGCAAAGAGTCGTTATGAACTTTTAGGCGGGCAAAAAGTATTTATAGTATTCGGAATATAAGCAGTATTAACCTAGAGCAGTATTAACTACTAGCAGTATTAACTGAAAGCAGTATTAACTACTAGCAGTATTAACTGAAAGCAGTATTAACTACTAGCAGTATTAACCACTAGCAGTATTAACTACTAGCAGTATTAACTGAAAGCAGTATTAACTACTAGCAGTATTAACCACTAGCAGTATTAACTACTAGCAGTATTAACTGAAAGCAGTATTAACTACTAGCAGTATTAACTGAAAGCAGTATTAACTACTAGCAGTATTAACTGAAAGCAGTATTAACTACTAGCAGTATTAACCACTAGCAGTATTAACCAACCTTACTCCTTTTAACCTTGCTAAACACTGAGTACTGCTATGCATATCCTGAAAAAGAAGATTAGTAACACCAAGAATAAAAATATACAGGTATAAAACCACTTTTTGAGAGGAAGATTATTCAGAGTTTATCATTCCTACACTTGTTACCAAGAAAGTGAATCTACCCACATCAAAAGCTTTAGTGAATAGATCAGCAAACTGATTATCCGTGTGAACTTTGACAACTTGAATAAGTTTCTTTTCATTACAATCTCTTATAAAGTGATACCTGATTTCAATGTGCTTTGTCTTTGAGTGCTTGACTGGATTATTTACAATGCTAATAGCACTGTTGTTGTCAATAAAGATTGGAGTGTGTAGAAAGGTTACCCCATAATCCAACATTTGATTCTGAATCCATAAGACTTGAGAACAGCAACTTGCAGCTGCTATGTACTCTGCCTCTGTTGTAGATGTGGATATTGTGGTTTGTTTCTTGCACTGCCATGAGACTAGTCTAGCACCCAAAAACTGACATCCTCCAGAAGTAGATTTTCTGTCCAAGTTTGCCCCACCTAGATCACTGTCTGAGTATGCTATTAGGTCAAAAGGTGAGTTATGAGGATACCAAAGTCCCAATCTGGGTTGCCCTTTGAGATATCTGAATATCCTCTTAACAGCTTGAAAGTGTGATTGCTTTGGCCTAACTTGAAATCTTGCACATACACAGACTGGAAACATTATATCTGGCCTTGATGCTGTGAGATACATGAGAGAGCCAATCATGGATCTATAATGATGCACATCCATATCCTCCCCCTCAAGATCTGCTGTGATCTGCTTGTGTGTTTCCATAGGCGTGCTGGCAGGTTTTGATTCTGAGAAACCAAACTTGGTTAGAATATCCTGCACATACTTGGATTGACATATGAAAATGCCATCTGACTTCTGTTGAACTTGGAGTCCAAGGAAGAAAGTAAGTTCCCCCATGGAACTCATTTTGAACCTTTGATGCATTAAATCCTCAAACTCCTTGCACATGTTGTTTCTTGTAGAACCAAAAATAATGTCATCAACATATATTTGGACCAGCAAGATATCCTTCTTCTTTCTTTTGATAAATAGAGTCTTATCAATGACTCCTCTTTCAAAGTCATTTTCCAAGAGATAGGATGACAGAGTGTCATACCATGCTCTTGGGGCTTGATGTAGTCCATAAAGTGCTTTCTTTAATTTGTATACCCTGTCTGGATAGCTTGGGTTTTCAAACCCTGGTGGTTGACAGACATATACTTCTTCTTCAATTGATCCATAGAGAAAAGCACTTTTTACATCCATTTGGTAGACTTTGAAGTTCATGTAAGAAGCATAGGCTAGGAATAGTCTGATTGCTTCTATCCTAGCTACAGGTGCAAAAACTTCTTCATAATCTATACCCTCTTCTTGAGTATAGCCTTGTGCCACCAGCCTTGCTTTGTTTCTTATAACAATACCTCTTTCATCTCTCTTGTTTCTGAAGATCCATTTTGTGCCAATTGCTCTGTGACCTTTAGGAAGGTCTACTAGATCCCACACATCTTGGAGCTTGAACTGTAACAGTTCCTCTTGCATTGCTTCTATCCAGCTGGATTCTTTCATAGCATCATGTGCCTTTTTAGGCTCAAGCTGTGATAGAAAACAAGAAAGCACTGTATGCTGTTGATCTTGCATTTCCTGAAGTCTGCTTTGATGTCTAGTCATCATAGGAGAAGAGATATCTCCTATTATCAACTGTGGAGGATGATTCTTTTGAACTCTGGTGTTGTGACTAGGTTCTTCATTTAATCCAGCCTCAAGATTAGATTCATGCAACTCAACTGAAGTGTTTTCAGATGTCACTTCATTGTTTTCTTGAGTCTCCTCATCTCTAGTGTCTTCTTCACTCTGACTTGGTTCAGTGAGTGATTCCTTTTCACAGTCTTCAACTGAATTTACTGTGGGTATGGGAAAAATCACAGATTTAGATATACTTTCTTGAACTTGTGTGATCTCTGATTCTCCACTACCTGTTCCTGTATACGCATTACTGAAACCAAAAGAGTTAGTTAGTGAATCAATGTCAAATAGCCACTGAGGTCCAGACCCAACAGGATTTGGTGTGTTCTCATTGCATTTGACATTGTCACTTTCTTCAATTATTCTAGAAGAAGAGTTAAAAACTCTGTAGGCCTTACTCTGACATGAATATCCAACAAGAAATCCATCATCTGCTTTGCTATCAAACTTACCTAAGTGAGATTTGGTATTTAGAATTGTACAAGGACACCCAAAAGGTTTAAAGAAACCAATAAAAGGTTTTCTTTTATTTAAAAGCTCATATGGGGTCTTGTTCTTTTGCTTGACTATTAGAACTCTGTTTTGGACATAACAAGCAGTATTAACTGCTTCAGCCCAGAAGGTAATTGGCAATTTTGAATCAGCCAACAGAGATCTAGCAGCCTCTATTAGTGTCCTATTTCTCCTTTCAGCAACACCATTCTGTTGAGGAGTCCTAGGAGCACTATATTGTCTCTCAATACCTTTTTCTTCACAAAAGGTGTTTAGATCATGATTTTTAAACTCAGTTCCATTATCTGATCTAATGACTTTTACTCTTTGATTAGTTTGGTTTTCAATTCTTAGAATAAAGGATTTGATAAGACCACTTGTTTCATCCTTAGTCCTTAGAAAATATACCCAAGTAAATCTGGAGTAATCATCAACAATAACCAAGCAGTAAGATTTCTTGCCTATACTCATAACATTTGTAGGACCAAACAGATCCATATGCAATAACTGGAGACAAGAAGAAACAGAATTTAACTCTTTGGTCTTATGAGAAGTTTTGTGTTGTTTGCCTTTAAGACAAGCAACACAATGATCATCACATGAAAAGACTTTTGAAGGTAAACCTCTTACAAGGTTATTTTTAACAAGATTGTTCATAGTCTTGAAATTCATGTGACACATCCTTCTGTGCCAAAGGGAGGATTCATCTACAGAAGCTTTTGAAACAAGACAATTTAGAGATGAATCACTATCAACATTGTCCAAATCAAGACAGTAAACATTGTCCTTTCTTGGAGTTCTAAGTAGTATCATGCTTTCATCAACTACCTTGAACTCTGGAGCAAGAATCATACACTCAGTATTAGTAAATAATATACTATGTTGTTTGTCACAAACCTGTGATACACTTAACAGGTTGTACTTTAATTGATCAACATAGTAGACATCCTCAAATGTCATCTTACCTTTGGTGACATTACCTTTTCCACTTATCTTACCACCAGTAAGATTGTCTCCAAATGCAACATGTCCTCCATTAATATGCTTGAAATCCTGAAGGCATGACATGTTGCCAGTCATGTGCCTAGAGCAACCACTATCAACATGCCATATGCTCTTTCCCTTGAGCTGTTGGTTGCCCTGCACATTAAATAAATCAATTAGTATGATTGGGGACCCAAGCAAAAGTGGTCTTGGGTCTCCCTTTCTCATCAAAGTATTTACATTCCTTTTTAATGAGGTTTTTAAACTCAGAGCACTCTTTATTTGAGTACTTTGTCAATATGATTGACTTAGCAGAATCAACACTAGAAGCAGTACTAACCTTAGAAGTACTAACAGAGTTAGCAGTACTAACAGGTTTAGCAGTACTAACCTTGTTAGCAGCATTAACATTGTTAGCAGTAGTATTACTTCTAGCAGCACTATCATTGTCAGCAACACTATTTGTGGTAGCAGTACTAACAGTTTTAGTGCTTTTAGGAATCCACATATTGACACTTTCTTTAACAGACTTTTTCTTCATGTGGCTTTTAGTTTTAACAGTTTTCTTAGCCACATGGTTCTTTTCAATTTTCTTATAACCAAAGGGTTTTTGCATGGATCTTTGGAAATTCATCCTTTGTTTCATAGGATTGAAATAACAGAATTTTGCAAGATGATTCAATTTGCCACAGATAAAACAAGGTTTTGGTCTATTGATTTTACTCAGATCAACCCCTTGTTTTTGTGCCCACTGATTATTCCAGTTTCTTTGATTTCCCCTCTTTTTGTCCTGTTTTTGGGGCTCATTCTTCTTACATGCACACTGTTTGCAAGGACCTGGATTCACAACTGTGGTCTGTTTGTAATGGACCTTACCAGACTTTCCCTCTGTCTTCTCTATGTCCTTGGATTTGATCCAAGCCCTTCCACAATCATCATTGGTGATAATGTTATTCTCTAGAGGAATCTCACCACTCACCTTGTTCTCCTTACTCTTGCCAACCTCTTTCTCAGTCTTATCCTCAACAATTACCTCATCTAAGGGATCTATTTCAGTGGCTCCCTCAGGCAAGTCCTTCCTATCTTTGGTGTCTAACAGGTCTGAAGTAGGAGGAATGTAATTGTTGTTATATGGTGGAGGTGTTGCATTGTACCCAATTCCTCTTCTCAGCTTATCATGAATTTGATTTTGTAGTAAAGAGTCCATTGCTTTAGAAGCATTGGAAAACTTTTCTACATCAAGCTTAACCTTGGTTAGCTCCTCTTTCAGTTTTTCACTCTCCTCTTTAGATTTGGTCAGTTTAAGTTCTAAATCCTTTTTCTCCCACTGCCAGTAATTGGTGTCATATGAGTGTTGTAGTTCATTGGCTTGAAAACCTTTGATCTGATCTTCAAATCTCTCTACAATCCTTACATAGTCTTTTATATCTTTTTCTAATCTCTTAAGGTCATCACTCATCTTCTGATTGTGATCCCTGTACCTTTTAACAGTGTCTATGCAAGTTTTAGAACAGAGATTAGAACTTACCTCAGATGGGAGATCAGATACTTTAGCCATAAGAGCTTGATTCTGAATAGTTTCTTCTGCTTGATCACTCCAATCAAACCCCATTCCTTGTTGAGAAACAAGGGCTTGAGCAGAGTTTCTGTTGTTATTAAAGCTTCCAGATTGAGCTTGTTGATGGTTGTTGTTGTGAGACATTCCACTTCTGCATTCTCTAGCAAAATGTCCCTTCAGATGGCATTTGTAGCATTCTACCTTTGATTTATCAAACCCTGCTCCATCTTCTCTTCTTTGGGAGAAGTTGTTTCTTCCAGTCCTCTTTATAAACTTCTTAACCCTCATGGAGAGCATGGCCATTTGCCATTTAATATCCATCTCTTCCAGATCATCGGGATGGAGTTGTTCTAAGTCATCATTAGTCAAAGAGGAATTTCCATGATTAGAAAGAAAAGCTTCAAACACAGAATCAGTGCCTTTATCTTGATTTGATCCATTAGCAGCATTAACTGATTCAGGGTTAGCAGTAGAATGAATTGATGCTGATAGGAGTGCAGCATTATGAACATATCCAGAAGGCTTCTTCTTTGCCTCCACCTCAGCTTCAAATACTCTAAGATCATTGTACAGATCATCAAGTTCTTTTTCTTCCAACTGATCATTCTGTCTGAATGACACAGTGTACATGGTCCATTCATCTCCAAGGGACCTTAAGAACTTTCTGTTCACATCATCTTGATCAATCTGTACTCCCATAGTAGCTAGTTCACCAATTAGTTTATTAAACCTGTCAAAAGTTTGAGTCATGGACTCATTCTTAGTTGAGATGAAGTTTTCATACTGTTGCTTTAAGATTGCCTTTTGATTTCTCTTGGTACTTTTGGTACCTGAGAATCTCTTCTCTAGAGCATTCCAGAGCATCTGTGCATCAGTGCAATTGCAGAATTGGTGTTGATACTCATTTGGAATGGCCAAGAGCAGTGTGCTCAAGGCTTTCATCTCTGTCTGCCTTGTCTTCCTGTCTGCATCTGTCTTTGGAGGGGTTCTTTTGCCATCTTCACCAATCTTTCCTTCATCAGATGGGCCATTCTCAATGATGTCCCACATAGAGTAATCTGTGAGGAGAATATATTGCTTGATTCTGATCTTCCACATGTCAAATTCATTGGATCTAAGCATTGGAACTTTTGAGACCAAAGTACTGCTTGATTCTGTAAGATTTTCCATGATGAATAACTGTTTCTGAGAGAGTTTAGCTCTGATACCACTTTTCAGGATCGAATTCTTAACAAGAATTAATTCTCAGAAACAATATCAAAGAAGTTTGCGGAATAACACTTTGATATTTAATCAAACAGAAAATAAACACAGAATATAATCAACAAACTGTAAACTTGTATTTAATGCTTTGAAGTTACAAGATTACTCACTCAACCTCAATATTGATGAACAGGCTCACCAATACGAATTCTACTTCTCTAGAATTAGGATCTATGTCTTGAGGTTGATTCTCTCTAAAAGAATGAAAACTGAAAAGTTAAATTATTATTCTAAACTATACAATATATACTGAATACAAAGATAATTACAATAAATAAAATATCTTCAGTATATCTTCTATGTATATCTCTAAGCTTCCATGTATATCCTTTCATACGAATCTTCATCATATAAGCAGTATTAATCTTCAGCAGCATTAACTTTCTTCTAGCAGCATTAACTACTAAGCAGTACTAACCACTAGCAGTACTAACTAGCTAAGCAGTACTAACTTTGTTCAAGCAACACTAACTTTGACTAGCAGTATTAATTAACACTAGCAGTAGTAACACTCAGCAGTATTAACCTTTATGTCTTCTAGCAGTGTTAACTCTGAACCAGCAGTATTAACCATACTTGATGAATTCTTCAGTTCCCAACAGAGCCACTAAGATAGACCCTTTAGATGAAGTAGTTGTTGAGGACAAGACTGAGAAAGAAGCTGGTAAGAGTAAGGTTAACACTGTGAGCGGTGAGATTCCCTTAGAAAATAACATTCTTACCAATGAGGGTGGTGGAAGGGATTGGGTCAAATCTGATGGTGTAGAGAAGACTGAGGGAAAGTCTAAAAAGGTCCATTACAAGAAGACCACAGTTGTGAATCCTGTTCCTTGCAAACAGTGTGCAGGTAATAAATATGAGCCCCTAAAACCTGATAAAAAGGAGGGGAAATCAAAGAAATTGGAATAATCAGTGGGCTCAGAAACAAGGAGTTGATTTGAGTAGAATCATCAGACCAAAACCTTCTTTCATATGTGGCAAAATGAACCATCTTGCCAAGCATTGTTATTTTAATCCTATGAACCAAAGGATAAATTTTCAAAGATCTGTGCAAAAACCCTTTGGTTATATGAAGAATGAAAGGAACCATGTGGCTAAGAAACATGTTAAATCTAAAAGCCACATGAAGAAAAAGACTGTAAACGAAAGTGTCAAGATGTGGGTTCCCAAAAGCACTAAAACTGTTAGTACTGCTACCACAAATAGTGCTGCTGACAAAGATAGTGCTGCCAGAACCAATACTACTGCTATCAATGTTAGTGCTGCTGATAGTATTAGTACTTCTAAAACTAACATTGTTAGTACTTCATCAAATATTAATACTGCTAACTCTGTTAGTGCTTCTAACAAGGTTAGTACTGCTAAACCTGTTAGTGCTGCTAACTCTGTTAGTACTTCTAAAATTAGTGTTGCTTCTAGTGCTTGTGCTTCTAGACTAATCATCTTGACAAAGTACTCCAGTAAAGAGTGTTCTAATTTTAAAAATCTCATCAAAAAGGAGTGCAAGTACTTTGATGAGAAAGCGACGCCCAAGACCACTTTGGCTTGGGTTCCCAGTCAATACTAATTGATTTATCTTATGTGCAGGGCAACCAGCAGCTCAAGGGAAAGAGCATTTGGCATGTTGATAGTGGTTGCTCTAGGCACATGACAGGGAACATGGCTTGCCTGAAGAATTTCAAGAAAATTGATGGAGGGCATGTTGCCTTTGGTAATACTCCAGATGGAGGTAATATTAGTGGTAAGGGAGATGTAACAAAAGGTAAGATGACCTTTGAAGATGTTTTCTATGTTGAGCAGTTAAGGTACAACCTGTTAAGTGTATCACAGGTTTGTGACAAAAAGCATAGTATATTATTCACTGATTCAGAATGCATTATCCTTGCTCCTGGATTCAAGGTAGTTGATGAAAAGATAATACTACTAAGAACTCCTAGAAAGGATAATGTCTATTGTTTGGATATGGAAAATATTTCAAATGATTCATCCCTAAACTGTCTTGTTTCAAAAGCCTCTTTGGATGAATCATCACTTTGGCACAGAAGGATGTGTCACATGAACTTTAAAACAATGAATAAACTTGTTAAAAACAACCTTGTAAGAGGTCTGCCTTCAAAAGTCTTTTCATGTGATGATCATTGTGTTGCTTGTCTCAAAGGCGAACAACACAAAACTTCTCATAAGTCCAAAGAGTTGAACACAATTTCTTCTTCTCTTCAGTTGTTGCATATGGATCTATTTGGTCCTACAAATGTCATCGGTATAGGTAAGAAATCATACTGCTTAGTTATTGTTGATGATTACTCTAGATTTACTTGGGTATATTTTCTAAGGACTAAGGATGAGACAAGTGGACTATTCAAATCCTTTAATCTAAGAATTGAAAACCAAACAAATCAAAAGGTAACAGTCATTAGGTCAGATAATGGTACTGAATTTAAAAATATTGACCTAAACACCTTTTGTGAGGAAAAAGGAATTGAGAGGCAATACAGTGCTCCTAGGACTCCACAACAAAATGGTGTTGCTGAGAGAAGGAATAGGACACTGATTGAAGCTGCTAGATCTCTGTTAGCTGATTCCAAACTTCCAATTACTTTCTGGGCTGAAGCAGTTAATACTGCTTGCTATGTCCAAAACAGAGTTCTTGTAGTCAAGCCTAAGAACAAGACACCATATGAGCTTTTTAATAAAAGAAAACCATTTATTGGATTTTTTAAACCTTTTGGTTTTCCTTGTACCATTCTCAATACCAAAACTCACTTAGGAAAGTTTGATAGCAAAGCAGATGATGGTTTCCTTGTTGGTTACTCATCTCAGAGTAAGGCCTACAGAGTGTTTAATTCTTCTTCTAGAATAATTGAGGAAAGTGACAATGTCAAATGCAATGAGAACACACCAAATCCTATTGGTTCAGGTCCTCAGTGGTTATTTGACATTGATTCACTAACTAACTCTTTGGGTTTCAGTAGTGATGATCATGCAGGATCAGGAAGTAGAGGATCAGAGGATGAACAAATACAAGATATTATTCCTCAGCCTGTGATCTTTCCCATACCTACAATGGACCCTGTTGAAATCTGTGAAAAGGAGACTGTTACTGAACCAAGTCAGAGTGAAGAAGAAAGAATAGATGAAGAGAATTTAGAGCATGAAGAGCCAGAAGTAGCTGATGAGATCCCCTCAGCTGACTTAAATGACTCCAATTTAGATGTTGGAATTAATGAAGAACCTAGTCTTCAGACAAGAACTCAGAAGAATCATCCTCCTGAACTGGTAATAGGAGACATCTCTTCTCCTATGATGACTAGGAATCAAAGCAGACTTCAAGATTTGCAGGATCAACAACATACTGTACTCTCTTGCTTTCTATCTCAGATTGAGCCTAAGAAGGCTTATGATGCAATGAAAGATTCAAGTTAGATAGAATCCATGCAAGAAGAGTTGCTACAGTTTAAATTGCAAGATGTTTGGGACTTGGTGGACCTTCCAAAAGGTCATAGAGCAATTGGCACCTAGTGGGTTTTCAGAAATAAAAAGGATGAGAGAGGAATAGTAATCAGGAACAAAGCAAGGCTAGTGGCACAAGGCTACACTCAGGAAGAAGGCATAGACTATGAGGAAGTTTTTGCTCCAGTGGCACGGGTAGAGGCAATTAGGCTGTTTCTAGCCTATGCCTCATATATGAAGTTCAAGGTATATCAGATAGATGTGAAGAGTGCCTTTCTATATGGAACAATTGATGAGGAAGTATATGTCTGTCAGTCCCCTGGATTTGAGAATCCATCATATCCTGATAGAGTATACAAACTTAAGAAAGCACTCTATGGTTTACATCAAGCCCCAAGAGCATGGTATGATACTCTGTCTACCTATCTCTTGGAAAATGGGTTTGAAAGGGGGAATCATTGACAAGACCCTTTTCATTAAAAGAAGTAAGAAGGACACCCTACTTGTTCAGATCTATGTGAATGACATCATATTTGGATCCACAAAAGATCAGATGTGTAGAGACTTTGAAGAGTTGATGCACAAAAGCTTCAAAATGAGTTCAATGGGTGAACTCACCTTCTTCCTTGGGCTTCAAGTGAAACAGCAGAAAGATGGGATTTTCATAAGTCAATCAAAGTATGTGAAAGCTTGTAACTTTAATCATTCAATAAAGTTTACAAGTTGTGATTTATATTTTACTGTTACATTGATAGTTTGAATATTAAAGTGTTTTTCCGCAACTTCTTTAATATTGTTTCTGAGATTCATTATTCTTGTTAAGAATCAGATCCTGACAAGTGGTATCAGAGCAAACCAATGGAAGCACACCAATGGAAGACATCCTAGATAAGTATGGTTTATCAGACTCAAAGCTAGCAAACACACCAATGGAAACACACAAACAGATCACTGCTGATCTTGAGGGGGAGGATGTTGATGTCCATCGTTATAGATCAATGATTGGATCTCTCATGTATCTCACAGCCTCAAGACCAGATATCATGTTTCCAGTGTGTGTGTGTGTCAGATTCCAAGTCAAGCCAAAACAGTCACATCTTCAAGCTGTTAAGAGGATTTTCAGATACTTAAGAGGGCAACCTAGATTAGGTCTTTGGTATCCTTATGAATCCACTTTTGATTTGATTGCATATTCAGAAAGTGACTTGGGTGGTGCTAATATGGATAGAAAGTCTACTTCAGGGGGATGTCAACTTTTGGGTGCAAGACTAGTATCTTGGCAGTGTAAGAAGCAAACCACAGTGTCCTTATCCACAACAGAAGCTGAGTACATTGCTGCTGCAAGTTGCTGTTCTCAGGTTCTATGGATTCAGAATCAAATGCTGGACTATGGGGTAACCTTTCTTCACACTCCAATCTTCATTGACAATAGCAGTGCTATTAGCATTGTTAACAATCCAGTCAAGCACTCCAAAACAAAGCACATTGAAATCAGGTATCACTTTATTAGAGACTGCAATGAAAACAAGCTTATTCAAGTTGCTAAAGTTCATACTGATAATCAGTTTGTTGATCTATTCACTAAAGCTTTTGATGTGGGTAGATTCACTTTCTTGATCACAAGTGTGGGCATGATCAACTCTGAATGAGCTCATGTTTAATAAGTGATTGTATACCTGTTATTTGTTTATTTTGTTTGGTGCTACTAATCATCTTTCTCAGGAAGTTTATTCCCTTGCTCAGACTAACACAAGCTTAAAAAGTGTAAGTATTGTTAATACTGCCAGTACAGTTTTAATGCTGCTAGTGCAAAGTTAATACTGCTAGTTAGTTAATACTGCTAGTTAGTTAATACTGTTAGTTAGTTAATACTGCTAGTTAGTTAATACTGCTAGTTAGTTAATACTGCTTTCAGTTAATACTGCTTTCAGTTAATACTGCTTTCAGTTAATACTGATCTCAGTTAATACTGATCTCAGTTAATACTGATCTCAGTTAATACTGCTTTAACTGAAAATAGGGTTAATATTGCTTCTGTCCCGAATCATATAAATACCCTCTTTGCCCGCCTAAAAGCTCACAACGACTCTTTGAATATTGTTCATCTTCTCTCTAACTCTTTTCTCTCAAGCAACCAGTGTGTTTCAGTCAAGAATCCTCAAGATCTATGGCATCCATGGCGTTTATTGATGAACACAATGAGATCGCAATGCTTCAAAAGCAGGCTGATGGATTCCATCAAATAGTTGATTTTCTCAAGACCAGTCATATAGCGTATGCTTTTACTGTGTCACCACCAATCTTCATCGAGCACCAGAAGCAATTTTGGGCCAATGCCACCGCTGTTACTAAAAACGGTGTGCAGTTTATCAAGACAAGGGTGTGTGACAAACCCTTGATAGTCACTGAAGAGGTCATTCACATCAGTCTACGTCTAGACGATACCTCAGGTATTACCTCTATCCCTAATGAGGACTTGTTTTCCAATCTCACCAGAATGGGGTATGAAGGCCAACAGGGTGTTTTCAAATTTTACAAAGCTAATTTTTCTCCCCAATGGCGTTTCTTTGTTCATACCCTTATGCACTGTATTTCTAGAAAAACTACTGGATGGAGTCAGTTCAGCAGTACCATTGCTTTTGCTTTGGTCTTCTTGTCCACTGCCAGAAAGTATAATTTCTCCAAAATGATTTTCAATGACCTTGTGTCAAACTTGGATAATAAAAAGAGTTTCTATATGTATCCAAGATTTGTCCAGGCAGTTATCACCACTGAATTGACGGATATACCTCAGTTCAATGAGGTATATGTACCTAAAATCCCTAAGGGCAAGGTATTTTCAAATATGAAAAGATTTGGCAAGGACTCGGAAGGAGTTGACACCCCATTGTTCTCTACAATGATGGTGGTGTCCCACAACCAAGAAGGTATGGTATCAGGGTCAAGGCCCACACTAGACCATCCCACTGATAGCCAAACCCAACCTTCAACTACTATATCACTTCCTCAGTCCCTTGTTCTTAAGCTAACACCAGTTTTAACCAAAACGTATACTAAGAGAAAGGTACACAAGGCTCCTTCCCTTGTTGTACCTCCTACAAACCCATAACCTCAAAGCCCTCTAATGGAGCATTCTCCATTAGAGAATATCCATAGGGAAACCACTGGGGTGTCTCCCAACCCCAAGGAGGTGCTCACTAAGGAGATGTATGAACATGTGGGTGAGAAGGCTGCCACTACTCCTGCTAGCACAGAGGAGGCCAGTGGTAACATCACTAAGACCTTACCCATGGCAACTTTGGGTGAGCAATCATCCAAAGGTCCCAGGTGCCAAGAAACCAAAGGGATAGGTGGTGCTTCAGCCTGGCTGGAGATCCCTATTAAACATTCCAATGATCCATCAAAAGGGGGTAACACTCCTGGAGAAGGTGAGGATAGATATGACTACCATGAATTGATTTCTGCCATGTCCAAAATGGCAACTGAACTAGATGATCAAAAGAAGGCTGTCAATGAACTCAAGAAGGTCATCATCAACCAACAAGAAGAAATCAGCACATTAAAGCAGTTGGTTAAGAAAGTGATTCAAAAGAAGAAGAAGCAAAGATTTGTACTCAGAAGAAGGAACCCAGTGGATGATGCTCCCAAAAAGGGGGAGTCAGAAGCTGAGGTCAATAGGGAGTTTGATGCTGAGAATAAGGGGGAGATACATGGAGTTGAGAGGGAGTTTGATGAACAAGCAGTAGAAACAGAAAAAGCAGCAGTAACAGAGAAAGCAGCAGAAACAGTTAATGCTGCTGAAATAAAAGAAGCAGCATAAATTGTTCAAGAGGTACTAACTGACCTCATTAGCAGAAATTTGGAAGAAATTGAGATAGCTGAAGCACTAATAAAAGCTAAACATGATACTCCTAAGGTCACTTCAAAGGCCAAAAGAATTGTCATCAAAGACAATGCTAAGGTTATCAAGAAAGCCAGTGTTGATAAGCTAACAAGCAAGGACAAAGGCAAAAAGAAGATAGTGGAATCTGACCAACCACTTAAAAAGCAAAAGTTGATTGAGTCAGATGAAGCTTTGGCTAAGAAAATTCAATTAGAACTTGAGCAAGCAGAAACAGTTCAAGTGGAGAAAGATAGGGAGATGGCAAGAGCTCTAGCTGCAGAGCTTAATGAAGTTTATCAAAAGAGTTTGGCAACAGAGATGGCATAAAAGAGATATGCAATTCCAAAGAAGCCTGTAATGATCAAATTGGGTGCAAAGAAGAGGTAACCTTCAAAGACCTACCTTGGAACTCAAGAGAGAAAGAAGATGATCACTTTTCTCAAAGGTGCTGTGGGAGTAAAAAAGGAGATGTTCACAAAAATGTCATTTGATCAAATCAAAGGGTTGTATGATGCAGAGATGACTAAGCTTCAAGGAAATGACAAAGCCAGTGTTGAAGTGGAAAAGAGGATGAAAGAGAGTAATGATTTTCAAATACAAAAACCCTTTCCTGATGATCAAGAATCACCAAGGAAGGAAGCTACTCTAGGTGAAAGTTTGAGGACTCTGAAAAGAACTAAAATGATGGCTAGAAGGAAACCAGATAAGAAACCTAGAGTGGATGAGGAAGAAGCTGAGAAAGAACAAAAGGTAGCTGAAGAAGAAGAGGCACCTAAGTCTGATGAAAAGAAAGCTCAATCTCAGGAAGAACCATCCAGTACTTCTGATGTGAGTATGTACATGGTGGTGAAGGAGAAAGTGCCTGAGCCTATAACTGCTGAACCAGTTGGTGTCAAGACTCCTGAGATTATTCACTGGGATACCATGGAAGTAGATGGAAAGGAGTATATCAGGCTGAAGAGGAAAGATGACAAATTTGAAGTGTATCCTACTTGGGCCAAGATTGTAAGAGTATGCTCCAGATCTGATTTAGAGGAAATGTTTGAGGTGGGGATGAAACTATATGCTGATAAACTGAAAGCTCCAGGGATACCTGTTACAAAACTTGTGATGGAATATCTATGCATGTTGTTCAAGCCAGAGAAAGTTCAGCATGATATCAGAAATGTTTTCAAAACCATCAACAACTGGACTCTGTATGAAAGAAGTGGAGTATATGTACTGGCTATGGATACAAGTCACTTTGAATACTTCCTAGTAGATAGAGTTTACAACCATAGCAGGTTAAAGTTGCATGCTATGTTGAAGAAAAAGCTTGGTTGTGCACCAGATTCTGCAATGGAAAGATACTTAATTCAGAGAACTATTAATCAAAGTTTGGGGCTGAATCCTGATATGGGATTATGAGCAATGGAGTTTTGGGAGTATCTGAAGAACTTGACTTCTTTTCTCTAAAAGTCAAGTTAGGGGGAGATTGTTAGGAACTGAAGATTTGTCTAAGTAATTACTACTTCCAGGCTTTCAAGATTACTACTGCTAGTAGAATTAATACTGCTTAAAGAGATAGTGCTGCTACTTGAATAGTTAGTTCTGCTTGGAGAGTTAGTACTGCTAGTAGTTAGTACTGCTGATTGGTTAATGCTGCTGAAGATGGTTAGTACTGCTGAAGATTAATATTGCTCAGAGTATTAATGCTGCTGTGATTTAATACTGCTTATGTGATAATCAAGATATGCGCAGATCAAGGCTTGAAGATAATCATGCAAGGTTTGAAGATAATTATAGAAGAATATACTGAAGATCTTTTAAGTTTTGTAATTATCTTTTATTTTCAGTAAGTATAGGATTATTGAGAATAGTTTGTGACACGAGAATTCTAAGTTTTTGTTCTGAGAGAGAATTAACCTCAAGGTTTGTAATCCTAATTCTAGAGAAGTAGAATTTGTCTTGGTGAGCATGTTCATCAAGATTAAGGTTTTGTGTGAAAGCTTGTAACCTTAATCATTCAATAAAGTTTACAAGTTGTGATTTATATTTTACTGTTACATTGATAGTTTGAATATTAAAGTGTTTTTCCGCAACTTCTTTAATATTGTTTCTGAGATTCATTATTCTTGTTAAGAATCAGATGCTGACATTCTTGTAATACGACTAAAGCTCTTTCGGATACCGGTTCAGTTGATTCACCTAAATCTGCAAATTGATCAGTTAAATCATAATTTCTGACCTCAACAGGTGAGTCTGTACCGTCTTCACAATCGATTAGTTCTGTGACTGAGCAATCTGCCTGAAGATGACTTGACTGTGAAATAGCCTCTCTGTGTGTCTCACTGATCTCTGTATCGTGTACTGATTCTGTGTTCTGAGCCCCTTCTGATTGTCTATCCTGTGCTGTTCCCGATTGACTGGTATTTGTCCTGGTATCTATTCTTGCTGATGTGTCATTGAGGCACTATCGTTTCTCCCCCTCATGACGATCGGGATCATCACGGTCGTCATGTGGACGTTTGGAAGAACTAGATTGAGAGCGGCAAGTATCCTCGAGTACCTTAACCCTGTTAGAAAGGGCAAATATCGAAGACTGAAACTCAGTAGAGATAGATTCCATCTTTGCTGTGAGATTGTGGAAACCTGCTCGTACTTCATTTTGGAAAGCACGGGACTCAAACTGTTGGAGAAGAATGGCTATCAAACTTACATCTTCAGGTGTACCATGAGATAGGAGATCAGATAAAGCATGGATTTGAGCTCGGAGGTTGACGGTCGCTGCTGAACAGGTGGAGGTGGTGGCGGTGCTACTGGAGAGTTGCCTATCAGCATTCAGAGAACCGTTTGCTGGAACTCCTCAGATAATCAGCGCTGTTGATCTAATTGGTGAGATATGCAACCATCAACAGCATGCAAAGCCTGCTGCAATAGTTCCGGAGTAATAAAAGAGGGTAAGCTAACACCTGGGTCACATAGACTTCTAGTTCGGGTAACGACTGTTGAAGTCGTACCGCCTACGTTCACAGTTGGCGTGATAATAGTTGTGGTAGGACTTTTGGCCAATCCTCGTGCCGCTTGTGGGTGTCACTATAGCCGTTCCGGTTGGGCCACACAGGCTCGCAACAATAGACTCAGTAAGTGTCCTAGAGTGTATAGGCTCTAGACTCGATATGTGCTCAAACGAAGTCGATAGCCGGGGCTGGGGCCTATCTTGATCAATACCTTGATTCTTCAAGTGAGAGCCTGGTAGCATATGTGCTATATCCCCGTGTATATCTGAAACAATCATCTGTTGTGAGATGATTGAGTGGTCGGGTGGGGTTTGTGCGTGCGCCGTTGGGTTCATGGCGTCTTCTTCAATGCCTCGTTCCAACACATGGGAGTTGACAGTAGATGTGGCTACCCATCTAGATGTGGCTAATATACTCGAACGCTCTTGATTTCTTTTACTCCGCCTTTCCTTCACACAGACTCGCTCATTTTCATTCTCATTTTCGATTGATACTCCCTCCGCTCTCCTTATGTCTCCAGAGATGGCTTGGGAAAGGGAAGGTGTATGGGTAGGAAGGTTTGAAGATGTGAGAGAGGTAGGTTGAGGAGAGGTGGGTGTAGAACAGATGGTTATAGGTGAGACTGGTTAGGATTGAGAAGAGGAATAGGATGGTGTGTTTGGTTCGGGGGATGGTTGAGTGGAAGAGATAGGAGATAGGCAACGACCAATAGGTGTGAAACAAAATTATGTGTGGTCATTGTCCGATTCGGTGGAGGATGAGGAAGAGCTGGATTGGGTATCACCATGTGATGCATTACTCTCAGTACCGACTATGATTAGGTCGCTTGTGACCGGTACATCATGGAGTGTAGAGGAAGTATTAGGCTCGGTTGGTCTTACCCTACTAGAAGTAGCATGGTCATCCACGACACCTCCCACACCAGAACCCCTCACGATTTATCTCTCTGTGCACCCTGTTCGGAAGTCCCCACATTCCGGACTTTTGGAAGTCTCACTCGAGGACCCTGACGTCGCTCGGGTTGTGCTCTCTAGGTAGGTCCTGTCGGTGCTGACTAGACCACTGGAGCTAGTTGGTTTATGTAATTCCTATAAAATACCACACTAGGTGCCGTGGGACAAGCATATACTAGTAAGGCATTTGGTATATGCATCGGGTGGATATTGGGATTATCTTGAGGGTCGTGAACAGTGAGGCGCATCTTGTCTGAAGAGCATACCTGATGAGATCGTCGTCTTGGAATCTGGGAGTTGCTGGTCATCAGTCGTTCAATGGCAAGTTGTAGAAATCGCATATAATAAATTAAATTTCGGCGGTTTCCAGTGTTCTTGTCGTGAACAGATTGAACCAGCCCCTACCAGATAAGTCCAGCGTAGTCAACTTGTCGGTGATAGACAACACCGTGAAACAGGCGTAGGAAGGTAGTGCTGCACTGATCGATACTTTTTGTGTTAGACGATAGGCAACAGTTGAGAATGGTGAAGAATGTGAACCAAATAGGGTGGAGACTTTTGCGATTGAAGGCGGTCACTTTGGTGAGGGAACCATCGTAGCTGAGCGCGTGCACCTCTCTGAGAAGTTGTTCATCAGGTATATTTGGATCAAAGTTTGTGCGACCTTGAAAAAGAGCGTCTGGCAGATTGAGAAGAAATCAGAGACTGTTGGTTGTTAGTACCAATGGAAATTTGTCTACGAGGGCCTCTAGCTTTTCAATTTTGTTCCGCTTGTCGGAGACATATCGAATCGTGTTCCAAACCTATTGCAGATAGGTTTATGGGACTGCGGCGGTAGCGGTGAGAGCATGGCAGAGGGGATGGCGTCTGAGGATTTCGAGTACTATCTGGTATGTACAGCGGAATGTTACGAAGTCGATGTTGTAGTTGTTCGGAGTCAACGGCAGGTAAGAGTTGGGGCTGATGAGAGTAGCATCCTCTACAGGATCGATCGCATCGGCCACTTGGACTTTTGGTTTTTCTGCCATATGGTACCTGAAAATAGACAGGGTTAGCAAACAGGTTATGTAGAGTAATTGTGTGATTTGGGTTAACCCGGGTGAGTGACATGAGTCCGGTGCAGACTTCTCCCCACAATTGAACCACAATTTGACCGAGGCCATGTTGTGGCCTGGGCCGAAGCCTGGTTGTGGGCGAGGCCGAAGCCTGGTTGATGCCAGCCAAGGCTCGAAGCCTGGTTGTGGTCTGGGCCGAAGCCTGGTTGATGCCAGCCAAGGCTCGAAGCCTGGTTGATGCCAAGGCCCGAAGCCTGGTTGTTGCCTAGGCCCGAAGCCTGGTTGATGCCAAGGCTTGAAGCCTGGTTGTGGCCAGGTTGTGACCCATGATCCTGTGTGTCCCTGTAATTCAAGATTCTTATTGCAACACAAATCAAACAAACAAGATTAGCAATTACATGTTTGATTTCAATTCCAAACTCACAAACGAATACAATTTGTTTACTCTCTTTCTCTCTCTAGACGACTTTCTCTCTCTAGAATTCTCTCTGAATACAAAACATAAGCTCAAGTCATATAACTATTAACAAGAAAAACAAAGCTATTTATACCTACAAGATACAAGGGAACAAAACAAATACAATAACAAAGACTTTGACTTTATTACACTTAGACTTTAACTTTTAATGAGAGCTGACTTTCTCAGCTTTGACTTCTTGACCTTTAGTCTTCATGATCTTGTATCCAACAGATTTATGCTCTAACAATCTCCCCCTTTGGATTCAAGATCACTGTTGAAAAATCTTGCAATTCAGTCTTCTCTTTTAAGCTCTGTCAAATGCAATCTCTCCCTTTAACAAAGTAATCTTTCTAAATCTGTCTTCGAAGAATATAACAATCTCCCCAGATATGATAAACAATACGCTTTCAGATTTTGGAAAGAAATTATCATCAGATTCAGCTCGGATTGCTTTAGCAAATAATCTTCCAAGAAAATTTCCTCAAAATTAGCACATCTTTAGAAATTCTTTTCATCTTTTTCAAATCTTTACTTTGAATCTTCTGATATGAACATTTCTTTAAAATCATCGCTCAAAACTTTATCATTTCTTGATACCATCTCCCCCTTTTTGATGATTTGAGCATTTGTATCATCAAAACTCTCTCCAAGAAATGTCATCGACCATTCTGATCTGTCAAAGAACCTCTGCTTCTGTGATCCATAACCAAGTATTCATCTAGGTCTTTGCAAATCCAGACAAAATAAGAACATGTAACTCCTGAATCAACAAATGAATCAGTTAAAATGCCTGTCAGTAACACAAAGTCACTGTGTGTAACGAATACACAATATAAAGGAGCTTTTTGATGTTTACTCCCCCAGGGCTTCTATCCAATCATCGAAACACCACAAAGGCAATTTCTATGAATGTTATGACAAGAAAACAAATTCCTTGTGTGTTCGTGCATGTGTTGAAAGAATTAAGCACGAATGATAGCTTTTTAAGGCTCAACATAGTGTAAACCACTGAGACAACAGTTAGTTCACCACAGACTCTAAGTGCATGATTGAAGTGCGAAGGTGGGGCAGACTTCCTTCTTTTTCAATATCCAAATTTTCCAAATGAAAACGAGATAGATAATATGTTGCGTCCCCAGAAAAATATGAAACATTTTCTTTTTAAGAAGAAAATGAGTGGTTGGTGAGGTATTAAGCAAGAGTTGGCATGGGCTATTTGCCAGTTTCAATAATGTTCACGAAGAATTATGAAACATTAGTAATGTGGCTGCCCGACTCAGAAAGTAGTTGGTGCAGAGTTTGATATTCTTTTACTCTGATCTCACACCCACTTTCTTTTAATCATTAAGCTCACTTCTAACCAAACTCTCATTTACATTTTACCTCATCACACCCACACTCATTTCTTTTCGACTCCTCACACTCAATCACTAAGGATTAACTTCTTGGGTAGGAAACACTGGTTAACGTGAATCCATAGAAGTTTCATTTAAGTCCTAGCACAAAGAACCCATGTATGATCCTAAAAGAACATGTTGCACATAATGATTTAACTTGAACAATTAAAGCTCAAAATACAACTGTCAAATATTTGTATGCTCAGAAAATAATCATGAAGATATGAACATTTTTAAACATGGAAGTATTTTCAAACAAGTATATTGAATGAATAGAAATGAATGCAAAAGACTTGTTTGAAAATCTGACATTGTTTGAAAATGATCATAAATGAAATGATATAACAATCAAGGCTTATGGTCAAGAATAATGGATATTGTCTATACGAAACAAAATATAGACATTCTTGAAATGACGTTTCGAAATGAAATTACGCTCAACATTCAATGAAATACAAGCGGGGTGTCTTACCATCGAAAATATGTTTCAATATGAGACATGGTAAGAACAATTTGAATAAAAATCGAAGCAGTTTGTGTGAATACTTGAAAGTATATAGAAAAGACAATACACAAGTAATTATCTTTGGAAACACACGGTTTGTTAAACATTCAAGCACAAAAATAAAATGAAAACATTTAAAATCACACTCCCAAATTATAAAATATGTTTAAGAAGCAGGAAGTGGTTTGAACATTTCAAAACATGTTTTCTATAACTGAAAGTTGTCCTTCTTTCACATATATTTGAGATTAAGATAAGAAATTTACCTTTTCGCTCAATCTTAATTCAGTAAAATATGATCGTGGCAGCTTTTCTCAATCTGCAAAAGTCTCAAAGTCTAGGAAAAGAAAATTTATTCAAAAATTAAAATGACATAAAGCAGTAAAACTGTTAAAGTACGAGTTCTGATCGGAAGTAATCAGAAATCATAGTTGTTAGCCCCAAATCTGAACCAATGAAAGTATTGAAAATAACTCAGTCTTCAACTAAAGACTTTTAAGAGACAACAGTGAAGAAAGCAAGTCTGTCTCTGAAGTCAGTTCAGAATCAGTCTGAAGAAAGCAAGTCTGTCTCTGAAGTCAGTTCAGAGTCAGTCTCGGAGAAAGCATGTCTGTCTCTGAAGTCAGTTTAGAGACAGTCTCACGGAAAGACATCAGAGAGCTCCTCACCAGAGATCTTATTTCAGATCTCTGAAGATGTTCACTCTGAATTTCTTGACAAAGAAGAACAGATGACACGTCACCTGGTGATAAGATTTACTTTCTAGAGTAGGTCACTGTTCAAGCATATCTTGATCTTACCTCTTAGATAAGACACTGTTCAAGCATGCTTCTATTTGTCAGATAAGTACACTGTTTACTTTTTGGTCCTATAAATAGGACCATCACCTTATTGTTCAAAGTGTGCTTAAGAAGTCTTATAACTAATAATATAAGTTGAATATTTTATTCAAAGAATATCTTGTTTATCTATTATCTGCTTTATGAACTGTGATATTTGAATCTCCTTTGATATTAAACTATATTGCTTCCGCTGTTATTACTCTTATTGTTTATATCATTGTTGTGAGATTAAATCTGGGATCCAACAATTGGTATCAGAGCCTCCTTTGTTTTCTAAACAAAGAAAGATCACATCTGCATACTCGGATAGATTTACATCTCATTGATTCTAACTTTCAATATTTGTGCATGTTCATATAAACCTGGTTTATTAAAGAACACCATATGCTCAAGATTTGATAGTAAATCACTGTTGAATACAAAAAGCATCAGTTCTTCAAATCTTCATCTTTTTTCAAAAATGGAAAACTCAAGCATAAGTGCCATTTATATAGTTGGGTCATTAACAGAACCTCCTACACTTTTAAGGGATGAATATCCCCAATGGAAGATAAGGATGGTAAATTTCTTAGAAGGTATGGACAAGGATCTTTTTAGATCAGTGAACGTTGGACCTCACATTCCAATGGTGTTGGTACCAAGAGTTCCTGCAACAACAGATACTGCTGAAATACCTGCATATTATGAAAAGAAAACCACAAACTTCACTGATGAAAAACTAATATGATGGATAATGACTCAAAAGCTGTCAGATTACTTATAATGGTCATTCCCAATGATATCTTTCAAGAACTTGATTCTTGTAAAACTGCAAAAGAGATATGGGATCAGTTGTTAAATCAACTTGAAGGAGGCCTAAAAACCCAAAAAAATAGAAGAAATCTATGCATTAATGAATATCATGATTTTCATGCTCTACCAGAAGAAATATTACACCAAACTTACTCAAGATTCAACATTCTTATCAACAAATGCAGAAAGTTTGGAGTGATAAGAACAAAAGAGGAAAACAACGTTCTTTTCTTGAAAAGCTTAAATGAAGAATGGTCACAACTGTCCATGTCTATACAAGCCAATCAAGATCTTGAGTCATGGTCATTAACTGACATTTATGGCACTCTTGTTGCACATGAAAAGGAAGTTATGAAGCAAAAATCAAAAACCTCTGTAGGTGGACCCCTTGCACTTGTTTCAAAACAAATTTCAAAAGAAAACAACTGTGAAGAGTCACAAAAAGGTTTGGCAACAAAAAGAAGATCCAAAAAGGTCCTAATGGCAAAAGAAAATCATTCAGATTCAGACTCAGAAGATGATATAAATGCCTTCGCCAAATCTCTTGCATTAATCACTCATCAATTTAACAAGAAATTTGGCAAGAAAGTATTTGAAGGAAGGAGAGGGAATGAAGAAAGAAGAAATCCTGAAAGAAGATTTTAACAAGATGGTGTCAGATTTCAACAAGAACCCAGATTCACTCCATATAGTGATCAAAAGGGTACAAACTTCAACAATAATGATGCAACACAACAATCAAGACCTAAACAACCATTTCAACCAAGGTATCCACAACCACAGAGATACTTCAAACCTCAAGAACAGAAGCCAGAGACAAGTACTGCCACTCTTCCAACAAATCAAATTGATGGAAGATGTTTCAGATGTGGAAAACTAGGCCATTTATCTGCAAACTGCAGAGGAAAACTTGTCAAAGATCAATATTACTACAAGAACAAATACAAGTACAACGTAAAAGAAAGAGTTCTTGTAGCAGAAATGAAAGACTGGCTATCAGACTCAACAAGCGACGGCGAGGAAGAGCCTACCAATCTCTGTGGTATGGCCTTTTCAGATGGAAATCAAACTGATGGAGCATCAGAAGACAACTCTGAAAAGGTAAACTCTCTTTACACCTCTGACAGTGATCCTGAAATAGATGCTTTTAAACTAATTAATGAACTTCAGGATCTAGAGCAAAAGTTTCTTGAAGAGGAAAAGAAAAGAGAGCAAGTAACAAAAGAGCTCATCTTTTTCAAAAGAGAAAAGAATCTTTTGGAATCAGAAAAGAAAGAAATTTTTCTTGAAAAAACCAAACTTGAAGAAACTCACAAGCAAAAAGAAAAATCATTTTCAGAAGAAATAAGAAAAGTTGAGAAAGTTTTAAAAGGAAAAGAAGAAGAAGTAAAGAAATCTGAGTATGAAAGGCTCAATTCTATTGCCTTAACCAAATTTTTTCAAAAGGAAAGAGAAATCCTACATCAATCTCTAGATAGAAAAAATCTTCGAATCTAAAGCTATGTTAATGCACAAGGTGTTTTCGACAAAATAAAAACTCAAATGGACTCTCAAGGGCTGGGATTCAATGAATTGAATTCATTCACTGAATTGGAGAAAACTTCACTTTCTTCCACTTTCCGTATGGGAAAGGTCCAAAGCTTTGAAGGTACATCTCTGAATAACTTCAAAAGAATGAAAACATCAGAGGGATCAAAAACAAGAGCTTTGAATTTCAAAAATACTACATACTCTGAAGTAAACAACTTTCAAAAGTCTGTGTTACAGATAAAAGGAGAAACTTCAGAGGTACTCTTCACAAAACCTCAAAGCAATGATCCCAAAGAAATTTTCAGATTTGATGCTTTCATCTCAAATGAATCAGAGACATCTGAACCAAGTAACTCTGATACAAGTACTTCTGAAAATGAATCTCAGAGTTCACTGAATCCGAATGCCCCTCTGTATTCACCAAATTCAGATGAAAACATCAGAACTACATTTGAAGATGATGTTAAAAAGATATGGAAAGAAAATGTCATGGAGGACTTAAAAAGAAAAGAAAGCATGAAACGGATCATTAAAGTCTCTAGAACAAAAGAAATTGAAAAACCAATAGAGGTAGCTATCTCTATTAAAACTAAAAGAGACTTTCTTGACTCTGATTCAGAATCTGATCAAGAGATTGATGAACAGATTTTTTGTAAACCAAGGAATGTAATTCACAAAAAGATAGAAACTGTTGGCTCTGGTATTTTGAATGTTCCAATTTCAATTTTGAAAACCAAAACCAGAATACCAATAAGTCCTGATTTTGCAAATATGTGTTAAACGTCTATGGAACTTGAAAAAGAGTTACAAGAAAAGGCAAAGAATAAAACAAACACTTCTGAATCTTACACCTATAAAACAATAAAATTCTCTCCTGAACAAAAAGGCAAATGGACAAAAATTAACCATATTGATCCTGTTTGTGCAGTAAGCAGCAAAAAAAAGAAGATGTTTTTGATCAAGAAAAAGCAACTTGAAAAGAAGACTGTCTTTCAAGCAAAAAGGAAAGAAGTTGTTAGGGATACATGTAATATTCCTAGTGCTAGTTTCAAAAGAAGTCAAAATGTAACAAATGCTTTTAATAAAAAGAAAAACTTTGCTCCTACTTCTTCTTGTTCTATTAATTGCAACTGCATTAATCTCTTGATAAAACTGAAAAATCATTTCAGGGGCTCACATTGTCTTCTGAATCAATCTCTGGAAAATATCTCAGAGACAAAATTTCAAAAGAAGACAAGTAACGGCAAGACATAAAAAGATGAGATGCCAAAAAGTCATACAAATCCACCAAAGTCTAACATAAAAGGACCCATAATGAGATGGGTACCTAAGAAACAATAATCTGTCTTGCAGAATCAGTAAATGCCAATCTGGTACTTAGATTCTGGATGTTCAAGGCATATGACTGGAGATAAGGAACTGCTATCCTCATTCAAAGCAAAATCTGGAGGAGCAGTTACTTTTGGAGACAATGTGCAAGGACAAATTAAAGGATATGGTGAGTTATCAAAAGGAAATGTTTTAGTATCAAAGGTTGCTTATGTGGATGGATTAAAACACAATCTGATCAGCATAAGTCAACTTTGTGATCATGGGTTTGATGTGAAATTTCAAAGAAAATATTGTTCACTTCTTCACTCAGAATCAGGTCAAGAATTACTCAGAGCAGACAAAAAAGGTAACCTCTACAGAATGAATTTTACCAAAATCAACGACACTGATTCAGAGAAACTTTGTCTTGTATCTCTGAATAGTGAAGAAGTCTGGCTCTGGCATAAAAAAGTTTTCACATCTAAACTTTTCCTCACTTGATAAATTAGTTAAACTTAATTTGGTTAAGGGATTACCATCTCTGAAGTTTAACAAAGATCATCTTTGTTCTGCTTGTGAAATGGGAAAAATGAAAAGATCTTCCCATAAAACCAAAAGTGAAAACAACTGTCCTAGACCTCTGCACATGCTTCATGTGGACCTCTGTGGTCGTATATCTGTACAGAGTCTAGCAGGTAAGAAATACATTCTGGTTCTGATTGATGAATTTTCCAGATTTACATGGATATAATTCATCAGAGCCAAATCTGAAGTACCTGATATATTGATAAGATTGTTGAAAAGATTACAGGTTCTATTCAGCAGCAAAGTTCAGAAACTAAGAAGTGATAATGGAACTCAGTTCAAAAATGCCAAAATCAATTCTTATCTATCAGGGAAGGCATTACTCCTAACTTTTCTGCAGCAAGAACCGCTCAGCAAAATGGAGTAGTTGAAAGGAAAAACAGAACACTAGTTGAAGCTGCAAGAACAATGCTTGCTGGATCTGATCTTTCAACAAATTTCTGGGCAGAAGCAGTGGCAACAGCCTGCTTTACTCAGAATAGAGCTACAATTGTCAAGAGATTTCAGAAAACATCCTATGAACTAATTAACAATAGGAAACCTAATGTTAAATATTTTCATGTTTTTGGATGCAGATGTTACATTCTGAACGATAGAGAATCTCTTGGAAAGTTTGACAAGAAAGCTGATGAGGGCAAATTCATTGGATATTCATTAGCCTCAAAAGCTTTCAGAGTGTTCAATCTTAGAACAAGGACCATCCAAGAGAGCATCAATATAACTTTTGATGACAATAGAAGCTCTGAACAAAAAGAAAGTTTCTCAACACCTATCTCTGAATCATCAAGGGAATCTGAATTAAACAGAATATTTGAAGATTTCTTTGATGATGAAGATAACTCTAAAGTTATCTTCAGAGATAGACCAAGAGAGAATTCAGAAGGATCTCAAGAAACAGGTACAACCCTTTCTGGACCCTCTGAATTAACACCTTCTGCTTCACCAAATTCAGATCAGCAAAGTGAATCAGAAGAAGCTGAAGATCAAAAATAGGATGATCAAGGAGTGTCTAAAGTAACTCCAGAAACAAATAGTGAAGAAATTCAAGAATCTGCTTCACCATCTCTGGAACCAACTTCAGAGCCTCTAAACAACACAAAAGAGATGTCACCAACTGTCATCTCTTAAGCTCAAACTCCACCCTAAATTTTTGCTCCAATATCAAGATGGACAAAAGATCATCCAATTGATCAAATCATTGGATCCTCATCAGAAGGAGTTAAAACAAGATCTGCCACAATCAATGAATGCTTCTACGTAAACTTTTTGAGCATTATTGAACCAAAGAAGGTAAAATAAGCTCTTGAAGATCCTCATTGGATTTTTGCAATGCAGGATGTATTTCAAGAGTTTGTAAGAAACAAAGTCTGGACCCTAGTTCCCCTTCTCAAAGGAAAATTTGCAATTGGAACAAAATGGGTTTTCAGAAACAAAAAGGATGAGGATGGAATAATAATCAGGAACAGAGCAAGGTTGGTTGCTAAAGGATATTGCCAAGAAGAAGGTATTGATTATGATGAAACCTTTGCACCTGTAGCTAGGCTAGAAGCAATAAGAATCTTCTTAGCCTATGCTGCACACAAAGGATTCAAAGTTTATCAAATGGATGTTAAATCTGCCTTTCTACATGGTATATTAAATGAAAAAGTTTATGTCCAGCAACCACCTGGATTTGAAAGTACAGAGTTTCCTAATCATGTTTATTATTTGGATAAGGCTCTGTATGGACTTAAACAAGCTCCAAGAGCTTGGTATGCAACTTTGTCCACTTTTCTGATTAAAAATGGATATTACAAAGGCACAATTGATACAACATTATTCATCAAAAGGTACAAAAATGAGATGCTATTAGTACAAATTTATGTTGATGACATTATATTTGGCTCTACAAATCAAAAGTATTGTGACAAGTTTTCAGAGTTAATGAAGAGTGAATTTGAGATGAGCCTCATGGGAGAATTAACTTTCTTTCTGGGCTTACAAATAAAACAAACTTCAGAAGGTACTTTCATAAGTCAAACTAAATATGTCTCTGAAATTTTGAAAAAATACAAACTCAATGATTCAACTTCTATGAAAACGCCTCTAGCCACCGGAGTCAAACTTTACTCTGATCCTTCAGGACAATCTGTGGATATAAAAATCTACAGAGGCATGATAGGTTCACTATTATACGTAACTGCAAGTAGGCCTGTAATAATGTTTGCAACATGTCTTTGTGCTAGATATCAAGCAAATCCAAAAGAATCTCATTTATCTGTTGTCAAAAGAATTTTCAGATACCTGAGAGGGTCACCCTCATTAGGCCTCTGGTATCCAAAACATTCTAGTTTTGATCTAACATCTTACACTGATGCAGATCATGCAGGATGTAAGCTTGACCGAAAAAGTACCTCTGGGTGCTGTCAGTTATTAAGAAATAAGATGGTAAGTTGGTCATCCAAGAAACAAAACTGTGTTTCAACTTCAACTGCAAAGGCAGAATATGTTGCTGCTGCTAGTTGTTGCTCTCAAGTAATATGGATGAAAACTCAGCTCAGAGATTATGGCCAACAATATGAAAGAATACCCATTCTCTGTGATTCAAAAAGTGCCATAGCCATCTCTGCCAATCCAATACAACATTCAAAGACAAAACACATTGATGTAAGGTATCATTTCTTAAAAGATCATGTTGAAAGGGGAACAAAAGAAATGTTTTTTGTACCAACTGATCTCCAACTTGCTGATATTTTCACAAAAGCTTTAGATGAACGAAGGTTCAATTTTTTAATTCGCAAGTTAGGAATGTTGAATATGACTACCTAACAAGGAAGAATTTCAGAGTCTCTGATCAAATTATCAAAGCCTCTGAACCAAGTAGCATATGTCAATATCAGTCTCTGAATGTTCTCCAAACACATGACAAGGGGAGAAAAATAAAAGGTTGTTCTTTTGTCAAGGGGGAGAAAAAGAACTTTTCAAATGTCATCTCAGAGTCTCTAAATTTTATCTCAGAATCAATTTGTCAGGATCGAATTCTCAACAAGAATTATGAATACTCAGAAACAATATCAAAGAAGTTTGCGGAATAACACTTTGATATTCAATGTAACAGTAAACAAACAGTGTATATGATTACCAACTTGTAAACTTGTATTGAATGATTAATATCACAAGATTACACACTCAACCTCAATCTTGAAGAACAGACTCTTTCAAGACGAATTCTACTTCTCTAGAATTAGGAACTATGCCTTGAGGTTGATTTTCTCTCTAGAACAAAACTTAGAATGAATAATAATATGAAAAGCTATTCTATCAATTCTATACATATACTGAAGATAACAGATAATTACAATTAATAAAATATCTTCAGAATATCTTCCATGAATATCTTCAGTATATCCAGCTGTCACTCTTGTAATTCTGATCTCCATCTCATAAGCAGCATTAATCATCTTGGAAGTATTAACTCAGTCTTGGCAGCATTAACCACTAAGCAACACTAACCTCTAGCAGTACTAACTAGCTAAGCAGTACTAACTTTGATCAAGCAGCACTAACTTTGACTAGCAGTATTAATTCTACTAGAAGTAGTAATACCTAGCAGTATTAACTTTTGAAGTCCTCTAGCAGTAGTAATTCTCAACTAGCAGCATTAACCATACTTAAGCTTTTCTTCAGTTCCCAACAATCTCCCCCTAACTTGACTTTTAGGAAGAGAAGTCAAGTTCTTCAGATCTTCTTCAAGATGCTCCCAAAACTCCATCATGGCCTAAATTCCAGTATTTGCATCCAACCCCAAACTCTGATTTATTGTTCTTTGGATCAAATATTTAGCCATTTCTGAATCTGGAATACATCCTAGCTTCTTCTTCAGCATGGCATGAAGCTTTAATCTGCTATGGTTATACACTCTATCCACTAGAAAGTATCCAGTGTGATTCAAATCCAAAGTCACTTCATATACTCCACTAGTTTCATATAGAGTCCAATTGTTGACTGATTTGAACACATTCCTTATGATCTCCTCCACTGCATCAGGCTTGAACATCATACACAGATACTTCATTATCAGCTTTGTTATTGAAATCACTGGAGCTTTCAGTTCATCTGCATATAACTTCATCCCTATCTCAAACATTTCTTCAATATCATATCTTGAGCAGGTTCTGACAATCTTGTTCCAAGTGTTGTACACTTCATACTTCTCATCCTTTCTCTTTAATCTGATATATTCCTTTCCATCCACTTCCAATACATCCCAGTGAATGACTTCAGGAGGTTTAACCCCTACAGGTTCTGCTGAAATTGGTTCAGGCACTTTGTCCATCACTACCATGTACATTTTAACATCCTCAGTACTTGCAGGTTCTTGTATTATAGATGACTCAGGTGTCTCTTCTTCTTCAACAACCTTTTCAGCCTCTTCTTCCATTAATCTAGGCTTCTTTGTAGGCTTTCTCCTGGCAATCATCTTAGTTCTTTTCAAAGTCCTTAGACTTTCACTAATTGTTGCTTCCTTTTCTGGAGTTTCTTGCTCATCAGGGAATGGTTTTTGTAAGAAATCATTGCTCTCTTTCATTCTTTTCTCCATTTCAACCCTTGCAATATCATCCCCTTGAAGCTTTGTCATCTCAGCATCATACATCTTCTTGAGTTTATCAAAAGACATTTTTGAAAACATCTCTACCTTGACACCTACTGCACCTTTGAGGAACGTAATCATTTTCTTTCTCTCTTGAGCACCCAGGTATGTCTTTGATGGTTGTCTTTTCCTTGCAGCCATTTTGATCTTGGTAGGCTTCTTAACAAATGTGGCTTTCTGCTTGGCTTGCTCAGTTGCTAAGCTCTGTTGATATGCTTTGTTTAACTCTGCAGCCATTGCTTTAGCTATTTCTCTATCCTTTGCCACTTGCACAGTTTCTGCTTCTTCAAGTTCAGCCTGTATTTTCCTAGCCAGAGCTTCATCTGCTTCAATCAACTTCTGCTTTTTCTTTGGTTGATCAGATTCAACTAGCTTTGCCTTACTCTTTTCTTTGCTTATCACCTTCTCTTTTACATTTGTTTTCTTGATCAATTCTCCTTGTTCTTTGATGACTACTCCTTTGGTCTTTGAGGTGACCTTGGGAGTATCATGCTTGGCTTTAAGCAAGGTTTCTGCAATCTCCAGCTCTGTTAGAACTTCTTTCACTGTTTCTGCTGCTTTGCTTATTTCAGCAGTACTAACCATTTCTGCTGCTTTACTTGAACTAGCAACATTAATGGTTTATGTTGCTTGCTCTGTTACTGCTGCTTTGATTATTTCAGCAGTACTAACCATTTCTGCTGCTTTACTTGAACTAGCAACATTAATGGTTTCTATTGCTTGCTCTGTTACTGCTGCTTTCTCCCCCTCAACATCAAGTTTCTCTCCCTTTTCTGGAGCATCTTCCCTGTTAACATCAGCTTCTGACTCCCCCTTTTTGGGAGCATCAGTCACTGGTTCCCTCCTTTTAAGCACAAATTGCCTCCTCTTCTTTTTCTAGAGCAATCTCTTTACCATATTCTGCAGTTTGGAAATCTGAGCTTGTTGAGACAGGACTATTAGTTTCAGCTCTTCGATGTCTTTTCCTTGGTTGATCACATCCCTGTTGATGTTGGCCATTGTGTCCATCAATTCAAGATAGTCATATCTGTCCTTACCTTCTTCAGGAGTGTTACCCCCTTTTGAAGGATCATGGGATCTTTTAGTAGTGGAAGCCTTCTGCCTAGCAGAAGCACTTTCCACCGCCGTGGTTTCTTGGCACCTGGGACCTTTGAATGATTGCTCATTCAAAGTTTCCATGGGGGAGGTCTTATTTATGTTACCACTGTCCTCCTCTGTGCTAGCAGAAGTAGTGGCAGCCTCAGCACCCATATACTCAACCCTCTCCTCAGTGAGCACCTCCTTGGGGTTGGGAGACACCCCTGTGGTTTCCCTGTGGATATTCTCTAATGGAGAATTCTCCATTAGAGGGCTTAAAGGCTCAATGGGTGATGGTACAAGAAGGGAAGGAGCCTTCTTTACCTGTTTCCTTTTGTAAGTTTGGGTAATTGGAGAAGTTGGTTTGTCAAGAAGAGACTGAGGAATTGATTTAGAGTGGGAAGGCTGGGATTGGCTAGCAGTGGGATGGTCTAATGGGGGCCTTGACCCTGCTTCCATACCTTCATCAGTGTGGGACACCACCATCATTGTAGAGAACAATGGGGTGTCAACTCCTTCCGTGTCCAATGGAGATCTTTTCATGTTTGAAAAGACCTTACCTTTGGGGATTTTTGGTACATATACCCCATCAAAATGGGGCATATCCGTCAATTCGTGGGTGATAACTTCTTGAACAAACCTGGGGTACATATAAAAGCTCTTTTTGCTTCCCAAGTTTGAGACAAGGTCATTGAAAATCATTTTAGAAAAATTGTACTTTCTGGCAGTGGACAAGCACACCAAAGCATAAGCAATGGTGCTACTGAACTCACTCCAGCCAGTAGTATTTTTGGAGATACAATGCATAAGAGTATGAACAAAGAAACGCCATTGTGGTGAAAATTTAGCTTTGGAGAACTTGAACACACCCAATGGGCCTCCATACCTCATTCTTGTAAGAGTAGAAAACAGTTCATCATTAGAGATAGATGAGATACCAGTGGCATCATCTAGACGTAGACTGATGCGGATTACCTCTTTAGTAACTGTCAACGGTTTTTCACAGACCCTTGTCTTGATCATTTGCACACCATTCTCAGCAACAATGGTGGCATTTGCCCAGAATTGCCTTTGATGCTCGATGTAGATTGATGGCGAGACAGTGAGAGCATGGGCAATATGGCTTGTCGTGAGGAAATCCACAATCTGGTGGAAACCAGCGGCCTGTTTGGGCTTCTTTAACATCGCGATTTCATTGTGTTCGTCTATGAATGCCATTGATGCCATTGATCTTGAAGGTCTTTCCTGAAAACTTGGAACTTGAGAGAGAAAGGGTTTAGAGCGCAAGTGAACAGTATGCAAAGAGTCGTTATGAACTTTTAGGCGGGCAAAGGGTATTTATAGTATTCGGGACATAAGCAGTATTAACCTAGAGCAGTATTAACCTAGAGCAGTATTAACTACTAGCAGTATTAACTAACTAGCAGTATTAACTGAGAGCAGTATTAACCACTAGCAGTATTAACTAACTAGCAGTATTAACTAACAAGCAGTATTAACTGAGAGCAGTATTAACCACTAGCAGTATTAACTAACTAGCAGTATTAACTGAGAGCAGTATTAACCACTAGCAGTATTAACTAACTAGCAGTATTAACTGAACACTGACAGTAGTAAAATTGTACTGGCAGTACTAAAACTGTACTGGCAGTATTAATCATACTTACACTTTTAAGCTTTGTGAAGGACTGAGTACTGCTATACTTTTCCTGAAAAAGAAGATTAGGACCACCAAGAATAAACAATATACAGGTATTGAACCACTTTTTAAGTAGGAGCTTATTCAGAGTTGATCATTCCCACACTTGTTACCAAGAAAGTGAATCTACCCACATCAAATGCTTTGGTGAATAGATCAGCAAACTGGTTAACAGTATGAACTTTTACAACTTGAATAAGTTTCTTTTCATTGCAGTCTCTTATAAAGTGGTACCTGATTTCAATGTGCTTTTTCTTTGAGTGCTTGACAGGATTATTTACAATGCTAATAGCACTGCTATTATCAATAAAAATTGGAGTGTGTAGAAAGGTTACCCCATAGTCCAGCATTTGATTCTGAATCCATAAGATTTGAGAACAGCAACTTGCAGCTGCTATGTACTCTGCCTCTGTTGTAGATGTGGACACTGTGGTTTGTTTCTTGCACTGCCATGAAACTAGTCTTGCACCCAAAAACTGACATCCTCCAGAAGTAGATTTTCTGTCCAAGTTTGCTCCACCTAGATCACTGTCTGAGTATGCAAGCAAGTCAAAAGATGAGTCATGAGGATACCAAAGTCCCAATCTGGGTTGCCCTTTGAGATATCTGAATATCCTCTTAACAGCTTGATAGTGAGATTGCTTTGGCCTAACTTGGAATCTTGCACATACACAGACTGGAAACATTATATCTGGCCTAGAGGCTGTAAGATACATGAGATAGCCAATCATGGATCTATAATGATGAACATCCATATCCTCCCCCTCAAGATCTGCTGTTATCTGCTTGTGTGTCTCCATAGGTGTGCTGGCAGGTTTTGAATCTGAGAAACCAAACTTGGTTAGAATATCCAGCACATACTTGGACTGACTGATAAAAATACCATCTGACTTATGTTGAACTTGGAGTCCAAGGAAGAAAGTAAGGTCCTCCATGGAACTTATTTTGAATCTTTGATGCATTAGTTCCTCAAACTCCTTGCACATATTGTCTTTTGTGGATCCAAAGATAATATCATCAACATATATTTGGACCAGCAAGATATCCTTCTTCTTTCTCTTGATGAATAGAGTCTTGTCAATGACTCCTCTTTCAAAGCCATTTTCCAAGAGATAGGATGACAGAGTGTCATACCATGCTCTTGGTGCTTGATGCAGTCCATAAAGTGCTTTCTTTAGTTTGTATACTTTGTCTGGATAGCTTGGGTTCTCAAACCCTGGTGGTTGACAGACATATACTTCTTCTTCAATTGATCCATATAGAAATGCACTTTTGACATCCATTTGATAGACTTGGAATTTCATATAAGAAGCATAAGCCAGGAATAATCTAATTGCTTCTATCCTGGCTACAGAAGAAAATACTTCTTCATAATCTATTCCCTCTTCTTGTGTATACCCTTGAGCCACCAACCTTGCTTTATTCCTTATTTGCTATGCCTCTTTCATCTCTCTTATTCCTGAAGACCCATTTTGTTCCTATTGCTCTTTGGCCTTTAGGGAGGTCTACCAGATCCCAAACATCTTGCAGCATGAATTGCAGTAGCTCTTCTTGCATGGCTTCTATCCAACTGGACTCTTTTATAGCATCATGTGCCTTCTTAGGCTCAAGCTGGGATAAAAAACAAGAGAGCACTGTATGCTGTTGGTCTTGCATTTCTTGCAGTCTGCTTTGATTTCTAGTCATCATAGGAGAAGATAGATCTCCTATTACCAGCTGTGGAGGATGATTCTTTTGAGTTCTGGTGTGATGACTAGGTTCTTCATTAAGTCCCACCTCTAGATTAGAGTCATTCAACTCCACTGAGGTGTTTTCAGCAGCTACTTCTGGGTCTTTATCTTCTTGACTCTCCTCATCTCTACTTTCTTCTTCACTCTGATTTGGTCCAGTAGATGGTTCCTTTTCACAGTCTTCAATAGAATCCACTGTAGGTATGGGAAAGATCACAGATTGAGATAAACTGTCTTGAACTTGTGTAGTCCCTGATCCTTCACACCCTGAACCTGCATAGTCATTACTACTGAAACCAAAAGAGTTAGTTAGTGAATCAATGTCAAACAGCCACTGAGGACCAGACCCAATAGGATTTGGTGTGTTCTCATTGCATTTGACATTGTCACTTTCTTCAATTATTCTAGAAAAAGAGTTAAAAACTCTGTAAGCCTTACTCTGAGATGAGTAACCAACAAGAAATCCATCATCTGCTTTGCTATCAAACTTACCTAAGTGAGATTTGGTATTGAGAATAGTACAAGGACACCCAAAAGGTTTTAAAAATCCAATAAAGGGTTTTCTTTTATTTAAAAGCTCATATGGGGTCTTGTTCTTTGGCTTGACCACTAGAACTCTGTTTTGGACATAACAGGCAGTATTAACTGCTTCAGTCCAGAAGGTAATTGGTAGTTTTGAATCAGCCAACAGAGATCTAGCAGCCTCTATTAGTGTCCTATTTTTCCTCTCAGCAACTCCATTCTGTTGAGGAGTCCTAGGGGCACTATATTGTCTCTCAATGCCTTTCTCTTCACAAAAGGTGTTTAGATCAAGATTTTTAAATTCAGTCCCATTGTCTGATCTAATGACTTTTACTTTTTGATTAGTTTGGTTTTCAATTCTTAGGATAAAGGATTTGATCAGTCCACTTGTCTCATCCTTAGTCCTTAGAAAATATACCCAGGTAAATCTAGAGTAATCATCAACAATAACTAAGCAGTAAGATTTCTTGCCTATACTCATAACATTTGTAGGACCAAACAGATCCATATGTAATAACTGGAGGCAAGAAGAAATAGTATTTAACTCTTTGGTCTTATGAGAAGTTTTGTGTTGTTTGCCTTTAAGACAAGCAACACAATGATCATCACATGAAAAGACTTTTGATGGTAAACCTCTTACAAGGTTGTTTTTAACAAGTTTGTTCATTGTCTTGAAGTTCATGTGACACATCCTTTTGTGCCATAGAGAGGATTCATCCACAGAAGCTTTAGAAACAAGACAGTTCAGGGATGAATCACTAGAAACATTGTCCATATCTAGACAATAAACATTGTCCTTTCTTGGAGTTCTAAGTAGTATCATGCTTTCATCAACTACTTTGAACCCTGGAGCAAGGATCATACACTCTGTATTAGTAAATAATATGCTATGTTGTTTGTCACAAACCTGTGATACACTTAACAGGTTGTACTTCAACTGATCAACATAGTAGACATCCTCAAATGTCATCTTACCTTTTGTAACATTACCTTTTCCACTTATTTTACCACCAGTAAGATTATCTCCAAAAGCAACATGTCCTCCATTGATATGCTTGAAATCCTGAAGGCATGACATGTTACCTGTCATATGCCTAGAGCAACCACTATCAACATGCCATATGCTCTTCCCCTTGAGCTGTTGGTTGCCCTGCACATAAGATAAATCAGTTAGTATGAATTAGGAACCCAAGCCAAAGTGGTCTTGGGTACCCCTTTCTCATCAAAATATTTACATTCTTTCTTGACAAGATTTTTAAACTTTAACTCCTCATTTCTGGAGTACTTTGTCACAATGATGGGTTTGGAAACACTTTTGCTAGAAGCAGTACTGGTTTTAGAAGTACTAACTTCCTTAGCAGCACTTGCATGCTTAGCAGTACTAACCTTGTTAGAAGTAGTAACGGTGTTAGCAGCAGTAACTGTGTTAGCAGTATTAACCTTTGAAGAGGTACTAACAGTATTAGCAGCATTAATATTTTCAGCAGTACTAACACTGGTAGCAGCAGTAATGCTTCCAGCAGCACTATCCCTGTCAGCAGTACTAACAGTTTTAGTGCTTCTAGGCACCCACATTTTAATACTTTCTTTTAAAACCTTTTTTCTCATGGGGCCTTTGGTTTCAACAGATTTCTCAACCACATGTTTCTTTCCAGCCTTCCTATAACCAAAGGTTTTTGCACAAATCTTTGAAAGTTCATCTGTTGGTTAATAGGGTTAAAGAAACAATGCTTAGCCAAATGGTTTAACTTACCACATATGAAACAGGGTTTTGGTCTGATTATTTTATTCAGATCAACTCCTTGTTTCTGAGCCCATTGATTGTTCCAGTTTCTCTAATTTCCCCTTGGTTTATCATGTTTTTAGGGCTCAGATTTATTGCATGCACACTGCTTGCAAGAAATAGGGTTCACAACAGTGGTCTGCTTATAGTAAACCTTCTTGTTCTTTCCCTCAGTCTTCTCTATCTCATTGGACTTGACCCAATTCTTTCCACATCCCTCATTGGTGATTATGTGGTTTTCTATAGGAATCTCACCACTCACAGTGTTGTTCTTATTCTTGACAACTTATTTCTCAGATTTATCTTTAACAACTACTTCATCTAAGGGATCAATCTCAGTGGCTCCCTCAGGTAGGTCCTTCCTATCCTTTGTTTCTAACAAATCTGAACTAGGAGGAATGTAGTTGTTGTTATAGGGTGGTGGTGTGGTATTGTACCCTATTCCTCTTCTCAGTTTATCATGAATCTGAGATTGTAGTAAAGAATCCATTGCTTTAGAGGCATTGGAAAACTTTTCTACATCTAGCTTGACTTTAGCTAGTTCTCCTCTTAACTTTTCACTCTCCTCTTTGGATCTGGTCAGTTGAATTTCTAAGTCATTCTTCTCCCACTTCCAGTAGTTTGTGTCATAAGAGTGTTGAAGCTCATTGGCTTGAAAACCCTTAATTTGCTCTTCAAATCTCTCAACAATCCTCACATAATCTTTTATGTCCTTTTCCAATCTCTTAAGGTCATCACTCATGTTCTTGTTGTGATCCCTATACCTTTTAACAGTGTTAATGCAATTTGGAGAACAAAGATTGGAGGTTACCTCTGTTGGGAGATCAGACACCTCTGCCATTAGAGCTTGGTTTTGAATGGCCTCTTCAGCTTGATCACTCCAGTCAAACCCCATACCTTGTTGAGAGACAAGGGCTTGTGCAGAGTTTCTGTTATTATTGAAGCTTCCAGATTGAGCTTGTTGGTGGTTATTATTTTGAGACATTCCACTTCTGCATTCTCTAGCAAAGTGTCCCTTCTGATGGCATTTATAGCATTCCACCTTTGACTTGTCAAATCCTGCTCCATCTTCTCTTCTTTGGGAGAAGTTGTTCCTCCCAGTTCTTTTGATGAACTTCTTAACTCTCATAGAGAGCATGGCCATCTGCCATTTAATGTCCATCTCTTCAAGATCATCTGGATGGAGTTGTTCCAAGTCATCATTAATAAGAGAAGAGTTTCCATGATTGGACAGAAAGGCTTCAAATACAGTTTCAGTGCCTTTCTCTTGATTTGCTCCATTGGCAGCACTAACTGATTCAGGATTGGAAGTAGAATCAATTGATGCTGAAAGGAGTGCAGCATTGTGAACATATCCAGAAGACTTCTTCTTAGCCTCTACCTCAGATTCAAAAACTCTTAGATCATTATATAGATCATCAAGTTCCTTTTCTTCCAGTTGATCATTCTGTCTGAAAGACACAGTATACATGGTCCATTCATCACTCAGGGACCTTAGGAACTTCCTGTTTAGATCATCTTGATCAATTTGTACTCCCACTGTAGCTAGTTCACCAATAAGCTTGTTGAACCTGTCAAAAGTTTGAGTCATGGACTCATTCTTGGTTGACATGAAGTTCTCATATTGTTGCTTCATAATGGCTTTTTGATTTCTCTTGGTACTTTTGGTACCTGAGAATCTCTTCTCTAGAGCATTCCAGAGCATCTCTGCATCAGTGCAGTTGCAGAACTGATGTTGATATTCATTGGGAATAGCCAAGAGCAAAGTGCTCAAGGCTTTCATCTCTGTCTGTCTAGTCTTTCTTTCAGCATCAGTTTTTGGTGGAGTTCTCTTTCCATCTGCACCAATCTTTCCTGTTTCAGAAGGGCCATTCTCAATGATGTCCCACATAGAATAGTCAGTGAGGAGTATGTACTGCTTGATTCTGATCTTCCACATATCGAATTCATTGGGTCTGAGCATTGGAACCTTTGAGACCAGAGTACTGTTTGATTATGAAAAGTTTTCCATGATGAATGAATAGATGTTTCTGAGAGAACTTGCTCTGATACCACTTGTCAGGATCGAATTCTCAACAAGAATTATGAATACTCAGAAACAATATCAAAGAAGTTTGCGGAATAACACTTTGATATTCAATGTAACAGTAAACAAACAGTGTATATGATTACCAACTTGTAAACTTGTATTGAATGATTAATATCACAAGATTACACACTCAACCTCAATCTTGAATAACAGACTCTTTCAAGACGAATTGTACTTCTCTAGAATTAGGAACTATGCCTTGAGGTTGATTTTCTCTCTAGAACAAAACTTAGAATGAATAATAATATGAGAAGCTATTCTATCAATTCTATACATATACTGAAGATAACAGATAATTACAATTAATAAAATATCTTCAGAATATCTTCAGTATATCCAGCTGTCACTCTTGTAATTCTGATCTCCATCTCATAAGCAGCATTAATCATCTTGGAAGTATTAACTCAGTCTTGGCAGCATTAACCACTAAGCAGCACTAACCTCTAGCAGTACTAACTTTGATCAAGCAGCACTAACTTTGACTAGCAGTATTAATTCTACTAGAAGTAGTAATACCTAGCAGTATTAACTTTTGAAGTCCTCTAGCAGTAGTAATTCTGAACTAGCAGCATTAACCATACTTAAGCTTTTCTTCAGTTCCCAACAAAATTCATCTCAGAGTCTCTGAAATTCATCTCAGAGTCTCTGAATTTCAAATCATCTGTCAAGGGGGAGTCAACAACTTTCAGACCAGTCATTCCTCAAACAAGAACTTTTTAATTAATTAGCAATTTTTGATATCATTTGAAATTAAAATTTCAGATTAACTGAACCTTTTTATTACAAGTAATATCTTAAATTACTTCTCAAGTCGAAAGGTTTGTCTAGTCAGCAAAAAGAAGTTATTCAATTTAATATTGAAAAATGGCGCCCCATTCCTATTTTCTTGGAACCTACATCCGTAGGTACAACAATTTTCAAGGCCACGTGTCACAAGATGGATGAGTGAAAGGCCAAACGGCTTTATCAAAAGGGTCAAATCACTGTCGTTTCACCTTATGTACTCAAGTGTATCTTTTTCTAAATTTGGATACAAAACCAATTTTAAATCCGGATATTCATTTTTACAAATTACTCTCGAGCACTATCTATCTCTCTCTCTCAAAATAGAATTTGAACTTCATCTTCTTCACTTCAACTCACAAATGGCGTCTTCAAATGAATGGTGCAAGCTTTTTCCCAAATATAGCGAATCTTCAAGACTGTATCGTTTTTCAATCAAAGACAACAATCACATGATTCAGCTTGATTCTCCCAAATTTGAGGAACAATACGGAGTAATCTGCGAGTTGTTCTCCAACTGTGAACTGACTCAAGCCCTAACTGCTTTTACCAATGAATGTCCACTCTCGTTTGTTCAAGAATGGTATTCTTCCAGTCACTACAGCGATGCACATAAAGGAATAATCGGTGAGTTCGACATATCTCAAGTCGTAAAATGTCGAATACTCATCAATACTACTGTTCTACGAGAAGTTCTCCCACTCCTAACAACTGAGGAACTTCAAATCACGCGTTTTGAAAAACGCCCAACTATTGAAACCCTCCTCCAGTTCATTCGAATGCTAGGTTACAACACTGAAATCACCATATTGAGCAACTTCCGACGACAACATCTACCACCAATCTGGAACTTCATGTTCTCTGTATTAAACCGCACTCTCACCTGCAAACTGGGAAGCATGGATCAAGCAACACCCGAAATTCTGTCAATTATGTATGCCCTATTCTTCAATCGCAACTTGGACATGGCTGGCATAATTTTTTATATGATTCTGACATCAATGAGAAGAAGAACAAATGCTTGTCAAAGGACCCTAAATAAACGACCCAATCATCCAAAGTTCCTTCAATAACATTCCCTAGATTTTTGTCTCTAATCATCCATGCGGAGATCGAGAAGCTTCATATTTTGATCGCCACTGAACAACCCAAAACTCATTTCTACATAATGAACAGCTTCAAACCGACGATTCTATCTGAAGGCTATCCAGAAGCAAGGAGGATCCCTCACCACATGCTGAATCAGGTAAATCCTCAATCTTTAGCCTTAGCTTCTTATCTCAGTGTTGCCTAAGGATTAGAACCAATTCTGGGAACCCCAACACACTTAGGTCCTGAACCTGGCATGGAGAGTAAGAGCAACTCGGCTTCAGAGGGATCTGAGGACCCTGAAGTTCAGAGCTCTCACAAGAGTGAACCAGAGGGTACTCTTGCTAGAGAAACTGAAGTTGAGAGAGATGACAGAGCACTTGAAAGGGTTGTCAATGAGGGAGTTATGGAAGAAACCTCATCTGCTAGTGAAGAGGATAGTTCTACTAGCTCTGAGGAAAGTGAGGATGAATCTTTAGAGACTAGCTCTGAAGATTCTCATAGAGAAGAGAGCAAGTCTTCTAAGGACTTAGAGAAACCTGAGAGTTCTTCCCCTTCCACACAAAAAGATGCCCCAAGGCACATATATTTTAGGACACCAACCCCATCTCCCAGTGCAACCACACAATCTAACATACCTAATCCAGAGGTAATTGTTATTGAATCAGAGGTGCACACCTCGAACCCAAACCAGCTAGCCAATTCAGAGGTACCTTTTTCCACCTCTGAAGTTAACATAACTGAGGAAACTCAATTTCTAGATAAGCCCTCTTCACAGGACTTAGCCAATAATTTAAGTACTCAGTTGCCTCAGAGTACATCAGAAAATCCTACACATAATGATGCCTATTTGGCTCATCTCTCACCCTTTAGGTATCCAGAAGTAGTTGTCCAACTCAGGGACAATGGCTTGACCTACAAGAACAAGGATTGACTTGCCTGGATCGCAAGCTCAACTCCCACATTCACTTCCAGTCCTCTGAATCTGAGGAGGAGGACTTGGTTGAGAACAGAACACTCAGAGATGATTCTCTGGAACATCAAGGATTGAGTGGAAGTCCTTCCAGAGATAACATCAAAACAACTCTGAACGAAGGCTTCTCTGAACTCGAGGAAAAATTGGCTACATGTGTTGTAACCAATGTACCCCTCTCTGAACTTCTCACAAAATCTGAGTTCCAGAGATTATGTGAGGAAGTCAGAAGCTCCATGAAAGAGCATAACTTTCAGCGAATTGATGGTTCAGAGACCTCTGCTCTTCGCTCTGAAAACACCAACCTCAGAGCAGAGGTTTTCACTCTGAAAACCCAACTTTTGGACTTCTCAAACAGAATCCAAGAGTTGGAACAAGAACTGTTCAAACAGAAGGATGAATCATCCCTGGAGGTAGCCGCTCTTAAAGCTCAGAATGCTGCTCTTCAAAATCAAGCATCTACAACCATCGATGTCCAAAAGGCTCTACAAGAACTAAGGGACGAGGTAGTAGGCACCAGATCATCTTCACTCTCAACAGATCAAATGGCCTTTATCTCTGACCTCATCAAAACAACAATTCAAGCCTCTGTACCAGCAGTTAGCGCACCATCAGCAACACCACAGCCGCCACCCCGGACTATTGAAGACCTCATCACCAAAAGTGATCTAGCCTCTTTCAAATCCGCAATCATGAGCAGAATGCTAACTTGTTCTTCCAAGATCTCTACTATTGCTCAAAAGCAGGTCAAAGCTACTCTGGAACTTCATCACTATAAATCAGAGGACCAGGTTGCTGAAATCAGAATCGCGGATTCAAAAGCAATTGAATCCATTCAGAAGGCTCTTCTTGATCCCAAAGGAAAAGGAATCGCTGAACCAGACTCTCCCAAATACAAACGCAAGTTTTCTGGTGGGACTTGTAGCGAAGCAGCAAAGAAAGCCAGATTTAATGATTCTGAGGACTCAGATGATGATGAGGCCTCTGAATCACACGATAGGGAGATCAGAGATACAACCAAACACACCTATAAAGCTTCTCTCTCTGCGCCAGTTCTAGAGAAGGAACTAGAGAGGAATACCACCTCTTCTGATGACAACCAAACTTTGCAAACATTCACAACACTGGTAATACTTTTCGCATCATCAACACCAGGTGTTCCAATCACTCCATTTACCGATGCAACTCCAGAGAAAATTGGAGCTCTGGAAGAGGAAGAAAACGAACAACTTGTAGACTTCTCTACGTCCTCTGAAGATGCATTCTCATCAGCCGAAAGACAACCAATGGTGATGAGAGATGCCATTGACTCAGAATCTGAGAAAGAACATAAATCAGATTCTGACAGAGCAGAAGAAGCTACTGGAGATCAGATCAAAGTAATTGATGTCGAAGAGTATGTTTTCAAACACGCTCAACCTCATCATACCTCAACAGCTTCAGAATTAAGAGAATCTCCAGAGATAGATGGATATATCTCTGAACAGCCTTCAGAGATAACTCAGTCACAGCCCAAGGACAAACAAACCATGGTTGTTGATGAACAGGCTCCTCAAGAGAATCTTGTTCAGAAGACAAGCATCGGTTTACCAGCCAAGGTCTTCACTCAACCACCCACATTCTTAGAATCCACTCCTGAAGCATCGATAGAAGATCACTTTCGGCATATATACTGTGAGTTCAATATGGAAGACACTCAAGTAATCCCTCTGAATCCAAGAATCAGAGAGTATATGCCAGACTACGAACGAAGATTCATACAGGCAAAGACATCACCAAGAAAGGCGGTTCTCAACGATGCTCCTAAAATAAAAGTTGAGAAAATCACTGAAAAACATTCGCCTTTAAGAAAATCATATATAGGAATTATGTGGTGACTCGATCTGATCAGAAGATTTACGAGTTCAATGAAAATGATCTCGTAAATCTAAATCCATATGATCTCACTCATCTATATGCCTATTGCTCTGCGAGATATGATTCAGGAAGAAGGGAGATAAGAATGAGCATGGTTGAAGTAAGACGGGCAATGGAAGCTTACATCAAACACAGAGCCAAACGTGACTTTTAGATTGCTCTAAACTTGGGAGAAGAAAATCTCGGAGTGACTGAACCAGTGGAAACCATCGAAAACCTGGACAAACAAAAGACTGGATCAATCATTGAAGAACCTCTGGGTTTTATCTACAGAGTGAACCAAGAGAAGAGAATTTTTCTATCTTCGCAAGTAGCAAAGTATTCTGATTAAACCTTGAAAAGCGTACAAAAGATGATTCATGTAAAGCAAGAACGGCATAGAGAAGACCTACTGGCGAAACTAGACTTGGAAATTGGCTCAATGATTAACTTCACAGAGCTAATCATGAAGTTTCATAGGATATGTTCAAGTGATAGGTTCTAATTATTTTTTGAATATTATTCTCTTTTGTAATTCCAAATTCTTATGAGAAGTAATATTTACAGAGGATGACTTTCTCCTCTTCGCTTTCTAGTTGAATAGTTGTTAGCCCCAAATATGAACCAATGAGAGTATTGAAAATAACTCAGTCTTCAACTAAAGACTTTCAAGAGACAACAGTGAAGAAAGCAAGTCTGTCTCTGAAGTCAGTTCAGAGTCAGTCTGAAGAAAGCAAGTCTGTCTCTGAAGTCAGTTCAGAGTCAGTCTCGGAGAAAGCATGTCTGTCTCTGAAGTCAGTTCAGAGACAGTCTCACGGAAAGACATCAGAGAGCTCCTCATCAAAGATCTTATTTCAGAGCTCTGAAGATGTTCACTCTGAATTTCTTGACAAAGAAGAACAGATGACACGTCACCTAGTGATAGGATTTACTTTCTAGAGTAGGTCACTGTTCAAGCATGTCTTGATCTTACCTCTTAGATAAGACATTGTTCAAGCATGCTTCTATTTGTCAGATCAGTACACTGTTTACTTTATGGTCCTATAAATAGGACCATCACCTTATTGTTCAAAGTGTGCTTAAGAAGACTTATAACTGATAATATAAGTTGAATATTTTGTTCAAAGAATATCTTGTTTATCTATTATCTGCTTTATGAACTGTGATATTTGAATCTTCTTTGATATTAAACTATATTGCTTCCGCTGTTATTACTCTTATTGTTTATATCATTGTTGTGAGATTAAATATGGGATCCAACAATAGTCTTACTCCTTTGATATGACTTATAAGCTCCCCCTAAAATCATGCAACATAAAAATTCATCAGTTAAGTAAAATGCAGAAAATAGATAAGCTCCCCCTCAAAAGAATGTAGATCATCTTAAAGTGCATCTCACTCTCCCTCTGAGATAATGAGAAAACTATTAAAGTGCAGATATCTTTCAGAAATAATGATAAAGAAAATGATGAAAAATAACAATACTTAACTTTATTAGGTAACAACCGATTATGTCTTAAGATTTAACATACCAAGCTTAGAGACAAGAAAATTAAATCTCTTTTCATCTAAGTGTTTGGTGAATAAATCTGCAAGCTGATAATCTGTTTTTACAAAATAAAGTTCAATTGTTCCTTTTTGTACATTGTCTTTGATAAAATGATACCTGACGTCAATGTGTTTGGTTTTCGTATGCTGGACAGGATTAGCAGATATCGCGATTGCACTCTTTGAGTCACAATATATTGGTATTTTATCAAACTTGAATCCGTAGTCTCGCAGTTGTGTTCGCATCCACAGGACTTGAGAGAAGCAACTGGCAGCAGCTACATACTCTGCTTTAGCAGTCGATGTGGAAACGCATAATTGTTTCTTTGATGCCCAGATAACGAGCTTGTCTCCAAGAAATTGAATGTGACCTGAAGTGCTCTTTCTGTCCAACATGCAACCTGCATGATCTGCATCTGAATAAGCAGTCAGTTGAAACTCAGTATCCTTAGGATTACACAGACCAAGATCTACAGTCCCCTTTAGATACCTAAAAATCCGTTTGACAGCAACCAAATGGGATTCTGTAGGAACAACCTGATATATAGAACATAAGCATGTTGAAAACATAATATCTGGCCTACTTGAAGTAAGATACATTAACGATCCTATCATAACTCTATAAGTCCTAACATCAACACTTTTACCCGAAGGATCAGTGCTAATCTTAGTACCTGGTGCCATCAGGGTTCCAATTGGTTTGCAATTTTCCATTTCGTACTTTCGAAGAATATCCAAAATGTACTTAGATTGGTTAATGAAAATCCCCGTTGAAAACTGTTTAACTTGTAATCCGAGAAAGAAATTCATCTCTCCCATCATACTCATTTGAAAACGTGACACCATGAGGTTAGAAAAGTTTTTGCAGTATTTAGGATTTGTAGAGCCAAATATTATATCATCAACATATATCTGAATAAGGATGATATCGGCTTTTTCATTTTTGATGAACAAAGTGGTATCTATTTTACCTTTGGAAAAACCTGACTTGACCAACAATTTAGATAGAACATCATACCATGCTCGAGGGGATTGTTTCAAACCATACAGGGCTTTGTCCAAAATGTAGACGTAATCTGGCTTATCTGGATTCACAAACCCTTCTGGTTAAGACACATATACTTCCTCCTTAAGAATGCCATTCAAAAAGGTCGTTTTCATGTCCATCTGATAAACTGTGAAATTCTTGTGAGCTGCGTAGGCTAAAAACATGTGGATTGCCTCTATACGCGCTATTGGAGCATACGTCTCATCGTAGTCTATGCCTTCCTCTTGCTGGTAACCTTTGGCAACAAGTCTAGCTTTGTTCCTTATGACAATACCATCTTCGTCCTTTTTATTCTTGAATACCCATTTATTTCCTATCACGGTTTTACCTTCTGGTTTTGGAACTAATCTCCAAACCTTCAGGGCTTCAAACTGATTGATCTCTTCTTGCATAGCAGATACCCAATCCGAATCAGCAAGAGCCTCTGATACTCACATGGGCTCTATCTTACTGAGGAATGAGTCATGCATACATTGATTCAAAGTCGCTGATTTAGTTTGTACAGGCTTGTTAAGATCTCCAATTACTTGATCTAATGGATGCTCTTTGGTCCAGCGATGCTCATGAGGTAGTGGAATGGATACTGATTGATCATGATTATCATCTTGAAATCCACTATCAGTCTCTTCAGTTTGAATAGTTGGAGGGGGTTTGCAGTTGAAGTTTCAGGTGCAGAAGCAACAGCTGGAATAACAGACTCTGGCTGTTGAGTAGACAGTATATCACACCCAACTGATACAGTTACTTCTGGCTCAACAGTTACTTGTATATCTTCAACTTTAGGAGTATTCAATGGAATATGAGTTTCTGACTGAATGGGGGATACAAGTTCAGTTATAACTTCTGAAGTGACTGTATGATTACAACTTGTGTCTTCAAACCTGTCAGTCACAACAGATTTAGGTAAATTAGATCCTAGAAACTCATCATAAAAGAATTCAAATAACAAATCTAAATCAGATAAATGTGAAAGTGAAGTAGAAGTGTTATCCGAATTGTTCTCTGTAGAAACAGGTTCTAGACTGATCTATCCAGAAGCTAATACTCCAGTGATCACGGGTTCTGAACTGAGTTGTTCAGAATCCATTTCTTCATCGAATGTTACATTGACGCTCTCTACGACTGTCTTTGACTTCTTCAGATAAACACGGTATGCTGCAGATGTGGAAGAGTAGCCAATGAATATGTCTTCATCCGCTTTAGCACTGAATTTGTTCAGATTATCTCTGTCGTTAAGCACGAAACACTTACACCCAAGTATATGAAAATACTTGATTGTCGGTGTTCTATTGTTGATCCTCTCATATGGAGTCTTTTGGAAACGGTGGTGTATCATGGATCGATTCTGAGTATGACATGCAGTTGACACAACTTCTGCCCATAGAAATAGAGGTAAGTCCGATTGGCTAAGCATAGTACGAGCGGCCTCGACTAGCGTCCGATTTCGCCTTTCGACTACTCCATTATGTTCAGGTGTACGTGCAGCAGAGTATTGATGTGATATCCCGAACGATTCGAGATATTCTTCAACTGTTTTGTTTTTGAACTCTGTGTCGTTATCAGTCCGAAGAAGATTGACTTGTCTTTGCATATTCACTTGGGTCGTTTTTAAGAAGGTAATGAGAACTTCGGGCGTCTCATCTTTTGATCGTAGAAATTTGACCCACGTGTATCTTGAATAATCGTCCACAATAACCAACACATATTTCTTTCCGCCTAAGCTTTGTGTTCTCATCGGACCGCATAAATCCATATTCAACAACTCTAGTGGAAACTGGTGCTTGGTTTAGGCTTCGGTTTATGTGCAACTCTGTTCATCTTACCCTTTTCACAGGCAACACACAAATGTTCTTTCTCATATCCCAGCTCAGGAAGTCCTTTTACCAACTTATCTTTGACCAACTTGTTGATATAACAAAAATTCAGGTGTGATAGTCGTCTGTGCCAAAGCCAACTTTGTTGCATCGAAGCTTTTGACCATAAGCAAACGTGACTGTCATTCTGAACCTTTGAAAGATTGATGGTGTAGAGATTTGTTTTTTGATTGCCGACTAAGAGTTCGTTGCCGTCTTCAGTACGAACCGAACATCTCTTATCTTTGAAGTTGACCTCTAACCCTTTATCACAGAATTGACCGATGCTGAACATGTTGTGCCCTAAGCCTTCTACATAGCTCACCTTCCTGATCGTTATGTTATCTTGAATGATGTCACCATATCCTAAGATCGGTGAAAATTGGTCGTTCCCAAATCTGACATTGCTGCTGAATTTCTCTATATAATTACACAATAAAGCTTTCTGCCCGGTCATATGCTTGGAACAACCGCTATCCAAGTACCACATATGTCGGGTCTGCAAGAGAAATCTGGGAAGAATAGATTTAGGTACCCATTTAAAAACGGGTCCTAACAGATTAGCAGATGATTTTGGTATCCATTTGAATATGGATCCTCTTTTCCTTTGAAAATCTTTGACAACATTTGGATTTGAAGAATAAACATGATAAGATCCAAACCAATTATTAGAATTATGATGAGAAACAAAATCATTTCTCCGATAATGATAAGATTTAGCAGTAGTAGAAGATAATTGAATCAATTGCTTTATTGAATAACGCTTGTAAGAAGTTACAAGGTTTTGTTTAGGAGAAGCAAGTTGACCAACTACAATACTATCACTACTATCAGACCTATTACAAGAGTTATCAGAAATTGATTTAGCTGTCTCATCATTCTTCCTTTTTGGTCGCCATTCAGTCTTTGCTTTCGACCTTTTCTTTCTTAAATCTGAAACAGAAGATTTATATTTATTAGGAAAATTAGATTTCTGAGATTTGCTTTTCTTGTGTTTACCAGTATTGTTCTTTTTTCTATGAACGCTGTTTCTTATGTTTCTTACCATTAGCATAATAATCAGCATTCCCAGAACCTGATTCACCAGCCTTAGTTGATGATTCACCCTTTTCATGAACACTTGGTAAATCTTCTCCATTTATAAGAAAAGTAGAATGATCTGGAAGTGAAGCATTGAAATCAAACATATCAATCTCATTCACACACCCTTCATCAGAATTTAAAAAATCATTTGCAGACTTAAATAAGTCATCAAAATCACTTCAGAAGTATGAGATGCTTTAGAAGATATAGAACACTCTTTACATTTAACATGAAAATTTTTGTTCTTTAAAACAGTAAAAAATACATCTTTTTCAATGTCAGCCAATATTCTTTCATCAGATAAAATATTTTCAAGCTCAATTATTTTGATTTCAAGAATGAGTGGAGGAATATAAACTTTTGCAATTACAGGTTTTGCCTCCAACTCCTTTGAGGAATAACTTTCAAAATAATCAGTTGAAAGACATTTTGGCTGATCTGAAATGTAACTATCATTCAACTTTTGATAGCAGAATGGTAATTGCATTTTCTTTAAATTCTTTCTATTCTCATCTTCTTTCGCCACTACTTCTTCAGATGATTTGGTAACAAATTTGGGTTTCAAATGAGGATATTTTCCAGCTACAAAAAGATAATCACCATTATACAAAGCTGGTTGTTTTCTGATAGCTTTCTTTAGATAGTATGCGTTTTTCGTAACCGAGACCCCACTTCTCTCTAACATCAGCTTCCTCATTTGGGGAGTTAAGAAAAATAGTTTGATCAGTTTGACCTCTTGTATAAAGTTTGGCTTCTAGACCATTTACCTTCTTATTTAAAAGTTTGTTTTCAACCTGCAATTTATAAACAGTTAGTGCAGATTCTTTCTTTTCTAACTCAGACTTAGAAATTTTAGCTTCAAAATCAGAAATCTTCTTTTGAAAACAATCTACTTGAATTTTAGAATCAGAAGCAGACTTGCATAAAGAATCAATTAGATCTTTGTTCCCAATAACGGATTTATTAAGTTCAAAGATCTTGTTGTTTCTTTTAGCAACTATGTCTTTTTCCTTTTTCAGTTTTGTTTGAAGATCATGAAGCTCAATTATCATGGCTTCCATTTTGGTTATGAAATCTTTTTCAGTTAAGTTTATTACCTCATCAGCCACTTCATCATCTGAATCATCATATTTGACCTCTTTTCCCATTAAGCATAGATGAGCAGTTTCTTCCTTCTCATTTTCTTCCTCTTGATCAAAATGATCCAACCAGAATTCGTCTTCAACCATTAATGCTATGCCAACTTCTTGTTGCTTGGCTAAAAGCAATTTGTTCTGATAATACTCTGAGTTGCGAACCTCTGGCTTCTGAACTTGCCACAGTTGTAGCATTTGATCAGATCATTAGCAGTCTTCTTTTCAGTACCGGTGTATTCATTCCCAAACCTCTTCTTTTCTTCTGGTTTCTTTTCTACAAACCTGTTTCCTTCTACCCATTCTCTATGCTCATGGTTCTTGGAGATGGACGAAGAGTATCTCTGAGAATTGGATCCCGACTTCTTGTAAAATTTCTTTTGGAATGCTCGGGTGAATAATAGCATTGCTTGCTTGAGACTTTCTCCGTCATCTCCATCAGATTCAGATTCTGATTCAGAACTGGTAATAACTTTCTTCTTTTTATTCTTCTCTTTCTTTTCTTTCTCCTTCTCTCCGGCCACTAGTGCAATAGGATCTGCAACTTTTTTCTGTTTTCTTCTTCTCACTCCTTTTCTCTTCTACTTCTTCTTCATTCTGTCGCAAAATCTCGTATACCTCATGCAAAGGTATATCATTTAAATCCTTCATCTGTTTCATGCGACAAGTGTGCTTTTTCCACTCGGGTCGTAGGATGCTCAGACACTTGACATTATTCTCAAGCTGCTTCTTTTTCACCTTATTCTTTGACAACTCATTTAGAATCAAGAAAAAACGTTCATAAGTATCTTCCAAGCTTTCATTCTCTTTGGCTTTAAACTCTTCATAACTGTTAATGCAGTTAGCCACTTTCATTTGATTCCCGACCTTGGATCCCATCATCATCTTTTGTAGTTGATCCCACATCTTCTTAGCATTTGCCTTGTAACTATCAATCTTGATGTATATCTCGTTCAGAATGCTTTGAAGAAGTAAGGACCTTGCTTGTTTATCTCCTTTAAATCGGCTTTTCTGCACCTCAGAATACTGAGCAAAATCCATTGGAACTGTTCTCATCTTTTGTACTCTATCCTCATCTCCATCCTCACTGTCTGAGGATTCATCATCAGGGATTTGAACAGAAGGTGGAACCATGGGACCTTCTGTAATTGAAAGCAGAATGTTTTCCCCATTTGCATGCCGATCCACAAAATCCAGAAATTTGTCTTTCCATTGTTCATATTCTCCTTTGAACAATACTAGCGGCTTGACATCAGTGCCAATTGACAGAGCATCTTTTGAAGTCATCCTGTTTGATTTACATATATGCAATAAGAAACTCAAACTTGATCGTTAGTCCAATATAAAATCTCAAGAAAATACAAAAAACTTGAAATATAAAATCAGAAATTTTGATCACAAACAGCAAATATTCTAAGTATGAAACATAACAATGTTAGCGCTATGCACTTGTAACGCAAAAGGAACTATGCGTGACGTGAGGTTGGCGAAAACCAAACTTTGCGTGACACGAAGCTGATGCAAACCAAACTTTGTGTGATCTGAGGCTAACGCAAACCAAACTTTGCGTGATCTGAGGCTAACGCAAACCAAACTTTGCATGATCTGAGACTAACGCAAACCAAACTTTGCTTGATCTGAGGCTAACGCAAACCAAACTTTGCGTTATCTGAGGTTGACTCAAACTGAGATTTTCGCTAACAGACAGTAACGGAAAAGGAAGTATGCGTGATATGTGAATTCCGAGAACGAAAAACTTTGCTCCAAGAGTAGCTAGCGAACTCTTGATACTTTGCGTAACTCTTCGAACTTGGCAAACCTCGATGAACTGGCGCAAAGTTCAGATGAACTAGCGCAAACCTTGATGAACTGGCGCAAAGTTTAGATCTAGCGCAAACTTCCAAATTCGATCAGATTTGCACCAAAAACTACTTTAGACCTCAAATTTTAATTCTAAACTTTGTCAATTCGATCGTCTAACCATCTAGAACCAAAATCTATCACTTAATTTCGATCAAAAACACAAATCGATACAAATTGAACCGAATACAGTGCGTGAAACTCGTGACTCAAAAACTCAACAAAAATCAAAAATTCGAGAAAATTATAGCACGATTCACAAATCAAAATACACAGACTCGATTGAAAATGATAAACGAACATAACCTAATCAGATTCTACTCCAAATTCGCCTTAAAACTCAATAAATTATTTAAACTTCGAAGAACAGTGACAATGAACAGTGACGACGAACTTTTCTTGAATTGATTTCAAATTGGATTTGCACTGATACCAATTGTGTGTCCCTGTAATTCAAGATTCTTATTTCAACACAAATCAAACAAACAAGATTAGCAATTACCTGTTTGATTTCAATTCCAAACTCACAAATGAATACAATTTGTTTACTCTCTTTCTCTCTCTTGACGACTTTCTCTGTCTAGAATTCTCTCTGAATACAAAACATAAGCTCAAGTCATCTAACAACTAACAAGAAAAACAAAGCTATTTATACCTACAAGATACAAGGGAACAAAACAAATACAATAACAAAGACTTTGACTTTATTACACTTAGACTTTGACTTTTAATGAGAGTTGACTTTCTCAGCTTTGACTTCTTGACCTTTAGTCTTCATGATCTTGTATCCAACAGATTTATGCTCTAACAGATCCGATCGAGGCTGGACGCAAGAATTAAACTCAACCAAACACCAAACTACAGTTCAAATAGTTATTTAGCTCAAGTCAAATCGAAAACCAACTTGAATTAAACAAACTCATTACACCATTTTAAATCCACATCAAGGCAGACCCAGATTAACCAGGTTATCACATTAGACACTTCCTCAATGCGATTAAACAGATAAGAGCAAACACCACTCGAAAACAACCATAGATAAAACAAACACACCAACCTAGTCTGAAGCATGGAAGTAACATATATTTCAAGACCCATTGAGTTAACTTCCAAAAATTAATCAGACCAATGAATCGATTAACAAATAACACTGTCAATCTAGTCGAATCACGTATCAATAGGCATTATGCAATAATGAAGCAGATACTAAAATTCGAAAGTTAATTCATTCTACTAAAAAAATATCCAAATCAAACAATCCACAATGAAACCACATCAATTAACCAGATTAGCAATAGATTCAACGCCTTGGATCAATCGACTAAACCAAAACAGATTCAAAGATTAATCTGGATAAGATGCATCAGCCCAAACCAAAATTATCATAGCCCATATCAACATAAATCGAAGCTTAGCCTCAATCTAAAACATATATGCACTAAACCCATATGAACCGTAACTGTTAAACTGTAAGACAATTAGAATCGATTTTCGAATTGAAACCCAATCAAGGAAAAAGGTTTTACTCAATCAGTATACCCAGCAATCGATAATAACCCAAACGAAACACAATCGAATTGAAACTCAATTGTTACACCAACCGGGTTTCGAATCGTATCGACTCGAAACGGTGGGAGGAGGGGGGTTTGGGCGTTCGGGAGAAAACCAAACCCACGAGTTTCGTCGACAGGGGCTGATCCCAACTCGAATTAGGGGTGGGGGAGGGGGGTCGTAAGTCTGTGGTGAATCGACCCCACCGTCGACCATAGCGATGGCGGTGGGTGTTGTGTTGTGCGATCGAGAACACGAGAAGAAGAGTGAGAGAGAGTTACCTGCGATTGACACCGAGAGTGAGAGAAAGAGAGAGAGAGAGAGAGACCGAGAGGATGAGACCTGGGGTCGATCGACATAGGTAGAACCCGGGGTCGATCGAGATAGAGAGAGCCCGGGGGTTCGATCGAGAGCTTGATGTAGGGGGTCGATCGAGATCGATTGAGTGGCAGAAATCGAGGGTTCCAGAGAGAGAGAGAGAGATGGGATCGTGAGGGAGAGAGCGGGTGAGGTGAGGGCCGAGAGAGAGAGACGGAGATCGATTGAAGAGGGAGGAGGGGAACCGGGGTTGAAGAAGGAGACAAAGAAGAGAGGTTTAGGATTTAGAGAACCATGGTTCAAAAAAAACTTTTTTTTCTGAAAACTAACGTTAACCAAAAAAAATTAACAAATCTTTCTTTTTCATTAATAATAAAATTTACCAAACAAAATTAAAAAAATAAAATAAAAAAAAAATCTTTTTTTTTTTCAGAAAAGGATGAGAAACTTACCTGGTAGATGGTGGTGGAGCTCCCCCTGCACTTTCGAGCGTGCGATAATCCAAATACAGAAACATACGCATGTAATAAAAAAGAACGAAAACACAAAGATAAAATAGAAGCACGTAAACAGAGAACGAAAAACGAATTCTAAAATGAGAATACAGTGGTTTAAGCGATTTTGTGCGCGACACAAGTAAAATATAATGAACATGGAGTGTTGTCTTGACCATCCGGATAGAATTTGGGATGGAAGAGAATCCTGTCCATGTTGAAGATATAGAACTTGTGTCAGACGCAGAAAAACACCCTAAACTTTCAGATTTAGCATTCCAAGCTTGGACACAAGAAAATTGAACCGATTTTCGTCCAAGGGTTTGGTAAATAGGTCTGCTAACTAAAGATCTGAATTCACAAAATAGAGTTCGATCGTACATCGTTCGACGTGATCTTTTATAAAATGATACTGAACATCTATGTGTTTCGTCTTGGTGTGCTGGACAAGATTGCTTGTGATGGCGATAACACGCTTTGAGTCACAGTAAATAGGGATCTTGGAGTAGTGGAACCCGTAATCCTTCAGTTGTGTGCGCATCCAAATCACTTGAGAGCAGAAACTGGCGGCAACAACATACTCCACTTCAGTTGTAGAGGTGGACACGGAATTTTGCTTGTTTGACGCCCAACTTACGAGTTTGTCTCCAAGGAACTCTACATGACCCATAGTACTCTTTCTGTCCAACATATACCCTGCGTGATCTGCATCAGAACAGGCAACAAGCTCGTACCCAGTATCCTTGGGATACCAGAGACCAAGATCAGTAGTACCTTTCAAGTATCGAAAAGTTCTTTTAACTGCTATGAGATGAGACTCTTTAGGCTTAGACTGAAATCGCGCACACAGACATGTCAAAAACATAATATCTGGTCTACTAGCTGTTAAATACATTAACGATCCTATCATGCCTCTATAGATCGTAGCATCTACTTCCTTTCCGTCAGGATCGGAGTGTAGCTTAGACCCTGGTGCCATGGGAGTTTTCATGGGAGAGCTGTTTTCCAACATGTATTTCTTTAAAATATCTAAAATATATTTTGACTGATTAATGAAAATTCCAGTGGAAAGTTGTTTGACCTGAAGGCCAAGAAAAAAGTTCAGTTCTCCCATCATACTCATTTGAAACTTTGACATCATTAAGGCAGAAAAATTCTTACAATATTGTGGGTTCGTAGAGCCAAATATAATATCATCGACATAAACCTGTATGAGTATGATATCAGCCTTTTCTTTCTTAATAAACAGAGTGGCATCGATCTTACCTTTTGAGAAGCCCGACTTGACTAGGAATTGAGACAGAACATCATACCAGGCTCTTGGGGCTTGCTTGAGACCGTAAAGAGCTTTGTCCAGATGATAGGCATGAGTTGGTTTGTCTGTATCTATAAAGCCTTCCGGTTGGGAGACGTACACCTCTTCCTTCAGGATGCCATTCAAGAAGGCCGTTTTCACGTCCATTTGGAAGACCGTGAAGTTCTTGTGAGCTGCATAAGCCAGGAACATCCGTATAGCTTCTATCCGTTCTACTGGTGCAAATGTATCGTCATAGTCAATGCCCTCTTGTTGTCTATAGCCTTTAGCTACAAGTCGTGCTTTGTTACGAACCACTATTCCGTCTTCATCTCTTTTATTCTTGAAGTTCCATTTCGTTCCAATGATGGTCTGGTTTCGGGGCTACGGTACGAGTCGCCACACCTTTAAGGTTTTGAACTGGTTCAACTCTTCTTGCATCACGATAATTCAATTAGGATCCTTCAGAGCTTCAGAAACTGTTGACAGTTCTATTTTACTCAGAAAGATCGAGAACAAGCAATCGTTGGCGGACATGGACCGTGTCTGAAGTGGGGCATTCGGATCGCCGATGATCTAGTGTAGAGGGTGGTATTTCATCCAACGGTGTGTGTGCGGAAGCGGTTGAGTGTTCTGATAAGGATAAAAGTCGACATAATTTTCCGATGGAATGTCTTGAACTGATTCGAGAGAAGGTTGAAAACTAGATGGGGCGGACGCTAAGTTGACTGGGTGAGGATCTTGCTCTGGTGCTGAGGAAGGCTCTTTAGATGGAGTGATAGTGGACGTTGAGGGACCAATCGCTTCTTCAGGTGTCCTTGTTTCGGTGGATCCTCCAGTAGAGGTCGTTGTCGCGACATTAACAGGCACAACTGGATAAGTAGAAGAGCTTGGTTCTTCAGTAGTAGCAATAGGGACAGTTGGATCATCACAAGTGATAGTTTATGAAGAATTGGAAGATCCCGGGATAGAGACAATAGTCTCAGTTCCAACTACATTATCCCTGTTTGAGATAGAGAAGATAAGCTTAGTAGAACCAAAATACTCATCATAGAAACATTGAAATAACAAATCCAAATCATCTGATGGTGATTGTGATGTAGGCGGTCGATCTGGTGGGGGTTGTTGGTGATCTACAGCTAAAACACCAGTTAGTGCGGGTTTTGAACTGATGTGTTCAGAAGCCAAATCTTCTAACTCGTCGAAGGTGATGTTGACACTCTCCGTAACAATTTTGGTCCTTTTGATGTAGACCCTGTAGGCAGCAGACTCAGAAGAATAGCCGATGAAGACGCCTTCGTCTGCCTTTGGATTGATGTGACATCTGCCTTCCGGAACCTCAAGGTTAGCATCCGAGCTGTGTAAATCACGATTAAATATATAGGAACACCCTTTTACGACCTAATTTTATAGGCAAGGGTTTTAGTTTCCTAAGGTTCCCGGCAGTGCGCTTAGAATATCCGGTTACTGCGCGTAACGGGATACACAGTCTTATAAAATGCCAATCCAATAAAATTAACATTTTATTTTATTAATAGTAATAATAATGAGTGGGTTAATTATAAAATTTAATTAACCAAATATAAATTCTAAATTTTAAGCAATCAAAACAAAAATTTAAGCAAATAATTGAGAATTTACCTACTCATAACCTATCTTTTTATAAAAATTACATTATATATATATAAAACTTAAATTTAAAAAAAAAATATATTTTTTTTAAAGAAATGGCCATGTGGCCGCCCCCCCCCCCCCTATATCCCCACTTTTGTTTTTCTTTTCTTCTTCAAAACCACCAACACTCCATCACATTCTCTCATTTCTCTCTCTCTCTCTAGCATCATTTCTCTCTTCATTTCTCTCTAAACTCCAGCCCCAAACCTCCTTCCAAATCATAATTTTTGAAGATCAAAACAACTCCTCATCATCAAGGTAACATTCTACTCTTGTATTTCATGAATCTAACCTTTAAATCTTCATAAAAATCAAGTTTTCATCATTTTTCCTTCATTTTCTTCATCCTCTTGAAGGTTTTCTGGAATTTAGGGCTTTGTAAAGTCCCTAAATGGTAGGTTATACACCAATGACATGTTAAATGTCAAGCAATAGTGATAACTCATGATCCATACCTCTAAAACTCAAGAAAATGAAGTTTGGATGACATACATGTCCATTTTTCTTACAATCTAAAGATATTAGAGTCCATACATGTGTTTCAAAAAGTTAAAGGATGATTTTTACTAAAACTTATGTAAAATGGAAGATAAAAACGTTTTCAATCAAGAAACCCCAATTTATGGGCCAAAAAGTGATAAAAAATTCATAAAATTAAGTTATTTCATTTTTAGTTTCTGTTAGATTTATTGCATGTTAGTATTTCGGGTATAACTTGAAACATATGGACTCAAATACTATGAATCTTCTTCTGGAATTTAATATAATGAAATACCAATCAAACCCCACTGGAATCACTCAAAAATATTTAGTTTTGCCCCCTCAACCTTACCTCTAAAGTTTATGGTGCAATCAGAATCCGGCTGGACAAAATCCTTCAATCAATCAACCATAACCATCATGCAAAACCATAAAAATTAATGATTTCTTTTCTGGAAGTAACTTTAATGAGCTGGGAACCAAACAAAATTTGATTCACTTGAAAATATAAAGATTTGAGTACTCAACCATCATTAACAAGTTGAGTGTGCAAAAAGCAGCTTTCTGTCAGATTGGGACACTTGTCTTAAAACGGATGTAACTCACTCATTATTGGTCCAAATAAGATGAATCGTTTTCTGGAAGTTTCTTCTTTGAGTAAGGAACAAGCAGAAGGTGTACTCTGCATGGATCCCTGTGACCAATGAACTTTAAGAACATCATTGCCCTATCCAATCAACTCCAAAAAGGGTGTTACCTATGCCAAAAGTTCACCAAGGCAGTAAATTAAACACTACAAAAATTTGGTAAAATAATAACATATGGAAAATGGTTATAATATCATTAAAAGTAGGCATAAAATTCTGACAGCTTAAATCAAGGATCAGATTTGTTAAAAAGGGGATTTTTGGACTTTATAATTTATTCAAAGATTTGCATATATGTATTTGAAATCACATTATTGTAAATAGACTAAAACAACTAATTAAATGATTTTGGACTAAAATACACTTATTGGCATTTCATAAATCACTCGGAAGGATTATTTGGACTTAGGGTCGAGTAATGACGTATTTTCCTTGTGGCATCTTTCGTTATAGGAAATCTAGGGAGTAACGACCTTCGGTGATCACTATCTCAAAATCTTCGCACTTTCTCCAAAAGGTGAGTATTCACAGCCCCACTTTTATCGTTTTAATTAATTATTGGGATGGAAAGCATGTTTAAATTGCGTATTTAAAGATTCATGAGAATGGTTTTAAAGTACTGCGAATTGGCAATTTATAAGGCTTTGTTAAAAGCGTTTGGAATTATAAGCTATATGATATGTATGCTCTTGATGTGTTGAGTTTCTAAAGATTAAGACCCCGTAAGCACTACTATTAACCCAAAGAAAATTGGGCCTATAGTATTAGTGGATAGCGCTATTTGGTGTGACAAGCCCACCTTATGCTGACGAGCAGGGGTGCACTATACTAGAGAAGTTGACTATCCATGTGGCATAGACCACCTCTGAGTTAGTCAACGGGGGCGTTGGAATTGGTCAGGGACGGATTAGTATTGGCTCAACGTAATATTATCTTTGCATACTCTTATCATAAAGAAATTAAATTGTGGTACTCATGAATCAAAGAATTGAAGTTTGGTTTATACGTATATTTTACAAATGACAACTTGCATATAAAAATGATTTGTGCATATTTAAAACCTGTGAACTCACCAACTCTTTGTAGTTGACCTTGTTTTATACATGCTTTTCAGGAAGTTAAGAAGGTATACATCGATGTTTAAGCTACATGAATATTGTTTTGAAGCAAGCTTACCTTTACGAATATATTCCGTTATGTTTAAGATTTTGGGAATTGTAAACGATGATAAATATTTTTTTTATTGTAATGTTTTAAATAATTAAATTGTATGGTGGTATGAACTTTAATCTTGTGTTATGCGTATCGAGCTGTTATGCCCCGTGTTTCCGCTTTAGCGGGGTGTGACAGTTGAACTTGCCAAGATCCTTTCTGTCATTCCGGACAAAACACCTGCATCCAAAAGCATGAAATAATTTTATATTAGGGATGCGGTTGTTAATGATCTCATATGGAGTCTTTCCAAATCGTTTGTTGAAAATCGAGCGGTTTTGGGTGAAGCAGGCAGTTGCAACGGATTTGTCCCAAAGAAACAGTGGAAGCTTCGATTGTGTCAACATGGTACGGGAAGCTTCTACGAGTGTCCGGTTTCGTCTCTCAACGACTCCATTTTGCTGAGGTATGCGAGTTGCCGAGTAGGTGTGAGTGATGCCGATAGACTCGAGATATGTACTCAACACCTTATTCTTAAACTCCTTTCCGTTGTCGGTTCAGATGGATTGTGCCATCAACTGTAGATGGACTTGCACACTCTTCAAAAAGCTGATGATGAGCTCAGGAGTTTCATCTTTGATTCGGAGGAACTTGACCCATGTATAACGCGAGTAGTCATCTACCATGACAAGAACATATTTCTTGCCATTTATACTCTGGATGCACATCGGGCCACACAAATCCATATGAATCAGCTCGAGAGATCTAGAGGTGCTCGGTTCTACTTTTGGATTGTGAGAGGCTTTCTTCATTTTGCCTATTTCGCAGGCCGCACAGAGATGCTCCTTTTCAAATTTGAGTTCCGGCAAACCTTTGACTAACCCTCCGATGACTAACTTGTTGATATTCTTGAAATTAAGATGGGAAAGTCGTCGATATCAGAGCCAATTTTGTTGTAATGAAGCTTTGGACAAGAGGCAGACAACCTTGGCAGGCTTGACGGATGCCAAGTCAATCGTACATAGATTGGATCATCTTGTCCCAGATAAGAGCTCCGTACCATCTTCTGTGCGAATATTGCATCGTCTGGCTTTGAAGTTGAATTCAAGATTCTTATCACAAAATTGACCGATGCTGAACATATTGTATCCTAGTCCTTCGACATACGAGACCTTCTTGATGGTGATGTTGTCTTGCACAATGTCCCCCAAACCCATAAACGGTGAAAAATGATCATTTCCAAATCGAACGGTGCCGCAATATTTATCGGTGAAGTTCGACAACAGCTCCTTTCTTCCAGTCATGTGTTTGGAGCAACAAGAATCTAAATACCACATATGACTGGCCTGCAAAACCGATTAACGAGGTTTAGGTACCCATTCATAAATGGGTCCTTTCGGGTTAGATTTAGGCACCCACTTATAAACAGGCCCTTTGCGATGTTTAGGGGCACTAGAATGGGAAGAACGATAATAATTATTATACTTGCCAAACCAATCAGATGCAGTATATTTATCAACAAATTCATTCGTTCCACACCAATAGCAACAGATATTATCATGGGCAAGATTAATAAAATGCTCAATTGAATTAATATTGCTAGGAAACGGAAATTGATGTCCAAAAATAGCATCCTTATTAAAAACACCACTAGAAATATTGTTTTTCCTATCACTAAAAGCGGAATTAAATGACTTGTTGTTCTTGTCTTTCAATGACTGCTTTGCTACCCAAACTTGCTTAACTCCCTTTTGAGTGAATTGATTATTTGAAAAATCAGTAAATCGAAAGTTAGAAGAGTGAAATTGAGATATACTTGATATTTGAGATTTTCAAGTTTTTCGTCATTTCTGTGAACGCCTTTTGGATTTAGAAGCAGATTTAGATTGGGAGGCATTCACAGAGACACGTTGAGAGGTGGAATTAGAGCTTTCGCCCATATCCATGAGATCTGGCAAAATCTTGTTTTTCCCTTTATCAAGAAACTCGGTATGGCTTGGAAGTTTAGGATCAAAGTCAAACTTGTTCACATCATCATTCAGACATTCCTTAGAATCCATTAAGGCAGAAAATAACTCTTCGTCAGACTGTATGTCCTCTCCTAGATTCGGTGAGTGACAGGAATTTTGGGGTATGTCAAAACGATTATCAGTTACCCCTATGAAAACTTTACATAAGGATGCTTCTGAATTCACTGACTGATTTTCAGAATGACTACCTTCAGGAACAGAAGTATTCGTACACTTAGCTGGGGCTTGAAATTGAAGTTCCTCAAGTTTAGAAATTAGCAACCCCCTCTCCTTATCAAAAGAACTCATAGCAACTTCCAGATCCATTTAAAGATTAGTTTTGTCTTGTTGTTCTTGCAAAATTTTAGTTGTTAAACTAGACAACTATTTTGACAACTTGTTAATTTCATAATTAAACAACTCTCGTTCTTTTTCAAAATCATGTTCAAGTTGAACCAATTTCTTTTCTAAAACCAAAGGTGGGACATAAATCTTTGGTTCAACAGGTTTGGAATGGATCTCTTCATTGGAGTAACTATGAAAGTAGTCGGTCGAGAGTGTTAGTTCTCTCGTACGATAACTTGCATTGAGTTCGTCATAAACAAAGGGAAGTTTCACATTGTCAGTCTTTTTCCTATTTAAATCTTTATGTGCTTCAACCTCTTCAGGAGATTCCATAAATTGTATTTGATATTCCGGAACAAGATCCAGATATTCAAACTTGTAGAGAGTTGGTGTTTATGACAAATCCTTGGTAAGGTAACAAGGATTTTCATATCCCAAATCTGACTTATCTTTGGGATCCCTGAATTCTTAAGATGTGATCAAGTGAATGGTGTGATCTGATTGTCCAAGTTTGTGCAATTTAAGTTAAAGGGTTGTCAGTTTATCAAGTAAATCATTCTTTTGAACTAAAGCAAACACATACTTATTCATGTAATCCTCAGTCTCACGTTCAGACTTTTTAAGCTTACTTGAAAAATCAGAAATTTGTTCATTTAAAGCTTTGTTAGATTCAGCAAGTTTGGCCTTTTCTGCTTGCAGGCTCTTTGCCCAACTAAGATTATTAGCACATTCACCGTTTACTTGAGTAAGAACTTTTTCATTGTTTAGTAAATGTTCTTCTAGTTTGGCGACAAGATCTTGTTCACATTTTAAGCGATCAGATAGATCTTTTAGCTTAAGCATCATTATTTGCATCTGATCAAGTAAAGCAGTATAAGTAGAAGAACTTACCTCAGAACCATCTTCAAAAGATTGTGATGCATGAGCATCATTGTCGGAGTTGTAAGTCTTGGAGTTTCTTGCCATGAAGCACAGGTGGGCATGAGCATCTTCTTCCTCTTCATCGTCGGTGAGATTCAACCAGTGAGCATCTTCTGCTAGCAGTACTTTTCCGGCCTCCTTTTGCTTGGCTAGAAGTAACTTGTTCTTGTAGTACTCAGCATTCTTGACCACTGGTTTCCGACATTCACGAGCAAAATGACTCGTCTTTCCACAGTTGTATCACTTAGGTGGCTCGTCAGTTCCCTTAATCTCCAGTTTAGCCTTCGTTGGTCTTTTTGCATCAAACCATTTCTTTCCTTCATACTTTTCCTTATACTCATGGTGTTTACCCCCGGTGGCGTACCTCTGATTGTTGGGAGTAGAGCACTTGAAGAACTTTTTCTGTACAGCCTTGGTTAGGAACAACATCGCTTCTTTGATGTCGTGAAGCTCTGGATCAACATCACTATCATCATTTTCCCCCTCTGAGTCACTTGGATCCCGTTCTTTCCTTGGCATGCGAGACGATCCTCTTTCCCGTTTATCAGACACGAGAGCAAGAGTGTCGGTGGGTTTATCCACTTTTCGATTCGTCTCAACAATTTCTGAAACCTCTTCTTTGTTTTGCTTAAGATTCTCATATACCTCATGTAACCCGATTTCAGACAAAGCCTTGTTTTGTTGTATCTGAGAGGTGAAGCGCTTCCATTCTGGTTGCAAGTTGTTGAGAAACTTGATATTGTTCTCAATAACAGTCTTGTGGATGTGGTTCTTGCTGAGTTCGTTTAGCAGGAGACAGAACCGATCATAAGTTTCTTCAAGAGATTCTCCTTACCTAGCTTTAAAATCTTCATAGTTGTTGATGCAGATGGTAACTTTTAGTTGGTTTCCAACCTTGGTGCCCATCATCATCTTCTCTATTTGAGTCCACATTCCATTGGCAGTCTCTTTATAGCTGTCAATAGTGGTGTAGATGTCGTTTGGAAGACTTTGAAGTAGGTAAGATTTTGCCAATTTATCACCGTGAGCCCGTCGTTTCTCTTCCTCTGAATATTTTTCCTTTTCTTTCACTTTCACCCCTGCTGGTATAGGTGGATTCGCGTTTGGCATAGTGGGTGTCTCGGAGTAAAATATGCGTGGTCCTTCGGTGAGGGAAGCAAGAATTTCCTCTCCGAGATCATGCCGTGAAATAAAATCCAAGAATCTATCCTACCACTGAGGATATTCACCTCTGAAAAGGATGGGAGGTCGAGTGTCCGTACCCATGGCCAACGCTTCGCGGGTAGACATCGTTCTAATACTTGCAAATGATCGTGAGACGATCGCGATTTGATTCAAGAAAGATGAAAAAGGAACGAGAAACACTCTAAGATGACGCTTTAAGATAAGAACGTGGGACAGGGCTCGGGAGGGAACAAGGGTTGAGAACCAGGGTTGGGAGAACCAGGGTTGGGGAACGGGAACCAGGGTTGGGGAACCGGAGTTGGGAGAACCAGGCTTCACGAGTCCTGGGTAGGGTTTAACACGGTTTCATGGTTCTGAGATCCCAAAACCACAAAAAAATAAAGAAATAAAAAATTTAACCCAAAACAATAAACTTTAGCAACGATTATGGATCAAATTCAGAGATCTAACACTTTTTCAATTGATTATTGAGCCAAAAACCAATAAATCAATGATTTTGAACAAAAAAAAATCAAGAAACAGACTAAAACTTTAGATCTATAAAAACTCAAAATTAAAGATTAATACTCCGAATCAGAAGATGAGACTTTACCAATCACTTAATCTAACTAAACTAAAGAGATTAGGAGCAACTAGACTCAAAGATTTAGCAAAAATCAAGAAACCCACAAATCAATTTAGGAATCGATCGAACACAGAGAAAAGAGAGAAAAAAAAATTACCTTTTTCGAATCAAATCTACGTCTCTTGGCTCTGATACCAATTATGAACCCCAGTTTGCAAGTATAATCAACAAATCAAAGAATAACGATCAATATCTGTCATCAAATCTGGTCATATGATTGTATTAACCGATAAAGCTCAAAAGGTTACAGAGAGAATTTTATTTGATAAGCGTAAACCTCTAAATGACCATTAACCTAGAAAATAGGTTAAACAAACAATATATACCTAGGGCTAAAGCCTAACAGACCCAGAGCCCATTAAACAAAGAAAAGCCCATTAAAGATAAAGAAATAGAAAACTACAGTTTACACCCCTCTACTTCAATTCAACAATTAAAACGCACCCTAACAGGCGATATCAAGAATAGATCAGAATTTGCATCTTGTGAAACTTGGAAATCAGATCGGGAGGATGGCCTTGGGCACTGTTCAGAAGCCTACTATGCTTCTGGTGAATTCTCACCGGTCTGTACTTGCTGATCTACAGTCTGATCTGCCATTGGTACCTGAAAAGATATAACAATAATGGACAAGATCCAAATGGGTTAGTGAAAAACAAAAAAAATGATTTTTGACATTGAAAACCAAATTTTGAAAAAAACTCAAAGTCAAGAATTCGCAAGATAGGGATCTGCGAATTTGGTACTTAGGAATTCAAGGATTCAATCAAGAATTCGTTAGAAGAATTTCGTAGACTCTAGAATTCGTAAGAGGCAACTTTACGAATTTCACACTTTGGGAAAATCTGACAATGAAACTCAGAATTCGTATAGCACTGTAAGATCAAGAATTCGTATAAACTTTGATTTCTTGAAAATTTTCTAAGTGTTCATAAGAACATCAAGAACACATTCAAATCTTCAAGTCAAACCCAAATTCAAAAATTCGAAATTTGAAGTTTTAACCTTAGAAATTTGTTCTGTTGGAATCGATTCATGATTATAAAAGATTTTTGTTCTATAAACCTTAGATTTTAACATTATTAATTCTTAATCTTGATTTTTATCAAGTATATCCAAAACCCAGATTCAAGAACACCAAAAGTCAGTTTTAACAAATCAATCCAAGAATAACAAAATTAGGTCAAAATAATGATTGGAAATGGGTCGATTTCAGTATATTAATGGTCCTATAGTTCGAAATTCCACTTAGAAACATTATCAAGATGAAAATAGATAAGAAAAAAATATTCAAAGACTTATACGAGTTCTTCGATCAGAACAGTTCCATTCGAATCGACAAACCCTAAATCTAAGTCCAGATTAGGTATCCCTGCAACAATCAAACAACAAGACGATATGAACAATAAAAAACATAAAAAAGAAACATATAGACACCTTTTACTCAACGAATCGAAGAAATCAAAGAAGAAAACTCGAGAAGTCGTAAGCAAGGTGTTAATCATAAAATCCCAACATCAGTCAAGCAATTACTCAAATATGATTCAAGAACTAGAGAGAGAAAGTAGATCTTCAATAACCACAAGTCTGAATATTACAATGACGTACTTACAATCCTTCCAAAGCCACAAGGCTAAAAGCCTATTTAAACCACAAGATTAACAAAGACTTAACTACTAAGGAAACTAATACAGCTTTGACTATCTATTACAAAGACAATGTTGACTTTTACATCTTTGACTTTCCTATTAAATCTTGGATACAATATTTAGACTTAACAATCTCCCCCTTTGTATTCAAGATTTAATAAAAATTTGATACAGATCTTCAGCTCTTGATTCTTCAGCTTTTGTCTCTTTAACTTTGAACATTGAAGCTTTTACAGTCTTTACTCATTCAGACTTTGAAGAATCTTGAAAAGTCTTTTGCACATTGAAGCTTTTAAAGTCAACATGCCTTGAACGCGAAACTGAATTCTTGAATCTTTTTGAAAAACATTGACAACTTTGTAATAACTTTGATGAAACTTTGATCTTGTATCTTCATCTCTTGTGATCTCTGGACTGTCTTCTGAAAAACAAACTTTCACAAAACATCTTGATTTAACTTTGAACAAACTTTCTTCAGAGTTTTTTTGACTTTTGAAATAGCGGAAGCATTTTTCACTTTTGACAACACTTCATGTTATTGAAATTGAATCTTTGTAAATGTCTCCCCCTTTTTGATGATTGTGAGCATCATGATCATCAAAACATCTTCAATTTCGACACAGTCTTTGATCACCCCTTTTTAACAATCTCCCCTTTCAATGATAATTTGACAGTCGCCGCTCTTTGATCTGAATAGCCGTCAATTCATAAAAAAGTATATATCCGAATCTTTTCAAATTCAGACATAATGAACGAGGTAACCCTGAATCAACAAATGAAACAGTTAGGAATGCCTGCCAGTAACACAAAGTTATTGTGTACAATGAATGTACAATTCAAGGAGATGGCTTGATGATGACTCCCCAGGACTTCCATTCAATCATTGAAAAACACAAGGTTTATCTATGAATGTTCTGACAGAAAAAAAAAAATGTGTGCTCGTGCTTGTGTATGAAAGAATTTAGCACAATGATTGTGTTTCATAAGGCTCAAAATGTGTAAACTGTTGAGACAGCAACAGATATTACACGGACTCAATGTGCATGAAAGAGGTGCGAAGGTGGGGCAAAATCTAAATCTTTCGAGTGAAGATTAGATAGCATATATGTTGCGTCCCCAAAGAAAATGAAACATTTCTTTGTTAAGAAAGAAATGAGTGGTTGGTGGGGTAAATGCAAGAGTTGGCATGGGCTCACTGCCTGTTTCAATGATGGTCACCAAAGAATGTGAACCAATCAGTAGATGTGGCTGCCCGGCTCAGAAAGTGGTAGGTGCAGAGTTCTGATATTCTTTTAACTCTGATCTCACACCCTCTTTCTTTTTAACATTATGCTCACTTCTAACCAACCTCTCTTTTCCATTTTTCCGCTCCACGCAATGAGAAAAACTCAACCGAATGAGTTATCTCCCCCACTCTTTGATTTATGACCCCTAACCCCTCAATCACTCTAGAATAACTTCCTGGGTAGGAAACACTGGTTTACGTGAATCCATGGAAGTTCTGTTTAAGCTCACACATGAATCCCATGTAAGTCCTAAAAAGCATGGTTACTCAACAATTTAACTGAGCAGTTAAGCACAAAGAATTATGATAACATCGTCAAAATGTATGCTCATGAGATTTAAGCAATTGAACTTTGAAGATTTCTCAAAACAATGATATTGAATGAATGAAATGAAATCAAGAGAATTGTTTTGAGAATTTGACAATGTATCAATCAGATCAAACGAAATGGGTAGGGTATCAAAGAACTGGATATTTTGTTTATATGAACAAATATAAACAACTTAGCAATAAAGGCACAAATTTGAAAAAAAAATATGAATGATGCTCATCAACATTGAAATCAAACGGGTGTATTACCATCGAAAAATTTGTTTGTTTAGAGACATGGTAATAACATATTCAAATAAAATACTGAACCGGTGTGTATGAATACTTTACAGTATATGGACAAGATATACACAAGTATTAATCTTTGGAAACACACGGTCAGTTAAACATTAAAGCTCAAAAATTGAAACATTTAAAACACACTTCTAAATTCATAAAATCTTTTGAGAACCAGAAGTGGTTTGAACATTTAAGAAACGGTTTTTCACGTTCGAAAGTTGTTCTTCTTTCAAACAATCAGAGATCTAGGATCAGAAGGTATTTACCTTTTCAGCTCCCCCTCAAATCATGGCAAAATGATTTAGGTCATTTAAGCTCCCCCTGGATATTAGCATAATATCCTACTTTGATCATTGAAAAACGGGTCCTGATCTGTCATGTGATCAGAAGCCACTTTATTCACATCATTTATTCAAAAATAAAATGACAGAAAGCAGTAAAACAGTTTTATAGAATGAGTTCTTATCTGAAATAACTAGAAGTCATCACCTTTACTCCCCCTTAAATTAGGCATCTGAAATATGTCAGTTAAAACAGGATAGAGATCAGACATTCCCTTTTGAATTGTAGACCATCATATCAGTAAAATCTATCAGTGAAAAAGTACAGGATATAGATCAGATCAATTCTCTTGGGATGTAGACCATCATATCCATTAGATGCTAAAACATGAGTAAGGTCTTTTGATCGCTGAGGTTCGAGTCCTAAACTGTTGTGTTTAGAAGTCAAACTCCGTTGAAGAACGGGTCCAAAGCTGTGTACTTAGAAGCCATAGTCTTTTATCTTTGAAGACCGAGTTTTGAACTGCTTTGTTCAAAAGCCTTTGTTCTCTTACTCCCCCTTGGCTTGAGGTACCTGCAACACAGAATCAGTTTTCTTCTTTGGTACCCACTGGTATTTGAGTCCAGAAATGTTAGTTGCAGTTCGTGTGGGGGTAACCGAGTAAAAACTATACCAGAAATGATCACTAGTCTTGTGGATATGATCATGTGTACAACAGTAAGAACAATAAAATTTATTACCTGAAAACCTGAATAATTGATCTCTTGCGTATATATGGTCAGGTTTACCTTTATGCTCTTTGTTCTTCTTTGCGCTGTGTGTATGTACACATGATTTCTTCTCTTTCAGCTCATCTGACATCTCATCTTTAACTGGTTTCTTCTGCCAGACCAGTTTCTCTTTCTTCTAATTTCTTCTTCTTGGATATGTACCTGAACCATCTAAATATCCATCATAGAAAAAGTTAGTTCGATGAATCTGATCAAAATATTTAATTGACCTTTGTGAAGAGACAGATTTATGATTTGATCTTGAGGCAGACTTCTCAAGCTCTTTGATCTTTGAAGCAAAGTTGTCTCTTTCTTTCACAAGCTGGTCAATCTTCTTCGAGAATTCAGACTTTGTTTTCTGCTCTTTTAGTACATTAGCAGATAGTTCAGATAACTTTGAAGTCAGTCTTTGGATTTCAGTCTCAAAGATTGATCGTTCTTCTTCAAATCCTTTCTCTGAATCATATCTCTGGCCGGATAGTTTCTTAAAGAATCCCACGTTCTTTTGTTCTATGGCCTTCTTTTCTTGAGCAAACTTCTCTCTTTCCAAAATAAGTACTTTCTCAAAATCGGAAATTTGTTGAGAAAGTTTAATGCATTTAAGATCAACTATCTTCTTTTCTTCAAAACACTTTCTTGAGAAATCTGAGAACTTCTTTGAAAAACTTTTCTTTTCAGTATCAAAATCAGCTTTATTTTCAGCAAGGTGTTGTTCTAAATCAGATATATTCTTTCTAAGCTCAGCGTTCTCAGATTCCAATCTCGTTATCTTCTCATCATTCAGCCCAGAAGATCTTTTCATAAGATCTTCATTGATTTTCTTTAAAGAACATATTTCTTCTTTCAGTATGATAATTTCAGCAAAATACTCTTTGACTTTTGTAAGTGAAAGTCAACTTCATATCCCAGATTAACTTTCTCTAATTCCAACTTTCTATTCTTCTCTTCAAGATCTGTAAAAATTCCCATGGTTAATGAGTAATCAGCTTAATATGAATGATCGTTCCAAACTGTATATCAGAAAATCAAAAAACAGGTCAAATTGAAATCTAGCACAAAATTTAAAAATTTAACACTTGTTATGCGCTAACAGATGGTGGCGCAAGATTGAATTTTGCGTGAAGTGTAGGTACCACAAACCAATCTTCTCGTGATCAGCGTGAGACGCAAAGTACGGTTCTCGTGACCCGTGGAAGACGCAAAGTAGGATTTACGTGACCCACTGAAGACGCAAAGTGAGACTTTGCTTGATAGCCTTGAAGCGCAAAGTGAACTTTGCGTGATAGTCTTGAAGCGCAAAGTGAAGTTCTCTTGATCCTCGTATGGCACAAAGTAATCTTGTGTGAGACGTTGCTTTGCGTGAACAGCTAGATACGCAAACAATACTTTTCATGATAAGAGCAAAACGCAAAGTAGATTTGCGTGAGCTATAGGATGCGCAAACTATGCTTTGCGTGATAAGCTAAAGACGCAAACTGTAATTCTCCTTAAAGCCCGGATAAGTTCGTGCAAATGTTGATGAACTTCGCGCAAATCAAAGATGAACTCGCGCAAATCGTGTATCTAGTGTAAACTTGTATCTGACTTGCACATTTCGATCCAAATCGATTCAAATCTGCAAAATTGATCTCAAGAACTTATCAGAATCTTCAAAAAACACTACGAAACACAAATTTACTATTAAATTTCGATTAAAAACAACAATTCACACGATTTCGTTTAAGAACAGTGTACGAGCAAATATTTCAAGAAAAGTTCAAAAATCGAAAATTGAGATCGAATTAGTTAGAATCACAAGATGTAATCAATACACGAATCAATCCTAAACACAAATCGAATCCAATGAATCCATTTTCTTGCACTAAAAACGATTTTTTCACACAAATTTCGGATGAACAGAGAAAAACACGAGTTCTTGAAAAAATTTCAGAAAATCAAATTTTCGATCTAAAACTCCAGATTTCAATTCAAACTTTGATCAAATCATTTCTGAAAAGTTTGGTTCAGCTCTGATACCAATTGTTAATCATAAAATCCCAAAATCAATCAAGCAATTACTCAAATATGATCAAGAACTAGAGAGAGAAAGTAGATCTTCAATAACCACAAGTCTGAATATTACAATGACGTACTTACAATCCTTCCAAAGCCACAAGGCTAAAATCCTATTTAAACCACAAGATTAACAAAGACTTAACTACTAAGGAAACTAATACAGCTTTGACTATCTATTACAAAGACAATGTTGACTTTTACATCTTTGACTTTCCTATTAAATCTTGGATACAATATTTAGACTTAACACAAGGGTTTAAGAGAATTTGTGCTCTGAAAAATCTGTAAACTGAACGATATGCGAAAAGTGAGGTTTTCGTAGAAACAACCCTATTTATACTCAAGAATGAGGATGACACGTGGCACGATCTGATTTGACCATCACTTTTAGCAGATGAGACTCGTGCGAATTGTCTTTGAAAAAAAATAAGACAGAGTGTGTGAGAATTCGCAAGATACAAGTTCGCGAATTATGTGCAAAACTTCAAATTCGTATCACACTGATTTACGAATTCTCAATAATTCGTATCACACACATCTGCGAATTCCTCAAATTTCGCATGTGTGTGTTATGCGAATTCTTAACTTAGCATAATTTCCAGCTTTTGAAAAACATTCTAAATGAGGAAAATTGCTAAATTTAGAAACCTTTTTTTAAAATATGACAAAAATAGAAACTTTCCATAAATGGAAATTTCCCAAAAATGACATTTTTCATTCATTTTAATTCCAAAAATAAGTTACACACACTACACACTTACAACCCTTTTCAGATATAATCTATAAGCTCCCCCATGACTTAATGTCTATTTCTTCTGTTCCTTGACATGATGTATTTGTCTGTTTGATTTTTGCTGGGCTCCCCCTTAACATTGTATGGAACTTGTGAACACTTGTACAGATATTCTCCCCCTTCATATCTGCATACAGATAAAATATAACAATTAAGAACAATTTCTCTTTTCTTATACAAACTTCCTCAATATAAGATATAACAATTAAGCTTAAAACTTCCTGGTATGATTTGATATTCAAGTTCTTCAGTATCTTGACATTGAAGTTTGAGTCCTAGACTGCTTTGTCTAGAAATCATAGTCCTTGTACATTGAAGATTGGGTCCTAAACTGTTGTGTTTAGAAGCCATTGCTCTACTCACTCCTTCTTGAGTGGAGATTCTTGCATCACAGGTTGTGCAGGTTTTGGTACCCAAATAAGTTTGGGTCCATTATGGTTAGTATATGGAAGTTTCATTGAGTGGTTTCCACCTCTGTGATAAGCAGTATCATTAAACTTCTTATTAGAAAAATACCTTTTTGTGAACATGTGCTTTATGAACAAAATCATTACTAAAGCAGTATGAACAACAAAGTTTTCTTTTTGCTAACCTGATTAGATGTTGGTTTGACTTGATAACATCAGGTGTAAAAGTTTTACCTTTTTGAGCTATGTTCATCTTTTTCAGTTCAGCTTCTGCAAATGATTTTTGGTATTTGACTGACAATGGAGAACCTTTGACAATCCAAATCATCTTCTCTTTCTTGGAAGCATTGAATCCAGAAGCATATCTATTAACAGATTTGACATAGAATGGACTAGAAGGTTTAACCTGATATGTTTTCAAGTTTTCAGATTTAACATTTTGTTTCTTGAAAATCATTTTTTGAAACAAGCTATTTACTGATTCAAAAGAGCAAACTGATTCACTTGTATCATTATCATAAGAAGATAATACATGTGTGTCAGATGCTAACTTGTCAGATAAATCAGTATTAGCCACTTCAAGTTGACTGATCTTGTCATTCAACTTGGCTTTTTCATTATAAAGTTTGTCAAATTTGCTTTGCAATTCTGTTATTCCCTATTTTCAAGTTCTAATCACTAACAAACAATCAAGATGAGAATTCAAAATCATATGTCATTGATTCATTCATCAAGATTACAAACTTACAACTTTATCTCTCTACTTTCTCACACTAGAATAGTATTCAACTTTATCTGAATCACAATCTTACGTACTCACTAAATTCACAAAGACAAGAAAGGTATTTATACCCACAACAAATACAAAGAAACAAAATACAATTACATTGACTTTGAATTTATTAACAAAAGACTTTGACTTTAAGTGAGAGTTGACTTTTAGCCTTTGACTTCTTGACTTTTGATCTTTAATCTTTATGATCTTGAATCCAACAAATATGTACTCTAACAATCTCCCCCTTTGGATCAAGATCATTACTAAAAGATTTAGCAATGCAATCTTCTCTCTTTAAGCTCGATTTGATTAAGCTCCCCCTTTGAACAATCTTTATCTTCTCTTGTAATCTCCCCTTTTATACAAATATGATTTACAATCTCAAAGAATCAACATTCTCCCCCTTAACACAATGAAATTCCTCTTTAATAAGCTTTGTCTTCAAAAACATTCAGCAATCTTCTAAACATCTGATCTTTAAACAAAGTAGCGTTCTCTCCCAAACGTTGTAACCAAACCTCTTTCAGACACCAATCTGATTGCTTCAGCAAATTATCTTCAACAAACAAATTATCTTCAACAAACTGAAATCTTTGAACTCTTTTCATCTTTGAACAATAATCTTCCTTTAACAATCAATTCTTGGACATTTTCTCTCAACTTTAACATATCTGACTCAAACATTTCTTTAACTCTTCTCCCCCTTTTTGATGATTAGAGCATCAATATCATCAAAACTTTCTCCAAGAAATGTCTGTGACCAATCCGATCTGTCAAGAGCCTCTGATTCATTGATCCGTAACCAAGATATTCATCTATATCTTTTCAAATCCAGACAAAGTAAGAAAGGTAACTCCTGAATCAACAAATGAATCAGTTAATATGCCTGTCAGTAACACAAAGTCACCGTGTGTAATGAATACACATAGGAAAGGAGCTTTTTGATGTTCACTCCCCCAGGGCTTCCATCCAATCATCAAAACACCACAAAGGCATTTTCTATGAATGTTATGACAAGAAAACATATTTCTTGTGTGCTCGTGCAAGTGTAGAAAGAATTAAGCACGAATAATTGCTTTTTAAGGCTCAACATAGTGTAAACCACTGAGACAACAGTAGCTAAACACAGACTCAATGTGCATGATTGAAGTGCGAAGGTGGGGCAGACTTCCTTCTTTTTCAATATCTAGATTTTCCAAATGAAAATCAGATAGCATATGTGCTGCGTCCCCAGAAAAATATGAAACATTTTCTTTTTGAGAAGAAAATGAGTGGTTGGTGGGGTTTAAGCAAGAGTTGGCATGGGCTAGTTTCCTGTTTCAATAATGTTCACCAAGAATTGTGAAACATTAGTAATGTGGTTGCCCGACTCAGAAAGTAGATGGTGCAGAGTTTAATATTCTTTTACTCTAATCTCACACTCTCTTTCTTTTAATTATATAAGCTCACATCTAACCAAACTTTCATTTCCATTTTACCTCATCACACATCCCACACTCATTTCTTTTAGACTCCTCACACTCAATCACTAAAGGATTAACTTCTTGGGTAGAAATCACTAGTTAACGTGATTTCATAGAAGTTCATTGAATTCCTAGCACAAAGAACCCATGTATGATCCTAAAAGAACGTGTTGCTCATAATGATTTAACGTTATCAGGTAAAGCTCATATACAAATGTCAGATGTAAATATGCTCAGAGATATAATCATGAAGATATGAGCATTTTTAGACAATAACGTATTTTCAAACAAGTATATTGAATGAATGAACATAAATGCAAAAGACTTGTTTGAAAATCTGACATTGTATGAAAATGATCAGAAATGAATGATATAACAATTAAAGCTTATGGTTAAGAATAATGGATATTGTCTATATGAACCAAAATATAGACATTCTGGAAATGAATGCTTCGAAAAGAAATGACGCTCAAATTTCTTTGAATACAAGCGGGGTGTCTTACCATCGAAATTATATTTCAATATGAGACATGGTAAGAACAATTTGAACAAAAATCAAACCAATGTGTGTGAATACTTGAAAGTATATAGAAAAGACAATACACAAGTATTTATCTTTGGAAACACACGGTTTATTAATCATTGAAGCTTAGAATGAAAAATGAAAACATTTAAAATCACACTTCCAATTCATGAAATCTGTTTAAGAATCGGAAAGTGGTTTGAACATTGAAGAAAATGTTTTCTTATGATTGAAAGTTGTCCTTCTTTCAACCATATATGAGATTAAGATAAGAAATTAACCTTTTGAGTACAGTCTTTAATCTCACGAAGTCAGCTGAAGTCATAAAAATATGATCGTGTCAGCTTCTCTCATCCTGCATAAGTCTCAAAGTCTAGTCAAAGCAAATTTATTCACAAATTTATTTGAAAAATAAAAGACATAAAGCAGTAAAACGATTAAAGTACGAGTTCTGATCTAAAATAATCAAAAATCATAATCCTTTTACTCCCCCTGAAAATATGCATCTGTAGTTTATCAGTGATAAAGCACATGATAGAGATCTACAACTCCATTTGAAGTGTAGTTCATCATATCTTCCGAATACATATTTCCAGAAAAATTTATGTACTCCCCCTTGAAGGTTGATTTCCTCTTCTGAGTATCTTAGTACAATCTCTTATCAGCCCGGGAGTATCATTGCTTTTGATCTTTGAAGTACGAGTCCTAAACTGTTGTGTTTATAAGTCAAACTCCGTTGAAGTACGGGTTCTAAGCTGATGTACTTAGAAGACTTGGTTCTCTTACTCCCCCTCAACAATAGATGCCTGCAACACATAAACAGTCTTTGGCTTTGGTACCCACTGGTATTTGGGTCCATAATTGTTAGATGAAGTTCTTATGGGAGTAACGGAATAAGAACCATACCAGTAATGATCACTAGCTTTATGAACAAAATCATAAGTACGACAGTAAGAACAATACCTCTTTTTAGATAACCTGATCAATTGATCTCTCGAATAAGCAAGATCAGGTTTTCCTTTCAGCACTTTGTTCTTCTTGGATGTTGATGCATGTACAAATGATTTGTTACTTTTCTTCTCTTCCTTCTTTCCTTTCTTTTCTTCCTTCTTCTCATCATTCTTCTCATCTTCAACTGGTTTTACTCTCCATACCAGCTGTTCTTCTTCATATCTTCTTCTACTCCTTCTTCTTTGTGTATTTGAACCATCTACATTTTGATCATAGAAAATATTAGTAGTACGAATCTGATCAAATGAATTAACTAACCTTCTTGAAGAAACAGTTTTCAGATGTGAGCTTGAGGCTGTCTTTTTGAAGTCAGCTGAATTATTTCTAGGTGTGTGGATTTGTGACTCTGGAGGCGTTTGCTCAGTCACCACCACCTTTGAAACAATCTTTTCAAGCTCTTTAATCTTTAAAGATAGATTGTTCTTTTCTTTGATGTGCAAGTCAATATATTTCTTGAATTCAAACTTCGCTTTTTGATCTTTCAATGCAGTTTTAGATAGCTCAGATAGCTTCTCAGTAAGCTTCTTGATCTCAGCTTCAAACAAGCTTCTTTCTTCCTCAAAGCCCATTTCAGCATTTGTCCTCTGACCAGATATCTCTTTGAATATCCCAACATTCTTTTGCTCTACTAACTTCTTCTCTTTGGCAAAATTTTCCCTTTCCAGAATGATTACTTTCTCAAAATCAGAGATTTGTTGAGAAAGCTTAATGCATTTAAGCTCAACCTTCTCCTTTTCGTCAGCACATTTTCTGGAAAACTTGGAAAATTTCTTAGCAAACTCTTTCTTTTCTTTCTCAAAAACTGATCTCTCTTCAATAATTTGTAGTTCTAATTCAAAGATATTCTTTTCATTAGCACACTCTGTTTGCTGAAACTTGACAATGTGATCTTGTAATTCTGAGATCTTGTTCTTTAACTCAGTGTTTTTAGCTTCCAAAAACAATACCTTTTCTTCATTAATCCCAGAAGTCTGTTTCAGAAGATCTTCATTAATAGTCTTTAAAGCACTAACTTCTTCTCTCAGTATCTTCCTTTCATCATTGTATCTCTTTGATCTCTTTGAGTAGTAGTCAACTGAGGAAGCAAGATTTTTGTTTTCTAATTTAAGCTTTTCAATCTTCTTTTCATCATCATCAGAAGAATATCCCATCTTGAAGTATCTGTTACAAAAAGAACTTGACAAAAATGATCGTTAATCCAATATGAAATCACAAGAATACAGAAAAACTTGAAATAAAAATTCAGAGATTTTGATCCCAAAAAGAACTATGTCCCCCTCCGCAGACTTATCACGGGGGTCCCGCTAGAGAAAAAAATTTCACTATTAAAGGGAACATTACAGTTTTAAAATTTTCTCAGAAAAAAATTCTAAGTATGAAAACTCGCAAATCACTGTGGAACTCGCAGAAGCTCAAAACTCGCAGAACACTGAAACTCGCAGATTGATGAAACTCGTAAGTCGCTGAAACTCGCAAGTCGCTGAAACTCGCAAGATACTATTCACTGATAAACACGTAGATAGAGACGTACGCGTTTGAGAAACTCGCTAGTCACTACTAGCGCGTTTTGATAAAACTCGCAGATCAACCAAACTCGCAGATCACTTATTCTGGATCAAACTCGCACCCTTCGATTAGCGCGTTTGTAGAACTCGCTAACCACTATGTGTGCGTTCTGGTCCTTAGAAAATTTTCCAACTTTTCCAAACTCGCAGACTTCGATCAGCGAGTTTCTAGAACTCGCTAACAATGCCTTGCGCATTTTGACCAACACTGATGTTCTTTAGCTTGCGCGTTCTAACGAAGAACTTGCGCGTTTTGTAGATCTAGCGCGTTTTGCAGATCTAGCGCGTTCTTCAGAAATCCGTGCGTGTTTTCACTTTTTCACCGAAATTCAACTCAAATCTTCTTCAATTGAATCAAAACTTTGCAGAACTTCTCAAAAACAACTTTAGTACAGAATACAATTCACGAATTACAAAGTCAAACACTCAAAAATACAATTTGATCTATTAAACAGTGCTCAAAAACTCGTGACATAAAACTCAACAAAATCCAAGAATTTGTGAAAAATTACAGTGCATTTTGTGACATTATCTATACAAAATCAAACTATAACATTCAACTATCATAATCTGATCAAATACAACACCTAATTCGCACTAAAACTCGAAATTTGATTCTCGCTCAAGAACATAGTGTCGAACTTTCTGAAATTTCTTGAATTCGATTTGGATCTGCTTTGATACCAATTGTTATTCCCTATTTTCAAGTTCTAATCACTAACAAACAATCAAGATGAGAATTCGAAATCATATGTCATTGATTCATTCATCAAGATTACAAACTTACAACTTTCTCTCTCTACTTTCTCACACTAGAATAATATTCAATGAACTCTTCTCTAATATGCTATCTCAATCACAATCTGAATCACAATCTTACGTACTCACTGAATTCACAAAGACAAGAAAGGTATTTATACCCACAACAAATACAAAGAAACAAAATACAATTACATTGACTTTGAATTTATTAACAAAAGACTTTGACTTTAAGAGAGAGTTGACTTTTAGCCTTTGACTTCTTGACTTTTGATCATCAATCTTTATGATCTTGAATCCAACAAATATGTGCTCTAACAAATTCAGATTTAGTCTTCTGTCCCATTTGTATATATGTTAATAAGACAGTAATCTTGTCAGTAAGTTTAGAAATCTCAGATTCAAAATATTTTCTTTCAGTTTCAAACTCTTTCTCCAAGTTCTGATTTTTATCAGAAATCTCTATGAATAATAAAGTGTTTTTCTTTTCAGAACTTTTCTTTTCTCTTTCAAAGGCATCTCTTTCAGTAATGACTATTTTTCAAAATCAGAAACTTGTTTAGAAAGCTTTGTACATCTGAATTCTAACTCTTTCTTTTCTGATTCAGCTTTCCTTGAAAGTTCAGATAATTTCATATTGAAGGTTTTCTCAAGTTCAGCTTTCTCTTTCTTGAACCTTTCATCAACTTTCTTTAGCCATTCTTTTCCTTTGGATTCATAAGTTGATACTTGTGTCTCAGCTTTAGTGAGTTTAACATTCAGGTCATCAATTTGAGCTTTCAGCTTTGAATTTTGACTCTTAAGTTTCTCATTCTCAGCTTCTATTTTTGGAATCTCTGGCATGTATGACAATGCACATTCCCTGTTAGTAAGACATAAATTTCCCTTCTCATCAGTATAAGGCATGATTAGTTTCTATGAACAATGATGCTTGAAATGATCTTTTATCAGAAAAACAGAAAACTTAAAATGAAAAATAAGGTAAGAATTCGTAAGCTACTCACAATGTACAATTTTGCAAGAAATAATTCGTATCACACAATTCGCAAGGCAAACAATTCGCAAGACACACACAGAGAAATTTACAAGTGTAGAATTTGTAAGAAAACAATTCATATAAAAGGATATATGAAAGGATACGAATTGTGAGCTTTTTGCAAGAAGGCTTATGCGAATTTGAAACTTTTCGCAAGAACACTTATGCGAATTCTAATAATTCGTATAAGACACAGGTACGAATTCTTCAGAATTCCTATATCTCACACTTGCGAATCCTTGGCTTTTCGTATGATCACTTGTGCGAATTCCTTCCTTAACAATTTTTCTTCTCAGTGATTTGCGAATTCTTTCCTTAAGAAATGTTAAGATCAACAAATCTACGAATTTCTTTGATCTGCGAGTTCTACTTGCAAGTTCTTCATGGATTCTGCGAATTCTTTAGATCTCATCAATATTTTCAACTTTTTCACTTGAAATCCACCCAAAATTTGATGTTTGTCTCTGAAACTTTGTACGATTACTCTCTATAGCATCGTAAATAACCCTACGAAGTGAATTTTTACAAGTATAACAATTGACATTGTAATTGATCCTGGACAGTTCGCGATAGAAAACTTTTCAAAAATGTAAAGATTAATCCAATTCAATCAATCTATAGATCAATTGAGTAGACAAACAAAACATGGATTGATCTCCCACATCAAACGAACACTGTAGTAACAAATTCACATTAAAAACATCATGAAATCAAAATTTTGATTTCAATAGAACAATAACTTTCTAAAAATGGAATATGTCGATCTTTCTTCTTCAAATCCAACTCTTTCTGAAATTTCTGATTAAGCTCTGATACCAATTGTGATCCCAAAAATCAAGCAATCATGTTTAATCATGCACAAAAGAATTAACAATCAAAAGAATAAGATGAGAGAATTTGAATCACAAGATTTCGTATTCATATGTCTCACAGAAGCTATTACATGAATGACTCATTGTACTTACACAAAACAAGACAACGATGCATTATATAGGGTCAAACAAAGACTTGACCTCTACACAAGCAACATGAAAAAGACAACACAATTATACACAAAGACTTAACCAAATTGACTCAAAACTTTAACTCTAACAGTTTCAAATGAGTATATTTACCAGCCACAAATAGAAAATCAAAGTTATATAAAGCTGGCTGTTTTCTGATTGCTTTCTTTAAGTAGTGGGGGTTATCATAACCGAGTCCTCACTTCTATTTAAAATCAACTTCCTCATTGGGTGTATTTAAGAAAATGGTTTGATATGTTTGTCCTCTTGCATACAGTTTGGCTTCCAAACCATTTACCTTTTTCTCTAAGCTCTTGTTTTCAACCTGCAATTTTTGAGCTTTTAGTACACATTCTTGCTTTTCAAGATCAAACTTTGAAAGCTTAGTAACAAATTCAAAAATCTTACTTTGAAAACAATCTTTTTGCAGTTTAAAATCAAAAGCAGCTTTGTTTAGAGAGTCAATCAAGCTTTTGTTCCGAACAAGTTCCTTGTTGAGTTCAAAAATCTTTTGACTTTTCTTTGCAACTCAACTCTTTTCCTATTTCAGTTTAGATTGAAGATCTTGAAGTTCGATCATCATGGCTTCCATTTTAGTTATAAAATCATTTTCAGAAAAATTAAGTACCTCATCAGATGTCTCTTCATCAGATTCGTCAAACTTCAATTCTTTGCCCATTAAGCACATGTGTATTGTCTGTTCTTTTTCATCCTCGTCTGAATGGTCCAGCCAGAACTCGTCTTCAACCATTAGTGCCTTTTCGACTTCTTTCTGTTTAGCCAACATCATCTTCTGCTTGTAGTAGTCTGAATTTCTGACTGTAGGCTTCCGACAGTCCTTGGCATAGTGACCAACCTTCCCGCAGTTGTAGCGCTTAATCAGATCATTTGTGTTCTTCTCATCCCCATAATCATTCGCATATCTCTTCTTCTCCTCAGTCTTTCTATCTCCAAACTTCTTCTCCTTATACGTTCTTCCTTCCACCGGTTCTCTGTGCTCATGATTCTTCGAGCCTGACGAATATCTCTGAGAGTTTTAACCCGACTTCTTGTAGAACTTCTTTTGAAATGCTCGGGTCAATAGCAACATGGTTTGCTTGAGATTTTCGCCATCATCACTGTCAGAGTCTGAATTAGCAGAATCATTTGAGCTTGGGAGCACAATTTTCTTCTTTTCTTTCTTCACCTTTTCTTTCTGACCATCCACCAAAGCTATCGGATCAACAGTTGATAATGTCCCAATTTAATCAAGTTCTTACCAAATTAACAATCACAAACAAGATGACAATTAGATTGATTACTCAACATGTTTCAATTCTGATTTCAATTCAACTCGTACAAGACTTTCTCTCTCTAACTTTCTCTTTCTAAAACTCTGTGAATACTTTGTTACACGAAATACTAACACAACTAGCTACAAGTCTATTAAAGGAAAAACTAAACTATACGCTTAACACAAAGAAAACTACAACATTGACTTTGACTTTTATATGAGAGTTGACTTTCAGCTTTGACTTTCTTGAACTTTGACCTTCAGTCTTCTATGATCTTGCATCCAACACATTTATGCTCTAACAATCTAATTTGTACAATCTTCTCTTTCTTTGATAAAAACTATCTTCAAAACTTTCAGCAATCTTCCCAAAGTCTGTTCTTCAAAAGTAGTAGCATTCTCCCCAAGGTTGGTATAAACCTCTTTCAGACACTGGAAAGAAATTATCTTCAGTTTCAGCTCGATTTGCTTAAGCAAACTTATCTTCAAAGAAAATTTCAAGAAAATCAGCTCATCTTCAGAAATCTTTGAACTTTCTATTTCAGCTTTCAATAATCTTTCTCAAACCAACAAATTCTTGAACATTTTGCCATAACTTTCTTGATCTACTCCCCATCTATAACATTTCTGAATCATACATTTCTTGAACTTTTCTCACACAACTAATCACAAACTTTTGATTTCAGACATTTCGTAAACTTTATCTTCTCCCCCTTTTTGATGATTGCGGCATCGAGATCATTAAAACTTTCAATAAGAAATGTCTTTGATAATCTTAACTAACCATTGAACTTTGAACACAAGAGCCTCTAATTCTCCGTCGATCCAAAAAGATAATCATCTGAATATTTGCAAAGTCACAAAGTCACTGTGTAACGAATACACATTGGAAAGGAGCTTTTGTGATGTTCACTCCCCTAGGTCTTCCATTCAATCATAGAAACATCACAAAGATATTTCTATGAACATTATGACAAGAAAAACAAATTTCCTTGTGTGTTCGTGCAAATGTTAGAAAGAATTAAGCACATGATGATTGCTTTGTATAAGGCACAAAATTGTGTAAACCATTGAGACAACAATAGTTAAACACATACTCGATTGTGCATGATCGAAGTACGAAGGTGGGGCAGACTTCCTTCTTTTTCAATATCCAGATTTTCCAAATGAAAACCAGATAGCATATGTGATGCGTCCCCTTGAAATATGAAACATTTTCTTATTGAGAAGAAAATGAATAGTTGGAGGGGTTTTTATCAAGAGTTGGCATGGGCTAGTTGCCAGTTTTAATGATGTTCACGAAGAATTGTGAAACACCAGCAATGTAGTTGCCCGACTCAAAAAAAGTTGGTGTAGAGTTTGATATTATTTTACTCTAATCTCTCACCCTCATTATTTTAATCATTGAGCTCAGATCTAACCAAACTCTCATTTACATTTTACCTCTTCACTCAACCTACACTCAATATTTGACTCTTCACACATTCAATCACTCAAGGATGAACTTCTTGGGTAGGAAACACTGGTTAACGTGAACCCATAGAGGTTTCATTGAAGCTCACAGAAAGAACCTATGTTGTCCTAAAAGAACATGTTGCTCAAATGGTTTAACTATATCAGTTAAAGCACAAGATATACAAGTCAGATGAATGTATACTCAGAAATGTAATCATGAAGATTTGATCATTTTAAACATTGAATATATTTCAAAACAAGTATATTGAATGAATGAAATGAATAAAAGAAACTTGTATGAAAATCTGACATTGTATGAAAAAGATCAAAATCGAAATGATTTATCAATGAAGGCTTAGGTCAGCAAAAATTGGAATTTGTCTATACGATTCAAGATATAGACATTCTTGAAAGAACGTTTAGAAATGAAATCAACACTCAAAATTCTTTGAAGTTCAATTGGGGTGTCTTACCATCGAAAATTTTGTTTCAATTTAGAGACATGGTAAGAACAAAATCAACAAAATATTAAACCGGTGTGTGTGAATACTTGAAAGTATATGGAAAAGATAATACGCAAGTATTAATCTTTGGAAACACACGGTTTATAAACATGTAAGCACAATTAATCATGAAAACATTTAAAATCACACTTCTATATCCATGGAATCATTTATGAATCAGAAGTGGTTTGAACATTTTAAAAACATATTTTCATACCTGAAAGTTGTCCTTCTTTCAGATATATATGAGATTAAGATTAAAAATAAACCATTTCGTCCAGTTTTAAATCTTATTAAGTCAAGCTGTAAGTCATATAAGATATGATCTTGTAAGCATCTTCTCAATCTGCAACAGTCACAAAGTCGTTAAAGTGCAAAATTTATTCACAATTTTATTGAAAAATAAAAGACATAAAGCAGTAAAACATTGAATGTACGAGTTCTGATCTGAAGTAATCAGAAGTCATAATTCATACTCTTTTAACTCTAACTCCCCCTACATTTATGCATCAGAAAATCATCAGTGATTAGCATAATCAAAATTCATAAACTCCCCCTCAAATATATGTAGATCATCTTTTCATCTTCTCTCACTCCCCCTGAAATCATTTTAAAGGATCATGATGATAAGTTACAATATTTCCATTTTACGCTTTCTTTATAATCATGATATAAACTCTTGAACTCACTAGGCGTTAAGCCTAACCTTTTTATTTGTCGGCATGTGCTTCAGGTCCAGATGGGGGTTTGGTCCTAGCTGTCCCGAGAAGGGATGTGATTAGTTCTCCCTAGTGTAAGTTAGTGAAGACTTCTGCAGTTTGGAGATAGTGACTTTTATTGGGTTTTAGTAGCACCCGTCCTTATTATAAACCGTATGTATAGAATGAATGTATGTGTTGAGGTTAAATATTAAATTGTGGTTGTAGATGATTCTTTTATTGGTGTATTTAGAAAATTTTAAATTAGTTGCTATTTTCAGAATTCAGGGTGTTACAAGTTGGTATCAGAGCTTAAGTTTGAGAGAATTAGGTGTTGATTTTGAATGCCTAGACTCAAACTAGCGTAATTGTTTTAAGCGTTGGATGTGAGATCACACCATTAGGCACTTTAAGATTTGATGAGTCGAGGTGAGTGGAACCACTAAGAACGGGAATCACACCAAAAATGGCAAGGATGATCATGTACAGTACGTTCATAATAGCACCTGGCCAGTGATATGGTGAACCTACGAGTTACGTTTGTATGCTTGAACTGCCTTGGTATGATAACCGTCGGGGTAGTGAAATAGTTTCTATATGGGTAGCCATTAGAAGGAGTTGATGATTTTAGTCTTCGTCACTTGGAGTGACGGTAAGCATGGTGAATGCACTAAGTTGATCGTCTTGAGGTCAGAGTTATCGATTGGATTAGAGCTATAAGGTTGTTAGACCGATTCTACTTCGAGGAGAAATTGTAAGTTACCCAAATTAGTAGGATTGTTGCTCTAAGATGTTTGGTGCATCCGGATGACAATAGTATGACGGGAAATTGAGAGGCGTAGTCCTAAGATGTTGAGTGCCGACCAAATTTCATGCACTAAAATTATTTCTAAAATAAGTTTGCATCAATTGTTTCTTATGTTCTCAAAACATAAAGTGAGTTACATTCTAAAGTCTTGACAAAACATTTAGCACTCATCAGATTTTGAACTGTGAGCTTAAGCATGCACGAAATTGTTTGTTGCACGTAATTGTAAAGTGTTATCTAAATTCTCTTCTTTCATGCTTCATGTTTAATGCTATTTCCGGATATTATAAATGTCCATGTTTTAATGTCGTTTGGGTATTGGGCAAGCAACTATGAGATTTTAACCTAGACATTGGATCTCCTCCACGTATGTCAATGGTTTTAAAGGAAAACTTAATCCCATATGTGGCATCGGAATTTCTTGAGAATTTTAGTTTGTACGATTTTTGTTAAATTTCATGGAGTATTGTTTTGCATGTCTATTTCGATGCGTGAGTTTTAATTTCTGTTTCATATAAACTTGCGAGTTTATTCAGCATCGTGTCCCATGTAAGTTTTGTCAAAAGTGTCACTTACCTTTCATTGCATTCAAAAGAGGAAACTCTTAAAAGTTTAATATTCTAGCCATATTTCCGTCTTGCACACTTTGTTGAAAAATGGAAATTTTGACACCACTTGATTTTAGCATTTATGAGTTTTGCGAAAATTCAGTTGAGTTTATGATGTCTCATCTTACGTCTTTTGCGTCGCGTAAATAATTTTGGGATCATGTACTTGTGCATCATGGTGTGCGTTATTTTATGAATATTGTTAATTGACGTCATCCCACATGATGTTTTGGGGGGGGTTTCATTATCATGTAAATTATCTTTGGCTTTATGCAAACGTCAATCGTCGCATTCTTTGTGCATTGGATTTAAGTATAACGTTGGTGTGAGTGATTGCATAAACGATTTACGTTATTTTAAAACAGGAATTTTGTTCTGATCGTATTTCAATCATCAACTTTTACTTCTAAGTAATTTCCGCAATGCTTGTAACGAGTTAGCGGCATCCATGCCGTTGTAATTTCTGTTATGGTCAAATGTGTTTATCTTTACGACCTAAAGCTTTAAAATCTATTTGAAATTTTCTTTGTATTTCCACCATTTTACCGAACTTTGGAGATTAAACTATTGCTTATGGGATTGTTGAGAATTCTTTTGCCACAACGTTTTTTGGTTAAAGAGAAAGAATTTTTTTTAAGTTAAAATTGCGAACCTCTCTTTTGGAATGTACAAACATTTATTGCACGTGTTGTGGTGTAAGAACCTATCTTCATGTATATAGTGTAAATTGTGCGCATCTTTTATTACTGACTTTATAAACGTAAGCATTAAACAATTCGAATTTTGGAAATGGTTTCTTATGCGTTGTGTTGTTGATCAATTTTAAACTCTATCAAATGAACAGTAGTGTATCCTTACCGCACGTTTGATCGTTAAAAGGGCTTACGTATTGGAAAGTTTATAAAATTAAATTGGCATAGTAATTGGAAAACTTTGAACTCGTTAGGCCTGTAGATTTAAACCCCGTCATGAGAGCAGTTATGATTAGGGACTAAGGGAGTCCTTGAGGATTGAAGCGTCGGAGGATCCGACTCGCGATCAGTCTTGAATTTTGGGTTTCAGTTTTGAATCTGGGTACGCAGGGTTAATGGAGATGGTATGTTTAAGATTTTCCAGTTAGTTAAGCGGTGATCTTATATTTCGGTAATCATGCGGGATAAGGTCTTAGGTGATTGTCTGCGATTAGATTGCGGTCCGTTTGTTAGAAATGTAAGACTTGGGATTTTTAGCACCCTGTTTGGTGTCATCTTTAGTGCATCCATCCGTCTGGATTGAAATTTTGGGTGGGATGCCCACGTGTTCGAGGTCACCGTTTAGTCCTAGGTGTCGACTTGTGTCCTTGAAGCCAAAAGATCTTGGGATATTCAGAAATATCCCGGTTGGAGCATGGGAAATAATGACCTTGCGGTGATGGAAATTTGAAAGAAGATTAGGTGTGGATGAGCAAGTACCGATGTGTTTAAGCATTCCTGTGGTGATGAGGACTTTATGTTGGAGAATTCTATGAGGTTGGTGTTGGAACGGAGTGAGTGTTGACCGAATCTGGGCTAAACAGTTACCTGAAGGACGCATTGATGCGCCTTGAAAGATTATCTTTGTAGATATTAGGAATGGATCAGCTGAACTCCGAGGATTTTGGAAGTTTGGTTACGATTGAGTTCGGAACCGTATAGATCCGAAAGGAATTGGTCAGTGTAAAGTTGGGATCACAAAATTTCTTGGAGGTAGTAATTGTCATCCAAGGTTGGAAGACGACCGTAACCTTGTGGGTAAAGGTTACTTTGGCAAATTGAGTGTTCGCTTGGCTATTGGTGTAACTTGCCCATGAGGGACAATTGGCGAGTATCAGTATAAGAGTCATGTTAGTGGTGCCGAAAGAAGGGTTCAGGGAAATCCTTCTGCGGGCAAGGTTTCATGGGAATCTAGATTTCGAGGACGAAATCATTCTAAGGTTGGGAGGATTGTAACGTCCGCAATTTTCGGTAAGTAAATGTCACTCGGACATTTCTGTGACTTGTAAATAGTGGGGTTTTGTTGGGAAATGTATTGTTTAAAGTCCCTCGGAGTATCGGGAGTTTGGGCGTTGAAAAGTCGGATTTTTGGGAGTTTAGGGACACCCGGGCGACCATGCCAGCGATTGTGCCAGCGGGCACAATAGTTTGGCACTATCGCCGAATCTGAGGAGCTCACGGTACATCCTTGGCGATTGTGCCAACGATTGTGCAACTGGCATAATCGCCTGGCACTATAGCCTGCGTGTACCCGTGGGTTAAATGTGCGATTTTTCACTCATTTCCCTCATTTCTCATTTCTATCTTCTCCCCTTTTCTCTCCCAAACCCCAAAACAGAACCCTAACAACTTTTGGGGGTTTTTTCTTCCCCAAACCACATGATTTCTCACCATCTAGCTAGTTGGGAGCTTGAGTCACAAAACCTCCATCTTCATCTTCCTCATCAAGTTCAACGGCTGGGAGCTCGGGTTGAAGTGTTGGATTGGGTGTTCTCGGAAAGTCTCGTCATCTTTAATGGTAAGCTTCTTTGATTTAAGGTTATATATGTTCTTTAGGTGTTTCCCTAGTGTTTGGTTTATGAAATATCGGATTTGTTAGTTTTGGAGAAACTAGGGTTTTGACCTCGTTGTGGGATTTTAGTATATTATGTTGGGGAATGTTTCTATGTGGTTGGTTATGGATATTTATGGTTCGATATGTATGGATCTAGGTTTTGGAAGTTCTCGGCATGAGGATTCAAGCGGCCTTCAAAAGAGCTCGTTGGGTGAATTCTAGATTTAGCCTAAATCTAGCAAGGTGAGTTCAAGTTGATTTGTGAAAATGGTGTACATGCCAAAATGCTTATTTTAAGGTGTTTCATATGAAATTGTTAACTGCTGATAAGTGTTAGTTATTTTGAAATGTTTAGTTTTATAACATGTTGAGACACCCATTTTGGGATTTTGTGCATTTTGATAAATAATCATATATTTTGGGTATCTAAATGATTTATTTCATGGAGTACAATTTCAAGTATAAATGCACTTTATTGGGTGTCATGGGATGTTTTGAAAGGATAAATGGTATAAACTCCCTTGGAAAATGTTTCGTCCCGACCTAAATCATGTTAAAGTTATTCGGGTGTGTTGAAGCATAGGTTGCATTATTTCGGGTTGTTTACGTTTGATTTCATTTTATGATTTTCAACGTTGGGTCTTTGGTTTTGTTGAGCTTATGGCTCGTTTGGATTTTGTCGGGTTTTGAGGACGCTTATCCGGTTTTGATAGCTCAATGTAGAGAGTTTGGTTATGATTTGCATTTATTGCATCTTATTTGGGAATTACATGTTTGGAATGCGTTAGTTCATTCGTTTTGAGTCATGTAATGTTTTAGCCCCCGTCTGCTATGGATCCATGAGCACTTTTGTATTTTATCCGGTGTTGGGACGACTAGTTTTCCACATCGAGGCACGTTCGACATTGGATGTGATGTAAGTCCTTCGTGCTCGTATCAATGGGTGTATGCTGAAAGATGTTGAGCTCAATACATTTATTGCTTTATCCGATTGTGGAACGATTAGTTTTCCCCATTGAGGTGCGGTTGGCTTCTTTGGTATGGTGTAAGTCCTACGTGCTAGTATCTATGGGTGTATTCTGAAAGATGTTGAGCCCGATACTTATACCACTTTAACGTAATGTGTGGCTTACTCTGTGCACGTCACATTATGCGGAATCGGATTTTCCCCCGTCACCGAAAGGTGTTATTTTGGGTTGAGTCGTTTATTATTTGTTTTCGATGACATTTTCATACATGAATTTATTCCATGTTTTATGGGTCGAGTATTAATCCCTGTCCGTGTTTTGGGATGTTTTGGGATATAAAGTATTATTTACATTATCATAAATTGGGAGTCATTTTATATACACGTTTTGAGTTTGGGTTATCTCCCTTATGCTATAATTTTGGAGACTTGAGTTTAATCATATTTTGGTCATTTGTTTTATAAAGCTTGTTGGGTCTGAATGTGCTAAGGATGGATACTACTGCTTATTGAAAGATTACTACTGCTAGTAGAATTAATACTGCTTGAAGAGTTAGTGTTGCTACTTGAATAGTTAGTAGAGTTAGTACTGCTAGTAGTTAGTACTGCTGAAGATTAATACTGCAAGTGAGGAGTTAATACTGCAAGCATGGTTAGTACTGCCAGAGACAAAGTTAATACTGCTATTGAGTTAGTGCTGCTTATGAAGATAAAGATGACTTGGAGATAAAGAATAGGAACTGGAGATAAAGACGAAGATAATTAAGGAATTGATGCTGAAGATCAATTTTATTTTGATAATTATCTTGTAATTTGTTATGTATATATAGTCTAGATGTTTTAGATTATTGACAGAGTTTAACATAGAGAGATACTTTGATAGAGTTGTTTTAGAGAATTAACCTCAAGACTAGTATTGATCCTTTCTATAGAGAAGTATAGAACGTCTGTTGAGTCTGTTCAACAGATTGAGGTTGTGTTTGTAATCATTAAGTTTTATGCAATATAAACTTATGATTTGAGTTCATATTCTGTGTTTTTGATTAATTGTTAAAGTGTTATTCCGCGACTTCTTTAACATTGTTTCTGAGTTTGTATTAAATTCTTGTTTGGAATTTTCGATCTTGACAAGTGGTATCAGAGCTAGAAAACTCAGAAACCTATAATCATGGACGGTTCAAGCGATAGTGTTCTGGTCTCAAAGGTTCCCATGGTCAAACCCAAAGAGTTTGACATGTGGAAGATCAGAATCAAGCAATATATTCTTCTCAAAGACTTCTCAATGTGGGATATCATTGAGAATGGTCCCTCTGATGGAGGAAAGATGGATGCAGATGGCAAGAGACCTCCACCAAAGACTGATGGAGAGAGGAAGACGAGACAAACAGAGATGAAAGCCTTAAGCACTCTGCTTTTGGCTATTCCAAATGAGTACCAACATCAATTCTGCAACTCTTCTGATGCACAAATTCTATAGAATGCACTGGAGAAAAGATTTTCTGGTACCAAAAGTACCAAGAGAAATCAGAAGGCCATCCTGAAGCAGCAATATGAAAACTTCATATCTACAAAGAATGAGTCCATGACTCAAACTTTTGATAGATTTAATAAGTTAATTGGTGAATTGGCTACTGTTGGTGTCCAGATAGATCAAGATGATGTAAACAGAAAATTTTTAAGATCTCTTGGTGATGAATGGACTATGTACACTGTCTCCTTCAGACAGAATGACCAACTGGAGGACAAGTAACTGGATGACCTCTATAATGACCTTAGAGTGTTTGAAGCAGAGGTAGAAGCAAAGAAGAGGCCCTCTGGATACTCATACAATGCTGCTCTTTTATCATCCTCTACTGATTCTGCTGCTAATTCAGAACCAGTTAGTGTTGCCCATGGATCAAAGCAAGATGGATCTAATGACTCAGTTTTAGAAGCTTTTCTAGCCAGTCATGCTAATTCCACTCTAATTAATGATGACTTAGAACAGATAAATGTTGATGATCTGGAAGAGATGGATATCAAGTGGCAGATGGTTATGCTCACAATGAGGGTAAAAAGATTCATCAAAAGGACTGGAAGGAACAATTGTGCTCTGAAAAGAGAAGATGGGGTTGGATTTGATAAATCCAAGGTTGAATGTTACAAGTGTCACAAGCTGGGGCACTTTGCAAGAGAATGCAGAAGTGGAATGCCTCAACAGCATACTAGCAACCATCAACCATCACAGTCCACTAGCTTCAACAACAGGAACTCTTCTCAAGCTCTTGTTTCCTAAGAAGGAATGGGATTTGATTGGAGTGACCAAGCAGAAGAAGCAGTTCAGAATCAAGCTTTAATGGCTAAAGTTTCAGAGTCAGCAAGCACTGATATTCCTACAGAGGTAACATCTAACCTTTGCTCTAAAACCTGAATTGAAAATGTTAAAAAGTACAGGGATCACAATCAGAGCATGTGTGATGACCTTAAAAGGTTAGAGAAAGATAGAAGAGAGTATGTTTTGATTGTTGAGAGGTTTGAAGAACAAATTAAGTCATAACAGGCTAATGAACTTCAAAAATCTTATGATACCAACTACTGGAAGTGGGAGAAGAATCAGTTAGAGACTGAACTAGAGAAGACCCGAGCAGAATGTGAGAAAATTAAGAGTGAGTTTCAGAAAGCTAAACTAGATATTGAGAAATATTCCAATGCTTCTAAAGCAATGGACTCTTTACTCAAAAATCAAGTTCATGACAAACTGAGAAGAGATATAGGCTATAAAACCACTCCTCCACCATACAACAATAACTATATCCCTCCCACCTCAGATCTCTTAGAAAGACAGGACAAGAAGGAATTAACTGAAGGAGCCACTGAAGAAGATCCTTTAGACAAAGTAGTGGTTGAGGCAGACTCTGAAGAAGAGGACTCTGAGAGTAAGAATGAGGAAGACCACAAAGATATTCCCTTAGAAAACCACATACTGACAAATTAAAGGGGGGGTAAACGTTTTGTCAAGAGTGAGAAAGTGAAGTCTGGGGAAGAGACTGTTAAGAATGAAAAAGCTGAGACCACTAAGAGAGGGAAGGGAAAGGTACAGGGAGTCCATTACATGCAAACTACTGTTGTTAATCCTTGTACTTGTAAACAGAATAAGCCCCAACAACATGATAAAACAAGGGGCAATCAAAGAAATAGAAATAATCAGTGGGCTTTAAAACTAGGAATTGATTTGAGAAAAATTAACAGACCAAAGCCTTGTTTTATATGTGGCAAGTTAAATCATCTAGCCAAACACTTTTATTTCAATCCTATTAACCAGAGGATCACTTTTCAAAGAAATAAACAAAATCCTGTTGGTTATAGGAAGCAAATAAGGAATCATATGGCTGAGAATGGGAGAAGGGCACCTATAAAATCTCATGCTCAGAATAAGTTTGCTAAATCAAAGAAAAACACTCCAAATAAGCCAAGGAGTAACTTAAAGAAAAAGAAAGCAAACAACTTTGTCCAGGTTTGGGTTCCAAAAGTAAAGAAATCTGTTAGTACTGCTATTTCAAATAGTACTGCTGACAAAAATAGTATTGCTGCAAGCAATACTACTGCTAACCCAGTTAGTACTGCTAACAAATTAGTACTGGTAACCCAATTAGTACTGCTAATGATGTTAGTACTGCTAACAAAGCTAGTACTGCAAATCAAGTTAGTACTGCTTTCAGTGACAGGCCCATTATTCTGACAAAGTATTCAAGCAATAAGATTCCTCAGTTTGATAATCTCATAAAGTCTGAATATGAATATGTTGATGAGAATGGGAAACCCAAGACCACTTTGGCTTGGGTTCCTATTAAAAACTAATTGCTTTATTATATGTGCAGGGCAACCAACAACTCAAGGGAAGGAGCATTTGGCATGTTGATAGTGGTTGTTCCAGGCACATGACAGGTAACATGGCCTGCCTTCAAAACTTCAAAATAATTGATGGAGGACATGTTGCTTTTGGTGATAATCCAGCAGGTGGAAAGATAAGTGGAAAAGGTAATGTGTCAAAAGGTAAGATGATCTTTGAGGATGTATACTATGTTGAGCAATTGAGATACAACCTGTTAAGTGTATCACAGGTCTGTGACAAGAAACATAGCATATTATTCAATGATACTGAATGTATTATTCTTTCTCCAGGGTTCAAGGTAGTTGATGAAAGTATGATATTACTTAGAAGTCCTAGAAAGGACAATGTTTATTGCTTAGACTTGGAGAGTGTAGTTTCTGATTCATCTCTAAATTGTTTATTTTCAAAAGCTTCATTGGATGAATCATCTCTTTGGCACAGAAGGATGTGTCACATGAACTTTAAAACAATGAACAAACTTGTGAAAAACAACCTTGCAAGAGGTCTGCCACAAAAGGTATTTTCATGTGATGATCATTGTGTTGCATGTCTTAAAGGCAAACAGCATAAAACTTCTCATAAGTCCAAAGAGATAAATACAATCTCTTCACCTCTTAATTTACTGCATATGGATCTGTTTGGACCTACAAATGTGATGAGTATTGGTAAGAAATCCTACTGCTTGGTTATTGTTGATGATTTATCTAGATTCACTTGGGTCTATTTTCTGAGGACTAAGGATGAGACAAGTGGACTGATCAAATCCTTTGTGCTTAGAGTTGAAAACCAAAAAAATCTAAGAGTTAAAGTCATAAGGTCTGATAATGGAACTGAATTTAAAAACAATGACCTAAACAGCTTCTGTGAGGAAAAAGGCATTAAGAGACAATACAGTGCTCCTAGGACTCCTCAACAGAATGGTGTTGCTGAAAGGAGAAATAGGACTCTGATAGAATCTGCTAGATCTATGTTGGCAGATTCAAAACTTCCAATTACTTTTTGGGCAGAAGCAGTTAATACTGCCTGCTTTGTTCAAAACAGAGTTCTAGTAGTGAAATCCCAAGACAAGACACCTTATGAGCTTTTTAAAAAGAAGAAACGTTTTATTGGATTTTTCAAACCATTTGGGTGTCCTTGCACAATTCTCAATACCAAAACTCACCTAGACAAGTTTGATAGCAAAGCTGAGGATGGGTTTCTTGTTGGTTATTCATCTCAAATTAAGGCCTACAGAGTTTTCAACACCTCTTCTAGGATTATTGAGGAAAGTGACAATGTCAAATGCGATGAGAATACACCAAATCAACTTGGTTCAGGTCCTAATTGGCTATTTGAAATTGATTCACTGACTAATTCTTTGGGTTTCAGTAATGAGCATAATGCAGGAACAGGGACAGAAAAGGTACAAGTACAAAGACAAGAGTTTGTGCTGTTCCCAACACCTACTACTGATCCTGTTCAATTCTGTGATCAAGATAAGAAAGATACTTCAGAATTAAAGGACACTGAGCAGCTCAGAATGAAGAGGACAGAGGTGAAAAAGAAGATCAACCCTCAGATTCAGGAATCAAAAGTCCTGAGATGCCATGTTTGTAAGAAGATGACACAGATGATGACAACTCTTCAGTTTTTGGTGGCAGGACTCCTGAAAATAATGATTCTAATCTGGAAACAGATATTAATGAAGAGGTTGTTCATCAAACAAGAGTTCAGAAAAATCATCCTCCTCAATTGGTGATTGGTGACATCAATTCACCTATAATCACAAGGAATCAGAGTAAGTTGGGAGGATTGAAAGATATACAATCAGGTTTACTTTCTTGCTTTCTATCTCAGGTTGAACCCAAAAAGGCATATGATGCAATGAAGGATCCAAGATGGATAGAAGCAATGCAAGAGGAGCTATTGCAGTTTGTGCTGCAGGATGTATGGGATCTGGTGGGTCTTCCAAAAGGACACAGAACAATTGGCACAAGATGGCTCTTCAGGAACAAGAAAGATGAGAGAGGAATAGTAATAAAGAACAAGGCCAGATTAGTGGCACAAGGGTATACTCAAGAAGAGGGAATTGATTATGAAGAGGTATTTGCACCAGTGGCTAGGATTGAGGCAATCAGGCTATTTTTAGCCTATGCTTCTTTCATGAAGTTCAGGGTCTACCAGATGGATGTAAAGATTGCTTTTCTGTATGGGAGAATTGAAGAAGAAGTGTATGTCTGTCAGCCTCCAGGGTTTGAGAATCCAAATTATCCTGACAGAGTATACAAATTGAAGAAGGCACTCTATGGGCTACATCAAGCACCAAGGGCATGGTATGACACTTTGTCTACCTATCTCTTGGAAAATGGTTTTCAAAGAGGAATCATAGACAAGACTCTGTTCATTCAGAGGAAGAAGAAGGACATCCTAATATTGCAAATCTATGTGGATGATATTATCTTGGGATCCACAAAAGATCAAATATGCAGAGATTTTGAAGATTTGATGCACAAGAGATTCAAGATGAGTTCTATGGGTGAACTTACCTTCTTCCTTGGGCTACAAGTTAAGCAGAAGAAAGATGAGATATTTACAAGCCAATCCAAGTATGTGCAGGACATTCTTACTAAGTTTGGATTCTCATATTCAAAGCCTGCAAGCACACCCATGGAAACACACAAACAGATCACTGCAGATCTTTAGGGGGAGGATGTGGATGTTCATCACTATAGATCCATGATTGGCTCCCTCATGTATCTCACTGCTTCAAGACCAGATATTATGTTTCCTGTTTGTGTGTGTGAAAGATTTCAAGTAAGGCCTAAGCAGTCACACTTTCAAGCAGTCAAGAGGATATTCAGATATCTCAAAGGCCAACCTAGATTAGGTCTTTGGTATCCTCATGACTCACCATTTACCTACTTGCTTATTCAGATAGTGACTTGGGTGGTGCAAATTTGGATAGAAAGTCAACTTCAGGGGGATGTCAGTTTTTGGGTGTAAGACTAGTGTCATGGCAGTGCAAGAAACAAACCACAGTGTCCACCTCTACAACAGAAGAAGAGTATATAGCTGCTGCAAGCTGCTGTTCACAAGTACTCTGGATTCAGAATCAAATGTTGGACTATGGTATGACTTTTCTTCACACTCCAATCTTCATAGACAATAACAGTGCTATTAGCATTGTTAATAATCCAGTCAAGCACTCCAAAACAAAGCATATAGAAATCAGGTACCACTTTATCAGAGACTGTAATGAAAACAAGCTCATTCAGGTTGTGAAAGTCCATACAAGTAACCAATTTGTTGATCTATTCACCAAAGCTTTTGATGTGGGTAGATTCACATTCTTGGTCACAAGTGTGGGCATGATAAACACTGAATAAGCCTCCTTTGATCTGCTTTATGTACCATTTCTGTATAGACTTCTTCCTGTCTACTTTCTCTTATTTTATTGTGCATGGTGCTGCTAACCTTGTGTGTTTAAGTGTTTCAGATTGCTTAAATTGAATACTTGGTACTTCTAGTTAAGTTAATGTTGCTCTCTATATTACTCATGTTGACAGTTCAAATATGGTTAAGTATGGTTACTACTGCTAGGTAGTTTATACTGCCAGTGTAAAGTTACTACTGCTTACCTTGTTTCTACTGCTAATCATTGTTACTACTGCTGGCATGTGTTAATACTGCTAGTCTGAGTTAATACTGCTAGTTTGTGTTAGTACTGCCAGTATGTGTTACTACTGCTAATATGAGTTAATATTGCGAGTTGGTTAATACTGCTAAGGTACTTAGTACCGCTTCTAACTGAAACCCTCCACCTATAAATACCCTTTGTGACCGCCAAAATATAAATGGCTCTTTGAACTTCCATTGCTTCTTTTTCTCTCTCTCTCTCGATTTCTTTCTCACCAGTGTAAACCACTAGTTGCGATTCGAACCCTAGAATCAATCAAAAGATGGAAGGACTAGAATTCTTTGATGAACACAATGAGGTTGCTATGCTGCAAAAACCCAAACAGGCTGAAGGTTTTCATCAGATTGTGGATTTCCTACAATCCTCACACATCGCCCACACATTAACTGTTAATCCCACAATCTATGTGGAACATCAAAGACAGTTCTGGGCCAATGCTGCTATTCAAACCAAAGATTGCACTCAGGTCATCAAAACAAGGGTTTGTGATAAACCTCTAACCATCATCGAAGGCTGTATTCGCATCCATCTACGCTTAGATGATGCCTCAGGTATTACCTCTGTCGGTCCACAACAATACTTATATCAAGTTCTTAGAAACAACACATTAATCGATTACCAACCTGTATTGATATATAACAACGGTTACAAGGTTGATCAGATTCAAAGTTTGAATGTGTTCTCTGTATTATCTCTTTTACACCTTTTTGTGTGTGTTTTTGTGTGTATTCTTGATCTGATCTATGAGAGATTTACTAGAGATACACTAATATCTAACTTAGTGTGTTGAACACACTTTCTACAACTTGCAACAACAAGTTGTAATATAAAACAATAAAACTAAATAATATCTAAATATTAGATATTATATCTATCTAACTAATATTATAGCTAACTATACTAACTAAGTTAACTAAGTCAACTAATATCTAACATACTAGATATTAAGTTAACTTTTACAATAATAAACAAATACATTGATTACTTTGACATTTATTACAAATAGACATAGACTTTAATATCGAGAGTCGACGTTCCGACTTTAGCTTCAGATTACGATCTTCAGATTGGATGATCTTGAATCCAATGAGACTGTGTCTTAACAATCTCCCCCTTTGGATCAAGATCATTACGAAAATAAATTTAGCAATTCAGTCTTCTTGTTCAGCTCAGAAGATGCAATCTCTTTCTTTGAAATCAGCATGTCTTTAAGTTTAACAATCTCCCCTTTTGAAGAGTGGACGTGATTCTTGAAACACGTGATCTTTGCCATTTCTTGTGTAGTCATTCTCCCCTTTTTTGATGTTAAGTGCAATGACTTCATCAAAATTATTTGTAAGAAATGTCTATCTTGCGGTTAGAGCCCCTGATTCGTCAATTCATAAGAGATTCATCCAGATCTTTGCAAATCTAGACAAAGTAATCGTGTAACACCTGAATCAACTAATGAATCAGTTAACATGCCTGTCAGTAACACTAAGTCACTGTGTGTAACGAATACACATTGGGAAGGAGTTGTTTGATGTTAACTCCCCCAGGGCTTCCATTTAATCATCGAAACACCACAAAGGTTATTTCTATAAACGTTATGACAAAGAAACTAATTCCTTGTGTGTTCGTGCTTGTGTTGAAAGAATTAAGCACTTGATGATTGCTTATAGGCTCAAAATTGTGTAAACCACTGAGACAACAGTAAGTTAAACACAGACTCAATGTGCATGATTGAAGTGCGAAGGTGGGGCAGACTTCCTTCTTTTCAATATCCAGATTTTCCAAATGAAAATCAGATAGCAAATGTGTTGCATCCCCTTTGAAAATGTGAAACACTTTCTTGTTGAGAAGAAAATGAGTAGATAGTGAGGTTTGATCAAGAGTTGGCATGGGTTAGTTGCCTGTTTCAATAATGATCACCAAAGAATTGTGAATCACTAGAATGGTGGCTACCCGGTTCAGAAAAAGTTGGTGCAGAGTTGTAATATTCTTTTAACTCTGTTCTCACACGCTCTTTCTTTTAAACATTTTGCTTTCTCTAATCACACTCATTTCTTTTCTCTTTGCACACTCAATCACTAAGGATTAACTTCTTGGGTAGAAATCACTGGTTAAGGTAATTCCATTGAAGTTGTGTTAATTCCTAGCACAATGATTCTTTGTTTTCCTATGATGCATGTGATGCTCAGATTGGTTTAACTATGTCAGTTAAAGCACAATATTGATTATGAAAACATTTAAAATACACTCCCAAAATATAAAATCTGTTGAAAAATCAGGAAGTGGTTTGAACATTAAAAACACTATTTTCTATGATTGAAAGTTGTCCTTCTTTCAACCATATATGAGATTAAGATAAAGGATTATACCTTTACGTTCGATCTTACATCCCATTCTGGAAAAGTCTTATGTCAAGTCAAAGTAAAATTTATTCACTTATAATGAAAAGACAAAAAAAAAAGAAGTAAAACTTTTTAAAGTGCGAGTTCTGATCAGAAATAATCAGAAGTCATATCCGAACTCCTTGACTTGAAGAGCTCCCCCTAAATTCTTGCATTACAAAAAAATTTGGCATTAAAAGGTACATGCAAAATTTTATGAGCTCCCCCTCGAAGTAATATTGACCGGATGTCAATTTCTTCTCATTCTCCCCCTTGGATTATGAACAGAATATAGAATTGCAGATATCAATCAGAGTTAGGAATTTAGAAAACTTTTATAGGTAACTACTGATTAGATTTTAAGATTTAGCATACCAAGCTTAGAGATAAGAAAGTTGAACCTGTTTTCGTCTAAGGGTTTGGTTAACAAATCGGCAAGTTGATAATCAGTTTTTACAAAGAAAAGTTCAATTGTTCCTTTTTCAACATGATCTTTAATAAAGTGATACCTGACGTCTATGTGCTTTGTCTTGGTGTGTTGAACAGGATTCACTGTAATTGCGATGGCGCTCTTGGAGTCACAGTATATCAGGATCTTGTTGAAGTGGAAACCGTAGTCGCACAATTGAGTTCACATTCATAAGACCTGAGAACAGCAGCTAGCAGCAGCTACATATTCTGCTTCGGCCGTGGAGGTTGAAACACAAAGTTGCTTCTTCGATGCCCAACTTACTAGCTTGTCACCGAGGAACTGTACGTGTCCTGACGTGCTCTTCCTGTCTAACATACAACCTGCATGATCTGCATCTGTGTAGGCTATTAGTTCAAAACTAGTATCTTTAGGATACCACAGACCAAGATCTGCAGTGCCCTTCAGATACCTAAAAATGCGCTTCACAGCAGACAAATGGATTTCTTTAGGATTGCCCTGATATCGTGCACATAAGCATGTTGAAAACATTATATCTGGCCTACTAGAAGTAAGATACATTAAAGAACTTATCATCCCTCGATAAGTCCTAACATCAACAGCCTTTCCCGAAGGATCGGTGCCAATTTTAGTACCTGGTGCCATTGGGGTACCAATCGGTTTTGAATTTTCCATTTGGAACTTCCGAAGAATATCCCTAATGTATTTTGATTGATTGATAAAAATACCCGATGAAAATTGTTTTACTTGTAAACCGAGAAAGAAATTCATCTCTCCCATCAAGTTCATCTGAAATCTAGACACCATAAGGTTTGCAAAATTGTTACAGTACTTAGTATTTGTAGAACCAAAGATAATATCATCTACATAGATTTGAATTAAAATGATATCGCCTTTTTCCTTTTTGATAAACAAAGTGGTATCCACCGTACCTTTTGAAAACCCCGACTTGACTAGAAAAGTGTAAAGGACATCATACCAGGCTCGAGGTGCTTGTTTCAGACCGTAGAGTGCTTTGTCGAGAATGTAAACGTGATTTGGCTTCTCTTGATTGACAAAACTCTTTGGCTGAGAGACGTAGACTTCCTCCTTCAGAATTCCATTTAGGAATGCTGTCTTCACGTCCATTTGAAAGACCGTGAAGTTCTTGTGGGCTGCGTAGGCTAGAAACATTCTGATTGCCTCTAATCGTGCCACAGAAGCTTATGTCTCGTCGTAGTAGATTCCTTCCTCTTGTATGTATCCTTTGCCTACTAGTCTTGCCTTGTTTCGGATAACGGTACCATCTTCGTCTTTCTTTATCTTGAAAATCCACTTCGTACCTATAATGGTTTTACCTTTAGGATTTGGTACGAGTCTCCAGACTTGAAGTGCGTCGAACTGATTTAGCTCTTCTTGCATTGAGATCACCCATTCTGGATCAGCAAGTGCTTCCGATACGCGTGATGGCTCGAACTTGCTCAGAAAGGAGTCATGCATGCACATGTTCATTGATGTTGACCTAGTTTGCACCGGTTTTGCTGGATCGCCAATTATCTGGCTTATCGGATGCTCTTTGGTCCATTTATGTTCATAAGGTAGTGGACTAGATGATTGTATGTCAGTGGTATCATCCACAAATCCACTTGTACCTTCTTCTGATTGTTCAGGAGGAATGATGGTTTCAGTTGAAGTGGCAGGTTCAGAAAGCTCAGCAGGTACATCTTGATCTGGCTGTAGATTGATCTGTACAGAATCTCCTACTGTTGCAGCTACTTCTGTCTCTTTATCATTTGACACTTCTTTAATTGTTGTAGTCGGCATTTGAATTGTAATTTCTTGTTGAATCGGGGCGTTTGATTCAATAGAGTCATCTGAACTGGTTGGATGAGTAGTCGTTAAGTCTTCCATCCTGTCAACCACAACAGATTTCTTTACATTAGATCCAAGAAATTCATCATAAAACAATTCAAATAATAAATCTAAATCAGATAAATGGTTAGTTGAAGTTGAAGCTTCGTCTGATTTATTCTGTTGAGACGCAGGTTCTAGACTGAGTTGCCTAGAAGCTAGTACTCCGGTTATAACGGGTTCTGAACGTTGTTGTTCGGAAGCCATTTCTTCATCAAAGGTGACGTTGATGCTTTCAATCACCTTTCTTGACTTCTTCAGATAAACTCGGAATGCAGTTGATGTCGAGGAATATCCAATGAAGATCCCTTCATCCGCCTTAGCACTGAACTTATTAAGATTCTCCCTGTCATTTAGAACGAAACACTTACACCCAAATATATGGAAATATTTGATTGTCGGTGTTCGGTTGTTGATTAATGCATAAGGAGTCTTCTTGAATCTTCGATGTATCATGGATCGATTCTGTGTGTAGCACGCGGTCGAAACAACTTCTGCCCATAAAAATAGAGGTAAGTCAGAGTGACTTAGCATAGTACGAGCAGCCTCGACTAGCGTTCGGTTTCTTCTTTCGACCACTCCATTTTGTTGAGGCGTTCGAGCAGCAGAGTATTGATGTGAAATTCCGACAGATTCGAGATATTCTTCAACTTTGTTGTTCTTGAACTCTGTGCCGTTATCTGTTCGTAGAAACTTGACCGGTTTCTGCAGATTCACTTGGGTCGTCTTTAAGAAAGTGGTGAGAATATCAGGTGTCTCATCCTTTGAACGTAGAAACTTGACCCATGTGTATCATGAATAATCGTCCACAATAACAAGTATGTACTTCTTTCCGCCTAGACTCTGAGTTCGCATCGGACCGCATAGATCCATATGCAACAACTCTAACGGAGCATTAGTACTTGGCTCAGGCTTCAGTTTATGTGGATCCCTCTTCATCTTCCCCTTTTCACAAGCTGCACAAAGATGTTCTCTTTCATATTTGAGCTCTGGAAGTCCTTTGACGAGCTTTCCACTGACCAGATTGTTGATGTACCTGAAGTTGAGGTGAGAGAGCCTTCGATGCCATAACCAACTTTGTTGCATCGATGCTTTCGTCAGTAGACAAACTTGCTTGTCAGTCTGGACATTTGATAAATTGATTGTGTAGAGGTCTGATTCTCGAGTACCGACCAAGAGTTCTTCGCCTTCTTCATTGCGAACTGAACATCTCTTGGCTTTAAAGTTGACCTCTAAGTCTTTGTCACAGAACTGGCCTATACTGAACAAGTTGTGTCCTAAGCCTTCTACATAGCTCACCTTATTGATAGTGATATTGTCATGTTGTACATCACTGTAGCCCATGATTGGAGAAAACTGGTCGTTGCCAAATCTTACTGTTCCGCAATATTTGTCTTTAAAATTGGACAATATCTCTTTTTGCCCTGTCATGTGCTTGGAACATCCGCTGTCCAAGAACCATGTATGACTAGTCTGCATAAGAGAAATTACAAATTTAGATATTCATACGTCAACATTGGAATTTTCACTTTGATTATCGAAGTGTGGGTCTTGAACTGATTTGTTCAAAAGCCTATTTTGACTTTGAAGAACGAGTCCTGATCTGTACATAATCAGAAGTCGCGTTTTCTCTAAGCTTTGTGTGCCTGCAACACAGATTTAGCTTTAGGTACCCATTGGAATTTGGGTCCTTCTGTGTTAGCACAAGATTTTGGTACCCATTTCAAATTGGGTCCTATTTTCTTTTGAAATGCATGTGAAGAATTGGTATGAGATAAATGCACATGGTAATTTCCAAACCAATCTCCAGAATCTTGACAAGAGATAGGAATATGTTTATCATAAAAAGAAGACTTTCCAGCAAATAAAGATAACTGAAATAATTGCTTCATTGTATATTGTTTACGAGAAACAACAAGTTTTGGGTTCAAAACAGCAATATCAACAATTACAACATCTTTACTAAGCGAAGTCTTAGTACAATTAACACTACTAGACGATAAAACGGTCTTGTCAAGGTTCCGTTTTGGTTGCCACAGAGAATTTGCTTCTGGCCTTTGATTGCTCAGATCTGAAACATGTAAAGCTGGTGAGTTAGACCTTGGAGCAACAAACGAATGCTTCTTTTTGGAATTACCAGTAGTGGTCGGTTTCTGTGAATGCTGAGATAAATTCTTACCTTTAGCACTCTTAGCGTTCACAGAGACTGATTTATCAACGAAAGCTTTCGTTGATTTTGCACTGTTCACAGGCTTACTAGTTTTTCTCAACGTTTTCTTAATAAAAGTTGAAAGGTTGGGAAGTTTTGCATTAAAGTCAAAAAGATTAGAACCATCATCTAAACCACCGTTAGAGTTCAAAAATTCAAATCCTTTATTTGATGAAACAAACAAGTCCTTAGAGTTTGAAGCTTTTGAAAGAACAGAATTTGAAAAAACGTTTTGCTCAATATTTATCAAAAGTCTTGCATCTGATAAAGAATTCTCGAGTTCAGAAATTTTACGTTCTAAAACGAGAGGAGGGACATATAGTTTACCTTTAATAGGCTTCGCCTCCATTTCTTTTTCAGAATAACTTGGAAAGAAATCACTTGAAAGAGTTTTCTTCTTTTGATATATTGGGTTTTCATCATAACTATTATTCAATTTCGCATAATAAAATGGAAGATGAACTTTATCTGATTTCATCCGTTTCATTGGCTTCATCCTCTTTTGACAGTTTAGTCCAGAAAGTTTTAAACGCGAGGATTCTGCGAGCTAATTGCCTATTAAGATGATCATAAAGTCCTGGCACTTCAGACATCCCCTTTTGTAGACAGTGAGGATTCTTATAACCGATTCCCCATCTCTCTATTTCCTCTTTGGGTTTGTTTAGAAAAATAGTCTGTTCAGTTTGACCCATTTTATATAACTTCTCTTCCAAACTTTTTAATTTTCCCAGTAAAGAAAAGTTTTCTTTGGTACAAGAAGCATGCAATTTTGTAAGCTCATAAATATCTATCTCGCTTTTTAGCAGTTTAGACTTAAGATCAGAATTCTCTTTAAGAATTATTGTCTTTTCCTTAGCGTTGGTGTCATTATCTCTATGAAGAATATCAACTAATACTTTCTGCTCAGCAATTTCATTGCTAAGTTTCTGTATCAATTGGTTTTTGTCAGTTATGACATCATTTTCTTGCTTAAGATTAGATTCTAACTCTTTTTTTGTTTTATTCATGAAATCTAAATCTGATAGATTACATACCTCCTCTTCTTCATTGTCTGAATCAGCTTCAGCATTTGATTCTATCTGGCCCATCAAGCACATGTTGACGGCTTCATCCTTTTCTTCATCCTCTTCTTCATCATCTGAGTGATCAAGCCAGTATTCATCTTCAGCCATCAGTGCTTTGCCAGCCTCCTGTTGCTTTGCAAGAAGCATCTTGTTCTTGTAGTAGTCGGAGTTTCTGACTTTTGGCCTTCGGCAGTCTCTGGCATAATGACCTGTTTTGCCACAGCTGTAGCACGTTGGTGGCTCTGTTTGACTGGATCCTTCAACTTTAAACTTTCTCTCTTCTGGTTTCCTCTCCTCTAATCTCTTCCCTTCAGGCTGATACCTTCTTTCTTCAGGCTTCCTTTCCTCTGTTCTCTTCCCTTCATATCTGCTTCCTTCAACCCTTTCCTTGTGGATGTAGTTGTTCGGACCAGATGAGTACCTCTGACTGTTTGATGTTGGCTTTTTGTAGAATCTTTTCTGAAAAGCATTTGTCAGCATCATCATTGCTTGCTTCAGCTGATCATTTTCATCTGTTTCAGAGTTTGCATAAGCTTCATCTTCATCTGATTCGTACACAATCGTCTTATTCTTCTTCTTCCTAACAACAAGAGCGACTGTGTCATCAACTGTCTTTCCTCTCTGTCTATTCTCAGCTAGAATTTCATCCACCTCTTCTTCATTCTGACGGAGGGTTTCATACACCTCGTGAAGTGAAATCTCATTCAAGTCTTTGATCTGCTTCATCTGTCTTGCAAATCTTTTCCATTCTGGTTGAAGAATGCTCAGGAACTTGACGTTCAACTCAATTTGAGATTTGTGGACTTTGTTCTTGCTAAGTTCGTTCAGCAAAGTCACAAACCTGTCATAGGTTTCTTCTAAAGTTTCTCCCACTCTGCCTCTAAATTCTTCATAGTTATTTAGGCAGTTGGAGATTTTCAGCTGATTTCCAACTTTTGAACCAAACATCATCTTTTCAAGCTGATCCCACATTTCTTTTCCGGAGGCCTTGTAGCTGTCAATCTTTACGTATATTTCATTTGGGATTCCTTGTAAGATGTATGATTTAGCTAATCTGTCGCTTTTGGCTCTTCTAAGGTTATCATCTTGTAGCTCATGAAACTTAAGTTCAACTTCAGTCGGCACATTTCCAACTACACGAGTCGTTATGACTGGTTTCATAACCCCTTCTTCAGTAGATGTTCTGATGAAATCACCCAGCTCATGTCTGTCAATGAAGTTCAGAAACCGATCCTTCCACTGTTCGTATTCTCCTTTAAAGAGAACTGGTGGCTTGGTGTCAGTTCCTATTGCAAGAGCTTCTCTGGATGTCATTCTGTATTGATTAAGAGAAAAACTGTATTGATATAATCGTTAATCCAGATAAAATTTGATCACACAAGAAATTTTTGTCCCCCTAGTCAGACTTAGCATGGGGGTATGGGGGCAGCGCCCCTAGAGAAAAAATTTATGACAATTAAAGACCCTATTACAGTTTCGAAAAAATTCTCAGGAAAAAATATTCTAAGTCTGGATTGCGTATCAAGGTTTGCGTGTCAAGCACAGTGCGTAAAGTGAGGTTTGGGTTTCTAATGGGACGCACAAAGTGAGGTTTGCGTTTCTAATGGGACGCGCAAAGTTGAGGTTTGTGGGTCTAGTTGGAAGCGCAAAGTATGGTTTGCATTTGCCTTTGGATCTGAGAAGTGGAGTTTTGAGATGCTTTGCGTTTGCTTTGAGGAGCGCAAAGTGGGCTTTGCGTTTCACTTGAGACGCGCAAAGTGGGACTTTGCGTTTCACTTGAGACGCGCAAAGTGAGACTTTGCGTTTCACTTGAGACCCGCAAAGTGGGACTTTGCGTTTCACTTGAGACGCGCAAAGTGGGACTTTGCGTGTGTTCTTCTTCTGCTTTGCGTATGTTCGTCCTTAAACTTCGAAAATCGACTAGAACTTGATCCTGAAATGATTAGCAGCACCAAAACACTACCAATATGTCTAGAAACACTTCTAGAACTTAATGTAAGCACTCGATCTCAATAAAACACACTTTTTCGAAAATAAATTGATCGTACAGTAACTTACCCACTTCGACTGTTTTCTCACTAAATCACCAAAAAGGAACTCGGTTTAAGCTTAATACTGAAATTAATCACACACAACTCGATCTAGCATGTATTTCGATCACAACCTGATCGATTCTAACACCTAAAATAGTTTAAATCTCGAAATCGATTTTGAACCCAGAACACAGAGACGTTTTTCACAAAAACTTGATTTTGATCTTTATCAGGCTCTGATACCAATTGTCGGTCCACAACAATACTTATATCAAGTTCTTAGAAACAACACATTAATCGATTACCAACCTGTATTGATATATAACAACGGTTACAAGGTTGATCAGATTCAAAGTTTGAATGTGTTCTCTGTATTATCTCTTTTACACCTTTTTGTGTGTGTTTTTGTGTGTATTCTTGATCTGATCTATAAGAGATTTACTAGAGATACACTAATATCTAACTTTGTGTGTTGAACACACTTTCTACAACTTGCAACAACAAGTTGTAATATAAAACAATAAAACTAAATAATATCTAAATATTAGATATTATATCTATCTAACTAATATTATAACTAACTATAATAACTAAGTTAACTAAGTCAACTAATATCTAACATACTAGATATTAAGTTAACTTTTACAATAATAAACAAATACATTGATTACTTTGACATTTATTACAAATAGACATAGACTTTAATATCGAGAGTCGACGTTCCGGCTTTAGCTTCAGATTGCGATCTTCAGATTGGATGATCTTGAATCCAATGAGACTGTGTCTTAACAACCTCTCTTCCTAAGGAAGATCTCTTCCATGCTCTTAGTCAAATGGGGTATGAAGGTCCCACTGATGTCTATAAGTTTTTCAAGAACATATTTTCACCTCAGTGGAGATTTTTTGTTCATACCCTACAACATTGCATTTCACGAAAAATAACTGGATGGAGTGAGTTTAGCAGTACCTTAGCTTATACTCTAGTCTGCTTAGCTACCTCCAGAAAGTTTAATTTTGCTCAAATGATTTTCAATGATTTAATGTCAAACCTGGATACCAAATCAAAAAGTTTTTTTATGTATCCAAGGTTTGTACAAGAAGTACTTGATAAGAAATTGACGGATTTACCTCCCTTCAAGGAGGTATATGTACCAAAACTCCCAAAGGAGAAGGTGTTCTCAAATATGAAGAGGCCCAGTAAGGACTTCTCAGGTAGAGACACTCCGTTGTTCTCTACAATGATGGGTGTGTCTCATTCCCATGGTGAGGCATCAGGGTCACAGCCCACATCTGACCACCCAACTGATGACCTACCCACACCACTCATTTCTATCAATATCCCTCAGATTCCTATTGACAAGCCACAATCCCCCATAACCAAAACTTACACAAGGAAAAAGGTACAGAAGGTTCCTTCCCTTCTAGTATCTTCACCCCCAAAGCCTAAAAGCCCTATGATGGAGCATTTTCCATCAGAGAATATCCAAAGGGAAACCACAGGGGTGTCTCCCAACCCCAAGAAGGTGCTCAATAAGGAGGTGGAAGAGCATGTGGGCAGTGAGGCTCACACTACTGACTTTACACAAAGTGCAGGGCAGGACATTGTGAACATCTTTAAGACCTTCCCCACGACAACTTTGGGTGAGCAATCATCCAAAGGTCCCAGGTGCCAAGAAACCAAGGGGGTAGAGGGTGCTTCTGCTAGGCAGAAGACCTCTACTAAAAGATCCAAGGATCCTTCAAGGGTGGTAAACACACCCAAAGGAGGTGAGAACAAATATAACTATGAGGAATTGATGGAAACATTGGGTAATATCAATCTGGATGTACTCAAACAGGGTGCAGAAATAGAGGAGTTGAAACTGGTGATTCTTTCACAACAAGTGCAGATAAGCAAACTAAAGAAGATGGTTCTAAGGTTGGTGCACAAAAAGATGAAAAGCAAAGCCCTGTTGAGATGAAATTTCAGTTTGAGGGGGAGACTGAGTTTAAGGGGGAGATTGGTGCCAAAACTGAGAAAGATGCAGAAACAGCAAAAGCAGCAGAAATAAATAAAGCAATAGTATCTGAGTCTGCAGCAGAAACAGTATTATCCAGGGAAGAGATAGAAATTGCTGAAACCCTTGTGAAAGCTAAGAATGACACTCCCAAAGCCACTCAAAAGGCTAAAGGAGTAATGATCAAAGAAGGAGGATTAGAGAAAAAAATAAAAGAGGTCAGTGTGGAGGATGCAAAGAAGAAGGGACAGGAGAAGATGGTTCAGTATGAGCAACCATTGAAGAAGAAGAAACAGATTGAGTTGGATGAAGAAGTGGCTAAAAAGCTTCAAGAAGAGTTGGAAAAGGAGGAAGAAATTCAATCTGCCAAAGACAAAGAGATTGCATTATATATGGCTAAGAAGATCAATGAAGAATATCAAAAGAGTCTGAAGTCTGCAGCTGCTACTAAGAAAGTCACAAAGAAGGCTTCAAGGCAAAGGCTACCACTTAAGACTAGACAAAGACAACCTTCTAAGACATTTTTGGCTAATCAAGAAAGAAGGAAAATGATAAACTTCCTGAAAGGAGCTCTTGGAGTTCCTGAAGGAAAGTTTACCAATATGCCTTATGGTAGGATAGAGGAGCTGTATAAGAAGAAGATGGCCAATTTGAAAGGGGACTTCACTCACAGGGTAGATGTTGAAAGAAAGATGAAAGAAAGGCATGATCTCAACATACAACAGCCCTTCCCTGACAATGAAGAAGGAACTCCTAGCAAAGACAAGGAAGAGATGAAGCAAGAAGAGACATTAGCTCAAAAGTTTGGTGCCATTAAAAGAAAGAAGTCAATTGCCACCAAGCCAAAAGCAAAAAGGGAAAGAATTGAAGAAGAGGAGAATGAAAATGAAAGAGCAGAAGCAGAAGCAGAACCTACGGTTGCACCTTCAGCAAAGCCAGAGCAGAATCCAGAGCAGTCCAATCAACAATCAAATGAGCAGTTTCATTTGTACATGACTTTGACAGATGAAGATCCAGTGCAAGTTGATCCTATTTCTATGAAAGCACCAGAAATTATCTTTTGGGATATTCTGAAGGACAATAGAAAAGAATATTTCAGATTCAAAAGAATGGGTGATCAGTTTGAGGTGTATGCAACTTGGGGCAAAGTGATCAGAAGTTGTTCCAGGGTTGATCTAGAGGAAATGTACAAGGTAGAAACAAAACTGTATGAGACTGTGTTGCAAGGGACTGAAATGAGCTTACTCAAGATTGCCATGGAATACTTATGCATGATGTTTGAGCCTGAAAAAAGTGAAGTACAGGATCAAAGACTTACATCATGAATATGGATTCAAAAAGATTGATCATTGGATGTTGTTTGAAAACTGTGGTGTCTACATGATAACAATTGACAAAAGCTATCATGAGTACTACTTGGTTGACAAGATCTATGACCACAGCAGAGCTAAGTTGGAAGGGATGCTGAAATCTAAGCTGGTATGTGCTAAAGGATCATAAATGGCCAGAATAGTGATCAGAAGGACAATTAATCAAAGTCTAGGATTGGATCCAAATCTGGGCAATTGAGCTGAAGTGTTGAAAGCATCATGAAGACTCTATGTTGAAGAACTTAACTTCTCTTTTTGAAAAGTTAAGTTAGGGGGAGATTGTTGGGTCTGAATGTGCTAAGGATGGATACTACTTCTTATTGAAAGATTACTACTGCTAGTAGAATTAATACTGCTTGAAGAGTTAGTGCTGCTACTTGAATAGTTAGTACTGCTTGGAGAGTTAGTACTGCTAGTAATTAGTACTGCTGAAGATTAATACTGCAAGTGAGGAGTTTATACTGTCAGGATCTGAATTCTTAACAAGAATAAACACTCAGAAACAATATTAAAGGAGTTTGCGGAATAACACTTTAATATTCAAAGATCAATGAAACAGTGAATCATAATAACAACTTGTAAACTTTATTGAATGGTTATAAAGCTACAAGATTTCACACACAACCTCAATATTGATGAACAGGCTCACCAATACGAATTCTACTTCTCTAGAACTAGGATTATAAACCTTGAGGTTGATTCTCTCTAAGAAAACTAAAAACTTAGAATAATTCTCTATAGTTACAAACTATTCTATACATATACTGAAGATAAAAGATAATTACAAAGAATAAAAGATCTTCAGTATAATCTTCCAAAGTTATCTCCAAGCTTTCCATGAATATCTCCATTCAGTACAGCTGTCATCCTTGCCATATGAAGTCTTCATCTCATAAGCAGTATTAAGTCTTTAGCAACATTAATACTTTGAGCAGTATTAAGTTCAACAGTACTAACTACTAGCAGTACTAAAATTGCTTAGCAGTAGTAACTTCATTAAGCAGTATCAATCTTGAGTAGCAGCATTAATCTTTCTCAGCAGTAGTAACTTCATCTAGCAGTATTAATCTTGGTTAGCAGCATTAACCTGTATTAGCAGTAGTAACTTTAGAAGTAGTAACCAGGTTGTGCTAGCAGTATTAACTATACTTGAGCAATTCTTTCAGTTCCCAACAATCTCCCCCTAACTTGACTTTTAGGAAGATAAGTCAAGTTCTTCAGATGCTCCCAAAACACTATTATTCATAGCCCTGTATTAGCATCCAACCCCAAACTTTGATTAATTGTCCTTTGGATCAAATACTTTGCCATTTCTGAATCTGGAACACAACCAAGCTTTTTCTTCAACATGGCATGCAACTTCAATCTGTTGTGGTTGTAAACTCTATCCACCAGGAAGTATTCTATGTGATTTATGTCCATAGTCAGTGCATACACTCCACTAGTTTCATATAGAGTCCAGTTGTTAACTGTTTGAAACACATGTCTGATAACTTCCTCCACTTCTTCTGGTTTGAATATCATACACATATACTCCATCAAAAGTTTTGTGATTGAAATCTCTGGAGCTTTTACTTGATCAACATACAACTTCATTCCTATTTCAAACATCTCCTCTAGATCAGACCTGGAACATGTTCTGACAATCTTGACCCAAGTATTATACACTTCATACTTCTCATCTTTTCTTTTGAGCCTGATATACTCTTTTCCATCAACCTTCATTGTATCCCAGAGAATGACCTCAGGAGGCTTAACACCAACAGGTTCAGCTGTTATAGGTTCAGGAACTTTGTCCATCACTACCATGTACAGATTCACATCATCAATACTTGATGGTTCTTTCTGTTCAACTGACTTAGGTGCCCCTTCTTCTTCAGCAACCTTCTCAACTTCTTCTTTATCCACTCTAGGCTTCTTGGCTGATTTTCTTCTTGCCATCATTTTAGTTCTTTTTAAAGTCCTCAGACTTTCACCTAGAGTTGCTTCTTTCTTTGGTGTTTCTTGCTCATCAGGGAAAGGTTTTTCTATCAGAAAATCATTACTTTCTTTCATCCTCTTTTCCATTTCAACTCTGGCTGTTTCATTCCCTTGAAGCTTTGTCATCTCTGAATCATACAACCCTTTGATCTGTTCAAAAGTCATATTTGAGAACATCTCCTTTCTGACTCCCACAGCACCTTTGAGAAAAGTAATCATCTTCTTTCTCTCTTGAGTACCAAGGTAGGTCTTTGAAGGTTGTCTCTTCTTTGCATCCATTTTGACCAACACAGCCTTTTTTAGGGTTGCAGCTTTCTTCTGTGCTATTTCAGTTGCCAAACTTTGTTGATAAGCTTCATTTAGCTCTGCAGCTAGAGCCTTAGCCATCTCTCTATCTTTGTCCACTTGAGCCTTTTCTTCTTGCTCAAGTTCAGCCTGAATCTTTTTGGCCAAAGCTTCATCTGACTCAACCAACTTTTGCTTTTTAATTGGTTGATCAGATTCCACTAACTTTGATGATAACTCCTTTGGCCTTTGAAGTGACCTTGGGAGTATCATGCTTAGCCTTGATTAAAGTTTATGTTATCTCAAGGTCTATGAATACTTCTTGCACCATTTCTGCTGCTTCATTCAATTCAGCAGTATTAACAGTTTCTGCTGCTTGTTCAAACACACTTTCTGTTTCTACTGCTTTCTCTTTTACTGTTGCTATGCTTTATATTTCTGCTGCTTGTACTTTATCTCCACTAACCCCATCAAACTCCCCCTCAACTTTAGCATCTTCCATGTTGGCATCAGCTTCTGACTCCCCCTTTTTGGGAGCATCAGTCACTGGTTTCCTTCTTCTGAGCACAAACTGTTTCTTCTTATTTTTCTGGACCAATCTCTTCACCATTTTCTTCAGGTTGGTAATCTGTACTTGTTGAGACAGAATTATCAGTTTCAGCTCTTCTATGTCTTTTCCCTGCTTGATTACATCCATATTGATGTTGCCCATTGTTTCCATCAATTTAAGATAGTCATATCTGTCCTCACCTTCTCCAGGAGTGTGACCCCCTTTTGAAGGATCATGGGATCTTTTTGTAGTAGAGGTCTTCTGCCTAGCAGAAGCACCTGCTACCCCCATGGTTTCTTGGCACCTGGGACCTTTGGATGATTGCTCACCCAAAGTTGCCATGGGGAAGGTCTTATTGATGTTACCAATGACCTCCTCTGTGCTAGCAGGAGTAGTGGCAGCCTTTGCACCCATATGCTCATTCATCTCCTCAGTGAGCACCTCCTTGGGGTTGGGAGACACCCCTGTGGTTTCCCTATAGATATTCTCTAATGGAGAATTCTCCATTAAAGGGCTTAAAGGCTCTGTGGGTGAAGGTACAAGAAGGGAAGGAGGCTTCTTTACCTTTTTCCTTATGTATGTTTTGGTGATTGGTGAAGTTGGTTTTTGAACAAGGGACTGTGGGATTGATATGGTGATTGAAGGTTGGGATTGGCTTTCAGTGGGATGGTCTAATGAGGGCCTTGACCCTGAAGCCATACCTTCTTCTTTGTGGGACACCACCATCATTATGGAGAACAATGGGGTGACAACTCCTTCCGAGTCCAATGGAGATCTCTTCATATTTGAAAAGACCTTACCTTTGGGGATTTTTGGTACATATACCTCATCAAAGTGAGGCATATCCGTCAATTCATTGGTTATAACTCCCTGGACAAATCTTGGGTACATATAAAAACTCTTTTTGTTTCCCAAGTTTGACACAAGGTCATTGAAAATCATTCTTGAAAAATTGTACTTTCTGGCAGTGGCCAAGCAGACCAAAGCATAAGCAATGGTACTGCTGAACTCACTCCATCCAGTAGTCTTTTTAGAAATGCAATGCATAAGGGTATGAACAAGAAAATGCCATTGGGTATAAAATTTAGCTTTTGAGAATTTGAAACCACCCAATTAGCCTCCATACCCCATTCTTGAAATATTTGAGAACAAGTCCTCATTAGGAATAGAAGTAATACCTGCAGCATCGTCTAGACGAAGACAGATGCGAATCACCTCTTCAGAAACTGACAAGGGTTTGTCACACACCCTTGTCTTGATTATCTGCACACCATTTTTTGTGACTACAGTGGTATTTGCCCAAAATTGTCTTTGATGCTCTATGTAGATTGTTGGCGACACTGTAAGAGCATGGGCAATGTGGCTGGACTTGAGAAAATCCACAATTTGATGGAATCCAACAGCTTGTTTAGTCTTCTGTAGCATTGCAATCTCATTATGTTCATCAATGAACGCCATAGCTGCCATCGAGCTTGAGTATTTTGGACTGAAACACTTGGTGCTTGAGAGAAAAGGGTTAGAGAGCAGATGAATAGAAATCAAAGAGTCGTTATGAACTTTTAGGTGGGCAAAAAGGGTATTTATACGATTCGGGACATAAACAGTATTAACTAACTAGCAGTATTAACTGAGAGCAGTATTAACCACTAGCAGTATTAACTAACTAACAGTATTAACTGAGAGCAGTATTAACCACTAGCAGTATTAACTAACTAGCAGTATTAACTGAGAGCAGTATTAACCACTAGTAGTATTACCTAACGAGCAGTATTAACTGAGAGCAGTATTAACCACTAGCAGTATTAACTAACTAGTAGTATTAACTGAGAGCAATATTAACCACTAGCAGTATTAACTAACTAGCAGTATTAACTTTGCACTGGTAGTATTAAAACTGCACTGGCAGCATTAACTATACTTACACTTTTTGAAGCTTGAGGTACTCTGAGCAAGGTAATAACTTCCTGAGAAAGAAGTTAGTAGCACCAAAGAATAAACCAATACCAGGTATGTAAACACTTTTTTTTTTAAAAACATGAGCTCATTCAGAATTGATCATGCCCACATTTGTGACCAAGAAAGTGAATCTACTCACATCAAAAGCTTTAGTGAATAGATCAGCAAACTGGTTGTCAGTATGAACTTTAGCAACTTGAATTAGTTTCTTTTCATTACAATCTCTAATAAAGTGATACCTGATCTCAATGTGCTTTGTTTTGGAGTGCTTGACTGGATTGTTAACAATGCTTATAGCACTACTATTGTCAATGAAGATTGGAGTGTGAAGAAAGGTTACCCCATAGTCCAGCATTTGATTCTGAATCCATAGAACCTGAGAGCAGCAACTTGCAGCAGCAATATACTCAGCTTCTGTTGTTGATAAGGACATTGTGGTTTGTTTCTTACACTGCCAAGATACTAGTCTTGCACCCAAAAGTTGACATCCACCTGAAGTAGACTTTCTATCCATATTAGCACCACCCAAGTCACTGTCTGAGTATGCAATCAAGTCAAAGTTGGATTCATAAGGATACCAAAGACCTAATCTAGGTTGCCCTCTTAAGTATCTGAAAATCCTTTTAACAGCTTGAAGATGTGATTGCTTTGGCTTGACTTGGAATCTGGCACACAAACACACTGGAAACATGATGTATGGTTTTGAGGCTATGAGATACATGAGAGATCCAATCATTGATCTATATAGATGGACATCAACATCCTCCCCCTCAAGATCAGCAGTGATCTGTTTATGAGTCTCCATAGGTGTGCTTGCTGGCTTTGAGTCTGTTAAACCATACTTATCCAGGATGTCTTTCACATATTTTGATTTACTTATGAAGATCCCATCTTTCTTCTGTTTCACTTGAAGCCCAAGGAAGAAGGTAAGTTCACCCATTGAACTCATTTTAAAGCTCTTGTGCATCAACTTTTCAAAGTCTCTACACATCTGATCTTTTGTGGATCCAAATATGATATCATCCATATAGATCTGAACAAGTAGGATGTCCTTCTTACTTCTTTTAATGAAGAGGGTCTTGTCAATTATTCCTCTTTCAAACCCATTCTCCAAGAGATAGGTAGACAGTGTATCATACCATGCTGTTGGGGCTTGATGAAGACCATAAAGTGATTTCTTCAGTTTGTATATTCTGTCTGGATATGATGGATTTTCAAATCCAGGGGGCTGACAGACATATACTTCTTCATCAATTGTACCATAAAGAAAGGCACTCTTCACATCCATTTGGTATACCTTGAACTTCATGTAAGAGGCATAGGCTAGAAATAGCCTAATTGCCTCTACCCTTGCCACTGGAGCAAACACTTCTTCATAGTCTATGCCTTCTTCTTCAGTGTACCCTTATGCCACAAGCCTTGCTTTGTTCCTGATCACAATTCCTCTCTCATCCTTTTTATTTCTGAAAATCCACTTGGTGTCAATAGCTCTATGACCTTTTGGAAGGTTCACCAAGTCCCAAACTTCTTGCACTTTGAACTGCAGTAACTCTTCTTGCATAGCTTCTATCCAACTGGAATCTTTCATTGCATCATAAACCTTCTTAGGCCCAATCTGAGATAGAAAGCAAGAGAGTACTGTGTGTTGCTGATCCTGCAGCTCTTGAAGTTTGCTTTGATTCCTTGTTATCATAGGAGAAGAGATGTCTCCTATGACCAGCTCTGGAGGATGGTTCTTTTGAGTTCTAGTCTGATGACTAGGTTCTTCATTGATTCCCACATCTAGATTAGAATCATTTAAGTCAGCTGAGGGGATCTCATCAGCTGCTTCTGGCTCTTCATGCACTGGATTCTCCTCATCTCTTATTTCTTCTTCACTCTGAATTTGTTCAGTAGCATTCTCCTTTTCACAGACATCAACAGGCTCTATTGGAGGTATGGGAAAGATCACAGACTGAGGAATAATGTCTTGTACTTGTACTTATTCATCCCCTGATCCTCCACTTCCTGAACCTGCATGATAATCACTACTGAAACCCAAAGAGTTAGTTAGTGAATCAATGTCAAATAACCACTGAGGACCAGACCCAATAGGATTTGGTGTGTTCTCATTGCATTTGACATTGTCACTTTCCTCAATTATTCTAGAAGAAGAATTAAAAACTCTGTAAGCCTTACTCTAAGATGAGTAACCAACAAGAAAACCATCATCTGCCTTGCTATCAAACTTTCCTAAGTGAGTTTTGGTATTGAGAATGGTACAAGGACACCCAAAAGGTTTGAAAAATCCAATAAATGGTTTTCTGTTATTTAAAAGCTCATATGGTGTCTTGTTTTTAGGCTTGACTACTAGAACTCTGTTTTGAATATAACAAGCAGTATTAACTGCTTCAGCCCAGAAAGTAATTGGAAGTTTGGAATCAGCTAACAGAGATCTAGCAGCTTCAATCAGTGTCTTATTCCTTCTCTCAACAACACCATTTTGTTGTGGAGTACTAGGAGCACTGTATTGCCTCTCAATTCCTTTTTCCTCACAAAAGGTGTTTAGGTCATGATTTTTAAATTCAGTACCATTGTCTGACTTAATTACTTTTACCTTTTGATTTGTTTGATTTTCAATTCTTAGGATAAAGGATTTGATCAGTCCACTTGTCTCATCCTTAGTCCTTAGAAAATATACCCAAGTAAATCTAGAGTAATCATCAACAATAACTAGGCGTTATGATTTCTTACCTATACTCATAACATTTGTAGGACCAAACAAATCCATATGCAACAACTTAAGAGAACTAGAGATTGTGTTCAACTCTTTGGACTTATGAGAAGTTTTGTGTTGTTTGCCTTTGAGACATGTAACACAATGATCATCATATGAAAAGACTTTGGAAGGTAAACCTCTTACAAGGTTGTTTTTAACAAGTTTATTCATTGTTTTAAAGTTCATGTGACACATCCTTCTGTGCCAAAGTGATGATTCATCCAAAGAAGCTTTTGAAACAAGACAGTTTAGGGATGAATCAGTTGAAACACTTTCCATATCTAAGAAATATACATTATCCTTTCTTGGAGTTCTTAGTAGTATCATCTTTTCATCAACTACCTTGAATTCAGGAGCAAGGATAATGCATTCAGAATCAGTAAATAATATACTATGCTGTTTGTCACAAACCTGTGATACACTTAACAGGTTGTACCTTAACTGCTCAACATAGAATAAATCTTCAAAGGTCATTTTACCTTTGGTTACATCCCTCTTACCACTGATCTTACCTCCATCTAGAGTATTACCAAAGGCAACATGCCCACCATCAATTTTCTTGAAATTCTTGAGGCATGACATGTTCCCTGTCATGTGCCTAGAGCAACCACTATCAACATGCCAGATGCTCTTCCCCTTGAGCTGCTGGTTGCCCTGCACATAAGATTAAACAATTAGTATTGATTGGGAACCCAAGCCAAAGTGGTCTTGGGTCTCCCTTTCTCATCAAAGTATTTACATTCCTTTTTGATGAGGTTTTTAAACTCAGAGCACTCTTTATTTGAGTACTTTGTCAATATGATTGGTCTAACAGCACAAACACTAGGAGCAGTACTAACTTTAGAAGTACTAACAGAGTTAGCAGTACTAACCTTGTTAGAAGCACTAACAGAGTTAGCAGTATTAACATTTGAAGAAGTACTAACCATGTTAGTTTTAGCAGTACTAATACTCTTGGCAGCACTAACATTGGTACCAGTAGTATTTCTTCTAGCAGCACTATCATTGTCAGCAGTACTATTTGTGGTATCAGTACTAACCGTTTTAGTTCATTTAGGAACCCACATATTGACACTTTCTTTAACAGTCTTTTTCTTCATGTGGCTTTTAGATTTAACAGATTTCTTAGCCACATGGTTCCTTTCCTTCTTCCTATAACCCAAGGGTTTTTGCATATATCTTTGAAAATTCATCCTTTGGTTTATAGGATTGAAATAACAGTATTTGGCAAGATGATTCAATTTTCCACAGATAAAACAAGGGTTTGGTCTATTGATTTTACTCAGATCAACCCCTTGTTTTTGTGCCCACTGATTATTCCAGTTTCTTTGATTTCCCCTCTTTTTATCATGTTTTAGGGGCTCAGATTTCTTGCATGCACACTGTTTGCAAGGAACAGAATTCACAACTGTGGTCTGTTTGTAATGGACCTTACCAGACTTTTCCTCTGTCTTCTCTATGTCCTTTGATTTGATCCAAATCTTTCCACACCCTTGATTGGTAATGATGTGATTCTCTAGGGGAATCTCACCACTCACATTGTTCTTCTTACTTTTCCCAACCTCTTTCTCAGTCTTGTCCTCAACAACTACCTCATCTAAGGGATCTATCTCAGTGGCTCCCTCAGACAAGTCCTTCCTATCCTTGGTGTCTAGCAAGTCTGAAGTAGGAGGGATGTAATTGTTGTTATATGGTGGTGGTGTGGTATTATATCCAATTCCTCTTCTCAATTTGTCATGAATCTGAGTTTGTAGTAAAGAGTCCATTGCTTTAGAAGCATTGGAAAACTTTTCCACATCAAGCTTAACCTTGGTTAGCTCCTCTCTCAACTTTTCACTCTCCTCTTTAGATTTGGTCAGTTGGAGTTCTAGATCCTTTTTCTCCCACTTCCAGTAATTGGTATCATATGAGTGTTGGAGTTCATTGGCTTGAAAACCTTTAATCTGTTCCTCAAACCTCTCAACAATTCTCACATAGTCTTTTATATCTTTTGCTAACCTCTTAAGGTCATCACTCATGTTCTGGTTGTGATCTCTATACCTTTTAACAGTGTCTATGCAAGTTTTAGAACATATATTAGAACTTACCTCAGTTGGGAGATCAGATACTTCTGCCATAAGAGATTGATTTTGGATAGCCTCTTCTGCTTGATCACTCCAGTCAAACCCCATTCCTTGTTGAGAAACAAGGGCTTGAGCAGAGTTTCTGTTATGATTGAAGCTTCCAGACTGAGCTTGTTGGTGGTTGTTGTTGTGAGACACTCCACTTCTGCATTCCCTGGCAAAGTGTCCCTTCAGATGGCATTTATAGCACTCCACCTTTGATTTATCAAAGCCTGCTCCATCTTCTCTTCTTTGGGAGAAGTTGTTCCTCCCAGTCCTCTTTATGAACTTCTTCACTCTCATGGAAAGCATGGCCATCTGCCATTTAATATCCATCTCTTCAAGATCATCAGGATGAAGTTGTTCCAAGTCACCATTGATTAAAGAGGAGTTTCCATGGCTGGAAAGAAAGGCTTCAAACACAGATTCAGTGCCTTTTTCTTGATTTGCTCCGTTAGCAGCATTAACTGATTCAGGGTTAGCAGTAGAATCAATTGATGCTGATAGGAGTGCAGCATTATGAATATATCCAGAAGGTTTCTTCTTTGCCTCCACCTCAACTTCAAATACTCTAAGGTCATTGTACAGATCATCAAGTTCTTTCTCTTCCAATTGTTCATTCTGTCTGAATGAAACAGTGTACATGGTACATTCATCTCCAAGGGACCTTAAGAACTTTCTGTTTACATCATCTTGATCAATCTGTACTCCCATAGTAGCTAGTTCACCAATCAGCTTGTTAAACCTGTCAAAAGTTTGAGTCATGGACTCATTCTTAGTTGAGATAAAGTTTTCATACTGTTGCTTCAATATTGCCTTCTGATTTCTCTTGGTACTTTTGGTACCAGAGAATCTATTTTCTAGAGCATTCCAGAGCATCTGTGCATCAGTGCAATTGCTGAATTGGTGTTGATATTCATTGGGAATAGCCAAGAGCAGTGTGCTCAAGGCTTTCATATCTGTCTGTCTTGTCTTCCTTTCTGCATCTGTCTTTGGTGGGGTCCTTTTTCCATCTGCACCAATCTTTCCTGCATCAGATGGGCCATTCTCAATGATGTCCCACATGGAGTAATCGGTGAGGAGAATGTATTGCTTGATTCTAATCTTCCACATGTCAAATTCATTGGATCTGAGCATTGGAACCTTTGAGACAAGAGTACTATTTGATTCAACTGTGTTTTCCATGATGAATAAGATTTCTGAGAATACTAGCTCTGATACCACTTGTCAGGATCTGAATTCTTAACAAGAATAAACACTCAGAAACAATATTAAAGGAGTTTGCGGAATAACACTTTAATATTCAAAGATCAATGAAACAGTGAATCATAATAACAACTTGTAAACTTTATTGAATGGTTATAAAGCTACAAGATTTCACACACAACCTCAATATTGATGAACAGGCTCACCAATACGAATTCTACTTCTCTAGAACTAGGATTATAAACCTTGAGGTTGATTCTCTCTAAGAAAACTAAAAACTCAGAATAATTCTCTATAGTTACAAACTATTCTATACATATACTGAAGATAAAAGATAATTACAAAGAATAAAATATCTTCAGTATAATCTTCCAAAGTTATCTCCAAGCTTTCCATGAATATCTCCATTCAGTACAGCTGTCATCCTTGCCATATGAAGTCTTCATCTCATAAGCAGTATTAAGTCTTCAGCAGCATTAATACTTTGAGCAGTATTAAGTTTAGCAGTACTAACTACTAGCAGTACTAAAATTGCTTAGCAGTAGTAACTTCATTAAGCAGTATTAATCTTGACTAGCAGCATTAATCTTTCTCAGCAGTAGTAACTTCATCTAGCAGTATTAATCTTGGTCAGCAGCATTAACCTGTATCAGCAGTAGTAACTTCAGAAGTAGTAACCAGGTTGTGATAGCAGTATTAACTGTACTTGAGCAATTCTTTCAGTTCCCAACATATACTGCAAGCATGGTTAGTACTGCCAGAGACAAAGTTAATACTGCTATTGAGTTAGTGCTGCTTATGAAGATAAAGATGACTTGGAGATAAAAAATAGGAGCTGGAGATAAAGACGAAGATAATTAAGGAATTGATGCTGAAGTTCAATTTTATTTTGATAATTATCTTGTAATTTGTTATGTATATATAGTCTAGATGTTTTAGATTATTGACAGAGTTTAACATAGAGAGATACTTTGATAGAGTTGTTTTAGAGAATTAACCTCAAGACTAGTATTGATCCTTTCTATAGAGAAGTATAGAACGTCTGTTGAGTCTGTTCAACAGATTGAGGTTGTGTTTGTAATCATTAAGTTTTATGCAATATAAACTTATGATTTGAGTTCATATTCTGTGTTTTTGATTAATTGTTAAAGTGTTATTCCGCGACTTCTTTAACATTGTTTCTGAGTTTGTATTAAATTCTTGTTTAGAATTTTCGATCTTGACAAAGCTTACTCAAAAATTCATTAATTGAGCATTACCATTATTCCCGTTTCAATTAGGTGTTGGATTGCATCATTGCATGAAAGAGTGTTTTGGCGTTTAGGCGGCCATCTATAAAATGCATATTATTGGTAAATGAGTTGTCCCATTATTTTAAAGTAAATCATTTTAAAGGATCATGATTATAAGTTACAATATTTCCATTTTACGCTTTCTTTATAATCATGATATAAACTCTTGAACTCACTAGGCGTTAACCCTAACCTTTTTATTTGTCGTCATGTGCATCAGGTTCCAGATGGGGGTTTGGTCCTAGTTGTCCCAAGAATAGATGTGCTTAGTTCTCCCGAGTGTAAGTTAGTGAAGACTTCCGCAGTTTGGAGATAGTGACTTTTATTGGGTTTTAGTAGCACTCGTCCTTATTATAAACCGTATGTATAAAATGAATGTGTGTGTTGAGGTTAAATATTATATTGTTGTTGTAGATGATTCTTTTATTGGTGTATTTTGAAAATTTTAAATTAGTTGCTATTTCCAGAATCCAGGGTGTTACAAAACTAAGCAAACCATATATATGAATAAACCAAAGAGTGATGAGGCAATAAAAGAAAGATGAGGACTTGGTTTTGAAAATCCACATTGTTTAAACAATGTTATATCAAAAACCCCCACTTTATATAATTTTGATTATCTAAATCTTGCAAAATATGCTCCTCAATTTAAAATTGAGTGGATGAATGAAAAACAAGAATTAGAAATTGAAAATAAGAAAAGAATGAACAACAAGAAAATGGAAATTCCATTTGTTTATACTCGTGAAAATGCCAAATATTTTCCTGAAAAATCAAACAAGTCCAGAAAATCTCAAAATGTTTTAAATGTCAATTCTTCCATTAAATCTTCATTACCAAATGAATATTTTGATATATATGCCAATAGCACTAATAAGGAAAATATATCTCCGGTTTCTTATGATTCTAAGAGATATATTCCCCTATTAGTATTAGAGGGCAAAATCATTGATCTTGAAGATAAAAGGGAAAAACAAAGTCTTCAAAAATATTTTGAAAATGGTTTATTTCTTTTTATCATGAAATCAAGTTTTGAAGTCAAAATCATTTCTCAAAAACAATCCTTTGATGACAAAATAAATTCTGGATTTTCTATCGATTCTAAGGAAAATACTCACAAAGTACAAACAAGTGAAAGTTTGCGCCAACCACAGGTAGAGCAAACTGAAGGTTTGCGCCAGAAGCTGGTAGCGCAAAGTTCAGTATGCGCCACCAGTGGGTCGCGCAAAACGTCTCCTGATCTGTGTATTTTTGAAAATCATGACTCCAAGGCAAGTTCAACAATGATGAATGCTCAGTTTGATTTCTTCGATAAAATTTCTTCTTCCAATTCAATTGTTGATGATTCTTTTATGCTAAATGATTAGTATTATAAACCAAAGCGTAAAAGAAGAAGGTCAAAGAAGTCAAAGAAACAAGATACTGTTATTTCTGAAAATTCTAATTCTTCTGATTCTACTATTTCAGATCGGAGTTTGAACAAGTCAACAAGGCAGATATGGAGATTCAAGAAGAATTCAACAGAATCTGAAACTTTTGAGGATAAATGTGTAGATCGTCTTTGTAAAACGGATACATTTGCATTTTGTAATAAAAACACAAAATATTCAATAACGCAAATGATTCAAATTGCAAAGAATGTCTCATGTTACCCTACTAGTTCTGATTCAGATGATTGTGATTTTTCTTCCATAAATGATTGCGTTCAAAAATTTTCTGAAAAGAGAGTTTTGAAAAATAAAAGGCAAAGGACTAACAAGAAGGGACCCATGACGGGCAACAAATTTTTCTGTGTAATTTCTTTGTAATTTCTGAATGTGCAGCTTAGTCAATTATGGTATCTGGATTCGGGGTGTTCCAAACACATGACGGGCAACAAATCTCTACTTTCAAATTTTAATGAAAAATGTTGTGGTCGTTTTAAGTTTGGAAACTGTGAGACTGCTCCTATTTTAGGCTATGGTGATCTTGTACAAGGAAATATCACTGTCAAGCGAGTGAGTTATGTCGAAGGACTTAGCCACAATCTATTCAGCATCGGGCAGTTTTGTGACAAAGATCTTGAAGTCAGCTTCAAATCCAAACGAGTTGCAGTAAAGAATGACAGTGGCCGGGATTTACTGGTTGGAAAGAGAAGATCAAATTTATATACTATTGATCTTTCATTAAACTTCCATCAGATATTTGTTTGCTATCTAAAGCCTCTGTTCATGAAAGCTGGATATGGCACCGACGACTAGCTCATCTCAACTTCAAATACATGGATCGCCTTGTCAAGAATGATTCAGTTCGAGGTCTTCCAGTACTCCGATTTCAGAAAGACCACCTCTATCAAGACTGTGAGAAGGGAAAGATGAAGAAAGTTCCGCATAAGCCAAAACCCGAGGCTTGCACTTCGGACATTCTTGATTTTCTACATGTTGACTTATGTGGACCGATGAAGACAAAGAGTATCAGAAAGAAAAGATATGTTTTGGTCGTTGTTGATGATTATTCACGCTATACATGGGTCAAGTTTCTCAAATCCAAATATGAGACTCCCGACATTCTCATCAACCTAATCAAAATGATTCAGACCAACAAGCAAAAGGCGGTCAAAGTTGTCAGATCAGACAATGGTACAGAATTCAAGAACAACACTCTTCAAGCATTCTACGAAGATCAAGGCATTTAAGAACAATTTTCTGCTGCTCGAACACCGCAACAGAATGGGGTTGTTGAACGAAGAAATAGAATGCTTGTCGAGGCTGCCAGATCAATGCTTGCATATTTTGGTCTTCCTTTGTCTCATTGGACTGAAGCTGTCTCAACTGCGTGTCATACTCAGAACAGATCCATTTTACATAGAAGATTCAACAAAAGAACATATGAGCTTATGAACGGTATCAAACCGAATGTCAAAAATTTCAAATCATTTGGGTGTAAATGTTATGTTCTGAATGACCAAGAAAATGTGAACAAGTTTTGTCCAAAGGCAAATGAGGGTATTTTCTGGGTTATTCTTCTACTTCCGCAGCTTACAGAGTCTTTCTTACTTCAGCTAGAAAAGTGATAGAGAGTGTTAATGTCAAATTTGATGAAGCTGCAAATTTGGTTTCTGGCCAAACAGGTCCAGAACCCGCACTTTCAGGGAATTTAGCTTTTGGACAAGTCAGTTCAGAACCAGCACTACAACAGACAAATCAGGATCCATCTTCTTCTTTGCTTAATCTTACTGATCTTGATTTTCTTTTTGAGCATTTTTATGATGATGTGCCTAAATCTAACACTGAAAATGTTTCAAATATTTTGAATCAGGAATCTGTGACAACATCTACTTCCAATTCCGCTGCATCTATCTCTGAAAATTATGTTGTTCCAGTACAATCTGAATCTCAAAACATTCTTTTTGAACTTCATCCAGCTCAATCAGAACCTGATCAAGTGAATACTGAATCGTTCAAGAAGCACCTGTTCAAGAAGCATCTGTTCAAGCAGAACCAGTTCAAGAAGAAGAACAAACTGCCGCTATTCAACCAACAATTCCATAGTCTGATTATGATGTTGTTGAATTACCTCCTCCTCCAGTTCAAACATTTTCTGTCTCCTCATCTGACATAGACGTAACTGAAGCTCTTTCTCAACAATTAGAAGTTGTTCAAAAAGTTATTGATCCTCTTCCTCATACCACCGAATGGACAAGATCTCATCCTATTCATTAGATTATTGGTGATCCTCAAGCAAGCGTATCTACACGTTCCAAGACGGCAACTCCAAACGAATGTCTATTCACTTGCTTTCTAAGCAAGATTGAACCAACCAAAGTATCTGAAGCGTTGGAAGATCCGGATTGGATAATAGCGATGCAAGAGAAACTCAATCAATTTGAATCATTAAAAGTGTGGAGACTTGTTCCAAGGCTAAAAGGAAAAAACATTATTGGCACAAAGTGGATTTTCAAGAACAAGAAAGATAAAGATGGTATCGTCGTTCGTAACAAAGCTCGATTGGTTGCCAAGGGTTATCGACAAGAAGAAGGAATCGACTACGATGAAACTTTTGTGCCGGTTACAAGATTAGAAGCTATTCGAATGTTTCTCGCTTTTGTTGCTTATCGTAATTTCACCGTGTATCAGATGGATGTAAAGACAACTTTTCTCAACGGGAAACTGAAAGAAGAAGTTTACGTTTCTCAACCAGAGGGATTTGTTGGCAAAGACCATCCTGGTCACGTATACTTTCTTGATAAAGCACTGTATGGCTTGAAACAAGCACCGAGGGCGTGGTATGATGAGTTGTCGGTCTTTTTGATCAAATCTGGGTTTACCAAAGGATCCATAAATACCACTCTTTTCATTTATCGTTCTAACTTGGATATCTTCTTAGTTCAAATATACGTAGATGATATTATATTTGGTGTGACTAGTAAATCTTTATGTACTTGGTTTTCTGATCTCATGACCTCCAGGTTTCAAATGAGCATGATGGGAGAAATTAATTTCTTCCTCGACTTACAAGTGAAACAACTTCCAGATGGAATCTTCATTAATCAGTCAAAGTATGTGTTTGACATCTTGAAGAAATTCAAAATGGACAAATCTTCTTCAATTGGCACGCCTATGGCTCATGGTGCTAAAATTGGACTGGATCCGGATGGAAAAGTTGTGGACGTCAAGAATTATAGAGGGATGATTGGATCGCTCATGTACTTAACTGCAAGTCAGCCGGATATCATGTTTTCTACCTGCTTATGTGCCAGATTTCAAGCCAAGCCAAAGGAATCGCATCTCTTAGCAGTCAAGCGCATATTTCGATATATCAAAGGAACTCCATACTTAGGTTTATGGTATCCAAAGAGTTCTGATTATAAACTGATTGCTTACTCTGATGCAGATTTTGGTGGAAATCAATTGAACCGGAAAAGCACTTTAGGTCACCTTCAATTTCTTGGTGATTGACTGATAAGTTGGGCATCAAAGAAGTAGAACTGTGTTTCTATCTCAACTGCAGAAGAAGAATACGTCGCCGCAGCTAGTTGTTGTGCACAAGTGTTATGGATGAAGACACAACTTCGTGACTACGGGATGCTATTCAAAACAGTTCCAATCTACTGTGACAGCAAATCCGTGATCGCGATATCAGTCAATCCAGTCCAGTACACAAAGACCAAACACGTAGATATGAGGTACCACTTCATAAAGCATCATGTGGAAGAAGGTACTATTGAATTATATTTTGTTCCAACTTAATATCAACTTGCCGATATTTTTACAAAAGTTTTAGATGAAAAACGTTTTAATTTTCTACTTTCAAAACTTGGCATGTTGAATTTAAAAGTTTAAATATTTATAAATTTTATTCTATAAAGTAAAAGCTTTACAGGTTTTCTTTCTTTTGAATAAAATGTGTGTCTAGGATAAATTTTCAAGTTGCTTTGTTTATATCGAAGTTTTATATGTTCAACTTTCAAGTCTTACAAAAGTCGAAAGGTCAGCAACATGTTTGAAACTTTTGATACTGCTTTAAAGTTGTGTTATTCGGAATATGTATAGTTTACAATGCTTAGAAAACCTAAAAATTCAGAATTATGGATTTTAATGAAAATATGGGCTAAGCACTTAGATGTAAAACTGAGTGATTGAGATGAATTTTATATATCTAAAATACAGAAATCTCTAGGTTTAAAAGTTTGTACCTGTGACCTTTCTGGTTTGGGAAAGTAAGTTCCGTGGAATGCTTGTCATCTAGTCCCCTAAGGTCAATTGGTCTGGGAGTGATCGAACCCAAATCCTTCTATAGAACCAGATCGAAAGTCATGTTCTACTGGTATGAATGGGTTTAGGATGTGTCGATGTAGCCTTTCTGATATGGGAGAGTAAGTTCCAAGGGGTGCTTGACACCTAGTCCTCTAAGGCCAACTGGTATGGGAGCGACTGACCCAAATCCTGCAATAGGGTTAGATAGAAAGTTACGTTTATGGCATGTTCTTTACTTACCAAACTTTTTGATTAAAAGATGCCAACGTGCACAAGCTTAAAAGATGCCAAAGAGCACACTCATGTGAAGATGCCAATGTGCACAATGCTAAAAGATGCCAATGACCACACATCTCATGATACTTGGTGATATGTTTGAGTTGTGATAAACCTGTAAATTTGTGAAAGTCATAATTCTTGATGGCTTAGTGTGAATACATGCAAAGTTCTCTTTTATATTTTCAGAATTGCATTTTCTTGAAGCTAATCAAAGTTCGCATACGAGCACACTGAATAGATTGCTGGAAGTTTTTGAAACTGAACATGTCTTAACTTGATATGCAATGAAACTTGTCTCTGTATCCAACAACACATACTTGATTTCAACTGATTAATAAATCTGTGATATTTTTATTGAGTAGAATTTAATTTGTTTAGTGTTTAAAATTTTATATGTTCAGTTGTTTCAAAATTTGTATTCAGTATAATTTTTTTTATACTGATGTTTCTATGTTTGTATATCCATATCTTTGTAAATTGGTATGTGCATTTTTCAAGGGGGAGAGCCTATCTGAATGAGAATTTGACAATCTTCTGTTTTGGAGGGGGAGTGAATAAAGTGGTCAGGTACATAATTGATAAATTGATTAAAAGTTCAGATCTGCAGTTTATCAGGTAAGTTTTCTGATATTTCTATACAAATGCTAATCTGATCTGTTATAATTCATGCTTTCAGTTGTATTTTTTTAGAGTATTTTTTTAGAGAGTTATTTTTTTAGAGTGTTATTTTTTTAGAGAGTTATTTTTTTTGGTATAAATAGTTCATGTCCTGTTCATTTTTCTTTTTCTCGCTCCATTTCTCCTTGTTTGAACTCTCTCGTATCTCTCTCTGACTATTGCTGTTCATTCTCTGTTCAAATCGATTTCAGTTTTTGTTAATTGATTGAGGTATGTTTTCTATTTCTTTTTGTCTTTGATTTGTGGTTATTTTCAGTATAGATTTGTGGTTATTTGATTTCGGTTTCTTATGCGATTTCTTACTGTGTGTTTTTCCCGAACTGTTCATCTTATGTTTCATCAGATCGATCCTCTTTGTTAAAATCAGGTCTTGGGTTTGTTTTAGCTACTGATTTCGACCTCCAGGTTTGTCATTTCTACTTCTATCTCGTTGTTCTTTTCTTCGATTTTGGGTTTTTCAGTTCGCGTCTGGTCATCTCCGTTTTTCAAAAAAATTCAAAACTTTTGGGTTGTCAAATGTTTCTAATCTGTCATATCGAGTTCGAAATGTGTTTTTCCTATATATTTTATGTGTTTCGAACATCAATTTTTGGTTTAGAATCGATTTCTTTGAATTTTTGAAAATCAGAGATGAACTCGCGTGTTTTTAATTTTTCTAGGGTTTTTTGCGTGTTTAGTTGATAGCGCAAAGTAGGTTTTGCGCGACCTTCGTGTAACGCAAGTTAATTTTGCGCTACCCATTGGTAACGCAAAGTTAAGTTTGCGTTACCTGTTGGTAACGCAAAGTTACTTTTGCGTTACCTTAGTATCGCGAAAATCTCTTTTGTGTTGTTTGTTTTTATGAAAATTTTTCTAAGTCAAAATTGCGTCATATGTGTCTCGCGCAAACTTATGTTTGCGCTAATAGTTTGTCGCGCGAAACTCTATTTGCGTCACCAGTACGTAGCGCAAATCTCAGTTTGCGCCACTCACTTCTCGCGCAAATTTGACTTAGTAAATTTTTCATTTTTTTCTGTTTTTCACTAGGTTTATTTTCATCGTTTCTGTTTTCTAGGTACTATCATGGCTTCTCATAACATCACTGATCCCATGGTCCAAGATGAGAATGAATTCCAAGGTGATCCGCTTGACCGTGCTTCCCGTGAGACGCCTATGCCGTTTGTACCTTCTATTGGGGCTAACCTATCTGCTCAACGGCGAACACCGAATGACGTGTTTCCTACTATGTTGTATATCTTTCCATACAGGCCAAACAACTACTTTGTGGATTTTGACAAGATTAAAATACATCCAGTGATTCGAGCCATTCTCAAAGGACATCCTCTTGCTCCGGCTCTTACTTATTGTGTCGATGTTCCTGAGGTGTATCTTCGACAGGCTTGGCACACTATCACTAAGAATGAGCGAGTCCGTCCTAATCGCTTTGACTTACAGATTGATCATTTTGAATCTTATCTATCCTACAAGCGACTTCGACTGATTCTGGAACTTCCTGAGCCCAATTACCGACCAGGTCGAACTTCCTATGACAGCTTTCCTTCCGAATCAGACGTACTAGAGGGTATTCGTAATCTGGGCTATCTTGGTGATCTGGATAAAGTCAGTCAGTTTGACAAATCCAACCTTCCTCTAGATTGGTATGCTTTGTTCTCCGTACTTAACAGATGTCTCACATCCAAACATTCCGGAACGGACAATGCCAGTCAGCATTATCTCAGATTGTTCCATGCAGTCGTATATGACTTGCATGTCGACTACACATACATTTTCTGGTCCGAACTTTCCGAGAGAGTGCAAGACAAGTTGACTCTTAAGAAGCAGAAGTTTATTCCTTTTATTCGGTATATAAAGTTGATTGTCCGAAGCATGTTGTGAAGTAATTCTGATATTCCTCGACGATTTACTTGGAATCAAATTGGGGATACTAAGATGACATTCATTCAGAAACAAAAGAAGACTTTTGAGCACTCGATGAAGATCCCTTATGCTTTAATTGCCAATTATGTTGATACGACTGATGACAGCATAATTCAATATTGTATGGAAAATGATTTTTCGTTGGAAGATGAAGAAGCAGAACCTTCTCATGATGATCAAGTTGATCAAGAAATTGAAGCAGATATTGCGGATCAACAGATTGGTGATGTACTTGCTGAAATTGATGATGAACCTGATGATGCTGAAGGTGATGATGATACCAATACTGATATTGGTAATGATGCAGATGGAGATAATGATGACAATGATGATCATGATGGTGATCAGCCTACTCTACATGTTTATGAAAGGAGGTTCGGGGAACCAGAAGTGCATTCTCAAGAAGATGTTATGTCTGAAGAAGAGTCTATTCCGATTAATGCTGCAGTTGGTAATATTCATGTTGATGAGCTCGATATAGCATTTGCAAATGCTACAACTCAGCATCGGGTTCAAGATACAGCATTCTCTCACTCTTCGCCTGAACTTACTCCTAGTGTTGACACTTCTTCAGTCGAAGTACAAAACACGACTGAGAAATTTACATCCGTGAATGAGGTCATCCGACATATGAGTGAAAGGTTTGATGCTCAAAAGAATGAACAAATCCAGAAGATGACGACTTTGTTAAAAGGAAAGATGATAGAAATCGATCCTGATGTTCTTCCTGAAGTGATTCCTTTCCAAAGACCAACTGGGGTAGTCATTCGTGAACCGTCCACAGTTTCTACTACTGCTCCAGTGATCGTTTCTATTCCTCCTCCTCCATCATTCACACAAACAGTTGGTATTTCTGTATCGACTTTTATGCCTCAAGTATCTACTTCAGTTTCTCCAGTATCTTCCAGCATTCCAGTTCAAGATCTTCCGATTTCAGATTTGACAGATATGCTATATGCCCGTCTTCTTTCTATGTCGCTGCCAGAACAACAACATAAACACTTGATCTCTCTATTATGGAATTTCCAATCAACTCCGGTTTCTAATACTACACCTGACAGGGTTTCTGCATTGTATGAGGATTTCAATTCCTTCAGATCTGAAGCTCAGACAAATTTTTCTGAAATCAAGGAAGGTATCTCTCTCATGACTCAAGCTTTAACTGTTTTATCTGACAGGTTTGATCGTCACGAACAGAGTTGCAGAACTGAAGCAGGCTTGTCTCATAAACGGACACATGACCAAGATGATCCAGATCATCAAGGTCATGAGGGGGAGATGTCGAAGAGACAAAGGGTGGAGAGTTCTTCAGTTAGAGAAGATCAAACTCAAGATGAGGTGGCTGACAGAGAAAAGAAGGCTGATAATGTTCAAGACTACAGTGTTGAAGATCTTGTAAACAATATGATAGAAAGTGTTGATTTGTCTGCCATGTCTAATGTGTTGAATATTTCTGAACATGACATAGAGAATAACATGCAGAGAGTTGTGTATGTTGATCCTGACACTGCAACAAGATTAAACGAGTTAGATGATTCTGAAATCGCGACTTACATGAGAACTTTCTTTGCAAACTTCATAGAGATCAATTCAGATGACGATGATGACATCAAATACAAAAAGCTCTACAAAGTGAAAGAAGAGGATTGTGATGATATAATTGTTTTATCTGATACTGAAGAAAATGTTTTCTATCTTGATGCCAAGGATGAAGAAGTTGCAAACACTTTGTACGAAGACCTTCCTTCACAATATGAGATTCCTGAAGCTACTCCAGTTACTTCTAGTCCTGTTGTTGATACAACTCTGACTACCACTGCTCCTTCAAGTACATTTGAAGTTGGTCAGTCGTCAAGAGCTCAAGCGGATATTCCTTCTTCTGAACCTGTGGTCTCTCCGAGTATACTAGAAGAAGGTCCAACTTTGTCAAGGCAACAGAGACAAAGAAGTTAACAAGAAAGGCATATGGCTTCAAGGCTTAGATTTTCTTTTCTCGAGGAATCTCAAAGTAATATTTTTGTTTCTAGGAGAAGACAGATCAACATACATGCTATTCTTGGTGTTGAAAAAGAGTCAGCAGATTATCAGTACGAATACTTGATGTTCATCAAATGCCAACGCCGTGGAAAGCATCTCGTTTCTTCTCCTCATCTGATAGTATGGGTTATCAGCATTTCGATAAAGAAGTTTGTTCATATCTGGTATCCTGTATTTGAAGTGGAAAGAAGAGATTGCGTCTTATATACTTTCTCAGAGGCTGATTTTAATGATTTATCTATTGATGATGTTGAGTTTCTGTACAATCATTTCAGGAATCTTTATCACAGAACTGAAGATGTCTCACAAGCATTGTTTGTGATTAAAAGATTCATTCAACGCCAAATCAGATTCTACAGAGTTTTTGACTTTCAGATGGCTGCTGAAAGCTTTCAGCCTGTGGTGAACCTTCAAAGACCCGATCGTAGCTTGCCGAACATCGAATCATATTCTTTATTCACTATTCTTTAGAATCCATATGGAGTTGTTTACAGGAATTCTTCTAGTCAGAAATGCTTCCTAAGTTTTGAAGAGATTAATCATTACTCTGATGGAACGTTGAAGGTGATCAAGCTACAGTTGGAGAATCGTTTAAAAGTCGCTGTAAGAAGCTTTTTGGAATCATGAAGAGAATTGTTTCAGCTCGAGAATGAAGAGATTCAACTTCTCAAGAAAGCATTGAATACCATTGATGAGAGGTTGATCTTTCGTTCAACTCTAAGACGCTTAGAAGTTTTGCTTGGACTAAATCGACTTCATCAAATAGAAGAGCGTCATTGATTACTAAGGGGGAGATTGTTAAGTCTATTTTAAATAGTAATCAATGTATTTATTAAACGTGGTCTTAACTGTGTTTAGTTTGCTTATCAGTATCGGTTTAGGCCTTGGGTATTTAAGTCCCTTAGGTGCTTTGTGTTTGTAACTTTGGAGCTCATTTGAATAAATCAGATTACATTTGGCGCACACACTCTCTCTCTCTCTCTACTTTCTCTCTCTAAGATTTGGTAGATCTTGGTTTATCAAGTACTCACGGAAACTGGTTCACCAACTTTAGTTGATGATTCACCAATTTCATACACATTTGATAAAGCTTGACCATTAATAACAAAAGTAGAATGATTTGGAAGTTTAGCATTAAAGTCAAACATATCAATCTCATCAACACACCCTTCATCAGAATTTAAAAAATCATTTGCAGACACAAATAAGTCATCAAGATCAACTTCTGAAGTTTGAGGTGCCTTAGAAGATGTTGAACACTCAATATTTTCAGTTTTAAACACGGTGTTCTTCAAAACAGTTGAAAACACATTTTGTTCTAAATCACTCAAAATTCTTTCATCAAATAAAATATTTTTAAGTTCAATTATTTTGCTTTCGAATACGAGTGGAGGAGTGTAAATCTTAGCTGTAACCGGTTTTGCCTCCATCGCAGTAGTAGAATAACTAGCAAAATAATCATTTGAAAGGAATTTTGGTTTTTCTGAAAAATAACTATCATTCAGCTTTTGATAGCAGAATGGTACTTGCATTTTCTTTAAATCCTCTCTTTTTTCATCCTCTTTTGCCTCAACCTCATCAGATGACTTGGTAACAAATTTGGGTTTTAAATGATGATATTTACCAGCAACAAAAAGAAAATCAAAATTATACAGTGCTGGTTGTTTTCTGATGGCTTTCTTTAAGTAATGGGGGTTTTCATAACCGAGTCCCCATTTCTCTTTAAAATCAGCCTCTTTGTTAGGTGTGTTTAGAAAAATAGTTTGATCTGTTTGGCCTCGTGCATAAAGTTTGGCTTCCAAACCATTTACCTTTTTCTCTAATGTCTTGTTTTCTACCGGCAAAATATGAGCTTTTAGAACACATTCATGCCTTTCAAGATCAGACTTAGATAGTTTAGATTCAAAATCAGAAATCTTATTTTCAAAACAATCTTTTTGTATTTTAAAATCAGAAGCATATTTGTTTAGTGTAACACCCCGGATTTTCGATAAGTAAAGGTCACCCAGACATTTTCGAAACCCGTAGATGGTGGGAGTTTGTTGGGAAAACTTCGTTTAAAGTCCCTTGGGGTATCGGGGACTCTAGCATCAAAAAGTCGAATTTTCGGAGTTCGGGGGGGAGTGGGGCGAAAGTGCCCGGCGACTGTGCCAAAGGGAACAATCGCGTGGCATAGTCACAGGGACTCCACCCCTTGCGGTGCAAGTGGGGCGATTGTGCCCCTGCGACAGTGACCATGTCAAGGTCGCAGGGCACTATCGCAAGCGGGGACCAGGGCATTAAAATGTCCGAATTCTCACTATTTCTTCTCATTTCTCATTTCTCATTTCTATCTTTTTCCCTTTTCTCTCCCAAACCCTAACCAATTTTGGAGGCTTTTCTTCTTCATACCCCATGATTCTTAATCATTTAGCTAGTTGGAATCAAGAACCCCAAAATATCTTCATCTCCATCTTCCTCACCAAGCTCTTTGGGGTTTCATCCAACCTTTGCATCATTGAAGATTTGGGAGCTTATGGTTCGTTTTGGTGACATACATGGGTTTTGGTTGGTTGTTCGGAGTTGTAGTTAAGGTAACTTCTTGTTCTCTTCATTTATGGAAATTCGGGTTTCTACATAAGTTGAGATCTTTATGTATAATATTTGGGGAATGATTTTAAATGGTTAAATATGGATTTTATGGTTGGACCCTTGTGGATCTAGGTTTTGGAAGCTTGACTTGAAGAGTTGGATTGGGTGTCTTCGGAAAGCTTGGGTGGAATTTAGGCTTTTGGAGGCCCATGGTTGTGGATTGAAAACTAGGATTAACTTAACCTAGCAAGGTGAGTTCAAGTTGATTTCTGAAAACGGTGTACATGCCAAAATGGTTATTTTTAAAATGTTTATGTTTTACACCAAATGGTTAACTGCTGATAAGTTTGAGTATTTGGTTATATTTATCTTTCTAAACTCATGAAACATGCATCTTGGTGATTCTAGGCATATTGACAAATAAAACTTATTGACATGTTTCTTGGACGTATTTTATATAAATGGAGTCCATTTGATGTAAATGTCATTTACATGATTTTGTTCTTACGTCTAGTTGGAAAATGTGCATAACTGTGTCACGAAGTATTTTGAGAAATAAGAGTAAAGAGTTTATTTGGGAAAATGGTTTGTCTCAAACAATGTTGAGTTGGCGTTATTTTACACTTTTGGGTTGTTGTGTCTTCGTTAGTCGGTTAAACGTGTTTTTAATGTTTATAAAGGCTTTGTTGGTGATTTACGTAAAGTGTTGGGCCTTTGGCTCGATTTTGACTAAATGAGTCGTGTGGACACTTGTCCGAATTTATAACCACCGTGGGTTTTGAGTATGATGGCGCTTAATTTTGTGTCATTGGTGAGTTACATGCTTTGGGTGCTTTGGTCATTCATTTGGAGTCATATAATGTTAGACAGTGTCGTAATGGATCCATAGGCACGTAAGTCTGTCGGTTATGTAAGGCCTGAGGTTTTGGTTTACTTTTAGTGAGCGCTCGGGTTGCTAGCGAGTGGACAACGAGTGGCACGAGCTGCTGAGGGGGAAACTCGTCTCGATTGGATAGGCACCCACGTCTGCAAGTCCTTGAGGTGAAACTCGACGGAGTATGGCCAGAGGCATTAAACGGTCCGAGGATTGTGATGTCGGTGGTGGCATGGGAACTAGGATGTCGGGATATGTGGTGAAATCCAATAACATTGTGGGTGGCCCCATTCACGTGTTCTCGCCACCCAAGATGGAAACGTTTAGATGACATGCAAGGAAGTCACGTGAACGGCCTACTTACGTGTTACTCTATTCTCAGTGTATACGGATCTCTTCATCGTTGATTCGTGGTATTTTAAAGGGTAATGTTGTATTTGACCAAATTGGGTTTTTAAGTGGTTGACGGCAAATGATGGCTTTAATATGGGGTTCTTCCCAAGTATATTAAGGCTTGAATGGAATGTGTCGTTACCATGTGTCGGTATTTATTTTAGTCCATTTCATGGTCGTGTGAGTTTTGGGTCTAATGTCGTGTTTATGGCAACATTCAATTGTGTAAATTTTCATCTTCGATTTATGGGTTTGGGTATCATGTTCCACCCGTGTTGGGTATTTCTAGTTATAACGTGTTGTCTGCATTTCATAAAATTGAGGATCTCGCCTTTTAAACAGTTTGGTTCGTTAATGAGTAACTCAATGTCTCTTTCGTTTAAAATACATGTTTATTGGTAAATGAGTCGTTTCATAAGCAAAACATATCATTTTGAAAGATTATGTCTTTAATTTCATTCTTACATTTAAACGATTTATTTATATATGTTGAAAACTCTTGAGCTCACTACGCGCTAAGCCTAACCCTTTTTATTTGTCGGCATGTGCATCAGGTTCCAGTTGAGAGTTGGGTTCTAGCAGTTCTATGAAGAGTAAAGCCTTAGCTAGACACAAAAGTAAGTAATTGGTGAAGTCTTTCGCGAGATGGAGATAGTGACATGTTTTGGGTTTTAGTAGCACCCGACCTTATTGTTTACTGTATGTATAGATTGAAGGTGTGTAATGAGGTTAAATCTGAACTTATGGTTGTAGATGATTCAATTATCGTTGTATTTAGAAAATTTAAATTAGTTGCTATTTCCAGAATTGAGGGTGTTACAAGTTGGTATCAGAGCTTAAGTTTGAGAGATTTAGGTATTGATTTTGGATGCCTAGACTCAAACTAGCGTTCTTATAAGTGATGGTAAGTGAAGTTACACACTAGGAACCTTAAGATAAGATGTTTTGAGGTTGACCAAGTCGATAGAAACGGGAAACTTGTCGAGGGTCTCAAGGATGATGGTGTAATGTACGTTCATAATGGCACCTGGCCAGTGTCATGGTGAACCTACGTGCTACATATGTATACTTGAGCTACCTTGGAATGATGACCGTTGGGGTAGTGAGAAGTCCTAAGCGAGTTAGCTAAGGAAGGATTGACGTTTATATCAAGGTCACCTGGGAGTGATAGCTAAGTGCGAGGAGGTCACTAAGATGATCCTCTTGGGTCGGAAATTTTGGTTGGATTAAATTCGCGAGTTTGTTAGACTGATTCTATTTCGAGGATAATTCGTAAGTTATCAATTTTGAGATTGCGGCTCTAAGAGGTTTGATGCTTCTGGATGACTATAGTATGTCGGAAAATGAAAGAGTGCAGTCCTAAGACGCCGAGTGTCGACCAAATTCCATGCACTAAATTTATTTCTGAAATGAGTTTGCATAAAGTGTTTCTCATATTCTCAAACAAAAAGTGAGTTGATTTATAAAGTCTCGATAAAGCATTTATTACTCATCGGATTTTAAACCTCGAGTTTAATTATGCATGAAATTGTTTTATTGCAAGCAATTGCATAATGTTGTTAAAAATCTCTTCGTCCACGTTCTGTGGCTTACGTTATTTTTCGGATATTGTAATATTCGTGTTTTAAATGTCATTTGAGTTATTGGGCAAGTAACTGTGGAATTTTTTACCTTGACATTGGATCTCCTCCGCGTATGTTAAGGTTTTAAAGGAAGAGTTGTCCCATGTTTGAGTCGGAATTTTCTTGAGAATTTTAGTCTGTACGAGTCGCGTTGAATTTTATGATTATTGTTTCACGACGTTTTGAGCGCGTGAGTGTACTTTGAGTTGCGTGAGTTTCAATTTTATTGCGTACAAATTTACAAACTTTTGGGTATAGTGTCTCATAAAAGTTTTGTTAAAAAGGGGCACTTTATTTTACGTTGTGATTGGGGACTTAACATTTTGGATTTATTGTCGTATTACGTCTTTTCTTTATTTATGTTGGGAAATGAAATTTTGGCACCGTTTGATTTTGGTGTTATTGAGTTTTTAGGAAGATTCAATCGGGTTTATAGTGTCTTATGTTACATCTTTTTGCGTCGCGTAAATGAATTTTGGGAAGTGTATATGTACTTTACTGGGTGAGTTGATTTATGAGTTTTGGTATTAGACGTCATCCCGCACGTTGTGTTGGGAAAGTTTCATTTTTACGTGATTTATTTCTGGGCTGTATTCAAGTGTCAATCGTTTTGTACTAATTTATTTGGGGAAAAATTTTACTGTTCGTGTGAGTAAATGTATAAAAGATTTATGTTGTGTCAAACAGAATTAATTATTTAAACGAGTTTCAATTGTAAACTTTGATGTCTTAAGTTTCCACAGTGCATGAAATGAAATTTCGGGCCTCATGACGTCGTAGTTGCCTCGTTGGGTAGTGTGTTTTATCGGTACGGCCTAAAATTTTGGACTCGACTTAAAATCTATGTACGTTCCTATCGTGTCGATTAATTTTGGGGAAAACAAACGGACATATATGGACCTTGTTGGAGATTTTGTCTTCTGATGTCTTGCGTTCTTTTAAGGAAAAGATTTTAAAATGGTAGTCCATTTAAAATTCTACTACGCATCTTTTATCTCTGCCCATATTAACATATGTACTGATTAAACGAGTCTTAGAAATGGTTTTATATGCGTATGGTCGGTGATCAATTTTGAAACCTACCGAATGAACGGTAGTGTATTATTTCGCCACACGTTTAATTGTTATAAAGCTTATGTGTTGAAAGTTTATATAAAAGTTTAAATTGGCATAGAGATTGAAAACCTTGAACTCATTAGGCCTATAGATTTAAACCCCCGTCGTGAAAGGAGTTGTAACTAGGGGCTAAGGAGTCCTTGGGATTTGAAGCGTCGAATAATTCGACTTGCGGTCAGTCTTGAATGTTTGGGGTTTCGGTTTGTGAATCTGTACGTGAATGTATTAATGGATATAGTAGACTTAAGCCTTCCCGGTTAATTAAGGGGCAATTTTATACTTCGGTAATCACGTGGTTTAAGGTCTTAGGTAATCTTCGGCGATTAGATTGGGTTTCGTTTTGGTGGTTTGCTCGTCGGTGTGGCTTTATGGTTGATGTGGTTGATGTACCGTCCTAGCGGGTTCCGCGATTAAAGGAAATTTTGGTGATCTGTCGGTTAGAGATGTAAGATTTGAAATTTTAGTTCTCTGGTAGGTGTCAACCTTAGTGCGACAATCCGTCTGGGATGGAATTTTGGGCGGGATGTCCACATTTTCAAGGTCATCGTTTAGTCCTAGGTGTCGACTTGTTTTCATAAAGTCTTTGGATCTGGAAAAGTTTGGATGCAACCGGTTGGATTATTGAAAAATATTGAACTCCCAGCGATGAAATTTGAAAGAAGATTAGGTGTTGATGAGCAAGTACCGATGTGTTTAAGCATTCTTGTGGTGGTAAAGATTTTATTATGGGAATGTTGCGAGGTTGGGTTGGAAAGAAGTTGAGCATTAGCCAAATATGGGCTAACCGATTGCCTAAGGGACGCATCGGTGCGCCTTGGGAGGACATCCATACCAATATTAGGAGTGGATTGGTAGGAATTTGATGGTTCAAGGGAGCTTGGTTACGACCTTTAACTTTGGATTGTGAACTGTGTAGATTCGAAGGGAATTGGTCGGTGAGGAGTTGAAGTCATAAACTACCTGGAGGTAGTAATTGTCACCCAAGGTTGGGAGACGACCGTAACGTTGTTGGTAAAACTTACTTGGGTGAGTTAAGTGTTCGCTCGATCATGAGTGTAATGTGCCTATGAGGAGCAGTTGGCGTGTGTATCAGTACAAATGGCATGATAGAGGTGTTGGAATAAGGGTTAAGAGAAATCCTTCTACGGACAAGACTTCATGGGGACCTAGATTTCGAGGACGAAATCATTCCAAGGTTAGGAGAATTGTAACACCCCGGATTTTCGATAAGTAAAGGTCACCCGGACATTTTCGAAACCCGTAGATGGTGGGGGTTTGTTGGGAAAACTTCGTTTAAAGTCCCTTGGGGTATCGGGGACTCTAGCATCAAAAGTCGGATTTTCGGAGTTCGGGGGGGAGTGGGACGACAGTGCCCGGCGACTGTGCCAAAGGGCACAATCGCGTGGCATAGTCGCGGGGACTCCACCCCTTGCGGTACAAGTGGGGCGATTGTGCCCCTGCGACAGTGACCATGTCAAGGTCGCGGGGCACTATCGCGAGCGGGGGCCAGGGCATTAAAATGTCCGAATTCTCACTATTTCTTCTCATTTCTATCTTCTTCCCTTTTCTCTCCCAAACCCTAAAACCGAACCCTAACCCATTTTGGAGGCTTTTCTTCTTCATACCCCATGATTCTTAATCATTTAGCTTGTTGGAATCAAGAACCCCAAAATATCTTCATCTCCATCTTCCTCACCAAGCTCTTTGGGGTTTCATCCAACCTTTGCATCATTGAAGATTTGGGAGCTTATGGTTCGTTTTGGTGACTTACATGGGTTTTGGTTGGTGGTTCGGAGTTGTAGTTAAGGTAACTTCTTGTTCTCTTCATTTATGGAAATTAGGGTTTCTACATAAGTTGAGATCTTTATGTATAATATTTGAGGAATGATTTTAAATGGTTAAATATGGATTTTATGGTTGGACCCTTGTGGATCTAGGTTTTGGAAGCTTGATTTGAAGAGTTGGATTGGGTGTCTTCGGAAAGCTTGGGTGGAATTTAGGCTTTTGGAGGCCCATGGTTGTGGATTGAAAACTAGGATTAACTTAACCTAGCAAGGTGAGTTCAAGTTGATTTGTGAAAACGGTGTGCATGCCAAAATGGTTATTTTTAAAATGTTTATGTTTTACACCAAATGGTTTTGATGTAAATGTCATTTACATGATTTTGTTCTTACGTCTAGTTGGAAAATGTGCATAATTGTGTCACGAAGTATTTTGGGAAATAAGAGTAAAGAGTTTATTTGGGAAAATGGTTTGTCTCAAACAATGTTGAGTTGGCGTTATTTTACACTTTTGGGTTGTTGTGTCTTCGTTAGTCGGTTAAACGTGTTTTTAATGTTTACAAAGGCTTCGTTGGTGATTTACATAAAGTGTTGGGCCTTTGGCTCGGTTTTGACTAAATGAGTCATGTGGACACTTGTCCGGATTTATAACCGTCGTGGGTTTTGAGTATGATGGCGCTTAATTTTGTGTCATTGGTGAGTTACATGCTTTGGGTGCTTTGGTCATTCATTTGGAGTCATGTAATGTTAGACAACGTCGTAATGGATCCATAGGCACGTAAGTCTGTCGGTTATGTAAGGCCTGAGGTTTTGGGTTACTTTTAGTGACCGCTCGGGTTTGCTAGCGAGTGGACAACGAGTGGCACGAGCTGCAGAAGGGGAAACTCGTCTCGATTGGATAGGCACCCACGTCTGTAAGTCCTTGAGGTAGAACTCGACGGAGTATGGCCAGAGGCATTAAACGGTCCGAGGATTGTGATGTCGGTGGTGGCATGGGAACTAGGATGTCGGGATGTGTGGTGAAATCCAATAACATTGTGGGTGGCCCCATTCACGTGTTCTCGCCACCCAAGATGGAAACGTTTAGATGACATGCAAGGAAGTCGCGTGAACGGCCTACTTGCGTGTTACTCTATTCTCAGTGTATACGGATCTCTTCATCGTTGATTCGTGGTATTTTAAAGGGTAATGTTGTATTTGACCAAAATGGGTTTTTAAGTGGTCGACGGTAAATGATGGCTTTAATATGGGGTTCTTCCCAAGTATATTAAGGCTTGAATGGAATGTGTCGTTACCATGTGTCGGTATTTATTTAGTCCATTTCATGGTCGTGTGAGTTTTGGGTCTAATGTCGTGTTTATGGCAACATTCAATTGTGTAAATTTTCATCTTCGATTTATGGGTTTGGGTATCATGTTCCATCCGTGTTGGGTATTTCTAGTTATAACGTGTTGTCTGCTTTTCATAATATTGAGGATCTCGCCTTTTAAACAGTTTGGTTGGTTAATGAGTAACTCAGTGTGTCTTTCGTTTAAAATACATGTTTATTGGTAAATGAGTCGTTTCATAAGCAAAACATATCATTTTGAAAGATTATGTCTTTAATTTCATTCTTACATTTAAACGATTTATTTATATATGTTGAAAACTCTTGAGCTCACTACGCGCTAAGTCTAACCCTTTTTATTTGTCGGCATGTGCATCAGGTTCCAGTTGAGAGTTGGGTTCTAGCAGTTCTATGAAGAGTAAAGCCTTAGCTAGACACAAAAGTAAGTAATTGGTGAAGTCTTCCGCGAGATGGAGATAGTGACATGTTTTGGGTTTTAGTAGCACCCGACCTTATTGTTTACTGTATGTATAGATTGAAGGTGTGTAATGAGGTTAAATCTGAACTTATGGTTGTAGATGATTCAATTATCGTTGTATTTAGAAAATATAAATTAGTTGCTATTTCCAAAATTGAGGGTGTTACATTTAGAGAATCAATCAGATCTTTGTTCCCAAAAAGTTCCTTGTTAAGTTCAAAGATCTTTTGATTTTTCTTCACAACTCTGTTCTTTTCCTTTTTCAGTTTTGATTATAGGTCTTCAAGTTCGATCATCATACCTTCCATTATACTCATAAAAAAAGATTCAGATAGATTTAGTACCTCATCATCTGTCTCTTCATCACTATCATCATACTTCACCATATCTCCCATCATGCACATGTGTGTTGTCTCCACTTTTTCTTCTCCATCTGAATAATCCAGCCAAAACTCATCTTCAGCCATCAGTACCTTGCCAGCCTCTTGCTGCTTGGCCAAGAGCATATTGTTCTTATAGTATTATGAGTTTCTGACTTTGGGCTTTCTACAATCTTTTGCGTATTGACCAATCTTTCCACAGTTGTAACATTTGATCAGGTCATCTGTTTTCTTCTCAGCCCCATAATCCTTCAGATATTTCTTCTTCTCATCTGGTTTCCTCTCCTCATATCTCTTCTCCTCAAACTTCCTTCCTTCTATTCTTTCTCGGTGCTCTTGATTCTTTAAACCAGAAGAAGAGTACCTCTGAGAATTTGACCCCGGTTTCTTGTAAAACTTTTTCTGAAAAGCTCGGGTCAATAGCAACATGGCTTGCTTGAGGTTCTCCCCGTCATCACTGTGTTGGGAACTGAAGAATTCATCAAGTATGGTTAATGCTGCTGATTCAAAGTTACTACTGCTAGAAGACTTAAAGGTTAATACTGCTGAGTGTTACTACTGCTAGTACTATTAATACTGCTAGTCAAAGTTAGTGCTGCTTGAACAAAGTTAGTACTGCTTAGCTAGTTAGTACTGCTAGTGGTTAGTGCTGCTTAGTAGTTAATGCTGCTAGAAGAAATTTAATGCTGCTGAAGATTAATACTGCTTATATGATGAGATTCGCATGAAAGGATATACATGGAAGCTTAGAGATATACATGGAAGATATACTTAAGATATGTTTATTTTTTGTAATTATCTTTTTGTTTAGTATATGTATAGAAGATACAGAATAGTTTTAGGTGTGACTAATTCTAAGTTCTAGAGAGAAAAACAACCTCAAGGCATAGATCCTAATTCTAGAGAAGTAGAATTCGTATTGGTGAGCCTGTTCATCAATATTGAGGTTGAGTGTGTAATCTTGTAACTTCAAAGCATTCAATACAAGTTTACAGTTTGTTCTTCATATTTACTGTGTTGATTTTATTGAATATCAAAGTGTTATTCCGCAAACTTCTTTGATATTGCTTCTGAGAATTAATTCTTGTTGAGAATTCGATCCTGACAAGTGGTATCAGAGCAAGTATTCTCAGAAACCAGCAATCATCATTCTTCCTTGAAATCAGAAATCATCAATGGCTAAAGTTTCAGATTCTTCAAGCACAGAAATCCCCACAGAGGTAATGTCTAATCTTTGCTCTAAAACTTGTATGGAAACTGTTAAAAGGTACAGGGATCACAACCAGACAATGAGTGATGACCTTAAAAGATTAGAGAGAGATATAAAAGACTATGTAAGAATTGTTGAGAGTTTTGAGGAACAGATCAAGAGTTTCCAAGCCAATGAGCTTCAACACTCTTATGACTCAAACTACTGGAAGTGGGAGAAAGATCAGTATGAGTCTAAGCTTAAACAGAAAGAAGAGGAGAATGAGAAGATAAAGAGTGAGTTTGAGAAAGCAAAGCTGGATATTGAGAAATTTTCCAATGCTTCTAAAGCAATGGACTCTTTGCTCCAAACTCAAATCCATGACAAACTTAGAAGAGGAATATGCTATAACACAACACCACCACCATACAACAACAATTACATCCCTCCTATATCAGACTTGCTAGAGACCAAGAATAGGAAGGCATTGTCTGATGAAGCCACTAAGGTAGATCCATTAGACAAAGTGGTGGTTGAAACAGACTCTGAAGAAGAGAACTCTAATGATAAGAGTAAGAAGAACACTGTGAGTGGTGAGATTCTTCTAGAAAATCACATTATCACCAATGAGGGATGTGGAAAGGCTTGGATCAAATCTAAGGACATAGAAAAGACAGAGGGAAAGTCTGGTAAGGTCCACTACAAACAGACAACAGTTGTGAATCCTGTCCCTTGCAAACAGTGTACTTGCAATAAATCTGAGCCCCAAAAACATGATAAACCAAGGGGAAATCAGAGAAACTGGAAAAATCAGTGGGCACAAAAACAAGGGGTTGATCTGAGTAAAATCAATAGACCAAAACCTTGTTTTATCTGTGGAAAGCTTAATCATGTTGCCAAATACTGTTATTTCAATCCTATCAACCAAAGAGTTAATTTTCAAAGACAAACTCAAAACTCCTTTGGTTATAGGAATCAAAGAAGGAATCAAATGGGTGAGAAAAGAGCACCTAAAAAGTATCATGCTCAAAACAAGTTTGCTAATACAAAGAAAAATGCTCCAAATAAGCCAAGGAGTAATTTAAAGACAAAGAAAGCAAACAACTTTGTTCAAGTTTGGGTTCCAATTGCAAAGAAACCTGTTAGTACTGCTATCCCAGATAGTACTGCTAACAAGAATAGTGCTGCTAACTTGATTAGTACTGCTAACCAAGTTAGTGCTGCTAACAAGGCTAGTGCTGCGTCTAGTAGTAATGCAGCCAAACCTATAATCTTGACAAAGTATTCCAATCATGAGATTCCTAAACAACTCATCCAGACTAAACTAACAGATTATATTGATGAGAAAGGACAACCCAAGACCACTTTGGCTTGGGTTCCCTCCAAGACTAACTGATTTATCAAGTGTGCAGGGCAATCAAAAGCTCAAGAGGAAGAGCATTCGGAATGAAGAAAATGGTTGCTCTTGGCACATAACAAGGAACATGGACTGCCTTCAAATTCTTTAAAAGATTTGATGAAGGACATGTTACTTTTGATCCAGCAGAAGGTTGAAGTTAGAAATACTCCAGAGGGAATAATGATCATGAAGGATCAAGAAGAAAAGGATCAGGGGATGAACAAAGTAGTAAGAGAAAAAGGATGGTGTCAAAAAGTGTAAGAGTAGTTAATACTGCTAGTGGTTAATACTGCTTTTAGTTAATACTGCTAGTGGTTAATACTGCTTTCAGTTAATACTGCTAAGTAGTTAATACTGCTTTCAGTTAATACTGCTAGTTCGTTAATACTGCTAGTTAGTTAATACTGCTAGTTAGTTAATACTGCTAGTAGTTAATACTGCTTTCACTTAATACTGCTAGTAGTTAATACTGCTCTAGGTTAATACTGCTTATGTTCCGAATACTATAAATACTCTTTGCCCGCCTAAAAGTTCATAACGACTCTTTGCATACTGTTCACTTGCGCTCTAAACCCTTTCTCTCTCAAGTTCGAAGTTTTCAGGCAAGCTTTTCACTAAGATCAATGGCATCCATGACATTCATCGACGAGCACAATGAGATTGCGATGCTACAAAAGCCAAAGCAAGCTGCAGGATTTCATCAGATTGTGGATTTCCTCAAGTCAAGCCATATTGCTCATGCTCTTATTGTATCCCCTACAATCTATATCGAGCATCAAAGGCAGTTCTGGGCTAATGCCACCATTGTTGTGGAGAATGGTGTGCAAATGATCAAGACAAGAATCTGTGATCAATCACTAACAGTTACTGAAGAGGTTATTCGCATCAGTCTACGTCTAGACGATGCCTCTGGTATAACTTCTATCCCAAACGATGAACTGTTTTCAAATCTTACAAGAATGGGGTATGGAGGCCCATTGGGTGTTTTCAAATTCTCAAAAGCCAAATTTTCACCCCAATGGCGTTTCTTTGTCCATACTCTTATGCACTGTATCTCCAAAAAGACTACTGGATGGAGTGAGTTCAGCAGCACTATTGCTTATGCTTTGGTGTGCTTGGCCACTGCCAGAAAGTATAACTTTTCTAAAATGATTTTCAGTGATCTTGTCTCAAACATGGGAAACAAAAAGAGCTTCTTTATGTATCCCAGGTTTGTTCAAGAAGTTATTACTCATGAATTGACGGATATACCTCAACCTGTTGGGGTATATGTACCTAAACCCCCCAAAGGCAAGGTTTTCTCAAATATGAGAAGATCTGCTGGGGACTCTGAAGGAGTTGACACCCCATTGTTCTCTACAATGATGGTGGTGTCCCAAACCAATGAAGGTATGACAGCAGGGTCATGGCCCCCATTAGACCAACCCACTGCTAGCCAATCCCAACCTTCCCTCTCAAAATCTATTCCCCAGTCCCTTCTTGAAAAACCAACCTCTCCTATCACCCAAACTTACAAGAGGAAACAGGTAAAGAAGGCTCCTTCCCTTCTTGTACCATCATCCCCCAAGCCTTTAAGCCCTCTATTGGAGCATTCTCCAGTAGAGAATATTCAAAGGGAATCCACAAGGGTGTCTCCCAACCCAAAGGAGGTGCTCTCTGAGGAGGAGGTAGAGCATATGGGTGATGAGGCTGCCACTACTCCTGCTAGCACAGAGGAGGAAAGTGGTAACATAAATAAGACCTCCCCCATGGCAACTTTGAATGAGCAATCATTCGAAGGTCCCTGGTGCCAAGAAACCACAGGGGTGGATAGTGCTTCTGCTAGGCAGAAGACTTCCACTACTAAAAGATCCAATGATCCTTCAAAGGAGGGTAACACTTCTAGAGAAGGTGAGGACAGATATAGTTACCAGGAATTGATGGAAACCATGGGAAACATCAACCTAGATGTTATGAAACAAGGAAAAGAAATAGAGGAGATGAAGCTGGTCATTCTATCCCAACAAGTACAGATTGCTAAGCTGAAGAAGATGGTGCTAAGTCTGGTACAGAGGAAGAAGAGAAAGCAATTCCAACTAAGGAGAAGGAACACTGAGAATGATGCTCCCAAAAAGGGGGAGATCAACATGGAATAAGCCACAAGAAAGGGGGAGCTTGATGGAGAGAAATTTAATGTTGAGGGGGAGCAGGAAGCAGAAACAGTTACTACTGTTGACATTAATAAAGCAGCAGAAACTGTGAAAGAAGTTTTAACAGATCTTGAGATTGCAGAAACCTTACTTAAAGCCAAGAATGATACTCCCAAGGTCACTTCAAAGACCAAAGGAGTAATCATCAAAGAACAAGGTGAAGTGATCAAGAAAGATAACAGTAAGAAGGCAATGAGCAAAGACAAAGAAAAAGCAAAGATGGTGGAATCTGATCAACCAATCAAAAAGCAAAGGTTGGTTGAATCAGATGAAGCCCTAGCTAGAAAGATGCAAGATGACATTGAAAAGGAAGAAAGAGTTCAGATGGAAAAGGACAGGGAAATGGCAAAAGCTCTAGCTGCTGAACTAAATGAAGCTTATCAACTGAATCTGGCAACTGAAATTGCACAAAAGAAAGCTGCAGCTATGAAGAAAGCAGTGGTAGTAAAAGCAGCTACAAAGAAGAGAAAACCCTCAAGGACATTCCTAGTTACCCAAGAGAGAAACAAGATGATTATATTTCTCAAAGGTGTTGTAGGAGTCAAAAAGGAGATGTTCTCCAAAATGTCTTTTGAGAAGATCAAAGAGTTGTATGAGTCAGAGATGTTAAAACTTCAGGGAAATGAAACTGCTAGGGTGGAGATGGAGAAGAGGATGAAAGAAAGTAATGACTTTGATTGTCAAAAGCCATTTCCAGATGAGCAAGAAACACCCCCTAAGAAAGAGGCCACTCTGGGAGAAAGTCTAAAGACTTTAAAGAGAACCAAGATGATGGCAAGGAGAAAGCCAATCAAGAAGCCTAGAGTATCTGAAGAAGAGGCTGATAAGGCTGCTGAAGAAGAAGGGGCACCTGAGTCATCTAAACTGAAAGAGCCAGCAAACACAGATGATGTAAATTTGTATATGGTAGTGATGGACAAAGTGCCTGAACCAATTTCAGCAGAACCTGTAGGAGTTAAGCCTCCTGAGGTCATTCACTGGGATACATTGACAGTGGATGGAAAGGAATATATAAGGCTGAAAAGAAAGGATGAAAAGTATGAAGTGTTCAACACATGGGCAAAAATTGTCAGAACATGCTCTAGGTCAGATCTTGAAGAGATGTTTGAGATAGGAATGAAGTTGTATGCAGATATACTAAAGGCTCCAGGGATTTCAATTACAAAACTGGTAATGGAGTATCTGTGCATGATGTTCAAACCTGAAGAAGTAAAGCATGTGATCAAGGATGTATTCAAGTCAGTCAACAGTTGGACTCTATATGAAATTAGTGGAGTATATACAGTGACTTTGGATTTAAATCACACTGAATACTTCCTAGTGGATAGAGTGTACAATCATAGCAGATTGAAGCTTCATGCCATGCTGAAGAAAAAGTTAAAATGTGTTCCAGATTCAGAAATGGCTAAATACTTGATTCAAAGAACCATCAATCAGAGTTTGGGATTGGATGCAAACACTGGAATGTAGACCATTATGAAGTTTTGGGAGCATCTTGAAAAGAATCTTGAAGATTAATTCTGAAGAACTTGACTTCTTGTCCTAAAAGTCAAGTTAGGGGGAGATTGTTGGGAACTGAAGAATTCATCAAGTATGGTTAATGCTGCTGATTCAAAGTTACTACTGCTAGAAGACTTAAAGGTTAATACTGCTGAGTGTTACTACTGCTAGTACTATTAATACTGCTAGTCAAAGTTAGTGCTGCTTGAACAAAGTTAGTACTGCTTAGCTAGTTAGTACTGCTAGTGGTTAGTGCTGCTTAGTAGTTAATGCTGCTAGAAGAAATTTAATGCTGCTGAAGATTAATACTGCTTATATGATGAAGATTCGCATGAAAGGATATACATGGAAGCTTAGAGATATACATGGAAGATATACTTAAGATATGTTTATTTTTTGTAATTATCTTTTTGTTTAGTATATGTATAGAAGATACAGAATAGTTTTAGGTGTGACTAATTCTAAGTTCTAGAGAGAAAAACAACCTCAAGGCATAGATCCTAATTCTAGAGAAGTAGAATTCGTATTGGTGAGCCTGTTCATCAATATTGAGGTTGAGTGTGTAATCTTGTAACTTCAAAGCATTCAATACAAGTTTACAGTTTGTTCTTCATATTTACTGTGTTGATTTTATTGAATATCAAAGTGTTATTCCGCAAACTTCTTTGATATTGCTTCTGAGAATTAATTCTTGTTGAGAATTCGATCCTGACACACTGTCCGAATCAGAACTAGAGTCATCTGAGCTTGGGATAACAATCTTCTTCTTCTTCTTTTCTTTCTTCTCTTTTTCCTTCTTACCGGCTACCAAAGCTATGGGATCAGCAACCTTCTCAGCTTTCCTCTTCTTCTCACTTCTTTTCTCTTCAACCTCCTCCTCATTTTGTCTCAATGTCTCATAGACTTCATGGAGGGGTATGTCACTTAAATCCTTCGTCTACTTCATCCTGCGAGTGTGCTTCTTCCACTCGGGTTGCAGAATGCTGAGGAACTTTACATTGTTTTCAATTTGCTTCTTCTTGACCTTGTTATTTGAAAGCTCATTGAGAAGAAGAACAAACCGCTCATATGTATCCTCAAGGCTTTCATCCTCTTTAGCCTTAAATTCCTCGTAGTTGTTGATGCAATTAGCTACTTTGATCTGGTTGCCAATTTTTGAACCCATCATCATCTTTTGCAGTTGATCCCACATCTTTTTGGCATTCGCTTTGTAGCTGTCAATCTTGATGTAAATCTCGTTCGGAATACTCTGAAGAAGAAGAGATCTGGCTTGTTTGTCAGCTTTAAATCTTTTCTTCTGTTCGTCAGTGTACTGAGCAAAGTCCTTAGGAACAGTCTTTGTCTTTCTGATTATGTCCTCATCTCCATCCTCACTATTAGAAGAATCTCCATCCGGTATCTCAATGGTAAGAGGAATCATAGGACCTTCAGTAATAGACAACAGAATATCTTCCCCGTTTGCGTGTCGGTCTACAAAGTCTAGAAAACGATCCTTCCACTATTCATATTTGCCCTTGAATAGAACAGGAGGCTTTACGTTAGTACCGATCGAAAGCCCGTCCTTGAAAGTCATCCTGTTTTTAAAATATTCAATAAGAACTTGAAAATGATCATTAGTCCAATAGAAATCACAAAGTAAGGAATTCGCAGATCACAATGAAGCACAAGGAATTCGCATGCAAAATTCGTATAAAGAATAAAATCAAAATTCGCAAGCAAATACAAGTCAAGAATTCGCAGACTACAAAGGTTTCAGAATTCGCAGACAAAATAAATACAGAGTTAGCACACTAGAATTCGCACACAGGAATCATATGAATTCTATACATAGAAGATTATTTGAAAACTCAAAGAATTCGTATCAAACACTTATGCGAATTCGTATGAAGGCAGGTGCGAAATCTCAGGAATTCGTATCTTGCTATATGTGAATTCTACTCTTTTCGCAGATGAGACATAAACGAATTATGTCCTTGTAAAAAAAATTATCAAAAACTTTTCGAACAAAAAAAAATTATCAAAAACTTTTCGAACAAAGGACTTATACGAATTCTATCCTTATGAAAAATTTCTCAGAACTTTTCGCAAATTAGACTTATGCGAAAACTTGGCAATTCGCAGATAAGCCAATACGAATTCTGAAGAATTCGTAATATACAGATATGCGAATTCTATGTAATTCACACGAGACACATATGTGAATGATTCACTTAGTAAATTTTCCAGAATCAACTATGCGAAATCTAATATATGAATATGTGAAATCCAAGGTCTGTGAGTTCTTGAAGCTTTCTGCGAGTTCTTGAGCACTCTACGAGTTCTTTAGATCTTATCGAAAAATTGCCTCTGATCCACTCAAAATCCCATCTATACTTCGAATTTCGATATGAGATTTTGACAAAATGTTCTCTAAGACATCTAGAATTGAATTCTAACAATGAATTTCGATATAAAGCATTGACTTTTACAAATTAAATCAAAATACAGTGTGACTAAAAACTCGTGAACTCAAACTCTAAAAATCAAAAATTAACGATCAATTACAGTGCAATTCACCAACAAACCTTTACAAGATTGTTCTAACACACTATACGCACACACTGGACTCAATTACAACCAAAATTACACTTAAAAACTCCAAATTGAATCTGGACTCGATGAACAGTGCGAACTTCTATATTTTCTTGAATTCTGATTAGATTTGCTCTGAGACCAATTGATAATGTCCCAATCTAATCAAGTTCTTACCAAATTAACAATCACAAACAAGATGACAATTAGATTGATTACTCAACCTGTTTCAATTCTGATTTCAATTCACCTCGTACAAGACTTTCTCTCTCTAACTTTCTCTTTCTAAAACTCTGCGAATACTCTGTTACACGAACTACTAACATAACTAGCTACAAGTCTATTAAAGGAAAAACTAAACTATACGCTTAACACAAAGAAAACTACAACATTGACTTTGACTTTTACATGAGAGTTGGATTTCAGCTTTGACTTTCTTGAACTTTGACCTTTAGTCTTCTATGATCTTGCATCCAACATATTTATGCTCTAACAACAGTTTTCTCAGTTTTCTTCTTCTCACTTCTTTTCTCTTCAACCTCTTCCTCGTTCTTCCTTAACGTCTCATAGACTTCATGGAGTGGAATATCACTTAGGTCTTTCATTTGCTTCATTCTTCTCGTGTGCTTTTTCCACTCAGGGTGAAGAATGCTGAGGAATTTGACGTTGTTCTCGATTTGCTTCTTTTTTACTTTGTTCTTTGAAAGCTCATTCAGTAGAAGAACAAATCGCTCGTATGTATCCTCAAGGCTTTCATTTTCTTTTGCCTTAAACTCTTCGTAGCTGTTAATGCAGTTTGCTACTTTCATCTGATTTCCGACTTTTGACCCTATCATCATCTTCTGGAGTTGATCCCACATTTTCTTTGCATTTACTTTGTAGATGTCGATCTTAATTTAGATCTCATTTGGAATGCTCTATAAGAGTAGAGATCTGGCTTGCTTGTCTGCCTTGTATCTGCTCCTTTGCTCATCAGTGTACTGTGACAGATCTTTCGGAACAGTCTTTGTTTTTCTAACACTATCTTCATCTCCATCTTCATTGTTCGAAGATTCGTCATCAGGTATCTCAATGGTAAGAGGTACCATTGGTCCTTCCGTAATTGATAAGAGAATGTTTTCTCCATTTGCGTGCCAGTCAACAAAATCAAGGAATCGGTCCTTCCACTGTTCATATTCCCCTTTGAATAGAATCGGGGGCTTCACATCTGTACCAATGGAAAGAGCGTCTTTAGAAGTCATCTTTGTATTTACACTGCTTGTAATGATCGTAAAAAATCAGAAATAAAACTGGATGTACAAAAATCAAACTTTGTCAAATTTCAGAAAAAATCAGAAAATATTCTATGTATGGAACACGCATAACAAAAAAAAATAATACTTCGCGCAAATCCTTTTATGCGAGTTTGAACTTCTCGCACAATGAAGGCTAAGTGAACTCACTTCTCGCACACAGGGTTGTGCGAGTATGTGCTTCGCGCACAAAGAAGGATGAGAAAAGTTTGGTTCACGCAAGAAGCAATGTGCGAGTTTTTGGTTCCCGCACGCTACACTGTGTGAGTTCTACTCACTTCTCTCAGACCTTTGCGAGTTTCAGACTTAGAAAATTTTTCAATTTTCTAGTTCGTGCTAAAAGCAAACTCACAAAACACTTCTCGCAAAAACTCTTGCGAGTTAAAGGCTTAGAATTTTTTTTGAAAAGAACTTCTCGCTAAAAGGAAAATGTGCAAACCCTTCTCTAATCAACTACGCGCACGACAAAAGGAATGAACAGTAGAAACACGCATACTATACCTTGCGTGTTTCTACTTCGCGCACGACTCCTCTTGTGATTTCTCCATTTCTTTTATTCATTCTTTGACTTGAGTGTTCTTCAGTCTATGTGAGTTCTTCCCTTAGCGTGTTCTTCCTCTGCGTGTTCTTGAGATCTAGCGAGTTATTCACTTGTTCGTTCAAAAACTCGACTTTTCCAACTAAAATCGATCTAATTCTTTCCCAATCAGTCTGAAATTTAAAAATTTCTTCTAGTACATAATTCCACCCAATTACAATTGATGAGTTTCGATCAAAAACACTAGAAATTACAAATCGATCTAAGAACAGTGCGTATGAACTATTTCAAACAAAAACTCAAGAAAATTCAAAATTCACTCGATTTTGATGTGAATTGTGCTAATCAATACACATGAGATTTGTTCTAAACAACAATTCGAATATATCAGTACAAAATTCAAGTCAAAAACACCACTAAAACCAAAAATCGAAACTGTCCATGATGTCTTGCGTGTTCTTGAACTGTCGATCAAGAAAATTTTTGAATTTGATCCTTGTTTTATGAATTTAGATCTGCTCTGATACCAATTGTTATCCCAGATAACAATGTAAACAAGATGACAATTCACAATTTCAATCAATTTCCATTTGATTATCAATCACATAATACGTACAATTAGCTCTCTCAACTTTCTCTCTCTAACTCTTAAACACATATGTCACTGTGATAGATCTATGAATTACTTACAAATCTTACACGCACAACACAGTGTCATATCCCTATTTATACGAAGGGACAAAACACTCACGACACTAAAACGCGCAAAATACAGAAACACTCTAACAACTAAAACTCTCACAACACAAGCTTTGACTTTTTATTACAAGAGACTTTCACTTTCACTTTGAGAGTTGACTTTGAGCTTTGACTTGCTTGGCTTTGACTTTCAATTTTCATGATCTTGTATCCAACAAATATATGCTCTAACACATCTACATGTCCACATATATGACATCCTACCATGAGAGAACCTAGCATCAGTGTCACCAAACATATGGGACACGCCTTGTATCCTTTCGTCTGAATACCACCTAATATTTCCAACCGCGAAAAATCACTAATGGTCCACATCACCGCAACTTTCATCATAAAGTACTCTTCTCCGTATCGATCCCATGTCCTAAAACCTGTATCAAAGAATTTTGAGCTCATCAATCAGTGGTCTCATTAACACAATGAGACATTTCCCTAGAGATTTTGGTCCGGATATCAACATCATAAGTATATTAAATTCCCTTTGCATGCACGTCGAAGGAGGTAAGTTGTATGGAATCACAATAATTGGCCAAAGGCTATAGGGAGTAGCAGAAGCCCCAAAAGGACTAAACCTATCAGTCGATAAAACGATGTGAACATTTCTAAGGTCACTCGCAAATTGAGGATATGACCTATTATGTGTCAAAAAAATATAAATATATTAAAAGCATTACCTTGTCAAAGTAATATAAATATATTAAAATCATTTACCTATCAAAATCTTTCCATGCATCATCATCCGCTAGGTGCCTCAATACATCATCGTACGGGGACGTTTCCCTTTGACCATGCCATCGCATATGACCTGCAGTATATTTTGACATGTACAAACGCTGCAACCTCGGTGTCAGAGAAAAATAACGAACAATGTTCATTCGTACGTTGTTACCAACATCTTCATATCTTGGCAATCCACATACATGTCACTGGTCATGCATGCCACCTTCTTAGTAGTATAAGAAACAACCATTTAAACATGCATGGATGAGCTCATACCCCATCCAAATGCCCTTGAGGATTTTTTTCACCTCTGTGTATGATTTAGGAAGTTTGTTTGGAGTAGGGAATAAAGATTTTTGAAACCCCAAATTCTTATCAAATGCCTTGATAGAAATTCCACTTTCTTCTTGAAGAGAAATTTCTCTTAGAAGGGCACCCAAGGAAGTTTTTGTACAACCCTCGTACAATGGAGTATTCGTTTCCACTATCAGTCATGAATAGGCATCAGTCACTTTGAAAGCTACATTGTCCACTTCACAAACATGAGTACCCTCCTCGGCGATTGATTCATTATCATTGTACCGCTCACAGAATGGAAATGCATCTTCCACAAATTGTAAACGGGATTGACATTGTGACTCGAAGATGCTTGATCGTGTATCATATTCAGCCTTCGTTGCGTTTTAATAGCTATACCTGTAACCTCACCATGTTGATCCCACACAGTATAATTTTTCATTATACCAACATTTTTCGAATGAAAAATTACATCTGCCTCGTTTTGAAATAACATGTTACCAATGTCTATGCAGGGGCATTTGTAATAACCATTCCAACTCACTGAATTATTTTTGGCAAATTCCAAAAGTGTATATATTCCCAAAATGTATTTTTCCTCGAATCTTCTTAAATTCATCCATATGTTATCCACATTTTCTGTCATGTCTATATGTGAAAAATAAATACATAAATAAAGTAAGAGCAATACATATTTTTTGTTAGTCCCCAAATTCAAGAAATTCCAATTCAAGATGAAAGATTTGAAAATTATGTTCAAGATCTAGATACAGAAAAACTATTAGTCATATATCTCGCTATGTCATATGAATTACAAGTTATTTGAAACACTCACAACACTCAAGATATTATATATGGTCAAAGACCATATTCACTCAAAGGTAAACACTTTGACTTATCTAAACATTGACTTTGATTGACTTTACAGACTTTGACTTTTCTACATAAATATTGGATACAACAATACAGTAACATTCTCCCCCTTTGTATTCAAGATTTAAAAAAAATGACAATAGTCTTCAGCTCTTGATTCTTCAAAACTTTATCTCTGACGACTTTAAACGTTGAAGCTCTGGCAATCTTTAAACTCTCAGCTTTTGAAGAATCTTGAAAAGTCTTTCACAAAATCTTTGAAAAGTCATCAAGTCTTGAACTTCTTCGATCTTGAGGAATCTTTCATTTCTTTGAATAATATTTCAACACTTCTATCTTCATCTCTGTGACCTCTGAACTGTCTTTGAAAAAGCAAATTTTCTCGAATCATCTTTGAAACTTTCATCTGTCTAACTTGAAGTTTGACTTGAAATTCCAGATATGTCTCCCCCATTTTGATAAACTTTCATCAGACTTGAATTTTTTGATTATCTTTTCTTTTCTTCAGAATATCTCTCAAACTTCACTTAAGCTTTCATTTGACTTGAGAATTCCTGAATTTCTCCCCCTTTTTGATGAGTTGTGAGCAGCAAAATCATCAAAACCTTTTTCAAGTCATCACCGTCTTTGAATATTAATCTCCCCTTTTATAAAATGACAATCTCCGCTCTTTTATGATTTGTGTATTCGTCAATTCATGAAATGTATATACCCGAATCTTTTCAATTTAGATATAATAAATGTTGTAACCCTAAATCAACAAATTATACAGTTAGAATGCCTGTAAGTAGCATGGAGCCACTTTGTACAACGGATGTACATTGGAAAGGAGTTTTTGTGATGTTCACTCCCTCAGGGCTTCCATTCAATCATTGAAAAATCACAAAGGAATTTTCTATGAATGTTATGACAAGAAAACATATTCCTTGTGTGTACGTGAAAGTGTAGAAATGATTGAAGTTACTTAAGGTTTTTCAGGCTCAAAATGTGTCAACTGTTGAGACAGCAACAAGTATTACACGGACACAATGTGCATGAAAGAGGTACGAAGGTGGGGAAAACTTCCATCTTTTTCAATATCTAAATCTTCCGAGTGAAGACCAGATAGCAGATATGATGCGTCCCCAAATAAAATGAAACATTTCTTTGGTAAGAAAGAAACGAGTGGTTGGTGGGGTAATTGCAAGAGTTGGCATAGGCTAGTGCCTGTTTCAATGATGGTCACCAAAGAATGTGAACCAATCAGTAGATGTGGTTGCCCGACTCAGAAAGTGGTTGGTGCATAGTTTTGATATTATTTTAACTCTGTTCTCACACCCTCTTTCTTTTTAACATTTAAGCTCACTTCTAACCAAACACTCTTTTACATTTTACCGCTCCATACACTGAGAAAAACTCAATCAGATGAGTTATCTCCCCCACTCCTTTATTTAAAACACCTCACCCATCAATCACTCTAGGATTACTTCTGGGGTAGGAAACACTGGTTAATGTGAATCCATGGAAGTTCTGTTTAAGTTATCACACGAATCATATGTAAGTCCTAAAAAGAATGGTTGCTCAACAATTTAACTTGAACAATTAAGCACAAATATGATAACATTGTCAAAATGTATGCTCATCAAATATATGAATGATAATTTGAGCATTTAAACAATGAAGATCGTTCAAGACAAATATATTGAATGAATGAAATGAAATCAACATAATTGTTTTGAGAATCTGGCAATTTATCAATCAGATCGAATATCATGAGTATGAACGTGAAATGGTTGGGGTATCAAAGAACTTGATAGTTTGTTTATATGAACGAATATAAACAATTTAGAAATGAACGCTCAAGTTGAAATGATAATTGATGCTCAACAACATTGAAATCAAACGGGAGTATTACCATCGAACAATTGTTTCGTTATGAGATATGGTAATAACATATTCAATATGAAGTACTGAACCGGTGTGTATGAATACTTGACAGTATATAGACAATATGATATGTCCCTGAAATCAAGTTTTAATTGCAATTCTATTAATCAAGATGACAAGAATTCAGATTAACAAACAACCTGATTCAATTCCAATTAATGAATTCGCATACATGCTTTCAGACCACTTTCTCTCTCTAGAACTGTTCTGCGTACAATGAATGAATGTCAACTACTAACCACTTATTACAACACCTAACAAAACTAACTAGTCATATATCTCAAAAGAGACACATGCTTAAAAACACAACAAAAACAAATACAATTTCTTTGACTTTTGACATTTATTACAATTTAACTTTGACTTTGCTTTAAGAGTTGACTTTGAGCTTTGACTTGCTTGACTTTGACCTTCAGACTTCATGATCTTGTATCTAACAAATATATGCTCTAACAATCTCCCCCTTTAGATTCAAGGTCATCTCTAAAAGATTTGCAAATAAATCTCCCTCTTTAAGCTCAATTTGTGCAATCTCCCCCTTTCTGTGATAAAAATTGTCTTCAAAAACTTTTGTACTCTCCCCAAAGTATGTCTTAATAAAATAGTAACAATCTCCCCCAAGGTTATAAAAACCTCTTTCAGACACTGGAAAGAAATTATCTTCAGGTTTAGCTTAGTTTTGCTTCAACAAATTGTCTTCAAAGAAAATTTCAGTGAAATTCAGCTCGTCTTCAGAATTCTTTGAATTTACTTTTTCAACTTTAAACAAACTTTCTTCAAATGAACTTTCTCAACATAAATTTCTTCTTTATCCTCCAACTTTTCTTTAGTCAACATTTCTTGCCAATAACTTCTCCCATATTCATTTCTTACTTAAACATTTCTTGAACGCTTGCTTCTCCCATCTATAGAATTTCTTGAACCTCTCCCCCTTTTTGATGATTGGAGCATTGAAATCATCAAAACTTGCACAAGAAATTCCATATACAAATATGATCTGACCACTGATATTTTCCAAGAGCCTCTGATTATCGATCGATCCAAAAGATATTCATCTGAATCTTTGCAAATTCAGACAAATTATGAATGTAACACCTGAATCAACAAATGAATCAGTTAAAATGTCTGTAAGTAACACGAATTCACTGTGTGTAACGAATACACATTAGAAAGGATCATTTTGTTGTTCCATAATCAAGCACACATAATAATAATCAGAGTAATAATAGACATGAATCAAAGGAAAGAGATCATTGATTGGGAAAATACTATATTCATATATCTCACAAGAGGAGGCTGCTACACTATGAATGAGATGCTTTTGAGAGTTAACCTAAAAAGGAAATAACAAGGGACTATATATAGGGTCAATTTACTTGACTCCTACAAAAGTCAAATTTAACAAAATACATAAAAAAATGTAACAAAGGACTAATTATTACAACTTGATTAAACATGATCTAACATTCTCCACCTTTTAATCAAGGTTGTAATCTTCAACGGTTCCACCTACTGAAACTAGTTCTCCTCATAGCTAGGAAACATTCAAATCTTCTGATGCCTTCTCTGAATTCAATTCTATCTCTGATTGCTTGAATCATTCTTTCCATAGCAATTCTGTCAGATTTAGGCATATGATCTCCCATTTCAAGTCTTCTCGTTTATGAATGTATATCCCTCTCTTGTAGCTCTCTCAACACCATCTTTAAGGTTCTATTTGAGAATTTTGATACTTCACTTTCTCGTATGAATTGTTTCTTGTGAGTTTCAGTGTTGACATATATAACTCCAAGTTCAGGAGTTACAACTGGTGTGAAGAATTCCAAATCTCTCATCAAGTAGTGATTGAAGTTAGGGGCAGTCAGGTTTACACTGTTCTGATTTGTCTCTACTCCCAACTGAAAATCAAGAATGTATGAATTGTTAACTTGACACCTCATGTATCTCTTCACAGCATCAAGTGCAAAAACTATAGCTCTAGGTCTAACCACTCTACTTCTGAATTCATGGCAAATGAACTCCAGGTCTGCTATGTTCAGGTGTTCAAAGTCAGCTTCACTGAAGGTTGATTTCTGTAGATCTCTCCTCTGAACATCAAACTCTAGATACCAGACAGCAAAGTAATTCTTCATTTTGACTTCCTTTATCTGAAGAATTCCAGCTCTGTCAGTATATCCTTTTGTTCTTGAAAAGTTCTCAATAAACTTCAGATAATTTCTTTGGTAGTCTAGCGGTCTGTCAATCACTCCATACAGTTTGAAAGGATCTATCTTTATCAGTTATTTCACAAAAATCTTGATGGATTTTTCAAGGAATGGAACTCTGAGAGACTTTCTGATCAGCTTAATAAACTCTAGAGAGGTGCCCTGTTCATCATAACCAGTAAAAGGTATAGATCCAAGTCTGACTGGAACAGAGGGACCTTCTTCAGCATCCTGATGTTTCTTTGCAAGAAATTCTGCTTCTATAGGAGTTACAAACACAGGCTTTAGTCTTTCAGCTGCACTAAGAATTCTTGGACTGTCAGGGTTTCTTATGTAGGGTAAAGCTTCAGCATCAACTTTTTCTTTGTCAGCTTTCTCTTTCTCTGCTCTTTCTTTGGCTTCCCTCTTTCTTCTTTTCTCTTCTCTTTCCATTCTCCTCCTTTCTTTACTTAGAGGTCTTCTCAACTTTTCCATGTCAATCAAGATAGGAGCAAAAGGATCTGAGACATTTGATCTGAAAACCCTTTCTACATTCTTGGGCAATGGTAAGGCAATATTTTGAGCATTAGGAACAGAGGCTTCACTAGAAAAAACACAGTTTTTGTCAGGATAAACTATTGGAATGCCAATTGGAATGTAGGGCTCATCTTCTTGTACAACCACATTCACTTGTACTAGTTCAACATTCTGTACTGGCTCAGAAATTTGTATAGGTTCATCTTCTTGATCATCTCTTCCAAAATCATCACCAAATATGTCACCAAAACCACTTTCATTTATAACACTTCTAGGAATTTCTGCTTCAGATGCATTTTTTTACAAATTCTTCAGCATTGACAGAGTTTTATGGATGACTTGCACATTGTAGACCAAAATCTATTTCCTTTTCACCTTCTTCCTTCACCTTCCAAAACATTTCATACTTGGCTTCAGCTTGCTCATCTACATCAATAAAAGTGCATGTTGTGATTCCCATAGCCTCCATCACTTCTTCATAAGTAGTTGTCTTAGGCTTTTCAACCCTTGACTCATCATTAGCAACATAAACAACTACTCTTCTTCTCTCTCCTTCTTCTAAATCTTCTTCATCATCACTAATATTCGGTACCATGTCCTAATTAAATCTTTCAACATGTTCAGCTCTCTGACTTGTACTTGTACCTTCACCTTGATTGCTAGATCTTTCTCTTCTAGATACAGTACTTATGGGCAAAGCATTCTCCACCACAACCAATTGTCTTCCAGAGGCAGACTGTTCTCTCCTTGTCTCCCCCTTATGATCATGATCATGATCATGCCTTCTAAACTGAACAGTTGCATGGGTTTGGCAAGATAACTAAAAAGCTTGATTCAAAAGAGTGAAATCTTTCAGTACATCTGCATCAGAGAAGTTTGACTCTGTGGCTCTACCTATATCTGCTGGTTGCATAGATATTGGTGGTTGTTGGTGTTGGTGTGAGGTCCATTGAGATCATGATTGGATTGATGAATGATAAACAAGAGATTGAAGGGTAGAAATCAGTAGTTATTGAATGCAAAAAAGTAAAACTACACTACTATTTATACCCTCATACTCCCTTGTATACAATTAAGATCAAACCCAATACAAGGCCCAATACAATAATGTTGATTACTTTATAAAACTTCTAAAGTGAACATAATAATGTTCTAACATTCTCCCCCTAAGTTTTGTAAAGTAATCATTCTCTGATCAGCTCCAGCTTCAGCTCCTCTCCCCCTTGATTTCTTTAGAAAACTTAGTGTTGCATAAACATCAAAGCATCCTTAAGCTCCCCCTAGAATGTAGTTCTTATCCTTGGAGTTTCAACTTAAATATCAGATCTGATGTAAACAACTAAGTGCACATAAATATTGCTTTTATCTCTAGTAAATCCAACACATTCCTTAACGCCCACAAGAATGATATGTCTAGATTATGGAATGACAACCAAGTGCATCTTAAGTGTATAACATCCGATCTGTCTTTGAACCATGAGTTGAAATTAGAATTCAGCTCAAGAACTTCATCTGATAAGCATACGGGCGGTAGCATCCGGTAGCAACACTACAAGGCAAGGGTTAGAAGGCAAGCAATTGTTCAACAACTGATAGAAGATGCTCATACTGACTTCTTTCCAGAATACCGAATAATCAAACCCAAAACTCCTTTCTTCATGAATCAGCTGGATGATTATAAGCGCTCAGGATTCTGATTTACAACTCAAATAGCATAACAATAATACCACTTGTTGAGCCCATTGAGATCAATGATTGCAGTCGCTCACACTACTGAGTGATCAAGTCATAGGAATGATAAAGTGCTCTCAACGGTATAACCACTCAAGAAGCTCTCCAGATTGATGATTGCAGATGCTCAGGCAGCTAACTCAATCCAAGCAGAGACCAAATTTGAAAATCCAGAATCTGAAAATCTTGAAAGGCATGAGCACTCATGTAAGAATAGATCAATTGCTAATGATATGTGACCAACATATGATAAGAATGATGTCACATATGCATTCCGCGTACAAAGCTCAGGAACAAGGCAAACTTGTATGAAACAGGGTTCAGAACAGTCAAAATTCTCAAAAACATCAAAATTTGTAGATCACTATTCACCATGAAGCACAATTCGCAAGATGGCATAGCCTATACCACAAAATTCGCAAAGGCTTCTTCTGCGAATTCTCACTTTTCGCAAGCCTCATATCTGCGGATTCTTGCATTTCATAGACCTTTAATTCACGAATCCTCAGAATTCGCAATACACTTATTTGCGAATCCTGCACTTCTCGCAGCTCTCTCATCTGCGAATCCTATACTTAGAACATTTTTCAAATATGGAAACCACTTTTCGCAAAGTCTACATCTGCGAAATCTTGACATTTTGTATCAAGTGGCCTGCGAATCCTTAGAATTCGCACACAACGTATTACACAGTAGTCTGCGAATCCTTCAACTTTCGCATATGACTACTTGCGATTTCCACACTTGTAATTTTGTTGTGTCCAAATGTTCATTCTGTGAATTCTAACACTTGCGAATTCTTCAAACATTTCTTCTTTCTGCGAATCCTTCTACCATCTGCGAGTTCTTCCTTGAATCTTGCGAATTTTATGGATCTCGAACTGATTTTCACAAAATCTTCAACAAACCTTTCAATACATTGATTTTTGAGTTGAGATTTTATCCACAGGTTTCGAAAACATCTTTTGAGCACAATTGTAGTTGATCACTTTGTCTAAATCTGACTCTAAAGCACAAATCGATCCAACCACAGTGATAAAAGTTTTCGAACATAAAAACTCAAAAATTGATCGATTCTACTTTTTGGAATGAAATTGATACTAGTAATTGATTCAATAATGATCTACAGTAACTTCTGAATCAATTTAACAACAAATAACATTCAAATCAACACAAATCCAGAAATCTCGATCGTTTAGAAAAAGATTTCTCTGTTAAGCTCTGATACCACTTGTGAGGTCCATTGAGATCATGATTGGATTGATGAATGATAAACAAGAGATTGAAGGGTAGAAATCAGTAGTTATTGAATGCAGAAAAGTAAAACTACACTACTAGAGAGCAAATCAAATCATACGGCTACATTGAAAATGAAAGTTAACCTAAAACCTATTACATGATTCCTATTTATACCCTTATTCTCCCTTGTATACAATTAAGCCCAAACACAATACAAGGCCCAATACAATAATGTTGATTACTTTATAAAACTTCTAAAGTGAACATAAAATATGTTCTAACAAATGGTGGTGGTGGTGTGAGTGCAGAAGTGAAAAAAGATCTGCATCTTGTTGGTTATCCGGAGCTTCAGATAAAAGTTTTGCGAAAAGAAAAGACTTTAGCTCATCAATGGATAAGTCAACAGGGTTTGGTGTATTTGGTAACGGGGTAGGTACTACTGGTTCTCTCCTTGTGGGCTCAGGTTCAACAACTTGCTTCCCCTTTAACGTTCGCTTTATATCCCCCAGCTCCTTCTCAACTCTATCATATTTCTCTGACCACCTTGTCTCAACAGCCTTTAGGGTGTTGTCGAGATATTCCTTTGACACATAGTTGGGTGAGCTAACACCGGGATCACATAGATTGCCCGTTTGCACAACAGTAGATGATCTTATTGTGTGACTTGTGCTTATAGCTAGCATGGAGTTAGCTGTGACAATATTTCCATCTGGTCCTCGTAGTCCGGATTACGGATCTACTCGGGATGTTCCGCTCAGGTCACGAAGATGACTGAGATCAAGACCTGCAAAAAGTGTCATATTTACAAAAATTGTATTTCTAACAAGTGGCTCTAGGACTTGTGCATTCAAAGAAATTGAGATCGGGGGCAACTGATCTCTGTTTTCAATATCAGATGTCTCCGAATGAGACATTGATAGATTGTGTGTTAGATCCCCGTGAGAAAATAAAACTAACTCCTGTTGAGAGTAATTAGAGTGGATGGTTTGGGCGTGCAATTGTACGAGTGATCTACTCATGTCTACAGCTTCAGGCAAAAAATGCACTAAAGTGTTTGATTTGGTTGATCTTCGGGAATAGTGGGTTATGGATCTCTCTATCTCTCTCTCTCTCTCTCTCTCTCTTCTATTTATGTTTTCTCCCTTTCTCTCAAAACCTCACTTTCATCTTCTATTGTGTCTCCCTCAATTCTCCTAATTCCTCCAATTACATTCTCAATGACTGCATCAGCAGTGGCAGTATTAAGTTCAGCAGTATTGGTGTCCATTTGCATATTATAGAGACCTGCAAAGAAATCTATTGGTTCATCATCCTCAACATTTAAAATTCCTGCACCACCATCATTATTGTTGTCATCATCCCCGTCATATGATTCATCCGCATCATTTGCATCATCATCTCTTCTTTCAGTTATGGTTTTCTCAGAATCTGTTTCATCTCTTCCTAAGTCAACATTTTCTGTGATTCTGTCTAGTGTACTGGTAAAAGAATTCACTTCTTCATCACTACTTTGATCTACCAACTCAAGAACTTGAGCTTCAGGTTGTTCAGTAGCTTGTACTTCTCTTTCTTGTTCTTCCACAGAATGTTGTTCAGTGATATGATGTTGTTGTTGTTGTTGATCCAAGGCATTTGCAGAGCCTAGACCTTCATTGAATACAGGTGTCACATGAGGTAGGGTAAGAACCCGTGACCCTGAAGTCTCAATTCTTGGTCTCCGACCCCTCCGGTTCCCCTTTCTGTATTAATTCTTTTCACTCCCCATACCCGAACTCCCTGAGTTACAGGTACCCTCTTAGACTCCGCTCGCCTAGGGGTTGAACCTTCGGTAGGTACATCCGGTTCTGGCTGTGCCATAGATTCTCTATACTCTAGAAGACACTCGGCCTCTGGATCTGTTAGAACAAGAATAGTATTCAAGATTAAAGTAGAGGGTCTAATTATAATATGTTGAATAATTCAAGGGTTTGGTTGTAAAGTCAACATATGTTGACTTAGTATAAATAGTGGTCTTGTTGTTAGATTTGTTTTGTGTCTATGGTGTGACTTCTCTCCATTAGTTGATTCGATCAAGACAATAATTAGTCAAGAATCATCAGATCGAAGGCAAAGAGGAAAATAAATACCTGACTATATGATCAATCCTCCAAAGTCCTCTCTAGATAGCTGATAGATTAATTTCTTATTTCTTGTAATCTATTAGTTAGACTTACAGTAGTTAGTCCTTCACTTGTACTTTATATTTTCATCTCTTGTAATTCTTTCATTGAATTAATGAAAATTTCAGTGAAAGTACTTAACCCTATCAGTACTGTAAAAGATCCCTCAAAATAGTAATTGGGACTTGTATGTTATGAGTTATGATTATTTCTTATTTTGAATTTAAAAGTAATTTTCTTCAGTTGCTTTGTCATTATCAAATAGGGGAAGATTGTTGATCCAAACTCTTTCAGTGATTTGATAAAGACCCTCTTCTATACTTAGTGAAAATTACGTTTAATAAATATGTATTAGTGTTTCATCATCATCGATCAGACTGAGTCTATTCAGTTATCACTGATGAACTTTCTTGTAAACATTCATATGTATTAGTGTTTCACTATCAACTGTTAAATACTCAGTATGTTCAGTATCGCTGATAGTTTTTGATGTAAACAGTTAGACGTAATCCCTGAAGACAAGTTTCGTGTCAACAGATGTTCATAGATGAATCGAATACGAAGCGACTGAACAAAGACAAGTCTACTAGTGACCTGATACGGATATCAGTGAAGCAAAGACGACTCTACTCACACGCGAAGAAACTTGAGGAAAAGCTTCAGCGATAGCTGAACTTTTTTGTATCTCTGAAGGAAGAGATATTCAGCGATCAATGATCACTTAGCTTATGCCTCAAGTCCCTTTTGTATTTCCCTTGCACACCCAGTACGACGTATCAGAACGGACATACCTCTACCACAAATCGTACAACAACTCTGTCAACTACACTGTTCATGATACGGCCGAAAGCATGTCTCCCAATGTCAGACCCTCTCAACCAATCAATGAAGGACACGTGTAAAGTGCCCTGCCATGCATTTAATGCATAGGGTATAAATAGAAATATTACAACTCTATCTGAGAGTTGCCCTAAGCCTTCATCTTTCTAAAATATAGAAACCCTTGCTTTCTATTTCTCTCAAATCTCCCATTCTCTATATTCTTGTGCAACCATCTTAGTGTTTTCTTAAGTTTGTTTATATTGAGTTCTACTTAATTTTATTCCGCAACAGACTTGTAAATTGTATTTGATTTATCAATAAACAATTTATTAAACTTTTAAATTCTGTGTTTGTATTCATCCCCCTCTTCTACAAACTTGTTAAGCACCTACAGGACCAACAATACACGTGATTCGGTTTCTCTTGATTGACAAAGCCTTCATGCTGAGAAACGTAGATTTCCTCCTTTAAGATGCCATTGTGAAAGGCAGTCTACACGTCCATTTGGTATACGGTGAAGTTCTTGTGAGCGGCATATGCAAGAAACATCCTTATAGCTTCGATGCGCACCACTGGAGCATATGTCTCGTCATAGTCAATACCATCTTCTATTCTATATCCCTTAGCCACTAGTCTTGCTTTATTTATGATTACGATACCATCTTCGTCCTTTTTGTTCTTGAATACCCATTTCGTGTCGATAATGGTTTTACCTTCTGGCTTAGGCACGAATCTCCAGACTTTTAATGCTTCAAACTGATTCAGCTCTTCTTGCATCGCAGTTCCCCAATCTGAGTCAGCCAGAGCTTCAGATACGCGTGTTGGCTCTATCTTGCTCAGAAATGAGTCATGCATACACATGTTTAATTCATCTAAGTATCCACTTTCAGTTTCTTCTTGTTCAGGGAGGGGTTCAGTTGAAGTATTTAGTGTAGAAGCATCAGTTGGTACAACATTATTTGGTTGTTGATTAGTCTTTTCAGTACAACCAACTGAGTCAGCAACTTCTGTCTCGACATTGTCATGTACATCTTCAACTAAAGGAGTAAATGTTTGAATCGAAATTTCTTGCTGAACCGGGGGAACGAATTCAGTAGATACATCTGAAGTGATTGGATAATGACTGCTTGAATCTTCAGGTCTGTCAATCACAATAGATTTAGGCAATTTAGATCCAAGAAACTCATCGTAAAAGAATTCAAACAATAAATCTAATTCTGATAAATGAGATGTAGAAGTAGATGATTTAATAGAATTAGTCGCATTAACCACAGGTTCTGGACTGATCTGTCTAGAAGCCAGTACTCCTGTAAGTACGGGTTCTGAACTGTTTTGTTCAGAAGCCAACTCCTCGTACAATGTAACATTTACGCTCTCTACTACAGTCTTGGATTTCTTCAAATAGACCCTGTAGGCAGCAGATGTTTGAGAGTAGCCAATGAAAATGCCTTCGTCAGCCTTGGGACTGAACTTGTTCAAGTTCTCTTTATCGTTCATCACAAAGCACCTGCATCCAAAAATATAAAAGTGTTAATGCTAGGTGTACAATTATTTATTAGAGCATATGGCGTTTTATCAAACCGACGGTGTATTATGGAGCGATTCTGCGTGTAACAAGAAGTCAATACAGCTTCGGCCCATAGAAATGGAGGTAGATCCGATTGACTAAGCATAGTTCGAGCGGCCTTGACTAGTGTTCGGTTCCGTCTTTCTACAACTCTGTTCTATTCAGGCGTTCTGGCAGCAGAATATTGGTGTGTTATCCCGATCGATTCGAGATAATTTTCTACAATTTTATTCTTGAATTCTGTGTCGTTGTCTGTTCGTAGAAGCTTGACTGTCTTTTGCAGATTCACTTGGGTAGTCTTCAAAAATGTGATGATGACTTATGGCGTCTCATTTTTTGATCTCAGAAATTTGACCCAAGTGTACCACGAGTAATCATCCACAATCACTAACACGTATTTCTTGTCGTTAATGCTTTGGGTATGCATTGGACCACAGAGATCCATATGCAACATTTCAAGTGGAGAACTTGTACTAGGTTCAGGCTTTGGCTTATGAGCGGCTCTCTTCATCTTGCCCTTCTCACACGCTGCGCACAAATGTTCTTTCTCATACTTTAGCTCAGGAAGTCCTTTCACTAATTTTCCCATGACCAATTTATTGATGTAACGAAAATTCAGGTGAGAAAGCCTTCGGTGCCATAACCAGCTTTGTTGCAGTGAGGCTTTTGACAGTAGACACACCTCATGTCTTTCTTGACTTTTGAAAGATTTATCGTGTAGAGGTTTGACTTTATCGTGCCGACCAAAAGTTCCTTACCGTCTTCAGTACGCACACAACATCTCTTGGCCTTGAAATTAACCTCTAAATCTTTGTCATAGAACTGTCCAATGCTGAACAGGTTATGTCCTAATCCTTCCACGTATCTCACCTTCATAATCGTTATGTTGTCTTGATATACGTCATCATATCCCAAAATTGGTTAAAACTGGTCGTTCCCAAAACGCACATTCCCGCAGTATTTCTCTGTATAATTAGACAAAATATCTTTCTTCCCAGTCATATGCTTGGAGCAACCATAATCCAAGTACCATATATGACGGGTCTGCACAGGAGAAATCAGGGAACAATAACTTTAGGTGCCCATTTAAATGTGGGTCCTTTTAGATTAGCGCAAGATTTTGGCACCCATATAAATTTGGGTCCTCTTTTGTTTTTAAAAACATGAGAAGCTTTTGAATTATAAACATGATAAGTACCAAACCAATCATCAGAATATTGGCGAGAACCAAAATCATTCCGTCTATATTTAGAAGACTTAGTAGTAGACCGAGATAATTGGAGTAATTGCTTTATTATATATTTTTTGTAAGGAATTACAAGTTTTTGTTTATTTGAAGCAACAGATCTTCCCACAAAACCAAAAGTGATAATAATTGTCCAAGACCTCTGCACATGCTTCATGTGGACCTCTGTGGTCCTATCTCTGTGCAAAGTCTGTTAGGCAAAAAGTATATTCTTGTTCTAAAATACTCATGATATACTTGGATTGAATTCATCAGAACCAAATCTGATGTACCTGATATTCTGATAAGTTTGTTAAGAAGATTACAGGTTATGTTCAACAGCAAAGTTCAAAAGCTGAGAAGTGACAATGGAACAGAGTTTAGAAATGCAAAGATTAACTCTTATCTTTCAGAAGAAGTCATTTGCATGTCCTAAACTAAGTGCAAATCAAGATGAATCAACAGATTTAATTCCAAAAGTCATTTGTATTGATTCAAATCAAACGTATAAAAAATGCTCTCTAATGAACAATATTTCTCTCACTAATATATATTCTCTCTAGGTGTTACTTCTATCAAGGTGCTATAAGCTTACAAAGAAAACTAAAACTATTTATACCACAAGCTCTTACAAAGACAAAACAAGCTAACCTAAACACATTGACTTGCTTGACTTTGACTTTCTTCTTTAAGCACTTTGACTTTGACTTTGCTAAGAGGTTTTGACTTTCCAAAAAGATCATCTCCTAAAAGATATGCATTGAAACTCCCCGTTTGGATTCAAATTGAATTTCAGCAACATGGAACAATCGTTTTCTTGTTTGATCTTTAACAACTTCAATCTCCCACTTTTAACATCTTCACAAGAATAAACATTCAAACTTCTCATTTTGAATCAAATGAAATTTCAGCTTCAACGAATAACTTTTCTCTTTATATCATGACAAACAATCTTTATAGTTACAGTATTCTCCCCCAAAGTCTGTGAATGTGTTCTTCAAAAACCATAACAATCTCCCCCAAGATAATAAAAACCTCTTTTAGACATCATGTGATCCCAGTATTCTAGCAATCGATTGAAACACAGATTATCAAGATCAAAACTTTTTATTGAACAATCACACAACTTAAAATGACTCATATCCCAATTTGTTGCATTTAACAATCAAGCTCTGTGTGTGTGTTTTTCACAGTGTAATCTTACCAATCTACGCGTATGTTCTTCTTAGAAACTAAACTATGACTTGCTATTTATATGGTTAACATAACCTTTAGCAAATAGTCAACTCTTAATCAACATTTACAATTAACACCACACACTTTACAAACTATACACTTTTGACCCTTCTTTTAATCTTGAATACAATTCTGACTCAACATCTCAAAAGCGAAATTATCTTCAGATTTAGCTCACTTTGCTTCAGCAAATAATCTTTAAAGAAATTTTAAGTAAACTTCAGAAAACCTTCTTAAATTCAATAAACTTTCTATTTCATTCTGAGCATTCTCCCTATATGTCGGAAATATAACCTCAAATATGTCATCTCTTGAATCTTTCTCCCCGTAACTGTTACAAGTTGTTCTTCAGACAACATTTCTTGAAATCAATTCTCCACCTTTTTGATGATGTAGAGCATAGAAATCATCAAAACTATCTTAAAGAAATGTCATGAACCCTTTTCTGACCACTGAAATTTCCAAATGAGCATCTGAACCATTCGTCGATTCATAATGTATTCATCCGTATCTTTTCAAATTTAGACAAATATAAATGTAACCCTTAATCAACAAATGAATCAGTTAAAATGCCTGTAAGTAGCACAGAGCCACATTGTATAATTAATGTACGTTGGAATGGAACTTTTTGATGTTCACTCCCCCAGGGCTTTCATTCAATCATCGAAAAATCACAAAGAAATTTTCTATGAATGTTAAGACAAGAAAACATATTCCTTGTGTGTTCGTGCATAGTGTAGAATGGTTGAAGCTACTTAGACTTTTCAAATAGGCTCAAAATGTGTAAACCATTGAGACAACAATAGTAATGCACAGACTCAATTGTGAATGATCGAAATGCGAAGGTGGGGATGACTTCGGGGTTGTTTGTTTACCTCTTAATGGTTCCATTGAGAGGCAACCTCTGAATCGCTAAGAGGTAATTCTTGTTTGGGGAAAAAAAGTGTTGCCTCTTAATGGTTCCATAATCCTCTTAATGATTTTGTATCCTGACCCTCCCTTAACCATTAAGAGCCCTGATTTCATTATGAACAATTAGCAAACAACCATATTTCATTTTACACTATATCATAAAAACATCTTAATCATTCAGACCACTTAATCATTCTGCACTAAACCATTCAGCAACTGCCAAACAGCCCCTTCCTTCTGTTTCAATATCCACATCTTCTGAATAAAGATGAGATAGATTATGTGTTGCGTCCCCAAGAAAAATTTGAAACATTCCTTTGTTGAGAAAGAAATGAGTAGCTGGTGGGGTATAAAGCAAGAGTTGGCATGGGATAATATCTGTTTCAATGATTTTCATGAAAGAATTGTGAAACAATCAGTAATGTGGATGACCGGCTCAGAAAAGGTTTTCGTGCAAAGTTCTGATATTCTTTTAACTTTGTTCTCACACCCTATTTCTTTTTATCATTTAAGCCCACTTCTAACCAATCTCTCTTTTCATTTTATCTCATCACACACCCACACTCAGATATTGACCTCTCGCCTCTCGATCACTCGGGATAACTTCTTGGGTAGGAAACACTGGTTATCGTGAATCCATAGAAGTTCAGTAAAGTCTCACACAATGACCCCATGTATTATGTCCTAAAAGCACAAAGTTTCTCAATTGGTTTAACTTTTTCAGTTAAAGCCCAGTATGAAATACATGTCAGATATATGTATGCTCAGTAAAATAATCATGAAGATTTGAGCATTTTTAAACTTGAAAGATTCTCTCAAAACAAAGAAATTAAATGAATAAAGTGAAATCAATAGAAATGTTTTGAGAATCTAACAATGTATGAAAAGATCAAATATGAGTGATTTATAGTAAAAGTTTTAGTCATGAAAAATTGGATGTTGTCTATACGAACCAAATATAGACATTTCTTGAAAGAAACGCTTTGAATGAATTAACGCTCAACAAACATTGAATGTACAAAAAGAAGTGTCTTACCATCGAAAATTAGTTTCAATATGAGACATGGTAAGAACATATTCAATAAAGTACTAAACCGGTGTATGAATACTTTGACAGTATATGGAAAAGATGATACACAAGTATTTATCTTTGGAAACACACGGTTAGTTAGACATGAAAGCTCATAACAATGAAAACATTTAAAATCACACTTCTGAATTCATGAAAATGGTTTAAGAATTGAGAAGTGGTTTGAACATTTAGAAACATGTTTTCATGTCTGAAAGTCATCCTTCTTTCAAACACAATGAGATTAAGAGTAGAATAATCCTTATGCTCAGCATTAATCTCATAAAGTTAGCTCCAAAGTCATGAATAATATGATCATGTAAGCTCCCCATCAAAATATGAAAATAGTCAAAAAGTCATCAAAACAACAAAGTCTTATTCACAAACTTATTGAAAATTAAAGACACAAATGCAGTAAAACATTTAAGAACGAGTTCTGATTAGATATAATCAGAAGTCGATGTCCTTACTCCCCCTAAAAAATATGCATTATAAAGATTTTTCAGTGTAAAACACATGCAATTTCCCATACTTCCCATCGAATTTAGATCATCTAACCTTTGTTTCACTCCCCCTGAAACCATGAACAGAACCTTTCAGTGCAGATATCGTTCAGATTAAAATTAAAAATTTGAAGAAAAATACCAAAAATAAATTGTACTAGGTAACTACAGATTATGTCTTGAGATTCAACATGCCAAGTTTCGAGATGAGAAAATTAAATCTCTTTTCGTCCAACGGCTTGGTAAACAAATCAGCAAGATGATAATCTGTGTTTACAAAGTAAGTTCAATTGTACCATTTTCAACAATATATTTGATAAAATGATGTCGCACATCTATATGTTTGGTCTTTGTGTGTTGAACAGGATTAGCTGATATGGCTATGGTGCTTTTCGAATCATAATATATTGGAATTTTGTTGAATTGGAATCCATAGTCTCGAAGATGTGTCTTCATCCACAAAACATGAGAGCAACAAGTCGCAGAAGCGATATACTCTGCTTTAGCGGTAGATGTGGAAACACATAGTTGTTTCTTTGACGTCCAGCTTACGAGCTTGTCTCCAAGAAATTGTATGTGACCTGATGTGCTTTTCCTGTCTAGCACACAACCTTCATGATCTGCGTCTGAATACGCTGTTAGGTCAAAACATGTATCTTTAGGATACCACAAACCAAGATCGGCGGTTCCCTTCAGATTTCTAAATATCCGCTTAACTGCCGAAAGATGGGATTCTTTAGGCGAAGCTTGATATCTAGCACATAAGTATGTAGAAAACATAATATCCGACTGACTAGCCGTTAAGTACATTAATGAACCTATCATGCCTCTATAAGTCCTATGATCAACAGCTTTTCCTGAAAGATCAACTCTAATTTTAGTACCTGGTGCCATCGGGGTTGAAATTGGAGTACAATTTGACATATTAAATTTCTTTAAAAATGTTAGCAATATACTTCGATTGATTTATGAAAATCTCCGTTGAAAATTGTAACACCCTCAAATTTGGTAAGAGCATCTAATTTAAAATCTTCGATATTACATCAAAATAGGGATAAGAATTCCCCTTACAAACCAAAACTCACTATACCTCGCGTTAAAATCTAGAATTACCTTGACATGAACATAATTCTGAGTTAATGAGGAGGATTTCAGAGATGGAAAAAGGTATAGATTGCAAGAAGAATGAGGAGACAGAAAAGGGTTTAGAAAGTGCTAATGCAGAGCTGAGAAAGAAGGTTTCAGAGATGGAACAGAAGATTGCTAAAGACAGCGATGAATTTGAAAAAGAAAATAAAGGATTTGCAAATGAAAGGAAAAAGTTTACATAGAAATTTTCTGAATTCTCAAGAAAGACTTTTGAAGAAAAGAAAGCAGTTGATCTAAAATGTGTAAAGCTTTCTCAACAAGTGAAAGATTTTGAGAAAGTGATCATTATGGAAAGAGAAAAGTTTGCAAAAGAGAAGAAGATAGTTGAGCAGAAAAATGTTAGGGTTTTTAAAGAAATATTTGATCAAAGAAAGAATGTTGAGAAAGATTTTGAAGAAGAAAGAAAGGTTTTTGAGACTAAGATTACGAAGCTTACAAAGAGACTGTCTAAACTGTCAACAAAGGCCATGAAAGAGCAGAGCATGAAGTCCGAATTTCAGAAAAAGATTGACCTACTCATCAAGGAAAGGAACAGTTTATCTTCCAAGATAACGGAACTTGAAGATATTGTCTCTAAGGTTGTTTTGACTGAGCAGAAGACTCTAGAGTTAATTATTCAAACACCTTGAGATGATACAACATCAAGTTCATCTCATACAACTGTTTCTACAAAGAGGTCAGTTAATTCAAATGATTAGATTCTTTACAACTAAGCTTTTCTATGATTGGAATGTAACACCCATAATTTTCGGTTTGTAAAGGTCTCCGAGAGTTTTTGAAACTTGTAAGTGGTGAGATTGTGATAGGAAAACATTATCTAAGTCCCTTGGAGTATCGGGAACTTTCGAGCGCAAAAAGGAAGGGATTCGGAGCCCTGCACGGCCTGGGCGACAATGCCCAGCGATAGTCACACATGTCACTATCGCGTGGCACAATCGCGAGCCATTACCGCGGAGGGTTGGACGCGGGTGACAATGCCACGCGGCTATGCCCAGGGCATAGTCGCCGGTCATAGTCGTGGTCGGCCCTAGGGATATTTTAAAGATGCGATTTTGTTAAAGCAGAGTTTTATTGGATTCAAGATCATCATTATCTGAAGATGGAAATCTGAAGTCAAAGATGGAAAAGTCGTCTCAACAAATAGTCGAGGGTCCTTTGTAATAAATAGTCAAAGTTTATTTTCTGTATTTTCGTTTATAGTCCTTTCCTTAAAATAAATAGGTTTTAGGTATAAGTAAGTTTATTAGTGTTAATTAGGTTTTTGGAGTTGTAATTGTGGTGAGGGGCGCCGTACACAGAGAGAAAACGAGAGAAAGAGCAGAGGCGATAGAGAGAATACAGAGAGGAAGATTCAAAGCTTGTAATCATTCAATTCATTAGTATAATCGTATCAGGTTTGCATATTGTTATTGCTTATTTGTTTGCTTGATTGATTCGTTAATCACAGAGACACACAATTGGTACCAGAGCAGGACAGATTGAATTGAAATTATTTTTTTCCGGTTTTGTTTATCTATCAAGATTCAAAATTTTTATTGTGTGATTGTTCTTCCAAGTTGTTATTGTTTGAGTTGTAACTGTGGTGAGGGGCGCCGTACACAGAGAGAAAACGAGACAAAGAACAGAGGCGATAGAGAGAATACAGAGAGGAAGATTCAAAGCTTGTAATCATTCAATTCATTGGTATAATCGTATCAGGTTTGCATATTGTTATTGCTTATTTGTTTGCTTGATTGATTCTTTAATCACAGGGACACACAGATTTTCACCCTCCTCCTCGTTTTACTTCACACTTCTCATATCTCTCTCTTAAACCGTTTTCCACAAGAACCAATACAAACCCTAACCCATTTTGGAGCCTTTTCCCCTCTAAAACAAGTGTTTCTTCTTCATCTAGCATACTTGGAAGCTAGAGCTAAGATGTCTTCATCTCCTTCACCATCCTCTTCAATTTCTAGGGTTTTCACCCAAACTCTTTATCATTTTTGGAGATTGGGGGTGTATGGCTCATCTTGGTGCGAGCTAGAAGTGTTTTGTTGGTGGATTAGAGTTATGGTTAAGGTAACCATCTATTTTCTTCATTTATGGAAATTAGGGTTTTGGGTATAAGTTGAGGTTTTGATGTAAAATGTTTGGGGAATGTTTCTATATGGTTGGATATGTTTATTTACGGTTGAAAATGTTCGGATCTAGGTTTTGGAGGTTTTGGCTTGGAGGATTCAAGTTTCGTCAAGGAAGCTCAAAGTGGGGTAAAATCTAGATTTAGCCTAAATCTAGCGAGGTGAGTTCAAGTTGATTTGTGAAAACAGTGTACATGCCCAAATGTCTATTTTAAAGTGTTTATATGTTTTACATGGAATTGTTAACTGCTGATTACTGGATAAGTTTTGGTTATTTGGAGGTGTTAAACTGTATAAACTTATAAAACACACACTTTTGGGATTTGGTGTATTTCGATAAATAAATCATATATTTTGGGTATCTTAATGATTTATTTCATGGAGTATATTTTTTGGGTATAAATGCATTATTGTGGATCGTTTACGTTTGATTTCATTTTATGATTTTCAACGTTGGGTCTTTGGGGTTTGTTAAGCTTAGGGCTCGGCTTGGATTTTGTTGGGTTTTGAGGACACTTGTCCGTTTCAATAGCTCATTGTAGAGTATTTGGTTACGATTTGCATTTACTGCATCATATTTTAGAATTACATGTTTTGAATGCGTTAGTTTATTCGTAGTAGTCATGTAATTTTTAGTTAGTGCAATGGATCCATAGGCACGGTGTTCCTATGTCCCCGTTTTAGACATTAGGTTCGCCACTTGGCACGGAATAGGCATCAGGTCACCATGATAAGTAAGGTGTGGACCTATACGGTCGGGCAACGTCTCATGGGCAGTAAGGTGTAATTCCCTTGTGCTAGAGTTCCCCGTTTTGGAACTCTCAAGAATAGACCTAGAAGGGTTGATTTGATGTTTTCGTGCAATTGACTCGGAGGAGTTGAGCTCGGTGGGTTTTTATATGCATTACCCACATGATTTGATTTCTTACATAATAATGTGACCTACTTTTGCATTCCGTCACACACTATGTAATCGGGTATTCCCCGTCACCGCAAGGTGTTGTTTTGGTTATGGAGTTTTATAATCCATGTTTTCGGTGACGTTTTGGGTATGAATTGTTATCCATGTTTTTGGGTTTTTGCATACTGCACTTTATCCATTTTTGTAATATTTTGGATGATACAGTTTATCCACGTTTTCAATATTTGTCTATTAAAGTGTCAGTTATGTATTACACGAGTTTTGGGTTTTGGATTTATATTTGAGGAAACGTATGTCTTATGATTTTAATCACGAAGAGGGTGAATGTTGAAAAAGGGATCGTTTTCAGATTTAATGTATTTCGTCTTGGTCGTTTCAAATGGAACGTGTCATCATTTTGGAAATCACGATTTAAATAACATTCTTTAAGTTTATTGCTTTATACGTTTATGATGAAAACTCTTAAGCTCACTAGGAGTTAAGCCTAACCTTTTATTTGTCGGCATGTGCATCAGGTCCAGTTGGGGTTTGGTTCTAGCGGTGCTATAAAGAGATGAGCATTAGATTTACACGAGGGTGAGTAGCTTGGCGAAGTCTTCCGCAATTGGAGATAGTAACTGTTATTGGGTTTTAGTAACATCCGTACCTTTTATAGATCGCATATAAGGATTGAAATGTGTTTACTAAAGTTAAACCATTATTTGTTGTTGTAGATGATTCAGTTATCGATGTATTAGAAAATTTTAAAATAGTTGCTATTTCCAGATTGAGGGTGTTACAATTAACCTACTCATCAAGGAAAGGAACAGTTTATCTTCCAAGATAACATAACTTGAAGATATTGTCCTTAAGGTTGTTTTGACGGAGCAGAAGACTCTGGAGTCAATTATTCAAACACCTTGAGATGATACAACATCAAGTTCATCTCATACAACTGTTTCTACAAAGAGGTCTGTTAATTCAAATGATCAGATTCGTACAACTAAGCTTTTCTATGATCGGGATGTTGATGGTTCAGGTACATTTAGAAGAATAAATTGTAATGAGAAGTTAGTATGGAGAGTGAAAGCAGCTTCTGATGAGAAAAATGATCAAAAATCATTTGTGCATACACTCAATGCCAAGAAGAACTTTGTGCATAATGGTAAACCTAATCTTGTTTATTCGATAAATCATTTAATCAGGTTAGCTAAAAGGAAAATTAATTGTTCTTACTGTGGCTCAAATGATTTTGTTGGTAAAGATTTTGCTAATTACTGGTATGGTTCTTATTATATTACTCCTAATAGAACTGCAACTAACAAACATGGACCCAAATACCAGTGGGTACCAAAGCCAAAAGATTCATCTATGTTGTAGCCATCTCAAGTCAAGGGGGAGTAAAAGAACATAGACTTATGAATACATCAGTTCAGGACTCGTACCTCAAAGATCAAGTTTGACTTCTAAACATAACAGTTTAGGACTCATACTTTAACGATCAAAAGAAAGTGTACTCCAATGCATCAAAAGAGATGATCAACCTTCAAGGGGAGTATACATATTACCTCTACTGATAATATTGTGAATGCATATTTTCAGGGGGAGTAATTGACTTCTAGTTACATCTGATCAGAACTCGTTCTTAACCAATTTTATTGCTTTCATGTCTTTATTTTTCAATAAAAGTTTTTCATTTCAATAAGACTTTGTTGCTTTGACGTCTTTTTGACAACTTGCAGATTTTGAGGGGGAGCTTACATGATCATATCTATCATAACTTTGGAGTTGACTTTATGAGGTTAATACTGAGCGTAAGGAATATTCTAATCTTAATCTCATATGTGTTTGAAAGATGGACAACTTTCAAACATGCAAACTTATTTTCTTAAAATATTCAAACCACTTCTTATTCTCAAAAAGATTTCATAAATTCAGAAATGTGATTTTTAAATGATTTCATTATTATGAGCTTTCATGTTTAACTAACCGTGTGTTTTCAAAGATAAATACTTGTGTATTATCTTTTCCATATACTATCAAGTATTCATACACACCGGTTTTGTACTTTTATTGACTATGTTCTTACCATGTCTCAAAATTGTACCTAATTTTCGATGGTAAGACACCCCGTTTGATATTTAATGTTTGTTGAGCGATATTTCATTCAAAGCGTTTCTTTCAAGAATATCTATATGTGATTCGTATAGACAACATCCAATTTTTCATGACCTAAACTTTTATTGATATATCATTCATATCGGATCTTTGCAATACACTGTCAGATTCTCACACAAGTATTTTTTATTTATTTCATTCTTTCAAATATACTTGTTATGAGAAATTCTTTCATCATTAAAATGCTCAAATCGTCATGATTATCTCATTGAGCATATATCTATCTGACATGTATTCCATATTATTGTGTTTTAACAGAAAAAGTTAAATTGTTGAGCAACTTTATGCTTTTAGGACAAATACATGGGATCATTGTGTGAGACTTTAATGAACTTCTATGGATTCACGATAACTAGTGTTTCCTACACAAGAAGTTATCCTGAGTGATCGAGAGGCGAGGTGATGTTGAGATAAAATGAAAAGAGAGATTGGTTAGAAGTGAGCTCAATGTTAAAAAGAAAGAGGGTGAGAGATCAAAGTAAAAGAATGTCAGGATCGAATTCTTAACAAGAATTAATACTCAGAAACTAATATCAAAGAAGTTGCGGAAAAACACTTTGATATTTAATAAAACAGTAATCAAACACAGTATATGATGATCAAACAGTAAACTTGTATTGAATACTTAAAGTTACAAGATTACACACTCAACCTCAATATTGATGAACAGGCTCACCAATACGAATTCTACTTCTCTAGAATTAGGATCTATGCCTTGAGGTTAATTCTCTCTTGAAAAACAATTATCAAAAGTTCTTTCTATCTATTCTAAACATTCTATACATATACTAATAAAAAGATAATTACAAAGAATAAACAAATCTTCAGTATATCTTCCATGTATATCTTCTAAGTATATCTTCAGTATATCCAGCTGTAGTATTCGTATCTCTTTAGCAGCACTAATAATGCTCAGCAGCATTAACTTCAAGTAGCAGCATTAACTACTAGCAGTATTAACTACTAGCAGTACTAACTAGCTAAGCAGTACTAACTTTGTTCAAGCAGTACTAACTTTAACTAGCAGTAGTAATTCTACTAGCAGTAGTAACACTTAGCAGTATTAACTTCAACTTGTTCTGGCAGTAGTAACTACACTTGGTAGAATCTTCAGTTCCCAACAATCACTTGTCAGGATCGAATTCTTAACAAGAATTAATACTCAGAGACTAATATCAAAGAAGTTGCGGAAAAACACTTTGATATTTAATAAAACAGTAATCAAACACAGTATATGATGATCAAACAGTAAACTTGTATTGAATACTTAAAGTTACAAGATTACACACTCAACCTCAATATTGATGAACAGGCTCACCAATACGAATTCTACTTCTCTAGAATTAGGATCTATGCCTTGAGGTTAATTCTCTCTTGAAAAACAATTATCAAAAGTTCTTTCTATCTATTCTAAACATTCTATACATATACTAATAAAAAGATAATTACAAAGAATAAACAAATCTTCAGTATATCTTCCATGTATATCTTCTAAGTATATCTTCAGTATATCCAGCTGTAGTATTCGTATCTCTTTAGCAGCACTAATAATGCTCAGCAGCATTAACTTCAAGTAGCAGCATTAACTACTAGCAGTATTAACTACTAGCAGTACTAACTAGCTAAGCAGTACTAACTTTGTTCAAGCAGTACTAACTTTAACTAGCAGTAGTAATTCTACTAGCAGTAGTAACACTTAGCAGTATTAACTTCAACTTGTTCTGGCAGTAGTAACTACACTTGGTAGAATCTTCAGTTCCCAACAATCTCCCCCTAACTTGACTTTTAGAAGAGAAGTCAAGTTCTTCAGATATTCTTCCAGATGCTCTTTTTAATGCTCCCAAAACTTCCAAGATCACGCTGCTAAGTCTGGATTCAGTCCCAAACTCTGATTGATTATCCTCTGAATGAGATACTTGGCCATTTCTGAATTTGGTGCACAACCCAACTTCTTCTTTAGCATAGCATGGGCCTTTAGTCTGGTGTGATTATATACTCTATCCACTAGGAAGTATTCTGTGTGATTTCTATCCAAAGTCACTGCATATACTCCACTAGTTTCATATAGAGTCCAACTTGTAACTTCTTTAAACACACTCTTGATGACCTGGTTCACTTCTTCAGGTTTGAACATCATGCATAGATACTCCATCACCAGTTTTGTAAGAGAAATTCCTGGAGTATTCAGATGGTCTGCATACAGCTTAATTCCTATGTCAAACATCTCTTCTATATCAGATCTAGAGCATGTTTTGACAATTTTGATCCAAGTATTGAATATTTCATACTTATCACCCTTCCTCTTTAGTCTGATATAATCTTTTCCATCCATTTTCAGAACATCCCAGTGAATGATTTCTGGTGGCTTAACTCCAACAGGTTCTGCAGAAATTGGTTCAGGCACTTTGTCCATCACTACCATATATAAGCTTACATCATCTTTGATTGATGACCCTTGTTGACTTGATGACTCAGGTGCCCCTTCTTCTTCAGCAACATTTTGTTCTTCTTCTATTCTGAGCTTCTTATCTTTCTTTCTTTTGGCCATCATCTTGGTTCTTTTCAAAGTCTTTTGAACCTGTACTAGAGTAGCTTCCTTCTTCTTTTCTTCCTTTTCCCTTGCCATTTCTTTGACAGGAGTTCCCTCTTCACTTTCAGGGAATGGTTGATTCATGTCTATATCATGTCTCTCCTTTGCCTTCTTTTCAAACTCCACTCTATCCTTTTCATTGCTCTTCAGCTTCTCCATTTCTTTCTCATATAGATCCTTGATTTGATCAAAATTCATCTTCACAAACATTTCTTTCTTTACCCCAATTGCACTTTTCAAGAAAGTTATCATTTTGTTTCTTTCCTGAGTGGCAAGGTAAGTTTGTGAAGGTCTTCTCTTCTTTGCACTTGATCTGGCCATCATAGCCTTTCTCAAGGTTATTGCTCTTTGTTTGGCTTTCTCTGTTTCCAACCCTTTCTGGAATGCTTCATTTAACTCATTTGCTAGTGCTCTGGCCATTTCTCTGTCTTTTTCAACCTGTTCCTTTTCTGCTAGATCTAACTCTTCTTGCACTTTCTTTGCTAATGCTTCATCTGACTCAATCATCTTTTGCTTTTTATATGGTTGATCAGATTCTATCATCTTTTCTTTCCCTTTTCTTTTTATATCTGCAGCCATGTCTTTCTTTTCTGATTTCTTGTCTCTCCCTTCATTTATGACCACTCCCTTTGCTTTGGGAGTGTCATTCTTAGCTTTGATTAGCACTTCAGCTACTTCAATTTCTGTTGGTGTTAACTCTGTTACTGCTGCTTGTGAGTTTTCAGCAGCATTAACAGTTTCTGCTTCCTTCTCCCCCTCAACTTCTACTCTTTCTTTATCAATCTCCCCTTCCCTTGATGCTTCTTCCATGTTGATCTCCCCCTTTTTGGGAGCATCAGTCTCTGGTTTCCTCCTTCTGAGCACAAATTGTTTCTTCTTCTTTTGCAAAATCAGCTTCCTTACCATTTGCTTCAACTTGATGATTTGTTCTTGTTGTGACAGTACTATGAGTTTTAGCTCTTCTATGTCTTTGCCCTGTTTGAGTACATCCATGTTGATGTTGCCCATTGTCTCCATCAATTCATCATAGTTATATCTGTCCTCACCTTCTCCAGGAGTGTTACCCCCTATTGAAGGATCATTGGATCTTTTAATAGTGGAAGTCTTCTGCCTAGCAGAAGCACTATCCACCCCTGTGGTTTCTTGGCACCAGGGACCTTCAAATGATTGCTCATTCAAAGTTGCCATGGGGGAGGTCTTATTGATGTTACCACTTTCCTCCTCTGTGCTAGCAGGAGTAGTGGCAGCCTCATCACCCATATGCTCTACCTCCTCCTCAGAGAGCACCTCCTTTGGGTTGGGAGACACCCTTGTGGTTTCCCTTTGGATATTCTCTAGGGGAGAATTCTCCCTTAGAGGGCTTAAAGGCTTAGTGGGTGATGGTACAAGAAGGGAAGGAGCCTTCTTTACCTGTTTTCTTTGATAAGTTTGGGTAATTGGAGAGGTTGGTTTTGTAAGAATGGACTGGGGAATTGTTTTTGAGTGAGAAGGTTGGGCTTGGCTAGCAGTGGGATGGTCTAATGAGGGCCTTGACCCTGCTGCCATACCTTCAGTGGTTTGGGACACCACCATCATTGTAGAGAACAATGGGGTGTCAACTCCTTCCGAGTCCCCAGCAGATCTTCTCATATTTGAGAAAACCTTGCCTTTGGGGGGTTTAGGTACATATACCCCAACAGGTTGAGGTATATCCGTCAATTCATGGTTGATAACTGCTTGAACAAACCTGGGATACATATAAAAGCTCTTTTTTTTTCCCATGTTTGAGACAAGATCATTGAAAATCATTTGTGAAAAATTGTACCTTCTGGCAGTGGCCAAACAGACCAAAGCATAAGCAATGGTACTGCTGAACTCACTCCATCCAGTAGTCTTTTTAGAAATGCAGTGCATCAAGGTATGAACAAGAAAACGCCATTGAGGTGAGAATTTAGCTTTTGAGAACTTAAAAATACCCAATGGGCCTCCATACCCCATTCTTGTCAGAGAAGAAAACAGTTCATCATTAGGGATAGAAGTTATACCCGAGGCATCGTCTAGACGTAGACTGATGCGAACTATCTCTTCAGTAACTGTCAATGGATTGCCACATACTGTCGTCTTGATCATTCGCACACCATTCTCAGTAACAATGGTGGCATGAGCCCAGAATTGCCTCTGATGCTCTATAAAGATAGTTGGAGACATAGTGATAGCATGGGCAATGTGGCTAGACTTCAGAAAGTCGACTATCTGATGAAAACCTTCAGCTTGTTTTGGCTTTTGGAGCATCGCGATTTCATTGTGCTCGTCAATGAACGCCATTGATGCCATTGACCTTGAAGATTCTTGCCTGAAAACTTTGAACTTTGAGAGAGAAAGGGTTTAGAGCGCAAGTGAACAGTATGCAAAGAGTCGTTATGAACTTTTAGGCGGGCAAAGAGTATTTATAGTATTCGGAATATAAGCAGTATTAACCTAGAGCAGTATTAACGAACTAGCAGTATTAACCGCGAGCAGTATTAACCACGAGCAGTATTAACTGAACTAGCAGTAGTAACGGCTAGCAGTATTAACTAACTAGCAGTATTAACTGAAAGCAGTATTAACTACTAGCAGTATTAACTGAAAGCAGCATTAACTACTAGCAGTATTAACTGAAAGCAGCATTAACTACTAGCAGTATTAACTGAAAGCAGTATTAACCACTAGCAGTATTAACTGAAAGCAGTATTAACCACTAGCAGTATTAACTGAAAGCAGCATTAACCACTAGCAGTATTAACTGAAAGCAGCATTAACCACTAGCAGTATTAACTGAAAGCAGCATTAACCACTAGCAGTATTAACTGAAAGCAGCATTAACCACGAGCAGTATTAACTGAAAGCAGCATTAACCACTAGCAGTATTAACTATACTTACTCCTTTTAAACTTGCTAAACACTGAGTACTGCTATGCATATCCTGAAAAAAAAGATTAGTAACACCAAAAATAACAATATACAGGTATAAACTCACTTTTTGAGAAGAAGATTATTCAAAGTTTATCATTCCCACACTTGTTACCAAGAAAGTGAATCTACCCACATCAAAAGCTTTAGTGAATAGATCAGCAAACTGATTATCAGTGTGAACTTTGACAACTTGAATAAGTTTCTTTTCATTACAATCTCTTATAAAGTGATACCTGATTTCAATGTGCTTTGTCTTTGAGTGCTTGACTGGATTATTTACAATGCTAATAGCACTGCTGTTGTCAATAAAGATTGGAGTGTGTAGAAAGGTTACCCCATAATCCAGCATTTGATTCTGAATCCATAAGACTTGAGAACAGCAACTTGCAGCTGCTATGTACTCTGCCTCTGTTGTAGATGTGGATACTGTGGTTTGTTTCTTGCACTGCCATGAGACTAGTCTAGCACCCAAGAACTGACATCCTCCAGAAGTAGATTTTCTGTCCAAGTTTGCCCCACCTAGATCACTGTCTGAGTATGCTATTAGGTCAAAAGGTGAGTTATGAGGATACCAAAGTCCCAATCTAGGGTGCCCTTTGAGATATCTGAATATCCTCTTAACAGCTTGAAAGTGAGATTGTTTTGGCCTAACTTGAAATCTTGCACATACACAGACTGGAAACATAATATCTGGCCTTGATGCTGTGAGATACATGAGAGAGCCAATCATGGATCTATAATAATGCACATCCATGTCCTCCCCCTCAAGATCTGCTGTGATCTGCTTGTGTGTTTCCATAGGTGTGCTGGCAGGTTTTGATTCTGAGAAACCAAACTTGGTTAGAATATCCTGCACATACTTGGATTGGCATATGAAAATGCCATCTGACTTCTGTTGAACTTGGAGTCCAAGGAAGAAAGTAAGTTCCCCCATGGAACTCATTTTGAACCTTTGATGCATTAAATCCTCAAATTCCTTGCACATGTTGTTTCTTGTAGATCCAAAGATAATGTCATCAACATAGATTTGGACCAGCAAGATATCCTTCTTCTTTCTTTTGATAAAAAGAGTCTTATCTATGACTCCTCTTTCAAAGTCATTTTCCAAGAGATAGGATGACAGAGTGTCATACCATGCTCTTGGGGCTTGATGTAGTCCATAAAGTGCTTTCTTTAGTTTGTATACCCTGTCTGGATAGCTTGGGTTTTCAAACCCTGGTGGTTGGCAGACATATACTTCTTCTTCAATTGATCCATAGAGAAAAGCACTTTTTACATCCATTTGATAGACTTTGAAGTTCATGTAAGAAGCATAGGCTAGGAATAGTCTGATTGCTTCTATCCTAGCCACAGGTGCAAAAACTTCTTCATAATCTATACCCTCTTCTTGAGTATAGCCTTGAGCCACCAGCCTTGCTTTGTTCCTTATAACAATACCTCTTTCATCTCTCTTGTTTCTGAAGATCCATTTTGTGCCAATTGCTCTGTGACCTTTAGGAAGGTCTACTAGATCCCACACATCTTGTAGCTTGAACTGTAACAATTCTTCTTGCATTGCTTCTATCCAGCTAGATTCTTTCATAGCATCATGTGCCTTTTTAGGCTCAAGCTGGGATAGAAAACATGAGAGCACTGTATGCTGTTGATCTTGCATTTCCTGAAGCCTGCTTTGATGTCTAGTCATCATGGGAGAAGAGATATCTCCTATTACCAGCTGTGGAGGATGATTCTTTTGAACTCTGGTGTTATGACTAGGTTCTTCATTCAGTCCAGCCTCTAGATTAGAGTCATGCAACTCAACTGAAGTGGTTTCAGATGTCACTTCTGATTCTTGAGTCTCCTCATCCCTAGTGTCTTCTTCACTCTGACTTGGTTCAGTAAATGATTCCTTTTCACAGTCTTCATTTACTGTGGGTATGGGAAAAATCACAGATTTAGATATACTTTCCTGAACTTGTGTGATCTCTGATTCTCCACCATCTGTTCCTGTATACTCATTACTGAAACCAAAAGAGTTAGTTAGTGAATCAATGTCAAATAGCCATTGAGGTCCAGACCCAACAGGATTTGGTGTGTTCTCATTGCATTTGACATTGTCACTTTCTTCAATTATTCTAGAAGAAGAGTTAAAAACTCTGTAGGCCCTACTCTGAGATGAATAACCAACAAGAAATCCATCATCTGCTTTGCTATCAAACTTACCTAAGTGAGATTTGGTATTTAGAATTGTACAAGGACACCCAAAAGGTTTGAAGAAACCAATAAAAGGTTTTCTTTGATTTAAAAGCTCATATGGTGTCTTGTTCTTTTGCTTGACCACTAGAACTCTGTTTTGGACATAACAAGCAGTATTAACTGCTTCAGCCCAGAATGTAATTGGCAATTTTGAATCAGCCAACAGAGATCTAGCAGCCTCTATTAGTGTCCTATTTCTCCTTTCAGCAACACCATTCTGTTGAGGAGTCCTAGGAGCACTATATTGTCTCTCAATACCTTTTTCTTCACAAAAAGTGTTTAAATCATGATTTTTAAATTCAGTTCCATTATCTGATCTAATGACTTTTACTCTTTGATTAGTTTGGTTTTCAATTCTTAGAATAAAGGATTTGATAAGACCACTTGTTTCATCCTTAGTCCTTAGAAAATATACCCAAGTAAATCTGGAGTAATCATCAACAATAACCAAGCAGTAAGATTTCTTGCCTATACTCATAACATTTGTAGGACCAAACAGATCCATATGCAATAACTGGAGACAAGAAGAAACAGAATTTAACTCTTTGGTCTTATGAGAAGTTTTGTGTTGTTTGCCTTTAAGACAAGCAACACAATGATCATCATATGAAAAGACTTTTGAAGGTAAACCTCTTACAAGGTTATTTTTAACAAGATTGTTCATAGTCTTGAAATTCATGTGACACATCCTTCTGTGCCAAAGGGAGGATTCATCTATAGAAGCTTTTGAAACAAGACAATTTAAAGATGAATCACTATCAACATTGTCCAAATCAAGACAGTAAACATTGTCCTTCCTAGGAGTTCTGAGTAGTATCATGTTTTCATCAACTACCTTGAACCCTGGAGCAAGGATCATACACTCAGTATTAGTAAATAATATACTATGTTGTTTGTCACAAACCTGTGATACACTTAACAGGTTGTACTTTAATTGATCAACATAGTAGACATCCTCAAATGTCATCTTACCTTTGGTGACATTACCTTTTCCACTTATCTTACCACCAGTAAGATTGTCTCCAAATGCAACATGTCCTCCATTAATTTGCTTGAAATCCTGAAGGCATGACATGTTGCCAGTCATGTGCCTAGAGCAACCACTATCAACATGCCATATGCTCTTTCCCTTGAGCTGTTGGTTGCCCTGCACATTAAATAAATCAATTAGTATGATCAGGGACCCAAGCCAAAGTGATCTTGGGTCTTCCTTTCTCATCAAAGTATTTACATTCCTTTTTAATGAGGTTTTTAAACTCAGAGCACTCTTTATTAGAGTACTTTGTCAATATGATTGGCTTAGCAGAATTAACACTAGAAGCAGTACTAACTTTAGAAGTATTAACAGAGTTAGCAGTACTAACAGGTGTAGCAGTACTAACAAGTTTAGCAGTACTAACCTTGTTAGCAGCAGTAACATTGTTAGCAGTAGTATTACTTCTAGCAGCACTATCATTGTCAGCAGCACTATTTGTGATAGCAGTACTAACAGTTTTATTGCTTTTAGGAATCCACATATTGACACTTTCTTTAACAGAATACTTTTTCTTCATGTGGCTTTTAGTTTTAACATTTTTCTTAGCCACATGATTCTTTTCAATTTTCTTATAACCAAAGGGTTTTTGCATGGATCTTTGGAAATTCATTCTTTGGTTTATAGGATTGAAATAACAGAATTTTGCAAGATGATTCAATTTGCCACAGATAAAACAAGGTTTTGGTCTATTGATTTTACTCAGATCAACCCCTTGTTTATGTGCCCACTGATTATTCCAATTTCTCTGATTTCCCCTCCTTTTATCATGTTTTTGGGGCTCAGATTTATTGCAAGTACACTGTTTGCCAGGACCTGGATTCACAACTGTGGTCTGTTTATAATGGACCTTACCAAACTTTTCCTCTGTCTTCTCTATGTTCTTGGATTTGATCCAAGCCCTTCCACAATCCTCATTGGTGATAATGTTGTTTTCTATAGAAATCTCACCACTCACCTTGTTCTCCTTACTCTTGTCAACCTCTTTCTCAGTCTTATCCTCAACAATTACCTCATCTAAGGGATCTATTTCAGTGGCTCCCTCAGGCAAGTCCTTCCTATCTTTGGTGTCTAACAGGTCTGAAGTAGGAGGAATGTAATTGTTGTTATATGGTGGAGGTGTGGCATTATACCCAATTCCTCTTCTCAACTTATCATGAATCTGATTTTGCAGTAAAGAGTCCATTGCTTTAGAAGCATTGGAAAACTTTTCTACATCAAGCTTAACCTTGGTTAACTCCTCTTTCAGTTTTTCACTCTCCTCTTTAGATTTAGTCAGTTTAAGTTCTAAATCCTTTTTCTCCCACTTCCAGTAATTAGTGTCATATGAGTGTTGTAGTTCATTGGCTTGAAAACCTTTGATTTGATCTTCAAATCTCTCTACTATCCTCACATAGTCTTTTATATCCTTTTCTAGTCTCTTCAGGTCATCACTCATCTTCTGATTGTGATCCCTGTACCTTTTAACAGTGTCTATGCAAGTTTTATTGCAGAGATTAGAACTTACCTCAGATGGAAGATCAGATACTTTAGCCATAAGAGCTTGATTCTGAATAGCTTCTTCTGCTTGATCACTCCAATCAAACCCCATTCCTTGTTGAGAAACAAGGGCTTGAGCAGAGTTTCTATTGTTATTGAAGCTTCCAGATTGAGCTTGTTGATGGTTGTTGTTGTGAGACATTCCACTTCTGCATTCTCTAGCAAAATGTCCCTTCAGATGACATTTGTAGCATTCTACCTTTGATTTATCAAACCCTGCTCCATCTTCTCTTCTTTGTGAGAAGTTGTTTCTTCCAGTCCTCTTTATAAACTTCTTAACCCTCATGGAGAGCATGGCCATCTGCCATTTAATATCCATCTCTTCCAGATCATCAGGATGAAGTTGTTCTAAGTCATCATTGATCAAAGAAGAATTTCCATGATTAGAAAGAAGAGCTTCAAATGCATAATCAGTGCCTTTATCTAGATTTGATCCATTAGCAGCATTAACTGATTCAGAGTTAGCAGTAGAATCAATTGATGCTGATAGGAGTGCAGCATTATGAACATATCCAGAAGGCTTCTTCTTTGCCTCCACCTCAGCTTCAAAAACTCTAAGATCATTGTACAGGTCATCAAGTTCTTTGTCTTCCAACTGATCATTCTGTCTGAATGACACAGTGTACATGGTCCATTCATCTCCAAGGGACCTTAAGAACTTTCTGTTCACATCATCTTGATCAATCTGTACTCCCATAGTAGCTAGTTCACCAATTAGTTTATTAAACCTGTCAAAAGTTTGAGTCATGGACTCATTCTTAGTTGAGATGAAGTTTTCATACTGTTGTTTTAAGATTGCCTTTTGATTTCTCTTGGTACTTTTGGTACCTGAGAATCTCTTCTCTAGAGCATTCCAGAGCATCTGTGCATCAGTGCAATTGCAGAATTGGTGTTGATACTCATTTGGAATGGCCAAGAGCAGTGTGCTCAAGGCTTTCATCTCTGTTTGTCTTGATTTCCTGTCTGCATCTGTCTTTGGAGGAGTTCTTTTGCCATCTTCACCAATTTTTCCTCCATCAGATGGGCCATTCTCAATGATGTCCCACATAGAGTAATCTGTGAGGAGAATATATTGCTTGATTCTGATCTTCCACATATCAAATTCATTGGATCTAAGCATTGGAACTTTTGAGACCAAAGTACTGCTTGATTCTGTAAGATTTTCCATGATGAATAGTTGTTTCTGAGAAATCAAGCTCTGATACCACTTGTCAGGATCGAATTCTTAACAAGAATTAATACTCAGAAACTAATATCAAAGAAGTTGCGGAAAAACACTTTGATATTTAATAAAACAGTAATCAAACACAGTATATGATGATCAAACAGTAAACTTGTATTGAATACTTAAAGTTACAAGATTACACACTCAACCTCAATATTGATGAACAGGCTCACCAATACGAATTCTACTTCTCTAGAATTAGGATCTATGCCTTGAGGTTAATTCTCTCTTGAAAAACAATTATCAAAAGTTCTTTCTATCTATTCTAAACATTCTATACATATACTAATAAAAAGATAATTACAAAGAATAAACAAATCTTCAGTATATCTTCCATGTATATCTTCTAAGTATATCTTCAGTATATCCAGCTGTAGTATTCGTATCTCTTTAGCAGCACTAATAATGCTCAGCAGCATTAACTTCAAGTAGCAGCATTAACTACTAGCAGTATTAACTACTAGCAGTACTAACTAGCTAAGCAGTACTAACTTTGTTCAAGCAGTACTAACTTTAACTAGCAGTAGTAATTCTACTAGCAGTAGTAACACTTAGCAGTATTAACTTCAACTTGTTCTGGCAGTAGTAACTACACTTGGTAGAATCTTCAGTTCCCAACAAAGAATATCAAACTTCGCACCAGTTATTTCAAGATCTTTGGAGGAGAATATTCAAGATCACAAGAAGGGGAGATCAATGATCAAAATAGTTGTGGCTATCAGTATCAGTTCAAAAGTGAAGATTACCAATTTTCATCTCAGTAGGGGAGAATGTTGATTGCTTGAGAAAAATCAGTTTTAGTCCCAAAAGGGGGAAAATGTTCTTGAAAGGGGGAGAACGTTCTTTAAAGATGAAATTCATTTGAATATAAGTGTAAGTTTATCCAAAGGGGAGATCACTTGTTTTTTAATCAAAGGGGGAGAATTTGTTTTGAAGATGAATTTGTTTTTGAAGATGATCTTGAATCCAAAGGGGCAGAATGTTAGAGCACAGATTGTTGTCTTCAAGATCATCTAGATTGGAAGTCTAAAGCCCAAGTCAAAGCCTCTCATTTCAAAGTCGAAGTCATCAAGTGGAAAGTCAAAGTTAATCAAAGTCAAGCTTATTTAGTTAGTTTAGTTATGTATGTTCTTTGTATTGTGTGTAGGTATAAATACTTTTGTCTTTGTTATTGTATTGTGTGGAACTTTATTGTGTGCGTATTGTAAAATCATATGGTTTATTCTAGTGAGAGAAAGTAGAGAGAGTGTGTTGTAATATGTGAAGATCATATCAATGACATATGAGATTTGAATCGAATAAGAGTGTTCACCTTGATAATCTTGCACAAACTGGGAATAACAGAAGAATATTGCCTTAGTGTGGTGTTAGACACTATTTAGAGTTCTCGGTTGTAATGGAAAATGTATTATTGACCTATGTGGAATTTAAATTTTACTTTGTACGTTTGTATTGGGACCCGGTTTGGTAATTAAACCTTATTTTATGATATCGGTTTTGGGTGTTACAAATTGGTATTAGAGCCATAGTTTAAGGAACTTAGATGACCATGTGGACCTAAACTTAAACTATAGATGTGGGACACAACCGAGAAATAGGATTCCCTAGGGTTTACCATTGTAGGGATGTGTATAATGAGAGATGGGACTAACATGTAAGGTAAATTTGGAATTACACCCGGCCAGTGTAATTGCAAGTTTACAGGTGCATGTATGCGCCTAGTCATCTTATTACAACTGGGTCAATTAAATCAAAGTTTATCTATGTGTGTTGCAGTCGGTCGTCATGTCTGAATAAGTTTTGCGAAGTAGGGCAGGTCCGGTGGGGGAGAATATGCCGGTGAATGATGTTCTTGTTGATGCGCCGGTGGGTCCTACTTGGCAGTTGGCAGCCCGAGGAAGGGATCGTGGTCGTGGAAGGGGACCGGGAAAGACCACCCGAAAATCCACGACTCAAGTTGAGGGGACCAATACCAGGAATCGTGGAAAAGCCAAGACCCGTGTCACTACAGGGCAAGAAGTGATGAAATTCCTGTAGAGAGGGAAACCTCGCATCAAGAAAGCTCAACAACTGTGAGGGACGGGGAAACGCAAGGGCTCGTGGTCGGGACCGAAATCAGGCCTTCGTGACTCACGAAACCTTTGCCACTGAAATGGGGAAACTCCAGGAGACCCTACAAGCGTTATTGGCTCATCAGGAGAAGACAACAATAGGAAGCAGAGACTGGAGCGAGAGCAAGGAGGGCCCGGGGATGTCGAGCACGCCTGTGACAGAAGTGGGAGGTCATTCTCCCTCGGTAACCTTAGTGGCAAATGAGGTGACGACAAAGGGGTGTAGCTATAAGGAGTTTGTCGCTTGCAAGCCTTCTACTTATAAAGGAGAGTGTGACCCGGTCCTAGTGTTGAAGTGGATTAAGGAAATGGAGCTGGTGTTTGATACCAACAAGTGTGTTGACGGAGACAAAGTGATTTACGCCCTATCCATGCTAAGATCTGAGGCTGCTTTGTGGTGGGACGTGGAAATGGGAGGATGAGGATCGTCGGCAACCAAGGGTATGTCATGGGAGACTTTTGTCAGGAAATTTAAGGCGCAATTCTGTCCTCTGGCGGCCGTGAAGATGTTGCAAGAAGAGTTTATGAATCTAGAGCAAAAGGAGTTGATAGTGAGAGAGTATACTTCTAAATCTATTGGGAAGTCCCGATTTGCTGGAACGTACCTACCAGATGGGAAAAGTCGAGTGGAATGTTATATCTTCGGGCTGAAGAGCAGTCTGCGAGAGCTGGTTTCAGCAAGAGAGCCAACTACTTTTCAGGTGGACATTAATGCGGCCGAGATGACAGAGAAGGAAAAGAACTGTCAAGTGATGGAGAGAGTTGGAGACAAGAGGAAATGGGATAGACCGATATCAGATCCGAGAAAAGGAAAGAGTTTCAGCGCGGAGCTGGGAGGAGGTCGCGGGTTTGGAGATAAGCCTTGTGGAAAGTGTCGATGGGTGCATTGGGGAGAATGTGGATCAGAGGTAAGGTCGTGCTTTCAGTGTGGGATGTCGGGGCATATGTCTAGAGATTTTTCGAGCAAGAGGACCTGCTATTAGTGTGGGTCGTCGGACCACCATCAATCGGAATGCCCACAACTAAAGAAATTTGGTGTGATTCAAGCGGGGGACCGCAGTGGTGGAAGAAGGGAGGAAAAGAAATGGGAGGCGGGAATTTTGAAGGGGTGGGCCTTCAATATGACAACAATTGAGGCGGAGGAATTTCCTGATGTGGTGACAGGTATGTTTTTGGTGAACTCTTTATGTGCAAGAGTGTTGTTTGACTCGGGGGCGAGTTGTTCCTTTATATCCCTTGACTTTGCAAAATGTCTTAGTATCAAACCTAAACGTTTAGATCGGGCATTAGAGGTTGTTAGTGTATTATTGTATCCAAGATTTAAGTATCAGAGTTAAAGCATGTAAAGTCAAACACAATCAAAGTACGAATAGTTTACTTGTAATTGTACATGGTCCTTTGACCATATAAATACCATATAGGTGTGTCATATGGTATGAGAGTAGTAAGAATATGAGATGAGAGAAGTAGCTTTCTTAGAGAACCTTGTGTCAGTCAATATTGTGAGATTTCTTTGTAATACTTGTGACCAACAGATATATGATATTCTCTCTCTACATTCTCTCTCTACGATTTGTGCTTAATTGTGTGATTACATTGTGTTTGCTTGAAATCTTGGACTTACATTTGGTATCAGAGCAGACCAATTAATTTAGAATAGATTGATACACTTGGATTTGATCGATTTTATCAATCTTGGAAGAACACGCACGGACGTATCTGGAAACTCTGTGGATTCGAATTTTTCTTGTAAAAGCGATTTTATTGCAAGAAAATGGGTTCTTAGCGTTCGATTTATGTTTTAGAAACTTTCTTGTTTAGACTTGATCACGAAATTCGCACAAATTCACATTCAATTTTATTTTTTGGATATTTTTTGTTGAAAATGCCGAACACTGTATTGATCATTGCACTGTAATTTTGTTGTTTTTAGCCTAAATGATGTATTAGAAAAGTGTTCCAAATGTCAATTCAATCAACCCTGTAGAATTACAAGTTTTGATTGCAGGTTTTTAAGGTTTTTGATCGAAGTTCGTGTTTAACTCTGAAGAACACGCTAGATCTACCTTTTGCACAAGATTCATAGTGAAGAACACGCACATCGAAGAACACGCAAGAAGTGAAGAACGCACAGGATGAAGTATTTCTGTTTTGTTATGTGTTCTGCGAGTTCTTGATCAGAACGCGCAAGTCTTATTCTACGAGAAGTAGAAACACGCACAAGACTATATGCGAGTTTGGTTTTTGGTTCTTTGATTTGCGAGTTTTGGTGTTCTGGGAGAAGTGCTTTGAGAGTTCTTATATTGCAAAAAAAATTCTAAGTATAGGAACACGCAACGGCATTACGCGAAGTTAAAGGTTCAAAAATTTTCTAAGTACAGGAACGCGCAGAGTGATTGCGAGAAGTCACTCCCAAGAAAAATCGATCAAATCCAAGTGTGTCAATCCATTCTGAATAAATTGGTTTGCTCTGATACCAAATGTAAGTACAAGATTTCAAGCAAACACAATCTAATCACACAATTAAGCACAATATCGTAGAGAGAAAATGTAGAGATAGAATGTGTCATATGTTTGTTAAGCACAAGATTACAAAGAACACTTATACCATTGACTCACTCTTCTCTCACAAAGCTACAACACTCAAACAAGAGACAAAATCTTAACAAGCTTACAAGGAATAAAAGTTAAACAAAATAAAGAACTTATTTGATCTAAACTTCACTTTAACACTTTGATACCCTAACATTTCACGTTCATATTTCGTCATATTTGATCTAATTGATACATTGTAAGATTCTCAAAACAATTCTCTTGATTTCATTTCATTCATTCAATATCCTTGTTCGGAGAGATCTTCAAAATTCAAATGCTCAAGTTTCATTCTTATCCTTGATGAGCATACATTTATATGACAATGTTATCATGTGCTTCACTGTTCAAGTTAAACTTTTGAGCAAATATTCTTTTTAGGACAAAATACATGGGATTCATGTGAGAACTTAAACAAAACTTCCATGGATTCACGTTAACCAGTGTTTCCTACCCCGAAAGTTATCCTAGAGTGATTGAGGGGTGAGGGGTTTTAAATCAAAGAGTGGGGGAGATAACTCATCCGATTGAGTTTTTCTCATTGTGTTGAGCAGTAAAATGAAAAAGAGAGTTTGGTTAGAAGTGAGCCTTAAAGAAAGAGGGTGTGAGATAAGAGTTAAAAGAATATATCAGAAATCTACACCAACTACTTTCTGAGTCGGGCAGCCACATTACTGTTGGTTCACATTCTTTGGTGACCATCATTGAAACAGGCAGTGAGCCCATGCCAACTCTTGCATTAACCCCACCAACCACTCGTTTCATTCTTAACAAAGAAATGTTTCATTTTCTTTGGGGACGCAACATATTTTCTATCTGGACTTCACTCGGAAGATTTAGATATTGAAAAAGAAGGAAAGTTGCCCCACCTTCGCACCTCTTTCATGCACATTGAATCTGTGTAAAACTTGTTGTTATCTCAACAGTTTACACATTTTGAGCCTGAAAAATCCTAAATAGCTTCAATCATTCTACACTTTCACGTACACACAAGGAATACGTTTTCTTTTCATAACATTCATAGAAATTCCTTTGTGGTTTTCAATGATTGAATGGAATCCCTAGGGGAGTGAACATCAAAAAGCTCATTTCTAATGTACATCTGTTGTACAAAGTGGCTATGTGCTACTTACAGGCATTCTAACTGTAATATTTCTAGATTCAGGATTACAATTCTTATTATAGCTGAATTTGAAAAGATTTGGGTATATACATTTTATGAATTGACGGATACTCAGATCAAAAGGGCAAAGATTGTTATTTTATCATAAAGGGGAGATAAATTTTCAAAGATAGTGATAACTTGAAAAAGGTTTTGATGATTTTGCTGCTCACAATTCATCAAAAAGGGGGAGATATTCTGGAATTTCAAGTCTAATGAAAGTTTAAGTGAAGTTTGAAGGATTATTCAAAAGATACATCTCATAAAAAGGGAGAGATATTCTGAAGAAAAAGGGGGAGATAATCTGGAAATTTCAGTCAAACGAATGTTTTCAAGTCAGATGAATGTTTGGAAAGTTATTTCAAAAAAAATCTGAAGAAAAAGGATAGATACAGAACTATGAAAAGAACTGAAAAGATCAAAGAAGAAAATGTTCAAAGATTATTCGAGAAAGTTCATTTTTGAAAGACTGTTCAGAGATCAGAGACTGAAGATACAAGTTTTCAAAAGAGTCCTCAAAGATGCAATGTTCAAGAATGTTTAAAGAGTTCAAATTTTTGTTCAAGACTTGATGACTTTACAAAGCAAAAGTGAATGACTTTTCAAGATTCTTCAAAAGATGAATGTTTGAAGATTGCTAGAGCTTCAAAGTTTAAAGACGTCAGAGTCAAAGTTTTGAAGAATCAAGAGCTGAAGACTAATGTCAATCTTTTTAAATCTTGAATACAAAGGGGGAGATTGTTAATGTATTATTGTATCCAAGATTTAAGTGTCAATGTCAAAGCATGTAAAGTCAAACACAGTCAAAGTATGAATAGTTTACTTGTAATTGTACATGGTCCTTTGACCATATAAATACCTTATAGGTGTGTCATATGGTATGCGAGTAGTAAGAATATGAGATGAGAGAAGTAGCTTTGTGAGAGAACCTTGTGTGAGTCAATATTATGAGAGTTCTTTGTAATACTTGTGACCAACAGATATATGATATTCTCTCTCTACATTCTCTCTCTACGATTTGTGCTTAAGTGTGTGATTACATTGTGTTTGCTTGAAATCTTGGACTTACATACTTAAATAGGCTAACCAACAATAACCCCTTTTCTTTTTATCCTATCCTCACCCCATATTACCAATCAACACTGCTACCATTTCTCAACAACCCTTGCCACCCTTCCATTAACTAAAGAGTCAAAAGGCTCATTTCTATTACTCGATTCTTTGGTTGAAACTCTCAATATCCCAATTGATCGACATAACAAACTACCATAACTCACTAGAAGCTAAGAGCTCACCTCCAATCGGATATTGTTCCCTTTTGGACTGAAGAAATTCTTCCTCAATTCGAATCATTCACATCCCCAACAATACTCACCCTAAAAGGCATTAAAATTTATACTCTAAACGAGCTCACACAACACACCGAAACCATTGCTATCATTGTTCCAGATTCAATGATGGAACTCGCTATCTGTTGTTCCAGAATCAAGCTACTAAACACACATCAAATGTAGAAATCATATTATATTGATTTGATCTTGGATTATAATGATTCCTATATCAATATTCAAAGATCTCACAGTGCCACATGTCTCACAATTTCTCTCTCTAGAAAACTAACTGTACATGTGTGTATTCTTGGTGTTACAAGATTTACAAAGACAACAACAATTTATATAGTCAACCATCTTGACCTTACAACTCAAGCAACTATGTCAAAGTCAATCACTTTGACTTACAACCAATACAAAATATAACTTTTCATGAAATGACAACTTTGACCCTTTTAATCTTGAAAACAATATTTGACTCAACAATCTCCCCCTTTGGATTCAAAATTAAAAAAATTGACACTAATCTTCAGGTCTTCTTTCTTTTGAAAAATATTCAACTTTGTAGCTTTCACAACGTGAAACTTTAAGTAAATCTCCTCCTTTGGAATTCTTCTAAAAGAAGTTACTTCATCTTTCTTTACAAACTTTGTCACATCAAAACTTGAAATCTTTTTCAATCTCCCCCTTTGATCACAAAAATGCTCCTATCTTTTAGTTTTTCCAAACAGTCTCTTCTTCTTGAAAACAACTTGAAATTATCTTCAGAAATAACTTTGAAATCCTTGATCTTTCTCCTCTTTACAACTTTCACTTGACTTTGAATTTCGAACTTTCTCCCCCATTTTCTGATAAAACAACAAAAACTTTAACTTTGCATTCTTCTGAAATTTAACTTTGAACTTACTTATCCTTTTTGATGAATGATGAGATATCAGAATCATCAAAACATCAACAATTTCAGCACAGTCTTTGATTCAATCTCCCCCTTTTGGATAAGATAACAATCTCCAACTGATCTGGTTTGAGCATGTATCCGTCAATTCATGAAGTGTATTCATCTGAATCTTTTTAAATTCAGACAAATTAAGAATTGGTAACCCTGAATCAACAAATGATACGGTTAATAGGCCTGTAAGTAACACGAAGTCACTTAGTACAACGGATGTACTGTATAAGGAGCTTTAGTGATGTTCACTCCCCAGGTCTTCCATTCAATCATCGAATAACACAATGTAATTCTATGAACGTTCGGACAGAAAAACGAATTTTCTGTGTGAATATGCTTATGTATGAAAGAATTAAGCATAAAGATTGCTTTTATTAGGCTAAAAAATATGTAAACCATTAAGACAACAACAGTATTACATGGAATCAATGTCCATAATTGAAGGTCGAAGGTGGGGCAGATTTCCTTCTTTTTCAATATCCAGAACTTCCAAGTGAAGAACGGATAGCATTTATGTTGCGTCCCCAAAGAAATTGAAACATTTCTTTGTTAAGAAAGAAATGACTGGATGCTGGGGTTATTGCAAGAGTTGGCATGGGCTCACTGCCTTTTTCAATGATGGTCACCAAAGAATGTGAACTAATCAGTAATGTGGCTGCCCGGCTCAGAAAAAAGTTGGTGCAGAGTATTCATATTCTTTTGACTCAGATCTCACACCCTCTTTCTTTTTAATGTATAAGCTCACTTCTAACCAATCTCTCTTTTACATTTTACCTCATCACACTCCCACTCTTTAATTTTTAACCCTCTCCCCTCAATCACTCTTAGGATTACTTTCGGGGTAGGAAACACTGGTTAACGTGAATCCATGGAAGTCTTTTAACCACTCACACTGATTCCCATGAATTTTGTCCTAAAAAATATGTTGCTCAACAATTTATATTTAACAGTTAAGAACAAAATACGAAGTACATATGTCAGATGCATGTAAGCTCAAAAAGATAGCATTCATGTGTGAGCTTTTGATCAGTGAAGAGCTCTCAAAACGAGAATAATGAATGATAATCCAAGAATCCTCTAAATCTAGAGAGAGAAAGTAGAGAGAGAGAAATGTGAAGCGAAAAGTTACAATCTGTATTGAATGAGCGTGTGAAACTTTTTAAGACACAAAGACCAAAGGGACTTAAATACCCAAGGCTTATACAACACAGATATGCAATCTAAACACTTCATAAGACCAAGCCTATAAATACAATGATTACTATAAAATCAGACTTAACAATCTCCCCCTTAGTAATCATTGGCGTTGTGGTCTTTAAAATCAATCTTCTAAATCAGCACGGACCATCTAAGCGACTTTGCAAAGCTTTCTGACTTTTAAAAAAAATTATTCTCAGCATCTTTCAGTTTGAGTTATCTTTGCTGCCTTGACAAGACTGGACCAGTTTGGAATAAACTTGAAAGAACAGTTGATTCATCAGCTTATGCTCTAGACGATTCACCTCTTTCAAATAAACTTGAATGAACTATGGTGATCGGAGCTGGAACAGCAAAAGACTAGTATGGCTAAGAAAAATAAAATCTTGAGCGAATCTTGATCAGCAGATAAACGTTTGAACTCTTTGTCTCTTTATCATCTCCTTAACTTCTCCCCCTCATGACCTTGATGATCTGGATCAACTTGGTCATGCAAATGTTGGAGACAACTTAAGATCTGCAAAATCAAAGTAAAGGAGGAAGAGGGAAGATTTGTGCGACATGTTGGTGGCGCAAAGTGAAGTTTGCGCTAGACGAAGGTGGCGCAAAGTGAGGTTTGCGCTACCAATTGTTGGCGCAAAGCTGACAAACTCAGAAAATTTTACCTGATAAGCTCTTTGACTCCCCCTACACAAATGCACTAAAATATGACAATTCAAGATAGCATTCACATAGAGAATCAGATACTCCCCCTTGAAAACAGATATGATCAATCAGAAAAATTCTCCTTATTCACTCCCCCTTGAATAATGAACAAACCCATTTAAAAGATATGAGAACACAAGAATTGAAACATCAATGTAGAAAGAAAAATATACTGAATATGTAATTTGAAACGACTAAATATATAAAAATTTAAACATAAACAAATAAAATTCTACTTATTAAAATATCACAATAAAATCCATCAGATGAAATCAAATGTATATGTTTGGATACAGAAACAAGTTTTATTGCATATCAAGTTAAGACATGTTCAGTTTCAAAAACTTTCATCAATTTATTCAGTGTGCTCTCATGCGAACTTTGATTAGATTCAATAAAATGCATTTCTAAAAATATAATAGAAAACTTTGCAAATAATCACACTAAGTCATCAGAAATTAAGACTTTCACAAATTTACAGGTTTATCGCAACTCAGAAATATCACCAAGTATCATGAGATGTGTGCTCATTGGCATCTTTTTAGCATTGTGTACATTGGCATCTTGACATGAGTGTGCTCTTTGGCATCTTTTAAGCTTGTGCATTTTGGCATCTTTTAATGAAAAAGTTCGGTAAGTAAAGAACATCTTGACATAAACGTAACTTTTTATCTGATCCTATTGCAGGATTTGGGTCAGCCACTCCTAGACCAGTTGGCCTTAGGGGACTAGGTGTCAAGCACCCCTTGGAACTTACTTTCTCATATCAGAAAGGCTACATCGACACATCCTAAACCCAATCATACCAGTAGAACATGACTTTCGATCTGATTCTATAGAAGGATTTGGGTTCGATCACTCCCAGATCAAATGACCTTAGGGGACCAGATGACAAGCATCCCACATAACTTACTTTCCCAAACCAGAAAGGTCACAGGTACAAACTTTTAAACTTAGAGATTTCTTATTTATAAGAATTTAATAATCATCTCAATCACAAGGTTTTACATCTAAGCATTGTAGACTATAAATATTCTGAATCACACAACTTTAAAGCATTATCAAAAGCTACAAACATGTTGCTGACTTTTCGACTTTTGTTATAGCTGAAATTTGAACATATAAAAACTTTAATATAAACAAAGGAACTTTAAAATTTATCCTAAACACACATTTTATTCAAAAGAAAGAAAAATTGTAAAACTTTTACTTTATAGAATAAAATTTGTGAAGGTTTAAACTTTTAAATTCAACATGCCGAGATTTGAAAATAGAAACATTTGATAAAATAAAATCGGCAAGTTTATATTCATTTGAAACAAAATATAATTCAATAATATTATCTTTCACATAATGTAAAATGAAATTTGTGTCTTATTTGAAAAAAAAATTGGGTTGATCAAATTCAGAGTTTGAATAAAATTGCTCAGATTCTTTAAAATCATTTGAGAAAACTGGAACAACATCATTGTCAGAGATAAATGCAGCGGAATAAAGTAGATGCACTCACAGTTTCTCATTAGTCAGAAGCTGAAAAACATTGAATAACGAGTCCTAAACTGAATTGTTTAGAAGGCATTGTCTTTGAAGCACGGGTTCTGAGTTGAATTACTCATAAGCCAAATTTCTCTTACTTCCCCTTGACATTAGATGTCTGCAACTTAGAAGCAATTTGAGATTTTGGTACCCACTTGAATTTGGGCCCATGTTTGTTAGTTGCAGTTCTTATGGGGAAAAACTTGTTAGATTTAACATATAAAGCACGAGAGAGATAATCACAAGAATGAACAGAAGAATCAGAAGAAGAGAAAGCATAATCATCTGAACTAGAATCAGAAGAAGAATATGAGACATTTTTGGAAATTTGAATCATTTGCTTTATAGAGTATTTTGAAACTTTATTACAAACAGAAAATGAATCACTTTTATATTGTTTGTCTACATATCTATCCTCATCAGTCTGAGAATCATCTGATGTCTACTTGGCTCTCCATATCTGCTTGGAAATAGTGCTCAAAGTCCTATCTGAAATCATTAAAGTACAAGAATTAGAATTTTCAGAAAGAACCGTATCTTGTTTCTTAGACTTCTTTGACCTTCTTCTTTTACGCTTTGGTTTATAATAATCATCATTTAGCATAAAAGATTCATCAAGATTTTTCGATTTAAAATATGAATCAGAAGAAATAATTTTACCTAAGCAATCAATCTGATCAGACAATAAATCTAAACTTACCTCAGATTCAGAAAAATTTTGAGAAAGGATTTTAGAATTAGAAACTTCCTTTTTATTTTCTTTAAAAGAAGAAGAAAGGTCAGAAATAGAAAATGAATCTTGTTTTTGAGAAAATAAATTTTCTTCAAGACTTGAAGTCATGAAAGAAAGAAAGATATCAGATTCAATTTCTTTTAGAATATTTTGATCTTCCATTTTATCTTCAAGGTCAATGATTTTGCCTTCTAAAACTAAAGGAGGAGTATATCTCTTAGAATCATAGAATATTTGAGAGATATTTTCCTTATCAGATTTATTAGCAAAAATATCAACAAAATCATCGGACATTGAAGACTTAATAGGAGATATTTCATTTAAACCTTTTCTGCCCTTCTTTGATTTATCAGGGAAATATTTTGCATTTTCATACGTATAAACAAAAGAAATTTCCTTTTTCTTATTATTCATCCTTTTCTCATTTTCGATTTCTAACACTTGCTTTTCATTCATCCAATCAATTTTAAACTGAGGAGCATATTGAGAAAGAGGTAGATAATCGTATTTATATAAAGTTGGGGATTTTTCAATTGCATTGTTTAAACAATGAGGATTTTCAAAACCAAGTCCCCATTTTTCTTTTATAGACTCATAACTCCTCGGTTTGTTCAAATAAACAGTTTGCTCAGATTGATTCCTTCGATATTATTTTTTTTCTAACTCATTTATTTTAGCCAAAAAATTATCTTTTAAATTGGTCATTTCAGTCAAAGATTCAAGATAAGACTTATTTGATTTTTCCAAATCATCTAATTTCGTTTGAAAGATGTCTTTTGTATTTTCCAAAATAGATTTTTTTCATCTTTCAAAGAAATTTTCAATTTGTCAATCAAATATGACTTTTCTAAATTTAAGTTCTTTTCAGATAATAACTTCGAGCGCAAATCATTTATGGCAGAAATTATGATATTCATCTGTGAAGAAATGAAAGTGTAATCAAACTCAGAAATTACCTCATCTTCATCAGTATCATCATCATCATCATCAGTCTAATCATCTCCGATTAAGCACATTTGAGCAATCTCCACATTACTAGCTTCATTATCGGAGTGATCCAGCCAAAATTCTTCTTCCACCAGCAAAGCAGTTCCATTCTCTCTTTTCTCAGCTAGTTCCAGTTTCTTCCGATAATACGCAGAATCCCGAACTAACTTCACTCGACAATCCTTTGAAAAATGACCCGGCTTTCCACAGTTAAAGCAAGCAGCATCTTTCTTAGCCTCGGGCACTTTGACATTCTTTGACCCGGAATTGAAGCGAAGATTGTTGGATCCCGATCGAGGTTGGAACTTTTTCTGATAGTGCTGAGAGAGAAGGATCATTGCTTTCTGAAGAGCCTAGCCATCATCATCAGTGGCCCCATCATAAGCATTATCATACAATGCTTGATTAGCCAGTTGGCTCGTTAGAAGTGCAACCGGGTCCACTGTTTTCTTGTTCTTCTTCTCCAGTTTTTCTTTCTTCTCAAGCACTATGCTCTCATCGGTCATCAAGATCTCGTACATCTCTTGGATCTGTGTTGAAGAAACCCGAACATCGTTTCTCAATCTGTGACAAAACTTGTTCCATTCTGGCTGAAGAGCATTGAGGAATTTCAGGTTTGTCTCAAGCTCTGTCTTGTTCACATTTATCTTACACAAATCATTCAGTACTGTGCAAAATCTGTCGAAAACACTCTTTAGAGACTCAGTTTCTTTGGCTTTAAACTCCTCAAAATTGTTCATATAACGTGTATGTCGGAGTTGGGTTGCGACCGATGAACTAAGCATAATCTTTTCCAATTGTGCCCACAACAGATTTGGATAATCCTTGCAATGATCAACCCGGTTGTAGACGGAGTTTGGTAATCAGGTTAGCTTTTAATTCTCGATCAGCTTTCATACGCGAAGCCTCTTCAGTTGTTACGGGAGTCTCTTTGTTAGGCTTTACGAAAGGTGCTTCAGTGAGAGACTTCATCATGATATCTCCATTAACTTGACGCTCAATGAAGTTTAGGAACCGATCTTGCCATTGAGTGAATTCGTTTTCATCAACTAGAACCGGAGGACGAGTTTCTGTGCCCAAAGAGATCATGAGATCGCTTTTGTAGAACTGGGCTGGAAAAGCAAACTTTGCATAATCCATAGAAAAAATTTCAGAAAAAATCTAAGTCTGGAAAGAGTTGGCGCAAAGTTGAGAATTGCGCTAACAGTTATTGGCGCAAACTTAAAGTTTGTGTGAGAGGCTGATGGCGCAAACGAAGATTCGCGTGAGTAGTATGTGGCGCAAACTATGATTAGCGCTAAGTACTAATGGCGCAAACTTGAGTTTGTTTGATGAACAGATGACGCAGGAGATTTTTCGCGAGCAGTTGGAAACACAAACTATGATTTGCGTGAGAAGACAATGGCGCAAACTTGAGTTGGCGTGATGAACTGAAGACGCAAAATTGACTTTGCGTGAGAAGTTGATGGCGAGAACCTCTCTTGCGAGAGACAAGGATGGCGAGAACTTGACTTTTCGCGAATCACTGAAAACGCAAACTTGACTTTGCGTGAAACTTTGATGACGAGAACCACTCTTTGCGTGACAAGAAAGTGATGAAACTGATTTGCATGATGGGAAAACGATGAACTCGCGCAAACCACGGACGAACTTGCGCAAATGTTATGAACTCGCGCAAATGTTATGAACTCGCGCAAATGTTGGATCTGGAGCAAACCGCTGAAAAAACACGAAAAATCAACAAATTCGATTACAGATTAGAAATTACATACGATTTCTTCCACATATATGATCGAAAACTGATTTGTAACAACTTTTAAGCAAACAAATCGATTAAAAACAACAAAATCGATGAATTGAGAATTGAACAGTATGTTAAAACGAGTTTTCCAGAATCTTGAAAATTCTTAAAAATTGAACTTCAAAACTTGATTTTCTTGCAAATCGATGTGAATCAAATATGTTCTACTATCAAAATCGAATCCAACAATCCAATTTTCAAAGAAATTCGATCAAAAACAAACACGAATTTGAGAAAAATCAGAAAACGAGATTTTCTTGATTAAAATCAAGAAAATCAATCAAATTTTCTAAAACGGAGTACAAATTCAGTTTTACAAATCGATTCTCTCAAATCTCTCATATTTAGATTGGCTATGATACCAATTGTTAATCCAAGAATCCTCTAAATCTAGAGAGAGAAAGTAGAGAGAGAAATGTGAAGCGCAAAGTTACAATCTGTATTGAATGAGCGTGTGAAACTTTTTAAGACACAAAGACCAAAGGGACTTAAATACCCAAGGCTTATACAACACAGATATGCAATCTAAACACTTTATAAGACCAAGCCTATAAATACAATGATTACTATAAAATCAGACTTAACAATGAATGAAAGAAATGAAATGAAATCAAAAGAATTATTTTGAGAATCTGACATTGTTTCAAACAGATCAACTATCATGAAGATATGAATAGCTTGGGGTATCAAAGAATTGAAAGATGTTTATATGCACAAATATAAACATATTGACAATGAAAGCATAAAAAATGGAAATGATGTCTGATACTCAATCAACAGTGATATTCAAACGGGAGTATTACCATCGAAAGATTTATCATTTAGAGACATGGTAATAACAAAGTCAATACTGAACCGGTGTGTATAAATACTTGACAGTATATAGAAAAGATAATACACAAGTATTAGTCTTTAGAAACACACGGTCGGTTTAAGCATTAAAGTATCAAAATGAAAATCATTTAAAATCACACTTCGAAATTCATAAAATCTTTTAAGAACACGAAATGGTTTGAACATTTAGAAAACAATTTTCATACCTGAAAGTTGTTCATCTTTCAAATATGATGGAGATTAAGAATCAAGAATACTTACCATGAGCGTGAGATTCTTATCTCTCCCTTAAAAATTAAATTTTATCTCCCCCTTCAATTAATGAACAGGAAAATAAAATGTAATCGGTTAAGTTCCCCCTTGACAAAACCTCATATATTTTCTCTTTTATACCTGTAAAAAGTCAAGCATATTAGCACAAAAAGAAATCATTTCTCTTTTCTCCTCTTAAAAATATCTGTTAAAAAATCAATAATGTCATCATCACATTTTCTTTATCTCCCCCTAAAAACAATATTAATCAATTTAACTGGTAATCTCCCTCTTCAATTATGATAAGTCAGATAAGCTCCCTTGAAAAAGCAGAAAATATATCAGTAAAAATATATAACATATAAGCTCCCCCTTCACATTTGCATAATCCTTAATCATTAAACCGAGTTCTGAATTACTAGGATTGAAGTAAATTCAGAAGTCAAACTCCCCCTAAAAATTTGTATTCACGAATTTATCAGAATAAATAATAAGTACTCCCCCTTGAAGATTGATCATCATTTATGTGTCGGAGTACAATCCTTTGACATTGATGTATGAGTCCTGAGCTGCTTTACACATAAGTCATTGTTCTTACTCCCCTAAGACATTAGGTGCCTGCAACATAGATGGAGCTATTCGTACCCACTGATATTTGGGTCCAAATTTGTTAGTTGCAGTTCTTTTAGGAGAAATACAATAAGAACCATACCAGTAATTGACATAATTTTTACTAACGAAATCATTTGCACCACAATAAGAACAATTAATTTCCTTTTGTGCTAACCTGATCAATTGATTAATAGTGTAAACAAGATCAGGTTTCACAAAAGATTTACTTTTTGGAACATTGTTCTTTTTGGCATATGGTGTATGCACAAATGATTTATGATCCTTCTTCTCATATGAGGATCCTTTCACTCTGCAAATCAACTTTTCTTTACCAACTGTCTTTTTAGATCTACTTGAACCATCAACACTTCTATCATAGAAAAGGTTAGAAGGACGAATCTGATCTTTTGAATTTACTGACCTTTTGGAAGAAACATGAGTATGGTAAGAACTTGAAGTTGTCTGAATGAGCATTCAGATTCAGCAAAATCATCTCTCGGTGATTGAACAATTGATTCTGGCATCTTTTGTTCAGTCAAATTCACCTTGAAAATTATTTCTTCAAGTTCAATTATCTTTGCAGACAGACTGTTTCTTTCCTTTGAGAGAAGGTCAAACTTCTTATGTAGTTCAGACTTTGCGTTCTTTTCTTTCATAGCAGTAGTTGATAGCTCAGATAGCTTCCTTGTAAGCTTCTTTATTTCTGTTTCAAAAACTTTTCTTTACTCCTCAAAATCTTCCTCCATAAATTTTCTCTTATCAGATATTTCTTTAAATACACCAACATTCTTCTGCTTAACTTTCTTCTTCTATTTCTGAAACTTGTCTCTTTCATTGATAATTACTTTCTCAAAGTCCGTCACTTATTGAGAATGTTTTGAACATTTGAGTTCAATGGATTTCTTCTTTTCAAATGATTTTCTAGAAAAATCAGAGAACTTTTGAGCAAAATTTTTTCTTTCTTTTTCAAAATCTCTCTTTCTTTAGAAACCTGCTTTTCCAAGACTGATACTTTCTTCTGTAGCTTAACACTTGCAGATTCTAATCCTTTGGCTAACTCTTCACTTTTCCTGACTGAGTCTTCTTGCTTGATTTTAACAATCTTACCTTCCAAATCTAAAATCTTCTTTTTCAACTCAGTATTTGTTCTTTCCAAAACTCTTCTGTTTTCTTCAATCTTTTTCAATTCTTCCTGCACACTTGAGTTGTCTTTTACTTGAGAAGTTTCCTCTTTCAGAACATTAATCTCCACTTCAAGGCTAAAGATTTTCTCTTTCAGTTTGTCTCTTTCAGCTTTAAGATTTGGGGTTTCAGATTTTCTTTTCAGATCTTTTGCTTCGGATTCAAGAGCAGAGATTTTAACTTGCAACTCAGCTTTCTCAGCTTTAATCTTTGTATTCTCCCTTGAACACTCATTAGCCATCTTCGTGTAGATTGACAACTGTTCAGCAAGATGCTTCAGATTGACTTTAGCTTCAGAGATGTTCATTTGACCAAAATCATAATTGTGACCTTGAGACATCTTGAAATCAGTAAAACAAGAGCTTGAAATGATCGTTAACAAAAATCAGAAACTTTGATCACACTCAGAAATATGTCCCCCTTCGCAGACTTAGCACGGGGGTCCCGCTACCCACTACCACACGCCTCGATCATCTCAACAATAGTAGTTGAGAATACCCATGCACCTATAAATTCATAATGTCATTGGCCAAATGCAATTCTGAATTTACCTTACATTAGAGTCCTCACTACCATCTTCATGATTATCGATGATTAAGATCTTCCTTAATGGCTTCTTATATCTCTGTTGTGTCCCTCTACTCTACAGTTTAAGTTTAAGCCCATTCGGTGACCTAAATCCCTTAAACTATGGCTTTGATACCAACTGTAACAACCCAAACTCCAACAATATCGAAAAGATAACATCAGAACCGAAAAGGTCCCAAATATACTAATTACAAAAAATCCCAACTCAAAAACCACAACGGTAATATATGACTACAACTGAGATAATCTAGGTCTACTGGAACTTCGAGCTTCCTCCAAGTCTCTATCACGACACCGCCTCCCATAAATCCCATGAACGAACTTCTAACTAAACCTTTACCTAAAAAGGTTTTAGTTTTGAAAAGTGAAGGTTAGACCATGAGGTCTAGTGAGTTCCCTCTAGCAACAACATTTGCACCATAAAAATCATTTTAAAACAGTTTATAAGCATTTATAAATAATTCTCCACTTTAAAACATTTAAACTTTCAATCGCAAAACTACACATGTAATTGGCACACTGAAGTCACGCCACCTGTGAAAACGTGTCAGTCTCATGTTGCCTTAACTGGAACACACCCTTCATGGCATAAACGGGACACACCTCCCGACATGAGCACTGGCGGAACACACCCTCCGACTTAGCCGTTACACATCCACTTCCAAATGTATGCATATAAAATATCTCAACTTTTAAAACATATCAAAACATGCAGTTCATATAAAATATCAACTTGTAGTTTCATAACATCGCATGCGTTTAATATAAAACACAAGTCAACACACTTTAAGTTAGAAGGACTCACCTGACGATCTTGCTTAAATCTTCCTTACTTGCGTTTTAATTCTTTCTAAAGGAGACCTATGATTTACAAGCAAAGAGGTGATAAGTCGGACGGTCAACTCTCACTAACAGTCCTCAATTACCTAAAACGGAAAACCTTACACGGATTCTCGATTTTGCCCGATTTGTGTTTTGACTTATCGTCGCCCTTCACCCCTGTAAGTCCAAGATTCAAGAAAATCAATCAAAATATGACAATTTAGAAACAAATTAGAGAGAGTGTGTAGAGAGAGAAATATTCTATTTCATATATCTAACAAAGTGTCACATATTACACTCTTACTTACATTGACACTCTACACTTCTAAAGATATTTATATGGTCAAAGGACCATGTACAATTACAAGGTAAACAACATTGACTAACCAAGACTTTCATTATGTTTGACTTTACAGGCTTTGACTTTAACACATTAAATCTTGGATACAATAATACACTAACAATCTCCCCCTTTGTATTCAAGATTTAAAAAAATTTGGCATTAGTCTTCAGCTCTTGATTCTTCAAAACTTTAAAATCTGACGTCTTTAAACTTTGAAGCTCTAGTAATCTTCAAACATTCAGCTTTTTAAGAATCTTGAAAATTCATCCACTTTTTCTTTGTAAAGTCATCAAGTCTTGAACAAGAATTTGAACTCTTTAAACATTCTTGAACATTTTTTAACATTCTTGAACTTTGCATCTTTGAGGAATCTTTGAATAACTTGTATCTTCAATCTTTGGTCTCTGATCAGTCTTTGAAAAACAAACTTTCTCAAATCATGTCTGTAAAACTTTGACATATGTTCCCGAGCTTCTTGACATTCACAAAATCTTCTTTCTTTAGAAATTGAATTATCTCTCTTTTTCTTTTGTATTCTATGTATCCTGCTTTTTGATGAGATGTATCTCTTGATCAAAACTTTCATCTGTCTTGAAAATATTCATCTGACTTGAAAATTCCAGATTATCTCCCCCTTTTTGATGAATTGTGAGCAGCAAAATCCTCAAAACCTTTTCAAGTTATCACTGTCTTTGAATATTAATCTTCCCCTTTATGATAAAATAACACTCTTCGCCCTTTTGATCTGAGTATCCGTCAATTCATAAAATGTATATACCCAAATCTTTTCAAATTTAGATATAATAAGAATTGTAACCCTGAATCAACAAATGATACAATTAGAATGCATGGAAGTAGCACGGAGCCACTTTGTACAACGGATGTACTTTGGAAAGGAACTTTTTGATGTTCACTCCCCCAAGGCTTCCATTCAATCATCGAAAAACTACAAAGGAATTTTCTATGAATGTTATGACAAGAAAACTTAGGGGGCGTTTGATTGGAGGTATTATGGGGTAAAGAATGGGAATGAAAATGATTGGTGATGTTTGGTTCGAATAAGGAATGAAAATGTGTTGATCCAAACTCTCTAAGTGATTTGATAAAGACCCTCTTCTATACTTAGTGAAAATTACGTTTAATATGTATTAGTGTTTTACCATCAGCGATCAGACTGAGTCTGTTCAGTTATCGCTGATAGTCTTTCTTAAACATTTAATATGTATTAGTGTTTCACTATCAGCGATCAGACTGAGTCTGTTCAGTTATCTCTGATAGTTTCTGATGTAAACAGTAACGTAATCCCTGAAGACAAGTCTCGCGTCAACAGATGTTCATAGCTGAATCGAAGACAAAGTTGTTGAACAAAGACAAGTCTACTAGTGACCTGATGCGGATATCAGTGAAGCAAAGACGAATCTACTTATATGCGAAGGAACATGAGGAAAAGCTTCAGCGATAGCTGAACCTCTTTATATCTCTGAAGGAAGAGATATTCAGCGATCAAACGATCACGAAGCTTATGCCTCAAGTCTCTTTTTGTCTTACCTTGCACAACCAGTACGATGTGTCAGAACGGACATGTCTCTGCCACAAATTGTACAACAACTCTGTCAACTACACTCCCAAAGTCAGACTCCCAAAGCCAATCATTGAACGTCACGTGTAAAGTGCCCTACCATGCATTTAATGCATAGAGTATAAATAGAAAGATCACCTCTCCTTCTAAGAGTGTGCTCACCTCTGGCCTTCATCTTTCTATTTCATAGAAACCCTTGTTTTCTATACTCTCAATCGCCCATTCTCTATATTCTTGTGCAACCATCTTAGTGTTTTCTTAAGTTTGTTTAGATTGAGTCTGTCTTAATCTTATTCTGCAACAAACTTGTAAATTATGTTTGATTTATCAATAAACAATTTATTAAACTTTAATTTCTATGTTTGTATTCAACCCCCCCCCCCTTCTATAAACTTGTTAAGCACCTCCGGGACCAACAAGTGGTATCAGAGCAGACTGTTTAATCTGATAAACAAGATCTTGCTTTATTCTCTTCCTTGCTATTCTAAAATGGCACTTAACACAAACACAAACTACTATGATAATGGTTCACTTTCTAAACCTCCTCGATTTAGCAGAGATAACTTTTCTCTGTGGAAAAATCGAATGATGCTATTTCTAGAAGGTGCAGATCCCACCATACCTGAATACATAACAAATGGACCCTATGAACCTGTCCAAATCATAGATGTCGTTCCAGCTACTGCCACCACTCCATTTGTTCCTGAACGCTATGTTGTTAAGGAAATTAGACAATGGAGTGATGAAGACAAAAAGAAGGTTGGTATCGATGCAAGGGCAAAGACCATTATCTCAATGACCTTGCCTGATGAAGTTTTCCATTCCATCATGCATCTTAAAACTTCTAAAGAAATGTGGGAAACCATATGTGTTCAATATGAAGGCACCACTGAAATCCAAGAGACTCGAAAGATTAACTTGGTAAGACAGTATGAAAGTTTTATCGCTGGTAAGAATGAATCTCTCTCTGACGTTCATCAGCGGTTTAACTGCTTAATCATTGATCTAAGAACCGTTGGTAGGACCTATTCTAATTATGAGGTCCTAACAAAATTCTTGGAATGTCTTCCTGAATGCTGGGATAGTTATTCAATATGTCTCAAGCTGACAAAAGACTTAAATTCTGTTTCTCTCTGCACCTTATATGGAATATTGCTCAACTATGAGCAATCAAATCTCTTGAACAAGAATCTTATAAAAGATTATAAAGACTCCAAAAGCACTCTTGTTGCTTAAGTCTCTTCAGAAATAATTCCATCTCAGCGATCTACTATCACTATCACTGAGTTAGATTCTGAAACTGAGGATCTATCAGACACTGATCTTTCAGAGTTTGATGAATCCTTAGCACTCTTGACAAACTCTTTTAAGAGATTTGCAAGAAATAGAAATTTCAGAAGAAATAAGACTATCCCTCACTGACAAGCCAAAATCAACTCCTGTTGATAAGGCTACTGCTACTTGTTTTAACTGGGAAAAGATTGGACACTTTGCAAGTGAGTGCAGGTCAAAGAAAGTCTTCAAACCTTCTACCTCAAGAAGATCCAGCGATGAAAAATACCTAAAGCTGAAAGACAAATATCAAAAGCTGAAAAGCTACAAGCGAAAAGGTAAAGGTCTCATTGCTGAAGAACATGACTGGGCTGAATCACAAGAATCAAGTTCTGATGAAGAAGAAGTCACTAATCTTTGGCTCATGGTTGATATTAAAGAAGAAGTGGAAGAACCAGCTGAAACTTCTATGAGCTATATATCATCTCAGGTATCTATCTCTACTAATCCCTCTCTACCTGAAAAAGAGAGAAGTCGCGTCGTTGACGTGCTGACGATTGATCTCTACAATGCTCTAAACGGTAAAACTCTAGCTGAGAACAAAAACATTGATTTAACTGAACAGCTAGAGAAATGTCATGAAAATATCAAAGAACTGACTCTTTTAGAGGAAACTTTTAAAGATCAAGTCATTGTAAATGAAATCATCAACATTGAACGCGAACAAGCCATCGCTGCTCTAAATACTGAAAAGGCTACTGTTGAAAAATGGTGCAAATCATCAACAAAGATCACTGAGATAATAAATGCTCAAACTCCTGACGGTGATAGAACTGGTCTTGGTTTTTGGAAACCGCAGGATGAACCTCAAGAAGATAGTTCCATGCTTAAGTTTGGAACATTTGTCACTTCTATCTCTGACACTTCTTATAATCAGTTTTATCCCTCATCTTCTTCTAATCCCATCCCTGAGGAAATATCCAAAGGCTTTAAGTCTGCGGATAAAGGAAAATTCATTCTTCATCCTCAGAAGGCTACCAAGAAAGCAAAGCTGAAAGTTCCTTCTAAACCTTCAGCGAATCAATCGTCTAGATCTGTGACAGAAATCTTTGATCTCTGTCCTCCAAAGCTAAAGATTGATCTTAAGCCTAAGAGATCTGAAGAAATAAAAATTCCTCCCAGATCTCATGAGAAAAGCATTCTTGGAGCTGGACCTTCTCATCTCAAATTCTCAAAACCTTTCACCCTTGGTCCTAAAACCACTTTTAATTATAGAAAATGCTATCACTGTGGATTTACTGACCATATCGCAAGCAAATGTCCAACTGCCACTAAAGCTGATAAAATAGCTTAAGTGAAGATGAATGCCTCCACGGTTGAAAAGGTCACCAAAGCTGAAAAATTGACCAAGGTGAATAATACCACTAAGGTTAAGAAATTAACCAAGGTGAAGGTTACCACTGAAGCTGAATCTTCATCTGCTGTGAAGATTAATGATCCTTCCATATCCACTAACTCTAAAGGACCCATTGAAAAGTGGGTACCAAAAAAGCTTAATCTTCCTTATGTTTGCAGGGATCAAAGGGCATCTGGTATCTCGATAGTGGATGTTCTCGTCATATGACTGGACAAAAAGACCTGCTCATTGAATACAAGGAAGAGAAAGGTCCCTCTGTGACCTTTGGTGGAAATGGAAAAGGATATATCTGAGGGTTTGGTGTCCTCAGCAATGGGACAACTACCTTCAGAAGAGTCGCTTATGTAGATGGACTGAAGCATAACCTTCTAAGCATCAGTCAGCTATGTGACAAAGACTATGAAGTTCGCTTTTCTAAGAAAGCATGTTTAGTGGTGAATGAGAAAGGAAAACTTGCTCTCAGTGGTTATCGTAAAGAAAATGTCTATGTAATAGATATGGACTCTACTACCACTGAGAACGTGTGTTTCTCTCTAAAGCCTCTTCTGATGTCAACTAGCTATGGCACAAAAGGCTCTCTCATCTAAACTTCAAAACCCTGAATTCTCTCTCTTCTAAGGAACTGGTTTCTGGTCTTCCTCAGCACTTATATGCTAAAGAATCTCTCTGTTCAGCATGTGAAAAAGGAAAACAGACAAAAGCTAGTTTCAAGTCTAAACAAGTTTCCTCAGTGACAAGTCCTCTTCAGATCTTGCATATGGATCTATTTGGTCCTGTTAACATCCCATCTATAGCTGGAAAGAAATATACACTTCAGTATTGATACACCAGAAGAACTGATATCTTTTGTTAAAAAGATGGAAGTGCTGAATAATCTTACTGTTCGTTCAATAAGAAGTGATCATGGAACCGAATTCAAAAATAGTTCTCTGAACAATTTCTTTGAGAACAAGGGAATTTCTCATAACTTCTCTTCAGTAACAACACCTCAGCAAAACGGAGTCGCTGAAAGAAGAAACAAAACGATCATTGAAGCTGCTAGGTCAATGCTCAGAGATTCTCATCTCCCTACTCAATTTTGGGTTGAAGCTGTAAACACTGCATGTTTTACTCAAAACAGATCGCTGATCGTAAAGCGATTCGGAAAGACAACTTATGAACTTTTTCATGGAAGAAAACCTTCTATCAGTTTTCTTCATATCTTTGGTTGTCAGTGCTTTATTCTAAACAACAAAGATCAGCTTGGAAAGTTCGACCCAAAAGCTGATAATGGAATATTTCTTGGATATTCCACCATCTCCAAAGCCTACAGAGTTTTCAACAAGCGAAGACAATCTGTGGAAGAAACAATTCATGTCACTTTTGATGAAACTCGCTCAGCAAACTCTAAACCAATCGCTGACAATGAAGAATTAAATGCTTGGATGTTCTCTCATTACAGAGAAACAGAACCCTTCTTCTCAAACCATCAGCATTCAAATCCTCCAGCTGTTGATGATGATCCAAACATCATACCTTCTAACGTTGAATCCAACTCATGGATCTCAGCAGAGCCTCTAAACACACTTCTTCCATCAGAACCATCTTCGTCTGAACATCTCTCAAAAAACAATGATATGTCTGACACTCAACACTTGATAGCTGATGAGACTCATGCTTCATCAGTGAGCATTCCAATTGTTGATCCAATCTCTGAAGTGAGCGATCATGCTCCTGCTCAGCGATGGACCAGAGATCACCCCATTGATCAAATCCTTGGTGATCCTGAAGCAGGTAGTCAGATAAGACGAAGTTCAGGTAATATCTGTCTCTTTGTAAACTTTATTTCTTTAATAGAGCCAAAGAAAGTTGATGATGCCCTCAGAGATCCAAACTGGTTCAGCACTATGCAAGAAGAGCTGACTGAGTTTACTCGTAACAAAGTTTAGAATCTCATTCCTAGACCATCTGATAAAACTGTTATAGGCACCAAATGGGTGTTTAGAAACAAGTTGGATGAACAGGGAACTGTAACCCGCAACAAGGATCGACTTGTTGCTCAGGGATACAGACAAGAGGAAGGCATAGACTATGATGAAACCTTTGCCCCTGTGGCTAGGCTCGAAGCAATTCCACTATTCTTAGCTTATGCAATGTACAAAGACTTCATTGTGTATCAAATGGATGTAAAATCAGCGTTCCTAAATGGAAAGCTGAATGAAGAAGTCTATGTAGAACAACCTCCAGGGTTTTATGACCCTAAGTATCCAAATTATGTTTATAAATTGGATAAGGCTCTCTATGGTCTAAAACAAGCCCCTCGTTCTTGGTATGACACTATCTCATCTTTTCTTATCTCTGAAAATTTTGAACGTGGCAAAAATGATAATACTTTATTTTTCAGAAAGATAAAAGGTCATATTATTCTTGTATAAATATATGTCGATGACATCATATTTGGTTCTACTAACTCATCGTTGTGTACTCGATTCGCTGAAAGAATGAAGAAAGAATACAAAATGAGTATGATGGGTGAGCTGACATATTTTCTTGGCCTTCAGATCAAACAATCTGACAAAGGTACTTTTATCAGCCAAGGTAAGTATGTTAAAGACATGCTGAAGAAGTTTGATTTAACACAAACTTCAGCGATGAAGACTCCTATGGCACCTCCTCTGACACTTAACAAAGATTCATCTGGAAAACCTGTTAATGTCACTGCCTATAGAGGAATGATAGGCTCCCTGTTGTACCTTACAGCGAGTCGACCTAACATCATGTACTCTACTTGTTTATGTGCACGCTATCAATCTGAACCCAAGGAATCTCATTTGATCGTTGTTAAGCGGATTTTCATATATCTGAAAGGGACTCCTAATCTCGGTCTTTGGTATCCCAAAGACTCAGGGTTCGATCTAACTGGATATTCTGATAGTGATTTTGCAGGTTGTAAACTCGGTAGATAGAGCACCACTGGTGGATGTCAACTCCTAGGAGGAAAGCTGGTAAGTTGGACAAGCAAAAAGCAAATTCAGTGTCCACTTCCACAGATAAAGCTTAAAACGTAGCCGCTGGAAGTTGTTGTGCTCAGGTATTATGGATGAGAAATCAACTATTAGACTATGACCTTCAACTATCAAAGATTCCAATCTATTGCGATAGCACTAGTGCTATCGCTATAGCAAACAATCCAGTGCTACATTCAAAGACTAAACACATAGAGATCAGATATCATTTTATCATTGATCATGTGATGAATGGTGATATTGAACTTCATATCATCCCTACTGACTATCAGCTTGCTGATTTATTCACCAAACCTCTTGATGAGACAAGGTTCAACTTTCTCATCAGTGAGCTTGGAATGCTGAATCTCGAAGAGTAAATATTCAGCGTTCATGCATTAAGTCAGTGATTATAAGTTCCCCTTTATCATTCAATCTCTGATTAAAACTCTGACTCTCAGGTATGTTCTCTTACTCTCAATCACTGAATCTTCAGTCAGTAAGATGTTTTAAATAAAACTTTGATCACTGAAGTTTTCTTCAAATGATTAAAAGATTTTTGAAAAACAAACTCTATCACTGAGTTATCTCTTCAGTGATCCTTCTAAAATAAAAATCAATCTCTGAATCTTTATCAGGGATTCTTTCAACGGAAAACCTATCTCTGACTTTTCTTCAGAGATAATTTCAAAAAGGACAAATGAAACATTTTTCTCTCTCCTATGACGTCATTTGAACCGATAATCCACGACATGCCTTTTTTTGACACGTTCGTCCGTTGCCCTTCTATCCAATCAACTTCGTGGGACGTGTCCATGTCATGATGAAAATTTGTATTCCCGCCTCTTTCTCTCTCCTACTCTCTACGTATAAAAGGAATGTTTCTTTTCATTCTTATCTTTTACGCTCTCTAGAAATCCTTTTCAAGCAAGAACTCTCTCAAGCATTTGCAAGAACATCTTTCAAATCATTTGCATCTTCTTCTTTAAGGATTAACAGGTTATTTTTGATCTTCCTTTTAATTAAATCTTGTTACTTAATCCTACTTATGTGCCATTATTATGAATTTTTATAAGATTTCTACTCACTAAAATCATTCTTTTTTATTTTATTCTTTCAAAACTTTTGGTTTTCTCATTGTTCTTCCTTCTTAAACTAAGAACAATGTCTTAATCTTCAAATATTTTTTTATCTTAATATGGTAAAAACTTCTTTATTTTAGACTTTAATCCTTCCCTTCTATTCTTTATTTATTTCCTTATTCAGCAATGGCACAGTCAGCACTTGTTTCCTCCAAGAACGTCAAGTTCGCCATCACTGACTCTGAAGTCCCCAAGAACAACCATCTTGGACGTCTAGACTTCGATGGAATCAAATACCCACACCTGGTGGATGTTGCTAAATTCCTGAAGCAATATTGCATTGCTTACGCTCTCACTGTTGATCCAAAACCCTCCAAAACTCTACTTCAATAGTTTTGGTTCATAGCTGAAGAATCGACCATCACCAACAAGAAAGGTGATCAGGTCCCTGCCATTTCTTTCTGCACTGACCTCGGCAAAGGAATGATGACCACTTTCAGCTTAAGAAAGGCTCTCAGGTTTTCTGACAAACCTAAGAGTGGCTTTGAAGCTCTGCCTACTGACGCTAAACTCATCCGGTTTCTGGATGATATGGAGTACTGCTGGGACAACAAGCCCCGCTCCACTATCCCCAACAAGAAGCTGACTCTCATCAAGAAGGCGAACATGCCTTCTCAGCTGAACTTTATCTTTTCTCACTTCATTCAATGCATGAGTGGGAAAAGTGGTGCCCTTGATCAGGCCAGCAAGGTACAGCTCCAGATGGCCTACTCGGTAATCGCTGGCAAAAACTTTGACTTTGCCACCGCTATCTTTGACGATCTAAGGTCAAAAATAGAGAAGACGGAGAGGGATCCCAAGATCCCATATGTACGGTTCATCTGTGCATATCTGAAGTTTCTCTACGCCAACGCTTACCCCACTACTGCTGATGTCTCTTTCGGCAAGGTGGGTCAGCGTTCTCTAGAAGTCAAACTGCTAGATAACGAGGTAAGTATTTCTACTCTACGCTCTTGCCTCTCTCTCCATTCTTCTACTTCAGCGGCCACGCAGGAGGTTCATTCTTCTGCTAACCCTGTCGCTACCACTGGTTCCAAACGCCCATCAGTTAGTTCCTTTGGTCCTTCGAAAAAGGCCAAAGTGACTAAGGAGACAAGAGCCTCTAGTTCAAGGCCTGAGGAAGTTTCTCGACAAACTTCCTTGGATGATTTCGTGGTCCTCTCCTCCACGTCTGCAGCTATGATAACATTAACCATGTCAGCGACCTCGGTCGCTGTCACAACAACAGTGACTCAACCTGAAATCTCAGTTCTTCAATCAACTAAGGTACCTTCTAAACTTCCATATTCTTCTATCCCCATCTCTAATCCCTCTATTTCTTTGGTCTCTGACTCTCCTCTCATGCAGCAACCTCATGTTGCATTCATAGGACCTGATTCTCAAATGTTTGAAAGAGACTTGCAATTTTTCAACATGTTTGATCGATCAGGTATACCTAAACCCACCAATACACCTTCCTTCTCCCCATCTAAGCCTGTTACTCAGAAGCTAACTTTTCTTTCAGGTCCTAGTTTGGCAACTGTTGACGCAAATGTCAACAGTTTGGGTGAAAAGGTGGTTTCTCTCACTGCCGCTGTCAACGAAACCACCAGCGCAGTCAATACCACTGGTGAAGAACTGAAGACTTTGACAGCTGCCTGCTCCACCAAAGTTGAAGCCTCTCAATTCTCCACTCTTCATGACGAGATTGTCAGAGTAAAGGAGGATACTCAGCGACAGATGGATGCTCTATCCACAAAAGTGGATTCCTGCACAGCTCTTCTTCAGCAAGTCCTTGACAAACTGAATGCACCAGCTCTGACTCATTCTTCTTCCTTCACATCAGACAATCGCACCCAACTGAACATAGTTGTTGAATTTATTTATCAGGCTAATTTATATATCTCAATGATTGAAGGACGGCTAGATAGTTTGGAGGCTGAAGTCCGAAAGTTGGCCTCTGCATAACCTTCCTCTCCATCCAAAGATCTCTCCCTAGCTGATAATGACAAAGAGGGGAGAAAGTAGTTGAAGAAATTAAAGAGGGGGAGACAACAGCTGAAGTTGCTGCTGAGGTTCAACTTGAAGATCCTCCCTCTCATGTTGAGGGGGAGAAGGTTGTTGACCAAGACCCTCCTTCTTTCAAAGACTTTGTCGAAGAAGAAGAAGAGGAGGATGAAGGTGAAGAAGATCTTGAAGATCAAGAGGAAGAGCAACCTCATCAAGAAGATGATGATGATGACGATGAAGAAGATCAGCCCTTATGGTGTTCTTCTGCAGCCATCACATCTTCAGTGATACCTTCGAAAGAAGTTGTCACAGCAGGGAGAGTCATGGAACATCCTCAGGAACCCCTTCCTAAAGCAAATCCAAAGGTGCGGTTGCTGAGGGAAACCTGAAGACAGTTTTACTATCTGAGGAGAATCTTTCTCAGGTATGCCTCTCACTTGTCCCTGTTTCTTTCTACAAACCCTCTATCTCTTTCTAGCCTTTATCTTCTCTCTTCCCAAAACATACACTAACTCCTTTCTTTCTATTTTCTGTCCAGACAGTTCTCTCCCCTGCTTAAGGGTAAAGAACTACAAATAATCCCAGCTCCCATAGCTGATGAAGAAATAATCCCAATCTCTGTAAGAGAGATTGATGAAGAAGATGAAGAAGAAGAATCCCTGCAACATCCAGGAAGGCCCTCTAGACCATCTCACTGGTCAGAGGAAGAGATGAAGAAAATAACAGAGATGATCTCTCATCTAGAGAAACAACGACTGAAGATCCCCTCTCAATCAACAGATCTAGAGTTCCGGACTGAAGTTGAAATCGAAGAATCTGTCGGGGCTGAGAAGTTGATAGCTGATTGTCAAAGAGATGCCTCTCTTGCTCTCAAGATTCAGTCCTCTCAAGTCAAAGACAAGAAGATGAAGAAGAAACCAGTTGAAGTCCAGGCTGCTCTATTGAAAGAGATTGAAGAGGAGCGCTGAAAAGAACAAAGGGTCAGCGATAGCTCAGTCGATTGGTGCAAAAACAAAATCAACTATCGCTCTGACCCAATGAAGATTGTAGTTGTTGTTATCTCTGGAAGAAAGAAGAAGGACCGAGTTTCTGTCACTATGGAGATTACCAGAGAGGATGGAAGTTGTAAGGCCATGTTCGTTTCAAAGATGGAAAGCTTCGGTTATATGGAATGGCTAGAGTTCAAAGATGCGCTGAAGAAATCCAAATCAGCCAGCAGAGGCTATGTCGAAGGCATCTTAGAAGCTCTCATCAACAGAGTCTCCACTGTGTTAAAAGTACCATATGCTCTTCCTTCCAAGCTAAGGCAGCTCAAAATAAAGCATGTCTCCTCCCCTTCTGAAAATGTCGCAGTGATAAGAAATGAAACCTCCATCAAATTCTCAAGAGAAGCTCTGATTGGTCCTCCTCCTGATCTTTCAGTTCTCGATCTATCTCTGCCCCCTGGTGGACCATATGTTGCAGGACAAGTAATTAAAGAACCTTTTGGAATCTTCTTCAGAGATGATGAGGAAGAACTCAGATTCCAAAGAGTATCTGAAATTCCTATTTGTCCCCTCAGTCATCTCAAGATCTCTTGTGCTTATGGTGTGACTACTTCCCTTCTGCTGAGCAAATCAAAGCGATCATTAGCGAAGAATCTCTAGAGCGAAGGCAAAAAGGAGAAGAAATACCTGAGTATATGATAAATCATCCAAAATCTTCTTTAGATAGCTGATAGATTAGTTTCCTATTTTTTGTAATCTTTTAGTTTAACTTACATTAGTTAGTTCTTCACTTGTACTTATAATTTTAATTTCTTGTAATTCTATCTCTGAATTAATGAAAATTTCAGTGATGTACTTAACTCTATCAGTACTGTAAAAGATCCCTCAAAATAGTAATTGGGACATGTATGTTATGAGTCCTGATTATTCCTTATTTTGAACTATAAAGTAATTTTCTTTAGTTACTTTGTCATTATCAAATAGGGGGAGATTGTTGATCCAAACTCTCTCAGTGATTTGATAACGACCCTCTTCTATACTTAGTGAAAATTACGTTTAATATGTATTAGTGTTTCACCATCAGCGATCAGACTGAGTCTGTTCAGTTATCGCTGATAGTCTTTCTTAAACATTTAATATGTATTAGTGTTTCACTATCAGCGATCAGACTGAGTCTGTTCAGTTATCGTTGATAGTTTCTGATGTAAACAGTAACGTAATCCCTGAAGACAAGTCTCGCGTCAACAGATGTTCATAGCTGAATCGAAGACAAAGCTGCTGAACAAAGACAAGTCTACTAGTGACCTGATGCGGATATCAGTGAAGCAAAGACGAATCTACTTATACGCGAAGGAACATGAGGAAAAGCTTCAGCGATAGCTGAACCTCTTTATATCTCTGAAGGAAGAGATATTCAGCGATCAAACAATCACGAAGCTTATGCCTCAAGTCTCCTTTTGTCTTACCTTGCACAACCAGTACGATGTGTCAGAACGGACATGTCTCTGCCACAAATCGTACAACAACTCTGTCAACTACACTGTTCATGATCCGGCCGAAAACATGTCTCCCAAAGTCAGACTCCCAAAGCCAATCACTGAACGCCACGTGTAAAGTGCCCTACCATGCATTTAATGCATAGGGTATAAATAGAAAGATCACCTCTCCTTATAAGAGTATGCTCACCTCTGGCCTTCATCTTTCTATTTCATAGAAACCCTTGTTTTCTATACTCTCAATCCCCCATTCTCTATATTCTTGTGCAACTATCTTAGTGTTTTCTTAAGTTTGTTTAGATTGAGTCTGTCTTAATCTTATTCCGCAACAAACTTGTACATTGTGTTTGATTTATCAATAAACAATTTATTAAACTTTAATTTATGTGTTTGTATTCAAACCCCCCCCCCCCTTCTACAAACTTGTTAAGCACCTCCGGGACCAACAAAATGGAATGAAAAAAGATGTTTGGTTTAAAAGATATAATCAATCATTATAATAAATTTGGGAAAAATCATTCCTCCCCAAATTGGGGGGAATAGAAAGGAAACGAGATCTGGAGAATATGAGAAGTCAAAGATCAATCCAGCACCAAAAAAAACAACGCAGAAGTTTAAAGATTAAAGGGAGCATCATCGAAGGGAGCATCATCTGGTTCGAAGCGTTCATCTTTCGAAGTATCATCTCTATTCGATTTCGTTCGATTTTTTTCATCTGGTTTGATTTCCTTCACCTCGTCTTCATTTTTTTTTTCCGATTTGGTTCGATTTTTTTCATCTGGTTCAATTTCCTTCATCTGGTTCTTCGGTTTTACTCGATTTGGTTCGATTTTGTTCACCCAGTTCAATTTTGTTCATTTTGTTCTTTGTTTTTTTCGGTTTGGTTCGATTTTCTTCATCTGGGGTTTTACTCGATTTGGTTCGATTTTGTTCACCCAGTTCAATTTTGTTCATTTTGTTCTATGTTTTTTCGGTTTGGTTCGATTTCCTTCATCTGGTTCTTCGGTTGTACTCGATTTGGTTCGATTTTGTTCACCTAGTTCAATTTTGTTCTTTGTTTTTTTCGATTTGGTTCGATTTCCTTCATCTGGTTCTTCGTTTTTTTTATTTGGTTCGATTTTTTTCACCCAATTCGATTTTATTCATTTTGTTCATTGTTTTTTTCGATTTGGTTCGGTTTCCTTCATCTGGTTCTTCGTTTTTGTCGATTTTGTTCATCTAGTTCTTCGTTTTTTCGATTTGGTTCGATTTTGTTCATCTCGGTTCATCTAGTTCTTCATTTGTTTGATTTTATTCATTCATGTGTATGATTTTTGTTACAGTTAGGAACATATTATGTTCCAGATTTGTTCAATCTTGAGAATTCTTTTTTATCTTCAATTTTGATTTTATTCATACTGATCCAGATTTTATTCATTACGTGTTGGAATGTGTTGGAATGTAATGGAATGGAATGCATATATTCATTCCCACTCCTTGCCGTATTCGTTCCCATTTTCATTTTCATTCCTTAAAACAAACCAAACGCCTCCTTATTCCTTGTGTATACGTGAAAGTGTAAGAAATGATTGAAGCTACTTAGGCTTTTTCAGGCTCAAAATATGTAAACTGTTGAGACAACAACAGGTTTTACATGGACTCAATGTGAATGAAAGAGGTGCGAAGGTGGGGCAACTTTCCTTCTTTTTCAATATCTAAATCTTCCGAGTGAAGACCAGATAGCCGATATGTTGCATCCCCAAAGAAATTGAAACATTTCTTTGTCGAGAAAGAAACGAGTGGTTGGTGGGGTAATTGCCAGAGTTGGCTGGGCTCACTGCCTATTTCAATGATGGTCACCAAAGAATGTGAACCAATCAGAAGATATGGTTGCCCGGCTCAGAAAAATTTGGTGCATAGTTGTCATATTCTTTTAACTCTATTCTCACACCCTCTTTCTTTTTATCAATATGCTCACTTCTAACCAAACTCTCTTTTACATTTTATCGCTCAGCACAATGAGAAAAACTCAACCGGGTGAGTTATTTCCCCCACTCTTTGATTTAAAACCCTCATCCCTCAATCACTCTAGGATAACTTCCTAGGTAGGAAACACTGGTTAACATGAATCCATGGAAGTTCTGTTTAAGTTCTCACACAAATCCCATGTAATTTTGTCCTAAAAAGAATAGTTGCTCAACAATTTAACTTGAACAATTAAGCACATGATTACATTGTCATATAAATGTATGTTCATCAAGGATATGAATGAAATTTGAGCATTTGAACTTTGAAGATCTCTCAAAACAAGGAAATTGAATGAATAAAATGAAATCAAGAGAATTGTTTTGAGAATCTGACAATATATCAATCAGATCAAATATCATGAATATATACATGAAATGGTTGGGGTATCAAAGAACTTGATAGTTTGTTTATATGAACGAATATAAACAATTTAACAATGAACGCACAAAGATTGAAATGATGACTAATGCTCAACAACAGTGAAATCAAACGAGGGTATTACCATCGAAAAAAAAATTTGTTTAGAGACATGGTAATAACTAATTCAAATGAAGTACTGAACCGGTGTGTATGAATACTTGACAGTATATAGACAAGATAATACACAAGTATTGATCTTTGGAAACACACGGTCAGTTAAACGTTAAAGCTCTAGAATGAAAAACATTTAAAATCACACTTCTAAATTCATGAAATCTTATGAGAACCAGAAGTGGTTTGAACATTTTAGAAAACATTTTTCATGTTCGAAAGTTGTTCTTCTTTCAAACAATCAGAGATCTAGATCAGAAGATACTTACAAACAATTAAGCTCCCCCTCAAATCATGATAGATTGAGTTAAATTCAGATAAGCTCCCCCTTGATATTTTCATAATATCCTTATCTGAACAAACTCTTCTTTGAAGTACGGGTTCTAAACTGTTATGTTTAGAATCCATAATTCTTTGACATTGAAGATCGGGTTTTGAACTTCTTTGTTTAAAAGCCATTATTCTCTAACATTGAAGAACGGGTTCTGATCTGATATAATCAGAAGCTAAAGCTCTTGCTCTCCCTAAATCAGAAGCTAAAGCTCTTGCTCTCCCTAAACCTGTGGTACCTGCAAAATAGTTTTAACAAATTTTGGTACCCACTGGTATTTGAGTCCTGGTTGGTTAGATTTAAGAATCCACTTCTCATTAGATTTAAATCTTTTAATTTCATTTTTCTGAGAAGTAATTATGTAAGTTCCATACCAGTGATGAGCAAAGTCTTTTTGAACAAAATCATTTGCTCCACAGTAAGAACAACAAATCTTTTTTTGAGCCAACCTGATAAGATGATTAGCAGAATAAAACATATCAGGTTTACCAAAAGATTTAACTTTATGTGCACTGTTCTTCTTAGCTTTTTATGTGGATGCGGATGATTTATCATTCTTCTTTTCATCAGGAGAACCATTCACTCTCCAAACCATCTGTATTTTCTTAGAAATATGCTTTTCAAGAGATTTGATGTAATAGCTTGCTGAACTATCAACAGATTTGTCATAAAACAAATTAGAAGGACGAATCTGATTTGAGTTAATAATTTTTGATTTGACATAGTTCTTTTTGAAAACATTTTCATGAATGGAACTTGAAGTAGTTTTGAAAGAACAAACTGATTCAGTTGAATTATCATAAGGTGATTGATTAATCACATCAGCGGAAATCTTACCAGATAATTCAACATTTATAGCTTCAAGTTATTTTATCTTTTCAGTTAAGACATTATTTTCTTCCAAAATTGTGTCAATCTTCTTTTGTAAATCAGACCTGGCCTTCTATTCTTTTAGAATATCTGAAGATAGAACAGATAACCTTATAGTGAGCTTAGATATTTCACTTTCAAAGAATTGACGCTCTTGTTCAAAGTCTTTTTGTAAGTTCTTGTTTTTATTTGAAATTTCTTTGAAAATCACAGCATTTCTCTTTTCAGAATTTTTCTTTTCAGCATCAAAAGACTTCTTCTTTTCTTGATAATATTTTCTTTCATTTTCAAGTAAGTCTTGTAGTGTAGAGATCTGCTTGGGAAGTTCAATTGTGTTATCCTCAAGAACTTTTCTCTCTTTAGCAAATGTGTCTCTTTCGGTTATTAAAATCTTTTCAAATTCTGAGACTTGCTTTGAGAGTTTTATGCACCTAAGCTCAGGGTTTTTCTTCTCTTGAAATGCTTTCTTAGAAAAATCAGATAGTTTTTTAGTGTAAACTTTCTCCAGATCAGCTTTGCCTTTATCTGCATGGAGACTTTTCATTAGATCAGCATTTTTAGCTTCCAATGCAAATATTTTCCCTTCAAAAGCTTTAAACTTGCTATGTAGATCAATTGATTCAACTTTAAGTTCTGATGATTTCTTTTCAGTTGTCTTCAGTTTGCTTTGAAGATCTAATCTCTCCCTCTTTCAATTTAATTTTTTTTCTCTCTTGTCTTGATAATACCTGCAAAATCAGATTTAGAATCATTAATACATTTTGCACATTCAGAAGTTTTCTCAAAAATTACAAATTTAGCTTTCAACTCCTGAATCTGATTTAGAAGACTTGAATTCTGAATCTTCAATTTGTCTCGTTCAGCTTCAATAGCAGGTATCTCAGGCATGTACATAATTGCACAATCTCTATTAGATATTGTATTTGCCATTTTGATCAATATGCTTGAAAATGATCGTCCAAAATATTCAGAAACAAACTTGACTTGAAGAGTCAAACGTGGTTAACAGTTGAAAAACTCAGAAAAAGTTCTAAGTGTCAGAACTCGCAGAACAAAGAAGACAAACTTCGCGCATAAAGAGGTTTGCGTGTTCTAGGTTCGCGCATAAAGAATCCTGCGCGTTCTAGGTTCGCGTACAAAGAAGCATGCGCGTTCTGAAGAAGTACTTCGCGTAATCACTCTGCGCGTTCTATACTTAGAATTTTTTTCACAAAATTACTTCGCGCAAAAGTCACTTGGCGCAGATCAAGAACTCGCAGAACAAAGAAAACAAAATCCAGTAACTCGCAGATAAGTCTTTGCGTGTTCTTACTTCGCGCAAACTGAACCCTGCGCGTTCTTACTTTGCGCAAACAGAATCCTGCGCGTTCTGTCCTTAGAAAAAATTTCGAGAACAAATCAAGGAACTTGCGCGTTCTTGTCAAGAACTCGCAGAAGGCACAAAAACACAAGATTCTTCAATGTGCGCGTTCTTCAAAGCTTGCGTGTTCTTCAAGATGATTCTTGCGCGAACATCAGATCTTGCGTGTTCTTCAGAAACACACAAGGAATATGGCCATTTTTAATTCCTGCAATCACAGTCTGATAATCCACAGGGTTGGTCGCAATTATGTTTAGAACAACTTTCTAATACAACACTTTGGCTAAAAACAACAAAATTACATTGAATCGATGTGATACAGTGTTCGAAAATATTCCAACCAAAAACACACAAAAATTCAAAATTGAAAGTGATTAAGTGTGAATTTGATGTTGAAATTTAAACAAGAAATGTTCAGTAACACTAATCGATCACTATGGAGCCATTTTCTTGCAACAAAAATGATTAATCAAGAAATTTTGAAATCGAACAGTAACTTCCTGAAAATAGTCCTGCGTGTTCTTCCAAAAAGGAAAGAATCTATGAAATTCGACCAAGAAATTTGAATTAATCTATGTTCTGAATAAAATGGTTTGCTCTTATACCAATTGTACGTCCAAGATTCAAGCAAATCAATCAAAATATGACAATTTAGAAACAATCTAGAAAGAGTATGTAGAGAGAGAAATATTCTATTTCATATATCTAACAAAGTGTCACATATTACACTCTTACTTACATTGACACTCTACACTTCTAAAGATATTTATATGGTCAAAGGACCATGTACAATTACAAGGTAAACAACATTGACTAACCAAGACTTTGATTATGTTTGACTTTATATTCTTTGACTTTTACACATTAAATCTTGGATACAATAATACACTAACAACCCCCCGGCTCCCGGGTCTCACCCTTCCCACCTGTGACCTCCTACCTACCCGGGCTCCCCGACTCCTGGGTCCCGCCCTGGTCCCCCGACTCCTGGGTCCCGCCCAGGTCCCCCGCCTTTCGGTGCCTCCCCCTTCCTAGGTCTCCCGACTCCCGGGATCATCCCCAGGTCCTACTAACCGGACTCCCCAGTATTTCACGCCCGGGACCCCGCCTCTCGGGGCTCCCTCCCGGGATCGCGCCACCCCAGCCTCCCCGGGCTTTCTCCCTTCTGGTACCCCGTCTACCGGGGTTTCGACCGAACCAAGAAAACCCCACTGGACGATCCCCATTTAATGGGTTTTGTGCGAAACGAAGGGAAAAACCCTTCTTGAACAGAATACTCACACTAAACCCTTTAAACCCAAGGCTAGAAGAATAATTTCTCCCAACCTCACTCCTACTAAGATTAATCGACTCTACTAAAATGCAAATAAGAAGATGATTACCCCTCTTTTGATTCTAAAACTTACCAAACATAAATCCAATCCTATCCAATCCTCAACATAAGAAATAGAGTTAGGATTACCTTCTTGAAAAATAGGAGTAGAGTCTCTCTTCTAATTTGGTCTTCTCTTGATTTCTTCCCACTTGAATGTCACACACGCATAGAACTTTCTCCTACTTCCTTAGCCTCTAAGACTGATAATGATTAGAAGGATAGAGGTATTAGGGTTTTAACCCCTTTTACCAACATTTACTGCTTAGCCCCTCGAACTTTGGGTTTTTCGACAAACTCCCTCAAACCACTTTATTGCTCTATTTAAAGTCTCGGCTGTTACATTTGAGGTCTATCTAGACTATATTACAAGAGCATCTCCAAAAGAACGTATAAAATTGATAAAATAAAGATATTGGAGTTTTTTTTGTTCCAACGAAATCTCCAAAACATTCCAAAAATGGAGGAAAAAAAGGAGAGGAGAGAAAAAAAAATTCCATATATGGAGAGAGAGAGAGAGAGAGAGAGAGAGTATCCAAAATTTATTTTGGATCAATGAAAAGATGTATTTGATAGTTTGTTGGATATTAAATGTATGAAATATTGTAATATAATAATAAAGAAAAGTTATATATAACATAAAGAAATGGTTGGAATAGAATATAGTTTTAATAAAAACGTCTACCATGATTGGGTTATCTAATAATAAATTGATTTTGATACATCAGTTTTTCACTAACTTTTTTAAACGAAATCTTATCTTCAAAAATTATCTCTGATCTGAAAACCTTTCTAAAGGCTTTTTAACAATTAACACATATCTTCGTATATTTAAGTTGTTTTACAAAAATCCTTCCTCTAAAAGATCAACCTAAGTCCATAAAACCAAAATAAATAAATTGTGTTAAATCACTAATGTATTATATTAGAGAAAAAACTAAAATATCGACTGTGTTTTTCGTAAAATATCTTTTGATGTTAACGCTTTTGAACATTTGATATCGTTGTTCACAAGAAGAGGTTTTTAGTTATGTATTTTCCTAAGAAAATTATTTATTTTTATTGTGGATATAGCTGGAAAACACATTTGCTCAAATGGTCGGGTAACTTCAACCCTATCTATATTTATACTATATTATAAATCACGGATAAAAAACTCTTAAATACAAATTATTAAGCATAAAGTACTATCATTTTATGCAAGATTTTAAAAATCTCTTAATTTACAAGTATCAAAGCACAATATACATATTACTACTGCCCACCAATTTGGTATGTGCAGGGTCTTCCTTTTATGCAGACATTTCCATGTATCACTATTAATTAATATATTATATTACTATAATTTTGTTTTTATTATATTATGAAATATGTAATTGGTTATTTTTTCTAGATGTCATTAAAATATATAAAATAATCATTTAATTGTAACAAAATAATTAATTTTTTATATAAAAAACATTATATTATTAAGCCTAAATTAAACAAATTTATAAAAAAAACGTTATCATTTTCTCAAAATCATCCAAAATCGTACTGTAAATCGACAAAAAAATAAAATGAAACATTAAAATCGTGATTTATCTCGCTGCATTGCGCGAGTACACTTCTAGTCTTTAAAGACTTATACATAGGAGACGTTCTAATACTAATAAATATACTAAAAACAATTTACCATATTTAGTTATTATTGTATTAGATGAATGATCGTGTGACAATAAGAGTTAAGGTGAGAAGTGTAAGAAGTAATTTAAATCCTTGACACTTTTAATCTCAAAAAAAACCCATGAATTACACTTTAGAAAGAAATTGATCTGATATATTTCATTAGTGTTGATCTTTAATTATAATTTATCCATCATTCTTACTCATCTCATCAAAACTTTCATTCTCATCGAGCCCAACCCTATTGTATAAATGCGTATAATTACACATGATTAAATTTCTATTTTCTTTAAATATAAAGATTTGATTTTTTAATATGGAATTGTAATAATTTTCCGTTCTTGGTTTACGATAAATTTCTACATCATATTGTATCGTTCTGGTAGACAACTAGTTTGTCTCGATTATGATTTATGAAGTATAATATTTATCTTTATGAAAATGTTTTCTTGTTTTAAAAGTTATCTACTTTTGTTTTTCTTTTTAATTAATTACATTATTTATTTTTTAGAAAATGAGAAACTAACGGGTTTCTCATACCCGATGGAGATTCTTTCCGTTGGAACCCGTCAGGGATTAGACAAGATAGAGGTGAGGATGGAGAGCATAAAGCGAGAACAAGGATTAGTGGTGCATTCTTGTCTTGTTTCCATCCGTACGTATACTAAAGAGAAAGAGAAGATTTAAATGCAAGGGTTTATATAAGTGATGTAATCTTTCATTTTTCAATTAGGGATTCGCTAAAGAGAAGTAGACTTGCTAACCAACAAGTTTTATGCCAACCTGCCTACCTACTTTGAAGAATTTGTCGGGCAACAACAACAGTTTATATGATGCAGTTTTGCAAAGTTTTGACATATTGAAATATCAATAAAGATTGAAAATGTGAATGTGTGGATTTTTGATGTGCTTATGGTATATAGTTGAAGTGTAGAATTTTACGTGAATTTTATTACAGTATACATTGCCAAATACCGTCGTTTTAATCTATAATCCTATTATTGAATGCATTACTACGGTCACTTTAATCTATAATCCTATCTTAACAAGATCGTATTCAACATTACCAAAGTGTTAGATGTGTAAAGTTAATTTGGATTCTAACTAGGAAAGATAAAATTAAATAAATTAGATTTCTCGTTTAATTGTAACTTTATTTACATTTTATTCACAATAAAAAAAATTAACGGGTAGCTAGGTCACATCTTAGTTCTCCTATTTTAATCAATTATTTTCCAAATTTAAGCTTCATTTCCCTTCTCTCGATCTCATCACCTAGATATGAAAATTGCATCCAAGAGTTATAATTATTGCTTTAATATCATATTTGACAACTCAACATCACACATTTGATCTATGATATGATGTGGGTGTGACTTGGATTGCTTGATGATTCAGAACCAGTCTTGTGTCACAAACTCAAACTGCATAATAATGAAAATATTGATTTAACATAAGAAAGATGAAGTATCTATTTATCCGTCTTTTTCAATGCCATTGACCTTAGTGTCGATGACATCAACTATAACACGCCAACCGCTCAACCAAACATCACTCTAATTGTTAAACACCTCACACAAAGTCAGAAACGTTTATACTTCATTATTAGACAATAGGACTGAAATTCCATCCAAAGGTAAGACTTAAAGACGATCTTAGTGCATTGTTGCTCCGGAGACCTTTGCAAGTACGACATCCGGAGGTGGTGAAGGGAGAAGAGTAAATGCTAATATTCCACTTATTGATGCAGCGATTGCTCCTACAACAAATGCCGGTAGGTTTCCTCCCCCGAATAATGCATCCCACGGTCCACTAAGTATCGAAACAACCATCTGTTATATGAAAAAGCAACTCTATGAGTATATGTAACCGACTTGACACTTAGCTTTGATATTATAATTTTAATATTGAAAGTTTAAATGATATTAATTATAAAAATAAATAGAGAAAAGTTCTAAAATTATGTGTTGAAAAATGTAATGATTGATATATGGCATATGATTATATTTAATAAATAACTAAATACTGATAAAATAAATTGAAATAACTTGTAAATCATAAAATTGAGAGTGAAGATTTGAACTACTTTACTAATATACAAGGAAAATACAGAAAATGGCCTAAAATTTATTGTCTCAAAATTCACTGTCCCTTTTCTGTCTCTCGATTAAGTGAAGACACATCATCGTTTTATTTAGTATAACTTTTTAATTCATGTTTATCTTATTTTTAATGATATGTATTCATCTTATTGGTGGGCAAAAGAGGAACAGAAATTTTAGGTTAGTAGATCTTCCTATAAAGCAGTTTATGTACCTGTACATATGCATATGCACGTGATAACACGACGTACTTTATAGCTTCTTTATGTGTGTTCCTTGTTTGGCACACATATTTGTTGGAAGGAGACGTAGGTGCCGTTTGTTTTTTAAGAGGTCTAAAGTCTGAAGTCTTATTTAGTTATAATCAATAAGAGGTGAGGTGTAAAAAAGTCTGAACGATTTAGACTTAAGAGTCATTAAAAGGTTTAAAAAAAAAACCGTAGCCTTGCGGAAATTAGTCATAAATTGGGTGTGTTGTGTGTTTATTTTGTTGTTTTTATTGAAAGTGTATCATGTAAAACCACATGTGATTTTGCACTGTTTTTACTGCAAGTGTATAATGTAAAATCACATGTGATTTGCACATTATGTTTTTTAATTAAATAAGTATCATTCAACTTTATTGTAAGGTCAAGTTATTTTGTTAACCTCTTAATTGGTATTAACTTTGTGAACCATTATTGACTAATAGGATTTGATCTTTAAGATTGGTTGGTTTAACATATTAATTAATTGTCCACAGATATATTTGGTATTTCATAAAATTGGTTTTTTTGGTAGACTTTTTAAAATGGAGTTACAAAATTGAACATTAATTTGGAGTTAGAAAATTGATTTAGCTATTCTTAATTTGTATAAAAAATACCAAGTGTTTTGAGTTTGCTTTCGTTCATCAAATTTCGTTGCAAGAAAATGGATTTTCGACGTGATCAAAACGTCATTCAACCCGATTTGTTCCACTATTCTACTAATTCCGCAAGATTGAACGTTCTCGTTCAACTATTCTCTATATGTTCTTATTAGTTCATTCTCAATTACCAACCATGAACAACTATGAACCCAAAAATGTGTCATAAACATATATGAAATAACATTATTGGAGTGAGATGAAGACATATGAACAATAATTAAAAGAGGTTAAACTTGATTGTTGTTGGATGGTTTAATCAGTTCACACATCGACTATGCAAAAATTGGGGTTTTAAGAAATTGGGTCAATATTGTTCAATTTACCAAACATAAACAATTATAAAACCACTAATGTGCACTTTCACATGAAAGGGTTCATCAGTTGAATGTTCGAAACATGAACTATGAAACCAATCATGTGTCGTGCACATATACGAAGAATCATTATTAGTCTGATATGAATACATATGAACAATAATGAAAGAGATACATTATCTTTGTATTTAATGCGGGGGTTACAAATTGTAAAAAGAAATGAGTTTTCCCTAAATACCCCCAAATACACATGTTCATTATATTAATTACTCAATTTACTATTTTATAATTAATTTTTTAGTTCCAATTAATCTCCACCGTTAATGTTAAGATCAATGGTTGTTATTTGGGTTAATAAGGTTAGTACAATAAATGAGGTTAACAAAATAACCCAACCCTTTGGATGTATGTTTTATCGTTATACAAGAAGCATAGAAATTAATTACATTAATTGTAATATAGAAAACAATAAATACGACATTTAACCATTTTGACCTTAAAAAAACAGAACGTTTTTCTGACTTGAAAATTTTATCATGTTTAAAAAATAACATAAAATAATAATGGCTATTCTTTTTCTTTTAAGAAAAAAAATTGAGCTAAAAAATATTAAAAACAAAAATATATATTGAAAATGTATTTTTGTTTTTTTTAACACAGGTATATGACAATTATTCATATTATCATTAAATCATCGGGTTTTTTTTATTCTAAAATATCTAATTAGAAATTGTGTGATCATACCTGAGGCAGGACAATTGCAAGATTAAGAACACCTAATGATAAACCTGTAACGATAAATATTACATATTAGATCAATGTAAAATTTAGTAAATTATATTTTATGATAGAAATGTTGATGAGTATCAATTCCATATATAAAACCATGACTAAATAAATTAGACGAATTTACCTTGTCCTACATTTGAATTGTTAGAAAAAATTGACGCTAGAGCACAAGGGATGGCGAATGTCACCTGAATCATATGATATAATAGAAATGTTACGAATTACCTTTCAAACATACATTTATACAACCCCTCTCTCTCTCTATATATATATATTTTTTCTATGAATCACTGGAAAAAAAAAACCTGAAAAAGAATAATCAAATATGCATGTGTGAACCGATATTACAGATTATTTATATGAATTCATATATGTATTTTCAAATAGATTTCTACAGTCATCCACATATTAACTTTTTTTCTTATTTTTTTACGATATTTATTATTCTTATTTGAACCTTTTAATGTATATATATATATATATATATATATATGTGTGTGTGAGAGAGAGAATCAAAACCAAAAATAATTAAATTAAACATTTTCAAAAACAAATTTCAAAGGTATTAATAAATATTTAAGATGTGAAATATGTAATTTGTTTCATATATGGTAGACAAAGTTGTTTCATATATGAAGGACAAAACTTATCCATACCTTTCATTTTATTTTATTTTATTTTTTTTTTTTTTTTGAATTTGAAAAAGGGGTCATACATTTGAAAATGTTATTTGTCGTTTTCATCATTTAAAACGTAATTTAAGTCGTGAGAGAAAAAAAGGCATTTAACTCACCGAGAGAGGGATACCAAGGACAGCAAAGACAGCCAAAGCTCCGCCCTTGACACCAGCAGAAGGTGGCAGAGGAGTTGTGGTGCCGTTGACCGTCGTGAATTCTCTTGAAGACTCCGCCACCTTGGTAACCAAAACCGTCATGGCCAAACACACAGCAAGAAGCAGGTTGACGCCACCCCACAAACGCTTCACACCACCACAAATACGCGCCAAGTGCTCAATGCTCAGCGACGCGACGCCGGAGACGACGGAGTTCAGCATCAAACCCAGAGCTCCGGCACGGACGCCACGGTTGTACATGGCGCCTTCACCCAACTTACCACCGTACACCTCCCTTCCCATCCAATCTGTATCGAACATTAGAAATGGAAACCAAGCGATCCAGTTAAGACAGGTGACCAGAAGCAAGATCCACATCGGCCTCGACAGCTCCTTCAGTGCTCCGATCATTTCGCTGAAGAAAACCATCCTCTTGGCCGCCGCCGGTGATTTCTCTCCTTCCGGTTGGAATTGGAAAACCTCCTTCACCGTCGTGAGGGCCACAATGGTTATCGCCATCAGGAGTGCGATGGATATGAAAAAACATGTCTTCAAATTGGCACAGTAGATGTCGCAAGCGTGTGTTTTTGTAAAGGGGAGAATTCTGTAAAGGTGAGTGTAGGATCCAGCGGCGTACCCGAGAACGTTGCCGACGGCCATGAAGAAAGCAAAAAGAGAGTTTCCGGTTCGGATCCTGGTGGAGTTGGACCCGGATAAGTCGGCAAGCAATGCACGGCAAGGTCCTTGAAGCATGTTATTGGCTACATCCAGAATCCAAAACCCGACAACGAAGACGGAGATAGCACGAGGTTTTGCGGTCTTGGCCCCGGATTTATCCCCCGACGCCACGCCAATGTCAGCGGCGTAACCAATCAGGACGATGGCGATGGCAACCAGAATGGCTCCTCCGGCGATGAAAGGTCGGCGACGGCCAAAACGAGAGGTACAGCCATCGCTATAGTAGCCGACGACGGGCTGCACGATCATGCCGGAGATTGGACCGCAGAGCCAGATGAAGGATGACCAGGTGTGGGGTATTCCCAGAAGCTGGACGTATGGTGTGAGTAGGGAGAGTTGTAGAGCCCACCCAAACTGCACACCTGCTGCAATGGCAGCCACCATTATTATCTGCCATATTGGTCTCGGTGGCGGCTCCGGTGACTCACTCTGCAACTGCAACTGCAACGCTGGCGGAGGAGGCAGTTTATCGGTTTTCATACTCACATTACCAACTTCCATTATAGTTTCTTGATCGAAATTAATAGAATTCCCCCTCTTGTACCAGACCCGCTACTTATGGATATAGCAGCACTAATTGCATTCACAAAGGAAAGAAGGATTCTTTGACCCTATTAATTAGATATGATGCTATATATGAAGAGGTGGGTGTTTATATAGATTTTGGATTCTTGCCAATTAATTAAGAGTTGGATGGGTTGGTTGGTTGGTTGTCTACGATTTTATCCAAACTTTGTTTTACAGTTTAAAATTAAATCCTTTTAAGATAATATACATACACATATGACTCAATGACACATATTTTACCTTATTAGTTGGAACATAAATTAAAGTAAAAAGTAACACGAAAAATGTTTTGAAACATCTAAACGTTTTATAATATTAATGTAACAAATATTAATATATATATCTATATATATATATAGATATAGGGAGGGATCAATTGGAAACCAGTATTACATTGGAACCAATCATTTAATTTCTTTTTTTAATTTTATTTTTAATTGATAAGGTTATTTTAGTCTTTTACATAATTTCATAATATATATGATAATTGTTATTATTATTATTATATTAATAATTATTTATTTTTAATTTATTTTATATTTGGTAATGTTAGTCATTTATTAACGTAAAAATGAGATATTTAATTTAGGAAAACAAATTTTAATCATACGATCTTTTATTTTTGATTCTGATGAATCATTGATTGATTAAAATATTAATATAAAAAATAAATATTTAATTTTTCAAGTATTCATATGAAATTACCTCCAGGCACAAAATATTAATATAGTGAAACATAATGGATTTGATATAATGAAACAAAATATTAATATAGTGAAACCTAATGAAACATAAAATGTTAATATAGTGAAACCTGATGAAACAGATTTGATATAGTGAAACATAATGGAAAGGTAATAAAACAAAGTATTAATATAGTGAAATCCGATATAGTGAAACAAAATATTAATATAGTGAAACCTGATGAAACAGATTTGATATAGTGAAACATATTTGATATAGTGAAACATAATGAAAAGGTAATGAAACAATAATGGTAATGAAACTTAATTGGGTTTTTACATACTACATATTGATGAACAGGTAATAAAAAGGTAGTCTTGATATATTGTTATTATCTTTTATTAATAAATTAATTAATTTATTTATTACCATATTTCATCTTTGTTGCCATATTTGAAATATAAAAGAAAAAGACACATTTACCCTTTTAACATATTATTATTATCTTTTATTAATAAATTAATTTATTACCACATATAATTCAAATGAATCTTAACCATTGATTAAAAAGATCAATGGTTAAAATTTGGTTTCCAATTGAAACCACCCCTATATATATATTCAATACCAAAGTTTTATGTATCGAATTTGCCTAATAAGATAAGGTGCATTAAATTATCATTTTATTTACCTTTTATTTAATAACTAGAATGCAGCGAGATACATCACGATTTTAATGTTTCATTTTATTTTTTTGTCGATTTACAGTACGATTTTGGATGGTTTTGAGAAAGTGATAATGTTTTTTTATAAATTTGTTTAATTTAGGCTTAACAATATAATTTTTTTATATAAAAAAATTAAGTATTTTGTTAGAGTTCAATGATTATCTTATATATTTTAATGACATCTAGAAAAAATAACCAATTACATATTTAATAATATAATTAAAACAAAATTATAGTAATATAATATATTAACTAGTGTTGGGCCCGTGCATTGCACGGAATGATAAATTTTTTGTTGGAATATTGAACCGAGTTAAAATGAAACGTAATTTCTCTGTTAACAGTTAATTAAATACAATGTGAAAAACGAATGTATTTTCATAAGTGGTTAACTTGCATATATTCTTAATCGTTTGTTGTTATGAGTTTGTGCAATAATATTGGTAATAGTTTTGTATTATATTATTTAAAACTCAAACGACATGTCTCACAACATATCACTATTATTGAAATAATTATAAATATGAACATACGTTTTTACAGATTTTGCAATTTTTCTGAAACCTCCTCGACAACACTTGACAATCACTTTGAACGTATAAATTTGTAGATTAATTAACAACATTCAACCCATATCAAATATGACAAAGAAAATAAATGATTTCTATCTTTTGTAACCGACAACTCAACTGGTATAGTTCAACTTTACTCAGTATCACTTGAAAATTTATCTGACAATTGACTTCAAGACCTTATATTATTAGTCGATAAAAATAAAGATATGTATATATATCTTATTCCCTACTTCGAAAAATATGATTGTGGGTTTTGAAAAATATAAACAAATCATCAGTAAATAAAATAAAATATAAAAAAATAGTTTTTCAAATAAACAAAAATATAGTGGAATACCTTTTGTTCAGTTGCAGGTTCCGCCATTGACACCCGACCGTTCGTCTTCTTCTTGTACTCGGATGATACATAGAGAAGCTATATATATTTATAGTGAATGTAGAAAATATTTTAAAATCTTTTATTTTCATTTTCGATTTTACATTTAAATGTAAATATATTAAAAATATGGGAGAATATTTTTGTTCGTCTTCTTTTAATGCTCGTGAAAAAAAAATACGTGTAAATTTTATATTAGCAAAAAAAATACGTGTAGATTTTATATTATGCTAATATAAAATACATGTAGATTTTATAAAATAAAATAGATTTGATATTAGCAAAAAAAATACGGAAAAAAAAGAGTTTATATTACATCGCATTATGTAAAAAGATTTTATAAAATAAAATATGGAAAAATATTTTATAAAATAAAATATGGAAAAATCATTATGAGATGTAATATAAAAAAATACGGAAGAAAAAAGATTTTATATTACATCTCATTAATATAGATTTAAATGTAAAATCTACATTTAAAATAGATTATGCTAATATAAAATCTATTTTATAAAATTCTCCACCAAAAAAAAACAAATATTTATATTAATAAATGAGTATCCATTCCACAAATAGATGATTATGTGAGATACTGTGCTTGGAAAGGTTGTACCAAAGTATTAAGAAATTGTAAATTAAGTAATTGACTTTAATTAGTTGTACCTTGTGCTGAAAATGTTGTAATTAAGAGTTTTTTATGTCGTTTTTATAATATAGTATAGATTAATAGTGATACATGGAAATGTCTGTATAAAAGGAAGGTCCTGTACATACCAAATTGGTGGGTGTTAGAAGTTTGCAGTAGTAATATGTATCTTGTGCTTTGATACTTGTAAATTAAGAGATTTTTAAAATCTTGCATAAAATGATGGTACTTTGTGCCTAATAATTTGTATTTAAGAGTTTTTTATCCGTGCTTTGTAATATATATATTTAATAATAAATATAAGAGTGAATTATGCTTTTAGTCCTTTTAGTTACCACTTATTGTCAAGTCTAAATCTTATTTTAAACTAATTATAATCATTTATCTTATCGGGTAACATTTTCGACTATTAAAATGGAATACGGTAAACGCTTATCAGATATAAATCTTCTCTCTTACAGAATAAGATTATCGGTTTTTGGCCATCCTCACTGATAAGGTATTTATATGTTTTAAAAAAACATATATATATATATATATATATATATATATATATATATATGTATGTATGTATTTAGGCATCGTTTGACAAAATAAGTTAGCTTATTTTTTGAATACATGTTTGGATAAGATGAACATATGCAAACTTTTTATTAGTTTTTGTGACTTCTTTTCAATTATATCTTTATTAATATTACTTATCATTTATTAACTATTAATTACAAATAAAATGTAATTATTAAAAATTAATTAGTATTAATGTTGACTAGTATTAATTGAAAATTATTAGTTAACTTTTAGTTATACATTGATTTGAATTTTAATTATTTAGAATGATTGTTAATAATATCAATTATTTTTATAATATTATTTTTCAAATATTAGTCAATATATTTTAGTTATCAATTACTATAATTATTTTAATTACTATTTAATTATTTATTTCTATTCATCTATGTAATGGTTATTTAAAACCATAAGTTAACGAAAATTTATTCTAAAATTTATTTTAACAAATTCAAATTTATAGTATATATAATACTAAATATTAAATTCTTTTATTAACATATTATTTTCAATTTTTTTCTTTACTATCTTGTTTGTATTAACTAACAAATTATATTACTATAACTTTGTTTTAATTATATTATGAGATATTGTAATTGATTATTTTTTCAAGATGTTCTTTTTGTTCATTTTACATGTTTATCAGCTAGTTTTTTTTGTCAAATATGACTTATCCATCATCTAGCTTATCAGCTACCAAGCTAACTTATCAGTTATTAGCAAGCTTTACAACTATAAACCAGCTTATCAATCATCGGATAGCTTATCAGCTAGTTTGCCAAATATAACCTTAACACGAAAGATCGTGTGAGAAGTTGAGGTTAACGTTAGAAGCATGAGAAGTGATTTAAACTGTTGATCACTTTTAATCAAACTCTCCTATGAATTGCGGCTTATAAAAGAATTGATCTGGTGCATCTCAGTGCATCTTATCTCGATGCATCTCATCTTAATGTGGATCCATTTCTCATCCAATATTGATAACCACTTCTGACGTTTCTCATGTTAACCTCAACTTCTCACCAAAACCAATCCATGTATTTAATACATATAAATGGATATGTATTTAATACATATCCATATATATATATGGATATGTATTTATATGCTTTAAAAAATTATATATGATTTTTTAATAGATTAAAGTAGATGGTAACATATTAATTTCCCTATATACCTGAGTCATTAACCTACTAACCAATTAAGAACGCCATTAATGCAAAAAAAAAAAGTTATCCTTTCCGTTTTAAAATAAATGTCTATAATAAAAATGTCAAAGAGTTCTTAGGGTTGTATAATATTACACTTTTTAATTAAAAAAAAAAGACAATTTTACTCTTAAATATAGAGAGAAAAAGAAAAAATTTATTCATCTCATAATTAAGAATAAAATTTGAAAACAAACATTTATTTTTTAAAGTGGACATTTATTTTTGAAATTAGACATTTATTTTGAGGCAAACTAAGATAGTAATGTTGACGTTTATTTTAGAAAGAATGAAATACTCCTTCTATCTCAAATTAAGTGTCTACATTTTTATTCTAATTGTCCCAAGGTAACCAGTCATTTCAAAACTAATTTTCATTTTCTCATTCAACTCTTTTATCATGAGATTGAGAAAGTTATTCTCTCAATTATCAAAGATAAAACTCTAATTTAGTTATTTAAAAAAGAGTAAACTACAAATTTGGTCCCTGTGGTTTACCAAAAAATACGAAAGTGGTCCCTGAACTTCAATAAGTGCAGATTTCATCCCTGAGGTTCCGATTTTGCTATGAAAGTGGTCCCTCTGTCGTTAGCTCCATTAAATCGTCCGTTAAGTCAAGGGTAAATTCGTCTTTTTACACGTTTTTAGGGTATTATCGTCATTTTGCCTTATTTTATTTATTTTACCATTTATTAGATGGCGGCGGATGATGGTGGCCATGGGGAGAGATAAGTTGCGGCGAGGCGCATGGGAGCGGAGGTGAGCAAGCGTGGTTTGGTGGTGGGTAAAGAGTGGTGGTAACCGACATCGTGTGTTTATTTCTTCTTAAAGAGCGTCGTCGGGAAAGTTGGACGAGAGGGCGGTGAATGTTAAAATGCGCAGGTGTATATTTACTACACACACGTAGCACATCTGTGGATATGGTGATGGATAGATCATAGATGCCCTAAGTTCGTGGGCACCCGATCCAAAAAGGAGAAACACCATCTCCGATATATACATATATATATATATATATATATATATATATATATATATATATATATTAGTATATATTTTAGAGTTATACAAAACAGGTCCTAAAATTTAATGTATTTTTTAAAAACATGGAAAAACAAAAAAATAATTCAAAAAGAGGGATAAAACATGGTTCGACAAAAATGCCCCTGGTTCTAACGGTGTTGTTAAAAGGAGTTAGTGGTCAGATCCCTTTTTCAGAGTGAAATTCAAACTATGAGGACCAAAACTTGAATTATGAAACCACCGATCCCGCTTTCAAAGAAATCAATAAACCTCAAGAACCAAAACTGAAGTTTACTCTAAAAAGAACATGTATTACATCATGTGCGAAATAAAACTATTTGCTTTTTACAAACGGCAAATAACAAATTTGTAACAACCCACAAGAATAAACACACAGAAACCACTATAATCAAATGATTCAACGCCAGAACGGCTCCAAAGTAACAAGTCATTCGCACGAGTTACAAAAATAACAAGGTTTGCGGAAATAAACAGTTCACGGCCTGAGAAATTCAAGGATAACAAGCTAGGAATATCTAGTTTTAATCTATCGAAATTATAAATCTTCTCTTAGCACAAGCTTCCCACTCACATTCTGCCCTCGTCCCTACTCAATCCCTCATTTACCTGCTTATCTGAAAAGGTTTTAGTTTTGAAGAGCGAGGGTTAGACCATAAGGTCTAGTGAGGTCCCTCAAGTACCACGACGCATTTTAACCATCAACAAAGAAAGAGTTTATAAACATTTATAAACAGTCACACTTGCAGTGGAATAGATAAACTCATGTCACACGCTGTTGGCCCACGTAAAGGTCACGCACACATTTGTGACGACGTGTCAGGGCACACACCCGCCCTATATTCAATTATATGAAATGAATTCATATAGTCAGTATGGGACCCCCCCCCCCATATATGCCAGTTAAGCCATGGTATAACCCCATCCCCTTAAAGCCACTTTTAAATAAACAACACACATTTTATATATGAAAGAAAACAACGTAAAGACATGTTATATCATAATAAAAGCGTACATCGATGTTCACACATTAACAATTTAGAGTAGGAAAAACTCACCTGGCGTCCATGCTAGCATCGCTTCTTTACTGACTAGTTTCCCAAAATCGCCACCTAAAATTTAACCCATACACGAGAGTGATAAGTCACTCGAAAAAAATCCCTCACCTAACTACTCTCTCAACAACTCAAACCCTCCTAAGAGACACGGCAGGCACGACTCACAGCGGCTAACGAACTACTCTCTCAACAACTCATAACCCAAGACCCTCCAAGTTTCCCATCTCCATCACACACCCACTAACTTTTCTTATTTACAGATTGATCACGGACATTACAACACCCCCCTCTCAAAAGAATTTCGTCCCCAAAATTTTGTTATCAAACAATTGTGGGTACTAAGACTTCATGAATTCCTCTACTTTCCAGGTTGCTTCCTGAACCTTATGGCAACACCACTGGACCTTCACAAGAGCAGTCTCTTTGGTTCTCAACTTTCAGATTTTGTGATCCACAATCTCTATCGGTTTCTCGATGTAACTCAACTTTTCGTCCACTCATATATCCTCTAAAGGTACCGTCATATCTGCTTCAGCCAAGCATTTCCACAAATTCGACACATGAAAAGTTGAATTAATTCCACGAAGCTCTTCTAGCAACTCCAACTTATACACCACCTCACCCACATGCTCGGTTATGGCAAACAATCCTACGTATCTCAGCCTTAACTTCCTATTCTTTCCAAAGCGGACAATGCCCTTCCAAGGTGAGACCTTGAGCATCACTTTATCTCCCACTTGGAACTCAATCGGTTTCCTTCTTTTGTTCGTGTACATCTTTTGGCGGTCTTGAGCTGCCTTTAGGTTCTCACGAATCTGATTGATTTTATCAGTGGTTACTCACTTACTTGTACTATCTCCGGTCCCGCCAACTGCTTCTCTCCCACTTCATTCCAACACACAAGCGTTTTACATTTTCGCCCATATAATGCTTCATAGGGTGCCGCTTGAATGCTAGCATGATAACTATTGTTGTACGAAAATTCTATCAACGGTAAGTGGCCTTCCCAAGAGCCTTTAAAATCGATATCGCACGCCCGGAGCATGTCTTCTAACGTCTGAATGCTTCTCTCACTTTGCCCATCCGTTTGAGGATGGTAAGCGGTACTCAACTTAAGTTGTGTACCCAATTCTCTTTGAAGACTCCTCCAAAACGACGATGTAAAACGGCTATCACGATTGAAGACTATGGATAACGGCATGCCATGTTGGGTCACTATCTCGTCGACATACAATCTTGCTAACTTTTCTAACGGGTAAATCTCTTTGATAGGCAAAAAGTGAGCCGACTTGGTGAGTCGATCCACTATTATCCAAATGGCGTCATACCCCTTTTGGAGTTCTTGGTAACTTCGTGACGAAGTCCATTGTTATGTTGTCCCACTTCCACACCGGTATCTCTAGAGGTTGCAGCTCCTCGTAGGGACTCTAATACTCCGCCTTGACTTTCAAACAGGTCAAGCACCTCTCCACAAAATGTGCGATATCTTTCTTCATCCCTAGACACAAATAGAACTGTCGCAGGTCTCGGTACATCTTATTGGTTCCCGGATGTACTTAATATTGCGACTTATGCGCTTCTTCTAGGATACTTTTCCGCAAGTCTCCCGCCTTAGGAACCCACACTTAGTTCCCTACACATTTCAATCCACTACTATTAATTCCCAATGATGATAAATAACCGCCTATTCTCTCGCTTTTAAAATCCTTTCCTTTTAAAACTTCCTCTTGGAGCTTCTTAATTTCCTCTAAAAGGTTGGAAGTTGCTTCAATTCGAAAGGCAATTACCTTTTTTGACTCTCCTCTCTCCTTTCGACTTAAAGCATGTAAGTGCATAAATATATTGGATACAAGATCATGGTGATTGAAGATGAAAGTCAAATCAAGAACTCAAGTCAAAGCCTCTCATGCTAAAAGTCAAAGTCTTTGTAATAAAGTCAAAGTCAAAGTTTACGTGTTGTAAGTGTTAGTGTGTTGTAAGAATAGTAGGTATAAATAACTTTTTGTTAGTTGAATCATTAGGTTAATAGAAGGATTCGCATATACTGTTACGGAGTAGAGAGAGAAAGTTCAGAGAGTTCATCCTGTACGAATTTCATATTGATTGAAAGTAAAAATTGTTTTGCTTAATTGTGCTGTCATCTTGATTGATAATTGTAATAAGAACACATTGTGGGACACACAATTGGTATCAGAGCTAAATTCGAAAATCTGACAGAAAATGAGTTCATAAAACCGAGTTCTCGAGTTTTTGAGCGATTTGTGATTTCAAAAGTGTTTTTGAGTAAATCTTTGGTAGAAAAGTGATCGATTTATGTTCTAAAATGATTTGGTGTGATTGAATTTTATTGATAAACTGTTTTAGATCACTAATTTTTCGATTTTGGTGAGTTTTGGTTTGAACGAGTCGAAGTCACTGTTTGATCATGGAAGTTGGTGATTAAGTGTATTTTTTGTGAAATTGATTGATTTGGATTGTTTCTAATACTAATCTAATTGTTTTTGTGAGTTTACAACTTCCAATTCTAGGACTTGGTTGGATTTTTGGACTATATTTTGAGTTTTAGGACCGTAACACGAAGATCTCGCAAGATCTTGAGATTTCGTATGAAGAACTCGCAAATTGAATATAATTCACATATGTTTTGAAATTTTGTTTTAAGTGCAGAATTCGCATATTCTCTTGTACGAAAAGTTAGAATTCGCAGATGTCCCTGATACGAAAAGTTTGAACTGAAAAATCTCTAAGGACAGAATTCGTACATGCCTTCATGGGAAAATTGAAGAACTCGCATATAGAAGGATACGAATTGTGAAGAATTCGCATATGTACTTTGTACGAATTCTTGAGCATTTCGCATAATTTCGCATAATTCATCGAAAATTTTTCTAAGTACATATTTCGTATCGATGCGAAAAGTTTTTGAGTTTGAAAATTTTTCTAAGTGAAGATTTCGCATATCCCTGTGATACAAAATGCTCATACGAAAAGCTTGATTCTTAATTTTTTCAAAGGAAAGAATTCGCTTAAGAGAATTATACGATTTGTGAAGAATTCGCAGATATCTATATTTGAATTCTTGGATTTCGCATACAGGTTCGTGCGAATTGTGTTGGTTTTGATTAACACTTGTATGCGAATTGTGGATATTATACGAATTCTGATTTCTCTTGTACGAATTCCTTATGTTATGCGAATTCTAATGTGTATGTTCATGCGAATTGCTCTCCAAATCTTCATTGTATATGAATTCTGTACTTAGAATTTTTTGGGAAATCTGTTTTCTGGAAATTTTTAAGTCCTGCTTCTGTTGATTTTATTTGTCGAATTAACGATCATTTCAAGTTCTTATTGTACAGTGTTTTTGTCAGGATGACTTCCAAGGATGCACTTGTTATTGGCACAGATGTCAAACCACTGGTTTTTTTCAAAGGAGAATATGAACAGTGGAAAGACAGGTTTTTGGATTTTATAGACAGACATGCCAATGGAGAGAACATATTATGATGTCCATCAAGGAAGGTCTGATGATTCCTATTACCATGGAAATTCCAGATGATGAATCCTCTGATAGTGAAGATGGTAATGTGGACAGATAATAAAAGACAAAGACTGTTCCTAAGGATATTTCTCAGTACACTGAAGAGCAGGAAAACAGATACAAAGCTGACAAGCAAGCTAGATCTCTACTTCTGCAAAGCATACCAAATGAGATCTACATCAAAATAGACAGCTACAAGGCAACTGCTAAGAAGATGTGGGATCAATTACAAAAGATGATGATGGGATCCAAAGTTGGCAATCAGATGAAAGTGGCCAACTGCATAAACAACTATGAGGAATTTAAAGCCAAAGAGAATGAAAGCCTGAAAGAGACTTATGAGAGATTTGTCTTGTTGTTAAATGAACTGGCGAAGAACAAAGTGAAGAAGAAGCAGATTGAAAACAACGCCAAGTTCTTAAGCATTCTTCAGCTAGAATGGAAGAAACATACACGGAGGATGAAGCAGATGAAGGATCTTAGTGAAATTCATCTACATGAAGTGTATGAAACACTGAGACAGAATGAGGAGGAAGTTGAAGAGAAAAGATGAGAAAAGAAAAAGTTTGAGAAAGTTGCGGATCCTATTGCCTTGGTAGTTGCGAAGAAAGAGAAAGAGAAGAAGGATAAGAAGAAGAAAAAGAAAGTTATTATTTCAAGTTCTGTTGATTCTGATGATGTTGATTATGACTCTGATGATGGGGAAAACTTAAAGAAAGCTATGCTACTGCTGACCTGAGCGTTTTAGAAAAATTTCTACAAGAAGCCGGGATCCAATAGCCAGAGGTACTCGTCTGGGTCAAGGAATTATGATCATAAAGAAAGAATTGAAGGAAGAAGGTATGATGAGAAGAGATCTGAAGGGAAGAAGCCAGAGGAGAAAAGAAGATATTTGAATGATTATAGTGAGAAGAAGTCTGAAGAGCCAGTCAAATGCTACAATTGCGGCAAGATTGGTCAGTATGCCAAGGATTGTCGGAAGCCAACAGTGAGGAATTCAGATTACTACAAGAATAAGATGCTTCTGGCAAAGCAAAAAGAAGCTGGAAAGGCATTGATGGCTGAGGACGAGTATTGGCTAGATCACTCAGATGATGAAGAAAAGGATGACACTGCTCACATGTGCCTTATGGGAAAGGAAGTGAAATATGACGAATCAAATGAAGAAATTTCTGATGAGGTACCAAATATTTTCTGAATCTGATTTCTTAAAGAAAATGGAAGCCATGATGATTGAACTTCAAAACTTACAAGCTAAACTTAAAAAGGAGAAAAGTAGAGTTGCTAAGAAGCGTCAAACAATTGTTTATCTTAACAAGGAAATTGTTGGGAACAAAAACTTGCTTGATTCTTTACACAAATCTACTGCTGTTTTTGAAAAACAAAAAGCTTGTCTTGAAACTCAAATTTCTGAAACTGTTTCAAAATTAAATTCATTTGAATGTGAGAAACAAGAGTTTGTACTAAAAGTTCACAAATTACAGGTTGATAATAAAAATTTGCAGAAAAAGGTAAATGGTTTGGAAGCAAAACTTTACACTCGTGGTCAAACAAATCAAACCATTTTACTATAAACACCAAAGGAAGAAGTTGATCTTAAGGATAAGTGGGGTCTCGGTTACAATAACCCACATTATCTGAAGAAAGCTATTAGAAAGCAGCCAGCGTTATACAATTTTGATTTTCTACAAGTGGCTGACAAACATCCTCATTTAAAACCCAAATTTGTTACTAAATCTTCTGATGAGGTTGAGGCAAAGGAAGACATGAACAGAAAGAACACAACTAAAATGCAACTACCATTCTGCTATAAAAACTTGAATGATAGTTATCTTTCTGACCAGCCAAAGTTTTTTTCTAATGATTATTTTGAGAGCTACTCTACTAAGGAGTTGTAGGCAAAACCTGTTAAAGCTAAAATTTACGTTCCTCCACTCGTTTTAGAAAGCAAAATTACTGAGCTTGAAAACATTTTATCTGATGAAAGAATTTTGGTTGATCTTGAAAAGATTATGTTTTCTAAAGTTATGAAGAACACTGTTTTTAAATCTAAAATTTCTTTTCAAAAGATGTGTTCAAATTCTTCCAAAGCACCTCAAGTTTCTGATGATGATGTTGATGACTTATTTGCGGATGCAAATGATTTTTTAAATTCTGATGGTTGTGTTGATGAAAGTGTTGAGATGTTTGATTTCACTGCAAAACTTCCAGATCATTCTGATTTTATTATCAATTCTGATGATTTACCTAGTGTGTTTGAGAAAGGTGAATCATCAACTAAGGTTGATGAATCAGTTCCTGTGAATACCTATTCTTCTAAAGGTAAAAATCAAAAGAAAAGGCGTTCACAGAAACGGACTAACACAGGTAAGCAAAAGAAAATACAAACTCAGAAATCTCATATTCCTAACAAATTTATTTCAGAATTGAGCAAGAAAAAGTCTGAAGTGAGATTTGAATGGCGACCTAAGAAGAAGATTGAAGAGCCTACAAAATCATTCCCTGATTCTGACTGTAATAGGATTTCTGTTAGTGATACCGATTTAGTTGGTAATATTGCTTCTTCTAAAACAAATATTGTAACTTCTTACAAGACTTACTCAATAAAGCAATTGTTCCATTTATCTCCGTTTACTACTCAGTTGTCTACACGTGGTCGAAATGATTTTGTGACTTGACAATATTTTGATTATTGGTTTAGTACATATCATGTATATAATTCATATGTCTCAAAAGTTTTTCAAAAGATCAAAGGGTCCAAATTCAAATGGATGCCAAAATCATGTGCTAACACGATAGGACCCATCTATAAATAGGTACCTAAACCTATTGTTTCCTAATTTCTCATGTGCAGACCCGTCATATGTGGTACTTGGATTCTGGTTGCTCCAAGAATATGACTGGGCAGAAAGATATCTTATCTAATTATGCAGAGAAATTCTGCGGAAACGTTCGATTTGGAAATGACCAGTTTTCACCAATTTCGGGCTATGGAGATGTTGTCCAAGAAAATGTCACAATCAAGAATGTGAGCTATGTTGAAGGCCTAGGACACAATCTGTTTAGCATTGGTCAGTTTTGCGACAAGGACTTAGAGGTGAATTTCAAGGCCAAGAGGTGTTGTGTTAGAACTGAAGACAGAAAAGAACTCTTGGTCGGGACGAGAAAGTCAAACCTCTACACGATTAATTTGTCTAAAGTCAAAATTGATAATGTTGTGTGTCTACTCACTAAAGCCTCTATGAAACAAAGTTGGTTATGGCATAGACGGCTATCTCACCTCAACTTTTGGTACATCAATAAAATGGTGTCTGGTAACTTGGTGAAAAGACTTCTAGAGCTAAAATATGAAAAAGAACATCTGTGTGCTGCGTGTGAGAAGGGTAAGATGAAGAGAGCTTCTCATAAGCCTAAGCCTAAACCAAGTACAAGTTCTTCATTGGAATTGTTGCATATGGATCTCTGTGGTCCAATACGAACTCAAAGCATCAACGACAAGAAATATGTTTTAGTAATAGTGGACGATTATCCAAGATACAATTGGGTCAAATTTCTAAGATCGAAATATGAGACTCCCGATGTCATCGTCTCATTTCTAAAGACTACTCAAGTGAATCTGCAGAAGACAGTAAAGCTTCTTAGAACTGATAATGACACAAAATTCAAGAACAAAATTGTTGACGATTATCTCGAATCGGTCGGGATAACACATCAATTTTCTTCTGCCAGAACACCGGAACAGAATGGAGTTGTAGAAAGGCGAAACAGAACCCTAGTGGAGGTTGCTCGCACGATGTTGAATCAGTCAGATCTACCTCTATTTCTGTGGGCTGAAGTTGTGTCAACTGCATGTTATACTCATAATCGCTCCATTATTCATCGTCGGTTTGGTAAAACACCATATGTTTTGATTAATAATCGAATATCTAGCATTAAACATTTTCATATTTTTGGATGCAGGTGTTTTGTGCATAATGACAAGGAGAACTTGAACAAATTCAGTCCGAAAGCTGATGAAGGCATTTTCATTGGATATTCTCAAACGTCTGTCGCATATAGAGTTTATCTGAAGAACTCGAAGATTGTTGTGGAGAGTGTAAACATAACATTCGATGAAGAAATGGCTTCTGATCAAAACAGTTCAGAACCCGTGATAACCGGAGTATTAGCTTCTGGACAAATCAGTCCAGAACCTGTGGTTAATGTTTCTAATTCTGATAAACCATCAACATCTACATCTCATCTAACAGAATTAGATTTACTGTTTGAATTTTTCTATGATGAGTTTCTTGGTTCTAAATTGAATAAACCTGTTGTGATTGACAGATCTGAAGATTCAAGCACTCATCATCCAATCACTTCAGATGTCTCAACTGAATCTGTTCCCTCAATTCAGGAAGAAACTCAAATTCAAACACCTACTCAATCAGTTGAAGATGTGAATGTTAATGAAGATCTAGAAGTAACACAATCAGTTGGATGTACGGCGACGCCTACTCAACAAACATCCAGTGTCCAACCAACTGAAGCTTCTGTACTGAATACTTCAACTGAACCCCTTTCTGAACATCAAAAATATGATAGTGGATACTTAGATGATTATCATGATCACTCTACATCTAATCCACTCCCTCATGAACATAAGTGGACCAAAGAGCACCCAATACATCAATTCATTGGAGATCCGTCCAAACCGGTGCAAACTAGGTCTGTGACATTAAATCAGTGCATGCATGACTCCTTTCTGAGCAAGATAGATCCTACACAAGTATCTGAAGTTGTAACTGATTCAGATTGGGTAACTGCAATGCAAGAAGAGCTTAATCATTTTGAAGCGCTTAAAGTCTGGAGACTCGTTCCACGTCCTGAAGGTAAAACTATTATTGGCACGAAATGGGTTTTCAAAAATAAGAAAGATGAAGATGGTATCATCGTAAGGAACAAAGCAAGACTTGTTGCTAAAGGATATAGGCAAGAGGAAGGCATATATTATGACGAGACTTATGCTCCAGTTGCGCGTATAGAGGCAATCATAATGTTTTTGGCCTACGCTGCACACAAGAACTTCACGGTATATCAAATGGATGTGAATATTGCCTTTCTGAATGGCATTCTAAAGGAGGAAGTCTACGTCTCGCAGCCTGAAGGTTTTGTCAATCCAGATAAACCAGATCATGTATACATCCTTGACAAGGCTCTTTATGGTTTGAAACAAGCCCCTCGCGCCTGGTATGACGTTCTATCCAAATTCTTAGTCAAGTCGGGCTTTTCTAAAGGTAAAATCGATACTACTCTTTTCATTAAAAAGGAGAAAGATGATATCATTTTAATTCAAATGTATGTGGATGACATCATATTTGGTTCAACTAATCTAAAGTATTGTAAGAAATTTTCAAACCTCATGGTGTCACAATTTCAGATGAGTATGATGGGAGAGATGAATTTCTTTCTCGGATTACAAGTCAATCAATTTTCTACGAGGATTTTTATTAATCAAGCGAAGTACATTTATGATATTCTGAGAAAATTTAAAATGGAAAATTGTACTCCGATTGGTACCCCGATGGCATCTGGAACTAAGATTGGAGCTGATCTTTTGGGAAAAGCTAGCGATGTTAGAACCTATAGAGGGATGATTAGTTCTTTGATGTACTTGACGGCTAGTAGGCCACATATTATGTTTTCTACGTGCTTATGTGCTAGATATCAGGTTTCACCTAAACAATCCCATCTTTCAGCGGTAAAGCGTATATTTAGGTATCTGAAAGGCACTGCAGATCTTGGTCTGTGGTATCCTAAAGATATAGGTTTTGAGCTCACAGCGTATTCAGACGCAGATCATGCATGTTTTATGCTTAACAGGAAGAGTACTTCAGGACACATACAATTCTTGGGAGATTGTTAGAGCACAGATTTATTGGATTCAAGATCATCAAATCTGAAGATTGAAATCTGAGGTCAAAGCTGCAAAGTCAATTCTCAACAAATAGTCTAGGTTATTTTGTAATAAATGTCAAAGTTAATTTCCTTGTATTTTGTGTTTTGTTTGTTTTCTCTAAATAGGTATATGAGGTTTCTAGGCTATAGGGTTGGTTGTGTAAGAGGTGTGCCCAAAATAGAAAATCAGCAGCCGCTACTTTCTATTCTAGAGAGAGAGAGAGAGAGAGCTTAGAGAGAGAAAATCCTTCAAGAGAGAACTTGTAATCCTTTGGTTGTGAAATCAAAAACAGGTTTGTTAATCTCTTGTTGTGATTATATGTTTAATGCGATAAGAAACTGAATTTACAGGGACAATCAATTGGTATCAGAGCTAAACCCAGATTGAAATCAAAAGAAATATTGTTCGACACTGTTCCATCAATGTCCAGATCGATTTTTGAGTTTTAGTGCATATTTTGAATAATAATCGATCAGATTTTGCTCAAAAAATGTTTTAGATTGAGTTTGTATGGATCTAATCGAGTATTGCACTGTAATCGTTTCTCTATTTGATGATTTTGGTGTTTCTGGTTTTCACGAGTCCACAGACACTGTTTCAACGAGTGATTCATTCTTAGAGTTTTGTTTTTGAGATTAGATAGTTGTAATCTGTTCTAGATGTACTAGTGGTCTCATTATCAAAGTTTGATTCTGCTAATCAAAATCTAGATAGGTTTTTGGTTGATTCAGTCGTATTTTGAAGCGTAGATGAAGAACTCGCAAGGTGGTTCCAGATTTTCTTTTTGCGCCAGATTCAAGTGATTATAAGAGCATAGCGCAAAGTTACTTTTGCGTGTTCAAAGTTCTCAAAGTTAGCTTTTTGCGCCACACCTCGACACCGGTCAACATCCACACCGGTCCACATCAGTCGGGGGAGACATCGGTCCACACCGGTCGGTACAGGACACCGGTCGGCAGGACACTGGTCGATACAAGACACCGGTCGGTACAGGACACCGGTCGAGGACACCGGTCGCACAGGATACCGGTCATCAGTTCTTCGCACAAATCTATACTTTACGCCACCTTCTCTTCGCACAAAGTCTTTCTTCGCGTGACCCACTTCTCGCGCAAAACTCCAGAATTCGCAAGCTTCACTTAGCGCAAACCTCATAAACTCGCAAGCTTTAGTTAGCGCAAACCTCAGAAACTCGCAAGCTTCAGTTCGCGCAAATCTCAGAACGCGCAAGCTTTAGTTAGCGCGAATCTCAAACTCGCAAATCACTGTTTACGCAAAGTCCAAAACGCGCAAATCACTGTGTTTGCGTGAAGTTTATTTATGTGAATTGCGAGTTTTCATACTTAGAATTTTTCTGAGATTTTTTGTGGGTTGACCAAAATTTGATTTTTTGTAATACAATTTGATTTTATCTGGACTAACGATCAATTTCAAGTTTCTTATTGCATATTTTTCAAATCAGGATGACGTCTAGGGAAGCTCTCGCTATTGGAACTGATGTGAAGCCACCAGTACTCTTCAAGGGAGAGTACGAGCAATGGAAAGACCGATTCTTGGATTTCATCGATCGAAATGATTTGGTAGATTACATCAGAATATCCTTAAAGGAAGGAATCATGACACCTCCGACCAAGACACTCACTGTAGTTGGAGAAAATGGTGAAGAAGAACAGAGAGAGTATCCTTTACCGATTGATGAATACTCGGATGAGCAGAAAAAGAGACATAAGGGTGACAGACTGGCAAAATCATTCATTCTCCAAGGCATACCGAATGAGATTTATGTCAAAATTCATAGCTACAATGCTACTGGAAAGTAGATGTGGGATCAATTGGAGAAGATGTTGCTCGGATCAAAGGTCGGCAACCAACTTAAAATATCCAACTGCCTCAATAATTATGAGGAATTTAAAGCCAAAGCTGGAGAATCTCTGGAAGCGACTTATGACAGATTCGTGACTTTACTTAATGAACTGAGCAAAAATAAAGTAAAGAAGTCACAAATTGAGCTTAACATGAAGTTCCTCAGTATTCTTCAACCAGAATGGAAGAGGTTCACTAGACAGATGAAGCAGATGAAAGACCTGAACGAAATTCCACTCCATAAAGTATATGAAACCTTAAGGCAGAATGAGGAGGAGGTAGATGAGATCAAGGCTGAAAAGAAAAAGGCTGAGAAGACAGTTGTGGATCCGGTAGCACTCGTTGTGAAGAAGAAAAAGAAGAAGAGGATAGTTTCTGAATCAGAAGAGGATGAAAGAGAGATTAGCTCTGACTCTGATGACTGTGATAACTTGAAGCAAGCTATGCTTATGTTAACCAAGGCTTTTCAAAAGAAGTTCTATACAAAAGCTAGCTCTAACAGTCAGAGGTATTCATCTGGTTTAGTAACTACGATCACAAGGAGAGAATTGAAGGAAAGAGTTTGGAAGAGAAGAAGCCAGAGGAAAGAAAGTTTAGAGTTGAAGAGACAAAGCAGGCAGAACCTCCAAAGTGCTACAACTACGGCAAATTCAGACACTTTGCTAAGGATTGCCAAAAACCTAAAGTCCGAAATTCCGATTACTATAAGAACAAGATGCTTCTAGCCAAGCAACAGGAGGATGGAAAGGCATTAATGGCCGAGGATGAGTTCTGGCTCGATCGTTCTGACCAAGAAGATGAGGAAGGAGAGAAGGACGAGACAACACGCTTGTGCTTGATGGGTCAGATGAAGATAGAAGCTGAAGCTGATTCTGATGAAGAGGATAACGAAGAGGTATGTGATTTAACTAAATTAGATTTTATGAATCAAATGCATGCTATGATGACTAAACTCCAAGAATTAGAGTCTAAACTTAAGCGTGAAAGAGGTGTTATTAATGATAAAAATCAATCTATACAGAAACTTAGCAATGATATTGCCGAGAAAAATGTATTGATTGAAGCATTGCACAAAAACATTGACACTAACGCAAAAGAGAAGACTATAATTCATAAAGAATTAGCTGAAACAACTTCCAAATATAGAATGTGTGAGTTTGAATCAAAAGAGCTTTCTAAAATGTATTATTCGCTTTCAAAAGAAAAGAAAACTTTAATTGAAAAAGTGAATGTTTTGGAAGGAAAATTATATACTTTGGGTCAAACTGAACAAACCATTCATCTAAACAAACCTAAAGAGAATCCTGAGTGTTAGGGACTTGGTTACAAGAACCCACACCACCTCAAAAAGGGTATATCTGAAGTGCATACTCTTTATGATTTTGGATTTATGAAACTGACACCTCAATACCCTGAACTCAAAGTTTTCTGGACTAGTCTGTCTGAAGAGAATAAAGCCAAGGAATATGCTAAAAGAAATAACACAACTAAAGTTCAACTTTCGTTTCGTTATGAGAGGTTGAATAATAGTTATAGTTCTGATAAATCAAAATCTCTTTCAAATCACTATTTTGAGAGTTATTCTGTAAAATAAATGGAGGCTAAGCCCATCGAAGGTAAGCTTTACGTTCCTCCTCTCGTTTTGGAAAGTAAAATTTCTGAACTCGAGAATACTCTCACAGAAGAAAGGATTTTGATAGACTTAGAACAAATTGTATTTTCTACTGTGTTCAAATATACTGAGTTTTCTAAATTATCCAAGGATTTAAAATCTGATGATAGGTCTGGTTTACTTGATAATGAGTTTGATTTTCTAAAATCTGATGGTTGTTTAGATGACTGTGTTGGTGATTTTGACTTTAATGCTAAACTTCCTGATCATTCATCTTATGTTGTTAATTCTTTTGGATTACCCAGTGTGTTTGAAAAAGGTGAAACATCAACGAAAGTTGATAAATCAGTTTTTGTGAAATCTAAGAATGCTAAAGGTAAGACAAGGAAATCTCAACATTCACAGAAACCGATCACCACTGGAAAGCCAAAGAAGAAGCATTCTTTTGATTCTCACCATTCTAACTCTAAAGTTTCAAATGTTTCAGATTTGAGAAAGAAAAGGCTTGGAGTAAAGTCGGAATGGCTACCGAAACAGAAGATCGTTAAGAAAGCTAAATCATTTTCTAGTTCTGATTGTAATAGGAAGACTACTAGTAAAGACGATTTGATTGTGAATGTTGCTATTTCTAAACCAAAACTTGTTGATTCTCGCAAGAAATATTCCATACAACAATTATTCCAGTTATCTTCGTCGGCTAGAAAGTTTTCAAATTATGATAGATATGATTATGCTTCTCGAAAATATTCTGATGTTTGGTTTGGAACTTATCATGTTTACTCTTATCATTCTAATTCCTCATATAGTTTTCAAAAGAAAAGCAGACTCCAAATTTAAATGGGTACCAAAATCATGTGCTAACACTGTAGGTCCCTTTTATAAGTGGGTACCTAAACCTCTTGTTTCCTGATTTCTCTTGTGCAAACCCGTCATATGTGGTACTTGGATAGCGGGTGTTCCAAGCATATGACCGGGCAGAAAAGTTTGTTGTCTAACTATACAGAGAAATAATGCGGAACAGTTCGATTTGGTAACGATCAGTTTTCACCAATTCTGGGGTATGGTGATGTGGTACACGACAACGTAACGATTAAGAAGGTGAGTTACGTAGAAGGATTAAGACACAACCTTTTTAGTATTGGGCAGTTCTTTGACAAAGACTTAGAGGTAAATTTCAAGGCCAAGAGATGTTCGGTACGAACTGAAGACGGCAAAGAACTCTTGGTCGGCACTCGTAAGTCAAACCTCTACACCATCAATTTGTCAAATGTCCAGACTGACAATCAGGTGTGTCTACTCTCAAAAGCATCGATGCAACAAAGCTGGCTATGGCATCGACGACTTTCTCACTTGAACTTTCGCTACATCAATAAACTGGTCAGTGGAAAGCTAGTGAATGGACTTCCTGAGCTCAAGTATGTAAAAGAACACTTGTGTGCAGCGTGTGAAAAAGGGAAGATGAAGAGAGCTCCACACAAACCGAAGCCTGAACCGAGTACCAGCTCTCCTTTAGAGTTGTTGCATATGGATCTCTATGGTCCTCTGCGAACGCAAAGCTTAGGCAGAAATAAATACATGTTAGTTATTATGGACGATTATTCGCGATACACGTGGGTCAAATTTCTACGGTCAAAAGATGAGACACCCGAAGTTCTCATTACATTTCTAAAGACGATCCAGGTGAATCTGCAGAAACCAGTCAAGCTTCTCCGAACTGACAACGACACAGAGTTTAAGAATAAAACAGTTGAAGAATATCTCGAATCATTCGGGATATCACATCAATACTTTGTTGCACGTACGCCTGAAGAGAATGGAGTAGTCGAAAGGAGAAACCGTACGCTAGTCGAGGCCGCTCGTACTATGCTCAGTCAATCCGACTTACCTCTATTTATGTGGGCAGAAGCTGTGTCGACTGCGTGTTACACTCAAAATCGGTCCATGATACACCGCATATTTCAAAAGACTCTGTATGCATTGATCAATAACCGAACACCAACCATTAAATATTTTCATATTTTTGGTTGTAAGTGTTTTGTGCTAAATGACAGAGAGTCTAAATAAGTTCAGTGCTAAGGTAGAAGAGGGCATCTTTATCGGCTATTCTTCTACATCTGCTGCATATCGAGTGTACTTGAAGAAGTCAAAGACTGTGGTCGAGAGCGTAAATGTTACATTTGATGAAGAGATGGCTTCTGAACACCTCAGTTCAGAACCCGTGATAACAGGAGTACTAGCTTCTAAACAAATCAGTCCAGAACCTGTGTCTCAAGCGAACAAATCAGATGACGCATCAACGTCTACTAATCACTTATCTGATTTAGATTTACTATTTAAACTATTTTATGATGAATTTCTTGGATCTAAAGTGACAAAATCTGTTGTGGTTGACAGGATGGAAGACTCAATGACTACTCATCCAACCATTTCAGATATCTCTACTGAATATAACTCCCCGATTCAGGAAGAAGTTCAAGTTCAAATACCTACTCCGACAGTTGAAGCTATGACCAACAATGAAGATACAGAAGTAGTTGAATCAGTAGGGTGTACTGTAAGGACTGATCAACAGACTGACCTAGCTGAACCCACTGAAACTTCTGAACCTTCTACTTCAACTGAACCCCTCATTCCTACTGAACAATCTGAAGAAGATACCAGTGGATTCTTAGATGATAATCATGATCAATATACATCTAATCCACTCCCTCATGAACACAAGTGGACCAAAGAGCACCCGGTATCTCAAGTCATTGGAGATCTGTCAAAACCGGTGCAAACTAGGTCTGCAACATTAAATCAATGTATACATGACTCCTCTCTGAGCAAGATTGAACCTACTCGCGTATCTGAGGCTCTTGCTGATTCAAATTGGGTAACTGCAATGCAAGAAGAGCTGAATCAATTCGAAGCACTTAAATTCTGGAGACTCGTACCCAAACCTGAAGGTAAAACCATCATTGGTACGAAATGGGTGTTCAAAAACAAGAAAAATGAAGATGGTACTGTTATCCGAAATAAAGCAAGACTTGTCGCCAAGGGATATAGGCAAAAGGAAGGAATAGACTACGACGAGACTTATGCTCCAGTGGCGCGTATAGAAGCAATTCGCATGTTTCTTGCGTACGCTGCCCACATGAACTTCACCGTCTATCAAATGGACGTGAAGACAACATTTCTAAATGACATAATCAAGGAGGAAGTCTACGTCTCGCAGCCAGAAGGCTTTGTTAATCAAGAGAAACCAAATCATGTGTACATTCTCGACAAAGCACTTTATGGTCTGAAACAAGCTCCTCGCGCCTGGTATGATGTCTTATCTCAGTTCTTGGTCAAGTCAGGTTTTACAAAAGGTACGGTCGATACCACTTTATTCATTAAAAAGGAAAAAGCCGATATCATTCTTATTCAAATATATGTGGATGATATTATTTTTGGCTCTACAAATCCTAAATACTGTAAGAATTTTTCAAACCTCATGGTGTCACGTTTTCAGATGAGTATGATGGGAGAGTTGACTTTCTTTCTCGGATTACAAGTCAAACAATTTTCAACGGGGATTTTCATCAATCAATCTAAATACATTTTTGATATTCTTCGGAGATTCAAAATGGAAAATTGTAAACCAATTGGTACCCCGATGGCACCTGGTACTAAGATTGGCACTGATCCTCCGGGAAAAGCTGTTGATACTAGGACCTATAGAGGGATGATAGGTTCTTTGATGTATCTTACTTCTAGTAGTCCGGATATAATGTTTTCTATATGCTTATGTTCTAGATATCAGGTCAATCCTAAAGAATCCCATATGTCTGCAATCAAACGTATATTTAGGTATCTGAAGGGGACTGCAGATCTTGGTCTGTGGTATCCTAAAGATACTAGCTTTGAACTAACAGCATATTCAGACACAGATCATGTTGGTTGTATGCTATACAAGAAGAGCACGTCGGATTATATACATTTCCTCGGTGATAAACTCGTCAGTTGGGCATCGAAGAAGCAATTATGTGTCTCCACTTCAACAACTGAAGCAGAATATGTAGCTGCTGCTAGCTGCTGTTCTCAGGTCTTGTGAATGAGAACGCAACTGCAAGACTATGGTTATCACTACAATAAAATCCCGATCTATTGTGACTCGAAAAGCGCAATCGCGATATCAGCTAATCCTGTTCAGCATACGAAAACCAAACACATTGATGTCAGGTATCATTTTATAAAAGATAATGTCGAAAAAGAAACAATTGAACTTTACTTTGTAAAAACTGATTATCAGCTTGCAGATTTGTTTACCAAACCCTTAGACGAAAAGAGATTCAATTTTCTTGTCTCTAGGCTTGGTATGCTAAATCTTAAGACATAATCAATGGTTACCTATTAAAGTTTTCTCATTGTAAATTTTTCATCATTTCTTTATCATTATTTCTGAAAGATATCTGCACTTTAATATTATGTTCATGATCTCAGGGGGATTGTGAGAAGTACTTCATAGATGATCAATGTTATCTTGAGGGGGAGCATATATAATTTCTGCATTTACTTATTTGTCAAATTCTTTTTAGTGATGCATGATTTTAGGGGGAGTTTTACGAGTCAAAGGAGTATGGCAATGACTTCTGATTATTTCATATCAGAACTCGTACTTTAATTGTTTTACTGCTTTATGTCATTTTAATATCTGTGAATAAAGTTGCTTTGACTATGACTTTAAGACTTTTGCAGTTTGAGAGATGCTTACAAGATCATATCTTTATGACTTAAAGCTTGACTTCATGAGATGTAAGACTGCACGCAAAAGATATAATTCTTTATCTTCATCTCATATATGGTTGAAAGAAGGACAACTTTTAATCATAAGAAAACATGTTCTTAAATGTTCAAACCACTTCCCGATTCTTAAACAGATTTCATGAATTGGAAGTGTGATTTTAAATGTTTTCATTTTTATTTGTGCTTCAATGCTTAACAAACCGTGTGTTTCTACAGATATATACTTGCGTATTATCTTGTCTATATACTTTCAAGTATTCACACACACCGGTTTAATTCTTTTGTTGAATAAGTTATCACCATGTCTCATATTGACCAATTTTTCGATGGTGATACACCCCGCTTGTATTTCAAAGAAATTTTGAGCGTCATTTCATTTCGAAACGTCATTTCAAGAATGTCTATATTTTTGTTTCGTATAGACAATATCCATTATTCTTGACCATAAGCCTTGATTGCCATATCATACAATGTCAAATTTTCAAACAAGTCTCTTGCATTCTTGTTAATATGGCAATTAACTGATTCATTTGTTGATTCAGGGGTTACATTTCTATTTTGTCTGGATTTGAAAAGACCTAGATGAATATCTTGGCAGATTGACGGTGAATCAGAGGCTCAGTTCAAAAGATCAACATGGTCAATGACATTTCTTGAAGAAAAGTTTTGATGGAATCGTTGCTCTATTCATCAAAAAGGGGGAGAACCTAAAGTTTGAAGAAATGTCCATTACAAGTTTTGTTTCAAGAGACATTTGAAGGGAGAAACGTTAACCATGAAATGGGAGAACACAAGTTTAGAGAAAGTATTCTGAAGATATGCTGAATTGAGAGAAATTTTTCTTTGAAGATACTTTGCTAAAGCATTCTGAGCTGAAACTGGAGATAACTTCTTTCCATCATCTGAAAGAGATTTTATTTTCGTCTTTTAGGGAGATTGTTATATTTTGAAGACAAAGAGGGAGATTGCATCTTCTGAGCTTAAAGAGAAGATTAAATTGCTAAATCCTTTTAGTAATGATCTTGATCCAAAGGGGGAGATTGTTAGAGCATAGATTTATTGGATTCAAGATCATCAAATCTGAAGATTGAAATCTGAGGTCAAAGCTGCAAAGTCAATTCTCAACAAATAGTCTAGGTTATTTTGTAATAAATGTCAAAGTTAATTTCCTTGTATTTTGAGTTTTGATTGTTTTCTCCAAATAGGTATATGAGGTTTCTATGTCTAAATAGGTATATGAGGTGTGCCCAAAATAGAAAATCAGTAGCCGCCACTTTCTATTCTAAAGAGAGAGAGAGAGCTTAGAGAGAGAAAATCCTTCAAGAGAGAACTTGTAATCCTTTGGTTGTGAAATCAAAAACAGGTTTGTTAATCTCTTGTTGTGATTATATGTTTAATGCGATAAGAAACTGAATTTACAGGGACAATCAGAGATAAACTCGTGAGTTGGGCTTCGAAGAAACAATTGTGTGTATCTAATTCAACAGCTGAAGCAGAATACGTAGCTGCGGCTAGTTGTTGTTCTCAAGTGTTGTGGATGTGGACACAACTCTGAGATTATGGTTTCAAGTACAACAACATCCCGATCTACTGTGATTCAAATAGCGCTATTGCAATATCTGCAAACCCTATTCAACATACGAAAACCAAGCACAACGACGTGAGATATCATTTTATCAAAGATAATGTTGAAAAATGTACAATCGAACTTTACTTTGTAAACATAAATTATCAACTTGCTGATTTGTTTACCTAGCCACTTGACGAAAAGATATTTAACTTTCTCATTTCGAAACTTGGCATGTTAAATCTCAAGACTTAATCTGTTGTTAACTAGTACAGTTTTGTTTTGTTATTTTTCTTCATTTCTTTATTTTTTAATCTGAAAGATATCTGAACTGAAAGGTTCTGTTCATGATTTCAGGGGGAGTGTGAGATACATATAAGATGATCTATATTTTAGGGGAAGTTAGAAAATTTTTGCATATTTCTTACATTGATATATTTTGTGATGAATATTTTTAGGGGGAGTAAGGACTATGACTTCTGATTACATCTGATCAGAACTCGTTCTTAACAAGTTTTATTGCTTTCATGTTTTTACTTTTCAATAAATTTTGTGAATAAGACTTTATGCTTTGACGACTTTTGACTGAATGCAAATTTTGAGGGGGAGCTTACATGTTCATATCTATCATGACTTTCGAGTTGATTTCATGAGATTCAAGCTGAGCGTAAGGAATATCTTTATTCTTAATCTCATACATGTTTGAAAGAAGGACGACTTTCATATATGAAAACATGTTCTTAAATGTTCAAACCACTTCTCGATTCTCAAAATGATTTCATGAATTTAGAAGTGTGATTTTAAATGTTTTCAGTTTACTTGTGCTTTCATGATTAACTAGCCGTGTGTTTCCAAAGATAAATACTTGTGTATTACTTTTGTATTCATTTCATATCCTTGTTTTTTGAGAAAATCTTTCATGATAAAAATGCTCAAATCTTCATGATTATCTTCTTGAGCATACATGTATCTGACATGTGTTTCATTTTGTGCTTTAACTGAAAAGTTAAACCATTTGAGCAACATTTTGCTTATAGGACAATTACATGGGAATTATGTGAGCTTAACAGAACTTCTATGGATTCACGTTAACTAGTGTTTCCTACCCAAGAAGTTAACCTTGAGTGATCGAGAGGCGAGGAGTCAAAATATCTGAGTGTGGGTATGTGTGATGAGATAAAATGAAAAGAGAGTTTGGTTAGACGTGAGTTAAATGATAAAAAGAAAGAGGGTGAGAGATCAGAGTAAAAGAATATCAAACTCTGCACCAACTTTTTCTGAGCCGGACAACCACCTTACTGTTGTTTCACAATTTTTTTGTGAACATCATTGAAATAGGTGATTTAAAACCCCACCAGCTACTCATGTTTTTCTTAAAAAGAAGATGTTTCAATTTTTTTTGGGGATGCAGCATATAATCTATCTCGTCTTCATTCGGAAGATGTGGAAGACCTGGGGGAGTGAACATCAAAAAGCTCCTTTTCCAATGTGTATTTGTTACACTCGGTGGCTTTGTGCTACTGACATGCATAATTAACTGATTCATTTGTTGATTCAGGTGTTACATTCTTATTTGTCTGAATTTGAAAAGATTCGGATGAATACCTTTTGAATTGACGGATGATCAGAGGCTCGTGTGATAAAGATTGATGGTCAGAAAAGATTAATGACATTTCTTGGTGAAGTTTTGATGATTTATGTGCTACATCATCAAAAAGGGGGAGAAACTTAAGAAATGGAGAAGTTAATTTCAAGAAATATTTATTCAAGAACAGTTTTGGAGTTGATCAAGAACTCAAAGGAGTTTAAGGGAGAAATTATTTCAAGAAAAGATGATTTGGAGAAAGTTCGTTGCAAGTTTTGTCAAAGAATGCAAGTTATGTGGAATTCGTACAGAATTGAAAGAAAAAGTTCTAAGAATTTAGAATGTTCGTTGAAAGTTACTGAAATTTTCTTTGAAGTTGATTTTCTGAAGAAAAGATAGCCAAATCTGAAGATAATTTCTTTCTGGAGTCTGAAAGAGGTTTCTACAACCTTTGAGGGAGATTGTTAAAGATTCTTGAAGATCGTACTCACATACTTTAGGAAGATTACTGAAAGTTTGAAGACTGCTTAAACAAAAGAGAAGATTGTTCTATGATGCTGAAAGTTAACTTTTGTTTATCCGAAAGGGGAGATTAAATTTGTGAAAGAAATCTACAAAGGGGATATTGTATTGCATATCTTTTTGAAGATGATTTTGAATCCAAATGGGGAGATTGTTAGTGCATAAATATATTGGATACAAGATCATGACGATTGAAGATGAAAGTCAAGTCAAGAGCTCAAGTCAGCCTCTCATGCTAAAAGTCAAAGTCTTTGTAATAAAGTCAAAGTCAAAGTTTTAGTGTTGTAAGTGTTAGTGTGTTGTAAGAATAGTAGGTATAAATAGCGTTTTGTTAGTAGAATCATTAGGTTAATAGAAGGATTCGCATATACTGTTATTGAGTAGAGAGGGAAAGTTTAGAGAGTTCATCCTGTACGAATTTCATATTGATTGAAAGTAAAAATTGTTTTGCTTAATTGTGTTGTCATCTTGATTGATAATTGTAATAACAACACATTGTGGGACACACAAAGCGTCCACCACCACATTATTTTTACCAGGATGGTAAAGGATCTCACAGTCATAGTCACTTAGTAACTCTACCCATCTTCTTTGTCTCATATTCAACTCCTCTTGATCGAATAAGTGCTTGAGACTCTTATGGTCAGTGTAGATCTGACACTTGACCCCGTACAGATATTGCCTCCAAATATTTAATGCAAACACTAATGCTGCTAACTCCATGTCATGTATAGGATAATTTTTCTCATGGTCCTTCAACTGACGGGAGGCATACATGATCACCTTTCCATCCTGCATCAATACACACCCTAATCCTAACTTGGATGCATCACTATAAATCACAAATCCTTCTATCCCATTAGGTAAGGATAAGATCGGCGCACTACTCAATTTCTCCTTCAACTTATTAAAAGCTACATCTTGGGCCTCTCCCCATTCGAATTTGATAGTCTTCTTGGTTAAAGAGGTCAATGGTGTTGCTATTTGGGGAAAAGTCCTGAATGAACTTCCGATAATAACCTGCTAAACCAAGGAAACTCCTCAACTCAGAAGGTGATTTCGGTGGTTCCCATTCTTTGATGTCTTCAACCTTAGTCGGGTCCACCATAATACCTTCCCCCGACACTACATGTCCTAGAAACTGAACCTCCCTCAACCAAAACTCACACATTGAAAATTTGGCGTACAATTTATCGCGTCGCAATAAATCCAATACCAGGCGAAGATGCTCTTCATGTTCACCACGAGATCGGGAATAGATGAGGATATCATCTATAAATACTATCACACACTTATCCAATAGCAAACTATACACATGGTTAATCAGATCCATAACACTGCCAGGGCATTGGTCAACCCAAATGGCATGACCAGGAATTCGTAGTGTCCATACCTTATGCAAAACGTTTTCTTCGGGACGTCTTCTTTCCTCACCTTCAATTGATGATATCCGGACCTCAAGTCTATCTACGAAAGGAAACTTGCCCCTTGCAACTGATCGAACAAGTCATGAATCCTTGGGAGTGGATACTAGTTCTTGACCGTCACCTTATTGAGCTCGCGATAGTCGACGCACATCCGCACTGATCTGTCCTTCTTCTTGACAAAGAGTACCGATGTTCCCCAAGGCGACGAACTAGGGCGTATAAAACCCTTGTCTAACAGTTCTTGCAACTGCGTCATCATCTCTTTTATTTCCGTCGGCGCCAATCGCTAAGGTGCACGCGCTACAGGTGTTGCTCCAGGTACTAAGTCAATTCTGAATTCAACTTGGCGATCCGTGGGTAAACCCATTAAGTCATCCGGAAACACCCTCGGGTATTCACTCACTATCGAGACGTCCTCTACCCCCTTCTTCTCTTTCTTAGCGTCTAATACATATGCTATGAACCCTTGGCACCCCTTCCCTAAGCAATGTCTAGACTTCATCATAAAGATAAGACAAGACTTACGCTCACGCCTATCACCATAGATTATTACTTCAGACGAATCGGGTAAGGTGATGCGTATCATCTTCTTATTTCACACAATATTGGCATTATGGCAAGCCAACTAGTCCATTCCCACAACAACGTCAAACTCTCCCATGCCCATTGGGTATAAATGCAAACGAAAAGAGTGACCCTCCACCTCAATACTACACCCTTCTAACACCTCTCCCACCAAGACTCGACTATCATCAGCAATCTCTACCTCAAACCCACACTCTAACCGCTTAGGCTTGACATTAAACTACCGCATAAAAGTCAGAGATACAAACGATCGGTTTGCTCCCGAATCAAATAACACTCTAGCAAGATTTGAATTTACAAGAAAAGTACCTGTCACCACATCAGGTATCTCCACCGCCTCCTCAACCGTCATATGAAAAGCTCTTGCTTTTCCCCGCACTGGCTCCATCTCTCTTTCCCCACCTCCTCCTCCTCTTCCAATTCCATAACTACCCAATGATCCCTTTTTCAGTTGCGGATAGTCAGACTTAATGTGGTCGGGAGAACCACAAAGATAGCAAGCTCTAGGATTAGGGCACTCCCGAGGTACGTGCCCTACCTTCCTACACTTGTAACAACCGTCGGGCTCAAAGAACATTCCCCACGGTGCACCCGATTGCACCTCCTACTCGGCTTCTCTTCGAACTTAGATCCCCCTCGCGACTAAGACCCCGAGACCTTGGACCTTTTGGCATCACGCACTAGTTCTTCCCATTTCCTCTTGCAGCTACCCCTTTTAGTTATCTGTCGGTTCTTTTCCTTCTCAGTAAGCTCCGCTGCATCAACTTCCGCTTGGAAAGTTGCGGGTTCTCTTGCCTATACCAATTCTCTCACGCTACTCTTTAGTCCACAGATAAATCTCTTGATGCACCTTTCTTCAGTAGGCACATACAACTCTACAAATCTCGCCTTCTCGATAAATTTAGAAGTGTACTCTTGTACTGACACCATTCCTTGCTCGAGTCCTAAAAACTCTTCTTCCAGTTTCTTGACTGCCGCCAACAGGAAAAAATGTGCTCTAAACCTTTTCGTAAACGATTCCCACGTAATTGTCTTAACCACTTCTGACCCTTTTCCACCCGTCTGAATATCCCACCAGAAAATAGAAACATATTTCAGCATTGCCATAGCAAACAACACTCTGTCCTCCTTGGCACACTTACTGGTATCAAAGGCCAACTCCATTTCTCGGATCCACTTCAAGGCCTGAATTGGATTGCGTTCCCCGCTGAAGGTAGGAGGCTTACATGACACTAAAGTCTTGAAGGTACACCCCTTATCCGGATTTGATTCACTAGGCACTAACGAGGTTAGTTGCAAGTGACCACCCACTTCAGTCATCAGTAAACTAGACACCTCAACGCGGGCCTCGTTCCCACTATTAGTTCGACCCTCAGTCACGAACCTGTTTTGATGGTCCAACAATGCCTGCAGGGTTTCTTGCAACTTGTCCATCTCAATTGCAAACGCCTCCTAGGTCACAAAGGCTTGAGTGCAGCCTCGCCCGTGGCCCCTGGACTGACCCCTCCCCCTCTTTGTTGCCGAGCTCTCCTGCTGAGATATCTCAAGCTCACCCTGGACCTCCATGCTTCTTTCTCTATGAGTAACACAGGTTTTCCCACGACCTCGTGTTCCCTTGGTAGCCTCCTCAACTTGAGTGACGGCTAGCTGGGGTATTCTTCTCCTTCCTTTCATGCGTCCCCGTCCTCTCCCCCTGGTGGTCACTGGCCTTGGAGGGTCCGCTAGTCCATCCACTTGGACCTCATTCACAGGAACCGCCTCCACAACTGGCATAGACCTACTCCTTATTGATCGATCAGACATCTCGCTTACTGTAAAGACACACAAAACCAAGCTTAACCAACAACTCCAACATAATAAGAAAAAATAAGCACGTACATGTACCTGTAGATTCACAATTACATTGGCCAGATGTAATTCCAAATATACCCTACATGATAGTCCTCACTACCCTTTTATTTATGTCTCTGACGATATCTTTCCTAAGGCCTTCCTAATTTCTTAGTTGTACCTCATATCCCTACCGTTTAAGTTTAGGCCCGACCAGTCACCTAAATCCTTTAAACTAGGGCTATGATACCAACTGTAACAACCCACATGAATAAACACACCGAAACCACTATAATTAAATGATTCAACGCCAGGACGGCTCCAAAGTAACAAGTCATTCGCACGAGTTACAAAAATAACAAGGTTTGCAGAATTAAACAGTTCACAGCTGAGAAATTCAAGGATAACAAACTAGGAATATCTAGTCTTAATCTATCGAAATTATAAATCTTCTCTTAGCGCAAGCTTCACACTTACATCCTGCCTTTACCCCTACTCGAGCCCTCATTTACCTGCTTACCTGAAAAGGTTTTAGTTTTGAAGAGCGAGGGTTAGACCATAAGGTCTGGTGAGGTCTCTCAGGTACCACGTCGCATTTTAACCATCAACAATGAAAGAGTTTATAAACATTAATAGACAGTCACGCTTGCAGTAGAATAGATAAACTCATGTCACACGCTGCTGGCCCACGTCAAGGTCACACACACATTTATGACGACGTATCAGGGCACACACCCACACTATATTCAATTATATGAAATTAATTCATATAGTCGGCATGGGACACAACCCCCATATATGCCAGTTAAGCCATGGTATAACCCCATCCCTTAAAGGCACTTTTAAACAAACAACACACATTTTATGTATGAAAGAAAACAGCGTAAAGACATGTTATATCAAAATAAAAGTGTACATTGATGTTCACACATAAACAATTTAGAGTAGAAAAAACTCACCTGACGTCCACGCTAGCCTCCCTTCTTTACTGACTAGTTTCCCGAAATCGCACACCTAAAATTTAACCCATACACGAGAGTGATAAGTCACCCGAAAAAATTCCTCACCTAACTACTCTCTCAACAACTCAAACCCTCCTATGAGACACGACCACGACTCACACGGATTAAGAGGCAAAGCGGCTAACGAAACCCAAGAGTTGATTGAGGTTAACCCCATCCGAATTTTGGCCCACGACCGGAATTTGGGCCGCATCCGGGCCTCTCTTACCTGGGCTCTGCCTCACATGGAATCCGGTGCGCCCTTCCCGGGTTTACCCCTTCCGGGTTTTGGGTTTGCCCGGTTCCAACAACACCCGCCAACCACGGTCCCGGGTCTAAGTCCACATCCCGATCGATTCGGGTTCCGACTCCAGCCTCCCAGTTTCCACACCAGTTTTCCCCTCACCGGGCGTAACACTCCAGGGTAGCGAGGTCTTCCTCACCCGAGTTTGGTGGGGTCGACACTTGCGTCCCGGTTTTCCTTTGGGTCGATTACACCCGGGATTGTTATCTCCCAGTTTCACCATCATCCAGGTAATACCCGGTCCTTATACCGGATTATGTTCCTTCCCGGTTCCACCACCAGATTGCGACGATCCCCAATTATGGAGTTTATGAACGAAGTTCTCTCTATAACCAAAATAATCCATTATAGACAACACTCTAATCCATTGCATTGAATACAAAGATACCCAAACTTCCAATTTGTACAAAAGATGATTTGCTCAACAAAATCCAACTGTAGACCCAAACCGATTTGGGGTTGTTTATCGCAAAGCCCCAAATTATTAAAACCCTTAAAGAATACAAGAAGGAGAGAGATTACCTTGCTTGGGAAGGAACACCATACTTATGATTGATTTCTTGGAGGATTTCTTGCCTAGTTCTTGTCCACTCTATTTCCTAGCCGCCAAGATTGAAAATGAGAGAATAAAGGTTTGTAGGGTTTTTAATCCTCTTTCTCTTCAATTACCCCAAGACCCTCCAAGTTTCCCATGTCCACCACACACCCACTAACTTTGCTTATTTACAAATTGATCACGGACATTAAAAAATTGCAAGTAAAAGCAAACTTATTTTCATTCAACTTAATTTTAGGAAGTACGTATAAAAAACATATTGGATAGCTTATAATTAATTTTTTTTTTTTTTTAAATATCTATATTTTGTGGCAATAAAATATATATTAAATACATATTTAGTATTATTCTATTCAAAAAAATACATATTAAATGTACAAAATAGGAACTCATAAAATATAGAGTGAATTGTGGATTTGGTTCCCATGTTTTGATACTTTCTTTGACTAGGATCTTTATGGTATGTTTATTGTAGATTTGATCATTGTGGTATTCAATTTGTTTTGGTCATGGTCCCTCTTACTAATGTCTCCGTTAACTCCGTTAAATCAAGAACCATTTTAGCCATTTTGCCTCATTTTTGTCTTTTTATGATAAGAAAATAAAAACAATATTTTTACACACACACACACACACACACACATATATATATATATATATATATAGAGAGAGAGAGACTTGGGATCACGTGAGACCAACTTGTTTTCATGAGACCTATGAGACCATGTTTTTATACTTGAAAGTTCACAACTAAACACTGTGTAGGTAAAACCCTTCACAACAAAACACTGTGAAGGTTCGGATTTTTTACCTTCACAATGTTTTGCTGTGAAGTTTCAAGTGTAAAATCGTGGTCTCACGGGTCTCACGAAAATAAGTTGGTCTCACGTGAACCCAACCATATATATATATATATATAGGGTCCCCTTCATTTGCTAACCACAACATTGGTGCTAACTTTGCTAACCAATTCTCAACCAATCAGAATCATCCTAGAGTTTATGTCCTCAAAGGGTAATATGGGCATTTCAGAATTCTCGCCTATTTAATGTATTTCCATATTTCAAGGAGTTATTAATATGGTAGCTATCTAAATATTAAATATAATATTTAATGTATTTCCATATTTAATGTATTTCCATATTTCAAGGAGTTATTAATATGGTAGTTATCTAAATATTAAATATAATATTTAATATTTAATGTATTTTCATATTTCGAGTGTGCATATATGCATGTCTAGATGTCAGTGTGTATCTCAACCAATGCATAATAGATCAATTGATATGCACATATACAACATGTACATATTCACAATACTCAATGTGCACATATGCATATTAGATACTAGTGTGCAGATATACATATGCTTAATGTACACATATGCATATACTCAATATGCACATATGTATATTAGATATCAGTATGCATAAATGCATATAATATTTCAGGAAACATATGCATATATGCACTGTATGCAAGTGGCACATATGCACTATCTTGAAAATCGATTTCTTCAAATCCTGAAAATCGTTTTAACCAACTTTTCGGCCAAATTCCGGCGACCCCTATCTTGGTTCAATTCAACTCCACTTCATTTTCCGGTAACGTTGATTTATGCGGCGATGCATTTAACCTCCCATGCATTATTTCTCCGTCTCCCTCTTTTTCTCTGGCGAACCCAACCCCACCCACCATCGCCGGAAAATCAAGATTCTCATAATCGCCGTTTCCGTTGGTGGGTTTTTGTTATTATGCATCTTGGTTGCATTATTAACGATTTGTTTGAAAAGAAAAAAGAAAAAGACGTCGACGGTGGGTGTGAAAGGCGCTGAAGCAGTTTCGACGGCGCGTGGCGGCGGCGGCGGAGGTGCGACGAGTGGTACTGGGAGGAATGGTGGAGGTGGGTTTTCAAGTGAAGGTGATGACGGCGGTGGGATTGGGAAGTTGGTATTTTTTATGGGATGAAATCCCTAAGTATTTGGGTTTTTAATTTGGTAGACCCATGTTCCCCAAATTAAAAGGAATTATATTTTGACCGAAATACCCCTGTGCATACATGCATTGTATTTTTTCAACCGTTTTAAATATAAATACAATAAATATCAAAGAAATGTTGGCTAAAAAGTATTAACATGACATAATGAGAATTTTGTATTTTCTCAAATGATGAATTGTAGTTGAGTTTGTTTATCCGACATTGATGAATATATGCAAGGTTTGCAACCTTTTTAAGGGCTGCAAATAAAACAACCCCTATATATATATAGCACAATAAATTTCACATTTTTCTAATTTCTCATGATTTTAAATTTCTTTTAAATTAAAAGTTTCTCAATAAATGAGTTGTAATTTATAATTTTCTTTACAGTAAACTTTACTTTTGGTCCTTAACGTTTGTCAATTTTAACAGATATCGTCCATAAACTATCGAAACTCGGATTTGGTCCCTCGCGTTTGTCATTTCCTTTTGGTTTTGGTCCCTCCCACTAACGACTGTTAACTTTTTTCATTGAACAAGTGAGCAAATTTGCATCCCACCACGACACAACGCCACCTTCGGATTTGTATCGAACTCTTACTCCATCACGAGGCCACCACCACCAGATCTACAATCAGACTCCCAACATCGCTACCAATTTCCTTAGTACCTCCGCCTTGGATTTGTGGTGTTGCCACACATCGATCTCCGGCTCCCCCTTCAACCTCGATCTCTTTCTCTTATCTCTGACGTGAACAAACCAGATATGTGATGTAATCACATCCATGAAAAGCTTGAACCCAGATTTGTGCCGAAATAGATTTTTGATTTTAAGGGTTATTATCCAGGTTATGATCTTAAGGTTTGATTTATGTTATATGGTTTGTATACATCTCATTTTCATCTGTATCTCCATCTCCATTTTCATTTGATTAGTTTTTGTTTGATTTATGGTTTTGGGTTTTGATTACGGTTTGATTTATGTTATATGGTTTGTATACATCTCATTTTCATATGTATCTCCATCTCCATTTTCATTTGATTAGTTATTGTTTGATTTATGGTTTTAGGTTTTGATTTGAGATCAATTTAGGTTTAGGGTTTTATGGTATTAATTTAATTTAGATTTTGTATCTCTTTGAATAAACTATTTTATATTTTATTTAGTTTTTTGAGTTTGGACATATGTTTCAATTACGACTTTGAATATTTATTTTTTGTGTTTGGATTTGTGATTGTGGTGGATGGTGGTCCACGGTGGTGGGTGGTCAATGTTGGTCAACAGTGGTGGAGGGTGGTCAATGATGATGGTTGGTAGTGATTTTAGATTTATATTATATAATATACTTTAAACTTTAATAGGAAACTAAAAAATTATGGAAAATGTCCATAATACCCCTTATTTAATTGGAGTTAACGGAAATAATTAACGACCGTTAGTGGGAGGGATTGAAACCAAAGTGAAATAACAAACGTGAGAGACCAAATCCGAGTTTCAGTAGTTTAGGGACGATATCCGTTAAAATTGACAAATATTAAGGACCAAAAGTGAAGTTTACTCTTTTATTTATTATTTTATATATTATTTTTATTTGTACAACATAAATACATCAACAATTAATTTTTATTATTTTTTATCAGGTAAGCCATACACTTCACATATTTCTAGCGATTCACATGGCATATACAAATATTCGAAAGATGTAGTTAGTATATAAAATGAGGGAGTATGCCTTGAAGATTAAAAAAGTTGGTTGGATAGAAATGTGACACTTGCCATTTGAATTAAATGACAAATTTGAAGTCATGTGATAAAAAAAATTTATTTAAAAAATAACAACTTTCACTTCTGATTTCATTAAATGTAAATGTTCATTAGAATCGAATCAATACGATCATGAATATAAATATAAATACAATAAATATCAAATATCAAAGAAATGTTGGCTAGAAAGTATTAACATGACATAATGAGAATTTTGTATTTTCTCAAATGATGAATTGTAGTTGAGTTTGTTTATCCCACATTGATGAATATATGAAAAGAGGAGAGATGTCTTGATATATTAGAAGGGTGTTGACAAATGTACGACGAGAATTTAGTATTCTCAAAATTTGATTGATGTAGATTCATAACATTTTTATATCTCAATTAACATGTATTTTGATCGTGGTGCGTGTTGAAGACTAGTTTGGATAAATATAGGTTAGGATCACAAAAATTCACGTGGCACGGTGGTGTAAACCGTTGAGTAGTTACGTGTACGCATAGTCATATTATTTATGTTCATAAAATAAAATATTTTAAAATTTTAAAATAAAATAGTTTGAATTTTTAGATTTGTTATTAAAAAACAAGATAACTTATTTTTAATTTCTTTATATTTGACAAAGTAGTTGATATATTACTTTTTATTTTTTCATGTTTGACAAAGTAATTAATATATTATTTTTAATTTCCTCATGTTTCAAAAAGTTGTTGATATGTATTTCTTAATTTAACTGATAAATTAATCATTGACGGTGTTCAAAAAAACTGTTGAAGCGTTTAAACCGGTCGAATCAAGTTAAACTGGACCATTTTTAGTGGTTTAGGCGGTCTGGCGGTCTGATCTGGTCTGAAAAATTGTCAAACCGGGCGGTTCTGTTCGGCCTGTGGTTTGGAGTTTTTTTTGGGCGGTTTGTACCAAACCGACCGCCAAATATATCTATCTATCTATCTATCTATATTTTTTATATACATCTTTATATTATCTATTGTTTAGCCCAAATATCCAATTTATCTTTAGACTTAAATATATACAAAAAAACCCAAAGATAATTTTAAATTGATGTGAATTTTATTTGCACTTTGCATATTACCTTTTTTTAGTGTTTTGTCTCGAGATATTTTATTAACTTTTGTGGACTTTGTTAACATTGTTGTGGACTTTCTTTATTCAAATGAACTCAAGCTAATGAATTTATTCAAAATTTTATATGTTTTTTATGTTTAAACTTTAAAACCCACTAAAAAACTCAAACCGCCTAAACCGGTCGACCAAACCGCCTAAACTGCGGTCCGATTTGACCAGTCTGGGCACTTGATGTCAAACCGTTCAGTTTGAAAAATCAAGAAACCACCACTAGCGGTTTGGTTTGTGGTTTGAGGGGTTAAACCTCCCATACCGGACGACAAACACCCATATTAATCATATTTACAATAAAAATAATTTCAATTTTTTGGATAACCAAATAAAGTTGATATAGATTATAAAAGTTCATATGATAATATCATATTAAAATCCTTTTCAGTTAAAACAATAAACATGTTTTAAAATGACAAAAATATGTAATTCACTTAAATAGAGTCATTTTTAACACTTTTCGAAATCTAGAGCATTAATCCTCCATTCAATAAAAAACGTAAAAATAAATACAATCGGGTTAAAACATATATACTTTGGTTATAGATTTAAACATATATAATTAGTGTTGGAATCCAGTTTGCTCAACAATGATAAAACCAAAATATGCAAGAACAGATTCATAGGTGCGAAACCGTTTTAATGCATACAAAGGCTTGAGATATTTGGTAGAAACATACACACACAAGTGAACAAAGATAACAGAAACAATAATATGATTTGCTCAACAAATTATCTTCATAAGCTTGTGAATACACCAAAAACACACACTACTGTGTGTAAAAAGCTCTCAACAGATTTTTCTCTCTAGAATCAGGCGTGTGTGCAATGTGTGCTGCGTTGCCCACAATGGCAGGATGTGATCCCAACATATACAGATCGTGGAGCACACAATAGTACAATACAAAGGTTGCTATCCATAAAAGGAATGACACCTGGAAAGTAATCCATCGAGGTGTACTATTTTGATCTTGAGAATCTTCGTATAACAGAGACACGTGAGAGGCACATGATCTTTAGTCTTCATGAAATTGCACAAGACTTCTACTTCCAGAAGTTGTCAGCACAGAGGCTCTGTGAAGGATCACAGAGGCTCTGTGATCTGATGATTATCTTCAAGTTAAGTTCTTCTCGGACAGTAATCGTCAGAGGCTCTGATTCGTGCTTCTGGAGAGTCTTGGTGTATGCGGCAGATGTCTTATGTGGTTCTATTACTTAGCCTAATTTCAATACTTCTATGAATGAACCATTAGAGTTAATAATCTCCACCTAAGTATTGAAAAATAAAATTTGGAAGTGTAGTGCTCTAGGCTAAGTAAGAACAAGAGTTGAAAGGAACTCAACCTCTTAGAAAATAAAGATCTTTCATTTAATATCGATGCCAGAAGGCATTTACAGAAGACAAAAGTAAACCAAATTACAAGTGCTGAAATAAGATTATAAGTCAACAGAGCCTATATTTTGGCGTATGGAAAATCATTTATCCTCTCCCTAAGTCCTCCTTCTCCTTTTAGTTCTTTGTAGAATAAGGCACACATGTCTCTGAACCTGAGAGTAGCTTCAGAGTTGATGTTAGCCCCAATTTAGTAAAGTAAAAGTATTGAAAATATCCCAAGTCTTCCTCTGAAGACAATCAGAGAATGCTGCCAAGAAAGCCAAGTCTACCTTTAAAGTCAGTTCAGAGATAGACTCTTCAGCCGATAATATATCAGAGATAGCTTCATCAGAGGTCTATGTCTGAGCTCTGAAGACACCCTCTCTGAAGATCAAGCTGAAGAATTCTACAAGTGTTGACAGAAGAACAGATGACATGTCATTAGTGATAATACACTGTTCAAGCATATCTTGATCTTACCTTTTAGGTAAGACACTGTTCAAGCATGCTTCTTATGTCAGGATAATACACTGTTCACTTTATGATCCTATAAATAGGACCATCATTCCATTGACAAATGTGTGCTTTTCATATATCTTGTATCTGGCTTTATCTTTAATATATTGGAAAGTATTCAAAAGAAGATCTAGTACGATTTATATATATATATTATTGTTGAACTGTGATACTGAATCTGCTTTGATATTTAAACTATATTGCTTTCGTTGTTCTTATTGTTATTATTGTTTATATCATTGTAATAAGATTAAATCTATGATCCAACAATTGGTATCAGAGCCTTCTTTGTTTTCTAAACAAAGAAAGATCATATCTGCATACTCGGATAGATTTACATCTTACTGATTCAAGCTTTCAAAATTTGTGCATGTTCATATAAACCTTGGTTTATTTAAAAGAACTCCATATGTTCCAGGTTTGAAAGTAACTCACAGTTTCACTTTTTGATAAAAGATCTTCTTAGAAAAGCATCAGTTCTTCAAATCTTCATTTTTTCTTCACAATGGCAAATTCCAGTATAAGTGCCATTTATACAGCTGGATCATTAACCAAACCTCCTACACTTCTAAGGGATGAATATCCCCAATGGAAAATAAGGATGGTAAATTTCTTGGAAGGTATGAACAGGGATCTTTTAAGATCAGTGAATGATGGACCTCACCAACCAATGGTGTTGGTACCAAGAGTTCCAGCAACAATAGATACTGCTAAAATACCTGCATACTATGAAAAGAAAACTTCAAATTTCACTGATGAAGAAACTAAAAATGATGGAAAATGACTCCAAAGCTGTTAGATTACTAATTATGGTCATTCCCAATGATATCTTTCAAGAACTTGATTCTTGTGTAACTGCAAAAGAGATATGGGATCAGTTGTTAAACCAACTTGAAGGTGGCCTACAAACTCAGAAAAACAGAAGAAATCTTTGCATTAATGAGTACCATGACTTTCATGCACTACCTGAAGAAACCTTGCACCAAACATACTCAAGATTCAACATTCTCATCAATAAATGCAAAACGTTTGGAGTTATGAGGACAAAAGAAGAAAAAAAATGTTCTTTTCCTTAAAAGCTTAAATGAAGAATGGTCATAACTGTCTATGTCAATACAGGCCAATCAAAATCTTGAATCTTGGTCATTGACTGATATTTATGGCACTCTTGTTGCTCAGGAAAAATAAGTTGTTAAACAAAAATCAAAAACCTCTTTAGGTGGATCACTTGCCCTCATTTCAAAACAAAAAGGTGAGTCAAAAAAAAAAGTTATAATGAAGAACCAAAGAACTCTAGAGAAAAGTCAAAAAGAAAATCTAAAAAGGCCATGATAGCTGAAGAAAATGACCATTCAGACTCAGAGTCAGAAAAAGACATTAATGCTTTTGCCAAATCTCTTGCCTTGATTACTCATCAATTCAACAAGAAGTTTGGCAGAAAAGTTTTTGAAGGGAGGAGAGATGATGAAGAAAGAAGAGAAAATCCAGAAAGAAGATTTCAGAAAACTAATTATCAACAACAGCCCAGATCCACTCTGCATAGTGATCAAAAGGGTGTTCATTTCATCAATCATAAAGCTGCTCAACAATCAAGAACTCATCAACCATTTCAACTAAAGTATCCTCAACCTCAGAGGTACTTCCAGTCCCAAACACAAGTTCAGAAGACAGAAGCAGTTGTTGCTCTTCCACCAAACCAGAATGATGGAAGATGTTTCAGATGTGGAAAACCAGGCCATTTTTCTGCAAACTGCAGAGGTAGACTTATCAAAAATCAAGACTACTACAAAAACAAGTATAAATACAATGTCAGAGAAAGGGTATTTGTTGCAGAAATGGAAGACTGGTTGTTAGACTCTACATGTGATGGAGAAGAAGAGCCTACCAACCTCTGTGGTATGGCTATTGCAGATGGTGACCAGACTGATGGATCATTAGAGGACTGCTCTGAAAAGGTAAATTCTTCATCCACCTCTGAAAGTGAACTAGAAATGGATGTTCTTAAATTAACAGATGAGTTTCAGAGTTTAAAGAAAAAACTCTTTGAAGAAAAAGAAAAGAGAAAGCAAATGACAAAAGATCTAAGCTTTTATAAAAGAGAAAATGATCTTCTTGAATCAGAAAAGAAATAATTTTTTGTTGAAAAATCTGAACTTGAAAAAGCACAGAGACAAAAGGAAAAATCTTTTTCTGAGAAATTCAAAGAACTTGAAAAGGTTTTAAAAGCAAAAGAAGAAGAAGTGAGAAAATCTGAGTATGAAAGGCTCAATTTTGTTCCTTAACTAATTTCTTTCAAAAGGAAAGAGAAATCTTACATCAATCTCTGGAAAGAAAGGAACTTCAGATCAAGAGTTATCTAGATGCACAAGATGTGCACATTAAAATCAATTATCAGATGGATACTCAAGGATTGAGATTCAATGAATTGAATCCATTCACTGGATTGAAGAAAACTTCACTTTCTCCACTTTATGTATTGGAAAGGTCCAGAAGCTTGACTTTTCATCTCTGAATAATTCTAACATTTTCAAAAGGACAAAAACCTCAGAAGGATCAAAAATCAAAGATTTAAACTTTAAAAATACCTCATACTCTGAAGTAAAAACAGTTTCAAAACCTATCTTGAAGATAGAAAAAGAAACTTCAGAGGTTAAGTTTACAAATTCTCAGAGCCATGATCCCAAAGAAATCTTTAGATTTGACTCATTCATCACTAAAGAACCAGAGGTCTCTGAATCTAGTACCTCTGAAATAAAACCTCAGAGCTTACTAAATCCAGAGGCACCTCTGTACTCTCCTGAAACAGATGAATGCATCAGAACTACCTTTGAAGAAGACATTAGAAGAATTTACAAAGAAAATGTCATATCTGATTTTATCAAAGAATCATGCAAGAAAAGGATAATCAAAGTCTCCAGACCTAAAAATCCTATGAAAACTTTAGAGATAGTCATCTTTAACAAGGTTAAGAAAGACTTTCTTGATTCTAATTCTGAATCTGACACAGAGATAGATGAACAAGTTTTCTATACACCAGAGAAGGTAATTCATAAAACAACTCAGACTATTGGTTCTGGAATTTTGAACATCCCTGTTCCTATTCCAAAAGAAAAACCCATAATTCCAATATGTCCTGATTTTATAGACATGTGTCTACAAGCAAAAACCTCTCTGGAGTTAGAAAAAGAGTTGAAGGAAAAGGCTAAGAATAAAACTAACACTTCTCAATTCTACACCTATAAACCTATCAAATTCACTCCTGAACAAAAAAGGAAAATGGCAAGAAATTAACCATTCTGATCCTGTTTGTGTAGTGAGCAAGAAAGAGAAGAAGATGTTTTGGGCCAAGAAAAAACAAGTTGAAAAGAAGGCCATTTCTCAAGCCAAAAAGAAAGAAATAGTTAGGAATACTTGTAATATTCCTAGTGCTAATTCTAATTAAAAAATTCAAAAGAAACCTATACCCACTGTTTTGGAAGAAATCAAAAACTTTGCTTCTACTTCATCTTGCTTTGTTAATTGTAATTGCATTCAACTCATGATTAAACTGAAAAATCATTTCAGAGGTTCTCATTGTTTTCTGAATCAGTCTCTGAATAAAACTTCAGAGACAAAGCCTCAGAAGAAAAAGAAAAGCATCTCTGGCAAAGCATCAAAAGATGGAATGCCAAATGTTCATCAAAATCCTCAAAAGCCTAACAAGAAAGGACCCATAATGAGATGGGTACCTAAGAAACTCTAATTTGTGTTGCAAAAATAGTATATGCCCATCTGATATCTAGATTCTGGATGTTCAAGGCATATGACTGGAGATTAAAAGTTGCTATCCTCTTTCAAAGCAAAATTTGGAGGAGTAGTAACTTTTGGAGATAATATGCAAGGTCAAATTAAAGGTTATGGTGAATTAACAAGAGGTAATGTATCTGTTTCAAAAGTTTCTTATGTTGATGGACTAAAGCACAACTTAATTAGCATAAGTCAACAGTGTGACCATGGTTTTGATGTGAAATTTCAAGAAAAACATTGTTCACTTCTTCACTTAAAAACATGTAAAGAAATGCTGAGAACAGACCGAAAGGGTAACTTATATAGAATTAATTTTACCAAGCAAATTAACACTGGCTCAGAGAAACTTTGTTTATTATCTATGACCAATGAAGATGTCTGTGTCTGGCACAAAAAGTTCTCTCATTTGAACTTTTCGTCACTAGATAAGTTAGTCAAACTTAATCTGGTTAAGGGATTACTTGGAGGTTGATTGTTATTAGATTGTTTTACACTGATTGTGGGACACACATTACCATCTCCGAATTTCAACAAAGATCATCTTTGTTTTTCTTGTGAAATGGGAAAAATGAAAAGATCTTCCCATAAAACCAAAAGTGATAATAATTGTCCTAGACCTCTGCATATGCTTCATGTGGACCTCTGTGGTTGTTAGTGCACATATTTGTTGGATACAAGATCATTATTACTGAAGATAAAATTCAAGCCAAGTCAAATGCTCAAAGTCGACTCTCAAGCAAGAAAGTCAAAGTCTTTGTAATAAATGTCAAAGTCAAAGTCTTGTGTTTTATTGTTTTTGTTTCCTTGTTATTGTTTCTTTGTATAAATAGTCTTTGTATTTGTTGTAAGCTAGTAATCTTAGTAAGAGAGAACGTGTGAAGCTAATCAGAGAAGAAGTTCATCGTTGTATATTTTCTAGAGAGATAAAGTAGAGAGAGATAGAATCTTATAACCTCTAGAGATTGAATATCAATGACTTGTGATTACGAAAGTGAATCATCTTGTTTGTGTTGATTGTTTACAATTAGAACTTGAATTTGGGTATAACAATTGGTATATGTTGATCCAAACTCTCTCAGTGATTTGATAACGACCCTTTTCTATACTTAGTGAAAATTACGTTTTAATATGTATTAGTGTTTCACCATCAGCGATTAGACTGAGTCTGTTCAGTTATCGCTGATAGTATCTCTTATAAACATTTCTATGTATTAGTGTTTCACTATCAGTGATCAAATCCAAAAGTGTGGTTGCTGAGGGAAACCTGAAGACTGTTTCACTATCTGAGGAGAATCCTTCTCAGGTATGCCTCTCACTTGTCCCTGTTTCTTTCTACAAACCCTCTCTCTCTTTCTAGACTTTATCTTCTCTCTTCCCAAAACATACACTAACTCCTTTCTTTCTATTTTCTGACCAGACAGTTCTCTCCCCTACTTAAGGGTAAAGAACTTCAAAAAATCCCAGCCGCTGTAGATGATGAACAAATAATCCCAATCTTTGTAAGAGAGATTGATGAAGAAGATGAGGAAGAAGAGTCCCTGCAACATTCAGGGATGCCCTCCAGACCATCTCACTGGTCAGAGGAAGAGATGAAGAGACGAACAGAGATGATTTCTCATCTAGAGAATCAACGACTGAAGATCCCCTCTCAATCAACAGATCTAGAGTTCCTGACTGAAGCTGAAATCGAAGAATCTGTCAGGGCTGAGAAGCTGATAGATGATTGTCAAAGAGATGCCTCTCTTGCTCTCAAGATTCAGTTCTCTCAAGTCAAAGACAAAAATCTAAAGAAGAAACCAGTTGAAGTCCAAGCTGCTCTTTTGGAAGAGATTGAAGAGGAGCGCTCAAAAGAAAAAAGGGTCAGCGATAGCTCAGTTGAATGGTGTAAAAGCAAAATCGACTATCGCTCTGACCCAATGAAGATCATAGCAGTTGTTATCTCAGGGAAAAATAAGAAGGATCAAGTTTCTGTCACTATGGAGATTACCAGAGAGGATGGAAGCTGTAAGGTCATGTTCGTGTCAAAGCTGGAAAGCTTAGGTTATATGGAATGGATAGAGTTCAAAGAAGCGTTGGAGAAATCCAAATCAACCAGCAGAGGCTATGTCGAAGGCATCTTGGAAGCCTTCATCAACAGTGTCTCCACTGTGTTGAAAGTACCATATGCTCTTCCTTCCAAACCAAGGAAATTCAAAAGGAAGACTGTCTCCTCCTCCTCTGAAAATGTCGCAGTGATAAAAAATGAAACCTCCATCAAGTTCTCAAGAGAAGCTCTGTTCGGTCCTCCTCCTGATCTTTCAGTTCTTGATCTATCGCTGCCCCCTGGTGGACCATATGTTGCAGGACAAGTACTTAAAGAACCTTTTGGAATCTTCTTCAGAGATAATGAGGAAGAACTTAGATTTCAGAGAGTCTCTGAAATTACTATATGTCCCCTCATCCATCTCAAGGATCTCTTCTGCTTATGGTGTGACTACTCTCCCTCTGCTGAACCGATCAAGGAAATCATTTCTCAAGAATCTTCAGATCGAAGGCAAAGCGGAGAAGAAATACCTGAGTATATGATAAATCCTCCTAAGTCTTCTTTAGATAGCTGATAGATTAGTTTCCTATTTCTTGTAATCTATTAGTTAAACTTACAGTAGTTAGTTCTTCACTTGTACTTGTAATTTTCATATCTTGTAATTCTTTCTCTGAATTAATGAAAATTTCAGTGATGTACTTAACTCTATCAGTACTGTAAAAGATCCCTCAAAATAGTAATTGGGACATGTATATTATGAGTCCTATTTATTCCTTTATTTTGATTCATAAAGTAATTTTCTTTAGTTACTTTGTCATTATCAAATAGGGGATGTTGTTGATCCAAACTCTCTCAGTGATTTGATAACGACCCTTTTCTATACTTAGTGAAAATTACATTTTAATATGTATTAGTGTTTCACCATCAGCGATCAGACTGAGTCTGTTCAGTTATCGCTGATATATCTCTAATAAACATTTCTATGTATTAGTGTTTCACTATCAGTGATCAAACTGAGTCTGTTCAGTTATCGCTGATAGTTCTGATGTAAACAGTAACGTAATCCTTGAAGACAAGTCTCGCGTCAACATATGTTCATAGCTAAATCGAAGACGAAGCCACTGAACAAAGAGAAGTCTACTAGTGACCTGATGCGGATATCAGTGAAGCAAAGACAACTCTACTTATACGCGAAGGAACATGAGGATAAGCTTCAGCTATAGCTGAACCTCTTTATATCTCTGAAGAAAGAGATATTCAGCGATCAATCGATCACAAAGCTTATGCCTCAAGTTTCCTTTTGTCTTACCTTGCACTACCAGTACGATGTGTCAGAACGGACATATCTCTGCCACAAATCGTACAACAACTCTGTCAACTACACTGTTCATGATATGGCCGAAAGCATGTCTCCCAAAAGTCAGACTACCAAAGCCAATCACTGAATGACACGTGTAAAGTACCCTTCCATGCATTTAATGCATAGGGTATAAATAGAAAGACCACCTCTCCATCTGAGAGTGTGCTCTATTCTTGAACCAAGATAGAAACCTTTGTTTTCTATAATTCTAAACCCCCCCCATTCTCTATATTCTTGTGCAACCATCTTTGTGTTTCTTAAGTTTGTTTAGATTGAGTTTGTCTTAATCTTATTCCGCAACAAACTTGTAAATTGTGTTTGATTTATCAATAAACAATTTATTAAACTTTAATTTCTGTGTTTGTATTCAACCCCCCCCCCTTCTACAAACTTGTTAAGCACCTCCGGGACCAACAAGTGGTATCAGAGCAGACTGTTTAATCTGATAAACAAGATCTTGCTTTATTCTCTTCTTTGTTATTCTCAAATGGCACTTAACACAAACACTAACTACTATGATAATGGTTCACTTTCTAAACCTCCTCGGTTTAGCAGAGATAACTTTTCTCTATGGAAAAATCGAATGATGCTATTTCTTGAAGGTGCAGATCCTACTATACCTGAGTATATAGAAAATGGACCCTATGAACCTGTCAGAATTATAGCTGCAGTTCCAGCTACTGCCACCACTCCTGCTGTCCCTGAACGCTATGTAGTTAAGGAGATAAGACAGTGGAGTGATGAAGACAAAAAGAAGGTTGGTATAGATGCAAGGGCAAAAACCATTATCTCAATGGCTCTGCCTGGTGAAGTTTTCCATTCCATCATGCATCTTAAAACTTCTAAAGAAATGTGGGAAACCATTTGTGTTCAATACGAAGGCACCACTGAAATCCAAGAGACTCAAAAGAGTAACTTGGTAAGACAGTATGAAAGTTTCATCGCTGGTAAGAATGAATCTCTCTCTGATGTTCATCAGCGATCTAACTGCTTAATCATAGATCTAATAACTGTTGGTAGGACCTATTCTAATTCTGAGGTCTTGACCAAACTCCTAGAATGTCTTCCTGAAAGCTGGGACAGTTATTCAATATGTCTTAAGCTGACAAAAGACTTAAATTCTTTTTCACTCAGCACCTTATATGGAATATTGCTTAACTATGAGCAATCAAACCTTCTGAAGAAGAATCTTATAAAATATTCTAAAGACTCCAAAAGCACTCCTGTTGCTTTAGTCTCTTCAGAAATAATTCCATCTCAGCGATGTACTCTCACTATCACTGAGTTAGATTCTGAATCTGAGGATCTATCAGACCCTGATCTTTCAGAGTTAGATGACTCCTTAGCACTCTTGACAAACTCTTTTAAGAGATTTGCAAGAAAGAGCAATTTCAAAAGAAATATGCCCCTCTCTGTTACTGACAAGCCAAAATCAACCCCTGTTGATAAGGCTTCTGCTACTTGCTATAACTGTAAAAAGATTGGACATTTTGCAAGTGAGTGCAGGTCAAAGAAAGTCTTCAAACCTTCTACCTCAAGAAGATCCAGCGATGACAAGTACCTAAAGCTGAAAGATAAATATCAAAAGCTGAAAAGATACAAGCGAAAAGGTAAAGGTCTCATTGCTGAAGAACATGACTGGGCTGAATCAGAAGAATCAAGTTCTGATGAAGAAGAAATCGCTAATCTCTGCCTTATGGATGAGATTAAAGAAGAAGTGGAAGAACCAGCTGAAACTTCTATGAGCTATATATCATATCAGGTATCTATCTATACTAATCCCTCTGTACCTGAAGCTGATTGAAGTCGCGCTGTTGATGTGCTGACTATTGATCTTTATAATGCTCTAAACGGCAAAACTCTAGCTGAGAACAAAAATGTTGACTTAGCTGAACAGTTAGAGAAATGTCATGAAAAGATCAAAGAACTGAATCTTTTAGAAGAAAAGTTGAAAGATCAAGTCATTATAAATGAAATCATCAGCATTGAACGCGAACAAGCCATCGCTGCTCTAAAAGCAGAAAAATGGTGCAAATCATCAACAAAGATCTTTGAGATAATAAATGCTCAAACTCCTGACAGTGATAGAACTGATCTTGGTTTTTGGACACCACAGGATGAGCCTAAAAAAGAAAGTTCCATGCTTAAGTTTGGAACATTTGTCACTTCTATCTCTGACACTTCTTATAATCAATTTTATCCTTCTTCTTCTAAAACCATACCTGAAGAAATATCCAAAGGCTCTAAGTCTGCGGATAAAGGAAAATCCATTCTTCATCCTTAAAAGGCTACCAGGAAAGCAAAGCTGAAGGTTCCTTCTAAACCTTCAGCAAATCAATCTTCTAGCTCTGTGATAGAAATCTTTGATCTTTGTCCTTCAAAGCTAAAGATTGACCTTAATCCTAAGAGATCTGAAGAAATAAAAATTCCTCCCAGATCTCATGAGAAAAAGCATTCTTGGACCTGGCCCCTCTCATCTTAAATTCTCAAAATCTTCTACTTCTGGTCCTAAAACCACTTTCAAGTATAGAAAATGCTATCACTGTGGTTTTACTGACCATATTGCAAGCAAATGTCCAACTGCCACCAAAGCTGATAAAACAACTAAAGTGAAGATAAATGCCTATAAGGCTGAGAAGGTCACCAAAGCTAAAAAATCAACCAAGGTGAAGAATACCACTAAGGTTAAAAAAATTAACCAAAGTGAAGATTACCACTGAAGCTGAATCTTCATCTGCTGTGAAGATTGCTGAACCTTCCATCTCCACTAACCTAAAAGGACCCATTGAAAAGTGGGTACCAAACAACGCTTAATCTTCCTTATGTGTGCAGGGATCAAAGGGCATCTGGTATCTCGATAGTGGATGTTCTCATCATATGACTGGACAAAAAGACCTTCTCACTGAATACAAGGAAGCGAAAGGTCCCTCTGTGACCTTTGGTGGAAATGGAAAAGGCTATACCCGAGGGTTTGGTGTCCTCAGCAATGGGACAACTACCTTCAGATGAGTCGCTTATGTAGATGGACTGAAGCATAACCTTCTAAGCATCAGTCAGCTATGTGACAAAGACTACGAAGTTCGCTTTTCTAAGAAAGCATGTTCAGTGGTGAATGAGAAAGGAAAACTTGCTCTCAAAGGTTATCGCAGAGAAAATGTCTATGTAATAGATATGGACTCTACTACCACTGAAAACTTATGTTTTCTTTCTAAAGCCTCTTCTGATGTCAACTGGGTATGGCACAAAAGGCTTTCTCATCTAAATTTCAAAACCCTGAATTCTCTCTCTTCTAAGGAACTGGGTTCTGGTCTTCCTCAGCACTCATATGCTAAAGAATCTCTCTGTTCGGCATGTGAAAAAGGAAAACAGACAAAAGCTAGTTTCAAGTCTAAACAAGTTTCCTCAGTGACAAGTCCTCTTCAGCTCTTACATATGGATCTGTTTGGTCCTGTCAACATCCAATCAATAGCTGGAAAGAAATACACGCTTGTCATTGTAGATGAATACTCTCGCTACACCTGGGTTATCTTTCTTCGTTGCAAGAGTGATACTCCAGAAGAACTAATATCTTTTGTTAAAAAGATGGAACTGTTGAATAATCTTACTGTTCGCTCTATAAGAAGTGATCATGGAACTGAATTCAAAAACAGTTCTCTGAACAATTTCTTTGAGAACAAGGGAATTTCTCATAATTTCTCCTCAGTAAGAACACCTCATCAAAACGGAGTCGCTGAAAGAAGAAACCGAACGATCATTGAAGCTGCTAGATCAATGCTCAGCGATTCTCACCTCCCTACTCAATTTTGGGCTGAAGCTGTTAACACTACTTGTTTTACTCAAAACAGATCGCTGATCATAAAGCGATTTGGAAAGACAGCTTATGAACTTTTTCATGGAAGAAAACCATCTATCAGTTTTCTTCATATCTTTGGTTGTCAGTACTTTATCTTAAACAACAAAGGTCAGCTTGGAAAGTTCGACCCAAAAGCAGATGATGGAATATTTCTTGGATATTCCTCTATCTCCAAAGCCTACAGAGTGTTCAACAAGAGAAGACAATCTGTGGAAGAAACAATTCATGTCACCTTTGATGAAACTCGCTCAGCGAACTCTAAACCAATCGCTGACAATGAAGAGTTAAATGCTTGGATGTTCTCTCACTACAGAGAAACAGAACCTTTCTTTTCAAACCATCAGCATTCAGATCCTTCAGTTGCTAATGATGATCCAAACATCATACCTCCTAACGCTGAATCCAACTCATGGATCTCAGCAGAGCCTCTAAACACACTTCTTCCCTCAAAACCATCTTCATCTGAACACCTCTCAGAAAACAATATTATGTCTGACACTCAACACTTGATAGCTGATGAGCCTCAAGCTTCATCATCAGTGAACATTCCAATTGTTGATTCAATCTCTGAAGTAAGCGATCATGCTCACGCTCAGCGATGGACCAGAGATCACCCCATTGATCAAATCCTTTGTGATCCCGATGCAGGTATTCAGACACGACGAAGTTCAGGTAATATCTGTCTCTTTGTCAACTTTATTTCATTAATAGAACCAAAGAAAGTTAATGATGCCCTCAGAGATCCAAACTGGGTCAGCGCTATGCAAGAAGAGCTGACTGAGTTTACTCGTAACAAAGTTCGGAATCTTGTTCCTAGACCATCTGACAAAACTGTTATAGGCACCAAATGGGTGTTTAGAAACAAGTTAGATGAACATGGAACTGTAACCCACAACAAGGCTCGACTTGTTGCTCAGGGATACAGACAAGAGGAAGGTATAGACTATGATGAAACCTTTTCCCATGTGGCTAGGCTCGAAGCAATTCGACTATTCTTAGCCTATGCAGTCTATAAAGACTTCATTGTTTATCAAATGGATGTAAAATCAGCATTCCTAAATGGAAAGCTTAATGAAGAAGTCTATGTAGAACAACCTCCAGGGTTCTATGACCCTAAGTATCCAAATTATGTTTATAACTTGGATAAGGCTCTCTATGGTCTAAAACAAGCCCCTCGTGCTTGGTATGACACTCTCTCATATTTTCTTATCTCTGAAAAATTTGAACGTGGCAAAATTGATAATACATTGTTTTTCCGAAAGATAAAAGGTCATATTATTCTTGTACAAATATATGTTGATGACATCATATTTGGTTCTACTAACCCATTGTTGTGTACTCGCTTCGCTGAAAGAATGAAGAAAGAATACAAAATGAGTATGATGGGTGAGCTGACATATTTTCTTGGTCTTCAGATTAAACAACCTGACAAAGGTACTTTTATCAACCAAGGTAAGTATGTTAAAGATATGCTGAAGAAGTTTGATCTAACACAAACTTCAGCGATGAAAACCCCTATGGCACCTCCTCTGACACTTAACAAAGATCCATCTGGAAAACCTGTTAATGTCACTGCCTATAGAGGAATGATAGGCTCCCTGCTGTATCTTACAGCGAGCCGACCTGACATTATGTACTCTACTTGTTTATGTGCACGCTATCAATCAGAACCCAAGCAATCCCATCTGATCGCTGTAAAGCGAATTTTCAGATATCTAAAAGGAACTCCTAACCTCGGTCTTTGGTATCCCAAAGACTCAGGGTTCGATCTTAAAGGATATTCTGATAGTGATTTTGCAGGTTGTAAACTTGATAGAAAGAGTACCACTGGTGGATGTCAACTCCTAGGAGGAAAGCTGGTAACCTGGACAAGCAAAAAGCAAAATTCAGTGTCCACTTCCACAGCTGAAGCTGAATACGTAGCCGCTGTAAGTTGTTGTGCTTAGGTCTTATGGATGAGAAATCAACTATTGGACTATGACCTTCAGCTATCAAAGATTCCCATCTATTGCTACATCACTAGTGCTATCGCTATAGCAAATAATCCAGTGCTACATTCAAAGACAAAACACATAGAGACCAGATATCATTTTATCAGAGATCATGTGATGAATGGTGATATTGAACTTCATTTCATCCCTACTGACTATCAGCTTGCTGATTTATTCACCAAACCTCTTGATGAGACAAGATTCAACTTTCTCATCAGTGAGCTTGGAATGTTGAATTTCGAGGAGTAAAATCTTCAGAGTTCATGCATTATATCAGTAATTATAAGTTCCCCTTTATCACTCAATCTCTGATTAAAACTCTGACTCTCAGGTATGTTCTCTTACTCCAAATCACTGAATCTTCAGTTAGTAAGACATTTTAAATAAAACTTTTATCACTGAAGTTTTCTTCAAATGATTAAAAGTTTTTTTTAAAACAAAATCTATCACTGAGTTTTCTCTTCAGTGATACTTCTAATATACAAAAATCAGTTTCTGAATTTTCATCAGAGATTCTTTCAAAGGAAAACCTATCTCTGACTTTTCTTCAGAGATAATTTCAAAAAGGGGAAATGAAACGTTTTTCTCTCTCCTATGACGTCATTTGAACCGACAATCCACGACATGCCTTTTTCTGACACGTTCGTCCGTTGCCCTTCTATCCAATCAACTTCGTGGGACGTGTCCATGTCATGATGAATATTTGTATTCCCGCCTCTTTCTCTCTCCTACTCTCTACGTATAAAAGGAATGTTTCTTTTCATTCTTATCTTTTACGCTTTCTAAAAATCCTTTCTGAGCAAGAAACTCTCTTAAGAAATTTCAAGCATCTGCATCTTCCTCATTCAAGATTACCAGGTTACTTTGATCTTCTTTCTATTTAAATCTTGTTAACAAAACACCATTTCTCTTCGTTATGGGTTTTCTATAAGATTTTTATCCTATAAAATCATTTTTTTTATTTTATTCTTCTAAAAACCTTTGGTTTTCTTACTGTTCTTCATCTTTTCATTAAGAACAGTGTATGAATCTTCAAATATTTTTATTTTTTATACGTTTCTTTCCTCAAATAGAAACTGGTAAAAACTTCTTTATTTTTAGCCTCTAATCCTTCCCTTCTATTCTCTATTTTTCTTTCCTTATTCAGCAATGGCACAGTCAGCACTTGTTTCCTCCAAGAACGTCAAGTTCGCCATCACTGAATCTGAAGTCCCCAAGAACAACCATCTTGGACGCCTCGACTTCGATGGAATCAAATACCCACACCTGGTGGATGCTGCCAAATTCCTGAAGCAATCCTGCATTGCTTATGCTCTCACTGTTGATCCAAAACACTCCAAAACTCTCCTTCAACGGTTTTGATTCACAGCTGAAGAAACAACCATCACCAACAAGAAAGGTGATCAGGTCCCTGCAATTTCCTTCTGCACAGACCTCGGCAAAGGAATGATGACCGCTTTCAGCTTAAGGAAGGCTCTCAGATTTCCTGACAAACCTAAGAGTGGCTTTGAAGCTCTACCTACTGACGCTGAACTCATCCGGTTTCTGGATTATATGGAGTACTTTTGGGACAACAAGCCCCGCTCCACAATTCCCAACAAGAAGCTGAAACTCATCAAAAAGGCGAACATGCCTTCTCAGCTGAACTTCATCTTTTCTCACGTCATTCAATGCATGAGTGGGAAAAGTGGTTCTCGTGATCAGGCCAGCAAGGTACAACTCCGGCCTACTCGGTCATCGCTGGCAAAAATTTCGACTTTGCCACCGCTATCTTTGACGACCTAAGGTCAAAGATAGAGAAGACGGAGAGGGGTCCCAAGATCCCATATGTACGGTTTATCTGTGCAAATCTGAAGTTCCTCTACGCCAACACTTACCCCACTGCTGCTGATGGCTCCTTCGCCAAAGTGGGTCAGCGTTCACTGGAGTTCAAACCGCTGGCAAACGAGGTAAGTATCTCTACCCTTCGCTCTCAACTCTCTCTCCACACTTCTTCTACTTCAGCGGCCACGCAGGAGGTTCCTTCTTCTGCTACCCCTGCCACTACCACCTCTTCCAAACGACCATCTGCTAGTTTCTTTGGTCCTTCGAAGAAGGCCAAAGTGACTAAGGAGACAAGCGCCACTAGTTCAAGGCCTGAGGATGTTTCTCGACAAACTACCTTGGATGATTTCATGGTTCTCTCCTCCACATCCTCAGCTCTCACATCATCACCCGTGCCAGCGATCTCGGTCGTTGTCAAAACATCAGTGACCCCACCCGCTATTCCAGTTCAACAAGCAACTGAGGTAACTACTCAAATCCCAACTTCTTCTATCCCCATCTCTAATCCTCCTATTTCATTGGTCTCTAACCCTTCTTCTCATATGCAGCAACCTCATGTTGCATTTATAGGACCTGATCCTCAATTGCTTGAAAGAGACATGCAATTTTTCAACTTGTTTGATCGATCAGGTATACCTAAAACCGCCAATACACCTTCCCTCTCCCCAACTAAGCCTGTTACTTGGTCACTAATTTTTCTTCCAGGTCCTAGTTTGGAAACTGTTGACACGAATGTCAACAGTTTAGTTGAAAAGGTGGTTTCTCTCACCGCTGTCGTCAACAACACCACCAACGCAGTCAATACCGCTGGTACTGAACTGAAGACGTTGACAGCTGCCTCCCAAACCAAAGCTGAATCCTTTCACATCGCTGCTCTTCAAGCAGAGCTTGTCAAAGTAAAGGAGGACTCTCAGCGAAAGTTTAATGCTCTATCGTCAAAGGTTGATTCTTGCACAGCTCTTCTTCAGCAAGTCCTCGACAAGCTGAATGCACCAGCTCCGACTCCATCACCTTCCTTCACATCGGATAACCGCACCTCACTGAATTTAGCTGTTGAATTCATTCATCAAGCTACTTCAGATCTCCCGGTGATTGAAGGACGACTGGATAGCCTGGAGGCTGGAGTCCGAAAGTTAGCCTCTGCACAACCTTCCTCTCCTACCGAAAATCTCTCCCTGGCTGATAATGACAAAGAGGGGGAGAAAGCAGCTGAAGAAATTAAAGAAGGGGAAGCTGAAGCTGCTGAGGTTCAACTTGAAGATCATCCCTATCATGTTGAGTGGGAGAAGGTTGCTGACCAAATCCCTTCTTCTTTCAAAGACTTTATCGAAGAAGAAGAAGAGGATGAAGATGAAGAAGATCATGATCTTGAAGATCAAGAGGAGGAGCAACCTCATCAAGAAGATGATGATGACGATGAAGAAGATCAGTCCTTATGGTGTTCTTCAGCAGCCATCACATCTTCAGTGATAACTTCGAAAGAAGTTGTCATAGCAGGGGGGAGTCATGGAACATCCTCAGGAACCCCTTCCCAAAACAAATCCAAAAGTGCGGTTGCTGAGGGAAACCTGAAGACTGAGGAGAATCCTTCTCAGGTATGCCTCTCACTTGTCCCTATTTCTTTATACAAACCCTCTCTCTCTTTCTAGCCTTTATCTTCTCTCTTCCCAAAACATACACTAACTCCTTTCTTTCTATTTTCAGGGTTGAGAAGCTGATAGCGGATTGTCAAAGAGATGCCTCTCTTGCTCTCAAGATTCAGTCCTATCAACTCAAAGACAAAAGGCTAAAGAAGAAACCAGTTGAAGTCCAGGATGCTCTTTTGAAAGAGGTTAAAGAGGAGCGCTCAAAAGAACAAAGGGTCAGCGATAGCTCAGTCGAATAGTGTAAAAGCAAAATCGACTATCGCTCTGACCCAATGAAGATCATAGCATTTGTCATCTCAGGGAAAAAGAAGAAGGATCGAGTTTCTGTCACTATGGAGATTACCAGAGAGGATGGAAGCTGTAAGGCCATGTTCGTGTCAAAGCTGGAAAGCTTAGGTTATATGGAATGGCTAGAGTTCAAAGAAGCGCTGAAGAAATCCAAATCAACCAGCAGAGGCTATGTCGAAGGCATCTTGGAAGCCTTCATTAATAGAGTCTCCACTGTGTTAAAGTACCATCTGCTCTTCCTTCCATACCAAGGCAATTCAAAAGGAAGCCTGTCTCCTCCTCCTCTGAAAATGTCGCAGTGATCAGAAATGAAACCTCCATCAAGTTCTTAAGAGAAGCTTTGTTCGGTCCTCCTCCTGATCTTTCAGTTCTTGATCTATCTCTGCCCCCTAGTGGACCATATGTTGCAGGACAAGTACTTAAAGAACCTTTTGGAATCTTCTTCAGAGATGATGAGGAAGAACTCAGATTTCAAAGAGTCTCTGAAATTCCTATCTGTCCCCTCAGCCATCTCAAGGATCTCTTGTGCTTATGGTGTGACTATTCTCCCTCTGCTGAACCGATCAAGGAAATCATTTCTCAAGAATCTTCAGATCGAAGGCAAAGAGGAGAAGAAATACCTGAGTATATGATAAATCCTCCTAAGTCTTCTTTAGATAGGTGATAGATTAGTTTCCTATTTCTTGTAATCTATTAGTTAATCTTACAGTAGTTAGTTCTTCACTTGTACTTGTAATTTTCATATCTTGTAATTCTTTCTCTGAATTAATGAAAATTTCAGTGATGTACTTAACTCTATCAGTACTGTAAAAGATCCCTCAAAATAGTAATTGGGACATGTATATTATTAGTCCTATTTATTCCTTTATTTTGATCCATAAAGTAATTTTCTTCAGTTACTTTGTCATTATCAAATAGGGGGAGATTGTTGATCCAAACTCTCTCAGTGATTTGATAACGACCCTTTTCTATACTTAGTGAAAATTACGTTTTAATATGTATTAGTGTTTCACCATCAGCGATCAGATTGAGTTTGTTAAGTTATCGCTGATAGTATCTCTTGTAACATTTCTATGTATTAGTGTTTCACTATCAATGATCTAACTGAGTCTGTTCAGTTATCGCTTATAGTTCTGATGTAAACAGTAACGTAATCCCTGAAGACAAGTCTCGTGTCAACATATGTTCATAGCTGAATCGAAGATGAAGCCACTGAACAAAGAGAAGTCTACTAGTGACCTGATGCGGATATCAGTGAAGCAAAGACAACTCTACTTATACGCGAAGGAACATGAGGAAAAGCTTCAGCTGTAGCTGAACCTCTTTATATCTCTGAAGAAAGAGATATTCAGCGATCAATCGATCACAAAGCTTATGCCTCAAGTTTCCTTTTGTCTTACCTTGCACTACCAGTACGATGTGTCAGAACGGACATATCTCTGCCACAAATCGTACAACAATTCTGTCAACTACACTGTTCATGATACGGCCGAAAGCATGTCTCCCAAAAGTCAGACTACCAAATCCAATCACTGAATGACACGTGTAAAGTACCCTGCCATGCATTTAATGCATAAAGTATAAATAGAAAGACCACTTCTCCATCTGAGAGTGTGCTCTATTCTTGAACCAAGATAGAAACATTTGTTTTATATACTTCTAAACCCCCCCCCCCCCATTCTCTATATTCTTGTGCAACCATCTTTGTGTTTCTTAAGTTTGTTTAGATTGAGCATGTCTTAATCTTATTCCGCAACAAACTTGTAAATTGTGTTTGATTTATCAATAAAAAATTTATTAAACTTTAATTTCTGTGTTTGTATTCAACCCCCCCCCCCCTTCTACAAACTTGTTAAGCACCTCCGGGACCAACAGAATAAGAGCATACGAAATTCAGAATTTTTGGACTAAATTGAAGAGTCTTGGACGAACTCGCAAATTGGCCTGATCAGATATGTTTTTGAAATATATAGTGTTTTTGAATCTATTCTAGGGATCATAGTATTCGTTATTACAAATAGAGCAAGTTTGATTTGATTCTCATAGACTAATTCACATTTGTTTATAATGAATTTTGAATTTTCTTGATTTGTTTGTTCGAGTTTGATACGTATTGAATTCTATATCGATTTTGTACTTTTAGTGTTTTTGATTGTAATTGTTTGATAGTAATCCTTTCGAAATCAGTTTTTGAGCAATTCTGCAAAGTTTCAAGCCAATTGAAGAAGGTTTGAATCGAAATCAGTGAAGAAAGTCGAGTTTTTTGAATTACAAGTCAAGAACTCGGAAGATATGAAGAACACGCAGTGGAAGAACTCGCATCTCAAGAACTCGCAAAGGTAAAAACTCGCAAGGTCGAAAGAACACGCACAAGGACAGAATTCATGAAAATATGAAGAACTCGCACGCAGTGTTGTGCGAGAAGTAGGAACTCGTAAGAGGCTTTGTGCGAGTTCTTACTCTTCATCCTTAGTGTTGTGCGTGAAGTTGGTACCTGTGAAAAGTTTTATATTTGCGTGTTTCCATTTTGCGCGAAGTAGTTTTTGTCAAATTGTTTCCAAGTCCAAAACTCGCAAGAGGCCTGCGAGAAGTGGTTCTTGCGCGTTTGCATTTAGCGCGAACTTGTTTTTGGAAATTTTTCTAAGTCTTGAACTCGCAAGTCTCCGTGAGAACTGATAGAACTCGCACGTTGTTGTGTGCAAGAACTCAAAACTCGCATAAAGCTGCTTGCGCGAATCTCAGAACTCGCACATCTCTTTGTGTGAGAACCAAGAACTCGCATCCTGTATCGTGTGCGAACCACAAACTCGCACAACCCTGTGTGCGAGAAGTGAGTTCACTTGGTCCTTCTTTGTGCGCGAAGCTTAAACGCGCATAAAGGGTCTTGCGCGAAGTGTTCTTTTCTGTGTTATGCGCTTTCTGTACTTAGAAATTTTTCTGAAATTTGACTAAGTTTGATTTTTGTAGATCCAGTTTATTTTCTGAATTTTGACGATCATAACAAGCAGTGTAAAAGCAAGATGACTTCAAAAGACGCTCTCTCAATCGGTACAGATGTCAAGCCCCCTGTTTTGTTTAAAGGGGAGTACGAGCAACGGAAAGATAGGTTTCTAGACTTTGTTGATCGGCACACAAACGGAGACAACATTTTACTGTCAATCACAAAAGGTCCTATGAAAATTCCTATTGTTGAGATTCCTGATGAGAATAATGGATCATCTGATGATGGAGGTGAGGATGGAGTTCAGAGGACAAAGACTGTTCCTAAAGACATTTCTCAGTTTACTGATAAGTAAAAGAGTCGGTACAAAGCTGACAAACAAGCCAGATCTCTACTTTTACAGAGCATTCCGAACGAGATCTATATCAAGATAGATAACTACAAAGCCACTTCCAAGTCAATGTGGGATCAACTCCAGAGAATGATGTTGGGATCGAAGGTCGGGAACCAAATGAAAGTAGCAAACTGCATAAACTGCTATGAGGAATTCAAGGCGAAAGAAAATGAGAGCCTTGAAGATACTTATGACAGATTTGTGCTACTTCTGAACGAGCTTCCAAAGAATAAAGTGAGGAAGGAGAAAATTGAAAACTACGTCAAATTCCTTAGCATTTTCCAGCCCGAATGGAAGAAACACACCAGGAGAATGAAGCAGATGAAAGACCTGAGTGATATCCCACTTCATGAGGTTTATGAGACTTTGCGGCAGAATGAGAAAGAAGTTGAAGAGAAAAGGAGTGAGAAGAAAAAGAAAGGTGAGAAGGTTACAGATCCCATTGCTTTGGTAACTGATCAGAAGGAGAAGGAGAAGAAAGAAAAGAAGAAGAAGAAGAAGAAAATAGTTCTCCCAAGTTTTGATGATTCTGCTGATTCAAATTCTGATTCTGATGACAGAGAGAATCTCAAGAAAGCTATGTTGCTATTGACCCGTGCTTTTCAGAAGAAATTTTACAAGAAACCGGGGTCAAACTCACAGAGATACTCTTCTTCTGGATCAAAGAATCACGAACACCGAGAGAGAGTAGAAGGAAAGAGATTCGAGGAGAAGAGATTTGGAAAAAGAAAGCCATAAGAGAAAAAGAGGTATGTGAACGACTATGGTAGTGCTGAGAAAAAGAGTGAAGAGTTGATAAAGTGCTACAACTGCGGAAAGATTGGTCATTTCGCCAAGGACTGCCGAAAGCCTACCGTAAGGAATTCAGACTACTACAAGCAAAAGATGTTGCTTGCAAAACAGAAAGAAGCGGGAAAGGCATAAATGACCGAGGACGATTCTGGCTGGACTATTCTGACGAAGAGGAAAAGGAAGAAACAACACACATATAATTAATGGGAAAAGAGGTCAAGAGTGATGAATCTGACGAAGCGTCATCTGATGAGGTACTAAACATGTCTAAATCTGATTTCTTAACCAAAATGGAAGCCATGATGGTCGAACTTCAAGATCTTCAATCTAAATTGCAAAAAGGAAAGAGCAGAGTTGTAAAAAGAAATCAAAAGATTTTTGAACTCAACAAGGTAATTGTTGGGAACAAAGATCTGATTGATTCTCTAAACAAATCTGCTTCTGATTTTAAAATGCAAAAAGATTGTTTTGAAAGTAAGATTTCTGAATTTGCTTCTAAGCTTTCAAAGAATGATTTAGAGAAACAAGAATGTGATCTAAAAGTTTACAAATTGCAGGGTGAAAACAAGAGCCTAGAGAAAAAGGTAAATGGTTTGGAAGCAAAATTATATGCTATAGGCCAAACAGATCAAACCATTTTCCTAAACACACCAAATGAGGAAGTTGGTGTTAAAGAGAAGTGGGGACTTGGTTATGATAACCCCCACTACTTAAAGAAAGCCATCAGAAAACAGTCAACTTTATATAATTTTGATTTTCTTTTTGCGGCTGCTAAATATACTCATTTGAAACCCAAATTTGTTACCAAATCATCGGATAAGGTTGAGGCAAAAGAAGATAAGAAAAAAGAAAGAATTTAAAGAAAATGCAACTGCCATTCTGCTATCAAAAGCTGAATGATAGTTATCTTTCAGAAAAACCAAAGTTTCTTTCAAACGATTATTTTGCTAGCTATTCTTCTACTGAGATGGAGGCAAAACCAGTTAAAGCTAAGATTTACATTCCTCCACTTGTATTATAAAGCAAAATAATTGAACTTGAAAATGTTTTATCTGATGAAAGAATTTTGGGTGATATAGAACAAAATGTGTTTTCTACTGTATTAAAGAACACTGTTTTTAAAATTGAATCCAGTGAGTGTTCAACATCTTCTAAGGCACCTCAAACTTCAGAAGTTGATTTTGATGACTTATTTGCGTCTGCAAATGATTTTCTAAATTCTGATGAAGGGTGTGTTGATGAGATTGATATGTTTGACTTTAATGCTCAACTTCCAGATCATTCTACTTTTATTATTAATGGTGAAGCTTTACCAAGTGTGTATGAAATTGGTGAATCATCGACTAAGGTTGGTGAACCAGTTTCTGTGAGTACTGATTACTATGCAAAAGGTAAGAAGCAAAAGAAACAACGCTCACAGAAACGGAACAACACTGGTAAGCTTAAGAAAAGACAATCTCAGAAATATGATTTTCCTAACAAATCTAAATCTTTTCTTTCAGATTTAAGAAAGAAAAGGCCGGAAGGTCGAACAGAATGGCGACGAAAACGGAAGATTGATGAGAGTTCTGAATCATGTCCTGATACTTGTAATAGATCTACTAGTAGTACATCTGATGTAGTTGGTATTGTTGCTTCTAATAAACAAAACCTTGTAACTTCGTACAAGAGATATTCAATAAAGCAATTACTCCAATTATCTTGGTCTACTACTAAGTCTTCTACTTATAGATGGAATGATTTTGTCTCTCACCGATATTCTGATGATTGGTTTGGTACTTATCATGTTTATTCTTATAAGCCATATGTTTCAAAGATTTTTCAAAAGTTCAGAGGATCCATATACAAATGGATACCAAAATCTTGTGCTAATCCGATAGGACCCACTTTTAAATGGGTACCTAAAGTTGTTATTCCCTGATTTATCTTATGTAGACCCATCATATGTGGTACTTGGATTCTGGTTGCTCCAAGCATATGACTGGGCAAAAGGATTTATTGTCTAATTATAGAGAGAAATTCTGCGGGAATGTACGATTCGGCAATGACCAGTTTTCACCGATTTTAGGCTATGGTGATGTGGTTAATGACAAAGTGACTATTATGAAGGTGAGCTACGTGGAAGGATTAGGACATAACTTGTTCAGTATTGGCCAGTTCTGCGACAAAGATTTAGAGGTAAATTTTAAGGCCAAGAGGTGTTCTGTACGCACTAAAGATGGTAAAGAACTCTTGGTCGGTACGCGTAAGTCTAACCTCTAGACGATTAACTTGTCAAAAGTCCAGACTGACAATCAGGTTTGTCTACTATCAAAAGCCTCGATGCAACAAAGCTGGTTATGGCACCGAAGGCTTTCTCACCTGAATTTTCGTTACTTCAATAAACTGGTCACGGGTAAGCTAGTCAAAGGACTTCCTGAGCTGAAATACGAGAAAGAACATCTGTGTGCAGCGTGCGAGAAAGGTAAGATGAAGAGAGCCGCTCACAATCCAAATCCTGAACAAAGTACAAGTTCTCCACTTGAACTGTTGCATATGGATCTCTGTGGTCTTATGCGTACACAAAGTATTAGCGGCAAGAAATATGTCTTAGTTATTGTGGACGATTATTCGAGGTATACTTGGGTCAAATTTCTAAGATCAAAGGATAAGACACCCGAAGTAATCATCAGTTTCTTAAAGACTACCCAAGTAAATCTGCAAAATCCAGTCAAGCGTCTTAGAACGGATAACGGCACAAAATTCAAGAATAAAACTGTTGAAGATTATCTCGAATCGGTCGGGATAACACATCAATATTCTGCTGCCAGAATGCCAGAACAGAACGGAGTAGTAGAAAGACGTAACCGAACGCTAGTCTAGGCCGCTCGCACTATGCTAAGTCAATACGATCTACCTCTGTTTCTTTGGGCCGAAGTTGTATCGACTGCGTGCTACACTCAGAATCGTTCCATAATACATCGTCGGTTTGGTAAAACACCTTATGCTTTGATAAATGATCGTACACCTAGAATTAAACACTTCCATATTTTTGGATGCAGGTGCTTCGTACTTAATGACAGAGAGAACTTGAACAAGTTCGGACCAAAGGCTGATGAAGGCATCTTCATTGGCTACTCTCAAACATCTGCTGCCTACCGGGTGTATCTGAAGAAGTCCAAGAGAGTAATCAAAAGCGTAAACGTCACATTCAATGATGATTTGGCTTCTGAACAAAGCAGTTTAGAACCCGTAATTACAGGAGTACTAGCTTCTGGACAGATCAGTCCAGAACCTGTGGTTAATGATACTAATTCTGATAAACCGTCTACTTCTACATCACATTTATCTGAATTAGATTTATTGTTTGAATTCTTTTATGAAGAGTTTCTTGGATCTAAACTGTCTAAATCTGTTGTGGTTGACAGGTCAGAAGATTCAACGACTAATCATCCAACCACTTCGGACGTATCTAATGAATTAGTTCCCCCAATTCAGAAAGAAACTCCAGTTCAAACAATTACTCCTTCAGTTGAAGTTGTACCTGACAACGTCGAGACAGAAGTTGCTGATTCAATTGGTTGTACTGTGACGTCAACTCAACAGCAAGAAACTGTTGTACCAACTGAAACTTCTGCACCAAATATTTCAACTGACTCCTTCCCTGAACAAGAAGAAGACAGTGGATACTTATATGATAATCATGATCAATCTACATCAAATCCACTCCCTCATGAACACAAGTGGACCAAAGAGCATTCGATAAGCCAAATCACGGGAGATCCATCAAAATCGGTGCAAACTAGGTCTGCTACATTAAACATGTGTATGCATGACTCATTTCTGAGCAAGATAGAGCCCACTCGAGTATCTGAAGCTCTAGCTGACTCGGATTAGGTAACTGCAATGCAAGAAGAGCTGAACAAGTTCGAAGCATTACAAGTCTGGAGACTTGTGCCAAGACTCGAAGGTAAATCCATAATTGGCACAAAATGGGTATTCAAGAATAAAAAGGACGAAGATGGTATCGTGATCAGAAATAAAGTAAGACTTGTGGCTAAGGGATACAGGGAAGAGGAAGGAATTGATTACGACGAGACTCATGCTCTAGTGGCATGTATTGAAGCGATCAGAATGTTTCTTGCATATGATGCCCACAAGAACTTCACTGTCTATCAGATGGACGTGAAGACAACCTTTCTCAACGGCATATTAAAGGAGGAAGTATATGTCTCACAACCTAAAGGTTTTGTCAATAAAAAAAACCGAATCATGTCTACATTCTCGACAAATCACTTTACGGTCTGAAACAAGCACCTCGCGCCTGGTACGAAGTTTTATCTAAATTCCTAGTCAAGTCGGGCTTCACAAAAAGGTAAGATCGATACTACTTTGTTCATCAAAAAGGAAAAATCCGATATCATATTAATTCAGATTTATGTGGATGACATCATATTTGGCTCAACAAATCCAAAATACTGTAAAAAAAAATTCTAACCTCATGGTGTCAAGATTTCAGATGAGTATGATGGGAGAGATGAACTTCTTTCTCGGATTACAAGTCAAACAATTTTCAACGGGGATTTTTATTAATCAATCAAAGTACATTTTCGATATTCTTAGAAAATTTCAAATGGAAAATTGTACACCTATAGGAACCCCAATGGCACCAGGATCTAACATTGGCGCTGATTCTTCGGGTAAAGCAGCTGATGTTAGAACCTACAAAGGTATGATTGGTTCTTTGATGTATTTAACTTCTAGTAGGCCAGATATAATGTTCTCTACATGTCTATGTGCTCGATATCAGGCTAATCCAAAAGAATCCCATTTGTCTGTGGTCAAAAGGATTTTTAGATATCTAAAAGGTACTGCAGATCTTGGTCTGTGATATCCTAAGGATACAGGTTTTGATCTGACAGCCTACTCAGATGCAAATAATGTAGGTTGTATGTTGGATAGGAAAAGTACATCATGACACATACAGTTTCTGGGCGATAAACTCATTAGTTGGACATCAAAGAAACAACTTTGTGTATCCACATCAACGACTGAGGCAGAGTATGTTGCTGCTGCGAGCTGCTTCTCTCAAGTCTTGTGGATGAGAACACAACTACGAGATTATGGCTTCAAATTTGACAAGGTACCGATATACTGTGACTCTAAGAGCGCCATTGCAATATCAGCAAATCCTGCGCAGCATACAAAGACCAAACACATAGATGTAGGATATCACTTTATCAAAGATAATGTCGGAAAAGGTACAATAGAACTTTATTTTGAAAACACTGATTACCAACATGCAAATTTATTTACCAAGCCTCTCGACGAAAAGAAATTTAATTTTCTTGTTTCAAAACTTGGTATGTTAAATCTCAAGACTTATTCAGTGATTACCTACTAAAGTTTTCATTATTGTTATTTTTCTTCATTTCTTTATTACTAATCTGAAAGATATCTGCACTTTAAGGTATGTTCATGATTTCAGGGGGGGTGAGAGAATATGAAAAGATGATCTACATTCATTTGAGGGGGAGTTCATTTTTCTGCATATGTTTTTCACTGATAAATTTTTCTGATGCATAAATGCAGAGGGAGTTAGAGTATGAATAAGGAGTAAGGAATATGACTTCTGATTACATCTGATCGGAACTCGTACATTCAATGTTTTACTGTTTTATGTCATTTACTTTTCAATAATTGTTGTGAATAAAGCTTTGCACTTTGACGATTTTGTGATTTTTTTGCAGAATTGAGAAGAAGCTTAAATGATCATATCATATATGACTTAGAGTTGACTTGATGAGATTTAAGACTAAGCGAAAGGTTTATTTCTATCTTAATCTCATACGTATCTGAAAGAAGGACAACTTTCAGATATGAAATGTTAGAACATAATTTATGTTCTTATTAGAAGTTTAGTAAAGTAATCAACATTATTGTATTTGGGCCTTGTATATGGGTTTGGGCTTTAATAGTGAACAAGTGTATTGGGGTATAAATGGAGTCTGTTTAGTGTTTTAGAAAGTAATTTTCATTTCAGAAATGTAGACATACGAGTTCTCTCACATTATTTGTAGCTTACTTTTATGTCATTAATAAAACTACAGATTTCCAATCTCAATTCCTTGTTTATGTTGTTTATTCAATCAATCTATGATCTCAGGGACTCACAAGTGGTATCAGAGCCTAACGACGAATCATTCATCGAACGATCGAGGTCAAAATTGATTGAGAAGAACAGTCACTGTGCAAATTTCGAATTTGTTGAATTGATGTTAAATTGGTCGAACTTTGTTGTTAAATTGGTTATATGGTTAAGGTCGAATCATATAGAACCAATGATACTGTTTAATTTCATCAATTTGAGCGAATTTGATCGATTTTTTGAGATTTTTGTTCGAAGCATTTTAGTTACTGAGTTGTGAGATTTCCTTTTTCATCTGTGTAAGGCATGATGATATCTGTAAAAAAAATGCTAGAAATGATCGCTAGTCCAAATGAAATCAAACGATACATAAAATTTTAAAAAAAATTCAGAAAAATGAAATTTAAGAAATCAACAAAGTCTGGAATTCGCAAGGTACACAAAGATACAAGGATTTCGCAACATACAGATATGTAAGGAATTCGCAAACAGCAAAAACATACACATAATTCGCAAGGTTCTTTCAGAATTCGTTACTCACACACCTACGAATCCTGAGGAATTCGCAATAGACACACTTGAGAATTCTTTACTTAAACTTTTTCAGATTAGCCCTCTGCGAATTCTGTCCTTAGATATATTTTGACAATAAACTTTTCGTAAATCACTCTAATATGAATTCTGTGAAATTCGCAAGAGCCCTTTTGCGAGTTCTATAAATTCTCAACACTCTGTTTTGCGAAATCTAGACAATTCGCTATAGACACAATTACGAATTTTGTCCTTATGATTTTCCAGAAATGACTATGCGAATTCTTGAACAATCTGCGAAATCTTTAAGCTTTTCTGCGAATTCTTAAACATTCTGCGAATTCTTCAAACTTTTTATGAATTCTTGACACTCTGCGAGTTCTTCATGAGTTTTGCAAGTTCTTAAAAGTCTGCGAGTTCTTCGTAGATTTAGCGAGTTCTTCAGATTTGAGTTGAAAAATGTCTCTGATCTACTGAAAAACACATCAAGACTTTGAATTTCGATCTGAGACTTTGACAAATTGACCACTAATACACCTAGAACCAAAAACTAGCAATGAATTTCAATAACAAACAATCAAACGTACAATTCGATCCAATACAGTGCTCGAGAACTCGTGAAACTCAAAATTACCAAATTCATCAAATTGATGACAAAATACAGTGAAATTCGTGAAACAACCTATACAATTTTGATCTAAAACACTAAGCGATCATAACCTGATCAATTACAACTTGAAAATCGCACTCAAACTCAAAATCAATCTATGAACTCGATGAACACAGTGTCGACTCCATTTGTTGGTTTGATTTCAAATTGGATCTACTCTGATACCAATTGTGATCCCAGTTTCTAGCTATCAAACACAGATTATCAAGAAGTCATATTCATTAATCGAAATCACAAGATTACAATACAATCACAAGTCTATATGTTACAGATCTCACTGTTCTCTCTATGTGCAAGACTTGTGTTTTCTCAAAGTAAGCATTCGTACCCACCAATCTAACAAAGACAAAACCTATTTATACTAAGTCAACTTTAGTTGACTTTACAAAGAAACCCTCAAACTATTTAGCAAATACACAATATACCCTCAATTTAATCTTGAATACAATTCTGGTCTAATATGAAAACATGCTTTTAAATGTTCAAACCACTTCTGATTCTTAAAACGATCTCATGAATATAGAAGTGAGATTTTAAATGTTTTCATGTTATTTGTGCTTACATGCTTATAAACCGTGTGTTTCCAAAGATAAATATTTGTGTATTATCTTTTCCATATACTGTCAAGTATATTCACACACACTAGTTTAATATTTTGTTGAATTTGTTCTTACCATGTCTCTAAATTGAAACAAATTTTCGATGGTATGACACCTCGATTGAATTTCAAAGTTTGAGCGTGATTTCATTTCGAAACGTTCTTTCAAGAATGTCTATATCTTGTTTCGTATAGACAAAATCCAATTTTTGCTGACCTAAGCCTTACTTGATAAATCATTCAGAGATTCTGATCTTCTTTATACAATGTCAGATTTTCAAACAAGTTTCTTGTATTTATTTCATTCATTCAATTATCTTGTTTGAAAAGTCTTTAATGTTTAAAATGCTCAAATCTTCATGATTACATCTATGAGTTTACAGATATCTGACTTGTATTTCATATTTTGTGCTTTAAATGCAAAGCTAAACCATTTTGAGCAATGTTCTTATAGGACAACATGGGTTCATTGTGTGAGATTAAATTGAAACTTCTATGGATTCACGTTAACCAGTGTTTCCTACCCAAGAAGTTAATTCTTGAGTGATCGAATGTGTGAGGAGTCAAAATACTGAGTGTGGGTTGTGCGATGAGGTAAAAGGAAAAGGAGAGTTTGGTTATAAGCGAGCTTAATGTTTAAAAAGAAGGAGGGTGAGAGAACAGAGTAAAACAATATCAAACTCTGCACCGACTTTTTCTGAGTCGGGCAGCCACATTACTAGTGTTTCACAATTCTTCGTGAACATTATTGAAACAGGCAACTAGCCCATGCCAACTCTTGATTAAAACCCCACCAGCTACTCATTTTCTTCTCAACAAGAAAATGTTTCATATTTCAAGGGGACGCAACACATAATCTATCTGGTTTTCATTTGGAAAATCTGGATATTGAAAAAGAAGGAAGTCTGCCCCACCTTCACACTTCGATCATGCACAATTGCGTATGTGTTATACTATTGTTATCTCAATGGTTTACACAATTTTGAGCCTCATAAAAGCAATCATCTGTGCTTAATTCTTTCAAACACTTGCACGAACACACAAGGAATATGTTTTCTTGTCATAACGTTCATAGAAATTCCTTTGTGGTGTTTCGATGATTGAATGGAAGACCTGGGGGAGTGATCATTACAAAAGCTCTCTTCCAATGTGTATTCATTACACACAGTGACTTTGTGTTACTAACATGCATCTTAACTGATTCATTTGTTGATTCAGGTGTTACACTCATAATTTGTCTGAATTTGCAAAGATTCGGATAAATATCTTTTTGGATCGATAAATGGTCAGAGGCTCAATATGAAAAGAGGTCAGGTCAGATGAAAGGCATTTCTTGTAAAGAGATTTGATTATTTCATGCTTCATTCATCAAAAAGGGGGAGAGATAATAAAGAAATGTTGAAGATGGGAGAAGAGTTTAAGAAATGTTTGAGTCAGAAATGTTAAAGTTAGGGGAGAAGATCAAGAAATATTTGAAAAGTGTTCAAGAGTTATTCGTTTGATAAAGTAAATTTGAAGCTGAAAAGAGAAAAGTTCAAAGTTTACTGAAATCTTATTTGAAGATAATTTGCTGAAGCAAACTGAGCTAAATCTGAAGATAATTTCTTTTTGGTGTCTGAAAGAGGTTTTACAACCTTTGGGGAGAATGTTACTAATTTTGAAGACAAACATTGGGAAGATTGCTAAAAGTTTTAAAGACACAGTTTTGTCAAAGAAAGGGGAGATTGTTCTGAGCATAAAAGAGAAGATTTAATCTGATTTTAATCTACAAAGAGGGAGATTGTAATGTTTGTACAGAAAGGGGGAGATGATTCAAATTGAGCTTAAGGGGAAGACAAGTTGTTAAAGATCTTCAATGCAACGAAACGTGGAGATTGAATTGCAAAATCTTTTAGAGATGATCTTGATCCAAAGGGGGAGAATGGTAGTGCACACATTTGTTGGATACAAGATCATTGTAACTGAAGATAAAAGTCAAGCCAAGTCAAATGCTCAAAGTCAACTCTCAAGCAAGAAAGTCAAAGTCTTTGTAATAAATGTCAAAGTCAAAGTCTTGTGTTTTATTGTTTTTGTTTCCTTGTTATTGTTGCTTTGTATAAATAGTCTTTGTATTTGTTATAAGCTAGTAATCTGAGTAAGAGAGAACGTGTGGAGCTAATCAGAGTAGAAGTTCATTGTTGTATTTTCTAGAGAGAGAAAGTAGAGAGAGATAGAATCTTATAACCTCTGGAGATTGAATATCAATGACTTGTGATTACGAAAGTGAATCATCTTGTTTGTGATTGTTTACAATTAGAACTTGAATTTGGGTATAACAGTGGTCCTATCTCTTTGCAAAGTCTGTCAGGTAAAAAGTATATTCTTGTTTTGATTGATGAATACTCCAGATATACTTGGATAGAATTCATCAGAGCCAAGTCTGATGTACCTGATATTTTAATAAGGTTGTTAAAAATATTTCAGGTTTTGTTCAACAGTAAAGTTCAGAAGTTGAGAAGTGATAATGGGACAGAATTCAGAAATGCCAAAATCAACTCCTATCTTTTAAAGGAAGGCATAACTCCCAACTTCTCTGCAGCAAGAACCCCTCAACAAAATGGTGTTGTTGAGAGGAAGAATAGAACACTTGTTGAAGCTGCAAGAACAATGCTTGCAGGATCTGATCTTCTAACCAACTTTTGGGCAGAAGCAGTGGCTACTGCCTGTTTTATTCAAAACAGAGCAACTATTGTCAAAAGATTCAAGAAAACTTCATATGAACTCATAAACTACAGAAAACCCAATGTTAAATATTTTCATGTTTTTGGGTGCAGATGTTATATCTTAAATGATAGAGAATCTCTTGGAAAATTTGACAAGAAGGCAGATGAAGGCAAATTCATTGGTTATTCATTAGCCTCAAAAGCCTTCAGAGTGTTCAATCTAAGAACAAGAACAATCCAAGAGAGTATCAATGTCTCTTTTGATGATACCAAAAGCCTTGACAACAGAGATGTCAATTCAACAGCTAAAAATATCTCTGAATCATCAAAGTTAAGGGAATCTGAGCTGAACAAAATCTTTGAAGATTTCTTTGATGATGATGATAACTCTGAATTTATATTCATAAATGTCCACAGAGATTTTTAGAGGAACCACAGATTATAGGTACAACACTTTCTGGTCCCTCTGATGTCACTCCCTCTGCTTCTTTAAATACAGAACCAAGCAAGGAATCAAGAAAAATTAAAGAACAAGTATCTTCAAAAGCAGAAGATGAACAAGAGACTTCTGAAGAAACTCCAGAAACATCTGTTGAAGAGACTCAAGAGCCTGCTTCATCATCTCTGGAACCAACTTCAGAGCCTCTTAATAGCGATGTCCCCAACTATCATCTCTGAAGCTCAAACACCACCTTACATTCATGCTCCAATGACAAGATGGACAAGAGATCATCCCCATGATCAAATCATAGGATCTCCTTCAGAAGGAATCAAGCAAGATCAACTACTGTCAATGAATGTCTTTTTGTAAATTTCTTAATCAAAATTGAACCTAAAAAGGTAAATGAAGCTCTTGAAGATCCTGACTGGATTAATGCCATGCAGGATGAGCTTCAAGAAATTAAGAGAAATAAAGTATGGACCCTAGTTGCCTTTCCTAAAGGAAAATTTGCTATTGGAACTAAATGGGTTTTTAGAAACAAAAAGGATGAAAATGGCATTATAATCAGAAACAAAGCTATACTGGTTGCTAAGGGATATTTCCAAGAAGAAGGCATTGATTATGATGAAACCTTTGCACCTGTGGCAAGGCTAGAAGCAATCAAAATCTTCTTAGCATATGCTGCACACAAAGGGTTCAAAGTATATCAAATGGATGTTAAATATGCATTTCTTAAGGGAAAAATAAATGAAGAAGTATATGTCCAGCAACCACCTGGATTTGAAAATGCAGAGTTTCCAAACCATATTTATCACCTTGATAAAGCTCTGTATGGGCTTAAACAAGCTCCCAAAGCATGGTATGCAACTCTGTCCTCCTTTCTGATTGATAATGGTTTTGTCAAAGGAACAATTGATACCACACTGTTCATCAAAAGATATAAGAATGAAATGCTTCTAGTACATATATATGTTGATGACATTATATTTGGATCTACAAATCAAAAGTATTGTGAAAAGTTTTCAAAGTTGATGAAGAGTGAATTTGAGATGAGTCTTATGGGAGAATTAACATTTTTTCCTAGGACTACAAGTAAAACAAACATCAGAGGGAACTTTTATAAATCAATCCAAGTATGTCTTTGATATTTTGAAAAAGTATAAACTCAATGATTCAACTTCCATGAAAACACCTATTGCCACAGGAGTCAAACTTGACTCTGATCCTTTAGAAAAATCTGTGGATGTTAAAACCTATAGAGGCATGATAGGTTCACTTCTGTACTTAACTGCAAGTAGGCCTGACATAATGTTTGCAACATGTCTCTGTGCTAGATATCAAGCAAATCCAAAGGAATACCACTTATCTGCAGTAAAGAAAGTGTTTAGATATCTCAGAGGCACACCTTCACCGGTTCTCTGGTATCCAAAACTCTCTGGTTTTGAGCTAACAACATACACTGATGCAGATCATGCAGGATGCAAATTAGACAGAAAGAGAACCTCTGGATGTTGTCAACTCTTGGAAAACAAGCTAGTGAGTTAGTCATCAAAGAAGCAAAATTGTGGCTCAACTTCTACTGCAGAAGCAGAATATGTTGCTGCTGCTAGTTGTTGTTCACAAGTCATTTGGATGAAAACTCAACTCAGAGACTATGGCCTGTAATTCAATAGAATTCCCATTCTATGTGACTCTAAAAGTGCTATTGCCATCTCTGCCAATCTAGTGCAGCATTTAAAAACAAAGCATATAGATGTCAGGTATCATTTCCTAAAAGATCATGTTGAAAAAAAGGAACAATTGAGATGTATTTTGTACCCACTGATCTCCAAATTGCTGAAATTTTTACAAAAATTTTAGATGAACGTAGGTTCAATTTCTTAGTTAGCAAGTTGGGCATGTTGAATATGTCTACTTAATTTCATAAAAATCAGATCTCTCTGAGTTGTCCTCTTCAAGCTCTGACATTCAGAAGTAGCATATTTCAAGTATTGGGGTCTCTGAATGAGGAGAAGAAGATCGTCAAAGATTCGCTAGCTCTACTGGATGAAAGGAAGAAGGGTTCTAGTTCTCAATCCTTATCCGTGTCAAAGTCAAAGCTTAAAAAGTCAAAAGATTTTCTTACTGAGCTTAGCCAGTCCAGTTCTGAGTCAACAGCCGATGAAGTTGAAGTTAACTCTAATGATGATATCCAGAGATTTGCTGACAACCTTGGCTTCATCACCAAACAATTTCACATGAGCTTCAGAAAGAAAAAGTACTATTCTTCAAAGCCGAAATATGAAGGATATAATAAGGAAAATTCAGAGAAATATAAGACCCGTTTTGGAAAGAGAGAAGAGAAAAGAGAAGAGAATAAGGAAGAGAAGAAAGAGGATAAGATAGATCCTAAATCTGGTCGGTGCTTCAACTGTGGCAAAGTAGGCCATTTTTTCAAAAGATTGCAAGTGTAAGTGAGTTAAAAACTCCGAGTACTACGCCAAAAATTCACTACTTGCCAAGAAGCTAGAAGAGAGGACAACATTAATGGCAGAAGAGGAGAACTAGATTTATCAAAGTTCAGATGATGGCCAATGTGGATGATAATGCTGAAGCTTCCTCTGAACATTCTGAAGGTGACTCCGAGGTAAGTACTAACATTGAAAACTCTGAACTTGTTGAATCTCTAATGGAACAAATCCAGAACATGGAAAAAGAATTTGAGACTTTAAAGAGAAAACTTAGCTATGAACGACAAATAATGATGAGTTTTTGTGACGAGAACACATTGTTGAAAGTTGTCGTTGAGGACAAGGAACATGAAAAAGATGCTTTAAATAAAGAAAAAGAGACTTTGAAAACGAAGATTTCGGAACTTGAAAGAGACTTAGTTAATTTAAATTCTGAAAAGGGTGAATTCAAAATTAAATTTGAATCTTGCTTTCAAGAGAGAAATGAGGCTTATTGTAAGATTAAACAACTGGAAGACCTTAATCTAAAAAGAGGACAGACTGAGCAGACGTTAAACTTGTTGACAAACAAAGTCTAAGACGTCAGATTTTATAATGCTAAAATGGGATTGGGTTTATCTGAAAATGATGTTTTGAAGAAAGACCCGGAAAACTTGTATGATTTTGATAAATTGGGCTCAAAAGTAAAGAAAATCCCAGATATTCATGACACTTTCGTTAAAGCTGAAACTCCGAAATCTGACACTTCGTGCAAAGGTAAAGAGGTAGTGGATGATGATACGTCTAGTTGTGCTGATTCACAAAACAGTTTTAAATCTATTGGATTTCAATACAATGATTTAAACAAGAGCTATAAAAATAGAAAACTTGAATTTGTTGAGTTTGAATCATTGTTTTCCACATCATCTTCAACTGAATCAACCAATGATGACAAAATTATTCCTGAGACTGAATGTCAGTATGACAAGTATGAATCGGACACTGATGTTTGTGCCCAGATTCCTATATCTGAATCTGTTACTTCTGAATCCTCAAGTGAAGTTAAGATGGAAGAGAATTCAAATGTCATGAATTCAAGCATTCAAAAAGAGTTTGTTAATAAAATGACTGCGGAGATTTTTTGATGACATGATTAATTCCTCAGATCCTGTTCCTATTTTGAAGAAGTTTGAATCCAACTCTGTTACTGATCAAACATCAAATTTTGAAAAACAAATCAAAGGTTTACAAAAGACTCTTGAGGAGTTAGAAGATGAAAATTGTGATCTCATATTTAAATTGGATAAATCTTTTGAAGAGAACAAAGAGTTTTGTAAAGAACTGAATGATTTGAAAACGGATTTGTTCAAAAAGAATTTGAATGATAAAAAGATGTTTGATGATCAAAAATGGAATGTTCGATCAAATCTAGAGTTTGAGACTTCAATAAAGCCTACAGTTGTTTATTCTAAATGTCCTGAATATTTACCGAGCATTTATGAAAAAGGCGAGACTTCTGGTATTTTGAAAAAGAGTTCATCCTTAAAGAAGAAAACTAATGAAGTTTCTTATCATGTTTCAGATCTGAGTAAGGGAGTTAGTAAAGGAGAATGGAGAAAGAAAGACAGTGATAAGAAAGTTTGTGAAGATTTAGTTGGAAAAGATTGTATTGTTACTGATAGTGTTGATATGACATGTAAAAGTTCAAACAGAAATAAATGTCAAGATTGTTTGAATAAATGTACTCCTTTTGATAAATCAAAAATATTGACATTTGCTCGTAAGAACTTTATATCCAAACACGGTGGTGACAATGCTTTTTCACTGTACTCCATTCCTCCCAAGCCAAAAGTTGTTAAAAGAGCATTTAAAGCTAAAATTGTCCCCAAGTCTTCAACACAACACATTAAAGTGTTTCAAGCTAAGAAACAGCAGTTTCATGATATAAATGTGAAAATGGTTTGGAAATGGTTTCCAAAGCCTAAATATGAATCGAGAGTCAATGCAAAAGTAGATGATTTAAAGAAACTGTATGATGCTAACAAAACAGGACCCATCTAGATATGGGTATTTAAAAAGAAGTGATTTGTTCCCTTTTGTAGGCCTGCCATTTATGGTTCGTTGATTCTGGATGCTCTCAACATATGACAGGATATAAGCATTTGTTGCATAATTATGTTGAACAACCTGCAGGAACAGTCAACTTTGCAAATTCTGAGCTTCAAGGATTCATCAGAGGATACGGTTCACTGAAAAATGGAATTGTAACCATAAATAAAGTACTGTACGTGGAAGGACTTGACCATAACTTGTTTAGTACTATTCATTTCTACGACAGTATGTATCAAGTTCGGTTTACAATCACTCACTGTTTTATTGAAGATCCGGATGGTTATGAGATTTTTCGAGCTTAACGTTATGGTAATCTTTATGCTGTAAATTTTCCAACGCTTTCGGCTATACATCTTGTATGCTTAATTGCTAAAGCATCGAAAGCTCAAAGTTGGATATGGCATCGGCACTTGTCTCATCAGAACTTCAAGGCTATTGATAAGTTAGTGAGACAAGGAATTGTGAAAGGTCTACCTGAGATGAGGTTTGAGAAGGATTCACTTTGTCCCGCATGTGAGATGGCGAAGATCAAACGAAGTTTACACAAATCAAAGACTGAATCTTCTTTCTCAACGCCTCTGGAATTAATTCATATCGACCTTTGTGTCCCCATGCGTACTCAGTCTATAAATGGCAAAAAGTACATTCTTGTGATGATAGACGAGTATTCAAGGTATACTTGGTTGGAATTTTTGCGAAGCAAATCTGATGCACCAGATCTGATCATTGCCTTCATCAAGAAAATCCAAGTTCGCCTTCAACTGCCAATAAAGACATTGCGTAGTGACAATGGCACAGAGTTCAAAAATGATACTCTTCAAAGTTATCTCACATCTGTTGGGATTTCTCACAACTTCTCTGTTGCCTACACTCCACAACAAAATGGTGTGGTTGAAAGGAAGAATCGAACTTTGGTCGAAGCAGCAAGAACAATGTTGGCATATTCTGGTCTACCAATGTACCTTTGGGTTGAAGCCATTGCAACCGCCTGTTTCACTTAAAACCGGACAATTGTGATTAAAAGATTTAATAAAACAACGTATGAACTGATTAATAAACGAAAACCAAATATTAAATTTTTGTGTGTCTTTGATTGCAGGTGCTATATTCTGAATGACCGTGATAACCTTGGGAAGTTTGACAAGAAAGCTGACGAAGGATACTTTTTTGGATATTCGCTCATATCAAAAGCCTATCGTGTGTATAATCGACGGACCAAGTATATCATGGAAAGCGTAAATGTATCGTTTGATGAAAATACTACATTGACTTCTGAACAAAACAATTCAGAACTCAAGCTTAAGGGAAAGGCTTCTGTTTAAAACAGAATAGAACCCGAATCTACACAGACTAAGTTTCCTAACTTATCAACTATTACATCTGAGTTAGATATGTTATTTCTTGATGCTTTTATGGACATATGTGCAGATTTTGACAAATCGGGCACATCCGTATCAACTTTAGAGGTCCTAGTAATTACTAAAGACATATCTGGACCTTCTGAACCAGTCACTACTACAACCTCTTCAGGTATATCTACATTGAATGTTTCTGATAATACTAATACTAAGTCTGCCTCTGCAGATACAAATTCTGGATAAGAAGTCCCGAGCACTTCCTCTGTCGCTCTAGAATAACCTGCATCAGAAACACCTGAACAAGATGTCCCATCTACATCTAAGGTTGTACCTTCAGTTGTTGATGAATATAATGAGCAAAATACTCAAGAATCTGTTCAACCACTTCCAAGCACAATTCGTTGGACGAAAGATCACCCCCTACACAATATTATTGGAGATATACAAAGTGGTGTAAAAACGCGTGCAACATCAGCTAACTTCTGTCTATACTCAAGCTTCCTTAGTTCTTTAGAGCCGAAAAAGGTCTCTGAAGCTCAACGTGATCCTGATTGGATATTGGCAATGCAAGATGAGCTTCTTCAATTTGAAAGGAATAAGGTATGGCAACTGATCCCACTGCCGAAAGGTAAATCCGTGATAGGCACAAAGTAGGTTTTTAGGAACAAGAGGGATGAGGCTGGAGTTGTGGTAAGGAACAAAGCTCGCATGGTAGCAAAGGGTTACTGCCAACAGGAAGGCATAGACTACGATGAAACGTTTGCACCTTTTTGCCCGGATCGAAGCCATCAGAATCTTTTTATCCTATGCAGGACATAAGAACTTTACTGTCTATCAAATGGACGTAAAGTCGACATTTCTTAATGGTATTCTTCATGAGGAAGTCTATGTGGCTCAACCTGAAGGTTTCATTTATCCGAATCACCCTGATCATGTCTACATTCTAGACAAGGCGCTTTATGGTTTAAAATAGGCACCACGAGCTTGGTATGACACTCTTACTCAGTTCTTACTCGCCTCAGGTTTTAAAAAGGGTACAATAGATACAACCCTGTTCCTTAAAAATCAAGGTGAGGATTTAAATCTAATTCAGATTTATGTAGACGATATTATATTTGGGTCTACTAATCCAAAATTTTGCAAGAACTTTTCTAAAATCATGGAGTCTCGGTTTGAAATGTCTATGATGGGTGAGTTAACATTTTTTCTTGGACTTCAAGTCCATCAGTCACCCGAAGGCATTTTCATAAACCAATAGAAGTATATACGAGACATCTTGAAAAAGTTCAATATGACTGATAGTTCGGTAATGAAAACGCCTATGGCTACCGGAACACTTTTAGACGCAGATTTGTTCGGGAAATCTGTTGATCAGAAAGTGTACGGAAGTATGTTTGGTTCATAACTGTTAGAGCATAAATATATGTTGGATGCAAGATCATAATATCTGAAGTCTGAATGTCAAAGATCAAGAAGTCAAAAGCTGAAAGTCAACTCTCAGTGAAAGTCAAAGTCAATGTATTATTTTGTTTCCTTGTTTTAGTTGCTAGGTATAAATAGTTTTGTTTTTAGTTAATAGATAGATGACTAGAAGGATTGTGTACGCTTTTCAGAGAGAGATTGTAGAGAGAGAAAGAGACGTTTAGAGAGAGAAAGTTGTAAACTGAGATTGTAATCATTTGAGTTATGAATTGAATTGAATCAGGTAGTTAATCATCTTGTTTGTGTTGATTAATTGTAATTAGGAACTTGAATCAGGGACACACAATTGGTATCAGGGCAGATCTAATTGAAATCATATCAAGAAAACGAGTTCGTCACTGTGGTCTTAGAGTTCAGATTCATTTTTTTTTTTTTGAGTTTTAGTGTGAATTTTGAGTTGTAATTGATAAGTTTGTGCTCGTACAGTGAAATAGAACAAAATTGTATAGATTTATTTGACAATTCCACTGTAATCGATCTTGAATTGTTGATTTTTTCAAGTTTGAAGTTCACGAGTTCACAAGCACTGTATTGGATCGATTTATATATTTTAATGTATTTTGTTGGAATTCAGTGGTAGGAAATTGTTCTAGATGTGTTTGTGGTCTAATTGTCAAGATTTGAGATCAAAATTCGATGTCTAGGTAAGTTTTTGGGTGATTCGGAGTCGGTTTTAAAAGTAGATCTGAAGAACTCGCAAGGTTCACGAAGAACTTGCAAGATCTATGGAGAACTCGCAGATGTCTGAGAATTCGTAGAAGCCTCAGAATTCGCATTGTGAAATTTTCTGAAAAATTCTTAAGGATAGAATTCGCAGTCCTTTGTTTTACGAAAATCACATAATTCGTTAATGTGTCTGTTGCGAATTTCATAGAATTTGTAAAGTGTTAAAATCTGAAAATTATCAAGTACAGAATTCGCAGATCTCTATATTACGAAAAGTTTAGAATTCGCAAAGGGTTTAATCTGAAAAGTCTAAGGACAGAATTTGTAATTGTCTCTATTGCGAATTTCTTATAATTCACAGATTAGTGTATTGAGAATTCCTAGAATTCGCATTACTCTATCTTGCGAATTGTTCAGAATTCGTAGGTGTGGAAATTTTATAAGTGTAGAATTCGTAAACTTCTATCTTACGAATTCTATCATTTTCTTGTTTGCGAATTCTATTTGAAATTTTAAGCTTGCGAATTTTAAGTCTAATTTTGCAAATTCTTTGTGTTTCAAGTATATCTTACGAATTCTATGTATCTTCTTGTGTCCTGCGAATTCTAGACTTAGTGGATTTCAGAAATTCCTTTGTCTAGTTCATTTCAGTGTTATTCTGTATTTTTGTGATTTATATTGGACTAACGGTCAGTTTCAAGTTTCTTATTGCATATTTTCTAATCAGGATGACTTCAAAGGATGCTCTTTCAATTGGCACTGATGTCAAACCCCCTGTTCTCTTCAAAGGGGAATATGAGCAATGGAAAGACAGATTTCTGGATTTTATTGACCAACATGAATTGGCAAAATATATCAGAAAATCTTTGAAGAATGGAAATATGAAAACTCTAACAAAGATTTATTCTTCTACGGGAGCAGATGGATACACAGAAAGAGAAGAGTGTTAGGTCATTATATTGTATCCAAGATTTAATGTGTTAAGTCAAATGTGTAAAGTCAACAATGTCTTAGTCAATGTTAGTCAAAGTCTATATTAGTTTCATGTCTTGTAAGTCTTTGTAATAGCTTGTAGTATAAATAGGGTAATGCCTTGTTTGTGTTCTAAGATTTGTAAGCATGTCATTGTAATATTCTGATTTGTGAGATATATGACTGATTGACTTTCTCTCTCTACTCTCTCTCTCTCTAGACTTTGATATTGTAAGATCTTGATTGTTAGAGATTATGCTTGATAATTAGGGATTAACAATTAGCCATGCTTGGTAAAAACTAGCCGAGAAGCTAGATGACAATGTAAAGGACCTAAAAGGGCAATTGAAAGTTTAATTGGATATATTTAAGGAGCAGAATTGGGTAAATGTGGAGTAATTCCCCTGGAGGTTATTGAGACGCTAATTGAAGTAGCATTTCAAAAAGCTAGCTTATATGATAGCTTATGGCTAATTGAATGCGGCTTTTTCAATAAGATTAAAAAATAAGCTAGCTTATGGTTGCCAAACGGCCCAAACATGATCTTAAGTTGCAACCCACAAATTGCCTTGATGAAATTATTACACTATAGATGAGCAGTGGAACTCTAAGAAAGCTTTCAAGCTATACTCTTTCCAGGATGAAAACTTACTTAATTGGTTGTTCATTGGCTTGATTGGTTATGCCTACTAGAAGTCCACAACACCTATGCCCCCAAATATTATGTACTTTTTACCTTATGGTTGTTTGGTATCATGGGCTATAAAAAGGGCTCATTTTCAAAACAAAAAAAACTGGTGAAGAATAATGATATGACCAAGTAGAAATGCATACGTTTGTGCAAGTGTTTCAGATTTTGAGATGAAAGATTGGTGACTATTATAAACATAAGGATGGTTTGGAACTGTTCCATGAAAGTTAGATAGAATGACTTCTATGCATCTTTAGGTCCATAGACAACTTTAATGGAAGTTGGTTCCTATGATGATGCTTCAAGAATCACACATGATGATTTTTCATTGGTCACTCAAGCTGACATGTTTCTCACATTGTGCCAAGTATACGCCATACTGAACAACTATACCTCAACCAAACTTGGATTTTTTCCAAGCCATAACTTAGGCTCATTAAGTTGCTAACAAACAGATATAAATATATCTTGGGCATAATGTCGTTGTTTCTTGTCTTGGGCAGAAAAGTTCCCAATACTTGCAAGCTATTGCTAATGAAAATGGTTACTCAATGGATCTTAAATACGAGGAAACAACAATGGACTATGGATGATACTCACCGAAAGAAGGCTAGTGCTCCTGCTTTAGTGTACTTGATATATGATACAAAAAATCGTGCAGTTCTGATATTGTTATTCCTCTTTCAGCTTGTCATCTTATCAATAGTTAACATCAAGTGTTCTATTCAGTCTTATACCACTTTAAATAACCAATAACTAAAAAAATAGTTGGGCTACTTCCATTACTGCTACAGATTATAGTTTGTATCCCGACACCTTTTGATTTCTTGTCTAATGTACAGGTTGACCTTTTGATAGCAGAGTCGTTTTACTTTGGTGCAGAGGGGATGCTTCCTTGGCACAACCTGCAGTCTTGGTAAATATGGAGTAATGTTATACATATTGTATGTAATCTAAGGCAGGATGCGTAGGCCACAACCAATAATAATAATAGTTTTCATGGGAATTCAGTTAAATTCCTAGGTACTAGTTAGTTAATTTGATTTATATATCTAGAAAGTAGCTCCTTATAAGATTATGTATTCAATGTTTCTGTTTTGGCACAAATCAGCAGCAACTGCAGATCTTCTGTTTTGTAGATTTGAATCTGCATATGTTTATGGACTATAAATTTTCGAATGAGCAGCAATAATCTGAAATCAGTTCGAATCTGCTGCCTGCTATTTTGATATGCACAGATCTGAAATTGTTCAAATTCTACATATGCTGCCAAAAAATTTGATCACTTAAAAGGTAACTTCTAATTAAATTCTGGATAGCCTTTGACAGCATAGAATTGAATTTTGCTGCACTTTTCGAAATATGTTTCATAATTCTGCACATATTAAATGGTCTTCTGCTGCATGTTTTCAACGGACAAGTCAGATCCATCTTGAATTTCTTTCAACAATGAATCAACAGCAGCAACAGAAAACACTTTCAAAACTCATGCACATACTAGATTTTCACAACAAATAGCATATTACAGCTGATTTGCATTCGAAATCTGCACACATCTGGTTGAACTCATTGATTACAGCAACAAACATCACAGATTTAGGGGTTGTTTGTTTTATTAAAAAAATATCTTAATATCTCTTAAGTCTGAATCTCTCAGACCTTTTTACACACCACCTCTTATTAATCATAACTAAATTAAGACTTCATACTTTAGACCTCTTAAAAAACAAACGACACCTTAATCATTCTGAATTTATTAATCTAATGCACACTTCAATAGCTGTCATTGAGAATCTGTACATGACTTTGATTATTTTACCAAAAACATAATCACAGGACCTGCATTTTCACATTCTGAAATCTGAACTCTCACATTTCAAAGTCTGTATGAGCACTGATTTGGATGAGCTAGTTAGTAAGTTTACATGTTTTTTATATGCATCAAAAGTAGGTTCTATAGAATAGGAACATAAATTCTACAACGTTGATAGACCATTCTAAACATATTTTTATGTTGGCCATAAGTCTTTGCTTGTAGACATCTAATATGTATGTGATAATGACATTGACGACTTAATCAACTCCATGCTTGAACTCATGTTTTATGTTTAATCAACTTCGTTCTTCTTATTGATGTCTAATGATCGAACGATGACCCATATGTGCAGTTATCCGTTCAGTCTGGGGAAATGCTACACACCATTATTCATTTCATGCAAATCGCCTCATTGAAGGTAATATGACATTAAACCAAAAAACTTCCACTTGAACATATTTACATGTACCAAATCTCATTTTCTTTATAGTGTTTAATTTCTATAATCACATACTCGATATTTTTCTCAATGACGATGAATTCAAGTATTTTGACATTGTTTTATTTGAAGGCATATTGAAAGAAACACATTTTTAGCAACTCTATTTGTTTTTATTGGTTGAAAAGTTGGCATCTAGATGAATACATTAGCTCCATTTGTTGTGTTATAAGTTTACATTTGGAGGCATGAATTAGCGACAGTAGTATATGCTTATTCAACGTGGTCTCGTTGGTACGTTATTTTGGTACATGATAAGTGAAATAATTCAAGAGTGGTAATATTTTTAAGTAGAAAATATCAGATCAAATTACACTTGATTGGACCTGATATGTTAAAACTTGGACCATTCCAATTCTAACTGTCGGTCCTTAATCAGACTGTGATCAGCTTGATAAAGACCGATCTAGGCTTATTTGGACAGATGTTGACTTGACCAAACCAACTATTTTTTTGTTTTGATTATTTTCCAAGTGGTAGATTCCACCACCTTTATCATGTACAAATTCCTGATATCTTGAGTTATGTATTTATGAATTTCGCACGATTTGTGCCTGTATACTCGCTTTTGACTTTTGACTTTTAGTTAGTTTACATCTTACGTATATGTATGGTCTATATATAAATTTTGAATGTTATATATTATATGGATATATTTTTGTGTTTACAGTGGTGTTTTATTTATGCAGTTTTGTGAAATTTGTATGTTATATTATGCGATTATGCTCTCTCATCTTTCTCTCTATTTATCTACATATACATTTCCTGTAACTTGTCGATCGCCAAATTTTGGGTGATCGACTTTTAAACCAGTTTATTGGGTTTCTTGTTATGGACAAGTCATTGTTCTTCCCTAAAGTTTTGGCTTTAATGTTTAGAAGTCTGAACTTGTTTCATATTATGTTTTCTTTAATCATATGTACAAATTTTGTCACTCTCGTGATTTGTTGTATTTATCGGTTGTTTTCTTATCTATTTGCACGTACCACAAACAACTTCTAATCATAAGGGCTAAAAGCAAAAGGTTATAAATGGAAATAACAATTATGCAATTATTAACAGGATGGTGAAGAGATGGAAGCATAGGAGTATAGCTTAGATAAGAAAAATATTTATTTCAGATATATAGTACTTCTCTAATTAGTGTTCTCATACATCATTCTTATAATGTAATTATTACCCTATTGTTCATTAATCATTTGGTTCATATTCTGAGTTTTTGAATTCATTTTCATTTTATCGGCAAATGATAAAAACCGTCACCAAAAGATTGTTTATGCTTTATGGCAACGGTTTAATTTGATAATTTAACGTCATAGTATGTCAAGTTATGATGACAGTTTTGAGAAAATAAACGTCACCATTTGTTTAGCTAATATGACGTCTTTCAAAATAAATGTGATTGTATGACATGTTATTGTGACGATTTTAAAAGAAAGTGTCATCATAAGCTATTATTCAGTGACGGTTTTGAAAAATTAATGTTATTGTATGTCATTCTATGATGATGGTTTTGAATAAATATCACCATATGTAATACTATAGTGACGGTTTTGGAAAATAAATGTCATTATATGTGATGTTACGATGATGGTTTTGAATATATAAATGTCACTTTGTGTCATGCTACGGTGACAGTTTGAATATTTAAACATCATCATATGTCATTCTACAGTGACATTTTGAAACATAAATGTCACCGTATGTCATGTTTTGGTGACGGTTTTGACAAATATACGTCACCGAATGTCATGCTACGGTGACGATTTCGACAAATAAACGTCACTGTATGCATGTTATGATGACAATTTTGAAAAATTAACGTCACCATATGTCATGTTGTGGTGACAGTTTTAACAAATTAACGTCGTTGTATATTATGCTATGGTGATGATTTTGACAAATAAACGTAACCAAATGTAATGATACGGTGACTGTTTTAAAAAATAAACGTAATTGTATGTCATGTTGCAACAACCGTTTTGAAAAATAAACATCATTGTATGTCATGCTACGTTGACGATTTTGAATAATAAACGTCACCGTATATCATGGTACGGTGATGATTTTGAATTATAAATGTCACCGTATGTCATCCTAAGGTGACGATTTTTGAAAAATAAAGCCACTATATGTCATGCTATGGTGACGGTTTTAACAAATAAACATTGTCGTATGTCATGCTAAGGTGACGGTTTTAGGAAAAAATTTGGTTTTTTTATACACCTAAGGTGACGGTTTTAGCTTATGGTAACGGTTTTTGATGTGATTTGGTAACATTTTTTAAACGTAACCAAAAGTGACGGCAGATAAGGTGACGATTTTTATGTCCATGAAAACTGTTACGGAATACCTATGGTAACGGTTTTTAACCGTCACTAAAGACCTTTTTTGTACTAGTTAAGGTAAGTATCTTCTGATCTTAATCTCTGATTGTTTGAAAGAAGAGCAACTTTCAAACATGAAAAACCCTTTCTTAAATGTTCAAACCACTTCTCTATTCTCAAAAGATTTCATGAATTTGGAAGTGTGACTTTAAATGTTTTTCATTATGGAGCTTTAATGTTTAACTGACCGTGTGTTTCCAAAGATCAATACTTGTGTATTATCTTGTCTATATACCATCAAGTATTCATACACACCGGTTCAGTACTTCATTTGAAATTTGTTATTACCATGTCTCTAAACTAACCTATTTTTCGATGGTAATACCCTAGTTTGTTTTCAAATGTTGTTGAGTATCATTCATCATTTCAATCTTTGTACGTTCATTGCTAAATTGTTTATATTTGTTCATATAAACAAACTGTCAAGTTCTTTGATACCCTAACCATTTTATTTGATCTGATTGATAAATTGTCAGATTCTCAAAACAATTCTCTTGATTTCATTTCAATCATTCAATTTTCTTGTTTTGAGAGATCTTCAAAGTTCAAATGCTCAAATTTCATTCATATCCTTGATGTGCATACATTCATATGACAATGTTATCACATTTTGTGCTTAACTGTTCAAGATAAATTGTTGAGCAACCATTCTTTATAGGACAAATTACATGGGATTTGTGTGAGAACTTAAACAGAACTTCCATCGATTCACGTTAACATGTGTTTCCTACCCTGGAAGTTATCCTAGAGTGATTGAGGGGTGAGGGGTTTTAAATCAAAGAGTGGGGGAGATAACTCATCCGATTGAGTTTTTCTCAGTGTGTGGAGCGGTAAAATGTAAAAGAGAGTTTGGTTAGAAGTGAGCTTTAATGTTAAAAAGAAAGAGGGTGTGAGATCAGAGTTAAAAGAATATCAGAACTCTGCACCAACTACTTTCTGAGCAGGGCAACCACATCTACTGATTGGTTCACATTCTTTGGTGACCATCATTGAAAAAGGCAGTGAGCTCATGCCAACTCTTGCAATTACCCCACCAACCACTCGTTTCTTTCTTAAAAAAGAAATGTTTCATTTTCTTGGGGACGCAGCATATCTGCTATCTGATTTTCACTCGGAAGATTTAGATATTGAAAAAGAAGGAAGTTTGCCCCACCTTCGCACCTCTTTCATGCACATTGAGTTCGTATAAAACTTGTTGTTGTCTCAACAGTTTACACATTTTGAGCCTGAAAAAGCTAAGTAGCTTCAATCATTTCTTACACTTGCACATACACACAAGGAATAAGTTTTCTTGTCATAACATTCATAGAAAATTCCTTTGTGGTTTTTCGATGATTGAATGGAAGCCCTGGGGGAGTGAACATCATAAAAACTCCTTTCCAATGTACATCCGTTGTACAAAGTGGCTCTGTGCTACTTACAGGCATTCTAACTGTATCATTCGTTGATCCAGGGTTACCACGTTTATTATATCTATATTTGAAAAGATTCAGGTATATACATTTCTTATGAATTGACGGATACTCAGATCAAAGGGCGGAGATTGTCAACATTTTTATAAAGGAGAAGATTGTTAGTTTTTCACAAAGGGGGAGACTATTATTCAAAGACAGTGATGAAATTGAAGAAGTTTTGATGATCATGATGCTCATAATCATCAAAAAGGGGGAGATATTTTAAAGATTTCAATTTCAAAGGAGAGATACTTTCTGAAGTTTTAATTTCCAAAGACAGAAGATTTGTCAAAATCAAGAAATTTGTTCCGAAAAGATTCAAGATGATTCGAGAAAGTTGGTTTTCCGAAAACTGATCAGAGATAACAGAGATAACAGAGATGAAGATACGAGCATCCAAAGATTCCTCAAAGTTGAAAGATTCTTCATAGTTCAAAGATGTTTTAAAGTTCAAAGATGCAAAGTTCAAAGGAATTTCAAATGTTTGTTCAAGACTTGATGAATGTTTAAAGACTTTTCAAGATTCTTCAATGCATCAGAGATTGAAGATTGCCAAAGCTTCATCGTTTAAAGCTGTCAAAGTTAAAAGTTTTGAAGAATCAAGCGCTGAAGATGATTGTCAAATTTTTATTAAATCTTGAATACAAAGGGGGAGAATGTTAGTGTATAAATTGTATCCAAGATTTAATGTGAAAAGTCAAGGTCTTGTAAAATCAAAATAGTCAACCTTAGTGGTATAAGAGTTTAGCCTTATGAGTATTTGTGTTTCTTGTTAGAGCATAAATATGTTGGATACAAGATCATGAAGACAAGAGGTCAAAGATTAAGAAGTCAAAAACTGCAAAGCCAACTCTCAGCATCAAAGTCAAAGTTTCTTGTAATAAAAGTCAAAGTCAACATTGTTTATTTTCTGTTTTTAGTTGTTTGAGCGTTTGTATAGTGTGGTGAACAGTGTTTAGCGCGTTTCCTTTCTGTTGTATAAATTGGTTTTGTTTCCTTGTTGTGAGTGTAGTAACAGAGTTCAGAGAGATAATGGTGAGTATGTTCTTGAGATAGAGAGAGAAAGTATGTACTATGAAATTGAAATAAATAAAAGAGTGTTTAATTTGGAAATTGATTGTTAATAGATTGATCTATACATATTGTGGGACACACAATTGGTATCAGAGCAAACTAATTCAGAAAGATTGGATCAAATTTGAAGAATTTCATATCGTATTTGGACGAACTCGTTCATGAACTGTGGTCATTTGGATTTTGATTTACAGTGATGTTTTGGACTTAATTTTAGTGATTTGGTGATCGATTCTTCTATTAGAACAAGTTTGATTTGGAAAATTTAGTCTAATTCACACTCAATTAGATTGAATTTTGGTTTTTGTAGGATTTTTGTTCGAGTTTATCATACGCACTATCATAGAATCAAAATGTATTGATTTGATTTTTTAGTTGTAATAGATTGATATCATTGTGTTAGAAATCTGTTCGTAATCATCTTTGCAAATTTTTGAATCAATTGGTGGTGTTTTGAATCGAAATCAGAGGAGAAATCGAATTTTTGGAACTACAAGTGAAGAACTCGCTAGATCCATAGAACTCGCTAAGGAAAAACTCGCAAAGTACTGTTGGTCTAAAGAACTCGCTAATTTCCTTGTGCGTGAAGTAGAAACTCGCACAATACTAGGTGCGAGTTTGTACTGTTCATTTTCTTCTTTGTGCTCGAAGTGGTATCTACGAGAAGTGTGTGTTGTGCGCGTTTTTCATTTGCGCGAAGTAATCCTTGTTAATTTTTTTCTAAGTCTAGAACTCGCAAGTTCCTGATTCTTACGCGTTTGCATTTAGCGCGAAGTAGGATTTTGAAAATATTCTAAGTGACGAACTCGCAAAGGTTTTGCGATAAGTTTCAAAACTCGCACATTATGGTGTGCGAGAACTAGAAACTAACAGAGTACATGTGCATGAACCTTGGTTCTCGCAAGTAGTGTCGTGCGCGAAGCATAAACTCGCACATCATTGTGTGCGAGAAGTGACTTCACGCATCCTTCATTGTGCGTGTTTCTCAAACTCGCAAGAAGGCATTTGCGCGTTTTGTTTTTGTTATTTGGTATGCGAGTTTCATACTTAGTCAATTTTTCTGAATTTTTCTGAAATTTAACTAAGTTTGATTTTTGTAGATCCAGCTTTACTTTCTGAATTTTGACGATCAGTAAACAGTATAGATCAAAGATGACTTCCAGAGAAGCACTGGCTATTGGGTCTGATGTCAAGTGATAATCCCAAAATCTCTAAATCTTAGAGAGAGAAAGTAGAGAGAGAGTAGAGTGCGCCAAATGTAAAATGTATATTCAAATGATGTTCCAAAGTTACAAAACAAAGGCACCAAGGGGACTTAAATACCTCAAGGCCTAAACAGAACAGATAAGCTAACTAAACACTATTTAGACCACAGATAATAAATACATTGATTACTATTCAAAATAGACTTAACAATCTCCCCCTTAGTAATCAATTACGCTCTTCTCTTTGACGAAGTCTATTCAGTCCAAGCAACACTTCTAGGCGTCTTAGAGTTGAGCGGAAAATCAACTTCTCACCAATAATATTCAATGTCTCCTTGAGAAGAAAATTTTCATCATTTTCAAGCTGGGATGCATTTCTTCTTGTCTCTAAAAATCTTCTTTCGGCAGCTTTTAAACGTTGCTCCAACTGTAGCTTGATCACCTTCAAGGTTCCATCAGAGTAATGACTTGTCTCTTCAAATCTGAGGAAGCAGTTTTGACTTGAACCATTCCTGTAGATAACTCCAAATGGATCTTGAAGAATGGTGAATAGAGGATAAGAGTCTAAGTTCTGCAAGCTACGGTTGGGCCTTAGAAGATTAACCACAGGCTAAAAGCTTTCAGCAACCATTTGAAAATCAAATACACTATAGAATTTGATTTGGCCCCTAATAAACCTTTTGATCACAAACAGTGCTTGAGAGACATCTTGTGTTCTATGATAAAGATCCCTGAAATGATTATACAGAAATTCAATGTCATCAATAGATAGATCATTAAAATCTGCCTCCGAGAAAGTATATAACTTGCAATCTCTTCTTTCCACTTTAAAATCCGGATACCAGATATTAACAAACTTATTTATCGTGACGCTGATAACTCGGACAATCAGATGCGGAGAAGAAACGAGATTCTTTCCACAGTGCTGGCACTTGATGAACATTAAGTATTCATATTGATAATCAGCAGACTCCTTTTCAACCCCAATAATTGCATGAATGTTTATTTGTCTTCTTCTAGAAACAAAAATATTACTCTGAGAGTCTTCTAGAAAAGCATATCTTAGCCTTGAAGCCATATGTCGTAGTTACAAACTTCTTTGTCTCTGTTGTCTAGACAAAGTTGATCCTTCTTCTAGGATAGTCGGTGGAATCACAGGTTCAGAAGGAGGAACATTAGCTTGTGCTCTGGACGACTGACCAACTTCAAATGTGCTTGAAGGAGCAGTGGTAGTCAGAGCTGTACCATCAACAGGAGTAGAAGTAGCTGGAGCAGCTTCAGGACCTTGAGTAGCTTCAGGAATCTCATCTTGTGAAAGAAGATCTCCGTACAACGTGTTTGAAATTTCTTCATCCGTAGCATCCATAAAAACAGAATCATCTTCAGTATCAGAAATGATGATTATGTCATCGCAATCCTCTTCTTTAACTTTGCAAAGCTTCTCATATCTGATGTCATCGTCATCATCTGAGTTGATTTCTATGAAGTTTGCGAAGAAGGATCTCATGTCATTTGCAATCTCAGAATCATCGAGCTCAATTGATCTTGTTGCAGTATTTGGATCAACATAGACGACGATCTGCATATTTTTCTCAATATTCTCTTCAGAAATATTCATCACATTAGACATAGCAGATAAATCAACATTGTTTATCATAAAGTTTACAAGATCTTCCACACTACATTCTTGAACAATATCAGCATTCTTTTCTCTGTCAGCCACCTCATCTTCAGTTGATCTTCTCTAGCTGAAGACCCTTCCACTCTCTGTCTCTTCGTCATCTCCCCCTCATGAGCTTGATGATCTGGATCATCTTGATCATGTCGTCGTTTATGAGACAAACCTGCTTCAGTTCTGCAGCTTTGTTCGTGAAGATCAAACCTGTTAGATAACTCAGAGAAGGCTTGAGTCATGAAATATTTAAGATCAGAAAAATTTGTTCGAACTTCAGATCTGAAAGAATTGAACTCGTCAGATAACGCAGAAATCCTAGCAGAATCAGAAGTAGGAGCGGGAGGCGGAGTTGGCTGGAAAGTCCTTAGCAGAGAAATCAAGTCTTGATTCTGTTGATCAGGCGGAGACATAGAAATAAGGCGAGCATAGAGCAAATCTGATAACTCTGTAATCGGAAGATCTTGAACTGTAGATCGTGAAGTAGAAACAGGAGGAACTGAAGTAGATACGCCAACAGACTGAGTGAATGGTGGAGGAAGTGGAATAGAGACGATCGCAGGAGCCGTAATATAAACATTAGTAGACGGTTCACGGATCACCACCCCAGATGGGCGTCTAAACGGAATCTCTGGCGGAATCAAAGTTGTATCAATCTCTGGCATCTTACCTTTGAAAAGAGCCCGCATCTTCTGAATTTCTTCATTCTTTTGTTCTTCAAACCGTTCACTCATTTGTCGGATGACTTCATTCAAAGTCATAAACTTTTTGGATGGATCTCGAGCTTGAACGGATGAAGATTCAACAACTGGAGTAGATGTAGCTGAAGAAGGAATAACAGAGAGAGAAGAGGTTGTACCTTGACTCTGTATCTGAGCTGAAGCATTAGCAAAAGCTAAATCCAATTCGTCAACCTGAATATTAACAATTGTTGTATTGATAGGCTCAGATTCTTCATCAGACATAACCACCACCGGTTCATTCAAGTCCGGTGCTCTAATCTCCTTTTCTAGAACAGTAAGAACTGGTTGATCATCATCTGCATCATCACCATCATCATCATCATTATCTTCATCACCAACATCAGCATCTCTATTTCCATCTCCATCTCCATCATTATCACCATCAGCAGTAGCATCATCATCATGAACTATATTAGTAGGTTCAGTACCAATAGCTGCAAGTACATCACCTATTTGTTGATCTGCAATAGCTGCTTCAACCTCTTGTTCAACAGCTTCCTCAACCTCTTGTTCAACATCTTCTTCAACCTCTTGTTCGGCATGAAAAGATGCAGCTTGTTCATCATGAGATGGTTCAGCTTGGTCAGCTGCCAAAGAAAGATCATGCTCCAGACAGTATTGAATTATGCTGTCATCAGATGGATCAGCATAATTTGCAATAAGCTTATGAGGAATCGGCATGGAGTAATTGAAAGTCTGCTTCGGTTTCTGAATGTATGTCATCTCAGTATCCGGAACTTGAGGCCAAGTCAACCGACGAGGAATAGCAGGATTACTTCTGAGCATATTGCGAACAATCAGCTTCATATATCGGACAAACGGAATAAACTTGCGCTTCTTATGCATCAGTTTGTCTTGCACTCTCTCTGAAAGTTCGGTCCAGAAGATATACGTGTAGTCGACATGAAGGTCATAGACAACTGCATGGAACAATCTGAGATAGTGAAGACTCACATTGTCCGTGCCAGAATGTTTCGATGTAAGGCACCTGTTGAGGACGAAGAATAAAGCATACCACACCGGAGGTAGATTGGATTTGTCAAAGTCACTTACTCTATTCAAAGCACCAAGATATCCCAGATTGCGAATACCCTCTAATACATCCAATTCGGAAGGAAAATTGTCATAAGAAGTGCGTCCGGGTCGAGAATTGGGCTCAGGAAGCTCCAGAATCAGTCGAAGGCGCTTGTAGGATAGAAAGGAATCAAACTGATCAATCGTCAAGTCAAACCGATGAGGACGAACTTGCTCATTCTTAGATATAGAGTGCCATGCCTGTTGAAGATAGACCTTAGGAACATCTGCGCAATAAGTGAGAGCCGAAGATAGAGGATGTCCTTTGAGAATGGCTCGTATCACTGGATTGATCTTGATCTTGATCTTGTCAAAATCCACGAAGTAGTTGTTGGGCTTATATGGCAGCACATATAGCATCGTGGAAAACACATCATTCGGTGTTCGGCGTGAAGCAGAAAGATTCTCCCCAACAGAAGGTATAGACGGCATAGGCGTCTCATGAGAAGCACGATCAGATGGGTCATCAAGAATAACATTCTCGTCTTGAATCACGGGATCTGTGTTGGTTTGAGAAGCTATGAGAATACCTAAGAAACCGAAAAGAAATTAGACGAGGAAAGAGAAAATGAAAAACACAAAAAAATGAAAAAAAATTCTCTCTCTATCACAGAAGCCTCCTGTTCTATTCCGAGGTGAATACCAACAGTGGAAAGATCGCTTTCTTGATTTTGTGGACCGGCAGGCAAATAGAGAAAACATTTATTTCTCTATCACAGAAGGTCCTATGAAGATTCCAACTACTGAAATCCCTGCAGATAATAGATCTGATGATGACGAAGTTCAGACAGAGACAGTTCCCAAAGAACCTGCTCAGCTTACTGAAGCACAGAAAAGTCGGTTAAAAGCTGATAAACAAGCCACATTTCTTCTGCTTCAAAGTATACCTAATGAGATGTATATCAAGATTGATAGCTACAAAGATAATGCCAAATCTATGTGGGATCAGCTACAAAAGATGATGATGGGTTCGAAAGTTGTTGGGAACTGAAGAATTCATCAAGTATGGTTAATGCTGCTAGTTCAAAGTTACTACTGCTAGAAGACTTAAAGGTTAATACTGCTGAGTGTTACTACTGCTAGTACTATTAATACTGCTAGTCAAAGTTAGTGCTGCTTGAACAAAGTTAGTACTGCTTAGCTAGTTAGTACTGCTAGTAGTTAGTGCTGCTTAGTAGTTAATGCTGCTAGAAGAAATTTAATACTGCTGAAGATTAATACTGCTTATATGATGAAGATTCGCATGAAAGGATATACATGGAAGCTTAGAGATATACATGGAAGCTTAGAGATATACATGGAAGATATACTGAAGATATGTTTATTTTTTTGTAATTATCTTTTTGTTTAGTATATGTATAGAAGATACAGAATAGTTTTAGTGTGATTAATTCTAAGTTCTAGAGAGAAAAACAACCTCAAGGCATAGATCCTAATTCTAGAGAAGTATAATTCGTATTGGTGAGCCTGTTCATCAATATTGAGGTTGAGTGTGTAATCTTGTAACTTCAAAGCATTCAATACAAGTTTACAGTTTGTTCTTCATATTTTCTGTATTGATTTACTGTTTCATTGAATATCAAAGTGTTATTCCGCAAACTTCTTTGATATTGTTTCTGAGAATTAATTCTTGTTGAGAATTCGATCCTGACAAGTGGTATCAGAGCAAGTATTCTCAGAAACCAGCAATCATCATTCTTCCTTGAAATCAGAAATCATCAAATGGCTAAAGTTTCAGATTCTTCAAGCACAGAAATCTCCACAGAGGTAATGTCTAATCTTTGCTCTAAAACTTGTATGGAAACTGTTAAAAGGTACAGGGATCACAACCAGACAATGAGTGATGACCTTAAAAGATTAGAGAGAGATATAAAAGACTATGTAAGAATTGTTGAGAGTTTTGAGGAACAGATCAAGAGTTTCCAAGCCAATGAGCTTCAACACTCTTATGACTCAAACTACTGGAAGTGGGAGAAAGATCAGTATGAGTCTAAGCTTAAACAGAAAGAAGAGGAGAATGAGAAGATAAAGAGTGAGTTTGAGAAAGCAAAGCTGGATATTGAGAAATTTTCCAATGCTTCTAAAGCAATGGACTCTTTGCTCCAAACTCAAATCCATGACAAACTTAGAAGAGGAATAGGATATAACACAACACCACCACCATACAACAACAATTACATCCCTCCTATATCAGACTTGCTAGAGACCAAGAATAGGAAGGAATTGTCTGATGAAGCCACTAAGGTAGATCCATTAGACAAAGTGGTGGTTGAAACAGACTCTGAAGAAGAGAACTCTAATGATAAGAGTAAGAAGAACACTGTGAGTGGTGAGATTCTTCTAGAAAATCACATTATCACCAATGAGGGATGTGGAAAGGCTTGGATCAAATCTAAGGACATAGAAAAGACAGAGAGAAAGTCTGGTAAGGTCCACTACAAACAGACAACAGTTGTGAATCCTGTCCCTTGCAAACAGTGTACTTGCAATAAATCTGAGCCCCAAAAACATGATAAACCAAGGGGAAATCAGAGAAACTGGAAAAATCAGTGGGCACAAAAACAAGGGGTTGATCTGAGTAAAATCAATAGACCAAAACCTTGTTTTATCTGTGGAAAGCTTAATCATGTTGCCAAATACTGTTATTTCAATCCTATCAACCAAAGAGTTAATTTTCAAAGACAAACTCAAAACTCCTTTGGTTATAGGAATCAAAGAAGGAATCAAATGGCTGAGAGAAGAGCACCTAAAAGGTATCATGCTCAAAACAAGTTTGCTAATACAAAGAAAAATGCTCCAAATAAGCCAAGGAGTAATTTAAAGACAAAGAAAGCAAACAACCTTGTTCAAGTTTGGGTTCCAATTGCAAAGAAACCTGTTAGTACTGCTATCCCAGATAGTACTGCTAACAAGAATAGTGCTGCTAACTTGATTAGTACTGCTAACCAAGTTAGTGCTGCTAACAAGGCTAGTGCTGCTTCTAGTAGTAATGCAGCCAAACCTATAATTTTGACAAAGTATTCCAGTCATGAGATTCCTAAACAACTCATCCAGACTAAACTAACAGATTATATTGATGAGAAAGGACAACCCAAGACCACTTTGGCTTGGGTTCCCTCCAAGACTAACTGATTTATCAAGTGTGCAGGGCAATCAAAAGCTCAAGAGGAAGAGCATTCGGAATGAAGAAAATGGTTGCTCTTGGCACATAACAAGGAACATGGACTGCCTTCAAATTCCTTAAAAGATTTGATGAAGGACATGTTACTTTTGATCCAGCAGAAGGTTGAAGTTAGAAATACTCCAGAGGGAATAATGATCATGAAGGATCAAGAAGAAAAGGATCAGGGGATGAACAAAGTAGTAAGAGAAAAAGGATGGTGTCAAAAAGTGTAAGAGTAGTTAATACTGCTAGTGGTTAATACTGCTTTCAGTTAATACTGCTAGTGGTTAATACTGCTTTCAGTTAATACTGCTAGTAGTTAATACTGCTTTCAGTTAATACTGCTAGTGGTTAATACTGCTTTCAGTTAATACTGCTAGTGGTTAATACTGCTTTCAGTTAATACTGCTAGTGGTTAATACTGCTTTCAGTTAATACTGCTAGTGGTTAATACTGCTTTCAGTTAATACTGCTAGTGGTTAATACTGCTTTCAGTTAATACTGCTAGTAGTTAATACTGCTTTCAGTTAATACTGCTAGTAGTTAATACTGCTAGTAGTTAATACTGCTTTCAGTTAATACTGCTAGTAGTTAATACTGCTTTCAGTTAATACTGCTAGTAGTTAATACTGCTAGTAGTTAATACTGCTTATGTTCCGAATACTATAAATACTCTTTGCCCGCCTAAAAGCTTATAACGACTCTCTGCATACTATTCACTTGCGCTCTAAACCCTTTCTCTCTCAAAGTTCAAAGTTTTCAGGCAAGAATCTTCAAGGTCAATGGCATCAATGGCGTTCATTGACGAGCACAATGAAATCGCGATGCTCCAAAAGCCAAAACAAGCAGAAGGCTTTCATCAGATAGTCGACTTTCTGAAGACTAGCCACATTGCCCATGCTATCACTATGTCTCCAACTATCTTTATAGAGCATCAGAGGCAATTCTGGGCACATGCCACCATTGTTACTGAGAATGGTGTGCGAATGATCAAGACGACAGTATGTGGCAATCCATTGACAGTTACTGAAGAGATAGTTCGCATCAGTCTACGTCTAGACGATGCCTCTGGTATAACTTCTATCCCTAATGATGAACTGTTTTCTACTCTGACAAGAATGGGGTATGGAGGCCCATTGGGTGTTTTTAAGTTCTCAAAAGCTAAATTCTCACCTCAATGGCGTTTTCTTGTTCATACCTTGATGCACTGCATTTCTAAAAAGACCACTGGATGGAGTGAGTTCAGTAGTCCCATTGCTTATGCTTTGGTCTGTTTGGCCACTGCCAGAAGGTACAATTTTTCACAAATGATTTTCAATGATCTTGTCTCAAACATGGGAAACAAAAAGAGCTTTTATATGTATCCCAGGTTTGTTCAAGCAGTTATCAACCATGAATTGACGGATATTCCTCATTCTGATGGAATTTATGTACCAAAACCCCCTAAAGGCAAGGTTTTCTCAAATATGAGAAGATCTGCTGGGGACTCTGAAGGAGTTGACACCCCATTGTTCTCTACAATGATGGTGGTGTCCCAAACCAATGAAGGTATGGCAGCAGGGTCAAGGCCCCCATTAGACCAACCCACTGCTAGCCAATCCCAACCTTCCCTCTCAAAATCTATTCCCCAGTCCCTTCTTGAAAAACCAACCTCTCCTATCACCCAAACTTACAAGAGGAAACAGGTAAAGAAGGCTTCTTCCCTTCTTGTACCATCATCCCCCAAGCCTTTAAGCCCTCTATTGGAGCATTCTCCAGTAGAGAATATTCAAAGGGAATCCACAAGGGTGTCTCCCAACCCAAAGGAGGTGCTCTCTGAGGAGGAGGTAGAGCATATGGGTGATGAGGCTGCCACTACTCCTGCTAGCACAGAGGAGGAAAGTGGTAACATAAATAAGACCTCCCCCATGGCAACTTTGAATGAGCAATCATTCGAAGGTCCCTGGTGCCAAGAAACCACAGGGGTGGATAGTGCTTCTGCTAGGCAGAAGACTTCCACTACTAAAAGATCCAATGATCCTTCAAAGGAGGGTAACACTTCTAGAGAAGGTGAGGACAGATATAGTTACCAGGAATTGATGGAAACCATGGGAAACATCAACCTAGATGTTATGAAACAAGGAAAAGAAATAGAGGAGTTGAAGCTGGTCATTCTGTCCCAACAAGTACAGATTGCTAAGCTGAAGAAGATGGTGCTAAGTCTGGTACAGAGGAAGAAGAGAAAGCAATTCCAACTAAGGAGAAGGAACACTGATAATGATGCTCCCAAAAAGGGGGAGATCAACATGGAAGAAGCCACAAGAAAGGGGGAGCTTGATGGAGAGAAATTTAATGTTGAGGGGGAGCAGGAAGCAGAAACACAAAGAAATTCAGTGCCAATAGAAACACAAGAAGCAGCAGAAACAGTTACTACTGCTGACATTAATAAAGCAGCAGAAAGTGTGAAAGAAGTTTTAACAGATCTTGAGATTGCAGAAACCTTACTTAAAGCCAAGAATGATACTCCCAAGGTCACTTCAAAGACCAAAGGAGTAATCATCAAAGAACAAGGTGAAGTGATCAAGAAAGATAACAGTAAGAAGGCAATGAGCAAAGACAAAGGAAAAGCAAAGATGGTGGAATCTGATCAACCAATCAAAAAGCAAAGGTTGGTTGAATCAGATGAAGCCCTAGCTAGAAAGATGCAAGATGAAATTGAAAAGGAAGAAAGAGTTCAGATGGAAAAGGACAGGGAAATGGCAAAAGCTCTAGCTGCTGAACTAAATGAAGCTTATCAACTGAATCTGGTAACTGAAATTGCACAGAGGAAAGCTGCAGCTATGAAGAAAGCAGTGGTAGTAAAAGCAGCTACAAAGAAGAGAAAACCCTCAAGGACATTCCTAGGTACCCAAGAGAGAAACAAGATGATTATATTTCTCAAAGGTGTTGTAGGAGTCAAAAAGGAGATGTTCTCCAAAATGTCTTTTGAGAAGATCAAAGAGCTATATGAGTCAGAGATGTTAAAGCTTCAGGGAAATGAAACTGCTAGGGTGGAGATGGAGAAGAGGATGAAAGAAAGTAATGACTTTGATTGTCAAAAGCCATTTCCAGATGAGCAAGAAACACCCCCTAAGAAAGAGGCCACTCTGGGAGAAAGTCTAAAGACTTTAAAGAGAACAAAGATGATGGCTAGAAGAAAGTCAATCAAGAAGCCTAGAGTATCTGAAGAAGAGGCTGAGAAGACTGCTGAAGAAGAAGGGGCACCTGAGTCATCTAAACAGAAAGAGCCAGCAAACACAGATGATGTAAATTTGTATATGGTAGTGATGGACAAAGTGCCTGAACCAATTTCAGCAGAACCTGTAGGAGTTAAGCCTCCTGAGGTCATTCACTGGGATACATTGACAGTGGATGGAAAGGAATACATAAGGCTAAAAAGGAAGGATGAAAAGTATGAAGTGTTCAACACATGGGCAAAAATTGTCAGAACATGCTCCAGGTCAGATCTTGAAGAGATGTTTGAGATAGGAATGAAGTTGTATGCAGATATTCTAAAGGCTCCAGGGATTTCAATTACAAAACTGGTAATGGAGTATCTGTGTATGATGTTCAAACCTGAAGAAGTAAAGCATGTGATCAAGGATGTATTCAAGTCAGTCAACAGTTGGACTCTATATGAAATTAGTGGAGTATATACAGTGACTTTGGATTTAAATCACACTGAATACTTCCTAGTGGATAGAGTGTACAATCATAGCAGATTGAAGCTTCATGCCATGCTGAAGAAAAAGTTAAGATGTGTTCCAGATTCAGAAATGGCTAAATACTTGATTCAAAGAACCATCAATCAGAGTTTGGGATTGGATGCAAACACTGGAATGTAGACCATTATGAAGTTTTGGGAGCATCTTGAAAAGAATCTTGAAGATTAATTCTGAAGAACTTGACTTCTTGTCCTAAAAGTCAAGTTAGGGGAGATTGTTGGGAACTGAAGAATTCATCAAGTATGGTTAATGCTGCTAGTTCAAAGTTACTACTGCTAGAAGACTTAAAGGTTAATACTGCTGAGTGTTACTACTGCTAGTACTATTAATACTGCTAGTCAAAGTTAGTGCTGCTTGAACAAAGTTAGTACTGCTTAGCTAGTTAGTACTGCTAGTAGTTAGTGCTGCTTAGTAGTTAATGCTGCTAGAAGAAACTTAATACTGCTGAAGATTAATACTGCTTATATGATGAAGATTCGCATGAAAGGATATACATGGAAGCTTAGAGATATACATGGAAGCTTAGAGATATACATGGAAGATATACTGAAGATATGTTTATTTTTTTGTAATTATCTTTTTGTTTAGTATATGTATAGAAGATACAGAATAGTTTTAGTGTGATTAATTCTAAGTTCTAGAGAGAAAAACAACCTCAAGGCATAGATCCTAATTCTAGAGAAGTAGAATTCGTATTGGTGAGCCTGTTCATCAATATTGAGGTTGAGTGTGTAATCTTGTAACTTCAAAGCATTCAATACAAGTTTACAGTTTGTTCTTCATATTTTCTGTATTGATTTACTGTTTCATTGAATATCAAAGTGTTATTCCGCAAACTTCTTTGATATTGTTTCTGAGAATTAATTCTTGTTGAGAATTCGATCCTGACAAAAGTTGGGAACCAGATGAAGGTAGAAAATTGTATAAACAGCTACGAAGAGTTCAAAGCGAAAGATAATGAGAACTTAGAGGACACGTATGAACGATTTGTTCTTCTTATGAATGAGTTGTCAAAGAACAAGGTTAATAAGAAACAGATTGAGAACAACGTAAAGTTCCTCAGCATCCTGCAACCAGAATGGAAGAAACATACACACAGGATGAAACAGATGAAAGATTTAAGTGATATCCCTCTTCATGAAGTCTACGAGACTTTGCGACAAAATGAAGAAGAGGTGGAGGAGAAAAGAGGTGAAAAGAAGAAAATTGAGAAGGTTTTCGATCCCATAACACTTGTAGCTGGAGAGAAGGAGAAAGAAAAGAAAGAGAAGAAGAAAAAGAAGAAGATAGTTATTTCTAACTCTGAGTCTGATTCTGAATCCGATGGTGGACATTTTGCAAAAGATTGTTGGAAGCCGAAGGTTCGGAATTCTGAATACTACAAGAACAAAATGCTCTTGGCCAAGCAACAGGAAGCTGGCAAGGCATTAATGGTTGAAGACGAATATTGGTTAGATCATTCGGATGTCGAGGAAGAGAAAGAAGAGACTGCACATTTATGCTTAATGGGTAAAGAGGATAAGCATGATGATTCTGATGATGAGACATCTGATGAGGTAATAAACTTAACTGAAAATGAGTTTATGACCAAAATGGAAGCCATGATGATCGAACTTCAAGACCTTCAATCTAAACTGAAGAAGGAAAAAGACAGAGTTGCTAGGAGAAATCAAAAGATCTTTGAACTTAATAAATTAGTTATTGGGAACAAAGATTTAATTGATTCTCTACGCAAATCTGCTTCTGATTTTAAAAATGAAAAAGATTGTTTCGCAAATAAGATTTCTGATTTTGAGTCTAAACTTTCTAAGTCTGATTTAGAAAATAAAGAATCTGTACTAAAAGCTCTTAAATTGCAGGCTGAAAACAAGAGCTTGACTAAGAAGGTAAATGGTTTGGAAGCCAAACTTCATTCTATAGGCCAAACAAATCAAACTATTTTTCTAAATGCACCCAATGAAGAGGCTGATATTAAAGAGAAATGGGGACTTGGTTACGATAACCCCCATTACTTAAACAAAGCCATAAGAAAACAACCAGCATTGTATAACTTTGATTTTCTTGTTGCTGCTGGTAAATATTCTCATTTAAAACCCAAATTTGTTACCAAATTACCAGATGAAGTTGAGGCCAAAGAAACTGCAAATAGAAGGAATATAAAGAAAATGTAACTACCATTTTGCTATGATAAGCTGAATGATAGTTACCTTTCTGAAACACCAAAAGTTCTTTCAACTGATTATTTTGCTAGCTATTCTGTTTCAGAGATGGAGGCAAAACCTGTAACAACAAAAGTTTATGTACCTCCACTCATTTTAGAAAGCAAAATAATTAAGCTTGAAAATATTTTATATGAAGAAAGAATTTTGGTAGATGTCGGTCCCTTATCTTTTATCAAATTCTTATCAAACAAACACAATCACAAATATATGATTAACCAACCTGTTTGATTACAAACCACGAATTACAGATTTGATCTGATTTGTGTTTTTCTCTTTGAAGCTCTCTCTATTTTTTCTCTCTAGGATGTTGTTGGCTGGTAGATTTGATTCTATGATATGATATGAGACTTTCTAATATCTCACTTCTACCTAACATATACTAACATAATATCTAATAACTAAAATATCTTAAAATATCTAATAAATAGATATTTAGGAATAATATCTAAAATACAATAAAACAAACTTTGACAATTATTACAAACTAACATTAGACTAATATTGAGAGTGACTTTTCAGCTTTAGCTTCATATTTCAATCTTCAGATTAGATGATCTTGAATCCAATAAATTTGTGATCTAACAGTCTCCCCCTTTGGATCAAGATCATTACTAAAAGGATTTAGCAATTCAGTCTTCTCTTTCAGCTCAGAAGATGCAATCTCCTTCTTTGTCTTCAATATCTAACAATCTCCAGTTTTAGCTCAGAATGTTTTAGCAAAGTATCTTCAAAGAAAATTTCTCTTAAATCAGCATGTCTTCAGAATACTTTGTCTTTGAAGAATTCGATCTTGGACATTTCTCTAAACTTTTGTTCTCTCCCATTTCTTCTCCTATTTCTTGATTAGCTCTTCTCCCCCTTTTTGATGAAAAGAGCAACGATTTCATCAAAATCTTTTAGCAAGAAATGTTTGTCATACGGAGTCTCTGATTCGTCAATCCAAAAGATATTCATCCAGATCTTTGCAAATCCAGACAAAATAATCGTGTAACACCTGAATCAACAAATGAATCAGTTAAAATGCCTGTCAGTAACACTGAGTCACAGTGTGTAACGAATACACATTGGAAAGGAGCTTTTTTAAGGTCACTCCCCTAGGGCTTCCATTCAATCATCGAAACACCACAAAGGTAAATTCTATGAATGTTATGACAAAGAAACAAATTCCTTGTGTGTTCGTGCATGTGATAGAAAGAATTTAAGCACTGATGATTGCTTATAGGCTCAAAATTGTGTAAACCACTGACACAATAGTAAGTTAAACACAGACTCAATGTGCATGATTGAAGTGCAAATGTGTTGCTTCCCCTTTGAAAATGAAACATTTTTCGTTTAAGAAGAAAATGAGTGCCTGGTGAGGTTTGATCAAGAGTTGGCATGGTCTAGTTGCATGTTTCAATAATGATCACCAAAGAGTTGTGAAACATTAGAATTGTGGCTGCCCGGCTCAGAAAAAGTTGGTGCAGAGTTCTAATATTCTTTTAACTCTGTTCTCACACCCTCTTTCTTTTAAACATTTAGCTCACTCTAACCAAACTCTCTTTTTCTGTATACCTCATCACACAACCCACACTCATTTCTTTTCGAATCATCACACTCAATCACTATGAATTAACTTTTTGGGTAGGAAACACTGGTTAACGTGTATCCTTAGAAGTTGTGTTAAGTCTTAGCACAAAGAAATCATGTTTTCCTAGAAAGCATATGATGCTCAAAATGGTTTAACTATATCAGTTAAAGCACAATGTAGATCTTTAAAACATTTAAAATCACACTTCCAATTCATGAAATCGGTTTTGAGAATCGGGAAGTGGTTTGAACATTTAAGAACAATGTTTTCTATGATTGAAAGTTGTCCTTCTTTCAACCATATATGAGATTAAGCTAAAGAATTATACCTTTACGAGCAATCTTACATCTCATGAAGTCAAACTTAAAGTCATAAAGATATGATCTTGTAAGCATCTCTCAAACTGCAAAAGTATTAAGTCATAGTCAAAGAAACTTTATTCACTGAAATTAAAAAGACAAAAAGCAGTAAAACAATGAAAGTACGAGTTTTGATCAGAAATAATCAGAAGTCATAAGTCTTTTAATCCCCCTGAAATTATGCATCAGAAAAATTATCATAGTAAAAGATATGCATTTAAAATTTCAGACAAATATGTACTCCCCCTTGATGGTTGATTTCCTCATTCGAGTATTTGAGTACATTCTTTTATCAGTACAGGAGTAAGGTCTTTTGATCACTGAAGTACGAGTCCTAAACTGTTGTGTTTAGCAGTCAAGCTTCGTTGAAGTACGGGTCCTAAGCTGATTTACTTAGAAGCCTTTGATCTCTTACTACACTTTAACTTTAGATACCTGCAACACAGATTCATCCTTTTTCTTTGGTATCCATTTGTATTTGGATCCAACTGTGTTAGCACATGATTTTGGTACCCATTGAAATTTGGGTCCTCTTTGCTTTTGAGAATCAAATGAAGAATTAGAATGATAAGAGTGTACATGATATGTGTCAAACCAAATATCAGAATCTTTACGAGAAGCATAATCATGTTTATCATAATATGAAGACTTTCTAGCAGACAGACGTAACTGGAATAATTGATGCATAGAATATTTCTTGCGAGAAACGACAAGATTTGGTTTTATAATAGCAACATTCGCAATCAAATCATCTTTACTAGTCGTAGTCTTATTACAATCAACACTAGAAAAAGTTTTAGCAGTCTCGTCAATCTCCTGTTTTGGTTGCCACTTAGATTTAACTCCTAGCTTTTTCTTTCTCATTTCTGAAACATTTGAAACTTTTGAGTTATAATTGTGAGAATCAAACGAATGCTTCTTCTTTGGGTTACCAGTAGTGATCGGTTTCTGTGAATGCTGAGATTTCTTCTTACCTTTAGCATTCTTAGTTTTCACATAAACTGATTTATCAACTTTCGTTGATGTTGCACCTTTCTCAAACATACTGGATAATCCAAAGGAATTCACAACAAAAGACGAATGATTAGGAAGTTTGGCACTAAAATCAAATTGATCAACACAATCATCCAAAACACCATCAGAGTTTAGAAAATCAAACCCTCCATCAGTTAAACCAAACATATCATCAGATTTTGAAGCCTTGGTTGATTTAGAAAGAACACTATTCTTAAGCACAGTTGAAAACACTTTTTGTTCAACATCAATCAAAAGTCTTTCATCTGCTAAAGATTTCTCAAGTTCAGAAATTTTACTTTCCAAAATGAGAGGAGGGACGTAAAGTTTACCTTCAATAGGCTTAGCCTCCATTTCTTTTACAGAATCTCTCTCAAAAAAATCATTTGAAAAAGAATTTGATTGAACAGAACTATAACTATTATTCAACTTCCCATAAAGAAATGGAAGTTGAAATTTGGATGTGTTCTTTCGTTTTTTTGTTTCCTTGGCTTCATCCTCTTTAGACAGTCCAGTCCAGAAAACTTTAAGTTCAGGGTATCGTTGAGAAAGTCTTAAGAATGTAAAATCATAAAGTGCTGGCACTTCAAATATACCCTTTTTAAGGTATTGAGGATTCTCATAACCAAGTCCCCAACTCTCTTTATGCTCTTTGGGTTTGTTTAGATGAATGGTTTGTTCAATTTGACCCAATGAGTATAACTTCCCTTCCAAACCTTTTAATTTTGCAAGTAAAGATTTGTTTTCTTCGGAACGCGAAGAATACATTCTCGTAAGATATTTGAAATCAAACTCAGACATTCTCAAATTAGAATTTGTTGCAGCAATCTCTTTAAGAATTATGGTCTTTTCTTTTGCGCTGGTGTCAATGTTTTGATGTAAAGTCTCAATCAATACATTCTTCTCAGCAATATCCTCGCTAAGTTTCTGTATTGATTGGTTTTTGTCATTAATAACACCCTTTTCACGCTTAAGTTTCGACTCTAATTCTTGGAGTCTTGTCATCATGGCATGCATTTGATTTAAGAAATCTGACTTAGTTAAATCACATACCTCTTCGTTGTCCTCTTCATCGGAATCAGCTTCAGCTTCTATTTCCAACTTGCCCATAAAGCATAGGTGTGTTGTCTCGTCCTTCTCTTCATTTTCATCTTCTTGGTCTGAATGATCTAGCCAGGACTCATCTTCTGCCATTAATGCCTTTCCAGCTTCCCGTTGCTTGGCTATAAGCATTTTGTTCTTGTAGTAGTCGAAGTTCCGGACTTTGGGTCTTCGGCGGTATTTGGTAAAGTGTCCAAGTCTGCCACAGTTGTAGAATTTTGGAGGTTCTTGCTGATTGGTCTCTTCAGCTTTATACCTTTTCTCTTCTGGCTTCCTTTCCTCTAACCTCTTTCCTTCAAATCTCTCCATGTGAACATAGTTACTAGGACCAGATGAATACCTCTGACTGTTCGAGCTAGGTTTTTTGTAGAACTTCTTTTGAAAAGCATTGGTCAACATAAGCATAGCCTGCTTTAGTTTTTCACAGTCGTCAGAGTCAGAGTTCGCTTCACTTTCAACCTCTTCTGATTCAGACACAATCATCTTCTTCTTCTTCTTCACAACAAGAGCAATTGAATCATCAACTGTCTTCTCACCCTGTCTCTTTTCATCCATGATTCCATCCACCTCTTCCTCATTCTGCTTGAGGGTTTCATATACCTCGTGAAGTGTAATATCGTTCAGATCTTTTATTTGCTTCATCTGTCTTGTAAACCTTTTCCATTCAGGCTGAAGGATGCTTAGGAATTTGACATTCAGCTCTATCTGTGATTTATTGACCTTGTTCTTGCTTAACTCATTCAGCAAGGTCACAAATCTATCATATGTTTCTTCTATAGATTCTCCAACTCTGCCTTTGAACTCTTCATAGTTGTTAAGGAAGTTGGATATCTTGAGCTGGTTTCCAACTTTTGAACCAAGCATCATTTTCTCCAGTTGATCCCACATCTCTTTGCCTGTAGCTTTGTAGCTGTCAATCTTCACATATATTTCATTAGTAATGCCTTGAAGAATGAAAGACTTTGTTAATCTATCAGCTCTTGCTCTCTTTTGGTCTTCACCATCGAGTTCAGCAAACTTAAGTTGATATGGTACCTCCTCAGTACCAACTGTGCGAGTCTTCATAACAGGTGGCATAACTCCTTCTTCTAAAGATTTCCTGATTAATTCACCCAAATCATGTCTTTCTATGAAGTCCATGAACCGATCTTTCCACTGCTCATACTCTCCCCTGAAGAGTATTGGTGGCTTTATGTCAGTTCCGATAGCTAGAGCGTCTCTTGATGTCATCCTGTTTGATTAATGTTCAATAAGAACTTGTACTTGATCGTTAGTCCAGATAAAATCTAATGAATACTGAATAATACGATTCAGAAAGACTAAGTCAGGTACTGGGGCAAAAGCACAATTTGCGCTAAGCAAGGCTGGCGCAAAAGAGAACTTTGCGTTACAAGGTGTTGGCGCAAAAAGGGACTTCGCGCTAAGTGAAGCTGGCGCAAAGAGGATTTTGCGCGAGAGGCGGGTGGCGCAAACCAGAGACTTGCGCGAGAAGAAGGTCGCGAGTAGTGGAAGTTTGCGCGAAGAACTGTTGGCGCAAACCGGGGTCTTGAGGCCAGGTGTGTTGCTGCGACCGGAGTGTTGCGCGACCGGTGTCCTACCTTCGACCGGTGTCCTGCGACCAGGGTGAGTTGCTGCGACCGGTGTCTTCCCTCGACCAAAGTGGACCAGTGTCGAACTTTGACCGGTGTCGACCGATGTCTTGAATGGCGCAAAAGAAGATCACTGAGTCGCTTATGAACTGGTGCAAAACAACAATTTCGCGAGTTCATCCCTGCAGCTTCGAAAATCGACTTTGATTCACAAATAAAACTATCTAGACTTCGATTAGCAGTCCCAAATTTTGACAAATAGACCACTAACACTTCTAGAACAGATTACAAGCTTTTGATCTCAAAAACAAACACTTTGTGAAGATTTGATCAATGGAACAGTGACGTTGAACTCGTGAACTGATAGACACCAAAATCACAAAATTGGAATCGATTATAGTGAAATATTGAAATTAAACAATACCAACTCGATCTAGAACACTAATCGATCAAAGCCTGATCGATTTCAACTCCAATAACACACTAAAACTCAAAAATGATTTTATTTTGCAGAACACATAGTCGAGTTCTATAATTTGATTTGAATCTGATTTTAAGCTCTGATACCAATTGTCAGTCCCTTATACTTTATCAAATTCTTATCAAACAAACACAATCACAAATATATGATTAACCAACCTGTTTGATTACAAACCACGGATTACAGATTTGATCTGATTTGTGTTTTTCTCTTTGAAGCTCTCTCTGTTTTTCTCTCTAGGATGTTGTTGGCTGGTAGATTTGATTCTATGATATGATATGAGATTTTCTAATATCTCAATTCTACCTAACATATACTAACATAATATCTAATAACTAAAATATCTTAAAATATCTAATAAATAGATATTTAGGAATAATATCTAAAATACAATAAAACAAACTTTGACAATTATTACAAACTAACATTAGACTAATATTGAGAGTGGCTTTTCAGATTTAGCTTCAGATTTCAATCTTCAGATTGGATGATCTTGAATCCAATAAATCTGTGATCTAACAGTAGATATAGAACAAAGTGTACTTTCCATTGTCATTAAGAACACTGTTTTTCAAAATAAATCTATAAAGTGTTATAATTTTTCTAAAACTCCTCAAACTTCAACTGATAATTTTGATGACTTATTTGAGTCTGCAAATGATTTTCTTAATTCTGATGATGGGTGTGTAGAGGAAATTGATATGTTTGACTTCAATGCTCCACTTCCAAATCATTTTTCTTTTGTTATTAATGGATAAGCTTTACCAAGTGTTCATGAAAAAGGCGAATCATCAACTAAGGTTGGTGAATCAGTTTCTGTGAATGTTGATTACTATGCTAAGGGTAAGAAACATAAGAAACAGCGCTCACAGAAACAGAACAACACTGGTAAACACAAGAAACATCAATCTCAGAAATCTGATTTTCCTAATCAATCTAAATTCTTTGTTTCAGATCTAAGAAAGAAAAGGTCTGAAGAGCGAACTGAATGGCGACCTAAAAAGAAGATTGATGACAAGGCAGAATCAATTCCTGATAATTCTTGTAATAGATCAAATTGTAGTATGTCCGATATAGTTGGTTATGTTGCTTCTACTAATAAAAACCTTGTAACTTCTTACAAGAGATACTCAATAAAGCAATTGTTCCAATTATCTTCTACTTCTACTAAATCTTAAACTTATCAGTGGAATGATTTTACTTATCATCATTATTCTAATGATTGGTTTGGATCTTATCATGTTTATTCTTCTAAACCAAATGTTTCAAAGAATTTTCAAAAGAAAAGAGGATCCATATTCAAATGGATGTCAAAATCTTGTACTAATCTGTTAGGACCCGTTTTTAAATGGGTACTTAAAATTGTTATTCCCTGATTTCTCTTGCAGACCCGTCATATGTGGTACTTGGATAGCGGCTGTTCCAAGCATATGACAGGGCAAAAGGATTTATTGTCTAATTATACAGAGAAATTCAGTGGCAATGTACGTTTTGGAAACGACCAGTTCTCACCGATCTTAGGATTTGGTGACATCATTCACGATAAGTTGACGATAATGAAGGTGAGTTATGTAGAAGGATTAGGGCACAACATGTTTAGTATTGGCTAGTTCTGCGACAAAGGATTAGAGGTAAATTTCAAAGCTAAGAGTTGCTCGATGTGTACTGAAGACGGCAAAGAACTCTTAGTTGGTACTCGCAAGTCAAATATCTACACAATCAATTTGTCAAAGGTCCAGACTGATAATCAAGTGTGTCTAATTTCAAAAGCCTCGATGCAACAAAGTTGGCTATGGCATCGACGGCTTTCTCATCTGAATTTTCGTTACATAAACAAACTGATCAGTGGAAAGTTAGTGACTGGACTTCCTGAGCTCAAGTACGTGAAAGAACACTTGTGTGCAGCGTGTGAAAAAGGGAAGACGAAGAGAGCTCCACATAAATCAAATCCTAAACCTAGTACCAGTTCTCTACTCGAATTGTTGCATATGGATCTATGTGGTCCGATGCGAACGCAAAGCTTAGGCGGAAAGAATATGTTCTAGTTATCGTGGACGACTATTCGCGATACACGTGGGTCAAGTTTCTCCGATCAAAAGATGAGACGCCCGAAGTACTCATTACATTTCTGAAGACGACCCAGGTGAATTTGCATAAACCAGTCAAGCTTCTCAGAACGGATAACGGCACATAGTTCAAAAACAGAACTATTGAAGAGTATCTCGAATCGGTTGGGATATCACATCAATACTCTGCTGCTCGTACGCCAGAATAGAATGGAGTAATCGAAAGGCGAAATCGAACGCTAGTCAAGGCCGCTCGTACTATGCTTAGCCAATCAAACTTACCTCTGTTTCTATGGGCCGAAGCTATTTCGACTGCATGTTATACTCAAAATCGTTCCATGATACATCACAGATTTCAAAAGACTCAGTATGCTTTGATCAACAACCGAACATCGACTATCAAATATTTTCATATATTTGGGTGTAAATGTTTTGTGCAAAACGACAGAAAGAATCTGAACAAGTTCAGTGCTAAGGCAGACGAGGGCATCTTCATTGGATATTCTTCTACATCTGCTGCATATCAAGTATATTTGAAGAAGTCAACGACTGTTATCGAAAGTGTAAATGTCACATTCGATGAGGAGATGGCTTCTGAACAAGTCAGTTCAGAACCCGTGATAACCGGAGTACTAGCTTCTGGGCAACTCAATCCAGACCTTGTATCTGAAAAGAACAAATCAGATGAAGCATCATCGTCTAATAATCATTTATCTGATTTAGATCTTTTATTTGAACTGTTTTATGATGAATTTCTTGGATCTAACTTGACTAAACCTGTTGTGGTTGACAGGATTGAAGATTCAACGACTAATCATCCAACCACTTCAGATGTTTCTACTGAATCAAATTCCCCAATTCAACAAGAAATTACAGTTCAAATGCCTACTCTGATAGTTGAAGTTGTAACTCTTAACGAAGAATCAGAAGTTGCTGAATCAGTAGGGTGTACTGTAAGGACTGATCAACAGACTGAACAAGTTGTACCTACTGAAACTTCTGAACCAATTACTTCAGTTGAACCAATCCCTCATGTTGTACAAAATGAAGAAGCTGATAGTGGATTCTTAGATGATAACCATGATCAATCTTCATCTAATCCACTCCCTCATGAACATCGTTGGACCAAAGAGCACCCTCTTCACCAAATCATTGGAGATCTAGACAAATCGGTGCAAACTAGGTCAGCAACTTTAAATCAATGTATGCATGACTCATTCCTCAGTAAGATAGAGCCCACTCGTGTATCAGAGGCTCTAGCTGATTCGGATTGGGTATCTGCTATGCAAGAAGAGTTAAACCAGTTCGAAGCCCTCAAGGTTTGGAGATTAGTGCCAAAACCGGAAGGAAAACCCGTTATCGGTACTAAATGGGTATTCAAAAACAAGAAGGATGAAGATGGTATTGTCATTCGAAATAAAGCAAGACTTGTTGCCAAAGGTTACTGTTGGGTCAGATATGAGTTAAGTCTGGATAATGCTGCTGAAGTGTTAAAGATTAATATTGCTGAAGATTTTACTACTGCTACTTGTATGATTACTACTGCTAGTAGAATTACTACTGCTTGAAGAGTTAGTACTGCTAGAAGAATAGTTAGTACTGCTTGGAGAGTTAGTAATGCTTGAATATTAATGTTGCTGGATGATTAATACTGCTTATGAAGATGATGTTGATAATGATGACTTGGAATGAAAGACTAGGAGCTGAAGATAATATGAAGATAATCATGGAATGGATGCTGAAGATCAATATTTCTTTAGTAATTATCTTGTAATCAGTTCTGTATATATAGTCTAGTAGTTTTTGTTAGATAAACAAGTTTTACAAGTTTTTCATATACGTTTAGAGATAATTAACCTCAAGATTAGTTTTAATCCTTTCTTTAGAGAAGTATAGAACGTCTGTTGAGTCTGTTCAACAGATTGAGGTTTTGTTTGTAATCATTAAGTTAATTCAATATAACTTGTGATTTGAGTTCATACACTGTTTGATTGATTTATTGTTAAAGTGTTATTCCGCGACTTCTTTAACATAGTTTCTGAGTGTTTAGTTTAAATTCTTGTTTCGAATTTCGATCCTGACAGTTACCGGTAAGAGGAAGGCATAGATTACGATGAGACTTATGCTCCAGTAGCGCGTATAGAGGCAATCCGCATGTTTCTAGCCTACGTTGCTCACAAGAACTTCACTTTCTATCAAATGGACGTGAAGACTGCCTTTCTGAATGGAATTCTTAAGGAGGAAGTCTACGTATCTCAGCCAGAAGGGTTTGTAAATCCAGATAATCCAAATCACGTATATATCTTGGATAAAGCTCTTTATGGTCTGAAACAAGCACCTCGCGCCTGGTATGATGTTTTATCTCAATTCTTGGTCAAGTCAGGTTTTTCAAAAGGTAAAGTCGATACCACTTTGTTTATCAAAAAGGAAAAATCCGATATCATTCTTATCCAGATATATGTAGATGATATTATATTTGGTTCTACAAATTCTAAATACTGTAAGAATTTTTCAAACCTCATGGTGTCACGTTTTCAAATGAGAGATGAATTTCTTTCTCGGATTACAAGTAAAACAGTTTTCAACGGGGATTTTTATAAACCAAGCAAAGTACATTTTTTATATTCTTCAGAAGTTCAAAATGGAAAATTGCAAACCTATTGGAACCCCAATGGCACCAGGTACTAAGATTAGCACTGATCCTTCGGGAAAAACTGTTGATGTTAGGACTTATAGAGGAATGATAGGTTCTTTAATGTATCTTACTTCAAGTAGGCAGATATAATGTTTTCAACATGCTTGTGTGCTAGATATCAGGTTGATCCTAAAGAATCCCATTTGGCTGCTGTCAAAAGGATTTTTAGGTATCTGAAGGGGACTGCCAGTTGCTGCTCTTAGGTCTTGTGGATGAGGACACAGCTTCGAGACTACGGATTCAAGTTTGATAAAATACCGATCTATTGTGACTCGAAGAGAGTTATTGTCATATCAGCTAATCCTGTGCAGCACACTAAAACAAAGCACATTGATGTCAGGTATCATTTTATAAAAGATAATGTAGAAAAAGGTATAATAGAACTTTACTTTGTAAAAACTGATTATCAACTTGCAGATTTGTTTACCAAACCTTTAGATGAAAAGAGATTAAATTTTCTTGTATCTAAGTTTGGTATGCTAAATCTCAAGACCTAATCAGTAATTACCTATTAAAGTTTCTTTTATTGTAATTTTTCATCATTTCTTTATCATTAATTCTGAAAGGATAACTGCACTTTAACATTTTGTTCATGTTCTCAGGGGGAGTGAGACAAGATTTTAAGATGATCATTATTCTGAGGGGGAGTTTATAAAATCTTTGCATTTACTTAATCGTCAAATTTTTGTGAGGCATGATTTTAGGGGGAGTATATGAGTAAAACAAAAGGAGTAAGGACATGATTTCTGGTTACTTCAGATCAGAACTCGTTCAATCAATATTTTACTGCTTTATGTCATTTTATTTTTCAATAAATTTGTGAATAAAGTTGCTTTGACATGACTTTGAGACCTCTTGCAAATTGAGAGAAGCTATCAAGATCATATCATTATGATTTTCAGCTTGACTTCATGAGATTTAAGACTGAACGACAAAGGTTAAATTTCTTATCTTAATCTCATATATGGTTGAAAAAGGACGACTTTCAATCATAGAAAACATATTCTTAAATGTTCAAACCACTTCCCGATTCTTAAATAGATTTCATGAATTGGAAGTGAGATTTTAAATGTTTTTCATTTTTACTTGTGCTTAAACGATTACAAACCGTGTATTTCCAAAGATAAATACTTGTGTATTGTCTTTTCCATATACTTTTAAGTATTCACACACACCGGTTTAATTTTTGTTAACTTTGTTCTTACCATGTCTCTAAATTGTAACCAAATTATCGATGGTAAGATACTCCGCTTGTTATTCAGAATTTGAGCGTGATTTCATTTCTAAACGTCATTCAAGAATGTCTATGTTTTGTTTCATATAGACAATATCCATTATTCTTGACCATAAGCACTAAATGCTATATTATTTGATTCTGATCATTTTTATACAATGTCAGATTTTCAAACAATTCTCTTGCATTCATGTTCATTCATTCAATTTACTTGTTTGAAAATACTTCAATGTTTCAAATGCTCAAATTGTCTTGATTACATCTATGAGCATACACATATCTGACCCATGTTTTCCATGTCTTAATTGTTCAAGTTAAACTATCTTGAGCAACATATGTTTTATAGGACAATACGGGTTCTTTGTGCTAGGACTTAAATGAACTTCTATGGATTCACGTTAACCAGTGTCTCCTACCCAAGAAGTTAATCCATAGTGATTGAGTGTGAGGAGTCGAAAATAAATGAGTGTGGGTTGTGTGTTGAGGTAAAATGTAAAGGAGAGTTTGGTTAGATGTGAGTTTAATGATAAAAAGAAAGAGGGTGTGAGATCAGAGTAAAAGAATATCAAACTCTGTACCTACTACTTTCTGAGTCGGGCAGCCACATTACTAATGTTTCACATTTCTTCGTGAACATTATTGAAATAGGCAACTAGCCTATGCCAACTCTTGATAAAAACCCCACCGGCCACTCATTTTCTTCTTAAAAAGAAAATGTTTCATATTTTTCTGGGGACGCATCACATAATCTATCTGATTTTCATTTGGAAAATCTGGATATTGAAAAAGAAGGAAGTCTGCCCCACCTTCGCATTTCAATCATGCACATTGAGTCTGTGTTTATCTACTGTTGTCTCAGTGGTTTACACAATTTTTGAGCCTTTATAAGCACTTGATGACTTAATTCTTTCTATCACTTGCACGAACACACAAGGAATTTGTTTTCTTGTCATAACGTTCATAGAAATTGCCTTTGTGGTGTTTCGATGATTGCATGGAAGCCCTGGGGGAGTGAACATAACAAAAGTTCCTTTACATTGTGTATTCGTTACACACAGTGACTTAGTGTTACTGACAGACATTTTTTAACTGATTCATTTGTTGATTCAGGTGTTACATTCTAATTTGTCTGGATTAGAAAAGATCTAGATGAATACTTTGTTCGAATTGGCAACGAATCAGAGGCTCAGTTTAAAAGATCAGTGGTCATAACATAATTTCAAAGACATTTCTTGGAGAAAGTTTTGATGATATTGATGCTCTTTTCATCAAAAAGGGGGAGATGAATTAAAGAATTGTTTGAGTCAGAAATTTCAAAGTTGAAGAATTGTCTGAGATCAAAGATTATTTGTAGAAGAAGGATGCAAAGTTGAAGATTTCTGAAGATGTGCTGATATTTTACAGAAATTTTCTTTGATGGTTTGTTGCTAAAGCAAACAGAGCTAAGAATGGAGATAATTTCTTTCCGAAGTCTGAAAGAATTTTTGTGATAGTTTTGGGGAGATTGTTGAAGATCGTTTCTATCATATTTGTGGGAGATTATTAATATATTTCAAAGACAGACTTGGGAAGAATACAGTCAAAGAAAGGGGAGATTGCAATGTTTGTGCTTAAAGAAGAAATTTGTTTCAAAGAAGAAGATTGTACTTTTTGAGCTTAAAGAGAAGACTGAACTGCTAAATCTTTTCAAAGATGATCTTGAATCCAAAGGGGGAGATTGTTAGAGCATAAATATGTTGGATACAAGATCATGAAGACAAGAGGTCAAAGATTAAAAAGTCAAAAACTGGAAAGTCAACTCTCAGCATCAAAGTCAAAGTTTCTTGTAATAAAAGTCAAAGTCAACATTGTTTATTTTCTGTTTTTAGTTGTTTGCGCGTTTGTATAGTGTGGTGAACAGTGTTTAGCGCGTTTCCTTTCTGTTGTATAAATTGGTTTTGTTTCCTTGTTGTGAGTGTAGTAACAGAGTTCAGAGAGATAGTGGTGAGCGTGTTCTTGAGATAGAGAGAGAAAGTATGTACTATGAAATTGAAATAAATAAAAGAGTGTTTAATTTGGAAATTGATTGTTAATAGATTGATCTATACATATTGTGGGACACACATTGCTTGTAAGCATGTGAGAGTTTCTTATCATGTATAAATAGTCCTTGTGTCATGAGTATTGTAAACAACCAAGTTAGATGCTAGTATTGTAATTGTCAGATATTGATATACATGACTTGTGGTTTCTCTCACTACTCTCTCTCTCTCTAGATCTATAATTGTAAAATCTTGATCTTGTTTGTGCTTGAATACTGGTAAAATACATTTTCACTACAGGAAGATGGGACAAATAAAGATTTACAAATTGATCCAAAAGGGGGAGATTGTTAGATATTAGTTTGAATCAATTTGTAATGTAATGTTGACTTTTGTAAGTTGTCGTTTGACCTTTTGTATCCTTGTGTTTGTATGAGGTTATGGCTTGTATAACCCATATAAATACCTTTTGTCTCTTGTAAGCTTGTAAGTAAGTAAGTAAGCACCTTATCTAAGTCTTGTAACATTTTGTGAGATATATGAATACACAGACTTGTGACAAATTCTCTCTCAATATTTCATATCTTTGTTTCTTAATCTTTGATTGTTAATGCTTGAAATCTGGAACAACAAGTTATTGTTGCAGCACCCTTGTGATGATGTAGCAATGTTCACTGCACTCTGTTTGTTGAAATCCAACCTGATCTTACACCTATACTATCTTTTACTTATTGTTACATTCCAGTACTTTGGTTACCAACTCTCAAAAGATATTGTTCGTTTTTACTCTTGAAATCTTGTTTTAAAGTTGACTTTCGTTACTCTTCTTGTTTTGAAAATCTCTGACGTATGATACCTGGTATTACTTACCATTATTACTTGCTTTGGACGATATTAGTAAGCCATGTATACTTGCATGATTTGCGTGTTGCTATAGCCTTTTGGGGTTATATCCAATCCACACTAGAACCCAACATCTTGGTTTCATGCTATGTTTATGCTATTGTTGGATTTGGGTTATTATAGAGAGAGAGTATTTGAGAGAGATATGGAGAATCAAATGATAACCACACAAATATTACAAACCCTTAAGGATAAATTCTATCCATTCATTTTGTTTAATTTTGATTCATGATTCATATTATTTTACATGTGAATTTATATGTATTTGTATGTGAGTTTCATATATATGAAACATATAACACTATTTAAGAGGTGAAAAAAACATGTAAATGCATTTCATATATGAAACACACACCTACACAATAACAAAACATGTGAGACCAATATGAATTTAATGGATTAAAATTAAACAAATTGAATGGTAATGATTGGTCCTCACTGGTTTGTAACATTTGTGTGTTTTTCATTGATTAACAAAAATGTTGAGACCTGTGAGAACCATTAATCATGTGTTTTTTAATATTGTGAAACAATGAATGTAAAAATACAATGTTGTTTCACAATGTGAAACAAAAAAATAATAAAATGCACATTAAAAATAATTCCAATGTGAAACAACACGGTATTTTCACATGCGTTGTTTCACATTATATGAATGTTGGTTCTCATGGTCCTCAACTTTTTTGTGGTTCTCATTTGATTATCTTATATATACATGACATGTCAAATATAGTGTAAATGTTACACACCGTAAAAATCATGTCGGCCCCTTGATTTTGTGTACATTGAAATCTTTAGACAGTTACCAAATCAGTTGCATGTAAATATTCTATATTGAAGTAGATTTTTTTTCGAATTCTTTTAATTATTCACATATATATATATATATATATATATATATATCCTTTTTACTATATTTAGTCTTCTTATTTGAGCATCTATATATATATATATATATATATATATATGTAAATGTGGTTTCATTTGAAAACCACTCTTATATTGCAAACTATGAAACCCAACTATGAACCATAAATCGAATAAATCCACGATTAAAATGCATTTATGTTAATTATGGTATTAATGAAACTAATTTAATTTTTTTAATGGAAAAAAATTTGACGGAAGGGTATTGTCATACATTGGCATCTAATTTCAAAATGGGAAATGGGATGAAATCCTGACATTCCAGCTATCATAACCCATAATCATCTCCAACGATTTCACAAGATCATCTTCATCCATGATTGAGGTAATTTCTTAGGGTTTTATTTGAGTCGATTTTAGCATTGAACCAAGCAATTTGATATCCCTAAGAAGGAGACAAGAGGGAGATGAACCGGCGATGAACGGATTGATGAAACGGAAGTGAACGGATGTGAATCGGAGATGAACCGAGATGAAACGGAGATGAACCTGTTTGTTTTTGATGAAAACAGAGATGAATCAGTTTTGGTTCGGTGAAGCATCCCAACGAACCCAAAAGTTGGTATAACATCTAAATCAGTTGCAGTTGAACTGTGGAGGATGGTCTCCGCCACCGGAAATGTTGGTGGTGGGTTTGCTGCCGCTAGAGAAGGTGGTGATGATGGTTGCATAGCTCGAGAGGAGATAATCCATATCTTGCAAAAGAGAAAGAGAAGAACATGTAATGGTGGAGATGATGAATCTTTAATCACCTAAAGATTTTATCCAAAAAAAGATTCCCTAAATAAGGCGGTTATAAAATCTAAAAAAACAAAAGACAAATGGATAAATACCTAATATAAAAACGTCTAAACAAAATGTCAATTATGCCCCTTGATTTAATAAAAAACAAAAAAGAAAAAGAAAATCTCTGATTGGTTGGCATCGGTCTGTAAATTTTGCATTTTAGGAGTGGTTTTCAAAAGACCCCTCCTCTATATATATGTGTGTAAATGTATATGTGTATGTGTATGTGTATGTGTATGTGTATGTGTATGTGTATGTGTATGTGTATGTGTATGTGTATGTGTATGTGTATGTGTATGTGTATGTGTATGTGTATGTGTATGTGTATCGATGGAGGTTCAAAGAATACCCTCATTTCACATATGATAATACACGATGTAAGGGGACCTGGTGGTGTGCGAGTGACTTGGCCGGTGGGTAGCGCCAAAGGTCATCGCATCTCTAACTTAGTATCACATGCGATTGACTAAGGTAAAAATTGTGCTCTCACATTTTCGTCATATATACAGGGGACGTTTCATTAGATGGTTTGTAAATGAAACATCCCATGTATATATATAGAGAGAGAGACAGATAAAGAATCGTGTGAGAATATGAGTTAAGATAAGAAGCGTAAGAAGGGATCTGGACTCTTGATCACTTTTACTCTCACCTTCATCCCATGAATTGCGCTTATCACGTGAATTGATCAGGTGCATCTCGATGCATTGTATTAGTGTTGATCTTCAATTAGGATTGATCAAAGGGTGGAGATCCCTTCTTATCATTCTCACCATAAACTTCATTCTCACTTGAACCCAACCTTATATATATATATATATATATATATATATATATATATATATATATATGTGTGTGTGTGTGTGTGTGTGTGTGTTGTCCAAGATTAACTCATATTGATCAATCAATTGAAAAACAGAGAAAGGTGCGGAAGCTTAAAATAACTTGATCAATCTAGGTAGAAATAGTGAACAACTAGAGAGAAAAGATAAAGCATACACAGTAGAAGAATTGAGCCATCATCATCATGTGATTTGTATTAGAATCCGAGAAGTTACAGGGAAGAACACCCATAACACCTACTAAGTTTGTGTAGAATTATCTTAGACTCGCTTTTCTCTCTCTAGATAATGTGTGTTGTTCACAGTGTGAAGTGTGTGTGTAATCTGTTAAGCATTTCAATTACAAAGAAAATCTCCCTATTTATAGGGTTATATTACACAAAGTCAAGTCTATAGCTAATAAGGTACTGCCATCTGGAAAGGTGCAGTAACCGCTTCTTACTGAGGTGGCACTCTATCATAGGCTAACTTAAGCTAAGAGAGAAGATGTCCAAAGTTGATCTTCAAAGTATAGGTAGCACAGAGGTGGTTTCCACAGAGGCTCTGTGGTCCAAGACTTATCTTCAGGTTTGGCTCCTCTATGCAAAGCTTTTGGCAGAAGCTCTGAAGTTAACAGTTTTCTTCAGCAGAGGTCCTCTGGCTCTAAGGATTTGTTTTCTTTTACAAAATACTTTTACAATCTAAATAAGTAGGACTAACAGTATATATAAGGTTGGGTTCCGGTGAGAATGAAAGTTATCGTGAGAAGGATAAGAAGGGATATCCACCCTTGGATGCACATTAGGATGAGATGCACCGAGATGTACTAGAGTAATTCCCATAAGTGCAATTCATGGGATGGAGATGAGATTAAAAGTAATAAAGGGTCCACATCCCTTCTTACCTTCTCACTTAACTATTCTTCTCAAACGATCCTTCATATATATATATATATATGGGGGGAGGGCTCAAATGAGAAGGCCATAAAATGTTGAGGATGTGAAAACAGTTCTCATCCATTAGATGATGTTTTTCAACGGTCAAGATTTTAAGGTCATATATGTAAATAAAGATAAAATAGTTAATACTTTAAAGAACCTAAGAAAGCTGAAGGGGGCTTTTAAGGTCATATATGTTGCCCCTATTGAGAAGTTCGTTGCTGCAACAATTGTTTTTGAAGTAGAATATGTGCAATGTGCGTATTGTGGTGGAGGTCATACCTTTGATCAATGTAGTCATAATTTTGAATTTGTGAATTACTGACAATATCCCGTGGAAGTCATAGAAGGATTTTGTTTATGGATTGAATCAAACTGCACTTAAACCAACTGTTAGGTCCCTAAGGTAGAAGAGCATACAACATTTTGTAGAAGGGATTAATTTAAATATAGATATTCTCAAGATTTAAAATGATTTCTTATTTATAATTTTTATAAATTTTAAATAATAATCCTAAACGGATTATAGACTAATGTCCAAACAAAATAACCCTCAAAGTATAAGACATTACAGAAGGAACTCTCATTCACTCTATGTGTATAACTTTGAATAATGAATTGAGAATAACTCTTGAAAACACACCAGCAAGAATAAGCTTGAAGGCTTAACTGTTTAGTTATGTTCTATGGTTGTCTCTCTTAAATTCCTCTTTGTAAATGTACAACAGGTTAAGCGAGTAATAGAGCAAAAAGGCATTTTTTTTTAATCCAATGGAGAATGGCCAGTGAAACTTTTGAATGAAGATATTCATGTCACTTTTCCCATTGTTTGTCGTACTTACCCTAAGCAAGCATGCTCTTATGTTGCTTCATAAAGCAACCAATATGTCCTTGACTTGCAACTTCTATGGCCTCATTTGTCTCACTTTTCTTTTTTTGGTTTGTAGAGAATGAGATAGGTTGTCTCGGCTCTTAGACGTTAGTGGTTGTCTCAGTTTCATACTCAAAATCTATCAAATGAAGTCTTCAGTTGGTTTTGGATTTGGATTTGTTGGTTGAGATGCAAATCAACTTATATCTGCATGAGCTAATCTCTAGACCTGATTCTTTATAAGTTATCTATCGGTCGGATCTTTATATTGGTTGGTCTTCAAATTCAATCTTCTTAATCATTTGATATGTCATTACTGGTAATTTTTCTTAGATCAACTCTTAGTAACTAACTATCAAATGATCAGCTTCGGGTATTTGGTAATTTATGTGCTTTATTACTTCAGTCCTTTAATTGATCGGCTAGTTACAAAACTTTTACGACTCAAATAATCGTGTTCATCATTTGTTGTCACTCATAAACTCTAATTAATTGGGTTTTACATCTTTATTCATAAGAACACTTGCACAATTAGAATCTACAAATGCTACAATAGAAGTTATAAAAGCACAACTTTTCCGCCCCATAGTCAACTGATTTGGATTTCTACATGCCAAAATGCTCAAAAGTACTCTGTCAAAACCAACTTGTTTACCTTTCACAATTTAAGTTTTGACTACTCTTACCAATAACCCTTATACCTATGGAATGTCTTCACACAACCATTTCAAATCAACAAAAGCATCAACGATTGTTTTAACATTTATATCAACATAAACATTAGCTTTATATGATAGAGATGTCTATATGGGCCCAAAGCTTGAAACCTAAACCGATTAGGACAAGTTGCAAGACGTTTGTGCCCAATTATAAAAAGGATCGACTCCCACTTCAAGTTTTGGATCTCCTGTTTCAATTAAGAGGGGTCATGGAAAGAACAAGTGCCAATGTTCGAGTATCAGGCGCTACGGTGTTGAACTAACCCGAACTAACACATGCCATACTCCCAGGAAAGTTCCTTAGAGAGAGTTGTCTCGCTCCCCTAGGTATTCTCTACCTACCCACCTGTGTCGGTTTACCTAACCGAAAAAGGATGTTATCCAAGCGCATCTCAAGTAATTGTAGTAAAACCTCAGATGGAACCGATTATAGCTTGTTACAATCTCTTTCGAGAGGGAATCAATTACAAGGACCGTTTGTGGGAAGGAGTACATTGGTAAACAAGTTAGGACCGATTAAAGGCCCGGTTTTTGCCCCCATCTATGAGCAAAACCACATCCCCAAATTTGGTCATTAGACTTGGCATGAAACCTTGATACCACAAGAAACAATCCTATAATCACAAGAGGGCATACCCTCGATCTTTTAGATCAAACAAATATCAAAAGGTTTTTTATGTAATACATGTAAGAAAGGAGACCAAAAACAGTCGATATCCTAAAATTCACTATCATCAATCGTAGACCTAAATCTAAAGAACAACAAATTCAAGAAAACAACAACTGCATTTACAAACCCAATTTCAGGACCAAAATGAGTTCAAAATCTGGATGTTGTTACAAAACATCCAACTATCTACTACTAATCCATAAAAACACAGAACATCAAAAATATTCAAGAATGACAATACTGGTTTGGCACTTTGGTTCATCACTATCAGCATCAGAGCAGTGAACAGAATATCAAATGGGAATTTGAATCTCTTCTTTTATCTTTAACTGGATTCATGTCTGTTGTTCCTTCAGATGGAAAATGTACAAAGAGCGATGGTCTCACCAGCAAATACGCATCTTTTTTATTGCGACACCACCCAAAAACAATGTGCCAAGTATAGAGAGAAGAAAAATCTGACACAAAAACTCACTCCGTCTCTTGTCCAACCGTATATCTCCTCTCCTCTGACCTGTGTCGAAACAACTTCGCTATCTTTCGCCTTTCGCAGTCCTGTCAAATTTATGTAAGTCGAAATGATAAATTAGTTTTTTTTATTTATATTGGTATTCAGTCGGTAATATCCATTATGTTACGTTAAAATAGGGCCTTATTAACCCTGGTAAATAGCTGAACTGGTAAGACCTTGGAGGTCACCGGTTCAAGTCCCCTCACGGCCACCGGAGAGTTTCTGGCCGATAACTTCAGGACCCCATGGATTAGTCCAGGGTTACCAAAAAAAGTTCTGTTTATCATAGCATAGGCTCTCATACCATGTAAAGATTAAGAGATTAAAATACCGATTAGGAAGTAACAGAAAAAACCAAAATCTCAATGAAAAATACTTTTTTTCTTTTTACAATAAATATGCATAAGAATAGTTCAATCAGAAAGTATGATCGAGATGCATAAACATATCTAACCTTGAACATGCTAAAGTAAAAGGGCTTGGCAGGGTTCATCCTTCTTAGTTTCTGGTATGTATATGCAAAGCTTAACTGATCACGGGGTGTGAACCTTTCAACCTCGTTAAACCAGAGGCACGAGAACAAGTTTGACATAGGCGTGTGTGCCCTCACAATAAAAGAACCTTCTGGTACATCTGAAAAATGCAAGATGTAAATCAAACTAAAAAGTAAATCCCACTCGGAAGTAGGTATGGGGGGTGAGATGTACGCAAACGTGACCTCTACCTCATAAGGGTAGAGCAACTGTTTCTGTGAAAATCCCCGACATGTGTACGAGTGTGAGCAAACAGGTATAAGGAGATATATATATACTAAACCAATGATGAAAAGGTACTGCAATATTTACGCAATATTTACAGTTCATATTAACAAGCAAACAAGAAAGAATGAATGAAAAAAGAACCATACTGCTTGGGAGGAGCCTTTGAGAATCCATTGGATTGAATCTTGTCAATCCATCAGCCTGGTAAAACGCAAACTGTTCATCTATGATGGTATGATTGTATTTGTTGAGCTTCTTATTTTGAGCAACTTCCTCCCATACACAATGGCGATCATAGTGATTCGAAATTGCATATTCGTGGCCCTTTCGCCATAAGAAGTACTCCAAAACAAGTAAAGGGTCAAGTTGGAGCCGCAGCTTGCTATCCAACCAAATAGAGTACCTGAAAGGTTTAATACATCTAAGAGATAGCTGCTGAAAAAATAACTTAGAGACCAGCAGAACAACCAGAAGAAACCAAGGAGGGTTGGTGTGTTTGTTTTCGCTTGATGAGCATTCCACTTGATTTGTTCCACTAAACTTTAGTGCATAATGACTCAGGCATCGCCTTATTTCCTAACTGTGACAGTTGTTTGATGACTTTTTTATCTAAAAAGAAATTCTCAGGCCCTCAATCTTAAACCCAAATTACATCTAAATACGTTCTCAATTTTCCAGATATGTCAAATTGCTATTGTTTAGTTATATCAAGCTTTTCAAATTTTCGCATACATGCCTTTCTCTCTTTCAATCACTTTTCACAAGCCGTGGGTCTTCACTAGCATTCAACATGCACCAGCAAGTGCCAACTTCTATTTAACAGGCATCCCGAATGGTGTCTCCCCACAAGTCAAGTAGGATATGCATGCCATTTTAGGGGGAACATGATACATGGAAGAGGTACATATAAGACTTGCTTGCCATATGCCACTGGCATATCACACAGCCTATTCGGCTACACTTTCCTTTTAAAAAGACTTGGTGGTGAAAGGTAAAAAAAACATTAATAACAGCATTGACTATCCTGAAAAAGGATAGTTTTATGTATCTAGACTCCATGATTCAAGGAGGTGAGGTCGAAGAGGACATAAAACATCACAAAAGATGGCATGGCTAAAGTGGAGAGTTGCCACCGGGGTGTTGTGTGACAAGAAGGTCCAATTAAAACTGAAAAGTAAATATTCTAGAGGATAGCCATGAACCTTGTACTAACTTTACAGTCCTCATGACACAAGCAATGTTCATAACTGAATCCATCCCTTGATGCCACATATAACAGAACAACAGGTTACACCGGAGCATTTATCCATACTGCATTAGAAGAATTATTGGCAACCAGGTAAATGGAGCCAGCCAATTTATCTTACCACATCAACATCACTGGCAAATGAACTCCAAAAAAGGGACATGAAACTCTTGCGAATTAAATGTACAGAAAATAGGCTCAACATAGAAAGCTAATCTATAACCAGAATCGATATATATATTAATCTATATACCTTGCATTACGAAATAGACGATGTGCCAAAAGTTTTGGTATTTTCCCTACTCTCCGCATGTCAGTGTACGGAAGATTCGTTACGATCACAATTCTCCAAATACCAATATAACCCATTCTGTCTGGCATATGTCCTTCTGAAGAAAGAGTTTGTAAAGTAACATCATCTACAAACATGACGAAACAAACATTTTTCCTTGAAAAACGAGAAACCTGGAATGAGGAAACCAATTGTGAATCAATGGAGTAAATAATTCACTAGCCAAACCTTCATAATGAATGTAACGCTGATTAAAATAGAACGCAAAAATATTGCTAAATAGTTAACATAAGGGGCTTGCAAATAATATTTGTAAGAATAGGTTATGGAACTCCACCAAGAACTTGCCTTCGTCAAATTTCTGCTACAAACACCAACCTTCCTCGATGCATCTCTCTCCCACAACAATTAACTATTATCCACCTATACATGTATCTAACACTTTTCCCCAAGTTAGCACATTGTCAAATAAGTCCAAGTTCAACATGGGGGCTCTGTCAAGAAAGATATCTACAACCACATTGAGATATGTACAAACACGTCTTCGGTAACAAAATGACAATGGTTAAGTTCAGGGTTCATGAAAGGTGCACTATTGCTCTTGACACCTTCTCTTTGCCAGGTTTTTTCTTTAATTCTTTATTTGAATAGATTTTTTCCTCTTTGCAAAGTAGGCAAGCAGGAATATTTCCCCTTTCTGTTTGTAGATAGAAAGAGTATATGCTTTAGAAGGATCCGCTTTCCTCCATCAATAGGGTTAGCACTAATCTTCCTAAGGTCATCACAAAAGTCAGCCCAGCACTAATGCTGCTAATCTTGATACTAATACTTGCTGTAGAAAGGCCGCAGAGCTAACCATAGTTTTATTGGATAATGGAACGCTTAACATGGTAATATCACTCAGGCGATACCGTTCGAGGCTAAAAAGAATACTTGCTGGCTAGCACTTCAACTTGGCCACTCTTTATGAGGAGAAACTCGAATATATCATACAATAGATGAATCCAAGAGATTCATCCAATAAATGTACAATCAAAAAAACCATAATAAAATATTAATATTATCAAAAATGCTCTTCAAGTGAGCACGGATGTGCATCATGCTCAACTTGTACCTATGAAGTCTACGAAAGTTTGTACAAGGTTCAAAAGGAATACGGTCATAGACGGCATAAATGAGAACATGTTGAACGGAAGGAGACATAGCAGTTCCAAGAAAACAATTCCATACAAAACTCTAGTCAAATACCTAGTCCCTAGCAGTGTGAAAAGTTGTGTTGACTGATGATATTTAATCAAGTACAACAATTGTGCTTCCAAGCTAATCCCACGAATGTTGAGACGCTTTCCATCTTTGACTAGTAACCTACAACTTCAAGCCATAGGTGGATAAACTAATTTTGATCCCAGTTAACCGCTCTCAAGGCTAACAAGTAACAGTCCTCATGCAAGACAGAGATGTCAATCCCTAGAAAATTCCATAATAGAACTATCAGACGCACTCTAATGTCATTCAATATGACCACAAAGTAATTCACATAAAACACCAAAATAATACTTGTATCATGACAAAACATTTAGAAGACTGAATAATCATTGTCACTCCTACATAAACCAAGCCCACTTAGAAATTGCAAAATCGACCAAACCAAGCTCTGGAAGACTCTGACATCTAAATTCAACAGATCTTCGACACCTCCTCAAATTTGGAATATCCTCCTCAAGAAAGTTGTTCAGAAAAGCTTTTCATCTCTGACGAATGGAGCAGCAGAGTACACAGTGCAGATAGAGTCCACTCTCCAAATCGATCTCATAAGCCTAAGAATTGCCCTTGCCTACAAGATGAGCTTTCCACATGAAACTTCAAAGTGAACACTCTTTCACAATGTACACAGTCCTTTCTAAAGAGAATAGTTCTCAATTATGCTGAAACCCTACTTGTGCTGAAACCCAGGCACAAGCACAAGAGAGGAAGAATGTCATGCATGATGGTATTTCCTCAAACCACATTATGCTGAAACCCTACTTGTAGTTTCAATGTTGCCATGCATTTTCCTTCGATCGAGACATCGCTATACATTTCACTAACGCATTATAATCTCTTTGTCGTAGAAAAACTGCAATTTCCATTTTGGAATGTCCCATATGAACGCATCTTAGAATGGTTTCCAGCTAAAGGTACCTATTTGCCCATTGACATCAATTTAAAATATGGATGGTGTTGATTTTGGTCTACTCCTTAGAGCATCTCCAACAAATTCTCTAAAATGGAGAAAATAGAGATTTTAGGCTACCTTTTTGCTCCAATAGATTATCTAAAACTTCCTCTAAAATGAAGAAAGTAAGAGAGAATATTAAAAAAAAATCTCCAAATTTTGAGAACTTGCTAAAATTAAATATTTTAAGAGAGAGAATTGTCTTTTCTTATTGCTTCCACCAATGAGGTTGAATGTATTATTATTTTATATAAACAAATTACTAAGTTCATTGGGATGATACTAACACACTTATATTACACTATGTACTACCGAGTCCAACATTGCAAATTATATGGAACATAGGAAGTTGCCTAACAAAATTCATTAGATTTTATAATTTTCTCAACCAATATTTTGTCATATTCACTACATTATATAAGAGCCAATGCATTATTTGAATATGATGCCATAAGCAACTTATAAATAAACTCTCATAAAAAAGATAAAAATACTACAAATAATGAAAAAGAAACCCAACAAAATTGTATGTAAATATGTGTCTTTCTCTTGTATCTTGTTTCTTTTGCTGACAAGAAGAGAAAAAAAAAGAAAAAAAAACAAGTAATCACAAAAACCTAAAAGAATTCCCAAAACTTCCATCAATTTCCTCTTAGAATCTTATGTGGGCTACAAAGGCTACAAATGAATACCATTGGCATTGATTGAATATCGTAATCAAAGAGTAATGACCAAGAATCAACTGATTACTCCGGATTAAGTACTAATACATACAAAATATAAAAATGGATAAACATTAAAAAAAAATTAAGATGGGACAACTGAGACTGATATGTTACTCTGCAATGTACTTAAGGTCTTAACTAGATGCTCTTATTTCTAGGATCACCACATTTCACCTTAATTATTGATTTCTCTCCGCTTCAACTAACTTCCTAAAAGTCGTAAGATGATGGATAAACCTTCTTTATTGTTCAAACAGCATCCACCATTGGTTTTAGTAAAGCAAAATCTTCGGAGGATTGAATTGGAAAATATACAAGAACTGGTTGATATTTTTGGTAATTGACTAATATTATAGGATTACGAAGAAAATACATTAAGGCATGTCCCTCCAGACCCTACCTCAGTGTGGGATATATGGGGTTCATTTGGTTTGGTTCGGTTTGGTTTAATAAGGCATGTCCCTCTTTCTTATCTTATATATACACTTCTTCTACTCTAGCACCAGATCAAGATGATTAAGATCCCAGATTACCTCTATTGTTTCTTTCCTCCCAAAAAAGTGCTAATGTCGCTTGTTAAAGTGTGATTACAGCTACACACTGTGTTGGCACATGTCAAGGAGCATGTACTAAAGGAAGAACTTGAACAAGTTTTCAAAAGTGAGATTTCATAAATTTCCTAGCTAATGGTTCTTATACTTGCCAAGTTTCAATTTATCATATAACATGAAATGTCCATGCTTCCTAAGTTAGGGAGATTGTAGAATGTAGACGCAACCACCAAGTACCTTGAGCTTCTACTAGTAATCTAATACTAATCTACAGGATACAACCCATGAACCCATACATGAATGCAAGATACTCCTATCATTAAAGCATTATCTCACTTTTTACAATGTACCAAGTACTAATCCAAATTCACTTTTCTGGTACCAAATATGGCGAGGTAAGCTTCAATTATAGAAGTAACTGGCCTGCATTTATCACCATCAAAGGTTCATGTCAAAAATCAAAAGGTTTATAGTAAAGTTTATATTGGTAACCAAATATTGCTACTATTTGCATCAATGTGAAACCAGTAAGTACTACTATTATAGAACTAGCTACTGGAAAAGAATGTAAAATTCTTGAGTAAACATAAGAATATATGTGGTACCGTTTTCCCCATCGGGGATCTCAGACGATCAGAGTTTCCAAATATGCATGAGATCACAGCAATATGGCAACTACTAATATATGTTACATCATCTTCAGCCAAGTCAAATCCGGTGCTAGGATATCCTTTAGGACCCTTCACAAAGCCACAATTAAGTGTTTGATCATGTGCAACAAATGATTGTTCCCTTTGTTCTAAATTCTGATGTCCAGCAAATTTGGGCTTCCATGGTTCTAACTTGTTAATGTTTTCTTCTAGTTTTGTGTACTCCAAGGAAAATCTTGCAAACTTTCGATTTTCCGGAGGCTCCACAAGCTTCATAGTAGAGTTAAGAATTTTCATCTCACAAGCACCTGATACAAATGCCAAAATGAAACATAATGAACTACTGAATTCAAATATGCCCAAGAGGATTAAAAAAAATAGAAGCAGACAAGTTATATGAATTGACTTCAGAATAAGCCACAAACTTGACACCTAATGGCTAATGATATATTGTACAGGTCCATATTAGTCGATTCCCATAAATATTGAAACATAAGTGCTGTTAAACTTTTGAATTTCACATTCAAATGATATATAGCATAGACCAACTAAGGAGCAAGAAAAATAGACCGTATGTAAGATAGCAAGTAAAAAAAGCACAAAAAGCACGATCATCTTCTAATATCTGGAAGAAAAAATAAACGAGTCCTATGATGTTTATATAGTTTGTGTAAGCAGTCACCAACTCAATTGGAAACATTGATCAACAAACAATCTATTATTTCAATGAACATCAGTTATATCTTTTTCGGAAGTATATGATATTTATATATGGCAAATACTCACGCGTATTCCTCACCTTTTGGTGAGGTTTGAACCCTTGACCTCCTGGGAGGCTGGGTTCTACCAGTAAGCCAGAAACACCAGTTATACATAGCAACATTGAAGACAATGCATTAGTAGTTGTATGAAACTAAATGCAGCTATTATGGTTCATTTCTTAGTTGCCATGAACTTTTCAGCTACCATCAACATCTTATAAGAATAATTTCCGTTAAGCAGATGTACAGGCAAGTCTAGACACAATGGCAAGGCTCTTTGAAGCCCGCACAGAATTATGGAGTTCTGGAGGCTTTGACAGGGACTAAAACAATAGGAGGAAGAGTTTTCAGAGGCACCACAACGGTTGTGCAGGCTGTTGCATGTCAGGAGGGGGAGGCAACTGTTGATGAATGCTGACGGACGGATGGGAATGGGTGATAATCCAAAAAAGATATTGGAGAGAAGACAGGAGATCACAAGGGCAGACCAAGCACAAATCAGGCTGGCAGAGCCTTCCGAGGGAGACGGCATGTGACCAGGACCATGACAACGCTGGTCAAGATTAGAAAGCCACAAGCCATAGCAATGCACCTTGGTGGAACTTGCAAAGGTTAGGTCATAGGTGAATGTCGCAGAGGTGCAATAACATCAGTGGAATCCAGTTAGAACTTAGAAGTCAGTCCGGTGATGACACATGATCTCTGGCGAGACTTCTGGAGGTTCAGTCATTGTCTACAACACTGACAAATGTCAGATATGCAGTGTGGGTGATGGCAAACTCCAAAAAGGCGTGAAAGCATTTGGAGGCAGCATCAGGTAGAGGTGTGGCAGCAGAATAGATTCATACAGAAAAAAAAGAACAGGACAGAGTCAGACGGAATAAAATGGAAACAGCAGGCTATTAGACATTTACACTATACAGAGTCACGGGGGGTATTTTTGTCTATTAATTAAGTGGTTAGAAGGCTGTTAGTCTTCTGTTAATCTTTGGTATAAACATTGGTCTGTAATATTCTTTCTCGATTAATTCAAGAAACAAAATCTTCCTGACTCTTCATTTTTCTCTCAACTCTTCGTCGGCAATACAGGCAGCAGAAGTGAAAATTTCATAATTGTCTCATTTTCTAACCTAAAGCCTTGATACCATGAGTACAATACCAAAATTGAAGCTTATTTTCATTGCAACAGGGGATCAAATATACAAGGGTAAAAGTATGCTTCAAGCCATAGCAAAATGCATGCAAAGTTGAATAATTTTCCTAGGGGTTCTGTACCCTATTTCCAAAAAAAAACATGCAAAGCAAGAAAGCAATCTAAGCCTTGTATAACTAGAATTATAAAACGCGATCCTAATATATCTCTCATTTCGAACAGTAGTAATGCAACACCAGCGAAGAACAAAAAGAAAATAGTCATAACTGGATGATATGTGATACAAGACTTAAAAAATCTAAGATGGCATGCTACAGCTAATCTTCCACAAACGGATTGTACCCTTCTCAAAGTTCACTTTTGAAAGGAGTCCTTATTTTTACCATAAGGTACCCCCGGTGCACCAAATGTTCCTCAGCTTTCCAAGGGTTAGGAGGGAAGTCTTTGTACAAGATTTTCCCCTTGCATTTTCAGTGAAGAGGCTGTATCACAAAGGGGGAACCTTACAGATTATTCCAAGGCTACAAAAGATTTTTCAATAATCTAAGGGGTGCAGCATCATCTTGAAAGAAAAATTCACATATCAGCGTCATCAAAATTTATGCGAGATCAGATATCACACCTGAATATTTCCGCCGCTTTGACCTTTTCTTGGAAGCAATCCTCCTCTCAGAAATGGCCCTTCTTGAGGATTGCACATCAATCACACTGACATGTCCAGAACTAGTCTTGAGTTTGTCAGAATCTAAAGGATCCACAGGCAAAGTATGAGTAGCCTCCTCAATTGGCATGTCATTGTCATCATTGGTTGAAGATCCTCCACCATCTACACCTTCAGATACTCCTATATCAGAGTTGTGGTCATTTCCTAGTCCAGCATTATAGTCTTCAAGTCGAATGTCATGCATATCAATCTCGTCATTATACTCATCATCCAAATCATCTTCCTCATCATGCTTATGTTTATCTGTATCGTCTAGCTGCTGATTATTGCTCTTAGCTTCCTTCTTAGATACAGAAACACCCTTTAAAGAGGCCTCATACTCTGCTTCATACATCTTCAGCTCATTGCGCCCAGCCTCATTATACAAACCAGCTACCCTGTGATCTGATCTTTTGTTTTCTTCAGAGAACCTCTTTTCTCTATCATTTATTTTCAATGGAGTACTAAGATTAGCAAGTGACCCACCCTGAGCACCAATTTCAGAATGCCCCACTAAATCCTCACCATAATCTTCATCTCTTCTCCGATCATCCCTGTCCCAATACCGGGAGTCACGACCATGCCCAACCAAACCGTGGCCAAACTTGAGGATTTTTGATCTTTCTGTGCGTGTCACATTTGCGAGGAAGTCCAGATCAGTCCCAAACTCATCAGTTTCGACAATGTAATCATCCTTATCTGCACAGAGATACAAGGGGTAAGAGAAATCTGTCATTTCCAATATAAATGTTTTACAGTCAAACGAACATGCCTACAGACTATGTATGGTACAAGGAGAAACCATCTGAAGCCCCTATAAGTTAACGTCTTCTGCGATCTGCTATCAAGCATCTAGCTTGATGGTGCTAATAGCTTGAAGGCTATGGTTCAAGTCGTCATTCCTCTTGCCTTCTCTTACAAAAGCAAAAACATCTTCTTCAATCAGTTTAAGTACCATAAAACTGATGAATCTTGAACTTTCAATTATTTCAAGTTTTTTCTTCAAGATTTTCCCACTAATAAAGCAAGATTTGGTGGAAACAAATCAAAATTAAAAAATGACAAGAAACCAACTAAAGCCCAGTCAAGTTTAACATCTTCTTCTGACAGGAAGTATAAATTGAATTGTTTCTTCAACATTCACAACTAACGGCACAAATCTAAGTTGGATCAGGTGATAAATTTACACAATTGAGATTTGAATTCGACAACAAAACTAAGAGCAAAGTAGAAACAAAGTGAGCTACCTTTATCATCTTTAGAAAAAAAGAAGAAAGCAGAAGCAGATATCAGAAAAATGAGGGTTAGAACAACGAGCACGAAATCGCGAACGGGAATCCTTCGACTTCTGAAGCGGCGATGATGACTAGTTCGCGCTTGCTTGAAGTTGTGGTTGTGGGAAGCCGTGGCGGCGGCGGCGGCACGAATCCCGACTGAAACATGATCGTTTCGGAACCCAATTTTATCGAAGAAGCTGCCTCCAGATTGCCTGTGCTGAGCCATTCCTGCATTGTTCGTTGGTTCCCACTCACCAAACCTGACGGATAACAACCCAAATTTGTGTGATTTTGGGGGTGACAGATTGTGGATCAAGGAAGATTTGTAGGTTGTTTCGAAGTAGTTTGGGATAGCGATGGTTGAATCCCTTTGGACATGATTTGGTCATTCTTCTAGGGAAGGCATGCTGCCTTGTCAAACTCCCGAATATTTCCATTTTTTTGGTCAATAAACTTGCAGTTTAGGGGTGTTTTGGATTGCTTATTAAAACTCCTTATTAATTTACACTGTGTTCTCTAATATGGAGAGAAAAGAAAAGAAAAGAAATGGATAGAAAAAAAAGGGAAGTAAAATAATTTTTTCATTTGTGTTCTCGAGAGGGAAGGAAAGGAAAGGAAATAGTTTTTTATGTTCTTGAACAGGAGAGAAAGGAAAGGAAAGATGTCAATTTTACAAATATACCCTTATAAAAATATATTCTTTATAATGAAAGATTGTGTAGTTTTGTAATTTTAATAATTTCAGTAATTTTTTTAAATTATTTTAATTTCTTTCCCTCACTTTCCTTCCCTTTCCTCCCACATTTGGGAGGAAAGGTTTGGAAGGAAATTTATCAATTCTTTCCTTCCGTTTCCTTTCCTTTCTCTCCAAAAAAAGTTTCGAGAACACGAGATTTTTTTACTTTCCTCCCCTTTCCCTCCCTTTCCTTCGTTAAATGAGTTTCGAGAACACAGCGTTATTGCGTTTTTACATTGTGTTATTTTGAGTGATTGGATTGGAAAAAAGAAAAAGTGTTTATTGACTTTTCCACACCGGTAATAAGAAGTTTTTGATAATCTTATTAACTTATTTAACCAAATTACATATTTGCTTAATAAGATTTTTACATGTAATTCCTAATTATCAAGCAATTTCTCAAACAAACAAGATTTATCAAACAAAGTCAAGAGAGAGAGAGAGAGTAGAGAGAGAAAGTAGATCTTAAATCTTCAAGTCATATATCTCACGTATCTGATTTTACAATGAGGTGCTTGAAAGATTACAAAGCAACTAAACCTATTTATACCACTAACTAAAACTAAAACTAAATGATTAAGAAAACTAAACATCTTTGACTTTTAAAGATTTTGACATTGTTGACTTCTAACATTGACTTTCCTAATTAAATCTTGGATACAATATTTGGACTTAACAATCTCCCCCTTTGTATTCAAGATTTAATAAAAATTTGATATTGATCTTCTGCTATTGATTCTTCAGCTTTTGTCTCTTGAACTTTGAACTTTGAAGCTTTCACAGTCTTTACTCTTCAGCTCTTGAAGAATCTAGAAAAGTCTTTTTCTCGTTGAGGCTTTGAAAGTCAACAAGCCTTGAATGCGAATCTGAAATCTTGAATCTTTTGAAAATCTTTGACAACTTTGAAACATTTTATCTCTGAAATTTCTTTCATCTCCGGTCAAAATTGTATCTTCATCACTTTGATCTCTGAACCATATTTGGAAAAACAAACTTTCACAAACCATCTTGATTAACCTTTGAACATTCTTTCTTCAGAATCTTTTGGCTTTGAAAAAACGGAAGCATTTGGAATTTACTTGAACTCTGAAATTGAAACTTTGTAAATGGCTCCCCCTTTTTGATGATAGTGAGCACCATTATCATCAAAACATCTTCAATTTCAGCACAATCTTTTATTTCCTCCTTTTTGATCAACTAACAATCTCCCCTTTGATCTGAAGACGCGCATTGATCTGAGAGCCGTCAATTCATGAAATGTATATATCCGAATCTTTTCAAATTCAGACATAATGAACGTGGTAACCCTGAATCAACAAATGAAATAGTTAGGAATGTCTGTCAGTAATACAAAGTTACTGTGTACAACGAATGTACAATTTAAGGAGCTGGTTTGATGATGACTCCCCAGGACTTCCATTCAATCATTGAAAAACACAAGGTTTATCTATGAATGTTCTGACAGAAAAACAAATTTTCTGTGTGCTCGTGCTTGTGTATGAAAGAATTTAGCACAATGATTGTGTTTCATAAGGCTCAAATTGTGTAAACTGTTGAGACAACAACAAATATTACACGGACTCAATGTGCATGAAAGAGGTGCGAAGGTGGGGCAACTTTCCTTCTTTTTCAATATCTAAATCTTCCGAGTGAAGATCAGATAGCAGATATGTTGCGTCCCCAAAGAAAATGAAACATTTCTTTCTTAAGAAAGAAACGAGTGGTTGGTGGGGTTAATGCAAGAGTTGGCATAGGCTCACTGCCTGTTTCAATGATGGTCACCAACGAATGTGAACCAATCAGAAGATGTGGTTGCCCGGCTCAGAAAGTGATTGGTGCAGAGTTCTGATATTCTTTTAACTCTGTTCTCACACCCTCTTTCTTTTTAACATTATGCTCACTTCTAACCAAACTCTCTTTTCCATTTTTCCGCTCCACACAATGAGAAAAACTCAACCAGATGAGTTATCTCCCCCACTCTTTGATTTTGACCCCTCACCCCTCAATCACTCAAGGATAACTTCCTGGGTAGGAAACACTGGTCGACGTGAATCCATGGAAGTTCTGTTTAAGCTCACACACGAATCCCATGTAAGTCCTAAAAAGCATCGTTGCTCAACAGTTTAACTTGATCAGTTAAGCTCAAAAAGATATCAGTGTCAGAATGTATGCTCATGAGATTTGAGCAATTGAACAATGAAGATCTCTCAAAACAATAAAATTGAATGAAAGAAATGAAATCAAGAGAATTGTTTTGAGAATCTGACAATGAATTAATCAGATCAAATAAAATTGGTTAGGGTATCAAAGAATTGGATATTTTGTTTATATGAACAAATATAAACAAATTAGCAATGAACGCTCAAGTTTAGAAATGATGATTGATGCTCAACAACATTGAATTTCAAACGAGGGTATTACCATCGAAAAATTGTTTAAATTTGAGACATGGTAATAACAATTTCAAATAAAATACTGAATCGGTGTGTGTGAATACTTGACGGTATATGGACAAGATAATACACAAGTATTGATATTTGGAAACACACGGTCAGTTAAACATTAAGCTCAGAATTTGAAAAACATTTAAAATGCACACGTGTAAAATGTGTCACAATAATGGTGCAAGTATACACCACGTATTGCGTTCGTTTCTCAAGTAATATAATTGTAAGGACCAAATATCGTATCCACAGGGATTGGACTTAACTAAGAATCAGAGATTTTCACGAACTTCCGGTGCAAAGTTAAGGATTTATAAAAGTTGATTTGTTGGTTTAGAGCGAAATATTAAATATTAAATTTAACAAATGATAAAAAGCGGGTACGGGTGTAAGTTTTCCCCCGAGAGTATTTTTATAACTTAAATGGTTAACAAGACCGGTCACAATCAAGTCCCACACGATTTCCTCCTCTCGAAGCTACGTCGTATAGGTTGCGATAACGGTATTATTATAAAATTACCACACTAGCTAACTTTCGGTTTACCAATCTCACTAAGTAGATCTCGAAGATCTTAGCCCCGTTAGTATAGAGAGATGCACATATCTCTATGACACACCCACTCAACCAACATTTCGGACATTAGTTCGATTATGCAAAAATCCATATCTCTATGTGATTATTAAAGATTTTCTCAAACCTTCTTGCATCACCCATGCCGTATTCGGGTCCGCCCCTCTCGGGATCTAAGACCTAATATTAACACACACAAGTGATCGGCTTGTCCGCGTTGAGATGAAGATTCAACTTGGATGACCAAACCGAGAAGCTAGCCAAATGCGGTAACACCCAAGTGTTACATTTTAACCTCTCGGGTTTGGCTTACACCCGCACCCAAAGGGGGGTTTAGCTACTGGACATAATTAAATGCATAATAGAAGAAAAGAAGTGCTGAAAATTAAACTGCATTAAACTGAAAAGCTGTCACTGTGGTCACAGACTTACCACAGTGGCGACGAAATGTAAACTGCAGAATTAAAATCTAATTAACAATACAAGAACAACTAGCTAAGAACTTAAAAATTAAAGACTTGGAGAATCTCAGGGAGCTCCAAGGGAGTATTTTTGTAAAACTTGAGTAGTGAATGATGCCTCTTCAATGTCAACCCAAAGCCCCTTTTTATAGTCAAAAAGGGTGAATAGTGTTTAAAATGATGAATAGTGACTTTTCTTAAGCATGCTTTCTTTTTTGTCTTCATCCTCTTCTATTCCATGCAAGATTTCAGCTTTTGACTTATTTTCAACCTGCAATTCTCTTTCATAAACTGGGAAATAAAATCTGCAGAAAAATTTCTAGCTGCTGCACTGCTGTGGTGACTCGCCACAACGGTCCCAAACGTCCAGAACTTGATTTTTAAACTATTTCATGACTTTTTGGGTACTTTGGACCAAAGAAAGAGAAAAGGCTCAAAAGGGTCTTTTAGGATGATAGAAATAAGAGAAAAAATAAGGAAAAGAAAGACAAATAACCTTAAGATATGAGGGTTATCAGTTAGGGTATCAAAGAATTGGATATTTTGTTTATATGAACAAATATAAACAAATTAGCAATGAACGCTCAAGTTTAGAAATGATGATTGATGCTCAACAACATTGAATTTCAAACGAGGGTATTACCATCGAAAATTTGTTTGAATTTTAGACATGGTAATAACAATTTCAAATAAAATACTGAACCGGTGTGTGTGAATACTTGACAGTATATGGACAAGATAATACACAAGTATTGATATTTGGAAACACACGGTCAGTTAAACATTAAGCTCAGAATTTGAAAAACATTTAAAATCACACTTCTAAATTCATAAAATATTTTGAGAACCAGAAGTGGTTTGAACATTTCAGAAACTGTTTTTCATGCTTGAAAGTTGTTCTTCTTTTAAACAATCAGAGATCTAGGACATAAGATATTTACCTTTTCAACTCCCCGGTTCAGTATACAAATCAAATTAAAAACTTGCACCGTCCCACTACCTTTTGATATCCAATCAAAAATGAATCATCATTTTGAACTTTGCCATCAATTGCCATTTTTAAAACCATCGTTCAATTATCAAGAATTATGAATGTGGCGCAAATCAGATTATGAACTGGCGCAAAGTTTGCAAACAAGAATTAGTTCACTAATGTGATCCAAATCTCTTCAAACCTGCAAATTGATTCTCAAAAACGTATCAGTACAATTGAAAAACAATACTAAACACATGTATACTATCAATTTCAGATTAAAAACATCAAATCAGAATGCTTATGGGTCGGAAACTCATTTCTTGACATCTATTGCCTATTTCTTGACTTCAGAAGTCGGAAACTCATTTTTAGAATGCTTATGGGTCGTCTGTTTTAAATATCACATACAAAAAGGTCATGGCAACCTAAGGCACTGGTAAAGGTGCTTAATTTACAAAATTTGCAATTACCTATAAAACAAATGAAGAGCTATGTACATTGCTCAAAAAGTCGTCTTCTGTTTTTTGGTTTGTAACATTATGCATTTTATTACTTAACACATACATATCATTTTTACAGGCAATTGGATGTATGTGGTTAGACCATTGCCGATTTGTAAAGATGCCAACGTAGTTCTCTCCTCTTACATACCAGGTGGTAAGGAATACACCCTGAAAACTTCTTTACGATGTTAGTGCCCATACTTCTTCAATCATGGTTCACTTCTTTCTTCACAATCTTATTAATACATTAACTTCGATATTTGGTGAGGTCTTAAATGTTTGATCTCTCATGTTAATGAAGCAAGTGTGATGATTGGCTACTCTCAACATACACGTTTGTTATGGACAAGAGGGCATATGGATCAGAGTGCGTTAGAGAGTTATGCTTCTCAGCCTGGTATCTCATATATTCAATTTGTTGTCTTTAAAAAAGGGGTGAATGGGTGATGTATTAAATAAGTACATTAATGTAATGATTTTAGCCTTGATTCTGCAAAAGTTGAACTTAACTTTTTTGTGAATTCCAGCAACATGTACAAAAGGGCTTTACTAGGTTGTTGTTCAATGATTTTGCTAGAAATGCTTATGTGGTACACATCGGCTCAATGGGATCTTGCTCACAAGACTTTACATTGGCTTCAAGCATTAGAAATGTCAAATACCTTCAACGAGAAGACAATTACATAGAACTATTTGAAATTGTCTGATCCTTTTAGTCTATATGTTTGCATAGATAATGAATTACTCATTTATATTGTACTTCAAACTAAAATATTAAAGACTTTGGTACTATTGCATGAACAATTATAGAAGAACTAGGTGAAATGGTTTCCCAGACTTTGACCAATGCATTATTGGATAACATAACAGTGAAGTGGTTTCCAAAAAGCACTTGGTGCTTCAAATTTTTTAACAAACAAAATACGTTAGCTTTTCATTTAAAATATTTTGTATTGTTATTTTCTTCTTTGTTTTTTAGGTCCACGATTACAATATTAATGTACTTTAAAGTCAATATGCATCAAGTTCAAAATAAAAAATATTGCATATGAATTGTATACAGTTCCTTGATAATAATTTATTGCATAATTTTTTAGTTTTTCTGTTTCTTCTAAAAAATATTGCATGAGTCGTTAAGGGCTTTTGGAATTTGGATGCACGACAAAGCAATTTAGCATATGATTTTTTCTATATGCTATTTTTATTATAATCTAATTCAAGGTATGGGTTCATTGTCATTTGTTGATTGATGATAGATAATGTTGTTTTTTGGTATCATTTTAGTTGTTTGGGTATTTAAGTGATCAAATCCGAAAGGTTTTGCATTGAGACCTCAACATATATAGAGATATTGTTAATATGCAAATATGTACAACGTTTTGTTCTCTGATCTCATTACTTATATACATTTTATATATTGATAGGAGCTTTCCATTTTGTTGTTGAGAATAAGTTGTTTTTTTAAGTACTTATGGTAGGAAAAGTTGAGGTGTGTCCTCTGTAAAACACTTTGAATGCGATATGTAATAAATTAGAAAGGTTTTTAGGCATTCTTCTTCCATGAACTTAATTAGTTGCCACTTGGATAAAGTTGAACTTAATCAAACACTAATGTTAAACCTTCCATCTTTTCGTGGTCTTGGGATGAAGAGGATAACAATTACATATTTATGTCCCAAGAGAATGATGTTGAGATGCACTGTTGTGTTTATGTTTTCCATGGCGCTGATGTTTTGGATTTCAATGACAACAAATTTTGTTTGGGTATTCTTATAATGTTCAACGGTTATTAGGAGTTTAGACGATTGCACTTAGATATTGGGTTTATATTTTTCACTAACGTGAGAGATTTTTCGTTAGTTTCCACCAATTGAAGAGTTGTTGTATACTTGTATTGCTTTCTCACAAGTAGATTGTCGGTTGAAATTAAATGCCAAATATAATAGTTTAAAATGATAATCATTTTAAAATTTGAAACATGCTCCAATGGAGTTTCTTTATTATGAACCTTACAATTTGTCCCATAAAATTCATTCTACAATAGGTGGTAAAGCTAAAGCTTTTTAAGTTTGAGAACACAACAGAGGCACTGTCAACAACCACTTTGTTAGTATACAACAAGCCCAACAAAGGTTTGAATTCTTTGAAGTGTTTTTTTATGCTGGTCACTTGAAGACTTTAATTTACATTTATAATTTTCTTAGTATAACATATCGATGTACATTGTTATTCCTTGCATTATGTACTCTCTAATGCACTCTCATCCATTATAAAGCTTGATGCCCTCTCAAATTAACACCGAGGAGGAAGAAAATAGAACAAAAAATGAAACATGATTGTCATTTCAAGTTTTCGGTTTCGATCAGATGCTTCGCGCTGCATCGTGCGTGGGTATATAACTAGTCTTTTTGATGAAAGGCGATAATTGGGGTTTGTGGTTCTGGGACCGAAAAAGCGGTCATAGTTTCCAACAATCTCAAACAATCGTTCAACCTGGTACGTGTCTTTCTTTTATCCCTTCAAACATCAATCTACTTTTGCATTTACATGAAGAGTATCCAAATCTTGTATTTCATTTTTAGGTTCACGAGATAGTGAGACTGGAATTTACGCATTATCTTACGACGTAACGGATTCGAGGCTCATTACATGTGAAGCCGACAAAACGATCAAAATGTGGAAAGAAGACGAAGATGCATCCCTTGAAACTCATCCTGTCGACTTCAAGCTACCGAAAGACAGTCGTAGGTTTTAAATACAAACTCACCCCATCAAGTTGAATCCCCCTAAAGCAATCATGGGTTTTAAGTGTGTTTTACATCATGCCCAAAAAGCTGGGATGAAGTTGATACATCATCAGGTCCTTGCAAGGCACAATTCAGAAGAAATTTTCGGTTTTCTAATTGTAACTTTGAGTTATTTAGTACCTGAAAAAGTGTTGTACAAAGGTTTTAGATAAAAAAATAGCGACACAAATGAGACCAGTGTTTAAGAAAGGAGGGCATTTGCAGATTAGTTTTGAAAATATGCTTCCTGAAAGCCAAGTAGCATGCATGCTCCTCTACGTATTTACTCATGTTATAAAGCATGTTTGACTTGGTCCAATAAAACTTTTTGAGTGGCCAAAGTCATATCGTGTATCCGATCAACAGATGTGTATAACACTAGATTAAATAAATGAAATGGTAAAGAAACGTAGAATATAATAAAGAAACATAACTTTTGAAATGGTAATATCAAATAACGGAATCTAGATTAAAATCGTGTCGTGTACCCGACCAACAGACGGGTATAACACTAGTTAAATATATAAGTTTTTACAGGGCCGTTCCTGATATTTTGGAGGCCTTGTACGAAAAACTAGATGAGTTTTTAGTTTTTTTTTATTTGAACTATTTATTAAATTACTTTTTACTACATGTAAACATTTATTTGATAATAAATCGACGAGTAACTCATCGTTGACTTTGGACAAATTGTTTATCTTTTCTTCTTTTCGATACTAAATTTTAATTTTTACTGTTATTATGTTAATAATTTCGGCATTAGTTATGTTATTAAAATCATAACACATTTAACCTTTTTTTGTAACAATTAAAAAAATATATTTATGCTAAAATAGCCTCTACTTTTTCTATTTTCTTCTTCTATTTTAACACACACACTCAAGACTAAAGATGGTCTAAAGCCTTAAAACTAGAACTTTCAAAAAAAAAAATCAATGAAGATCAATGAAAACAAAATTAAAGAATAAAAATAAAAATTAATAGTTTTAGAATTTTAACATGAAAAGTAAATTATAAAAAGAATTTACTAAAAAAATTATATAATTTAATTATTCAATTAATAAAAACTAGGGAAAACAAGTGAAAATGTTTATGTATTTAAGTTATCCTTAAAATATATATATATATATATATAACTAGTTCCAAGAAAAATTTCTACTAAAAAAAACCTAATTTAAGGGAAAAAGAAATCCAGGGACTCAAACATGGGACCTGAAAGGACAACCCCTTACACTTTGATACCATCATTGTCACTGCGCCAGGACCAACTTTGCTTAAATGTTTGTATTAATTAATTTATATAGCAATATTATTACAGGTAAAAAATTAAAAATTATTCGGGGGCCCTCGACGATTGGAGGCCCTGTGCGGTAGAACACTTTCGAACACCCTAATGCACGGCCCTGAGTTTTTAACAATTTCATCTTTTTGAAATTCTTTTTGAAGGATGTCTTAATTCTTAAATATATAGTGTTTTTAATTATTTTATTTTCCTTATTTTTATTAATAGATAATTAAATTAGTAATTAATTTTAATATGTTTCTTATATAATTTTTTCTCCAAATTCAAATCTAAAAATTCTTAATTCATATTTTATTTTTTAATTTTTAAGGAGAGAAATATATTTTTTTTTGAAAGGCAAGGAGAGAAATATATTATTTTAATTATTTTCACCAATAAAGTTGAATGTGTCATAATTTTCCTAAGAACATATTGAGATGATAAATTTATAGAATATTTTAATTATATAATTAATTTTGTTAGAGATGGCCTAATATCTTTGCTTGTTTAAGTGTCTTTTTAATGATTTATTTTATACTTTTCTTTGAATATTTAATAGAATTCATATATATTTGTTCATTTGTTGATTTCTTCTATATGTTTTTTGGAACATTTTTATTTTTTATTATAGTGTTTTTTTAGAGACAATAAATTAATAAAAAGTTTATATTGATATATGTTGTAATTACTGATAATGATTAATCAATTATATATAAAGAGGTTTGCTATTTATACCCTCTCCTCACTTAGAGCTTCTCCAAAATTTCTCCAAAATGGAGAATCAAAAGTCAAAATCTCCAAAAAAAATTACATCAATCTCTAACAGATTCTCCATTTTGGAGAATCAAACATTAATTATAATATTAAAATATTACATTGATATATTAAAATATTATTTCTCTCCCCTAAATATCTACTTTCCAAGTTTTCTATTGGTGTTCCTAACTAGTAATCAATTTTGGGGTTATCTCCATATTTGGAGAAAAACTCCCTCTCTCTCCTAATTTCTCCATTTTGGGGATAGTTATGGAGAAGCTGTTGGAGCAAAAATATAGCTTAAAATCTCCATTTTCTCTATTTTCTTCATTTCAGAGAAGCTGTTGGAGATGCTCTTAGAGCATCTCCAAAATGGAGATTTTGGGGTTTTTTTGCTCCAACAGTTTCCCCAAAACCTTCTCCAAAATGGAGAAAACATGAGAGAGAAGATGAAAATCTCTAAATTTGGAGATATCTCCAAAAATGATTACACATGAGAGAGAAATTATTTTTTATTCATTCTACCAATGAGATTGGTTTAAAATAAATGTTTAGGAGAGAGAAATAATATTTTATGAGTTGTATTGAATATTTTAATATTATAATTAATTGTGTAATCTCCAAAATGGAGAATCTGTTGAAGATGAAGATGGTTTTTTTTAAAGATTTTCACTTTTTATTTCTCCATTTTGGAGAAGCTGTTGGAGATGCTCTTAAATACCAAACTATTTATTACCCTCAATCTCACCCAAAAATCCCTTATAGGAGGGGTTATGAAAGTTAGAAAAACACTAACATTAAAAATAAAAAAAATCAAATATAAATTTTTAATCCGCACTAACATAATAACACCAAAAATTAAAATTTAGTGTCAAAAAAAAGAAAAGATGAATAATTTGTTCAAAGTTAAAGATGAGTTATCAGTCGATTTATTATCTGACAAATGCCAAAATATAGTAACAAATAACTTAATAAATAATATATATTAAAAATTAAAGCACATTTAGTTTTTCGTATAAGGCCTTCAAAATATCAGGAACGACCCTGGGTGGAGCAATAGGCTCACTCATTGAATTTGTCCAGTCTCACAGGGCATCTGCTACCCCAGCTTATATAGTCCAGCAAGTAGTTTGTAGTATATGTAAAATTATGATTTTTTAGTTTTCACTTGATTTTAAGTTAAACCTTCTAAGCTTCTAGCTGTATGCAACATCAAAATTTTATGGTTTTTGTATGACTACATAGAACTAGAATGGTACCTGTTAAATCACTTCCACATATAGAGCTTTGAAGATTGAAAGAGCCCACTGGTTAAAGACTTAAAGAAATAGCTATAAAGAACATAACAGGCAGCGACTTGAACCAACCAAGGCTGCACCAGGTCCCCTTCTCTCTCTCTCTCTCTCTCTCACACACACACACACACACACACACACACATAGAACACACGATGCTGGAAAATATGATTTGAATCCCACTGCCCCTGCATTGACTCGATAGCATAGTGGGTGAATGGAGTATTTCTAGGTATAGATAGAGCTTCACCCGGGGTTGTTTATCCAAACACTTATCCGTTAAGCACTAACCGATTAAATTCAACGTTATCATTACCTTATCGGTAAGATTTTAGTCCATTAAAATAGTATCGTAGGCAAAAATTTACCCGGTAAACGCTAACCGGGCAAGAGCCTCCGCCCTCACTTACCGGGTAAGACTATCGACAATTGCTTTCGCTATTACCGGGTAAGATTATTGGTCGTTGCCATATTCATTGGTTAATGTTATATAACATGGTAAGCGCTTACCCGGTAGGTAAGTCTTTGGTAATCGACCCCTAGTTTGTCTTTTTGTGTTACGTCTTAAAATTGGTTATGTTTATGGTCTATAAGATTGAAAGAGCCCACTGATCAAGTGTTTGTAGGTGTTGATTGATTATATGGATCTATAATGAAGTTTGAGTTAAAAACAGACATTACAACCTTCTCTTGAATCTCCAGGTATCCTTCTCTCTCTCTCGCTCTCTCTCTCTCTCTCTCACACACACACACACACATACACACACAGAAGATAAACTTTGTAGGTTGGTACTGTTAAGTGTCAAAGAACTGGTTTTCAACTCATTATTTTTCTAGCTTAGTTGTTCGTAATCTGTCCAGTTTAGTGACACCAGAGGGTCTTGTCACTTCAGAGGATTTGGTTACTCTCATCGCTGTTGTCCCCAAGTATTCACAGAAGGATTGATTGTCATGTTATGAGACACTAACGACTTATGTGGTAAGACATCTATTCTTGTTTAATTGTATCCTGCTGATCTCTGATGTTCATAATAGAGTATTGTTTTTTTCTTTTTGTTAACTGTGGTTGTTCAAGTCAGCTTGTGTGCACGGAGGGCCCCTGGAGAACAGCCAAGAAAAGCCAAGAAAATCCCAGTGGCTTTGCAGGGCTCAAACTGATGACCTCTGATGAGGATCCCCAAAGGCCCAAGCCCTATTGCTTGTTAAGCTAACCCCCAAAAAATTCCCTAGCTCTAATTTTCAGACTATCCAGAAATGAAATGGACAATCTTTCTTTTCCTGATAGTCATAATTGGGATCCACTCTTCCTCATAAAAGATCAGTGTTTTAATTTCATAATCTTAATTTGTTTGGCACAATCTATCACTTTTTTTATTGCTAAGAAACTTAATTCAAAGCATCAAAACTCAGAGATATACGAGTCAGAAATTTAACAAAATACTACTATAACTACGTTACAGTTTTAGAACAGAGCTAGAATTAGAATTTCATAATTTGAAGCACTTCACCTCTATCACAGGCCCATAGCGTTATCTTCATTAATTAAGGACACTTGGTTTCATCCAACTTTGTTGGTTTAAGTCTGTAGCTGGAGTCTTGTCTTCCATTTTCATAAGCCTATAGTCACTTTCATCTTTGCATTTTAACAGTAGGATTGTAAAGCCATCAAAATCCAAAAGCTTTATGCTCCATTTATGTTGATTTTGTTTCCTCCATTTATGCTACTTATTTTCTTTTCCAGAATTTTGATTTTGTTTCTAGGATTTTGATACTTTATTCTACTGATTTTGTTTCCACCATACTTGATAGTTTATAGTTTATGATATTGTTTCTTCATAGTTGCTACTATTTCCACCATAGTTGATTTTGTTTCAACCATAGTTGCTACTGTTTCTTTATTTGTCCAAACTTGAGTTTTGATTATTGATGTTTCTGTCTTGAGTTTTGAGTCTTCAATGCTATATTTCAGAGGTTGTAGGTGTCTGCTTTGTATACATGATGCCTAATTGGATATATCTATGAACCACCTCTTCGGCTCTTCATTTCTGGTAAAAAAATAGATCGATCTGCAGAGCTCTCAAAAGGTTCCCAGGTTCACGATCGATTTGCAGAGGTCTCAAGAGGAACCAACCAATTCAAACCGTTGATCTGAATACCATCTGTTAAGTCATAATTGTATTCAAGATTAAAAGAGAGGTCAAAGTTGTAAAGTGTTCTAAAATTGTATTTGTTTGTTAAATACCTTGTAAGTCATTGTGTTTGACTTGACATTAGATTGTGTTGTAAGGTCTTGTTGACCATATAAATAGTTGTGTCCTTGTATTTTAGAAAGAGACAATCACATACACAAGAACTCGCATCAAGCTTGTAGAGAGAGAAACACACACACACACGTGAGACTTGTGGTACTCAGTATCACTTGTGACTAGAAATCGTTGTAATACTTTGATCAATCAATACAAGAATGATTTCTACATATTATGTGAGTGTTATATAGCTTGGATCTGGAACTATCATTTGGTATCAGAGCAGATTCGGATCAAATCAACTATCGAAAATGAAGAACTCGCACGGTTCACCGAATTTTTGATCGATTATCGATTTTTGGGTGTAATTGTTCAAATTTGTGTTTGTATTGTGATCGCTTAATGTTTTAGATCAATCTTGTTTAGTTTGATTACACAATTGCACCGTAATTCATAATCATTTGTTCAATTTTGTAAGCTTTTCGAGTTTTAAGTTTTGCGCACTGTATCTTCAATCAAGGTGTATCTTTGAGTTGTTTTGTTACAATTAATTGATTGTAATATGTTCTAGTTGTGTTCGTGATCAAATTGGTGGAATTTCAGAGGGGAAATATGGAGATTTGATTGGATTTCAGATTGATTTCAATGTTTCTAGGCCGAAAATACGAAGAACACGCAAGATCTATATTTTTCGCATGATCATGGAAGGAATTCGTATGACTCTTGGATTTTGAGAAAACTAAGAGAGAAATTCGCATAATGCTTTGTACGAAAAGAACGAAATTCGCATCGTTCTATATGCGAAAAGGAGGTTTTCGCATCCAACAGTATACGAAAAGTGAACTTAGAAAATCCTAAGGGAGGAATTCGCATCGTGGAGGATACGAAAAAAGTGGAATTCGCATCCTCTTGCGTATGAATTCTGAGGATTTCGCACAGTAAAGCCTGAAATTTTTCTAAGTCCACAACACGCATCGATACGTGAAGTTTGAAGTGGTGATATTGACTAAGTATGGAATTCGCAAAAGATTAGTGTGCGAAAAGTTCAAGGCCTGAAAAAATTCTAAGTCAGAATTTCGCATCTCTAGTTGTGCGAAAAGTCAGAAATTCGTATCCCAAGGCGCGCGAAAAGAAAGAATTCACATAACGCGACGTGTGAAAAGTGACTTCTTGCATCCTTTTACTTGCAAAAAGTTGAGAAGTTTGATCTTTGGTGTGCGAATTTCAGTCCTTGTGCGAAAAGAAGATTATTTGGTGTGCGAATTTCAGTTGGTGTGCGAAAAGAAAGTTGTTTGGTGTGCGAAAAGTGTGGTGAACTCAGTGGTGTGAGGATTCTACACTTACAATTTTTTTTGGAGTTTTTCTGAAAATTTGTCTAAGCTGATCTTTGTTGATTTTCTGAATTAACGATCGTTCCAAGCTACTATTTTACAGATTTTAAAGATGTCTAAGGATTTGCTAAGAATGGGGTCTCAGTCCAAGCCTTCGGTCTTATCTGTCAGAGAGTATCCACAATGGAAAAGACGAATGACTCAGTTCCTCAATCATAAAATAGGGAGCTCATGAAATCTATCCTTGAAGGCCCAGTAAGCCTTGTTGTTACGGTTCCGGGTCAGCCAGCGACTGAAACTTCTCCTGAGATCCTAGTGAGATATGTACCGAAGCCACCTCAATTGTTCACTTTATACAAGGCTTAGATTGCTTTCTTGCTTTGCATGCTTTTTTTTGGAAATAGGGTACAGAACCCCTAGGAAAATTATTCAACTTTGCATGCATTTTGCTATGGCTTGAAGCATACTTTTACCCTTGTATATTTGATCCCCTGTTGCAATGAAAATAAGCTTCAATTTTGGTATTGTACTCATGGTATCAAGGCTTTAGGTTAGAAAATGAGATAATTATGAAATTTTCACTTCTGCCGCCTGTATTGCCGACGAAGAGTTGAGAGAAAAATGAAGAGTCAGGAAGATTTTGATTCTTGAATTAATTGAGAAAGAATATTACAGACCAATGTTTATACCAAAGATTAACAGAAGACTAACAACCTTCTAACCACTTAATTAATAGACAAAAATACCCCCCATGACTGATCTGTATAGTGTAAGGGGTTGTTTGTTTTTTTTAAAAAGCTCTTAATAGCTCTTAAGTCTGAATAGTTCAGACATTTTTACATATAACCTCTTATTAACCATAACTAAAATAAGACTTCAGACTTTAGACCTCTTAAAAAACAAACGATACCTAAATGTGTAATAGCCTGCTGTTTCCATTTTATTCCGTCTGACTCTGTCCTGTCCTTTTTTTCTGTATGAATCTATTCTGCTGCCACACCTCTACCTGATGCTGCCTCCAAATGCTTTCACGCCTTTTTGGAGTTTGCCATCACCCACACTGCATATCTGACATTTGTCAGTGTTGTAGACAATGACTGAACCTCCAGAAGTCTCGCCAGAGATCATGTGTCATCACCGGACTGACTTCTAAGTTCTATCTGGATTCCACTTATGTTATTGCACCTCTGCGACATCCACCTATGACCTAACCTTTGCAAGTTCCACCAAGGTGCATGATGTACACCGAGTAAATTATGAAACCAATTTGGTGAACACCGAACAGAAAAGCTAATCGAATGATTGAAATTGGAATGACAAAGGTTCACTGACTTTCGAGAGGTCAGGATCTCTCCCGGAGCATACGCTCCAATTGCAACAGATTACAAAACAGAATACCCTAAACAATAGCTAACAACTTTATTTATACTACCCTTAACCCGAGGCAGAAAACAAATAAAATTCATAAAATATATAATATGTAAATAATAATCTCATAAAAAACCATGAAAGTCATAAAAGCCATAGAATTATTACTTATAAGTACCAAAAACATAATTAAATGATTCAATAAGACATAATTTCACGAAACGTGATCCATATAACAGAACTCAGTAGATATACCTGTTAGTGTTAGTCTGTTATATACACATACAACATATATATTGTCGATATATGTAGATGCATGATGCATCAGAAAAACAGTAGCATAAAACAACATAACAGTAGCAGAATGCAACATCAGAACTCAGTAGCAGAAAACAGTAGCATGAACTCAGTAGCAGAAAACAATAGCATACAGAAGAGATTATGACGTAAAAAAGAAGAAAGTCAAAGATAAAACGTAAAAAGATAAAGTATACATACTTGTTAATGCAGCAGAATGCAGATAAGCAAGCTGAACTCAATGCAACGTGATCATATGAAAGAGACAAACAAGAGGAGAGGAGCGTACTGTTTCTTATTTACTACTTTAGGGTTTTGATTGGCTCTTAGTATTATTATATAGTAATAGTATATATTAAATGCAATAAGAAATTTTAAAGAAAATATATTATTAACTTAAATAAAAATATATTATTAACTTAAATAGATAGATATCGTATATATTCAAAAGTCTAAAAAAGACTCTTCAGTTTGAGAAAAAAACTCTTCGAGTTCTGAGGCGTACGCCTCTGTATCGCCTCACCGCCCCACCGCCTCTCCATCGCAAGGCGTACGTTTCGTTTCTAGGGTAAAAAACGGCGCCTTATTAGCTTTTTCCACCGCCTCGCCTCGAGGCGCGCCTTGAGGCGTACACGTCGACCGCTTTTGAAAACAATGATCTCAACCATTGCCGACGGTAGCGGTAGCGATGATGTTAGCAGCGGTGGTGGCCACGGCGGAGGTAGCAACGATGGTGGCCATGGCATCGGCAGTTTCCGATAATTGAAATAGGTTTTATTATTGATTGAATAATAAAGGAATTATAAAATTAGGCTAAGCTATTTAGTCTGATATTCCCCCGCAAGTTCAGCGCGGTTAGCGATCTGTAACTTGGACCGTAGAAACTCAAACTTCTGACAAGACAAGGGCTTGGTGAATATATCAGCAATTTGGTCATCGGTGGAAATGAACTTGACATTCAACCTCCCTTGAGTCACCTGCTCACGAACAAAGTTATAATCGACTTCAACATACTTGGTTCGTGCATGGAAAACAGGGTTAGCAGTGAGGTATGTTTCACCAAGATTATCACACCAAAGTGTGGGTGCCTGGATATTTAAACCAAGTTCTCGTAGGAGAGACTTCAGCCAAATCAACTCAGCAACAGTGTCAACAATGGTCTTATACTCGGACTCCGTTGAGGAACGAGAGACAGTTTTCTGTTTGCGGGCAGACCAAGAGATGAGATTCGACCCCAAGTATATGGCAAATCCCCCCGTGGATCGACGATCAATTGGACAACCAGCCCAATCGGAGTCGGAATAAGCCTGAAGATTGGGGCTACAATGAGAATCGGAGAAGGCATGAAGATGATATCCCGTATCATGACGGATCCATAGACCCAAGTTTACGGTGCCCTGTAGGTAACGCAAGATCCGTTTGACAGTGCTCCAATGATTCTCAGTGGGAGCATGCATAAACTGGCAAACTTTATTAACGGCAAAGGCAATGTCAGGACGAGAAAGGGTAGCATATTGAAGAGCCCCAACGGTTTGCCGATATCGAGAAGGGTCATCAAGCAAAGGGCTATCGTCCGGTAACAATACAATGGAGGTGCTCATTGGAGTAGCAACCGGTTTGCAGTTTGCAAGACCGGCACGATGTAAGATCTCACGAATGTATTTGCGTTGTGAGAGAATTAAGTCAGCACCCTTGTGAACAACTTCAACCCCCAAAAAATAGTGCAGTTGGCCCAAATCCTTAAGTTTAAAGAGAGCGTTGAGCTGATTAACGATCGAGGTAATGACAACAGAGTTGTTACCAGTGATGATGATGTCGTCAACATAAACCAACAGGTAGATAAGCGAACCTGGAGAATTAAGAATGAAGAGTGAAGGATCGGTTTTGGAACCAAAGAACCCCAACTGATGGAGAGCGGTGGACAGTTTGATGAACCAGGCACGGGGAGCTTGTTTGAGCCCGTATAACGACTTGTGTAACAAGCAAACATGATCAGGTTTGGTAGGATCAATGAAGCCAAGGGGTTGTCTCATGTAAACAGTTTCCTTGAGGTCACCATGCAGAAAAGCAGTCTGAATGTCCAACTGTCGGAGAGGCCATTTGTTAGTGACAACAAGAGACAAAACAGTGCGGATAGTGACGGGCTTGATGACCGGGCTGAAGGTCTCATGATAGTCGACACCATGCTGTTGATGAAAGCCTTTGGCCACAAGGCGAGCTTTGTACCTGGTAACTTGTCCATTTTCATCAGTTTTTAACCTGTAAACCCATTTGTAATTAACAACATTAGCGTTAGGAACAGGGGGCACAAGAGTCCACGTGCCATTCCTATGAAGTGCAGACAACTCATCAGCCATTGCTTGGCTCCATTCTAAACATTTGTTAGAAACGGTAAAGCTAGTGGGTTCAAGAGGTAAGGATGAGGAGGTGGTGGTGGAATAAGCGGCTGGGTTAAAACGGTCAGGTTGCTTGGGATTAGGACGTAGGTTTGAAGGCCGAGGTCGAGGGACAGGTGGTGGATTGGAAGTAGGGGCGGGTGGTGGAGCGGAAGAGGGAGGTGGGATGGGTGAGTTTTGAGGAAGAGGCGACGGGGGTGTGGGCGGAGGTGTAGGGGGAGGTTCGGGTGGAAAGGAGAGGGGTGGGTCAGGAAAGATAGAGGTGTAAGGAGGAGTGAGACGGGGTGGTGGGGGTGGTAAGGGTTGGTAGGGAAACACATGTTCGTTGAAACGGACATGTCTGGCAATGTAAAGTCGATCATTAGACGAGTCAAAGCAACGATAGCCGTGGTGAACAGGGCTGTAACCAAGGAAAACACACGGAGTGGACCGGAACTTGATTTTGTGATGATTGTATGGTCGGAGGTAAGGGAAGCACTGACAACCAAAGACTCGTAGAAAGGAGTAATCAGGTTTGCGGTTGAAGACTTGTTCATAGGGAGATTTGTTTGAGGATACACGAGAGGGGAGACGATTGATGAGATATACGGCGGTGTCAAAAGCCGAGAACCAGAAACGTTGAGGAAGGCTGGACTGGGCAAGGAGAGTCAGTCCAGTTTCTACAACGTGACGATGACGGCGTTCAACAAAGCCATTCTGCTCACTGGTGTGAGGGCAAGAACTTCGATGAATAATGCCACGATTGTGACAGAGAGTGGTGAGGGGTCGAAATTCGCCCCTCCAGTCAGATTGAAGGCTTTTTAATTTGGTGGTGAATTGACGTTCGACCATGTTGATAAATTGTGTGAGCACAGGAAGCACATCGGATTTGTGAATTAAAGGATAAATCCACATATAACGTGTAAAGTGGTCAACACGCAAAAGGAAATAACGATAACCATCGAGAGAGGGTTGTGGAGAAGGACCCCAAACATCACAATTAATAAGATCTAATATTTTATTACTGCAAAAATTGGAGTTTGGTAAAGACAACTTTGATGACTTCCCTAATTGACAAGAGGAACATAAATTATTTGATAGTTTATCTAAAACTGGTAAGGAACAAGAAGAAACAATTGAACGAAAAACTTGAGCATGCGGATGTCCTAGACGTTGATGCCAAATGGTAGAAGAAGCTTTGACGGCAGTGAAGGCGACTTTGGGTAGTGACTTGAGTTGAGGAAGACGGATGGAGTATAAGCCCTGTTCACTGGGACCCGAAAGGAGGGTAGTGCGTGTAGACTCGTCCTTGACAACAAAATAAGAAGAGTGAAATTCAAAGAAAACATGGTTATCATGGCAAAATTTTTGAACAGATAAAAGATTTTGTTTTAATTGCGGAACATGAAGAATGTTGGTTAGGGAAAAGGTTTTGTTTGGCGAGTGTATTTTGGATGAACCAATGTGAACGATGGGTATAGAATTACCGTTACCAACAAATAAAGAATCGTTACCATAGTAAGCTTCCGAGTTGTCCATGCTAGATAGGTCTGGTGTGGCATGATGAGTTCACCAGTGTCTGGTTTCCAAGTGGAGCCGGAAGATGAGGCAGCATCATAGTGGGCTGTAAAGTTGGCTTGTGGTGTGGAAGCATGCTGGTTCGGCTGATTCGGACATTGGGAGGGTAGATGACCTATCCCACACCTGTTACAGTGGCCATAAACGGTGTTTTGGGCTGAAGCCCAAGAGAACTATCGGGAGCCATGGTTGTCTCGAGGGCGATTATTGGGACCATTACGCGAGGGACCGCGAGAGGAACCACGAGATCCCCGTCCACCGCGGCTGTTGTTGGAAGACCGAGAGCCATAGTAAGCTTGAGTCCGTGGGGCAGGAAGAGGATTCAATTGATAACCAAGCTGAGAAACAGTAAGTTGAATGCTTTGAAGTTGTTTTTGAAGTTGGTCAAGAGTTGGTTGCGAAGCTGAAGCAGCCGTTTGGGACTGGGAAGTTGGAGCAGTAGGAGCCAGAAAAACCTGTGGAGGTAGATTCTTTGTGAAGACATAATCATGATCACACAGAAGACCATGCAGTTCATTGAAGCGAACAGGCGGTAAGCGAGTTAGAAGATTGCCCTTGATGACGTTGTATTCGTCGCGAAGACCGGCAATAGTGAGCATAACCAGATCTTTGTCCTTCATCAGTTCTCCAATATTAGCAAGGGCAGTAGCATATTCGTGAACCCTGCTCAGGTAGTCGGCTGGTTTCTCATCACCTTTCATGGTGATTCGAAGGAGTTGGTTTTTGAGGGTAAATTCATGAGAGTCTGTAACAGGGGCATAGGCGCGTTCAAGCGATAGCCACACGTCATGTGATGTTTTGCCCTGGATATGTTGATAAGAGTTTTCGGATACAGTGGCGATGATAAGCATCCAAATATGGGCATCGTTGGATATCCACGGGATGTAGCTAGGGTTGTCGGTGACGGCTGTATCAGTGGTGACTTTTTGGTCAGGGCATGGGACAGTTCCATCAACATAACCAAAAAGGTTGTGAGATGTAAGAAAGGCTTCTATCATGGATCTCCAATAGCCATAGTTTGTAGGTTTGAGAGAGAAGGAAAATTTGTGAGAGTTGTGTATGGTTTTCTCTTGAGGAGAGAAGGGGATGATGGCTGCCATGATTAGGGTGTGGGGTGATTTGGGTTGAGGGCGATTAAGGATTAGGATGGTGATGGTCGGCGCTGTTGGTGAGAGGATGACGGCTGCCGGTTTTAGGGTTTAGGCGATGGTGCGGCTTCTGGTTTAGGGTTTAGGTGGCGCTGGGAAATTAGGGTGGTGGTGATGATCGGCGCTGATGGTGAGGCAGGAGGGTGGCGCAGATTGGCGCTGTTGGTGGCGCAGGTTGGCTGCCGTAGGGTTTTAGGCGGCGCTGGTTGGCTGCCGTAGGGTTTAGGACTTGGCTCTGATACCAAAGTGAAATAGGTTTTATTATTGATTGATTAAAAGAGGAGGAATACACCCAAATATATAGAAAACATAATTACACTTAGCACCCTTGAATAATAAAGGAATTATAAAATTAGGCTAAGCTATTTCGTCTGATACCGATGGCTATCGGTCAACCCTTCTTCCCCTTCTGCCGTTAAAAACACATTGATACCAAAATAGTAATAAACAAATTGATGCTGCCAAGTTACAACATTTCTCCATCCAGCTGCAACCGGAGATAAACCCTTCCAATTAAGCTCCATGTCGTCTCCAATTTTAAACCAACCTCTGAGATCACGAACCTCCACTTGCCTATTGTAACTCTGTCTTTCCAAAGCCAAAGCCAAAATCAAAATAGCTCTAGTAAATTTGCCACCCACAATCTTCTCCCAACTTATAAACTCATCCCAATGCTCATGTCCAAATCTACTATCAATCCTACTGTCAAGACCTGCCACTTGGAAAGAGTCTGACAATTTTATTTGTTGTTTTGGATGGTATAGTGGACACATCAATAGAGTATACTCGTCACTGACTTCCATCCCCTACTGAATTCGTGTCACTGCACCTACACCCATGTCATTGTTCTTCCCTGCTAGGCTTGCACTATTATAGCCATCACATCCAATGATCCCCTTACCCACATTGACATGGCCTTCTCCTTCTAGTCTTATGTTCATTCCCAGGGACAAAATACAAGACTATCGAACGCTCCCTTCGTTTATTATGTTCAGCTGCCCAACACAGCCTATATATCCCTTCTTCTTTAGAACGACACCCAATAAATGATCACCGACAACACGATATATATTATATATCTCGTGGGATTTATTTACCTCCCTTTTTATTTTCAACAACATTTCGTACCTTTATATCAAGAAGTAAATTGACAGAATGACAGCCCGATTTGGTCCATGCTTCTGGACAGTTCTGCCACCTGGAACAATCCGTGACGGAAAGGTACCTTTTTTTAAACATGGAATATCTGAAGTAACTGTTGCCTGCTTTCGGTTGTTCGTATCCAAGAAATATAGTTTCATATAAAGGTGCTCTTCCAAGGATGTGTGAAATCTTGCAAGTTGAATCTCCATCACATCAATCAAAGGAATTGATAATGTCATTTTTCGAACCTCGGCAAGTGTACTAACCGTATCCCCTGTTGGTGGTAGAGACCGCAATTTCTAGTGAAAGTCTCCCACCCAACTGCTGGTCAATCCTCTTCCTTCCAATTGTGTTGTTTTTTTCTCCAAATTACCCAATATTGATTTTAAGGAAACCTGCCCTTCCTGATTTTTCTCTTTCAAAATCTCTTCACCGTTACCATTCCCACCACCGGTGCCATTGCCGCCACGACAAGCGGTGACATGATTGATACCTAGTTCTCAAGGTAAATTTTACGATGTACGATTGGAAAAAGTTCATCAAACAGAATTATGTGTTCCTCTTAGGCATGAGAAAAGGTTTTTTTACAAGTGGATCTTAAGGTTTGATATATGGCCTTACATGAAAGAATCGAGGAGATTAATCAAAAGGATGAGGATGGAAATCAAGTCCTCACCACTCTCCAATTCTTCGCTTTGAGATGAAACGTTTCTGCTCGTCATTATCCTGGAATCGAACTGCTCTGATACCATTTGATGTAAACTGGTATGATTTTATTACTCACAAATGGAATTGAGACACAAATGATGAACGCACCGGCTTTCGAGAGGCCAGAGTCTCTCCCAAGAGTTTTCACTCAGTTACAAAGTAACAACAAATCAGAATGAATCCCCCCAACTAACACACCCCTTATTTAAACTACTAACCGACTCCCTACCATGCTTCACCTACTTGTACTCAACAGAATAGACTTGTACTAAAGCCTACAACAATTGACTTATTGACTATAAGACTCGGGGTATAACAGTGCATTGCTATGGCTTGTGGCTTTCTAATCTTGACCAGCGTTGTCATGGTCCTGGCCACATGTCGTCTCCCTCGGAAGGCTCTGCCAGCCTGATTTGTGCTTGGTCTGCCCTTGTGATCTCCTGTCTTCACTCCAATATCTTTTTTGGATTATCACCCATTCCCATCCGTCCATTAGCATTCATCAACAGTTGCCTCCCCCTCCTGACATGCAACAGCCTGCACAACCGTTGTGGTGCCTCTGAAAACTCTTCCTCCTATTGTTTTAGGCCCTGTCAAAACCTCCAGAAGCTCCATAATTCTGTGCGAGCTTCAAAGAGCCTTGCCATTGTGTCTAGACTTGCCTGTACATCTGCTTAACGGAAATTATTCTTATAAGATGTTGATGGTAGCTGAAAAGTTCATGGAAACTAAGAAGTGAACCATAATAGCTGCATTTAGTTTCATACAACTACTAATGTATTGTCTTCAATGTTGCTATGTATAACTGGTGTTTCTGGCTTACCGGTAGAACCCAGCCTCCCAGGATGTCAAGGGTTCAAACCTCACCAAAAGGTGAGGAATACGCGTGAGTATTTGCCATATATAAATATAATATACTTCCGAAAAAGATATAACTGATGTTCATTGAAATAATACATTGTTTGTTGATCAATGTTTCCAATTGAGTTGGTGACTGCTTACACAAACTATATAAACATCATAGGACTCGTTTATTTTTTCTTCCAGATATTAGAAGATGATCGTGCTTTTTGTGCTTTTTTTACTTGCTATCTTACATACGGTCTATTTTTCTTGCTCCTTAGTTGGTCTATGCTATATATCATTTGAATGTGAAATTCAAAAGTTTAACAACACTTATGTTTCAATATTTATGGGAATCGACTAATATGGACCTGTACAATATATCATTAGCCATTAGGTGTCAAGTTTGTGGCTTATTCTGAAGTCAATTCATATAACTTGTCTGCTTCTATTTTTTTTAATCCTCTTGGGCATATTTGAATTCAGTAGTTCATTATGTTTCATTTTGGCATTTGTATCAGGTGCTTGTGAGATGAAAATTCTTAACTCTACTATGAAGCTTGTGGAGCCTCCGGAAAATCGAAAGTTTGCAAGATTTTCCTTGGAGTACACAGAACTAGAAGAGAACATTAACAAGTTAGAACCATGGAAGCCCAAATTTGCTGGACATCAGAATTTAGAACAAAGGGAACAATCATTTGTTGCACATGATAAAACACTTAATTGTGGCTTTGTGAAGGGTCCTAAAGGATATCCTAGCACCGGATTTGACTTGGCTGAAGATGATGTAACATATATTAGTAGTTGCCATATTGCTGTGATCTCATGCATATTTGGAAACTCTGATCGTCTGAGATCCCCGATGGGGAAAACGGTACCACATATATTCTTATGTTTACTCAAGAATTTTACATTCTTTTCCCGTAGCTAGTTCTATAATAGTAGTACTTACTGGTTTCACATTGATGCAAATAGTAGCAATATTTGGTTACCAATATAAACTTTACTATAAACCTTTTGATTTTTGACATGAACCTTTAATGGTGATAAATGCAGGCCAGTTACTTCTATAATTGAAGCTTACCTCGCCATATTTGGTACCAGGAAAATGAATTTGGATTAGTACTTGGTACATTGTAAAAAGTGAGATAATGCTTTAATGATAGGAGTATCTTGCATTCATGTATGGGTTCATGGGTTGTATCCTGTAGCTTAGTATTAGATTACTAGTAGAAGCTCAAGGTACTTGGTGGTTGCATCTACATTCTACAATCTCCTGTTGGGAACTGAAGAATTGCTGAGTACAGTTAATGCTGCTAGCAGAACCTGGTTACTACTTCTGATGTTAATGCTGCTGATACAGGTTAGTGCTGCTAGTCAAAGATTAATACTGCTGAAAGAAGTTACTACTGCTAAGCAAGTGTAGTACTGCTAAGTAGTTAGTACTGCTGGAGTTAGTACTGCTAGAACAAAGTTAATACTGCTGAGCATGGTTAGTACTGCTGAACTTAATACTGCTCAGAGTGTTAATACTGCTGAAGAATTAATGCTGCTTATGAGATAATGAAGACTTCGCATGGAAAGAAGACAGCTGGATTGATTGAAGATAATCATGGAAGTCTTGAAGATAACTATGGAAGATTATACAGAAGATCTTTTATTTATTGTAATTATCTTTTATCTACAAGTATATATATATGTATAGAATAATTTGCAAAAAGATAGATTTTTGTCATTCTAAGTTTTCTAGCTTTCATAAAAAGAATCAACCTCAAGGTTAGAACCCTAATTCTAGAGAAGTAGAATTCGTATTGGTGAGTCTGTTCATCAATATTGAGGTTGTGTGTAAAAGCTTGTGACTTTCAATCATTCAATAAGAGTTTGCAAGTTGTGATTTTGATTTACTGTTTCATTGTTTTTCTGAATATTAAAGTGCTATTCCGCAACTTCTTTAATATTGTTTTCTGAGTGTGTGTTCTTGTTAAGAATTAAGATCCTGACAAGTGGTATCAGAGCCATATTCTCAGAAATCTCATTCATCATGGAAAACGCAGTTGAATCAAACAGTACCCTGGTCTCAAAGGTCCGAATGCTCAGATCCAATGAATTTGACATGTGGAAGATTAGTATCAAGCAATATATTCTTCTCACAGATTACTCTATGTGGGACATCATTGAGAATGGCCCATCTGATGAAGGAAAGATTGGTCCAGATGGAAAAAGAACTCCACCAAAGACGGATGCAGAAAAGAAGTCAAGACAGGCAGAGATGAAAGCCTTAAGCACACTGCTTTTGGCTATTCCCAATGAATATCAACACCAATTCTGCAATTGCACTGATGCACAGATGCTTTGGAATGCTCTAGAGAAGAGGTTCTCTGGTACCAAAAGTACCAAGAGAAATCAGAAGGCTATATTGAAGCAATTGTATGAAAACTTTATGTCAACCAAGAATGAGTCCATGACTCAAACTTTTGACAGGTTTAACAAGTTAATTGGTGAACTAGCTACTGTGGGAGTACAGATTGATCAAGATGATCTAAACAGAAAGTTCTTAAGGTCCCTTGGAGATGAGTGGACTATGTATACTGTGTCTTTCAGACATAATGAACAATTGGAGGAAAAAGAACTTGATGATCTGTACAATGACCTTAGAGTGTTTGAATCTGAGGTAGAATCTAAGAAGAAACCATCTGGATATGTTCACAATGCTGCACTCCTATCAGCATCAATTGATTCTTCTTCTAACCCTGAATCAGTTAGTGCTGCTAATGGAGCAAGTCAAGAGAAAGGCACTGAATCTGTGTTTGAAGCCTTTCTATCCAGTCATGGAAACTCTTCTCTAATTAATGATGACTTGGAACAAATCCATCCGGATGATCTTGAAGAGATGGACATTAAATGGCAAATGGCCATGCTCTCTATGAGGGTAAAGAAGTTTATCAAGAGAACTGGGAGAAAAAACTTCTCCCAAAGAAGAGAAGATGGAGCAGGTTTTGACAAGTCAAAGGTGGAATGTTATAAATGTCATCTGAAGGGGCACTTTGCTAGAGAATGCAGAAGTGGAGTGTCTCACAACAACAGCCACCAACAATCACAGTCTGGAAGCTCCAATAATAACAGAAACTCTGCTCAAGCCCTAGTCTCTCAACAAGGTATGGGGTTTGACTGGAGTGATCAAGCAGAAGAGGCTATCCAAAACCAAGCTCTCATGGCAGAAGTTTCTGATCTCCCAACTGAGGTAATTTCTAATCTTTGTTCTCAAAATTGCATAGATACAGTTAAAAGGTACAGGGATCACAATCAAAGTATGAGTGATAACCTGAAGAGATTAGAAAAAGATATAAAAGACTATGTGAAGATTGTTGAGAGGTTTGAGGAACAAATTAGAGGTTTTCAAGCCAATGAACTTCAGCACATGTATGACACCAATTACTGGAAGTGGGAGAAAGATCAGTATGAGTTTAAGCTAAGACAGAAAGAAGAGGAGTGTGAGAAGATAAAAAGTGAGTATGAGAAAGCTAAGCTTGACATTGAGAAGTATTCATATGCTTCTAAATCTATGGACTCTATTCTAAAGGTCCAAATACATGACAAGATTAAACCTGGAATAGGGTACAACACCACACCACCACCTTATAACAACAACTACATCCCTCCTACATCAGACTTACTAGAGACCAAAGATAGGAAGGACTTACCTGAGGGAGCCACTGAGATAGATCCCTTAGATGATGTAGTTGTTGAGGACAAGACTGAGAAGGAAACTGTCAAGAATAAGGACAATAATGTGAGTGGTGAGATTCCTATAGAAAATCACATTATCACCAATGAGGGGTGTGGAAAGACTTCGGTTAAGTCCAATAAGGTAGAAAAGACTGAGGGAAAGAATAAGAAGGTTCATTATAAGCAGACCACTATTGTGAACCCTATCCCTTGCAAAAAGTGTGCATGCAATAAATCTGAGCCCCAAAAACATGATAAAAAGAGGGGTAATCAGAGAAACTGGAATAATCTGTGGGCACAAAAACAAGGGGTTGTTCTGAGTAAAATCAATAGACCAAAACCCTGTTTTATTTGTGTAAAGCTTAATCACATTGCCAAATACTGCTATTTTAATCCTAATAACCAAAGGCTGAATTTTCAAAGACCTACACAAAAACCCTCTGGTCATAGGAAGAATGAAAAGAACCATGTGGCTAAGAAAGTTGTTAAATCTAAAAGCCATATGAAGAAAAAGAATGTGGAGGAAAGTGTCAACATGTGGGTTCCTAAAAGCACTAAAACTATCAGTACTACTACCACAAATAGTGCTACTGACAATGAAAGTGCTGCTAGAAGTAATACTACTGCTAACAATGTTAGTGTTGCTGACATTGTTAGTACTTCTTCAAAAGTTAATACTGCTAACTCTGTTAGTGCTGCTAACAAGGTTAGTACTGCTAAACCTGTTAGTACTGCTAACTCAGTTAGTACTTCCAAAGTTAGTACTGCTTCTAGTATTAGTGCTGCTAAACCAATCATATTGACAAAGTACTCTAATAAAGAGTGCTCTGAGTTCAAAAACCTCATCAAAAAGGAATGTAAATACTTTGATGAGAAAGGGAGACCCAAGACCACTTTGGCTTGGGTCCCCAATCAATACTAATTGTTTAATCTTATGTGCAGGGCAACCAGCAGCTCAAGGGTAAGAGCATCTGGCATGTTGATAGTGGTTGCTCTAGGCACATGACAGGGAACATGTCATTCCTCAAGAATTTCAAGAAGATTGATGGTGGACATGTTGCCTTTGGTAATACTCCAGATGGAGGTAAAATCAGTGGTAAAGGTGATGTGACTAAAGGTAAAATGACCTTTGAAGATGTATTCTATGTTGAACAGTTAAGGTACAACCTGTTAAGTGTATCACAGGTCTGTGACAAACAACATAGTATATTATTTACTGATTCTGAATGCATTATCCTTGCTCCTGGATTCAAGGTAGTTGATGAAAAGATGATACTACTAAGAACCCCCAGAAAGGATAATGTATATTGTTTAGATATGGAAAGTGTTTCATCTGATTCATCCCTAAATTGTCTTGTTTCAAAAGCTTCTCTGGATGAATCATCACTTTGGCACAGAAGGATGTGTCACATGAACTTTAAAACAATAAATAAACTTGTTAAAAACAACCTTGTAAGAGGTTTGCCATCAAAAGTATATTCATGTGATGATCATTGTGTTGCTTGTCTCAAAGGCAAACAACACAAAACTTCTCATAAGTCCAAAGAGGTGAACACAATCTCTAATTCTCTTCATTTATTGCATATGGATCTGTTTGGCCCTACAAATGTTATGAGTATTGGTAAGAAATCATACTGCCTAGTTATTGTTGATGATTACTCTAGATTTACTTGGGTATATTTTCTAAGGACTAAGAATGAGACAAGTGGACTGATCAAATCCTTTATTCTAAGAATTGAAAACCAAACAAATCAAAAAGTAAAAGTCATTAGGTTAGACAATGGTACTGAATTTAAAAATCATGACCTAAACACCTTTTGTGAGGAAAAAGGAATTGAGAGGCAATACAGTGCTCCTAGGACTCCACAACAAAATGGTGTTGCTGAGAGAAGGAATAGGACACTGATTGAGGCTGCTAGATCTCTGTTGACAGATTCAAAACTTCCAATTACTTTCTGGGCTGAAACAGTTAATACTGCTTGCTATGTCCAAAACAGAGTTCTAGTAGTTAAGCCTAAAAACAAGACACCTTATGAGCTTTTAAATAAAAGAAAACCTTTTATAGGATTTTTCAAACCTTTTGGGTGTCCTTGTACCATTCTCAATACCAAAACTCACTTAGGAAAGTTTGATAACAAGGCTGATGATGGTTTTCTTGTTGGTTACTCATCTCAGAGTAAGGCTTACAGAGTTTTTAATACTTCTTCTAGAATAATTGAGGAAAGTGACAATGTCAAATGCAATGAGAACACACCAAATCCTATTGGGTCTGGTCCTCAGTGGCTATTTGACATTGATTCACTAACTAACTCTTTGGGTTTCAGTAGTGATTATCATGCAGGTTCAGGAAGTGGAGGATCAGGGGATGAACAAGTACAAGTACAAGACACTATGCCTCAGTCTGTGATCTTTCCCATACCTATGATAGAGCCTGTTGAGATCTGTGAAAAGGAGAATGCTCCTGAACCTATTCAGAGTGAAGAAGAAAGAAGAGATGAAGAGAATCAAGTACATGAAGAACCAGAAGCAGCTGATGAGATCCCCTCAGCTGACTTAAATGATTCCAATATGGATGTGGGAATCAATGAAGAACCTAGTCATCAGACTAGAACTCAAAAGAATCATCCTCCAGAGCTGGTCATAGGAGACATCTCTTCTCCTATGATAACAAGGAATCAAAGCAGACTTCAAGAGCTGCAGGATCAGCAACACACAGTACTCACTTGCTTCCTATCCCAGATTGAGCCTAAGAAGGCCTATGATGCAATGAAAGACTCAAGTTGGATAGAAGCCATGCAAGAAGAGTTACTTCAATTCAAACTACAGGATGTTTGGGACTTGGTGGACCTTCCAAAAGGTCATAGAGCTATTGGCACCAAGTGGATCTTCAGGAACAAAAAGGATGAGAGAGGAATTGTGATCAGGAACAAAGCAAGGCTTGTGGCTCAAGGGTACACTCAAGAAGAGGGCATAGATTATGATGAAGTGTTTGCTTCAGTGGTAAGGGTAGAGGCAATTAGGCTGTTCCTAGCCTATGCCTCATACATGAAGTTCAAGGTCTATCAAATGGATGTAAAGAGTGCCTTTCTATATGGTACAATTGATGAAGAAGTATATGTCTGTCAGCCACCTGGTTTTGAAAATCCTACATATCCTAACAGAGTATACAAGCTGAAGAAAGCACTCTATGGTCTACATCAAGCCCCAAGAGCATGGTATGACACTCTGTCTACCTATCTCTTGGAAAATGGGTTTGAAAGGGGCATAATTGACAAGACCCTTTTCATTAAAAGAAGTAAGAAGGACATCCTACTAGTTCAGATCTATGTGGATGATATCATTTTTGGATCCACAAAAGATCAGATGTGTAGAGACTTTGAAGAGTTGATGCACAAGAGCTTTAAAATGAGTTCAATAGGTGAACTTAACTTCTTCCTTGGACTTCAGGTGAAACAGCAGACAGATGGAATCTTCATTAGTCAATCAAAATATGTGCAAGACATCCTGGATAAATATGGTTTAAAAGACTCAAAGCCAGCAAGCACACCAATGGAAACTCACAAATAGATCACTGCTGATCTTGAGGGGGAGGATGTTGATGTCCATCTATATAGATCAATGATTGGATCTCTAATGTATCTCACAGCCTCAAGACCAGATATCATGTTTCCAGTATGTGTATGTGCCAGATTCCAAGTCAAGCCAAAACAATCACATCTTCAAGCTGTGAAGAGGATTTTCAGATACTTAAGAGGGCAACCTAGATTAGGTCTTTGGTATCCATATGAATCTTCATTCGACTTGATTGCATATTCAGATAGTGACTTGGGTGGTGCTAACATGGACAGAAAGTCTACTTCAGAGGGATGTCAACTTTTGGGTGCAAGACTAGTATCTTGGCAGTGCAAGAAACAAACCACAGTGTCCTTATCAACAACAGAAGCTGAGTATATTGCTGCTACAAGTTGCTGCTCTCAGGTTCTATGGATTCAGAATCAGATGCTGGACTATGGGGTAACCTTTCTGCACACTCCAATCTTTATTGACAATAGCAGTGCTATAAGCATTGTTAACAATCCAGTCAAGCACTCCAAAACAAAGCACATTGAGATCAGGTATCACTTTATCAGAGATTGCAATGAAAAGAAGCTCATTCAAGTTGCTAAAGTTCATACTGACAACCAGTTTGCAGATCTATTCACTAAAGCTTTTGATGTGGGTAGATTCACTTTCTTGGTCTCAAGTGTGGGCATGATCAACTCTGAATGAGCTCATGGTTTAAAAAAAAAAGTGTTCCTATACCTGCTATTTTGGTTATTTGTGTGCTGCTAATCATCTTTCACAGGAAGTTAATGCCTTGATCAGACCTCCATAAGCTTCAAAAGGAGTAAGTATAGTTAATGCTGCCAGTGCAGTTTTAATACTGCCAGTGCTCGGTTAATACTGCTAGGTAGTTAATACTGCTTTCAGTTAATACTGCTTTCAGTTAATACTGCTAGTTAGTTAATACTGCTAGTGGTTAATACTGCTCTCAGTTAATACTGCTAGTTAGTTAATACTGCTAGTATTTAATACTGCTCTCAGTTAATACTTCTAGTTAGTTAATACTGCTAGTGGTTAATACTGCTCTCAGTTAATACTGCTAGTTAGTTAATACTGCTAGTGGTTAATACTGCTCTCAGTTAATACTGCTAGTTAGTTAATACTGCTCTCAGTTAATACTGCTAGGTAGTTAATACTGCTTATATCCCATACACTATAAATACCCTTTGCCCGCCTAAAAGTTTATAACGACTCCTTGAATACTGTTCACTTTCTCTCTAACCCTTTTCTCTCAAGAATCAAGTGTTTCAGGCAAGAATACTCAAGCTCAATGGCGTCTATGGCATTTATTGACGAGCACAATAAAATCGCGATGCTACAAAAGCCAAAGCAAGCTGCAGGCTTTCATCAGATAGTGGATTTTCTGAAGTCTAGCCATATCGCCCATGCTCTAACTGTGTCTTCAACTATCTACATTGAGCATCAAAAGCAATTCTGGGCGAATGCCACCATAGCCACAGAGAATGGTGTGCAGATTCTGAAAACAAGGGTGTGTGACAAACCCTTGTCAGTTACTGAAGAGGTGATACGCATCTGTCTACGTCTAGACGATACTGAAGGTATTACTTCTCTTCCTAATGAGGACTTGTTCTCAAATTTGTCAAGAATGGGGTATGGAGGCCAATTGGGTGGTTTTAAATTCTCAAAAGCAAAATTTTATACCCAATGGCGTTTTCTTGTTCATACCCTTATGCACTGCATTTCCAAAAAGACTACTGGATGGAGTGAGTTTAGCAGTATCATTGCGTATGCTTTGGTCTGTTTGGCCACTGCTAGAAAGTACAATTTTTCTAGAATGATTTTCAGTGATCTTGTCTCAAACTTGGGAAGCAAAAAGAGCTTTTATATGTACCCCAGGTTTGTACAAGAAGTTATAACCCACGAATTGACGGATATGCCTCACTTTGATGAGGTATATGTACCAAAAATTCCCAAAGGTAAGGTCTTTTCAAACATGAAGAGATCCCAATTGGACTCGGAAGGAGTTGACACCCCATTATTCTCTACAATGATGGTGGTGTCCCACACTGAAGAAGGTATGGCAGCAGGGTCAAGGCCCTCATTAGACCATCCCACTGCTAGCCAATCCCAACCTTCCCACTCTATATCTATCCCACAGTCTCTACTTCAAAAGCCAACATCTCCAATCACCCAAACATATATAAGGAAAAAGGTAAAGAAGGCTCCTTCCCTTCTTGTACCATCACTCACAAAGCCTTTAAGCCCTCTAAGGGAGAATTCTCCTTTAGAGAATATCTACAGGGAAGCCACAGGGGTGTCTCCCAACCCCAAGGAGGTGCTCACTGAGGAGATGGTTGAGCATATGGGTGCTAAGGCTTCCACTACTCCTGCTAGCACAGAGGAGGTCAGTGGTAACATAAATAAGACCTTCCCCATGGAAACTTTGGGTGAGCAATCATCCAAAGGTCCCTGGTTCCAAGAACCCACGGGGGTGGAGAGTGCTTCTGTTAGGCAGAAGGCTCCCACTACAAAAAGATCCCATGATCCTTCAAAAGAGGGTAACACTTCTGGAGAAGGTGAGGACAGATATAACTATTTTGAATTGATGGAAACCATGGGAAACATCAACCTGGATGTAATCAAGCAGGGGAAAGACATTGAAGAGCTGAAACTGGTCATTCTGTCTCAACAAGACCAGATTGTCAAGCTAAAGAATATGGTGAAGAAATTGATTCTGCAAAAGAAGAAGAAACAGTTTGTGCTAAGGAGAAGGAAATCAGGGGATGATGCTCCCAAAAAGGGGGAGTCAGAAGCTGAGTTCCACATGGAAGAGGCTACAGATAAGGGGGAGAAACACAGTGTTGAGGGGGAGATTGATGAAGGGGTAAGTAAAGAAACAGTACAAGAAGCAGAAATAGAATTTCAAGCAGCAGCAGTAACATCAATAGCAGCAGAAACAGTTAATGTTGCTCAATCAAATATAGCAGCAGAAACTGTTAATGCTGCTGAACTGAATGAAGCAGCAGAAATGGTGAAAGAAGTACTAATTGAGCTTGAGAGCAGAAATAAGGAAGAGCTTGAGACAGCTGAAGCATTAATCAAAGCCAAACATGATACTCCCAAGGTCACTTCAAAGGCCAAAGGAGTTGTCATCCAAGAAAATGTTGAAGTTGTCAAGAAAGTTAGTGTTGATAAAGCAAAAAGAAAAGACAAAGGCAAAGCAAAGTTAGTAGAATCTGATCAACCAATGAAAAAGCAAAAGTTGGTTAAGTCAGATGAAGCTTTGGCTAGGCAGATTCAGGCTGAACTTGAGCAATAAGAACAGGTTCAAGTGGAAAAAGATAGAGAGATAGCAAAAGCTATGGCTGCAGAACTCAATAAACCTTATCAACAGAGTCTTGCAACAGAACTAGCCAAGAAGAAAGCCACATCTCTAAGGAAGCCTGGAAAGATCAAAATGGCTGCAAAGAAAAGACAACCTTCAAAGACATACCTTGGTGCTCAAGAGAGAAAGAAGATGATTACTTTCCTCAAGGGTGCTGTAGGTGTCAAAAAGGAAATGTTCTCAAAGATGTCTTTTGAGAAAATCAAAGGGCTATATGATGCAGAAATGACAAAGCTTCAAGGGAATGAAACTGCCAGAGTTGAAATGGAAAAGAGGATGAAAGAGAGCAATGACTGTCTGATACAAAAACCATTCCCTGATGAGCAAGAAACACCAAAGAAGGAGGCCTCTCTAAGTGAAAGTCTGAGGACTTTAAAAAGAACTAAGATGATGGCAAAAAGAAAATCAGCCAAGAAGCCTAGAGTGGAAGAAACTGAGGAAGAACAGAGGGTTGCTGAAGAAGAAGGGGCACCTAAGCCAAGTGATAAGGTAGAACCATCAAGTACTGGTAATGTGAACATGTACATGGTAGTGATGGACAAAGTGCCTGAACCTATAACTGCAGAACCTGTTGGTGTAAAGCCTCCAGAAGTCATTCACTGGGATACACTGGAAGTTGATGGAAAAGAGTACATCAGGATCAAAAGAAAGGATGAGAAGTATGAAGTTTATACTACTTGGGCCAAGATTGTCAGAACATGTTCCAGGTCTAATATAGAAGAAATGTTTGAAATAGGGATGAAGTTGTATGCAGATCAGTTAAAAGCTCCAGGGATTTCAATTACAAAACTGGTGATGGAGTATCTGTATATGATGTTCAAACCTGATGAAGTGGAAGGAGTGATAAGGAATGTGTTTCAAACTGTCAACAATTGGACTCTATATGAAACTAGTGGAGTATATGCAGTGACTTTTGATAGAAATCACATAGAATACTTCCTAGTGGATAGAGTGTACAACCACAGTAGATTGAAGCTTCATGCAATGTTGAAAAAGAAGCTTGGTTGTATTCAAGATTCAGAAATGGCTAAGTATCTAATCCAAAGAACAATTAATCAGAGTCTGGGGTTGGATGCTAATACAGGGCTTTGAAGAATGGTGTTTTGGGAGCATATGAAGAACTTGACTTCTCTTCCTAAAAGTCAAGTTAGGGGGAGATTGTTGGGAACTGAAGAATTGCTGAGTACAGTTAATGCTGCTAGCAGAACCTGGTTACTACTTCTGATGTTAATGCTGCTGATACAGGTTAGTGCTGCTAGTCAAAGATTAATACTGCTGAAAGAAGTTACTACTGCTAAGCAAGTGTAGTACTGCTAAGTAGTTAGTACTGCTGGAGTTAGTACTGCTAGAACAAAGTTAATACTGTTGAGCATGGTTAGTACTGCTGAACTTAATACTGCTCAGAGTGTTAATACTGCTGAAGAATTAATGCTGCTTATGAGATAATGAAGACTTCGCATGGAAAGAAGACAACTGGATTGATTGAAGATAATCATGGAAGTCTTGAAGATAACTATGGAAGATTATACAGAAGATCTTTTATTTATTGTAATTATCTTTTATCTACAAGTATATATATATGTATAGAATAATTTGCAAAAAGATAGATTTTTGTCATTCTAAGTTTTCTAGCTTTGATAGAAAGAATCAACCTCAAGGTTAGAACCCTAATTCTAGAGAAGTAGAATTCGTATTGGTGAGTCTGTTCATCAATATTGAGGTTGTGTGTAAAACCTTGTGACTTTCAATCATTCAATAAGAGTTTGCAAGTTGTGATTTTGATTTACTGTTTCATTGTTTTTCTGAATATTAAAGTGCTATTCCGCAGCTTCTTTAATATTGTTTTCTGAGTGTGTGTTCTTGTTAAGAATTAAGATCCTGACATCTCCCTAACTTAGGAAGCATGGACATTTCATGTTATATGATAAATTGAAACTTGGCAAGTATAAGAACCATTAGCTAGGAAATTTATGAAATCTCACTTTTGAAAACTTGTTCAAGTTCTTCCTTTAGTACATGCTCCTTAACATGTGCCAACACAGTGTGTAGCTGTAATCACACTTTAACAAGCGACATTAGCACTTTTTTGGGAGGAAAGAAACAATAGAGGTAATCTGGGAACTTAATCATCTTGATCTGGTGATAGAGTAGAAGAAGTGTATATATAAGATAAGAAAGAGGAACATGCCTTATTAAACCAAACCGAACCAAACCAAATGAACCCCATATATCCCACACTGAGGTAGGGTCTGGAGGGACATGCCTTAATGTATTTTCTTCGTAATCCTATAATATTAGTCAATTACCAAAAATATCAACCAGTTCTTGTATATTTTCCAATTCAATCCTCCGAGGATTTTGCTTTACTAAAACCAATGGTGGATGTTGTTTGAACAATAAAGAAGGTTTATCCATCATCTTACGACTTTTAGGAAGTTAGTTGAAGCGGAGAGAAATCAATAATTAAGGTGAAATGTGGTGATCCTAGAAATAAGAGCATCTAGTTAAGACCTTAAGTACATTGCAGAGTAACATATCAGTCTCAGTTGTCCCATCTTTAAATTTTTTTAATGTTTATCCATTTTTATATTTTGTATGTATTAGTACTTAATCCGGAGTAATCAGTTGATTCTTGGTCATTACTCTTTGATTACGATATTCAATCAATGCCAATGGTATTCATTTGTAGCCTTTGTAGCCCACATAAGATTCTAAGAGGAAATTGATGGAAGTTTTGGGAATTCTTTTAGGTTTTTGTGATTACTTGGTTTTTTTTCTTTTTTTTTCTCTTCTTGTCAGCAAAAGAAACAAGATACAAGAGAAAGACACATATTTACATACAATTTTGTTGGGTTTCTTTTTCATTATTTGTAGTATTTTTATCTTTTTTATGAGAGTTTATTTATAAGTTGCTTATGGCATCATATTCAAATAATGCATTGGCTCTTATATAATGTAGTGAATATGACAAAATATTGGTTGAGAAAATTATAAAATCTAATGAATTTTGTTAGGCAACTTCCTATGTTCCATATAATTTGCAATGTTGGACTCGGTAGTACATAGTGTAATATAAGTGTGTTAGTATCATCCCAATGAACTTAGTAATTTGTTTATATAAAATAATAATACATTCAACCTCATTGGTGGAAGCAATAAGAAAAGACAATTCTCTCTCTTAAAATATTTAATTTTAGCAAGTTCTTGTTAGATATAGCAAAGTTTGGTTTCCCTTTCTTAGTACTAGTGTTAGTATTTCCTCTTTTTGGTTTCTTAATGTTTTATATATTGCAATCTCTTCTTTTGAAAGTAATAAGAAAATACTTACCAGATTTGAGAAATAACATGGTATCAGAGCTGATGGAATGCTACCTCTCGCCGAAACCCTAGCCGCCGTCGCAGGGATATGCCGGAACCCTAGCCGTCGTCGCCGGAATATGAGAAACCCTAGCCGCCGCTGCCGGAAAATCGCCTAAACCCTAGCTGCCGTCGCCGGAAAATCGCCTAAACCCTAGCCGCCAGCCTCTTCGCCTGAAACGCCGCCGCCGCTGGCCTCCTTGTCCAGATCCACCATCTCCAGACTTGCTGCCGCCAGCGCCGCCGCCGGAGTCGCTTCCCTGATTTCAGAATCGACCTGTTGCTTGTTGCTGCTATCTTCTTTTTCCAGATCCACGGTTGTAGATCCCTGTCCCCCATTTATTTCCTTTTCCCTTTCTCCCAATTTTTTCCAGACCTCCCATTTTTTTTCTTCCAGACCTTGATTTGTAAAAGGCTTCCAGCCTTTTATACACCTAAGAAAACTACCACTGTGAAGTTCTAGCTCAACTCACCAATGGCCCCTACGACAAAGCTTAAGGCTCGACTTCTAGTGACTTCTCCATTCCGGGTATAATCAATTATTCTGCCGTGTTAAAGATTCCAGTTAAACTTAACTCTACAAATTGGGCCCAATGGAGTATGTTTGTCCAAACCGGTCTCAAAAGTTTGGACAAAGATGATTATTTAAGCACGGACCCTCCGAATCCTAAAACCCGGGAATGGAAACTCAACGATAGTGGTATCCGAATGGCCTTATGGAATGCGATGAAACCGCAAGTCCTAAGCATTGCTCAGAATTATCTTACCACGAAAAAGATGTGGATCCACTTGGAGGCTTCCTTCTCAGCCAAAGAATCTTTGTCTCATACTTATTCCGTGTTCGGTTCCTATTTCAGATGTGAGCAAGGTGACTCTGATCTCACTGAGTACTATACTAGAATATCAAAGTTATCAGAAGAGCTTCGAGTTCTTTTCCCTGTCACTCCTGATGTTAAGTTCAGGAGGAGCGGTTAGCAAAAATGGATGTGATGACGTTCATTTCAGGATTGTCTGCCAAATATTCCAGTGCTCGTCCTCTTCTACTGAGTCACTCAACATCTCAGTCATTGGCATCAACATATCATCTTGCTCGAGAAATGTACTCAGATCATACTCCATCACAGCCATCTGGAACTGATGTATCAACCTTTGCCTCTTCAAGTACCAAAAACAGTGGAAAGGAAGGGTATAAAAAGAAGATCCAATGCTTTTATTGTAAGGAGTTTGGGCATACCAAGTATAACTGCCCAAATCGTCCTACTTCTGGTCCGGGTTCTCAACCGACACCTCGTCCTTTCCGAGCCCAGATAGCATCTGCAGATACTACCACTCCCACTAGCACTTTCCATGATGAAGATGTCTCTCGATTCCAGCGTGGGCCTTCTAGTCAGGTTTCAACTACTCCTTGTGCTAGCACAACACAGGTATACCTTCTGCCTGTTTTTCAGCATGCTCACCATCATGGATTATTGATTCAGGTGCCACAGATCATATGACTGGGAACAAAGACCTTATATCCAATCTCAATACTGATATACCCCAGACTCTGGTTCGACTTGCTAATGGATCTACGTGTCAAATTATGGGCATAGGATCCACTAGCAACTTGTCAAAACTAAACCTATCATCTGTTCTTTATGTTCCCACCTTTCCAGATAGTCTAATTTCTGTTAGCCAAATTACAAAAATGCATAGTTGTTCAGTAACCTTTTTTCCAACACATTGTGTCTTTCAGGAATTGGGGACGAACCAGCTGATTGGCACAGGTTTTGAATCTCAAGGTCTTTATCGCTTGTCTGGGTTGCGATCGACAGCTACACATCTTTGTGATTCTAGTATCAGAGAGACTCACTATCGGCTAGGTCACCCTTCTTTGTCTGTTTTGAAACAACTTCGACCATATTTTTCATCTGTTAAAGAGTTAGTTTGTGAGTCATGTCAGTTGGGTAAACATACCCGTTGTCCCTATCTGTCACACCCCGCTAAAGCAGAAACACGGGGCATAACAGCTCGATACGCATAGCACAAGATTAAAGTTCATACCACCATACAATTTAATTATTTAAAACATTACATAAAAAAATATTTATCATCGTTTACAATTTCCAAAATCTTAAACATAACGGAATATATTCGTAAAGGTAAGCCTGCTTCAAAACAATATTCAGGTAGCTTAAACATCGATGTCTACCTTCTTGACTTCCTGAAAAGCATGTATAAAACAAGGTCAACTACAAAGAGTTGGTGAGTTCACAGGTTTTAAATATGCACAAATCATTTTTATATGCAAGTTGTCCTTTGTAAAACATACGTATAAACCAAACTTCAATTCTTTGATTCATGAGTATCATAACTTAGTTTATATGACAAGAGGTATGCATTGATACAACCACGTTGAGCCACTACTAAAACTTTCCGGACCAAATCAACGCCCCATGATCTACCTCAGAGGTGGGCTTTAACCACATGTGTAGTCATATTTCTCTAGTACAGTGCACCCCTACTCGTCAGTATAAGGTGGGCTTGTCAGACCAAATAGCGCTATCCACTAATACTATAGGCCCATTTCTGGGTTAACTAGTAGTGTACCCGGGGACTTAACTATTTTTAAAACTCAACATATCATTGGCATACATGTCATATAACTTCTACACCAACCGCTTTACAACAAAGCCTCATAAATTTCCATACATAATGCTTTATATCAAAGTCTCATGAATCTTTAAATATTCCATTTTTAACATGCTTTTCACCCCAAGTTCAATCGAAACAATAAAAGTGGGGATGTGAATACTCACCTTTTGGAGAAAGTGCGAGGATTTTGAGATAGTGATCACCGAAGGTCGTTACTCCCTATAATTCCTATAACGAAAGATGCCACAAGGAAAATACGTCATTACTCGTCCTAAGTCCAAATAATCCTTCCGAGTGATTTATGAAATGCCAATAAGTGTATATTTTAGTCCAAAATCATTCAATTACTTATTTTAGTCTAATTACTAAATTATATACTATAACGTGATTTCAAGTACAAATATATAAATCTTTGAATAAATTATAGAGTTATAAAGTCCAAAAATCCTCTTTTTAACAAATCTGACCCTTGACTTAAGCTGTCAAAATTTTATGCCTACTTTTAATGATACTATAACCATTTTTCATATGTTATTATTTTACCAAATTTTTATAGTGTTTAATTTACTGCCTTGGTGAACTTTTGGCATAGGTAACACCCTTTTTGGAGTTGATTAGATAGGGCAATTATGTTCTTAAAGTTCATTGGTCACAGAGATCCATGCAGTGTACACCTTCTGCTTGTCTCGATCATTTGAAGGGTCAAAACTTACTCTTTTCTGGTGATTCAAGTTGGGTTTTGTTCCTTATTCAAAGAAGAAACTTCCAGAAAAAGATTCATCTTATTTGGACCAATAATGAGTGAGTTACATCCGTTTTAAGACAAGTGTCCCAATCTGACAGAAAGTTGCTTTTTGCACACTCAACTTGTTAATGATGGTTGAGTACTCAAATTTTTATATTTTCAAGTGAATAAAATTTTGTTTGGTTCCCAGATCATTAAAGTTACTTCCAGAAAAAGAATCATTAATTTTTATGGTTTTGCATGATGGTTATGGTTGATTGATTGCAAGATTTTGTCCAGCCGGATTCTGATTGCACCATAAACTTTAAAGGTAACGTTGAGGGGTCAAAACTCCATATTTTTGAGTGATTCTAGTGGGGTTTGATTGGTATTTCATTATATTAAATTCCAGAAGAAGATTCATAGCATTTGAGTCCATAGTTTTCAAGTTATGCCCAAAATACTAACATGCAATGAATCTGACAGAAAATAAAAATTGAAATAACTAAATTTTATGAACATTTTATCACTTTTTGGCCCATAAATTGGGGTTTCTTGATTGAAAACGTTTTTATCTTCCATTTTACATAAGTTTTAGTAAAAATCATCCTTTAACTTTTTGAAACACATGTATGGACTCTAATATCTTTAGATTGTAAGAAAAATGGACATGCATGTCATTCAAACTTCATTTTCTTGAGTATTAGAGGTATGGGTCAAGGGTTATCACCATTGCTTGACATTTAACATGTCATTGGTGTATAACCTACCATTTAGGGACTTTACAAAGCCCTAAATTCTAGAAAACCTTCAAGAAGATGAAGAAGAATGAAGGAAAAATGATGAAAACTTGATTTTTATGAAGATTTAAAGGTATGATTCATGAAATACAAGAGTAGAATGTTACCTTGATGATGAGGAGTTGTTTTGATCTTCAAAAATTATGATTTGGAAGGAGGTTTGGGGCTGGAGTTTAGAGAAAAATGATGCTAGAGAGAGAGAGAAATGAGAGAAATGAGAGAAATGATGGAGTGTTGGTGGTCTTGAAGAAGAAAATAAAAACAAAAGTGGGGATATAGGGGGGGGGGGGGGGGGGAAACCGGCCACATGGCCAAATCTTTTAAAAAATATATTATTTTTTTTATTTGAGTTTTATATATATATGTAATGTAATTTTTATAAAAAGATAGGTTATGGGTAGGTGAATTCTCAATTATTTGCTTAAATTTTTGTTTTGATTGCTTAAAATTTAGAATTTATATTTGGTTAATTAAATTTTATAATTAACCCACTCATTATTATTACTATTAATAAAATAAAATTTTAATTTTATCGGATTGGCATTTTATAAGACGGTGTATCCCGTTACGCGCAGTGACCGGATATTCTAAGCGCACTACCGGGAACCTTAGGAAACTAAATCCCTTGCCTATAAAATTAGGTCGTAGAAGGGTGTTCCTATATATTTAATCGTGATTTACACAGCTCGGGTGCTAACCTGGAGGTTCCGGAAGGCTGATGTCACACTATCCCCCTAGAGAGTCTAGTAGTGTTACCGCTTTATTCCAGTTAATTCACTCGGATGTATGGGGACCTTGTCCCGTAATTTCTACTAATGGATTTAAATATTTTGTTACGTTTGTTGATGAATTTTCTCGTGCGACATGGGTTTACTTGCTCAAGTCACGTAATAAAATATTTTCTGTCTTTTGTGAATTCTATGCATATGTCAAAACCCAATTTGATGTATCCATTAAAACTTTGAGATTTGATAATGCAAAAAAATACTTTTCCTCTGATTTCACAGGTTACTTATCTGAGCATGGTATTATACATGAATCATCGTGTGCTTATACACCCCAACAGAATGGCATTGCGGAACGAAAGAACCGCCATTTGTTGGATGTAGCTCGTACTATGATGATTCATTATAATGTTCCACAAAGTTTTTGGGGGGATGCGGTTCTTACAGCTAATTATCTAATTAACCGTATGCCCTCTTCTGTCCTTAAAGGGAAGACACCTTTTTCCAAAAGGCACTTCTTTCCCTTTAGCTCCTAAAATCTTTGGTTGTGTTTCTTATGTTCATGATCATCGCCCGGGACATAATAAACTTGAAGCACGTGCTATCAAGTGTGTGTTCCTTGGGTATTCTCGCGTTCAAAAAGGCTATCGTTGTTACAGTCCTGCCTTGCGTCGGTATTTTACTTCAGTTGATGTCACATTCCATGAGTCGCGTCCTTTCTATGGTAAACCTATCACGAGCCCTTCCGAGACAACAGACCTTGCTTCAGATCCTTCTGACTCTTTTGATCCTCAAGTCTTACAGCCTCCAGTGATGACACCAAATTTCGTTATTCCAACAGTCGAGACCGATACTCGTTTCACAAATGTGTATGTTCGACAGCGCTAACGACAAGTGTCTGAGACCCAAGAGTGCCAACCTGTGCATGATGTTTCTGGTATGTCTCCCGTTCCACCACTTGATCCCCACTTATCATCGCCTACTGACATTTCTCCTGACCCGGTCCATGGTACACCCCAACCACCACATACTGAGCCTTATGACCCACCTGGTGCTCATCTCCCCGATATTCCAATTGCCTTCCAAAAAGGCACACGGACTCGTACCCGATATCCCATTCATGATTACCTTGCCTACTCTCACCTCTCTTCAGAGTCGTGTGCCTACACCACAGCCATTGACAACCATTTTGTTCCCAGAAATGTGACTGAGGCCCTCAATCACCCAGGATGGTTTAAGGCAATGCAGGAAGAGATGGATTCCTTACAGAAGAATCATACTTGGGATTTGGAACAACTTCCTCGTGGAAAGCGTAAAGTGGGTTGTAAGTGGGTTTTCACTGTGAAAGTTAATCCTGATGGTTCACTGCATCGTCTGAAAGCCTGATTAGTTGCAAAGGGTTATTCTCAAGCCCATGGTGTTGATTATGATGAGACCTTTTCCCCGGTGGCTAAAATGCCGTCGGTTCGCATTTGTATCGCTTTGGCTGCCATCAATCATTGCCTACTTCATCAGTTCGATGTCAAGAACGCCTTTCTTAATGGCATTCTTGAGGAGGAGGTGTACATGGAACAACCACCTGGGTTTGTCATTGAGGAGGAGGTTACAAAGGTATGTCGATTGCGACGTTCACTGTATGGTCTTAAACAATCTCCTAGAGCATGGTTTGGACGCTTCTCAGATGTTCTCCAGGAGTTTGGTATGACTCGCAGTTCCCAAGATTATTCTGTGTTTTTTAGACATCATGACAATCGTCGTATCATACTGGTGGTTTATGTAGATGACATTATCATCACCGGAGATGATAATAGTGGAATATCAAAACTAATAGAATTTCTACAGACTCAATTTCAAGTTACTGATCTTGGACGACTTCGTTACTTCCTTGGGATAGAAGTATCTTTCTCTTCACAAGGGATTCTTCTATCTCAACGAAAATATGTTGTTGATATGCTTACGGAGTGTGGTCTATTGGGATGCAAACCAGTGGACAGTCCGATGCTCACTACAGGAAAGCTTCTTCCGGATGAAGGAAGTCCTATGAGGGATCCAGAGAGATACAGAAGACTGGTTGGAAAATTAAACTATCTGACAGTTACTCGACCAGATATTTCATTCTCGGTCAGTGTTTTGAGCCAGTTTATGTCCGCTCCTTATACGGGTCATTGGGATGCATCACTTCGCGTTTTGAGGTATCTCAAGGCCACACCAGGCTTAGGGATACTCTATTCAGATCAGGGTCATTGTCGAGTGGGTGCTTTCACTGAAGAAGGAGATGGTAGAATATCTGGTTTCTCGGATGCAGATTGGGGTGGATGTCCAATTTCCAGGAGATCAACTACAGGATATTGTGTATTCGTCGGTGGAAATCTAGTTTCTTGGAAAAGCAAGAAACAACATACTGTCTCTCGATCAAGTGCGGAGTCAGAATACAGGGCCATGGCAGATGTGTCATGTGAAATGACGTGGGTAAGGAGACTCCTAAGAGAGCTTGGAGTAATTACAGACGGCTTGATGAGATTGTATTGTGATAACCAGTCAGCCATTCACATAGCCAAGAATCAAGTATTCCATGAAAGGACCAAACACATTGAGGTTGATTGTCATCTCATTAGAGACCGTGTTGTGGGAACACGGACAAACCCTCCATCGATCCAACCAGTACACATCAAAACTGAACACCAGCTTGCAGACATTCTCACGAAGCCATTGCGGAAAACTCAAATATACTTTATTTGTAACAAGTTGGGCATGATTAACATTTTCGCTCCAACTTGAGGAGGAGTGTTAGATATAGCAAAGTTTGGTTTCCCTTTCTTAGTACTAGTGTTAGTATTTCCTCTTTTAGGTTTCTTAATGTTTTATATATTGCAATCTCTTCTTTTGAAAGTAATAAGAAAATACTTACCAGATTTGAGAAATAACAGTTCTCAAAATTTGGAGATTTTTTTTTTTAATATTCTCTCTTACTTTCTTCATTTTAGAGGAAGTTTTAGAGAATCTATTGGAGCAAAAAGGTAGTCTAAAATCTCTATTTTCTCCATTTTAGAGAATTTGTTGGAGATGTCTAAGGAGTAGACCAAAATCAACACCATCCATATTTTAAATTGATGTCAATGGGCAAATAGGTACCTTTAGCTGGAAACCATTCTAAGATGCGTTCATATGGGACATTCCAAAATGGAAATTGCAGTTTTTCTACGACAAAGAGATTATAATGCGTTAGTGAAATGTATAGCGATGTCTCGATCGAAGGAAAATGCATGGCAACATTGAAACTACAAGTAGGGTTTCAGCATAATGTGGTTTGAGGAAATACCATCATGCATGACATTCTTCCTCTCTTGTGCTTGTGCCTGGGTTTCAGCACAAGTAGGGTTTCAGCATAATTGAGAACTATTCTCTTTAGAAAGGACTGTGTACATTGTGAAAGAGTGTTCACTTTGAAGTTTCATGTGGAAAGCTCATCTTGTAGGCAAGGGCAATTCTTAGGCTTATGAGATCGATTTGGAGAGTGGACTCTATCTGCACTGTGTACTCTGCTGCTCCATTCGTCAGAGATGAAAAGCTTTTCTGAACAACTTTCTTGAGGAGGATATTCCAAATTTGAGGAGGTGTCGAAGATCTGTTGAATTTAGATGTCAGAGTCTTCCAGAGCTTGGTTTGGTCGATTTTGCAATTTCTAAGTGGGCTTGGTTTATGTAGGAGTGACAATGATTATTCAGTCTTCTAAATGTTTTGTCATGATACAAGTATTATTTTGGTGTTTTATGTGAATTACTTTGTGGTCATATTGAATGACATTAGAGTGCGTCTGATAGTTCTATTATGGAATTTTCTAGGGATTGACATCTCTGTCTTGCATGAGGACTGTTACTTGTTAGCCTTGAGAGCGGTTAACTGGGATCAAAATTAGTTTATCCACCTATGGCTTGAAGTTGTAGGTTACTAGTCAAAGATGGAAAGCGTCTCAACATTCGTGGGATTAGCTTGGAAGCACAATTGTTGTACTTGATTAAATATCATCAGTCAACACAACTTTTCACACTGCTAGGGACTAGGTATTTGACTAGAGTTTTGTATGGAATTGTTTTCTTGGAACTGCTATGTCTCCTTCCGTTCAACATGTTCTCATTTATGCCGTCTATGACCGTATTCCTTTTGAACCTTGTACAAACTTTCGTAGACTTCATAGGTACAAGTTGAGCATGATGCACATCCGTGCTCACTTGAAGAGCATTTTTGATAATATTAATATTTTATTATGGTTTTTTTGATTGTACATTTATTGGATGAATCTCTTGGATTCATCTATTGTATGATATATTCGAGTTTCTCCTCATAAAGAGTGGCCAAGTTGAAGTGCTAGCCAGCAAGTATTCTTTTTAGCCTCGAACGGTATCGCCTGAGTGATATTACCATGTTAAGCGTTCCATTATCCAATAAAACTATGGTTAGCTCTGCGGCCTTTCTACAGCAAGTATTAGTATCAAGATTAGCAGCATTAGTGCTGGGCTGACTTTTGTGATGACCTTAGGAAGATTAGTGCTAACCCTATTGATGGAGGAAAGCGGATCCTTCTAAAGCATATACTCTTTCTATCTACAAACAGAAAGGGGAAATATTCCTGCTTGCCTACTTTGCAAAGAGGAAAAAATCTATTCAAATAAAGAATTAAAGAAAAAACCTGGCAAAGAGAAGGTGTCAAGAGCAATAGTGCACCTTTCATGAACCCTGAACTTAACCATTGTCATTTTGTTACCGAAGACGTGTTTGTACATATCTCAATGTGGTTGTAGATATCTTTCTTGACAGAGCCCCCATGTTGAACTTGGACTTATTTGACAATGTGCTAACTTGGGGAAAAGTGTTAGATACATGTATAGGTGGATAATAGTTAATTGTTGTGGGAGAGAGATGCATCGAGGAAGGTTGGTGTTTGTAGCAGAAATTTGACGAAGGCAAGTTCTTGGTGGAGTTCCATAACCTATTCTTACAAATATTATTTGCAAGCCCCTTATGTTAACTATTTAGCAATATTTTTGCGTTCTATTTTAATCAGCGTTACATTCATTATGAAGGTTTGGCTAGTGAATTATTTACTCCATTGATTCACAATTGGTTTCCTCATTCCAGGTTTCTCGTTTTTCAAGGAAAAATGTTTGTTTCGTCATGTTTGTAGATGATGTTACTTTACAAACTCTTTCTTCAGAAGGACATATGCCAGACAGAATGGGTTATATTGGTATTTGGAGAATTGTGATCGTAACGAATCTTCCGTACACTGACATGCGGAGAGTAGGGAAAATACCAAAACTTTTGGCACATCGTCTATTTCGTAATGCAAGGTATATAGATTAATATATATATCGATTCTGGTTATAGATTAGCTTTCTATGTTGAGCCTATTTTCTGTACATTTAATTCGCAAGAGTTTCATGTCCCTTTTTTGGAGTTCATTTGCCAGTGATGTTGATGTGGTAAGATAAATTGGCTGGCTCCATTTACCTGGTTGCCAATAATTCTTCTAATGCAGTATGGATAAATGCTCCGGTGTAACCTGTTGTTCTGTTATATGTGGCATCAAGGGATGGATTCAGTTATGAACATTGCTTGTGTCATGAGGACTGTAAAGTTAGTACAAGGTTCATGGCTATCCTCTAGAATATTTACTTTTCAGTTTTAATTGGACCTTCTTGTCACACAACACCCCGGTGGCAACTCTCCACTTTAGCCATGCCATCTTTTGTGATGTTTTATGTCCTCTTCGACCTCACCTCCTTGAATCATGGAGTCTAGATACATAAAACTATCCTTTTTCAGGATAGTCAATGCTGTTATTAATGTTTTTTTTACCTTTCACCACCAAGTCTTTTTAAAAGGAAAGTGTAGCCGAATAGGCTGTGTGATATGCCAGTGGCATATGGCAAGCAAGTCTTATATGTACCTCTTCCATGTATCATGTTCCCCCTAAAATGGCATGCATATCCTACTTGACTTGTGGGGAGACACCATTCGGGATGCCTGTTAAATAGAAGTTGGCACTTGCTGGTGCATGTTGAATGCTAGTGAAGACCCACGGCTTGTGAAAAGTGATTGAAAGAGAGAAAGGCATGTATGCGAAAATTTGAAAAGCTTGATATAACTAAACAATAGCAATTTGACATATCTGGAAAATTGAGAACGTATTTAGATGTAATTTGGGTTTAAGATTGAGGGCCTGAGAATTTCTTTTTAGATAAAAAAGTCATCAAACAACTGTCACAGTTAGGAAATAAGGCGATGCCTGAGTCATTATGCACTAAAGTTTAGTGGAACAAATCAAGTGGAATGCTCATCAAGCGAAAACAAACACACCAACCCTCCTTGGTTTCTTCTGGTTGTTCTGCTGGTCTCTAAGTTATTTTTTCAGCAGCTATCTCTTAGATGTATTAAACCTTTCAGGTACTCTATTTGGTTGGATAGCAAGCTGCGGCTCCAACTTGACCCTTTACTTGTTTTGGAGTACTTCTTATGGCGAAAGGGCCACGAATATGCAATTTCGAATCACTATGATCGCCATTGTGTATGGGAGGAAGTTGCTCAAAATAAGAAGCTCAACAAATACAATCATACCATCATAGATGAACAGTTTGCGTTTTACCAGGCTGATGGATTGACAAGATTCAATCCAATGGATTCTCAAAGGCTCCTCCCAAGCAGTATGGTTCTTTTTTCATTCATTCTTTCTTGTTTGCTTGTTAATATGAACTGTAAATATTGCGTAAATATTGCAGTACCTTTTCATCATTGGTTTAGTATATATATATCTCCTTATACCTGTTTGCTCACACTCGTACACATGTCGGGGATTTTCACAGAAACAGTTGCTCTACCCTTATGAGGTAGAGGTCACGTTTGCGTACATCTCACCCCCCATACCTACTTCCGAGTGGGATTTACTTTTTAGTTTGATTTACATCTTGCATTTTTCAGATGTACCAGAAGGTTCTTTTATTGTGAGGGCACACACGCCTATGTCAAACTTGTTCTCGTGCCTCTGGTTTAACGAGGTTGAAAGGTTCACACCCCGTGATCAGTTAAGCTTTGCATATACATACCAGAAACTAAGAAGGATGAACCCTGCCAAGCCCTTTTACTTTAGCATGTTCAAGGTTAGATATGTTTATGCATCTCGATCATACTTTCTGATTGAACTATTCTTATGCATATTTATTGTAAAAAGAAAAAAAGTATTTTTCATTGAGATTTTGGTTTTTTCTGTTACTTCCTAATCGGTATTTTAATCTCTTAATCTTTACATGGTATGAGAGCCTATGCTATGATAAACAGAACTTTTTTTGGTAACCCTGGACTAATCCATGGGGTCCTGAAGTTATCGGCCAGAAACTCTCCGGTGGCCGTGAGGGGACTTGAACCGGTGACCTCCAAGGTCTTACCAGTTCAGCTATTTACCAGGGTTAATAAGGCCCTATTTTAACGTAACATAATGGATATTACCGACTGAATACCAATATAAATAAAAAAAACTAATTTATCATTTCGACTTACATAAATTTGACAGGACTGCGAAAGGCGAAAGATAGCGAAGTTGTTTCGACACAGGTCAGAGGAGAGGAGATATACGGTTGGACAAGAGACGGAGTGAGTTTTTGTGTCAGATTTTTCTTCTCTCTATACTTGGCACATTGTTTTTGGGTGGTGTCGCAATAAAAAAGATGCGTATTTGCTGGTGAGACCATCGCTCTTTGTACATTTTCCATCTGAAGGAACAACAGACATGAATCCAGTTAAAGATAAAAGAAGAGATTCAAATTCCCATTTGATATTCTGTTCACTGCTCTGATGCTGATAGTGATGAACCAAAGTGCCAAACCAGTATTGTCATTCTTGAATATTTTTGATGTTCTGTGTTTTTATGGATTAGTAGTAGATAGTTGGATGTTTTGTAACAACATCCAGATTTTGAACTCATTTTGGTCCTGAAATTGGGTTTGTAAATGCAGTTGTTGTTTTCTTGAATTTGTTGTTCTTTAGATTTAGGTCTACGATTGATGATAGTGAATTTTAGGATATCGACTGTTTTTGGTCTCCTTTCTTACATGTATTACATAAAAAACCTTTTGATATTTGTTTGATCTAAAAGATCGAGGGTATGCCCTCTTGTGATTATAGGATTGTTTCTTGTGGTATCAAGGTTTCATGCCAAGTCTAATGACCAAATTTGGGGATGTGGTTTTGCTCATAGATGGGGGCAAAAACCGGGCCTTTAATCGGTCCTAACTTGTTTACCAATGTACTCCTTCCCACAAACGGTCCTTGTAATTGATTCCCTCTCGAAAGAGATTGTAACAAGCTATAATCGGTTCCATCTGAGGTTTTACTACAATTACTTGAGATGCGCTTGGATAACATCCTTTTTCGGTTAGGTAAACCGACACAGGTGGGTAGGTAGAGAATACCTAGGGGAGCGAGACAACTCTCTCTAAGGAACTTTCCTGGGAGTATGGCATGTGTTAGTTCGGGTTAGTTCAACACCGTAGCGCCTGATACTCGAACATTGGCACTTGTTCTTTCCATGACCCCTCTTAATTGAAACAGGAGATCCAAAACTTGAAGTGGGAGTCGATCCTTTTTATAATTGGGCACAAACGTCTTGCAACTTGTCCTAATCGGTTTAGGTTTCAAGCTTTGGGCCCATATAGACATCTCTATCATATAAAGCTAATGTTTATGTTGATATAAATGTTAAAACAATCGTTGATGCTTTTGTTGATTTGAAATGGTTGTGTGAAGACATTCCATAGGTATAAGGGTTATTGGTAAGAGTAGTCAAAACTTAAATTGTGAAAGGTAAACAAGTTGGTTTTGACAGAGTACTTTTGAGCATTTTGGCATGTAGAAATCCAAATCAGTTGACTATGGGGCGGAAAAGTTGTGCTTTTATAACTTCTATTGTAGCATTTGTAGATTCTAATTGTGCAAGTGTTCTTATGAATAAAGATGTAAAACCCAATTAATTAGAGTTTATGAGTGACAACAAATGATGAACACGATTATTTGAGTCGTAAAAGTTTTGTAACTAGCCGATCAATTAAAGGACTGAAGTAATAAAGCACATAAATTACCAAATACCCGAAGCTGATCATTTGATAGTTAGTTACTAAGAGTTGATCTAAGAAAAATTACCAGTAATGACATATCAAATGATTAAGAAGATTGAATTTGAAGACCAACCAATATAAAGATCCGACCGATAGATAACTTATAAAGAATCAGGTCTAGAGATTAGCTCATGCAGATATAAGTTGATTTGCATCTCAACCAACAAATCCAAATCCAAAACCAACTGAAGACTTCATTTGATAGATTTTGAGTATGAAACTGAGACAACCACTAACGTCTAAGAGCCGAGACAACCTATCTCATTCTCTACAAACCAAAAAAAGAAAAGTGAGACAAATGAGGCCATAGAAGTTGCAAGTCAAGGACATATTGGTTGCTTTATGAAGCAACATAAGAGCATGCTTGCTTAGGGTACGACAAACAATGGGAAAAGTGACATGAATATCTTCATTCAAAAGTTTCACTGGCCATTCTCCATTGGATTAAAAAAAATGCCTTTTTGCTCTATTACTCGCTTAACCTGTTGTACATTTACAAAGAGGAATTTAAGAGAGACAACCATAGAACATAACTTAACAGTTAAGCCTTCAAGCTTATTCTTGCTGATGTGTTTTCAAGAGTTATTCTCAATTCATTATTCAAAGTTATACACATAGAGTGAATGAGAGTTCCTTTTGTAATGTCTTATACTTTGAGGGTTATTTTGTTTGGACATTAGTCTATAATCCGTTTAGGATTATTATTTAAATTTTATAAAAGTTATAAATAAGAAATCATTTTAAATCTTGAGAATATCTATATTTAAATTAATCCCTTCTACAAAATGTTGTATGCTCTTCTACCTTAGGGACCTAACAGTTGGTTTAAGTGCAGTTTGATTCAATCCATAAACAAAATCCTTCTATGACTTCCACAGGATATTGTCAGTAATTCACAAATTCAAAATTATGACTACATTGATCAAAGGTATGACCTCTACCACAATACGCACATTGCACATATTCTACTTCAAAGACAATTGTTGCAGCAACGAACTTCTCAATAGGGGCAACATATATGACCTTAAAAGCCCCCTTCAGCTTTCTTAGGTTCTTTAAAGTATTAACTATTTTATCTTTATTTACATATATGACCTTAAAATCTTGACCGTTGAAAAACATCATCTAATGGATGAGAACTGTTTTCACATCCTCAACATTTTATGGCCTTCTCATTTGAGCCCTCCCCCCATATATATATATATATATATATATATATATGAAGGATCGTTTGAGAAGAATAGTTAAGTGAGAAGGTAAGAAGGGATGTGGACCCTTTATTACTTTTAATCTCATCTCCATCCCATGAATTGCACTTATGGAAATTACTCCAGTACATCTCGGTGCATCTCATCCTAATGTGCATCCAAGGGTGGATATCCCTTCTTATCCTTCTCACGATAACTTTCATTCTCACCGGAACCCAACCTTATATATACTGTTAGTCCTACTTATTTAGATTGTAAAAGTATTTTGTAAAAGAAAACAAATCCTTAGAGCCAGAGGACCTCTGCTGAAGAAAACTGTTAACTTCAGAGCTTCTGCCAAAAGCTTTGCATAGAGGAGCCAAACCTGAAGATAAGTCTTGGACCACAGAGCCTCTGTGGAAGCCACCTCTGTGCTACCTATACTTTGAAGATCAACTTTGGACATCTTCTCTCTTAGCTTAAGTTAGCCTATGATAGAGTGCCACCTCAGCAAGAAGCGGTTACTGCACCTTTCCAGATGGCAGTACCTTATTAGCTCTAGACTTGACTTTGTGTAATATTACCCTATAAATAGGGAGATTTTCTTTGTAATTGAAATGCTTAACAGATTACACACACACTTCACACAGTGAACAACACACAGTATCTAGAGAGAGAAAAGCGAGTCTAAGATAATTCTACACAAACTTAGTAGGTGTTATGGGTGTTCTTCCCTGTAACTTCTCGGATTCTAATACAAATCACATGATGATGATGGCTCAATTCTTCTACTGTGTATGCTTTATCTTTTCTCTCTAGTTGTTCACTATTTCTACCTAGATTTTTCAAGTTATTTTAAGCTTCCGCACCTTTCTCTGTTTTTCAATTGATTGATCAATATGAGTTAATCTTGGACAACATATATATATATATATATATAAGGTTGGGTTCAAGTGAGAATGAAGTTTATGGTGAGAATGATAAGAAGGGATCTCTACCCTTTGATCAATCCTAATTGAAGATCAACACTAATACAATGCATCGAGATGCACCTGATCAATTCACGTGATAAGCGCAATTCATGGGATGAAGGTGAGAGTAAAAGTGATCAAGAGTCCATATCCCTTCTTACGCTTCTTATCTTAACTCATATTCTCACACGATTCTTTATCTGTCTCTCTCTCTATATATATACATGGGATGTTTCATTTACAAACCATCTAATGAAACGTCCCCTGTATATATGACGAAAATGTGAGAGCACAATTTTTACCATAGTCAATCGCATGTGATACTAAGTTAGAGATGCGATGACCTTTGGCGCTACCCACCGGCCAAGTCACTCGCACACCACCAGGTCCCCTTACATCGTGTATTATCATATGTGATAAGGGTGTTCTTGCGCTTTTGTGAAATGAGGGTATTCTTTGAACCTCCATCGATACACATACACATACACATACACATGCACATGCACATACACATACACATACACATACACATACACATACACATACACATACACATACACATACACATACACATACACATACACATACACATACACATACACATACACATACACATACTGTTAGTGTTTAATTGTATCCAAGATTTAATGGGAAAAGTCAATGTATTGTTAAGTCAACAAAGTCAATCTTAGTTGTTTGAGAGAACCTTTGATGTGAGAGTTTAGTGATGTGAGAGAAGTAATTAGTATAAATACCTTTAGTATTGTAAGTGTTTGTAACAAGGTGCATTGTAAATTTCATATTAATATACGACTTGTGACTGTTTCTCTCTCTACTCTCTCTCTAGATCATAAACTGTCATATCAATCTTGATTTGTTTGTGCTTGAATATTGGGATTATACACTTTCAATTGGTATCAGAGCTGGACCCAATCATATTCAAAAAGATTGGATTATCACATTGAATCGATTTCTGGATTTTCTTGATCGATTTTTTAGACGTTCACTATTTGATCGATTTTTAATCAATTTGTTGAAATTAGTGTGTTTCAATGCATTAGTTGTAATCGATTTGTGTTTGTAAACACTTTGTATTCACACATTTTCACAATTTAATCACTAAATCGTTGTCAATTTTTGAAATTTTGGTTTTCTTGAAAAATGTTCTTCGAACACTGTTTGAATCGAATGATTGTGATTTGTTGTTTTTAATCTGAAATTGAAATTAGAAATGTGTTATATATGATAAATCGATCATTTCTGTCATTTTTAAGTTCTAATTTCAGGTATTAAGGATTTTGGATTAATTTTTGAACGACAGAGTCAAAAACGCGCTAGATCTACTCTTCGCGCAAATGTAGAACACGCATACTGAAGTACGCGCAAGCTACCAAGAACATGCACGATGATACTGAAAAGTTTGAGCTTAGTTCGCGCATGATGTATTTGTGAGAAATGACAAAACGCGCATAAAGCTTTTGCGAGAAGTGAGATACGCGCACAAGTCATTTGCGAGAAGGAGAATGAATAGTGACTTACGAGTTTTATAGCCGTGCGAGTTCTTAAATTCACGAAATTTTTCTAAGTGTGAAACACGCTAAGTGTTGACTTGCGAGTTTTCATTCATCTCCGAGTTTTGGATTTGCGAGAAGTTCAGAGTTCTAAATTTTTCTAAGTGTGGTTCGCGCATAACACATCTTGCGAGAAGTAACTTCGCGCATAACGTTGCTAGCGAGTTTCTCAGTTTGTGCATGTAGTGTCATACGAGTTCCTTGTTCGCGCACAACAAGTTTAGCTAGAAGCTCAGTGAATAGTTACTTGCGAGTTTTGTGGTTTGCGAGTTTTAAGTATCTGCGAGTTCCAGAGTAAGAATTTTTCTGGAAATATTTTTCTGTCAGGATCTGAATTATTAACAAGAATAAACACTCAGAAACAATATTAAAGAAGTTTGCGGAATAACACTTTAATATTCAAAGATCAATGAAACAGTGAATCATAATAACAACTTGTAAACTTTATTGAATGGTTATAAAGCTACAAGATTTCACACACAACCTCAATATTGATGAACAGGCTCACCAATACGAATTCTACTTCTCTAGAACTAGGATTATAAACCTTGAGGTTGATTCTCTCTATGAAAACTAAAACTTAGAATTAATCCTCTCTAAAATTGATATCTTCTATTCTATACATATACTGAACATAAAAGATAATTACAAAGAATAAAAGATCTTCAGTATAATCTTTCAAATTTATCTCCAAGCTTTCCATGATTATCTTCAGTCTTGATCTGCACGAATCTTGATTATCTCTTAAGCAACATTAAGTCTTCAGCAGCATTAATACTTTGAGCAGTATTAAGTTCAGCAGTACTAACTACTAGCAGTACTAAAATTGCTTAGCAGTAGTAATTTCTTCTAGCAGTATTAATCTTGACTAGCAGCATTAACCTGTATCAGCAGCATTAACTTCAGAAGTAGTAACCATTTAGTGCTAGCAGCATTAACCATACTTGTATGATTTTGAATTCCCAACAATCTCCCCCTAACTTGACTTTTAGGAAGAGAAGTCAAGTTCTTCAGATGGTCTTTAAGATGCTCCCAAAACTTCATAGCTCATACACCTGTATTTGGATTCAACCCCAAACTCTGATTAATTGTCCTTTGAATCAAATACTTTGCCATTTCTGAATCTGGAACACATCTAAGCTTCTTTTTCAACATTGCATGCAACTTCAATCTACTATGGTTGTACACTCTATCCACTAGAAAGTATTCTATGTGATTTGAATCCATAGTCAAAGCATATACTCCACTAGTTTCATATAGAGTCTAGTTGGTAACTTTTTGAAACACATTTCTGATGATGTCCTTCACTTCTTCAGGCTTGAACAACATACAAAGATACTCCATCACAAGTTTTGTGATTGAAATCTCTGAAGCTTTCAATTGATCAACATACAACTTCATTCCTATTTCAAACATCTCCTCTAAATCAGACCTGGAACATGTTCTGACAATCTTGGCCCAAGTATTATACACTTCATACTTCTCATCTTTTCTTTTGAGCCTGATATACTCTTTGCCATCAACCTTCAATGTATCCCAGAGAATGACCTCAGGAGGCTTAACACCAACAGGTTCAGGCACTTTGTCCATCACTACCATGTACAGATTCACATCATCAGTACTTGATGGTTCTTTCTGTTCAACTGACTTAGGTGCCCCTTCTTCTTCAGCAACCTTCTCAGCTTCTTCTTTATCCACTCTAGGCTTCTTGGTTGATTTTCTTCTTGCCATCATCTTAGTTCTTTTTAAAGTCCTCAGACTTTCACCTAGAGTTGCTTCTTTCTTTGGTGTTTCTTGCTCATCAGGGAAAGGTTTTTCTATCAGAAAATCATTACTTTCTTTCATTCTCTTTTCCATTTCAACTCTGGCTTTTTCATTCCCTTGAAGCTTTAGCATCTCTGAATCATATAACTCTTTAATCTGTTCAAAAGACATCTTTGAGAACATCTCCTTTCTGACTCCTACATCACCTTTGAGAAAAGTAATCATCTTCATTCTCTCTTGAGTACCAAGGAAGGTCTTTGAGGGTTGTCTCTTCTTAGCAGCCATTTTAACCAACACAGATTTCTTCAGGGTTGCAGCTTTCTTCTATGCTATTTCAGTTGCCAAACTTTGTTGATAAGCTTCATTTAACTCTGCAGCCAGAGCCTTAGCCATCTCCCTGTCTTTTTCCACTTGAACCCTTTCTTCTTGCTCAAGATCAACCTGAATCTTCTTGGCCAATACTTCATCTGACTCAACCAACTTTTGCTTTTTGATTGGTTGATCAGATTCCACCATTTTAGCTTTGCCTTTGTCTTTGCATGCTACCTTCTCAACACTTGCTTTCTTGATAGCCTCACCTCTTTCTTTGATGACAACTCCTTTGGCCTTTGAGGTGACCTTGGGAGTATCATGTTTAGCTTTGATTAAGGCTTCAGCTATATCAAGTTCTTCCAAATTTCTGCTTTGAAGATCAATTAATACTTCTTGAACCATTTCTGCTGCTTCATTCAATTCAGCAGTATTAACAGTTTCTGCTGCTTTGCTTGATTTAGCAGCATTAACTGTTACTGCTTCTTGTACAAAATCTGATTCTTTTTCTACTGCTTGCTCTTTTACTGCTGCTATGCTTGATATTTCTGCTGCTTGTACAAACTCTGTTTCATTTTCCACTGCTTGCTCCCCCTCAAAATCAAATTGCTCCCCCTTGTCTTTATCATCTTCCATGTTGACATCAGCTTCTGACTCCCCCTTTTTGGGAGCATCATCCACTAGTTTCCTTCTTCTGAGCACAAACTGTTTCTTTTTCTTTTTCTGGACCAATCTCTTCACCATTTTCTTCAGGTTGGTAATCTGTACTTGTTGAGACAGAATTATCAGTTTCAGCTCTTTTATGTCTTTTCCCTGCTTGATTACATCCATGTTGATGTTGCCCATTGCTCCCATCAATTCAAGATAGTCATATATGTCCTCACCTTCTCCAGGAGTGAAACCCCCTTTTGAAGGATCATGGGATCTTTTTGTAGTAGAGGTCTTCTGCCTAGCAGAAGCACCTACTACCCCCATGGTTTCTTGGCACCTGGGACCTTTGGATGATTGCTCACCCAAAGTTTCCATGGGGAAGGTCTTATTGATGTTACCACTGACCTCCTCTGTGCTAGCAGGAGTAGTGGCAGCCTTTGCACCCATATGCTCATTCATCTCCTCATTGAGCACCTCCTTGGGGTTGGGAGACACCCCTGTGGTTTCCCTATAGATATTCTCTAATGGAGAATTTTCCATTAGAGGGCTTAAAGGCTCTATGGGTGAAGGTACAAGAAGGGAATGAGCCTTCTTTACCTTTTTCCTGATGTATGTATTGGTTATTGGTGAAGTTGGTTTTTGAACAAGGGACTGAGGGATTGATATGGTGATTGAAGGTTGGGATAGGATTTCAGTGGGATGGTCTAATGAGGGCCTTGACCCTGAAGCCATACCTTCTTCATTTTGGGACACCACCATCATTGTAGAGAACAATGGGGTGTCAACTCCTTCCGAGTCCAATGGAGATCTCTTCATATTTGAAAAGACCTTACCTTTGGGGATTTTGGGTACATATACCTCATCAAAGTGAGGCATATCCGTCAATTCATGGGTTATAACTACCTGTACAAATATTGGGTACATATAAAAACTCTTTTTGCTTCCCAAGTTTGATACAAGATCATTGAAAATCATGTTAGAAAAATTGTACTTTCTGGCAGTGGCCAAGCAGACCAAAGCATAAGCAATGGTACTGCTGAACTCACTCCATCCAGTAGTCTTTTTGGAAATACAGTGCATCAGGGTATGAACAAGAAAACGCCATTGGGTATAAAATTTAGCTTTTGAGAATTTGAAACCACCCAATTGGCCTCCATACCCCATTCTTGAAAGGTTAGAGAACAAGTCCTCATTAGGAATAGAGGTAATACCTGCAGCATCGTCTAGACGTAGACATATGCGAATCACCTCTTCAGAAACTGACAAGGGTTTATCACACACCCTTGTCTTGATTATCTGCACACCATTTTCTGTGACTACAGTGTCATTTGCCCAAAATTGTCTTTGATGCTCTATGTAGATTGTTGGCGACACTGTAAGAGCATGGGCAATGTGGATGGACTTGAGAAAGTCCACAATCTGATGGAATCCAGCAGCTTGCTTCGGCTTTTGAAGCATAGCGATTTCGTTGTGCTCATCAATGAATGCCATGGATGCCATTGAGCTTGAGTGTTCTTGCCTGAAACTCTTGGTGCTTGAGAGAAAAGGGTTAGAGAGCAGATGAATAGAAATCAAAGATTCGTTATGAACTTTTAGGCGGGCAACAGGGTATTTATAGGATTCGGGACATAAACAGTATTAACCACTACCAGTATTAACTAACTAGCAGTATTAACTGAGAGAAGTATTAACCACTAGCAGTATTAACTGAGAGCAATATTAACCACTAGCAGTATTAACTAACTAGCAGTATTAACTGAGAGCAGTATTAACCACTAGCAGTATTAACTGTGCACTGGCAGTATTAAAACTGCACTGGCAGCATTAACTATACTTACACTTTTTGAAGCTTGAGGTACTCTGAGCAAGGTAATAACTTCCTGAGAAAGATGTTAGTACACCAAAGAATAAACCAATAACAGGTATGAAAACATTTTTTAAGACATGAGCTCATTCAGAGTTGATCATGCCCACACTTGTGACCAAGAAAGTGAATCTACCCACATCAAAGGCTTTAGTGAATAGATCAGCAAACTGGTTGTCAGTATGAACTTTAGCAACTTGAATTAGCTTCTTTTCATTACAATCTCTAATAAAGTGATACCTGATCTCAATGTGCTTTGTCTTGGAGTGCTTGACTGGATTGTTAACAATGCTTATAACACTGCTATTATCAATGAAGATTGGAGTGTGAAGAAAGGTTACCCCATAGTCCAGCATCTGATTCCGAATCCATAGAACCTGAGAGCAGCAACTTGCAGCAGCAATATACTCAACTTCTGTTGTTGATAAGGACACTGTGGTTTGCTTCTTACGCTGCCAAGATACTAGTCTTACACCCAAAAGTTGACATCCACCTGAAGTAGACTTTCTGTCCATGTTAGCACCACCCAAGTCACTGTCTGAGTATGAAATCAAGTCAAAGTTGGATTCATAAGGATACCAAAGACCTAATCTAGGTTGCCCTCTTAAGTATCTGAAAATCCTTTTAACAGCTTGAAGATGTGATTGCTTTGGCTTGACTTGGAATCTGGCACACAAACACACTGGAAACATGATGTCTGGTCTTGAGGCTGTGAGATACATGAGAGATCCAATCATTGATCTATATAGATGGACATCAACATCCTCCCCCTCAAGATCAGCAGTGATCTGTTTATGAGTCTCCATAGGTGTGCTTGCTGGTTTTGAGTCTGTTAAACCATACTTATCCAGGATGTCTTTCACATATTTTGATTGGATTATGAAGATCCCATCTTTTTTCTGTTTCACTTGAAGCCCAAGGAAGAAGGTAAGTTCACCCATTGAACTCATTTTAAAGCTCTTGTGCATCAACTTTTCAAAGTCTCTACACATCTGATCTTTTGTGGATCCAAAGATGATATCATCCACATAAATCTGAACAAGTAGGATGTCCTTCTTACTTCTTTTAATGAAGAGGGTCTTGTCAATTATTCCTCTTTCAAACCCATTCTCCAAGAGATACGTAGACAGTGTATCATACCATGCTCTTGGGGCTTGATGAAGACCATACAGTGCTTTCTTCAGTTTGTATACTCTGTCTGGATATGATGGATTTTCAAATCCAGGGGGCTGACAGACATATACTTCTTCATCAATTGTACCATAAAGAAAGTCACTCTTCACATCCATTTGGTATACCTTGAACTTCATGTATGAGGCATAGGCTAGAAATAGTCTAATTGCCTCTACCCTTGCCACTGGAGCAAACACTTCTTCATAGTCTATGCCTTCTTCTTGAGTGTACCCTTGTTCCACAAGCCTTGCTTTGTTCCTGATCACAATTCCTCTCTCATCCTTTTTATTCCTGAAAATCCACTTGGTGCCAATAGCTCTATGACCTTTTGGAAGGTCCACCAAGTCCCAAAATTCTTGCAATTTGAACTGCAGTAATTCTTCTTGCATAGCTTCTATCCAACTGGAATCTTTCATTGCATCATAAACCTTCTTAGGCTCAATCTGAGATAGAAAGCAAGAGAGTACTGTGTGTTGCTGATCCTGCAGCTCTTGAAGTCTGCTTTGATTCCTTGTTATCATAGGAGAAGAGATGTCTCCTATGACCAGCTCTGGAGGATGGTTCTTTTGAGTTCTAGTCTGATGACTAGGTTCTTCATTGATTCCCACATCTAGATTGGAATCATTCAAGTCAGCTGAGGGGATCTCATCAGCTGCTTATGGCTCTTCATGCACTAGATTCTCCTCATCTCTTCCTTCTTCTTCACTCTGAATCAGTTCAGTCATAATTTCCTTTGCACAGACATCAACAGGCTCTATTGTAGGTATGGGAAAGATCACAAACTGAGGAATAATGTCTTATACTTGTACTTGTTCATCCCCTGATCCTCCACTTCCTGAACCTGCATGATAATCACTACTGAAACCCAAAGAGTTAGTTAGTGAATCAATGTCAAATAACAACTGAGGACCAGACCCAATAGGATTTGGTGTGTTCTCATTGCATTTGACATTGGCACTTTCTTCAATTATTCTAGAAGAAGAATTAAAAACTCTATAAGCCTTATTCTGAGATGAGTAACCAACAAGAAAACCATCATCTGCCTTGCTATCAAACTTTCCTAAGTGAGTTTTGGTATTGAGAATGGTACAAGGACACCCAAAAGGTTTGAAAAATCCAATAAATGGTTTTCTGTTATTTAAAAGCTCATATGGTGTCTTATTTTTAGGCTTAACTACTAGTACTCTGTTTTGGACATAGCAAGCAGTATTAACTGCTTCAGCCCAGAAAGTAATTGGTAGTTTGGAATATGTTAACAGAGATCTAGCAGCCTCAATCAGTGTCCTATTCCTTCTCTCAGCAACACCATTTTGTTGTGGAGTCCTAGGAGCACTGTATTGCCTCTCAATTCATTTTTCCTCACAAAAGGTGTTTAGGTCATGATTTTTAAATTCAGTACCATTGTCTGACCTAATGACTTTTACCTTTTGATTTGTTTGGTTTTCAATTATTAGAATAAAGGATTTGATCAGTCAATTTGTCTCATCCTTAGTCCTTAGAAAATATACCCAAGTAAATCTAGAGTAATCATCAACAATAACTAGGCAGTATGATTTCTTACTTATACTCATAACATTTGTAGGACCAAACAGATCCATATGCAACAACTGAAGAGAACTAGAGATTGTGTTCAACTCTTTGGACTTATGAGAAGTTTTGTGTTGTTTGCCTTTAAGACAGGCAACACAATGATCATCACATGAAAAGACTTTGGAAGGTAAACCTCTTACAAGGTTGTTTTTAACAAGTTTATTCATTGTTTTAAAGTTCATGTGACACATCCTTCTGTGCCAAAGTGATGATTCATCCAAAGAAGCTTTTGAAACAAGACAGTTTAGGGATGAATCAGTTGAAACACTTTCCATATCTAAGCAATATACATTATCCTTTCTGGGAGTTCTTAGTAGTATCATCTTTTCATCAACTACCTTGAATCCAGGAGCAAGGATAATGCATTCAGAATCAGTAAATAATATACTATGCTGTTTGTCACAAACCTGTGATACACTTAATAGGTTGTACCTTAACTGCTCAATATAGAATACATCTTCAAAGGTCATTTTACCTTTGGTTACATCCCCCTTACTACTTATCTTACATCCATCTGGAGTATTACCAAAGGCAACATGCCCACCATCAATTTTCTTGAAATTCTTGAGGCATGACATGTTCCCTGTCATGTGCCTAGAGCAACCACTATCAACATGCCAGATGCTCTTCCCCTTGAGCTGCTGATTGCCCTGCATATAAGATTAAACAGTTAGTATTGATTGGGAACCCAAGCCAAAGTGGTCTTGGGTCTCCCTTTCTCATCAAAGTATTTACATTCCTTTTTGATGAGATTTTTGAAATCAGAGCACTCTTTATTGGAGTACTTTGTCAATGTGATTGGTCTAGCAGCACAAACACTAGGAGCAGTACTAACTTTAGAAGTACTAACAGAGTTAGCAACACTAACAGAGTTAGCAGCACTAACAGATTTAGCAGTACTAACCTTGTTAGAAGCACTAACAGAGTTAGCAGTATTAACATTTGAGGAAGTACTAACCATGTTAGTTTTAGAAGTACTAATACTCTTGGCAGCACTAACATTGGTAGCAGTAGTATTGCTTCTAGCAACACTATCATTGTCAGCAGTACTATTTGGGATAGCAGTACTAACAGTTTTAGTGCTTTTAGGAACCCACATATTGACACTTTCTTTAACAGTCTTTTTCTTCATGTGGCTTTTAGATTTAACAGATTTCTTAGCCACATGGTTCCTTTCCTTCTTCCTATAACCCAAGGGTTTTTGCATAGATCTTTGAAAATTCATCCTTTGGTTTATAGGATTGAAATAACAGTATTTGGCAAGATGATTCAATTTGCCACAGATAAAACAAGGTTTTGGTCTATTGATTTTACTCAAATCAACCCCTTGTTTTTGTGCCCACTGATTATTCCAGTTTCTTTGATTTCCCCTCTTTTTATCATGTTTTAGGGGCTCAGATTTCTTGCATGCACACTGTTTGCAAGGAACTGGATTCACAACTGTGGTCTGTTTGTAATGGACCTTACCAGACTTTCCCTTTGTCTTCTCTATGTCCTTTGATTTGACCCAAATCTTTCCACACCCTTCATTGGTAATGATGTGATTCTCTAGGGGAATCTCACCACTCACATTGTTCTCTTTACTCTTACCAATCTGTTTCTCAGTCTTATCCTCAACAACTACCTCATCTGAGGGATCTATCTCAGTGGCTCCCTTAGGCAAGTCCTTCCTATCTTTGGTTTCTAGCAAATCTGAAGTAGGAGGAATGTAGTTGTTGTTGTATGGTGGTGGTGTGGTATTGTACCCAATTCCTCTTCTCAATTTGTCATGAATCTGAGTTTGTAGTAAAGAGTCCATTGCTTTAGAAGCATTGGAAAACTTTTCCACATCAAGCTTAACCTTGGTTAGCTCCTCTCTCAACTTTTCACTCTCTTCTTTAGATTTGGTCAGTTGGAGTTCTAGATCCTTTTTCTCCCACTTCCAGTAATTGGTATCATATGAGTGTTGAAGTTCATTGGCTTGAAAACCTTTAATCTGTTCCTCAAACCTCTCAACAATTCTCACATAGTCTTTTATATCTTTTGCTAACCTCTTAAGGTCATCACTCATCTTCTGGTTGTGATCCCTGTACCTTTTGACAGTGTCTATGCAAGTTTTAGAACAGAGATTAGAACTTACCTCAGTTGGGAGATCAGATACTTCTGCCATAAGAGCTTGATTTTGGATAGCCTCTTCTGCTTGATCACTCCAGTCAAACCCCATTCCTTGTTGAGAAACAAGGGCTTGAGCAGAGTTTCTGTTATGGTTGAGGTTTCCAGACTGTGCTTGTTGGTGGTTGTTGTTGTGAGACACTCCACTTCTGCATTCCCTGGCAAAGTGTCCCTTCAGATGACATTTATAGCACTCCACCTTTGATTTATCAAAGCCTGCTCCATCTTCTCTTCTTTAGGAGAAGTTGTTCCTCCCAGTTCTCTTGATGAACTTCTTCACCCTCATGGAAAGCATGGCCATCTGCCATTTAATATCCATCTTTTCAAGATCATCAGGATGAAGTTGTTCCAAATCATCATTGATTAAATAGGAGTTTCCATGGCTGGAAAGAAAGGCTTCAAACACATATTCAGTGCCTTTTTCTTGATTTGTTCCATTAGCAGCATTAACTGATTCAGGGTTAGCAGTAGAATCAATTGATGCTGATAGGAGTGCAACATTATGAACATATCCAAAAGGCTTCTTCTTTGCCTCTATCTCAGCTTCAAATACTCTAAGATCATTGTACAGATCATCAAGTTCTTTCTCTTCCAATTGTTCATTCTGTCTGAATGAAACAGTGTACATGGTCCATTCATCTCCAAGGGACCTTAAGAACTTTCTGTTTACATCATCTTGATCAATCTGTACTCCCATAGTGGCTAGTTCACCAATTAGCTTGTTAAACCTGTCAAAAGTTTGAGTCATTGACTCATTCTTAGTTGACATAAAGTTTTCATACCGTTCCTTCAAAATTGCCTTCTGATTTCTCTTGGTACTTTTGGTACCAGAGAATCTCTTTTCTAGAGCATTCCAAAGCATCTGTGCATCAGTGCAATTACAGAATTGGTGTTGATACTCATTGGGAATGGCCAAGAGCAGTGTGCTCAAGGCTTTCATCTCTGTCTGCCTTGTCTTTCTTTTTGCATCCGTCTTTGGTGGGGTTCTTTTTCCATCTTCACCAATCTTTCCTGCATCAGATGGGCCATTCTCAATGATGTCCCACATGGAGTAATCTGTGAGGAGAATGTATTGCTTGATTCTAATCTTCCACATGTCAAATTCATTAGATCTGAGCATTGGAACCTTTGAGACCAGGGTATTGTTTGATTCAACTGTGTTTTCCATGATGAATAAGATTTCTGAGAATACTTGCTCTGATACCACTTGTCAGGATCTGAATTCTTAACAAGAATAAACACTCAGAAACAATATTAAAGAAGTTTGCGGAATAACACTTTAATATTCAAAGATCAATGAAACAGTGAATCAGAATAACAACTTGTAAACTTTATTGAATGGTTATAAAGCTACAAGATTTCACACACAACCTCAATATTGATGAACAGGTTCACCAATACGAATTCTACTTCTCTAGAACTAGGATTATAAACCTTGAGGTTGATTCTCTCTATGAAAACTAAAACTCAGAATTAATTCTCTCTAAAATTGATATCTTCTATTCTATACATATACTGAACATAAAAGATAATTACAAAGAATAAAAGATCTTCAGTATAATCTTTCAAATTTATCTCCAAGCTTTCCATGATTATCTTCAGTCTTGATCTGCACAAATCTTGATTATCTCTTAAGCAACATTAAGTCTTCAGCAACATTAATACTTTAGCAACATTAATACTTTGAGCAGTATTAAGTTCAGCAGTACTAACTACTAGCAATACTAAAATTGCTTAGCAGTAGTAATTTCTTCTAGCAGTATTAATCTTGACTAGCAGCATTAACCTGTATCAGCAGCATTAACTTCAGAAGCAGTAACCATTTAGTGCTAGCAGCATTAACCATACTTGTATGATTTTGAATTCCCAACATTTTCTCAGTAATCACACTTTCAGATAGTACAGATAGCTTCTCAGTAAGCTTCTTAATCTCTGCTTCAAACATACTTCTTTCTTCTTCAAATCCCTTCTCAACATCATTTCTCTGGCCGGATATTTCTTTAAAGAATCCAACGTTCTTTTGTTCAATGGCCTTCTTGTCTTTGGCAAACTTTTCTCTTTCCAAAATAATTACTTTCTCAAATTCAGAAGTCTTTTGAGAAAGCTTTAAACATTTCAGCTCAACCGCCTTTTTTTCGTCTGCACATTTGCTTGAAAAATCTGAAAACTTCTTTACAAATGCTTTCTTTTCAATCTCAAAAACAGATCTCTCTTTGGCAATCTTTTTCTCTAGATCAGATATTTTCTTTTGAAGCTCAGCATTTGCATCTTCCAGAGTCTTAATCTTCTCATTGTTCTCAACAGAATCTTGTTTCTGGAATTGAGCTTTCATATCAGAAATCTTTCCTTTTTGCTCAGAGTTCTCAAATTCCAGAAACTTTATTCTTGAAGATATCTTTGGTCCTGTCATAATCTTCTCAATATGTTCCCATAACAGCTTTCCTGTAGCCTTTTTGCATTCTAACTTGATGGAAATCTTGTGTGTCCCTGAATCTAGTTTCTAAAATGCAATTAATCAAACAAACAAGATTTATCAATCAATTACCTGTTTGATTTCTCTTTCAAATTCCACAATTACAACTTTCTCTCTCTAGAACTCTCTCTCTCTCTCTACAGATCTCTCTCTAACGAATTCTCTCTCTCTCAGATTCTCAATCAGACAACTTATTTCAACTAAAAACAGAAATACAAGGTATTTATACCTACATCTAAAATACAAAGAAACAAAACTAATACAAATGTTGACTTTGACTTTTATTACAAAGACTTTGACTTTGATGAGTGTTGACTTTCTCAGCTTTGACTTCTTACACTTTGACCTTCAGTCTTCTTGATCTTGTATCCAACATATTTATGCTCTAACAAATCTCCTTTGAAATTTTCTCGGAAATTCCTTGCAATATAAAAGATTTGGCTAAACAATCAGCTTGATGTCTTTTTCTTTGCTCGTCTGAGTACAAATCAAGTGGTAAAGGAAGCTCTTGTTTTTCTCTATCTCCATTCTTCTTTATAACAGTAAAAACTTTCCTTGGAGTTGTCATACTCCCTTCCCTCAGAGATAGTCTAATAAGATCCCTTAATTCATGTCTGTTAATGAAATCAAAGAACTGATTTTTCCATTTTTCATACTCTCCTCTGAAAAGTACTGGTGGATTCACATCTGTTCCAATCGCAAGAGCTTCCCGAGATGACCTCCTTACAGATATGATTAGAAATCAAACTTATCTGGTACAAAGACAATCAACTGGATGAGATCGTTAGAATCAAGAGTTGGATAAAACTGCACTGGTATATTTCCAAAAGATAATTTAATAGCAGTACTAGCACAGTAGAAATCACAGATAAAATAATCAGAGAAGCTTTAAGACAGTGGCGCAAAAAGACAGTTCACGCGAGAGATAGGTCGCACAAGGTGAGGTTTGCGCTAGACACGGATGACGCAAAGTAGAAGTTTTCGCAAGCAGTGTGTGGCGCAAGAGAGGGTTTGAGCGATAAGAGGGTCACGCAAAGTGAAGTTTGCGCGAAAAGGCATTGGCGCAAGATGAGATAGACCGGGGTCTAGCTTGACCGGTACTTCGCTCGACCGATAGATAGATGACCGATAACTTGATCAACCGGTAAGATGCTTCAACCGATAAAGTGTATGGACCGATATGAAATCGATCAAAACTATGCTTCGACCGGTATTGTCTTGAACCGATAGAATATCGACCGGAAATTTAGAAAGGCAGGTGTCCGGTCGACCGATATGAACTTAGAGATGTCCTAGCGACCGGTATTGAAGATGACTGGAATTTACTTGACTGGTATGAAGATCGGTATAATACGGTTGACCGGTACGAGGTATTGACCGATGTTGACTATGAGTTTACTGGGTGAAGTTGACCGGACAAATAAATATGGACTGGTATTATGAAGACCGGGACCGGATCGATGAGTCGATCGGTACCCTATGACCGAAGTGGGTTGTGAGATTACCGGGCGACCGGTATTGAGGATTGACCGATATTAACTCAACCGATATGCTGACCGATGTATGAACCAATATGATTATATAGGTCGACCGATATGTTCTTGATGCTTACGACCCAGAAAACCCAAATCAACCCAGAAACCAATCGAAAACTCAAAATTAAACTACAAGACTTTGCCAAATCGACCTTTTAACCAACTAGAACTAATTGCAAACGATTAATTTCAATAACTAGCACTTTTATGAAAAATCACTGAATGGAACAGTGCTGTGCTCGAACGACCGAACAGATCCAAAATCATCAAATAAGCAATCAAAATCGATGAAATATTCAAATCAAACAGTACCCAATCAAGATAATAGGCAAATAGATCACAATCCAATCAATAACAACTTGAATGAACAATCACACAATAAAAAAAATTGAATCTTTGACAGAAAAACATAACTGAATTTTTTTTTTCAATTCAATCTGTTAGGCTCTGATACCAATTGTGTGTCCCTGTGATTCACGATTCAATCAAGCAAACAATTAAACACTACGATAATGAAAACCTGGTATTGATTTCACAAACAATTCAAACGATTACAAGGTTGAATGATGAACTTCTCTCCCTCTCTCTCTTTCTCTCTGATTTCTCAATGTACGACTCACACACTCTCTCAAACTTAATTAACACTAACAAAACTAATTTATACAAAGGCTTATTAGACTAATGGGCTTGGCTTGGCTTAGGCCCAACAGCTAAAAACCAATAACATATTTAAAAGATAAAGACTAATAATGAAAATACAGAAAATAAACTTTGACTATTATTTCAAAGGACCCTAGACTATTTGTTGAGAGTCGACTTTATCAGCTTTGACCTCAGATTTCCATCTTCAGATAATGATGATCTTGAATCCAATAAAACTGTGCTTTAACAGACTTTAAGTCAAATTTTCTGAATTGTTTGGGAACGATCATTCATTCAAGACTAATAACTTTCTGTTCAAGATGCCTACAGATTATTTGGGAGGGAGAGATCTTGCAGTTTTATACATGCCTAAGATACTTGAAATAGAAGCTGAACGAGATAAACTGAAGATTCAGAATTCAGTTCTTCAAAATCAGATTTAGGAGTTCAAATATAAATTGTCAAATTCTAATAAAACTCCTGATTGTATTAAATGTACTAATACTGTTAAATCTGATTTTACAGGTATCATCAGTGCAAAAGAGAAAGAGATTAAAGAGAAATATATTGCTTTAAAAGAAAATACTATTCAGACTTGTGAAAAAGAAATCAAGCTGAAAGAGAAAAGGATTGTGAATCTTCAAAGCCGACTGAAGACAACTGAACAAAAAGGATCAGAATTGCAAGATAAATCAGTTAAGCTTCAACACAAGTTTAAGGCTTATGAAGATCAAATATCTGCTTTGGAGTCAAAGAATGTTGAACTACTGAAAAGTTTCCATGCAGATAAAGTCAAATCAAATCTAGAGAATGATTTTACTCAACAGCTGTCTGAACTTTCAAGGAAAGCTGACCTAGAGAAAAAGAATCTTGAGCTAAGATGTTTAAAACTCTCAAAGCAAGTGTCAGAGTTTGAAAAGATTTTGATTACAAAAAGAGATACTTTTGCCAAAGAGAGAAAAGTTCTTGAAGATAAAACTTCTGAATTTCCCAAACAGATCTCTATTTTTCAAGACTTACTTGAGAAAGAAAGAAAAGATTTTCAAGAAAAGAAAAAGTCTTTGGAGATTGAAAAGAAGAAATATGAAAAGAGAAATGTTGGGATCTTCAATGAAATTTCTAATAAGACCAAGAACTTGGAAAAAGATTTTGAGCAAGAACGTCAAATTTTTGAATCTGAAATATCTAAGCTCACATCCAAGATCTCTGTTCTATCATCAGACATTCTTAAAGAACAGATGGCTAGATCTGATTTGAAACAAAAGTTTGACATACTTACTGCTGAAAGAAACATTTTGTTCAAAAAGATAAATGACTTGGAAGCTGCAAACGTTGATTTATCAGAAAAGATTTCAGCTGATATGATTAATCAATCACCTGTTGATAATTCAACAGAATCAGTCTGTTCTTTCAAAACAACTTCTAGTTCTATTCATGACAAAAATGTTTTCAAAAAGAAAAGTGTCAAACCAAACATTGTCAAATCAAATCCGATCCGATCATCAAATCTATTTTATGATAAATCTGTTGATAGTCCAATGAGCTTTTATGTAAAATCTCTTGGAAAGCAATCTAAGAAAGGACAGATGGTCTGGAGGGTTAAAGATTCTTCGGATGAGAAGAAGAAGGACAAAATATCTGCATCCACATCAAATGCCAAAAAGAAAAGAGCACATAAAGGTAAATCTTTTGGTAATTCTAATATGTTTTATTCTACTAATCATTTGATCAGGATTGCTCAGAAGAAAATATGCTGTTCTTACTGTGGAGCAAATGACTTTGTAAGTAATAATTTTGTCAATTACTGGTATGGTTCATATTATGTTACCCCCACACGAACTGCAACTAATATTTCAGGACCCAAATACCAGTGGGTACCAAAAGCTAAATCTGTGTTGCAGGCACCCAAAGTTTAAGGGGGAGCATGATGTTTGACTGCTAGACAAAACAGTCTAGGACTCGTATCTCAAAGATTGTGGCTCTTGAATAATTCAGTTGAAGACCCAGACTTCAAAGTTAAAGGACTATGACTTCTAAGTAACACAACTTAGGACTCGTTCTTTAATGTTAAAAGACAAGGATATTTTGAAAATATCCAGGGGAGCTTATATGACCTAAATCATTAAATCATGATTTGAGGGGGAGCTTAAAGGTAAATATCTTCTGATCTAGATCTCTGATTGTTTGAAAGAAGAACAACTTTTGAACATGAAAAACATTTTCTTAAATGTTCAAACCACTTCTTGTTCTTAAAAGATTTCATGAATTTAGAAGTGTGACTTTAAATGTTTTTCATTCTGAAGCGTTAAAGATTAAACTGACTGTGTGTTTCCAAAGATCAATACTTGTGTATTATCTTGTCCATATACTGTCAAGTATTCATACACACCGGTTCAATATTTTATATTGATTTTGTTATTACCATGTATCAAATGATAAATCTTTCTATGGTAATACCCTAGTTTGTTATTCATTATTGTTTGAATCATCCGTCATTTCATCATTTCATCATTTCATGTGCTTTCATTGTTAATATGTTTATATATTGTTCATATAAACAACTTACGTCTTTGATATCCCAAAATATAATTCTTCATGAATTTTGGATTTGATTTTAATCATTGTCAGATTCTCAAAACATTTCTATTCTTTCATGATTATTCATTCATACAAAGTTTTGAGAAATCTTAACTGTTCAAAAGCTCACACATTGATTTTGTGAAGCATACATATACTGACAAATGATTTCTTGTGCTTAAATGTCAAGATAATCATTGAACAACATATTCTTTTAGGACAAAATACATGGGATTCAGTGTGAGTGCTTAACAGAACTTCCATGGATTCACGATAACCAGTGTTTCCTACCCAAGAAGTATTCCCTGAGTGATTGAGGGGAGAGGGGTCAAAAGATTGAGAGTGGTGTGTGATGAGGTAAAATGGAAAAGAGAGATTGGTTAGAAGTGAGCTTTAATGTTTAAAAGAAAGAGGGTGAGAGATTAGAGCAAAAGAATATCAGACTCTGCACCAAACTTCTTTCTGAGCCGGGCAGCCACATTACTGTTGTTTCACATTTCTTCGTGAACGACATTGAAATAGGCACCTAGCCCATGCCATCTCTTGCATACAACCTCACCAACTACTCATTCTTTTCTTAAAAAGAGAATGTTTCACATTTTCTGGGGAAGCAACACATACTCTATTGGTTCTTCACTTGGAAGATACTGATATTGAAAAAGAAGGAAAATTGTCCCACCTTCGACCCTTTATCATGCACATTTGAGTCTATATATAATCATTGTTGTCTCAATGATTTACATACTTTGAGCCTTATGAAACACAATCTTTGTGCTTAATTCTTTCATAACACAAGCACAAGCATACATAAAATCTGTTTTTCTGTCAGAACATTCATAGAAAATACCTTGTGTTTTTCAATGATTGAATGGAAGTCCTGGGGAGTCAACATCAAACCAACTCCTTATATTGTACACAGTGGCTTTGTGCTACTGACATGCATTCCTAACTGTTTCATTTATTGATTCTGGGTTACAACGTCTAATTGTCTGAATTTGAAAAGATTCGGATAAATACATTCATGAATTGATGACTCATTATCAGATCAGTTGGGGGAGAATGTTCAGATCATGAAGACTGTTCTACATTGTTTAAAAGGTGGAGAAGTTTCAAAGACTGAGCTAAAATTGAAATGAGTTTTGATGATTTTGATTCTCACAATTCATCAAAAAGGGGGAGAAATTTACAAAGTTCAATTTCAAAGATAAAGTGAAAAGACTTGTGGAAAAATGTTGAAAGATGATTTTATTCAAGTATGATGAAAAGAAATCATTCCGAGATGATTCAAAGATAAATCAAGATGATTAAGAAAGTTGGTTTTCTGAAGATGATTCAGAGATTACAGAGATGAAGATATGAGATGAAAGATTCCTCAAAGTTCAAAGATGAAGATTTCAAAGAAGTTTCAAAGTTGTCTTAAATATAAAGAATCAAAGGAATTTCAAAAATTCAGATTCGTGTTCAAGACTTGTTGACTTTCAAAAGATTCTAAATGTGAAAGACTTTTCTAGATTCTTCAAAAGCTGATTGGTTAAAGATTGTCAGAGCTTCAAAGTTCAAAACTGTCAGAGTCAAAGTTTGAAGAATCAAAGCGCTGAAGATGATTGCCAAATTTTTTATTAAATCTTGAATACAAAGGGGGAGATTGTTAGTGTATAATTGTATCCAAGATTTAATGGGAAAATTCAATGTATTGTTAAGTCAACAAAGTCAATCTTAGTTGTTTGAGAGAACCTTTGATGTGAGAGTTTAGTGATGTGAGAGAAGTAATGTTAGTATAAATACCTTTACGGTGCGTTTGGTTTGCGGGAATGGATTGGAATGAATTTCAAGTAAGGATTTGGATTTGGATTTGGATTTGGATTTGGAGGGATTTGGATTTGAGGGGATTTGAAATCCCTTGATGTGTTTGGATAAGAATTTGATATCCATCAGGATTTGGATTTCAAATCCAAGCTCATTGCAAAGGATTTTGAAATCCATCAGGTAAAGGATTTTTAAATGGTCAACGGATTTCAAATCCGGTCAACGAAATCCATTCCTGTAAACCAAACGCAGGATTGGAATGGATTTGAAATCCAAATCCCTCCAAATCCATTCCAATCTCGCAAACCAAACGCAACCTTATTATTGTAAGTGTTTGTAACAAGGTGCATTGTAAATTTCATATTAATATACGACTTGTGACTGTTTCTCTCTCTACTCTCTCTCTAGATCATAAACTGTCATATCAATCTTGATTTGTTTGTGCTTGAATATTTGGATTATACACTTTCACTTTCACATACACATACACATACACATACACATACACATACACATACACATACACATACACATACACATACACATACACACAAATATATATATAGAGGAGGGGTCTTTTGAAAACCACTCCTAAAATGCAAAATTTACAGACTGATGCCAACCAATCAGAGATTTTTTTTTTCTTTTTTGGTTTTTATTAAATCAAGGGGCATAATTGACATTTTGTTTAGACATTTTTATATTAGGCATTTATCCATTTGTCTTTTTTTTTGAATTTATAGATTTTATAACCGCCTTATTTAGGGAATCTTTTTTTGGATAAAATCTTTAGGTGATTAAAGATTCATCATCTCCACCATTACGTGTACTTCTCTTTCTCTTTTGCAAGATATGGCTTATCTCCTCTCGAGCTATGCAACCATCATCACCACCTTCTCCAGCGGCAACAAACCCACCACCAACATTTTTGGCGGCGGAGACCATCCTCCACAGTTCAACTACAACTGATTTAGATGTTATACCAACATTTGGGTTCATTGGGATGCTTCACCAAACCAAAATTGATTCATCTCTGTTTTCATAAAAAACAAACAGGTTCATCTCCGTTTCATCTCGGTTCATCTCCGATTCACATCTGTTCACTTCCGTTTCATCAATCCGTTCATCGCCGGTTCATCTCCCTCTTGTCTCCTTCTTAGGGATATCAAATTTCTTGGTTCAATGCTAAAATCGACTCAAATAAAACCCTAAGAAATTACCTCAATCATGGATGAAGATGATCTTGTGAAATCGTTGGAGACGATTATGGGTTATGATAGCTGGAATGTCGGGATTTCATCCCATTTCCCATTTTGAAATTAGATGCCAATGTATGACAATACCCTTCCGTCAATTTTTTTTCCATTAAAAAAATTAAATTAGTTTCATTAATACCATAATTAACATAAATGCATCTTAATCGTGGATTTATTCGATTTATGGTTCATAGTTGGGTTTCATAGTTTGCAATATAAGAGTGGTTTTCAAATGAAACCACATTTACATATATATATATGCTCAAATAAGAAGACTAAATATAGTAAAAAGGAGAGATATATATGTGAATAATTAAAAGAATTCGAAAAAAAATCTACTTCAATATAGAATATTTACATGCAACTAATTTGGTAACTGTCTAAATATTTCAAAGTACACAAAATCAAGGGGTTGGCATGATTTTTACGGTGTGTAACATTTACACTATATTTGACATGTCATGTATATATAAGATAATCAAATGAGAACCGCAAAAAAGTTGAGGACCATGAGAACCAACATTCATATAATGTGAAACAACGCATGTGAAAATACCGTGTTGTTTCACCTTGGAATTATTTTTAATGTGCATTTTATTATTTTTTTGTTCCACATTGTGAAACAACATTGTATTTTTACATTCATTGTTTCACAATATTAAAAAACACATGATTAATGGTTCTCACAGGTCTCAACATTTTTATTAATCATTGAAAAACACACAAATGTTACAAACCCGTGAGGACCAATCATTACCATTCAATTTGTTTAATTTTAATCCATAAAATTCATATTGGTCTTACATGTTTTGTTATTGTGTAGGTGTGTGTTTCATATATGAAATGCATTTACATGTTTTTTTCACCTCATAAATAGTGTTATATGTTTCATAAATATGAAACTCACATACAAATACATATAAATTCACATGTAAAATAATATGAATCATGAATCAAAATTAAACAAAATGAATGGATAAAATTTATCCTCAAGGGTTTGTAATATTTGTGTGGTTATCATTTGATTCTCCATATCTCTCTCTCAAATACTCTCTTTCTCTCTCTATAATAACCCAAATCCAACAATAGCATAAACATAGCATTAAACCAAGATGTTGGGTTCTAGTGTGGATTGGATATAACCCCAAAAGGCTATAGCAAAACGCAAATCATGCAAGTATACATGGCTTACTAGTATCGTCCAAAGCAAGTAATAATGGTAAGTAATACCAGATATCATACGTCAGAGATTTTCAAAACAAGAAGAGTAACGAAAATCAACTTTAAAACAAGATTTCAAGAGTAAAAACAAAGCAATATCTTTTGAGAGTTGGTAACCAAAGTACTGGAATGTAACAATAAGTAAAAGATAGTATAGGTGTAAGATCAGGTTGGATTTCAACAAACAGAGTGCAGTGAACATTGCTACATCATCACAAGGGTGCTGTAGCAATAACTTGTTGTTCCATATTTCAAGCATTAAAATCAAAGATTAAGAAACAAAGATATGAAATATTGAGAGAGAATTTGTCACAAGTCTGTGTATTCATATGTAACATCCCCCGTCCCCGTGGTCCGGAACGGGTGATGTCACATACGAGACTTAACATAAATACATATCTAAATTCAGAGCTATTAATAAACTCTAAACATATATTACAATCCAAACTATCATACCTCAAAAGTCTTTATAAACTTAGAAAAATAAAACAAAGTGATTCTAAGAACTCCAAAATAACACGCTCGATCTCAAGTCCCGTCCCCGTAAACGTCACTTCGTACCTGCCGTGTCAGAAAACAAAAACACGGCTGAGCACATAACTCAGTGAATGGATTATAATATAAGTTCGAAAATAATAATGAAAACATCAATAACGAAGCGGGAGACTTAAAAATTCATTCGATGAAAGTTCTTGAAACTCAAGTTCATAACAAAAGAGATGTTCAGTAATTTTCAAAGACAATAATTTCAAGAACAATTCACACTTTAATTTCAAAACATAATATAAATAAAGTCCGTCAATTCCTGTCGTTGTGTTCGTGGGTGGCCAAACCACACGAACTGGGTCGGCATGCGGGCACACACAACGGATCCCCCATGAATTTAACCACGGTCACATATTCTGTGGGTAAATTTCTAGAATCGATTCATCCGCCCTGGAGCCAACAACGTCAGCCAAGTCCCCCCAGAGTGGGTTCACGTAAGCCACATAGGCTTAACTCTGGTGGACCGTCATCTACAGGACGCTATGACAACAAAGCCGCCATAGAAGGCATCCCAAATAATGTGCCCATTTATTAGGTTCTTCTAAAATCAACGAAAACTAAACATGTGCCACTTACCCAAATGGCGATCACAGAAATTATAATCTATATACTTCACATTTTTTTCATAACACAATCTCATACGAGACACATTGTAATAAAACATCAAAATGTTCAAACAATTGATTCAATAAACCAAAATCAATGTGTATGTGTGTGTACAATTTCGTATTTGTTGATCACGTTCGGTTGATCAATCACAAGGTGGTGAACCACCTTTCGGAAGGGTCAACTACAACAAATAGTTGTCCATGATTTAAAAGAAATGAAATCCATACCTTGATCGGATTGAGACGTAACACGCGATCAATCGAGACCGACTACGAACTTTAACCCGTTCGATTGCCTATTTAAACCATCAATTATTAATAATCGCATAACCTAAAACTCAATGGTTATATTATAAGCTTAAGCACGGATTTTGTTCACTTAGACATTAAACCGATCACTTGGTGTGCGGTTAAACATCTAGATACAAATATCACCGTTTGATTCTAAACTTTACCCGTTTGTAATTTTGACAAAAACAAACATTCCTATATATGTAAATGATTATAACTTTACAATATATAATCATAATCTACCAACCAACTTCAACTACCTTAACTTACCAACTTAAATAACTTAAGAAGAAATTTATACCTCTAAGAAGGGTTCATCGCGTAGATTCCGAATATGTAATTATTTCGTCGATTACTTCAACGGATCGTAAGATAATCTAGAGAGAAGTTTTTTTTTAAAGTTTAGAGAGAGAGATGAGAGAGAGACGAGGCGGTGTAAAACAACAGGGACGATATGTAATTTACTCTTATGATTATATATATATATATATATATATATATATATATATATATATATATATATAATTATATAGTTTGGTTAATTGACGGTTTTAACCCCTCAACTATCTTTGGTTGCTATTTTTAATTATGGTTCAATTCGGGTAAAAATAATTATACGTTGTTAAGACAGAGTCTTACATCATATATCTCACAAAATGTTACAAGACTTAGACAAGGTGCTTACTTACTTACTTACAAGCTTACAAGAGACAAAAAGTATTTATATGGGTTATACAAGCCATAACCTCATACAAACACAAGGATACAAAAGGTCAAACGATAACTTACAAAAGTCAACATTACATTACAAATTGATTCAAACTAATATCTAACAATCTCCCCCTTTTGGATCAATTTGTGAATCTTTATCTATCCCATCTTCCTGTAGTAGTTCTCCTTATCCCCATAAATGATTCAAACCTCCTGATTCATCTTCTGAATTCAAGTCTATCATCAATAGCTTCAAGAATTCTCAGCATTGCAAGCTTTACTCTACTGGGCAAATGATCTTCACCAAGCAGTCTTTGTCTTTCACTTTTTTTTTATATCTTGAGTCAAGCTGCAGTTTAATCACTTTGAGAGTTCCACCAGAGAACTTAGAAATCTCAAACACTCTGAAGAACATCTTCTCATTCTCATTGTTCTTGTATACCTCCCCCAACTCAGGTTCTTCAAGCACTGTCAAAAGATCATAGATGTCAATATCAGATAAGGTCAGATTGGGCTTGATCATGTTGACCTTCTTCTGATTTGTTTCAATACCCAACTGAAAATCGTAGGTATAGAAGATATGTCTCCTCATGAATCTTTTAATGAATTCCAGCGCAAAGATAATGTTCTCCCTCCTTATGACCATATTTCTGAAGTGATGGTATAGAAACTCAATATCATCAACATTCAGAAAACAGAAATCAGCTTTAGTGAATCTGCACTAAGTTAAATCTCTTCTTTGGACAAAGAATTCAGGATACCAGATGCACATGAAATTCTTGAATCTGACTTCTCTAACTGTGACAATACCGAATTTATTCTTTACAACACGTTCTGCTTGTCTTAGCCAATTCATCATATTTACATACTCTTCCTGATATTCTTTAGGCTGATTCTGAACACCCAAAACTTTGTACTTTTCCATTGGCCTCAATCTATGAACAAAAATCCTCTTCATCTTCTCCTCTGAAAATGGAACTTTGAGAGCATGTCTCATGTGCCTGATTTCAGCTTCTGTAGGTACAAGAGGTGCTTCAGGAACATTTGAAGGACATGCTTCTTCTTCAGGTATAATTGGAACATGAACACCTTCATCATCTGGATTTTCACCTTCACCTTCATTTAGGACATCTTGAACAGATTGGACATTATGCTCTGGGCTTTGAACATGTTGAACATCTTTTACTGGGCTAGGAATTGTTGCTGGACTTGGCATTCTTTGACTAACACGAGTTGCAGAAGTTTTAGGAAAGTTTATTTCTTTAAAGGTCGGGATAACAGGAACTTCATTTGTAGCTTCAGGAATGTCGTTATGAACAGGACTTAGCTGAATGTCCTCAGGAGATTCCAGTAACGTATCCACGACATTAGCTTCATCAGCTAAAATATCATCATCATTTTTATTCATTAAAATTTCCTTCTCTTCCTCCTTTATTTTCCAGAACTGTTCATACTTTTCATTTGAATCTTCTTCATCATCTGAAGATAAATCTATAATGTCCATCACACTGATTCCTATAATTTCCATTATCTCCTACCTAGTTGCAACCTTAGGCTTTTCAACCCTTGGTTCAACACTTTCATCAACATATAAAACTAACTCCATTTGATTACTTTGCTTTTCATTTTGATCAACATTTCCTCCAACATTAGCAACATTATCAACTCTTTCATTAATCATAACAACCTCAGATCCAACAACTGCCTGTTTCTGCCTTTTCTCCCCCTCATGATCATGATCATGATCATGATCTTGATTAGGATCATGAATTTTCTCAAAAACAACTGCTTGGGCTTTACATGATGTTTTCACTACCTGTTTAAGATTAGATAAAGCATGCTAAACATCAGTTTTAAAAGAATTAAACTCTGTGACACTGACCAAATCTGCTGGTTTCACAGATTGTGGCGGTTGTTGTTGAAGGTGGGATTGCATATGTGAAAAAAATCTGCATCTTACTGGTTATCTGGAGCTTGTGATAATAGTTTGGAAAACAACAGGGACTTCAGCTCATCAATGGATAAATCAGTAGGTTGTGGTTGTGTAGGTGACTGTACTTGTTGAATAGGCTCGGGCTCAACTACTTTTGATTTCCCCTTTAAAAAACTTCTAACAGTTGCTATTTTTGCCTCAAACTTCTCCATCATTCTGTTTTCAACAACCTTTAAGGTGCCGTCGAGGAACTCCTTTGACACATAGTCAGGGTGAGTAACACCAGAATCACATAGATTATCCGTTTGCATGACAGTGGTAGAACCAACTGCATGGCCTGTGTTCATTGTTGGCATTGATGTACTAATGACAGGTCTTCCATCCAATCCTAGTAGTCCGGATTGCGAATCTACTATGGATGTTCCAATCGGGTCACGAAGACTTCCGATGGTAGCCGTTTCAATATGTGACCTAGGAATGACAATTGGAATCTCAAAAGGCACTAGACTCGATGGTGCACTGAAGGAAGTTGAGAACTGGGGTTGCAGTTCTCTGTTTTCAATAGCAATATTCTTCGAATGAGAAACCGGTAGACTTTGTGCTAAAACCCCGTGAGAAGTTGAAACTAGCTCCTATTGAGAAGAGATAGAGTGGCTGGCAAGGGTGTGCATTTGCATAAGTAGACAACTTATGTCTTGAACACTTGCACGCAACACATGCGGCGAAGCATTAGATGTGGTTTCCCTTTTGGATTGGTAGGTTATAAGGCACTCACTCTCACCATGTTCTTTTTCTTTCCCATCACTCACTCTCTCAAAATTTTCAACTAATCCTCCGTCATTTCTCCTTATATCTCCAACTACAACATTTACAATTTCATCAATTGTATTGACATCTAGTTTCATATCATCAGCTTCATAAAATTGTTCAAACACATCAACTTGCTCATCATCAACCTGTACATCATCTTGTACTTGAGAAGTTGTTTCAGCATGAGTTTCAGCATGTACTTCAGCATTTGTTTCAGCTCCACCATCATTATCATTATCATCATCTGCAACAGTTTCAGTGTTAGACTCCTCATCATTCTCATTGTTGTTACTATCACTCTGATTATCATTAGCAACATTCTCAGTATCACTGGTTGCAGAAGGAACTTCACTACTATCACTTTCATCAGCCAATCTGTTTGCTTGATCCAGGTCATTATCAGCGCCTTGACCGTCATCAGCAGGAGGTGTCACTGAACGTTGAGTAATGACCCGTGACACTAATGCCTCTAGTCTAGGTCTCCGACCCCCTCCAGAACCCCTCTCAGTATTTTTCCTCTTCTCCCCCCGTTTTTGTACTCCTATAGTATCAAAAACCCTTACCGACTCCTCTCTCCTAGGGTTTGAGCCTGGGGTAGGGCTAACTGGTCTTGGTTATCCCATAGACTCTCTATATTCTAGCATACTAGCACACTCTAGATTAGCATAATCTAATAAACCTTCTGGGACTGACATAGAAAACTCAAATTCTCTTTTCTGCTTCATCAGATATCTCATCTCATTGACTGGTGCAAGTGGATGATTGATTCTAGTAGGAATCTGTCTGTTGCTTCTCAGCATGCTTCTTACAATCAAAGTCATAAATATTTGATACAGAATGTAGTTCGGTGCCTTAGAAGTCTTCTTAGCAACAACTTTCTCATACAACTCTGTCCAGAATATACTTGCATAGTCTATGTGGAGATCATAAACCACATAGTGAAACAACTTCAGAATGTGAATACTTGCATTATCTGTTCCATAGATTTTTGCTGTCAGACACCTGTTGATGACATAGAACAAGGTGTAGTAGAGTGGAGGCAAGTTATTCTTCTTGAAGTGATTAACTTGAGTCAGTTTCCCAACATAACCCAAATCTCTGATGCCCTAGAAAACTTCTGCATCAGATGGCCATTCATCATATGTGGTTCTCCCTTCTCTGCCATTTGCAGCAGGTAGACTTAGCATAAATCTGAGTCTTTCAAGATTCAACACATATGTAAAGTGATCTATCTCCAGCTTGAATATGGGAATCTTTTCACCTTCTATCCTCATGTGGCTGAACCTGATAGTTTTCCATGCTTGCTAAACATATAACTCTGAAACAACTTCTTGAGCTGTTAGAGAATTCCTCAAAGGATGATTATTGAGAATATCAATAACCAGTGGATCTATCTTGATGGTAAACTCCAAGTGATGATTGTTTGGCTGCTGTGGCTTCATCTCGGATGGTGAGATAAGAAATAGATCAGGATTGACATTCGGTGGCACTTGAAAGTTTGATCTGGAAGATGGCATAGGACACTCTTGAGATGCCACAGGAGGTGAGTTTTCACCCATCTGAACATTTTGGTCAACTGATTGATTATCAACCATTTGGTATCTGAAATAATGAACAGTATGGACAAGGTCCAATTTGTTTGTTCAAAAACATAAGTTTTGACATTGAAAAACAAGTTTTGAAAATCACTAAGTATAGAATTCACATGGATCAATTATGCGAATTCCTCACTTAGGAATGAAAATGAATGAAGTTGACACAGAATTCGTATGGACCAATCATACGAATTCTTTACTTAGAAAGAATTTAACTTGAAGACGAGGGAATTCATATAAAAGAGTATACGAATTTAGGACTTAAGAAAAATTTGGCAATTAACCACATAATTCGTATGGCACTGTTATCATCAAGAATTCGTATGAACCTTTAAAAAATTCAAAATTTTTACTTGAAAAATTTTAAGTGTAAAATATGAACACCAAGAACATCATATGAATATATTCAAACATTCATATTTTCGTATGAACCCAGATTACAAAAAATTTCAAAAATGAATTTTTAACCCAAAATTTTGAAACTTTGATGATCGATTTGTGATTGTAAACAATTTTAACAAAGTAATTTTGATATTAACACCCATTTTGACCATTAATCTTGATTTTGAACCAAGAACATCAATAACTTTGTTATAAACAGATGAAGAGTCCAAATCGAAATCAAACCCTAAAAAGTTAAAATTAGGTTAAACTTTTGTTGATTAAGGTTCGATTATATCACTACAATGTATCTGTGAATCCAAATTTAACACTTAAACAAATTCTAGGTCCAAATTTATGAATATTCAAAGTCCATTCAAAGTCCGAAGATGAACAGTCCAACGATCGATTATAACCCTAAAATCTAATCTAGTCGGGGTAAAGCTGCAAGAATTAAACACCAAACAACAAAAAGATAACAAACAAAATAAAAATACAACAAGAATTAACCTTGAAATGATGAACAAAGAAGATCAAAGTCTGAAAATCGAAGGGTTCGTATGAAAGGGTTTAAGGGTCAGTGCACTGAAGAAATTTGTATGAGAGCTTATACTTCGAAAAGTGATTAGAAAAATGATAAGGAACATATTTATACTCAAAGAGTGAATAGACACGTGGCACAATTTGATTGACCAATCACTTTTCGCATGACACATGGATGCGAATTATCTTCAAAGAGATAAGACAATGGTGTGTGAGAATTCGCATGAAGCTATATGTGAATTCTGTGCAAAACCAACACTTCGCATGGCAAAGGATGCGAATTCCTCACTTTTCGCATATAGAGGGATGCGAAAAGTTAGAATTCGTATGCCATATTATGCGAATTCCAACAATTCACATGCTACAGTGTGCGAATTCCTTAGAATTCGTATAACACTGTATGTGAATTATGGGCTTAGCAAAATTTCCAACTTTTGAAAAACATTCTAAACATGGAAACTTGCTACAAATGAATTTTTTTTTAAAACTTGCCAAAAATAGAAACTTTCTAAAAATAGAAACTTTCAAAAATTGACATTTTAAGCTCATTTTAATTTCCCAAAAAGTTTTTCATACTAACACTAAGACACTTACTCCCTTGAACTTACAACCCTTTTGAAATGATATTTCTGTAAAGTGCTCCCCCTTGACTTGACATGATTTTCTTGTCTATGCTCCCCCTTGACTTGATCTCTGGTTTGTTCTCATTGATTTGTTTTTTCCCTTATCACAACAATTGTTTGTTTAATATCTTTCGTCTCCCCCTTAACATGAGATGGATCTTTTAGTACTTGTATAGATATGCTCCCCCTTCATATCTGCATATAAAACAAAATATAACAATATGAATCTTTTTCTTCCTTTAAATCTGTTTCTCCTTTTGAAATAAAAGATATAACAATGTAACTCTGTTTCCCCCTTTTTCAAAAAAAAAAATATCATTTTAAATCTCTTTTTCCTTAGAAAAATATTCTTTGAAAATACAATCTCCCCAAAATCCTAATGTAAGCACAATCTTCCCAGTAACTCATTAGAGATAAGAAATACTCCCTTAAAAGATTTGACATTCAAAGATTATCTCAGTAGAATTCTTTGAAGACTGAGTTCTGAACTGTTGTGTTCAGAAGTCATCTCTTGACATTGAAGATCGGGTTCTGATCTGTTGTAATCAGAAGCCATCAATTTTTATCATTAAAAACAACAGAAAATCAAAAGATTGATCTGTTGTAAGTTGCTGTTTGACCTTTTGTATCCTTGTGTTTGTATGAGGTTATGGCTTGTATAACCCATATAAATACCTTTTGTCTTTTGTAAGTAAGCACCTTGTCTAAGTCTTGTAACATTTTGTGAGATATATGAATACACAGACTTGTGACAAATTCTCTCTCTAGATTTCATATCTTTGTTTCTTAATCTTTGATTATTAATGCTTGAAATATGGAACGACAATTGGTATAAGAGCTGAATCAGATTGAATTGGAAGAATCAACTTACATCAATTTTTGCATAAAAATCGATTTCCATAAATGGGAAGTTCACTGTTCACGAGTTTACTGTTCCATTGATCATTTTATGTTCTAATGTTGATTTTGATGTAAAATTCGTTGCACTGTAATCGCCTAGTATTGTAGAACTTTTCTTATTCACACTATAACCACAAAATCACACGAATTAATTGTCAATTTGATCATAATAGGAAGTTTTGAAAGCTCACTGTATACGCACTATAAATTGATCAAATTCCATTGATCATGTTTGTTTTTTATGTAATCAATGCCCAAGGGTTGTTCTCGATCTTATGTTGAGCAACTTGTCAAATTTTGGTGATCAAATTCCAAGATTTGGGTGGAAATCAGTGGAAAATTCGAAGAAAACATTCAAGATTCATAAAATTCGCATAGAAATGAAGAACTCGCATGAAGAACTCGCAGGATGATGAATTCTCATGAAACTGTGATTGAAAGTTTCTAAGGTCAGAATTCGCGTAAAGGCTCATACGAAAAGTTCAGATTTCGCATAAAGCCTTATACCAAAAGCTCAGAAATTCGCATCTAGAAGTTGAAAAAGTTTCTAAGGGAAGAATTCGCATAAGAGTGAAAGATATGTGCGAAAAGTAAAGAATTCGTACATAGATTTATACGAAAAGTGTAGAATTCGCACATAACTACAGGCAAAAAGTGAGGAATTAACATATAGTTACATGCGAAAAGTGAAGAATTCTTATTCCTTGTGTTAGTGTATAAAATTGTATCTAAGATTTAATGTAGAAAAGTCAAAGTCAACTTAGTCAACATAAGTCTGTAAGAGTTTCTATACTTTGAGTGTTTGAGTATTGTAAGCTTATGAGAAGTAGTTGTGGTATAAAAACCTTAGGTGTTGTAAGTGTTTAAAGGGATAGTTCATTGTAAGCATTGTATCTGTTACATCTTAATACACATACGACTACATTTTCTCTCTCTACTCTCTCTAGAATATTCATTGTCATATCTTGAATTGATTGTGATTTCTTGAATTGATTGGGAATATACATTTTCAATTGGTATCAGAGCCGTACCAAATCAATTTCAGAAAGATTGGATCATCAAAAAATTGGATCGATTTTTTTGAAAATCAAGAACACAGTTGTATTCTTGAACTTTAACTGTTTGATCGAGATTTTCTTGTATTGTTAAAATTCGTGTGCATAATTGTAATAGTTGTGATCTATTTGTGTTAGAAAACACTTTGTATTCACACTTGCACAAGAATTACTCACTAGATCGTTTGAATTTTGAATTTTTGCGATTTCTTGAAAACATGAACACAGAACACTGTATTTTGCAATGAGCATTGTAATTTGTTGTTTTTATTTACTTTGAATTGATAGAAATGTGTTTAGAATTGAATTTCTATTGTATTAGTGTATTTTCAAGAATTAATTTGCAGGTTGAGATGATTTTTGGAACGACATGTGCTATCAAGTGAAGAACGCGTAAGATCTACAAAACGCGCAAGCTTCATCGGAAGAACACGAAAGCCAAAGAGTTTTCAACACGCGCAAACAGTAGCTTGAGAGTTTGCAAAAAACGCAGCTAATAGTCTGCGAGTTCTAGTGTTTCCAGTCCACTTGGTCTGCGAGTTTCAGTCCATATGCTCTGCGAGTTTCAAGCTCATGTGATCTGCGAGTTTCAGTTAAAGTGGTCTGCGAGTTGTATAAACTCTCAAACCATGGTCTGCGAATTCTAGAGTTTCAAACTCATTTGGTCTGCGAGTTTCAAAATCTATTTGATTTTCGAGTTTCAGTTCAAGCAGTCTGCGAGTTATACAGAACACGCACATCAAGCTTACTTGGTCTGCGAGTTCATGGTTACTTGATCTGCGAGTTTCAATTCATGTGGTCTGCGAGTTCTAATTCATATGCTCTGCGAGTTCTAGTTCATGTGATCTGAGAGTTCTTTGAAACACTCAAAACCTTATTTGCGAGTTCCAGTATTTTGCAAGTTTACTTGGTCTGCAAGTTCCAGTGCTTTGCGAGTTCCAGAAATAGAATTTTTATGAGAAATTTTTTCAAGTGGTGATCTAAGTTTGACTCTCAGTCAAATTTTCTGAATTGTTTGGGAACGATCATATATTTCAAGCAAATATTTCATTCAATATGACAATTACAGATGAGAAAGGAAATATAATACTGTCAGCTAGAGACATGGCTGTCTTATACATGCCTGAGATACCTGTTATAGAAGCAGAAAAAGAGAAACTGAAAAATCAGAATTCAAAGCTTCTCAAACAGATTCAGGAGTTGAAGTCAAATTTGTCAAATTCTGATAAAACTCCTGTTTGTGCAAAATGTACTGATAATGCTAAATCTGATTTTGCAGGTATCATCAGTGCAAGAGAGAAAGAGATTAAAGATAGAGAGAAAATGATTACAATAAAAGAAAATACCATTCAGTCTATTGAGAAAGTAATCAAAGTCAAAGAGTCCATAATTACAAAACTTCAAAGCCAACTGAAGACAACTGAACAGAAATCATCAGAATTACAAGATGAGTCAGTTAAGCTTCAAAACAAGTTTAAGGCTTTTGAAGATTAGATATCTACTTTGGAGTTAAAGAATGCTGAACTGAAGAAAAGCCTCCAAGCAGATAAAGATAAAGTTAAATCTGATTCTGAGAAATCTTATACTCAAAAGCTGTCTGATATTTTCAAGAAAGCTAACCAAGAGAAGAAGGATTTTGAGCTTAGATGTCTTAAACTCTCAAAGCAAGTGTCTGATTTTGAAAAGATTTTGATCACAGAAAGAGACACTTTTGCCAAAGAGAGAAAAGTTCTTGAAGACAAAACTGTTGAACTTCCCAAACAGATTTCTACATTACAAGACCTACTTGAGAAAGAAAGAAAGTGTTTTCAAGAAAATAAAAGGTCTTATAATGTTGAAAAGAAGAATGCTGAAAAGCGAAATACTGGGATTTTCAAAGAAATTTCCGAGAAAACCAAGAACTTGGAAAAGGATTTTGAGCTTGAACGTCAAATTTTTGAATCCGAAATATCTAAGCTCATGTCCAAGATATATGTTCTATCATCAGATGTCCAAAAAGAAAAGATGGCTAAATCTGATTTGAAACAAAAGTTTGACACACTTATTACTGAAAGAAACATTTTATCCGAAAAGATAAAGAACTTGGAAGCTGCAAATGTTGAACTGTCAGATAAAGTTTCAGCTGATGTGATTAGTCAATCACCTGTTGATAATTCAACATAATCAATCTGTTCTTTCAAAACAGCTTCAAGTTCAATTCATGATAAAAATGTTTTCAAAAACAAAAGTGTCAAACCAAATATTGTCAACTCAAATCAGATTAGACCATCTAATCTATTCTATGACAAATCTGTTGATGGTTCAACGAGCTTTTATGTTAAATCTCTTGGGAAGCAATCAAAGAAAGGTCAGATGGTCTGGAGGGTTAAATATTCTACTGATGAGAAGAAGAAAGACAAAGCATATGCATCCACATCCAATGCCAAAAAGAACAGAGTGCATAAAGGTAAATCTTTTGGTAATTCTGATATGTTTTATTCTACTAATCATTTGATCAGGATTGCTCAGAAGAAAATTTGTTGTTCTTACTGTGGAGCTAATGACTTTGTAAGTAATAACTTTGTTAATTACTGGTATGGTTCTTATTATGTTACCCCCACAAGAACTGTAACTTACACATCAGGACCCAATTACTAGTGGGTATCAAAAGCTAAAACTGTGTTGCAGGCACCCAAAGTTTAAGGGGGAGCAAGATGTTTGACTTCTAGACAAATCAGTCTAGGACTCGTACCTCAAAGAACTGTGGCTCTTGAATAATTCAGTCCAAGACCCGCACTTCAATGTTAAAGGACTATGACTTCTAAGTAAAACAACTTAGGACTCGGTCTTTAATGTTTCAAATTGAGGATATTCTGAAAATATCCAGGGGGAGCTTATCTGACCTAAATCATTTTATCATGATTTGAGGGGGAGCTTAAAGGTAAATATCTTCTGATCTTAATCTCTGATTGTATGAAAGAAGAACAACTTTCGAACATGAAAAATGCTTTCTTAAATGTTCAAAGCACTTCACATTCTTAAAAGATTTCATGAACTTTGAAGTGTGTTTTTAAATGTTTTTCATTATTGAGCTTCAATGTTTAACTGACCGTGTGTTTCCAAAGATAAATACTTGTGTATTATCTTGTCTATATACTGCCAAGTATTCATACACACACTGGTTCAATACTTCATATTGATTTTGTTATTACCATGTATCAAAAGTTTAATCTTTCTATGGTAATACTCCCGTCACTTGTTATTCATTGTTGTTTGAATCAAACGTCATTTCATCATTATATGTGCTTTCATTGCTAACATGTTTATATATTGTTCATATAAACAACATACGTCTTTGTTTTCCCAAAATTTTATTCTTCATGAATTTTGATCTGATCATTAATCTTTGTCAGATTCTCAAAACATTTCTATTCTTTCATGATTATTCATTCATACAAAGTTTTGTGAAATCTTAAATGCTTAAAATGATCAAATTTCATTCTTATCTTTAATGAGCATACATACATTGACAAATGATTTCTTGTGCTAAAATGTCAAGAAAATCATTGAGATACATATGCTTTTAGGAGAATACATGGGATTCAGTGTGAGTGCTTAACAGAACTTCCATGGATTCACGATAACCAGTGTTTCCTACCCAGGAAGTATTCCTTGAGTGATTGAGGGGAGAGGGGTAAAAAGATTGAGTGTTGGTGTGTGAAGAGGTAAAATGGAAATGAGAGATTGGTTAGAAGTGAGCTTTAATGTTTAAAAGAAAGAGGGTGAGAGATCAGAGTAAAAGAATATTAAACTCTGCACCAAACTTCTTTCTGAGCCGGGCAGCCGCATAATCTGATTGGTTCACATTCTTTGGTGACCATCATTGAAAAAGGCTGTGAGCCCATGCCATCTCTTGCATACAACCCCACCATCTACTCATTCTTTTCTCAATAAGAGAATGTTTCACATTTTCTGGGGAAGCAACACATATGCTATTGGTTCTTCATTTGGAAGATACTAATATTGAAATAGAAGGAAAGTTGCCCCACCTTCGACCCTTTCTCATGCACATTGAGTCTATGTATAATCATTGCTGTCTCAGTGGTTTACATACTTTGAGCCTTATGAAACACAATCATTGTGCTAATTCTTTCAAAACACATGCACGAGCACACAGAAAATCTGTTTTTCTGTCAGAACATTCATAGTTAAACCTTGTGTTTTTCAATGGTTGATTGGAAGTCCTGGGGAGTCAACATCAAACCAGCTCCTTACATTGTATATTCGTTGTACACAGTAACTTTGTGTTACTTACAGGTATTTCATAACTATTTCATTTGTTGATTCAGGGTTACAACTCAAAATTTGTCTGAATTTGAAAAGATTCGGATAAATACATTCATGAATTGACGACTCTTTATCAGATCAATTGGAGGAGATTGTTCAGATCATGAAGACGATTCTACATTGTTTAAAAGGGGGAGAAGATTTCAAAGACTGTGATGAAATTGAAATGAGTTTTGATGATCATGATTCTCACAAATCATCAAAAAGGGGGAGAAATTTACAAAGATCAATTTCAAAGATAAAAAGATGTCAAAGTCTGTTTCAAAGACTTGTGGAGAAATTCAGAAAGTTCAATTCATTCAAGTAAAATGAAGTATGATGAAAAGAAATGATTCTCAAAAGATTCTGAAGACAAGTCAAGATGATTGAGAAAGTTACTTTTTCTGAAGACGATCCAGAGATCAGAAAGATGAAGATATGAGATCAAAGATTCCTCAAAGTTTAAAGATTCTTGAAGTTTCAAAGTTCAGATGTTTCAAGACTTCAAATGATTTGTTGATTAAGACCTGTTGACTTTCCAAAGATGCTATACGTGAATGACTTTTCAAGACTCTTCAATAACTTCAGAGATTAATGAATGTTAGAGCTATAAAGATCAAAGCTGTCATAGTCAAAGATTGTCAGAAATAGAAGTTGAAGAATCAAACGATGAAGATGATTGTCAAACTTTTTTAAATCTTGATTACAAAGGGGGAGAATGTTAGTGTATAAAATTGTATCCAAGATTTAATGTAGAAAAGTCAAAGTCAACTTAGTCAACATAAGTCTTTAAGAGTTTCTATACTTTGAGTCTTTGAGTATTGTAAGCTTGTGAGAAGTAGTTGTGGTATAAATACCTTAGGTGTTGTAAGTGTTTAAAGGGATAGTTCATTGTAAGCATTGTATCTGTTACATCTTAATACACATACGACTACACTTTCTCTCTCTACTCTCTCTACTCTCTCTCTAGAATATTCATTGTCATATCTTGAATCGATTGTGATTGCTTGAATTGATTGGGAAAATACATTTTCACCTTGATATACGAATTATTGTGTGTGAGAATTGTTTTGAGAGTGTGGTACGAATTCCATACTTTGTTTAATTTTGAGTGATTTTTTTGTGATTCTTAAAAGTTGATTTTTCTGATTATCTGACTAACGATCTGTTCAAGAATTTTTTTCAGATATATTTTCACAATGTCTTACACAGATGAAAAAGGAAACAATGTTTTGACAAAGCAGTAAATCAGAATATATTTTCATCTGGGTACCAAAACCAGTTAAACCTGTGTTGCAGGAATCCACACTCAAGAAGGAGTGAAAGGACAATGACTTCTAAGTAAAGCAAATTAGGACTTAATCCTCAATGTTAAAGGAAAATGGCTTTTGAACAAAGCAGTTCAAGACCCGGTCTTCAATGATAAAAAATGATGGCTTCTGAATACTTCGGTTCAGAACCTGCTCTAAACTATTTTTCTTCTTAGGATGCTGATTAGATAACATTTTTCAAAGAAGTTTTTTCTGTTGATTTGAGTGGGAGTTTATAAGATTTTCACTGTTATATATTTAAGGGGGAGATGAGAAAAGTTAGTCATACTTTCACTGTCATATTGTTCTGATGATTTGACGTTTTATAGATACTGAGGGGGAGTATCTGATGTTTTGTCAAGGATGCTTATTAGATAATATTCATTTTAGGGGGAGTTAAGAATTCTAAACTGAAGGTATACATTTCTTATTCTTACTCTCTAACACATGTTGAAAGAAGAACAACTTTCGCTTGTGAAAATTGGTTTCTTAAATGTTCAAACCACTTCGTGTTCTCAAATGTTTTATGAATTTCGAAGTGTGATTTTAAATGATTTTCATTTGGATACTTTAATGCTTAACTGACCGTGTGTTTCTTAAAGATAAATACTTGTGTATTATCTTGTCTTTATACTGTCAAGTATTCTTACACACATCGGTTCAGTACATTCTTATTGACTTTGTTATTACCATGTCTCAAAAGATAAATCTTTCGATGGTAATACTCCCGATTGAAATTCTTATTGTTTGAGATCAGACGTCATTTCTTACTAAATGTGCTTTCATTGTCAAATTGTTTATATCTTGTTCAAATAAACAAACATTTGTTCTTTGATATCCCAATACATATTTTTTCTTCATGATATTTGATCTGATAGAATCATTGTCAGATTCTCAAAACACTTCACTTGAATTCGTTTCATTCAATTTCATTGTTTTGAGAAATCTTAACTGTTCAAAATGCTCAAATTTCATTCTTATTTTTAATGAGCATACATTTCCTGATAATGATATCTTGTGCTTAACTGTCAAGTTAAACTGTTGAGCAACACATTCTTTTTAGGTCAAATTACATGGGATTCAGTGTGAGTGCTTAAAAGACTTCCATGGGGGAGATTAAAAAAAAGTGAAGTCTGCTTAAAACACATGCTTTGTTAGGTCAAAATATTGTATCCAAGATTTAATAGGAAAGTCAAAGTGGTAAAGTCAACAATGTCAAAGTCAATGTATTAGTCAAAGATGTTTAGTTTCCTTAGTGATTAAGTCTTTGTTAGTGTGTGGGTATAAATAGTTCCTTTTGCTTTGTAAGATAGGTAAGCACGTCATTGTAAAGATTTTTAGATTTGTGAGATATATGACTTGAAGAGTTTCTCTCTCTACTTTCTCTCTCTACTTTCTCTCTCTAGTTCTTGATAATTGTTAGATCTTGTTTGAGATTAGCTTGATTTGATAGGGATTTTACATTCACAATTGGTATCAGAGCCGTACCAAACTGATTCAGAAAAGTTTTGCACAAAAAATTGGATCAAAATCTGGAAATTCTCAAGAACACGCAGATTTTTTTGAGTTTTACTGTTCATTCGATTTTTTTTATTGAAAAATCGTTTTTGATGCAAGAAAATGGAATTATTGGATTAGATTTGTGTTTTGGATTGTTTCTTGTATTGATTACATCATGAATTTCGAACTAAATCGATGTTAATTTCTGAAATTTTGGTTTTCTTGAAAAATATTGTTCGAACACTGGTTGAATCGAATTTTTGTGATTTGTTGTTTTTAATCTAAAATTGATATTAGATATGTGTTTAGTATTGATTTTTGATGGTATTGATACGATTTTGAGAATCAATTTGCAGGTTTGAAGAGATTTAATTTCAGATTTATGAACTTAGGGAAGAACACTGTTCATGAAGAACACGCAAATACAGTTTGAGAATTTGTGAATTTGTAGTTTGATTTGCACCAATGAAAGTTTCATTTGAGAATTGAAATGCAAATTTCATCAAATTTGATTGGTTGAGTTACAAGTTAGTGGAGCATTAATTGTTTAATTTGTGAATTTGCAAATTATGATTGGAAATAATTGTGCCAGTTCATATGTTTTAAGATTTGCGCCAATCACTTCTCACGCAAAACTTTTTCTTTGCGCCACCAACAGTTAGCGCAAAATTCTTTCTTGCGCCACCATCAGCTCGCGCAAAAGATTACTTTGCGCCATCTTCATTGAAATTGTTTTACACCATTGGTTGTTTAATAGTTAGTGGGTTATTTGTGCAGATTACAATTTTTGTCTTGCGCCAACTACATCCACTATCATTCATTTGATTTGCGCCAATAAAGAAATTAGTTTTGCACGATCCGTGTAATGAGATTTGTGCTTCCAATCTAATTTGGTGATCTGCGAATTCAAGTTCAAGAGATTTGAGAATTTTCAATTCCAAGTGTTCTGATTCAAGTGCTTTGAGATTTCCAGAGATAGATAATTCTTCAGAGTTTATTTTTTTTGTGCTGATCTAAGTTTGACTTTCAGTCAAATTTTTCTGAATTGTTTGGGAACGATCATTCATATCAAGCTGATATTTCATTCAAGATGATGATTACAAGTTCTTTTGGAACAGGATGAACACACCACAGCTGTACAAAGGAGAGTATGAAAAGTGGAGAGATAATTTTTTAAACTCTGTAGATAAACATGAGTTGGGTTACTATATCAGATTATCTTTGACTGAAGGAGAGATGAAACCTCAAATTCCAATGGAAAATTGTACTGAGGAACAGGAGAAAAGACAGAGAACTGATAATAATTCTCGACATTTTATGATACATGAATTTTCTCTTTATATTTCTCGTGAAATTACTGATAAAATAAATATCTACAAAATGACAGGTAAAGAGTTGTGGGATTGTATGGAATGGTTGATCAAAGGGCCAACGGTTTTGTCTGAGCTAAAAGGAAAGATTTCTGAGTTGGAAAATCAAATGGTTCAAATCCAGCAAGCAGATTCTGTTGAAAGTTATGACAAAAAGATTAAAAGTCTGGAAGATGCTAATGCTGATCTTCAAAAGAGAATATCTGATTTAGAGCAAAAGCTTGCTAAAGAAAAATCTGATTTTGAGAGTAAAAAGAAAGAGTTTGCTAAGAAATTTTCAGAATTTTCCAGGAAGAGTGCTGATGAGAAGAAAGCAGTTGAGCTTAAGTGTATACAACTTTCTCAGTAAGTTTTCGATTTTGAGAAAGTACTCATTCTGGAAAGGGAAAAGTTTTCCAAAGAGAAGAAGGTCATTGAACAAAAGAACGTTGGATTCTTTAAGGAAATATCCGGTCAAAGAAAGGATGGTGAAAAGGGATTTGAAGAAGAACGAAGTATGTTTGAGACTGAGATCAAAAATCTTACTGAGAAGCTATCTGAACTATCTGAAAGTGTGCTGAAAGAGAAGAAAACGAAGTCTGAATGCGAGACAAAGATTGACCTTCTCATCAAAGAAAGAGACAACTTTGCTTCAAAGATTAAAGAGCTTGAAAAGACATCATCAAGTTCAAATCAAAAAACCGTTTCTTCACAAAGGTCAGTTAAATCTTCTGATCAGATTCGTATTACTAACCTTTTCTATGATAGAAATATAGATGGTTCAGGTACACATCAAAGAAGAAGGAGATACAAAGAAGAGGAAATGGTCTGGAAGAAGAAACCAGTTGAAGATGAGAAGAAAGACGAGCTGAAAGGAAAGAAATCATGTGTACATACTCATAATGCCAAGAAGAACAATGCACGTAAAGGTAAACCTGATCATATCTACTTGAGAGATCAATTAATCAGCTTGTCAGGTAAGAAATACTATTGTTCTTATTGTAGTACACATGATCCTATTCACAAAACCAGTGATCATTTTTGGTATGGTTCTTACTCGATTACCCCTACAAGAACTGCAACTAACATTCATGGACCCAAATACCAGTGGGTACCAAAGCCGAAAATTGATTCTGTGTTGCAGGCACCTCAAGTCAAGGGGGAGTAAGAGAACTAAGGCTTCTAAGCAAATCAGCTTAGGACCCGTACTTCAACGGAGTTTGACTTCTAAACACAACAGTTTAGGACTCGTACTTCAGTGATCAAAAGACCTTACACCTGACATGAGATTGCACTTCAATAATCAAATGAGGAAATCAACCTTCAAGGGGGAGTACATTCTTATTTTGCATCCGATAAGATATGACGATCTACAATTCACAAGGGAGTTGTATTGATCTCTATCCTGTGCTTTTTCATTGACAATATACTTACGATATGACGGTCTACAATTCAAAAGGGAGTTGTATTGATCTCTATCTTGTGCTTTTTCACTGACATATTTTAGATGCATAATTTAAGGGGGAGTAAAGGTGATGACTTCTGATTACTTCAGATAAGAACTCATACTATAAACTGTTTTACTGCTTTCTGTCATTTTATTTTTGAATAAATGTTGTGAATAAAGTGGCTTCTGATCACATGACAGATCCGGACCCGTTCTTCAACGTTCAGACTTGGATATTTTGCTAATATCCAGGGGGAGCTTAAAAGACCTATCATGATTTGAGGGGGAGCTCAAAGGTAAATATCTTCTGATCTAGATCTCTGATTGTTTGAAAGAAGAACAACTTTCAAGCATGAAAAGCGTTTTCTTAAATGTTCAAACCACTTCTGATTCTCAAAAGATTTTATGAATTTAGAAGTGTGATTTTAAATGTTTTTCAATTTTGAGCTTTAATGTTTAACTGACCGTGTGTTTCCAAAGATCAATACTTGCGTATTATCTTGTCTTTATACTGTAAAGTATTCATACACACCGGTTCAATATTTCATTTGAAATTGTTATTACCATGTCTCAAAACGAACCAATTTTTCGATGGTAATACCCCCGTTTGAAATTCAATGTTGTTGAGCATCAATCATTATTTCTAATCTTATGCTTTCATTGCAAAATTGTTTATAATCGTTCATATAAACAAAATATCCAATTCTTTGATACCCTAATCATTTTATTTGATCTGATTGATACATTGTCAGATTCTCAAAACAATTCTCTTGATTTCATTTCATTCATTCAATATATTTGTTTTGAGAAATCTTCAAAGTTAAATTGCACAAATCTCATGAGCATACATTTTGACAATGTTATTATACATTCTTGTGCTTAACTGTTCAGTTAAATTGTTGAGCAACTATTAATTTTTAGGACTTACATGGGATTCATGTGTGAGCTTAAACAAAACTTCCATTCATTCACGTAAACCTGTGTTTCCTACCCAGGAAGTTATCCTAGAGTGATTGAGGGGTGAGGGGTCAAAATTAAAGAGTGGGGGAGATAACTCATCCGGTTGAGTTATTCTCATTGTGCTGAGCGGTAAAATGGAAATGAGAGTTTGGTTAGAGGTGAGCATAATGATAAAAAGAAAGAGGGAGTGAGAACAGAGTTAAAAGAATATCAAAACTCTGCACCAACCACTTTCTGAGCCGGGCAGCCACATCTTCTGATTGGTTCACATTCTTTGGTGACCATCATTGAAACATGCAGTGAGCCCATGCCAACTCTTGCTATAACCCCACCAACCACTCATTTCTTTCTTAACAAAGAAATGTTTCATTTTCTTTGGGGACGCAGCACATCTGCTATCTGATCTTCATTCGGAAGATTTAGATATTGAAAAAGAAGGAAAGTTGCCCCACCTTCGCACCTCTTTCATGCACATTGAGTCCGTGTAATATCTGTTGCTGTCTCAACAATTTACACAATTTAAGCCTGATCAAGCTAAGTAGATTCAATCACTTCTACACTTTCACGAGCACACAAGGAATGAGTTTTCTTGTCATAACATTCATAGAATTTTCATTTGTGGTTTTTCGATGATTGAATGGAAGCCCTGGAGGAGTGAACATTACAAAAGCTTTTTTCCAATGTACATCCATTGTACAAAGTGGCTCCGTGCTACTTACAGGCATCTTAACTATTTCATCTGTTGAATAAGGGTTACATTGTTCATTATGTATGAATTTGAAAAGATTCGGATATATATATATATATATTTCATGAATTGACGGCTAATCAGATCAAAGGGCGGAGATTGTCAACTTTTTATAAAGGGGAGATTGTTAGTTTTTACAAAGGAGACATCAAAGAACGTGCTAAAATTGAAGAAGTTTTGATGATCATGATGCTCACAATCATAAAAAAGGGGGAGAATTTTACAAAGTTCAATTTCAAAGTTGAAATGTCACATTTGGGGAGAAATTTTTGAAGATTTTAATTTCCTGTAGATATTTCTGAAGAATTTCAAAGTTCAAGACTGACGAAAGTTTGTTTGGATCAAGAATTTCAAAATTCAAAGACTGATGAAGATATTTCTGAGAAGTTTGTTTTCTGAAGACAGTCAAGAGATCAGAGTGATGAAGATATAGTTTTGAAAGATTCCTCAAAGTTGTTTTAAAGTTCAAAGATAAAAGTTTTCAAAGATGTTTCAAAGTTGAAGTTTCAAAAGTTTCAAGAATTCCGTTTCGTGTTCAAGACATGTTGACTTTAAAAGCTTCAAAGTGAAAAAGGCTTTTCAAGTTTTCTCAAAGGCTGAAAGACTGAAGATTGTTAAAGCTTCAAAGTTCAAAGTTGTCAGAGACAAAAGTTGAAGAATCAAGTGCTGAAGACTAGTGTCAAATTTTTATTAAATCTTGAATACAAAGGGGGAGATTGTTAGGTCAAAATATTGTATCCAAGATTTAATAGGAAAGTCAAAGTGGTAAAGTCAACAATGTCAAAGTCAATGTATTAGTCAAAGATGTTTAGTTTCCTTAGTGATTAAGTCTTTGTTAGTGTGTGGGTATAAATAGTTCCTTTTGCTTTGTAAGATAGGTAAGCACGTCATTGTAAAGATTTTCAGATTTGTAAGATATATGACTTGAAGAGTTTCTCTCTCTACTTTCTCTCTCTAGTTCTTGATAATTGTTAGATCTTGTTTGAGATTAGCTTGATTGGATAGGGATTTTACATTCACATGCTTAACTGTCAATAAATGTTTCAAAGTGAAGTCTGAAGATTCTCAAGTTGTTGAGCTTATCTGAAATTGTACTTTCACTCAAAAGGGGGAGATTAAAAAAAGAGTTAAAGTTTTGAAGACTTCAAAGTTTTGTGATAAGATATTCAAAGTGGGAAATTACTTAAAGCGCTATCAAAGATTGATCAAAGTGTCAAAGATTTGAAGATATTCAAGACTTATTGTTGAAGATTTTTCAAGAAAGAGAAGACCTGAAGATTATCGTCAAAATTTTTTTAATCTTGAATCCAAAGGGGGAGATTGTTAGAGTTAAATTGTATTAAAGATTAAAAGAGGGTATTGTCTTGTAATGTTTGTAATAGTGTGAGTGTTTGTATTGTAAAAGTAAGTGTAGTTGACCTTGTGCTAATAGGTCATGTTGACCATATATATAGCAGGTCAAAGTGTTGTAAGTCACATAGAACACACACGTACATACAGAGTAAGAACACCATAGAAACACACACAGAGCTTATTGAATATGCCCTAAATAAGTATATGACTTGATGTAGATTGTGATTGATCAATAAACAAAGTGTTTCTAAATCAATTGTGTATTGAATGTGAGTTAGAATCTGGAACAACATAACTCTCTACAAACACTACTGTATTGAATGGCTTTCCAAGGAAATGCAGATTAGACCATATGTTGGTAGTGCACATGGTGATGCATGAAAAACCAAACTAGTACAAATCTTGCCTTTCTTTCCATATAGTTTTGCAACCCATAAGGTTGTTGCAGCTCTCTGTAGCCTCTATAACACAATTAGTAAATACATTTGCGTTGTTATAATTTTAAGTCCAACTCATCTAAGCAAAATAACATGTGTCAATTTGTCAAATATTACTAGCTGAAATGTTTTTGTACCACTTATGAATAGTGAAGTAAATTGCTATTAACAAGCAAATATCAACTAACACTTTGGTTTAATCTCACAATCTTCCCTTACAACCACACTAAGGTGTTTAGCCTAGCATGGCTAAATGTAAAAGCTCAAAAGTAAATGACATAAAGATAAAAGACATGAATATAAATGACTTGAAAAGTAAACTTGCAAGAAAAGTAAATAAATGTTGTAAAGGTTTTTGTAGCAACTGACAGTAAGTAAGAACAATTTCCAAAAGATTGCAATATATTAAAACTAGTAGAATACAAAGCTTGTAAGAAGCTTTGATTCAGCTGGTGTATGCCTAAGCATGAGGACGATGATATAAAACTACAACCATTACTTCCTACTTATACTAAGCTAATGGAATCAAAAGATGCTTAAAAGTACAAAAGTTAATTGTCTATTGGTTATTAACCAAGCATATTAAGTACAATAATTAAAAGTAAAGATGCTTAAGGAGACAAATCAAGACATCTTCTATCACCCTTCTCCAGATTTTGTACTTCCAAGATACCTCCAAAAGTCTTCAACAAAAAGAAAATATACCATGGATTAAGTCGGTTGCTGCCAATACCAGTGCTGTAGCAGTACCTGCTGTAGCAACAGTCTGTTGGCATTGTTTTCACCAATAAACATAGAACATTACCATTTCCTACATCCTAGCTCCAATCAAACTAAAAGTGTAAAAATAAGACAAAAAGACTCAAGATAAGATTGGGAAAAGTGTAAATGAGGTAAAATGAAGTCCTAAATGGGTACCAAAGTGTATACTTCTATACACATATCAGGTTCCCACAATCAATCAAGTAAAAAATATTAATGAACACAGTGACATTGGAGACACAAGTCGTATATGTATTGATTTTGAGAGAGAGTACAATGTAGTGAGAGAAATATTACAACTTGAGGAGCGTATACAATGGGAACAGTTTACTACAAGATTCTAACAAAATCCTATATATATATTGGAAATTAATGCTAGAACTATTGTACAATACAGGAAAGACAAATGAATGAATGATACGTGTTCTAGTATCATGTACAACTCTTTACAAAAGAACAAGTCATTATGTGCAAGAACTCTAAGTATCAAAGTCTGAACAGGATGATAAGCCTTCCTCAGATCTCTAAGTCCTTTTGTTCAGACTTGAGACTTAGCAAAACTTCATATCAGATCTCTGAGTTTTCTTCTTCAGAATTCTGACTGAACACCTCAGAATAATGACTTCGCCGATTCCTTCTTTCACATGTTCTGATCCTTCAGTGTCAAAGCTCTGATCAAGGTGATCAAAGATAAACACTTAGACATTTTTGACCAACTTTTATCGAACACAAGATGGTCTGGAAATAAACTAAAACACATTAGTCTCAACTTTAGATTCGCAACAGTTAAACACATTCACAATTGAGATGTACAAAAATCTAATGGTGACTACAAGCCTCCGCTAAACCATGCCTCTTCCACGACATCACCTCTTCTGACCTGTCTTGCCCTTTTGATGAACTTTCAACTATACTCTTACCTGAAATCGGTTTTCAGTTTTATAAAAGCGAGGGCTAGATCATAGGTCTAGTGAATTTCCTCATATAGCAACACCACACCTTAAGTATCATTTAAAATGAGTCATAAAATATTTATAATGATTTACACCTTTAAAACTTTCATGCACACACAAACACATGTAGATGGCACACACTTAAAGTCATGCACACCTGTGACAACGTGTTTGGTCTTACACTTGCCCTTCGACAAATCACATGAAACAAATTCATGCATTCCAAATGGGTCACACCCCCATATCAAACCATCACACGCCCCACCCCAATGAATGCACACTTTGAATTGTAAATTCAAAACGAAAACATGATATATGCATTTATAAACGATCATTTCAAAATCATAATGCACAATCAAAGCTCGTTTGTAAATAAGGGTAAGTAAGAAAAACTCACTTGTCGTCCAAACCTAAATCACACACATGGACGCTAATAATTCCTAACCGAACGCCTGAATCACACGACATATGGTGTTAAACCACCTAAATCACCTTAAAACCATCCATTTCAATCCTAAGACAATCCCCTAATCGGTGGCTCGAACCTAGCCCAAAATGAGAAACGAAGCAAAACGGAGTTCGGCCAAATAGGCACTTGTGTGACTTGGCCCACGGGTTTAGGCTACGCCGTAACCCACACAAGCTGCTGGGTTCCAGACCCTCAGGTTTGTTCGAAGCTTTCCTCAAAAATTCTCCCCTTCTTTCCCAGCTCCATGCAAATCAATTTTAAGCTAAATTGAAGGAATCAATACCATCAACCATTTTAACCATAAAACTAACATCAAAACATCATTTAATCCAATAAATTCATCCATTGATGGAGGTTTTATCCACCAAAACTTTAAAATGAAAAACCTTGAAGAAAATACCAACAATGGTGGTCTTTCTCAAATAAACCCTTGAAAACCATCAATACTCAATCCAAACTGTTAGGTCCATGATCACAATTAAATCAATGTTAGAATGATTAACAAGAGATGAATTGGGAGGGAATTGTATTGTTTATTCACACATCTAGAGAGAGCAAAATGTTTCTCTCTCTAGAAAGACACATATCACATACGACTACATTTTGAATGGAAAATTACAAACAATTACAAAACTATTCCCTATTTATACCCATATCACCCTTGTACACAAATAAGCCCAAACCCAATGCTAATGACAAGGCCTATTAACAAATAATGAGGCCTTTACAAAACTTTCCAAACTTAGAACATTTTATGTTCTAACATTCTCCCCCTAAGTTTTGTAAAGGAATCATCCCTTTTAGCTTCAGCTCTTCTCCCCCTTGATCTCTTTAGAAAACTTTAACATTGCTTAAATTCAAAACAACTCTGGCTCCCCCTTGAAAATAGCTCTTATCCTTTAAAGTTTCAACTTTAATACCAGATCCGATGTACACAATAGCCTCGACTGAGTGCACTCAAGACAACTTTTATCCCTAGAAAATTCAACACATTCGTTATGCCCACAAGAAAAAAATTTGTGAATTTTACGTGACAACCACAGTGCATCTTCAGTTTATAACAACGAACCTGTTTCTGATCAACTTGTAGGAGGAACCATCTTGTAGCAAACACTACTAGGCAAGGGTTAGAAGAATGATCAGATATCTTTTCAACAACTTATAAAGGATGCTCATTTTCTAACTGCTTTCCAGAATACTGAACGAATAAACTCAAACCTCCTTTCTTCACGAATCAACTGGATGATTATAAGCACTCTCTAGATCACAACCAAAGCACTAGAACAATGATTGAAAGCACTCATAATTCTGATTGATCAGGTTAGAAGAATGATTAAGAGCACTCAAAGGTTTAGCATCGTCAAGAAAACTCCAGAATAATGATTGCAAATACTCAAGATGTTATTCCCAGATAACAATGCTATTACAAGATGACAATTACTTCCATAAAATCTCACTTTTATTAATCACAAATTTGATTTACAAAGTACGCTCACACTGCTTTCTCTCTCTAACTTCTGAAACTCTCACGAAGCTATCTGTTATGTATATTACAAGATTACACGCACAACACCTATATAAACACTAACAGAGAAACACACAAACAACTACTACACAAAAACACGCAGAACACTGTTCACGCACAAAACAAAAAGTATAAAATACAATGTTGACTTTGACTTTTATTACACAAGACTTTGACTTTGATGTTGAGAGTTGACTTCAGCTTTGACCTTCAGTCTTCAGTATTCTATGATCTTGTATCCAACATATTCATGCTCTAACAATCTCTCCCTTTGGATCAAGATCATCTCAAAAAGATTTTGCAGTAAAATCTGGTCTCTTTAAGCTTCATAAATGCAAACTCCTCATTTGATCAACTTTAGTAAACTTCAATAATCTCTTCAAAATCTTTCTTCAAACAAAATAATAATCTCCCCCAAGAATGGTAAAAATACTCTTCAACAATCTTCCCAAGGTTATCTCAAACCTCTTTCAGACTTCAGAAAGAAATTATCTTCAGTTTAAGCTCAGACTATTTCAGCAAAGAAAATTTCTATAAAATTCAGCACATCTTCAGAAAACTTTGAATTTGCTCTTTTGAACTTTTAATCTTTGCCAATCTTCAAACAAATAACTCTTAAACACAAATATTTCTTGATTCTCTCCCCATCTATAACAATTCTGAAACAAACATTTCTTGATTATGTCTCCCCCTTTTTGATGATTGCGGCTGTAAGATCATCAAAACTATCTCCAAGAAATGTCATTATCAATTCTGTCCACTGATCTTTTGAACTCAAGAGCCTTTGATTCTCCATCGATCCAAAATAAGGTATTCATATAGATCTTTTCAAATCCAGACAAATTAGAGTGTAACACCTGAATCAACAAATGAATCGGTTATAATGCCTGTCAGTAACACAAAGTTACTGTGTGTAACGAATACACATTGGAAAAGAGCTTTTGTTATGTTCACTCCCCCAGGGGTTCCATTCAATCATCGAAACACCACAAAGACAATTTCTATGAACGTTATGACAAGAAAAGCAAAATTCCTTGTGTGTTCATGCAAGTGTTTGAAAGAATTAAGCACATGATGATTGCTTATTATAAGACTCAAAATTGTGTAAACCACTGAGACAACAGTAAGTAAACACAGACTCAATGTGCATGATCGAAGTGCGAAGGTGGGGCAGACTTCCTTCTTTTTCAATATCCAGATTTTCCAAATGAAAATCAGATAGATTATGTGTTGCATCCCCTTGAAAAATTGAAACATTTTCTTGTTGAGAAGAAAATGAGTGGCTAGTGGGGTTTTTAGCAAGATTTGGCATGGGCTAGTTGCCTGTTTCAATATTGTTCACCAAGAATTGTGAAACACTAGTAATGTGGCTGCCCGGCTCAGAAAAAGTTGGTGCAGAGTTTGATATTCTTTTACTCTGATCTCACACCCTCTTTCTTTTTAATCATTGAGTTCGCTTCTAACCAAAATCTCTTTTTCATTTTACCTCTTCACTTAACCCACACTCAATATATATTGACTCTTCACACTTAACAATCACTCAATATACAGAGTCATTAGATACATCCTGCTTAGATACATAAGCAGTACTAACTGATTCTGTATTAGCAGCAGAAACAGTAGAAGAAGAAGATGATAAAAGGGCAGCATTATGAGTGTATCCAGATGGTCTTTTCTTGGCTTCAACTTCAGCCTCAAACACCCTTAAGTCATTATAAAGATAGTCTAGTTCTTTGTCTTCCAGCTTGTCATGCTGTCTGAAGGAGACAATATACATGGTCCATTCATCTCCAAGGGACCTTAAGAACTTTCTGTTTACATCATCTTGATCAATCTGCACTCCAACAGTAGCTAGTTCACCAATCAACTTGTTAAACCTGTCAAAAGTTTTAGTCATGGACTCATTCTTAGTTGACATGAAGTTTTCATACAGTTGCTTCAATATTGCCTTCTGATTTCTCTTGGTACTTTTGGTACCAGAGAATCTCTTCTCTAGAGCATTCCAAAGCATCTGGGCATCAGTGCAGTTGCAGAATTGGTGTTGATACTCATTAGGAATAGCCAAGAGCAGTGTGCTCAAGGCTTTCATCTCTGTCTGCCTTATCTTCCTCTCTCCATCTGTCTTTGGTGGGATTCTTTTTCCATCTGCTCCAATCTTTCCTTCATTAGATGGGCCATTCTCAATGATGTCCCACATAGAGTAATCTGTGAGAAGGATGTATTGCCTGATCCTAATCTTCCACATGTCAAACTCATTAGATCTGAGCATTGGAACCTTTGAGACCAGAACACTATCACTTGAACCGTCCATGATGATTGTTGTTTTTCTGAGTTTAACAATGCTCTGATACCACTTGTCAGGATCGAAATTCAAACAAGAATTTAATTCACACACACTCAGAATCAATGCTAAAGAAGTTGCGGAAAAACACTTTAACACTAACAATCAATGAAACAGTATATCAAACTCAAATCACAAGTTTATATTGATTCAACTTGATGATTACACACAAAACCTCAATCTGTTGAACAGACTCAACAGACGTTCTATACTTCTCTATAGAAAGGATCTAAACTAGTCTTGAGGTTAATTCTCTCTAACAAAACATATGAATGAATAATTCTCTACTATCAAATACTTCTATACTATATATACAAGACTGAATTCAAGATAATTATCAAAATACAATTGATCTTCAACATCAATACCGTAATTATCTTCAGTCTTATCTCCAACTTGTCTTTATCTCCAAATCATCTTTATCTTTAGAAGCAACACTAATTATCTTCAGAAGTATTAACCATCTTTAGCAGCATTAATCTTCAGCAGTACTAACTCTCCAAGCAGTACTAACTATTCAAGTAACAACACCAACTCTTCAAGCAGTATTAATTCTACTAGCAGTAGTAATCTTGATAGTCTGGCAGTAGTAATCACTTAGCAACATTAATCAGCAGCATAAACCATACTTAGCATAATCAGACCCAACAAGATAGAATGAAGAAGAGGTCGAAGAGATCAAGGTTGAGAAAAAGAAAGTTGAGAAACTAGTTCATGATTCAGTTGCTTTGGTGGTAAAAAAAAGGAAAAAGAAGTCTGTGAGTTTGAAGAAGAAGAAAATGATTATTTCTGTGTCTAATAATGATGATAGTGCTGATACTGATTCTGATGATGGGGAAAATCTGAAGCAAGCTATGCTTTTACTGACCAGGGGATTTCAGAAGAAGTTTTACAAAAAGCATGGGTCTAACAGTCAGAGATATTTATCAGGAACAAACAATTATGAGCACAAAGAAAGTGTGGAGGGAAAGAATAGGTTTGAGGATAGAAAGTTTGATGAAAAGAAATCTGAAGAGAAGAAGTTTGTGAACAGACATGAGGAGAAGAAAATTGATGAGCCGGTCAAGTGATACAACTCCAGAAGATTGGTCACTATGCTAAAGACTGTAGAAATCCTAAAGTGTGCAACTCCGATTACTACAAGAATAAGATGCCGATAGCTAAGCAGAAAGAGGCTGGGGAAGCACTAATGGCTGAAGATGACACTGGATCGATCATACTGATTCAGAAAGTGAGAAGGATGAATACGCTCACATGTGTCTGATGGGAAGGAAAGTTGCTGATGAAGATACTTCAGATGAAGTAAATGACTTTACTGAAATTGATTTTCTGAAACAAATGCAATCCATGATGGTTTAACTTCAGGAATTACAATCTAAACTTAAACGTGAAAAATGTGTCATTGAAAAGAAAAATCAAACAATACTTAAACTCAAGAAGGACATTGTTGAGAAGACTGTATTGATTGAATCTTTGAATAAGAAATTGACACTTTAGCTAAACAAAAGACTGTTTTCCAAAATCAATTATCTGAAACAACATCTAAGTTTAACTTATGTGAACTTGAGATAAAAGAGGTTGTTATAAAATGTGCATCTTAAAAATCAGTGAATAAAACATTGGTTGCAAAGATAAATGGTTTGGAAGAGAAGCATTATGCTAGGAGACAGACTGACCAAACCATTCATCTTAACAAACCAAAGGAATTTAAGTATTTCAACGCTTACTAGGGCATTGGGTATGATAACCCACATTACTTGAATAAAGGTATTTCAAAATAGCCTGCTCTTTATGATTTTGATTTTTTACAGCTGGCTAAGAAACACCTAGAGCTGAAAGTCAAATGGTCTAAGTCGTCTGAAAAGGTGCAAGCACAGGAAGATCTTAAAAGGAAAAACTCAGTTAAAATGCAACTACCATTATGTTATGACAAAATCAATGATAGTTACATTTCTGATCAACCAACGTTTCTTTCAAATGATTATTTTCAAAGCTATTCTAATGAAGAGATGGAGGCAAAACATGTTGAAGGAAAGTTTTATGTTCCTCCACTCATCTTAGAAAGCAAAATTTCTCAGCTTGATAAAACTTTAGAAGAAGAAAGGATTTTGGTTGACTCAGAACAAATTGGGTTTTCAACCATTTTACTGAACACTGATTCAAAGTCTGATATTAAAGCGGAAGATAAATCCGAGTCAGACAGAGTGTGTGAAAACAACTCTACCGATTCAGATGCATCTTCATGTAAATCTTTTATGGGAAATATTTTTTGTACTGTTAAACCATCAGACTTTGAACAAACGTTTTACCAAAAACAGTGTTCAAAAGAATTCAATGATTTTATGTTTCCAAAATCTTCAAGTGCATCTCAATCTTTAGATAATGTTGATCTGTTTGATGAAGTTGATTTCTTGAATTCCGAGGAATGTTCTGATGAGTGTATGGAAAAGTTTGATTTCAATGCAAAAATTCCTGATCATTCTAAATTTGTTGTTAATTCTGAAGAAATACCTAGTGTGTTTGAAGTAGGTGAATCATCAACTAAGGTTGATGTACCAGTTCCTGTTAGTGCTTACTACGATGAAGGTTAGAAAAAGAAGCACTCTTAGAAATGGAAAAACACTGGTAAGACTAAGAAGAAACAAACTCTGAAATCCCATAGTTCTAACAAGTATAAATCTTATGTTTCAGATATGAGATCTAAAAGAACTGAAGTGAAACTTGAGTGGAGACCAAAGAAAGATGCAGAATCGACAAAATCATTTTCAACTTCTGAATGTAATAGGACAACTGTAAATGTACTGATGTAGTTGATCAATTTGCTTCAAATAAACAAAAACTTGTAATTCCTTGCAAGATTTATACAATAAAGCAAGTGATTCAATTATCTCATGCTACTATTCGTTATTCCACTTGTGGCCGAAATGATTTTGTTGATCGTTAATATTCTGATAATTGATTGTTCAAATGGTTTTAGAAGGAAAAGAGAACCCAAATATCAATGGGTGCCAAAATCATGTACTAACCAAAAAGGACCCATTTCCAAGTGGGTACCTAAACCAGTTTTTACTTGATTTCTCTTGTGCAGACCCGTCATATGTGGTACTTGGATTTAGGCTGTTCCAAGCATATGACCGGGAGGAAAGATATTTTGTCTAATTATACAGAGAAATTCTGCGGCAATGTACGATTCAGTAATAATCATTTTTTTTCCGATTCTCAGATATGGAGATGTCGTACAAGAGAACATAATGATCAAGAAGATGAGCTACGTTGAAGGATTAGGACACAACTTGTTTAGCATCAGACATTCTGCGATAAAGATTTAGAGCGTTAATTTCAAAGCCAAGAGGTGTTGTGTTCGAACAGAAGATGGTAAGGAACTCTTGGTCGGAACTAGAAAGTCCAACCTCTACACAATCAACCTGTACAATGTGAAGCCTGAAAGCGTTGTGTGTCTACTCTCAAAAAGATTCTATGCAACAAAGTTGGTTGTGGCATAGACACCTTTCTCACCTCAATTTCAGATATGTCAACAAACAAGTCCAAGGTAATTTGGTGAAAGGTCAGAACCTCTGTGTGATGCATGTGAGAATGGGAAGATGAAAAGAGCTTCGCATAAGCCCAAGACTGAACAAAATACGAATGATCCCTTGGAGTTATTGCACATGGATTTATGTGGTCCAATGTGTACCCAAAGCATAAATGGCAAGCGATATGTCTTAGTGATAGTGGATGATTTTTCGCGATATACTTGGGTAAAATTCTTAAGGTCAAAGGATGAGACTCCTGATATCATCATCTCATTCCTAAAGAGTATTCAAGTGAACCTGTAGAGAACAGTGAAGCTGATTAGAATAGATAATGGCACATAGTTCAAGAACAAAACTATTGAAGATTATCTCGAATCGGTCGGGATAACACATCAATACTCTGTTGCCAGAACGCCCGAACAGAATGGGGTCGTCGAAAGATGCAACAGAACTCTAGTTGAGGCTGCGAGAATAATGCTATGCCAATCAGAGTTACCTTTATTCCTATAGGTTGAGGCTGTTTCTAATGCATGCTATACACAGAATCGCTCAATCATTCATCGTCGTTTTGGTAAAATGCCATATGCTCTTATAAATAATAAAACACCAAGAATTAAACATTTTCATATTTTTGGGTGCAGGTGTTATGTGCTAAACGACAAGGAGAATTTGAATAAGTTCCGTATGAAAGCAGAAGAAGGGATTTTCATCGGATACTCTCAAACATCCGCATCATATATAGTTTACTTGAAGAATTCAAAGATTAGTTGTAGAGAGCGTAAATGTCACATTTGATGAAGCTATGGAATTGGCTTCTGAACAAAGCAGTTCAGAACCCGTGATTACTAGAGTATTAGCTTATGGGCAAATCAGAACATGATTCTAATGTTTCTAATTCTGATAAACATCTACTTCTACTTCGCATTTTACAGAATTTGATTTATTATTTGAACATTTCTATGATGAGTTTCTAGGATCTAAAGTGTCTAAACCTGCTGTGATTGACAGTTCTGAAGAGTCAAGCGAACATCAACCAATCACTTCAGATGTATCAACTGAACCTGTTTCCCCAGTTCAGACAGAAAGTCAGTCAGTTGAAGATACATAAAATGTTGAATAGTCAGAAGTTGCACAAACGGTTGCCAGTCCGGAATTGCCTACTCAACAAGCAACAAGTGTTCAACCAGTTGCAACTTCTGCATCTGTCACTTAGACTGAACCCCAAGATGATGGATACATAGACGATCAAAATTATCAATCTACCTATGTTCCACTCCCTCACACCAACAAGTAGACCAAAGAGCACCCGGTATACCAGATTATCAAAGATCCCTCAAAACTGGTGCAAACTAGGTCTGTACAGCAAATGAGTGCTTGTACGATTCTTTCTTGAGAAAGATCGAACCAACTCACGTATCAGAAGCTCTTGAAGAGCCAGATTGGATAACTGCAATGAAAGAAGAGCTAAATCAGTTCGAAGCACTGAAAGTATGGAGACTTGTGCCCAGACTTGAAGGTAAAACTATTATTGGCACTAAATGGGTTTTCAAGAATAAGAAAGATGAAGACGATGTGGTTTTCAGAAAAAAAAAAACTCGACTTGTGGCTAAATATTAGTCCCAATATGCAAGTGTTAACAGTATATTTCCACAAATCTCATAATTGTATTGATATGAATTCAAGATTACAACTTTCTCTCTCTACACACTTTCTCTCTCTACAATGAATTTTCAATTATGTGCCACTTCTAACTACAAGATTACAAAGACAAAAGGTATTTATTCCTACATGCTTACAAACGAAGAAACTAAACAAACTAACAAAAACATTGACTTTCTTCAATTAGCATCTTAACTTTGACTTCACTTTTGGGGCTTTCAATCTTCAATCTTGATGATCTCAGATACACCATTATTTTCTCCAACAGTCTCCCCATTTGGATTCAAGATCATTCTTCAAAAGATAAATTGATAATCTCCCCCTTTGTATTAACTTGCTCTTCTTAGGTAGTCGAGATCATTCTTGAAACAAATTCAGCTTTAACAATTTTCTCTGTTTGAAGTCAAACAATCTTTGAAAGCTATCTCCCCTTTCTTTGGAACGACTTCAGATTTTAACAATCTCCCCAAAAGTCTGTAACAATCTCCTTTTTTCAGATAATCTTCAATAAATTCAAAAAGTCATTCTCCTCATTTGGAATTAAAATGTTTTTGAACATCTTCAACAACAATCTCCCCATTTCTTTATCAAACTTTATCATCTTTCAAAAATAATATTCCTCTTTGTAATCATGGAATATCTTCGACAAAGAAATTATCTTTAGCTCTAGCTCACCTTTCTTTTCAAAACAATCTTCAAATAAAATTTCTGTAATCTTCAACAAACTTTCAGAAATCTTTAAATCAACACATTCTAACGCATTCTGAATTGTCTTTCTTTCTTCGAAACTGCTTTATCTTTCTCTTGTTTCTCTCAAAAGTTACTTTTTCATTCTCTATTTCTTCTCCCATAAACCATTTCTTGAAATTAAACTTTCTTAGAAATTGCTTTTTCATTCTTTCTCTCTCCCCTTTTTTGATGATTGCGAGCATCAACATCATCAAAACTTTGCATGAAAAAGCACTCTTTCTTTCTGTCTGACAAAAATACCTTCTGATCTTTCACACTGATATAAGAACATCCGTCAATTCAAAATGATTCCGAATCTTTTCAAATTCAGAATTGAGTGGTAAACCTGAATCAACAAATGAATCAGTTAAAACGCCTGTAAGTAGCACGAAGCCACTTAGTACAATGAATGTATTGTACAAGGAGTTTTGTTGATGATCACTCCCCAGGGCTTCCATCCAATCATCAAAAAACACAAGGTAATTCTATGAATGTTCAGGCAGAAAAACAAATTTTCTATGTGTATGAAAGAACTAAAGCATTTTGTGCTATTTAGGCTCAAAATGTGTAAACTGTTGAGACACAATAAGTTTTCCACAGACTCAATGTGCATAATCGAAGGTCGAAGGTGGGGCAGAATTCCTTATTTTTCAATATCCAAATCTTTCGAGTGAAGATTAGATAGATTATGTGTTGCGTCCCCATGAAAAATTGAAACATTTCCTTGTTGAGAAAGAAATGAGTAGCTAGTGGGGTTAAAAATTAAGAGTTGACATGGGCTCACTGCCTGTTTCAATTATGTTCACGAAATAATTGTGAAACAATAGTAATGTGGTTGCTCGACTAAGAAAGTGGTTGGTGCAGAGTTTTTATATTCTTTAAACTATGTTCTCACACCCTCTATCTTTTTATCATTTTGCTCACTGCTAACCAAACTCTCTTTTCCATTTTACCGCTCAGCACAATGAGAAAAACTCAACCCTTTGAGTTATCTCCCACACTCTTTGATGTAAGACCACTTGCCCTTCAATCACTCAGTATAACTTCTTAGGTAGGAAACACAGGTTAATGTGAATCCTTAGAAGTCTTGTAAGATCGCACACTGATCCCATGAAGAATTTTGTCCTAAAAGAATGTGATGTTCAATAGTTTAGCTTGAACATTTAAATCTCAGAAATATGAATCATAATGTCAGTGAATGTATGCTCAACAAAAATAATATCAATATGTGAGCTTTTTGAACTTTGAAGATTTCTCATAACAAGTATATTGAATAAATGAAATTAATACAAGAAACTTGTTTTAGAATCTGACAATGTATCGAAAAGATCAAATATGAATGATAATCATTTAAAGCTTAGGTCATGAAAGAATTGGAATTTGTCTATAGGAACAAATATAGACAATTCTTTGAAAGAAATGTGTATATTCAAATGAATATGACGCTCAACAATCATTGAAATTCAAACGGGGTGTATTACCATCGAAAATTGTTTCAATATAAGACATGGTAATAACAAAATCAATAAGAAATACTGAACCGATGTGTATGAATACTTGACAATATATGGAAAAGATAATACACAAGTATTTATCTTTGGAAACACATGTTAGTTAATCAATAAAGCTCATATAAGAAAACATTTAAAATCACACTAAATCTTTTTGAGAATCGAGAAGTGGTTTGAACGTTTAGAAACATGTTTTCATGCTTGAAAGTCGTCCACCTTTCAAACACTTGGAGATGAAAGTTAGAAAAATCCTTACACTCAGCTTAAATCTCATAAATCCTCCTCAAAGTCATGATTAACTGAATAAAATCTTGTAAGCTCCCCATCAAAATATGCATAAAGTCAAAAAGTCGTCAAAATATCAAAGTAGTCAAAGTAAAACAATGAAAAACGAGTTCTGATCTGAATTGACCAGAAGTCAAAATCCTTTAAAGATTGAGTTCTAAACTGATGTGTGTAGAAGTCATTTACTCTTACCCCCTCTGAAACTTTGTATTCAGAAAAAAAAATTGTCAGTACAAAACATATACAATAATCTAACTCCCCTTTGAAAGTAGATCATCTGTTCTTAGTACTTACTCCCTGATGTGTGTACAATTACCATTGTTGCAACATCACATTTCCAGCTGTTTTATTTTATTTTAATATTCAAAGCCCAAATCTTGAGTCTTTTACTTATTATTTTGCCTTTTATTGGTTTAGTATGACCCATTGGGCCTGGTGGCCCAATTCTATCCTTTTTGGGCATAATTTCGTTGTTTTGCCCATGTTTTGCAGAATAACCATGCTGTAGTAGATTGAAGACTGAAAAATGAAGGAGAAAAGGACTACTGCAGCATTGTGCCGAGCGTTGATGGATTTTAGAGATATTTTGAAGATGGAAATTCTTTTGAAGATTGCTTGCCTTCCAAGCTTTATCAAGATGGAAAATAGAAGATCTCTGGAAGACATGTTGTTGCTTAGGCCTTAAGGATTAGTATTACTTAGTTAAGTACTGTTAGTCAAATGCATGTACACTTTTAATATTTAATTATGGTTGTAACCCTCTTTTGCAAGCCACTTCCTCTAGTATTTAAGGGAAGCTTTGGCTTGGGTTTTAGACACACAACCAATCATCCTACTACTTGCTTTGAATCTGAGTTTAATTGTTTTGTAATCACTCAATTGTTCTCTTGTTTTCAAGTTAGCTGCAAATTGTTCTAGTGCTTTGTTACTTACAAGTTTTCAAAGTTCTTAGTTGCTTTAGCTACAAGTTTTCTACAATTTCTCTTACTCAAACTTTTGATCAAGTTAAATTGAGTGTGGATGCGAAGTTGTTTGATTCACTTGTTGTTTTTGTTCACTAATTGCTTGCTTTGTTACTTAAATATCTCTAGTTCTTAGTTACTTTGGCACCAAGTTTCCTAATACTTATCCTATTCAAGCTTTTGATCAAGTTAAATTGAATGTGGATGTGAAGTATTGAACTCTTTTGTGTCTTTAACCATTAATCTCTAGTTTGATTTCTTGAAATATACTCTTGGTAAATTTCCTTTGCATATTGTGCTTTTGTTGGATTTGTTTCTACAAAGTGCTTTTGTTAAGTATTACTTCCTTTGAGTGTTGTGTTCGAATGTTTTTACTAAAAATGCAAGACAACCAAGCGATGATAGGCTAAACCCTTAGCTTGAGTGTGAGGGGAAGTTGAGGTCTAAAAACAATTATAGAGTGAATATTGCTCATGAATTGATGTTTACTCCAATCTTTCATTCAAGTTTATATTAAACAAACATCTTCTTGACAAGTGACCACTTGCTAAAAGTGTTAAAGGGTGATGGACTTGAGAACCTGAGCCATTAGACACACCCCACTTGAATGACATGGAAGTAAACTTTTCTTTAAAAGATACTAAAAAATGGATATCTATTCCTTTACCATGCACCCTAAGGGGAGATGACCGGTAGTTTGGCCCATATCACAAGCGTGACACTTGAGATATGTGGAGCAGTGCTTGTCAACACCTTGACCGAGTGACTCTTAGGTGATGGTCGGATGTTAATACTTATTTTCTAAGCTACTGGATCTATGCTGCAACATCACCTTTTTACTTGAAATATGATGCAGCACACGCTCACTTTCTCTGTTTGTTGGAATCCTCAACTGAACTTCACACCCTTGCATTGTCTCATTCCTGTTTACTGTTTAATTACTGATTTCATTTACAACTTTCATTTACAACTTTCACTTACTGCTTTCATTTACAGCTTTCACTTTTTGCATTAATTTACTGCTTTCATTTACAACTTTCCATTTAGTGCTTTCATTTACATTTACTGCAACCAACTCTCAAAGATATTTTTCTTCCAAATTCATCCTATGAAGTTGACTTTTCTACTTTTACTCTCTAAGATTTCTAAATTCCTTCCCTGTGGATCGATACTTGGTTCTTACCATTTTATTACTTATGAACAATGATAGTGTCTAGAGGTGTATACTTGCACCACTATTCATTGTTTTTGTCTGTCTGATTTGTGTCAATACAAGTTAGGCCATAGCATTCCCCCTGAAATCATGAGCAAACCTTTAGTGTAGATATCTTTCAAAATAAAGAATAAAGACATGAAGAAAATTATAAACCAAACTGTACGAAGTAAATATGGATTATGTAAAAATCATGTTTTAAGATTCAACATGCCTAATTTTGAAATCAAAAAATTAAATCTCTTTTCATCTAACAGCTTAGTGAAAAGATCAGCAAGCTGATAATCCGTGTTTACGAAGTACAATTCAATCGTACCTTTCTCAACATGGTATTTTATAAAGTGATATCTCACGTCTATGTGCTTAGTCTTGGTATGATGAACAGGATTCACAGATATAGAAATTGCGCTCTTTGAATCACAGTAGATCGGAATCTTATTAAAATGGAATCCATAGTCTCGTAACTACGTTCGCATCCACAACACTTGATAACAGCAGCTGGCAGCAGCTACATATTCTTCTTCCGTTGTTGTAGTGGGTACACAAAGTTGTTTCTTCGATGCCCAACTAACGAATTTGTCTCCCAAGAATAGAATATGACCCGATGTACTATTCGTGTCTAATATACAACCTGCATGATCTACATCTGAATATGTTGTTAGTTCAAATCCTGTATCCTTAGGATACCACAAACCAAGATCTGCGGTGCCCTTCAGATATCTAAATATTCTTTTAATAGCCGAAAGATGGGACTCTTTGGGCTTGACCTGATATCTCGAACACAAACATGTAGAAAACATAATATCAGGTTGGCTTGCCGTTAAGTACATCAAAGAACCAATCATGCCTCGATAGGTCTTTTGATCAACAGTTTTTCCACTTAGGTTAACTCCGATCTTAGTCCCTAGTGTCATCGGGGTGCTAATAGGTGTACAATTTTCCATTTTAATTTTCTTTAAAATATTAGAAATGTACTTAGCTTGGTTAATAACAATCCCCGTGGAGAATTATCGGACTTGTAATCCGAGAAAGAAATTCATCTCTCCCATCATACTCATTAAGGCAGAAAAATTCTTACAGTACTTAGGGTTTGTAGACCAGAAAATTATGTCATCGACGTAGATTTGAATGAGAATAATATTTCCTTTTTCTTTCTTAAGGAATAGATTAGTGTTGATCTTACCTTTGGAAAACCCGGACTTGACTAGGAATTTAGAAAAGACATCATACCAGGATCGAGGTGTTTGTTTTAGTCCATAAAGGGCTTTGTCGAGAATGTAGACATGGTCTGGCTTCTCAACACTGACGGAACCTTCTGGTTGAGATATATACACTTTCTCTTTCAAAATGCCATTCAGAAAATCCGTTTTCACGTCCATCTGATAGACAGTCAAATTCTTGTGTGCAACATACGCGAGAAACATTCTTATTGCCTCTATGTGTGCAACTGGAGCATATGTCTCGTCATAATCAATACCTTCCTCTTGAAACTGGAGAAACATTCTGATCACCTCTATTCTTTACTCTTTTTCATGCAAAGTTTTGATGATTTAATGCTCGCAATCATCAAAAAGGGGGAGAAATAAAGAATGAAAAAACAGTTTCTGAGAAAGATCAAGGAATTTACATGGAGAAGTTATCAAGAAATGACAGATTGTGAAAGATTCAATTTCAAAGATATGGGGAGAATATGATAAATAGAGAAAGATAAAGCAGTTTTGGAGAAAGAAAGACAGTTCAGAATGCGTTAATTCAAAGAATTCTGAAAGTTTGTTGAAGCTTGTCTTAAAAAAGGTTGACAAAAGCTGAAGATAATTTCTTTGCTGAAGATATTTCGTGCCTACCAAGAGGGAGAATGTTTTTAAAAGATAAGAAATATTGTTAAAAGACTTCGGGGAGATTGTTAAAGATTAATTTTTGACTCCAAAGGTGGAGAATGATTGACAAAGCTAAAATTCATTTGAAGAATGATCTTGAATCGAAAGGGGGAGAATGTTAGTGCAAATATTATTGTATTCAAGATCATGAAGATTGTCAAAGCCTCAAGTCAAATCTCACTGAAGAAAGTCAAAGTCAATAAGCTTAATTGGAAAAGTCAAAGTAATTATACTAGTTGTAAAGGTCAATGCTTTGTAATGTAGTTGTTAGTTTCCTTGTTTGTAAGCTTGTAGGTATAAATAGATTTTGGTTATTTGTAAACTAATAGCAACTAGAGAGAGAATTTATATTGGAGAATTCATTGTAGAGAGAGAAAGTTGTAATCTTGATTCATATCAATACAAGTGAGATTTGTGATTGAATTTGATTGTTAACACTTGAATATTTGGGACACACACAACACTTGGATGTGACCACCATTACTTGCTCTTAAGGTTGGTCACTTGAGTCGGGACTTAACTCAACGCGGATAATCCGATCACTTTGAAGTGTTAATATTAGATAACGACCTCGAGAGCGGCATATTTGAAATACAACTTAAGTGATGCACAAAGATTTGAGAAAGTCTTTGATAACCACGTAGATATATGGGTTTTGTATGATTTACTAAGGTTCAAATGTCGGTCGAGATTTATATCACAAAGAGATTTGGGTATAAATCTTCATACGGGTAAAACTTGACATTTTGAGTCAAACTTAGTTAAATTGGAAAGACTAAGAGTATGTGATTGTGGGCACTTGTGGGCATAGTTTATAAAATTTCGTTTTCGAGAGATTGGGATTTCTATAAACAGTCCTATGTACTTGAGTGTCTGACCATTTTTTTTACTGCGTTTATCTCAAAGAAAACTTACACCCATACCAATTCTATAATTCAAAAGTTACATTTCATACTTTTAAAGTTATTTCACCACGAAACCGATAATTTTTCTCACAACCTAAATGTGTGCAAGAAGTTCATGAAACTCTCTGATTCTCATTAGTTAAGTCCCTGTGGAAACGATCATTGCTAATACTTACCATTTTATTACTTATAACGATCATAATTGAGGTGTGTACTTGCGCCCCCACTGTCGGAACACTATGGCCATTGTGTGGAACTATACGGTTTTCCGCTATCAAGTTTTTGGCGCTGCTGCTGGGGACTGGCGCGATTTTATATCCTGACATATTGATTTTCATTTGAGTCCGCGTTACTCGTTTCAAAGAAAATTTTCCGTGTTGTATGCCACGGCTACAACACAGTGAACTTTTACCTCTTGATCCCGAGATCAAAAGAACCATAAAATAAGTAGAAGAGGTAGAGGAAATTAGAAAAATCCACCTTTAAACCAAACCATGACTGACGATGGTGCACATCCCCAACCTCCTCTGGTTATCGAGACCACAATTCAAATTGCCGATGACAAAGATAGGGGAATATGGGGATATGTAATACCTGAGTTTGATCAATTAAAATCGCGGATTCTTAGACCCAACATGACAATATAAACTTTTGAACTGAAACCAGTTTCAAATGATACAAGCAATGGGTCAGTTTGGGGGATTACCTTCGGAAGATCTGCACTCTCATTTAAAATAATTTATAGAAATGATGGATCATTTTCGTATTACCGGAGTAACTATAGAAGCATTACAATTAACACTCTTCACTTATATCTTAAGAGGTAGAGTTAAAGTTTGGCTAAATTCTCAACCACCTGAATTGATTGATACTTGGGCGAATTTAGCCGAATTTTTTAAAGAAATATTTTCCTCCAACAAGAAATGTGAATTTTAGACATGATATCATGAACTTTCAACAAGAGGAGTGTTATTCCCAATCAAGTGAATCAAATAATATGAACTCTTAAGATCACAATCTAAGAACAAAGATTTCCAAATCACAAGTATATTGATATAGAGAGAGAAAGTCTTAAAGTACTTGTAAAAGGAAAGTGACTGGAACTACTATAACTAGAAAGAACTAAAAGTATTATATACCCCAAGAGTATTTACAAGCTACACCCATCAACTTTAATACAATTACATATTTGATCCTTACAATCTTCCCCTTTCTATTAAAGTTGAACAAACACTCAAGCAACAACGATGAACCTCTTCCTCAAACCAAACAACACTGCAAACCTCCTTATAGCATTTATGTAGTTCAATCTGTCTTCAATAATTTCTAATGCTCTTTTAATCAGTTGCCTATCCCTTCAGGTCTTTGTCATCCAAGGATAACTTGTTGTCCAGTTGCAACTTGATTAACTTTAAGGTTTCATTAGAGTTCTTTGCAATTTCACTAAATCTAAGAAAACACTTCTCTCCAGCTCCATTCTTGTAGACAAAGCCATGCTCAGGTTGTGCCAGAATCATGTACATTGGGAATTCTCTATGTTAGGAAAGTTCTGATCTGGATTCAACAAGTTTACTTTGGGTTGATTACTCTCCACACCCATTTGCAGATCTAAAATATAGGAGAATTTCACCAATTCTTCATAAATATTTTCACAGGAAACAGGACACTGTTAACATCTATTGGCCTGATCAGCCTTCTCTTAAGCACAAACAACAAGTCATCAAAATCTTCTAACTCCAGATTCTTGAAGTCAGCTTCCGAGAATACCCATTCTGTTATTCCCTTCAAGATCAACTAACAATGATTCACACAACTTTCTTTATTGAGATTGAAAGAGAGATACAAGAAATGGATTTGGGATCTACTTTCTCTCTCTAGAAAGTCTCTCAATATGAACTTTATCAATGTATGAATGAAATACTTACAACAAGCTTACAAGGAAAAAGGTATTTATACATACAATTTATTAAAAGGAATAAAACACAAACATTGACTTTTACATTTAAAAGACTTGACTTTGACTTTTCTCTCCTTTGATGACTTTGACTTCTAGCATTGACTTCAAGCTTTGGACTTTGACCTTTATTGTAGAATCTTCATTTGATGATCTCGGATACAATTATATTTGACCCTAACAATCTCCCCCTTTGTATTCGAGATCACCCATCAAACGAATTTCAGCTGTAACGATCTTCCCTCTTCAAACAATCTTTCTCAACCAATTATGTATCGGAAAAATAATCACCCTTTTTAACAAGAATCATCATCGGAAATGAAATCTTCAGCTTGGAAAACATCTTTGGAAAACTTCTATGACATCTTTAATCTTTCTCACAAGTCTTGTATTCCTTAAAATTATCTTTCAACAAACTTTGTATTAATCTTTCTTGAACCTTATCTTCTTATATCTTTGTATCTCCCCACAACTTGAAATTGAAACAATCATAATTCTTTTCTTATTATATCTTTGTGTCTCCCCCTTTTTGATGATTGTGAGCATCATGATCATCAAAACTTCACAATAAAAGCATTCCTTCAATATCTGATCAACACCATTTTCACGTTTGAATAAACATCCGATCTTTCCCTTTTTGAACATAAGAACCATCCGTCAATTCCACAAATATAATTCTGAATCTTTTCAAATTCAAAAATGAGTTGTAACCATGAATCAACGAATGAAACAGTTAAAATGCCTTTAAGTAGCACAAGGCCACTTACTACAACAGATGTAATTTGGAAAGGAGTTTTATTGATGTTCACTCCCCAGGGCTTCCATTCAATTATTGAAAAACACAAGGAATTTCTATGAACATTATGACATAAAAAACATATTCTCTGTATGTATGTGCTTATGTATGAAAGAATTTAAGCAATTTGTGCTTTATCAGACTCAAATTGTGTAAATTGTTGAGACACAACAAGTTTTCCACGGACTCAATGTGCATGATTGTAGTCGAAGGTGGGGAAAACTTCCTTATTTTCAATATCCAAATCTTCTGAATGAAGATTAGATAGCATATGTGTTGTGTCCCCAAGAAAAATTGAAACATTTCCTTGTTGAGAAAAAAAAATGAGTAGCTCGTGGGGATAAATGAAGAGTTGGCATGGGCTCATTTTCTTGTTTAATGATGGTCACCAAAGGATTGTGAACCAATTAGTAGATGTGGATGCCTGGCTCAGAAGTGGTTGGTTCAGAGTTCGCTTATTCTTTTAACTCTGTTCTCACACCCTTTGTTTGTTTTCAATTTGCTCACTTCTAACCAAACTCTTATTTTCATTTTACCTCTCAACACAATGAGGTTGTTCAACCGGATGAACTTCCTCCCCCACTCTTTGATGTAGATCCTTCACCTCTAAATCACTCAAGGATATCTTCTTAGGTAGGAAACACTGGTTGACGTGAATCCATAGAAGTATGTTTAAGCTCTCACACTGATCCTATGAAATTTTGTCCTAAAAGAATTATGTTGTTCAAAAGTTTAACTTGAACAATTATGAATCTTAGAATATGAAAACATTGTCAAATGAATGTATGCTCCGCAAAAATATCATCAATATTAGAGCATTTGGACTTTGAAGATTTCTCACAACAAGAATATTGAATGAATCAAATGAATTCAAAATACTTGTTTGTGAATCTGACAATGTATCCAAAAGATCAAATATGATAAACATGAAAGGCTTAGATCACGAAAGAATTGAAACTTTGTTTATATGAAAAAATATAAGCAATCATGAAAGAATCAATTAAGATGAAAGAATATATGATGCTCAACAAATGGGGAATACAAACGGGAGTATTACGATCGAAAAATTGTTTCATTTTGAGACATGGTAATAACAAAGATCAAGAAAAAACTAAACCGTTGTGTATGAATACTTGAAAATATTGAAAAGATAATACACAAGTATTAATCTTTGGAAACACACGGTCAACAAATCAGTAAAGCTCATATATGAGAACATTTAAACTCCGACTTCTACATTCATAAAATATGTTTGAGAATAGAGAAGTGGTTTAAACATTTCAGAAAACATTTTCATACTTAAAAGTTGTTCTTCTTTCAAGTAATCTGAGTTTGAGATCAATAGATACTTACATTCAACATAAATTCATAACTCGCCATCAAATTATGAAAAATTGATTTGAAATCAGATAAACCCCCCTTTAACATTTGCAAAATATCTTTATCTAAACAAAATCTGCACATATGACAAGACTTAGACAAAAAATGTCCTTAATCAGTAAAACGAATTCCGAATTACTAGGATTGAAAGTAAATTCAGAAGTCATAGTCATTGAAGAATGACTCATGGTCTGAAATGATCAGAAGTCAAAATCTCTGAAGTACGAGTTCTAAACTGATGTGTTTAGAAGTATGTAACATTGAAGTATGATTCCTAGACTGATTTGTCTAGAAATTTGAAACACTCGACCCCCCTACAAATATGCATGATAAAATTTTTATCAATAATCACAGATAAAATCCAAAAATTTGAATCTCTTCCCCTACAAATATGTATAAAGTTCAGTTGTAGATGAAACATTGAAAGCACTGGTACTTTTTCTTCAAATACAACACACTTCTCTTATGTTTTCCAGTCATTTGTTTATAATACTTCTGGCATTTAGCACTACACACGATGAGCCTGCAAAACAGATTAAGTAGATTTTGGTACCCAATGGAACTTGGGTCCTGGCTTGTTAGATGCAAATATATTTTAAGAAACTAGATAAGTACCATACCAATTATGAACATGAAATCTGTTTACAAACTCATTTTTCCCACAATGAGAACAACAAATTTTCTTTTGAGCTAACCTGATCAAACGATTTGTAGAATGTATGACATCAGGTTTTTACAAAAGAATTTGCATGAAAAGCAATTTTCTTTTTGAGATTTGGTTTGGGAACAAATGACTTTAAAACATTCTTTTCAAGTGAAGATTTTTTTACTTTCCATACTATTTTGACAAGCTTAAAGACTGGAATGTTACCTGAACCATCAACAGAATGATCGTAGAAAATGTTAGAATTACGAATCTGATCATTAGATTTAATTAACCTTTGTGAAGAAATAGTTGTATGATGTGAACTTGAAGCAATCTTAAAAGAACATTCAGAGTCAGCTGAATCATCCAATAGTGATTGTACAATAGTATATGGACTCTTTCGTTCAGTCAATTCCACCTTGAAATTGATTTCTTCAAGTTCTTTGACCTTGGAAGTCAACTCTTCCTTTCTTCAATAAGTAGATCAAGCTTCTTCTTCATATTAGACTTTACATTCTAATCTTTCAATGCTTCTGTTGATAACTCAGATAATATATTTGATAAGGCTTCTTTATCTCAATCTCAATAAACTTCCTTTTAGATTCAAAATATGTTTCTATGCTCTTTCGTTTATCAGATATTTATTTAAATAACCCAACATTTCTTTTTTCAAAATCTTTCTTTTCTTTCTCAAATCTATCTCTTTCAAGAATTAAAACTTTTATCAAAATCTGAAATTTGTTTTGAAAGTTTTAAACATTTGAGCTCAATGACTTTCTTCTCCTCAAATGATTTCCTTCAAAAATCAAAGAATTTATGTATGAAAGCTTTTCTTTGATTTCCAAATAAAACTATTTCCTTTTCAAACTCTTCTCTATTTTTTATAATCTTCTTTTCCAAATATGAAATTTTACTCTTCAGCTCAAAGTTTTCATTTTCCAAAACACATTTCTCTTCAGCAATCTTCTTTGAATCAACCATTGCCTTCAACTAAAATTGAAAAGAACTTAACGGACTTAATGGACAACTAACGAAAAATGACAAAAAATGTAATAAAAACTAACAACTGTAACGAACACTTAACTGAACTAACATTTAGTGGTTGTTCGGTTCGTTTACCATTTAGTCTTGGATGGATTAAGTTATCCATATGGATAAAGTTGTCTGTATTAGTTTAACTAAATTGGTGTTCGATTATTATGCTGAATAAACTGTATGAATAATCAAAATGACTATTTTCCCCTTCGATTTACATTATAAAGCAATCTTATTACTTCAGGCAAAATAAAGAACAAACACATTTTTGTGAAATTTAATATTTTTTACAGCAACAACGTGTTAATCAATCATCAAGATTATGAACAAGAAGCAGATAAAAAACCATATGAACGACAAGCAGATCAAAAACCATAAGATGGACAACAATCAAATTTATATAGATCAGACTCTTTTACAAGATCTGTAACCAAATGAAAAAAACAAGATTTGTAACTAACACAAATAGAAGATCATTAACCACAAGCATATAAATAAGATTCAGATCTCATATCTACAACCAAATCAACTCAAGATAGCAACAACCAAATCGACGGAGAACCAGGAGACCGCCAGAGAACGAGCTTGACCGACCGGAGAATGAGGCCTGGAGATGGAGACTGACCAACCAGGAGTTATGGGAACGAGGCTAGAAGACCGTCAGTCTTCTCGATAGAGAACCAGTATACCATCGGAGACGAGCCTAAACGGCCATAGAATGAGGCCAGGAGATTTAGGGAGGAGCCTCAAATTCGGAACCATATGAAAGCTGTTAGAGCATAAATATGTTGGATGAAAGATCATAGAAGACTGAAGATTGAAGTTAAAGCTGAAAGTCAACTCTCAAGCATCAAAGTCAAAGTCAATGTAATAAAAGTCAAAGTCTTTGTTAGTAAGCTTTTGTTTTAAGCGTGTAGTTTGGCTTTTGGTTTAATAGTCTTGTAGCTTGTTAGAACCAGTACTGACAAAATCAAAGAACATACGCAGAGATCATTGTAGAGAGAGAATGCTAGAGAGAGAAAGTCATTTTGTATACGAATTGTCATTTGAATTGAAATCAAGATAACAGGTTGAGTTTTAATCTGTTAATTCATTCTTGTTTGTTTGTTTGAATCAATAAGAACTTGATTAGATTGGGACTATCAATTGGTATCAGAGCAGATCCAATGAAGAAATCGATAGAAAATGGTTTCGACACTGTTTCATAGAGTTTGGATCGAATTTTGAGTTTGTGTTTGTTTTTCAAGTTGTAATTGTTAATCATATAATCCCATATTATCAAGCTAATTACTCAAAATATGAACATTATGCACAAGAACTAGAGAGAGAAAGTCTAGAGAGAGAAAGTAGATCTTGAATTACACCCACTCTAGAATTACAATATGCATTAGACACTAGTTCGTTATTACATGATTTCTAACAAAACCTATATATACTCACTAACTAATACAAAGCCTTAATGGCTAAGGAAACTAAACATACTTTGACTAAGACAAAATTGACTTTTACATTGTTGACTTTCCTATTAAATCTTGGATACAATATTTAGACCTAACAATCTCCCCCTTTGTATTCAAGATTTAATAAAAATTTGATGCAGATCTTCAGCTCTTGATTCTTCATCTTTCATCTCTTGAAGCTTTCACAAACTTTGCTCTTTTGCAGCTTTTGAAGAATCTTGAAAAGTCTTTTTAATCTTTGAAGCTTTGGAAAGTCAACATGCCTTAAACACGAAACAGAAATGAAGCTTTGACTTTAAACTTTGAAACAACTTTGAGAAACCTTGTAAAAACTTGTATCTTCATCACTTGATCTCTGAATCATCTTTGGAAGAAACAAACTTTCTTGAATCATCAAATTTTCTTTGAACATTCTTCCTTCAGAATCTTTTGGCTTTGAATTTCTTTATCAGACTTGAACTTTAAATCAGCGGAAGCAATTTGAAATTCTGACTTGAACTTTGACAAACTTTGACAATTCTTCATCTTAGAAATTGATCTTTGTAACATTCTCCCCCTTTTTGATGATGTGAGCATCATATCATCAAAATTTCTCCAATTTCATCTTAGACTTTGATAACCCCTTTGAAACAATCTCCCCTTTGATAAATGTTGTGCTTTGATCTGAAGAGCCGAAACATGAACTGTTTATATCCGAATCTTTGCAAATTCAGACATAATAAGCGTGTAACCCTGATTCAACAAATGAAACAGTTAGAAATGCCTGTCAGTAACACGAAGTTACTGTGTACAACGGATGTACAATGTAAGGAGCTGGTTTGATGTTGACTCCCCAGGACTTCCATTCAATCATTGAAAGACACAAGGTAATTCTATGAATGTTCTGACAGAAAAAACATATTCTCTGTGTGCTCGTGCTTGTGATTTGAAAGAATTAGCACAATGGTTGTGTTTCATAAGGCTCAAGGTATGTAAATCACTGAGACAACAATGATTATACATAGACTCAATGTGCATGAGAAAGGGTCGAAGGTGGGGCAACTTTCCTTCTTTTTCAATATCAGTATCTTCCAAGTGAAGATCCGATAGATTATGTGCTGCTTCCCCAGAAAATGTGAAACATTCTCTTTTTAAGAAAAGAACGAGTAGCTAGTGGGGTTGTATACAAGAGATGGCATGGGCTATTTGCCTAATTCAATGATGGTCACCAAAGAAATGTGAACCAATCAGTAATGTGGCTGCCCGGCTCAGAAAGATGTTTGGTGCAGAGTTCTGATATTCTTTTAACTCTGTTCTCACACCATCTTTCTTTTAAACATATAAGCTCACATCTAACCAATCTCTCATTTCCATTTTACCTCTGCTCACTTCCACACTCAATTCTTTTAAACCCCTCTCCTCTCAATCACTCAAAGTATTTCTTCCGGGGTAGGAAACACTGGTTATCGTGATTCCATGGAAGATCTATTAAGCACTCATACTGAATCCCATGTTCCTAAAAGTTACATGTTGGTCAATGATTTTTCTTGACATGTAAAGCACAAGAAATCATATGTCAGTGTATGTATGCTCATTGAAAAATATGAATGAAATTTAAGCATTTGATCTTTGAAGATTTCTCAAAACAAAGATATTGAATGCATGAAATGAAGTTAAGAGAATTGTTTTGAGAATCTGACAATGAATCAATCAGATCAAATCAAATATATCAATGACAATGAAAAATAAATGGTTAGGGTATCAAAGAATTGGTAATTTTGTTTATATGAACGAATATAAACAATTTATCAAAGAAATCACAAATATGAACAAGATGAATGATACACAACAATTTTGAATGCAAACGGGGGTATTACCATCGAAAAATTGTTTGAATTTGAGACATGGTAATAACAATTTCAAATAAATACTGAACCGGTGTGTATGAATACTTGACAGTATATGGACAAGATAATACACAAGTATTAATCTTTGAAAACACACGGTCAGTTAAACAATAAAGCGCAAAAATTGAAAAACATTTAAAAATCACACTTCTAAATTCATGAAAACGTTTGAGAATATGAAGTGGTTTAAACATTTAAGAAAATTGTTTTTCATGTTTGAAAGTTGTTCTTCTTTCAAACAATCAGAGATGTAGGATCAGAAGATTTTTACCTTTTCAGCTCCCCCTCAAAACATGATATAAAGATTTAATCTTTTAAGCTCCCCTGGATATTAGCACAATATCCTTCTTTGAACGTTGAAAAACGGGTCCTGATCTGTCATGTGATCAGAAGCCATCTTATTCACATTATTTATTGAAAAAAAAAAACAGAAAGCAGTAAAACAGTTTATAAATTGAGTTCTGATCTGAAGTAATCAGAAGTCATCACCTTTACTCCCCCTTAAATTAAGCATCTGAAATATGTCAGTTAAAACAGGATAGAGATCAAACACTCCCTTTGAATTGTTAGACCATCAATATCAGAAAAATTTAGCAAAGAAAAAGTTTAGGATAGAGATCAGATCAATTCACTCGAGATGAAGACCATCAATATCCATCGGATGCAAGCATACAGGAGTAAGGTCTTTTTGATCTCTGAGGTACGGGTCCTAAGCTGTTTTGCTTAGAAGCCATTATCTTTTATCCTTGAAGTCCGGGTTTTGAACTGTTGTGTTCAAAAGCCATTGTCTTTCTTACTCCCCCTTGGAGTGAGGTGCCTGCAACACAGATTCAGGTTTCGGTTTTGGTACCCACTGGTATTTTGGTCCAGAAATGTTAGTTGCAGTGCGTGTGGGGGATATGGAGTAAGAACCATACCAGTAATGATCAATTGTTTTGTGAAAATGAACATGTGTACAACAAATAGAACAATAAAATTTCTTACCGTTAGATGCTTTGTTCTTCTTTGCTTTGTGTACAGGTACACATGATTTCTTCTTTTTCAGCTCATTTTCCTTATCATCTTGAACTGGTTTCTTTTGCCAAACCAGTTTCTCTTTCTTGAAACTTCTTCTTGGATAAGTATCTGAACCATCTAAAAATTCATTGTAGAAAAGGTTAGTGCGACGAATCTGATTAAATGATTTGACTGACCTTTGTGAAGAGATAAAATTCTGACTTGAACTTGAAACAGATTTTTTCAAGTTCTTTGATCTTTGATGCAAAATTATCTCTTTCTTTCACAAACTGTTCAATCTTTGTTGTGAATTCAGACTTCGTCCTTTGTTCGTTCAGCGCAGCTGCAGACAGTTCAGACAATTTGGAAGTTAGCTTCTTGATTTTAGATTCAAAAATGGATCTTTCTTCCTCAAATCCTTTTTCTGACTCTGTTCTCTGGCCAGATAATTCTTTAAAGAACCCTACATTCTTCTTTTCTATGGCCTTCTTCTCTTTATCAAACTTCTCTCTTTCCAATATCAGTACTTTCTCAAAATTTGAGATTTGTTGAGAAAGCTTGATGCATTTAAGCTCCACTGACTTCTTTTCTTCATAACTCTTCTTTGAGAAATCTGAGAACTTCTTTGAAAAATTTTTCTTTTCATTTTCAAGATCAGCTTTATTTGCATCAAGCTGTTTTTCCAAATCAGATAAATTCTTTCTAAGCTCAAAGTTCTCAGATTCCAATTTCTTAACTTTCTGCTCATTGCTCTTAACAGAGACTGTCTGCTGAATTTTAGCTTCCAACTCAGAAATCTTTCCTTTTAGATCTGACACAACTGTTGGCCCTATCATCGTCCATTCAAGATAGTCCCATATCTCCTTTCCTGTTGATTTGTACAAATCTTTTCCTGTCAACTGATATGTATCTATGTGACCTTTAAACTCATGACGAATACTATTCAACAGAAAAGTTCGAGCCATATTATCAGCATTCTTTCTTTTCTCTCGATCCTCAGTACAATCTTCTGTTGGAGTATGAGGTGTCATCTCTCCTTCAGTCAATGACAATCTGATATAACAACTCAGCTCATTTGTATCTACAAATTTGAGAAAATCAGCTTTCCACTGCTCGTATCTTCCTCTGAGCAAAATTGGTGAACTCATCTCTCTCTCAGAAAATATTGAATGAGAAATCAGCTTGATGATAATGATCGTTCCCAAACTGTATATCCGAAAAACAACAATCAGATCAAATTGAAATCTTAAAAAAAATATTTCGTGAAAATTGAAATTTGAACAATACTTGATATTTCGCAAAGTAAAAAAAAATATTTCCAAAGATGACCAAAAAAATTTTCCAGACTTTTTTTTTTTTTTTTTTTAAACTAAGACAGGGAGACCCGCAAACTTGAGGTATTCGGGTCACAGAGGAAACGCACAACAGGCTATGCGTATGTAGCCTGAACCGCACAATGAACTATGCAGGTGTAGAAGGAAACGCATATTGAGGTATGCGGGTCCTTGAGGAAACGCATAGTGAGGTATGCGGGTCCTTTAGGAAACGCATAGTGAGGTATGCGGGTTGAACTTGATGCGCGAAGAAGAGCTATGCGGTTCCAACTTGAAACGCACAATTGTGATGTGCGGGTGATGCCTGAAACGCACAATTGTGGTGTGCGTGTGATGCTTGAAACGCACAATTGTGGTGTGCGTGTCTCACTTGAAACTCAAAGTATGGTTCTCAGGTCTGTATGAATGACCCGCAAACCGTATGAATGACATGCACAGCGTGGATCTTGGCTGATTCTTCTTAAATCGATCAAAATCTGCAAATTGATCTCAAAAACTTTATCAGCATCATCGAAAAACAGTTCTAAACACACAAACACAATCAATTTTCGATTAAAACAACAAATCAAAGGAATTCGATCAAGAACAGATACCGAACTCGTGTTCAAGAAAAACTCAAAAAAAAATCGAAAATTGGAATAAATTTTGAACGAATTTCGATATGGAATCTAAACAAAAATCAATCCAAAACACAATTCGCATCCAAAAAAACCATTATCTTGCAAATAAAAAGGATTTTCCACAAAAATTCGAATGAACAGTAACGAACTCGTTTTCTTGAAAAACTTTTGAAAAATTTCAAATTTTCGATCCAAAAACACCAAATTTCAATTCAAATCAGGATCTAATCTTTTCTGAAAAGTTTGGTATGGCTCTGATACCAATTGTTAATCATATAATCCCATATTATCAAGCTAATTACTCAAAATATGAACATTATGCACAAGAACTAGAGAGAGAAAGTCTAGAGAGAGAAAGTAGATCTTGAATTACACCCACTCTAGAATTACAATATGCATTAGACACTAGTTCGTTATTACATGATTTCTAACAAAACCTATATATACTTACTAACTAATACAAAGCCTTAATGGCTAAGGAAACTAAACATACTTTGACTAAGACAAAATTGACTTTTACATTGTTGACTTTCCTATTAAATCTTGGATACAATATTTAGACCTAACAATAATTGATTGGTTCATGTTCGAATTTAGTATTAGATTGAGTTTATATAGGTTTAATTCGTGATTGCACTGTAATTTTTCATCAATTTGGTGAATTTGTTGGTTTTTGTATTCACGAGTTCGAACACTGTGTCAAGGATCGATTTATATTTTTAAGTGAATTATGTTGAAATTCGTTGGTAGAATTAGGTTCTAGAAGTGTAGAAGATCGAATTGTCAATGTTTCAAGTTGAAATTTGGTGTTTAGATAGATTTTTGAGCGTTTTAGTGGTGTTTTTCATTTGAGATTCGAAGAACTCGCAAACAGATCTGAAGAACTCGTAAACCCTTCAAGAACTCGCAGGGTTATTCAAAGAATTCGCAGAAATCTTGAAGATTTCGCAGGATTTATATTAGTTTTCGCAGATTGTTGATTTCTGAAAAATTTTACAAGTGTAAAATTCGCAGGTGTATGTGTTGCGAATTGTACAGAATTCGCAAGTCAGTGTCTTACGAATTATTCAGGATTCGTATTGGCCTAACTGGGAATTTCTAAGAATTCGCATAACCATTTTAGTGGAAAATTTTAAGGACAGAATTCGCATACGTTCTTTGTGCGAAAAGCTTTTGAAAATCTTTGTTAAGGACATATTTCGTAGACTTGTGATTTGCGAAAAGTTTTTCTTAGAAAATTATCAAGGATAAAATTCGCAGATTAGAGTGTTACGAATTCTTAGAATTCGCAATAGACTAAGCTACGAATTCTATAGAATTCGCAGAAGATCATCTTACGAATTCTGTACATACGGATTCTGAAGTTGGTCTACGAATTCTGAAGTTATAGCTTGTGCGAATTCTGTGTGTGTCACTATCGCTTGTGAATTCTTTGTACTTCATTGTGCCTTGCAAATTCCTTACTTGTAGATTTTTGGAAATTTCATTTCTGATTTTTCTTTCAAGATTTCTGTATATTTTGTGATTTCAAATTGGACTAACGATCAGTTTCAAGTTTCTTATTGAATATTACTATAACAGGATGACTTCTAAGGATGCTCTATCTATTGGTACTAACGTAAAGCCTCCTGTTCTATTCAAGGGAGAATATGAACAGTGGAAGGCCCGTTTTCTTGACTTAGTCGATCGACATGCAAATGGGGAAAACATTTTTGTCTATTACTGAAGGTCCCATGATTCCTCCCACCATGGAAATACCTGATGAGGAATCGTCCGACAGTGAAGATGGAGACGAGGACAGGGTGAGAAAGACTAAGACAGCTCTAAAGGACTTTGCCTAGTACACTGACGAGCAAAAATGCAGATTTAAAGCTGATAAACAAGCGAGATCTCTTCTTCTACAGAGTATCCCAAATGAGATTTACATAAAGATCGACAGCTAAAAAGCGAACGCGAAAAAGATGTGGGATCAGTTACAAAATATGATGATGGGCTCCAAGGTAGGAAACCAGATGAAAGTGGCAAACTGTATAAACAGTTATGAAGAGTTTAAGGCTAAGGACAATGAGAGTCTGGAGGAAACTTATGAGAGATTCGTGCTTCTTCTGAACGAACTTTCAAAGAACAAAGTCAAGAAGAAGTAGATAGAGAACAATGTCAAATTTCTAAGCATTTTGCAGCTGGAATGGAAAAAGCACCCTCGTAGAATGAAACAGATGAAGGATTTGAGTGACATTCCACTGCATGAAACACTAAGACAGAGTGAAGAAGAGGTCGAAGAGAAAAGAGATGAGAAAAAGAAAATTGAGAAAGTGTCAGATCCCATTGCCTTAGTTGCTGGTGAGAAAGAGAAGGAAAAGAAAGAAAAGAAGAAAAAGAAGAAAGTAGTGATTCCTAGTTCTGATTCTGAGTCTGAATCTGATAGTGATGACGGAGAAAACCTAAAGCAAGCTATGCTTCTACTAACCCGTGCATTTCAGAAGAAATTCTACAAGAAACCGGGTTCGAACCCTTAAAGGTATTCGTCGTCCGGATCAAAGAACCATGAACATCGGGAAAGAGTTGAAGGAAAAATATTTGAGGAGAAAAGGTATGTGGAAAGAAAGCCGGAAGAAAGAAAGAAGTTTGTGAATGATTATGCTGCTGCTGAAAAGAAGACAGATGACCTGATCAAATGCTACAACTGTGGAAAGGTCGGTCACTATGCCAAGGACTGTCGGAAGCCCAAGGTCAGAAACTCAGAGTATTATGGGTGCGTTTGGTTTGCAGACTGGATGGGACGGGACAAGACAAAAACTCATTGTCCCATGTTTGGCGTGACATGGGACAGAACAAAAATCCACTGTCCCACGTTTGGCGCGACATGGGACAGGGACAAAGACTGGACAAGGTGGGACAAGATGGGACAAAAAATGGTATTTTCTTGTTCCACCAAAATAGGTGGAACAACATGGGACAAAAGTGAGACAGAGACTAAAAATCATTGATCTACCTCCATTTGATGTATAATCCTAGTATGGTATTAGTCATAAGGGTCACCACTACCCATCGTCGCCACTACCACCATCGCCGGCCACTAGTAGCCACCGTCAACCACTGTCGGCCACCTCTACCTATGTCTCCACCACAACAACCACCTCCACAACCATCGGCCATCGCCACCACTACTACCATCGTCGACCACCTCCACTAACACCGATCACGACCACCTTTGGCCACCACCACCATCAACGGCCACCGATAGCCACCACCAACCATCGTCGACCACTTCCACCTCTTCCTCCACTACTACAACAACTTCCTCCATCACATCCACAACCACCGCCTATTGCCACCTCCACCGATCACCACCACCCATTGCCGCCGCCATCGATGCTCACCGGCAACCACCGTCGGTGACCTCCGCCTCTTCCTCCACTACAATAACCTTTATTACCCGTGTCCACCACCACCACCACTACCATCGTCGGTCACCTATACCTCCACCACATCAACCATAACAACCTCCTGCCTGCACCACCTTGATTCATTTTTTCTTTATATGAATCGGATTTTTTTGAACTACCATCAATTATTTCAGATTCTTCATTCAAATTTCCTACCATTGTTTTTGTATGTATTTATATGTATGAAAATCGTTTAAAAAAATATAAATGTTTTTAATTAAATTATTTAAAGATATACTTTATTTGTGTTATTTATAACTATTATATGACATATAAAATCATGAAACAACTTTTAGGGAAATTTGTCCAGTCCTGTCCTATCCAGTTCTAGCCATACCAAACACAAGACAGACATTTGTCTTGTCCTGTCCAATCCCGTCCAGTCCTGTCCTAGCCTCTTGTTCTGTCCTGTCCAGTTCTGTCCTGTCCAGTCACGTCCAATCATGTCTGCGTACCAAACGCTACCTATAAGAACAAGATGCTTTTGGCCAAGCAACAAGAGGCTGGCAAGGCACTCATGGTTGAAGACGAGTTCTGGCTGGATCATTCAGATGAAGAAGAAAGAGAGGAGACAACATACATGTGCTTGATAGGCAATACAGTGAAATATGATGATTCCGATGAGGAGACAGCTGATGAGGTACTAAATCTATCTGCATCTGATTTTATGAGTAAAATGGAAGCTATGATGATCGAACTTCAAGACCTACAATCAAAATTGAAAAAGGAAAAGAACAGAGTTGTGAAGAAAAATCAAAATACATTTGAACTTAACAAGGAACTTGTTGGGAACAAAGATCTGATTGATTCTCTAAACAAATCTACTTTTGTTCTTAAACAAGAAAAAGATTTTTTGAAAGTAAGATTTCTGATTTTGAATCTAAACTATCTAAGTCTGATCTTGAAAATCATGAATGTGTTCTAAAAGCTCATATTTTGCAGGTTGAAAACAAGAACTTAGAAAACAAGGTAAATGGTTTGGAAGCCAAACTTTGCACGAGGTCAAACAGATCAAACTATTTTTCTAAATACACCCAATGAAGAGGCTGGTATTAAAGAAAAATGGGGACTTGGTTATGTATAGACATTTGACACCCAAATTTGTTCTTTTTGATTTTCTTTTTGCTGCTGGTAAATATAGACATTTGTTACCAAGTCATCTGACGAGGTTGAGGCAAAAGAGGATGAGAAAAGAAAGAATTTAAAGAAAATGAAACTACCATTCTACTATCAAAAGTTGAATGATAGTTATCTTTCAGAACAGCCAAAATGTCTTTCAAATGATTATTTTGCAAGCTATTCCGTTACTGAGTTGGAGGCAAAACTTGTAAAAGCAAAAATTTATGTTCCTCCACTTATCTTAGAAAGCAAAATAATTGAACTTGAAAATGTTTTATTTGATGAAAAAGTCTTGGCTGACATTGAACAAAATGTATTTTCAACTGTATTAAAGAACATTGTTTTCAAAACCAAATCTAGTGAGTGTTCAGCATCTTCTATTGCACCTCAAACTTCTGAAATTGATTTTGATGACTTAATTGCGTCTGCAAATGATTTTTTAAATTCTGATGAAGGGTCTGTTGATGATAGTATTGATATGTTTGATTTTAACGCTAAACTTCCAGATCATTCTACTTTTGTTATAAATGGTCAAGCTTTACCAAGTGTGCATGAAATAGGTGAATCATCAACTAAAGTTGGTGAATCAGTTTCTGTGAATGTTGATTACTACGCAAAAGGTAAGAAGCAAAAGAAACGACGCTCACAGAAACAGACTAGCACTGGTAAACTAAAGAAAAGACAATATCAGAAATCTGATTTTCCTAACAAATCTAAATCTTTTGTTTCAGATTTAAGGAAGAAAAGGTCAGAAGGTCGAACTGAAAGGCTACCAAAACAGAAGATGGATGAGAGTTCTGAATCATTTCCTGATATGGATTGTAATAGATATACTAGTAGTACTTCTGATGTAGTTGGTAGTGTTGCTTCTAATAAACAAAACCTTGTAATTCCTTACAAGCGATATTCAATAAAGCAATTACTCTGATTATCTCCATCTACTACTAAGTCATCTACTTATATACGGAATGATTTTGTCCCTCACCGATATTCTGATGATTGGTTTGGTACTTATCATGTTTGTTCTTATAAACCATATATTTCAAAAGTTTTTCAAAAGTTCAGAGGATCCATATACAAATGGATACCAAAATCTTGTGCTAATCCGTTAGGACCCACTTTTAAATGGGTACCTAAAGTTATTCTTCCCTGATTTCTCTTATGCAGACCCGTCATATGTGGTACTTGGATAGCGGGTGTTCTAAGCATATGACTAGGCAAAAGGATTTATTGTCTAATTATACAGAGAAATTATGCGAGAATGTACGTTTTGGCAACCATCAGTTTTTACCGATTCTCGGCTACGGTGATGTGATACAAGATAACGTGACGATTACGAAGGTGAGTTACATGGAAGGATTAGGACATAACCTATTCAGTATTGGCCAGTTCTGCGACAAAGGATTAGAGGTAAATTTCAAGGCTAAGAGTTGTTCTGTACGCACTAAAGATGGTAAAGAACTCTTGGTCGACACTAGAAAGTCCAACCTCTACACGATAAATCTGTCAAAGGTCCAGACTAACAATCAGGTTTGTCTACTATCTAAAGCCTCGATGCAACAGAGTTGGTTATGGCATCGTAGGCTATCTCATCTGAATTTTCGTTATATCAATAAACTGGTCGTGGGAAAGCTAGTTAAAGGACTTCCTGAGCTAAAATACGAGAAAGAACACCTATGCGCAGCATGTGAGAAAGGAAAGATGAAGAGAGTTGCACACAAGCCAAAGCCTGAACAAAGTACTAGTTCTCCACTGGAATTGATTCATATGGATCTCTGTGGTCCAATAAGAACGCAAAGCATAAGCAACAAGAAGTATGTATTAGTTATTGTGTAAGATTATTCGAGATATACATGGGTCAAATTTCTGAGATCCAAAGATGAGACGTCCGAAGTCATCATCAGTTTCTTAAAGACTACCTAAGTAAATCTTTAAAAGTCAGTCAAGCTCCTGAGAACAGACAACGACATAGAGTTTAAGAACAAAACTATTGAAGATTATCTCGAATCGGTCGAGATAACACATCAATTCTCTGTTGCTAGAATGCCAGAACAGAAAAGAGTGGTAGAAAGATGAAATCGAATGCTAGTCGAGGCCGCTCGTACTATGCTGAGTCAATCCGATCTACCTCTATTTCTGTGGGCAGAAGCTGTTTCGACTGCGTGCTATACACAGAATCGGTCCATAGTACATCGCCAGTTTGGTAAAACACCTTATGCATTGATAAACAATCGTACACCTAGCATTAATCACTTTCATGTTTTTGGATGCAGGTGCTTCGTATTAAATGATAGAGAGAACTTGAACAAGTTCGGACCTAAGGCTGATGAAGGCATCTTCATTGGATATTCTCAATCATCTGCTGCATACCGGGTGTACATGAAGAAGTCCAAGACTGTGATAGAAAGCGTCAACGTTACATTTGACGAGGAGGTGGCTTCTGAACAAAGCAGTTCAGAACCTGTTCTTACAGGAGTTTTAGCTTCTAGACAACTCAGTCCAGAACCTGTGGTTAATGAGACTAATTCAGATAAAGTATCTACTTCTACATCTCATTTATCTGAATTAGATTTATTATTTGAATTCTTTTATGATGAGTTTCTAGGATCTAAACTACCTAAATCTGTTGTGATTGACAGGTATGAAGACTCAAACTGTCAACATCCAGTCACTTCAGAAGTGTTAACTGAACTTGTTCCCCCGGTTCAGACAGAAACTCAGATTCAAACAAATACTCCTTCAGTTGAAGTTGCACCTGAAAATGTTGAACCAGAAGTTCCTACTTCAGTTGGATGTACTATGATGAATCATCAACAGACTAAACAAGTTGTCCCAACTGAAACTTCTGTACAAGAAACTTCAACTGTACCCCAACCCATGCTGAACAAGAAGAAGTTAAAAGTGGTTATCTAGATGAGAGTTATGATCAATCTACATCAAATCCACTCCCTCACGAACACAAGTAGACCAAAGAGCACCCGATAAGCTAGATAATTGGAGATCCACCTTTACCGGTGCAAACTAGGTCTGCGACATTAAACATGTGTATGCATGATTCCTTTCTGAGCAAGATAGAGCCCACTCAAGTATTTGAAGCTCTAGCTGACTCGGATTGGGTTACTGCAATGCAAGAGGAGCTGAACTAGTTTGAAGATTTGAATGTCTAGAGACTTGTACCAAGACCTGAAGGTAAATCTATAATTGGTACAAAATGGGTATTCAAAAACAAGAAGGATGAAGATGGTATCGTAATCAGAAATAAAGCATGACTTGTCGTAAAAGGCTATAGGCAAGAGGAAGGCATTGATTATGATGAGACTTACGTTCTAGTAGCACGCATTGAAGCTATCAAAATGTTTCTTGCATATGCTGCTCATAAAAACTTCACCGTCTACCAGATGGACGTGAAGACTGCCTTTCTGAACGACATTCTTAAGGAGGAAGTCTATGTCTCACAACCTGAAGGATTTGTGAATCCAGATAAACCGGATCATGTCTACATCCTGGATAAAGCACTTTATGGTCTTAAACAAGCGTCTCGAGCCTGGTATGAGGTATTATCAAAGTTTTTGGTCAAGTCAGGCTTCACAAAAGGTAAAATCGATACTAATTTGTTCATCAAAAAGGAAAAAGCCGATATTATTCTTATTCAAATATATGTGGATGACATTATATTTGGCTCAACTAATCTTAAATACTTTAAGAATTTTTCAAACCTCATGGTGTCCAGATTTCAAATGAGTATGATGGGAGAGATGAACTTTTTTCTCGGATTACAAGTAAAACAATTTTCAACGGGGATTTTTATAAACCATGCTAAGTACATTTTTGATATTCTGAGAAAATTTAAAATGGAAAATTGTACAACAATTGGAACCCCGATGGCACCAGGAACTAAGATCGGCATGGATCCTTCGGGAAAACCTGTTGATGTTAGAACCTATAGAGGGATGATTGGTTCTTTAATGTATTTAACTTCAAGTAGGCCATATATTATGTTTTCTACATGTTTATGTGCTAGATATCAGGCTAATCCAAAAGAATCCCATATGTCTGCAGTAAGCGCATATTTAGATATCTGAAGGGGATTGTAGATCTTGGTCTGTGGTATCCTAAAGATACAGGATTTGAACTGACGGCTTATTCAGATGCAGATCATGCAGGTTGTATGTTAGACAGGAAGAGCACATCGGGTCATATACAGTTTCTTGGAGATAAACTCGTAAGTTGGGCATCAAAGAAACAACTTTGTGTTTCCACATCAACGGCTGAGGCAGAGTATGTTGCTGCTGTAAGTTGTTGCTCTCAGGTGTTGTGAATGAGAACACAACTGCGAGATTATGGCTTCAAATTCAACAAAATTCCGATTTACTGTGACTCTAAGAGCGCTATTGCAATATCAGCAAATCCTGTACAACATACAAAGACAAAACACATAGATGTTTGATATCATTTTATCAAAGACAATGTTGAAAAAGGTACAATAGAATTTTATTTTGTAAACACTGATTATCAGCTTGCTGATTTCTTTACCAAGCCTCTCGACGAAAAGAGATTTAATTTTCTTATCTCGAAACTTGGTATGTTAAATCTCAAGACATAATTTGTGATTACCTATTAAAGTTTTTCTTATTGTTAGTTTTCTTCATTTCTTTATTTTCATTCTGAAAAGATATCTGCACTTTAAAGTTTGTTCATGTTTTCAGGGGGAGTGAGTGTGAGATGAAAAGATGATCTACATTCATTTGAGGGGGAGTTCATATATTTTTGCATTCTTAACTGATTATTTTATGATCCATAAATGCAGGGGGAGTAAGAGTAAGAATAAGGAGTACTGAATATGATTTCTTATTACTTCAAATTAGAACTCGTACATTCAATGTTTTACTGCTTTATGTCATTTTTTTTCAATAAAGTTGTGAATAAATTTTGTACTTTGACGACTTTATGACTGATGCAGATTGAGGGATGTTGATACGATCATACCATTATGACTTTAAGCTGAACTCATGAGAGTTAAGACAAATCAAAAAGGTTTATTTCTATTCTTAATCTCATATATGGTTGAAATAAGGACGACTTTCAATCATAGAAAACATGTTCTTAAATGTTCAAACCACTTCTGATTCTTAAACGATTTCATGAATATAGAAGTGTGATTTTAAATGTTTTCATTATTACTTGTGCTTCAATGATCAACAAACCGTGTGTTTCCAAACATTAATACTTGTGTATTATCTTGTCAATATATTGTCAAGTATTCACACACACCGGTTTAAATTTTATTGAATTTGTTCTTACTATGTCTCTAAATTGAAACAATATTTTTCGATGGTAAGACACCCCGATTGTTATTCAGAGTTTGAGCTTGATTTCATTTCTAAACGTTCTTTCAAGAATGTCTATATTTTGGTTCGTATAGACAACATTCAATTTTTGCTGACCTAAGCCTTACTTTAAAAAGATCAAATCTAAATGATTTCATATGTCTGATTTTGATGATTTTCTTTTTCATACAATGTCAGATTTTCAAACAAGTTTCTTGTATTCATTTCATTCATTCAATTATCTTGTTTGAAAAGTCTTCAATGTTTAAAAATGCTCAATTCTTCTTGATTATATCTATGAGCATACAAACATCTAACTTGTATATTTGTGCTTTAACTGATAAAGTTAAACCATTTTTGAGCAACATTGTGCTTTAATAGGAAAATATGGGTTCATTGTGTAGGACTTAAATGAAACTTCTATGGATTCACGTTAACCAGTGTTTCCTACCCAAGAAGTTAATCTTTAGTGATCGAGTGTGAGGAGTCAAACAAAAATGAGTGTGGGTTGTGTGAAGAGGTAAAATGTAAATGAGAGTTTGGTTAGATATGCACTCAATGTTTAAAAAGAAAGAGGGTGTGAGATTAGAGTAAAAGAATATCAAACTCTGCACCAACTTTTTCTGAGCCGGGCAACTACATTGCTAGTGTTTCACAATTCTTCGTGAACATTATTCAAACAGGCAACTAGCCCATGCCAACTCTTGATAAAAACCCCACCAGCTACTCATATTTCTTCTTAACAAGAAACTATTTCATATTTTATGGGTACGCAACACATTATCTATATGGTTTTCATTTGGAAAATCTGGATGTTGAAAAAGAAGGAAGTCTTCCCCACCTTCGCACTTCGATCATGCACAATTGAGTCTGTGTATATTTACTGTTGCCTCAATGGCTTACACAATTTTGAGCCTTATAACAAGCAATCATCATGTGCTTAATTCTTTCTAACACTTGCACTAGCACACAAGGAATTTGTTTTCTTGTCATAACGTTCATAGAAATATCTTTGTGGTGTTTCGATGATTGAATGGAAGTCATGTGGGAGTGAACATCACAAAAGCTCCTTTCCAATGTGTATTCGTTACACACAGTAACTTTGTGTTACTGACAGACATATTAACTGATTCATTTGCTGATTCAGGTGTTACACTTTAGTTTGTCTGGATTTGAAAAGATCTAGATAAAAGGGGGAGATACAGACATATGAATTGACGAATGGTCGGAGGCTTAGATTTTAAAGATCAGTGGTCAGATACAGACATTTCTTGTTGAAAGTTTTGATGATCACTATGCTCTAATCATCAAAAAGGGGGAGAAGAGATCAATAAATGTTGGTTGAAAAGAGAAGCTAATATCAGTTGTGGGGAGAAGTTACAAGAAATGAGAGAGTTGATAAAGAAAAGTTGGAACTTCTTGGAGAAATTTATTCAAGATAGTTGTTTTGAAGAATGTTTGTTGTCAAAGATTGAAAGCGGGAAGAGAAAATTCAAAGATTTCTGAAGACAAGCTAAATTTTACAGAAATTCTCTTTGAAGACAATTTGCTGAAACAAACCGAGCTGAAATTGTAGATAATTTATTTCTGAAGTCTGAAAGAGGTTTGAGATAACCTTGGGGAGATTGTTGAAGAGCATATCTACCATCTTTGGGGGAGATTGTTATTTGTTTAAAGACAGACTTTGGGAAGATTACAGATTGTTATAGATCAAAGAAAGAAGAGATTGTTTTCAAGCATAAATAGAAGTCTGAAGTTCAAATGCTAAAGTTGATCAAAGGAGGAGATTATATTTACTGAGCTTAAAGAGAAAAGATTGTTCTGCAAAATCTTTTTGAGATAATCTTGAATCCAAAGGGGGAGATTGTTAGAGCATAAATATGTTGGATGAAAGATCATAGAAAACTGAAGATTGAAGTCAAAGCTGAAAGTCAACTCTCAAGCATCAAAGTCAAAGTCAATGTAATAAAAGTCAAAGTCTTTGTTAGTAAGCTTTTGTTTTAAGCGTGTAGTTTAGCTTTTGGTTTAATAGTCTTGTAGCTTGTTAGAATCAGTAGTGACAAAATCAGAGAACATACGCATAGATCATTGTAGAGAGAGAAAGTTAGAGAGAGAAAGTCATTTTGTATACGAATTGTCATTTGAATTGAAATCAAGATAACATATTGAGTTTTAATCTGTTAATTCATTCTTGTTTGTTTGTTTGAATCAATAAGAACTTGATTAGATTGGGACTATCAAAAGCATAGTTGTATCATTGGATCCACCACACCAGGACGATTCAGGGAGGAGCCTCGAAGGGAGTATCGCCGGAGGATGGAAAACCAGGGGGAGAGCCGATTAAAGGAGCAGAAGGGGGAAGAGTAGGTTGGTTTCAGAGGAAAACGTGATTCAAGGAGGGGTAGGGCATGTCTTTTGAGCAGCTGAACGTATACAAATGATGTAAATGGGCTGAGCGAATAAGCCTAAATTTTTCTGAATAAGCCCCAACTGAACAACCTTTTATAGCTGAGTGAATAAGCGATAAGGCTTATATTGCCCATTAAGCCACAAACGAACTACCCCTTAACAGACTTAACGGAAAAGGACTGAAAATGTAACAAAACTAACGGACAACTAACTTAACAATGACTAATAGGACTAACTGACACTTAACGGACAAGGACCAAAAATGTCAGAAAATTAACAGTGCACTAACGGAACAGACTATTCACTGTTCATCGTCGTCAACCTCAAGATGAGCCCTGCAAAAACAAGTACACATTAATCACAGTAGCTCATGAACATATGTACACATAACACAAAAACATGATGGATGCAATAACATGTCATGCGATAAAATCCACGTACGATAACTTTCGACGTGCCATAAACTTCGTCTCAATTATGTGCGATAAAAATGACATCTCTTAGCTTGTGAGATAACATTTCCAGTGACTCGTGAGATAACTTTGGAACCACTCAGCACGCGATAAAATTCTTTCTCAGTGTGCGATAAGATCAAGACTATGCAGTGTGCGATGAAATTCTTTCTCAATGTGCGATAACATGTAAACTGATTTAGCAGGCGATAAACTAGACTGTGCGATAACCATGAGCATATACCACATATAAGTCCAAGATTCAAGCAAGACTCAATTGATTTGCACAATTTGCACAATACATAGAGAGATAATCTAGAGAGAGAAAGTCATATATCTATTTGTCATGCGTCTTACAAGGAAACTCTCACACCATTGACATTACACAGTTATCTCATAAGACTTAGCTTCTCAATGTACTCACCTTACAAACACTCACACTAAAGTATTTATACTAAGATTGACTTACAAGACTTTGACTGTATTTGACTTTACAACACTTTGACTTTTACATTTAAATCTTGGACACAACAATACACAAACAATCTCCCCCTTTGTATTCAAGATTTAAAAAAACAGCTCTTGATTCTTCAAAACTTTGACTCTAACGTCTTTAAACTTTGAAGCTCTGACAATCTTTAAACTTTCAGCTTTTGAAGAATCTTGAAAAGTAATTCACTTTTGCTTTGTAAAGTCTTGAACTAGAATTTAAAAACATTGAACATTGCATCTTCAGTCTCTGGTCTCTGATCAGTCTTTGAAAAACGAACTTTCTCGAATCATCTATGAACATTTTCTTCTTTTGTATTCTATGTCTCTGTTAAGTCAGATTTTATAGTAATCATTGTATTTATAGGCTTGGTCTAATACTGTGTTTAGAATGAAATAATGTATTGTATTAGCCAAGGGTATTTAAGTCCCTTGTGGATTTGTGTTGTGTAAGAAAAAACGCATATTCAATACAATCACTCTTCTGTGCTTTCAATCTCTCTCTCTACTTTCTCTTTCTAAAGATTTAGTGATTTTGGGATTATCAATTGGTATAAGAGCCTTTTAAATCTGAGAGAATTGAGAGAAATGTTTTTCGAAATCTGAATTTGTGTTAAATCAGAAAATTTGATCGATTTTCTTGATTTTTTCAAGAAAATCTATTTTTTTGATTTTTCATCAAATTCGGTCTGTTTAGTGAACGAATTTTCTTGATTTTTGGTTCGTTGGATCCGGTTTTACTAGGAGAATACTTTTGATTCACATCAGATTGCAAGAAAATTGAGTTTTGACCTTCAATTTCAAATTTTTTCGAGTTTCTGGAAAAAGTCTTTGAATGTACTGTTGGATTTTCGATTTCTTGATTTTGTGTTTTTTAATTAAATTGATTGATTAAAAGTGTTTAGAAACTGTTTTTCGATCTTATCTGTGTGAGAAATTGTCATTAAATCCAACTCTGTAATCGAATTTGGAGGTTTTACTTGATTTTCATCGTTTTGTGCCAGATCTGAAATTTGCGCGAGTTCTTCGAGTTTTGCACGAGTTCATCAAGTTTATCAGGGTTTCAGTTGTTGAAGATACAGTCAAATTTTCGCCAGTAACCTGTCACGCAAATCTTAAATTTGCGTCACCTTTGTTTCACGCAAAACAAAGTTAGGCCAGTATCTTATCTCTTAAGGTTAAGTTTGCGTCTCTTATACTTCGCGCAAATCATAATTTGCGCCACCAAAGCTTCACGCAAAGCAAGTCTTGCGTATTCTAAGTCTTGCGCAAGTCAGTTTTGCGCCTCTTACTTGTCAAGCAAAGAAGGTTCTCATCGAAATCTTCTCACGCAAAGTCTATTTTGCGTCATCAGTACATCACGCAAATATAAGTTTGCGCCATCCTTTTCTCACGAGAAGTTCAGTCTAGAGTGTGCAAGTGATCTTTTGCGCCATCAATGCTTCGCGTAAGTTTAAGTTTGCGCCAGCTTCTTCTCACGCAAAAGAAAGTTTGCGCCATCCACTGTTAGCGCAAATCTCAAGTTTGCGCCAAATCCTCTACTTTTAGACTTAACATTTTTCTAAAGTTTTTCCCTATGGATTCTGAAAAGTTTGCGTTTCAAGCTCAGTTCTACAAAAGCGATCTCATGATGTCTTTGGGCACAAAAACTCGTCCTCCGGTTCTAGTTGATGAAAATGAATTTACTCAGTGGCAATATCGGTTTCTGAATTTCATCGAGCGTCAAAAGAATGGAGATGAAATGATGAAGATCTTATCTGAAGGATCTTTTGTTCAACCCACTCTGGCTAATGGATTATCAAAGCCTACCAAAGAATATACACCCGATGAGTTGGTGCAATATCAAGCTGATCGTGATGTAAAGGCTAATCTGATGCTAGCTTTGCCAAATTCTATCTATAACAGGATTGATTGTTTCAAAAACAATCCTAAGCTAATGTGGGCACAGCTAGAGAAGATTATGCTTGGGTCTTCAATTGCAACTCAACTTCGGCATACTCGTTATATGAACAACTTTGAAGAATTCAAAGCCAAAGATGGGGAGTCACTTAAAATTGTTTATGACAGATTCTGTGCGGTGATTAATGATCTGAGAAAGATAAAAGTAGAAAAGACTGAGCTGGAAACAAATATGAAGTTCCTCAATGCACTTCAACCAGAATGGAACAAATCTTGTCATCGCTTGAGGAATGATGTCAGGATATCTTCTATGCAAATTCAAGAGCTTTACGAGATTCTGATGACTGATGAATGCATTGTCAAGGATTAAAAGGCTAAACTTGATAAGAAGAATAAGAAAACAGTGGGTCCAGTTGCACTTCTAACAAGTAAACTATCTGATCAAGCATTATCCGAGAATGCTTATGATGGTGTAATTGATGATGATGGTGAGGCACTTCAGAAAGCTATGATCCTTCTCTCTCAACACTATCAGAAGAAGTTTCAACCTCGTTCGAATTCCAACACTATTCGCTTCACTTCTGGGTCCAAGAATGTTCAAGTGCCCGAGGCTAAGAAACATGATGCATCTTCAACTGTGGAAAGCCGGGTCACATTGCTAAAGAGTGTCGAGTGAAGAAGGTTCGGGATTCGGCATATTATCGGAAGAAACTGGAATTAGCTGAGAAAAGAGAGAATGGAACTGCTTTGCTGGTCGAGGAAGAATTTTGGCTAGATCACTCCGATGATGAAGCTGATAATATCGAAACTGCTCATATGTGCTTCATCGGAGATGATCAAAGTGCTGATGATGACACTGATGATGATGAGGTACCTTCTGTTTCTGATTTCACTTTCATTTCTTCACAGATGAACATTATTATAACTGCTTTACGTGATTTACGCTTGAAGTTATTATCTGAAAAACATTTAAATTCAGAAAAGTCAAATTTGATTGATAAATTACAAATTTCTTTGAAAGATGAAAAATCTATTTTGACTCATACAAAAGACGTCTTTCAAAAGAAATTATATGATTTAGAAAAATCAAATATGACTTATCTTGATTCTTAGACTGTGATAAGCCAAGATCACAAGATCTGTAGAGAGAGAAACTAAAGAGAGAAAGTGTGCACTCAATGCAACAGTAACTTCTATTCAAACTATGTGTTAGTTCTTACAACAAAAACAATCCAAGGGGACTTAAATACCCCAAGGCATTTACAAAACATAACAGAATAATAAATACAATGATTACTATAAAATCAGATCTAACAATCTCCCCCTTAGTAATCATTGGCACCGAGGTCTTAAAAAAATAATCTTCAAAAACAGCATTGACCATCAAGGCGACTTTGAAAGATCATTGACGTTCTTCTCGTTGACGAAGTCTGTTTAGCCCAACTAACACTTCCAATCATCGCAGAGTTGAACGGAGATTCAGTCTATCTTGAATAGAGACCAAAGTTCTACGGATCAGACGAATTTCATCATTTTCAAACATATATAACTCTCTTCTTGATTCCAAAAACTTTCTTCTAGCCTCTTGTAGACGATGCTCCAACTGAAGTTTGATCACCTTTAGAGTTCCATCAGAGTAATGTCCAATCTCATCAAATCGAAGAAAGCATTTTTCACTTGAGCTGTTCTTATATACTACTCCGTATGGATCTTCGATAATGGTGAATAATGTATAAGACTCTAGATCTTGCAAACTTCGGTTGGGTCTTTCAAGATTAACCACAGGCTGAAAACTTTCGACGGCCATCTGAAAGTCAAACACACGATAAAATAGGATTTGTCGTCGAATGAATCGTTTAATAACAAAAAGAGTTTGAGAAACATCCTGAGTCCGTTGATAAAGATTCCTGAAGTGATCATACAAGAATTCAATATCATCAATTGAAAGATCAACGAAATCAGCCTCTGAAAAGTTGTACCGCTTGCAGTCTCTTCTTTCCACTTCAAGGTCTGGATACCAGATGTTTAGAAACTTATTAAATGTGACACTGAGAACTCGAACAATTAGATGAGGAGAAGCAACGGTGTTAATCCTTTTGTGCTGGCACTTGATAAATGCTAAGTATTCATGCTGATATGCTTCTGATTCTTTCTCTACTCCAAGTATGGCATGTATATTAATTGTTCTTCTTCTTGAAACAAAGATGTTGCTTTGAATATCTTCAAGAAAAGATGTTCTGAGTCTAGAAGCCATATATCTCTGCTGAAGATTTCTCTGCCTTTGCTGCCTAGTTAAAGCTTCTCCTTCTTCTAGAAGAGATGGAGAAATTACCGGTTCGGAAGAAGGAATATCTGCTTGAGCTTTAGATGACTGACCAACTTCAAAAGCACTTGACGGAATATTGGTTGTCGGAGCAGAACTAGTTACTGGAGTAGATGAATGTTGATCAACTTCTGGAATCTCACCTTGACTTGGAAGATCAGCATATAGCAATTCAGCCTCTTTTATATCTGACGCATCCATGAAAACAGTATCATCCTCTGTATCAGATAAGATGATGATATTGTTACAATCTTCTTCTTTAACTCGAGCAACTTTCTCAAATCTAACTTCTTCATCATCATCATCTGAAGTTATCTCTATAAAGTTCGCGAAGAAAGATCTCATGTCATTTGCTGCTTCCGACTCTTCAACTTCATGAGCTCTACCTGATACATCTGGATCCACATAAACTACAATTTGCATACTATCAATATTTGCTTCAGACAAATTAAATTCATTATGCAAAGCAGTTACATCAGCATTGTCAATCATGACATTTACTAAATCTTGGATACTGCAATCTTGAACTGTATCAGCAGTCTTTTCTCTATCTCCAGCCACTTCTTCTTGAACAACTTCTCATGCTTCAGAAGACCCTTCTGTTCTTTGTCTCTTTGCCATCTCCCCCTCATGGCCTTGATGATCGGGATCATCTTGGTCATGTCGGCGTTTAAGAGACGGGCCAGCCTCAGTCCTGCATGATTTCTCTAGATGATCAATCTTGTTCGAAAGATCGGAGAAAGCTTGTGACATAAAAGAGCGAAGATCAGATAAACTGGATCTAACTTCTGATCTGAATTCCTGAAAGTCATGAGATAAAGCATTAATGCGATCTGAATCAGAAGAGGAAGAAACTGGAGGTGGCGTTGGCTGGAAGTTCCTCAGCAGAGAGATCAAATCTTGATCTTGATGTTGTGGTGGAGACATAGATAGAAGACGTGCATAAAGAAGATCAGATAGCTCAGAAATCGGAGCATCATGAAGAGAAGCCCTGGAAGAAGTATCAGTCGGAGCATACATGGAAATACCCGCAGACTAAGTGAAGATTGACGGAAAAGGAAGATATACAATCGGAGATGTAGATGAAGATACCGCAGAAGAAGGTTCCCGAAGAATCACCCCTGAAGGACGGCGGAAAGGAATCTCAGGAGGAAGAACCGAAGTATCTATCTCTGGCATTTTTCCTTTGAAAAACGACTTCAGCTTGTTAATATCTTCTTCTTTTTGAGCATCCACCCTTTCTGAGAACTGACGAATTACCTCATTCAGAGTTGTAAATTTCTCCGAAGAAACACGTGCAGGAACCATAGAAAGCTCAACAGCAGAAACAGTGGTAGCAGTAACCTCAACAGAAAAAGAAGTAGGAGCTTGACTTTGTGTTTGAGTGGAAGTTTGAGCAAATGAGATATCCAGTTCATCAACATTTAGACGAGCAGCAGAGAGATCAATGGGTACCGATTCATCTTCTGAAACATCTTTTGAGACAACAACCACTTCTGGTGTTCTTATTCTCCGATCATACACTTTCATGCTAGGTTGATCGGCATCATCATCACCATCATTTGAATCACTTGTTGAAGTTTCACCATCATCAGAAGGATCAACATTTGTCTCATTATCATCAGCAACTCCAGTTTCATTAGGATTAGCATCTTCTCCAAAATCATCATTAACAGTAGTGACTTCAGCTTCAATAGCAGCAATGACAGATTCCACTTGATGAGTAGCAACATCTTGTGGTGTTGCAGAAAGATCAACATCTGTCTCTAGAGTAGTTGCAATGACAGTATCTATTTCCTGAGAAGTTGCATCAACTTGCTCTTCATGAGTAGTACCAGCTGGAGTGCCATGAGAAGGTTCTTCCTGTTCAGCCTCTACAAATTCATTTTCTAAACAATAATTGATGACACTGTCATCGGTCATGTCAGCATAATTGGCAATAAGACCATAAGGAATGGTCATAGAAAAAGTGAATGACTTCTTCTGTTTCTAAAGATAAAGCATCTTGCAGTCCTGAACTTGTGGCCAAGATAATCTTTGTGGAATGGTCGGATTGCTTCGAAACATGCTTCTAATAATCATCTTGAGAAACCTGATAAAAGGAATGAACTTTCGTCGCTTGTTGGTTAACTTGTCTTGCACTATTTCAGAAAGCTCGGTCCAGAAAATAATCGTGTAGTCGACATGCAGGTCATAGACTACTGCATGGAACAGTCGAAGATAGTGAAGACTAGAACTATCTGTGCCGGTATGTTTAGAAGTTAAGCACCTGTTGATGACAGAAAATAAAGAATACCAGACAGGAGGAAGATTAGACTTGTCAAAATCTACAACCTTGTTCAGTGGACCAACATAGCCTAGTCGTTTGATGCCCTTAAACACTTCCTCTTCGGATGGAAACTGATCATATGTTGTCCTTCCAGGTCTAGAAGTAGGCTCAGGAAGCTCAAGAATCAACCGTAAACGCTTGTAAGAAAGATATGAATCGAATTGATCAATTTGGAGATCAAATCGATGAGGACGTGCCAGTTCGTTCTTAGTGATGGTGTGCCAAACTTGCTGAACGTAGACTTCTGGAACATCGGCAACTGAACAGAGAGCTTGAGAAAGCGGATGTCCACGAAGAATAGTGCATATGACATGATGAATCTTGATGCGATCAAAGTCAACAAAGTAGTTGTTACGCTTATAAGGCATGTACATGTTGTTAGGAAACACATCATTTGGAGATCGCCTAGATATAAAAAGATCAGCGCCAACAGACGGAACAGACGGCATAGGTGTATCATGAGATGCCTGATCAGCCGGATCCTGAAGAACGACATTCTCGTCTTGAATCATTGGATCAGAATTTGTTCGAGAAGACATGATAACCTGAAACAAAACACAGTAAAACATTTAACAAAAAAACACGAAAAATATTCCAAGTATGGTTTGCGGGTCCTTAAGGAAACACGAAGGAAGAAATGCGTGTTAAGAAGGAAACGCATATGAGGTATGCGTGTCCTGAAAGGAACGCATAGGAGAGAATGCGTGTCCTCAAGGGAACGCATAGGAGAGAATGTGTGTCCTCAAGGGAACGCATAGGAGAGAATGCATGTCCTTAATGGAAAGCAAAACATACTTTGAAACAACGAAATACACAACAGAGTTTTCGTGTCACTAAGGATACGCACGATAAACTTTGCGTGTTCTTAGTGATACGTAAACTACAAAAAGAAAAAATACAAGAAGAATGCGGGTCTCGGGTGGAACGCATAGTTCACTATGCGGGTCACAAGTGAAACGCATAGTTCACTATGCGGGTCACAAGTGAAACGCATAGTTCACTATGCGGGTCACAAGTGAAACGCATAGATCACAATGCGGGTCTCAAATACTTGAAGAAAATACCCTAGAACTCTGTTGTTCGAACCCGAAATCCACAAAACTTTAAATCTAAGCACAAAACAACGAATTAAACTAAAACAAAACATACCTGATTGTCGATTATACTATCTAAACAAACCCCAATATGCAAATCGATCAACAACAACACGAATCTGGGTTTTTCAAAATCGATGAATCAGTGAAAAAACCGCAAATCAGTAAAAAATACATAGTAAGAGACTAAAAATGAAATCAAAACAAAATAATAGAACACTAATCAAGCTACAAACATAGAACGAAAACAAAAACATACCTGAAATTCCAAAGAGACAATCTGAAATGAATCAGATGAGAATTCAAGAAGAAGAACACGCAGAGATGATGGAGGGAAGATGAATAGTCAATCAAGTTCAAATGGAATAAAGAAAAGAAAATACACACTCTTACTTCTATATAAAAAAAATGAGAAAATTACCTGATAAGCCCCCATTACTCCCCCTACACAAATGCACAAAATTTATGAAATTAGTTTAGCATTTGCATAGTAATTTCAGAAATACTTACCTGATGAATTTCTGATCAGCACAAGAAGTAATTTATCAGCAACATTCACTCCCCCTCAAAAATAGAATATTCTCAAATAAAGAACCCAGATATACACTCCCCCTCGAAAAATGCACAGACCATATAACCAAAAACACAGACAACAAACATAAAAACATAAATATTAAAGATGATCATATTGAATATAAATTTTGTAACAACTAAATATATAAACTTTTAAACACTAAACAAATTAAAGTCTACTCAATAGAATATCCCAGATTTATCAATCAGTTGAAATCAAACTGGAGTTGTTGAATACAGAAACATGTTTCATTGTATATCAAGTTAAGACATGTTCAGAGTCAAACACTTGCAGGTATCTATTCAGTGTGCTCGCATGCGATCTCTGATTAGCTTCAAGAAAAATGTAATTCTAAACATAAAATGAAGAACTTTGCATGTACAGGCACTAAGTCATCAAGAATTAAGATTTTCACAAATTTACAGGTTTATCGCAACTCAAAATATATCACCAAGTATCAAGAGATATGTGCTCATTGGCATCTTTAAGCTATGTGCTCATTGGCATCTTCACATGAGTGTGCTCTTTGGCATCTTTTAAGCGTTGTGCACTTTGGCATCTTTTTAATCAAAGAGTTCATTAAGTAAAGAACATGCCGTAAACGTAACTTTCTATCTGACCCTATTGCAGGATTTGGGTCAGCCGCTCCCAGACCAGATGGCCTTAAGGGACTAGGTGTCAAGCACCCCTTGGAACTTACTTTCCCGGATCAGAAAGGCTACATCGACATATCCTAAACCCATTCATACCAGTAGAACATGACTTTCGATCTGGTTCTATTACAGGATTTCTGTTCGATCACTCCCAGATCAATTGACCTTAGGGGACCAGATGTCGAGCATCCCTCGGAACTTACTTTCCCAAACCAGAAAGGTCACAGATACAAACTTTTAAACTCAAGGATTTCTGTATTTTAAATGCTTAAAAATAAAATCATCTCAATAACTCAGATCTATATCAAATAGCTTAGCCCATATTTTCATTACGATCTACAATTTTGATCACTTAGGTTGTTCAAGCAAAGTAAACCATAAATATGCCGACTCACATATCTTTAAAGCATTATCTAAAGCTTCAAACATGTTGCTGACTTTTCGATGTTTGAAAGATTTGAACGTTGACCATATGAAACTTTAAATATAAACAAGGTGACTTGTCAAAGATTCTAGACACACATTTTATTCAACAAAAAGAAAATCTGAAATATTAAACTTTATAGAATGAAATTTGTAAAGATTTAAACTTTTAAATTCAACATGCCAAGTTTTGAAAGCAGAAAGTTAAATCGTTTTTCATCTAAAGCTTTTGTAAATATATCAGCAAGTTGATATTCAGTTGGGACAAAATATAACTCACTAGTACCTTCTTCCACGTGATGCTTTATAAAATGATATCTCATGTCTATGTGCTTGGTCTTGGTGTGCTGGACAGGATTGACGGATATCACAATTGCAGACTTGGTGTCACAATATATTGGCACAGTCTTGTATAGCATCCCGTAATCGCGAAGTTGCATTTTCATCCAAAGCACTTGAGCACAGCAACTAGCTGCAGCGACGTATTCAGCTTCGGCTGTTGATATTGACACGCAGTTTGGCTTTTTCGACGCCCAGCTTATCAGTCTTTCACCAAGAAACTGGAGATGACCAGAAGTACTTTTCCTGTCCAATTGATTACCACCATAATCTGCATCAGAATAAGCAATCAAATTATAGTCAGAACTTTTAGGATACCATAATCCTAAATAAGGAGTTCCTTTAATATATCTAAAAATGCGTTTGACTGCTAAAAGATGAGATTCTTTTGGTTTTGCTTGAAAGCGGGCACACAGGCACGTTGAAAACATTATGTCCGGGCGACTTGCAGTAAGATACATCAGTGATCCGATCATCCCTCTGTATGTCTTTTGTTCCACAGCTTTTCCATCTGGATCCAGTCCGAGTTTGGCACCGTGAGCCATAGGCGTACCGATTGAAGTAGATTTGTCCATCTTGAATTTCTTCAAAATGTCAAATACGTACTTTGACTGATTGATGAAGATTCCATTTGAAAGTTGCTTCACTTGTAAGCCGAGGAAGAAGTTGATTTCTCCCATCATGCTCATCTGAAATCTAGAGGTCATTAAATCAGAAAACTAATTACACAAAGATTTGTTAGTCGCACCGAAAATAATATCATCTACGTATATTTGTACTAAGCAGATATCAAGATTAGTTCTATAAATGAAAAGAGTTATATCTATCGAGCCTTTGATGAAGCCGGATTTGACCAAGAAAGTTGACAACTCGTCATACCACGCCCGTGGAGCTTGTTTCAGACCATACAAAGCTTTATCGAGAAAATAAACATAATCAGGACGATCTTTGTCAACAAATCCCTCTGGCTGAGATACATATACTTCTTCTTTCAATTTGCCATTGAGAAATGCTGTCTTGACATCCATTTGATAAGCAGCGAAGGCCAGAAACATTCGAATAGCTTCCAATCTGGCGACAGGTGCAAATGTTTCATCATAGTCAATACCTTCTTCTTGTCGATATCCTTTGGCTACCAATCTGGATTTGTTGCGAACAACGATACCATCTTTGTCCTTTTTGTTCTTGAATATCCACTTGGTTCCTATGATGCTTTTACCCTTTGGCCGTGGAACAAGTCTCCAAACTTTTAGCGCGTCAAACTGATTGAGCTCCTCTTGCATTGCTAAAATCCAGTCCGGTTCTTCCAACGCTTCAGATACTTTGGTAGGTTCAATCTTTCTTAGGAAGCAAGTGTACAAACATTCGTTGGAAGAAGCTGTTCTGGAGCGAGTAGAAACACTTGCTTGAGGATCCCCAATAATTTGATGGATTGGATGAGATCTTGTCCATTTTGTTGAATGAGGGAAAGGATCAATAACTTCTTGAACCACTTCTAATTGTTGAGGAGGATCTTCAGATGGAATACTATCAGAAGATGACACATATATGGTTTCAGTTGGAGGAGGAGGTATTTCTATGACATCAGATTCAGGCTCTTGTTGACCAGACGTAGCTTGTACTTCTTGTTGAACATTTTCTTCTGGAACAACTTCATCTTCTACAGACTCCTCATGAACAATTTCAACAATTTCTGGTTCATGTATGAAATGATCCGGATGATGTTCAGAAGATATGTCTTGAATTTCAGGAGGTACTGAAGTAGCATCAGGTTCAGAGGTTGATGCAGCGGAATTAGGATTAGATGTACTCACAGATTCCTGATTCAAGATATTTGACACATTATCAGTGTTTGGTTTAGGAACATCATCATAAAATTTTTCAAACAGAAAATCAAGATCAGAAAGATTAGACAAAGAATTAGAAGAATCCTAATTTATCGGTTGAAGTGCAGGTTCTGAACTAATTTGTTCAGAAGCTGAGTTTCCAGTAATAGCGGGTTCTGAACTGTGTTGTCCAAAAAACAAATTGGCAGCTTCATCAAATTTGACATTCACTGACTCTATCACTTTTCTTGCAAAGAGGAGAAAGACTCTGTAAGAAGCAGAGTTAGAAGAATAGCCCAGAAAAACGCCTTCTTCTGCCTTTGGACTAAATTTGTTCAGATTATCTCTGTCATTCAAAACATAGCATTTACACCCGAAAGACTTGAAATATTTGATGTTGGGTTTGATACCTTTCATCAATTCATATGGAGTCTTGTTGAAACGGCGGTGTAGAATTGATCTGTTTTGAGTATGACAGGCAGTTGATATGGCTTCGGCCCAGTGAGACAAAGGAAGACCTGAATAAGCAAGCATAGATCTGGCAGCTTCCACAAGTGTTCTATTTCGTCTTTCAACAACCCCATTCTGTTGCGGTGTTCTTGCAACAGAAAACTGTTGTTGTATTCCTTGATCATCATAGAATGCTTGAAGAGTTGAATTCTTGAATTCTGTACCATTATCTGATCTTACAACTTTGACATGCTTTTAGTTATTTGTCTGAATGGTTTTGATGAGGTTGATGAGAATTTCGGGTGTCTCGTCTTTAGATTTGAGAAATTTCACCCAAGTATATCTGGAGTAGTCATCAACAACAACCAAAACATATTTCTTCTTACCAATGCTCTTTGTCTTCATTGGTCTGCACAAATCAACGTGAATCAGATCTAGGATGTCCGCAGTGCAATGTTCAGGCTTAGGCTTATGAGATGCTTTCTTCATCTTTCCTTTCTCGCAGTCCTGACAGAGATGGTCTTTCTGGAAACGGAGGATTGGAAGACCTCTCACGGAATCATTCTTGACCAAGCGATCCATATATTTGAAATTGAGATGAGCTAGTCGACGGTGCCACACCCAGCTTTCATGAATAGAGGCTTTTGATAGAAGACAAATATCTGATGGAACCTTTACTTCAGAAAGATTAATGGTATAAAGATTTGATCGTCTCTTTCCAATAAGTAAGTCCCTGCGGCTATTATTCTTTACAGCAACTCTTTTAGACTTGAAACTGACTTCAAGATCTTTATCGCAGAACTTTCCGATGCTGAATAGATTGTGACTTAAACCTTCGACATAGCTTACTCTTTTGACAGTTATATTACCTTGAACAAGATCACCATAACAAAGAATGGGAGCCGTCTCGCAGTTTCCAAATTTAACACGACCGCAACATTTTTCTTTAAAATTAGAAAGCAGAGATTTGTTGCCAGTCATGTGTTTGGAACACCCCGAATCCAGATACCATAATTGATTTAGCTGCACAATAAAAAATTACTCAGATTTAGGTACCCATATGAATATGGGTCCCTTCTTGTTAGTCCTTTCCTTTATCTTTTTCAAAGAATTATTTTTCCAAAACATCTGAGACTGATCAAATAAAGCATGAATATCATCACATATTAAAGAAGAAACACAATCATTAGAATCAGAACTAGAGAGACAATATGAGATATTCTTTGAAATTTGAACCATTTGCTCTACAGAATATTTTGTAGTTTTATTACAAAAGGCAAATGAGTCTTGTTTACAAAGAAGATCTACACATTTATCCTCTACAGAAACAATTTCTTCAGATCTCTGTTTCTTTAGCCAAACAGACTTCACAGACTTCTTCAAAGGCCTATCTGAAATAGATGAATCAGAAAAGTTAGAATTTTCAGAAATATCAAGCTCTTTCTTCTTTTTCTTCTTTGACCTTCTTCTTTTACGCTTTGTTTTATAGAAATGATCATTTAGCGTAAAAGTGTCATCAACAAAACTGATCAGTTATTTTATTTGGATAAACCTCAGATAAAGAAACATCAGATGAACACAAGTTGATGGAAGATTTGAGAAGACCATAATTATTTTCTTTAAAACTCGATGTCATAAAAGAAAAAATGACATCGTTTTCAATTTTTCTTAAAATCTCTTGTTCTTCCAATTGTTCTTCTAGATCAAAGATTTGGCTTTCTAATACTAATGGAGGTATATATCTCTTAGTATCATAAGGTACTGGAGATATATTGTCCTTATTAGGATTAGATGTATTTAAATCAAAGAAGTCATTCAATCTAGAAGATTTAGTAGAAGAAACAATGTTTAACTTTTGTCTTCTCTTCTTTATTTTCTCAGGAAAATATTTTGTATTTTCCTGAGTATAAACAAAAGGAACTTCCATTCGCTTGTTGTTTATCCGTTTTTGATCTTCCTCAATTGTAGTTTCTTTAGCACTTGTCCAAAGAGGTTTGTATTGAGAACCATATTTTGAAAGACCAAGACAGTCGTAATCATAAAAATTGGGAATCTCAATTTTAGCTTTCTTTAAAAACTGAGGATTTTTAAATCCAAGACCCCAATTTTCTTTTAACGACTCATAGCTCCTTGGTTTATGCATATGAATTGTTTGTTCAGTTTGATTTTGTTTATATAACTTTTCTTCTAATTCAAATATTTTATCCGAAAACTCTTGATTTAAAATTGACAAATCAGTCAAAGAATCATGAGAAGTCTGTTTTTCAATTTCTAAATCTTCTATTTTTTCTTGAAATTTCTCTTTTGTAAATTTTAAAATAGCTTTTTCATCTCTCAGAGAAATCTTCAATTTTTCAATTTGAACAGACTTTTCTTGATTTTTGCATTTTTCGGATAGAAGCTTTGAACGAAAGTCATGTAAAGCATTTGTGATGACATTCATTTGTGAAGAAATGAAATTAAAATCAAACTCAGATGGTACCTCAGATTCATCGGTTGAAGTCTCCTCATCCTCATCATCACTGTTGTCATCTCCAATAAAACACATGACAGCAGTCTCTTCATTATCAGCTTCATTGTCTGAGTGGTCCAACCAATATTCCTCCTCAGCCAACAGAATTGTTCCACTTGCTTTCTTCTCAGCCAAAGCTAATTTCTTCTTATAGAAATCAACATCTTTCACAATCTTCGTTCTGCACTCCTTTGAAATATGCCCGGGTTTGCCACAGTTGTAGCAAGTCACAGCCTTCTTATCTTCTTTCTTTGGTTCAGCTGCTGTAGCCGGCTCATATTTGGGAAAGAAAGGCTTTGATGTAGAATCGGGTTCTACCTTCTTTGATCCAGATGAGAAACGAAGATTGTTTGAACCTGACCGTTTCTGATATTTCTTTTGATAGTGCTGACTTAGAAGAATCATGGCCTTTTCCAATGCTTCGCCATCGTCATCTGTTGACCCATCGTAAGCAGACTCAGTCAAGGTTTGCTCAGCCATTTGGCTAGCTAAAAGAGCGATTGGATCCACAGTCTTTGGCTTCTGCTTATCCAGCTTAGCTTTCTTCTTCAGAACCATGGCTTCATCAGACATCAGAATTTCAAACATTTCCTGAATAGGCATTTTGGAAATTCTGGGATCATTCCTCATCCGATGACAGGATTTTTCTCATTCAGGTTTGAGTGCATTGAGGAACTTCAGATTTGTCTCCAGCTCATTCTTTGTTACCTTGATCTTATACAGATCATTAATAACAGTCCAAAATCTGTTGAAGACACTTTTCAGACTTTCCCCATCCTTAGCCTTAAACTCTTCAAAGTTGTTCATGTATCTTGTCTGACGAAGCTGGGTAGACATTGCAGTACCAAGCATGATTTTCTCCAGTTGTGTCCACATCAGCATAGGATTGTGTTTGAAATAATCGATTCTGTTATATATGGAATTTGGTAGAGCAAGAATCAAATTCGACTTGGCCTGATTGTCAGCTTGGTATCTTAGAAGTTCATCAGCCTCATATTCTATCAAGGCTTTTTCTACATTAGTAGCTGGAGTGTTTCCAACAGCTGGTATCACTTTCCTTGGCTTGACCATGGGACCTTCAGTCAAAGCTTTCATCATATTTTCCCCATTTGATTGCCTTTCGATGAAATTAATAAACCGGTCCTGCCATTGTTCAAATTCGTTCTCATTTATCAGAATAGGTGGACGAGTATCAGACCCCAATGACATCATGAGGTCGTTCTTGTAAAGTTGAGCTTGTAGAGACATTTTGATGAAATCTGGAATTCAGAAAAAATAACCAAGTGTTGATGATCCGCACACCCAAGGAATGCGTGTTCAGAGAAACTATTCGGGTCCTTGATGAATGCGTGTTCAGAGAAACTATTCGGGTCCTTGATGATACGCACACAAGGACTATCCGAGGAATAGGTGGACTATGCGTGTTCAGAGAGAGACGCACTCGATGCTTTGCGGGTCAGAAGGACACGCACTTGCTGCTATGCGTGTTCAAAAGGGACACGCAAAGTATGCTATGCGTGTACAAAGGGACACGCACTTGAAGATGTGCGTGTTCAACAGGGCGCGCACTTGATGTGCTATGCGTGTGTTGACAGATACGCAAGAGAGATAACCTGAGAAAGAAAAGAAAAAAAAACTAACACTTAAAAGTTAGTTACACAAAGAGTATATGATAGAAACGCATTCTAATAAGATGAACACAAAGAGTATATGATAGAAACGCAAACTATAATAACAACCCGCATACTATATGAATAGCACGAACAATAACATGAATGACCCGCATACTACTTGACTCACACGCATACTTCAAATCCTATTAATAACATGCAACCCGCACATCATATGAATGACACGCACAGTGATATGAATGACCTGCATAGTAACACTCGACTATAAATCTGCAAAATCGATCATAACAATGACTTAAATCCATACAAATTGCACAGAATTGATCGAAAACAAGTTTTTAATACAAATCAATTGACAATATCGATCAAAACACTCCAAATCTCAAAAATCAAAACGAACAGAACATAGAACTCGACTTTTTCAGAATAAACTCAAACTCAAAATCGAAGCATCAAATCATGTTTTTATGCAAAACAACAAGAATCAAACTCGATCGACTAACTAAAACGCATCTAATAACATCACATTTAAAGCAATTCGATCACAAAACAGACTGAAATTGGTGAAAATCCAGAAAATGAGATTTTTCTTGAAAAAACAAGAAAAATCAATCAAATTTTCGAATTATCTACACAAATCAGTAAAAAAATACACTAATCTCAATCCTCTCAAGATCTTGAATGCTCTGATACCAATTGATAAGTCAAGATCACAAGATCTGTAGAGAGAGAAACTAGAGAGAGAAAGTGTGCACTCAATGCAACAGTAACTTCTATTAAAACTATGGGTTAGTTCTTACAAAAAAAACAAGCCAAGGGGACTTAAATACCCCAAGGCATTTACAAAACATAACAGAATAATAAATACAATGATTACTATAAAATCAGATCTAACAGACTGAAATGACCAAATTAAAAGATAAATTTTCAGATAAAATAAATGAGTTGGAAGAAAAATTATATCGAAGGAATCAATCTGAACAAACTATTTATTTAAACAAACCACGGAGTTATGAGTCTATAAAAGAAAAATGGGGACTTGGTTTTGAAAATCCACATTGTTTAAACAATGCAATAGAAAAATCCCCTACTTTATATAAATACGATTATCTAACTCTTGCTAAATATGCACCTCAATTTAAAATTGATTGGATGAATGAAAAACAAGTGTTAGAAATCGAAAATGAGAAAATGATGAATAATAAGAAAAAGGAAATTTCTTTTGTTTATACAAGCGAAAATGCCAAATATTTTCCTGACAAATCAAAGATAGGCAGAAAAAGTTTAAATGAAATATCTCCCATTAAGTCTTCAGTGTCTGATGATTATGTTGATATATATGCCACTAAATCTAATAAGGAAAATATCTCTCCAATCTTTTATGATTCTAAGAGATATACTCCTCCATTAGTAGTAGAAGGCAAAATTATTGACCTTGAAGATAAAATGGAAGATCAAAATATTCAAAAAGAAATTGAATCAGATGTATTTCTTTCTTTCATGACATCAAGTCTTGAAGAAAAATTATTTTCTCAAAAACAAGATTCTATTTCTGGCATTTCTTCTGATTTTCAAGTAAACAAAAAGGAATTTCTAAAATCTAAAATCTTTTCTCAAAATTTTTCTGACTCCGAGGTAAGTTCAGATTTATTGGTTGATCAGTTGGGTCTCTTAGGTAAAATTGCTTCTTCTGATTCAAATATTAAATCGAAAGTTCTTGATGAATCTTTTACACTAAATAATGATTATTATAAACCAAAGCGTAAAAGAAGAAGGTCAAAGAAGTCTAAGAAACAAGATACTGTTAGTTCTGAAAATTCATATTCTTCTGATTCAAAATTTTCAGATAGGACTTTGAGCACACATTCAAGGCAGATATGGAGAGTCAAGCGGACATCAGATGATTCTACGACTGATGAGGATAAATATGTAGACAAACACTATAAAAGTGATTCATTTGCTTTCTGTAATAAAATTTCAAAATACTCAATAAATCAAATGATTCGAATTTCAAAAGATGTCTCATATTCTTCTTCTGATTCTAGTTCAGATGATTATGCTTTGTCTTCTACTAATGAATATGTTCATCTCTCTGATTATTTCTCTCGTGCTTTCAATGTTAAATCTAACAAATATTTCCCCACAAGAATTGCAACTAACTTTCATGGACCCAAATACAAGTGGGTACCAAAATCACAGATTGATTCTAAGTTGCAGGCATCTAATGTCAAAGGGAGTAAAAGAAAGTTGGCTTCTAAGTACATCAGCTTAGAACCCGTACTTCAATGGACTTCGACTTCTAAACATGTCAGTTTTGAACTCGTTCTTCAACGCTTTTAACTTCTGACTAATGAGAAACTGTGAGTACATCTACTTTATTCCGCTGCATTTATCTCTGATAATGATGTTATTTCAGTTTTCTCATGTGTTTTTCAAAGAATCTGAGCAAGTTCATCCAAAACCTGAATTTGTACAACCCAATTTTTTTCATATGAGACACAAATTTATTACACAATTATGTGAAAGAAGGTTTTATTGAAATTTATTTTGTTCCAACTAAATATCAATTTGCCGAATTCTTTACATTTGTCTTAAAATTTTTCAAAATTGGCATATTGAATTGAAAATTTAAATCTTTATAAATTTTATTCTATAAAGTAAAAGTTTTACAGTTTTTTTTCTTTCTTTTGAATAAAATGGGTGTCTAGGATAAATTTTCAAGTTGCTTTGTTAATATTAAAGTTTTATATGTTCAACTTTCAAATCTTTTAAAAGTCGAAAAGTCAGCAACATGTTTGAAACTTTTGCATTCTGCTTTAAAGATATGTGATTCGGAATATTTATAGTTTACAATGCTTGGAAATCCTAAAAAGTCAGAATTATGGATTGTAATGAAAATATGTGCTAAGCTCTTAGATGTAAAACTGGGTGTTTGAGATGCTTTATATATATAAAATACAGAAATCTCTAAGTTTAAAAGTTTGTACCTGTGACCTTTCTGGTTTGGGAAAGTAAGTTCTGTGGGATGCTTGTCATCTGGTCCCCTAAGGTTAATTGATCTGGGAGTGATCGAACCCAAATCTTTCTATAGAACCAGATCGAAAGTCATGTTCTACTGGTATGAATGGGTTTAGGATATGTCGATGTAGCCTTTCTGATCTGGGAGAGTAAGTTCCAAGGGGTGCTTGACACCTAGTCCCCTAAGGCCAACTGGTCTGGGAGCGGCTAACCCAAATCCTGCAATAGGGTCAGATTGAAAGTTACGTTTACGGCATGTTCTTTACTTAACAAACTTTTTGATTAAAAAGATGCCAAAGAGCATACTCATGTGAAGATGTCAATGTGCACAATCCTAAAAGATGCCAATGACCACACATCTCATGATACTTGGTGATATGTTTGAGTTGCAATAAACCTATAAATTTGTGAAAATCTTAAATTTTGATGGCTTAGTGTGAGTACATGCAAAGTTCTCTATTATATTTTTAGAATTACATTTTCTTGAAGCTAATCGAAATTCGCATGCTAGCACACTTAATAGATTGATGAAAGTTTTTGAAACTGAACATGTTTTAACTTGATATACAATGAAACTTGTATCTGTATCCAATAACATACACTTGATTTCAACTGATTGATTAATCTGTGATATTTTACTGAGTAGAATTTAATTTGTTTAGTGTTTAAAATTTTATATATTTAGTTGTTTTAAAATACATATTCAGTATAGTTTTCTTTCTAGTTTTGTGTTTCAATTATTGTGTTCTCATATATCTGTTTTAATGGGTTTGTGCATTATTCAAGGGGGAGTGAATAAGGAGAATTTCATGATGTTCATATCTGTTTTCGAGGGGGAGTATCTGATTTTCTATATGAATGCTATCTTGAATTGTCATATTTAGTGCATTTGTGTAGGGGGAGTCAATGAGCTTAACTGCTAAAATTTTTCTGAGTTTAAGTCATTTTTGCGCCATCAGTTGGTAGCGCAAAACTAACTTTGTGCCACCTTCATCTAGCGCAAAACAATCTTTGCGCCACCAACGTGTAGCGTAAATCTTCCCTCTTTCTCCTTAAATCTGATTTTGCAGATCTTAAGCTGTCTCATCTCCAACATTTGCATGACCAAGTTGATCCAGATCATCAAGGTCATGAGGGGGAGAAGTTAAGAAGAATTTAAAGAGACAAATAGTTCAAACGTTTATCTGTTGATCAAGATTCGCTCAAGATTCTATTTATTCAACTATACTTGTATTTTTATTGTTCCTGCTCCGACCACCACAGTTCATTCAAGTATATTCGAAAGAGGTGTGTCGTCTAGAGCACAAGCTGATGAACCAACTGTTCTTTCAAGTTTATTATCTACTGGTCCAGTCTTGTAAAGACAGCAAAGGCATCATAGTTTGAAAGATGCTGAGAAGAATTTTTTTTAGTCAAGAAAGAAGCTTTGCTAAGTCGCTTAGATGGTCCGTGTTGATTTAGAAGATTAATTTTGAAGACCATGGCGCCAATGATTACTAAGGGGGAGATTGTTAAGTCAGATTTTATAGTAATCATTGTATTTATAGGCTTGGTCTAATATTGTGTTTAGAATGAAATACTGTTGTATTAGCCAAGGGTATTTAAGTCCCTTGTGTCTTTGTGTTGTGTAAGAAAAAACGCATATTCAATACAATCACTCTTCTGTGCTTTCAATCTCTCTCTCTACTTTCTCTTTCTAAAGATTTAGTGATTTTGGGATTATCAGTCTCCCCCTTTTATGATGAGATGAATCTCTTGATCAAAATTTTCATCTGTGTTAGGTCCATGGATCAAAGTTTAATTGATTAAGAAAGAATTAACAAGAGATTGAGAGGGAATTTGTTTATTATTCACTAAATCTAGAGAGAGTCAAATGGTTTCTCTCTCAAGAAGAACAGGATTCGTATACGGCTACATTTTGAAATGACTTGCTTACTAAACTACAAACAAATCCCATATATATATATATATATATATATATACCCCAACACCCTTGTTTACAATTTAAACCCAAACCCAAAGTACAAGGCCCAAAAATACAAAACACAAGATTACTTTACAAAACTTCTAAATAGAACATTTTATGTTCTAACATTCTCCCCCTATGTTTTGTAAAGGAATCATCCTCTTCAGCTTCATCTCTAGCTCTTCTCCCCCTTGATTTCTTTAAAAATCTTAGTGTTGCTTAAACATCAAAGCATCTCTGGCTCCCCCTTGAAAGTAGCTCTTATCCTTGAAGTTTCAACTTTAATACCAGATCTGATGTAGACAATAACCTTGACTGAGTGCACATAAAGACAACTTTTATCTCTTGTAAATCCAACACATTCGTTATGCCCACAAGAAAGAAATGTGTGAATTATGACGTGACAACCAAAGTGCATCTTTAGTTTATAACACCGGATCTGTCTTTGAACCACGAGTTGAATAGGAATTCAACTTAAGAACTTATTCTGATCAGCTTGCAGGAGGAAACATCTTATAGAAAACACTACAATGCAAAGGTTAGAAGATAATTCTGATAATTGTTCAACAACTGATGAAAGACACTCATTTTCTAACTACTTTTTAGAACACTGAACGAACGAACTCAGAACTCCTTTCTTCATGAATCAGCTGAATGATTATAAGCACTCAAGATTCTGAACCACAACCAAAGCATCAGAACAATGATTGCAGTCACTCACACTTCTAATTGATCAGGTCAGAAGAATGATTAAGAGCACTCAACGGTCTAACATCGTAGAGAAAGACTCCAGACTGATGATTGCAGATATTCAAGCTGCTAATCCAATCCAATCAGAGACTAAATCCAAACATCTAATATCTGAAAATCTTGACAAGCATGAGCACTCGTGAAAATTTAGACCAGTTGTTAAAAATATGTGACCAACGGAAGATAGGAATGATGTCACATATGCATTACGCAAAAAATCTCACAAACAGGGCAAACTTGTAGCAAAATGGGTTCAGAACAGTCACTTTTCGCATAACATCAAAAACTTTTCACATAACACTTACAATTCGCAGATCTTTAAACATTAAGGGCACAATTCGCATGAGGCTTTAGCCAAAATCCCACAATTCGCATAGGCATGCGTGTGAATTCTAGCTTTTCGCATACGCCTATGTGCGAATTCCTCACAATTCGCATATGACTTCATACGAATTCTACACTTAGAACATTTTTCCACACTAGAAGCCACTTCTCTCATATAACTACATGCGAATTCTTGACATTTCGCATCAAGTGACTTGCGAATTCTTCACAATTCGCACACAACATATGCACAGTAGCATGCGAATTTTTCACTTTTCGCACATGACTACCTGCGAATTCCTGAATTAGAAAAAATTGTTATATCCAAGGATGTTTCAAGCGAATTCCTCAAACCTTTCATCATGCAAATTCTTCATGTGAATTCTTCATGTGAGTTCTTCGATGATCATGCGAATTCTTGAGATCTTGACCATTTTTTCGAAAAATCCACTGAATTCAACCCAAAACTTTGAATTAGCTCACCAAAATTTGACATTATGCTCGCTGGATGATCGATTACAATCCTTGTTTATCAATTATGCAATAACAACCATGATCAATTGATTTTGATCGTTATACATTATATAACAATTTACAAACCAAACATTCTCAAATTCTATCAAATCTTCGAAATTTGTTGAAATTGAATAATGTAATTGACTCTCTATGATTCGACAATGAGCATAGAGTCAATTTAACATCAAAGTTTGACCAATTAAGCTCTAAAACTGAGAATTGACAAAACCACATAAACTGTTCATGTGAAAGTGAACTGTTCAATCAATAAAACTTGATCTTGATCGAATCGATGAAAGATTTCTTCGATTTAGGCTCTGATACCACTTGTTATTCTAATGATCAAAGTTTAATTGATTAAGAAAGAATTAACAAAAGGATTGGGAGGGAATTTGTTTATTATTCACAAAATCTAGAGAGAGTCACAAGTTTCTATCTCTAGAAGAACAAGATTCGTATACGACTATATTTTGAAATGACTTACCTTCTAAACTACAAACAAATCCCATATATATACCCCAACACCCTTGTTTACAATTTAAGCCCAAACCCAAAGTACAAGGCCCAAAAATACAAAACACAAGATTACTTTACAAAACTTCTAAATAGAACATTGTATGTTCTAACAATCTGTCTTGAAAATATTCATCTGACTTTAAAACATTCGTCTGACTGAAGTTTCCATATTATCTCCACCTTTTTCTTCAGAATATCTCTCCCTTTTATGAGATGTATCTTTTGAATAATCTTTCAAACTTCACTTAAACTTTCATTTGACTTGAAATTCCTGAATATCTCCCCCTTGATATTTGCAAAATATCCTTATCTGAACAAAATATTCTGACATTTAAGATCGGGTTCTGAACTATCGTATTTACAAACCAATATTTTCTAACATTGAAGAACGAGTCTTGAACTAAAATATTCAAGAACCATATTTGATCTCTGAGGTACGAGTCCTAGACAGCTTTGTTTAGAAATCTTATAGCTTGACATTGAAGACCGGGTTTTGAACAACTTTGTTCAAAAACCATTATTCTTTAAAGTCCGGGTTTTGAACTGAAGTATTCAGAAGACTAAATTTTTTAACATTTAAGACCGAGTCCTAAGCTGTTGTACTTAGAAGTCATAAAGTCTTTGACTTTGAAGTCCGAGTCCTGAGCTGATTTACTCAGAAGTCTATATTCTTTTAACATTGAGGATTGAGTCCTAAGCTGCATTACTTAGAAGTTATTGCTCTTGCTCTCCCTAAACCTATGGTACCTGCAAAACAAATTTGACAGGATTTGGTACCCACATGTATTTGGGTCCTGGTTGGTTAGATTTAGGAATCCACTTCTCATTAGATTTAAAACTTTGAAGTTTACTTTTCTGAGAAGTAATTCTGTAAGTTCCATACCAGTGATGAGCAAAGTCTTTATGAACAAAATCATTCTCTCTACAGTAAGAACAAAAAAAATTCTTTTGAGCTAGCCTGATAAGATGATTAGTAGAATAAAACGTATCAGGTTTACCAAAAGATTTACCTTTTTGTGCACTGTTCTTCTTGGCATTTGATGCGAATGCGGATGATTTATCATTATTCTTTTCATCAAGTGAACCTTTCACTCTCCAGACCATCTGTCCTTTCTTAGAAGAATACTTTTCAAAAGATTTGACATAAAAGCTTGCTGAACTATCAACAAATTTGTCATAAAACAAATTAGAAGGACAAATCTGATTTGATTTAACATTTTTTTATTGGACACAGTTCTTTTTTAAAGCATTTTCATGAATTGAACTTGAGGCAGCTTTGAAAGAACAAACTGATTCAGTTGAATTATCATAAGATGATCGATTAATCACATTAGCGGAAATCTTATCAAATAATTCAACATTTGCAACTTCAAGTTGTTTTATCTTTTCAGTTAAAACATTCTTTTCATCAAGAAGTGTGTCAAACTTCTTTTTCAAATCATACCTGACCTTCTGTTCTTTTAAAATGTCTGATGATAGAACAAATAACTTTGATGTAAAGCTTAGATATTTCACCTTCAAAGATTTGACGTTCTTGCTCAAAGTCTTTTTCTAGGTTCTTGTTTTTCTCATAAATTTCTTTGAAATCCCAACATTTTTCTTTTCAAACTTTTTCTTTTCAACATCAAAAGACTTCTTCTTTTCTTGAAAAGCTTTTCTTTTATTTTCAAGCAAGTCTTGTAATGTAGAGATCTGCTTGGGAAGTTCAATAGTTTTATCTTCAAGAACTTTTCTCTCTTTTGCAAATGTGTCTCTTTCGGTTATTAAAATCTTTTCAAATTCTGAGACTTGCTTTGAGAGTTTTATGCATCTATGCTAGAAATTTTTTCTATCTTGAAAAGCTTTCTTAGAAAAATCAGATAGCTTTTGAGTGTAAACTTTCTGCATATCAGCTTTGTCTTTATATGGATTGAGACTTTTCATTAGATCAACATTTTTAGATTCCAATGCAGATATTTTCTCTTCAAAAGCCTTAAACATTCTATGTAGATAAATTGATTCAGCTTTAAGCTCTGATGATTTCTTTTCAGTTGTCTTCAGTTGGCTTTGAAGATTGGTTATCTCTCTCTCTCTTTTAATCTAATCTCTTTCTCTTTTGTCTTGATAATACCTGTAAAATCAGATTTAGAATTATTAATACATTTTGCACATTTAGAAGTTTTCTCAAGAATTACAAATTTAGATTTCAACTCCTGAATCTGATTTAGAAGACGTGAATTCTGAATCTTCAATTTATCCCGTTCAGCTTCTATAGCAAGTATCTCGGGCATGTACATTATTGCACAATCTGTGTTTGATAGTACATTAGACATCTTTACTGAATTAGATGAAATACTGAAAAATAAAGCTTGCTTGAAATGATCGTTCCAAAATATTCAGAAACACTTGATTTTAAGAGTCAAACTTGGTCAACACTTGAAAAAATCAGAAAAAAATTTCTAAGTGTTAAAACTCGCAAACCACTGTAGCAGTAACTTCACGCAGAAAGCACAAACTCGCAGATCACTGTAGACACTACCTCGCGCAGATAGTTATATATGCGTTCTTGGTTCGCGTAAATCAAAGCGTGCACATTCAAGGTTCGCGCAGATAGGGTCGTGCGCTTTTTGAGTTCGCGCAAATAGAGTCGTGTGTGTTCTTGGTTCTCGCAAAATAAGATGTACGCGTTCAAGGATCTCTCAAATCAAGGTGTGCACGTTCTTGGACTTTAACTTCGCGCAATGACTTTGCTTGTTCCTATACTTAGAAAAAAAATTGTCAATTAAGAACTCGCAAACACTTCTCGCAGAACACCAAAACTCGCAAATCAAAGAAACTCACAGGCAGACGTGTGTGCGTTTCTACTTCTCGCAAATAGAACCGTGCGTGTTCTGATTAAAACTCGCAAAACACATATAAACATCAAAACTCTTCATTTTACGCGTTCTTCCCTTCTTGCGTGTTCTTTGATGTGCGTGTTCTTCCCTTATGAATCTTGCACGAAATGTAGATCTAGCGTGTTCTTCAGAGTTGAACACGAATTTTGATCAAAAAAGTTAAAACCTGCAATCAAAGCTCAAGAATGCATAGGGTTGGTCGAATTATCAATTTGAACACTTTTCTAATACATCTTTTAGGCTAAAAATAACAAATTTACAATGAATCAATGAGATAAAGTGTTTGAACAGTTTTCAACCAAAATTCACAAAAATCCAAAACTGAATGCAAAGAGGTGCGAATTTCGTGATCGAATCTAATCAAGAAAAATTCTAAATCACTCAGTGATCACTGTAGACCCATTATCTTTTAATAAAATCGCCTAAACAAGTAATATTTGAATCCAACAGTGATTTCCTGAAAAGGTTCGTGCGTGTTCTTCCAAGAAAATGAAAATTCGATCAAATCAATCCATTCTGAATAAATTAGTCTGCTCTGATACCAAATGTAAGTCCAAGATTCAAGGAAGACTCAATTGATTTGCACAACTTGCACAATACGTAGAGAGAGAATCTAGAGAGAGAAAGTCATATATCTATTAGTCATGCATCTTACAAGGAAACTCTCACACCATTGACATTACACACTTCTCTCATAAGACTTAGCTTCTCAATGTACTCACCTTACAAACACTCACACTAAAGTATTTATACTAAGATTGACTTACACGACTTTGACTGTATTTGACTTTACAGCACTTTGACTTTTACAATTAAATCTTGGATATAACAATACACAAACAATCTCCCCATTTGTATTCAAGATTTAAAAATAATATGACATTAGTCTTCAACTCTTGATTCATCAAAACATTGACTCTGACGTCTTTAAACTTTGAAGCTATGACAATCTTTAAACTTTCAGCTTTTGAAGAATCTTGAAAAGTCATTCACTTTTTGCTTTGTAAAGTCTTGAACTAGAATTTAAAAACATTGAACATTGCAGCTTTGAGAATTTGAGGAATCTTTCAATGCTTGTATCTTTAGTCTCTCGTCTCTAATCAGTCTTCGAAAAACGAACTTTCTCGAATCATCTTTGAACATTTTCTTCTTTTGTATTCTACGTCTCCCCCTTTTATGATGAGATGAATCTCTTGATCAAAATTTTCATCTGTCTTGAAAATATTCATCTGACTTGAAAACATTCGTTTGACTGAAGTTTCTAGATTATCTCCACCTTTTTCTTCAGAATATCTCTCCCTTTTATGTGATGTGTCTTTTGAATAATCTTTCAAACTTCACTTAAACTTTCATTTGACTTGAAATTCCTGAATAACTCCCCGTTGATATTTGCAAAATATCCTTATCTGAACAAAATATTCTTTGACATTTAAGACCGGGTTCTGAATTATCGTATTCAGAAACCAATATTCTCTAACATTGAAGAACGGGTCTTGAACTGAAATATTCAAGAACCATATTTGATCTCTGAGGTACGAGTCCTAGACAGCTTTGTTTAGAAATCTTATAGCTTGACATTGAAGACCGGGTTTTGAACTTCTTTGTTTAAAAACCATTATTCTTTAAAGTCCGGGTTCTGAACTGAAGTATTCAGAAGCCTAAATTTTTTAACATTTAAGACCGAGTCCTAAGCTGTTGTACTTAGAAGTCATAAAGTCTTTGACTTTGAAGTCTGAGTCCTGAGCTGATTTACTCAAAAGTCTATATTCTTTTAACATTGAGGATTGAGTCCTAAGTTGCATTACTTAGAAGTCATTGCTCTTGCTCTCCCTAAACCTGTGGTACCTGCAAAACAGATTTGACAGGATTTGGTACCCACATGTATTTGGGTCCTGGTTGGCTCGATATAGGAATCCACTTCTCATTAGATTTAAAACTTTTAAGTTTACTTTTCTAAGAAGTAATTCTGTACGTTCCATACCAGTGATGAGCAAAGTATTTATGAACAAAATCATTCTCTCCACAGTAAGAACAACAAATTTTCTTTTGAGCTAGCCTGATAAGATGATTAGTAGAATAAAACGTATCAGGTTTACCAAAAGATTTACCTTTATGTGCACTGTTCTTCTTGGCATTTGATATGGTTGCGGCTGATTTATCATTCTTCTTTTCATCAAGAGAACCTTTCACTCTCCAGACCATCTGTCCTTTCTTAGAAGAATACTTTTCAAAAGATTTGACATAAAAGCTTGCTGAACTATCAACAGATTTGTCATAAAACAAATTAGAAGGACGGATCTGATTTTGATTTAACAATTTTTGATTTCACACAGTTCTTTTTGAAAGCATTTTCATGAATTGAACTTGAAGCAGTTTTGAAAGAACAAACTGATTCAGTTGAATTATCATAAGATGATTGATTAATCACATCAGCCTAAATCTTATCAAATAATTCAACATTTGCAACTTCAAGTTGTTTTATCTTTTCAATTAAAACATTCTTTTCATCAAGAAGTGTGTCAAACTTCTTCTTCAAATCATACCTGACCTTCTGCTCTTTTAAAATGTCTGATGATAGAACAAATAACTTTGATGTGAGCTTAGATATTTCATTTTCAAAGATTTGACGTTCTTGCTCAAAGTCTTTTTCTAAGTTCTTAGTTTTCTCAGAAATTTCTTTAAAAATCCCAACATTTTTCTTTTCAAACCTTTTCTTTTCAACATCAAGAGACTTCTTCTTTTCTTGAATCGATACGAATTCTATACTTAGAATATTTTCCAACTTTCTATGCGAAAACCCAAGAACTCGTACGATGCTTGATGCGAAATCCTCACTTTTCGCACGTAGGCTTATGCGAATTCCATCTTTTCGCACAAAGGCATATGTGAAATCTTCACTTCTCGTAACTAGCACGATGCGAATTCTTCACTTAGATAAATTTCACTCAACTTTGCTATGTGAATTCTGATCTTTTCGTATATAGGCTGATACGAATTTTGTACAATTCGTATATAAGCCTATACGAATTATGTACTTAACTTTTTAATCATTAAGTCTTATGCGAATTCCTTTGCAAACATGTTCTTCATGCGACTTCTTCGTGCGAATGGATTGAATCTTGCGAGTTCTTGATGTTTTCGGTCCATAATCACTTCAATTGATCCAAAAACCCATTGATACTTCGAATTCGATTATGAAACTTCACCAAATCAGTCACAAATAGTACAAGAATCAATTACAAACAACGAATTACAAAGAAATGAACTCAAACATACATTTTGAATTTGATACAGTGCATAGAACTCGTGAACTCAAAAATCACAAAAACTCTTAATCAAACCAAAATTACAGTGCGAATGTGTTCCAAATCAATACAAATTCAATCTAAAACATTAATCGATCATCATGCTAACAATTAAAATCAAGATTACAGTGCAAAACTCAAAAATTCGATCAAGATGCAAACAAACAGAGTGCGAAGAATAGTTTTGATGATTTCTCTTCGAATTTGCTCTTATACCAATTGTGTGTCCCGGTTTATGTGCAAACAGATCAAGATTTACAACAAGAAATCTGTTGATCCCAGTTGTGATGTTCTTTAACTTGATTTAACCTTTTACTACACACAGATTAAATAAATAGAGTGCGGAAGCGTTTAATACGTGTAGAAAAGATTGAACATGCAAGGTAGTAAACACACAAGTAATTAATGAACAGGAAGTAAAGTATCACAAGAAAGTTACTCAAAGAACTGTTTCATTGATTACTCAAGAACACCAAGAACACGCACTGTTGTGTGCAAAAATGCTCAAGGATTATACAGACTACTATGTTGTGTGTGCTCTCGTGTAATGTGCTCTAAGGTGGTGCTCCTTAATATAACAGAAGGATGCACCCCTTAGTACAAGACAGAAACTGACATTCCATAAATTGAATGCCACCTGTAAAGTAAACATCGTGGGACGCCCATTACTTTGATCTTGAGGATCTTCGTACAGCAGGTCTCACGTGCTTAGCACGTGGTCTTGTCTTGAACTCTTAGAAAAGCTTCAACATTGATCTCCAGAGGTTAACCTTCACAGAGGCTCTGTGAGTGATCACAGAGGCTCTGTGATCTGAGTATCAGGTTTGTCTTCTGGTAGATCTTCTACTGAGTAACCTATGAGCTTTGGTTCCTTCTGTGGTGTACTTGAGTGTTCAGTGGCAGACTTCTGCGATTCCTATACTTAGCCTATTTTTCAATACTTCTATACATGTGAGTGGAGCTAACAATCTCCCCCTAAGTATTGAGAAATAAAAATTTGGAATTTAGAACGATGGCTAAGCTAGAAGCAAAAGAGGTGAAAGGAACTCAACCTCTGAAAAGTGATATTCATTCGTAAAAGAAAAATGCCAAAAGGCAATTACATTAAGCATCGAAATACATGAATGAACAACAAAAGATTACAGAAGTCATTGAGGAAAATCATTTATCGGGTTGGTAAAGCTTTCAGCTAGAGTTTTTCTCATCGATAGAATGAGTTCCCTGTACTTCAGTTGTGCATCAATCTGTCCGATCATTGTCTCTGCAGGTCCCGCTTGCACAAACTTAGAGCCTTTCTTCCTCAGAATCGTATTCTTTATCTTCTGCAGAGTATTGTTTGAATACTTGTGACTTTGATTTGGCCGATACATCCTTTTAAGCCCATCATCGTCTCTTTATATGAATCCGAATTTAGGCTCTGTGATTAAGGAGTTAGAAGAAACGTTCTCGATTCCGGGGAATTGGTCATGAGGTTTGGTGATCGACAGCTTCTCGACTCCAAGTTGTAGAGCTACCTCGAAGTCCATTTTGCTGTGATATTTTATATGTCCGCGCATCACTTCCTTGATCCTGCCATTCGCTATCATGTACTCCTTACGCTTTTCAAGTCTTTGCTCTGTGAAGGCATGTAGTTGAGGAAGATCGTAGGCACAGAGGTTCTTCAAGTCTGCATCTGTGAACGTGTATTGCTTCCCATCTTTTCTCTCAACTAAGTATTTTGCATACATGATTGACTTGTTGGCGAAGGAGTGCAGAGAGATCCTCATCACGGTTTTGATATCTTCTGTATAAAACACTTCATCCCTTTCGAGTGCAGTTTGATCGAAGCGTCTTCTGATGTCTTCTTTGATTAAGGGATACAGATTTGGTGCTAAGAAGACAGCTTCGGGCTCTGCGCTGTAAAGATAGGTATGAATGTTCTCTTGAAATTTAAGTTCTTTCGGTGGAGGCCTTGGGATTGGAACTCTCATGCTGTCCATCGATTGAACTATCTCTTTTACTCTGTCCTCTTGACGTTTCTGCTCTGAGTTCTGCTCTGAGGACTGTTTCTTTCGTGGAGAGGTCTCTGAAGTATCTGCAGCGTTTACTGGATCAAGGCTTTGAAACTGTACGATGGGTGTGGGTGCAGTGGGCATAAGTTCAGGACTTGATGGTTCTACAAACTTTGCGAGTCCTTCTGCGATCTGTTCAAAGTCCACATTGACCTTCCCTTTCTGAGACCCTGCAGAGGCTGTTCCTTGGACAATTGAAATCGGTATTGGGTCCTCAGAGGCACAGGGCGTGAGATTCTGTGTTTTGTGTGCCTCTGAAGATGTTCTTTGTAAGGGTAGGGCTTGAAGAGGAGTAGCTGAGATGACAGGTGCTTTTGGTGTTAATGCCTTCTCCCCCTCATGATGGCCAGGGCCAGAGGTATCTGGGTCCTGATCATCATGGTGAGCCCTTTTCTGTGAGGCCACCGCTTGGAAAAAGGCAAGGGACTTTCTCTTCTTCCTCTTGCAGAGGTGGTCATCAGCATGTTTGTTGATCTTCTGTAGGGCGTCCTCTGCAGCCAATGATAGGGTGTTGATTTGCACATCAGACTTGAACCGAAATGTGGCTACGGTTTTCTTCAAGTCTGCTGCTACCTTCTTTCCTTGGTCGATGAAGTCGGATCGAAGGAGGTTTTGGTTTTGCAGAAACTAATTTCCCATGGCTTCCAAATCAGCTTTCGTTGCAAACGCAGAGGAGTCTGGTGCAGAGGTTGATGCCTGTGTGTGAAAGGGGACCATAACACTGCGAGTTATGTCCTTTATTTCCTCTCTGAGCCTGGTCATTTCGTTCACTCCAGTCTGAACTCCTTGCGTAGCATATTTTGGGAACTCTTCTGTGCAAAGATCCCCTAGAATTTGTATCTGATTGGAGTGTGCGATGATGGTTTGACCGCAGGCTTGAAGGTCAGCTCTGGTCATGCACTTTGTATTGAGGGCTTGCAGAGCTTTAGTATTGGCTTTTAGGGCCGCTACAAGGGTTTGAGAATTGGCTTGGGACTCTCTGGAGATAGAGTTTTGCAACTCGTTAAGTTTTTGGAGCACCGTGTCAGCAAAGGCTTTAAACTCGCCCTTTGTGACATAGATGTCTGGGGTAACCTCTAGAACAACAAATGTGCCAGATTTGGCCAACGAGTCTTTGGCACCTTCAGAGCCTGTTTTTATGTTGAGCTCTGGAGGATTTCCTTCCAATCCTCGATGTTCCACAGAGGAAGCATCTATGGAAGTTCTGTCAACATGTTCTTTAGGGGAGGGTTCAGAGACTCCCTTAAGATCGATGTTGAATGGATCATGTGGTTGTTCTAGAGCCACAGAATCATCGTGTGCTTTCACCACCAACTCTGAGGTGGTTTGGGTGTCACTCTTGTGTGTGACAGAGGTAACGAATACCTCTGTGTGTGGAAGAGATGTGTCCTGGGGCGAATGGACACGCAGAGCAACACTCTCACCCTTTTGAGAGGGTGAGGTGGTTTTGGTTTCCCCGAATGGTGGCACAGAAGATGAAGGAATATCCTCTGTCCAGGTGGCTTGGGTAGGGTTCGGACTGTGCGGTCCTGTTTCAATACCCCTCTGCGCTAGAACTGCAGGGGTAGAAGTGTGGGTTGCACTGGGAGTTGGTTTTGGTGGTGTGCCAAAGGCATCTTTTGTTTCCCTCTCCTCCAACGATTTTTTACTTGGTTCTTCTTCTTCATCTTCGCTCTGTGACCTTCCTGTCACATCATCGATTTCCATTTCCATGGTTTCCCCTAATCCGCCAGAGTATTGGAGAGAGACCTCTCGTGCTATTGCAGAGGCTACTTGGATTGGGCTCTGAGGTTTATTCTTAGGGGACTCTTCTTGCCTTCTGCAGGGGCTTTGTCTGACCCTCTGCAGGTTCGGTTCTTGCAGCAAGGTATTCATCCAGATCTGTCCTTTTCTGTTTGAGGGCTTCCAATATTTGTTCTTTTTTGGCAAGTGTCCTCAATTTTCTTTTCTTTTTCTCAGAGACTCTGATCTCTGCAGTTTCTTCTGTGGCTTTCTCTTCAGCTGCCAAGGATTTCGGAGTCTCTACCTCTGCGACTCTGTTTTTCATGTTTTTCTTTTTCGTCTTTCTCTCACTCCCCTTCCCTCTAACTAATGGGTTCTCTTTCTCATTCACTTTAGCCTCAGCGGCTTCAACTTCTGTTCGTACTCCCTCGTCTCTCAAGTAAACTACAATGTCTCCTACTTTGAATCCTACGCGAGGGGGGTTACAGGACGTGGTTCTGGTGTCCTGTTCCCTCGTATGTATTCCCTAACACCCTCTTTACTACCCAAATAAGTCAACATCTTTGTTGACAGAGGTCTGGCTTCTGGATATCCTATTTTGATGGTGGTGGGTTTATGAGACTTCATCTCATAGAGTTTGATTGTCTTATCCTCTGCTGGTAGCTTTCCTTCTCCTATCAAGTCATCGCCTAGAAGCAGTCCTAGGAAACGTCCAAACACAATGTTCTTTGGTTATGTCCCTCTGTCTTGGTCCTGCTGTTTGGAAATCACAGCATTTTGGATCTCCCTAAAAATTAGTCCAGCGTAGTCCAGTGGGAGATCGTAGTAAATCCCATACATTATAGCCAAAATTGTATGGCTTGATTGATCCGGGCTTCCAACCTTCGATGTTAGGCAACGGTTCAGAATAGAGAAAAGTACGTTCCACAGAGGGGGTAGATTCTGTCGTCTAAAGTTTGTTCTTTTGGAGATTGGAACTGCGTAGCCAATGAACCTTAGAAACTCTAGTATCTCTTCCTCTGTGGGCTCCTCTGAGAATTTACGCAAGTTGAGATCAGATTTGGTGGGAAGTCCAAATACATCGGAGAGTTTCCTACGATTGATCCCTAAGTCCAGAATTTTTACAGTTGATGGATGGGTTGCATAGCCAATGATGCAGTGTCCATATTTGTCCATCTTGGCATGGCGGGCACTTAGCCAAAACTGTTGGATGTAGGATTCCAGAATGTCATCTCGTTTCAACGTTAGGGCTCTAACCAGGAAATGATTCTTGAGGAGTTGAATCAATGGTGCACCTTCAGTGGGAAAACCAGAGGGATTGAGGATGACAAAATGGTTGTTTGGTTTATTGTTCATTTGGGTCAAGTGATAGGCATGCCTGGTGAAGGATAACATTCTGCTGGTAAGCACATGTTCTTGGTCGACGGAGTCTAAATCAGCCTTTTGGGCCATCGAGTGATGAGAGTAGTTTGATTTCTTGGATCCATTAGAGTTCTTGGAGGAAGATGAGGGAGAAGCCATGGAAAGAAATGGAGAATGAGAATTCTTTGCAAAGAGATTCTTGAAGGAGAGAAGATAGTAGGTAAAAAGAAATTTGGGGTATGAGAGGGGTTTATATATGAAGAGAGAGGGTAAAAAGAATGAGCGGTAAAAGATAAAATTTTCAAATCCGTGATGAGTGGTAACGGATAAGAAGCCGTTTTAAAAAACGACGGTACAGGTTACGAACCAATCAAATATTGCCACGTCAGATGATGGCGGTGCACGATCTAGGACGTACGCCACCCTATTCTCACGCGCCTGGCATTTTCTATTCTCACGTGACAGTGAGTTTCAAAAAATAACCCGCAACACATGACCTTAATTTCTCAAGTGATGGGAATGACAGAAGCTCTGTGGGTAAGAGACTTCTGAGGTCATATGCAAGGTTATCAGAAGAGCTTTTTAAGAGGGAGAAAAGTGCGATGAAATGATCGAGTTCCTTTTAAAGTGCATTTGGTCAAGCACCCTCAGTTTAGAGATGCAGAGACTCTGTGATAGATCACAGAGGCTCTGTGGTCGACCTCATAGGTTCTGAGACCAAAAATTTCCTTTTTAGGAAAGATTTTCAAAGATTTGATCATTTCAAAGTTTTGACAGAAAAATTAGTACAAAGTGGGATCTTTCTGAGGGCATAGTGCTCGAGAAAGAGTTTTGACCCTTGGTTCAGATGGACTAACCTCACTTTGTAGTCTGTTGCGTAGAACTGTCTTGCTCCCCCTTAACTATTCACGATTGGTTTTTGATGGTTCGTTCTGCTCCCCCTTCAACTATGCTTGGATCATATAAAGATAAGGTTTGCACAAGACATAGATTCGCAGAAAATAGTATAATAAAGAAAGCCGAAGAGAGTATTTACAAACAAGAAATAAGTTACATACAAATATGTACAACAGAGGCTCTGTGCAGGGGTACAGAGGCTCTGTGGTCAACTCATGTTGAGCATACCAATTTTGCCAACTATAAAAGTGAATCTTTTCTCATCCAATGCCTTTGTGAAAAGGTCGGCAAGTTGATAGTCTGTGGGCACAAAGTACATCTCTATTGTCCCATGCTCCACATGATGTTTCAGAAAGTGATACCTGATATCGATATGTTTGGTCTTAGAGTGCTGCACAGGATTGGCAGAGATCGCAATGGCACTTTTGGAGTCACAGAGGATGGGGATTTTTTCGATATCAAATCCATAGTCTCTAAGTTGGGTCCTCATCCACAGAACTTGTGAACAGCAACTTGCAGCAGCAACATATTCTGCTTCTGCCGTAGAGGTCGAAACACAGTTCTGTTTCTTGGAAGTCCAACTTACCAGTTTCCCTCCTAGGAATTGGCAACTCCCAGAAGTACTCTTCCTGTCGAGCTTGCATCCTCCGTAATCTGAGTCTGTATAAGCCATGAGATCAAAGCCAGAGTTCTCCGGATACCAGAGACCAAGATTTTTGGTCCCTTTTAGGTATCTGAAGATCCTCTTGACAGCATGAAGATGAGATTCTTTGGGGTTATCTTGAAATCTTGCACATAAACATGTGGAAAACATTATATCAGGTCTACTCGCGGTTAAGTACAGCAGAGATCCTATCATTCCTCTGTAGAGTTTACACTCCACCGATTTGCCCTCTGGATCTGCATGGAGCTTGGATCCAGTAACCATAGGAGTTTTCATTGGTGAAGAGTCAGAGAGCTTGTATTTTTCAAGTATGTCAGAGACATATTTTGATTGATTTATGAAAATACCCTCTGTGGTTTGTTTGACTTGCAATCCTAAGAAGAATGTGAGTTCTCCCATCATGCTCATCTCAAACTCACTTTTCATCAATGATTCGAACTTTTTGCAATATAAATCATTTGTAGACCCAAAAATAATGTCATCAACATAAATTTGTACAAGCAGAATCTCACCTTTTCTCTTCTTATAGAATAAAGTCGTATCAGTAGTACCTCTTTCAAAACCTTTGCAAGGAGGAAGTTTGAAAGTCTATCGTACCATGCTCTGGGGGCTTGTTTTAGTCCATACAGAGCCTTGTCCAGAAAGTAGACGTGATTTGGGTACTTAGAGTTCTCAAACCCTGGTGGTTGTTGGACATATACTTCTTCTTGAATCTGCCCATTCAGAAAGGCTGACTTGACATCCATTTGATATACTTTGAAACCTCTGTGGGCTGCGAAGGCAAGAAAGATTCTTATTTCTTTGAGTCGTGCCACAGGGGCAAAGGTTTCTTCATAGTCAATGCCTTCCTCTTGACAGTATCCTTTGGCCACCAGTCTTGCTTTGTTTCTGATCACCACACCGTTTTCATCCTTTTTGTTCCTGAAGACCCATTTGGTCCCTATTGCGGTTTTGCCTTTCGGCAGAGGCACTAGGGTCCATACTTCGTTTCTTTCAAACTGCAGAAGCTCATCTTGCATAGCTTCTACCCAGTTTGGGTCTTCAAGAGCTTCAAATATCTTTTTGGGTTCGATGATACTCACAAAATTTGTATAGTAACAAAAATTTGCAGTACTCGATCGAGTTTGGACCTTGTCAAAAGCGTCACCAATAATTTGGCTCTGTGGGTGACTTCTGGTCCATTTGATCATTCTAGGCAGGTGATCATTTGAAACTTCTGTGGTTAGCTCAGGAGCATGTTCACCTTGATTTAGATCATTCTCTGTTGAGAGGAATTGATCATTCGTACTTGCCACAGGACTTGGTTGTTCATCATGAATTGAGGTAGAGACCTCTGCGGATTCTTGATCTGGTGTTGACCCTTCAGAAAGATTTTGAAGATGATCATGATTTTGACTGAGCTTGGGGCCTTGATTTGCATTGTCCTCTGAGTGCTCCCACTCGATGGTTGCACCTGCAGCATTACTGGAAGAGGGTGAAGCATTGCTAGGACCAGTTAGAGAAGTACTTGTTTGGTCCTCAGAGGGTTTGGCTTCAGAGGCTCTGTGCTCACCTTCAGAGGGTTCATCATCATTGAACATCTCTTCAAACAGATGATGAAGATCATTTGTTCTTGATGATCTACCATAATTTTCATCTTGAAGTTTGAGTCCTGAGCTGATTTGCTCAGAAGTCACCTGAAAAGAATCATCAAATGAAACATTAATACTTTCGAGTATATGCTTGGACTTGAGTACATAGATTCTGTATGCCTTGGAGTTTGATGAATAGCCAACAAATTTGGCTTCATCGGCTTTGGGACTAAATTTCCCTATCTGATCTCTGTCGTTCAGTACAAAGCATCTGCAGCCAAAGACATGGAAGTACTTAATGTTTGGCTTCCTCTGGTGTAGTAAGTGATATGGTGTCTTTGCATGTCTCTTCACGATCAAGGATCGATTTTGGGTGAAGCATGCGGTTGAGATGGCTTCTGCCCAGAAAGAAATATAGAGCCCTAAAGCAGTGAGCATAGTTCTTGCGGCTTCCACTAGTGTTCTGTTCTTTCGTTTAACAACACCGTTTTGTTGTGGAGTCCTTGCAGCAGAGAAGTTATGTGATATGCCTTATGTCGAAAGGTAGGCTTCAATGGTTGAATTCTTAAACTCTGTCCCATTGTCACTTCGGATTCTCTGTACCCTGCAGTCATAAAGAACTTGTATTCTCTTGATAAGATTTCTTAGTACTTCAGGAACATCTGATTTCTTTCGAACAAATTCAACCCAAGTATATCTAGAGAATTCATCTATGAGTACAATGATGTACTTCTTGCCACCAAGACTCTGCACAGAAATAGGACCACAGAGGTCAACATGAAGCATCTGCAGAGGTCTGGTGCAAGATATGTCGGACTTGGTTTTGTGGGCAGCCCTTTTCAGTTTGCCCATCTCACAAGCTGAGCATAGATGATCCTTATCAAATCTAATACTTGGTAGACCACTTACAAGTTCTAGTTTCATAAGTTTGTCAAGTGTGTGAAAGTTTAGATGATAGAACCTGTTGTGCCAGATCCAAGCTTCTTCATTCTTACTTGAGACTAAGCAGAGCTTTTCTTCTCTGTTACTTGATTTAAAGTCCATGAGGTATAAATCGCCTCGTCTTTTGGCTCGCAGAAGCTCTGTGGTTGTATCTTCCTTCAACAGAGAACAGTACTGTCTTTTGAACATTACATTGAGTCCATTGTCACAGAGTTGACTTACACTCAGAAGGTTGTGCTTTAGGCCATCCACATAGGCAACTCTATTGACATCGATGTCTCCTTTGGCAATGACTCCGTAGCCTTTTATTTGTAAAAGTCACAGATCCTCCTCCATGTTTTTCTTTGTAGGAGGAAAGCAACCCTCTGTCGCCAGTCATGTGTCTTGAGCACCCGGAGTCTAGGTACCAGATAGGCACATGTTGTTTCTCCTGTGAGCAGATTAGAGAGATTTAGGTACCCATTTCCAAATGGGTCCATTTTTGTTAGGAGACTTTGAAGATGCCTTAACATCTTTGGTTTTGGATTTATCCTCATTTGAATTCTTGGACTTGGGGTGAGATATAAGACAGGAGGTCCTCGAGAAATGTTGATTCAAAGAATGCATAAGATCAAAGCATTTAGAATAAGGAACATTTGAGGCAAACTTCTTGAAAATTTCATTAAATTTGTCAAAGGAGGGTACAGAGCAAATTTTACTACAACCCATTTTAGATCTGGGTTTCTTTTTACAGAAAGGTTTGTCTAATCTAGGTTGAGTTTTTTCAAAAACTCTTCTTGAGTGGCTCTTTGGTTGTACTCTCCCTTGATCTTCTTTCCTTGCTTTCACTGCAACAGAAGCATCAAGTTTATCAATTTTAGGCCATTTATTCTTCTGTTGCCAAGTGAATTTTTCTTGAAAAGATTTTAATGGTCTTGGAGCTCTTGAAGCATGAGGGATCTTGTTCTTTTTAGATTTTTCAAGCTCAAGAGAAGTCTTTGCTTGCAAGCACATGTCCAGGAAATCAGGACAGATAGGTACACCTGTGGTTTTTCTTTTGGGAAGAACTGTTCTATTAAGAATGCCAGAGGTAAGTTTACTCTTCCCTGGACCACAGGGGGTTATCTCAAGTTCCACAGAACTTGTCCCATTGTCGACAGAAGACTATGATTCTGACTCAGAGTCTGAATCGAGAAAGTCTCTGTGAATGAGATCCTGACCTTATGTAAGTGCCTTGCTTTGTCCATTGGTGTCCTCTGAAGTATTTAGACTTTTTGAAATACACGGAATGACCATAGGGACATTAAGACAGTTTTGTAGATCTTGTTCAAAGATTTCTCTTATTTCAGAGGTTAAATCAGGATGGTTGAGAAAATGATTTTCATAAGTTTTCTTCAAGTCATTTTCTAAAAACCTTTTAAACAGTTTTTCTTCCACAGAGGCAGGTACAGACTCTGGTGCTTCAGAGGATAGTTCCTTTTCAGGAATCATCATGCACACAAAAGCCATTTGAGTTTGCGTTTCTGGGTGGCCAAATCTGAAGACCCCTATCTGTTTTTGAGACAAATATTTCTTTGGTATAGATTTTCCTTTTGATGAAGGTGCAGATGGTAAATCATTGTTTTCATACCATACATTTGCCATCTGCAGAGGTTTCCTCAGACGTGGTCCTTTAGAGATTATGCGTCTCTTAAATGTGGATAAGAGGTTTGGAAAGCTTAGTTTTAAAAATTGTCCAGGGCAGAAGATGTTTGATAAAGATCTGTTTCTATTGTTTCTTGTGTAAGGGTCAATATCCTCGAACCCTAATCCTCTTCTGCCTATTTGGGTGTTAACCTTTTCATGAACTTTTTGAGCATCCTGATACCTCTTAATTTGGAGATCTCTGTCAAACAGATCTTGATGAAGGACTTCTCTTTCTTTTTGAAAAAAGTTTTTCAAAGAGATGGCATTTAAACGATCACTCTCACATTTCTTTAGCTCTTTGACCTTTTCTTTCAAGGCTTTGTCGAGATTTGTGATTTTATCGTTGAAACTCCTTTTTGTTGAAATATGCTCAGAGGTAAGAGTTTTGTTTTCAAGGTAAAGCTTATCCTTGTCTTCTGTGAGAAGCCTAGTTTCTCTTTCAAAGAAGGCAAGCTTTTTCTCAAGATCTGAGCATGTGTTTTTATAAGTTAGAAGGTCATTTTGTATTTCAAGAAGTTTGTTTTCAAAGTCTGAGTTGCAAGAGTTAGAAGTGGATACCTCACTCTCGTTGTCAGAAGAGTGGACTTCTGCCATTCCACAGAAGAGTGCGTTGTTTTCTTCATCAGATGATTCATCGGTTACAAGGTTCTCTTGTTCTGCCATTAGGGATTTCTGAGTGTAGTACTCTGCTTTCTATTTATAGAAGGCAGCGTCCCTTGTGGGTTTCCCTGTGTTGGCAGAGGACCTGCACTCTGCTGCATAGTGGCCTGGTTTCCCGCATTTGAAGCAGCCTTCAGTTTGCTTCGGGAATTTGTCACCAGCTCTGCCGTCTGACTTCTGTCCACTCTTTTCTTCTTGCCTTGGTTCTTCAGACCACTCCTTTCTTTTTGTCTCACCATATCCTCTGCTTCTGTCATCTCTTTCTTCTCTCTCTCTGTACTCCGGCTTCTTCTTGAGACCACGATTGAACTGTCGGGTCATTAGTGCAAGTGTTTTGGCCAGAGCAGCCATGTCAATTTCCTCCTCAGACTCTTCTTCACTTTCACTCTGTGCCACAAGTACCTTCTTCTTCTTCTGTGCCTCCTCAGTTGCCTTATCTTTCTTTCCCTTATCTTTGCCTTCTGATGCACTTCCCACAAGAGCCAGAGGACCTCCGACAGAGGTTGATAGTTTGGAAATTCTGTTCTCTTGGCTAATCAGTGTTCCAAAGAGATCAGATATGGACCAAACATCAAGATCCAATGTGGCTTGCATGGACATGGTTAGATGAAGCCATTCATCATTCAGGCTCTGTAGAAATCTGACATTGTTTTCTTCAGAGGTTCTGTGGATGCCATACCTCTTACACTTGTTTATCAAATAGTTGTATCTGTTGTAAGTGCTTTGAATGCAAAATACTCATTTATGCATAAGGCTCTGTTGTTCTTGAGGGTTTTGGCACCACCCTCAAGTTGTTTCTCTAGTTCTAACCATAGGTCCTTTGAAGTTTCACATGAGTCAAGAGATTGAAAGATATCATTTGGGATAGCCATTATGATTAGTCTTTTGGCTTTCTTTGCAAGCTCATGTTGTGCCTTTTCTTCTTCACTCCATTCAAGGACAGGTTTGGGGTGTGATATTCAGGAATTTCAGGAGTATTGGCAGTGGCAGGAACACGAGGAACAGTTGTCATTGGGATGAAAGGAGGATTGTGAAGAAATTCAACCAGACCAGGATCCACACCTTCAAGGAATTGTACCATCCTGATCTTCCACTGAGGATATTCATCCCTTAGAAGACTGAGATCCAGCACTGAAGTAGTTGATAGTATTTGCCATTTTAGTTTTAGAGAGGAGAACAAGGTATGGCACGAATCAGAAAGAGTATAACAGTAAAGGTTTTTGAAATGATGAGAATATGAATTAGTAAGAGCAGATGATCAACCAACTAGCTTTGAATCTGTCTTTGAATGAAGAACACACTTGTACCTGTTACTATACCAAACAGGTTGATATAGCTTCAGAAAAACAGAGTGTGACTGTGAATGGAGTTTGGAACGAAGAACAGACTCAAACTACTACCTTGAGTACTGGAAACAAGTATAGAACAGGATCCTTTGATGTTGAAAATCAAAGTTTGCTCTGATACCAATTGTTGATCCCAGTTGTGATGTTCTTTAACTTGATTTAACCTTTTACTACACACAGATTAAATAAATAGAGTGCGGAAGCGTTTAATATGTGTAGAAAAGATTGAACATGCAAGGTAGTAAACACACAAGTAATTAATGAACAGGAAGTAAAGTATCACAAGAAAGTTACTCAAAGAACTGTTTCATTGATTACTCAAGAACACCAAGAACATGCACTGGTGTGTGCAAAAATGCTCAAGGATTATACAGACTACTATGTTGTGTGTGCTCTCGTGTAATGTGCTCTAAGGTGGTGCTCCTTAATATAACAGAAGGATGCACCCCTTAGTACAAGACAGAAACTGACATCCCATAAATTGAATGCCACCTGTAAAGTAAACATCGTGGGACGCCCATTACTTTGATCTTGAGGATCTTCGTACAGCAGGTCTCACGTGCTTGGCACGTGGTCTTGTCTTGAACTCTTAGAAAAGCTTCAACATTGATCTCCAGAGGTTAACCTTCACAGAGGCTCTGTGATCTGAGTATCAGGTTTGTCTTCTGGTAGATCTTCTGCTGAGTAACCTATGAGCTTTGGTTCCTTCTATGGTGTACTTGAGTGTTCAGCGGCAGACTTTTGCGATTCCCATACTTATCCTATTTTTCAATACTTCTATATATGTGAGTGGAGCTAACAAAATCGATTCAAGATGTCATATGATTAAGTTCTCAATTCACAGATACAATTTGTATACAAATGCTCTCTCAAGAATATTCTCTCTCTAGAATAACTCTCTGATTGGTGCTACAAGCTTACAAGGGAAAAGAAACACTATTTATACCTATTACAAATACAAAGACAAAACTAAACAACACAATGATTTTGACTTTGACTTATTACAAAGACTTTGACTTTGGCAATAAGAGGCTTTGACTTGAGCATTGACTTTGACTTTTATCTTCATGATCTTGGATCCAACATATTTATGCACTAACAAAAGTCTTAGTCAACGAAAAATCTTTGAAACAAGAGTCCTGGTCTGAATTTATCAAAAGTCAATAATTCACTAAAGATTGAGTTCTAAACTGATATGTTTTAAAGTCATTAACCCCCCCTGAAAATATGCATTCAGAAAAATTAGTCAATACAAAACATATTCAAATATTCTAACTCCCCCTTGAAATTTGATCATCTTTTCTTAGTATTCACTCCCCCTGAAATCATGAGCAAACCTTCAGTGTAGATATTATTCATAATGAAAAAATAAATACTTGAAGAAAATTATAAACCAAATTGTACGACGCAAATACAGATTATGTAAAAATCACGTTTTAAGATTCAGCATGCCTAATTTTGAAATTAGAAAATTAAATCTCTTTTCATCTAACGACTTAGTGAAAAGATCAGCAAACTGATAATCAGTCTTTTATAAAGTGATATCTCACGTCAATGTGCTTGGTCTTGGTATGTTGGAGAGGATTCGCAGATATTGCAATTGCGCTCTTTGAATCACAGTAGATCGGGATCTTGTTAAATTGGAATCTATAGTCTTGTAACTACGTTCTCATCCACAACACTTGAGAACAGCAGATGGCAGCATCTACGTATTCTGCTTTCGCTGTAGAAGTGGATACATAAAGTTGTTTATTCGACATCCAACTAACGAGCTTGTCTCCTAAAAATTGAGTGTGACCCGACGTACTCTTCCTGTCTAACATACAACCATCATGATCTGAATCTAAGTATGCTGTCAGTTTAAATCCTGTATCTTTAGGATACCACAAACCAAGATCTCTGGTGCCCTTCATATATCTAAAAATTCTTTTAACAGCCGAGAGATGGGACTCTTTAGGCTTGGCCTGATATCTCGCACACAAACATGTCGAAAACATAATATCAGGTCGGCCTTCTGTTAAGTACATCAAAGAACCAATCATACCTATATAGGTCTTTCGATCAACAGCTTTCCCATTTAGGTAAGCTCCAATCTTAGTCTCTGGTGCCATCGGGGTTCTAATAGGTGTACAATTTTTCATCTTAAATTTCTCTATAATGTCACAAATGTACTTAGGGGGTGTTTGGTTGGGGGTATTAAAAGGTAATTAATGAAAATGATAATAATTGATTGTGTTTGGTTAAAAGAAGGAATGAAAATGGAATGAAAATGGAATGAAAAATGGTGTTTGGTTTTAAAAAGTTAATCAATGATTATAATATATTTGAATAAAAATCATTCCTCTCCAAATTGGGGGGAATGAAAACTTTTTCCAGAAATATGCCTCTCACTCGTTCTTCATTTTTTATTCAGATATATCGTTCTCCATTTTCATCTTATCGTTCTTCATTTTCTTCATTTTCATCTGAATAAAAGTGAAATCAATCTCATTTTCATCTGAATAAATCTATTGTTCTTCATTTTCATCTCTCTCATGAGCCCTAGCCTACAGATCTGATTTCCTCTGACTAACTCAAACAGATCTATCTCGTCTCTCTCGACCAACAGATCTCATATCTGATTTTGCCTCTTGATTTTGAGTTTGTAGATGAAATATGAGGTAGGGATTATTTCGATTTTGTCTTAAGAGATGAAATAGAAGATGGATCTGATTTTGATTTTGTGGTTAGAGATGAAAAGAAAAAAACAGAGATGAAATGAAGAAAACAAAGATGAAAATGGAGAATATGTCGTGTTTTCTTGAGATGCTTTCACTTCCTGTGATGGACTGATGGTGTGAGATATGTTGGGGGAAGATGAAGACCTGCGATGATCAGGTTTTATTGTTTTTTTTCCTTGACATTAATAAGAAACGAATCCAAAATAATATAATATAATATAATAAAAATAATGATTCCCATTCCACTTTATTTTCATTATCATTCCCATTTTCATTCCTAAAAACGAACCAAACGCCCCCTTAGCTTGATTTATAAAAATCCCCGTTGAAAATTGTCTAACTTGTAATCCGAGAAAGAAATTCATCTCTCCCATCATACTCATCTGAAAACATGACACCATTAAGGCAGAAAAATTCTTACAGTACTTAGGGTTTGTAAACCCGAAAATTGTCTCATCAACATAAATTTGAATGAGAATAATATCACCTTTCTCTTTCTTAATAAAGAGAGTAGTGTCTATTTTACCTTTTGAAAACTCGGACTTTACTAGAAACTTTGAAAAGACATCATACCAGGCGCGAGGGGCTTGTTTTAATCCATAAAGGGCTTTGTCTAAGATGTAGATGTAGCCTGGCTTCTCATCACTGAAAAACACTTCTGGTTGAGATACATACACTTCCTCTTTCAAAATGCCATTCAGAAAATTCGTTTTTACATCCATCTGATAGACACTGAAATTCTTGTGTACAACATACGCGAGAAACATTCGAATCACCTCGATGCGTGCAACTGGAGCATATATCTCATCATAATCAATTCCTTCCTCTTAACGGTATCCTTTAGCCATAAGTCGAGTTTTGTTTATAACAACTACACCATCTTCATCTTTCTTGTTCATGAAAACCCATTTAGTGCCAATGATAGTTTTACCTTCAAGACTCGGCATGAGTCGCCATACTTTCAGTGCTTCAAACTAATTGATCTCTTCTTGCATTGCGGCTATCCAATATGGATCTTCAAGAGCTTCTGATACACATTTTGGCTCTATCTTGCTCAAGAAAGAATCATATAAGCACTCATTTGTTGTAGCAGACCTAGTTTGCACCGGTTTCGAAGGATCTCTGATAATTTGATGTACCGGGTGATCTTTGGTCCACTTGGTTGTGTGAGGGAGTAACATAGGTAGATTGATCATTTTGATCGTCTATGTATCCATCTTCTTGGGGTTCAGTTGAAGTAACAGGTTCAAAAGTTCCAAAAGGTTGAACACTTGTTTGTTGAATAGCCAAATATGTACTAGCAACCGGTTGTACATCTTCTGACTGTTCAAAATTCTGTACATCTTCAACTGAGTAAGTCTCTAAATGAGTTTCGTGTTGGACTAGAGGAATAGGTTTAGTTGATACATCTCGATGTGTTGGATGATGTTCGCTTAAATCTTCAGAACTGTCAATCACAACAGGTTTAGACACTTTAGTTTCGAGAAACTCATCACAAAAATGTTCAAATAATAAATCTAATTCTGTTAAATGCGAAGTAGACATTGAAGCTTTATCAGAGTTAGAAACACTAGAACCAGGTTCTGGACGGATTTGTCCAGAAACTAAAACTCTTGTAAACACAGGTTCTGAACTGCTTTGTCCAGAAGCTAATTCCATAGTTTCATTGAATGTAACATTGACGCTTTCCACAACTATCTTCAAATTCTTCAGGTAAACTCTATATGATGCGGATGTTTGAGAGTATCCGATGAAAATTCCTTCTTCAGCTTCCGGACTGAACTTATTCAAATTCTCCTTGTCGTTTAACACATAACACCTGCATCCAAAAATATGAAAATGTTTAATGCTTGGTGTTTTATTATTTATAAGAGCATAAGGCGTTTTACCGAAGCGACGATGAAGGATGGAACGATTTTGTGTATAACATGAAGTAGAAACAGCCTCAGCCCATAAGAATAGAGGTATATTTGACTGGCTAAGCATCGTGCGAGCAGCTCAACTAGAGTCCTATTTCGTCTTTCAACTACCACATTCTGTTCAGGCGTTCTGGCAGCAGAATACTGATGTGTTATCCCGGCCGATTCGAGATAATCTTCAATGGTTTTGTTTTTGAATTTTGTGTTGTTGTCTGATCTAATCAGGTTCACTGTTCTCTGCATATTCACTTGGACACTCTTTAGGAACGATACGATGATATCGGGAGTCTTGTCCTTTGACCTTAAGAATTTTACCCAAGTGTATCGCAAATAATCATCCATTATCACTGATAAGCACTCACTTTTGAGTGTTTATGCACTTCTTTCTTAGGCTTTTAGATAAGATTTTTCACTTCTAAATCCCAACCTTGAGTCATTTTCTACTTTATTTTCCACTTATTAAGTTAATGGAGCTAGAGTATATGATTTACTTGTTTCTATGGGTATGATGGCTAATTTGGTTACTTTTGGACAACTTTTGTGGATCACAGGTCATACTGCCGCATTGGTGTAGCATAGAGCTGATGGAGGAGGAATGGAAGGAAAAAAAAGACTTGGGATTTAATCTAATTATTTTGGCTTGAAAAAGCATCTTTTGTTAACCACTGGACAATTATTTTGGCTGGAAATTCGTGGTAACTAAGTATTAGCTGTCATATGTACTATTAGTTACTTGGTTGTACTTGCTTCATTAGATGATAATTGTTTAGTTAGAATTTTCACTTTTGGTCCCTTTCTCCACCTATAAATATGGAGCTTGGGATACCATTAAATGTACACCTTCAAGAATTGATCTACATCAATTCTAAACTTCTCTCTACTTTCTTAATTTAATGTTCTTCATGTTCTTCATCTTTTTCTTTTTCTTTTCTTAATTCAAGCATATGCATTTACTTTTCTTTACTTTCCGTCTTTACTTTAAGTCATTTACTTTCCGTATTTACTTTCAAGTCTTTATTTTCAATACTTTAAATTCCCGCATTTACTTTCTTGTCTTTAATTTTACATTTCCGCACTTACTTTCCGTTATTTACTTTTCAAAGTCATTTATTTTCATGTATTTAATTTTAGTACTTTTCATTTCTATGTATTTTATTTTCATTATGAGTAGCTAAACCTTTTAGCTTGGGTATTAGGCAAAGGGTGAGTATGTTACCCAAAGGAAAGTAGATGTTGTCTTGGCAATAATGATGTTTTATTATTTCATTCAAGTTTTATCAAGCCTAAATACCTCTTGACAAATTGATCACTTTTCAAGTGTTAAAGTGCCATGGACTTAGAGATAAGACATTGATACAAACGTCAATTTGAAAGACATAGGAGGTGGCATCGAGAGAGTTACTTGCAACGAGAGTTGTTACTTGTGTTTTTCAAAATGATTCATTCTTGACAAATGTTCATCTTTTCAAAAGGTTAAAATAGAGTAGACTTAGAGATAAGTTACTTGGATAATATGGGGATTATTTCGAGAGAGCAATTTTTAACAAAGAGAATTTGTTTTGTGATATATATTAAGAACTCCATTTCCCATCATTTCTTTGGTTTGGACACTACACAGAGATTTGAAAGTCTGTAATTACTGGAATAATGGGATGGTGAAAAAGTATGAGAGGAATATTCTCAAAATAGATAATAGAACTTATTATTGCCAACATCATGTTGCAGCAGTCTTGTAGCATCTCCTGCAACATTTCTGCAGCATTAGGTCTGCTAGAATTTGGGTAATATTTCACCACAAGTCTTGCACCCACGCTTCTTTTACTCATTGATAAGTGAATTTGTGATAACCTCAACCAACCAACAATATTTCTTCAACATTGCCATCTGAAGTTAGTTTTTCATCTCGAGATGTTGCAACTTAAAATACTTATCCCTGTGGAATACGATACTTGGTTCTTACCATTTTATTACTTGAAAGACGATAAAGATCCATCTTGTATACTTGCTTTTTGGTTCTATTTATCACATGTCTGTAGGTGTGTAAAAAGCACTATCAATCACTAAGACATATCACTTGCCATTTATACTCTGTATACGCATTGGACCACATAAGTCCATGTGCAATAACTCCAAAGGATCGTTAGTAATCTGTTCAGGATTAGGCTTATGCGAAGCCCTTTTCATCTTCCCCTTCTCACATGCATCACATAGATGTTCTTTTTCGTATCGCAACTCAGGTAATCCTTTGACCAAATTTTCCTTGACCAACTTGTTAATATATCTGAAGTTGAGGCGAGAAAGCCTTCTATGCCACAACTAACTTTCTTTCATAGAATCTTTTGACAGTAGACACACGGCGCTTTCAGGTTTGACATTGGACATATTAATCGTGTAGAGGTTTGACTTTCGAGTGCCAACCAAGAGTTATTTGTCGTCTTCTGTTCGTACACAACATCTCTTGGCCTTGAAATTAACCTCTAAATCTTTGTCACAAAACTGTCTGATGCTGAATAAATTGTGTTCTAGTCCTTCAACATAACTCAACTTCTTGATTGTTATGTTCTCTTGAACTACATCTCTATATCCAAGAATTGGTGAAAATGATCATTTTGAATCGCACATTGCCGCAAAATTTCTCTGTATAGTTAGATAAAATATCTTTTCTCCCGGTCATATGCTTGGAACAGCCTGAATCCAAGTACCATATTTGACGGGTCTGCACAAGAGAAATCAAGTAACGACCGGTTTAGGTACCCACTTCTAAATGGGTCCTTTCTGGTTAGTCTCAGATTTTGGCACCCAACGAAATTTGGGTCCTCTTTTCTTTCTAAAAACACTTGAGCTATCATAATGATATATATATATATATATAATACAAACCAAATCAATTATCAGAATAATGACGATCAACAAAATCATTTCGGCCACAAGTAGAACACTGGATTGTAGAATGAGATAATTGAATCAATTGCTTTATTGTATATATCTTGCATGGAAGTACAAGTGTTTGTTTATTCGAAGCAAATTGATCAACTACATCACTACATCTATCAGTTGTCCTATTACATTTGCAAGTTGAAAATGATTTTGCCGATGCTTCATCTTTCTTTGGTCTCCATTCAAGTTTCACTTCAGATCTTTTAAATCTGAAACATAAGATTTATACTTGTTAGAACTATGAGATTTCTGAGATTGTTTCTTCCTAGACTTATCAGTGTTTTTCCATTTCTGTGAGTGCTTCTTTTTCTTACCTTCAGCATAGTAGGCACTTACAGGAACTGTGCCATCAACCTAAGTTGATGATTCACCGACTTCAAATACACTTGGTAATTCTTCAAAATTAACAACAAATTTAGAATGATCTGGAAGTTTTGCATTAAAATCAAACTTTTCCAAACACTCATCAGAACATTCATCAGAATTTAAGAAATCAACTTCATCAAACAGACCATCATCATCATCTGAGTATTGAGATGCACTTGAACATTTTGGAAACATAAAATCATTGAATTCTTTTGAACACTGTTTTTGATAAGGCGTTTGTTCAAAGTCTGATGGGTTAACAGTATAAAATATGTTTCCCATAAAATCTTTGCATGAAGATGCATCTGAATCAGTACAAAATACTTTGTCTAATTCTGATTTATCTTCTGCTTTATCCACAGACTTTGAATTAGTGTTCAATAAAACGGTTGAAAACACAGTATTTTCTAACTCAACCAAAATCCTTTCTTCTTCTAGTGTTTTCTCAAGATGAGAAATTTTGCTTTCTAAGATGAGTGGAGGAACATAAATCTTTGCTTTAACAGGCTTTGCATCCATCTCCTCATTAGATTAGCTTTGAAAATAATCATTAGAAAGAAACGTTGGTTGATCAGAAATGTAACTATCATTTAGTTTGCCATAATAGAATGGTAGTTGCATCTTAACTGTGTCTTTTCTTTTAAGATCTTCCTTTGCTTCCACCTCTTCAGATGACTTAGTCCATTTGACTTTCAATTTTGGGTGTTTGTCAGCCAGCTGTAGAAAATCAAAATTATAAAGAGCAAGTTGTTTTGAAATTCCTTTCTTCAAATAATGTGGGTTGTCATACCCAATACCCCAATAAGCGTTGAAATATTTATACTCTTTTGGTTTGTTTACATGAATGGTTTGGTCAGTTTGGCCTCTTGCATAAAGTTTTTCTTCCAAACCACTAATCTTTGCAATCAAAGACTTGTTTACAGATTTCAAATCTTTATATTTTCGAATAACCTCTTTCTTCTCAAGTTCACACAAGTTAAACTTGGAATTTGCTTCAGATATTTGATTATACAATTCAGTTTTTTGTTTTACAAAAGTGCTGACATCGTTGTTCAAAGAATCAATTAATATTTTCTTCTCAACACTATCTTTGTTGAGTTTAGATATTGTTTGACGTTTTTTTCTCAACAACGACTTTTTCCTTTTTAAGCGTCGACTGAAAATCTAGAAGTTCAACCATCATGGATTCCATTTGTTTAAGAAAATCAAATTCAGATAAAACAGTTACCTCGTCAGATGTGTCGTTGTCAGGTTCATCATACTTTTCTTGCTTTCCCATGAGACACATATGGGCAACCTCATCCTTCTCACTTTTAGAGCCAGTTTCATCCAGCCAGTGATCGTCTTCATCCATCAATGCCTTGCCTACCTCTTTCTGCTTTGCAAGAAGCATGTTGTTCTTGTAGTAATCTGAGTTGCACACTTTTGGATTTCGGCAATACTTTGCATAGTGACCAATTTTACCATAGTTGTAGCATTTCACTGGCTCATCAAGCTTCTTCTCTCCATATTTGTTCACATACCTTTTCTCCTCAGTCTTTTGATCCTCATACTTCTTACCATCAAACCTGTTATGTCCTTCTATCCTCTCCTTGTGTTCATAATTTCTGGAACCGAAAGTATCTCTGACTGTTAGACCCCGACTTCTTGTAGAACTTTTTCTAGAATTCCCGGGTCAATAGAATCATTGCCTGCTTCAAACTCTCACCATCATCAGAATCAGAAGTTGCACTATCACTTTGATCAGATTCAGAAACAATCACCTTCTTCTTCTTCTTCTTCTCTTTCTTCTTCTCTTTCTTCTTCTCTTTCCTTTCTACCACCAAAGCTACTGAATCCGAAACTAGTTTTTCAGCCTTTTTCTTTTATGCTCTCATATCTTCTACCTCTTCCTCATTCTTTCTGAGAGTTTCATATACCTCATGAAGTGGAATGTCATTAAGATCTTTCATCTGCTTCATCTGAGGAGTAAATTTCTTCCATTCTGGTTGTAATATGCTGAGAAACTTGACATTGTTCTCTATCTGCTTCTTCTTTACCTTGTTCTTAGCTAGCTCATTCAATAGAGAAACAAACCTGTCATATGTTGCTTCCAGACTCTCTCCTTATTTAGCCTTAAACTCCTCATAGTTGTTAATACAATTTGCAACATTCATCTGATTCCCGATTTTGGAACCCATCATCATCTTCTCTAATTGATCCTACATCGTCTTACCTATATCCTTGTAGTTATCAATCTTGATATAGATGTCATTCGGGATGCTTTGGAGTAGGAGAGATCTAGCTTGCTTATCAGCCTTATATCTTTTGTTTTGTTAAGCATAATTAGTTTGAAATATCTACAAGAATCTGCTTTGTCTTAGGCTCTCTTGGTTCACCACCATCTTCACTATCAGATGAGTCAACATCAGGTACTTCCACTGTAATAGGCTTCATTAAACCTTCATCTTGAGACTGCTTGATGTCTTCACCATTTTCATGTCGATCAATAAAGTCTAAAAATATGTCCTTCCATTGCTCATACTCACCCTTGAAGAGAACTGGTGGTTTCACATCAGTACCAATCGCGAGAGCATCTTAGGAAGTTATCTTGAAATCTACTTTAAACGTTTACAAAAATCATAAACTTTTCAGAAAACTGCAACTTGTCTGAAAAAACGACTAAGTCCAGAAGTCGCAGACCAAAGGACTTAACTTGTGGTATGAACAGTGACTACTTGTCGCAAGGCGATGAAAAGAACTTGTCGCAAACCACTTAGAATGAACAGTAACTTCTCGCAATGAACTGGATGCAAGAAGTTACTTGTCGTAAACTGAAGGACACGAGAAGTTGTTTGTCGCAAACCAAATAAACCGAGAACTGAACTTATCGCAAAGCACTTGACCCGAGAACTAACTATTCGCAAGCCGCAGGACACGATTTCTGACTTGTCGTAAACCGAATCACCCGAGTTTTGAACTTGTCGTAAACAAAGAGACACGATAACTTCACTTGTCGTATACCAAAGAATCCGAGAAGTCAATGAACAGAGACTTGTCGCAAGTAGTTACTTGCGTCAAGTGAACTTTGCTTATACAACTTGAAGCGAGAAGTAAACTTATCGTGTACTTCGAAATGCGAGTTCCACACTTAGACAAATATCACCAAACTCTAAAAAAATCACAATGATGCTTGCGACAACTTGATGAACTTGCGAGTTCTTTATGAAGCTTGCAAGTTCTTTAGATCTTGCAAGAAGTAGCTTTCAGATCACTTTTTCGGCCATACTTCCTTCAATTCTTCGAATTACACACTGAAACTTTGCAGATTTGATCTTGATGTGATTCTGAACAATCTTTTAGTTAATGATTTCAAATAAAATCAACTCCAAATTGAAATTCGATCCAAACTCAGTCTCATAAAATTTTCCGAACAAACTTCTATCAAAAATCCAAAATTCACACTATTGATTGTGAATTGGACAAAATAATCAAAACAAGATCTGTTCTACAACATATTTCGAGCACAATACAATCAATTATTCACTAAAAAGACAGAAATGCTCAAAATTCAAATATGGGCAGAATATGAACTTACGACTTCTTCAACTCTCCAAAAATAGTCAATTTGATCCAAAATCTCTAATTACAATCAATTCACCAAATCTCACAAATATTATTGATCTTGAATGAACAATTACAATCTCTCTCTCCACAAACTTTCTCTCTCTAAAAGCTCTCTAAAATGATTAGAATGAAATGCACACCCCTAAGATTACAAGGAAGAAAACTATTTATACCTACTACTATTACAAAGGAAACTAACTTCACTAACAAAGACATTGACTTTTCATTTAAGCTCCTTTGACTTTCTTCTTTACGCATGTTGACTTTGACTTCATTCTTTGAGGCTTTTACTTAAGGCTTTTGTCTTCAATCTTGATGATCTTGAATACAACAAATATTGCACTAACAATGGCAAAAGTAAACAAGTATTGTATAAGGGGGGTTGAATACATTACTCAAAATTTTTACTTAATTTAATTCTTTATTGATAATAAAATCAAGAATTACACATATAAACCATTTATTATTGTTGCGGAAAAGAACAGATAAATCTATCCTAACAATCTTTCACTTATAAAACAGAAAACTAAACACAACTTGTAAAACACTAAGAACAAAGCTATGAAGTTTTTGAGGAAAGAGGGTCTGTTGATTTGCTTGAGCACAAGAGATGTAACACCCTCGAATTTGGTAAGAGCTACTAATTAAAATTTTAAATATAACATCACGTAAGGGATAAAACTTCCTCTTATGATCCAAAACTCTATATGCTTCAAATACGAATTCTATAATTAACCTTGAAAATTGTAAAACTCCAATAATATATACAGACTAAATTGAAGTTGGGTGTTACTTAACACAAATACAAGTTGCTCTTCTTAACCTAATGCGGAAGACTTCATCAAGCTATTTGTGTGTCCCAACAATCAGTGCAAAACAAGATGACACAATCCAATTCAATCAATTTTCATTTTATTTCAAGCTTAGAAATCGATACACAGTAAGTTCTCTCAAAAAAACTTTCTCTCTCTAACAATGAACGCGTACAACACTCTAATCAGATACAATTAGCCATATCCATATTTGATAAAATACTTATATCACTAAAACACAAACTTTGACTTTGATTTTATTACAATTGACTATGACTATGCTTGAGAGTTTGACTTGAGCTTTGACTTATCTTGACTTCAGTCTTATATGATCTTGTATTCAACATATTTCTGCACTAACAATCTCCCCCTTTGGATCAAGATCATCTTCAAAAATATTTTTCAATACAATCTCCCCTCTTTAACTAATCTTTAACAACTTTATCTCCCCTTTATAGATTTCTTTTAACAAAGATCATCTCCAGAAGAAAAAAAATAAGCATTGAAGCACAATCTTACCTTTATGCTCAAAAACAGTCTTCAATCTTTCTGTAATCTCCCCAAAGTCTGTGAACCTCTAAGGTTGTAAAACCTCTTTCAGACATCAGAAAGAAAATATCTTCAGATTTGGTTCTCTTTTCTTCAGCAAATCAAACTTCAAAGAACATTTCAGTAATTTCCCACAAATAATCTGAACTCTTTGATCTTTCTCTTTCAACTTGTACAATCTTCTCACAAAAACTTGCAATCTTTGACACAAACTTGCAATGAACTTTCTTCAAATTGTCTTTCTTGAAATGATTTCTCCTTTAAATCTCCACATTTCTTTAACTTTTCCCATAATTGATACAAACTTTCCTTCAGCAAACATTTCTTGAACAAACCTTCTCCACTTCAAACATTTCTTGATCAAATATTCTCCCCCTTTTATGATGATTGTAGCACAGAAATCATCAAAACTTCCTTAAGAAATGTCATTAATCTTTCTCTGACCATTGATCGTTCATCACATGATTGAGCCTCTGATTATCCGTCAATTCATCAAGTATTTATCCAAATCTTTTCAAATTCAGAAAAATTATAAGTGTAACACCTAAATCAACAAATGAATCAGTTAATAATGCCTATCAGTAACACGAAGACACTGTGTGTTACGAATACACATTGGAGAGGAGCTTTTTGATGTTCACTCCCCCAGGTCTTCCATTCAATCATCGAATAACACAAGGTTAAACTATGAACGTTTTGACAGAAAAACGAATTTCTTGTGTGTACGTGCTTGTGTATGAAATAATTTAGCACATGATGATTGCTTTTAATAATAGGCTCAAAATGTGTAAACCATTGAGACAACAACAGTAATACACAGACTCAATTGTGCATGATCGAAGTGCGAAGGTAGGGCAGACTTCCTTCTTTTTAAATATCCAGATTTTCCAAATGAAAATCAGATAGATTATATGTTGCATCCCCAGAAAAATTGAAACATTTATCTGTTAAAAAAGAAATGAGTAGCTGGTGGGGTTTTAGACAAGAGTTGGCATGGGCTAGTTGTCTGTTTCAATGATGTTCACGAAGAAATGTGAAAGAACAGTAATGTGGCTGCCCGGCTCAGAAAAAGTTGGTGCAGAGTTCTGATATTCTTTTAACTATGTTCTCACACCCTCTTTCTTTTTAACATTGAGCTCACTTCTAACCAAACTCTCTTTACATTTTATCTCATCACACATACCCACACTCAGATATTTTGACTCCTCGCCTCTCGATCACTCAAGGATAACTTATTGGGTAGGAAACACTGTTAACGTGAATCCATAGAAGTTCAGTTAAATTCTCACACAATGAACCTATGTTGTCCTATAAGCAAAGTGTTACTCAAATGGTTTAACTTTTTCAGTTAAAGCACATAAAGAAATACATGTCAGATGTCTGTATGCTCATAAAGATAATCATAAAAATTTGAGAATTTTAATCATTGAAGATCTTTCAAACAAGATAATTGAATAAATGAAATGAATACAAGAAACTTGTTTGAAAATCTGACATCGTATGAAAAGATCGAATATGAATGATGTAACAAACAAAGTTTAGGTCATGAAAAATAGGACTTTGTCTATACGAATCAAAATATAGATATTCATGAAAGAAACATTTTGAATGAAATCATGCTAAACAAACATTGAATATCAAGCGGGGTGTCTTACCAACGAAAATTGGTTTCAATTTGAGACATGGTAATAACATAATCAACAAAATACTAAACCGGTGTGTGTGAATACTTGACAGTATATGAAAAAGATAATACACAAGTATTTATCTTTGGAAACACACGGTTTGTTTAACAATTAAGCTCATGAAAAAAATGAAAACATTTAAAATCACACTTCTGTATTCATGAAATCTGTTTAAGAATCAAGAAGTGGTTTGAACATTTAAGAACATGTTTTCATGTATGAAAGTCGTCCTTCTTTCAGACATGTATGAGATTAAGTTTAAAATGATCCTTACGCTCAGCTTAAATCTCATGAAGTCAGCTCGAAAGTCATATTGAATATGATCGTTTAAGCTCCCCCTTAAAATCTACACCAGTCACAAAGTCGTCAAAGCACAAAGTCTTATTCACAAAATTTATTGAAAAGTAAATGACATAAAACAATAAAACTTGTTAAGAATGAGTTCTGATCAGATGTAATCAGAAGTCAATGTCCTTACTCAACTCCCCCTGAAATTATGCATTAAAATATATTTCAGTGAAGAATCTATGCAAAAATTTATTAACTCCCCCTAAAATGTAGATCTTATCTTATCTTGTCTCACACTCCCCCTGAAATCATGAAAAAACCTTTCAATACAGATATCTTTCAGATTAAAAAATAAAGAAATGAAGAAAATGACAAAACTAAACTACACTAGGTAACAACAGATTAAGTCTTGAGATTTAGCATGCCAAGTTTTGAAATGAGAAAATTAAACCTCTTTTCATCAAGTGGCTTGATAAATAAATCAGCAAGCTGATAATCTGTGTTTACAAAGTAAAGTTCGATTGTACGTTTTTCAACATTATCTTTTATAAAATGATATATCACATCGATGTGCTTGGTCTTAGTATGTTGCACAGGATTAGCAGATATTGCAATAGCGCTCTTCGAATCGCAGTAGATCGGGATTTTGTCGAACTTGATGCCATAATCTCGAAGTTGTGTCCGTATCCACAACACTTGAGAATATCAGCTAGCCGCAACTACATACTTTGCCTCGGTTGTTGAAGTAAATACACAAAGTTGTTTCTTTGAAGCCCAACTCACGAGTTTATCTCCAAGAAATTGTATGTCTCCCGACGTCCTCTTCCTATCAAGCATACAACCTGCATAATCTGCATCTGAATATGCCGTGAGCTTAAAACCTGTATCCTTAGGATACCACAGACAAAGATCTGCAGTGCCCTTGAGATATCTAAAAATACGCTTAACTGCAGACAGATGGGATTCTTTAGGTGAAGCCTGATATCTAGCAAATAAGCATGTATAAAACATTATATCTGACCTACTAGATGTCAAGTACATTAAGGAACCAATCATACCTCTGTAGGTTCTAACATCGACAGCTTTTCCAGAAGGATCAGCTCCGATCTTAGTTCCAGGTGCCATCGGGGTACCAATTGGAGTACAATTTTCCATTTTAAATTTTCTAAGAATATCAAAAATGTACTTTGCTTGATTAATGAAAATCCCCGTAGAAAATTATTTGACTTGTAATCCAAGAAAGAAATTCATCTCTCCCATCATACTCATCTGAAATCTTGACACCATAAGGTTAGAAAAATTCTTACAGTACTTAGGATTTGTTGAGCCAAATATGATGTCATCTACATATATCTGAATTAATATGATATCAGATTTCTCCTTTTTAATGAAAAGAGTAGTATCGACTTTACCTTTTGAAAAGCCCTACTTGACTAAGAATTTAGATACAACTTCATATCAGGCGCGAGGGGCTTGTTTTGGACCATAAAGAGCTTTGTCCAAAATGTATACATGATTTGGCTTATCTGGATTGACAAAACCTTCAGGCTATGTAACGTAGACTTCCTCCTTGAGAATGCCATTCAGAAAGGCAGTATTCATGTCCATCTGGTAGACAGTGAAGTTCTTGTGTGCGACATATGCTAGAAACATGCGGATTGCCTCTATGCGCGCAACTGGAGCATAAGTCTCATCATAATCTATACCTTCCTCTTGCCTATATCCTTTAGCCACAAGTGTTGCTTTATTTCTTATAACGATACCATCTTCATCTTTCTTATTCTTGAAAACCTATTTCGTGTCGATAATTGTTTTTCCTTCAGGTTTAGAGACAAGTCTCCAGACTTTAAGCGCATCGAATTGATTCAGATCTTCTTGCATCACAGTTACCCAGTCTGAGTCAGCTAGAGCTTCAGATACTCGTGTAGGCTCTATCTTGCTCATAAATGAATCATGCATGCACTGGTTTAGAGTAGCAGACCTAGTTTGCACCAGTTTGGATGGATCTCCAATGATTTGATGTATTGGATGCTCTTTGGCCCACTTGTGTTCATGAGGGAGTAGATTAGATGTAGATTGATCATTATTTTCATCTTAAAATCCAATATCTTCTTTATTTTGTTCAATTAGGGGTTCAGTTGAAGTATTCGGTGCAGAAGCTTCAGTTGGTTGGACATTTGTTGCCTGTTGAATAAACGTTGTAGTACACCCAACTGATTAAGTTACTTCTGGCTCTTTATTTATAGTTTCAGCTTCAACTGATGGAGTAATCGTTTGAATTGTAATTTCTTGCTGAATCGGGGAATTGGATTCAGTTGATATATCTGAAGTGGTTGGATGATTATTCCTCGAATCGTTCGATCTGTCAACCACAACAGGTTTAGTCACTCTAGTACCGAGAAATTTATCATAAAACAATTCATACAGTAAATCTAAATCAGATAAATGAGATGTCGACGATGACGTTTTATCCAATTTATTATCACTAATCACAAGTTCTGGACTAATCTGCCCAGAAGCTAAAACTCTGGTAAGAACGGGTTCTGAACTGCTTTGAACAGAATTCATCTCTTCATCAAATGTTACATTAACGCTCTCGATTACAATCTTCGACTTCTTCAGATAAACTCTATATGTTGTTGTCGTTTGAGAATAGTCGATAAAATTGCCTTCTTTAGCTTTCGGACTGAACTTGTTCAAGTTCTCCTTATCATTTAGTACGAAGCACCTGCATCCAAAAATATGAAAATGTTTAATGTTAGGTATTCTATTATTAATTAAAGCATACGGTGTTTTACCGAACCGACGATGGATAATGGAGCGATTTTGCGTGTAGCAAGCAGTCGATACAGCTTCAGCCCATAGAAATAGAGGTAGATCTGATTGACTCAACATAGTACGAGCGGCCTCGACTAGTGTTCTGTTACGTCTCTCTATGACTCCATTCTGTTCAGGCGTTCTGGCAATAGAAAACTGGTGCGTTATCCCGACCGATTCGAGATAATCTTCAACCTCTTTGTTCTTAAATTATGTACCATTATCTGTTCAAAGAAGCTTTACTGTCTTTTGCAGATTCACTTGAGTGGTCTTTAAAAATGTGATGATGACTTTGGGTGTCTCATCTTTTGATCTCAGAAATTTGATCCAAGTGTATATAGAGTAATCGTCCACAATCGTTAGTACATACTTCTTGCCGTTAATGCTTTGAGTTCACATCGGACCACAGAGATCCATATGCAGTAACTCCAAAGTAGAACTTGTACTCGACTCAAGCTTCGGCTTATGAGCGGATCTTTTCATCTTGCCTTTCTCACACGTTGCACATAGATGTTCTTTGACATATTTAACCTCTGGAAGTCCTTTCACCAAATTACCTGTGACCATCTTGTTGATGTACCGAAAATTCAAGTGAGATAGCCGTCTATGCCATAACCAGCTCTGTTGCATAGAGGCTTTTGATAGTAGACACACCTCATTACCAGTCTAGACTTTTGACAAGTTAATCGTGTAGAGGTTTGACTTTCTCGTCCCAACCAAAAGTTCTTTTCCATCTTCAGTTCGTACACAACACCTTTTGGCCTTGAAATTCACCTCTAAGTCTTTGTCACAGAATTGACCAATGCTGAATACGTTATGTTCTAGTCCTTCTACATAGCTCACCTTCTTGATCGTTACGTTTTCTTGAATAACATCACCGTATCCCAAAATAGATGAAAACTGGTCATTTCCAAAATAGTACGTTTTTGCAGTATTTCTCTGTATAATTAGACAATATATCTTTCTGCCCAGTCATATGCTTAGAGCAACCAGAATCTAAGTACCACATATGACGGGTCTGCACAGGAGAAAGTAGGAAACAATCGGTTTAGGTACCTATTTATAGATGAGTCCTACAGTGTTAGCACATGATTTTGACACCCATTTGAATTTGGGTCCTCTTTTCTTTTGAAAATCTTTTGAAACATGAGAATGATATACATGATATGAACCAAACCAATCATCAGAATATTGGCGAGATACAAAACCATTTCTACTATAAGTAGAAGTCCTATTAGTAGACGGAGATAATTGGACTAATTGCTTTATTAAATATCTCTTGTAAGAAGTTATAAGTTTTTGTTTATGAAAAGCAACATTGCCAACTACATCAGTTTTACTACTAGTCTTTCTATTACAATCAAAATCAGAAGATGATTTTGCAGTCTCATCAACTTTCTGTTTTGGTCGCCATTCTAATCTCACTCCAGACTTTCTCTTACTCATATCTGAAACATTTGAACTTTTCAAGTTAGAACTGTGTTGTTGGAAATATTGCTTATTCTTAGATTTACCAGTGGTTGTCCATTTCTGTGAATGCCTAGTTGTATTCTTCTTACCTTTGGCGATCTTGGTATTCATAGAGACTGGTTTATCAACTTTTGTTGATGTTTCACCCTTTTCAAACACACTGGGTAATCCAAAAGAATTAATGATAAACTATGAATGATTAGGAAGTTTTGCATTGAAATCAAATTGATCAACACAATCATCTAAATAACCATCAGAGTTAAGAAAATCAAACTCTTCATCAAACAGACTCTTAACATCATCAGATTTTGAAGCTTTAGAGGATTTTGAAAAATCGGTGTTGAGAAAAATAGGTGAAAACACTATTTGTTCTAGATCAGTCAAAATCCTTTCTTCTACCAGAGTGTTCTCGAGTTCAGAAATTTTACATTCTAACACGAGTGGAGGAACATAGATTTTACCTTCAACTGGTTTTGCCTCCAATTCCTCTGTAGAATAGCTTTCGAAATAGTCGTTAGAAAGAAATTTTGATTGATCAGAACTGTAACAAGAATTCAACCTCTCATATCTAAATGGAAGTTGCATTTTAGTTTTGTTCTTTCTTTTCTCCCTTTCCTTAGCTTCATCCTCATCAGATAGTTTAGTCCATTTAACTTTGAGTTCAGGGTATTGTGGTGCCAATTTTAAAAATCCAAAATCGTACAAAGCAGGCACTTTAGAAATACCCTTTTTTAGATAGTGTGGGTTCTCGTAACCAAGACCCCAACACTCACTATTCTCCTTAGGTTTGTTTAGGTGAATGGTTTGTTCAGTTTGACCCAAAGTGTAAAGTTTTTCTTCCAAAACATTCACTTTTTCAGTTAAAGATTTATTTTCTTTCTTTAATGATGAATACTTTTTCGCAACCTCTTTAACTTCAAATTCACACATTTTAAATTTAGAAGTACTTTCAGAAAATTGATTGTGAATTATAGTCTTCTCTTTTGTGTTGGTATCAATGTTCTTGTGTAAGGCCTCAATCAATACGTTCTTCTCAGCAATATCATTGATGAGTTTCAGTATTGACTGGTTTTTCTCTTTATTGATACCTTTCTCGCGTTTAAGCTTAGACTGTAATTCCTGGAGTTCCATCATCATAACTTGCATTTGATTAAGGAAATCTGATTCAGACATATCACATACCTCTTCATTGTCTTCACCATCAGAATCTGCTTCCGCTTCAGAATCATTTTTACCCATGAATCACATGTGAGCCTTTTCTTCCTTTTCCTCTTCATCTTCATAGTGATCAGGCCAGTACTCGTCTTCGGCCATAAGTGCTTTTCCAGCTTTCTGTTGCTTGGCCAAAAGCATCTTGTTCTTGTAATACTCGGAATTGCGGACCTTCGGTTTTTGGCAATCCTTTGCATAGTGCCTTACTTTCCCGCAGTTGTAACATTTAACTGGCTCAGACTCTTTTTTTTCCTCACTCCTATACCTCTTCTCTTCAGGATTCTTCTCTTCAAACCTCTTGCTTTCAATCCTCTCTTTGTGCTCGTAGTTTCGTGAACCCGATGAATATCTCTGACTGTTCGACCCTGGCTTCTTATAGAATTTCTTCTGGAAAGCTTTTGTCAATAACAGCATGGCCTGTTTCAGGTTCTCACACTCATCGGAGTCAGAATCCTCATCACTTTCCACCTCATCAGACTCAGAAACTATAATATTTTTATTCTTCTTCATACTCACATATCTCTTTTCTTTCTTTTTCACTACCAATGCAATCTGATATGCAGCCATTTTCTCAGGGTTTTTTTCTCATCCTTAATGTCATCAACCTCTTTTTCATTCTGCCTTAATGTCTCGTATACCACGTGGAGTGGTATCTCGTTCAAATCCTTCATCTGCTTCATTTGCCTTGTGAACCTCTTCCACTCGGGCTGTAGAATGCTCAGGAATTTGACATTCAGCTCTATCTGAGACCCCTTGACTCTGCTCTTGCTGAGCTCATTCAGAAGGGTCACAAATATATCATATGTTTCCTCAGGAGATTAACCCTCTTTAGCCTTGAACTCTTCGTAATTATTCAGGCAGTTTGAGACTTTCAGTTGAATGCCGATCTTGGATCCTAGCATCATCTTCTCGAGTTGATCCCACATCTCTTTGCCCGTGGCATTGTAACTGTCAATCTTTACATAGATCTCGTTCGGAATCCCTTGCAGGATGAATGACTTCACCAATCTATCAGCTTTAACTCTTTTTCTCTATTCATCTGTGTATTCATCTAGTGTCAATGGGTACTCCTTGTTGACTATCTCCTCACCATTTTCTCCTTCGGTAGACAGAATCTTGGTGGGAGGTTTCATCACTCCTTCTTTGAGAGATAATCTGATATAGTCACCCAAATCATTCCGATCTATAAAATCTAAGAATCGATAGTTCCACTGTTCGTATTCCCCTTTACAGAGCACTGGTGGCTTTACGTCAGTACCGATAGCTAAAGCTTCTCTGGAAGTCATCTTTGACAAGCACTGTAATAAACTGATCTTCAGAAATTCAGAAACAAAAGAACCTTCAAAAGTCAAACTTGGTCAAATCAGGAAAAACTCAGAAAAATTCTAAGTATGGAACTCGCATAACAAAGGATACAAACTTCGCGCAAAAACAGTATTGTGCGCGTTTTGAGGTTCGCGCACACCGTAGGATATAAGACCACACTTCGCACACACAAGAATGTGCGAGTTTCGACTTCGCACAGACTACAGCTAGCGAGTTTCTCCAAAACACTTCGCGCAAACACTTCGCGCAATGTCGTTGCGCGTTCAACACTTTGAAAAATTTTGAACTTTTCACTTCGCGCTAACTAGTACTTCTCGCAGATCACTGTTCTCACAAGACAAAGAACCAATCAAACACAAACACGCACGCAGTGTCTTGCATGTTCCCACTTCTCGCACAATACTATTTGCGCGTTCTTCACATTTTAATAGAAAAACTTCGATATGCGAGTTCTTTAGCAAGCACTTTGCGTGTTCTTCATGATGAGTTTGCGTGTTCTTTGAATCTAGCGCGTTCTTCACTTTTCACACTGAAATCAACTCAAATCTTCACCATTTGATTTGATACTTTGCAGATACACTCAAAAACATATCTCGAACAGATTACAATAGAGAAATTTCAAGCAAAAACACAAACAAAATACAATTCGATCAAGACTCAGTTCGTTTACAAACTCGAACTCAAATCCAACTAAAATTCAAAATTCACACCAAAACAATGTGAATTAAGCTAAGTGAATCAAACAAGATTTGTTCTAAACATGTAATCGAATACAGACCAACCAATTACAACTCAAAATTATCACTAAAAACTAAAATTCGATTCTGAATAGTTCGACTTGCGAGTTCTTGAGAAACGACCAAAAAACTTCAAATCACGATCATGTTTCTGAATTTCCGTTTGCTCTGATACCAATTGTGTGTCCCAACAATCAGTGCTAAACAAGATGACACAATCGAATTCAATCAATTTTCATTTTATTTCAAGCTTAGAAATCGATACACAGTAAGTTATCTCAAAAAAAACTTTCTCTCTCTAACAATGAATGCGTACAACTCCCTAATCAGATACAATTAGCCATATCCCTATTTGACAAAACACTTATATCACTAAAACACAAACTTTGACTTTGACTTTATTACAATTGACTTTGACTATGCTTGAGAGTTTGACTTGAGCTTTGACTTATCTTGACTTCAGTCTTCTATGATCTTGTATTCAACATATTTCTGCACTAACACTATTTACTCCTCGAGCGCACAAATAACACTCCTCTCTTCACTGATACTAGAACTATTCCCAACCGGAACCTGTTGCAGATGCTGACAAATAAAAAGGTTAGGCTAACGCCTGGTGAGTTCAAGAGTTTTTACATGAGTAAATATATCTATAAAAAAAATGAACTTCACTTATAATCATGATCTTTCAAATGATTTACTTGAAGTATGAAAATGACTCGTTTCCAATATCATGCATTTTCAAAGATGGACACCTCACTACAAAGCATTCTTTATAAAATGATGCAACCCAAAACTCACTCAAACATGAATAGAAATCGACTTCCAATTTACGAAAAACGTGAATAAAACTCTATATTCTGAAACACCCAAAACGCGGATGGGGCAGAATACTCAACCCATAATTTATGGTTAAAAACTACATTTACCATACATCACCGAAAACATGGACACTAGGCCCAATACTCACGCGACCAATAAAATGGAAGGAATCCAATCATCAAAACATGGGAAAGACATATTTTGTTCAAACCTTAATATACGTGGGGGAAACCCAATATTAAGGTCATCATGTACAGTCGTCCACACACATCCAACGATAAATAAATAAGGCGCTAGCAGTTAAAGTACTGTTGGCCGACGACGGGGGAGGCCCGTATCCGTTGAGGGTGGAGGAATACAAAAGTATGTCACCCTTGCAACGTTAATCGCATGACACCTCACAACATAAAACACCCAAGTGTCCCTACAACTTCTTGACAAGTTTCACCTCAAGAGACAATTGATCTTGGTGAACATTACAAAGAACTCTACCCCAAAGGCCCGGCACACTTAAAGACTACCTCCCATGCATTACTTCAAGGGGAGGAAGTCCTAGTGCCTACCTCCAACGTAGCACCTCCAAACTCAACCCTCCTAGTGCCTACTTGTAAAGTTTTCGGTCGTAAAACATGGGTACCGAAGTCCAACCCCGAAATACCTAATTGACCATCCAAAACAGACTGACATACGTGCATATGGATCTAATGCAACACAGTCTAACATTACATGACTACATATGAATAAGCAACACACTCGAGCATGTAATTAACATCAATATGCAACACGGTGCATTAGTATGTAAACCAAAACCGGGATCTATATTGAGCCATTAAAACCGGACAAGTGTCCCCAAGACTCTTTTAAGTCAACACTGACCTAAAATGCCCAAAATCCTTTTTGACCTATGATTAACGATCTCCAAATAATAAACGTAATCGACTCACGTCATGCAAACGCATTCCATCATACATGTGTAGACTCCAAAACAACTTAGATTGGGACAAATGGTTTTCCAAATGGATTTATTACTCTTATTCCTTTCAAAACGTCCCATAACACAAAATCGAGTCTTTTTTCCCAAATAAACACTAAAAGTATCTTTTACCAAATAATTTCTATTTATGCAATAAATCGTCTAAATACTTTAAAATGACTTATTTGTCAAGATGCACAAAAATCCCAATGTGGGGTTTTCACGAGGGTTAAAAAGACAAACATTTCAAGTGATCAAAACCCACCAAATAACTCAACATGTGATAATTTCATATAAAACACATAAACACTTTAAAATAAACATTTTGGCATGTACAACGTTTTCACAAATCAACTTGAACTCATCTTGCTAGATTTAGGCTAAATCTAGATTTTACCCCACTTTGAGCTTTCTTAAAAAACTTGAATCCACAAGAAAATCCTTCCAAAAACCTATATTCACAAGTCTCCAACTATAAATATACTCATTCAACCATTTAGAATCATTCCCCAAACATTTTACAGCAAAATCCCTAATTTGGCCAAAACCCTAACTTTGACCTAATTTCTCCAAAATCACCAAACCCAAAATTTGAGAAACTAAACACTATGAAATAATCAAGAGAGAATTTATATCTTATAATAAGGTTTAGAAATGGGAAGGATGCACTTACACTTAGGTTTTGATGAAAACCTAGAAAACCCCAAATTTCTTGAAGATGGAGGTGATGATGATGAGCTCTTGACCTTTGCTTCCAATACACCACCAATTATTCTTAGATATTACAAAAACTAACAATATGAACTTGAAAATCTCTCAAAAACTAAACCATAGCAACTTGAATCGCCAAAAACGGAGTTGAAATGAGAAAGTTATGACCAAATGAAGAAAACCCTGATTTTATGCACTGTAGGTTGGCGCGATTGTGACATGCGATTGTGCCATGTCAAAATTGCATGGTAGGGTCACCTGAAATGTACCGAAAGTCATTTTACCCCCTTGGCGAACTTGACATGCTATAGTGCCACTAGCACAGTCGTCGGGCACTATAGCCTGGCCCGTACCGCGAGTTTTTCGGCCGTTCTTCGACCGTTTTCTCGACCGCTTCCCCGATCCTTTTCCTGACCGTTCCTCGACCATTCTCCCGGCCATTCCTGACCGTTCTCTCAGAACATTTGATGCTATTATTCCATTTATTGTGCCATTGTCATAATTTCATGGCATATTTGCGGAGACGATCGAACACTCGGTAACGTCGGTGCTATTGTGACATATGTCACAACTTCATGGAACTGTAGTCGGGACTACCACACTTTCAGTACCATTGGTGATATTGTGACAGATGTCACAACCACATGTTAGTATAGCCGAGACGACCATACTCCTATTACCATTGGTGTTATTGTGACAAGTATCACAACCACATGGCACTGTAGCCATACTCCATACTTGGTTCTTCCTTTACCGATTCATCCAGTTCAACATTTTTCCTCAATTGAGATAAAAATCAAGGTGTTACAAGATATCTCTTGAAAAAGTGTAACGTTTCATGGGAGGGGTCTTCAGCTTTAAATACTACCATGTGCATTAAATGCTTGAGACACTTGTCACTTTGGGATGAAAGTAAGGGATGTCATTTAAAAAGACAAATTGTCCTTTTTGTCACATCATGGGACAGAGTTGACCTTCATACCTTGTTGTAGATAACTCCTGAAAAAAGGGGTAAAAAGACAAATATATTTTCTTCAGGTTCATTAGGGAATGTCTCTATCAGGTACGAAAATGGATGTACTTTTGTTGAAGATTTCCTTGGCAAGAGACAAGATAAGAGATATCCTCTGTTTAGAGGATCTACCGATTTTTCTTTCTAAAAATCGGTCTTAGTAACAAAAGGGATAATCCTCCGATTTTGAAGGTCTCTAATATGTTTCATAAAATGGGCAGGGTAGCTTAGTTGAATATTGGAAGTTCATCTTTGATCCGCATTTAAAGGTTGACTTCTTGCTGATTTCGGCTAGTCTTCGATTTTGCCGAACATGTTAAGTATGACTAAGTTATTACAAAGACACCAAACTTTCTAAGTGTAAAGATGTAATATAAAGATTTCATAAAGGAGATCGAGAGGTCATCTTCAAATCATAAGTGACCCAACAGTTAAATCTTCTATTAATTCAATTTTCTTGTCTTCTACAGAGAGAAAAAGGATTAAAGGTTTAGAATGGAGGAGAAAGAGTTCTCAGCAAGACGAAAACATTAGTTCTTCAAAAGATAGTACTTCTTTTAAGAACAATGATGTAAATAATGATGGTTGTAAGGGATTTTCCCAAAATAGTGGTTCTTTTGTTACTAATGAATGTAATCTGAATGTTGACTTGAATAAAGGTAAAACTTTTGTTCATTCAGATTTACTGTAATTAGCCCAAAAACATCTTCATTGCAGTCATTGTGGTCATCATTATTTCTCTCTAAATTCTAAATCTCAAAAGAAAAACAAGTCTATAAGTAGTTCACATAATAAATTTTTCCCTGATTCTTCTTCTCAAAGCTTCGTTAAAGTTTTTACAACTAAAAAGAGCAAACTTTCAAGGAAAAAGGAATTGTGTTTTGTTGATGTAAAGTTTGTGTGGAAGTGGTTACCTAAGAACAAACAAAAGACACAATCTTCAGACAAAAAGCCAAAATATCAATGGAGAATAACAGGCACATCAACAGATATTAAGAAATTGCATGATACTAACAAAGAGGACCCATACTGATATGGGTACCTAAGTCAAAATAATTGTTTTTTGCAGGTCTATCATGTGTGGTACATAGATTCCGGATGCTCAAGACACATGACTGGTTTTAAACATTTTTTGACAAATTTTGTTGAAAGACCTGGAGGAACAGTTAATTTTGGAAACAATGGTACAGGCTAGGTTAGAGGATATGGGGTATTATCAAATGGAAATGTCACAATCCAAAAAGTACTTTATGTTGATGGATTATAAGATAATCTCTTCAACATAAGTCAATTTTATGACAATCACTTTCATATGAGGTTTTTTCATATCAGGATGTGCAATTGATGACAAAGATGGAATTAAAGTTATCAAAGCTCGAAGATTTGGTGATCTGTATGCTGTAAATTTTCCAACTTTGACTGCTTCAAGACCAGTGTGCTTGATTTCAAAAGCTTCTAAAGAGGAAAATTGTATGTCCCAAAATGTGCAATTCTATCAAGATTAACAATAAGAATCGATGCCAAATACCATATTATATTGATTGATCAAACCAAAGATTACAACTCTCTGACTTACAATATTTCTCTCTCTAAATTGTAATCTATCAAATTTCTTAATGATTCTAAAAACAAAGAATCTATTTATACTTCCTAGTTACAAGAGACAAAACAAACTAACTCAACTAACAACTAAACTAGCTTTGACTTTTCTTGACTTTTGACTTTCCTTTAATACCATAGTTTGACTTTGACTTTTGTTTTGAAGGTTATGACTTGAGCTTTAGCTTTCATGATCTTGAAGACAACATTTATGCACTAACAATCTCCCCTATGGATTCAATATCATCTCAAAAAAGATAAGCTAATCATCTCCTCCTTTGTATAAACTTGTAGAGATCTTTCTTCAAGTGAATTTTAGCAATAAAGAATAATCTCTCTCTTTAAGCATTGTCAAACATTCTCTCCCCTTGGAATTAATATTGATAATCTCTTCCTTTGAAATACAATCTCCTCTTTTAGAATAAACATGTTCAAAGTCAATCTCCCCCTTTCTTCTCTTACTAAAATCTTCTGAAAAACTTTAACAATCTCCCCAAGGTTTATAGTAACCTCGTTTAGTCTTCAGAAACAATCTCCTCATTTCTTAACTGATATTGACTTCAGAAAAGAAATTATCTTCAGATATAGCTCATTTTCTTCTTTCAAATAATCATCAAAGAAAATTCGGTAATCTTCAATGAACTGTCTCAAACTCTTGATATAACTCTGAAACTGTTAATTCAAAATTGATTTTCTTCCCCATATCTCGGAAAATAAATTTTCACATTATTTCACATCTTTATAACTTCTTCCCCATTAACTGCTTTTTCATTCTTGATCATCTCCCACATAAACCATTTCTTGACATCATCTCCCCCTTTTTGATGAATGTGAGCATTAACATCATCAAAACTTCGAAAGAAATGCATCTTTTAATTTATGACCACTGATCTTTCCCTTTATAAATGTTGAACCATCCGTCAATTTATCATGATTTTGAATCTTTTCAAATTCAGAAATAGAGTTGTAACCCTGAATCAACAAATGAATTAGTTATCATGACTGTAAGTAGCACGAAGTCACTTAGTACAACGGATGTACTGTATAAGGAGTTTTATTGACGTTCACTCCCCAGGTCTTCCATTTAATCATTGAAAAACACAAGGTAATTCTATTAATGTTTCGACATAAAAACATATTTTCTGTGTGTAAGTGCTTATGTATGAAAGAATTTAAGCATTTTGTGCTTAATCAGGCTCAAATTGTGTAAACTGTTGAGACACAACAAGTTTTCCACGACTCAATATGCATGATCGAAGTGCGAAGGTGGGGCAAACTTCCTTCTTTTTCAATATCCAAATCTTTCGAACGACGATCAGATAGCATATGTGTTGCATCCCCATGAAAAAATTGAAACATTTCCTTGTGAATAAAGAAATGAGTAGCTGGTGGGGTTAAATTCAAGAGTTGGCATGGTCTCACAACCGTTTTCAATGATGTTCACGAAAGAATTGTGAAATAATCAGTAATGTGGTTGCCCGACTCAGAAAGTAGTTGGTGCAGAATTCTGATATTCTTTTAACTCTATTCTCACACCCTCTTTATTTTTATCATTTAGCTCACATCTAACCAAACTCTCTTTTACATTTTATCTCAACTCAATGAGAAAAACTCAACCCTTTGAGTTATCTCCCCCACTCTTTGAGATTGACCCCTTGCCTCTCGATCACTCAAGGATAACTTCTTGGGTAGGAAACATTGGTTAACTTGAATCCATAGAAGTCTTTTAAGTTCTCACACTGATCCCATGAAATTTGTCCTAAAAGCATGATGCTCAACAGCTTAACTTAATCAGTTAAAGCTCAATAATATGAAGTACACATGTCAGATAAATGTATGCTCATCAAAAAGTATCATGAAGATTTGAGCATTTTGAACTTTGAAGATATCTCATAACAAGTATATTTGAAAGAATGAAATGAATACAAAAGACTTGTTTGAGAATCTGACAATGTATCGAAAAGATCAAATATTAATGATAAACATGAAAAGCTTAGGCCATGAAAGAATTGGAATATGTCTATATGAACAAATATAGACTTTAATGAAATAATCGTTTAAGTTTGAATGAATAAGATGCTCAACAAACATTGAAATTCAAACGGGGTATATTACCATCGAAAAATTATTTCATTTTGAGACATGGTAATAACAAATGTCAAAAAGAATGACTGAACCGATGTGTATGAACACTTGACAGTATATGGAAAAGATAACACACAAGTATTTATCTTTGGAAACACGCGGTTAGTTAATAATGAAATCTCATAAAAGAAAAACATTTAACATCACACTTCTAAATTCATAAACTCTTTTTGAGAATCAAGGAGTGGTTTGAACATTTAAGAAAAATGTTTTCATGTTCGAAAGTTGTTGTTCTTTCAAACAATTTGAAGATTAAGATTAGAAAAAATATCAAACCTTATAATGCACCTCAAGTCAGGAGATACTATTGTGTAAGCTCCCCCTCAAAATCTGCATTCAGTCAAAATGTCGTCAAAGTAACAAGGTGTTAAGTGCATTTTATGCACCTAACTTTGTATATTATAGTTGAATTTTTCTTTATATTTTAGTGTTTAGTTTATCTTTTCATGCATTGTTTTAAATTTCTCTCTTATTCTCTCTAATCACGGTTGGAAGTTATTTTGGGGATAGTTTTTATGTTTTTGGTATATGTTTTGTGCAGATTGTGCGTTCTAAAGGTGAGATGGGTGAAGGTGTGCTCAAGGTGAAAAGAGAAGATAAGAAGATGATTGAGAGCAAACAGGAGAAGCCGTTGAAAGAGACGAAGTCGGAAGGGATTAGTTGTTCTCCAAGCTTCGCGGGCGCAAAGAAAGATATTTGATTCAAGATTAAAAGTTTCTGCCACGGTTTCGCGGGCGCGAAGATGTCTTCACGGTCGCGAAGCACTGCTCCTGAAACACCCTTAATTTTCTGCTGCACCTTCACGGGCGTGAAGATTTCTTCACCGTCGCGAAGGTCGTTGGGCTTGTTCTTTTTGTTGGGCTTTTTAGCTTACACTTTTAAAAACCCTTTAGGTTTGTTTTTTTGGGGGGCCATTTTATTTTTTTGAGAGGAGGCGACTACTTTGTTCTTGGGAGCTTTTGGTCGATTTCTTCATTTCTTGGGGAAGAAGACTCATTGATCTTGAAGCATATGCCATTGGAGATCGATTACATTCAGTCTTCATACATTATTGAGTATCTTCTTCCCTATCTCTTTAGAATAGTTGATTAATTTCCATCGTGTTTGAATATTATTATCTTAGTTGATCGTTCTTAGTTTTTCTTCTTTGAATCTCTTTAATCCTTTTTAGTTCATTTCAAGTTTTGATTTTTATGCATCTTCCTTATCCCTTACTTCGTAACTCTCTCTTTTTATGCATCTCTACTCTCTCTACTATATTTCAATTATTGCTCTCAATTCCACTTTACTCCTTTTTAATTTTCTGCACATTTGGTTAGGTTTAATTTTCTGCACTTAGTTTAATTTCTGCATATGTCTATCTAATTGTTCATTGTTCTTCTTTGTTTTTAGTTAATGTTAATCGTTATTAGATCATGTCTAATGTAGTAGTCTTGCTAGTTTGTTTATTTCCATTATCTTTATTTTGTTGGAGTCTAGATAAGTGATTTATTTCTTGGTCTTAATTTAGTAATCGTTTTTTTGGGTAATCGTCGCCTAGGATCGAGGTCTTGGTATTGATTAATTGTTTTTAAAACGGATGTTGAGTTTTAATCCATTTCGATTTTAACGAAAGTTGAAATTGATTTAATTGGCTTTTAACAAATCATTTAGTTAATTCGATTGGTTTTTGATGAAACGAAAGTTTGGTCTTTTACTTGGATCAAATTAATCAATGACAACGGTCCTAACATGATAAATAGTTAGGGACGTTGATCGGGAAAATTACTTGTTTTAAATCATAATGTTTCTTCCCAACGTACACATATTGCGAAAGTAAGTATGTGTCTTGGTTTAGAAAAGCTTTTCCACTTCGAGAGAGGGTTAAAGTAGTTTTGCAAAATGAATTCCCACCATTACCAAAATTCTAGGTTGACGTTACTTAGTGCCCTTTAGTTATAGTTGTCTTTTATTTTTTTTAGTCTACTTTTAATTTCTTCTTTTTATCTTTCCTTCCCATAGTCTCGTTTAATTTTATGTCCACTTAGTTTATTAATCAAACAATTATCTGATTCGCATAGATAGACATGATTATTAAGTGGTTAGTGTTTAGACCGTCACCTCCCTGTGATCGACACGTATGCTACATAACTCGTACGTTTGCGGTATAAATTTAAAACCACATCACAAAGTCTTATTCAAAAACTTATTGAAAGTAAAACATGAAAAGTAAAACATTTAAAAATGAGTTCTGATCTGATCTAATCAGAAGTCATTATTTTTACTTTTACTCCCCGTGAAAATATGCAACATGAAAAATTTGTCAGTACAAATCACAGAAAAAATTCTCTAACTCCCCCTCAAAATTAGATCATCTAATCTTGTAACTCACTCCCCCTGAAATCATGAGCAAACCTTCAATGCAGATATCATTTAGATTAATAATGAAGACATGAAGAAAAATTAAAAATCAAACTGTACGAGGTAAAGACGGATTATGTTTTGAGATTCAGCATGCCTAATTTCGAAATGAGAAAATTAAATCTCTTTTCGTTCAAAGGCTTGGTGAATAAATCAGCAAGCTGATAATCCATGTTTACAAAGTAAAGTTCAATCGTACATTTTTCGACATTATCCTTGATAAAGTGATATCGCACGTCAATATGCTTCGTTTTTGTGTGTTGGACAGGGTTTACAAAAATAGCAATAACACTCTTAGAATCGCAGTAGATCAGGATTTTGTTGTAATGGAAGCCATAATCTCGGAGTTGTGTCTGCATCAACAACACCTAAGAACAGCAGCTAGCCGCAGCTACATATTCTGCTTTGGATGTTGAAGTAGATACACACAGTTGTTTCTTTGAAGCCCAACTCACGAGCTTATCTCCTAAGAATTGTACATGTCTCGAAGTACTCTTCCTGTCTAACATGCAACCTGCATGATCTGCATCTGAGTATGTTGTTAGTTCGAAACCTGTATCTTTAGGATACCACAAACCAAGATCTGCGGTTCCCTTCAGATATCTAAAAAAAATTGACAGCAGAAAGATGTGACTCTCTAGGGTTGGCCAGATATCTCGCACATAGACATGTCGAGAACATAATATCAGGACGACTGGCCGTCAAGTACATTAATGAACCAATCATGCCTCTATAGGTTTTAAGATCTACATCTTTTCCATTCAGATCAACTCCGATCTTAGTTCCAGGTGCCATCGGGGTAGAAATAGGAGTACAATTTTCCATTTTAAATTTCCTTAAAATATCATAAATGTACTTTGCTTGGTTAATAAAAATCCCCGTAGAAAATTGTCGAACTTGTTATCCGAGAAATAAATTCATCTTTCCCATCATACTCATTTGAAAATGTGACACCATTAGAGCAGATTTTTTACAGTACTTAGGGTTATTCGAACCAAAAATTATGTCATCAACATAAATCTATATGAGAATGATATCGCCTTTTTCTTTCTTGATGAAAAGAGTAGTATCAATTTTACCTTTCGAGAAGCTTGACTTAACTAAGAACTTTGAAAGTACTTCATACCAGGCTCGAGGGGCTTGTTTTAAACCATAGAGGGCCTTGTCAAGTATATAGACATGATCTGGCTTTTCAGCGTTGACGAACCGTTCTGGTTGTGAAACATACACTTATTCTTTTAGAATGTCATTCAGAAAGGTTGTTTTCACATCTATCTGATAGACTGTGAAGTTCTTGTGTGCAGCATAGGTGAGAAACATTCTGATTGCCTCAATGCGTGCAACTGGTGCATACGTTTCATCATAATCTATACCTTCCTCTTACCGATATCCTTTGGCTACAAGTCGAGCTTTATTGCAAATTACGATACCATCTTCATCTTTCTTGTTTTTAAACACTCATTTAGTACCAATTATTGTCTTTCCTTCTGGACGTGGTACGAGTCTCCAAACTTTTAGTGCCTCGAACTGATTGAGTTCTTCTTGCATGGCTACAATCCAATCTGGATCTTCAAGATCTTCTGATACGCGAGTAGGCTCTATCTCGCTCAAGAAGGAATCGTACATGCACTCATTTGCTATAGCAAACCTAGTTTGCACCGGTTTCAAAGGATCTTCGATAATATGATGTATAGGGTGCTCTTTGGTCCACTTGTTAATGTGAGGTAGTGGATTATAAGTAGACTGATCATGTTGATCCTCTAAGTATCCTTCATCTTCTTGTTGGGGTTAAGTTGAAGTGACTGGTTCAAAAGTTTCAGTTGGTGAAACACTTGTTGTCTGTTCAATCGGTAGTGTTGTAAACCAAACTGAATGTTCAACTTATGTCTATGCAAGATCTTGTGTAACTTCAACTGATTGAGTAGCTATTTGAACTGGAGTTTCTGTCTGAATCGGAGAAACTAGTTCAGTTGATACCTCTGATGTGATTGGTTGATTATCACTTGAATTTTCAGATTTGTCAATCACAACAGGTTTAGTCACTTTCGATCCTAGAAACTCATCATAAAAATGTTCATATAGTAAATCTAATTCTGTTAAACGTGAAGTAGACGTAGAAGCTTTATCAGAGTTAGGAACATTAGAAATAGGTTCTGGACTGATTTGTCAAGAAGCTAATATTCCTGTAATAACGGGTTTTGAACTGTTTTGGTCAGAAGCCATTTCCATAGCTTCATCAAATGTAACACTAACACTCTCCACTACGATCTTTGAGCTATTCAGATAAACTCTATACGATGCTGATGTTTGAGAATAGCCAATGAAAATCCATTCTTCAGCTTTTGGAATAAACTTGTTCAAGTTCTCCTTGTCGTTTAGCACATAACACCTGCATCCAAAAATATGAAAATATTTAATGCTTGGTGTTCTGTTATTTATTAAAGCATATGGTGTTTTACCGAAGCGACGATGAATGATTGATCTATTTTGCGTATAACATGCAGTTGAAACAGCTTCAGCCCATAAGAATAGAGGTAAGTCAAACTGGATAAACATAGTGTGACAACCTCCACTAGAGTTTTGTTTCGCCTTTCTACTACCCCATTCTGTTCAGGCATTCTAGAAGCAGAATACTGATGTGTTATCCCGACCGATTCGAGATAATCTTCAATAGTTTTATTCTTGAATTCTATGCCATTGTCTGTTCTGATCAGCTTTACTGTCTTCTGCATGTTCACTTGGATACTCTTTAGGAACGAGATAATGATATCTGGAGTCTCGTCCTTTGACCTTAGAAATTTGACCCAAGTATATCTTGAATAATCATCCACTATCACTAAGACATATTTCTTGCCATTGATGCTTTGTGTACGCATTGGACCATAGAGATCCATGTGCAAAAACTCCAACGGAGCACTTGTACTTTGTTCAGGCTTAGGCTTGTGCGAAGATCTTTTCATTTTGCCTTTCTCACACGCATCACATAGATGTTCTTTTTCAAATCGAAGCTCTGGAAGTCCTTTCACCAAATTGCCCTTCACCAATTTGTTGATGTAGCGAAAGTTGAGGTGAGATAGCCTTCTATGCCACAAGCAGTTCTGTTGCATAGTTGCTTTTGACAATAGACACACAGCGTTATCAGGCTTGACACTGGACAGATTGATCGTGTAAAGGTTTCACTTTCGAGTGTCGACCAAAAGTTCTTTATCGTCTTCAGTTCTGACACAACATCTTTTGGCCTTGAAATTCACCTCTAAGTCTTTATCACAGAACTGTCCAATGCTGAATAGATTGTGTCCGAGTCCTTCAATGTAACTCACCTTCTTTATCGTTAAATTATCCTGCATGATATCTCTGTAGCCGAGGATTGGCGATAAATGATCGTTCCCGAATCGTACATTTCCGCAAAACTTCTCTGTATAATTAGATAAAGTTTCTTTTCTCCCAGTCATATGCTTGGAATAGCCAGAGTCCAAGTACCACATATGACGGGTCTGTACAAAAAAAGTTAATCAACAATTGGTTTAGGTACATATTTATAGATAGGTCCTTTCTTGTTAGTCTCAGATTTTGGCACCCATCGAAATTTGGGTCCTCTTTTCTTTCGAAAATCATTTAAACTACCAGAATGATATATATGATAAGATCTAAACCAATTATGAGAATATTGTCGAGCAACAAAATCATTTCTACCACAATTGGAACACTAAATTGTAGAATGAGATAATTGGATCAATTGTTTTATTGTATAAACCTTGCATGGAAGTACAAGTTTTGATTTATTGAAAGCAACTTGATCAATTACATCATTACAACTATCAGTAAACCTATTACAATCAGAAACTGAAGATGATTTTGTTGACTCTTTAATCTTCTTTGGTCTCCACTCTAGCTTCACTTCAGACCTTTTAAATCTCATATCTGAAACATAAGATTTATGCTTGTTAGAACGATGAGAATTCAGAGTTTGTCTTTTCTTAGACTTACCAGTGTTGGTCCATTTCTGTGAGTGTCTTTTATTTTGTTTCTTACCTTTGGCATAGTAAGTACTCACAGGAACTATTTCATCAACCTTGGTTGACGATTCTCCAACTTCAAAAACATTTGGTAAAGCATCAAATTTGATAACAAAATCAGAATGATCAGGAAGTTTAGCATTGAAATCAAACTTTTCCAAACACTCATCTGAACATTCCTCAGAGTTCAAGAAATCAGTATCATTAGACTGATCATCATCATCTATAGATGGAGAAGCTTTGGAAGATTTGGGTTACATAAAATCATTGAAATCTTTATAACACTGTTTTTGATGGGGAGTTTGTTCAAAGTCTACTGGTGAAACCTTACGAAAAAGGTTTCCCATAAAAGCCTTGCATGACGATGCATCTGAATCAGTAGTGTTGTTTTCATAAACTCTATCTGATTATGAGTTATCCTCAGCTTTATCAACAGACTTTGAGTCAGTGTTTAATAAAACAGTTGAAAACACAATTTGATCTAAATCAACCAAAATTCTTTCTTCTACTAAGATGTTCTCAAGCTCAGAAATTTTACTTTCTAAGATGAGTAGAGGAACATAAATCTTTCCTTCAATAGGTTTTTCCTCCATTTCCTCAGTAGAATAGCTTTGAAAATAATCATTTGAAAGAAACTTTGGTTGTTTAGTTATGTAACTAGCATTCAGTTTATCATAACAAAATGGTAGTTGCATTTTAGTTTTATCTTTCCTGTTTGAATCTTCTTTTACTTACACATCCTCAAATGACTTGGTCCATTTGACTTTAAGTTCTGGGTGTTTCTTGGCATATTGAAGAAAATCAAAATCATATAAAGCAGGACTTTTAGAAATACCCTTTTTCAAATAGTGTGGGTTATTGTAACCAATACCCCAATATTCGTTGAAAAACTTAAACTCTTTTGGTTTGTTAAGATGAATGGTTTGGTCGGTTTGACCTCTAGCATATAGCTTTTCTTCCAAACCATTAATCTTTGCAACCAATGTTTTATTCACTGATTTTAAAGATGAACATTTTGTAACAACCTCTCTCATCTCTCGTTCACACATTTTAAATTTAGATGTTGTTTTAGATAATTGATTTTGAATCACAGTCTTTTGTTTATCAAAGGTATCAATATTTTTGTTCAAAGATTCAATCAACACAGTCTTCTCAACAATATCCTTTTTGAGTTTTAGTATTGTTTGATTTTTCTTTTCAATCATACCTTTTTCACGTTTAAGTTTAGACTGCAGATCCTGAAGTTCAACCATCATGGATTGCATTTGTTTAATAAAATCAATTTCAGTCATATCATTTACCTCATCTGAAGTCTTTTCATCAGAATCCACCTCGGCAACCTTCTTTCCCATCAAACACATATGAGCGTATTCATCTTTTTCACTCTCAGAATCAGTCTGATCCAGCCAATGGTCATCTTCAACCATTAATGCCTTTCCCGCTTCTTTCTGCTTAGCTAACAACATCTTGTTCTTATAATAATCGGAGTTCCGCACTTTCGGCCTTCTATAGTCTTTGGCGTAGTGACCAACCTTTCCACAATTGTAGCATTTGACCGGCTCATCATTTTTCTTTTCCTCATATCTGTTCACGAACTTCTTTTCTTCCGACTTCTTCTCATCAAACCTTTTGTCCTCAAACTTCTTGTTGTCTTCTACTATTTCTTTGTGTTCATAATTCCTTGACCCAGATGAATATCTTTGACCGTTTGACCCTGGGCTTTTTGTAAAACTTCTTCTGAAATGCCCTGGTCAATAAAAGCATAGCTTGCTTCAGATTCTCTCCATCATCTGATTCAGACTCAACACTTTCCTCTTCATCAGTTTCAGACACAATCACTTTCTTTTTCTTCACACTTATCGACTTCTTTTCTTTTCTCTTAACCACCAAAGCAACAAGATCAACTACTGGTTTCTCAGTTTTTTTTCTCAGCTCTTATCTCCTCAACTTCTTCCTCATTGTGGCGTAGAGTTTCATAAACCTCATGCAAAGGAATCTCATTGAGGTCTTTCAGCTATTTCATCTGTCGAATAAATCTTTTCCACTCTGGCTGTAAGATACTTAGAAACTTGACTTTATTCTCAATCTGTGATTTCCTCACCTTGTTCTTGCTAAGCTCATTTATCAGAGAGACAAACTTATCATAAGTTGCCTCTAAACTTTCACCATCTTGTGCTTTAAACTCTTCACAGTTGTTGATACAGTTTGACACTTTCAACTGATTTCTTATCTTCGAGCCCATCATCATCTTCTCAAGTTGATCCCACATTTCTTTACCAGTTGCTTTGTAGTTGTCAATCTTCACATAAATCTCATTTGGAATCCCTTGAAGTAAGAAAGATCTTGCCAGTTTATCTGCTTTGTATCTCTTTGCCTGTTCAAATGTATATTCCTCTGGATCTATGATATACTCCTTTGTAGTGATTTCTTCTCCATCACCATTGATAGTAGTAAGTAGCTTTGTGGGAGGTTTCATGAGTCCTTCTTCCAAGGATTGTCTGATATAGTGACCAATTTCATTTCGGTCAATGAAATCAAGAAACCAGTCTTTCCACTGTTCATACTTACCCTTGAACAAAACGGGTGGTTTTACATCTGTACCAATTGCCAATGCATCTCTTGAAGTCATCTTGATTAAGTACACACAGATCATTAACAAAAATCAGAAATTTTCAAAAACCTGAAAAATAGTCAAAAAATGACTAAGTATGGAATTTGTAGGCTACTATATAGCACTTCTCGCAAACCACTGAGCAACACTTAATCCGCAGAGAACTGTACTGAAAAATGAGGAATTCGCAGACTGTGACTTGCGGATTCTAAACTTTCCGCAGACTGAAGGATACGACTTCTTACTTTGCGTAAATCAAAGGTTGCGGATTGTTGACTTCTCCCAGACAATAGTGTGTGAGTTCTTACCTTAGAAACCCTTCAAAAGATCAACTGAACTTTTCGCAACATGAGTCCTGCGGATTCTAGACTTAGAACAGAAACCAAGAAAATTATGAACTGTCTGTAGGCTTCGGTTTGCGGATTCACAAACTTTCCGCAGATCAAAGAACAAGAATAGTAACTTTCCGCAGATAGTTCTCTGCGTGTTCTCTACTTTCCGTAGGCTTTGTCTTGCGGATTCTGAACTTTTCGCACGATGCTTTCTACGAGTTATTGAACTTGAAACTTGTGGAATCTTTGGATCTTGCGAGTTCTTGAGTTGTCGAACTCAAAAACTTCAAATTCAGCCCAAAAATGACTCAATACTCCAAATTTGCTCCTGAAACTTGGACAATTGATCCACGATTACAATACAAATAGAAAACTAATACATTATTTTGACTAAAAATAACAAAATTACAGAATTAGATCATGAAACAATGTGTACAAACTCAAAACAAAAAAATTCACCAAATCCAAAATTCACACTTAACAATTGTGAATTGGACCAAACAACTCAAATCAAACTTGTTCCATACTACAAATAGAATAGAGTGCAACAAAATTTACAATAAAAAACACACAAAACCACAAAATCAATTTCCAACAGATCAGTTTGCGAGTTCTTCAAGATTTCGACCAAAATCTTCAAATTTGAATTGATTTCTGATCTTTGCTTACTCTGATACCAATTGTGTGTCCCAAAATGTGCAATTCTATTAGAATTAACAATAAGAATTAATGCCAAATGCCATATCATATTGATTGATCAAACCAAAGATTACAATTCTCTGACTTACAATATTTCTCTCTTTAAAGTGTAATCTATCAAAGTGCTTAATGATTCTAAAAACAAAGAATCTATTTATACCTCCTAGTTACAATAGACAAAACAAACTAACTCAACTAATAACTAAACTAGCTTTGTCTTTGCCTTTAATAACATAGTTTGACTTTGACTTTTGTTTTGAAGGCTTTGACTTGAGCTTTAGCTTTCATGATCTTGAAGACAACATTTATGCACTAACAAAAGTTGGATATGGTATAGAAGATTATCTCATCATAATTTCAATGACATCAACATGCTTGTAAGTAGAGGTTTAGTCTAAGGCATTCTAGAATTGAGATTTGAAAAAGATTCTTTATGTTCAGCCTATGAGATGGAAAGATGACTAGAAGTTCTCATAAAGCAAAACTGGAATCTTCTTGCAAATCTCCGCTTGAAATGATACATATGGATTTATGTTAGCCCATGAGGATTCGATCAATAAATGGAAAGAAGTATATTTTGGTGATGGTTGATGAATATTCAAGATACACATGGTTGGAGTTTCATAGAGCAAAGTCTAAAGCACCAGAATTGATTATTGCATTCATTAAGAAAATACAAGTTCTTCTACAACTACAAGTTCATAAGATAAGGAGTGATAATGGCACTAAATTCAAAAATGAAGTTCTTCAAAGTTTTCTACAATCTGTTGGAATTTCTCACAATTTTTCAGTTGTTAGAACTCCATAACAGAATGATGTTGTTGAAAGAAGGAATAAAACTTTGATGGAAGCTGCAAGAACCATGTTGGCTTATTTAGAGCTACCTTTTTATCGTAGACTGAAGCTGTATATACTGCTTGCTTTACACAAAACAGAACCATCATCACCAAGAGACTAAACAAAATTGCTTATGAAATTATAAACAAAAGAAAGCCTAATGTGAAATTCTTTCATGTCTTTGGATGAAAGTGCTTTGTGCTAAATGATAGAGACAATCTTGGCAAATTTGAGAAGAAAGTTGATGAATGATATGTTGGGTCATCTAAGATTTAAAGATAACCTCTCCTTAGTCTTTATTGATGTTTGAACCTTGTATTTTGATTTGTGGTTCTTTGTAATAGCTTAGTTAGTTAAACAGCTTGGTGAGTCGAAGACAAACCGAAATCAACATGAAGGAAGTCTACAATGCAGATTGAGATAAACTTCAAAAGTGAAACTAAGCCCTGTCTGCCGATTCCTTTTCGGCAGACCTTATCCTTGCCGAATTTCCATTCGGCATGTCCTCCCTTTGTTGCCGAACCACCTGTGTTCGGCACATGCCTAATCTACCGAATTCCTCTTCGGTAGTTTTCCTCTTACAGATTGTTTCTTTATCTAGTAAGAGCATTTATGTTAAACCCTCATGATTTGACATACTTCCTCATTCCCAATGATCCTCTAACAATGGGAATGGAAACCTCTTTCTTCCTTGAGAAGATTTACATTTAGTCTTAATTTGATTAGATGTTTATTTTCTTTCTGATCTCAAAAAGATTGTCCCTTGAATATTTTATAATAGATATTGTACTTTCATAGCACAAAAGTTACCTTTTGTGTTATGACATGTTACATCAAATATCTTATAATTTATTGACAATATCTCAACCACCCATGCCTTTACTCCTATATGTCCTTTGCACTCATTACATTGGATAGTATATAAAGAATGGAGGTAGCATCTTGCTACTTACGCTTTCAGCTCAAGATTTGATATTCACAAGATTTCAAGCAGGTTGATAGTTTTCCTTGTCTCTCTAAAGATTAAGTCTTTGTGTTCTTAATATCTTCTATGTGTTAGATTGTTTAGAGTAGTTCTTAACTATTCTTTTTCCGCAACAATCTTTATTTCTCTTTGTGTAATTCTTGATATTTCATATCAATAAAAGAATTAAAATGGCACAACAAGTATTGTAGAAGGGGGGGTTGAATACAATACTCAAATTTACTTAATTTTAATTCTTTTATTGATATGAAATATCAAGAATTACACAAAGAGAAATAAAGATTGTTGCGGAAAAAGAATAGTTAAGAACTACTCTAAACAATCTAACACTTAGAAGATATTAAGAACACAAAGACTTAATCTTTAGAGAGACAAGGAAAACTATCAACCTGCTTGAAATCTTGTGAATATCAAATCTTGAGCTGAAAGCGTAAGTAGCAAGATGCTACCTCCATTCTTTATATAATATCCAATGTAATGAGTGCAAAGGACATATAGGAGTAAAGGCATGGGTGGTTGAGATATTGTCAATAAATTATAAGATATTTGATGTAACATGTCATAACACAAAAGGTAACTTTTGTGCTATGAAAGTACAATATCTATTATAAAATATTCAAGGGACAATCTTTTTGAGATCAGAAAGAAAATAAACATCTAATCAAATTAAGACTAAATGTAAATCTTCTCAAGGAAGAAAGAGGTTTCCATTCCCATTGTTAGAGGATCATTGGGAATGAGGAAGTATGTCAAATCATGAGGGTTTAACATAAATGCTCTTACTAGATAAAGAAGCAATCTGTAAGAGGAAAACTATCGAAGAGGAATTCGGTAGATTAGGCATGTGCCGAACACAGGTGGTTCGGCAACAAAGGGAGGACATGCCGAATGGAAATTCGGCAAGGATAAGGTCTGCCGAAAAGGAATCGGCAGACAGGGCTTAGTTTCACTTTTGAAGTTTATCTCAATCCGCATTGTAGACTTCCTTCATGTTGATTTCGGTTTGTCTTCGACTCACCAAGCTGTTTAACTAACTAAGCTATTACAAAGAACCACAAATCAAAATACAAGGTTCAAACATCAATAAAGACTAAGGAGATGTTATCTTTAAATCTTAGATGACCCAACAATCTCCCCCTATTTGATGATAACATCTCATAACACATAAAGAAAATGAATAATACACTTTGACCCTTTTTCATACTCTTTTGGGTTCTTTTTCAGATATACCATTCTTTTTGTTTCTTTTTGGATTTTTTAGAGTATCCGACATTTACAAGTATAAAAGAATGAAATAATGATTTGAACAAACTATTTACGATAAGTAATAAAAACTCAATGTATTAATCTTTTTAAGAAGATTACAATACAGAGGAAAACAAAATAAATACAAACATAAAACTACACCGAGTTTATTCAAAAGAAAAATGCGGTTCAGCATCCCTCTTTTTCAGTTCATCGGTAGTAGCCACATAGAGATCCCTAGCCGATATTGGAATTATTTGAATAATCCCGTGGAGAAAGGTTATGTCGGCAATAGGGATTTGGCTTGATCTGAAGAATGAGATCTGCCCAAATGCATCGTTGAAGAAGATACCATGAGTAGGCTCAGAAATCACAGTGGTTGAAGGATGAGGAACCGGAATTGGAAATGATAGATCCAGATTTGAAGTATCCGGGACCTTTCCTTCTCTAGCCATTTGGGCAAACACGTCTTCCTTTTTGGATTTCGGCTTTGATTTGGAAGGAGGACGACCAGACATTAAATTGTTGATGATCTCCTCTTCGGCAGGAGTATGGACAATGTTGTATCTTTTTCGATAGGTTCTGAACTTGGTTTGAAGATCTGCAATGAATTTATCAACCTCAGCTTTTGCAGAGCTTTGGCTTTTTAACAAGCAGATACCAATTTCTACCCATTCCGATACTCCGAACCGAACAAGAGAGTCCAGTCTGTTCATAGACATTGAAGCATCATCCCTGGTAATCTTTAGCCGAATAACCTTGCAGCTTGCCGACGATTTGATTATCTTGACATCTGTGATTTTGGAAGAGATCCGGCGTCTATTGAGAGTTTTACGGTACCAATCGATACACAAAGACTTTATTTCCTCATTTTTCTTCGACGCATCCTCTAGAGCACTCATCTGAGTTTTGATTGTGTCGGTAGGATCTTCTTCGGCAGCAAACTTCAACGCTAGCTCGGCATCTCTGTCACGAGCAATCTGGGCAATCTGGGCAAGCTTTGCAGCTTTCAGATCCTCTTCAGATAAGCCCAGATCAGAGGAGGGAGAGGTAGTCTTTGGAGGAGGAAGATGAATACCAGTACCATCTGCAGCTTTCTTTATTAAGGCATCTTTACAACGCTTTTCTTCAACAGCTACTTCATCTGGTGACATAATAGCTTTGTCTTTATCCTTTTTAGGCTTTTTCTCTCCCTCAGACTCTTCGACCACCAAGGGGTGATCGGTTCCTTTCTCTTCGGTAGCAGATGGCTCGGCAGTGGCAGCAGTAGTCGGTTCGGTAGAAGGTTTTCCCTGACTCGTACTGATATGAACTTGAGAAAGGAGTTGCTCCCCCTCAGTCGGTTTCTCCCCTTCAGTACGAGCCGGGGAAGAAACACCAGTTGTAGCCGACATACGACCCACATGGCGATCAATACGCTCCAATATCGTGCGATCAACAGGAGTGAAGGCAGACTCGGTGATGTCAATGTCGAGAGACTGAGCACAGTATTGAGCCATATCGGTAGGTAGAGAGTCAAGCCGCCTATTTAAGTTCTGCAAGGCACTGAGAATTTCAGAATTAATAGACTGCTGAGCCGAAGTCTGCTGCCGTAGACGGATAAGATCTTGATCCCGAGCATCCGGGGCGGCCTTGAGAGCAGCCACCGATAAGGTCAAGGAGGTATTTTGTGCATTGAGCCGAACCACATCCTTGAGAATAGAATCCATAGATGCAGAGAGAGGAGCAAGGAGACCATCAATTTGTAGATGCACCACATCCAAACACTTAAAGATGTCGCGATTAAGACTGACAACCTCAGAATTTTGCTCTTTGACGAGCTGCAGAAGTTCGGCCATAGAGATGTTGTTGGCGTCCAGAGAATTTAGGAGTTCCGGCTCACGCAAAGACTTGCGTAGTTGTTCAAGCTGAGCCCCAAGCATCCGTACCTGCCTATTGGAGTCTACAATGTCGTCAAGAAATTCGGCAGGGATGGTGATCGGCACCTAAGTAGACGGTCCAGCCTTGTCAGCAGAGGTAGTCTTTGGTGAGAGGGTTTTCTTCGGAGAAGGTTTTGGAGAAGGGATCTTCTTCGGTGAAGATTTTGGTGAGGGTGTCTTCTTCGGTGAGGGTTGAGGGGAAAGCGGGGGAGAGAAGAGGTTTTGGTACATTTTTTGGTATAAAACCCCAGATTGTGCAACATCATCGGGATTGACCCCGGGTGAAAGGCTGTGTTGTGAGGGAGCAGAATATCGGTCCGGAGAGGAGACCAACTCATCTTCAATCTCCACAGAAGGAGGAGGAGAAGGAATATTAGGGGACTCCTTTTGTACAACCAAATCTTGTTGAGAAGGTTTGGAGGAGGTGGGAGAGGGTTTAGCAGATCCCCGTGGCCCTGGAGGGGAAAGTTCAACATCAGCCGATTTTTGAGAATCGATAGATGGAGTGTGAGTTTCGGCCGAAGGTTTCCGAAGTCTCTTAGAACGAGACTTAGGAGGGGATTTTGAGCCCCGTCGCTTAATAGAAACAGAAGGGGTAATGACCTGGGTAGCCACCGACGGATTTGTCAGCGGTAGAGTCATAAGAGTAAGTGCGACGTTGACGGTGGCCTTTTTCTTTTTAATAGCCACCGACTTAGCTCGAGAAGGTTTTGGGGGAGAGGGGACCACCGATTTGGATGACTTGGGAGAAGATGAAGGCCTTTCGGATTCACCTTCGGCAAGCGTTCCCCAAATCGGATTGGGAGAAGAGATGAAAGAAAGCATACCTGAGGTGAGCGGAGAGTCGGTGGGCTTCACTGGTTTGAAAATAGCTTGCTTGCTAATTTGAGAAATTGGCAAGTCAAACTTGATCATCGGCTCGGGGAGAGCAGCATCGGCACGTAGTTGTGCTGATAGCTTGTGGTTGATAATGAGAGAGAGGAAGCGGGGAAGAGCCACATTGTGATTCCTGGGAGGAGAGATGGCGATGATCAAGGAGTCGAAGAATACCTGAGCAAAGTCAATACGCCTCATAAAAATGAGAGCATGAGCCAGACGAGTAATGGCCGCCGGAGATTGATCTCACCCCGAAGTCTTGTGGGAAAGACAATAAAGGAGGTGAGAAAAGAAGTAGTTCCATAGTGCACCCATATTCTTTCGTAGGAGAGTGCCGGAGCCCTTAGATTTTCCTTCGTGCACATACTGGCGAGCGACAACGACCTCATCATGCTCGTGATGAGTAGGAAATAGAGCATACACACTAAACTCTGGTATTTGGAGAACCGAGCGAATATCATCCACCCCAAAGGAGAGATCGGGGTGCTCTTCAGAGGATAGAACAGAAGCAGACACCTGGTGAGTAGTAGAGTCATACTTACAGGTTAACCAAAAGTTACCATGGAGCATTTTGCTCACCTTGGTGGATGCAGTGAGAGCATGGCAGATTGGAGATCGTTGGAGAAAGATGGATACTTGATTGAACTCTGGGTGATCAGCATCCGCGGAGAGACGAGCAACTTGGTTGCAAGCAGGGAAAGTGAGAGATTCACGAGTGAGAGGAGTATCCTTGGAAGCCTTTGTCGATTTGGAGGATGCCATTGATGAAGAAGAGAGTTGCAGGTTTAGTGATTCTTGATGAAGAAGATGAGAATACAGGTAAAGAATAAAAAGGAAAGATAAGAGAAGTATTTATAGGTTTGAAAAAGAAGAGGGAACGGATGGAATTCAAAACGTTTAAAGGTAATGATGGTACGACACATACGTGCGTCATGGAAAAGTGTAAGAGCCGAAAAACGGCAAGGTGTCAGGTCGTGCACGTCCCATCATCTGACGCACGAACAAGGAAGTGACACATGGCGTTAAAGCATTGGATAACGAAAAGGTGTCGAATGTATTCGGTATGTGTGATGTGGATAAGGATGACACATCATACAAGATACCGAAATATAGAGGTACCGAAATATGAGAGATACTTCGGGAGGTAGAGATACCGAATGTCGAAAATAATTCGGTAACGATAATTTCAGTGGGAAGAGATACCGAATGTCGAAAATACTTCGGTAACGATAATTTCGATGGGAAGAGATACCGAAGATATATGCGGAAAGAAAGTAGGTCGAATGTACCGAAGATATATGTCGAATGTACCGAAGATATATGTACCGAATTATGTAGGCACTAGTCAAATTTTTTTTAACAAAAATTTAACATACCTAAGGAGCCCACAAGGAAGTTGAATCGTGCCTCATCCAGTGGTTTTGTAAAGAGGTCTGCAAGTTGAAGATCTGTAGGAATGAAGTGAAGTTCAATATCACCTTTAGAGATATGATCTCTTATAAAGTGATACCGAATATCAATGTGTTTAGATCTGGAATGCAGCACCGGATTGTTGGCAATGGCTATGGCACTAGAATTGTCACATAGAATCGGTACATGAGAATAATACTTGTCATAATCTTGTAGTTGGTTTTTCATCCACAAGATTTGAGCACAACAACTTCCAGCTGCAACATATTCGGCTTCGGCAGTGGAAGTGGATACCGAATTCTACTTCTTACTGGACCAGCTGACCAAATTTCCACCTAGTAATTGACAGCTGCCAGTTGTACTTTTTCTATCAACCTTAGACCCTGCAAAGTCAGAATCTGAATAGCCAATTAGATCAAAACTTGAGTCCTTGGGATACCAAAGACCCAGATTCATAGTACCTTTTAGGTACCGAAAAATACGTTTCACAACCGCCAAGTGAGATTCCTTGGGATTGGCTTGATAACGTGCACACAGACACGTAGCATACATAATGTCAGGTCTACTAGCAGTAAGATAAAGAAGAGACCCTATCATTCCTCTATAATTCGTGATATCCACCGACTTGCCGGTAGAATCGACATGAATCTTTAGAGGCGGTGCCGTTGGAATTTTCATGGAAGAACAATTTTCAAAATCAAACTTTTTCAAAAGATCACGAATATATTTATTCTGACAAATGAAAATACCTTCAGAGGTTTGTTTAATTTGAAGACCAAGAAAGAAAGTAAGTTCACCCATCATGCTCATCTCATATTTACTTTTCATGAGAGAGGAAAACTCCTGACAAAGATTTTCATCAGTGGCACCGAAAATGATATCATCCACATAGATTTGAACAAGAATGATATTACCTTTTGTTTTCTTGAGAAAAAGAGTATTATCAATTTTACCTCTGATATATTGGTTAGAGAGAAGAAAATCAGACAAGGTGTCATACCAAGCACGAGGAGCTTGTTTCAGACCATAGAGGGCCTTGTCAAGTCTAAACACATGGTATGGATGAGCTGGATCTTCAAAGTCGGGTGATTGTTTCACATAGACTTATTCAGCAAGTTCTCCATTGAGAAATGCACTCTTAACATCCATTTGAAAGACCCGGAAGTTTTTGTGAGCAACATGAGCAAGAAAGATTCTTATTGCTTCAAGTCTAGCAACAGGAGCAAAGGTTTCATCATAATCAATACCTTCCTCCTGCCTATATCCTTGAGCAACAAGTCTGGCTTTATTTCGGATTACAGTACCGACTTCATCAATCTTGTTTCGGAAAACCCACTTAGTACCGATAATGGTCTTACTGAAAGGTCGTGGCACAAGTCTCCATACTTTGTTTCTCTTAAATTGAGACAACTCTTCTTACATGGCAGTGACCCAACAAGGGTCTGTTAGAGCTTCATCAATTTTATTGGGCTCGATAATAGAGAGAAAATTCACATAGAGACAAATATTTCCAACACCTCTTCTAGTTTGAACACCTGCTTGCTGATCATCGATAATTTGATTTATCGGATGATCTTTGGTCCATTTTAGAGCTGGAGGAAGAGGTTCAGGGAAAGTGTTTGAAGGTGAAGGATCGGTGAGTATAGGATGTGTATGAAGAATAGGTGAAGTATGTAAGATAGGTTCGGTGTGAAATATAGGTTCGGTAGGAGCAATGGGTTCGGTAGCCAGAGAGGGATCTGCCGAACCATGATGTAGGGAAGAAAAAGAAGATACCGAGAATGGTACATAAGGAGGTCCTGAAGTTAGAGTATTTGGAGATTCGTCTCCAACACAGGAAATGATCCATTCATGAAGTTCAGTGTCATCACAAGATAGTGAAGACGTCTTGTGATCATCAAACTTCACATGTATTGACTCATCAATACATTTTCTTCTTAGATTGTATACTCTGTAGGCTTTAGAAGAGAGAGAATAACCCACAAAAATACCTTCATCAGCCTTGGGATCAAATTTCCCAATATGCTCTCGATCATTCAAGATAAAACACTGACAGCCGAAAACATGAAGAAAACTAATGTTTGGTTTTCGGCCATAGAAGACTTCATAGGAAGTCTTGTTGTGTCTTTTCACAATAATAGACCGATTTTGAGTGAAACAAGCTGTATTGACAGCTTCAGCCCAAAAATAGGTTGTAAGATTTGATTCACTCAGCATGGATCTTGCAGCTTCACATAGCGTACGATTCTTCCTTTCCACAACACCATTTTGTTGTGGAGTTCTTACAGCTGCAAAGTTTTGAGAAATACCTTTGTCACAGAGAAATGTATCCAAGGTAGCATTTCTGAATTCGGTCCCGTTGTCACTTCTGATAGATCTGACTAGTTGACCGTTGAGAACTTCAGATTTCTTGATGAAGTTGATGATTTCTTCGGATGTATCACTTTTGTACCTGAGAAAGAATACCCAAGTATAACGAGTGTATTCATCAATAATTACAAGAATGTACCTTTTTCCACCTAGGCTGGGTGTGCTGACAGGCCCACAAAGATCCATATGCAGCATCTGAAGAGGGGTAGAGATAGAAAAACACTGTTTTGACTTGAAAGAAGATTTTGTCAGTTTGCCTTTCTCACAAGCTGCACAAAGTTTTTCTTTTGAAAAAGAGATTTTCGGCAAGCCGACGACTAGCTCTTTGTTGGAGAGAGCATTTAACGTTTTGAAGTTAAGATGGGAAAGACGTTTATGCCAGAGCCAGTTCTTCTTGTCAGAGTCTTCAGAGATGAAACATATGCTTTCACTTTCAGATGATTTGGCACTCATGTTGATGACGTACACATTGTCCTTTCTAGCACCAGATAGGACATTGTGAAAACTTTTGATGGTAATGAGGCAATCATTTTCTCTGAAAATCACATAGTATCCTAAATCACATAGTTGACTAATGCTCAAAAGATTATGCATTAGTCCTTCCACATAGGCAACTTTGTTGAAAGTAATGGAACCATTTGAGAGGGTCCCATAACCTTTAGTGGAACCACGAGAGTTGTCACCAAAAGTTACAGATGGTCCTTTTTCTTTCACAAAGTCTAGAAGAAGAGATCTGTTCCCAGTCATATGCCGTGAGCATCCACTATCAAGATACCATGTTTGATGATGCCCATAGACCTGTAGACATAAACAAATTAGTCCTTTGGAACCCGCTTTGAGGTGGGTCCTTTAGGGTTAGAAGAAGAAGAAGAAGAGGGATAGGTCTGACGATATCTTTCGATACGGTCCTTTGGACAGTCTTTAGCCAGATGAAATGTGTCACCGCAGTTGTAACACTTTCGGTAAATGAATTTCTTCTTTGGTTCAAGAGAAGCAGCTTTTACCTTTCCTTGAGGTTTAGATTTAGGAGGTTTGGAAAGGTGAGAGGGAATGGGGATAACTGTATGGAACGTGAGGGTTATGAGGAGCAGGTCCAAGGATTCCTTTGTAAACAGAAGAAGAAGAGTTGATTGAAATTCCTTTGGACTTCTTTACTTTTAAGGCTCTAGGAATGAAGTCCGTTGTGGTCATGGGAGATTTACCTTTTGAAGAAGGTGTAATCTTTCTTTTGTTAGGAAGATTAACAACAACGTATTTTCCTTTAGAGAGGAGAGGAGCCTCTGTAAGAGTATGGGAAGAAGAAGACGAAGAAGAAGAAACTTCTTTTAGTTTTAAGGACATAAGAAGATCATTTACAGGCTTGACTAACTCATTTGAGTCTTGATCTTCTGTTAGAAGAGGCTTGGAAGATTTGGCGGACACAAAGTAACCAAATTTTCTTGAATCACGAAGATCCATGGAGTAAACCGAGTTAGAATCTTCTGAGTTAGAATCATCCCAATCAGAAGAATATTAGGGGAGTTTAGAAGACAGAGGAATATTTTTAGTAGGAGAGGAAATGTTTTCAGAAGGAATACACACAACATTCTCTTTCCAGTAACCTAAACCATATGTTTCACCAACGACTTGATCTTGAAAAATTTTCTCAAGATTTTTAGAAGAAATGTTCCATTTGTTTACGGTTTTCTGTTCTTTCTGAAGCTTCTTTAGAAGCTTGTTCTTCTCCTTGGCAAGCACATAGTTTAAAGTCTTCAAGTCATCTAACTCAGTTTTTAGTTTATCAAACTGTTTTAGCTAAGATAGAGAAACTTGGAGTTGAGAGGAGAGAGACTTGACTTGAGCATTTGCTCTTTTCTTTGCATCTTTTTCATTGTGAAAAAGTACAGTTAGAGAGTCAAAAGCCTCAATCTTCTCCTCATTAGAGAGAGAGTGGAAAGGATGTACCTGAGAAGAAGAAGAAGAGCACTCAGCTGTGAAGTCCATCCTTGAGTAGGAGTCTTTTGGTTCTTCATCGAGTTTAGCCATAAGGCATTTACTCGACACTTCCTTCTCACTGTCGGAAGTAGGTTCGTCTGCCCAGTCTAAGGTTTCTGCCATTAAGCCTTTGCCTCTTCTTTGAGAGATGAAATTTCTTTCTTTTTCTCCTTTGTATTTGGCTTTGTATTTGTCAGCTTTATCGGAAAGCTCTTTGACTGAAGAAGATGGAGAAGGTTTTCTTGGATGTGATCTACCTGTAGAATTAGATCGAAGATTTCTTCTTTTAGAAGAGTTAGAGGAATTAGATTTAGAAATCCTAGAAGGATTGCTTCTACACTCAGATGCAAAGTGGCCTTTCTTACCACATGCATAGCAATCCTCCTTGGATTTGTTCAAGGAGTTTTTAGAGGAAGAAGAAAAATTTTTGTTGCTTTGAAATTTATTAGAAGAGTTCTTTCAGAACTTAGAGAAATTTGCAAGCATACTCATCTCTTCTGTCAAATGATCGACAGAGGGATCTTCTCCTTCATCATCAGCTTCACTTAGATAAGCCTCCGAGGAGTGATTTAGATTTTCATGACTTTCTCTATCTGAATCATCAGAAGGATAGGTTATACGAGGAATACACACAGATTTCTTGGAGCCATCACTTATAAGAGCCATAGAGGGGGATCTTATTTCTTTGAAGATGGTCTTCCTTTGAAGACAGGTTTGTTCGTGATTATGAAACATACCATAAAGAGAAGTAAGGGGAAGACTTTCCAAGTCCCTGGAAGTCTTAATGCAAGTGGAAAGGGTATTCCAGAAATCTGGAAGACCGTCCATAAATTTGCATACGACTTCCTCATTGTCATAAAGTTTTCCAACAAGTTTTAACTCATTTAATAGACTGTTAAAACGGTTGTAGTAGGAGGGAAGAGATTCTCCTTTTTCATGAGAAAAGAATTCGTATCTACGAACAAGAGAGATTTTCTTAGATTTCTTTACTTCATTTGTACCTTCATACAAAACACATAGGGTTGACCACATATCTTTTGCAGTTTTAAGACTGACAAGAGATTGGTACACTTCATCAGGAAGTGATTGAGCAATGATGGTTCGTACTTTGGAGTCAAGTTCAATAATGCGCCTATCTTCATCATTGAATTCTTTTGCCGTTTTCAAAACATATCGACTAGTGGCAGAATTTCTTTCCTCCTCTGACGAGTCATCGGAAACTTGAAAAAGATCGTCCTTTTTCTTTTCTTTATCCTTAGGAGTTTTGACAAATCTATCCCAGACTTTTGGGATAAGAGGACCTTCACTAAGAATGGTTAGATAACGACTGTCAGCTCCTTCCAAGAAGAGCATCATCCTACTTTTTCATAAGGAGAAGTTGTTCGAATTGAACTTAGGAGGTTTGACAGTAGATCCATTGTCAGAGTAGAAAGAGTTTTGAGAAGAAGACTTAGGTTTTGTAGAAGGAGATGCCATTACGGATCTGGTTTATTAGATTAAACCAACTGCTCTGATACCACTTGTTAGTCCCAAAATGGCACAAAAAGTATTGTAGAAGGGGGGGGGGGGTTGAATACAATACTCAAATTTACTTAATTTTAATTCTTTTATTGATATGAAATATCAAGAATTACACAAAGAGAAATAAAGATTGTTGCGGAAAAAGAATATGATACTTTATTGGATACTTTTTAGTTTCAAAGGCCTTCAGAATATACAATAAGAGAACCAAGATTGTAATAGAAAACATCAATGTGACATTTGACGAATATACAAACTTCTGAACATATCAGTTCATGACTCAGACCTCAGATATTAGCTTCTACACAACCCAGTATGGAACCTGCTGGTAATACGACTAAGGGGTTGTTTGACAGTTGCTGAATGGTTTAGTGCAAAATGATTAAGTGGTCTGAATGATTAAGACGTTTTTATGATATAGTATAAAATGAAATATGGTTGTTTACTAATTGTTCATAATCAAATCAGGGCTCTTAATGGTTAAGGAAGGGTCAACATATAAAATCATTAAGAGGATTTTGGAACCATTAAGAGCCAACCCTTTTTTTTTTGCCAAACAAGATTTACCTCTTAGCGATTCAGAGGTTGCCTCTTAATGGAACCATTAAGAGGTAAACAAACAGCCCCTAAGACTTCTTAATCTACTTCTAATCCTAGTACTTCATAACTCTATTTATTATTTAAGGATGCTTTTGACCTAAGTCTGGATATTTGTGCAGATTTTGAAAATCCATGCTACTTTAGAGATCACAGGGATAAGTGTAACACATATTTCTTGTGAAAATGATTGTTCTACTTCAAAGACCATAAATACTAATCAAATAAAATGATTTTTATAACAAAAATATATCATTAGACCTCAAACACCTTCCGGCACCTTTTTGAAGACAGGTAAAAATCCAAAAGTCCACATCATCATCATGACAATGATGCATCTCCTTGAAAGTTAAGTTGGTAGGCTATCCAAAATTGCCACCATTTTAAATCTGAAGTAATACGGTCATGTTTGTTTTACAAAGTTGTCCGTAATCCCCAACGTTTTGGTATCAGATCAGATAATCGGGAGAAGTATACAACCAGATCTTTGGACTCTATAGGGTTTATGTATCAAAAATGCAAAGCTCATCAGACCCCCAACAATGCGAGTTCAAAATCGGCCAGCGAGTCCATTGGGTTGGAGACTGCCGGCGAATCGGCACCGTGAAGTACGTGGGGCAAGTGGAAGGCTATTCCGGCAACTGGGTCGGCGTTGAATGGGACAATCGTGATGGAAAACATGATGGATCAGTCAATGGTGTTCGCTATTTCAATGCTCAGTTTCCCAAGTCAGCTTCCTTCGCTCGCCCACACAATTTGAGCACCGGCGTTTCGCTGTTGCAGGCCCTAGATATACGATACCGAACCAGTTCTACTAAAGAAGAAGAAGGTACACACGCAATTTTAAAACTGGTAGGTTTTTTTAGTTTAATAGGGCGGCGTGGCAGCATTTGATTTTTAATTGATGTGATGCCTGATTTTGTTCTTCATTATCTTCACAGATGAAATGTATGTTCTTTCTGCTAGCAACAAACGAGTAAATGTTCAGCTGTTGGGTAAAGATAAGATTGAAGACAAACTGGGTAGATTCGAGGAGTTGCCGGGTGCATCATTGTTTTATTTAGGGGTTAGTTCTTGTGGGGACCCTTTTCAAATTAGCAAGACTCTACCAAGTAAGTTTCAGCTCCTTCTCTCTTTATAATTTCTTATGGATATCAAATTTAAATTGTTTAGCCTGCACCTGTTAGTTTGGAAAAAAGCTCATAAGTTGCTTCATGGTAAGAACTGATCTAGAATTAAGTAACTTTAAGCTTCTTTAGGTTTGTTGTGACATGGATCATTGTTTGTGGTAATCTAATGTTTATAGACATAGGAATGAGATAGAGGTGTAAAAGGAAGTAGGAATCCTGAAGTTCATGAGGTATTTTAATCTGGTGGGAAGACATTTTATACGATTTTTATGATCATCTCAGTATATTTATTCCTATACACTAAAAATGCATGAGTTAGGAAGCACAAGGGACAAGAGATGTAGGATCTAGCGGGCATAGTGTTGGGATGCTTCTTATAATTTGTGGAAGCTGCTGATTACTTCTAAAGTTTAGCTGATAAGGAGAAGATAAAAAGGAAATCTCAACGTTTAAATCTATTTAAATTTGTTAATGTGAAAAGCTCATAGGAGTTACTCAGGTCACTTTTATAAAACTTCTTTTAACTAGACACTCCTTGCATTAACTTTTTGTAATATTTTTGTTCATTGAAGGCAGTGGTGGATCATAAGAGGGGCTATGGGGGGCCATGGCCCCCCTGTTTTTTGTGCCATTTAATAAGTTTTATTTATAAACAAATACATTTTTACTTGGATTTTTAAGTTGGCCCCTGCACCCTACAAGTCCACTTCTAACTTCTTCCTAATGCCCTTTGTTATATATGGTTTAGCAAGAGTAACGCTGTGTTCTCGAAACTCATTTAACGAAGGAAAGGAAAGGAAAGGGAGAGAAAGGGAAGGAAAGTAAAAAAAACTCGTGTTCTCGAAACTTTTTTAGGAGAGAAAGGAAAGGAAACGGAAGGAAAGAATTGATAACTTTCCTCCCAAACCTTTCCTTTGAAGCTCTAAATTTTATCTATGGACATAGGTTGCTTTCACATGGATGGGTCAAGACGAAGACCCATTTCGTGTCGGGTATTTAAAGAAACTTTGTAGAAATTGCAACTTTTTCCCTTCAGTTTCATTGTTTAACCTTTTCTTACCGTTTCTTTAATATATTAAAGGTTAATTTGTGTTTTGGTCACTGAAGTTAAAAAAAGTCTAAAATGTTTATATTTTGGCCATTGTCTAAATATTTGAATTTTACCAAAGTAAACCTATAAAATATTAACCGGATTTTCTATTCAAAACAATTTCACAAGTGTATAAAATCGTATTTAAAATATCAAAATATTTGACGTCGTGTACCAAATGTTTACCCACAAGAGTCACCATCCTCATTTACCTTATTGGGTAACATTTTTTTCCATCAAAATGGATTGTTGGTAACCGTTATTACCCGGTAAGCGCTTACTGGGTAAGACTGTCTTCTATATCACTTACCGGGTAAGATTCTTAGTATTTGTTATGCCTCTTATCGGGTAAGATTCCCGGTACTTGTCATACTTGTCCGGTAAGGTAAGTGACACCCAGTAAGCGCTTATCCGGTAAGAGCTTGGTAAACGGCCCCTTATTAACCATTGTACATTCTTAATTTTGTTAAAGTTTGTTTAGATTTCTGTGATTAGGGACGTAGAGTTGACTTAGATTTTATGGGGATTTGGGATGCTAGTTCTTTGTTAGTGATTTAGTCATTTAGGTTAATCATTCTTTATTTAATTTTACTGCTTACATAACTAGGCTATCAAATGACAGTTAGTTTTTTTAATGAATCTGTCTTGTTTATCTAAAGAAATTTTATTGAAAATTTTAGTTTGGAGAAAGTTTTGTAGGACTTCAAAGTCGTAAAAGATCCACGACTTCCACTTTGATGAACAAGTTTATAGTGTTTTGATGTGTTATTGTTTCGAATAGTGTATTTTTTTCTGTGATTTTTAAAATATATCTAGAACATATGAAACAAATTAGACTCGTTTGTATGATTCATAAAAAAAATTAGGCTCGGCCCCGGTGGTTAGAAGGCTTGAGTTCTGCCCCTGATTGAAGGGTTGTCTTATCCGGCAGACTGACCCTAAGAGAAGTTTATTAAGGGCATTTGCTATGAAATACTATACAATATTATGCAACAAGGTACATGCTTTTGCACTTTATATTTATAGTTTCTAAATTAAGTGGTAATTAGAAAGGCAAGAGGCAGAGCGTAAGTTGAGTGGTACAAGCTCTATAATCAAACTATAAGGTGCTAATGCTTATGTCTGTTTATCTTCTTGCCCTCTATTACTGTTCCTTTTTTGGTGATTGACCTTATCCATATTCTTGTTCCCGTTAATGCTAACCACTACTTCTTCCTTTGGTATTGCTGATCTATAACATGATTACTTCACCTATGTGAGAGGTCTTAATGGACTGGAGATGTATGTTGGAAATTTAATTAATTGTGATCATTGAATTTTATTATGTTGGATGTATCAATGATAAATATCAACATATAGTTATACCTAGTTTTGTGCCATTACAACTCTGTCTGTTATTGCAGATCTAAAGGAGCTTGATTTAACTGGAAATCTGCTTTCCGAGTGGCAGGTATTTTTCTTCTGCTTACTGAGTATTACATTCTCATAGTTGTTAGGGTGAATGCCACTTGTGACATTAGCATATGTTGTAATTATGCTAGAGGCACATTCAAGTTATTACTGTTATTATTGGCAATTGAAGCATATTTTACTTGTTTTGCTTCACTGATTCAACATGATACATGAGCGGAAAGCTTTGTAAGACGTCCACTTCAGAGAATGTTTACACACAAATTCCTGAACGTAGACGCTAGGCTCTAACCTCTCTAGCTTGTCTTAATAGTGTTGTGGCACCTTTACTTTCAGGTACAACGTAAATCAAAGAGAAGCTAGGATTAGTATTATATCATAGATTTTTTTATACTTGCATGTCTTTTGTGAAAGTATTTATGCTTGAAGCCAAGTAAAGTTGGCTATGTTTGGGATTGCCTTGTATTGCAGGATGTTGCTGCCATCTGCAGCGGGTTGCCAGCCCTTACAGCCCTTAATTTGTCAAGCAATACAATGTTGCATTCTGTAGTTGGAATTTCTCACCTAACGAATCTTCGGATTTTAGTTCTAAATAATACTGCCATAAATTGGTCTCAGGCGAGCAATGTTTTCCTTACTTCTGTTTGTCTTGACTATGACTTCTTAATATCGTCTATGTCATTAAAGTTTACTTGATTTGCAGATTGAAGTGCTTAAAGATTCACTGCAAGCCATCGAAGAGCTGCATCTAATGGGGAATAAGTTGAGGGAGATAACGGTCTGTAATTTTCTTACCTTTACCATGTTCTGGCCTCACCACTGGCCTTCTTGATGTTCCAGATTATGATGATTCCATGGATGTTTAATCATACTGTAATATCTTTGAATTCCGTCCTCATACCTGGCGACATGCCTCAGTCTGACCTTTTCTCCCACTCTAACCATACGTTTTGATGATCCTTCCATTAAGATATCTTAGTAGTTAGAACGTTTCAGGACATTGGTTATAGGAGTGTTTAAAGGATTTTTAAAAAAGTTAAAAATAATAGAAGCAAACAAAATGTATTGATTTTCTCAGGACTTGACAATGGGAGTCTTTTAATATGAAAATGAGTGAATCTGAGCTCTTTATACCTCCTCCTCCTCCTCTCTCTCTCTATATATATATATAGTGTGTGCGTGTGTGTGTATATATATATATATATATTCAGTTTTTGGGTTTGGTAAGGTATCCAACTTGCATGCATATAAGTTTCAAAGGTGTACTTCCACTCATTTAATTTGGTACGTTAAGGTAAATCACTAAGTAGTGGGTCTTGTGGAAGACTTAAAAAAATACAGAAGAGTTGCGTAAAGTTTGAGTTATGTTTTGTGGGGAATTGGCTATGGCTGGTGAGAAGTTCTCTCTTAACTTTATCGTAAGAAAATGGCCAAAGAGCTGATGAAAGAGCTCTGTCTTATCTTATTCCTAAAAATAACTAAGAAGGAGAGAATAAATTGACTCCTCGAGGGTTGCTTGACCCTCAACCGTCATTAGTGGTCCTTCTGAGTTGGTATATCTCATCTCCTCTATTGTACATCTCATAATATCCAAAAGAAACCCAGTATATCCCACCTGGAGCTAGGGTCCTGGAGGGGTAAAATGTACGCAGAACTTACCCCAGTCTCAAGAGACAGAGGGTGTTTCTGAGAAGACCCTTGGCTTGCATACATCAGCAACTGGGATTATTTCAAATCTATTGCCATTTCCAATGATCTGGTTCAATGAGGAAGAACATATTGTTTTAATCAACATCAATTTATTCAAAATTTAATTGAATAATTGTATCCAGGAATTTCATTTTTGCTTTTTTTTAAAAGCCACTTGTATCACTTTGTGTTTCTTGTTAGTTTACCATGTTCATCTTCTTTTACACAGACTACATCATCCAATATTGTACAAGGATTTGACTCTCTTCGACTTCTTAACTTGGAAGATAACTATATAGCAGATTGGGGTGAAATCTTGAAACTTTCACAGCTGAAGTGGTATCATAAAGCAAAATCTTCTTTTGCTTCTTACCTTAAACTGTATGAGGCTTGTATGTTGGTGTTAATCCTTGAAATTGTGGTTTCTTCATTCAGTTTGGAGCAACTTCATTTGAATAAAAATAGCATAGAATGCATTTGGTACCCTGCTGCAGATGAACTGCCATATAGCTCTGGATCACCTGACAAGAACTATAAGCCTTTTCAAAATTTGCGCTGCCTACTTATAGGTAATTACGTTTTCTGCTATCATGTGTAGCTTGCTCTGGTTGCATGGAGTTACTTCAACAATTTTGACTTACTGAAAATTTACACCATCCAGGAGCTAATAAAATCGAGGATGTAGCTTCCATTGATGCGCTAAACTCTTACCCTGGCTTAGTGGTAAGGTTATTTTATTTGATATGCTTTACCTGCCATGTACCTTTTTCTCTACCCAAAAAAAACTGAAACTAAGTATATATTTAACAATAGATTATAGCATGGGTTAGCTTTAAGAATAATTTCAATATCATGTATCTTAAGAAGATATTATAAACTGGCCAACAAAGAGCTACAAAATAGTTTTGTCTACTTGTTAAACATAGCTCTTTTGTTGTATCATCAATTGCATGCTTCTGGTATTTTGTCAAGTTCAGTTGGTTCTGTTAATTTCTGGTTGAACATTAGTTGCAGAAAGCGGTCAAATTGCCAACGTATCTAAAAACTCTGGCCAGCTATAAGTTGAAAATTTCTCCCCAATTTGAACGATATCAACCCAACATTGTTAGTATATTTATAGGAAGACAAATCTTTATCATTCTATATAGAAAATTGGGGAAAAACTTATTTCCTAGAGTGTACTACGCTGTTGGTCACTGTGGTTTGCTCAAAATTGGATTTGGTCACTCAAACGGACTATCTACATTGAAGGCACTGTCTAAAAGGCTCACCGCAACAACTGCCATGGCGCACCGTGGCTCAAGGCTTGTGTCACACGCCACGTTAAGCATGTGGCATGCCATGGCTTATTGTACGGTTTTTATAACGCGATATTTGATTTTTCTTTACGTTTTTAACGTCTTATTTGCTAGGTTTAACCTAATTTCATTTGTTTAGTATCATCGACTCATTGAGTTATAGTACAAAACATATGTTCTATATATAATATTATATATGATATAGAGATTTGCTGCCATAAGTAACTCCTTGAAAACGACATGGCCTCGCCGTGGCTCCCAAGGCTTGAGGCTTGAACTTGCTGCCATGCCACGCCTTTCGCCATTTAGAACCTTGATTGAAGGTCCCTAACTTTTCATTTTTCTTGCACCCATGGTCCCTCAAGTTAACACCGTGAAATAGTTCCATCAACCCAACATGCCTGCCACTCGGTGCAGATTTTAAAGCTTCTAATGATGTGGTGTGCTAAGACCTGAGTTGGCATTTGGTTAATTAAATATGATGCTGTGAGAATAGCTTCAGACCAAAAACATCTAGGAACATGCATAGTAAAGAGTAAAGCCCTCACACGTCTAAAAGATGCCTATTTTTTCTTTCAACAATGCCATTTTGTTGGGGTGTGTTTACACACAAGCTATGGTGTATGATTCCTTGCTGAGAAAGAAATCTACCGAGAATAGTGTTAAATATTCACACCCGTTATTAATTTATAAAATTTGAAAATTTCATTTAAATTGAGTACAAGTGTTAATCATAGCATGAAGAGTTTAAAAATCTCAACAGTTTGATTTTTTCTTCAAATGATATATCCTAATGTGGTTAGCAATGAAGGTGATCAACCATCGACTACATGAGACACTCTTAATTCACTCTTAATTCTGGATGGAGTCTGGATATATTGTGTATGAGAGAAAAATGTTTGATTGCATGTATTTTAGGGAAGGATATATAGATCTAATGATGGTGCTGCATGCTCGCATATTTCTCATTGTAAATGGCTCACATCCTTATTATGAAAATCAGAGGAAACAAATGTTGTAGATAACTAAAACTGGGATAGCCATGTCTATCGTGCCATAACATTATTTTGTCTTATGAACACAAAAAAGAGGAACAACGTGGCTTTTGAACTTGTTTTTCCTTACAGTTTCCCATCGTCAAAGTGATAGTCCCCTTGCTTTCTTAGCAATGCCAATCGTCTTCATTGAGCATGTATCTTGATAAATGATAAATACATCTGGTGGATAGGAACTTAATTAGACAATAAGACGATGACAGTTTTGAATGAGGCTACTGATGTAGATTAGGTTGCATGATAGGTTAGGAACATGTAGGAAATTTTTTGTGGTAATAGATGGAGACAGAAAAATAGAACCTTTACTGGCAACAGAAGATAAACAACCATCTGATATTTTGACCTTTTGATTTCCTTAACTGGGAAAATAAAGTATAGGAATTAACAGTCATGTAATTGGTGGCTCCTAGATCAATGATTTAGTGATATGAATTTCCTAGACTAACACTAAGGGCTGCATGTATGGTACTTTTTTGTGCAAAAGAGGAGGATGGGATGGAAGCACTATAATGAGAACTCATGAGTTGATACAAGTGCTCTAGTCGCTCCTTGCTGAAAGGAGAGGGAGGAGACTCTTGAGTAGATACTTGAGAATCTTTGCTGTGGTGAGAGGACTAGGTTGATGGATGGAAATCAGTTGGCTTGATGTGCAATTTCTGGCACTTGGTCTTAATATGTCCTTGGTTGCCATAGCGATCACACAATAGGACTCTTGATCTGTTTGCCGTGGAGGTTGAGGAAAATGGGAGAAGTTCTTGGACTTTCATGAGAAAGAAGCAGATGTATCACTGTTAGTGGCAACTCAAGCATCACTGTGCGTCGACTCTTTTCTCGTCTAACTTCTGCAAATACTTCATGGGTATTTGGCAGAGATTTTGGCCCAAAATATGTCCTCTCACTTTGTCGATATCCTGATACTATGTCGTTTTACTTTTCCTAATAATCAGTTCTTTTCTTTTTATTAGGGACCACCAATTGCCACCTGTTCGATTGGTATATGTTATCTTTACTTTCTGTTAGGGCAAGGATCCGAGTTATATTATACTCTCCGGTGATGTAATAAGTATGACCCTTTTTCCATAATTGAATATAATACTCTGAATTAGAGCTGTTCTCTGGATTCTCCCCAACTATTTGTAAATAGCTATCAATGGTATCAGAGCACCACGTCCTTCACCTGTGTAGTGCATGGTAAGAGTAACAAACGCCTAATTAATGGAGAAGTATGAATAGTTAAACCAGAAGATCGAGAGTTATGATGAGATTCTGAAGCAGATGCAAGTAAGTATCTCTGGTTTGACGGAAGCGGTGAAACTCCTAATTTCAACTCAGAAGCAGAAGTTGAATCAGGAACGTGACCAGGAATCGCGGGAGCTGATAAATCGGGACCCTGGAGAGTGGGAACAAATGATAATTTCACACCACCCCTGTGAAGCAAGAGTATCAGCTTGTGAATAGGATGACGAAGCTAGAGTTTCCGTCATTTGATGGAGACGATTTCAAGGGATGGCACTATAAGTGCAATCAGTTTTTCGAGTTAGATAACACGCCTGATGATATGAAGATCCGTTTGGTAGCAATTCATTTGAAGGGAAGAGCATTGCAATGGCACCAAGGATTTATGAAAGATATGGAGGGAAAGGCTGTCAGTTGGAAATCAGGGAGCAATTCATTGGAGGAATCGTCTCTAAGCCTCTCATTGAACTCAGAAACCTCAAGCTTACCACCAATGTAAGTGATTACAACTCCCACTTTAATGCTCTCAGAAATCAGGTAGATATTTCTCCTGAGGTAGTGTTGGATTTGTACGTTGGGGGTCTCTCTAATGAGATAATGCACACTGTGCAACTCATGGATCCAAAAACCTTAAATCAATCAGGCTATGAAATTAGCTAAAGTTAAAGAAGGGGCGTACTATGCTTTGTGGGATTTAGAACCACCAAAAACCCCTGGACCAATCAATGAAACACCCAAGCCCAGCTTAGACCGGACTCCATCAATGAAGCAGAATAATTCCCTTCATCTCTTCCTGCCCCTAAATTCTTACCATCAGTGCCTCCAAATTTGTCAAATTACGGAGGATCGATTTACCGAAAACTACCCATAAACCAATTCCCTTAAAAATCAGTTGCCAGACCACCTCCTAATACTTCCCAAAACTTCCAAAATTCCCAAAATAAACCCACCCTTTTCAAACAACTAAGGAGTATGAAGAAAAAAGGAAAAAAAACCGGTGTTTCTTTTGTAATGATAAATATGTTCTGGGACATAAATGTAGAAATAGCAAGTTATACATGCTGATATGTCCGGAAATCCAGGAAGAAGGGTTGGAAGATGGGGAAATTTTAGAAGACGGGGGTGTCGGTGATTATTCAGAAGGTTTGGGAGAGGTTTCACTTTCAATTCATGCTTTACTGGGATCCTTTGGTCTTCCAACTATACAAGTCTGCAAGTTAGTGAAGAAACAACAGGTTATGATGTTGATCGATAGCGTTAGCACCAACAATTTTATCGACTTGGGATTAGCAAAAAGACTGGGGTTGAGATTAACTCCTATCAAAGTAAGAGAAGTAACAGTATGGGTTTAAGCTTCCGATCCAATTTATATGTAAAAAATTAAATAGGTCTGTACAAGGGATAAGTTTCTGTGATGATTTTCTTACGATGCCGATAGGGGGATATGGTGTTGTATTGGGGATACAGTGGTTATCAACATTGGGGGACATCAAGTGTAATTTTCATCAATTATTGTTGGAGTTTTGGTGGAATGAACAGATGGTCAAGTTGATGGGGGTCAATAATAATTGTATGGGGAATTTGAAAAGTGAACAGAAGCAGATTGGGTGGATGAATAGGCCTACATCATGAGCTCGAAGGAGAGGTGTTCGGAGCTTTGGTCAGTTAAGCTAGCACCAATTGGTTCGGGAGCTTCCAATGCTCACAAACAACCGGAGTTAAAAGCACTTATTAACTCATTTGAAGAGGTGTTTGCTACCCCTAAGGAACTTCCACCTAAGAGACTCCTAGATCACAACTTCATTTTGAAGGAAGGCTCCAGCCCCGTCAACCTTAAGGCCTATCGATATGGGGTCTTAAAGAAAAACATCATCGAAGAATTGGTACAAGAAATGTTGAGAAGTGGAGTAATCAGGCCTAGTAATAGCAACTTTGCGTCTCTGGTTGTTTTAGTGAAGAAAAAAGACGGAAAGTGGAGGTTTTGTGTTGACTACAGGAAGCTTAACCATCTAACGATCTGCAACTAGTTTCCCATTCCTATTGTCGAATAACTAATTGATGAGTTGTATGGCAATCACTATTTCTCGAAGCTGGATTTACGAAGCGGTTATCACCAAATCAGAATGAAAGAGTTTGATATCGGGAAAACAACTTTTATAACACACGAAGGATTGTACGAATTCGTTGTTATGCCTTTTGGCTTGTCTAACGCCCCAACCACGTTTTAGAATCTAATGAATTCTGTGTTTAAACCTTACCTGAGAAGGTTTGTCCTTGTCTTTTTCAATGACATTTTGGTCTATAGTAAAGATTGGCAAGAACATCTACAACACCTTCGAGTGGTTCTTCAAACACTTAAGGATAATTCACTATTTGCAAGGTTCTCCGAGTGCACGTTCGGGAGTAACCAAGTGGATTACTTGGGTCATGTAATCAGTGGCATGGGAGTCATGGCGGACCCAAAGAAGATTGAAGATATGTTAAGCTGGCCGTGCCCGAAAACGGATTCTTAGGACTCACTCTATTATTGAAGGTTTGTTCGTGATTATGGGAAAATAGCTAAACAGTTAACCGAGTTGCTCAGAAAAGTGGGTTTTAAATGGAGTAATGAAGCTGATGAAACGTTCCAGAAACTGAAAGAGGTTGTATCCAATGTATCCAAAACCCCCGTATTAGCTCTTCCTGATTTTGAAAAGCCATTTGTCATCGAAGCAGATGCATCCGGAGTAGGGGTGGGAGCTGTACTAATTCAAGATAAACACCCAATAGCGTTTTTCAACAGAGCATTGGGACCAAAACACTTGCAATTAGCTACGTATGAAAGGGAATTATTAGCAATTGCAGCGGCTATTCAAAGGTGGAAGGGATATCTTTTGGGAAACTTTTCATCATTAAAACTGATCACCAAGCCCTTAAACATATCCTCGAGCAAAAGGAGTGCAACTCTACCCTTCAAAAGTGGTTAAGCAAAATGTTGGGACTGCAATATGTAGTAGTTTACAACAAGGGAAGTAACAACCTGGTGACAGTTGCACTTTTCGAGGAGGCCAAATGACACAACTCTCTTGTATTGCTTAGCCATCTCCGGCGCTTTCTTGGATTGGAAAAACTGAATTTTATAGTGTTATTATTGATGGGAAGCTTCAAGCTATCATAGATGTCATCAAGGAGCAATCAACAGCAACATGAAGGTACCACTTGGAGGACGGCATTTTGTTGCGGAATGGAAAAATGGTGGTAGGGGATGACCAAGAACTTAAACTTGAGCTCATCAAATTTTTCAATGAAAGTGCAATGGGCGGTCACTCGAGGGTACATGTTACGAACCAAAGGCTGTCCAGTGTAGTGTATTGGAAAGGTATGCAAGCTCAGGTTCGGAATTTTGTACGTAGTTGCCACGTTTGACAACAATGCAAATATGAAACCACAGTCCCGTATGGGTTGCTGCAACCCATAGAAATCCCAGAAAGATTTTGGTCCGTAATTTCTATGGATTTCGTTGACGGACTTCCAAAATCCATAGGACATTCCACCATTTTTGTAGTGGTGGACAAACTAAGCAAGTTTGGCCTCTTTATTGCTTTGAAGCATCCCTACACCACATCCATCGTGGCTCGACTCTTCATGGAACATGTCTCGAAGTTGTTTGGGATGCCGGAGAAAATCATATCTGATAGAGATCCGGTCTTTCTTAGTACCTTTTGGAGAGAACTTTTACAGGCTCATAAAGTTGGCCTACTCCACTGCTTATCATCCACAATTGGATGGACAAACGGAAGTTGTAAACCGTTGCCTCGAGACCTATTTACGATGTTTTACATTGGAAGCTCCTACCTCATTGGTTAAATGGCTCCCGTTAGCTCAGTATTGGTATAACACCTCACATCACTCAAGCCTGGGAATGTCTCCATATGAGGCTCTGTTTGTGCAAAAACCTCCAAACTACATTCACTATCACCCCAAAGATTCAAGCAATCAAGTTGTAGACTCTGAGCTTAGAGGAAGGGAGAAGCATGTTCGATTACTTAGAAGATAATCTGGCCAAGGCACAACAAAGAATGAAGCTTCAGGCTGACAAGCATCAAACTGAAAAAGTGTTCGTTGTAGGGGACTGGGTCTACTTGAAGTTGCAACCGTATAGACAACATTCGGTGAATAGACGGGAGTTCCACAAGCTGGCTGCCAAGTATTACGGGTCATTTGAAGTATTATAGAAGGTGGGGGAAGTAGCTTATAAATTGGCACTGCCGGTGGACTCCAAAATTCACAATGTGTTCCATGTTTCATTCTTAGAAAAAGAAATAGGAACCCACTCAGTTTCAAGCACTCTACCTCCTGTGACTGAAAAGGGAGAATTAGTCCCGTTGCCTTGGAAGATTCTTGATAAGAGAATGGTAAGGAAGAAGAACAGGGTAGCTTCAAAAGTCTTGGTCCACTGGAGTAACTCAGAACCAGAAGACAGCACCTGAGAAGACTTTGTTGAGCTTCAAAAGCGATTTCCGGACTTTGACATTTGGGCTCACTATCATCCTTGAGGTCAAGGATTTTTTGATGGGGAGAGTAGTGATACTATGTCATTTTACTTTTCCTAATAATCAGTTCTTTTCTTTTTATTAGGGGCCACCAATTGCCACCTCTTGGATTGGTATTGGTTACCTTTACTTTCTGTTAGGGCAAGTATCCCAGTTATATTACTCTCTGGTGATGTAAGAAGTATGGCCTTTTTTCCATAATTGAATATAATACTTTGAATCAGAGCTGCTCTCTGGATTCACCCCAGCTATTTGTAAATAGCTATCATATCCATGTTAAGGTCAACAAGAAACTCAAATGTTCTCTGTTCTCCACCATTTTTTTGAACAAGGTCTTGTCCTTCAAATAGCTCCATTCTAAACAGATCAGACTCTTGCCAGAGTCTCTTCAGATCTTAGTAACATTTAATCATCTTCTTCTTTCCTTGCCTGGGTCCCCCACAGCTGAGTCTTAAATTCAAACCATTGACCTATGTTGTCGAGATCAGAGTAGGTCCCATTGACTGTAGTCCAAATAGCCTCTGCCATGGGAAGAAGCAGGTTCACCTTCTGATGTTCGGCTCCATTGAGTTAATTAACTAAGACAAGATCATAGAATTTCTGGCTTCCCATTTTTCAAAACCTATATCTCTCACAGTTGGCTTTGCTATTGAACCTAAAAGGAAACGGATTTGGACCTGCTACGAATAAAGAGTTCTACAGATTGTGGCCACTCTAAAAATTACTCCCATTTAACTTATGAGAAGTGATGGATATGTTCTGAAGAGGTTCAGAACTGAATTGGGCTAGAGTTGATGAACAGATCAAATTACTCCCATTTAATTTGTTGGCTAGGTTTTTAAAATAGTAGCTCTGATACCATAATGGTTGACATATAATAGCTGTGAATGGTATTGTGTATCCGCTTCATTGATTTCATGAATGAATAAATAACTTTGCACATATATATATATATATATATTTTGTATAAAACCAGTTGATAAGATTACAGAAAATATTAAAAACTACCTAAAACAAAGTCCTACAATGTTTTCTAGCTTTACAAGTAATGAACATGTTTCAACATTAAACCCTGACCTATTGACATTAGGTTCTTAAGTGCAGGATATTAGGTGTTCTGAGAATCCAGCAACTGATCCCAGGAGAGGTGGGATTGCAAGATATGTTTTGATTGCTCGTTTGGCCAAAGTTGAAGTATTGAATGGGAGTGAGGTAAATTTAAGAGCATCTGTTGGGGGCCTTGGGGTACATATATAAAAATCGCTAAAAGTTAGTTAACCTAAAGCATTCGTCTTATTGTCATTTATCAGATTACCCCTCGAGAGCGCAAAGACTCTGAGATTCGGTACATCCGTGCTTCATCATTCAATATAATTGTTTTAATGAACTTCATACTATACATCTGCATGCATTAAAAAATTTCAACGTTGAGGGCCTATGTAGCCGAGGAGTGAGGGAGGGAAGAAAAGAATTATTGTGCTGAGATACAATCTTCTTTTCCACACTAGATAGATCACATCTAGTATATTTTTGTGCAGGTATGTACGCCTGGTAATGTCAAAGCCCCATCAAAATTTGGAAGAGATCAAGAGGCTTCACCCAAGGTATTTTCTGATGTAGTGAGTGTTTGACCCCTTGTTTTGTAGCTAGCTCATGCATGTCCTAGTAAATGGTTATTATTATTATTATTATTATTATTATGTGTTTTGGAGCTTTAGGTACTTGTACTGCAACAGTTATCCAAAAGAAGTTACAGGTTTATTGTTCGATTGAGGTGGCTGAAACTGTGGCCTTATCTGATCTCCAAATGAAATGCATTTAACTTCCATCTTAGCTTCCTTTGTCTCTCTTCTCAAAAACTTTTCCTAGAAGAATTTGTTTGACATCTTATTGATTGTTACCTCTTTCCATTTACGACACAATATTGGGTGTTTAGGAAGATGTGAGAAAAAAATGTTGTATTATTGTATCTCACATGTGTAAAAATGTGTATCCTTTTATATACTAATACTATTACGAAGCAAGTCTTGGATGTTTAAGAAGATGTACGGAAAAATGTTGTATTCTAGTATCTCACATGCGTACAAATGTGTAGTCTTCTATATGCTACCACGCTAACAACTTTTTTCATTCTTAAGAAGAATAGAGAAAATAGGAAAAAAAATACGAATCCAAAAAAAATACATATTTAATTCTTTCTACACTCCACTTTATATTGAGTTGTATATATTGTACAACCCCAACATGGAATTAAACTCATCAACAATTGATATAGGAAGTGCCATAGTTAGAGTGTCCATCCATGAAGGGATATATCTAAGTTGTATGCATCTATTATTCACTTTTAATGAGACGAAGTGCCTATCAGTCTCCACTTACTTTGATTTGTCGCGATGAACAAGATTTATGGCACTACTTGTAGCTGCTCTACTATCACTATACATGTTTATGGATTTAGGACTCGACTTTGATTCCTTTTTAACAGTCTTTTGAGTCGAGATCCTTGACATATTCCCAATGAAAGGGCCAAGTATTTTGCTACCGCCTGTATTGCTTTGCCAAGTAACTTGGTTCCCCCACACATATGAAAAATAGCGATTGGTAGATTTTCTACATGTTAGTTCTCCACCCTAACTAGAATCTGACTAGATTACTAGCTATCTTTAGGTACTTTGTAGAAGTCAATAGAAAAACTTCTAGGTGTTTATGGATATAAAACCCTTGACTCTGAGTTTTTTTTTAACAATCTTTGGATCCACATCCTTGACATATTCCCAATGAAAGGGCAAAGTATTATGCTTCTGCTTACCAAGTAACTAGGTTTCTTCGAAAATATGAACAATAACCATTGGTCGGATTTCAACATGTTAGTTCTCCACCCTAACTAGAAACTTAATAGATTACTGATTACTATATCACCGTTTTTCATGCTTTCTGAAGTACAACCCCAATTCTAGGAGTCATCTTTAGGTCCGTAGAAGTCAATAAACAACTTCTAGGTGTTCTTCACTAGGGTTGCCTATATGTTGACTTATGATGCTAATAGAAAATGCAATATAAGGTTTGGTATGAGAAAGATGGATTAGTTTTCAATTAATCTTTGATATATCCCACTCTCTAAATAAATGGTGTGCCCACTTCATTTGGAACTTAAGTTGGGGTACATAGGTGTTTTTAGAGGCTTGCACTCAAGTTTCCTAGTTTTCTTTAGCAAGCAAGTCCAGGACATACTTTCTTTGAGACAAGATCAAAACCTCCATTGATGGAGCTATCTCCATACCCAGAAAGTATTTGAGTGGTCCTAGATCTTTGATATCAAATTTTGATGCTAGAAGTTTTTTAAAAATATTAATTTTGTAGTCATTTGTAGTCAGAATGATACAATCCCACATAAACATGAGTATAAATAGCTTCACTTGAGAATTTCATGAATAAAGTATGGTATGTCTGGCACCGAATATAACCATGTCTCATAAATATTGTTGCGAATCTGTCAACCCAAGCTCGGGTAGAGTGTTCTAGGCCGTATAGTGATTTCTTCAGTATGCATACTATATTGTCGTTGGATGTTTTTTCAATTATGGAGGAAATTCCATGTAAATTTCCTCTCTAGATTACCATTTAAGATGTGTTCTTCACATCCGGTTGATATAGATGGCCAATCATAGTTCACAACGGGAGCTAACAATACTCTTATGGTATTGAGTTTCTCGACAAGGGCAAAGGTCTCCTAATAATCAATACCATATGATTGAGTAAATCCTGCCCCACCAACCTCGCTTTTTGAACCTATCAATGCTCCCATCTAACTTGTATTTGATAGTGAAGATCCACTTAAAACCAACAACTTGTTTTCCTTGAGGCAATTCATTGAGAATCAAGTACCATTCTTCTCAAGAGTTCAAGGTAAATCATTAAACAGTGCTTTCCATGATGGATCTTTGAGGGACTCTCGAATGGTATTTGGAACCTGAATATGACTAAGATATGAAACAAAGGCAGGCGTCAATCTACCATACCCAACATATTTTTATAATAGGGTGAATAGTTCATGTCCATGCACCCTTCCATTAAGCAATAGGCAAGATCCTCAACTCAAGACTAGGATTCATCATCTCATGGGATCCTTACCTTTGTCATTTCGAAATTCGAAGTACTGGAAGATTCAATTTAGTGATTTTAGAATCCTTAATTTGTGTTAAGCTCTACATTTCAATTCCTTTCCATCTCTAAACACGCAGTTTTTTTATTTTGATCTTCATGTTGGATTGAAACGAAATAGGCTTGAGCATTTTAGGTGCGTTAGCCTCAAAAGACTTTAATGGTTATGCTTTCCATATGAATGAATATGGTCATGAAGTGAAGTAGGTTCAGGAGGTAATGTGGATGCAGTTGTCAAGTGTAACTGCTTGATGGTCATGAAGTAATTTCCAAAATTGATATTCCCTTGAATAATCCCCGTGAGTTAGATGTTTGGGAAGAAAGATGGGTGTTCAAAGAAGGTGACATAAATGGAGTGATGGACCTTCTTTGTGGTTCGAGAATAACACTCGTATCCTTTTTGTGTGGCTGAATATCCAAGGAGAAGACCTTTTTGGGGATTTAAGATCAGGTTTACTTTGTTATTGATCATGGATATGAAAGAAAGTTGTACGTCCTAAGATTTTGAGGTAGGTCAAAAGAGAAGGCCTTGACATGAGGAAATGACCAAGAAGGGATTGTCTAGGTGTTTATAACCATAGCACTCAACTACGCATATAATTTATGAGATATGTAGTCGGCAGTAATGCTCCTCCCAAAACTATTTAGACACATGATTTGAAAACATTATGGACCTGGAACCTGAAGTAGAAGTCTATTTCTCCATATGCTACCCCATTCTATTGAGGGGTATGGACACAAGAGTGGACATGAGTGATTCTTTGATCGAAGAGACAAGGGCCAAGGATGGAGTTGAAATATTTTTTGCCATTGTCGGTTTTGAAGACTGGATATTTTCTTTGAAATTGCTTCTAGATCATGCAATGGAATTTTTTAATATACTTGTAGTTTCAAACTTTTCTTTCTTGAGGGAAGTCTATGGGTTCTAGTTTGTACGTCTGAAAGGAAATAAACAACCTGACATCATATAGCTTTTAATATTAGGGTCCCCACTGTGTTAGCAAAAGAATATGACGGTTTATATGGAATACTGGTGTAAACATGTAGTGTATTTTGCAAGTTGACACACTTCACATTAATAAATTTTGGACTTTCCATTACCAAACACATGAGGAAATCTTTCAGCTCCTGTGATGTATCCTGCTCCTGTTGTTCGATCAGATCTGAGTATGGGCTGCCTTTATTTGCCAAGTTTGGAAATAGGACTGGGCTTTATTTAATTTGGAGTTTGGGCCACTATAAATTGGCGCTTATTGGATCTCTTTCTTTAAGATCCAAGCCTTTTAGTTTTTCTAATTTTGGAGCTGGGCCATGGGAGGACTCAAATGGTTGGATTTTGGTCTATCTATTTTATTTGGTAAATGGGCTCCTTCAGATTTTATATTTGGACTTCCATTGGGGCTTCTGATGATTCTGAGATGGGCTTTTGCTTGAATTTTGGGGTGGATTTCAGGAGAAAGGCTTTTGACTTCAGATTCTTCTTTTTTGATGTTGCTGCTGGATTTGTTTTGGTTTTTTAAGGTTGGTTTGGGTCTTATTAAGAGGCCTTTATTAGTGTTTTTACCCAAACACTTTCTTGGAAGGTTTTGTTTTGTGAAAATGGGTATGCCCGTTTAAAATTTTGTATTTTTTTTAGTTCAATACAGTTTTTCCTGGGGGTTCCGTCCCCTTTTTCCAAAAAAGAAATTGGTTGTCTTAGATGAAAGTGCCATAACATAACAACAATTGGAATTTGATACAGACTTAGAACCATGACTTGAAGATTGTACTTTCTGGTTCTTAGGACACCTTCCTTGAGAAAGTATAGGCCACCACGCATTTCAGCACTGCCAATTACCTTTCCTGGACCCTCCGCCTGAAGTGTACAAAGATTAGAACAAAAATGAGCCACACATTTCAAATCCAAGTAAGTTTGCTAATAGAAGTTAGATTAAACTCTAATTTTGAAACATAGAGAACAGACAAGAGGTAAAGATCATCTCTTAATTTTTAATCCTGTTCCAACCACTTTAGAGAGTGACCCATCAGCTTTTCTAATTGTTGAATGATAAATACAAAGACTTAGGGGTGTTTGGTTTGCATAATGTTTTTGGATGGAATGGAATATGTCAAATGAATTGGAATGGAATGTTATCAGATTTGACCACTAGTTTGGTTGACATACATTAGAATGGACTCTGTCTGTTTGGTTCACATAACGTAGTTTTGGAATTATAATGAAATATTGGTAAATGACCAAGATACCCTTTTTTGAAAATTTTGAAACCAAAATCCAACTATTGTGGTTTAAAATTGTGGTGATCGATGGTGGTCGGCGGTGGTTCACTTCGATGGTGGTCGGCGGTGGTTCAGATCGGTGTTGGTCGGGGTGGTTCAGATCGATAGTGGTCGGTGTTTGGTTCAGATCGGTGGTGGTCGTCGGTGGTTCAGATCGGTGGTGGTCGTCGGTGGTTCAGATCGGTCGTGATCGTCGGTGGTTCAGATCGGCGATGATCGGCATCAGTTCAGATCGGTGGTTGGTCGACGGTGGTTCAGATCGGTGGTGGTCGGCGGTAGTTCAGATTGGTGGTGGTTGACGGTGGTGGGCAGTGGTTCAGATCGATGGTGGTCGGCAGTGGTTCAGATTGGGGGTGGTCGGCGGTGGTTCAGATCGGCGGTGGTCGGCAGGTGGTTCAGATCGGTGGTGGTTGACGGTGGTTCAGATCCTGGTTGTCAGCGGCGATTCAGAAGGGTGGTGATCGCCGGTGGTTTAGATTGATCGTGGTCGACGGTGGTTCAGATTGTGGTTGTCGGTGGTGGTTCAGATCGATGGTGATCGGCGGTGGTTCAGATCGTGGTTGTCGGCAGGGCTTTAGATCAGTGGTGATCGACGGTGGTCGGCGCTGGTCTAGGTAAATCAAATAGTGAAGATGGGGATACTTGTCTTTTAAAAAAAATGATGGAATGGAATGAAATTGAATTCGTTCTCAATTATAATGGAATGACCAAATCCATGAATGGTGAAATGTGTGGAATTCAATTCCATTCCATGGGTAAACCAATTGCCTTAACAGAATTTGGTCAATGGAATTGATCATTCCAATTCCTTCGAATTTCATAATGTCCCTTTAGTTTGTGAAAGGCCTTCAAATCACTTTTATATGGTCGGATGCTCCAAAATATAGTTTTGTCGAGTTGTGTAGCAAAAACATGAGGTATTGACATATTGTATCTTCTTGATGCAACGTACTGACATGAGATTCAACTTGAGATGGGATAGGTTGAGAAGGGAGAGAGAGAGAGAGACTTGCGCAAGTAGATATTTTGCAACACTTCAGTTTTCTCCATTGTAAAGGATTTGTAGTTGTTATGCTGGTGATGTTTTTTGAAACTGCGATAGCATTGGGCAGATCCTTGATCATTTTGGAAGCGCTTAGTAAAGTTCGGCCTTGGTGATCCATCCTCTGGGATCAACGCCTTCAAATAGAGGAAGCTTCACCTTAGGCATCGAGCAGAGGGAGGTCTCGAAATGGTTTTGTTTGATGAACGATTCCAGGCCTCGATTTGGAATTTTCTGGTTGGATTCATAACCGCCTGTCACCGTCGGTTCCTTAAACGGAGATCCCTCGACTTCTTCATTGTAAATAGGTCGTTTTCCCTGATACTTCTAATAACCCATTGTTAACTTCTCGATGGATTTGGGCAACTTGTTCAGGATTTCCTTCACAGAATTGATAGAATCGGCGAGATCCTTCACTTGATTAGTGAGGGATTCGATTTTCTCATCTTGAGCATCAATCCTTGATTGCAATCGGGTGTTCATCCGAGTCTCTGGAGCGACCATCGTTTCCTGGCAATGGAACCAAATTGATAGAAATTGAAACAGAGAATGTCAATAATGCAAATCTGAATCAAGGGAATTAAGCTATGGATTAGAATTCATAGGATTGTAACCAAAATCAAAAGGATAACCAAAGGATTGGTAAACCTCTTGCCTGGTAGCGGATTCTCTCAACAAAAAGTATTTTCTCTCCTCACCCCCTTCTTCCTAATAGGATTCATATTTATAGTACTCATAATCTCATTTTAAAATTGGGCATGGGCTAGTGGGCCGTTCCCTATCATTAGCCAACGGAGACCGGGAAATCGATCGATTGATGAAGTCTAGGACTGGGAAATCAAAGACTAGGTTAGCTGCTGAATGCTGGGAAATAAACCATTGAGATGATGAAGACGAAGATGAAGACAATGATCAAGATGATGAAGATGGCGATAAGTGGCAACTATTTCATCAAAGACAATGAAGATTAGGGCGTATAGATGATGATAGAGCCAGCAGACTGCTTAGATACCATGCTTGAAGAAATGTCATATTCTTGTATATTACATGTTTAAAATGCAAATCCTTTTATATACTGCCAACCTAACAACTTTCCTCATTCTTAGGAAAGAAAATACAAGTCCTACATGAAAATACAATTTTAATTCTTTCTATAGAAGATAAAGCTGAAACTGGTAGAAAATCTATTGTCGAAGAACTTGCGATGAATTTTAGTTGTTCTTCCTCCCTTCTATGCTGTATGCAGTATGGTATTCAGAGTCACAAAATCAAAAGTAACTCTTACTACTATGTTTTCCCATAAGTTGATTTTTCATCATGTGATATGTTCTGATGTTAGTAACAGTATATCATGTAAGCTGCTGATATAATTATCTATGCTGTTAATCGCCGATATATTGTGTATCGCTCCTAAACAAAATATCGCTGGTCAAATATCGCTATTTATATCGGGTACCGATATATCGGCGATATTGACCGATATATCGCCGATATATTGACCAAAATATCGGCCGATAATACCGATTTCTTCTTCTTCAGTTATTCTCTTCTTCTACATCGACTTCTTCTTCAGTTATTCTCTTCTACTGTTTCTTTTCATACATCGACGACTGTTGCTGCTTAGTGCTTACTTCGACTGCTGCTGCTTACATCGACTTCTGTTTCTTTTCTTCTGGGTTACTGATTTAATCTCAACATCACAGCTTCTGTTTTCAACACATGGTTACTGAATACCGAGTTACCAACTATGTAACTATGTTAGATACTTAATTACCAACTGAGTTACCGAGTAACCAACTATTTTAGTTAATGCATATGATATGTTTATGGATGCATACTGATATATATATATATATATATATATATATATATATATATATATATATATATATATATATATATATATATATCAGTATGCATCCATAAACATATCATATGCATTAACTAAAATAGTTGGTTACTCGGTAACTCAGTTGGTAATTAAGTATCTAACATAGTTACATATATAGGGAGAGGTTCATTTGAGAAATGGTAAATATATGAGAAATAGAGAAGTAATCTTAGTCATTCATCTGGTCAACATTTGCGGCTTTGACTGCGAAGCACCGGATAATTCCTTGTGTGGTCTATAGAAGGTAGAGGGGTAATTTCGTAAAATACACGGGATGAGTTCATATATGAATCTGTATGAATCACAAAGATTCATATATGAATCTGTTAATTAGTTCAACATTTTCATATATGAATCTTTGTGATTCATACATATTCATATATGAATCTTTGTGATTCATACAGATTCATATATGAATCACAAAGGTTCATATATGAATCTGTTAGTTAGTTCAACTGATTCATATATGAATCACAAAGGTTCATATATGAATCAGTTAAAAGAGTTCAGTTGTGAATTGCACTAGTTCATATGTGAATTATATATGATCATATATGAACACAACCCGTGTGTTTTGTAAAATTTACAAAATTGTCCTTCTATTTTTGGGATAGCCGCAACTTTTGACCGGTCAAAGCCGCAACTTTTGACCGGTCAAAGCCGCAACTTTTGACCGGTCAAAGCCGCAATATTTGACTAGTCAAATCCGATCTTGACCATATGAATGGCTAGGATTACTTCTCTATTTCTCATATATTTACCATTTCTCAAATGAACCAAACACTATATATATATAATTCTAAGAAATATTTTATGAACCGATATTTTTGACCGATATTTCCGATATATCGTGTATCGGTCCTGACCGATATAGCACCGATATCCGATATTAACAGCATAGATAATTATAAGCCATTCGAACTTTGCAATATGAAGTTTTCAATCGACCAAGCTGGATGTCATTATTCAAGTAAAATGCATCCCTGCCTGGAAACCACCCCATTTTGTGATTGGTTGCTACCTTTTTTAACTGGCTTAAACCCTACATAATTGGGACACTAATGATTTTTGTGACTACCGTCAACATGCCCATTTAAAATATAAACTAGTATGTAATTGTGATTAAAATCAGAAAGGAGATTTCATATTAAAAATTCATACTATTAAGCATGCATTGATTAACAATTACATTCTAACACCTAGTTCAAAATATCCTATGTAGTAATAATTAAACAAACTAAAGACAAATAATTCAAAAAGTATAGTAGGGTTAAGAGGAGAGTTAGAACCTCATTCATGAGATGTGATGTATAAGGATAATGCTTGTCTTTGAAATCTTAACATTTATGGGGTATAAAAAGCAAGTGAAACTTGCATCGACTGATTGGACCATTAGCAGCATATTCCTAGTCAAACTTGCAACGACTGATTGAAGAATTGCCTTCAACATTCCTAACAATGTCTACATAGATGTAGCCATCTGCCTGATAAGATAACCTTAAACATTTTTTTTTTTTTTGGGGGGGGGGGGGGGGGGGGGGGGACATATTGCAGGATTAAAAAGGAAAATATTATCTTTGGTTATGATGAAAAAGCATCAAGAACTAGAGCACAAGGTTTTCAATGGGACTTGCACCCGTCCTAACCCACATGCAAGTCATATGAATCAGCCATCCTTGTGTGTTCCGAGACATTTTCAAACAAAAATATCATATATTCATTTTTGGGCTAGGGTTTGAAAGAATGGTGATGGGTACTTCTGAAGATGATGGCTGGTTGCATTCAGTCATTGGAAGATTTTCTGGTGTAAGTTAGTTTTGGTATATTCGGATTGTTTCTTTGCTAACTCCTATAACAAGGTTTTCTAAAAGTGTCTTGGAGTATTACTTTGATCATTTTCTTATAGAGAGGTATTCCTCTTTTATTTTAGACCCATTCAGAACTGAATTAGATAGTCTAGCAGGTTGTTAGATTGTATATATGAAGATTTATAATGTAAAGTTTGAGTGGTATCGGTCCATGATATTAATTGTTTACATAGATAACCCAAAGATATGAATCCTTCAAAAATCCATTGTATATTCTGGCTTGTCGGATTTCCCCATGGATTCTTATTCACAACATATGCGACAGGATTAATAACTGATTCCGATGCAATACTTGTGTTCATGTTTCACCGCATATCTTAACTCGCTTTTAAAGGTTGATAAATCTGCATCTTGGATGTGTTTCTCGTGATCATTACTCCATTACTAAGATTTATAACATGTTGTATGACTTCAATAACACATGAGTTTGTATTTATACTTTTCTTTATCTGGGAACAATTATGTATTTGCTACTGTAATGGAGTACAGAGAGCACCGTTCATCTTTTGATATCACAGCATCACAGCCTTTTCCTACCCATAGTTATTTCTGTGTAATCACTCATCCTCTTGAACTTGACATCAGATTCACCGAGCTTAAAGCATTCCACGGAATTGAGGATGAAAGGCCTTCAGATGGTCCAACAGGCCCTCAGAAAATGGCTTCTGGACTCATTAGTATGAATCTTTCTTCTTTTTCTAACATATTTTCTGTTGTTCTTTCTGTTTGGCTGTAGCAAATACATCATCCTATGGAAATTGCAACATTTCCCTTTTTTTTCTGTATAATTTTTCATGATAAAACTAATAAAACAATACCAAACAAATAAACTCTGTTTATCGTTCTACTCTAGGAGGTAGAGAGACCACTTGTTAAAAAAAAAATAATCAATTTTGTCCATTATTGTCTCTATAAAGAAATTGATTGTGTTGATTTGGGTCACCAAGATTCCTCTATTATGGATCCTAAGCTATTTTGCTCTTTGCAGCTATTACTCTGAAATGTGTTGGACCATCGATTGGTGAAAAGCCTCCGTTAACAAAAAAGCTGCCGGCAACCACCACTGTAATTATTCGTTTGATTGTTTCCTCTTTTATCTACCCATAATTAATGTGTTCATTACTATTCCTTTTTGTTAGGTTGGCAAGCTCAAGACTCTTTGCGAGAGCTTCTTCAAATTAAAGTCCATCAAGCCATTATTATATCTTCAAGAAGAGGTTCGTCTTTGACTAAATGATTTGACTTTATAAGGTTATCAAGTGTTCATATCTTTAGCCGGACATTTATATCTTCTGCTGATCTGGTTTTATTGTTCTCTCGAAGTTTTAAGTTTATGTTTTCAGTTCACTAGGTTTAAATTGTTTTAGACGGCCACAGTTGCAATTGCAGAACATATTACATATATGTACGTGTCGTCAGTATATGTGTATGTGTATGTGTATCTCTATGTATATGTATATGTAGCCTTAGGTTCATTTGAGAAATGGTAAATATATGAGAAATAGAGAAGTAATCCTAGCCATTCATACGGTCAAGATCCGATTTGACTGGTCAAATATTCCGGCTTTGACTGGTCAAAAGTTGCGGCTATTCCAAAAATAGGACACTTTCGTAATTTTTACAAAATACACGGCTTGTGTTCATATATAAACCTGTATAATTCACATATGAACCATATGTTCATATGTGAACCGGTGTAATTCAAATCTGAACTATTTTAACTGATTCCTTTGTGATTCATATATGAACTAATTAACTTATTCACATATGAACTAATTAACTGTAGGTTCAGTTATGAATCAGTTGAACTAGTTAACAGATTCATATATGAATCATATATGAACTAATTAACTGATTCTCATATGAACTAATTAACTTATAGTTCATATGTGAATCATACAGGTTCATATATGAACTCATCCCGCGTATTTTACGAAACTACCCCTCTACCTTCTATAGACCACACAAGGAATTATCTGGTGCTTCGCGGTCAAAGCCGCAAATGTTGACCAGATGAATGGCTAAGATTACTTCTCTATTTCTCATACATTTACAATTTCTCAAATGAACCTCTCCCTGTATATGTATATGTATATGTATATGTATATGTATATGTATATGTATATGTATATGTATATGTATATGTATATGTATATGTATATGTATATGTATATGTATATGGACTTGGGATCATTGTGAGACCACCCAGTTTTCGTTAGACCACCTTGGAGGAGTTGATCTTGCCGAACTCTCGTAGCAAAACACTGAACCTTCACATGATAAAAACTGAACTTCATATAAGAAACATGAAAAACACAGTGATCCATCATAGGAAAAAAAAAACACCAAACCTTCACATTGGTCTTATGGGTCTCAAAAAAACTGGATCGTCTCACCAGAACCCAACCCCTACGTATATGTATATGTATGTTTATCGTTGGTTTCTTGCTCGAAATGGTCTAAAACACTACCCCTTGTTGGAGTGTTAAAGACAATCATCAGCTCAAGAGATTAATTCCCAGTAATTTGCATGTGTCGTCATGGAAACAACCGCTCTACTCTTGTGGAGTAGAGGTCAAGTCTGCATACATCATAACCCTCTAGACCCCACTTAAGTGGGATATACTAGGCCGGTTTGGTCTCTTTATAAATTGGCTATGTGGATAATGTGTTCGCTTGTGGTTTGCAGGGATCCCCGCTGCCTACTTTGCTTGATGACGACATGGCATCTTTGAATGATGCAGGTGTTTGCACCCAATCAACCATTCTGGTTGACGAAGAGATGTAAAAATCGACATTCAGTACAACATTAGGTCTGGCTTATCGGCAACTCATACCTCCATGGTCCGCCTTCATATAAGATTCGAGAAAAATAATCATCTTACGCTTTCTTGCAGGCTTTTATACCCGATGAAAACATATTGTAATGAAGACCGAAAGTATGTGTCTTGATATAACATGCCATCGACATTTTCCTTCACTTATTTTACACTGTTCATCGGATAGACTTTGTACTCTTTGGGATAGAGATAAAGCTCTGTATACATATTATCCTTCTTAGATCTTACTTTATATGGTTTGGTTTGGTTTGGTTTATTAGGGGACATAGGGACTAGCAACCATGCGCTCTCATGGTATATGTCAATCTTTTTTCGCAGCCTTGTAATTGGAGTGTCATATGGTTGCATGATTTTCTTTCGTTTTCACAACTCATTATCATAACCTCTTTTCGTTTTTCATATTGTTTATATATATAGAGGGAGGATCAAACGAGAACAATAACTATTTAAAAGAACACGAGAACTAACAAAATCATTAGTGATTTTACATTAACGCGCAAAAAAACCACGCAGACCTGAAGTCGTGGCCAAGGTCCCTTTTTCGTGTGTTAATGTAAAATCACTAATGATTTTGGTTTTCGTGTTCTTTTAAATAGATATTGTTCTCGTTTGAATCTGACTCTCTCTCTCTCTCTCTATATATATATATGCCAAGGATATTTTGCAACCCTATAAAAGATTGCAACCCTTGCAACCTCGATCTTAACCGTCCGTTTAATCTAGATTGGGTTTAATTAATTTATTATTAATTTTAAATTTTCAGGGGCATATTTGTCTTTTACGAATTGCATAATTTTTATTTTTTGTTTTAAAATTAATCGTGATTATGGTTTCCTTAAAATTAGCAGTTATTAATGGTATGCATTAACAGGTTTTAGTTTTCATTTTGTTTTTAATTTTTTTTAATTATATTCATCAAATCATTGACTTGTTCATGTTTATCCAGTTTCTGTTTTAGAGGATTGTCGTGATTTTTTTTTGTGTAGATCTTTTTTGAAGTCGAATATAGTTGTTTTGGAAGAAGTTTGTGTTTGTGTGAAGATTTTTCAATGGATATGCATCTTGAGATTGTCGGAAATTGCATCGAAGGGGATGGGTTGGAACAGTTTGATGGTGCCCGGTCGACTGGTAATGATGTTGAAGACAAAGACGTTGCCAGTCTCGAAGAAGACGTTTCGTTGACCTCGTTGAACTCAAACAACGAGGAGGTTGTGTTGGCTTTTGATTCTCTTCAATGTCACACTGTCGAAGTGGTGGATGGCGTATCGAAACCGGTCGAAGTTTTTCGAGTTGAGGACTGTTTTGTACCGGATGAGGGTGTTGATGATGAAGGTTGATTTTTTTTCTTGTTGGGTTTGTTCGACTGTGTAATGTGAATTAGCTGTGATGTTTTAGGGTTCGTGGCAGATTTTTTTTGTAGGGTTTGTACAATGAATCACATATTTCTTTTCATGAATTGTGTAAATTATTATATACCCACGACACGTGTCACACAGAGATACTGCTGAGGAGCATGTAAACCTATAGGGTCGCACACAAAGAATGCGTTTGTTTCCATCTTTAGAAACCCGGATTAAATCAAATTGATTAAGAAAATAATTATTCTTAAAGGATAATTATGAAAATATGTGTTAAACTGTAATTATGATAATTATAGAGTGAAAACGTAATTATGATAATCACGAGGTATTATCTGTAATTATATATATATATATATATAATTATATTTAAAGTTAATTATATATATATATATATATAGAGAGAGAGAGAGAGAGAGGGGTGTTCTAATGCAACCCCTTTATATGGTGCAACCCCATGCAACCCCTCTATCCACCACTCATATATATATATATATATATATATATATATATATATGAATTTGAACTTGAATATTACAGATAATTAATAAACCTTATTTAATCCTTAGTTGAATTATAGTATAACTATAATTCTTCTGGTATAAATAGGGCGTTAGGCTAAACCGTTTTTCATACGATTTGAAATTTGAATTAGCCTTTCAAAAAAATATAGAAAATAAACCTTTTATTTTCTGTAAAACACATATAGATCTAGGGTTCTTGGGCTAGCACCCGGTGGAGGCGGGAAACGTGTTCGTGTGTGGACTACCGATAGAGGAAACCTATTTTGGTTTCTTGGTGCTTCAATTGTAATCCCGACAGATCTTAAAAAGGTACATATTCTAAACACCCTAAGGTGTGATTTATTTTAATTAAATGCATCATTAGATCCGATTAAGTTTTAAGTTTATTTAGAAAAGTTTTCTATAATTATTGTAACCAAAACATTTTGTTTTTCCGCTGCGTTTAAAGGTTACAAGTTTGTATTTAAAACCCAACAGTGGTATCAAAGCACTTTGATGACATTTAATTAAAAGTGGATCAAGATATTATATGGCAAATTTAATTGAATCCTAAAATTTTAAAATTGGATTAAAATTCTAATTGGGCCTCATGTTGAAAGCCTATTTGATCCCATAGCCTATAAGGTATTTTTTTCCTTCTCTCCAAAAAGGTTTAGTTGACCAGATTGTACACCCTAAAATTCCTTTTCTCTCTCTCTCTAAAAAGCATCAGTCGCAAGCGGCTTAATCGTCGGTTGCTGTTGGCCATCTGCGGCTGTTGCCTTTGACTGTCGTTCCCATCCATTGTCACCCTCTCTCACTCTTTAGTCATAAGCCATCGACCAGTCACCATCTGGTTGATGGTGTTTATCGGTGATCGCGCCTGCATAATCGTTGTTGTGATGTTTCCCTATTCAATAGAACTGTTGCCGGTGACCATGGATGCTGGTGACGCATTGCCTGGCAATCGCTGGATGTTGTTGTCACCTCTCCGGCTGTGATAGATTCGGTGTCGCCGCCCTGTGCGGACGCTGCCGGTCTGTTTTATTTGGTAAATCTGGTCACCGCCCTTTTTACGGTTGCAGCTGTTGGCCATCCCCAATAGACGGCGACCGTTGTTGCCGTTCTTTTCTCTCCAGCAGAACTGTTGTTTTCTGGTCTAAGCACCACCATGGCCGAAGTTGTGCATTGTTGCTGTTGTTTTATGATCTGAGGTTTGCCACCACCGGTTGCTAACCCAGGGGTTGTGCGACCGAAGTTCTTTTTCTTTTGTTGGACCGACTCTAATGTGGATTATGGTCGTGTAACCATTGGACTTGGCTTGTGCCACGGTTTACTCCATGCGTGTCTTTATCTCGGTTGGTTTCAAGGAAAATGGCAAGGGCTTAGGCCCAATAATTGTTTTTTTTTCTTTTTGTTTTTGGCTGCTATCAGGCCAGGACTGTTTTCAATCATATGTGTTCACCGGTCTCACCCGGTTAGGTAAGTTGGGTCAATGGGTCGTTGCCTAGTTAGTTAGGCCATAAACTTAGCCAAATAAGTCTAAAGTTTTGTTGTTTTTTTATTGGGCCGAAAGTTATGGACCAAAAGCTTTGGTCCATGGGTTGTTTTAAGTTGTATTCCGTTTTTTTAGCGGTAAACGACAATCTATTTTCCTAATAAAATAATTTGGTTAAAGAGGTTGATGCCTGACCTAATTTGGTTGTTTTTGTTTTGGATCTTGAACCGGTATATTTTGGGAGTTGGGCCCAGGCTGGTAGGCCTCAGGGTTATTTTGGGATATTTCCGTAAATGGTTTGTTTTTGGTCAGGTTCAAAAGGGTTAGTAACCCAAGTTTCTAGGATGGGGTCAGTTTTAAACTTAACTTTGCCATATAATAATTTGTTCCAATTAACTTGACTTTTTAATTATGTTTATTAAATTTCGGCCAATTTTTTATTTATTTTATGTTTAGAATAAATATAATAATATATGGTTTGCCCCAAAAGACCCGTGGTTTGGATTATTTAAATTTATGTTTTGGAAAATTAAAATGTAATAATTACATGAGATGTATTTTTCGATTTAAAATTTCATAGATAGAGACACGTGTAAATAGAATAGACATGTTGTATTTTCTATTTTTCAAATCTGAAGACGGCATTCCAAGAGGTCGAAACGGAGTCCCTAGAGTTCACCAAGATGGCGAGGCCAGTGGGAGCTTGAAGACGTCCTTAGAATTGACCGTGGTTGTTATATTGGCTCACAACACCACATTAGGGACAAATCCATATATTATTGTTGTGAGTGTTTATTTTGTGCTTGCTTTTATTTATTGCTTTATTATTGTTATAATAACTGCAAACGTTTTAAAATAAAATCAAACGCAAAACAAATTTTAAATCGGTAATTAAAATATGATATTTTAAAATTGATATGTTTATCAAAATCAAACCGATTTAATAAGATAATTTTTTTAAAACAATATTTTAGAGATAATATTAAACGTTTTAAAAGGAATTAGAATGTTTTCTAAAATTAAACCTTTTACAAAATGTAAACTTAACGCCACCCGTTTAAGGTACTTGTCGAGCATACAAGATTCCGGTGTGGTCAGTGCTCAGCCAATCATGCCAGTTGAATGTAGTGTAAGATAAGGAGCCAAAATAACAAGATTTAAGTGGACAGTTGCTTGGCCATTCACTTAAATAGTCGTATTTTGGACGACTGATCCAGTAAACCCTAAGTCTAGTATTTAGGTGGGATCACGATACCTTAGTATGGTTTGTTTACTTGAGAATATCATAGACAGTTGCTTGGCCATTTATGAGTATTTTCAAGGCGTTGAAGTGGGATTAAACGTGCCAATTTCAATATATGATATATTGAATAGGATCCCACGACATCTAAGAGTTATGTTGAACATAATTGGATGATGCCTACCTAAATAGCATAATTCCATAGACAGTTGCTTGGCCATTTATGGAAGTAGGTGAAATATGGATCTTAGCTTAAATCAAATGATTTTGAAAGGTTAATCTAGGGATGAGCAAAACGAACCTTTTTCCCGAACCAAACCGGTACAGAACCGATACCGTACCGGTACCATATATTCGGTCTGGGATTCGGTTCCAACTATTCGAGAAATTCGGTATTCGGGATTTCGGTATTCGGTACCGGGAATTTCCCGAAAATACCGAAACCGAACCGGGGATTTTCAAGGTTAGATTTTTTTTAAGCTTCTTCGATTCTGCAATCTTTTCCTAATATTATGAAGATTATCTTTTCCTAATATTATGAAGATTATCTTTTCCTAATCAAATTAAATCATCTCCTAAACAACCTAAATTTTCTCCATAAATACCTATTATTCTCCAATTTTTTTTATCACCGTCAAAAAATTGGCACCTACATTCTCATCAAAAAACCGACGGATTCGGGATTCGGGATTTGGCACCTCCATGGATCAAACTCAAGTAAGTTTTTATGTTTTGCACCTTTTTTCAATTATGTTCTTCGTTAAAAAGATGTAAAAACATGCTTTTGGTTAAATAATTTTGCTATGCCACGTGACTTGGTGCAAGTCGCTATGCCACTTCAAACGCGAGCCTAATAGGTTACTACATACTACTTTGGTCACTTGACAAATAATTTTGCTTTTTTGGTTCCTCAGTTCAACATTTTGTACCAAATTCGTCCTGGCTTTGTAACTGTTACTTAAAATCCTTCAACAGAAAGGTGTAATAGGGAAAACACATTAAAATTTGCTATATTTCTTTCAAACCTAAATATACATCATCAATGTTCGTCATCAACCAAGAACAATTGAAACCAATTCAAATCTTGAAAATCTTGGAAGTTCTTTTATCATCATTGTTCATTATCAACCAAGAACAATTAAAACGAACAACATTCATAAACGATTAAAACATTACACGAAAGAAAACCCAATTCATAAACAAGATAGTCGTTTAAGTCTTAACTCAACATATGCATAAGATCAAATTTTCTTTAAGAGAAGGTGAATCTGAAACTTTCCTTTTAGCTCCAACTTAGCTTACTTTCATGTAAGAATTCTCATTCTACACTTAATGATGTGATTAGCTTTCTTGGGGATGACTCCTGAATTGGCAGATCGTGATGTGAATTAGCTTTCTTTAGGATGACTCCCTTGGGCATATAGACAAGCGGCTTTGTAAGCTTTAGCTTCATTATGCACATAATGATGTGATTATTTTCTTGACGAATATGTATTTCTTGATTTGTTCATATCAATTGGATTTCTTTTAATTGGATATTTGTGAATTTAATCGTTGTTTATAATTTTATTTATGATTATCGTTAAACAACATAATCCTTTATAAGTTTTGTACCGGCTTTTCTACCGGTCTCTATCCAAAACTTTGGTTCTGCTAGCTTCTATCAATCTTGGAGGTTTTTCCATGAATATATATATATATATATATACACACACACATAAACAATATAAATCTTCATCTAAAACTCAGTGGATATTAAATTTAGTTTTTCTTTCTTTTAATGCAGTGCAATACCACTAATTATCAAAGATGTGATAGTCTTCTTAATTGATTGTTTTAATTTGACCAAATTTTTTTTAATTTTATTTCGATTATGTAAACCACTTCGATTTTTGTACCGATTCGATTTTTGGTAAGAAATTTTCACTACCAAATTGTTTTTTTAATCAAAGAATCATTACTTTAATAAAAAAAATTATCACCTTTTTATAGATGTTTTAATCAAACGTTTAATGATAAACATTTTCTTGTTAATTTGTTATTATATGAAAAACTGAATTTTGCATTATTTGAAACAACATAGTATCACCTATATCATAATATATCGTGTTTTATTTAATAGTATTTGAAAACGTAATGGAAAAATAAACATATAAAATCTATTTATTTAATGTGTTTTTTTTAGGGAGATGATTCATTTGTTGAGGAAACCCCTTATGTGGTACTCAACAATGATTCAGATGAGACACGTGAAAAAGAAGATAATGTCGAATCAAATGGCAAAAGAAAACGAGCAAACAAAGGTCCTAAAGGAGGGAAGGAGAGGGTCGAGTGATGGAAATACTTTGATATTTTGTTTATTGAAGAGGATGGAGTAAAACGAAAACATGCAAAGTGCAAGTTTTGTGACACGATACTTAAAGCCGATCCGGTAAGAAACGGTACTTCTGGCCTTAAAAAGCATTATCCTAATTGTGACAAGAATCCTGATTTTCGTATGAAAAAACAAAGTCATTTATCATTTAAAAAAGAAGCTAGTGGGGAAAGTAGTGTGCAAACTTGGAAGCATGATGAGAGTAGAATAAAAAAGGCTTTATTGAATTTGTTTGTTGTTGGTGAATTGCCTTTTAAATTTGTTGAAAATGAGGCCTTTGTTGAATACACTAGTGCTTTAAATGGAAGGTTTACTTTACCATCACGTCACAAAGTCTCTAAGGATGTTGGAAAATATTATATCGATGAAAGGAATAAGTTATTGACTTATTTTAGTAAACCAACAAACACCGTTCACTTGACTACGGATACTTGGACATCATCGTGTCAAAGGGTGAACTACATGGTTGTTACGACTCATTTCATAGACGACGATTGGGTAATGCATAAACAGATTATTAACTTTAGACCCATTGATAGTCATAGGGGGGATGATGTGGGTCGTGAACTGTTAGAGTGCATACATGATTGGGGGATAAAAAATGTTATGACTATGACGGTTAATAATGCATCTAGTAATGATAAGGCGCTAGAGTATTTGGTGAAAAAGTTACCTAATATGTATGATGGTGGGAGACATTTTCATGTTAGGTGCATGGCGCATATTCTAAACCTAATTGTGAAAGATGGTTTAAAGGAGAACAATTATCATATTGATTGTGTGCAAAAGGCAGTTAGGTATATTAGACAATCGACACAAAGAATAGCCAAATTTAAAAGGTGCATGAACGTTTGTAACATTGAATCAAAAAGGTTTTTGTGTGGTGATTGCCCTACTAGGTGGAATTCCACCTTTGAGATGTTGAAGATTGTCGTGGAGTTAAGGGAGGTATTTTTCATGTTTGAATTAGAAGATGCTAGTTATTTTCGTGATCTTGATAGAGTGCCCGAACATTCGGATTTTGGTATGTGCAAACTAGTGGTCGAATTTCTAGAGAAATTCAAGATTAAAACGGAAATTGTATCGGCCACTTCAAAGCCCTTAGATCATCTCTTTTTTAGAGAAATTCTAGATGTAGACAAACATCTACGTGTGTGGGAGGAGAACCCCGATTTTTGTTTCATGGCTCAGTCAATGAGACAAAAATACGATAAGTATTGGGGGAAGTTTGACGAACTTAATGACTTCATGTATTTTTCCGTTGTGTTGGATCCTACAATGAAATCATTTTTTATTGGACATGCGTTTAGAAAGATGAGTATGTATAACATACCAAAGGACAAACCCATGTCAAAAAAAGTGCTTGAGATGAATGTGGCAACTATGGTGCAAGAGCTTGAGAAAAGATTGAATGTTTTATTTAAAATATACAAAGAAAGGTTGGACACGGTTGACCTTACTTCCGCATCTCAAGAAGCGTGTAATGAAGAATATTTGATATCATGTGATGGGGGTAATGATTTTTTGGGGGAATTTCTACATGTGGAAGAAAGTAATTCAGTTGCAATTGAAACCGAGTTAAAGAGGTACCTAAATGAGCCTAAAATTGTGTTTACTACCGGGTTTGATATACTTAGATGGTGGAAACAAAATGCTATGAGGTTTCCAATTGTATCTCGGATGGCCAAAGGTAATTATTTGACTTTTCAAGCTTTTTTAACATTATGTTTTACATTTTATTGATAATAAACTTTGTATTTTTTTAGATATTTTGGCAATACAAATTTCCACCGTGCCATCCGAGTCGGCGTTTAGTACAAGCGGTCGTGTACTAGACTCATACAGAACAAACTTGTCAACTTCCATAGTCGAGGCTTTGGTTTGCACTCAAGATTGGGTGAGAAAGTCGAGGAAACCGATTGTAGATGACATTGATGATATATTAAAGGACGACGACATTGCCTAAGGTAATAAAAATTATGTTAGTAACTTAGTATTAACTTTATTTGTTTCTTGATTGTTGTTGATATTAACTATCTTTGTTCTTTTTGTATATATAGAGATTGAAGAGGCGATCAACGAACAAAACGGAAAAGGAAAAACATAAAAGAATATCGAAGATTGTTGAACTTTTGCTTGGTTTTTAACTTTTGATTATTAAACTTTTTATTGTTTGGGATTGATTTTGAAACACATTTAAATCATTATGAATATATTTTGGTTTGTGATTGGTTTTGATATATATTTGACACATTTTTTAATTTTTGGTCCTAAGTGGTACAGTACCGATTTTCCCGTCCCGAAACCGAAACCGTCCCAGTACCGAACCGGTACATACGGTTCGGTATTCGGTACCGTTTTTTAGTCCCAATTTTTTTCGGTACCAACCGGTTTGGTACCGGTACGGTCCCGATCTCATCCCTAGGTTAATCCATTTATTTGAGATATTAAAGTTACTAAAATTAAATCATGTTTTTGTAGATGTCTACCTCAGATTCAAACTCAAACAACTTATCCTAATTCACACTACGGTCAATCCTAGATAAGGAAAAATTGGACGGAACAAACTTCATCTAATGGTTTCGCTTCCTAAGGGCAGTACTTAGGCATGAAAAGAAGTTCTATGTCCTTGAAACCCCCCCTCCAAATGCTCCTGCTAGAAATGCTCCAACTGAAGTCAAAACTGCTTATGATAAGTACCAAAATGACTCCTTGATTGTTGGTTGCCTAATGTTAGCCACCATGACTCCCGAATTATTACGGGATCATGAAGACATGACTGCTTGGGATATGATATCTTCACTAAAGTCGATGTTTCGGTTACAAATAAAGCGGGAGAGATTTGATATAGTTAAAGCATTAAGTGCCTGTAAAATGACTGAGCGTTCGTCAGTTAGTACCCACATTTTGAAAATGAAAGGATACTTTGACCAACTAACCCATCTTGGTTTCCCACTGGGTCAAGAGTTGGAAATCGATATGGTTCTCAACTCTCTACCCAAAACATATAAGCAGTTCGTAAAGGACTATAATATGAAAGGTTTGAATAAAACACTCACAGGGCTTCACAACATACTTAAAACTATTGAGAGGGATATGAAATCCAAGTTGGGTTCAACCAAACCAAAACAAGCTTTGATGATTAAACCTGACAGTGGGATAATCAAGAAAAAGGGGGAGATAACCAAGGGTAAAACACATGTTGGAAGATCCAACATAGATAAGGGCAAAGGAGAAATTCCTGAGGTTGCAGTATGGTATAATTGTTTTCACCAGGGGCACCAAATGAGAACTTGTCCATCCCGATTGGCAGAAATCAAGAAGCAGAAGGCTACCAGAGCTGGACCTTCAGGTATGTTTACCATTTGATTTAATTCACTTCTTACTAAGTGTTACATATTGAGTATGATACTCATATTAATACTACTTTTCAGGAAATAAGAAGTGAAGAGAAGATGAAATCAGACCAAATGGAGCTAAGTTAGCTGTTGTTGCTCAAAGGGACATATGATATGAACCTTTTAGATGGTCTTACATTAACACTTAGCAAGTGTCTTCATGTACCTAGTGCTACTAGGAATTTAGTTTCATTTTCTCAATTATAACGAACCGAATTTATGTTTTCAGAAATAAAATTTCATAAATGTTTTATGAAATTAATAGTTGTAATTATAAATCAACATAACGAATTAAGTGGGGGCTTAAATCTGATCTATTTGTGACATTTAAACAAGAAACACATAGCCAAACTCCAGGCGGACGGAGAGTTGAGATCATTCATATGATACATGTGTATCTTGTTAGTCAAGATGACAAAAGAGCCTTCAAAGGGTAAACTTTTAGGGGATACAAGAACTATTAGAAGTTAACCATACTGATGTATGTGAGACTTATAGTTATGTCACAAGATACGATCATCACTACTTCATTACATCCTACTGATGACTTCAGTAGACATAGGTATGTTTACCTAATAGAATAAATATAAAAGCTTTGAGATTTTCAAAGAGTTTTAGAAAAAAGTAGTAAGTATATTTGGCAAAATATAAAGAAGCTTCGGTTAGATCAAGATCATGAATATCTAAGCCAATAGATCATCCTAGAGATTTTTGGGATTGTATCCCAGTTGACTCCTCACGGAACACCGTATCACAACGGTGTATCCAAGAAGAGAAATAGAACCCTGTAGAACATGGTTCACTCTATGATGAGTCTCACCACTCTGCCTAAATGTTTATGGGGTTATGCCCTAGAAACAGTTGCCCAAATAATAGTTTATGTAGCAACCAACAAGGACCAATAAAACCCACTCTCTTAATATGAACTAGGAAGATCCCAAAGTTATCATATTTAAGAATATGGGATTATAATGCTTAAGCTAAGCATAAAGCTTCTGGAAAATATGATTTAAAGGTCTGAAAAGTACATCTTTATGTGATATCCAATTGGATACTATTTCTACATTTCTAGTGAGAAAAAAAGTTTTGTTAACGCACCCTAGTGAGTTCTTAAGAAAAGATTTTCTGTCATGAATCACAATAGGGACACAATAGATTTTGAAGAAATCCAAGAACCACAAAGATGGGACGATGGTTGACACTGACATTCAACAATATGTTGAGCTTCAACAAGCTGTTGAAGATAATGAACGAGATACAAAACAATCCGAAGATCTGATTACTGATAAATGGAAAGATGCCATGAAAACTGATGTTAAAACTGCATTCCTTAAAAGGGAATTTTTAGCGAGGACGTATACAAGTTTTAAAACATCAAACCTAAAAGTGCAAGTTGCAAAAGTTCATTTATGGACTAGGATAATCATCTCGTAATTGAAATCTTGTATATACAAGAAGGTCAGTGGGAGCATAACAATATTCTAGATCCTATATGATCATCATGAATGACATACCAATGCTTGAAGGTGTAAAATCATGGATTAGGACAGTACATCGCGATGAAGGATCTAGAAGAGACAAAATCCTTGGTATAAAGATCTATCGTGGTAGATCCAAAGTGTTTAATTGGATTAAGCACAAGTACATACATTGACAAGATCTAGAAATACTTCAAGATGAAGGGTTCCAAGAAAGGAAACTTGCCAACAGTACATAGTGTACATCTGAGCGAAACTCAGAGTCCTAGCACTAAAGAGGACATGAACCGTATGAAGGGTGTTCCTGTGTTTTCAGCAAACTGTTCAAATCATGTACGCCATGTTAATGTACTAAGACCAGACGTCTCGTATGCCCTGATCATGACGAGCAGATATTAGTCATACCCAAGTGATGCTCACTGTATAACAGTGAAGAACATTCCGATATATCTGAGAATAAATAAAGATATGTTCTTACTGTACAACTGTTAGGAAAGAGATCTGTGTGTTTAAGGATACATAGATGCTAGTTTCCAAACCAATCGTAATGACTTAAATTGTAATAGGGATATATATATTAAACAGAGGTACAATGAGCTGTAAGAGCTTACATGCAAATCTACTTGTCAAGCCTATGTCTCAAAACAAACATGATGTTCATGTTATAGGCTTGAGGATTTTTATATTGAATAATAATTTTAGTAAACTTTAAACTTTCTAGAACATTAAAACATTTATGTTTTTATCTGATATGTCATACTGGGTATGAGTATATACATTAAACATTTCTGTGTTCTTTATTAGCATGTTTAAGTATCCTTAAATAAATACGATGATCATATTATTTAGAATTGTCCTTGATCGATTATTACTAGGGGACTAGTAATAAATCAAGATCATTGTGAAGTCTGGTCATAGTCCAAGTTGGAAGTGCACTAGGTGCAATCAGAGTCACATGCATTTGTCGGTGCACAAGGCGTTGGACAAGTCCCACGGTCAGGATCACCTCATAGATCGACGTCATAAGGTGAGTCCTGAAATAGTAAACACTCTCTATCCTCATACCTGAGATGTGCATTGGGATCTAATGCACAAGGAGTGTTATGTTTTGATATAGTCTAACATTACCCTTAACCGGGTAATCATAAGGGCTATGTTAGGTATAACATGAATTGTGTAGTTAGTCGTGTACATGCAATATGGGATTTGTTCCTCTCAAAATGAGAGAGATATTTCTAGGCCCCTCGATTACATAGTTTGATTTACATGCATGAACAAGTGGATTAGTTGGACTAATAGTACTTGTATAATCAAATATGTTGGGATCGAGAAACATATTCTTTGAACAATAAAGGATGAGATAGATCTATGACTTAAGTTTAAAACAAAATATCGGGAAGCAAAAGGATAATGAATGATTATACTATATGATTGATTGGATCAATCAAATTGCTCGAAGGTAAAAGCACATTTACATAGCCTTAGGGGCGGTGACGTGTTGCTAAATGCTTACCATCGTCTGTGTTACTGTGTATCGTGTGCAAGTGGGAGAATGTAAATTATTATATGCCTACGACACGTGTCACACAGAGATACTGCTGAGGAGCATGTAAACCTGTAGGGTCGCACACAAAGAATGCGTTTGTTTCCATTTGTAGAAACCCAGATTAAATCAAATTGATTAAGAAAATAATTATTCTTAAAGGATAATTATGAAAATATGTGTTAAACTGTAATTATGATAATTACAGGGTGAAAACGTAATTATGATAATTACGGGGTATTATCTGTAATTATATATATAATTATATTTGAAGTTTAAAAGATAATTATATACATATATATATATATTTGAATTTGAATTTGAATTTGAATATTACAGATAATTAATAAACCTTATTTAATTCTTAGTTGAATTATAGTCTAACTATAATTCTTCTGGAATAAATAGGGCGTTAGACTAAACCGTTTTTCATACGATTTGAAATCAGAATTAGCCTTTCAAAGAAATACAGAAAAAAACATTTTCTTTTCTGTAAAACACATATAGATCTAGGGTTCTTGGGCTAGCACCCGGTGGAGGCGGGAAACGTGTTCGTGTGTGGACTACCGATAGAGGAAACCTATTTTAGTTTCTTGGTGCTTCAATCGTAACCCCGACAGATCTTAAAAATGTACATATTCTAAACACCCTATGGTGTGGTTTATTTTAATTAAATGCATCATTGGATCCGATTGGGTTTTAAGTTTATTTAGAAAAGTTTTCTATAAATATTGTAACCAAAATATTTTGTTTTTCCGCTGTGTTTAAAGGTTACAAGTTTGTATTTAAAACCCAACAAATTGTATTCCCCGTTTGATTATATGTGTTGCGTTTTAGTTTAATGGGAGCTTTTTTTGGTGGTGTGTGCAATGAACCACATATTAGTTTTCATGGATTTTATTTATCCTGTGATCATGTTTTCGGTGAATAGTTCATGAATTGTATTTATTGTGTTATCATATTTTCTGTGAATAGTTGTTCATGAATTCATCTGAAATTTTTTTAAACCCATATAACAACTGGGTTCGAATGTGCTGCAAAGAACATGGATTTGTTTTCATTTAGTTTAACACTATTGGTGATCGCTGTTGTGCAAATTGTTTTTTTTTGTGTCATAAATTTATGTGATTATAATTTCAGAGTTTCATGGCCCCTGGATGTAATGTACTTTTCAAAAATAGTGTAAGGTTGTTTTTAATTGTTGATATATATATATATATATATATATATATATTTGTATTTCTACCTTGTTGATTTTTATAGTGTCTGTTGGTTTTGTTTATATGTGGATGTTATTCACTTTATGATTGGTTGGGTATTTTGGTATAGGTATGAAGTTAGGTTTTGTGTTATAATAATTTTGTTTTGTAAATGTGAACAATATATTTGTTGTTATGTTTGTAGATGAAATAGCTCCTAATATTGAAGAATCTCCTTGTGGGACAAAGTATTATGTTCCCTATATTGATGAATCTATTACGCCTAAAGTTGGCGATTTTTTTCAGTCTGTTGAAATGGCTGAGAGAGTTTATAGGAAATAGGCCAAGGAGGCAAGGTTTGATATTAGATTGTCTAATAAGAAAAAGAATGTTGATGGTCAGATTACTGCCCAGTTTTTTGTTTGTAGTAGGCAGGGAATTCCTTCTGAGAAGTTGTACGATTCACTGAGTGCGAAAAAAGGTGAGAGACGTCAAATAAACTCAAATCTTAAGAGGTGTGGGTGTTTAGCATGTTTTAAAATTCATTATGTGAAGGATAGATCCCGTTTTATGGTATACAAATTTGTTTCAAAGCATAACCATTTACTTTTTGATCGGAATGAGATGTCCTTATCTCGTGCGAAATGCGGTCTTACTTTTACGGACCAAATGAGTGTTTTTAATGCTACTAGCTCGAAAGTAGGTATTGCCAAATCACATAGGATGCATAATGCCATGAAAGGTTGTCTAACTGAATCGAGAGAGACGGTTAAAGATTTTCAGAATTTTAAGCGTGATATGGTGACCTTTGTTGGGAATAAGGATGCTCAAATGTTGATCAACACCATGGTTGGTAGGCAGAAAGCTTGCCCACAGGTTTTTTTTCGAGTTTAAGTGTAACGAAAAGGAGTTAATTACAAATTTTTGGACAGAAGAAATTGCGAGATTGAATTATCGCGAGTTTGGGGACGTAATATCATTTGATGCTACGTTTCGTACTAACAAGTAAGTATTTTATAATTTTAGGCTATGTTATTTTTTGCTCTTTTTTTTTGGTTTTTTATGTCTCATGCTATTATTCTAACTCATGCATAGGTACGCCATGGTGTTTGTACCGTTTGTTGCAGTCGATAATCATAAACGGTCAGTAGTTGTAGGTGATGCATTGATACGTGGAGAGACAGTGGTTAATTATACTTGGGTAATTCAAGGTTTTAAGAAAGTGCATGGTAGGGAACCGACATTTGTTATTACAGATCAATGTGCTGCAATGAAACAACAATACCTGTTGCCTTCTCTAGTAGCATTCATCGTTTGTGCATGTGGCACATCACCAAGAAAGTGAAAGAGAAGTTATGTTAACACTGTGTTTTATGTTTGTTCTTGTTGTGAATAATTGCACTCTTTTGTCTTAATTTACTTGTTGATGGTTTTTTTTGGTCGTAGATAAGTGTCTATCTAGCGAAGCAAACGAACTTCATTTCTGATTTCAAGAAGATTGTTTGGAGTGTTAACCTTGATCCTCATGAATTTGAGTTGCGATGGGATGGAGTGATGAAGTCGTACGGATTATGTGGTAACTCATGGTTTGACGAGTTGTATGACATTCGGGAGTCATGGATTCCTGCCTTTTTTTAAAGATAAAGCAATGTCTGGGTTGATTAAAACCACATCGAGGTCAGACAGTATAAACGCATTTTTCAATGTTTATCATGCATTCTGGAATGACCTCGTTGTGTTTTTGAAGTCCTTTGACATGGCGATCAAATCTCAAAGGCGGAAGCATTGTGTGGAGGAAGTGAAGACGAAATACACTGTTCCGCGAAAGGTGTCTCCTTGGAATACTGAGGCACATGCATCTGACGTTTACACACATACCATATTTTTTGATTTTCAGAAGGAGTTGCACAGGGCGTTACATTATTGTGGGTTGGTAGACATCGAGAGAGTTGATGGGAAGAAAATTATCACTATTACCCACAAGAATAAGGACGATGAGGTGAAAGCTAAGTATAAGGTATTATATTGTTTCGTTGTTGATTATTTAATTATTAGTTGGCATTACGATAATATTTATAATCATTATATACTATGACTATTGGTTGTGTAGGTTGTTCATGATAAGGCGGAAGGAACTATCAATTGCAGTTGTAATTTATATGTTCGTGACGGGATTCTTTGCCGACATGCGTTGAAGGTAATGATTGAAGATGAGTACCACCACATTCCTGATAGGTATATTATGCGTCGTTGGACAAGGGATTTAATCACCCCCAATGGCTGCCCGTTCGTGTTCGGTATGGGTAATTGATGTTGAGAGGGAGAGGCTAATGGCGCGAGCATTTATTACTGTTAAGCGAATAGTTGAACGGGTTAGGATTGAGAATTCATTGTTAGAGAAATTTGTAGAGATGTTGACATGAGTTGCCGGTTAGATCTGCTTTGGAGCGTAAGAATGAAATTATTGAAGATATAATGGGTGTTTCCAGACCTGATGAAGTGGAAGTTCTTCCTCCTTCTGGAATTAGGAACAAAGGATGTGGCACTGTGAAACATTTGGTTGGTTTTCGTGAAAGAACAACGGAAGAGGCCAAGAAACCGAAACGCCATTGTCGTACATGTCAAACAATGGCGAGGCATGATTCAAGGAATTGTCCGATGCGGGGGGGTTGAGTTAATCGGTATTATTTTTGGTTTTTAAGTGTTATTTGGTTTTTTATTAGACATCTAGTCACTGTGTTTTTTTTCCTGTTGGATTTTGTAGGTTGCTGAATTGTTGGGTTTTTAAAGACAATCACTGTTTTTTATACTGGTTGAAAGGGGAAGGCATTAATTTGCTTTAGGATGCAGACAATTTTCACCTTTATCAAAAATACCTTTTTTATTTGTTCTGTAGCTGACACATGTTACTTTCTTGGTGTAGGTTTCAACGTTTTGTTTTTTAGTTACTTTTTAATTTAATTTGTGGGTTGTGGTAATCATTGCATTTGATTATTTTCTATTTTATAATTTTTTAATTGTAGTGTTTTTGTGATGATCCTGACTTGTCTTGATAATTGGTATAGGGTTTGAATATATTTATTTCCCTAATATGCCTTTTCACTTCTTCCTCTCTCCACTCTTTACCTTCTTTCCTCTGAAAACCCTATTTTCTAAGATGAGCATGTCTTCCTCTTCATCTTCACGACAGTCCAAAAGCAGTTATCCCAAATCTTATGCGCGGATAATGGTCCGTCATCACATGAAGCTTGTGGCTGAAATAAGTGACCTTGAAGAGTCACTAAAGATATGTCGTCGAAAGAAGAAAGATTTGTTAGTCAAGTATGAAAAAGTTGTGGAAGACATGATGGTGGCAACCATGGAGAACCAGAAACTGAAATATCGTTACAAGTGCATCCAGAATGCGTCTACATGTGATGCTATTCAGCAGTTCCCGTACCCCTTTGAAGATTGAAGTTGGATGCTAGCAGGATCGATCTGGAATTTCTTTTGGTTTGAGTTTTTGTAAAGCTATGGACTTGTCGTATGATATTGGGTTCTTTTTTTTTTTTTTTTTTTTTTTGCGTTTTGGTATGGGTATGTTCATCCCCGCATGTAAAAATGGCTTAGGTGTTAGGTGTTTTTATCAGTTCTGGGTCTGATAAAGTGCATCAATAGGTTGGTCTTTGTTAATATTTTAAGTGAAAATGGGTATTAAGAAGTTGAAAACTTCCTGGAAATGTTAATATTTTGGGTTTTGTTTATGTATGTTGGAGTGCATGTCTGTTTTTTGTTCAAATCTTATGGTTTTAAGGATTGTTCTATGAAATGCTAAAGTCTAATGTGTGTAATTTGTTTTTGTTTTTGTTTTGTGTGTGAAAATTGGTTTATTCGATTGTTTCAAAATCATGAATACCTTTTCATTTAATAATGAAATTGTTAACCTAACTTAGATTTTTTGTATTGGTGGTGTGAATATTGAATCATGAATCTTGATTCAAGATTGTTCTTCTATGAAGATGTATACGAGTTGTCAAGGGATCTCGACGCGTATAAGATGAGTCATATAAGATTTTTGTGAGGATTTTTGGTTTCTGTCACACACCAAAAACCAAAGGATATGACTACTAAACATAATAGAATAAATATGCAAAACATGAAATAATTCAACTAAAAACACTTAGCAGCGGAAGTCTAAACATAAACATAGTCTTCTAAAAAAAATAAAAAAAACGATCAACTAAAGAAATATTGCTACTGAAGCCGCCACGGGTCATTCTTAGATCTTCTCTTTACCCTTCGAGCTACTAGTGAGTTCACGGTTTTCTTACATGCTTTACAGAAATAAATAAGCTAAAAATATACTTTGAATTATAGAGATATGAAGATAAACATACAACTTGCATCATACACTTTATCACAAACATAGCTATCCTGCCAAGCGTATATGTGCTATCTCACCACGCTATTGGCCTACACCAAGGCTGTCGCGCTTACCGGGGCTATCTCCCCAAGCCACGACCAAATTAATACCGGTATGCTATTCTGGCAGTATCCTGCCCTAGTCCGTCAAAAAAATCCGACAACTATCACATAACATCACATATCTCATATATTTCAAATAAAACTATCATGAAAAGCATGCAACTAAAAATACTGTAGAAACATAAATAACATGATTTTAAAACTTTTGCGACATATTCGCATACTATGCATGCATCTCCGTTTTATAAATCACATGAACTCACCTGCTGTGTGCGTGTAGGCTTTTAACCTCTTCTAACTTGCACCTACACAATTCATGAATTTTGTCTAAGAACACTTGTCAACAATTCCCTTATTTGCTCACTAAGATCGCTCAGTCACACTACTAAATTTTACTGGATTGGTCGTTTTAGAGTCAACTCAACCTAATGCCCCACTAGACTATACTTAAACTTAAAAATTAAAATTTTTCGATTCATCAAATATTCTTTATCTAACAATTAAATATGAAAAAATAAAATAAAACATACTCTAAAAACGAGAACCAAATGAATAATTTAGTAATAAATTTACAAAAATTATTGCACTAAAAAAATTATTTCAAGGCTAAAAATTGGTTTGGGTTTAAAAAAAAAAAAACGATTTGGGTTTAAAAAAAAAACAATCCAAAAATTTGTAGACTATATTTAGTTTAAAAACTTGGCCCATCATAATAAAATACAACTTATTTAATACTTGGCCTAACAGAATAATATACAACTTATTTAAGACTTGGACCAACAGAATAAATCTTTCAGCCCAGGCAACAATTTAATTTGGTCCAACCCACAGTCAGATCCGGATCTGACCCGAATCCGATCCGAATTCGACCCGCCGACGACCAACTGCCCCAAATCACGTTTTTTGGCCTAAAAACTCAATTTTTCCATCGTTTTAATTCGTTCTTTTTGCGTGAAAACCTTAATAATAATTTTTCTTAACTAACAAAAGAAGAATCGAGATTTATCATGCACTAGGGAGCTCTAATTTTGAGTTTAAATACTCGATTTTTACCGAAAGGGACCAATAATCACGTTTTGGTAAAATCGAACGTCTTCCCGACTCTCTTACGACCCAATACTCATACCATCTACAATAACCATAAAATCGAACACTATGAAACTGAAAACTAGTATTAGGATCGATGATGTACCTCTAATTTACCCTAAAACCTCGAGAAAACCCTATTCGCTATGACGGCCGAATTCTCCTTCACCTCTCGACTTTTGCTACTGTTTTCTTAGGGTTTTCGAGCGACTATGTATATATAATTAATAACAACTTCGAATTTGAGTTATCCCTTAACTAAAAGAGAGAATTTTGGGGATTAACCCCTATCCCAACTAAAAGAAACGTGGGTTTATCCCTAAATCAACCCAAATCCTCTTTTTTTTCTTCTTTTTAAAATAAATAAACATATTTATGTATGAATCCCCTACTTTGCTCATCTTACTCTTTGACCCCTTCAACAATTTCTAATAAATATACACAAATATAATTATACTTATGCATAACACATTTTTCTAAAAAAAAAACTCTTAAAATGCTAATCTATTTATTTATTTGTTACTAACTTAATCAAATGCCCAAAACTAAAATTTTGGGGTGTTACAAATCTCTCCCCCTTACAAAAATTCCGTCCTCGGAATTTCAATCATTAAACAACTGAGGGAACTTTTCTCTCATTTCCGATTCTGACTCCCAAGTCTCTTCTGGACCCTTATGGAAACGCCACTGAACCCTGCCTAAAGGAATTTCCTTGTTTCTAAGCCTCTTGATCTTTCTATCCATTACTCACATTGGTTCCTCTTCGTAAAATAGCCTCTCGTCGACTTTCACGTCTTCCAAAGGTACCACTGATGCTTCGTCCGCTAAACATTTTCTTAGGTTCGATACATGAAATGTATCGTGAATTCCTTGCAATCTTTCAGGTAGCTTTAGGCGATAGGCTACCTCTCCCACTCGAGCCACGACTTCAAATGGCCCAATGTATCGTGGACTTAATTTCCCCCTTTTGCCAAATCTCACTATTCCTTTCCAAGGAGAGATCTTTAACATAACTCGATCCCCTACTTGGAATTCTAGAGGCCTTCACCTTTTATTTGCATAACTCCTTTGGCGGTCCTGAGCAATTTTTAGTCTGTCTTTGATCTGCATTATCTTGTCTGTAGTTTCCTGAATGATTTCAGGTCCGACAAACTCTTTTCCTCCCATTTCAGTCCAACAAACAGGGATTTGACATTTTCTTCCATATAATGCCTCATTCGGAGCTGCTTGAATGCTCGTATGGTAACTGTTATTGTAGGCGAATTCAACGAGTGGAAGATGACTATCCCAATTTCCGTCAAAATCTATAACACACGCTCGCAACATATCCTCGAGCGTCTGAATCGTCCTCTCACTCTGACCGTCTGTCTGGGGGTGGTATGCCGTACTCAAATTGAGACGGGTACCCAATTCTCGCTGCAAACTCCCCCAAAACTTAGAGGTGAATCTAGTGTCTCTATTTGACACAATCGACAAAGGTACCCCATGCCTTGCCACAACTTCGTAAACATAAAGTTGTGCCAATTTCTCCAACGAGTAGGACTCTTTAATTGGCAGGAAATGCGCAGATTTTGTTAACCGGTCAAGTATCACTGTTAAGTCTGATTTTATAGTAATCATTGTATTTATAGGCTTGGTCATATACTGTGTCTAGAAGCTTTATACTGTGTTGTGTTGACCAAGGGTATTTAAATCTCTTTGGTCTTTGTCTTTTTAAAGAACCTTTCACGCATATTCAATAGACATTTTACTTTGCGCTTCTTGTCTCTCTCTCTACTTTCTCTCTCTAGGATTCATTGATCTTAGGACTCACAATTGGTATCAGAGCCATCTGAATCTTGAGAGAATTGAGAGATTGTTTTTCGTTCTTGAATTTGTGAATTAAATCGAAAATTTGATCGATTTTCTTGAATTTTCCAAGAAAATTTCGTTTTCTTGATTTTTCATCAAATTTGGGTGTGTTTTTGATTGAATTTCTTTGCAAATTGGTTTGTCGGATCGAAATTGATAGGAGAATTTTTTTGATTCATACAATTTTGCAAGAAAAACAGTTTTAGATTATCGTTTTTGAGATTTAAAGATTTTCTGGAAAACTCGTTCTTGAGTACTGTTTCATTCTCGAATTTGTGATTTAGTGTTTTTTTTAATCGAAATTGTTGTTTGTAAGTTGTTAAAAGGTTGTTTTCTATCATTTCTATGTGTTTTAGTTGGTTTAATTTCAAGGTTTTAATCGATTCTTGTGTGTTTTTTACTTGATTTTCACGGTTTGCGCAAGATCTATACTTTGCACAAGTTCATATTACTTTGCGCAAGTTCATGTTGTACTAATCTCTGTGTTAGTGTTTCAGGTTTTCGCATTGGGCTACTCACGCAAAGGTGGTTTGCGTATCCATCATCTTAAGAGTTCAGTTTGCATATCCTTCTTAACACGCAAGGTCAAGTTTGCGTATTCAACGTCTAACGCAAAGTTACTTTGCGTATTCAACTAGTCACGCAAAGCATAGTTTGCGTATCCAGTGCATCCCGAAAAGCTAGTTTGCGTATCTCTCGACTCACGCAAAGATACTTTGCGTATCCTTCTACTAACGCAAAGTCCAATTTGCGTTTCCTCCGTGTTACGCAAAGCTCAGTTCTCGTATACTCACGCAAAGTTGGTTTACGTATCTGCCTGCTCACGCAAAGTCTCGTTTGCGTTTCAACCTTCTCTCGCAAAGTTTACTTTGCGCAACAGCCTTCTCACGCAAAGCTCAACTTTGCGCAAGTCTCAGACTTAGAATATTTTTGAACATCTGCCATGGATTCTGACAAATTTTCTTATCAAGCTCAATTCTACAAAAGTGATCTAATGATGTCTTTGGGTACAGAAAATCGTCCACTGATAGATGAAAATGAATTTACACAGTGGCAAGATCGGTTCCTAAACTCCAATGAACGAGAAAAGAATGGTAATGACATGTTGATCATTCTATCTGAAGGACCGTTCGAAAAACCCAAATTGGCTTCTGGATTATATAAGCCTACTAAAGAGTACACACATGAAGAGTTGTCCGCATATCAAGCTGATCGTGATATTAAAGCAAATCTGATGCTAGCCTTGCCAAATTCTGTATACAACAGGATTGATTGTTTCAAAACTCATCCTAATCTGATGTGGCAATAGCTTGAGAAGATTATGCTTGGTTCTTCGGTTGTAACTCAACTCAAGCATACATGCTACATGAATAACTTTGAAGAATTCAAAGCCAAGGATGGGGAGCCACTGAAAGCTGTGTTTGACCGATTCTGTGCTGTGATCAATGACCTTCGGAAAATTAAAGTTGAAAAGACTGAGCTTGAGACAAATCTGAAGTTCCTCAACACATTGCAGCCTGAATGGAATAAATCTTGCCATAGACTGAGGAATGATGTCAGAATCTCCACAATGCAGATCCAAGAGATGTTCGAGATCTTGCTGACTGATGAGAGCTTGGTGTTAGAGAAAAAGGCCAAACTAGACAACAAAAACAAGAAGTCAGTAGACCCGGTTGCACTCCTCACGAAGCAATTGGCAGAACAAGCGTTGTCTGATAATGCTTACAACGGGTCAACTGATGACGATGGTGAGGCTCTACAAAAAGCAATGATCCTTCTTTCTCAACATTACCAGAAAAAGTTCCAACCAAAGTCGGGTTCCAACTCTTCTCGCTTCACTTCTGTGTCTAGAGCCAAAGTATCTGAGCCAAAGACTGCTGCCTGCTACAACTGCGGAAAGCCAGGTCACATGTCATAGGAGTGTCGAGTGAAGAAGGTGAGAAATTCGGCATATTATAGACAGAAAATGGAACTGGCCGAGAAAAGAGAGAGTGGATTAGCTTTGCTAGCCGAAGAAGAATTCTGGATGGATCACTCTGACGACGAAGCTGCAAACGTAGAGATCGCTCAGATGTGCTTAATCGGAGATGATCAGTCAGACGATTAAGATATAGATGAAGATGAGGTATATTCTGCTTTTGATCACAATTTTATTACCTCTCAGATGAATATTATAATTACTCCTTTATCTGATTTGCGTTCTAAGTTAATATCTGAAAATAATTTAAATTCTGAAAAGTCAGATTTGATTGACAAACTGAAATTTCTTTGAAAGATGAAAAATCTATTTTAGAAAATACTAAAGACATGTTTTAAAAGAAATTGGATGATTTGGAAAATTCAAATAAGACTTGTCTTGAATCTTTGATGGCTATGACTATTTTAAAAGATGAACTTTCAGATAAAATAAATAAGTTAGAAGAAAAGCTTTATCGAAGAAACCAATTTGAACAAACAATTTTTATGAACAAACCAAGGAGTGAAGAAGCTTTAAAACAAAGGTGGGGACTTGGTTTTGAAAATCCTCTTTGTTTAAACAATGCGATTGAAAAATCCCCAACTTTATATAAATACGATTATCTGACTCTTGCTCATTATGCTCCTCAATTTAAAATTGATTGGATGAATGAGAAGCAAGTGTTAGATATGGAAAATGAGAAAAGGATGAAGAACAAGAAAAATGAAATTCCTTTTGTTTATACGTATGAAAATGCAAAATATTTTCCTGAAAAATCAAGAAGAGGAAAAAGAATTTTAAATGATATATCTCCTGTCAAATCTTCAGTATCTGATGATTTTGTTTCTTCTTATGCCCCTGATTCTGATAAGGAAAATATTTCTCCAATCATTTATGATTCGAAGAAATATACTCCTCCGTTAGTATTAGAAGGCAAAATCATCGATCTTGAAGATAAGATAGAAGATCAAAATATTTCGAAGAAAATTGAATCTGAAATTATTCTTTCTTTCATGACATCTAGTCTTGAAGAAAAATTATTTTCTCAAAAAATCAGATTCTATTTCTAGCCTCTCTTCTGATTCTAAGAAAAATAAAAAGGAAGTTTCAAATTTTAAAATCTTTTCTCAAAATTCTTCAGAGTCCGAGGCAAATTCAGATTTATTAGTTGATCAGATTGGTTCCTTGGTTAAAATTATTTCTTCTGATTTAAATATTTCGTCTAAATTTCTTGACGATTCTTTTACACTCAATGATCAATATTATAAACCTAAGTGTAAAAGAAGACGGTCAAAGAAGTCGAAGAAACAAGATATAGTCATTTCTGACAGTTCTAATTCTTTCGATTCTAATCTTTCAGATAAGACTTTGAGCAAGTCAAGGAAGCAGATTTGGCGAGAAAAGCGGACATCAGACGATTCTATGTCTAAGGAGAATAGATATGTAGACAAACATTATAAAAGTGATTCATTTTCTTTGTGTAATAAAATTTCCAAATACTCAATAAAGCAAATGATTCGAATTTCCAAAAATGTCTCATATTCTTCTTCTGATTCTAGTTCAGATGATTATGCTTTCTCTTCTGATGATTGTGCTTATCATTCTTGTGATCATATTTCTCGTGCTTCTAATGTCAAATATTACAAATATTTCCCCATAAGAACTGCAACTAACTTTCACGGGCCCAAATTCAAATGGGTACCCAAGTCTAAACCTGATTCAAAGTTGCAGGCATCTCATGTTAAGGGGGAGTAAGAGAAAGAATGGTTTTTGAACACATCAGTTCAAAACCCGAACTTCAAAGTCAACATATTGGTTTCTGAGTTCTTCATCTCAGAACCCGTGCTTCAACGACTTTGACTTCTAGACATGTCAGTCTAGAACTCGTTTTTCAATGCATTAAGCTTATGACTAAATCAGATACTATGAGTATATCTATTCTATTCCGCTGCATTTATATCTGATAATGATGTTGTTCCAGTTTTCTCAAATGCTTTTAAAAAGAATCTGAGCATTTTCAATCTTTATTGAATTTTGATTCAACCCAATTATTACAAATGAGACACAATTTTTTTTTTCATTATGTGAAAGATGATACTATTGAATTATATTTTGTTTCAACTGAATATAAACTTGTCGATCAAATATTTCTATTTTTAAAATTTCGGCATGTTGCTTTAAAAGTTTAAACCTTTACAAATTTTATTCTATAAAGTAAAAGTTTTACAATTTTCTTTCTTTTGAATAAAATGTGTGTCTAGGATAAATTTTCAAGTTCATTTGTTTATATTAAAGTTTTTATATGTTCATTTTCAAGTCTAACAAAAGTCGAAAAGTCAGCAACATGTTTGTAACTTTAGATTTTGCTTTAAAGTTGTGTGATTCGGAATATTTATAGTTTACAATGCTTAGAAAACCTAAAAAGTCAGAATTTTAGATCGTAATGCAAATATGGGCTAAGCACTTAGACGTAAAACCTTGTGTTTGAGATGATTATTAAATTCTTATAAATCAGAAATCTCTAAGTTTAAAAGTTTGTACCTGTGACCTTTCTGGTTTGGGAAAGTAAGTTCTGTGGGATGCTTGTCATCTGGTCCCCTAAGGTCATTTGATCTGGGAGTGATCGAACCCAAATACTTCTATAGAATCAGATCGAAAGTCATGTTCTATTGGTATGAATGGGTTTAGGATGTGTCGATGTAGCCTTTCCGATCTGGAAAAGTAAGTTCCAAGGGGTGCTTGACACCTAGTACCCTAAGGCCAACTGGTCTGGGAGTGACTGACCCAAATCCTGCAATAGGGTCAGATAGAAAGTTACATTTATGACATGTTCTTTACTTAATGAACTTTTTGATTAAAAAGATGCCAAAGTGAACATGCTTAAAAGATGCCAAAGAGCACACTCATGTAAAGATGTCATAGTGCACAATGCTAAAAGATGCCAATGAGCACACATCTCATGATACTTGGTTATATATTCCTGAGTTGCAATAAACCTGTAAATTTATGAAAGTCTGAATTTTTGATGGCTTAGTGTGATTACATGCAAAGTTATCTATTATATATTTAGAATTGCATTTTCTTGAAGCTAATCGAAGTTCACATGCGAGCACACTGAATAGATTAATGAAAGTTTTTGTAACTGAACATGTCTTAACTTGATATGCAATAAAATTTGTCTCTGTATCCAAACACATACATTTGATTTCATTTGATGGATTTTATTGTGATATTTTACTAAGTAGAATTTTATTTGTTTTTGTTTAAATTTTTATATATTTAGTCGTTTCAAAATACATATTCAGTATATTTTTCTTTCTACATTGATGTTTAAATTCATTGTGTTCTTATATCCTTTCAAATGGGTTTGAGCATTATTCAAGGGGGAGTGAAAAAGGAGAATTTTTCTTCATGATCATATATGTTTTTGAGGGGGAGTATCTGATTTTCTTTATATGAATGCTAACTTGAATTGTCATATCTAGTGCATTTGTGTAGGGGGAGTCAAAGAGCTTCAAAAGGTAAATTTTTTTCTAAGTCAGATTTGCGCAATCAGTTGGTTATGCTAACCTCGCATTGCGCAACCTGCGTGTAACGCAAACTGAACTTTCCGCAACCTGCGTGTAACGCAAACTGAACTTTGTGCAACCTGCATGTAACGCAAATCTCAGTTTGCGCAACCAATGTGACGCGCAAACCTCTCCTGTTTTCTCTGTTTCTTTGATTTTGCAGATCTTAAGCTGTCTCGTCTCCAACATTTGCATGACCTAGTTGAAACAGTTCATCAAGGTCATGAGGGGGAGAAATAAGAGATGTCAAGGAGAAGTTAAAGAGACAAAGAGCTCAAAAGTTTATCTGCTGATCAAGATTCGCTCAAAGATTCTATTCTCTCAGCTTCAACTTTTTCTTTTGCTGTTCCTGCTCCGACCACCACAGTTCATTCAAGGTCTTTCAAAAGAGGTGTGTCGTTTAGAGCACAAGCTACTGGTCCAGACTTGTCAAAGGCAGCAAAGACAAATCAAACTGAAAGATGTTGAGAAGAATTTTTTCTTAAAAAGTCAGATTGCTTCATAAAGTCGCTTTGATGGTCCGTGCTGTTTTAGAAGATGATTTTTGAAGACCAAAGCGCCAATGATTACTAAGGGGGATATTGTTAAGTCTGATTTTATAGTAATCATTGTATTTATAGGCTTGGTCATATACTGTGTCTAGAAGCTTTATACTGTGTTGTGTTGACCAAGGGTATTTAATTCCCTTTGGTCTTTGTCTTTTGAAATAACCTTTCACGCATATTCAATAGACATTTTACTTTGCGCTTCTTGTCTCTCTCTCTACTTTCTCTCTCTAGGATTCATTGATCTTAGGACTCACAATCACCCAAATTGCATCATGTCCCCGGAGCGTTCTTGGAAACTTGGTAATAAAATCCATAGTCACACGATCCCACTTCCAAACTGGAATCTCTAGCTGCTGCAATTGACCAGATGGCCTTTGATGCTCGGCCTTGACCTGCAAGCATGTCAAACACTTTTCTACATAACTGCTTATGGATCTTTTCATTCCCGACCACCAGAATTCTCTCTTTAAATTCTTGTACATCTTGTCAGCGCTCGGAGGCACTGAATACTTAGATTTATGAGCTTCATCAAGGACAATATCTCTAACATCGCTCACACAAGGAATCCATATTCTTCCCTTAAACTTCTGAATTTCATCTGGACCTTCTTCTAGAAATTTTGTTTGACCGACCATCCTTTCACTTCGAACATTCACTTCTTGGCATGATTTTCTCTGAGCTTCTCGTACCATTTCCATCAAATCATTTTTCACATCTAATCTCATTGCACGAACTCGAATTGGTTCCGATCTCTCCTTCATACTTAGCGCGTCTGCCACTACATTGGCCTTGCCTGGATGATAGTGTATTTCACAATCATAGTCTTTCAGCAACTTCATCCACCTACGCTGACGCATGCTCAGTTCGTTCTGGTCAAACAGGTACTTCAAACTCTTGTGATCTGTAAAGATCTTGTACTTAGTGCCATACAGATAATGTCTCCATATCTTTAGTGCAAAAACTACAATAGCTAGTTCCAAGTCATGTGTCGGATAACCCTTCTCGTGTTCTTTCAATTGTCTTGACGCATACGCAATTACTTTATCCCTTTGCATCAATACGCATCCCAATCCTTGTTTTGATGCATCGCTAAATACCACAAAGTCATCCGTTCCGTCTGGTAGGGACAAGATTAGTGCGCTGCTTAGCCTTTCCTTCAAGATTTGAAACGCTTCATCTTGTTTTGGTCCCCAAACAAACTTACAGGCTTTTCTGGTCAAAGAAGTCAATGGAGTGGCTATCCTGGAGAAATCCTGGATGAACCTTCTATAGTATCCAGCTAGGCCAAGAAAACTGCGAACTTCAGTAGGAGTCTTGGGGGGTTCCCAACTTATTACTGCTTCGACCTTCGCCGGATCCACCTTGATACCTTCTGCGCTCACAACATGACCCAGGAACTGGACTTCTCGAATCCAAAATTCACATTTGGAAAACTTGGCATACAACTTCTCCCTTCTCAATAACTGCAGTACTTCTTGCAGGTGTCGGCTATGCTCTTTTTGACTTCTTGAGTATATGAGTATATCATCAGTGAAGACAATCACGGACTTGTCTAAATAAGGTCTGCAAACCTTGTTCATAAGGTCCATAAAGGCTGCTGGAGCATTGGTGAGACCATAAGGCATCACTAAAAATTCGTAATGACTATATCTAGTTCTGAAGGTTGTCTTTGACACATCTTCCTCTCTAACATTCAATTGATGGTATCCCGACCGCAAATCTATTTTCGAGAAATAGTTGGGGCCTTGAAGTTGGTCGAAAAGATCATCTATGCGAGGCAAAGGGTACTTATTCTTTACCGTGACCTTGTTCAACTCACGGTAGTCGATACACATTCGCATCGACCCATCTTTCTTTTTCACAAAGAGGATTGGAGCTCCCCAAGGTGAAGAACTGGGGCGAATGAAACCCTTTTCTAAGAGCTCCTGTAGTTGCTTCATCAATCCTTGCATCTCAGACGGAGCTAGACGGTATGGTGACCTTGCGATAGGTGCTGACCCAGGCATGAGATCGATTCTGAATTCCACCTGACGGTCGGGTGGTATCCCTGGCAAATCCTCTAGGAATACATCCGAGAACTCCTTTACTATCGGTACATTGTCAATAACCTTCTCTTGCTTGACATCTATTATGTACGCGAGGAATGCTACACACCCTTTTCTTAAGCATTTTCTTGCCTTAAGCGTGGAAATAACGCCTATTGTGTCATTCTTTCTATCTCCATAAATATGAATTACATAACCATTGGGGGTTTGAACTTTAATCATCTTCTTATTACAAACAATTTGGGCTTGGTTCTCTGATAACCAATCCATTCCTAAGATCACGTCGAATTCTCCCAAAACCATAGGCATCAAGCTAACTTGCAATTCCTTACCGTTTATATTAATCATGCATTCCTCAAAAATTTCGTCTATCTTTACATTCCCTCCATCCGCTGTCTCCACTAAAAAGGCACTTCCTAGCTTCCTAGCTTTCTTATCAAGATAGTGACGAAAAGCAGTAGAAACAAAACTTTTATTGGCACCAGAATCAAAAAGCACATTTACAAGTACGTTATTAACGAGGAACGTACCAGATACAACGTCTGGAATTTCTCATGCCTTGCCAACGGTCATCGTGTAAGCTCTCCCTTTCGGCTTGGGTATCTCAGTCTTTTCTCGTCCAACCTTTGCAGTATCATTTCCCGCTATCCTTAAATTACCCGACGAACCTTTTTGCAGTTGTGGGCAGTTGGGTCTCAGATGCCCTGTCATTCCACATTCATAGCATTTTCTACTGTCATTGCATTCCTTCATTGTATGCCCTTCTTTTCCACATTTGAAGCAAGCGGTACTGCCTACTTTGCACTCCCCAGCATGCATTCGATTGCACTTCTTGCACCTCGGATACTCGGTACGACCCTTCTGCCTCTTAGGATTCACCTCGGGTTTACCACCACGTGTCCCTTTGCTATAAATTTCCCAGTTCCGCTTTTGACGGCCTGCTTCCTCTTCTTGCCTTTTCTTTTCTTGTTCCCTCATACTTGCAGCATCCACAGCTTCCTGAAATGTTTTCGGCTTCATAGACTGAACGAATTCTCGAATATTGGCTCTCAGACCCCAAATGTATCGCCCCAACTTCCTTTCCTCAGTACATACTTGGTGTTCTGCAAATCTAGCATTTTGAATGAAAGTTGTGGTATATTCACGTATTGTCATCCTGCCTTGCTCTAACTGCATGAATTCTTCTTCCAACTGCTTGACTTCGTTTATTGGACAAAAATTTGCTATAAATAGGCGTTTGAAATCCTCCCAAGACTTATTTGTCGCTGTACCTGGGTTTCTTGAATCTCTTTCCATCTCCCACCAGAAGATAGCTTCAGATTTCAACATTCTTGTCGCATAGAGAACCTTTTCCTCCTCCGCACACTTGCTAGTTTCAAAAGTTACCTCCATCTCTTTGATCCACCTCATGGAGGCTATCGGTTCACTATCCCCTTGGAATTCAAGAGGTTTACAAGTCAGAAAAGTCTTATAGCTACATCCTGTTCCTCCCGTATTTCCGAAAATTTTGTGAGCTCTTTCGTTGTATTTCTGGTTTCCTGCATTCCCTGCTCCGACTGCCTGAGTCTGTATCTGAGCTAATATTCCAGTCAGAGCATCCTGAAGGCTCCTTGCTATCTCATCGGCCAGTTCTGCCCTTGTGATGGGTTCCACATTTTGACCTTGGCCTTGGCCTTCAACTTGGTCTTGGCCTTCAGCTTGGTCTTGACCCCTGCCTCTTCTTCTCCCCTGTAACAACCTGAACTTTATACATACATCAAAATAACATTTCTGTCTAAAAACAGCCCCAGACTTACATTTCAGAGTATAAGGTTTACAACTATCACCTATTACACAACTGAGTCAAAAAGTAAATTATTGCAGGAAGTCTTCTAGCTCCTGGAAATAACTCACATCTTCTCCTTACCTTTATCTGTACCTGCTTCCTTTCGATAACCTGAAACATCATTATAATTTTGAAAGAGCGAGGGTTAGACCAATAGTCTAGTGAGTCCCCTCCAATCACTACTGCAATAGTTCAAATATTATTTAAAACATTTAAACAAAGTTTTATATCTCAAAAACGTAACTTGCTCTTTTAATCAAAAGTTACTCATACTTTACGCTTCGCAAGCATAACTCAATCTACTGGCCATCACTGACCACTCTTTACGCTTCGCAAGCGTATCCTAAGCTACTGACCAACACTGCCATCAAAGACGGTATGTCTGTCTCGTACTGCCTTCTTTTAGGGACACACCCTAATGGCATAAACGGGCTACACTCCCCTACGAGCAGGCGGGTCACACTTCCCGACTTAGGTCAGACTTCTGACTGAAATGTATGCATACACTTAGTCCTGACTATATATAAAACAAGTTTATATAAACATAGCATAAACATGCCAAACTGATTAAATCAACCTTTTTCAATAAATCTGCATAACTTTCAATACTATAAACGTGTAGTTTATAAAACCCACATTTATCAAATAACTGTCAAAATCGTAAAAGATTTAGTTTGAAAGACTCACCTCTGATTCTTCTTGCTTAAACTCTGTCTTCTAACGATTAACACCACCTACGATAGTATCAAAATACAAAGGTAAGCTAACTCGTGACTAACATTCCTTCCTTCTCTAATTAAATCAACACACTGTGCACCCGGTCAAGACCCCTCCGGTCGACACACCCCGGTACACCTTACTGGTCGCTCTATATATATCGGTCAACTACAATACCGGTCGACTACAATACCGGTCGACTACAATACCGGTCGACGAGATATACCGGTCGGTCTCAACATACCGTCGACGAGATCAACAATATACCGGTCATAACATACCGGTCACCTTAGTCCGGTCGATACCTTCGTTCCGGTCGATATTCAAACAGAGTCGGTGACTCAAACCCAGAAAACCTCAAATCATTAAATCGATCATATATACGGTTAAAAGCTTGAATAACAAGGCTATTTACCGACTATAACATGCAGATAGAAGTATTAAGCTAGAATCATACCTCTATTTGACAAAAACTGATCAATCCTTTGAAAACCTTTCCAGCCTTCGCTTCTGTTCTTTCTCCTTCAGTCGGTTTCAATATTTTTACGTATGAGTTATGAAACTCACTTTCAAGGGTTAAGGTTATTTAAATAACCAAAGTTTCATTTACCCCCCTTGAACCTTGGGTCTCTCTTAACTTTTCACCCAACTTCCTAAAATTATAAATTTTTTTCGGAACTGGATATTACAATCTTCCCCCCCTTAATAAAATTCCGTCCCCGGAATTCCATCGCTAAACAAATGGGGATACTGAGATCTCATGTCCGCCTCAACTTCCCATGTTGACTCTTGTCCTTTGTGAAATTTCCACTGGACTTTCACTAATCGGATCTCCTTGTTTCTCAACTTCTTTATTTTGAGGTCCGAAATTGCTACGGGCTCCTCAATATAACTTAATTTTTCATCTACCCGAATTTCTTCTAAGGGAATTACTACATCTGCTTCTGCCAAAAACTTTTTCAAGTTTGACACATGAAATGTGGGATGAATCCCACACAAACTTTCTGGTAGATCAAGTTCGTAGGCCACTTCACTAACCCGTCCCGTGATGATAAATGGTCCAACAAACCTTGATCTCAATTTTCCTTTCTTTCCAAATCTGACTACCCCTTTCCAGGGAGAGACTTTCAACATTACTTTGTCTCCTACTTGAAACTCTATCGGTTTCCTCCGCTTATTTGCTGTAACACCCTGAATTTTGGGATTGGGTGAGAAGTTGACCGTTACCCAAAGTTCAGGGGGGTTAAATGTAACTTGGGTTATATATATATAAAATCAAATTAGATATTTTGATAAATATCACAAATATCAGTTTTGGTTTTGAGAAGTCAGAGAGAAAGGAAGAAAGGCAGGAAGAAGCTTTGTAAAGGGTCGATCGTTTTGGGCAAATCGAGGTACGAATCTAGCTTAATGCTTTGATCTGAATGCTTTTAGCCGTGTAGAATCTCGTTGTGAAGGTTTTGAACCGTTCCATGTTGAGATCTGAGTATTTCTCATTTGGATCTGGGTTCTGCATCGTGTTGTTCATCATCTGCATCGAACTGTTCTTGATGAACAAAGGAGATGGTCGTTCGACCGGATGGTCCTTCGACCGGATGGTTGATCTGACCGGATGGTCCTTCGACCGGATGGTTGACTCGACCGGATTGTCCTTCGACCGGTGTTGCCTGTTCGACCGGGGTAGTGTTGGACCGGGGAGGTGTTCGACCGGGGTGGTGTTCGACCGGTTGTTGCCTTTGACCGGATTAGGTTCTGTTAAGTTGTTAGCTTCTGTGTCTTTGAGTCCTATTCAAGTAACGAGAGGTTTATCTGTATTTCGACTTACCGATTCTTTCGGTGTTGTCATAGGTAGCGCTCGTTAAGAAGAAGGAAACAGAGGTGAGTTCCTACTATCATTTTAAACTGTATACATATCAAAAGTTACCTTTTTGATCTTATCTTATTTTAAAAGTAAAATGATGTTTTACCTGTGCGTTTATGCGAAAGAAATATTCAAAGGAACTTCTTTTAAATGATTTTCATTCTTACCAGAAGTTGAACTGGGAATAGCATTTTGTTTATAAAAATGTGTTTGTAACCATATGTTTATTTATGGTTGGTCACATACGTTGCTGTGACGAGTCCTTACCATTACTAGTGGATCCTTAGGTTTTGGAGTAGACTGTATTGTTGGAATGTTACATTCCCCAGAATTGTAGCTATGGATCACTTGTTCCTCGGGGGCAACTTGGTACGGTTATGTGAGGCCGGATACTAGCCATGGTTCATAGTGATCCTAGTGAAGGAGTATACCTTGGTTTTGCGCTTGGGGCTTGATCTCACGTTGGAGCACGAACTTTGTGATTCGTATCCGCGGACTCCAATTGGTTTAGCTCGTAACTCGGATTGTTGGCCTAACTTTGTGTTACGCCACGATCCTTGGTAAAATATTTTGTTTTCGGACCTTTTGTGGTATGTTTATAACGAAAAAGCCCGATTGTGGCGAGGACCTAAATTGTAAACTTAATCTCTTTGGAAATGTTATCTTGATGCAAATGTTTTATCTTTTGAGCTTCATAAACTGTATGTTCTCACCAGGCTTTAAGTCTGACACTTTTTCTCAAATGGTATGTGTATCAGGTTTCCATTAGCGGTGGGTTGCCGGGGTTTTTGGAGAGACGAGTTTTGAGTCTCGAGGTTTTTGGAGTTGATTAGTATTGTTATTGGGCATTGTTAAGTCCCATTCTTTTGATGAAATCCTTGTATAGGATTGTATAGTCTTGAGGACTGATCCCATTTATGAAAGTTATGGTTTTACTTTCGTTATATTGTCAGGTTTCCAGGTTTTAATTTACTCTGATTTTTGAGGTGTTACAAGTTGGTATCAGAGCTCTAGTTTAAGCGAACTAGGCATGAATGTAAGATGTCTAGACTTAGACTGCGTATACTAAGAATTGATCCGCGAGAATTGGGTAGAGCTCCTAAGATGGGTTAGTCTTAGAGTCAACGGAAAGTACGTTTATCAGGCGTTGTAATGGTGGTGACAAGAACCGTTATGTGTTGTATGTTCATAATTTCACTTAGCTAATGTTATTATGAGGATATTGTACGTAAGAGTCCTTGATTTGCTGTTGATATGACAATTGATAATGTGATAGTACGTTTTCCTTTCGTGTTTTTCCTATCTCTCTCTTATCTCTTTCTTGTTCTGTGAAGTTGTTCAGCATGGTGAATACGCGTGGTAGACCGCGTACTCGTGTTGACGGTCTGGAAGCGACAGCCTCCACAGCTGATCAGCCGGAAGGAGTTGAGGTTGTCGTGCGTCCGCCAGTTCAACAAATACTAGGTGGGGGGCCAGAGGTCATTCCGCGTGTAGACCTGGCTTCGTCCCACCCAGTAATCGGGGATGCTAATCCCCAGTCAGAGTTGTTGGCCAGCGTGATGTTGGCAATGAGAGAAGAGATGGTGAAGCAGCAAGAGTTTCTGCTGAAAGCAATGGAGGACCGCGACGTAAACAATCGGAGAAGTGAGACGGTTGTGGAGAACGTCGTAGCAGGTTCTGGAGGTGATGGTATAAGGGTCGTGTCTGTAGAGCGGGGGATTTCTGGAGCTCAGGGGAACAGGAAGAGTTGTTCCTATAAGTCCTTTCTAGGCTGCGGACCGCCAGAATTCTTCGGTTCTGATGACCCGGTGGTGTGCGTTAAGTGGATCCGAGCGGTCGAGCAAGCTTTTGGCTCTTCCGAATGTGGTGATGATCAGAGGGTGCGGTTTGGTACCCAACTGCTGAGGGACACTGCACTCATCTGGTGGAATATCATCCAATCCACTCTATCTTCTGAAGTGTTGGCTCAGTTGTCATGGGCCGAGTTCAAGAAGAAGCTGCTAGAAGAGTTTTGCAACGAGAGGGCCATGGACCGAATTGAGAAAGAATTCCGGTCTTTGGTGAAAGGGAGCCTGACGGTGAGGGAGTATACCCGTCAGTTTATGGAGAAACTTGGTCTGGTGGGGCACGCTGCCCCAACAGAGAAAGACAAGATGAAAGCTTATCTCAACGGCTTGCCAGCGGACATGCAATCTATGGTCCATAATTTCAAGGCTTCTAACCTCCGAGAGATGGTGGAAGAAGCTCAATTTATGGAAGAGATGTTCGCGAAGGGCAAATCTGAGAAGGCAGTGGTGGTGCCTGAAAAGAGAAAGTGGGAGAACAGTTCAGTACCTCCCAAGCGGACCCGACCTTTTGTTGGGAACCGCAATTTCGGCAGTTACCAGGAAGCAAGGTGGTGCCCGAGGTGTCGGACCAAGCATCACGGTAACTGCAGTAACAGTTCTCAAACTTGCTATAAGTGTGGGAAGCCTGGGCATACTGTCAGAGATTGCCCGGTCAGTGGAATCGTCTGTTATGAGTGCAAGGCACCGGGGCACGTGAAGAGAGATTGCCCGAAGCTTGTGTCGGGTAGTGCGCCAGCAAGGAAGGAGAACCCTCCGAAGGTTCAGGGCCGAGCTTTTCAGATGACGGCCGAAGAGGCTAGGGCATCCGCTGATGTGGTATCGGGTACTTTTCTTATAAACTCTGTACCTGCTCGTATTTTGTTCGATACGGGTGCTAGTTTCTCTTTCGTATCTGAATTATTCCGTCAGAAAATTGCTATGCCCACTACTAGTCTTGAGGATGCATTAGTAGTAGAAATAGCAGATGGTAGGCAAGTTCTGATCCACGAAATTCTGAAGCAGTGTGCTCTTAGCATCGAAGGGAGAGAATTCCCGATCGATCTGCTACCAATGTCAATCGGGGGTTTTGATGTTGTAATCGGTATGGATTGGTTGTCAAACAATCAGGCTGAGTTCGTGTGTTCCAAGAAGATGATTCGACTTCCCAACCTCTCTGGAGAGGTCGTGGTCATCTATGGCGAAAAGAGAAAGGGTGAAGTGGCAATAATCACAATGGCAAAAGCACGCAAGTGTTTAGTAAAAGGATGTTCGTCCTTCCTAGCCTATGTGATCGATGCCAAGTTAGAGAAGTCCAAGCTGGAAGATGTGAAGATCGTGCGGGAGTATCCAGATGTCTTTCCGGACGACTTGCCCGGGTTGCCGCCCGATCGTCAGGTAGAGTTTCGGATTGATCTTGTGCCAGGCGTTGCACCGATCGCTAAAGCACCTTATCGTTTAGCGCCATCGGAGATGCAAGAGATGGTAGCACAACTCCAAGAGCTTTTTGAGAAGGGATTCATAAGACCGAGTTCGTCACCTTGGGGAGCTCCGGTCTTATTTGTCAAGAAGAAGGATGGCACAATGAGAATGTGCATTGACTATCGTGAGTTGAACAAAGTTACAGTGAAGAACAGGTATCCGCTTCCGAGAATAGACGACTTGTTCGATCAACTTCAAGGAGCGGGTTGTTTCTCCAAAGTCGACTTACGATCAGGCTATCACCAAGTGAAGGTGAGAGAAGAAGATGTTCCAAGACGGCTTTCAGAACGCGTTACGGCCATTACGAGTTCCTTGTAATGCCTTTTGGTCTGACGAATGCACCAGCGGTGTTTATGGACTTGATGAATAGAGTGTGCCGACCATTCCTCGACAAGTCGGTCATTGTATTCATTGACGACATACTCGTGTACTCCAAGAGTGAGACAGAGCACGAGCAGCATCTTCGTGAAGTTCTGGAAGTGTTGAGAAAAGAGAGATTGTACGCCAAGTTTTCCAAGTGCGACTTTTGGCTTAAGGAAGTACAATTTCTGGGGCACGTAGTCACTCGGGACGGAGTGAAAGTAGATCCCTCCAAGATTGAAGCTATGATGAATTGGGAGCCTCCTAAGAGTCCGTCAGAGATCCGAAGTTTCTTGGGTCTGGCGGGATACTACAGGAGATTCATTCAAGACTTTTCCAAGATCGCTTCTTCCTTGACAGTTCTGACTCGGAAGAATGTGAAGTTTGAATGGACTGAAACCCAAGAGAAGGCGTTCCGGATCCTTCAAAAGAAGTTGTGTGAAGCTCCGATCTTGACGTTACCTGAAGGGTCGGAAGATTTCGTGGTGTACAGCGACGCTTCAAAGATGGGATTGGGTTGCGTGTTGATGCAACGAGGCAAGGTAATCGCTTATGCCTCGAGGCAGCTTAAGATACACGAGCAGAATTATCCAACCCATGATCTGGAGTTAGCAGCAGTGGTGTTCGCTTTGAAGCTTTGGCGACATTACCTCTACGGCACGAAGTGTACTCTTTACACGGATCACAAGAGCCTGAAGTATGTCTTTGGACAGAAAGAGCTGAATATGAGGCAAAGGCGGTGGCTCGAGTTGTTGAAAGATTACGACTGTGAATTGCTTTACCATCCCGGTAAGGCAAACGTGGTGGCCGATGCGCTAAGTCGGAAGGACTATAGCGGGAGTATTCGGACAACCCATTCAAGAATCGAGCTAGTGTCTAGTCTTGTTGAGAAGATCAAGACATCTCAAATGGAAGCATTGTTGGAAGAGAATCTAAAGGATGAAGTCATGACAAAACAGCGTTTACTCTTAACGGAAGATAGCCGTGGGGTGAAACTGTTCAGCGGTCGTGTGTGGGTGCCCAAGGTTGGGGGTAACCGTGAACTGTTGTTGGAAGATGCACACAAGTCTAAGTATTCCATTCACCCGGGAAGTACGAAGATGTACAGGGACTTGAAGTTGCACTATTGGTGGCCGGTGATGAAGCTTGATGTGGCACGTTACGTTGAGCGTTGTGTGACGTGTTCGCAAGTTAAGGCCGAACATCAGAGACCGTATGGGAGTCTTCAGTCTTTAGAGATTCCCGAGTGGAAGTGGGAGCATATCACCATGGACTTCGTGACAAAGTTGCCTAAAACTCTTCGGGGACACGATACCATCTGGGTGATAGTGGATAGATTGACGAAGAGCGCTCACTTTCTGCCTATGCGCGAGACGTTACCGATGGATAAGTTGGCGAAGCTTTATATCGATGAGGTGGTCTCGAGGCATGGAATACCGTTGTCGATCGTGTCGGATCGTGACAGCCGGTTCACTTCGAACTTCTGGGATGGGTTTCAGAAAGAGCTTGGTACGCGAGTTAAGTTGAGTACGGCTTACCATCCGCAGACGGACGGGCAGAGCGAACGAACGATCCAAACCTTGGAAGACATGTTGAGGTCTTGTGTCATCGATTTCGGGGGTAGTTGGGACTCTCACCTGCCTTTGGTAGAGTTTGCTTACAACAATAGCTACCACTCGAGTATTGGGATGGCACCTTTTGAAGCATTGTATGGGCGAAAGTGTCGGACTCCCGTGTGTTGGCTGGAAGCAGGAGAGAAGCAGTTCACCGGACCTGAAATCGTGCAAGAGACTGCCGATAAGGTCAAGTGTATTAGAGAGAGGATGAAAGCGGCTCAAGATCGTCAGAAGAGCTATGCCGATAAGAAGAGGTGACCGATGGAATTCCAAGTAGGCGACCGCGTTATGCTTAAGGTATCGCCATGGAAGGGCATCATACGGTTCGGAAAACGTGGGAAGCTGAGTCCTCGTTTCCTCGGACCTTTCAAAGTACTTAAGCGTGTAGGGTTGCAAGCCTACCAGTTGGAACTGCCACCGGAGTTGAGTAGAATACACAACACGTTTCATGTCTGCTACCTCCGGAAGTGTTTGGCGGTAGAAGACAGCGTCATTCCCCTCTCAGAGTTAAGGGTTGACGAAGGTAACCGTTGTGTGGAAGAACCCGACGCCATCTTAGAGAGAAAGACTAAGAAATTGCGTCATAAGGAAGTCACTTTGGTCAAGGTGCAGTGGAAGCATCACCGAGGAGCAAATGTGACTTGGGAATCTGAGGAGGATATGAAGCGTAGATATCCTCATCTCTTTGTATAGTTGGATTTCGGGGACGAAATCATTCCCAAGTTGGGGAGGATTGTAACACCCTGAATTTTGGGATTGGGTGAGAAGTTGACCGTTACCCAAAGTTCAGGGGGGTTAAATGTAACTTGGGTTATATATATATAAAATCAAATTAGATATTTTGATAAATATCACAAATATCAGTTTTGGTTTTGAGAAGTCAGAGAGAAAGGAAGAAAGGCAGGAAGAAGCTTTGTAAAGGGTCGATCGTTTCGGGCAAATCGAGGTACGAATCTAGCTTAATGCTTTGATCTGAATGCTTTTAGCCGTGTAGAATCTCGTTGTGAAGGTTTTGAACCGTTCCATGTTGAGATCTGAGTATTTCTCATTTGGATCTGGGTTCTGCATCGTGTTGTTCATCATCTGCATCGAACTGTTCTTGATGAACAAAGGAGATGGTCGTTCGACCGGATGGTCCTTCGACCGGATGGTCCTTCGACCGGATGGTCCTTCGACCGGATGGTCCTTCAACCGGATGGTTGATCTGACCGGATGGTCCTTCGACCGGATGGTTGACTCGACCGGATTGTCCTTCGACCGGTGTTGCCTGTTCGACCGGGGTAGTGTTGGACCGGGGAGGTGTTCGACCGGGGTGGTGTTCGACCGGTTGTTGCCTTTGACCGGATTAGGTTCTGTTAAGTTGTTAGCTTCTGTGTCTTTGAGTCCTATTCATGTAACGAGAGGTTTATCTGTATTTCGACTTACCGATTCTTTCGGTGTTGTCATAGGTAGCGCTCGTTAAGAAGAAGGAAACAGAGGTGAGTTCCTACTATCATTTTAAACTGTATACATATCAAAAGTTACCTTTTTGATCTTATCTTATTTTAAAAGTAAAATGATGTTTTACCTGTTCGTTTATGCGAAAGAAATATTCAAAGGAACTTCTTTTAAATGATTTTCATTCTTACCAGAAGTTGAACTGGGAATAGCATTTTGTTTATAAAAATGTGTTTGTAACCATATGTTTATTTATGGTTGGTCACATACGTTGCTGTGACGAGTCCTTACCATTACTAGTGGATCCTTAGGTTTTGGAGTAGACTGTATTGTTGGAATGTTACATTCCCCAGAATTGTAGCTATGGATCACTTGTTCCTCGGGGGCAACTTGGTACGGTTATGTGAGGCCGGATACTAGCCATGGTTCATAGTGATCCTAGTGAAGGAGTATACCTTGGTTTTGCGCTTGGGGCTTGATCTCACGTTGAAGCACGAACTTTGTGATTCGTATCTGCGGACTCCAATTGGTTTAGCTCGTAACTCGGATTGTTGGCCTAACTTTGTGTTACGCCACGATCCTTGGTAAAATATTTTGTTTTCGGACCTTTTGTGGTATGTTTATAACGAAAAAGCCCGATTGTGGCGAGGACCTAAATTGTAAACTTAATCTCTTTGGAAATGTTATCTTGATGCAAATGTTTTATCTTTTGAGCTTCATAAACTGTATGTTCTCACCAGGCTTTAAGTCTGACACTTTTTCTCAAATGGTATGTGTATCAGGTTTCCATTAGCGGTGGGTTGCCGGGGTTTTTGGAGAGACGAGTTTTGAGTCTCGAGGTTTTTGGAGTTGATTAGTATTGTTATTGGGCATTGTTAAGTCCCATTCTTTTGATGAAATCCTTGTATAGGATTGTATAGTCTTGAGGACTGATCCCATTTATGAAAAGTTATGGTTTTACTTTCGTTATATTGTCAGGTTTCCAGGTTTTAATTTACTCTGATTTTTGAGGTGTTACATTTGCATACATTTTCTGACGATCTTGAGCAATCTTTAATCTTGCTCGAATCTGGTTGACCTTATCAGCTGTCACCTGTACAATTTCTGGTCCCGCTAGCTGTCTTTCACCCACTTCATTCCAACATAAAGGTGTTCTACATTTACATCCATACAATGCTTCGAACGGGGCTGCTTGTATGCTAGCATGATAACTATTGTTGTAAGAAAATTCAATCAACGGCAAATAAATTTCCCACGAACCTTTGAAATCAATAACACATGCACGAAGCATATCTTCCAATGTCTGAATGGTTCTCTCACTCTGACCATCAGTTTGTGGATGATAGGCCGTACTCAACTTAAGTTGAGAGCCTAAATCCCTTTGCAAACTTCTCCAGAAAGATGACGTAAAACGAGCATCCCTGTCTAACACAATTGACAACGGTACTCCATGTCTGATTACTATCTCATCTATATACAATCGAGCCAATTTCTCTAGTGAGTACGTCTCCTGAATTGGTAGAAAGTGAGCTGACTTTGTGAGTCTATCCACTATCACCCAAATGGCATCATGCCCCTTAGGTGATCGCGGTAACCCGATAACAAGATCCATCGTAATCTCGTCCCACTTCCAAACTGGAATTTCTAACGATTGAAGCTCCCCATAAGGTCTCTGATGCTTAACTTTAACTTTCAAACATGTCAGGCATCGCTCGACGAAGTGAGCAATATCTTTCTTTAAACCTGGCTACCAATAGGTTTGCTTTAGATCTCTATACATCTTGTTGGTTCCCGGACGTACTGAGTAACGTGATTTATGCGCTTCTTCCAATACTCTCTTCCGCAGTGTTGGGAAATTCAGAAATACACAAGTACGGTTAATACTGCTAGAAGAACTTGATTACTACTTCTGAGATTAATGTTGCTGAGAGAAGTTAGTACTGCTAAGTCAAGATTAATACTGCTAGAGGAGATTACTACTGCTAAGCAATTTTAGTACTGCTAGTAGTTAGTGCTGCTGAACATTAATACTGCTCAAAGTATTAATGCTGCTGAAGACTTAGTGCTGCTTATGAGATTATCAAGATTCGTGCAGATCAAGTTTGAAGATTATGGAAAGCTTGGAGATAAAGATGGAAGATTATTTTGAAGATCTTTTATTATTTGTAATTATCTTTTATCTTCAGTATATATAGAATAGTTTGTAATTGATAGAGAATAACTCAGAGAATTCTGAATTTTTGTTTTGATAGAGAGAATCAACCTCAAGGTTTGTAATCCTAATTCTAGAGAAGTAGAATTCGTATTGGTGAGCCTGTTCATCAATATTGAGGTTGAGTGTTGAATCTTGTAGCTTTACAATCATTCAATAAAGTTTACAAGTTGTTCTTCTGATTCACTGTTTTCATAGATTATTGAATATTAAAGTGTTATTCCGCAAACTCCTTTAATATAGTTTCTGAGTGTTTATTCTTGTTTAGAATTAAGATACTGACAAGTGGTATCAGAGCAAGTATTCTCAGAATTCTTATTCATCATGGAAAACACAGCTGAATCAAACAATACTCTGGTCTCAAAGGTTCCAATGCTCAGACCCAATGAATTTGACATGTGGAAGATTAGAATCAAGCAATACATTCTCCTCACAGATTACTCTATGTGGGACATCATTGAGAATGACCCATCTGATGCATGAAAGATTGGTGAAGAAGGAAAAAGAACTCCACCAAAGACTGATGCAGAAAGAAAGACAAGGCAGACAGAGATTAAAGCCTTGAGCACTCTGCTCTTGGCCATTCCCAATGAATATCAACATCAATTCTGTAATTGCATTGATGCACAGATGCTCTGGAATGCTCTAGAAAAGAGATTCTCTGGTACCAAAAGTACCAAGAGAAATCAAAAGGCAATCTTGAAGCAACAGTATGATAACTTTATGTCAACTAAGAATGAGTCTATGACTCAAACTTTTGACAGGTTTAACAAACTGATTGGTGAACTAGCTACTATGGGAGTACAGATTGATCAAGATGATGTTAACAGAAAGTTCTTAAGGTCCCTTGGAGATGAATGGACCATGTACATTGTTTCATTCAGACAGAATGATCAGTTGGAAGAGAAAGAACTTGATGATCTGTACAATGATCTTAGAGTATTTGAAGCTGAGGTGGAGGAAAAGAAGAAGCCTTCTGGATATATTCATAATGTTGCACTCCTATCAGCATCAATTGATTCTACTGCTAATCCTGAATCAGTTAATGCTGCTAATGGAGCAAATCAAGAAAAAGGCACTGATTCTGTGTTTGAAGCCTTCCTTGCCAGCCATGGAAATTCCTCCTTAATTAATGATGATTTGGAACAACTTCATCCTGATGATCTGGAAGAGATGGATATTAAATGGCAGATGGCCATGCTTTCCATGAGGGTGAAGAAGTTCATAAAGAGGATTGGGAGGAACAACTTCTCCCAAAGAAGAGAAGATGGAGCTGGGTTTGATAAATCAAAGGTGGAGTGCTATAAATGCCATCTGAAGGGACACTTTGCCAGGGAATGCAGAAGTGGAGTGTCTCACAACAACAACCACCAACAAGCACAGTCTGGAAACCTCAACCATGACAGAAACTCTGCTCAAGCCCTTATTTCTCAACAAGGAATGGGGTTTGACTGGAGTGATCAAGCAGAAGAGGCTATCCAAAATAAAGCACTTATGGCTGAAGTATCTGATCTCCCATCTGAGGTAAGTTCTAATATATGTTCTAAAACTTGCATAGACACTGTTAAAAGGTACAGGGATCACAACCAGAAGATGAGTGATGACCTTAAGAGATTAGAAAAGGATATAAAGGACTATGTGAGAATTGTTGAGAGGTTTGAGGAACAGATTAAAGGTTTTCAAGCCAATGAACTCCAACACTCATATGACACCAATTACTGGAAGTGGGAGAAAAAGGATCTAGAACTTAAACTGACCAAATCTAAAGAGGAGAGTGAAAAGCTGAGAGAGGAACTAACCAAGGTTAAGCTTGATATAGAAAAGTTTTCTAATGATTCTAAAGCAATGGACTCCTTACTACAAACTCAGATTCATGATTAGCTGAGAAGAGGAATTGGGTATAATGCCACACCACCACCATATAACAACAATTACATTCCCCCTACCTCAGATTTTCTAGAAACTAAAGATAGAAAGGACTTGCCTGAGGGAGCCACTGAGATAGATCCCTTAGATGAGGTAGTTGTGGAGGATAAGACTGAGAAAGAGGTTGGTAAGAGTAAGGAGAACAAAGTGAGTGGTGAGATTCCTCTAGAGAATAATATTATCACCAATGAGGACTGTGGAAGGGCTTGGATCAAATCCAAGGACATAGAGAAGACAGAGGGAAAGTCTGGTAAGGTCCATTACAAACATACCACAGTTGTGAATCCAGGTCCTTGCAAACAATGTGCATGCAAGAAGAATGAGCCCCAAAAACATGATAAAAAGAGGGGAAATCAAAGAAACTGGAATAATCAGTGGGCACAGAAACAAGGGGTTGATCTGAGTAAAATCAATAGACCAAAACCTTGTTTTATCTGTGGCAAATTGAATCATCTTGCCAAATACTGTTATTTCAATCCTATAAACCAAAGGATGAACTTTCAAAGACCTATGCAAAAACCCTTGGGTTATAGGAAGATTGAAAAGAACCATGTGGCTAAGAAATCTGTTAAATCTAAAAGCCATATGAAGAAAAAGTCTATTAAAGAAAGTGTCAATATGTGGGTTCCTAAAAGCACTAAAACTGTTAGTACTGCTACCACAAATAGTGCTGCTGACAATGATAGTGCTGCTAGAAGTAATACTACTGCTAACAATGTTAGTGCTGCTAACATTGTTAGTACTTCTTCAAAAGTTAATACTGCTAACTCTATTAGTGCTGCTAACAAGGTTAGTACTGCTAAACCTGTTAGTACTGCTAACTCTGTTAGTACTTCTAAGGTTAGTACTGCTTCTAGTGTTTGTGCTGCTAAGCCAATCATATTGACAAAGTACTCTAATAAAGAGTGCTCTGAGTTTAAAAACCTCATCAAAAAGGAATGTAAATACTTTGATGAGAAAGGGAGACCCAAGACCACTTTGGCTTGGGTCCCCAATCAATACTAATTGTTTAATCTTATGTGCAGGGCAACCAGCAGCTCAAGGGGAAGAGTATCTGGCATATTGATAGTGGTTGCTCAAGGCACATGACAGGGAACATGTCATGCCTCAAGAATTTCAAGAAAATTGATGGTGGTCATGTTTCCTTTGGTAATACTCCAGATGGAGGTAAGATAAGTGGTAAGGGGGATGTAACCAAAGGTAAAATGACCTTTGAAGATGTATTCTATGTTGAGCAGTTAAGGTACAACCTGTTAAGTGTATCACAGGTTTGTGACAAACAACATAGTATATTATTTACAGATTCTGAATGCATTATCCTTGCTCCTGGATTCAAGGTAGTTGATGAAAAGATGATACTACTAAGAACTCCCAGAAAGGATAATGTATATTGCTTAGATATGGAAAGTGTTTCAGCTAATTCATCCCTTAATTGTCTTGTTTCAAAAGCATCTTTGAATGAATCATCACTTTGGCACAGAAGGATGTGTCACATGAACTTTAAAACAATGAATAAACTTGTTAAAAACAACCTTGTAAGAGGTTTACCTTCCAAAGTCTTTTCATGTGATGATCATTGTGTTGCCTGTCTCAAAGGCAAACAACACAAAACTTCTCATAAGTCCAAAGAGTTGAACACAATCTCTAATTCTCTTCAGTTATTGCATTTGGATCTATTTGGTCCTACAAATGTTATGAGTATAGGTAAGAAATCATACTGTCTAGTTATTGTTGATGATTACTCTAGATTTACTTGGGTATATTTTCTAAGGACTAAGGGTGAGACAAGTGTACTGATCAAATCCTTTATTCTAAGAATTGAAAACCAAACTAATCAAAAGGTAAAAGTCATTAGGTCAGACAATGGTATTGAATTTAAAAATCATGACCTAAACACATTTTGTGAGGAAAAAGGAATTGAGAGGCAATACAGTGCTCCTAGGACTCCACAACAAAATGGTGTTGTTGAGAGAAGGAATAGGACACTGATTGAAGCTGCTAGATCTCTGTTGGCAGATTCAAAACTACCAATTACTTTCTGGGCTGAAGCAGTTAATACTGCTTGCTATGTCCAAAACAGAGTTTTAGTAGTTAAGCCTAAAAACAAGACACCCTATGAGGTTTTAAATAATAGAAAACCTTTTATAGGATTTTTCAAACCATTTGGGTGTCCTTGTACCATACTCAATACCAAAACTCACTTAGGAAAGTTTGATAGCAAGGCAGAAGATGGTTTTCTAGTTGGTTACTCATCTCAGAGTAAGGCTTACAGAGTTTTTAATACTTCTTCTAGAATAATTGAGGAAAGTGACAATGTCAAGTGCAATGAGAACACACCAAATCCTATTGGGTCTGGTCCTCAGTGGTTATTTGACATTGACTCACTAACTAACTCTTTGGGTTTCAGTAGTGATTACCATGCAGGTTCAGGAAGTGGAGGATCAGGGGATGAACAAATACAAGTACAAGACATTATTCCTCAGTCTGTGATCTTTCCCATACCTTCAATAGAGCCTGTAGATGTCTGTGCTAAAGAGACAATGACTGAACCAATTCAGAGTGAAGAAGAAGGAAGAGATGAGGAGAATCAAGTGCATGAAGAGCCAGAAGCAGCTGATGAGATTCCCTCAGCCTATTTAAATGATTCCAATCTGAATGTGGGAATCAATGAAGAACCTAGTCATCAGACTAGAACTCAAAAGAATCATCCTCCAGAGCTGGTCATAGGAGACATCTCTTCTCCTATGATAACAAGGAATCAAAGCAGACTTAAAGAACTGCAGGATCAGCAACACACAGTACTCTCATGCTTTCTGTCTCAGATTGAGCCTAAGATGGTTTATGATGCTATGAAAGATTCCAGTTGGATAGAAGCTATGCAAGAAGAGTTACTGCAATTCAAGTTGCAAGAAGTTTGGGACTTGGTGGACCTTCCAAAAGGTCATAGAGCTATAGGCACCAAGTGGATTTTCAGGAACAAAAAGGATGAGAGAGGCATTGTGATAAGAAACAAAGCAAGGCTGGTGGCATAAGGGTATACTCAAGAAGAAGGCATTGACTATGACGAAGTGTTTGCTCCAGTGGCAAGGGTAGAAGCAATTAGGCTATTTCTAGCCTATGCCTCATACATGAAGTTCAAGGTATACCGAATGGATGTGAAGAGTGCCTTTCTGTATGGTACAATTGATGAAGAAGTATATGTCTGTCAGCCCCCTGGATTTGAAAATCCATCATATCCAGACAGAGTATACAAACTGAAGAAAGCACTTTATGGTCTGCATCAACCCCCAAGAGCATGGTATGATACTCTGTCTACCTACCTCTTGGAGAATGGGTTTGAAAGAGGAATAATTGACAAGACCCTCTTCATTAAAAGAAGTAAGAAGGACATCCTATTGGTTCAGATTTATGTGGATGATATCATCTTTGGATCCACAAAAGATCAGATGTGTAGAGACTTTGAATAGTTGATGCACAAGAGCTTTAAAATGAGTTCAATGGGTGAACTTACCTTCTTCCTTGGACTTCAAGTGAAACAGAAGAAGGATGGGATCTTCATAAGCCAATCAAAATATGTGAAAGACATCTTGGAAAAATATGGATTAACAGACTCAAAGCCAACAAGCACACCTATGGAGACTCATAAACAGATCACTGCTGATCTTGAGGGGGAGGATGTTGATGTCCATATATATAGATCAATGATTGGATCTCTCATGTATCTCACAGCCTCAAGACCAGACATCATGTTTCCAGTGTGTTTGTGTGCCAGATTCTAAGTCAAGCCAAAGCAATCACATCTGCAAGCTATTAAAAGGATTTTCAGATACTTAAGAGGGCAACCTAGATTAGGTCTTTGGTATCCTTATGAATCCAACTTTGACTTGATTGCTTACTCAGATAGTGATTTGGGAGGTGCTAACATGGACAGAAAGTCTACTTCAGGTGGATGTCAACTTTTGAGTGCAAGACTAGTATCTTGGCAGTGTAAGAAGCAAACCACAGTGTCCTTATCAACAACAGAAGCTGAGTATATTGCTTCTGCAAGCTGCTGCTCTCAGGTTCTAGGGATTCAAAATCAGATGTTGGACTATGGGGTAACCTTTCTTCACACTTCAATCTTCATTGACAATAGGAGTGCTATAAGCATTGTTAACAATCCAGTCAAGCACTCCAAAACAAAGCACATTGAGATCAGGTATCACTTTATCAGAGATTGTAATGAAAAGAAGCTAATTCAAGTTGCTAAAGTTCATACTAACAACCAGTTTGCTGATCTATTCACTAAAGCTTTTGATGTGGGTAGATTCACATTCTTGGTCACAAGTGTGGGCATGATCAACTCTGAATGAGTTCATGTTTTAAAAAGTGGTTTCATACCTGTTATTGGTTTATTCTTTAGTGCTACTAACATCTTTTTCAGGAAGTTATTACCTTGCTCAGAGTACCTCAAACTACAAAAAGTGCAAGTGTGGTTAATACTGCTCTCAGTTAATACTGATAGCTAAGTTAATACTGCTAGTGGTTAATACTGCTCTCAGTTAATACTGCTAGCTAAGTTAATACTGCTAGTGGTTAATACTGCTCTCAGTTAATACTGCTAGCTAAGTTAATACTGCTAGTGGTTAATACTGCTCTTAGTTAATACTGCTAGCTAAGTTAATACTGCTAGTGGTTAATACTGCTCTCAGTTAATACTGCTAGCTAAGTTAATACTGCTAGTGGTTAATACTGCTCTCAGTTAATACTGCTAGTTAGTTAATACTGCTAGTGGTTAATACTGCTCCCAGTTAATACTGCTAGTTAGTTAATACTGCTAGGAGTTAATACTGCTTATGTCCCGAATCGTATAAATACCCTTTATGCCCGCCCAAAAGTTCATAACGACTCTTTGCTTTCTATTCATCTGCTCTCTAACCCTTTTCTCTCAAGTACCAAGTGTTGCAGTCCAGAATACTCAAGCAAAATGGCATCCATGGCATTCATTGATGAGCACAACGAGATTGCGATGCTATAGAAGCGGAAACAAGCTGCTGGATTCCACCAGATTGTGGATTTTCTCAAGTACAACTACATTGCCCATTCTCTCACTGTGTCACCAACAATATACATAGAGCATCAAAGACAGTTCTGGGCGAATGCCACCGTAGTGACAGAGAATGGTGTGCAGATAATCAAGACAAGGGTATGTGACAAACCCTTGTCAGTTTCTGAAGAGGTGATACGCATCTGTCTACGTCTAGACGATGTTGAAGGTATTACTTCTATTCCAAATGAGGACTTGTTCTCAAACCTTCCAAGAATGGGGTATGGAGGCCAATTGGGTGGTTTCAAATTTTCAAAAGCCAAATTTTATACCCAATGGCGTTTTCTTGTTCATACCCTGATGCACTGCATTTCCAAAAAGACTACTGGATGGAGTGAGTTTAGCAGTACCATTGCTTATGCTTTGGTCTGCTTGGCCACTGCCAGAAAGTACAATTTCTCTAAAATTATTTTCAGTGATCTTGTATCAAACTTGGGAAGCAAAAAAAGTTTTTATATGTACCCCAGGTTTGTACAGGAAGTTATAACCCATGAATTGACGGATATGCCTCACTTTGATGAGGTATATGTACCAAAAATTCCCAAAGGTAAGGTCTTTTCAAACATGAAAAGATCTCCATTGGACTCGGAAGGAGTTGACACCCCATTGTTCTCTACAATGATGGTGGTGTCCCACATTGAAGAAGGTATGGCAGCAGGGTCAAGGCCCTCATTAGACCATCCCACTGCTAGCCAATCCCAACCTTCACTCTCAATATCAATCCCTCAGTCTCTTGTTCAAAAGCCAACTTCTCCAATAACCCAAACTTACATAAGGAAAAAGGTAAAGAAGGATCCTTCCCTTCTTGTACCTTCACCCACTGAGCCTTTAAGCCCTCTAATGGAGAATTCTCCATTAGAGAATATCTACTGGGAAACCACAGGGGTGTCTCCCAACCCCATGGAGGTGCTCAATGAGAAGATGTTTGAGCATATGGGTGCTAAGGCTGCCACTACTCCTGCAAGCACAGAGGAGGTCAGTGGTAACATAAATAAGACATTCCCCATGGCAACTTTGGGTGAGCAATCATCCAAAGGTCCCAGGTGCTAAGAAACCACGGGGGTAGCAGGTGCTTCTGCTAGGCAGAAGACCTTTACTACAAAAAGATCCCATGATCCTTCAAAAGAGGGTACACTTCTGGAGAAGGTGAGGACAGATATAACTACTATGAATTGATGGAAGCAATGGGAAACATAAACATGGATGTGATCAAGCAGGGGAAAGAAATAGAAGAGCTGAAACTGATAGTTCTGTCTCAACAAGAATAGATTGTCAACTTGAAGCAAATGGTGAAGAAATTGATTCTGCAAAAGAAGAAGAAACAGTTTGTGCTAAGAAGGAGGAAACCAGTGACTGATGCTCCCAAAAAGGGGGAGTCAGAAGCTGATGTCAACATGGAAGATGTCAAAGAAAAGCGGGAGCAAGAGAAAGCTGATTTTGAGGTTGAGCAAAAAGCAGTGGAAACTGAGTTTGTACAAGAAGCAGTAAAAGAGCAAGTAGCAGTAACTGTTAATGCTGCTAACTGTTAATGCTGCTAGTTCAAGCCAAGCAGCAGAAACTGTTAATACTGCTGAACTGAAAGAAGCAACAGAAATAGTGCAAGAAGTTATGACAGATCTTGAGATTGCAGAAACCTTAATCAAAGCCAAGCATGATGCTCCCAAGGTCATCTCAAAGTCCAAAGGAGTTGTCATCAAAGAACAAGGTGAAGTGATCAAGAAAGATAGTGTAGAGAAGAAGTTGAGCAAAGACAAAGGCAAAGCTAAAATGGTGGAATCTGATCAACCAATCAAAAAGGAATGGTTGGTTGAGTCAGATGAAGCTTTGGCCAAGAAGATGCAGGCTGATATTGAAAAAGAAGAAAGGGTTCAGGTTGAAAAGGACAGAGAGATGGCTAAGGCTCTAGCTGCTGAACTGAATGAAGCTTATCAACAAAGCCTGGCAACTGAAATTGCACAGAAGAAAGCTGCAAATCTGAAGAAATCTGTGGTGGTCAAAACAGCTGTAAAGAAGAGACATCCCTCAAAGACATTCCTAGGTACTCAAGAGAGAAACAAGATGATTACATTTCTCAAGGGTGCTGTAGGAGTCAGAAAGGAGATGTTCTCTAAGATGTCTTTTGAGAAGATTAAAGAGCTATATGATTCAAAGATGCTAAAGCTTCAAGGGAATGAAACTGCAAGGGTGGAGATGGAGAAGAGAATGAAAGAAAGCAATGATTTTATGATAGAAAAACCTTTTCCAGATGAGCAAGAAACACCACCAAAGAAAGAAGCCACTCTTGGTGAAAGTCTAAGGACTTTAAAAAGAACCAAGATGATGGCTAGAAGAAAGTCAACCAAGATGCCTAGAATAGCTGAAGGAGAAGCTGAGAAGGTTGCTGAAGAAGAAGGGGCACCTAAGTCATCTGAAAAGAATGAACCAGCAAGAACTGATGATGTAAATCTATACATGGTAGTGATGGATAAAGTGCCTGAACCAATTTCAGCAGAACCTGTTGGTATGAAGCCTCCTGAGGTCATTCTATGGGACACAATGAAGGTTGATGGCAAGGAATACATAAGGCTCAAGAGGAAAGATGAGAAGTATGAGGTGTTCAATACTTGGGCAAAGATTGTCAGAACATGCTCCAGGTCAGATCTTGAAGAAATGTTTGACATAGGAATGAAGGTGTATGCAGATCAACTGAAAGCTCCAGAGATTTCAATTACAAAATTAGTGATGGAGTATCTGTGTATGATGTTCAAACCTGAAGAAGTGGAGCATGTGATCAGAAATGTGTTCAAAACTGTCAACAATTGGACTCTATATGAAACTAGTGGAGTATATGCACTAACTATGGACCTAAATCACATAGAGTACTTCCTAGTAGATAGAGTGTACAATCACAGCAGACTGAAGCTTCATGCAATGTTGAAGAAGAAGCTAGGATGTGTTCCAAATTCAGAGATGGCTAAGTATTTGATTCAAAGAACAATCAATCAGAGTTTGGGGTTGGATACAAATACAGGTGTATGAGCCATGAAGTATTGGGAGCATCTAAGAAGACCATTTGAAGAACTTGACTTCTGTTCCTAAAAGTCAAGTTAGGGGGAGATTGTTGGGAAATTCAGAAATACACAAGTACGGTTAATACTGCTAGAAGAACTTGATTACTACTTCTGAGATTAATGCTGCTAAGAGAAGTTAGTACTGCTAAGTCAAGATTAATACTGCTAGAGGAGATTACTACTGCTAAGCAATTTTAGTACTGCTAGTAGTTAGTGCTGTTGAACATTAATACTGCTCAAAGTATTAATGCTGCTGAAGACTTAGTGCTGCTTATGAGATTATCAAGATTCGTGCAGATCAAGTTTGAAGATTATGGAAAGCTTGGAGATAAAGATGGAAGATTATTTTGAAGATCTTTTATTATTTTGGGAAGCGAAAAGAGTTTTTATATGTACCCCAGGTTTGTACATGAAGTTATAACCCATGAATTGACGAATATGCCTCACTTTGATGAGGTATATGTACCAAAAATTCCCAAAGGTAAGGTCTTTTCAAACATGAAAAGATCTCCATTGGACTCGGAAGGAGTTGACACCCCATTGTTCTCTACAATGATGGTGGTGTCCCACAATGAAGAAGATATGGCAGCAGGGTCAAGGCCCTCATTAGACCATCCCACTGCTAGCCAATCCCAACCTTCACCCTCAATATCAATCCCTCAGTCTCTTGTTCAAAAGCCAACTTCTCCAATAACCCAAACTTACATAAGGAAAAAGGTAAAGAAGGATCCTTCCCTTCTTGTACCTTCACCCACTGAGCCTTTAAGCCCTCTAATGGAGAATTCCCCATTAGAGAATATCTACAGGGAAACCACAGGGGTGTCTCCCAACCCCATGGAGGTGCTCAATGAGAAGATGTTTGAGCATATGGGTGCTAAGGCTGCCACTACTCCTGCTAGCATAGAGGAGGTCAGTGGTAACATAAATAAGACCTTCCCCATGGCAACTTTGGGTGAGCAATCATCCAAAGGTCCCAGGTGCCAAGAAACCACGGGGGTAGCAGGTGCTTCTGCTAGGCAGAAGACCTCTACTACAAAAACATCCCATGATCCTTCAAAAGAGGGTAACACTTCTGGAGAAGGTGAGGACAAATATAACTACTATGAATTGATGGAAGCAATGGGAAACATAAACATGGATGCGATCAAGCAGGGGAAAGAAATAGAAGAGCTGAAACTGATAGTTCTGTCTCAACAAGAACAGATTGTCAATTTGAAGCAAATGGTGAAGAAATTGATTCTGCAAAAGAAGAAGAAACAGTTTGTGCTAAGAAGGAGGAAACCAGTGACTGATGCTCCCAAAAAGGGGGAGTCAGAAGCTGATATCAACATGGAAGATGTCAAAGAAAAGGGGGAGCAAGAGAAAGCTGATTTTGAGGGGGAGGAAAAAGCAGTGGAAACTGAGTTTGTACAAGAATAAGTAAAAGAGCAAGCATCAGTAACTGTTAATGCTACTGGTTCAAGCCAAGCAACAGAAACTGTTAATACTGCTGAACTGAAAGAAGCAACAGAAATAGTGCAAGAAGTTCTGACAGATCTTGAGATTGCAGAAGCCTTAATCAAAGCCAAGCATGATACTCCCAAGGTCATCTCAAAGGCCAAAGGAGTTGTCATCAAAGAAAAAGGTGAAGTGATCAAGAAAGATAGTGTAAAGAAGAAGGTGAGCAAAGACAAAGGCAAAGCTAAAATGGTGGAATCTGATCAACCAATCAAAAAGCAAAGGTTGGTTGAGTCAGATGAAGCTTTGGCCAAGAAGATGCAGGTTGATATTGAAAACTAAGAAAGGGTTCAGGTTGAAAAGGACAGAAAAATGGCTAAGGCTCTAGCTGCTGAACTGAATGAAGCTTATCAACAAAGCCTGGCAACTGAAATTGCACAGAAGAAAGCTGCAAATCTGAAGAAATCTGTGGTGGTCAAAACAGCTGTAAAGAAGAGACATCCCTCAAAGACATTCCTAGGTACTCAAGAGAGAAACAAGATGATTACATTTCTCAAGGGTGCTGTAGGAGTCAGAAAGGAGATGTTCTCTAAGATGTCTTTTGAGAAGATTAAAGAGCTATATGATTCAAAGATGCTAAAGCTTCAAGGGAATGAAACTGCAAGAGTGGAGATGGAGAAGAGAATGAAAGAAAGCAATGATTTTATGATAGAAAAACATTTTCCAGATGAGCAAGAAACACCACCAAAGAAAGAAGCCACTCTTGGTGAAAGTCTAAGGACTTTAAAAAGAACCAAGATAATGGCAAGAAGAAAGTCAACCAAGATGCCTAGAATAGCTGAAGGAGAAGCTGAGAAGGCTGCTGAAGAAGAAGGGGCACCTAAGTCATCTGAAAAGAATGAACCAGCAAGAACTGATGACTTAAATCTATACATGGTAGTGATGGATAAAGTGCCTGAACCAATTTCAGATGAACCTGTTGGTATGAAGCCTCCTGAGGTCATTCTATGGGACACAATGAAGGTTGATGGCAAGGAATACATAAGGCTCAAGAGGAAAGATGAGAAGTATGAGGTGTTCAATACTTGGTCAAAGATTGTCAGAACATGCTCCAGTTCAGATCTTGAAGAAATGTTTGACATAGGAATGAAGGTGTATGCAGATCAACTGAAAGCTCCAGAGATTTCAATTACAAAATTAGTGATGGAGTATCTGTGTATGATGTTCAAACCTGAAGAAGTGGAGCATGTGATCAGAAATGTGTTCAAAACTGTCAACAATTGGACTCTATATGAAACTAGTGGAGTATATGCACTAACTATGGACATAAATCACATAGAGTACTTCCTAGTAGATAGAGTGTACAATCACAGCAGACTGAAGCTTCATGCAATGTTGAAGAAGAAGCTAGGATGTGTTCCAAATTCAGAGATGACTAAGTATTTGATTCAAAGAACAATCAATCAGAGTTTGGGGTTGGATACAAATATAGGTGTATGAGCCATGAAGTTTTGGGAGCATCTAAGAAGACCATTTGAAGAACTTGACTTCTCTTCCTAAAAGTCAAGTTAGGGGGAGATTGTTGGGAAATTCAGAAATACACAAGTACGGTTAATACTGTTAGAAGAACTTGATTACTACTTCTGAGATTAATGCTGCTGAGAGAAGTTAGTAGTGCTAAGTCAAGATTAATACTGCTAGAGGAGATTACTACTGCTAAGCAATTTTAGTACTGCTAGTAGTTAGTGCTGTTGAACATTAATACTGCTCAAAGTATTAATGCTGCTGAAGACTTAGTGCTGCTTATGAGATTATCAAGATTCGTGCAGATCAAGTTTGAAGATTATGGAAAGCTTGGAGATAAAGATGGAAGATTATTTTGAAGATCTTTTATTACTTGTAATTATCTTTTATCTTCAGTATATATAGAATAGTTTGTAATTGATAGGGAATAACTCAGAGAATTCTGAATTTTTGTTTTGATAGAGAGAATCAACCTCAAGGTTTGTAATCCTAATTCTAGAGAAATAGAATTCGTATTGGTGAGCCTGTTCATCAATATTGAGGTTGAGTGTTGAATCTTGTAGATTTACAATAATTCAATAAAGTTTACAAGTTGTTCTTCTGATTCACTGTTTTCATAGATTATTGAATATTAAAGTGTTATTCCGCAAACTCCTTTAATATAGTTTCTGAGTGTTTATTCTTGTTTAGAATTAATATAGTTCTCCTGCTTTTGGAATCCACACTCTCCTCTTGAAGCACTTCACTCCGCGATTGTCAACAACTAACGAGTTAACAATTCCAACTATTCTTTCACTTTTCTAGTTTTCCTTTGACGCTGCTTCTTCTTGATACTTTATAACTTCTTCTAAAAAATTAGAAACAACATCAACTCGATATGCCACCACTTTTGTTATGTCTCCATGATCTTTACGACTTAGAGCATCTGCTACCACATTGGCCTTGCCTGGATGGTACAGAATATCACAGTCATAATCGCTTAACAACTCCATCCACCTACGCTGCCTCATATTAAGTTCCTTCTGATTGAAAAGATATTGAAGGCTCTTGTGATCCGTGTAAATCTGACACTTGATCCCATACAGATAATGCCTCCAAATTTTCAAAGCAAATACTACCGCCGCCAACTCTAAATCATGCGTTAGGTAAATCTTTTCATGTTCTTTCAACTGACGAGATGCATAAGCAATCACCTTGCCTTCTTGCATTAACACACATCCCAGACCCAAATTTTAAGCATCGCTATAAATTACGAATCCTTCCGTTCCTTTGGGAAGGGACAATACAGGCGCACTACTTAGACTTTCTTTCAATTTACTGAACGCTTCTTTCTGAACTTCCGCCCATACAAACTTAACATTCTTTCTGGTTAACGTTGTTAGTGGCATGGCTATTTTCGAGAAGTCCTGAATAAACTTTCTATAATAACCCGCCAATCCTAGAAAACTCCTTACTTCTGATGGTGTTTTCGGTGCTTCCCACCCTTTAATGGCTTCAATCTTTGCCGGATCAACCTTAATCCCATCTTTCGACACCACATGACTTAGAAACTGAACTTCTTTCAGCCAAAATTCACATTTAGAGAACCTGGCGTACAATTTCTCACGCTTAAGCAATTCTAATATCACTCGTAAATGGGTTTCATGATCTTCTTTGGACCGTGAATAAATCAGTATATCATCTATAAAAACTATGACATACTTATCTAAAAACGGACTACACACTCTATTCATCAGGTCCATGAATGCTGCTGGCGCATTGGTCAGACCAAATGGCATAACTAGAAATTCATAGTGTCCGTACCTCGTACGAAATGCAGTCTTAGGTACATCCTCCTCCTTCACCTTCAATTGGTGATAACCAGATCGTAAATCTATTTTCGAAAAGTAGCTCGCTCCTTGAAGTTGATCAAAAAGATCGTAAATTCTGGGAAGCGGGTACTTATTTTTGACAGTCACTTTATTAAGCTCACGATAGTCTATACACATTCTCATAGACCCATCTTTCTTCTTAACAAACAACACTGGCGCTCCCCATGGAGAGGTACTAGGACGAATAAACCCCTTGTCTAATAACTCCTGCAGTTAGGTCATCATTTCTTTCATTTCTGCCGATGCCAATCTATAAGGTGCTGTTGCTATCGGCGCCGCTCCGGGTACTAAATCAATACGAAATTTTACTTGCCGATCAGGAGGCAGAGTGGTTAAATCTTTCGGAAATACTTCTGGATATTCACTTACCACTGGAACTGACTCTACTCCCTTTTTCTCCTTCTTAGCATCTATTACATAAGTTAAGAACCCCACACACCCTTTTACTAGACATCTCTTAACTTTAATCATTGAAATCAAGCACGACTTTCTATCCCTCTTATCTCCAAACACTACTATCTCTTCTTTACCTGGCTGCGCTATACGAATTAATTTCTTATTGCATACTATATGAGCATCATTAGACGCCAACCAATCCATTCCTACAATGACATCAAATTCTCCCATACCCATCGGGTACAGTCGAAGTGGAAATGAATTCCCATCGATGACAATACTACACCCATCATACACCTCCTCCACTAAGATTTGACTATTATCAGGCTCTTCTACTTTCAATTCATTCCTAAGCTTCATGGGTTTCACATGCAATTTATGCGCAAAATTTGGAGAAACAAACGAACGGTTTGCGCCTGAATCAAACAACACTTTAGCAAAATTCGAATCTATAGAGAAAGTACCTGTCACTACATCCGATATCTCCACTGCTTCTTCTGCTGTCATATTGAAAACTCTAGCCCTCGCCTTAGCTGGTTCCACCTTTTTCTCACCTCCCTTATCTATATATCCTCCGACTGATCCCTTTTTCAATTGTGGACAATTAGTCCTGATATGATCAGAAGATCCACACTGATAACAAGACTTTGAACCCTGGCAATCCCGATCCATATGCCCTATCTTTCCACATATATAATAGCCCTCTTGATCAATCTTACATTCTCCTTTATGTCTTCGGTTACACTTGCTACATGGATACTTTCAAACTTATTAACAAATCGTTGATCAGACTTTGCAGACTTATATGTCTTAGAATCACGGATCGTTCCGTCCCATTTTCTTTTTTCTCCACTTCTTTCAGTAGCTTGCCGATTCTTTTCTTTCTCTCTCACTTCAGCTGCATTTACTTCCATTTGAAAAGTAGATGGTTCCTTGTTCGAGACAAATTATCGAATATCACTTCTTAACCCATAGACGAAACGTTCTACTCGTCTTCCTTCATTAGGTACGTAGATTTCTGCAAATCGAGACTTCTCTATAAACTTTGTATTATATTCTCGAACTGACATCCCTTTTTGCTCTAAACTCAGAAACTCTTCTTCCAACTTTTTAATTGCCGCCAGAGGGCAAAACTGTGCTTTAAATCTTTTTACAAACTCACCCCAAGGCATTTCTTTGGCTACCGTCGAACTTTGTCCTCCTGCTTCAACATCCCACCACATTACCGCTTCATCTTTCAACATAGACAAAGCATAAACTACTTTATCTTCTTCAACACATTTACTAGTATTAAATGCTAACTCCATTCCCTTTACCCATCTTAGTGCTATCATTGGATTACATTCCCCTTTGTAAGTAGGAGGCTTGAAAGCAGCAAACTCCTTAAAACTACATCCTCTCCCAACCACCGCTTTAGTGGTCACAATGGGGTTTGACTGAGGGTGGCTACCCCCTATAGTTACTGGTGATTCTGCTACCTCGGTTCCTACTTTTTCTTCACTCTTTTCTTTGCTTGAAGAGACCTGTTAGCCCCAAATCTGAACCAATGAAAGTATTGAAAATAACTAAGTCTTCATCTAAAGACTTTCAAGGGATCACAGCAAGTCTGTCTCTGAAGTCAACTCAGAGCCACTCTTAAGTCAACTCAGAGCCACTCTGAAGAAAGAAAGTCTGTCTCTGAAGTCAACTCAGAGCCACTCTGAAGAAAGCAAGTCTGTCTCTGAAGTCAGTTCAGAGTCAGCCTAGAGAAAGTTGTCTGTCTCTGAAGTCAGTTCAGAGAAACTCTGGAAAGACATCAGAGAGCTCCTCATCAGAGATCTTCAGAGCTCTGAAGATGATCACTCTGAAACTCTTGACAAAGAAGAACAGATGACACGTCACCTTGTGATAAGATTTACTTTATAGAGTAGGTCACTGTTCAAGCATGTCTTGATCTTACCTCTTAGGTAAGACACTGTTCAAGCATGCTTCTATTTGTCAGATAAGTACACTATTTACTTTATGGTCCTATAAAAAGGACCATCACCTTCATGTTCAAAGTGTTCTTAAAAACTGATAATATAATTTGAATATCTTATTGAAGAATATCTTGATTTATCTATTATTCGCTTTATGAACTGTGGTATTTGAATCTCCATTGATATTAAACTGCTTCCGCTGTTATTACTCTTATTGTTTATATCATTGTTGTGAGATTAAATCTGGGATCCAACAATTGGTATCAGAGCCTACTTTGTTTTCTAAAACAAAGATAGATCGCATCTGCATACTCGAATAGATTTACATCTCATTGATTCTAACTTTCATTATCTGTGCATGTTCAAATAAACCTGGTTTATTAAAGGACACCATATGCTCAAGATTTGATAGTAAATCACTGTTCAGTACAAAAAGCATCAGCTCTTTAAATACTCATCTTTTTCTTCAAAACTGGCAAACTCAAGCATAAGTGCGATCTATACTGCTGGGTATTTAACAAAACCTCCTACACTTTTAAGGGATGAATATCCCCAATGGAAGATAAGGATGGTAAATTTCTTAGAAGGCATGGACAAGGATCTCTTTAGATCAGTGAACGTTGGACCTCACATTCCAATGGTATTAGTGCCAAGAGTTCCTGCAACAGCAGATACTGATGAAATCCCTGCATATTACGAAAAGAAAACCACAAACTTCACTGATGAAGAAACAAATATGATGGATAATGATTCAAAAGCTGTTAGATTACTTATAATGGCCATTCCCAATGATATCTTTCAAGAACTTGATTCTTGTAAAACTGCAAAAGAGATATGGGATCAGTTGTTAAATCAACTTGAAGGAGGCCTACAAACCCAGAAAAATAGAAGAAATCTATGCATCAATGAATATCATGATTTTCATGCTCTACCAGAAGAAATATTACACCAAACTTACTCAAGATTCAATATTCTTATCAACAAATGCAGAAAGTTTGGAGTGATAAGAACAAAAGAGGAAAATAACGTTCTTTTCTTGAAAAGCTTAAATGAAGAATGGTCACAACTTTCCATGTCTATACAAGCCAATCAAGATCTTGAATCATGGTCATTAACTGACATTTATGGCACTCTTGTTGCACATGAAAAGAAAGTTATGAAGCAAAAATCAAAACTGTCTTTAGGTGGACCACTTGCTCTTGTTTCAAAACAAATCTCAAAAGAAAACAACTGTTCACAAAAAGGTTTGGAAACAAAAAGAAGATCCAAAAAGGTCCTAATGGCAGAAGAAAATCATTCAGATTCAGACTCAGAAGATGATATAAATGCCTTTGCCAAATCTCTTGCATTAATCACTCATCAATTTAACAAGAAATTTGGCAAGAAAGTATTTGAAGGAAGGAGAGAGAATGAAGAAAGAAGAAATCCTGAAAGAAGATTTCAACAAGAACCCAGATTCACTCCATATAGTGATCAAAAGGGTACAAACTTCAACAACAATGATGTAACTCAACAATCAAGACCTCAACAATCATTTCAACCAAGGTATCCACAGCCACAGAGATACTTCAAACCTCAAGAACAGAAGCCAGAGACAAGTACTGCCAATCTTCCAACAAATCAAAATGATGGAAGATGTTTCAGATGTGGCAAACTAGGCCATTTCTCTGCAAACTGCAGAGGAAAACTTGTCAAAGATCAAGATTACTACAAGAACAAATACAAGTACAACGTAAAAGAAAGAGTTCTTGTAGCAGAAATGGAAGACTGGCTATCTGACTCAACAAGCGATTGCGAGGAAGAGCTTACCAATCTCTGTGGTATGGCTTTTTCAGATGGAAATCAAACTGATGGAGCATCAGAAGACAACTCTGAAAAGGTAAACTCTCTTTACACCTCTGATAGTGATCCTGAAATAGATGCTTTTAAACTAGTTAATGAACTTCAAGATCTAGAGCAAAAGTTTCTTGAAGAGAAAAAGAAAAGAGAGCAAATGTCAAAAGAGCTAATCTTTTTCAAAAGAGAAAAGAATCTTCTGGAATCAGAAAAGAAAGAAATTTTTCTTGATAAGAACAAACTTGTAGAATCTCACAAGCAAAAAGAAAAATAATTTTCAGAAGAAATAAAAAAAATTGAGAAAGTTTTAAAAGGAAAAGAAGAAGATGTAAAGAAATCTGAGTATGAAAGACTCAATTTTATCGCCTTAACCAAATTTTTTCAAAAAGAAAGAGAAATCCTACACCAATCTCTAGATAGAAAAATCTTCGAATCAAAAGCTATGTTAATGCACAAGGTGTTTTCGACAAAATAAAAACTCAAATGGACTCTCAAGGGCTGGGATTCAATGAGTTGAATTCATTCACTGGATTGGAGAAAACATCACTTTCTTCCACTTTCTCTATGGGAAAGGTCCAAAGCTTTGAAGGTCTATCTATGAATATTTTCAAAAGAATGAAAACATCAGAGGGATAAAAAATCATAGCTCTGAATTTCAAAAATACTACATACTCTGAAGTGAAAAACTTTCAAGAATCTGTGTTACAGATAAAAGAAGAAACTTCAGAAGTATACTTCACAAAACCTCAGAGCTATGATCCCAAAGAAATTTTCAGATTTGACGCTTTCATCTCAAATGAATCAGAGACATCCGAACCAAGTACCTCTGATACAAGTACTTCTGAAAATGAATCTCAGAGTTCACTAAATCCGAATGCCCCTCTGTATTCACCAAAATCAGATGAAAACATCAGAACTACATTTGAAGATGATGTTAAAAAGATATGGAAAGAAAATGTCTTGGAGGATTTAAAAAGAAAAGAAAGCATGAAACGGATCATTATAGTCTCCAGAACAAAATAAATTAAAAAACCAATAGAGGTAGCTATCTCTATTAAAAAAAAGAGAGACTTTCTTGATTCTGATTCAGAATCTGATCAAGAGATTGATGAACAGATTTTTTGTAAACCAGAGAATGTAATTCACAAAAAGATAGAAACTGTTGGGTCTGGTATTTTGAATGTTCCAATTTCAATTTTGAAAACCAAAACCAGAATACCAATAAGTCCTGATTTTGCAAATATGTGTTTACAAGCAAAAACATCTCTGGAACTTGAAAAAGAATTACAAGAAAAGGTAAAGAATAAAACAAACACTTCTAATTCTTATACCTATAAAACAATGAAATTCTCTCCTGAACAAAAAGGCAAATGGACAAAAATTAACCATATTGATCCTGTTTGTGCAGTAAGCAGCAAAGAAAAGAAGATGTTTTTGATCAAGAAAAAGCAACTTGAAAAGAAGACTGTCTTTCAAGCAAAAAGGAAAGAAGTAGTTAGGGATACATGTAATATTCCTAATGCTAATTTAAAAAGAAGTCAAAATGTAACAACTGCTTTTGATAAAAAGAAAAAACGTTGCTCTTACTTCTTCTTGTTCCATTAATTGCAACTGCATTCATCTCTTGATCAAACTGAAAAATCATTTCAGAGGATCACATTGTCTTCTAAATCAATCTCTGAAAATTATCTCAGAGACAAAAGTTCAAAAGAAGACAAGTAACGGCAAGACATCAAAAGATGAGATGCCAAAAAGTCATACAAATCCACCAAAGTCTGACATAAAAGGACCCATAATGAGATGGGTACCTAAGAAACAATAATCTGTCTTGCAGATACAGTCAATGCCAATCTGGTACCTAGATTCTGGATGTTCAAGGCATATGACTGGAAATAAGGAACTGCTATCCTCATTCAAAGCACAATCTGGAGGAGAAGTTACTTTTGGAGACAATGTGCAAGGACAGATTAAAGGATATGGTGAATTATCAAGAGGAAATGTTTTAGTTTCAAAGGTTGCTTATGTGAATGGATTAAAACATAATCTGATCAGCATAAGTCAACTTTGTGATCATGGTTTTGATGTGAAATTTCAAAGAAGATATTGTTGACTTCTTCACTCAGAATCAGGTCAAGAATTACTCAGAGCAGACAGAAAAGGTAACCTCTACAGAATGAATTTTACCAAAATCAACAACACTGATTTAGAGAAACTTTGTCTTATATCTCAGAGTACTGAGGAAGTCTGGCTCTGGCATAAAAAGTTTTCACATCTAAACTTTTCCTCACTTGATAAATTAGTTAAACTTAATTTGGTTAAGGGATTACCATCTCTGAAGTTTAACAAAGATCATCTTTGTTCTGCTTGTGAGATGGGAAAAATGAAAAGATCTTCCCATAAAACCAAAAGTGAAATCAATTGTACTAGACCTCTGCACATGCTACATGTGGACCTCTGTGGTCCTATCTCTGTACAGAGTCTAGCAGGTGAGAAATACATTCTGGTTCTGATTGATGAATTTTCTAGATTCATATGGATAGAATTCATCAGAGCAAAATTAGATGTACCTGATATTTTGATAAGATTGTTGAAAAGATTACAGGTTCTATTCAGCAGCAAAGTTCAGAAACTAAGAAGTGATAATGGAATAGAGTTCAAAAATGCCAAAATCAATTCATATCTATCAGAAGAAGGCATTACTCCTAACTTTTCTGCAGCAAGAACTCCTCAGCAAAATGGAGTTGTTGAAAGGAAGAACAGAACACTTGTTGAAGCTGCAAGAACAATGCTTGCTGGATCTGATCTTTCAACAAATTTTTGGGCAGAAGCAGTGGCAACAACCTGCTTTACTCAGAACAGAGCAACAATTGTCAAAAGATTTCAGAAAACATCCTATGAACTCATTAACAATAGGAAACCTAATGTTAAATATTTTCATGTTTTTGGATGCAGGTGTTACATTCTGAACGATAGAGAATCTCTTGGAAAGTTTGACAAGAAAACTGATAAGGGCAAATTTATTGGATATTCCTTAGCCTCAAAAGCTTTCAGAGTGTTCAATCTCAGAACAAGGACCATCCAAGAGAGCATCAATATCACTTTTGACGACAACAAAAGCTTTGAACAACAAGAAAGTCTCTCAACACCTATCTCTGAATCATCCAGAGAATCTGAATTAAACAGAATATTTGAAGATTTCTTTGATGAAGATAACCCAGAAGCAGTCTTCAGAGATAGACCAAGAGAGAATTCAGAAGGACCCCAAGAAACAGGTACAACTCTTTCTGGTCCCTCTGAGTTAACACCTTCTGTTTCACCAAAATTAGATCAACAAAGTGAATCAGAAGAAGCTGAAGATCAAAAAGAGAATGATCAAGGAGTGTCTGAAGTAACTCCAGAAACAAATAGTGAAGACATTCAAGAATCTGCTTCACCATCTCGGGAAACAACTTCAGAGACTCTGAACAACACAACTGAGATGTCACCAACTGTCATCTCTGAAACTCAAACTCCACCCCTAATCTTTGCTCCAATCTCTAGATGGACAAAAGATCATCCAATTGGTCAAATCATTGGATCCTCATCAGAAGGAGTTAAAACAAGATCTGCAACAATCAATGAATGCTTCAACGTAAACTTTTTGAGCATTATTGAACCAAAGAAGGTGAAAGAAGCTCTTGAAGATCCTCATTGGATTTTTTCAATGCAGGATGAACTTCAAGAGTTTATAAGAAATAAAGTCTGGACCCTAGTTCCCCTTCCCAAAGGAAAATTTGCAATTGGAACAAAATGGGTTTTCAGAAACAAAGCCAGGTTGGTTGCTAAAGGATATTGCCAAGAAGAAGGTATTGATTATGAAGAAACCTTTGCACCTGTAGCAAGGCTAGAAGCAATCAGAATCTTCTTAGCCTATGCTGCACACAAAGGATTCAAAGTTTATCAAATGAATGTCAAATATGCCTTTCTACATGGTAAAATAAATGAAGAAGTTTATGTCCAGCAACCACCTGGATTTGAAAGTACAGAGTTTCCTAATCATGTTTATTATTTGGATAAGGCTCTGTATGGACTTAAACAAGCTCCAAGAGCTTGGTATGCAACACTGTCCACTTTTCTGATTAGAAATGGATTTGACAAAGGCACAATTGATACAACATTATTCATCAAAAGGTACAAAAATGAGATGCTTTTAGTACAAATTTATGTTGATGACATTATATTCGGCTCTACTAATCAAAAGTATTGTGACAAATTTTCAGAGTTGATGAAGAGTGAATTTGAGATGAGCCTCATGGGAGAATTAACCTTCTTTCTAGGCTTACAAGTAAAACAAACTTCAGAAGGCACTTACATAAGTCAAACTAAATATGTCTTTGAAATTTTACAAAAATACAAAATCAATGATTCAACTTCTATGAAAACACCTCTAGCCACCGGAGTCAAACTTGACTCTGATCCTTCAGGACAATCTGTAGATATAAAAACCTACAGAGGCATGATAGGTTCACTACTATACTTAACTGCAAGTAGGCCTGACATAATGTTTGCAACATGTCTTTGTGCTAGATATCAAGAAAATCCAAAAGAATCTCATTTATCTGCTGTCAAAAGAATTTTCAGATACCTAAGAGGGTCACCATCCTTAGGCCTCTGGTATCCAAAACTATCAAGTTTTGATCTAACAGCTTAGACTGATGCAGATCATGCAGGATGTAAGCTTGACAGAAAAAGTACCTCTGGGTGCTGTCAGTTACTGGGAAATAAACTGGTAAGTTGGTCATCCAAGAAACAAAATTGTGTTTCAACTTCAACTGCAGAGGCAGAATATGTTGCTGCGGCTAGTTGTTGCTCTCAAGTAATATGGATGAAAACTCAGCTCAAAGATTATGGCCAACAATATGAAAGAATACCCATTTTGTGTGACTCAAAAAGTTCCATAGCCATCTCTGCCAATCCAGTACATCATTCAAAGACAAAGCACATTGATGTAAGGTATCATTTCATAAAAGATCATGTTGAAAGGGGAATAATAGAAATGTATTTTGTACCAACTGAACTCCAACTTGCTGATATTTTCACAAAAGCTTTAGATGAACGAAGGTTCAATTTTTTGATCAGCAAGTTAGGAATGTTGAATATGTCTACCTAACAAGGAAGAAACTCAGAGTCTCTGATCAAAATATCAGAGCCTCTGAACCAAGTAGCATATGTCAATATCAGTTTGTCAATGTTCTCCAAACACATGACAAAGGGAGAAAAATAAAAAGCTGTTCTTTTGTCAAGGGGGAGAAAAAGAACTTTTCAGAAGAAAACTCAGAGTCTCTGAATTTCATCTCAGAAAACTCAGAGTCTCTGAACTTTAACTCAGAATCTCTGAAAATGAGAAAAGTGTAAACTCATAATCTCTGAACTTTAACTCAGAATCTCTGAAAATGAGAAAAGTGTAAACTCAGAATCTCTGAACTTTAACTCAGAATCTCTGAAAATGAGAAAAGTGTAAACTCAGAATCTCTGAACTTTAACTCAGAATCTCTGAAAATGAGAAAAGTGTAAACTCAGAATCTCTGAACTTTAACTCAAAATCTCTGAAAATGGTCTCAGTAGTCTTATCAGAGTCACTGAAATTATGGATTTTTTTTAAATCATCTGTGAAGGGGGAGTCAACAACTTTCAGACCAGTCATTCCTCAAACAAGAACTTTTTAATTAAAAAGCAATTTTTGATATCATTTGAAATTAAAATTTCAATTTAACTGAATTTTTTTTACAAGTGATATCGTAAATTACTTCTTAAGGCGAAAGGTTTGTCTAGTCAGCAAAAAGAAATTATTTTTTAATGGCGCACCTTTCCTATTTTCTTGGAACCTACATTCGTAGGTAAAACAAATTTCAAGGCCACGTGTCACAAAAAGGGATGAGTGAAAGGCCAAACGGCTTTATCCAAAGGGTGAAATCACTGTCGTTTCACCTTATATACTCGAGTGTTTCTTTTTCTAAATTTGGATACAAAACCCATTTAAAATCCGGATATTCATTTTTACAAATTACTCTCGAGCAATCTCTCTCTCCAGAAGAATTTGAACTTCATCTTCTTCACTTCAACCTCAACAATGGCGTCTTCAAATGAATGGTGCAAACTTTTTCCCAAATCTGGCGAGCCTTCAAGACTGTATCATTTTCCAATCAAAGAGAACAATCACATGTTTCAGCTTGATTCTCCCAAATTTGAGGAACAATATGGAATAATCTGCGAGTTCTTCTCCAACTGTGAACTGACTCAAGCCCTAACTGCTTTTACCAATGAATGTCCACTCTCGTTTGTTCAAGAATGGTATTCATCAAGTCACTACAGCGATGCACATAGAGGAATAATCGGCGAGTTCGACATATCTCAGGTTGTAAAATGTCGGATACTCATCAATCCTACTGTTCTAAGAGAAGTTCTCCCACTCCTAACAGCTGAGGAACTTCAAATCACGCGTTTTGAAAAACGCCCAACTTCTGAAACCCTACTTCAGTTCATTCGAATGCTAGGTTATAACATAGAAATAACCAGATTGAGCAACTTCAGACGACAACACCTACCACCAATCTGGAATTTCATGTTCTCTGTCTTAAATCGAACACTAACCTGCAAACTGGGGAGCATGGATCAAGCAACACCAGAAATACTGTCAATCATGTATGCCCTATTCTTTAATTGCAACTTGGACATGGCCGGTATAATCTTTGATATGATTCTGACATCAATAGAGAAGAAAAACAAATGCTTGGCAAAGGACCCTGAACAAACGACCCAATCGTCCAAAGTTCCTTCAATAACTTTCCCAAGATTTCTGTCTCTAATCATCCATGCCGCGATCGAGAAGCTTCATATTTTGATTGCCCCTGAACAACCTAAAACTCCATTCTACATAATGAACAACTTCAAACCAACAATTTTATCTGAAGGCTATCCAGAAGCAAGAAGGATCCCTCACCACATGCTGAATCAGGTAAATCCTCAATCTGTAGCATTAGCTTCTAATCTCCGTGTTGCCCAAGGACTAGAACCAGTTCTGGGTACCCCAACACACTTAGGTCCTGAACCTGGAATGGAGAGCAAGAGCATCTCGGCTTCAGAGGGACCTGAGGACCCTGAAGTACAGAGCTCTCACAAGAGTGAACCAGAGGGTACTCTTGGTAGAGAAACCGAAGTTGAGAGAGATGACAGAGCACCAGAAGGGGCTGTCAATGAGGAAGTAATGGAAGAAACCTCAATTGCTAGTGTAGAGGATAGCTCGACTAGCTCTGAGGAAAGTGAGGATGAATCTTCTGAGACTAGCTCTGAAGATTCTCAGAGGGAAGAGAGAAAGTCTTCTGACTTAGAGAAACCTGAGAGTTCTTCCCCTTCCAAACAAAAAGATGCCTCAAGGCACATATATTTTAGGACACCAACCCTATCTCCCAGTGCAACCACACAATCTAACCTACAGAGGTAATGGTTATTGAATCAGAGGTACACACCTCGAACCCAAACCAGCAAGCCACTTCAGAGGTACCTTTTTCCACCACTGTAGTTCACTTAACTGAGGAAACTCAAATTCTGGATAAGCTCTCTTCATAGGACTTAGCCAATACTTCAAGTACTCAGTTGCCTCAGAGTACATCCGAAAACTCTACAAAAATTGATGCCTCTGTGGCTCATATCTCACCCTTTAGGATATCCAGAACTAGCTGTCCAACTCAGGGACAATGGCTCGACCTACAAAACCAAGGATTGACTTGCCTGGATCGCAAGATCAACTCCCACATTCACTTCCAGTCCTCTGAATCTGAGGAGGAGGACTTGGATGAGAACAGAACACTCAGAGATGATTCTCTGGAACATCAAGGATTGAGTGGAAGTCCTTCCAGAGACAACATCAAAACAGCTCTAAATGAGGGCTCCTCTGAACTCGAGGAAAAATTGGCTATATGTGTTGTAACCAATGTACCCCTCTCTGAACTTCTCACTAAATCTGAGTTCCAAAGATTATGTGAAGAAGTCAGAGGCTCCATGAATGAGCATAACTTTCAAAGAATTGACGGTTCAGAGACCTCTGCTCTTCGCTCTGAAAACACAAACCTCAAAGCAGAGGTTTCCACTCTGAAGACCCAACTTTTGGACTCCTCAAAAAGAATCCAAGAGTTGGAACAAGAACTGTTCAGACAGAAGACTGAATCTTCTCTTGAAATAGTCAACCTTAAAGCTCAGAATGCTGCTCTACAAGCATCTTCAACCATCAACATTCAGAAGGCTCTACAAGAATTAAGGGAAGAGGTAGTAGCCACCAGATCATCATCACTCTCAACAGATCAAATGGCATATATCTCTGAACTCATCAAAGAAACAATTCAAGCTTCTGTACCATTTGTCAGCGCACCATTAGCAACACCACAACCACCACCCAGAACTTCTGAAGACCTAATCACCAAAAGTGATCTGGCCTCTTTTAAATCAGCAATAATGAGCAGAATGCTGACTTGTTCTTCCAAGATCTCTACAATTTCTCAGAAGCAGGTCAAAGCAACTCTGGAACTTCATAATTATAAATCAGAGGACCAGATTGCTGAAATCACAACTGCTGCTTCAGAAGCAATCGAAAATATTCAGAAGACACTTCAGGATCCCAAAGGAAAAGGAATCGCTGAACCAAGCTCTCCCAAATACAAACGCAAGTTTTCTGGTGGGACTTGTAGCGATGCAGTGAAGAAAGCAAGATTTGATGATTCAGAGGACTCAGATGATGATGAGCATTCTGACTCACAAAATAGGGAGATCAGAGATAAAACCGCGCACCCTCTTAAAGATGCTCCCTCTACACAAGTCCAAGAGAAGGAACCAGAGAGGAACACCACCTCTTCTGATGAAAACCGTACCTTACAATCATTCACAGCACCAGTCATACTATACGCCTCATCAACACCAGGTGTTCCAATCACTCCAGTAACTGATGCGACTCCAGAGAAAATTGGAGCTCTGGAATAGGAGGAAGAACAACTTGTAGACTTCTCTACATCTTCTGAAGATGCTTTCTCATCACCCGAAAGACAACCAATGGTGATGAGAGATGCCTTTGAGTCAGAGTCTGAAGAAGAACAGAAAGATTCTGACAGAGAGAAAGAAGCTGTTGGAGAACAGATCGAAGTAATTGATGTCGAAGAGTATGTTTTTAAAAATGCTCAACCTCATCATACCTCAACAACTTCAGAATTGAAAGAATCTCCAGAAATAGATGGATATATCTCTAAAAAGCCATCAGAGATAACTCAGTCACAGCCCAAGGACAAAGAAACCATGGTTGTTGATGAACAGGATCCTCAAAAGAATCTTGTTCAGAAGACAAGCATTGGTTTACCAGCCAAGGTATTCACTCATCCTTCAACATTCTTAGAATCCACTCCTGAAGCATCAATAGAAGATCACTTTCGGCATATCTACTGTGAGTTCAACATGGAAGACACTCAAGTAATCCCTCTGAATCCAAGAATCAGAGAGGACATGCCAGACTACGAACGAAAATTCATACAGGCAAAGACAAAACCAAGAAAGGAGGTTCTCAACGATGCTCCAATAGTAAAAGTTGAGAAAATCTCTGAAAAGACATTCGCCTTCAACAAAATTATATATAGGCATTATGTGGTGACTCGATCTGATCATAAGATTTATGAGTTCAATGATAATGATCTCATAAACCTAAATCCGTATGATCTCACTCATCTATATGCCTATTGCTCTGCGAGGTACGATTCAGGAAGAAGGGAAATAAGAATGAGCTTGGTTGAAGTAAGAAGGGCAATGGAAGCTTACATCAAACACAGAGCAAAGCGTGAATTTCAGATTGCTTTGAACTTGGGTGAAGAAAAGCTAGGAGTGACTGAACAAGTGGAAACCATCGAAAGCTTGGACAAACAGAAGACTGGATCAATAATTGAAGAACCTCTGGGTTTCATCTACAGAGTGAACCAAGAGAAGAAAATCTTTCTAGCTTCGCAAGTAGAAAAGTATTCTGATGAAACCCTAAAAGGAATACAGAAGATGATTCATGTAAAGCAAGAACGGCACAGAGCAGACCTACTGGCAAAACTAGACTTGGAAATTGGCTCAATGATTAACTTCAGAGAGCTCATCATGAAGTTTCATAGGATATGTTCTAGTGATAGGTTCTGATTAATTGAAGAATATTATTATCTTTTGTAATTCCAAAATCTTATAAGAAGTAATATTTACAGAGGATAACTTTCTCCTCTTCGCTTTCTAGTTTAAATGTTTTATGTGTTCCTTGTTTATTTTCAGTACTTAGGGGGAGATTGTTAGCCCCAAATCTGAACCAATGAAAGTATTGAAAATAACTAAGTCTTCATCTAAAGACTTTCAAGGGATCACAGCAAGTCTGTCTCTGAAGTCAACTCAGAGCCACTCTGAAGCTGTCTCTGAAGTCAACTCAGAGCCACTCTAAAGAAAGCAAGTCTGTCTCTGAAGTCAACTCAGAGCCACTCTGAAGAAAGCAAGTCTGTCTCTGAAGTCAGTTCAGAGTCAGCCTAGAGAAAGTTGTCTGTCTCTGAAGTCAGTTCAGAGAAACTCCGGAAAGGAGAGATCCTCATCAGAGATCCTAGTTCAGAGCTCTGAAGATGATCACTCTGAAACTCTTGACAAAGAAGAACAGATGACACGTCACCTTGTGATAAGATTTACTTTCTAGATTAGGTCACTGTTCAAGCATGTCTTGATCTTACCTCTTAGGTAAGACACTGTTCAAGCATGCTTATATTTGTCAGATAAGTACACTATTTACTTTATGGTCCTATAAAAAGGACCATCACCTTCATGTTCAAAGTGTGCTTAAGAAGTCTTAAAAACTGATAATATAAGTTGAATATCTTATTGAAGAATATCTTGATTTATCTATTATTCGCTTTATGAACTGTGATATTTGAATCTCCATTGATATTAAACTGCTTCCGCTGTTATTACTCTTATTGTTTATATCATTGTTGTGAGATTAAATCTGGGATCCAACAAGACCTCATTAGTGCGCTGAGCCAATAAAGCATTCAACGTTTCCTGTAACTTTCCCATTTCTGTCGTGAAGGTTTCTTGGGTAACAAAACCCTGAGTTCGACCTCCACCATGGTTTCCTTTCTACTTTCGACCCCTCACAGAAGCTGAACTTTCCTGATGAGAAGTTTCTTGCTCTGATCTTACTTCAACACTTCTAGCTCGATGAATACCACTGGTCGTCTTCCCGCCTCGAGTTCCCACAGTGGAAACCCTCGCCTGAGTAGTCACCTTCTGACCCGTCTTATCTGTAGGTCGACCGCGACTCTTTCCTCGATTAGCAGTCGGGTTGACAGTAGTCGTTCGCTCTTCAGCAACGACTTCATTAAATGGATCAATTTCAGGATTCAGCATAGACCAACTCCTTGTCACTCGCTCAAACATACTTCTCTGATAAGAAGAAACATAAGACATTCAATCTAACATGCTACACATTACGGAAAGTTAAGCACAAGCATGTACATGTAAATTCATAATTACACTGGCCAGATGAAATTCCAAATTTACCTTACATGCTAGTCCTTACTACCTTAATGTTAACTTCCTACGGTCTTCCTACTGCTTAGTTGTGCTTCTACTTTCTCAGTTTAAGTCTTGGCCCATCTGGTCACCTAGATCCCTTAAACTAATGCTCTGATACCAATTGTAACAACCTGAACTTTATACATACATCAAAATAACATTTCTGTCTAAAAACATCCCCAGGCTTACATTTCAGAGTATAAGGTTTACAACTATCACCTATTACACAACTAAGTCAAAAAGTAAACTATTGCAGGAAGTCTTCTAGCTCCTGGAAATAGCTCACATCTTCTCCTTACCTTTATCTGTACCTGCTACCTTTCGATAACCTGAAACAGGATTATAATTTTGAAAGACCGAGGGTTAGACCAATGGTCTAGTGAGTCCCCTCCAATCACTACTGCAACAGTTTAAATATTATTTAAAACATTTAAACAAAGTTTTATATCTCAAAAACGTAACTTGTTCTTTTAATCAAAAGTTACTCATACTTTACGCTTCGCAAGCATAACTCAATCTACTGGACATCACTGACCACTCTTTACGCTTCGCAAGCGTATCCTAAGCTACTGACCAACACTGCCGTCAAAGACGGTATGTCTGTCTCGTACTGCCTTCTTTTAGGGACATACCCTAATGGCATAAACGGGCTACACTCCCCTACGAGCAGGCGGGTCACACTTCCCCACTTAGGTCCGACTTCTGACTGAAATGTATGCATACACTTAGTCCTGACTATATATAAAACAAGTTTATATAAACATAGCATAAACATGCCAAACTGATTAAATCAACCTTTTTCAATAAATCTGCATAACTTTCAATACTATAAACGTGTAGTTTATAAAACCCACATTTATCAAATAACTGTCAAAATCGTAAAAGATTTAGTTTGAAAGACTCACCTCTGATTCTTCTTGCTTAAACTCTGTCTTCTAATGATTAACACCACCTACGATAGTATCAAAATACAAAGGTAAGCTAACTCGTGACTAACATTCCTTCCTTCTCTAATTAAATCAACACACTGTGCACCCGGTCAAGACCCCTCCGGTCGACACACCCCGGTGCACCTTACTGGTCGCTCTATATATATCGGTCAACTACAATACCGGTCGACTACAATACTGGTCGACGAGATATACTGGTCGGTCTCAACATACCGGTCGACGAGATCAACAATATACCGGTCATAACATACCGGTCACCTTAGTCCGGTCGATACCTTCGTTCCGGTCGATATTCAAACAGAGTCGGCGACTCAAACCCAGAAAACCTCAAATCATTAAATCGATCATATATATGGTTAAAAGCTTGAATAACAAGGCTATTTACCGACTATAACATGCAGATAGAAGTATTAAGCTAGAATCATACCTCTATTTGACAAAAACTGATCAATCCTTTGAAAACCTTTCCAGCCTTCGCTTCTGTTCTTTCTCCTTCAGTCGGTTTCAATATTTTTACGTATGAGTTATGAAACTCACTTTCAAGGGTTAAGGTTATTTAAATAACCAAAGTTTCATTTAACCCCCTTGAACCTTGGGTCTCTCTTAACTTTTCACCCAACTTCCTAAAATTATAAATTTTTTTCGGAATTGGATATTACATCCCCGTTGCCGAACTTGCTTGAACCGAGGGCACGGGAATTTCAGCTCTCGTCCTTCCACCTCGGCCTCTACCACGGCCTCGGTTGGTTGTTGCAGTTCGTCGACCCACGGGGTTTGGTCGAGCATTTGGGTTTGGTTCCACTTCTTCTGAAGCCATCTCCTGTGTACGTCTTGACATTTTACTGCAATGGTAACATCACATTCTTTATAACATTCCAAGAATGTAACTAGATATCTCTATCATGCCACACAGTTATTTATTACAACTTATAAAATTATTACGCCCAAAACCAAACATGCATAGAAAAATTCAATTACTATTAAACCATTCAAACTAATCATCCAAACAATCTTAAATAAAATCTAAAAACTGTACTAACTAAAAAATATCCAACTAACTAATTCATCAAAACTAAACAAAACAATCTCTATCTCTCATGGCTCCTCCTCCGGGAAATGTCGGTTATTTAACCATTCTCCAAACTGTTGGGTCGGACGACGGTGCCAAAACGATCCAACTGGCGGTTTCCGTCCATACCATTCTTTTAAAAATTCTGCAATCAAGCCAAAATACTTTTGGGCTACGACCCGATGGTAAATCCACCTATCTACCACTTTGGTCCTCCAGGTTCTTGCTGCAAGCTGTTGGGCTCTCTCTAATTGCTCACATCGATCTATCACTTCGACGACTTGACCTTCCAGCATTTCTAGTCTGACGTGCAAAGCTTGATTCCCTATGTCGGTACTAGGAACTGGAGACGCAGGGCTATAGTCTACTGATGGTTCTGATTCCACAGTATCCGGTTTCTTGCTAGAGACTGGGTTCTGGCTAGGGTTCTTATCTTCTATTGGCTCAGTCTCCTCTTCACTCCGTCTCTCTACTGGAACTGTGCTCGGGCCTGGGCTCCGGTTACGCCTAGGGTTTCGCCGGTTATGAGAGTTGGCGCTTCGACACCTTCTATTACTAAAACGAGGAGTCGAACTCTTGCTTTTAGACAGACTCCTCATTGGGCCTAGGCCCATACCAGCCCCTCTTCCCCTATCTCTACGAGCCACTCCACGGTTAATCCTACGCGTATGGATAACAACTACCATGGTCCTACAAGAGAAAGAGATACTACATTACTTACGAGATAATAAACAATATCCATATCTTAATGAAGGCATAAAAGGTCTAAGTCCTCAAATTTCCCAGGTCTAACAACCTACACGGTTTAAGTCTAGGCAAGGTATTCTAACCTAATTCTCTTAAACCTTTGGCTCTAATACCAACTTGTCACACCCCAAAAACCAAAGGATATGACTACTAAACATAATAGAATAAATATCCAAAACATGAAATAATTCAACTAAAAACACTTAGCAACGGAAGTCTAAACATAAACATAGTCTTCTAAAAAAAATAAAAAAAACGATCAACTAAAGAAATATTGCAACTGAAGCCGCCACGGGTCATTCTTAGACCTTCTCTTTACCCTTCGAGCTACTTGCTATGGCGCCCCCTGAGAGATGCATACTAAAAACGTCAGCTTTCGCCTAGTGAGTTCACGGTTTTCTTACATGCTTTACAGAAATAAATAAGTTAAAAACATACATTGAATTATAGAGATATGAAGATAAACATACAACTTGCATCATATACTTTATCACAAACATAGCTATCCTGCCAAGCGTATAGGTGCTATCTCACCACGCTATTGGCCTACACCAAGGCTGTCGCGCTTACCGGGGCTATCTCCCCAAGCCACGACCAAATTAATACCGGTATGCTATTCTGGCAGTATCCTGCCCTAGTCCGTCAAAAAAATCCGACAACTATCACATAACATCACATATCTCATATATTTCAAATAAAACTATCATGAAAAACATGCAACTAAAAATACTGTAGAAACATAAATAACATGATTTTAAAACTTTTGCGACATATTCGCATACTAAGCATGCATCTCCGTTTTATAAATCACATGAACTCACCTGCTGTGTGCGTGTAGGCTTTTAACCTCTTCTAACTTGCACCTACACAATTCATGAATTTTGTGTAAGAACACTTGTCAACAATTCCCTTATTTGCTCACTAAGATCGCTCAGTCACATTACTAAATTTTAATGGATTGGTCGTTTTAGAGTCAAATCAACCTAATGCCCCACTAGACTATACTTAAACTTAAAAATTAAAATTTTCCGATTCATCAAATATTCTTTATCTAACAATTAAATATGAAAAAATAAAATAAAACATACTCTAAAAACGAGAACCAAATGAATAATTTAGTAATAAATTTACAACAATTATTGCACTAAAAAAAATTATTTCAAGGCTAAAAATTGGTTTGTTTTTTAAAAAAAAAACGATTTGGGTTTAAAAAAAAACAATCCAAAAATTTGTAGACTATATTTACTTTAAAAACTTAGCCCATCATAATAAAATACAACTTATTTAATACTTGGCCCAACAGAATAATATACAACTTATTTAAGACTTGACCCAACAGAATAAATCATTCAGCCCAGCCAACAATTTAATTTGGTCCAGCCCACTGTCAGATCCGGATCTGACCCGAATCCGACCCGCCGACGACCAACAGCCCCAAATCACATTTTTTGGCCTAAAAACTCAATTTTTCATCGTTTTAATTCGTTCTTTTTGCGTGAAAAGCTTAATAATAATTTTTCTTAACTAACAAACGAAGAATCGAGATTTATGATGCACTAGGGAGCTCTAATTTTGAGTTTAATTACTCGATTTTTACCGAAAGGGACCAATAATCACGTGTTGGTAAAATCGAACGTCTTCCCGACTCTCTTACGACCCAATACTCATACCATCTGCAATAACCATAAAATTGAACACTATGAAACTGAAAACTAGTATTAGGATCGATGATGTACCTCTAATTTGCCGAAAAACCTCGAGAAGACCCTATTCGCTATGACGGTCGAATTCTCCTTCACCTCTCGACTTTTGCTACTGTTTTCTTAGGGTTTTCGAGCGACTATGTATATATAATTAATAGCAACTTCGAATTTGAGTTATCCCTTAACTAAAAGAGAGAATTTTGGGGATTAACCCCTATCCCAACTAAAAGAAACGTGGGTTTATCCATAAATCAACCCAAATCCTCTTTTTTTTCTTCTTTTTAAAATAAATAAACATATTTATGTATGAACCCCCTACTTTGCTCATCATACTCTTTGACCCCTTCAACAATTTCTAATAAATATACACAAATATAATTATACTTATGCATAACACATTTTTTCTAAAAAAAAAACTCTTAAAATGCTAATCTATTTATTTATTTGTTACTAACTTAATCAAATGCCCAAAACTCAAATTTTGGGGTGTTACAGTTTCGATTCATAATCATGACTTCATGTTAATTTAATAATGAAAATGTTAACAAAAATAATTTTGTTGTATTTTTGGGTGTGATTATTCAATCTTGTTAGACGATTCAAGAATGTTGTTGGTCAAGGATGTATGATAATTGTTTGAGTTATTTTGTTTTGATAATGAATCATGAATATATTTTCATTTAATAATCAATCACGTTAACCGAAATAGCTATGGAGGATTTGTGGTGTGAATCCTGAATCAAGCTAGTTGATTCAAGAATGTTGTTGTAAGAAGATGTATCCATGATTATATTGATGACCACCAATAAAATTGTTCAAATCCAGTCCACATAACATACTGAATTAACCATATTTGGTGTTTATATGCAAATCCAGTCCACATAACATACTGATTTGACCACATTACATACTGAATTGACTATAATATACTAGAAACGTAGTTTTAAAATACCCAAAGCAAGAGTGCAATCAAACTATTGTATGTCTAAAGCAAGATATTTAAAAACTAAAAAGCTAATACTCAAAAGCTAAAGTCTTTATCAAGTGCAAAATGCATTTCTAATGCATAATTCTCTCCCATCGATCCACTTTTGCGTGCTTAAGGATGTCTACGTGAACATTTGTTGGAATGGTGAAGAACTTTGCTACCTCTCCTTGGACATATCCTTTCTTCTTGTTACAGTTTCTTAGAAGAATTTTTTAGACATACTTTGCCTTCAAGTACATCAGTTCTTGTTCATGCTTCTTTTCGGAATGATCGAAACCTTCTCTCCATGTCTTCATATCTCCCATGAACGTCTCCATAACCCTCATCGCAAACACGCTGCTGTCTTGGTAATTGTGATGTGTTTGCCAGCCCATCTTCATTCTTTTTTGGCTTACTTCTGCCAGAGTTCTCCTAACTGGATTGCCGATTGCGTCAAGATGTTTGATCATCATCATTTGATGCAGTTTGTTTGTGTCATGTCAATATGGTTAGTATTTGTTGCAAATAACAATTGATAGTTTACTGTTCATGTGTTTAGTGCCTTACTAGGAGGTGAATTTCGAATCCGTAACTCTTCAATACTTCGTCGTGTTGATCCATACTCTCTCAGTGATTTGAAAATGAACCTTTCAATACTTAGTGAAAATTACGTTTAATATTATGTATAAGTGTTTCATCATCAACGATAAAGCTAAGTCTGTTCAGCTATCACTGATGATCTCTCTTGTAAACATTCATATGAATAAGTGTTTCACTATCAGCGGTCAAATACTGAGTATGTTCAGTATCGTTGATGATTTCTCCTGTAAACAGTTAGACGTAATACCTGAAGGCAAGTTTTGCGACAAAAGATGTTCACCGCTGAATCGAAGATGAAGCTGCTGAATAAAGACAAGTCTACTTATGACCTGATGCGGATATCAGTGAAGCCAAGACGAATCTATACACGCGAAGAAACCTGAGGAAAAGCTTCAGCGATAGCTAAACTTCTTTGTATCTCTGAAGGAAGAGATATTCAGCGATCGATGGTCACTTAGCTTATGCCTCAAGTTTATTTTGTCTTACCCTTGCACACCTAGTACGATTTGTCAGAACGGACATACCTCTGCTGCAATTCGTACAACAACTCTGTCAACTACACTGTTCATCATACGGCCGAAAACATGTCTCCTAAAGTCACACCCATGCAGCCAATCAATGAAGGACACGTGTAAAGTACTCTGCTATGCATTTAATGCATAGGGTATAAATAGAAAGATCAACACTCCATCTGAGTAAGCCTTCATCTTTCTAAATATATAGAAACCCTTGTTTTCTATATTCTCCCAATCCTCTATTCTCTCTCTCTAGTGCAACCATCTTTAGTGATTCTTAAGTTTGTTTAGATTAGTTTTACTTATTCCGCAACGAACTTGTAAATTGTATTTTGATTTATCAATAAACAATTTATTAAACTTAAAATTATGTGTTTGTATTCAACCCCTCCCCTTCTACAAACTTGTTAAGCACCTTCGGGACCAACAAGTGGTATCAGAGCAGATTGTTTAATCTAATAAACAAGATCTTGCTTTATTCTCTTCCTTGCTATTCTAAATATGGCACTTAATACAAACACAAACTACTATGATAATGGTTCACTCTCAAAACCTCCTCGATTTAGCAGAGATAACTTTGCTCTCTAGAAAAATCGAATGATGCTATTTCTAGAAGGTGTAGATCCTACTATACCCGAATACATAGCAAATGGACCATATGAACCTTTCACAATCATAGCTGTCGTTCCAGCTTCTACCACCACTCCTGCTGTTCCTGAATGTTATGCTATTAAGTAAATAAGACAGTGGAGTGATGAAGACAAAAAGAAGGTTGGTCTAGATGCAAAGGCAAAAACCATTATCTCTATGGCTCTGCCTGATGAAGCTTTCCATTCCGTCATGCATCTTAAAACTGCCAAAGAAATTTGGGATACTATATGTGTTCAATATGAAGGCACCACTGAAGTCCAAGAAACTCGAAAGATTAACTTGGTAACACAATATGAAAGTTTTATCGCTGGTAAGAACGAATCTCTCTCTGATGTTCACCGAAGATTTAACTGCTTAATCATTGATCTAAGAACTGCTGGTAGGACCTATTCTAATTCTGAGGTCTTAACTAAATTCTTAGAATGTCTTCCTGAAAGCTGGGACAGTTATTCAATGTGTCTCAAGATTACAAAAGACTTAAATTCTCTCTCTCTTAGCACCTTGTATGGAATATTGCTCAACTATGAGCAATAAAATCTCCTGAAGAAGGATCTTGTAAAATATTCTAAAGACTCCAAAAGCACTCTTGTTGCTTTAGTCTCCTCAAAGATCATTCCATCTCAACGATCTACTCTCACTATCACTGAGTTAGATTCTGACATTGAGGAATTATCAGACACTGATCTTTCAGAGTTTGATGAATCCTTAGCACTCTTGACAAACTCTTTTAAGAGATTTGCAAGAAAGAGCAATTTCAGAATAAAATAAGCCTCTCTCTCTAACTGACAAGCCAAAATCAACCCCTGTTGATAAGGCTACTGCTACTTGCTATAACTGTGAAAAGATTGGACACTTTGCAAGTGAGTGCAGGTCAAAGAAAGTCTTCAAACCTTCTACTTCCAGGAAAACCAGCGATAGCAAATACCTTAAGCTGAAAGAAAAATATCAAAAGTTGAAAAACTTTAAAAGAAAAGGTAAATGTCTTATCGCTGAAGAGTATGACTGGGCTGAATCAAAAGAATCAAGTTCTGATGAAGAGGAAGTCGCTAATCTCTGTCTTATGGCTAAGATTAAAGAAGAAGTGGAAGAAACTTCCATGAGCTATATCTCCGAAGCTGAGAGAAGTCGCGCTGTTGATGTGCTGACAATTGATATGTACAATGCATTGAATGGCAAAACTCTAGCTGAAAACAAAAATACTGATTTAACTGAACAGATAGAAAAATGTCATGAAAAGATTAGAGAACCGACTCTTTTAGAGAAAAGTTTGAAAGATCAAGTCATTGTCAACGAAATACCGACTCTTTTAGAGGAAAGTTTGAAAGATCAAGTCATTGTCAACGAAATCATCAGCATTGAACGCGAACAAGCCATCGCTGCTTTAAAAGCTGAAAAGGCAACTGTTGAAGGATGGTGCAAATCCTCAACAAAGATTACTGAGATTATAAGTGCTCAAATCCCTGCCAGTGATAGAACTGGTCTTGGTTTTTGGAAACAACAGGATGAACCTAAAGAAGACAGTTCAATGCTTAAGTTTGGAATGTTTTTCTCTTCTATCCCTGACACCTCTTATGCTCAGTGCTCTTCTTCTTCTTCCAATCCCATCCCTGAGGAATTATCAAAAGGCTCTAAGCCTGCAGATAAAGGAAAATCCATTTTCTATCCTTAGAAGGCTACCAAGAAAGCAAAACTGAAAGTTCCTTCTAAACCTTTAGTGAATCGATGTTCTAGCTCTGTGACAGAAATCTTTGATATCAGTCCTCCAAAGCTGAAAATTTGATCTTAAGCCTAAGAAATCTGAAGAACTGAAAGTTCATCCCAGATCTTATGATAAAGGCATTCTTGGAGCTGGCCCTGCTCATCTCAAATTTTCTAATCTTATTACTCATGGTCCTAAAACCACCTTCAAATATAGAAAATGCTCTCATTGTGGGTTCACTGACCATATTGCTAGTAAATGTCCAACTGCCACAAAAGCTGATAAAATAGCTAAAGTGAAGATGAATGCCTCCAAGGCTGAGAAGGTCACCAAAGCTGAGAAATCGACCAAGGTGAAAAATACCACTAAGGTTAAGAAATTAACAAAAGTAAAGGTTACCACTGAAGCTGAATCTTCAACTTTCGTGAAGTTTGTTGAACCTTCCATCTCCACTAACCCTACTGGACCCATTGAAAAGTAGGTACCAAACAAAACTTAATCTTCCTTATGTTTGCAGGGATCGAAGGGTTCTGGTATGTAGATAGCGGATGCTCTCGACATATGACTGGACAAAAAGACCTGTTTACTGAATACAAGGAAGAGAAAGGTCCCTCAGTGACCTTTGGAGGAAATGGAAAAGGATATACCCAAGGGTTTGGTGTCCTCAGCAATGGGACAACTACCTTCAGAAGAGTCAGCTATGTGACAAAGACTATGAAGTTCGCTTCACTAAGAAAGCATGTTCAGTGGTAAATGAGAATGGAAAACTTGCTCTCAGTGGTTATCGTATGGAAAATGTCTATGTAATAGATATAGACTCTACTACCACTAAAAATATGTGTTTTCTTTCTAAAGCCTCCTCTGAGGTCAACTGGCTATGGCATAAAAGACTTTCTCATCTAAATTTCAAAACCCTGAATTCTCTCTCTTCTAAGGAACTGGTCTCTGGTCTTCCTCAACACTCATATGCTAAGGAATCTCTATGTTCAGCATGTGAAAAAAGAAAATAGACTAAAGCTAGTTTCAAATCGAAACAAGTTTACTCAGTGAAAAGTCCTCTTCAACTCTTGCACATGGATTTGTTTGGCCCTGTCAATATCCAATCCATAGCTGGAAAGAAATATACACTTGTCATTGTAGATGAATACTCTCGCTACATCTGGGTTATCTTTCTTTGCTGCAAAAGTGATAGTCCAGAATAACTAATATCTTTTGTTAGAAAGATGCAAGTGCAGAATAATCTTACTGTTCGCTCAATAAGAAGTGATCATGGAACTGAATTAAAAAAAATTCCCTGAACAATTTCTTTGAGAGAAAGGGAATTTCTCACAACTTCTCATCTGTAAGAACGCCTCAGCAGAACGGAGTCGCTGAAAGAAGAAACATAATAATCATTGAAGCTTCCAGATAAATGCTCAGCGATTCTCATCTCCCTACTCAATTCTGGGCTGAAGCTGTAAACACTGCTTGCTTTACTCAAAACAGATCTCTGATAGTAAAGCAATTTGGAAAGACAACTTATGAACTATTTCATGGAAGAAAACCCTCTATCAGTTTTCTTCATATCTTTGGTTGTCAATGCTTCATTCTAAACAACAAAGATTCTCTTGGAAAGTTAGACCCAAAGGCTGATGATGGAATATTTCTTGGTATTAGTTCATCTCCAAAGCCTACAAAGTCTTCAATAAGAGAATACAAATTGTAGAAGAAACAATTCATGTCACTTTTGACGAATCCCGTTCAACGAACTCTAAACCTATCGTTGACAATGAAGAATTAAATGCTTGGATGCTTTCTCATTATAGAGAAACAAATCCTTTCTTCTCAAACCATCAACACTCAAATCATCCAGCTGATGATGATGATCCAAACATCATCCCACCTAATGTTGATTCTACCTCATGGGTTTCAGCTGAGCCTCTAAACACACTCCCTCCATCAGATCTTTCTTCATCTGAAAACCTCTCAGAAAACAATGGTCTGTCTAACACTCAACAGTTAATAACTGATGAACCTCAAGCTTCTTCATCAGTGAACATTCCTATTGTTGATCCAACTCCTGAAGTGAGCGATCATGCTCCTGCTCAGTGATGGACCAAAGATCACCCCATAGATCAAATCCTTGGTGATCCCAATGCAGGTATTCAGACTCGACGAAGTTCAGGTAATATCTGTCTCTTTGTCAACTTTATTTCTTTAATAGAGCCAAAGAAGACTAATGATGCCCTCAGAGATCCAAACTGGGTCAGTGCTATGCAAGAAGAGCTGACTGACTTTACTCAAAACAAAGTTTGGAATCTCGTTCCTAGACCATCTGATAAAACTGTTATAGGCACCAAATGGGTGTTTAGAAACAAATTAGATGAACATGGAACTGTAACCCGCAACAAGGCTAGACTTGTTTCTCAGGGATATAGACAAGAGGAAGGCATATACTATGATGAAACCTTTTCCCCTGTAGCTAGGATCAAAGCAATTCGACTCTTCTTAGCTTATTCAGTTTACAAAGACTTCATTGTATATCAAATGGATGTAAAATCAGCATTCCTGAATGGAAAGCTGAATGAAAAAGTCTATGTTGAACAACCCCAGGGTTCTTTGACCCTAAGCATCCAAATTATGTATATAAGTTGGATAAGGCTCTCTATGGTCTAAAACAAGCCCCTCGTGCTTGGTATGACACTCTCTCATCTTTTCTTATCTCTGAAAATTTTGAACGCGATAAAATTGATAATATCTTGTTTTTCAAAAAGATAAAAGGTCACATTATTCTTGTGCAAATACATGTCGATGACATAATATTTTGTTCTACTAACCCATCTCTGTGTACTCACTTCGCTGAAAGAATGAAGAAAGAATACAAAATGAGTATGATGGGCAAACTAACTTACTTTCCTGGTCTTTAGACTAAGCAAACTGAAAAAGGTACTTTTATCAACCAAGGTAAGTATGTTAAAGATATGCTGAAGAAGTTTGATCTAACTCAGACTTCATCGATGAAAACTCTTATGGCACCTGCTCTGACATTAAACAAGGATCGAGCTAGAAAACATGTTAATGTCACTGCCTATAGAGGAATGATAGGCTCCCTGCTGTATCTATCAGCGAGCCGACCTGACATCATGTACTCTACATGTCTGTGTGCACGATATCAATCTGAACCCAAGGAATCCCATCTGATCGTTGTAAAGCGAATCTTCAGATATCTGAAAGTAACTCCTAACCTCGGTCTTTGGTACCCCAAAGACTCAGGGTTCGATCTAATTGGATATTCAGATAGTGATTTTGCAGGATGTAAACTCGATAGAAAGAGCACCACTGGTGGATGTCAACTTGTAGGAGGAAAGCTGGTAAGTTGGACAAGTAAAAAGCAAAATTCAGTGTCCACTTCCACAACTGAAGTTGAATATGTAGCCGCTGGAAGTTGTTGTGCTCAAGTCTTATGGATGATAAATCAACTATTAGACTATGACCTTCAGCTATCAAAGATTACAATCTATTGCGACAACACTAGTGCTATCGCTATAGCAAACAATCCAGTATTACATTCAAAGACAAAACACATAGAGATCAGATATCATTTTATAAGAGATCATGTGATGAATGGTGATATTGAACTCTACTTTATCCCTACTGACTATCAGCTCGCTGATCTTTTCACCAAACCTCTTGATGAGACAAGGTTCAACTTTCTCATCAGTGAGCATGGTATGCTGAATCTTGAAGATTCACTCTTCATCTTTCACGCATTACGTCAGTCATACAGAGTTCCCCGTCATCACCTACTCTCTGTCCAAATATCTTTGACTCTCTGGTATGTTCTTTCATTCTCAATCACTGAATATTCATTCAGTTAGACGTTTTTCAAAAATCAATACTTTAATCACTAATTTTCCTATAATGATTAAAATCTTTTTGATAAACAACTCTTATCACTGATATATCTCATCAGTGATCCTTTGGAAAGAAAAATTATCTCTGAATTTCCATCAGAGATTCTTTCAAAAAGAAAACCTATCTCTGACTTTTCTTCAGAGATACTTTCTAAAAAGACAAATGAAACGTTTTTTTCTCTCTCCTATGACGTCATTTGAACCGACAATCCATGACATGCCTTTTTCTCTGACACGTTCGTCCGTTGCCCTTCTATCCAATCAACTTCGTAAGACGTGTCCATGTCATGATGAGCATTTGTTTTCCTGCCTCATTCTTTCTCTCTCTCCTCATATAAAAGGAATGCTTTTTCCATTCTTATCTTTTTACGCTCTCTTAAAACTTCCTAAGAAAGTAAAAAGATTTCAAGGCATTCAAGCAGACAAAAACATCATAATCTTCAAATCTTCATATCTTCAAGATTATCAGGTTTTTGTTCTTCCTATCTTCAACCCATTCTTAAAATCCTCAGTATTCTATTTTTTTGTACTTTAAAATGTTTCTTAAATCTATAATCATTTCTTTTGATTTGATCTAAACTCTAAAAACATTTGGTTTTTCAACATGTTCTTTCTTCTTCACAAAGAACACTGTTTTACTCTAAAAACAACTTTGTTTTTCTATGTTTCTTTCTAAAAACAGAAACTAGTAAAATTTCAATTGTTTTTAGACTCTAAACCTTTTATTCCACTCTACTTCTTTCTACTCTCAGAAATGGCCCAAGCTACTCTAGTTGCTTCCAAGAACGTGAAGTACTCCATCACTGAATCCGAAATTCTGATGAACAACCATCTGGCTAGGTTGGAATTTGATGCTGAGAAGTACCCACATCAGGTGGACGCAACCTCATTTCTGAAGCAATCTTGCATTTCTTATGCTCTAAATGTGGATCCCAAACCTTCAAAGACCTTGCTTCAACAATTTTGGTTCACAGCTGATGAGACCACTATCACAAACAAAAAGGGTGAAGTGGTACCTGCCATCTCCTTTGCTACTGAACTGGGTCCAGGATTCCTTAATGCTTATGGTCTCAGGAAGGCTCTTCGATTCCCTGCTAAGACCAATGCTGGCTTCAACTCTCTCCCAAATGACGCTCAGCTCATCAAGTTTCTCGATGACATGGAATACCCTTGGGAAAATAAGCTTCTCTCTCAAATCCCAAACAAAAGACTGACTAAGATTCAGAAGGCGAACATGCCTTCACAGCTGAACTATATATTCACTCATATCATTCAGAGTATGAGTGGAAAGATAGGATCTCTGGATCAGGCACGCAAGATGCAGCTCCTGATGGCTTACTCAGTGATAGTGGAAAAACACTATGACTATGCTGTCCCAATCTTTGACGATCTGAAGTCAAAGATTGAGAAGACGGAGAGGGATCCCAAGATCCCATACGTTCGTTTCATCTACACTTATCTTCAGTTTCTATACGCTGAGAAGTACCCAACTTCCAATGATGGTACTTTCTCAAAGATAGGCCAACGAACGCTGGAGATGAAGTCTGCTAATAATGAGGTAAGTCTTTCTACCATACATTCCTGCCTCTCTCTCCATTCTTCTTCTTCAGCGGCCACGCAGGAGGTTCCTTCTTCTACTACCCCTTCCACTACCACCACTTCAAAACGACAATCAACTGCTCTCTCTGGTCCTTCCAAAAAGGCCAGAAAGACCAAGGAGTCAACCCCTTTGGGAACAATACCTGAAATAGTTTCTCGACAAACTATTTTGGATGATTTTATGGGTATCTCCTCCACATCAGCTGCTATATCAATCGTGCCAGTACTTACCACTGCTGACACCGCACCAGTGATCACCCCGATTCTCTCAGTGCCTCAAGCTTCGCACACTGAGGTAAATTCTACTACCACTAGTGTTGTCTCTCCTTCTATCCCCACTACTCTCTCTTCTCCTATTCTCTTGGTCAATAACCCACCCATCATTCACATCAACCTCCTCATGTTGCATCCGTAGGACCTGATAATCAAAATTTTGAAGGAGATATGCAATTCTTCAACATGTTTGACATATCAGGTACTCCTCCACCCATATACACATCTCCCATCTCTCTATATAATCCTGAGCAACGTTTAGTTCAACCACTAACTTTTCTTTCAGGTCCTAATTTGTAAACTGTTGACGCTCACGTCAACAAACTTGCAGAAAAATTGGACACTCTTTCCACATCCGTGAACAACACCACCAACACTATAAATCAAGATGGTGAGGATCTGAAGAGGCTGAATGCTGCCTCTACTTCTAAAGCTAAAGCTTCTTAGATCACAAAGCTTCTAGAGGAAATCGTCAAAGTCAAGGAAACTTTGTTGTCAACCATCAACAAGTTCAGAACCTTTAGGGACGATTTGGCTCCCTCATCACTGAAGTTCGGGGTCTGTTGTAAAAAATAGACAACTGCACTGGTGTCCTTCAGCAAGTATTAACGAAGTTGAATGAACCAGCTCTAGCACCGACGCCTTCATTCACAGAAAACGATCGAACATCACTAAATATAGCCATTGAATTTATTCATCAGGTTACTTCAGATATCCCTAGCATTGAAGGACGTTTGGAGAGCTTGGAGGCTGAAGTCCGTTCTCTGGCCACTTCTAAAGATGCACCGGAATCTACTAACCTCGCCCTTGTGGTTAATGTCAAAGAGGGGGAGAGAACACTCGAAGAAGAAAATACTGAAGCAACTGCGGCTACAGTTCAAATGGAAGAACCTCCCTCTCATGTTGAGGGGTAGAAGGTCGCTGAAATTAAATCCCCTCCCTCTTCTTCACTAGCTTAGATTCTTGAAGAAGAAGAGGAAGAGGAGGATGAGGAAGTTGATGAAGAGCTTGATCTTCATGATCAAGCTGATGATGACGAAGATGGTGACAAAGAGGACCAATCTCTTTGGTTCTCAGCTACCAATGCGTCATCAACGACAACTTTCAAAGGAGTTGTAATTTCAGAAGCACGGGGGAGAAAGGAATCAACGTCAGGTGCTCCTTCCCAAGGCAAGCAAAAGGGAATAGCTGCCAAGGGAAACCTGAAACTTATCTCACCATCCTAGGGGGAGAATCCTTCTCAGGTATGCCTTTCCGTCGTACTTCTCTCCTTCTATACCTACCACACCCCTCTCTCATTCTAAGCCTTTATCTCTCTTCTTCCAAAATAAACACTAACTCTTTTCTTCTTTTTGATCGCTCAGTTCTCTCCCCTGCTTAAGGGAACTGAACTCCAAATAATCCCAGCCTCAACAGCTGAAGACCAAATAATCCCAACCTCATTCAATGAGGTTGATGAACAAGAAGAAGAAGAAGAAGAAGAAGAAGAAGCCTTGCACTAGTCAGGAAGGCCTTCTAGACCAGCTTAATGGTCAGAGGAAGAATTAAATAGAAGAACAGAGATGATCTCTCATATAGAGAGTCAACGACTAAAGATTCTCTTCAAACTCCATCTAAAGAGCTCGACTTCCTGACTGAAGCGGAAATTGAAGAATCTGTCAGAGCTGAGAAGCTGATCGCTGAACGTCAAGAGGATGCAACTCTAGCTCTCAAGGTTTAGTCTTCTCAGTTCAAAGACAAGAAACTTAAGAAAAATCCAGTGGAGGTTCAAGCTGCTTTACTCAAAGAAATTGAAGAGGAGAGCTCAAAAGAAAAAGAGGCCAACGATAAAGCACTTGAATGGTGTAAACAATAAATCGACTATCGCTCTAACCCGATGAAAGTAATAGCCGTTGTCATCTCTGGGAGAAAGAAGAAGGACCGAACATCAGTAACAATGGAGATAAACAGAGAGGATGGAAGCTCAAAGGCTATGTTCGTCTCAAGACTTGAATGTTTTGGCTACATGGAATGGTTAGAGTTTAAGGAAGCCTTGAAGAAATCAAAGTCAACCTACAGAGGCTATGTTGAAGGTATCGTTGGAGCCTTGATCAACAGAGTCACTGTTGTACTAAAGGTACCTTCCTCTCTTCCTTCAAAGCCAAAGCAACCCAAAAGAAAGCCTGCCTCCTCCTACTCTGAAAATGTCGCTGCAATCAGAAATGACACCTCCATCAAATTTTCAAAGGAAGCACTGTTCGGGCCTCCTCCTGATCTCTCAGTTCTAGATCTATCCATACCTCCTGGTGGACCATTCATTGCAGGAAAAGTGCTGAAAAATCCTTTTGGAGTCTTCTTCAATGATGATGAAGGACAACTCAGATTCCAAAGAGTCTTTGAGATTCCTATCTGTCCTCTCAATCATCTCAAGGATCTCTTGTGCTTATGGTGTACCTACTCTCCTCTAGCTGAACCGATCAAAACAATCATTAGAAAAGAATCAGGTGATCGAAAGCAAAAAGGAGAAGAAGTACCTGATTACATGATCAAGGTCCTGCAATCTCATCTAGATAGCTGATAGATTATTTTCTTACTTCTTGTAATCTATTAGTTAGACTTACAGTAGTTAGTTCTTCACTTTTACTTTATATTTTCATCTTTCTTGTAATTCTCTCTTTGATTTAATGAAAATTCAGTGAAGTACTTAACTCTATCAGTACTGTAAAAGATCCCTCAAAATAGTAATTGGGACGTGTATGTTATGAGTCCTGATTATTCCCTCGTTTTGAACTAAAAGTAATTTTCTTCTTAGTTACTTTGTCATTATCAAATAGGGGGATATTATTGATCCATACTCTCTCAGTGATTTGAAAATGACCCTTTCAATACTTAGTGAAAATTACGTTTAATATTATTTATAAGTGTTTCATCTTCAGCGATAAATCTAAGTATGTTCAGCTATCACTGATGATCTCTCTTGTAAACATTCATATGAATAAATGTTTCACTATCAGCGATCAAATACTGAGTATGTTTAGTATCACTGATGATTTCTCCTGTAAACAGTTAGACGTAATCCCTGAAGACAAGTTTCGCGACAAAAGATGTTCACTGCTAAATCGAAGATGAAGCTGCTGAACAAAGACAAGTCTACTTATGACCTAATGCGTATATAGGTGAAGCCAAGATGAATCTATACACACGAAGAAACCTGAGGATAAGCTTCAGCGATAGCTGAACTTCTTTGTATCTCTAAAGGAAGATATATTCAGCGATCGATGGCCACTTAGCTTATGCCTCAAGTCTCTTTTGTCTTACCCTTGCACGCCTAGTACGATTTGTTAGAACAGACATACCTCTGCTACAATTCATACAACAACTCTGTCAACTACACTGTTCATCATACGGCTGAAAGCATGTCTCCTAAAGTCAGAACCATGCAACCAATCAATGAAGGACACGTGTAATGTACTCTGCCATGCATTTAATGCATAGGGTATAAATAGAAAGATCAACACTCCATCTGAGTAAGCCTTCATCTTTCTAAATATATAGAAACCCTTGTTTTCTATATTCTCCCAATCCCTTATTCTCTATTTCTAGTGCAACCATCTTTGTGATTCTTAAGTTTGTTTATATTAGGTTTTACTTAATCTTATTCCACAACAAACTTGTAAATTGTATTTTGATTTATCAATAAAGAATTTATTAAACTTTAAAATTATGTGTTTGTATTCAACCCTCCCTTCTACAAACTTGTTAAGCACCTTCGGGACCAACACGTCATCGTCCATTGGTTTGGCATGCTGATTGTCGATGATTATCACCTCTGGACTTTTGATGTTGAAAACCATCACGTAATAGTGGTCAGCTTTCATCATCGGGAAAAATACCTAAGCATTTGAAATAAATATGTAAGTCTTATCAAGTAAAATAATTTTTGGTAAATAACATTTAAGTTTCTTACAAGTCCCTTACCAGATCAATGTATTTCAATTTGATATCCTCTGGATTGAGCTTAGTTGAAGATGCCAAGTACCTTTTGAACAATCCATACATTTTGCTCATGTTTCTTATTTGGCTAGTCATCTTCATATCACCCTACACAGGTTATTTTAATTGTTTTATTGTCTTGTTTGTTGTTACTGTATTAGATGTAGTTGTATAGGATAGGAATTAAGTAACATAATGTTCAAAGGAGTTACACTGACCACAATGTTGTTAGAGAAGAAATATCGCTTCGGTGAATCGCGATTCCTATAACGCTCCTCATAGTTGAGCACCGTTGCTCACACATCTATGACAAGTCTGTTAATAGAAATGTTGGCTGCCAAACTCTCCATTGCCACCCGTGTCATCCTTGCGTCATTGTATCCCCAAAAAACATAGTCCCTGTGTGTTGGACGAAACAACAATGAATTCTAAGTTAATAATGATTTTATCAACGTTAAGTTTGATGTACCATACTAATTCAGTTTAATTATTTCTTACATGTTGTAACAACCCAAACTTTAATTACATCAAAATATAATATTTCAACTAAAAACAGCCCCAGATCTACATTTCCAAAATAAGGGTTGTCACTATAAAATATTACACAACTGAGTCAAAAGGAAACTATTACAACGAGTTTTCTAGCTCCTGCGTTTATCTCACATCTTCTCCTTACCCTTATCTGTACTTGCTACCTTGCGATAACCTGAAAAAGGGTTATAATTTTGAAAGAGCGAGGGTTAGAGAGATGGTCTAGTGAGTCCCCTCCAAGAGTTACTGTAACAGTTCAAATATTATTTAAAACATTTAAACAAAGCCTTACGCCTCACGAGCGTAATTCACTTTACTAATCAAACATTTACCACACTTTACGCTTCGCAAGCGTAATTCACACTACTACTTTACTCTTCGCAAGCGTAACTCAAGCTACTGACCAACACTGTCGTCAAAGACGGTATGTCTGTCTCGTACTGCCTTATTTTGGGGACACACTCCAATGGCATAAATGGGCCACACTCCCCGGTACGAGCAGTAGGGTCACACTTCCCAACTTAGGTCAAACTTTTGAATCAAATGTATGCATACATCTAATTATTAACAATATATAAAACGAGTTTATATAAACATAGCATGACCATGCCAACATAATTAAATCCACCTTTTAAATAAACCTTCTCAACTTTCAATAATATAAACGTGCAGTTCAGAAAACTCACATTTATCAAATAACTTTCAAACATCGTAAAGGATTTAGTTTGAAAGACTCACCTCAGATCCTTTTGCTCAAAGTCTGCTTCCTAACGATTCACACCCTACGACAACACCAATAACTCGGTAAGCCAAAACATAGATAACTCTCTCTCCCTCTCTATAACACAGTGACCACATCGATCGCCCACACCGGTAGACCCACATATGTCCACACCAGTAGACCCACACCGGTAGACCCACACCGGTCTACATTTGTAGACCCACACCGGTCCACAAGGGTCTGGTCGAAACTGGTCGGCGGCCCTCTGGTCGATATTCAAACAGGCGATTCCAAAACTTCGTACAGAAAACCCAGATCCTTAAATCAATCAAAAACACGGTTACAAACTCAACAATGAGATCATTTACCAACTAAAACTCTTAGATGAGAGTATTAGGCTAGAATCATACATTTATTTGCAAAGAAACCGTACGATTCTTTAAGACCTAGTCCTCCCCTTCTCCTGCTCTCGTCTCCTTCAATCGCCCGAAAAATATCAGGAATAACTTCTGAATCATATCTTAGGGTTAAATTTTATATATATAACCCAAGTTACAATTAACCCCTTGAACTTTGGGTCTCACTTAACTTTTCACCCAACTTCCAAAATTATTAAAATTTTCGGACCCTCAAGAAAATTCCGTCCCCGGAATTCCATCGTTGAACAGATGGGGATACTGAGATCTCATGGCCGCTTCCACTTCCCATGTTGACTCTTGTCACTTATGAAATTTCCACCGGACTTTCACCAATCGTATCTCTTTGTTTCTCAACTTTTTCACCTTGAGATCCGAAATTGCTACGGGTTCCTCAATATAACTTAGTTTTTCATCCACTCGAATGTCCTCTAAGGGAACTACTGCATCTGCTTCCGCCAAGCACTTTTTCATGTTTGACACATTAAACGTGGGATGAATCCCACGCAAACTCACTGGTAGATCAAGTTTGTAAGCCACTTCACCAACACGTCCCGTGATGGTAAATGCTCCAACGAATCTTGGTCTCAATTTCCCTTTCTTTCCGAAGCGTACTACCTCTTTCCAAGGCGAGACTTTCAACATTACTTTCTCTCCTACATGAAATTCTATCGGTTTCCTCCGCTTATCTGCGTACATCTTCTGACGATCTTGAGCTATCTTTAATCTTTCTCGAATATGGTTGACCTTATCGGCTGTCACTTGTACGATTTCCGGTCCCGCTAGCTGTCTTTCACCCACCTCATTCCAACATAAAGGTGTTCTATATTTATGTCCATACAATTCTTTGAACGGAGCCACTCGAATGCTAGCATGGTAACTATTGTTGTAAGAAAATTCAATTAACGAAAAATGAACTTCCCACGAACCCTTGAAATCAATGACACATGCTCGAAGCATGTCTTCTAATGTCTGAATAGTTCTCTCACTTTGGCCCTCGGTTTGTGGGTGATAGGTTGTACTCATTTTGAGTTGCGAGCCTAACTCTCTTTGCAAACTTCTCCAAAAAGCTGACGTAAAACGAGCATCTCTGTCTGACACAATTGACGACGGTACTCCATGTCTAGTTACTATCTCGTCTATATACAATCGAGCCAATTTCTCTAGTGGTTACGTCTCCTTGATCGGTAGAAAGTCGGCCGACTTTGTGAGTCAATCCACTATCACCCAAATGGTATCGTGCCCCTTAGGTGATCGTGATAACCCGGTAACAAGATCCATCATAATCTCGGCCCACTTCCAGACTGGAATTTCTAACGATTGAAGTTCCCCGTAAGGTCTCTAGTGCTCTGCTTTAACTTTCAAACATGTCAGGCATTGCTCGACGAAGTGAGCAATATCTTTCTTTAAACTTGGCCAACAATAGCTTTGTTTCAGATCTCGATACATCTTGTTGGTTCCCGGATGTACTGAGTAACGTGATTTATGCGCTTCTTCCAATACTTTCTTCCGCAGTTCTTCTGCTTTTGGAATCCACACTCTCTTATTGAAGCACTTCACTCCGTGATTATCGACGACTAATGAATTAATAATTCCAATATTCTCTCACTCTTCCAGTTTTCCTTTGACGCCGCTTCATCTTGGTACTTTATGAATTCTTCCAAAAAATTGGAAACGACATCAACTCAATTGGACACCACTTTTGTTTCTCCACGTTCCTTATGACTTAGAGCATCCGCCACCACATTGGCCTTGCCCGGATGGTACAGGATATCACAGTCGTAATCGCTCAACAATTCCATCCACCTACGCTGCCTCATATTGAGCTCCCTCTGGTTGAAGAGATGCTGAAGACTCTTGTGATCCGTGTAAATCTGACACTTGATCCCGTACAGATAATGCCTCCAAATCTTCAAAGCAAATACTACCGCTGCTAACTCTAAATCATGCGTTGGGTAATTCTTTTCATGTTCTTTCAACTGACGAGATGCATATGCAATCAGTTTGCCTTCTTGCATTAACACACACCCCAGACCCAATTTTGAAGCATCGCTATAAATTACGAATCCTTCCGTTTCGTTAGGTAGGGACAAAATAGGCGCACTACTCAAACTCTCCTTCAATTTACTGAACTCTTCCTTCTGAGCTTCCGCCCATACAAACTTGACATTCTTCCTAGTTAACGCTGTTAGTGGCGTGGCTATCCTCGAGAAGTCCTGGATAAACTTTCGATAATAACCCGCCAATCCTAGAAAACTCCTTACTTATGATGGTGTTTTCAGCGCTTCCCACCCTCTAATGGCCTCAATCTTAGCCGGGTCAACCTTAATCCCATCTTTTGACACCACATGACCTAGAAACTGAACTTCTTTTAGCCAAAATTCACATTTTGAGAACTTGGCGTACAATTTCTCATGATTAAGCAATTCTAATATCTCTCGCAAATGAGTTTCATGATCTTCTTTGGACCGTGAATAAATCAGTATATCATCTATAAAGACTATAACATACTTGTCTAAAAACGGACTACACACTCTATTCATCAGGTCCATAAAAGTTGTTAGCGCATTGGTCAGTCCAAAGGGCATAACTAGAAACTCATAGTGTCCGTACCTTGTACGAAAAGCAGTCTTAGGTACATCCTTCTCCCTCACTTTCAACTGGTGATACCCAAATCGTAGATCCATTTTCAAGAAGTAACTCGCTCCTTGAAGTTGATCAAAAAGATCGTCAATTCTGGGAAGCGGGTACTTATTTTTAACAGTTACTTTGTTGAGCTCCCGATAGTCTATTGTTAGGACACAGTCTCATTGGATTCAAGATCATACAATACGAAGATCGCAATCTGAAGCTAAAGCAGAAAAGTCGTCTCATTAATATTAGTATAAGTCGTTCGTAATAAAATAGTCAAAGTTAGTTGTTATTGTATTTTATTGTTATTAAGTAATTAGTTTAGTTAGTTTAGTTAGTTAGTTAGTTATGTTATTTAGTTAGAAATAATATCTAGATATTATAATAGTTGTTAGATAATATCTAGTATTAGATATTGTTTGGTAGAACTCTCAAATCATCTCTCTCATAATCGACACATACAAACACAAACACTCAAGGTGAAAAATAGAGAGAACACATCAAGAGCTAAATCCGAACACCAAACCTTGTAATCGTTTGTTATTTATCAAACAGGTTGGTAATCTTGTTATTGTTGTTGTTTTGTAAGAACTTGATATAAACATTGTGGACCCACATCTATGCACATTCTCATAGATCCGTCTTTCTTCTTAACAAACAACACCGGCGCTCCCCAAGGTGAGGTACTAGGACGAATAAACCCCTTATCGAGTAGCTCCTGCAGTTGAGTCATCATCTCCTTTATTTCTGTCGGTGCCAGTCGATAAGGTGCTCTTGCGATCGGTGTTGCTCCGGGTACTAGATCAATACGAAATTCCACTTGTCGATCGGGAGGCAGAGCGGTTAAATCTTCCGGAAATACTTCTGGATATTCACTTACCACCGGGACTGTCTCTAATCCCTTTTTCTCCTTCTTAGCATCTATTACATAAGCTAAGAACCCCACACATCCTTTTACTAGACACCGCTTAGCCTTAATCATTGAGATCAAGCACGACTTTCTATCCCTCCGATCCCTAAACACTACTATCTCTTCTTCACCCGGCTGCGCTATACGAATTAATTTCTTATTGCATACAATATGAGCATCATTAGACGCCAACCAGTCCATTCCCACAATAACATCAAATTCTCCCATACCTATCGGGTACAGTCGAAGTGGAAATGACTGCCCATCGATGACAATACTACACCCATCATATACCTCCCCTACTAAGACTTGACTATCATCGGCCACTTCTACCTCAAACCCATGCCTAAGCTTCTTGGGTTTCACATGAAATTTATGCACGAAATTTGGAGACACAAACGAATGGTTTGTGACTGAATCAAACAATACTTTAGCAAAATTCGAATCTATAGAGAAATTACCTGTTACCACATCTGGTATCTCTGCTGCTTCTTCTACCGTCATATTAAAAACTCTGGCCTTTGCCTTAGTTGGCTCCACCTTTTTCTCACCTCCTTTATCTACATACCCTCCACTTGTTCCCTTCTTCAATTGTGGGCAATTAGTCCTGATATGATCAGGAGATCGATAATGGCAACAAGACCTTAACCCACGATAATCCCGAGCCATATGCCCAATCTTTCCACATTTGTAGCAGCCTTCTTGTCCAATCATACATTCCCCTTTATGTCTTCGGTTACATTTTCTACATGGCTTACTTTCGAACTTATTAACAAACCACTGATCAGATTTAGCTGATTTGAACAGTTTGGAGTCACAGACAGTTCCGTCCCATTTTCTCTTGTATCCACTTCTTTCGGTTGTCTGACGATTCTTTTCCTTCTCCCTCATTTCAGTTGCGTTTACTGCCGCCTGGAACGTAACTAGTTCCTTGTTCGAGATGAATTCTCGAATATCGCTTCTCAACCTAAAGATAAAACGTTCTACTCGCCTTCCTTCATTAGGCACATCAACTTCTGCAAACTGGGACTTTTCTATGAACTTTTTAGTATACTCACGAACTGACATCTCCTTTTGTTCCAGACCAAGAAACTCTTCTTCCAACTTTTTGACTGCCGCCAGAGGGCAAAACTGCGCTTTAAATCTCTTTACAAACTCACCCCAATACATTTCTTTGGCTGTCGTCGAACTTTGTCCTCCTGCTTCAACATCCCACCACATTACAGCTTCATCTTTCAACATTGACAATGCATAAACTACTTTATCTTCCTCAGCGATATCACTGGATCGCATTCCCCTTTTGTAGGTAGGAGGCTTGCAGGCAGCAAACTCCTTAAAACTACATCCTCTCCCAGCTACCGCTTTAGTCGTCACAATGGGGTTTGACTGAGGGTCGCTACCCACTACAGTTACTGGTGAGTCCGCTATCTCGGTCACCACTCTTTCTTCACTCTTTTCCTTGCTTGACGAGACCTCATTAGTGCGTTGAGCCAATAAAGCATTCAATGTTTCCTGTAATTTTCCCATTTATGTCGCGAAGGTTTCTTGTGTAACAAAACCCTGAGTTCGACCTCTACCACAGTTCTTGTCTGCTTTCGGCCTCTCACTGAAGCTGAACTTTCCTGATGAGAGGTTTCTTGTTCGGATCTTACCTCTACACTTCCAACTAGACGAATATCATGGGCCGTTTTCCCGCCTCGAGTTCCCACAGTGGAAACCCTTACCTGAGTAGTCGCCTTTCGAACCGTTTTACCTCTAGGTCATCCACGACTCTTTCCCCGGTTAGCAGTCAGGTTGACAACAGTCGTTCGTTCTTCAGCAACGACTTCATTAATTGGCTCGATTTCAGGATTCGACATAGACCTACTCCCTGTTACTCGCTCAGACATAATTCTGCTAAGAAGAAACATACGACATTCAATCTAACACGCTACACATTACGGAAAGTTAAGCACAAGCATGTACTTGTAAATTCACAATTACACTGGCCAGATGAAATTCCAAATTTACCTTACATGCTAGTCCTTACTACCCTAATGTTGACTTCCTATAGTTTTCCTACTTCTCAGTTGTGCTTCTACTTTCTCAATTTAAGTCTAGGCCCATCTGATCACCTAGATCCCTTAAACTAATGCTCTGATACCAACTGTAACAACCCAAACTTTAATTACATCAAAATATAATATTTCAACTAAAAACATCCCCAGATCTACATTTCCAAAATAAGGGTTGTCACTATAAACTATTACACAACTGAGTCAAAAGGAAACTATTACAAGGAGTTTTCTAGCTCCTGTATTTATCTCACATCTTCTTCTTACCCTTATCTGTACTTGCTACCTTGCGATAACCTGAAAAAGGGTTATAATTTTGAAAGAGCGAGGGTTAGACCGATGGTCTAGTAAGTCCCCTCCAAGAGTTACTCTAACAGTTCAAATATTATTTAAAACATTTAAACAAAGCCTTACGCCTCACGAGCGTAATTCACTTTACTGATCAAACATTTACCACACTTTACGATTCGCAAGAATAATTCACACTACTACTTTACGCTTCGCAAGCGTAACTCACGCTACTGACCAACACTGCCATCAAAGACGGTATGTTTGTCTCGTACTGCCTTATTTTGGGGACACACTCCAATGGCATAAACGGCCCACACTCCCAGGTACGAGCAGGCTGGTCACAGTTCCCGACTTAGGTCAAACTTCTGAATCAAATGTATGCATACATCTAATTATCAACAATATATAAAACGAGTTTATATAAACATAGCATGAACATGCCAACATAATTAAATCCACCTTTTAAATAAACCTTCTCAACTTTCAATAATATAAACGTGCAGTTCAGAAAACTCACATTTATCAAATAACTTTCAAACATCGTAAAGGATTTAGTTTGAAAGACTCACCTCATATCCTTTTGCTCAAAGTCTGCTTCCTAACGATTCACAACCTACGACAACACCAATAACTCGGTAAGCCAAAACATAGATAACTCTCTCTCCCTCTCTATAACACAGAACCACACCAGTCGACCCACACCGGTCTACACCGGTCGACCCACACCGATAGACCCACACATGTCCACACCGGTAGACCAATACCGGTCCACACCTGTAGACCCACACCGGTCCACAAGGGTCCGGTCGACACCGGTCGACGGCCCTCCGGTCGATATTCAAACAGGCGATTCCAAAACTTCGTACAGAAAACCCATATCTTTAAATCGATAAAAAACACGGTTACAAACTCAACAACGAGATCATTTACCAACTAAAACTCTTAGATGAGAGTATTAGGCTAGAATCATACCTTTATTTGCAAAGAAACCGTACGATTCTTCAAGACCTAGTCCTCCCCTTCTCCTGCTCTCGTCTCCTTCAATCGCCTGAAAAATATCAAGAATAACTTCTGAATCATATCTTAGGGTTAAATTTTATATATATAACCCAAGTTACAATTAACCCCCTTGAACTTTGGGTCTCACTTAACTTTTCACCCAACTTCTAAAATTATTAAAATTTTCGGACCCGAATATTACACATGTTATCTCCGAATGCCGACAACGCCTATTCATGAACTCGTTTCTCCTCGCTAGAAACGTTGAAATCTATACATCGTCTAACGAAGGGTGAGCGTAGATGGTCCCTAAGCTTTATTACTCTCCGGCATCCCCGCATGTCAGTTTGTAATGGTGCATCATCCTCAGGTGTTTCTTCTGAATCATCAAAATAATAGGTCATCGGGATCGGTGAGAATGTCACCGCCTTTTTACCTTTATCCCTTGTTACTTGGCTACTTGACTGTCTCATTGTAGAAAGTGGGGCTGAAAGTTTTGATTGAATAGTGTTTGACCTATATTCGTGCTTTTCTGGGTTGATTCCTAAGTCGAACCCAGGTGCTTTGATGCCGCCTTCGTTGCTCATGGAACTTGATAAGGACTTCCTTGTCTCTGATTTCTGAACTTCAATATCAACCTTCTCATCAACAACAACTACAAAATTTGGGCATTCCCAACATTCATCAAACTCCTCAGCATTGTCTACTGGCTCAAACACGACCATTTCCATTAGGTTAGTCTTTCCTTTTTCCTCGTTAACTGCAACTTCTTTACTTTTTGTTGAGGTCCTTCGTGCAGTCCAAACATCAGGTCCATATCAGTCTTGAATTTGGTGAATGGCTTATCACCTGGGAATCGAGATTCGACAGTATGAACCCATTTTTCTAATTCTTCCTTTGTATTCACCAGCTGCTACATCTTCAACTCCAGGTAACCCATGTACTCCTATTTTATGGACATGATAGTGTATTGTGATTTAAGGAATTGGGAAAGAAGGTTTGATCTTACTGTTAACTCCAAACATCATGTCCATAAAACAGGAGTACATGGGGTACCTAGAGTTGAAGATTAACTTATCGTATATGTACTTGCACTAGTCTATCTGGTTGATCATCTCTTCATTCTTTAGATTCTATATGAAACTGAGGTTGCAACTCCCTATGGTATTACAATCTGCCCTAAGATTAACAAACAAAACCAGGAAATTCATCTTGAACATGAAATTTGACTTATTTGTTTGAAATATTATGCGCCTGATATCTGTTGGTCGAATGTTTAGATTCTGGAATTGCCGATGCCACTCATTCCTAAATTTCAGTCCAAAAATTCTATCATCCGAATTTATCAAGTTAATTCCACCCATTGGGAGCCCTAAAAGGTCATGCACAAATTGTATGGTGATTACAATGCTTCCTGTTCGCACATCTAGTTGCATTTTCCTAGTGTCAAGTTGGTCTACTACGAAAAAACCTAACTTTGATGGAACACCATTGAGAGCCATTTTTAAGACTGAACCTAAACCCATAGCGGTAAATTCTTTTTTTTACTCATCGTTTAAACTAGTTATGGTTTTATTTAGAGTTTGAGGTGATGTGCGGGTTCTGAGGTTTGCGAATTTTGTCCTTTTCCTCAATGAATCAGTTGAATCTCTCGTGTTTGTTTTGCTTTTGTTATCCATATCTTCCGTTTCTTCTCCTTTGATTTTTTTTTCCAGACATTGAACCTTGACCTGAACTTCCTAGTCAAACAATGAAGATTTGCAAAATGTAAGATTCATTAAATGTCATGGGTTTTGTGTAAACTTTTTTATATACTGAACCTTCAGATTTCACTTTGCTTGTGCCTTTTTAAAGTAAGTCATTTTCTATTGGATCGTCTTTCCTTTGTGTTTTGTCCTTAACCTCTCTCAACCTTGTTGTGCTTCGGGTACACCTTGTTGATGAGTTGCCGATTTCAATAATTGGTTCTTTTATGAACTCAATGCCCTCCGACTGTGTAACTTCAAGATCAAAGATGAACATTTTTCAGTTTTCAGGTATGAGTGATTCATATATGAAAAGGTAATGCATGTTCGTTTTGGTTTTGTACCTGTTTTCCTCTTTTTCCTTCTTGAATAAGATTTCAGTGGCTTTTCCTTGTTTGATCTATCTGCTTGTGGTTTTCCTTCAAATAAGCTTATGTTCAGTCTCAATTCATCTATAATTTACGACCCCATTTTTCTTTTATTAAAATATTCAAACTTATTTGTCAAGCTATTTAGATTAGTTGTAACATCCTATTCAGGAACTGTAATTTGATACCAAATGTAGGAACTATCTCACCTTTGTCTTGACTTTTGTTGTCCATTGTATCCTCCATTGTCAAATCCTTCATGAGAGTCTCCACTCCTTCATATACAATTTCAGATTCAAATCAATTGGTGACATCTCTAATCAAGTAAAGATTACCCTAATGTGATATGTTGTTTTCAGCTCTATTTTTTTTATCTCGTTAATTATATGTCAAGACCCCAAGAAGTGATAATTTCTTCACGCATTTAAATTCATAACATATAGTTTTTCATCAAAGAAGGTAATAATGCATAGAATAATCTTTGTACCAATTTTCATGAATATGGTTTCATGAAAATGCAAGCAGTGTTCTACACTAATGTTTTTTGGTGTAGCAGTTTGATGCATAACCATTTCTCCCAATTTATTGCCTACCATCTGGAAATCAAAATTACGCCTTTGAAATCATGATTACAAATTCATCCCATATTGGCAAACAAATTTTCAAGTAAATTCTCATAGGTAAGGGGGACACATTTTTTTGAATTCGAAGGGGGAAATTGTCGCTTAATATTTAAAGGGGGTCATAAATTAATCGTTTCGTCGTTGATGTTTTTGGAAAATTTTAAATTTCAACAACACAAAGGATGAAGGTTTTTTTTAATTTATTTTTTATTCTTTCGAAAACCTTCTCGAAAACCCACTTCTTGCAGGACAACAATTTTCAGTTTTACTCTATCCTTTTTTAAGTTTAAAAGGTTTACAACTTTCATTATTGTTAATCCATCCATCGCCATCATCTTCAGGTTTGTCGACAACCATATCTTCTAAGTCATCCTTGGTCACATCTTCTCGGGTTTGAGGGACGTTTGCTAGTGGTGCATCTTCATCCTCATTGCTTTCATCTATCAGAATAGGCGTTGATGCAATGTTTTTGAATATGGAGAATGAATATTTGAGCATGATTATCTGGCTTTTCCGCACCGAAAATTGAAATTCGAAACCCTAGTTAGTGACTATTCATCGAACAATGAGTTTAGAAACACATTCATTATATGCTTACCTCGAATCCTCTCCGCCATTGTAGTCGATTTAGTTGCAGTTTTTTGGTGTATCTTCCAGAGCAGTAGAATGGAACCTGTATCAATCGATCCCGATGATTCCGCGATTCGTTTTTTTGTAACCAACGATTCCATGAATAGATGATGTTTGAATAATTAGTTTATTTCGAAATTGTCCTTTAGCGGGTGATTTCTCAATAAAAAAAAGGAAAATCAATTGTTTAATTACATTTTTCATGAAATGATCTGGACCGTTCCATATTAGATCAATGGTGTATAAGAAGGTTGCAAGGGTTGCAACCTTTTTTTCGGTTTTATATTAAACCACCCCTATATATATATATAGGGTCAGATTCACGTGAGACCAAGCTGTTTCCGTGAGACCGCGTGAGACCAAGCCATAAAACATGAAACTTCACACCGAAACACTGTGAAGGTAAAAAACATTCGAACTTTCATAATGTAATCACACTATGAAGGTAAAAAAACCTAAACCAAGTTAAAAAAATCAAACCTTCACATATAAAAGACTGTGAAGGTATATCCGAACCTTCACAGTGAAGACGCTGTAAAAGTAAAAAAAGGAACATTCACAGCGAAAAACACTGTGAACGTAACATTTACGATGTTTTCCCTATGAAAGGTTCGAATTTTTTTACCTTCACAATTTTTTGGTGTGAAGTTTCATACTTTAAAGTTTGGTCTCACCGGTCTCACGGAAACTGTTTGGTCTCACACGAACTTAAGTCTATATATATATATATAGGGAAAGGTTTATTTGAGAAACACTAAATATATGAGAAATAAAGAACTGATTTTTTTTTACCACAACAACTCAGACACAAAAATCGATGGCACGGTGAAATATTTGTACTTGAACTCAGACAAAAAAAAAGATATTTCAAGCTTTAGACATTTCTTCAAGCTTTAGATATTTTTCTTCAGATATTTCACAGTGAAATGTCTAAAGCTTGAAGAAATGTACAATCCATTACATTACAAGACATTGGAGAAGAGAAAAGCTAACCAAGAAATGCGAGATCAAAGTATTCTGAAGACATGTTGATTTCAGATAAATTTTCTTTGAAGATACTTTGCTAAAGCATTCTGAGCTAGAAAAAGAGATTGCATCTTCTGAGCTGAAAGAGAAGACCAAATTGCTAAATCATTTTAGTAATGATCTTGATCCAAAGGAGGATATTGTTAGACCACAGTCTCATTGGATTCAAGAACATCCAATCTGAAGCTAATGCCTAAAAGTCGACTCTCGATACAAAGTTTAATGTCGTTTGTAATAAATGTCGAAGTTAATTAATGTTTATTGTAATTTAGTATTTAGTTTAAATCAGTTTCAATATCTAGTTATTAGATATAAGTTAGTTTTAGTAATAATATCTATTTTAGATATTATAGTTATAATATCTAAGTTAGATATTAGTGTTAGTGTGTTGAGGAAGTTAACAATCAAGATATCAGATCACTTTTCACACACACACACACACTCAAGGTCTAAACTAGAGAGAACACACAGAAAAGCTACAATCGATCAACCTTGTAACCATTGTTATTAATCAAACAGGTTGGTAATCGTTTATGTGTATGAGTCGATAAGAACTTGATATATATTGTGGACCGATAATTGGTATCAGAGCCTGATAATAGATCAAAATCAAGTTTTTCAAAAACCGACGCTGTGTTCTTATTTGAAAATCGATTTCGAGTTCTAGTGTGTTGAGGTGTTAAAATCGATCAAGTTGGGATCGGTATACATGCTAGATCGAGTTGTTGTGGTTTGATTTCAGTATAGAGCATACATAGAGTTCCAAATTTGCGATTTTTGTGTCTGAGTTCAAGTACAAATATTTCACTATGCCATCGATTTATTCTTCAAAAAGTGATTTTTATCGAGATCGAGTGGTAACAAACTGTTCTAGAAGTGTTAGTAGTAGTTTTGTCAAACTTGGGGCTGCTAATTCGAAGTTTAGACAGGTTTTAGTTGAAATTCGAAGTTACAGGGATGAACTCGCGCAAACACAGGGAAGAACTCACGCAAGTTGTACTTTGTGTGACCCACTTTGCGCCATAAACGATTCACGCAAATTCTACTTTGCGCCACCAACAGCTCAAGTAAACTTCAGTTTGCGCAACCCTCTCATCACGCAAACCTCAACACTCGCGACCAACGATTCACGCAAACCTCAGTTCTCTCAATTTACTCTTCACGAAAAGCACAAGTCACATTTGCGCAAAGCTCCTTGAAACGCAAACCTTACTTCGCGCCAACCTCTACTAGCGTAAAGCTCTACTTTGCGCTACGTACATCACGTGCAAACTTCAATTCACGCGATCAACTCTAAACGCAAACTTCAGTTTGCGTGACCCACTATTCACGTAAACCTATTGTGCGCCAGTCTCTCATCGCGCAAAACATCCTTTGTGCCAACCACCTCTAGCGCAAACCTCCTTTTTCGCCAATACAAGACTTGATCTTTTTATTCAGAATGACATCCAGAGAAGCCATTGCAATCGGAACTGACACCAAACCACCAGTTATCTTTAGAGGAGAATACGAACGGTGGAAGGATCAGTTCCTGAACTTTATTGAAAGAAAATATTTGGGTAATTACATCAGGAAATCCTTAGCAGAAGGACTAATGGAAACAAAATATAGAGAACCTACAGCGGGAACAAATGAGCAAAGAGTTGAAATTTTGTATGAAGATCTCGTAGGTAAAGACAAAGATAGAGCAAACGGAGATAGATTAGCTAACTCATACATTCTACAAGGAATTCCAAACGAAATCTATGTAAATATTGACAGCTATAAAGCCTCAGGCAAGGAGATGTGGGATCAGCTAAAGAAGATGATGCTGGGTTCGAAGGTTGGGAATCAGCTCAAACTTTCCAACTGCCTAAACAGTTATGAAGAATTTAAAGGCAGAAGTGGAGAGTCTCTAGAAAGAAATTATGATAGATTTGTGACTTTGCTGAATGAACTAAGCAAGAACAAGGTCATAAAATCTCAAATAGAGTTGAACGTCAAATTCCTCAGCATTCTCCAACCTGAATGGAAGAGATTTGCTAGGCAAATGAAGCAGATAAAGGATCTGAATGAGATTCCACTTCATGAGGTGTATGAAACCCTCAAACAAAATGAAGAAGAGGTGGATGAAATTCTAGATGAGAAGAGGAAGGAAGTGAAGCCAGTTGATGACACAATTGCTCTTGTTGTCAAAAAGAAGAACAACAAGACGATTGTGTATGAATCAGAAGAAAATGAAGCTGATGCAAACTCTAACTCAGATGAAAATGAACAACTAAAGCAAGGAATGCTCATGCTGACAAAGGCTTTTCAGAAAAAGTTCTACAAGAAGCCAAGTTCAAACAGTCAGAGGTATTCTTCTGGTTCGAGCAACTATACTCATAAGGAAAGGGTTTAAGGAAATAGGGTAGAAGGAAATAGATTTGACGGAAAGAAGTTTGAAGGGAAGAGAATAGAAGAGAGGAAACCGGAAGAGAGAAGATATTATGCTGAAGGGAAGAGAATAGAGGAGAAGAAGTCGGAAGAGAGAAGGTATCAGTCTGAAGGGAAGAGAATAGAAGAGAGGAAACCGAAAGAGAGAAGGTTTCAAGCTAAAGGATCCAGTCAGTCAGAACCACCAACGTGCTACAACTGTGGCAAAACAGGTCACTTTGCCAGAGACTGCCAAAGACCAAAAGTCAGAAACTCCGATTATTACAAGAACAAAATGCTTCTTGCAAAGCAATAGGAGGTAAGGCACTGATGGAAGAGGATGAATATTGGCTTGATCATTCAGACGAGGAAGAAGAGGATGAAGAGAAGGATGAAGCAGTCAACATGTGCCTGATGGGAAAGCAGGAATCAGAAGCTGAAGCAGATTCAGATGACGAAGAGAAAGATGAGGTATGTGTTTTATCTTATTCAGATCTCTTAACTCAAATACATATCATGAAGTTAAAACTCAAAGAGTTAGAGTCGAATCTTAAGCGGGAAGAGGGTGTCATTACAAACAAAAACCAATCAATACAGAAACTTAGCGATGAAATTGCTGAGAAGAAAGTATTGGTTGAGGTTTTACATAGAAACAATGACACCAGCGCGAAAGAACATACTATAATTCTTAAAGAGAATTCTGAAGTTAAGACTAAACAAAGAAAGAGTGAGCTTGATTTATATGAGCTTACGAAATTGCATTCTTCATGTACCAAAGAAAACTTTTCTTTACTTACTAAATTAAAAAGTTTGGAAGAGAAGTTATACAAAATGGGTCAAACTGAACAAATTATTCATCTGAACGAACCCAAAGAGGAAATAGAGAAATGGGGAATTGGTTATAAGAATCCTCACTGTCTTCAAAAAGGTATAGCTGAAGTGCCTGCACTTTATGATCTTACTGCTTTGAAAATAGCTCGAAGAATCCCTGAGTTTAAAGTTTTCTGGACTGGACTATCTGAAGAGGATGAAGGCAAGGAAACTGAAAAACGTTTGAAATCATCTAAAGTTCACCTTCCATTTTATTATGCGAAAGTGAATAATAGTTATAATCGAAAAGATCAAAAGAAATCTCTTTCAAATGACTTCTTTCAAAGTTATTCTGAAAAAGAGATGGAGGCGAAGCCTATTAAAGGTAAAATTTACGTCCCTGCTCTTGTTTCGGAAAGTCAAATTTGTGAACTCAAGAACTCTTTATCAGATGAAAGACTTTTGATTGAGATTCAACAAAAAGTTTTTTCAACCGTGCTGAAAAATGTTATTATTTCAAAGGCTTCTAAATCTGATGACATGTTTGGTTTAACAAACAGTGGATTTGATTTTCTTAACTCTGACGGTGGTTCGGATGGTTGTTTTGAACAATTTAATTTTAATGCAAAACTTCCTAACCATTCATCCTTTGTTGTGAAATCTTTGGGAAAAACCAGTATGCCTGTTAAAAGTGCAAAATCAACGAAAGTTGATAAATCAGTCTCTGTGAAAGCTAAGAGTGCTAAAGGTAAGATTATATCTAAGCATTCACAGAAACCGAACACTACTAGTAATCTGAAGAAGAAGCATTCGTTTGTTGCTCAGAAGTCTAACTCACGAGTTTCACATGTTTCAGATCTGAGCGAGCGTAAGCCAGAAGTTAAATATCAATGGAAACCGAAACAGAAGCTTGACAAGGTTGATAAATCGTTTTGTAGTATTAATTGTAATAAGAGTTTACCTAGTAAAGATTTTTTGAAAGAGAATGTTGCTACTATTTTGAAATACTCTTTTACGCAACTATTCCAGTTATCTAAATCTTCTAGAAAGTCTTCCTTTTATGATAAACATGTTTCTAATTCTTGTCAAGATTCTGAGATTTGGTTTGGAAATTATCATGTGCATTCATATCATTCATCTGATTCATTTGTTTTTCAAAAGAAAACAGGACCCAATTTGAAATGGGTACCAAAATCTAGTGCTAACACAGTTGGACCCAATTTCAAGTGGGTACCAAAAGCTAAATCTTTGTTGCAGGCACCCAACGTTTAAGAAGGAGAAATCTGAAATGGTTTCTGAACACGTCTGTTTAGAACTCGTGCTTAAGAGAAAGATGGCTCTTGAATACAACAGTTCAAGACCCAAACTTAAATGTCAAGACGATGATCTCTAAACACAACAGTTTAGGACTCGTACTTCAATGATCAAAAGACCTTACTCCTGTGCTGAAAAGAGATTGTACGCCAATACTCGAATGAGGAAATCAACCTTCAAGGAGGAGTACATATTTGTCTGAAATTTTATGCATTTCTCAGATATGATGATCAATATTTGAGAAGGAGTTAGTGTTTATGTTTTCACTAACATTATTGTCTGATGCATAATTTCAGGGGGAGTAAAAGGTGATGACTTCTGATTATTTCTGATCAGAACTCGTATTTTAAAAGTTTTACTGCTTTTTGTCTTTTTAATTTAAGTGAATAAATTTGCTTTGACTTAAACGATCATATGTTTATGACTTTAAGCTAAGCTTCATGAGATGTAAGATTGCACTTAAAGGTATATTCCTTTATCTTAATCTCATATATGGTTGAAAGAAAGACAACTTTCAATCATAGAAAACATTGTTTTCAATGTTCAAACCACTTCCCGATTCTAAAATGAATTCAGGACTTGGAAGTGGAACTTTAAATGTTTTCAAGAACAACATTGTGCTTTTAACTGAAATAGTTAAACCAATCTGAGCATCATATGCATCATAGGAAAACATGAATTTCATTGTGCTAAGAATTAACACAACTTCTATGAAATCACCTTAACCAGTGATTTCTACCCAAGAAGTTAATCCATAGTGATTGAGTGTGAGAACTCGAAAAGAAATGAATTTGATTAGAGTGAGCTTAATGTTTAAAAGAAAGAGCGTGAGAGAACAGAGTTAAAAGAATATCACAACTCTGCACCAACTTTTTCTGAGTCGGGCAGCCACAATTCTAATGTTTCACAATTCTTTGGTGATCATTATTGAAACAGGCAACTAGCCCATGCCAACTCTTGATCAAACTTCACCAACTACTCATTTTCTTCTTAACAAGAAAGTGTTTCACATTTTCAAAGGGGAAGCAACACATTTTCTATCTGATTTTCATTTGGAAAATCTGGATATTGAAAAGAAGGAAGTCTGCTCCACCTTCGCACTTCAATCATGCACATTGAGTCTGTGTTTAACTTACTGTTGTCTCAGTGGTTTACATAATTTTGAGCCTATAAGCAATCATCCGTGCTTAATTCTTTCTAAACACAAACACGAACACACAAGGAATTTGTTTCTTTGTCATAACATTTATAGAAATTACCTTTGTGGTGTTTCGATGATTAAATGGAAGCCCTGGGGGAGTCAACATCAAACAGCTCCTTTCCAATGTGTATTCGTTACACACAGTGACTTAGTGTTACTGACAGACATGTTAACTGGTTCATTAGTTGCTTCAGGTGTTACACGATTATTTTTCCTAGATTTGCAAAGATCTGGATGAATATCTTTTGAATTGACGGATCAGAGGCTCCAAGTGAAATACATTTCTTACTAAAAGTTTTGATGAAAACGTTGCTCTTTTCCTCAAAAAGGGGGAGAATCTAAAACTTGAAGAAATGTACAGTCCATTACATTACAAGACATTGGAGAAGAGAAAAGCTAACCAAGAAATGCGAGATCAAAGTATTCTGAAGACATGCTGATTTCAGATAAATTTTCTTTGAAGATACTTTGCTAAAGCATTCTGAGCTAGAAAAAGAGATTGCATCTTCTGAGCTGAAAGAGAAGACCAAATTGCTAAATCATTTTAGTAATGATCTTGATCCAAAGTGGGATATTGTTAGACCACAGTCTCATTGGATTCAAGATCATCCAATCTGAAGATCCAATCTAAAGTTAATGCCAGAAAGTCGACTCTCGATACAAAGTCTAATGTCGTTTGTAATAAATGTCGAAGTTAATTAATGTTTATTGTAATTTAGTATTTAGTTTAAATTAGTTTCAATATCTAGTTATTAGATATTAGTTAGTTTTAGTAATAATATCTATTTTAGATATTATAGTTATAATATCTAAGTTAGATATTAGTGTTAGTGTGTTGAGGAAGTTAACAATCAAGATATCAGATCACTTTTCACACACACACACACACACTCAAGGTCTAAACTAGAGAGAACACACAGAAAAGCTTCAATCGATCAACCTTGTAACCATTTTTATTAATCAAATAGGTTGGTAATCGTTTATGTGTATGAGTCGATAAGAACTTGATATATATTGTGGACCGACACTGATCATGGCCATTGGTTTAAATTAATGATCAAAGGTCATTAATTGAGGGGTCAAATGTGTAGCACAAGATAATTTCAGTCGCACAATAAGAAAAATAGCACATCTAAAGGGCAATTTGGTAATATGTACACGTAAATCAAAATAGGCGGCAACTTAATCATAACACTACTGATCACGCTATTTTCATCAAAAACCATCGACATTCTCCAGATTATACTCTAGAAACCCTCATTCATCACCAAAAACATCAAAACATTCATCGCTGATTCATCTTAAATCTAAAGTAATGGCGAAAACACGAAAGGATCCTGCGAATCTTCATGAAGAACCATCCAAAAGTCCAGAAAAGGAAGAAAATCAGATAAACAAAGATAAACCGTTGATAACTATCATTAAAGACGGTACTCATACATATTTTTTTGCAAATTGTTTGAATGATTATCATAAAATATCGTCATATACAGTGAATCTATGTTTAACGAGATGATGAAATCATTTAGAAAAATTTAGGGTTTATCAAAGTTCATAAATGTTGTTTTGTTTTTTGATTACAACGAAAAATGCAGCTGGTTTACCGAAACTAAAGATAAGAAGGAAGAAAAAGCCACAAAATACTGAAGGTATATTCGTTCATAAATGAATGCGTGATATTTGTTGAATATAGGGTTTTTAGATGGCAAGATTCATATATGAATGTTGAATATTCGATGGTTCATATATGAATGTTGAATATAGGATAGTTCATATATTAATTTTTTGAATGTTTCTTCAATTATCTGTTGAATATAGGGTTTTGAGATGCAAACATTCATATATGAATGTTGAATGTTCGATGGTTCATATATGAATGTTGAATATGTTAGAGCAGAAATATGTTGGATACAAGATCAAGAATACTGAAGGTCAAAGATTCAAAAAGTCAAGGCTGAAAATCAACTCTCAGTGAAAGTCAAAGTGTATGTGTTAATAAAGTCAAAGTTAATTTGTATTTTGTTTTGTTCTTCCTTGTAATTAGTTGTAGGTATAAATAGCTTTGTTTGTTGTTTAATAGGTAGAAGTTTTAGAAGTTTTGAATACAAGTCCAGAGAGAGTTTTGTAGAGAGAGAAAAAGGAGTTTAGAGTGAGAAAGTTGTAATTGTTGAAATTGGAATTGAATCAAAACAGGTTTGTAAATCATTCTTGTTTGTTCAATTGATTTGTAGTTAGAAACTTGAATTCAGGGATACACAGAATATAAGATAGTTCATTAATGAATCTGTTGAATGTTTCTCGATTATTTCTGTAAATTTTAGCAGATCTAGGGTTTTGAGATGCAAAAATTCATATATGAATGTTGAATGTTCAACAGTTCATATATGAATGTTGAATATTTGATTGTTTATATATGAATATGTTGAATGTTTCTTCGATTATTTCTATAGATTTTCATAGATCTAGGGTTTTGAGACGCAAACATTCATATATGAATGTTGAATGTTCGATGGTTCATATATGAATGTTGAATATAGGATAGTTCATATATGAATCTTTTGAATGTTTCTTCAGTTATTTTTATACATTTTAAGCATAACAAGGGTCTTCAAATGGAATTGTTCATATATGAATGTTGAATATAGGATAGTTCATTTATGAATTTATTGAATGTATTTTTAATTATTTTGGTAGTTTTTAGCAGATTTAGGGTTTTGAGATGACATTATTCATATATGAATGTTAAACATTCGATGGTTCATATATGAATGTTGAATATTTCATTGTTCATATATGAATATGTTGAATATATATGAATGTTCAATATGCATAGTTTATATATGAATGTTGAATATTTGATTGTTCATATATGAATATGTTGAATATGGTATAGTTCATATATGAATGTGTTGAATGTTTGTTCATTCATTTTTCATTTATAATATATGGAGGCTACATATATGAATATTTTACATTTTAACAGGTGATGAACAACCATCAATTACAAAAGAACAAGTTTCATTTAAAGGCAAGCAACCTGAAGAAGATAAAAATACAAACATATGGTTCAGTAATTTATATATTTCATTGATTCATTGCAAATAAAAATTTGTTATACAGGCTTAAAGACAACCAAAACAAGAATAAAGCTTGTCACAAAGAAACAAAATCAAGAAGATCAAACAAAGCAAATAGTATTATGTATGAAAACCATAATACATAATGATAACAATTTAAATTAAAATGTTGTTTAATTAATTATATTAACCAATGTGTATAAACAGATAAAAAACCAAAGTCCAGTAACAAAGAAAAAGACAAAAGGAAGAAAGCAAAAGCTTCAACAATCGCTGATGAAGATGATGATTTTCAAAATCCAGTACCAAAAAGCAAGAGATCGAAACAAGAGGGAAAGAAAAAGCAAGAAAAAACAACCTATCCAATGATCAAAGTAAGGACTTCTCCAAAATCACTATATGAAGCAATACAAGCTTTGAGTAAAGAACATAAAGAATGTGTAAGAAGGATGGGTTTTAGAGAACTACTGGATATGAAGATGGATGGAATCCCTTCTAAGCTTGGCTTTTATGTTGTTGAAAATTTCAATACTTAATCAATGGAGATGATAGTGGGAGAAAACAAGCTCCAAATAACTGAAGAATCAATTCATCATATGCTTGGTGTTCCAAAGATTGGAAAAAGCATATTTGAAAGCAAGTTTGTGGATGATGACAACCATATCATGGTCAATTGGAGATCACAATTTTCAAAAGGAAACATACGACCAATAAACCTTAAACAGAAGATCATATATAGTAATGAATCTGATTTCAATTTCAAACTGAATTTCATTACACTTTTCTGCAACACATTGGGAGAAGGGAACAAGAGTGGCACCTGCAATCTAGCTGTAGTAAACTACATCCAGCTAGACACAGATATTGCAAAAATAAATTGATGTTCCTATATTCATGATTATTTAAGAACAAGCAACCAAGGTTGGGTAAGAAACTCTGACATGAGTTTCAATGTTGGATCTATCACACACTTGATTGTAAGTATACTATAAGATTTTTGAATTAAAAACATATCTTAGAATAATGTATTAGCTATTTTAATTGATTCTTACATGTAGCTCACGTCTGTTGATAATATTGAATGTGAAGTTGTGATTGTCAACAAACATAGACCCTTGATTAAAATTTGGATTGCTGAAAGATTGAGAAGAAGAGAGGGATATGAGATTGAAAACAGTGGGTTTGGAAGAGGGAAACTTCTAAAGAAATATAAATAAATATTGATGCTATAAGAGAATTTGTAAGTATTGTAACATCCGCCAAAGTTAGGAATTCGGTTACTTATAAGAGATTCGGAGCATCTATGGAAATAAGGAAATAGAAGGGTCGAAAGTGTAAAATTACCAAAATGGGCCTGAAACCCTATGTTCTTTTCATTTTTTTTGTTCTGGAGAAAGCAGAGGGCTGGTGTGGGTACTGTGTGTGTGAGTGTGACACCTGAAAAATTCTGAATATTAAGGTTAGCACCCTTAGATTAATTTATAAGTTTTGTCACTTTTAGATTTTTATTAAAAGCCTTTAAGATAAAAGTTTCCCGAAAAATTTAGTTTCGTTAAAAACCCGGAACAGTTCCGCATCTGACCGTCACTGTCCAGAAATGCCAAATAAGTGAATAAAAGTCCAAAATCCTTAAACTATAAAAATCAGTATGTTAATTTCTATTGCATTGCAAAAATTTTCAAATTTGTCATTTATTTAGCAAATATTGAGAATCGGGTATTTCGGTTCTCAAATATATCTGATATTTTATGGTTTAGGCTAATATTTTATAAAAAAAAAATAGTTAAATTATATTGGTGTGATGAGTCATTAGGACACTTGTCCTAATCCTACCCTATTTTAAATATTTTTATCAATTAAAAACCAAATTAAAAACAAGAATTACTCTTCATTTTCAAAAACCAACTTTTCATCTCCTCTCCCTCTTCTCTCTTGTGTTCGGCCGAAGAAGATCACCACCACCATTTCCATTTTTGTTTTGTTGATTAAAATCCAAATCCAAGCTAGAAATCTTCAACAAATTGAAGTCATAATCAAGGTTTCCTTCTCAAATCTCCAAGGTAATCTCAAAAACTACCTTTATTTCTCTTATGCATGTTTTCATATTTTGAATCTTGGGTTTGAGGAGCAAAAGATTCATCTAAAATGTGGTATAAATTAGGTTTTGTTGATAAAATAGCTTTCAAATTTATGTTCATATATTCAAAAATGAGATTTTGATTCTTGTTTTTCAAAAGAAAACTTGTTTATCATCAAGTTTAGGGTTTATGATGAAAATGTTGAATTTTGGTATCATAAACCACTATGATATTGGTATTATTGGAATTATGATTATGTTAACATAATGAAATGTTAGTATAAAAATGTTCTTATGAAGGAATTTTTCCAAGTTCCACATGATTAAGAACTTAGTAATAATGTTAATGTCATTTATTTGGTGTTGTGTTCATGCATGCATTTGGATGAGCATTTTGATTGCAATGAATCCATGATGCATAAGTTAGTTTATCATGCAATGAGGAGTGAAGACATTGTTTATAATTAAAAACCATGTCTAATGATCATTATTTTGTGGTTCAAAATAGTATTTATTTCATTTTAGAATCTGTCCAGAAAATGGATTTCACTTCTAGCTTGCACAACTCAGAAACCACATGTCCAAATTTGGAGTTTTTGCTTCTAAACTTTAATTTATAGTGTTAGCTTTCTAAAAAGTCTGAAAACACTGAATTTGGAGTTGATTTGGGCACTTAAATGGATTTTATAAGAAAATGGTGCAATCTGTCCGGTAAAGACAGATTCATACACCTATCTTGTAGAAGCCATAACTCCGTCATTACTCATCCAAAATAAGTGAATCTTTTTCCAAATGTTAGTATTTTCAGTTAGGTTTGCATCCATATATGGACCATTGTCTAATTACAAGAATTGATACCCCAAAATCCTGATACAAGTGAGGTATGTCACTGATCCGAAAATCAGTGACACTCTGTGTTGTAAAAATTATTTGAGGTATCAAAAGTCATACAAAAATTATAAAAAAATGCAGATTTACTCTAAACATATCATAGAACACCACAAAAATTTATGATTTAAATAATTCTCTTGGGAAGTTAAGCTTCCATGTTGATTTTATCGGATAACTTTCTGGACAGCATATGCTGAATCCAGAAAGGTAATCTTCTTAAGTTTAAATTTTGTTTTATTGTATTTTGGAACTTTGTATAGTTTAAAAATGGATATGGACTAAGGAATTTATATGATGGCATTTCATGGGACAATTGGACATATTGGTTGGACATCGGAATAGGGCATTAATGTGTTTCTTTATGGCAACTCTTGTATAGGGAAATTAAGGGCGTGACAAATTCCATAAGTATTAAAGTAAAGCTTCACCCGTTACATTCGTTAAGGTGAGTATTCACAGCCCCACTTTTATCGTTTTAATTGATTTTGGGGTGGAAAGCATGTTTAAATTGCGTATATTGAAGATTCATGAGAATGGTTTTAAAGTATTGCGAATTGGCAATTTATAAGGCTTGTCAAAAGCGTTTGGAATTATAAACTATATGATAAGTATGCAATTGATGTGTTGAGTATTTAATGTTAAGACCCCGTGACACTACTATTAACTCGAAGAAAATCGGGCCTATAGTATTAGTGGGTAGCGCTATTTGGTGTGACAAACCCACCTTAATGGTGACGAGCAGGGGTGCACTATACTAGAGAAGATGACTAAACATGTGGCTTGAACCACCGCTGATGTCAGGATCGAATTCTTAACAAGAATAAATTCTCAGAAACTAATATCAAAGAAGTTGCGGAATAACACTTTGATATTCAATAAAACAGTAAACCAAAACAGTATACAATCAACAACTTGTAAACTTGTATTGAATGCTTAAAGTTACAAGATTAAACACACAACCTCAATATTGATGAACAGACTCACCAATACGAATTCTACTTCTCTAGAATTAGGATCTATGCCTTGAGGTTGATTTTCTCTCTTAAACTTAGAATGAATGATTAATTCTAAAAAATTATCTAACTATTCTAAACAATACTATATATATATACTGAAGATAAAAGATAATTACAATTAATACAATATCTCCAGAATATCTTCCATCATTATCTCTAAGCTTCCATGAATAACTTTGAACTAGCAGTACTAATCTTGTTGAGCAACATTAACCATCAACTAGCAGCATTAATAACGGAAGTACTAACTAGAAGTATTAACTGTTTTCTTCTAGCAACATTAACTAGAAGTATTAATCACAGAAGTACTAACTAGAAGTATTAACTGTTTTCTTCTAGCAGCATTAACTGTGTTCCAACAGCATTAACTACAACTGGCAGCATTAACCACAGAAGTAGTAACCATGATGAACATTAGCTTCAAAAGTAGTAACCATGTTGAACTAGAAGTAGTAACCATGCTGAACTAGAAGTAGTAACCATGCTGAACTAGAAGTAGTAACCATGCGAACATTAGCTTCAGAAGTAGTAACCATGTTGAACTAGAAGTAGTAACCATCCTTGGCATATTTCAGACCCAACAATCTCCCCCTAACTTAACTTTTCAAAACTGAGAAGTTAAGTTCTTCAACATAGGTCTTTATGATAATTTCAAAACTTTCTGCAATTACTAGTTCTTCTTGATTCAGTTTCTGCTGTTATCTTCTTTTCTGTTTCTGATGTAGTTACTGCTTTATTTCAGCTTCTTCACTTATCTCCCCCTCAAAATAAGATTTCATATCAATACAAACTTTAATTTTCTTCTTTTTCAGTACCAACTTCTTGATATGATCTATCTGCTAGTGATAAGAAGTGATCACCTTTTCATCTCTTTTATCTCCATAATTTGATTGTGAACTTTCAGACTTTGTAGTTAAACTGTCCTCACCTCCTTTAGGTGTGTTTACCACCCTTGAAGGATCCTTGGATCTTTTAGTAGAGATTTTCTGCCTAGCAGAAGCACCTTCTACTCCCTTGGTTTCTTGGCACCTGGGACCTTTAGATAATTACTCATCTAAAGTTGCCATGGGGAAGGTCTTAGATATGTTCACACTCTCTTGTCTTGCACTTTGTGCAAAGTCAGTAGTGTGAGCCTTACAACCCATATGCTCTTGCATCTCCTTATTGAGCACCTTCTTGAGGTTGGGAGACACCCTTGTGGTTTCCCTATGGATATTCTCTATAGGAGAATCCTCCCTTAGAGGGCTTAAAGGCTTAGTGGGTGAAGGTACAAGAAGGGAAGGAGCCTTATTTACCTGTTTCCTTTTGTAAGTTTGGGAAATAGGAGAAGTGGGCTTGTGTCAGGATCGAATTCTCAACAAGAATTAATTCTCAGAAACAATAACAAATAAGTTTGCGGAATAACACTTAGATATTCAATGAAACAGTAAATCAACACAGTAAATATGAAGAACAAATTGTAAACTTGTATTGAATGCTTTGAAGTTACAAGATTACACACTCAACCTCAATATTGATGAACAGGCTCACCAATACGAATTCTACTTCTCTAGAATTAGGATCTATGCCTTGAGGTTGTTTTTCTCAAAAAGAATGAAAACTAAAGTTATCTAACTATTCTAAACAATACAATATATATACTGAATACAAACATAATTACAATAAATAAAATATCTTCAGTATATCTTCTATGTATATCTCTAAGCTTCCATGTTTATCCTTTCATACGAATCTTCATTATATAAGCAGTATTAATCTTCAGCAGCATTAACTTCCTTCTAGCAGCATTAACTACTAAGCAGTACTAACCACTAGCAGTACTAACTAGCTAAGCAGTACTAACTTTGTTCAAGCAGCACTAACTTTGACTAGCAGTATTAATAGTACTAGCAGTAGTAACACTCAGCAGTACTAACTCTTAAGTCTTCTAGCAGTACTAACTCTTAACCAGCAGCATTAATCATACTTAATGAATTCTTCAGTTCCCAACAATCTCCCCCTAAATTGACTTTTAGGAAAAGAAGTCAAGTTCTTCAGATCTTCTTCAAGATGCTCCCAAAACTCCATCATGACCTAAATTCCAGTATTTGCATCCAATCCCAAACTTTGATTAATTGTTCTTTGGATCAAATATTTAGCCATTTCTGAATTTTCACCACATCCAAGCTTCTTCTTCAACATTAAATGAAGTTTCATTCTGCTATGGTTGTATACTTTGTCCACTAGGAAGTATTCAATGTGATTTCTATCCAAAGTCACAGAATATACTCCACTAGTTTCATACAAAGTCCAATTGGTAACTGCTTGAAAAACACTCCTTATGATCTCCTTCACTTCATCAGGTTTGAACATCATACACAGATACTTCATCACCAGTTTTGTAATTGAAATTCCTGGAGCTTTCAACTGATCTGCATACAACTTCATCCCTATATCAAACATTTCTTCAATATCAGACCTTGAGCATGTTCTGACAATTTTAGCCCAAGTACTGTAGACTTCATACTTTTCATCTTTTCTCTTCAGTCTGATATACTTCTTGCCATCTACTTCCAAAACATCCCAGTGAATAACTTCTGGAGGTTTAACCCCTACAGGTTCTGCTGCAATTGGTTCAGGTACTTCGTCCATCACAACCATGTACATCTTGACATCCTCAGTACTTGCAGGTTCTTTCATTGTAGATGACTCAGGTGCCTCTTCTTCTTCAGCAACCTTTTCAGCCTCTTCTTCCACCAATCTAGGTTTCTTTGTAGGCTTTCTCCTGGCAATCATCTTTGTTCTTTTTAAAGTCCTTAGACTTTCACCAATTGTTGTTTCCTTCTCTGGAGTTTCTTGCTCATCAGGGAATGGTTTTTGTAAGAAATCATTGCTTTCTTTCATTCTTTTCTCCATTTCAACCCTTGCAAGATCATCCCCTTGAAGCTTTATCATCTCAGCATCATACATCTTCTTGAGCTTCTCAAAAGACATCTTTGAAAACATCTCTACCTTGACACCTACTGCACCCTTGAGGAAAGTAACCATTTTCTTTCTCTCTTGAGCACCCAGGTATGTCTTTGAAGGTTGTCTTTTCCTTGCAGCCATTTTGATCTTATCAGGCTTCCTCAAAGATGTGGCTTTCTGCTTGGCTTGTTCTGTTGCTAAGCTTTGTTGATAGGCTTTGTTTAACTCTGCAGCCATTGCTTTAGCTATCTCTCTATCCTTTTGCACTTGCAAGGTTTCTGCTTCTTCAAATTCAGCCTGTATCTTCCTAGCTAGAGCTTCATCTGATTCAATCAGCTTCTGCTTTTTCATTGGTTTATCAGATTCAACTAGCTTTGCCTTACCTTTATCTTTACCCATCACCTTCTCAATGCTAGAGTTCTTTGCTGCATCACCTCTTTCTTTTATGACAACTCCTTTGGCCTTTGAGGTGACCTTGGGAGTATCATGTTTGGCTTTGATGAGTGTTTCTGCAACCTCAAGCTCTGTAAGGACCTCTTTTACTGTTTCTGCTGCTTCTTTCAGCTCAACAGTATTAACCATTTCTGCTGCTTTACTTGAACTGGCAGTATTAATGGTTTCTGCTGCTGGCTCTGTTTCTGCTGCTTGCTCATTCTCCCCCTCAACATCATGTTTTTCCACTTGCTCCCCCTTAGCTTTGGCATCAGCTTCTGACTCCCCCTTTTTGGGAGCATCAGTCACTGGTTTCCTCCTTCTGAGCACAAATTGTTTCTTCTTCCTTTGCAGAATCAGTTTCCTTACAATTTGCTTCAACTTGATGATTTGTTCTTGTTGTGACAGAACTATGAGTTTAAGCTCTTCTATATCTTTGCCCTGTTTGAGTACATCCATGTTGATGTTGCCCATTGCCTCCATCAATTCATCATAGTTATATCTGTCCTCACCTTCTCCAGGAGTGTTACCCCCTATTGAAGGATCATTGGATCTTTTAGTAGTGGAAGTCTTCTGCCTAGCAGAAGCACTATCCACCCCTGTGGTTTCTTGGCACCAGGGACCTTCAAATGATTGCTCATTCAAAGTTGCCATGGGGGAGGTCTTATTGATGTTACCACTTTCCTCCTCTGTGCTAGCAGGAGTAGTGGCAGCCTCATCACCCATATGCTCGACCTCCTCCTCAGAGAGCACCTCCTTTGGGTTGGGAGACACCCTTGTGGTTTCCCTTTGGATATTCTCTAGGGGAGAATTCTCCCTTAGAGGGCTTATAGGCTTAGTGGGTAATGGTACAAGAAGGGAAGGAGCCTTCTTTACCTGTTTTCTCTTGTAGGTTTGGGTGATGGGAGAGGTTGGTTTTTCAAGAAGGGACTGGGGAATTGATTTTGAGAGGGAAGGTTAGGCTTGGCTAGCAGTGGGTTGGTCTAATGGGGGCCTTGACCCTGCTGCCATACCTTCATTGGTTTGGGACACCACCATCATTGTAGAGAACAATGGGGTGTCAACTCCTTCAGAGTCCCCAGCAGATCTTCTCATATTTGAGAAAACCTTGCCTTTGGGGGGTTTAGGTACATATACCCCAACAGGTTGAGGTATATCCGTCAATTGATTAGTAATAACTTCTTGAACAAACCTGGGATACATAAAGAAGCTCTTTTTGTTTCCCATGTTTGAGACAAGATCATTGAAAATCATTTTAGAAAAATTGTACTGTCTGGCAGTGGCCAAGCACACCAAAGCATAAGCAATAGTGCTGCTGAACTCACTCCATCCAGTAGTCTTTTTGGATATGCAATGCATAAGAGTATGGACAAAGAAACGCCATTGGGGTGAGAATTTTGCTTTAGAGAATTTGAAAACACCCAATGGGCCTCCATACCCCATTCTTGTAAGATTTGAAAACAGTTCATCATTTGGGATAGAAGTTATACCAGATGCATCGTCTAGACGTAGACTGATGCGAATAACTTCTTCAGTAACTGTAAGTGATTGATCACAGATTCTTGTCTTGATCATTTGCACACCATTTTCCACAACAATGGTTGCATTAGCCCAGAACTGCCTTTGATGCTCAATGTAGATTGTAGGGGATACAGTAAGAGCATGAGCAATGTGGCTTGACTTGAGGAAATCCACAATCTGATGAAATCCTGAAGCTTGCTTTGGCTTTTGTAGCATCGCAATCTCGTTGTGCTCGTCGATGAACGTCATGGATGCCATTGATCTTAGTGAAAACTTGTCTGAAAACTTCGAACTTGAGAGAGAAAAGGTTTTGAGCGCAAGAGAACAGTATGCAAAGAGTCGTTATGAACTTTTAGGCGGGCAAAGAGTATTTATAGTATTCGGAATATAAGCAGTATTAACCTAGAGCAGTATTAACTACTAGCAGTAGTAACGGCTAGCAGTATTAACTACCTAGCAGTATTAACTGAAAGCAGTATTAACCACTAGCAGTATTAACTGAAAGCAGTATTAACCACTAGCAGTATTGTTGGTCCCGAAGGTGCTTAACAAGTTTGTAGAAGGGGGGGGGGGGTTGAATACAAACACAGAAATTAAAGTTTAATAAATTGTTTATTGATAAATCAAAATACAATTTACAAGTTTGTTGCGGAATAAGATTAAGACAGACTCAATCTAAACAAACTTAAGAAACACTAAGATGGTTGCACAAGAAATTCAGAGAATGGGGGATTTTTAGAGAGATAGAAAACAAGGGTTTCTATTTTGGAGTTCAAGGATTGAGCACACCTTCAGATGAAGGAGTGAGCTTCCTATTTATACCCTATGCATTAAATGCATGGCAGGGTACTTTACACGTGGCATTCATAGATTGGCTTTGGTAGTCTCACTTTTGGAGACATGCTTTTGGCCACTTTATGAACAGTGTAGTTGACAGAGTTGGTGTACGATTTGTGGCAGAGACTTGTCCGTTCTGACACATCGTACTGGTTGTGCAAGGTAAGACAAAAGAAAACTTGAGGCATAAGCTTTGTGATCGTTGATCGCTGAGTATCTCTTCTTCCAGAGATAAAGTTCAGCTATCGCTGAAGCTTTTCCTCAGGCTTCTTCGCGTAAGTAGATTTGTCTGGTCTTCGCTGATATCCGCATCAGGTCACTAGTAGACTTATCTATTGTTCAGTGGCTTCGTCTTCGATTCAGCTATGAACTATGTTGACGCGAGACTTGTCTTCAGGGATTACGTTAACTGTGTTACATAGGAAACGATCAGTGATGACTGAACAGACTCAGTTTGATCGCTGAAAGTGAAACACTAATACATATTAAATGTTTACAGAAAGGTCATCAGCGATAACTGAACAGACTCAGTCTGATCGCTGATGATGAAACACTAATACATATAATAACGTAATTTTCACTAAGTATAAAAGAGGGTCGTTATCAAATCACTGAGAGAGTTTGGATCAACAATCTCCCCCTATTTGATAATGACAAAGTAACAAAAGAAAATTACTTTTTAATTCAAAATATAGGAATAAAAAGGACTCATAGAATGCATGTCCCAATTACTATTTTGAGGGATCTTTTACAGTACTGATAGGGTTAAGTACATCACTGCAATTTTCATTTAATTCAGGGATAGAATTACAAGATATGAAAATCATAAGTACAAGTGACTAACTAACTACTGTAAGTATAACTAACAGATTGCAGATAAGAAAACTAATCTATCAGCTATAAGAAGATTTGGGAGGATTGATCATATACTCAGGTATTTCTTCTCCTTTCTGTCTTCGTTCCAAAGATTCTTGACTGATAATTTCTTTAATTTTTTCAGCAGCAGGGAAGAAGTCACACCATAAGCATAAGAGATCCTTGAGATGATTCAGAGGACAGATAGGAATCTCAGAGATTCTTTGAAATCTGAGTTCCTCATCATCATCTCTGAAGAATATTCCATAAGGCTTGTCGATTACTTGACCAGCTTGGAAGGGACCACCAGGAGGCAGAGATAAGTCCAGAACTGAAAGATCAGGAGGAGGACCAAACAGTGCATCTCTTGAAAATTTGATAGAAGTTTCATTCCTGATGATGGCGACATCTTCAGAGGAGGAGGACCCAATTTTTCTCTTGAGTTTCAAAGATTTGGGAGGAAGAGGAGATGGCAGCTTTAGTACAGAAACGACTCTATTTATGAGGGCTTCAAGGAGTCCTTCAACGTAGCCTCTGTATGTAGATTTGGATTTCTTCAGCGCATCCCAGAACTCTAACCATTCCGTAAATCCGAAGCTTTCAAGTTTTGATACGTACATTGCTTTTTGGGTTCCATCCTCTCTGGTAATCTCCATGGTCACTGAGAGTTGATCTTTCTTCTTGCGACCAGAGATAGTCACGGCTGATATTGGAAGAAGATCAGAACGATAATCCATCTTTTGTTTGCACCATTCGATAGACTTATCGTTGATCTCTTGTTCTTTGAAGCGTTCCTCTTCAATTTCTTTCAGTAGTGCTGCTTGAACTTCCACAGGTTTGCTTTTCAGCTTTTTGTCCTTAACTTGAGAGGATTGAATCTTTAAAGCGAGTTGGGCATCTCGTTTGCATTCAGCGATCAGCTTCTCAGCTTTGGCAGATTCTTCTCTTTCAGCGTCAGTGAGGAAGTCGAGCTCTGTGGATATTTGAAGAGGGATTTTCAGCCGTTGACTTTCTAGTTGAGCGATCATTTCAACTCTTTTCTTCATCACTTCCTCTGACCAATAAGATGGTCGAGAGGGCCTTCCTGGATGGACCAGGGAATCTTCTTCTTCTTCTTCATCAATCTCAGCGATAGAGATTGGGATTATTTCTTCAGCGATAGTCGCTGGTATTATTTGTAGTTCAGAACCCTTAAGCAGGGGTGAGAACTGTCTGGTTAGAAAAAGAAGGAAAGAAGGGATAAGTGTATTTTTAGAACGAGAGAGATAAAGGCTAGAAAGACATAGGGGTTTGGAAAGAGTAGAAAAGTGGTACAATTGAAAGACATACCTGAGAAGGATGCTCCCCCTCAGATTGTGATCCAGTCCTCAAGCATTCTTCAGCGATCGGTTGCTTGTCTTTGCTTTGCGAAGGAACACTTGAAGATGTATCACCTCTCACCCCTGTTTTGACAACCTCTTGCGAAGTTGTCCCTGATACGACGTTCGGCTTAGAGAACCACATAGATTGGTCTTCATCGTCGTCGTCGTCATCGGAGGGCTGATCCTTTTCTTGATCATCAAGATCTAGATCATCTTCCTCTTCATCGTCTTCTTCCTCATCCTCTTCAAAGAGAATGGAGTGAATCGATGAGGATTCTTTTGCCTTCTCCCCCTCAGATTGAGAGGGAGGTTCCTTAGCTTCCCCAGCAGCAATAGAGGTTTCTTCAGTTTTCTCCCCCACTTTGTCATTATCAGCGGTAGGGGATTGTTCAGCTGCTGGAGTAGCTGTTGAAGCTTTTAGCACTTGAACGTCAGCCTCCAGACGCTTAACTCGGTCTTCAACCGCAGGTATGTCGCATGTGGCATCATGAATGAATTCCACAGCGATGTTGAGGTTGGTACGATCATCTTCAGTGAAGGAGGGAGGCAGCGCTGGAGCTGGTTCATTCACTTTCTGTAGAACTTGCTGAAGAAGGGACGTGCAGAGGTCAACCTTGGAAGAGAGATCCTGAACTTCAGCTGTAAGAGACTCAAATCGTCCTTGAAAGAGTCGAGAGGACTCTCTGAGTTGGACGACTTGTTCTTCAAGAGCTGAAAGTTGAGAGTTCTCAGCTTTGGATGAGCAAGTGGCGGTCAACTTCTTCAGCTCCTCACCAGCCTGATTGACGGCGTTGGTGGTTTCATTGATGGTGTTGGTGAGAGCATCCACCTTTTCTCCTAGACTGTTGACATGCGTGTCAACAGTCGCCAAGCTAGGACCTGAAAATAATGTTAGTTCAGATATGGGCTTATTTGGAGAGGGGGGGAGAGAAGTGTTTAGGAGTATAGGTGTACCTGACGTATCAAACATTTTGTAGAACTGCATAGATTCCTCAAAAGTTTGATGCTCAGGTCCTATAGGGAAAGAAGAGGTGGTAGGTTCAGAGACCAAATGAGGAGAGAAGGGAAGAGTTTTGGGGATAGAAGTAGGGATGGGGTTAATCTCAGGGAATGAGATAGTAGGTGGGGTTACTGATGATGTGACAGCGAGTGAGATCGCTGACACGGCAGTGTGAGTGACTGCTGAAGTTGTGGAGGAAAGACCCACAAAAGCATCTAAGGTAGCTTGTTGAGAAGCTCCCTCAGGTATAGTACTAGAAGGTGTACTTTCCTTAGTCTTTTTGGCCTTTTTGGAAGGACCAATTGGACTAGCTGATGGTCTTTTAGAAGTAGTGGTAGCGACAGGGATAGCAGACGAAGGAACCGTCTGCGTGGTCGCTGAAGATGAAGAAGAATGGAGAGAGAGACGAGAGCGAAGGAGAGAGATACTTACCTCGTCGGCGAGTGGCTTGACCTCCAGTGATCGTTGACCAACCCTGGCAAAGGTGCCATCATCTTTGGTGGGATAGGTGTTGGGATAGAGGAACTTGATGTACGTACATATGAAACGTACGTACGAGATCTTGGGATCTCGTTCAGGCTTCTCTAATCTCGACCTCAGATCTTCAAAGATGGCTGTGGCGTAGTCAAAGTTTTGACCAGCGATAACGGAGTATGCCATCTGCAGTTGTGTTTTGCTGGCTTGATCCAGCGAACCACTCTTCCCACTCATGCACTGAATTATGTGCGAGAAGATAAAGTTCAGTTGTGATGGCATCTGAGCTTTAAGAATCTTGGTGAGCTTCTTGTTAGGAATAGACGATCTTGGTTTGTTTTCCCAACAATAGCCCATTGCGTCCAGGAAGAATATCAGCTCATCATCAGTGGGGAGTGCGTCGAATCCACTCTTTGGTTTGTCAGGGAATCTTAAAGATTTCCTGAGGCTAAGAGCGGTCATGCTCCCTGGCCCTAATTCCGTGCTGAACGAGATAGCAGGGACTCGTTCGCCTTTCCTGTTGGTAAGTTCAGTTGCATCAGCAGTGAACCAGAACTGCTGAAGTAGAGTCTTGGAGGGCTTAGGATCCACAGTGATCGCGTAAGCTATGCATGACTGCTTGAGGAAATTAGCAGCTTCCACCAGATGTGGGTATTTGTCAGCTTTGAAGTCGAGTCTGGCCAAATGATTACATTTAGTAATCTCAACTTCAGTGAGAGCGAATCGTACATGCTTGGAAGCAACGATTGAAGACTGTGTCATTTCTGTTATGGAAAGAGGCATAATAGAAGAAATGATTTAGATTAAAAATAATATGATTACCAGTTTCCATAGAAGAAGGGAAACTGGAAAATTATCAAGTTATTTTTAAGAGAAAAAAAATAGTGTTCTGGGTAGAAAGAATGAAGAACACTTTAAAACCAAAAGGTTTTTATTTAAAAACATAAAATCAGAAGGAATGATCTTTAGTTTTAAAAAACGTTTTATAAAATCCATAGAAAGCGAGTAGGATTTTAAAAGAATAAAAAGCATATGAACAAAGCATATAAACATGAAATAAACCTGTGTATCTTGAAGAAAAAGAGTTGCAGATTCAATATTCTGGGTTTACTTGCTTGAGTGTTCTTGAGAGAATGTTTCTTGCTTTGAAAGTTTTGAAAGCGTAAACCGTATAAAGGAGAGAAGAATTCCTTTTATACGAAGAGAGAGAAGAGAGATAAGAGAGAGAATGAAGCGGGAAAAGAAATCATCATGACATTGACACGTTCCACGAAGTTGATTGGATAGGAGGGCAACGGACGAACGTGTCAGAAAAGGCATGTCGTGGATTGTCGGTTCAAATGACGTCATAGAGGAGAGAGACTGTTCATTTGTCCGTTCAAATAATCACTGAAGAAAAGTCAGTGATAGATTTTCCTTTTTAAAAGTATCCCTGATTGTAAAGATAGGGATAGATTTTCCTTTTAAAAGATCACTGATTGGAAATATCAGTGATTAATGTATTTTTCAAAAAAAAAGCTTTTAATCATTTGAAGAAAGTTCAGTGATTAAAGTTTATATTTTGAAGAAAAACATCTTTGAGGGAGAGAGAACATACCTGAGAGTCAGAATATTTATCAGAGAGAATGATGAGGGGAACTTTTGATTACTGACACAATACATGAACGCTGAAGAATTATTCTTCGAGGTTCAGCATTCCAAGCTCACTGATGAGAAAGTTGAACCTTGTCTCATCAAGAGGTTTGGTGAAAATATCAGCAAGCTGAAAGTCAGTAGGGATAAAGTGAAGTTCAATATCACCATTCATCACATGATCTCTGATAAAATGATATCTGATCTCTATGTGTTTTGTCTTTGAATGTAGCACTGGATTATTTGCTATAGCGATAGCACTAGTGCTGTCGCAATAGATAGGAATCTTTGACAGCTGAATGTCATAATCTAATAGTTGATTTCTCATCCATAGGATTTGTGAACAACAGCTTCCAGCGGCTACGTATTCAGCTTCAGCTGTTGAAGTGGACACAGAATTTTGCTTCTTGCTTGTCCAGCTTACTAGCTTTCCTCCCAAGAGTTGACATCCACCAGTGGTACTTTTTCTGTCAAGTTTACAGCCTGCAAAATCACTATCAGAATAACCAGTTAGATCGAACCCTGAGTCTTTGGGATACCAAAGACCGAGGTTAGGAGTTCCTTTCAGATATCTGAAAATTCGCTTTACAGCGATCAGATGGGATTCCTTGGGTTCAGATTGATAGCGTGCACATAAACAAGTGGAGTACATGATGTCAGGTCGGCTTGCTGTAAGATACAACAATGAGCCTATCATTCCTCTATAGGCAGTGACATTAACAGGTTTTCCAGATGGATCCTTGTTAAGTGTAAGTGGTGGTGCCATAGGAGTTTTCATCGCTGAAGTTTGTGTTAAATCAAACTTCTTCAGCATGTCTTTAACATACTTACCTTGGCAGATAAAAGTACCTTTGTCAGATTGTTTAATCTGAAGACCAAGAAAATATGTCAGCTCACCCATCATACTCATTTTATATTCTTTCTTCATTCTTTCAGCGAAGCGAGTACATAGAGATGGGTTAGTAGAACCAAATATTATGTCATCGACATATATTTGTACAAGAATTATATGACCTTTTATCTTCCTGAAAAATAACGTATTATCAATCTTGCCACGTTCAAAACTTTCAGAGATAAGAAAAGATGAGAGAGTGTCATACCAAGCACGAGGGGCTTGTTTTAAACCATAGAGAGCCTTATCCAATTTATAAACATAATTTGGATGCTTAGGGTCATAGAACCCTGGTGGTTGTTCTACATAAACTTCTTCATTCAGTTTTCCATTCAGAAAAGCTGATTTTACGTCCATTTGATAAACGATGAAGTCTTTATAGACTGCATAAGCTAAGAATAGTCGAATTGCTTCGAGCCTGGCCACAGGGGCAAAGGTTTCATCATAGTCTATGCCTTCCTCTTGTCTGTATCCCTGAGCAACAAGTCGAGCCTTGTTGCGGGTTACAATTCCATGTTCATCTAACTTGTTTCTAAACACCCATTTGGTGCCTATTACAGTTTTATCAGATGGTCTAGGAACGAGATTCCAAACTTTGTTTCGAGAGAATTCAGTCAGCTCTTCTTGCATAGCGCTGACCCAGTTTGGATCTCTGAGGGCATCATCAGTCTTCTTTGGTTCAATTAAGGAGAGAAAGTTTACAAAGAGACAGATATTACCTGAGCTTCGTCGTGTCTGAATACCTGCATCTGGATTACCAAGAATTTGATCTATGGGGTGATCTCTGGTCCATCGCTGAGCAGGAGCAAGATTGCTTATTTCAGCGATAGGATCAACAATAGGAGCAGTCACTGATGAAGATGCTTGAGGTTCATCAGCTAGTAATTGTTGAACATTAGATACACCAATACTTTCAGAAGGGTTTTCAGACGTAGATGGATTTGATGGTAGAAGTGTGTTTAGAGGTTCAGCTGAAATCCATGAGTTGGATTCAGCGGTGGGAGGTATGATACTTGGTTCTTCATCAGCAGCTGGAGTTTCAGTGTGCTGTTGGTTTGAGAAGAAAGGTTCAGTTCCTTTATAGTGAGAGATCATCCAAGTATTCAGTTCTTCATTGTCAGCGATTGGTTTAGAGTTAGCTGAGCGCGTTTCATCAAACGTGACATGAATGGTTTCTTCTACGGTTTGTCTTCTTTTGTTGAAAACTCTGTAGGCTTTTGAGATGGAGGAATATCCTAAAAATATTCCATCATCGGCTTTTGGGTCGAACTTTCCAAGTTGATCTTTGTTGTTTAAGATAAAGCACTGACAACCAAAGATATGAAGAAAACTGATAGAAGGCTTCCTTCCAAGAAAAAGTTCATAAGCTGTCTTCCCAAATCGCTTTATTATCAGCGATCTGTTTTGAGTAAAACACGCAGTGTTTACAGCTTCTGCCCAAAATTGAGTAGGGAGGTGAGAATCGCTGAGCATTGATCTAGCAGCTTCTATGATCGTTCTGTTTCTTCTTTCAGCGACTCCATTTTGCTGAGGTGTTCTTACTGAAGAGAAGTTGTGAGAGATTCCCTTGTTCTCAAAGAAATTGTTCAGGGAACTATTTTTGAATTCAGTTCCATGATCACTCCTTATTGATCGAACAGTAAGATTATTCAGCACTTCCATCTTTTTGACAAAAGATATTAGTTCTTCTGGAGTATCATTCTTGCAGCGAAGAAAAATAACCCAGGTGTAGCGAGAATATTCATCTACAATGACAAGCGTATATTTCTTTCCAGCTATTGATTGGATATTGACAGGGCCAAATAGATCCATATGCAAGAGCTGAAGAGGACTTGTTACTGAGGAAACTTGTTTCGACTTGAAACTAGCTCTTGTTTGTTTTCCTTTTTCACATGCTGAGCAGAGAGATTCTTTAGCATATGAGTGCTGAGGAAGACCAGAAACCAGTTCCTTAGATGAGAGAGAATTCAGGGTTTTGAAGTTTAGATGAGAGAGCCTTTTATGCCATAGCCAGTTGACATCAGAAGAGGCCTTAGAGAGAAAACATAAGTTATCAGTGATAGTAGAGTCCATATCTATTACATAGACATTTTCTCTTCTATAACCACTGAGAGCAAGTTTTCCTTTTTCATCTACCACTGAACATGCTTTCTTAGAAAAGCGAACTTCGTAGTCTTTGTCACATAGCTGACTGATGCTTAGAAGATTGTGCTTCAGTCCATCTACATAAGCGACTCTTCGAAAGGTAGTTGTCCCATTTCTGAGGACACCAAACCCACGGGTAAATCCTTTTCCATTTCCACCAAAGGTCACAGAGGGACCTTTCTCTTCCTTGTATTCAGTGAGCAGGTCTCTTTGTCCAGTCATATGACGAGAACATCCGCTATCGAGATACCAGATGCCCTTTGATCCCTGCATACATAAGGAAGATTAAGCTTTGTTTGGTACCCACTTTTCAATGGGTCCTTCAGAGTTAGTGGATAAGGAAGATTCAGCTTCAGTGGTAATCTTCACTTTGGTTAATTTCTTAACCTTAGTGGTATTTTTCACTTTGGTGACTTTATTTGCCTTAGAGGCATTTTTCTTCACTTTGGCTGTTTTATCAGCTTCGGTGGTATTTGGACACTTGCTCGCAATATGGTCAGTGAATCCACATTGATAACATTTTCTATATCTGACGGTGGATTTATAACCAAGAGGTTTTGAAAACTTAAGATGAGCAGGTCCAGCTCCAAGAATACCTTTAGCACGAGATCTGGGAGGAATTTTTATTTCTTCAGATTTCACGGGCTTTAGATCAACCTTCAGCTTTGGAGGACAGATATCAAAGATTTCTGTCACTGAGCTAAAAGGTTTATCCACTGAAGGTTTGGAAGGAACTTTCAGTTTGGTTTTCTTGGAAGCCTTCTGAGGAGGGAGAATAGACTTTCCTTTATCTGCAGGCTTAGATTTTGCAGATATCTCCTCAGGGATGGGATTAGAAGAAGAACAGGGATAGAATTGATTATAAGAAGTGTCAAAGAAAGATGTGACAAAAGTTCCAAACTTAAGCGAGGAACTTTCTTCTTTAGGATCATCCTGTGGTGTCCAAAAACCAAGACCAGTTTTATCACTTTCAGGAGTTTGAGCATTTATTATCTCAGAGATCTTTGTTGATGATTTGCACCATTTTTCAACATGAGCCTTTTCTGCTTTTAGAGCAGCGATGGCTTGTTCGCGTTCAATGCTGATGATTTCATTTATAATGACTTGATCTTTTAGCTTTTCTTCTAAAAGATTTAGTTCACTGATCTTTTCATGACATTTCTCTAGCTCTTGTGTTAAATAAACATTTTTATTTTCAGCTTGAGTTTTGTCGTTTAGAGCATTATAAAGGTCAATCGTCAGCACATCAACAGCGCGACTTCTCTCAGCTTCAGGTAGAGAGGGATTTGTAGAGATGGATACCTGAGATGATATGTAGCTCATAGAAGGTTCAGATGGTTCTTCTACTTCTTCTTTAATCTCAGCCATGAGGCAAAGATTAGCGACTTCTTCTTCATCAGAAGATGATTCTTCTGATTCAGCCCAGTCATGTTCTTCAGCGATGAGACCTTTACCTTTTTGCTGATAGCTTTTCAGCTTTTGATATTTGTTTTTCAGCTTATGGTATTTGTCATCACTGGATCTTCTTGAGGTAGAAGGTTTGAAGACCTTTTTAGACCTGCACTCACTAGCAAAATGTCCAATTTTTTCGCAGTTATAGCAAGTGGCTGTAGCCTTATCAACCGGAGTTGATTTTGGCTTTTCAGTAAGAGAGAGAGGTTTACTTCTTCGGAAGTTACTCTTTCTTGCAAATCTCTTAAAAGAGTTTGTCAAGAGTGCTAAGGACTCATTAAACTCTGAAAGATCAGGGTCTGATAAATCCTCAGATTCAGAATCTAACTCAGTGATGGTGAGAGTAGATCGCTGGGATGGAATTATCTCTGATGAGACTAAAGCAACAGCAGTGCTTTTGGAGTCTTTAGAATCTTTTACAAGATTCTTCTTCAGGAGATTAGATTGCTCATAGTTGAGCAATATTCCATACAGAGTGCTTAGAGAGAGAGTATGTAAGTCCTTTGTCAGCTTAAGACATATTGAATAACTGTCCCAGCTTTCAGGAAGACTTTCCAAGAATTTTGTTAGGACCTCAGAATTAGAATAGGTCCTTCCAACAGTTCTTAGGTCAATGATCAGGCAGTTAAACCGCTGATGAATGTCAGAAAGAGATTCATTCTTACCAGCGATAAAACTTTCATACTGTCTTACCAAGTTAATCTTTCGGGTCTCTTGGATTTCAGTGGTGCCCTCATATTGAACACATATGGTTTCCCACATTTCTTTAGAAGTTTTTAGATGCATGATGGAATGGAAAACTTCATCAGGCAGAGCCATTGATATAATGGTCTTTGCTCTTGCATCTATGCCTACCTTCTTTTTATCTTCATCACTCCACTGTCTTATTTCCTTAACGACATATCGTTCAGGGACAGCTTCAGTGGTGGCAGTAGCAGGAACCGCAGCTATAATTCTAACAGGTTCATAGGGTCCGTTTTCTATATATTCAGGTATAGTAGGATCCGCACCTTCAAGAAATAGCATCATTCGATTTTTCCATAGAGAAAAGTTATCTCTGCTAAATCGAGGAGGTTTAGAAAGTGAACCATTATCATAGTAGTTTGTGTTTGTGTTTAGTGCCATTTTAGAATAGCAAGGAAGAGTATACAGCAAGATCTTGTTTATTAGATTAAACAAACCGCTCTGATACCACTTGTTGGTCCCGAAGGTGCTTAACAAGTTTGTAGAAGGGGGGGGGGTTGAATACAAACACAGAAATTAAAGTTTAATAAATTGTTTATTGATAAATCAAAATACAATTTACAAGTTTGTTGCGGAATAAGATTAAGACAGACTCAATCTAAACAAACTTAAGAAACACTAAGATGGTTGCACAAGAAATTCAGAGAATGGGGGATTTTTAGAGAGATAGAAAACAAGGGTTTCTATTTTGGAGTTCAAGGATTGAGCACACCTTCAGATGAAGGAGTGAGCTTCCTATTTATACCCTATGCATTAAATGCATGGCAGGGTACTTTACACGTGGCATTCATAGATTGGCTTTGGTAGTCTCACTTTTGGAGACATGCTTTTGGCCACTTTATGAACAGTGTAGTTGACAGAGTTGGTGTACGATTTGTGGCAGAGACTTGTCCGTTCTGACACATCGTACTGGTTGTGCAAGGTAAGACAAAAGAAAACTTGAGGCATAAGCTTTGTGATCGTTGATCGCTGAGTATCTCTTCTTCCAGAGATAAAGTTCAGCTATCGCTGAAGCTTTTCCTCAGGCTTCTTCGCGTAAGTAGATTTGTCTGGTCTTCGCTGATATCCGCATCAGGTCACTAGTAGACTTATCTATTGTTCAGTGGCTTCGTCTTCGATTCAGCTATGAACTATGTTGACGCGAGACTTGTCTTCAGGGATTACGTTAACTGTGTTACATAGGAAACGATCAGTGATGACTGAACAGACTCAGTTTGATCGCTGAAAGTGAAACACTAATACATATTAAATGTTTACAGAAAGGTCATCAGCGATAACTGAACAGACTCAGTCTGATCGCTGATGATGAAACACTAATACATATAATAACGTAATTTTCACTAAGTATAAAAGAGGGTCGTTATCAAATCACTGAGAGAGTTTGGATCAACAAGTATTAACTGAAAACAGTATTAACCACTAGCAGTATTAACTGAAAGCAGTATTAACTACTAGCAGTATTAACTATACTTACTCCTTTTAAACTTGCTAAACACTGAGTACTGCTATGCATATCCTGAAAAAGAAGATTAGTAACACCAAGAATAAAAATATACAGGTATAAAACTACTTTTTGAGAAGAAGATTATTCAGAGTTTATCATTCCCACACTTGTTACCAAGAAAGTGAATCTACCCACATCAAAAGCTTTAGTGAATAGATCAGCAAACTGATTATCAGTGTGAACTTTGACAACTTGAATAAGTTTCTTTTCATTACAATCTCTTATAAAGTGATACCTGATTTCAATGTGCTTTGTCTTTGAGTGCTTGACTGGATTATTTACAATGCTAATAGCACTGCTGTTGTCAATAAAGATTGGAGTGTGTAGAAAGGTTACCCCATAATCCAACATTTGATTCTGAATCCATAAGACTTGAGAACAGCAACTTGCAGCTGCTATGTACTCTGCCTCTGTTGTAGATGTGGATACTGTGGTTTGTTTCTTGCACTGCCATGAGACTAGTCTAGCACCTAAAAACTGACATCCTCCAGAAGTAGATTTTCTGTCCAAGTTTGCCCCACCTAGATCACTGTCTGAGTATGCTATTAGGTCAAAAGGTGAGTTATGAGGATACCAAAGTCCCAATCTGGGTTGCCCTTTGAGATATCTGAATATCCTCTTAACAGCTTGAAAGTGAGATTGCTTTGGCCTAACTTGAAATCTTGCACATACACAGACTGGAAACATTATATCTGGCCTTGATGCTGTGAGATACATGAGAGAGCCAATCATGGATCTATAATGATGCACATCCATATCCTCCCCCTCAAGATCTGCTGTGATCTGCTTGTGTGTTTCCATAGGTGTGCTGGCAGGTTTTGATTCTGAGAAACCAAACTTGGTTAGAATATCCTGCACATACTTGGATTGACATATGAAAATGCCATCTGACTTCTGTTGAACTTGGAGTCCAAGGAAGAAAGTAAGTTCCCCCATGGAACTCATTTTGAACCTTTGATGCATTAAATCCTCAAATTCCTTGCACATGTTGTTTCTTGTAGAACCAAAAATAATGTCATCAACATATATTTGGACCAGCAAGATATCCTTCTTCTTTCTTTTGATAAATAGAGTCTTATCAATGACTCCTCTTTCAAAGTCATTTTCCAAGAGATAGGATGACAGAGTGTCATACCATGCTCTTGGGGCTTGATGTAGTCCATAAAGTGCTTTCTTTAATTTGTATACTCTGTCTGGATAGCTTGGGTTTTCAAACCCTGGTGGTTGACAGACATATACTTCTTCTTCAATTGATCCATAGAGAAAAGCACTTTTTACATCCATTTGATAGACTTTGAAGTTCATGTAAGAAGCATAGGCTAGGAATAGTCTGATTGCTTCTATCCTAGCCACAGGTGCAAAAACTTCTTCATAATCTATACCCTCTTCTTGAGTATAGCCTTGAGCCACCAGCCTTGCTTTGTTCCTTATGACAATACCTCTTTCATCTCTCTTGTTTCTGAAAATCCACTTTGTGCCAATTGCTCTGTGACCTTTAGGAAGGTCTACTAGATCCCATACATCTTGTAGCTTGAACTGTAACAGTTCTTCTTGCATTGCTTCTATCCAGCTAGATTCTTTCATAGCATCATGTGCCTTCTTAGGCTCAAGCTGGGATAAAAAGCAAGAAAGGACTGTATGCTGTTGATCTTGCATTTCTTGAAGCCTGCTTTGTTGTCTAGTCATCATAGGAGAAGAGATATCTCCTATTACCAGCTGTGGAGGATGATTCTTTTGAACTCTTGTGTTATGACTAGGTTCTTCATTCAGTTCAGCCTCTAGATTAGAGTCATGCAACTCAACTGAAGTGTTTTCAGATGCCACTTCTGATTCTTGAGTCTCCTCATCTCTAGTGTCTTCTTCACTCTGACTTGGTTCAGTAAATGATTCCTTTTCACAGTCTTCATTTACTGTGGGTATGGGAAAAATCACAGATTTAGATATACTTTCTTGAACTTGTGTGATCTCTGATTCTCCACTACCTGTTCCTGTAAACTCATTACTGAAACCAAAAGAGTTAGTTAGTGAGTCAATGTCAAATAGCCACTGAGGTCCAGACCCAACAGGATTTGGTGTGTTCTCATTGCATTTGACATTGTCACTTTCTTCAATTATTCTAGAAGAAGAGTTAAATACTCTGTAGGCCTTACTCTGAGATGAATATCCCACAAGAAATCCATCATCTGCTTTGCTATCAAACTTACCTAAGTGAGATTTGGTATTTAGAATTGTACAAGGACACCCAAAAGGTTTGAAGAAACCAATAAAAGGTTTTCTTTTATTTAAAAGCTCATAAGGGGTCTTGTTCTTTTGCTTGACCACTAGAACTCTGTTTTGGACATAACAAGCAGTATTAACTGCTTCAGCCCAGAAGGTAATTGGCAATTTTGAATCAGCCAACAGAGATCTAGCAGCCTCTATTAGTGTCCTATTTCTCCTTTCAGCAACACCATTCTGTTGAGGAGTTCTAGGAGCACTATATTGTCTCTCAATGCCTTTTTCTTCACAAAAGGTGTTTAGATCATGATTTTTAAACTCAGTTCCATTATCTGATCTAATGACTTTTACTCTTTGATTAGTTTGGTTTTCAATTCTTAGAATAAAGGATTTGATAAGATCACTTGTTTCATCCTTAGTCCTTAGAAAATATACCCAAGTAAATCTGGAGTAATCATCAACAATGACTAAGCAGTAAGATTTCTTGCCTATACTCATAACATTTGTAGGACCAAACAGATCCATATGCAATAACTGGAGACAAGTAGAAACAGAATTTACCTCTTTGGTCTTATGAGAAGTTTTGTGTTGTTTGCCTTTAAGACAAGCAACACAATGATCATCACATGAAAAGACTTTTGAGGGTAAACCTCTTACAAGGTTATTTTTAACAAGATTGTTCATAGTCTTGAAATTCATGTGACACATCCTTCTGTGCCAAAGGGAGGATTCATCTATAGAAGCTTTTGAAACAAGACAATTTAAAGATGAATCACTATCAACATTGTCCAAATCAAGACAGTAAACATTGTCCTTCCTTGGAGTTCTAAGTAGTATCATGCTTTCATCAACTACCTTGAACCCTGGAGCAAGGATCATACACTCAGTCTTAGTAAATAATATACTATGTTGTTTGTCACAAACTTGTGATACACTTAACAGGTTGTACTTTAATTGATCAACATAGTAGTCATCCTCAAATGTCATCTTACCTTTGGTGACATTACCTTTTCCACTTATCTTACCACCAGTAAAATTGTCTCCAAATGCAACATGTCCTCCATTGATATGTTTGAAATCCTGAAGGCATGACATGTTGCCTGTCATGTGCCTAGAGCAACCACTATCAACATGCCAAATGCTCTTTCCCTTGAGCTGTTGGTTGCCCTGCACATTAGATAAATCAATTAGTATGATCGGGGACCCAAGCAAAAGTTGTCTTGGGTCTCCCTTTCTCATCAAAGTATTTACATTCCTTTTTAATGAGGTTTTTAAACTCAGAGCACTCTTTATTAGAGTACTTTGTCAATATTATTGGCTTAGCAGAACCAACACTAGAAGCAGTACTAACCTTAGAAGTACTAACAGAGTTAGCAGTACTAACAGGTTTAGCAGTACTAACCTTGTTAGCAGCATTAACATTGTTAGCAGTAGTATTACTTCTAGCAGCACTATCATTGTCAGCAACACTATTTGTGGTAGCAGTACTAACAGTTTTAGTGCTTTTAGGAATCCACATATTGACACTTTCTTTAACAGACTTTTTCTTCATGTGGCTTTTAGTTTTAACAATTTTCTTAGCCACATGGTTCTTTTCAATTTTCTTATAACCAAAGGGTTTTTGCATGGATCTTTGGAAATTCATCCTTTGTTTCATAGGATTGAAATAACAGAATTTTGCAAGATGATTCAATTTGCCACAGATAAAACAAGGTTTTGGTCTATTGATTTTACTCAGATCAACCCCTTGTTTCTGAGCCCATTGATTATTCCAGTTTCTTTGATTTCCTCTTTTTAAACCAGAATTTAGGCTCTTGGCTTTATTGCAATCACACTGTTTGCAAGGACCTGGATTCACAACTGTGGTCTGTTTGTAATGGACCTTACCAGACTTTCCCTCTGTCTTCTCTATGTCCTTGGATTTGATCCAAGCCCTTCCACAATCATCATTGGTGATAATGTTATTCTCTAGAGGAATCTCACCACTTACCTTGTTCTCCTTACTCTTGCCAACCTCTTTCTCAGTCTTATCCTCAACAACTACCTTATCTAAGGGATCTATTTCAGTGGCTCCCTCAGGTAAGTCCTTCCTATCTTTGGTGTCTAACAGGTCTGAAGTAGGAGGAATGTAATTGTTGTTATATGGTGGAGGTGTTGCATTGTACCCAATTCCTCTTCTCAGCTTATCATGAATCTGATTTTGTAGTAAAGAGTCCATTGCTTTAGAAGCATTGGAAAACTTTTCTACATCAAGCTTAACCTTGGTTAGCTCCTCTTTCAGTTTTTCACTCTCCTCTTTAGATTTGGTCAGTTTAAGTTCTAAATCCTTTTTCTCCCACTGCCAGTAATTGGTGTCATATGAGTGTTGTAGTTCATTGGCTTGAAAACCTTTGATCTGATCTTCAAATCTCTCTACAATCCTTACATAGTCTTTTATATCTTTTTCTAATCTCTTAAGGTCATCACTCATCTTCTGATTGTGATCCCTGTACCTTTTAACAGTGTCTATGCAAGTTTTAGAACAGAGATTAGAACTTACCTCAGATGGGAGATCAGATACTTTAGCCATAAGAGCTTGATTCTGAATAGTTTCTTCTGCTTGATCACTCCAATCAAACCCTATTCCTTGTTGAGAAACAAGGGCTTGAGCAGAGTTTCTGTTGTTATTGAAACTTCCAGATTGAGCTTGTTGATGGTTGTTGTTGTGAGACATTCCACTTCTGCATTCTCTAGCAAAATGTCCCTTTTTATGGCATTTGTAACATTCCACCTTGGACTTGTCAAATCCTGCTCCATCTTCTCTTCTTTGAGAGAAGTTGTTCCTCCCAGTTCTTTTGATGAACTTTTTAACTCTCATGGAGAGCATGGCCATCTGTCATTTAATATCCATCTCTTCCAGATCATCGGGATGGAGTTGTTCTAAGTCATCATTAATCAAAGAGGAATTTCCATGATTAGAAAGAAAAGCTTCAAACACAGAATCAGTGCCTTTATCTTGATTTGTTCCATTAGCAGCATTAACTGATTCAGGGTTGGCAGTAGAATCAATTGATGCTGATAGGAGTGCAGCATTATGAATATATCCAGAAGGCTTCTTCTTTACCTCCACCTCAGCTTCAAATACTCTAAGATCATTGTACAGATCATCAAGTTCTTTTTCTTCCAACTGATCATTCTGTCTGAATGACACAGTGTACATGGTCCATTCATCTCCAAGGGACCTTAAGAACTTTCTGTTCACATCATCTTGATCAATCTGTACTCCCATAGTAGCTAGTTCACCAATTAGTTTATTAAACCTGTCAAAAGTTTGAGTCATGGACTCATTCTTAGTTGAGATGAAGTTGTCATACTGTTGCTTTAAGATTGCCTTTTGATTTCTCTTGGTACTTTTGGTACCTGAGAATCTCTTCTCCAGAGCATTCCAGAGCATCTGTGCATCAGTGCAATTGCAGAATTGATGTTGATACTCATTTGGAATGGCCAAGAGCAGTGTACTCAAGGCTTTCATCTCTGTCTGCCTTGTCTTCCTGTCTGCATCTGTCTTTGGAGGGGTTCTTTTGCCATCTTCACCAATCTTTCCTTCATCAGATGGGCCATTCTCAATGATGTCCCACATAGAGTAATCTGTAAGGAGAATATATTGCTTGATTCTGATCTTCCACATGTCAAATTCATTGGATCTAAGCATTGGAACTTTTGAGACCAAAGTACTGCTTGATTCTGTAAGATTTTCCATGACGAATAACTGTTTCTGAGAGAGTTTTGGCTCTGATACCACTTGTCAGGATCGAATTCTCAACAAGAATTAATTCTCAGAAACAATAACAAATAAGTTTGCGGAAGAACACTTAGATATTCAATGAAACAGTAAATCAACACAGTAAATATGAAGAACAAATTGTAAACTTGTATTGAATGCTTTGAAGTTACAAGATTACACACTCAACCTCAATATTGATGAACAGGCTCACCAATACGAATTCTACTTCTCTAGAATTAGGATCTATGCCTTGAGGTTGTTTTTCTCAAAAAGAATGAAAACTAAAGTTATCTAACTATTCTAAACAATACAATATATATACTGAATACAAACATAATTACAATAAATAAAATATCTTCAGTATATCTTCTATGTATATCTCTAAGCTTCCATGTTTATCCTTTCATACGAATCTTCATTATATAAGCAGTATTAATCTTCAGCAGCATTAACTTCCTTCTAGCAGCATTAACTACTAAGCAGTACTAACCACTAGCAGTACTAACTAGCTAAGCAGTACTAACTTTGTTCAAGCAGCACTAACTTTGACTAGCAGTATTAATAGTACTAGCAGTAGTAACACTCAGCAGTACTAACTCTTAAGTCTTCTAGCAGTACTAACTCTTAACCAGCAGCATTAATCATACTTAATGAATTCTTCAGTTCCCAACAGCTTGTGAAGTAGGGACTGTGGGATAGATATGGAGTGGGAAGGTTGGGTTTGGCTAGCAGTGGAAATGTCTAATGAGGGCTTTGACCCTGCTGCCATACCTTCTTGTGGTTGGGACACCACCATCATTTTTGAGAACAATGGGGTGTCAACTCCTTCAGAGTCCCTAGCAGATCTTCTCATGTTTGAGAAAACCTTGCCTTTAGGGGGTTTAGGTACATATACCTCGTCAAAGTGAAGTATGTCCGTCAATTCATTATTAAGTACATCTTGTACAAACCTTGGATACAGATAAAAGCTTTTTGATTGATATCCAGGTTTGACATTAAATCATTGAAGATCATTTTTAGGTATAGAAAACTTACATTAGCAGTAGTAACACTTATCAGCAGCATTAACACAAACTGACAGTATTCACTGAACTAGAAGTACTAACTACCTTTCAGTATTAGCAACCTGAAACACTTACAGACACAAGGTTAGTAGTACCATATACCATAAAATTTTCAAAAGTTACTTTATCTTTTGAAACTATACCTTTTTCACTTTTCTTACCTTCTGCTGGATCAAAAGTAACATGTCCTCCATCAAATCTTTTGAAGAATTTGAAGGCAGTCCATGTTCCTTGTTATGTGCCAAGAGCAACCATTATCTTCATTCCAAATGCTCTTCCTCTTGAGCTTTTGATTGCCCTGCACACTTGATAAATCAGTTAGTCTTTGATGGAACCCAAGCCAAAGTGATTTTGGGTTGTCCTTTCTCATTTATATAATCTGTCAGTTTGGTCTGGATGAGTTGTTTAGGAATCTCATGGCTGGAATACTTTGTCAAGATTATAGGCTTTGCAACATTAATACTAGTAGAAGCACTATCCTTGTTAGCAGTAGTATTGGTTGCAGCAACACTATTTCTGTTAGCAGTACTATCTGGGATAGTAGTACTAATAGGTTTCTTTACAATTGGAACCCAAACTTGAACAAAGTTGTTTGCTTTCTTTGTCTTTAAATTACTCCTTGGCTTATTTGGAGCATTTTTCTTTGTATTAGCAAACTTGTTCTGATCATGAGACTTTAAAGGTGCTCTTTTCTCAGCCAATTGATTCCTTCTTTTATTCCTATAACCAAAAGAGTTTTGTGGTTTTCTTTGAAAAGTGACTCTTTGGTTGATAGGGTTGAAATAACAGTGTTTGGCAAGATGATTCAATTTACCACAGATAAAACAAGGTTTTGGTCTATTGATTTTACTCAAATCAACCCCTTGTTTTTGTGCCCACTGATTATTCCAGTTTCTCTGATTTCCCCTTGGTTTATCATGTTTTTGGGGCTCAGATTTATTGCAAGAACACTGTTTACAAGGGACAGGATTCACAACTGTGGTTTGCTTATAATGGACCTTCTCAGACTTTCCCTCAGTCTTTTCTATGTCCTTAGACTTGATCTAAGCCTTTCCACATCCCTCATTGGTGATAATGTTATTTTCTAGAGGAATCTCACCACTCCCAGTGTTCTCCTTACTCTTTTCACTAGAGTTCTCTTTTTCAGAGTCTGTTTCAACCACCACTTTGTCTAAAGGATCTACCTTAGTGGCTCCAACAGGCAATTCCTTCCTATTCTTGGTCTCTAGCAAGTCTGATATAGGAAGGATGTAATTGTTGTTGTATGGTGGTGGTGTGGTGTTATAGCCTATTCCTCTTCTAAGTTTGTCATGGATTTGAGTTTGGAGCAAAGAGTCCATTGCTTTAGAAGCATTGGAAAATTTCTCAATATCCATCTTGGCTTTCTCAAACTCACTCTTTATCTTCTCATTCTCCTCTTTAGACTTTTTCAGCTGAAGTTCTAGGTCATTCTTCTCCCACTTCCAGTAATTTGTATCATAAGAATGTTGAAGTTCATTGGCTTGGAAAACTTTGATCTGTTCCTCAAAACTCTCAACAATTCTTACATAGTCTTTTATATCTCTCTCTAATCTTTTAAGGTCATCACTCATTGTCTGGTTGTGATCCCTGTACCTTTTAACAGTTTCCATACAAGTTTTAGAGCAAAGATTAGACATTACCTCTGTGGGGATTTCTGTGCTTGAAGAATCTGAAACTTTAGCCATTGATGATTTCTGATTTCAAGGAAGAATCATGATTGCAGGTTTCTGAGAATACTTGCTCTGATACCACTTGTCAGGATCGAATTCTTAACAAGAATAAATTCTCAGAAACTAATATCAAAGAAGTTGCGGAATAACACTTTGATATTCAATAAAACAGTAAACCAAAACAGTATACAATCAACAACTTGTAAACTTGTATTGAATGCTTAAAGTTACAAGATTAAACACACAACCTCAATATTGATGAACAGACTCACCAATACGAATTCTACTTCTCTAGAATTAGGATCTATGCCTTGAGGTTGATTTTCTCTCTTAAACTTAGAATGAATGATTAATTCTAAAAAATTATCTAACTATTCTAAACAATACTATATATATATATACCGAAGATAAAAGATAATTACAATTAATACAATATCTCCAGAATATCTTCCATCATTATCTCTAAGCTTCCATGAATATCTTCAGTTTATCCAGCTGTCATCCTTTCCATACAGATCTCCATCTTATAAGCAGTATTAATCATAAGCAGCATTAATACTCTGAGCAGTATTAACTCTAGCAGTACTAACCATGCTCAGCAGCATTAATCTCTTCAAGCAGTACTAACTTTGAACTAGCAGTACTAATCTTGTTGAGCAACATTAACCATCAACTAGCAGCATTAATAACGGAAGTACTAACTAGAAGTATTAACTGTTTTCTTCTAGCAGCATTAACTAGAAGTATTAATCACAGAAGTACTAACTAGAAGTATTAACTGTTTTCTTCTAGCAGCATTAACTATGTTCCAGCAGCATTAACTACAACTGGCAGCATTAACCACAGAAGTACTAACCATGATGAACATTAGCTTCAAAAGTAGTAACCATGTTGAACTAGAAGTAGTAACCATGCTGAACTAGAAGTAGTAACCATGCTGAACTAGAAGTAGTAACCATGCGAACATTAGCTTCAGAAGTAGTAACCATGTTGAACTAGAAGTAGTAACCATCCTTGGCATATTTCAGACCCAACAGCTGAGTTAGTTCATCGGGGGCGTTGAAATTGGTCAAGGACGGCTTAGTAGTGGCTCAACATAATATTGTCTTTGCATACACTTATCATAAAGAAATTAAATTGTGGTACTCATGAATCAAAGAATTGAAGTTTGGTTTATACGTATGTTTTACAAATGACAACTTGCATATAAAAATGATTTGTGCATATTTAAAACCTGTGAACTCACCAACTCTTTGTAGTTGACCTTGGTTTTTATTCATGCTTTTCAGGAATCAAGAAGGTAATTCCATGATGTTTTAGCAGCGCACTTCATATTTTGAAGCAAGATTATTTTGCTATTATGCGTATCATCATATTTTAAAGTTTGGGAATTGTAAACAATGACGATACTATGTTCTTAAAAATGTAATGTATTTTGAAAGTTAAGTAAATGTTGGTATGTTATAATCTTGTGCTATGACATCGGAGTTGTTATGCCTCGTGTTTCCGCTTTAGCGGGGTGTGACAGATTTGGTATCAGATCCATAGGTTATAGGGAATACCGGTTTTATTTTAAAACCACACACTATAACCTTTTACAAATAAAGTTTTCAAATTAAGGTGCGCTGTAGTATAACTAAGATGTGTTTCACATTATCATATTTTAACTTAAACAAAGCTTGATCACCTTTGTTTAATTTAAGTGTGTATAAAGGGGACATGGATTGATTATACTAGGAATTACTAAAAATAGAAACTTTTTGATACAAAAATGAAAAGCATGATTGTTATGTGAGTTTGCATGGTACCTTTGTGTTTTTAATAAAAATTTTAGCATGATTGACAATTAAACTTTATTAATTATCGCAGTCAATATGTCACGATCACCATCTCACCAAGAACAGTCGCCTGACGAATCAGGCTACCTCACCTGCATACCTAGAAGAAATACTCCGACGAGTGATGAGTTTGACCCATCTGAGCACGGTTATTCAAATTCCGATCGGTCACCGGAGAGATCGGTCACACCTACATCGGAGCCGACTCCACCCGCCACATTCGAGCAAGAGAGTATACCTGTCCCACGTAGGGACGAGGCGGGGCCTTCTCGACTTAGGGGTCGGAGGGTATCGCCACCACCATATGCTGGAATACCAGTGTCTCAACCAGCCGGTATGACAGCGTTAGAAAACTACTGGGTCTCGGGTATGGCTCGAGAAGTGGAGAGAGTTAGAATGGAGATAGATCATCATGAGCATTCCATCGATGCACTCATGATTATAATGAATTCAAGTGATCAGATTTTAAATGGACTTATATCAATGGTAAGTATGGGTGATCAAACTATGAGTAGGATTATGAGGGAGCTGGTGGAAACTAGGGCAATGGTAGCATGGCTGCACTCTTGTTTATCTGTGATGTTGGGACTTTTGGTAATTGTGATAGCATGGGTGATGATGTTGTTTTTCAGGCATCAGTAGTGCGGTTCATTGTTGGATATTTGGATGACTAACTTTCTTTTTGGAGATATGTAACTCGTCGTATTAATACATTATTAAATAGCATAGCTATTACTTTTGGATGAATATTGAATATTTGACGTAGTATTTTATTGATATTGGATATGTTTATGTTATATTGTTTATGTTTGTTTATAAATTGTGAATTTCAATACTATGAGGTTGATGTATGATGTATTGGAGGTATGAATAAACAAATATAATTTATATTGTATTAAGATTATAGGATAGAAATAAGGGAAATAAGAATATGGAATTAAATATTGACGTGGCTTTAAAATAAATTGTTGCATTAGAATTATGCCGCCAAGAAGAGAAGATCCTGATATTGCACGACTCGTATCCGAGTAAATCTTAGCCACACTCCCTAACATAGTTAGTCAGATAGCAGCAGGCCTAAATGCTAACCAACCTAATCAACCAGGAGTCGGTGCAAATATAGAAAAAGAATGTACATATAAGACTTTTAGGTCTTGTAATCCAAAAGAATTTCACGGTACCGAAGGAGCGGTTGGGTTATTATCTTGGATTGAAGGAATGGAATCCGTTCTTCACATAAGTAAATGCTCGGAAGCAAACAAAGTAGAATTCGCAACTTGCTTACTACAAGGGAGAGCACTGACGTGGTGGAACACTCAAGTGCAGACTCGAGGAAGAGAAGCAGCTAACAAACTCACTTGGGATGAGTTTAAAGAAATGCTTAAGGAAGAATATTGTTTAAGAAGCGAAATGCAGAAATTACAAGCAGAGTTATGGGAGCATGAAATGAAAGGAAACGACATTGATACGTACACGACACGATTTCATGAGCTGGCGAAGATGGTGCCACATCTGGTTACACCAGAAGAGAATCGGGTAGACAGGTATGTCTGGGGTTTAGCTCCAGAAATCCGAGGGGATGTGACCTCGGGTAATCTAAAAACCATTCAGGAGGCGGTAAATTTGGCAACCAAGCTCACCAATAATGCCAATCGATCGGGACTTTTCATTCACGATAAAGTCAAAGGAAAAAGGAAGGTCGAGGAAAATTCAAGGAGACCTTTTGACATAAGAAGAGGGAAGGAACAGAGAAGAGTGGATAATTATGGGATTCAGACTCAAACAGCCGATGAATGAAAGGAAGTATATCCGATATGCGGTAAGTGCAACAATCATCATTTCGGAAACTGTGTTATTTGTCTCAAATGCAACAAAGGAGGTCATTATGCGAAAGATTGTAAGAATGGGGGAAAACGAGCTTGTTTTGAGTGTGGGAGTCAGGATCACTTCAGAAATGCCTGTCCCAAATTTGTTAGAAGGATGAACGCAAATCAGACTCGACCGGTCAATCAGAGGAATCAAAAAGGTCAAGCTCGAGGCCGAGTATTTGAAATTGGAGCGGAAGAACCAAGACAAGATCCGGATGTGATCACAGGTACGTTTCTTTTAAATAATCATCGTGCATCTGTATTGTTTGATTCCGGAGCAGATAGAAGCTTTGTGTCATTAAGTTTTAGATCAAAAATTAATCAAATGCCCAAAAAGCTAAAAGAAACTTATGTCATTGAGTTCGCTAACGGACAAGAGATTAGGGTTGGAGATGTAATTTTGAATTGTACCCTAAGTCTAGCTGAAAAGGAATTCAAGATAGATCTAATTCCAATAAGGTTAGGAAGCTTTGACATAGTTGTGGGCATGGATTGGTTGTCTAATAACCAAGCGGAAATATGTTGCTCCGAAAAGACTCTTCGAATTCCGCTACCTAAAGGAGAAGTACTTATAGTACATGGAGAAAAATCCAAAAGGAAGTTAAGAATAGTGTCCTGCATGAAGATGCAGAAGTATTTAAGGAAAGAATATATTGCGTTTTTAGCTCATGTAGTCAATAAAGAGACCAAGGAGAAGTGCTTACAAGATATTCCTGTGGTTCGAGACCTTGCCGAAGTATTTCCTGAAGATCTACCTGGGTTACCTCCACCGAGACAAGTCGAATTCCGCATTGATTTAATTCCGGGAGCTGCACCAGTGGCCAAGACACCATACCGTTTGGCGCCATCCGAAATGCAAGAACTGTCTGAACAACTTCAAGAGTTGCTTGACAAAGGATTTATCAGACCCAGTTCTTCGCCATGGGGAGCTCCAGTTCTTTTTGTTAAGAAGAAAGATGGAACATTCCGAATGTGTATCGATTACAGAGAACTCAATAAGCTAACCCTCAAGAATCGATACCCACTTCCTCGAATTGATGATCTGTTTGATCAACTGCAAGGCGCATCGTACTTCTCAAAGATTGACTTGCGATCTGGATATCATCAAATGAGAGTTCGTGAAGAGGATGTTGATAAGACAGCATTTAGAACTCGTTATGGACATTATGAGTTTCTAGTTATGCCCTTTGGATTGACGAACGCACCGGCAGTTTTCATGGATTTAATGAATAGAGTCTGTCGGCCGTATTTAGACAAGTTCGTGATTGTATTCATAGACGATATTTTGATTTTTTCGCGAAGTAAGGAAGATCATAAGAAACATTTGAAGTTGATCTTAGAACTTCTCAAAGATCAGAAGTTGTATGCTAAGTTTTCCAAATGTGATTTTTGGCTTCGAGAGGTACATTTTCTGGGTCATGTGGTTAATGAAAAAGGAATTCATGTTGACCCGGCAAAAGTTGAAGCCATTAAGAAATGGGAAACTCCAAGGACACCAACAGAAATTCGTCAATTTCTTGGTCTGGCAGGTTATTACCGAAGATTCATAGCGAATTTTTTTCAAAAATCGCTCAACCGCTGACAGCACTGACTCAGAAAGATAAGAAATTCATCTGGGAAGAAAAACAGGAGGAAGCATTTCAAATGCTTAAACGCAAGTTATGTGACGCACCAATTCTTGCGCTACCAGAAGGTACGAATGATTTTGTGGTGTATTGTGATGCATCACATCAAGGCTTGGGATGTATATTAATGCAGAGGAATAAGGTTATAGCTTATGCGTCAAGACAACTCAAAGTTCATGAAAAGAACTACACCACTCATGACTTGGAATTGGGAGCAGTAGTATTTGCGTTAAAAATCTGGAGGTATTACCTTTATGGTACTAAATGTACCATCTATACTGATCACAAAAGTATTCAGCATATTTTTGATCAGAAAATGTTAAACATGAGGCAGCGGAGATGGGTTGAGCTGCTTAATGATTATGAATGCGAAATAAAGTATCATCCTGGTAAAGCTAATGTGGTAGCTGATGCATTAAGCAGGAAAGAAAGAGTAAAACCAACAAGGACACGAGCTTTGGGAATATTGGTCCAATCAAGCCTTAAGACACAAATTCGTGAAGCCCAAGAGAAAGCATTGAAAGCAGAAAATCTTTGTTGTGAAGCCTTGCATAATTTGGAAAAAGAGTTCGAATCACAATCAGATGGAGTACGATATTTCAAGAACAAAGTTTGGGTACCAAAGGTTGATGATCTACGATCGACTATTTTGGAAGAAGCTCACCGATCGAGGTATTCAGCTCACCCTGGAACCGATAAAATGTACAAAGGATTGAAGGAATATTATTGGTGGCCAGGAATGAAGAGGGACATTGCTAAGTTTGTAAGCAAGTGTTTGACATGTGCGAAAGTTAAAGCAGAACATCAAAAACCTTCTGGACTTCTTCAACAACCTGAGATACCACAATGGAAATGGGATCAGGTATCTATGGATTTTATCACCAAACTACCCAGGACTGGAAAAGGGAATGACGCAATTTGGGTCATTGTGGACCGACTTACGAAATCAGCACATTTTCTTCCTATAAGAGAGGATTTCAAAATAGAAAGATTGGCACAGTTGTATATAGACGAAATTGTCTCTCGGCATGGAGTACCCCAATCTATCATTTATGATAGAGATAGTCGTTTTACTTCCCGATTTTGGCAAGCATTTCAGAAAGCGCTGGGTTCCAGGTTGGATCTGAGTACTGCATATCATCCACAGACAGATGGACAAACGGAAAGGACCATTCAAACTTTGGAAGATATGCTACGCGCTTGTGCTTTAGATTTTGGAGGAAGCTGGGATAAGCATCTGCCGTTAGTTGAATTCTCTTACAATAACAGCTATCACACCAGCATTCAATGTGCGCCATACGAAGCTCTCTATGGACGTAAGTGTAGATCTCCACTTAGTTGGGTGGAAATTGGCGATAGTCAACTGATTGGGCCTGACATATACAAGAAACCACGGATAAAATATCAACCATCAAGGACAGACTCAAAGCTGCAAGAGATCGTTAGAAAAGTTATGCGGATAACCGCAGAAAACCGTTAGAATTCCAAAAAGGTGACAAGGTTCTTTTGAAAGTATCACCATGGAAAGGATTGATCAGATTCGGGAAAAGAGGTAAACTAAGTCCAAGATATATTGGCCCGTTTGAGGTACTGGAAAGAATTGGACCGGTAGCCTATAAGCTGAGTCTACCTCGAGAGTTAAGTGCTATTCATGACACTTTTCATGTGTCAAATTTAAAGAAATGTTTGATAGACAAATCAATGATTGTGTTCCCAGATGAAGTAAAAGTTGATGGGCGTCTGTGTTTTAGAGAGGAACCTATTGAGATTCTGGATCGTGAAACTAAACGTCTTAGGCGCAGCAAAATTCCAATTTTAAAGGTCCGTTGGAATTCACGTCATGGACCTGAATATACTTGGGAAAGAGAAGATTTCATGAAACGCAAGTATCCTAAATTGTTTAATGAAAAGTCTGTCCAGAAATATCAGTCATAAATTTCGGGACGAAATTCTTTAAAGGAGGGGAGACTGTGACACCTGACAAATTCTGAATATTAAGGTTAGCACCCTTAGATTAATTTATAAGTTTTGTCACTTTTAGATTTTTATTAAAAGCCTTTAAGATAAAAGTTTCCCGAAAAATTTAGAAGTTGCGTTAAAAACCCGGAACAGTTCCGCATCTGACCGTCACTGTCCAGAAATGCCAAATAAGTGAATAAAAGTCCAAAATCCTTAAACTATAAAAATCAGTATGTTAATTTTTATTGCATTGCAAAAATTTTCAAATTTGTCATTTATTTAGCAAATATTGAGAATCGGGTATTTCGGTTCTCAAATATATCTGATATTTTATGGTTTAGGCTAATATTTTATAAAAAAAAAAATAGTTAAATTATATTGGTGTGATGAGTCATTAGGACACTTGTCCTAATCCTACCCTATTTTAAATATTTTTATCAATTAAAAACCAAATTAAAAACAAGAATTACTCTTCATTTTCAAAAACCAACTTTTCATCTCCTCTCCCTCTTCTCTCTTGTGTTCGGCCGAAGAAGATCACCACCACCATTTCCATTTTTGTTTTGTTGATTAAAATCCAAATCCAAGCTAGAAATCTTCAACAAATTGAAGTCATAATCAAGGTTTCCTTCTCAAATCTCCAAGGTAATCTCAAAAACTACCTTTATTTCTCTTATGCATGTTTTCATATTTTGAATCTTGGGTTTGAGGAGCAAAAGATTCATCTAAAATGTGGTATAAATTAGGTTTTGTTGATAAAATAGCTTTCAAATTTATGTTCATATATTCAAAAATGAGATTTTGATTCTTGTTTTTCAAAAGAAAACTTGTTTATCATCAAGTTTAGGGTTTATGATGAAAATGTTGAATTTTGGTATCATAAACCACTATGATATTGGTATTATTGGAATTATGATTATGTTAACATAATGAAATGTTAGTATAAAAATGTTCTTATGAAGGAATTTTTCCAAGTTCCACATGATTAAGAACTTAGTAATAATGTTAATGTCATTTATTTGGTGTTGTGTTCATGCATGCATTTGGATGAGCATTTTGATTGCAATGAATCCATGATGCATAAGTTAGTTTATAATGCAATGAGGAGTGAAGACATTGTTTATAATTAAAAACCATGTCTAATGATCATTATTTTGTGGTTCAAAATAGTATTTATTTCATTTTAGAATCTGTCCAGAAAATGGATTTCACTTCTAGCTTGCACAACTCAGAAACCACATGTCCAAATTTGGAGTTTTTGCTTCTAAACTTTAATTTATAGTGTTAGCTTTCTAAAAAGTCTGAAAACACTGAATTTGGAGTTGATTTGGGCACTTAAATGGATTTTATAAGAAAATGGTGCAATCTGTCCGGTAAAGACAGATTCATACACCTATCTTGTAGAAGCCATAACTCCGTCATTACTCATCCAAAATAAGTGAATCTTTTTCCAAATGTTAGTATTTTCAGTTAGGTTTGCATCCATATATGGACCATTGTCTAATTACAAGAATTGATACCCCAAAATCCTGATACAAGTGAGGTATGTCACTGATCCGAAAATCAGTGACACTCTGTGTTGTAAAAATTATTTGAGGTATCAAAAGTCATACAAAAATTATAAAAAAATGCAGATTTACTCTAAACATATCATAGAACACCACAAAAATTTATGATTTAAATAATTCTCTTGGGAAGTTAAGCTTCCATGTTGATTTTATCGGATAACTTTCTGGACAGCATATGCTGAATCCAGAAAGGTAATCTTCTTAAGTTTAAATTTTGTTTTATTGTATTTTGGAACTTTGTATAGTTTAAAAATGGATATGGACTAAGGAATTTATATGATGGCATTTCATGGGACAATTGGACATATTGGTTGGACATCGGAATAGGGCATTAATGTGTTTCTTTATGGCAACTCTTGTATAGGGAAATTAAGGGCGTGACAAATTCCATAAGTATTAAAGTAAAGCTTCACCCGTTACATTCGTTAAGGTGAGTATTCACAGCCCCACTTTTATCGTTTTAATTGATTTTGGGGTGGAAAGCATGTTTAAATTGCGTATATTAAAGATTCATGAGAATGGTTTTAAAGTATTGCGAATTGGCAATTTATAAGGCTTGTCAAAAGCGTTTGGAATTATAAACTATATGATAAGTATGCAATTGATGTGTTGAGTATTTAATGTTAAGACCCCGTGACACTACTATTAACTCGAAGAAAATCGGGCCTATAGTATTAGTGGGTAGCGCTATTTGGTGTGACAAACCCACCTTAATGCTGACGAGCAGGGGTGCACTATACTAGAGAAGATGACTAAACATGTGGCTTGAACCACCGCTGAGTTAGTTCATCGGGGGCGTTGAAATTGGTCAGGGACGGCTTAGTAGTGGCTCAACGTAATATTGTCTTTGCATACACTTATCATAAAGAAATTAAATTGTGGTACTCATGAATCAAAGAATTGAAGTTTGGTTTATACGTATGTTTTACAAATGACAACTTGCATATAAAAATGATTTGTGCATATTTAAAACCTGTGAACTCACCAACTCTTTGTAGTTGACCTTGGTTTTTATTCATGCTTTTCAGGAATCAAGAAGGTAATTCCATGATGTTTTAGCAGCGCACTTCATATTTTGAAGCAAGATTATTTTCCTATTATGCGTATCGTCATATTTTAAAATTTGGGAATTGTAAACAATGACGATATTATGTTCTTAAAAATGTAATGTATTTTGAAAGTTAAGTAAATGTTGGTATGTTATAATCTTGTGCTATGACATCGGAGCTGTTATGCCTCGTGTTTCCGCATGGAGTACCCCAATCTATCATTTCTGATAGAGATAGTCGTTTTACTTCCCGATTTTGGCAAGCATTTCAGAAAGCGCTGGGTTCCAGGTTGGATCTGAGTACTGCATATCATCCACAGACAGATGGACAAACGGAAAGGACCATTCAAACTTTGGAAGATATGCTACGCGCTTGTGCTTTAGATTTTGGAGGAAGCTGGGATAAGCATCTGCCGTTAGTTGAATTCTCTTACAATAACAGCTATCACACCAGCATTCAATGTGCGCCATACGAAGCTCTCTATGGACGTAAGTGTAGATCTCCACTTAGTTGGGTGGAAATTGGCGATAGTCAACTGATTGGGCTTGACATATACAAGAAACCACGGATAAAATATCAACCATCAAGGACAGACTCAAAGCTGCAAGAGATCGTCAGAAAAGTTATGCGGATAACCGCAGAAAACCGTTAGAATTCCAAAAAGGTGACAAGGTTCTTTTGAAAGTATCACCATGGAAAGGATTGATCAGATTCGGGAAAAGAGGTAAACTAAGTCCAAGATATATTGGACCGTTTGAGGTACTGGAAAGAATTGGACCGGTAGCCTATAAGCTGAGTCTACCTCGAGAGTTAAGTGCTATTCATGACACTTTTCATGTGTCAAATTTAAAGAAATGTTTGATAGACAAATCAATTATTGTGTTCCCAGATGAAGTAAAAGTTGATGGGCGCCTGTGTTTTAGAGAGGAACCTATTGAGATTCTGGATCGTGAAACTAAACGTCTTAGGCGCAGCAAAATTCCAATTTTAAAGGTCCGTTGGAATTCACGTCATGGACCTGAATATACTTGGGAAAGAGAAGATTTCATGAAACGCAAGTATCCTAAATTGTTTAATGAAAAGTCTGTCCAGAAATATCAGTCATAAATTTCGGGACGAAATTCTTTAAAGGAGGGGAGACTGTGACACCTGACAAATTCTGAATATTAAGGTTAGCACCCTTAGATTAATTTATAAGTTTTGTCACTTTTAGATTTTTATTAAAAGCCTTTAAGATAAAAGTTTCCCGAAAAATTTAGAAGTTGCGTTAAAAACCCGGAACAGTTCCGCATCTGACCGTCACTGTCCAGAAATGCCAAATAAGTGAATAAAAGTCCAAAATCCTTAAACTATAAAAATCAGTATGTTAATTTTTATTGCATTGCAAAAATTTTCAAATTTGTCATTTATTTAGCAAATATTGAGAATCGGGTATTTCGGTTCTCAAATATATCTGATATTTTATGGTTTAGGCTAATATTTTATAAAAAAAAAATAGTTAAATTATATTGGTGTGATGAGTCATTAGGACACTTGTCCTAATCCTACCCTATTTTAAATATTTTTATCAATTAAAAACCAAATTAAAAACAAGAATTACTCTTCATTTTCAAAAACCAACTTTTCATCTCCTCTCCCTCTTCTCTCTTGTGTTCGGCCGAAGAAGATCACCACCACCATTTCCATTTTTGTTTTGTTGATTAAAATCCAAATCCAAGCTAGAAATCTTCAACAAATTGAAGTCATAATCAAGGTTTCCTTCTCAAATCTCCAAGGTAATCTCAAAAACTACCTTTATTTCTCTTATGCATGTTTTCATATTTTGAATCTTGGGTTTGAGGAGCAAAAGATTCATCTAAAATGTGGTATAAATTAGGTTTTGTTGATAAAATAGCTTTCAAATTTATGTTCATATATTCAAAAATGAGATTTTGATTCTTGTTTTTCAAAAGAAAACTTGTTTATCATCAAGTTTAGGGTTTATGATGAAAATGTTGAATTTTGGTATCATAAACCACTATGATATTGGTATTATTGGAATTATGATTATGTTAACATAATGAAATGTTAGTATAAAAATGTTCTTATGAAGGAATTTTTCCAAGTTCCACATGATTAAGAACTTAGTAATAATGTTAATGTCATTTATTTGGTGTTGTGTTCATGCATGCATTTGGATGAGCATTTTGATTGCAATGAATCCATGATGCATAAGTTAGTTTATCATGCAATGAGGAGTGAAGACATTGTTTATAATTAAAAACCATGTCTAATGATCATTATTTTGTGGTTCAAAATAGTATTTATTTCATTTTAGAATCTGTCCAGAAAATGGATTTCACTTCTAGCTTGCACAACTCAGAAACCACATGTCCAAATTTGGAGTTTTTGCTTCTAAACTTTAATTTATAGTGTTAGCTTTCTAAAAAGTCTGAAAACACTGAATTTGGAGTTGATTTGGGCACTTAAATGGATTTTATAAGAAAATGGTGCAATCTGTCCGGTAAAGACAGATTCATACACCTATCTTGTAGAAGCCATAACTCCGTCATTACTCATCCAAAATAAGTGAATCTTTTTCCAAATGTTAGTATTTTCAGTTAGGTTTGCATCCATATATGGACCATTGTCTAATTACAAGAATTGATACCCCAAAATCCTGATACAAGTGAGGTATGTCACTGATCCGAAAATCAGTGACACTCTGTGTTGTAAAAATTATTTGAGGTATCAAAAGTCATACAAAAATTATAAAAAAATGCAGATTTACTCTAAACATATCATAGAACACCACAAAAATTTATGATTTAAATAATTCTCTTGGGAAGTTAAGCTTCCATGTTGATTTTATCGGATAACTTTCTGGACAGCATATGCTGAATCCAGAAAGGTAATCTTCTTAAGTTTAAATTTTGTTTTATTGTATTTTGGAACTTTGTATAGTTTAAAAATGGATATGGACTAAGGAATTTATATGATGGCATTTCATGGGACAATTGGACATATTGGTTGGACATCGGAATAGGGCATTAATGTGTTTCTTTATGGCAACTCTTGTATAGGGAAATTAAGGGCGTGACAAATTCCATAAGTATTAAAGTAAAGCTTCACCCGTTACATTCGTTAAGGTGAGTATTCACAGCCCCACTTTTATCGTTTTAATTGATTTTGGGGTGGAAAGCATGTTTAAATTGCGTATATTAAAGATTCATGAGAATGGTTTTAAAGTATTGCGAATTGGCAATTTATAAGGCTTGTCAAAAGCGTTTGGAATTATAAACTATATGATAAGTATGCAATTGATGTGTTGAGTATTTAATGTTAAGACCCCGTGACACTACTATTAACTCGAAGAAAATCGGGCCTATAGTATTAGTGGGTAGCGCTATTTGGTGTGACAAGCCCACCTTAATGCTGACGAGCAGGGGTGCACTATACTAGAGAAGATGACTAAACATGTGGCTTGAACCACCGCTGAGTTAGTTCATCGGGGGCGTTGAAATTGGTCAGGGACGGCTTAGTAGTGGCTCAACGTAATATTGTCTTTGCATACACTTATCATAAAGAAATTAAATTGTGGTACTCATGAATCAAAGAATTGAAGTTTGGTTTATACGTATGTTTTACAAATGACAACTTGCATATAAAAATGATTTGTGCATATTTAAAACCTGTGAACTCACCAACTCTTTGTAGTTGACCTTGGTTTTTATTCATGCTTTTCAGGAATCAAGAAGGTAATTCCATGATGTTTTAGCAGCGCACTTCATATTTTGAAGCAAGATTATTTTGCTATTATGCGTATCGTCATATTTTAAAGTTTGGGAATTGTAAACAATGACGATATTATGTTCTTAAAAATGTAATGTATTTTGAAAGTTAAGTAAATGTTGGTATGTTATAATCTTGTGCTATGACATCGGAGCTGTTATGCCTCGTGTTTCCGCTTTAGCGGGGTGTGACAGTGAGCGGCGACCCAAAGGAAGAGGAGAGGAGCGATCGAAGTCGGGATTTGGAGACCAAGAACTGAAATCGCGTGAGGTTTATCATCTGGAGGTAAGAATCAAAACTCGAATATCTGTTCTTTCAATCAATGTTGTGCTAAGAGGATTTGGGGGTTTTATTTTGGTTTTGGTTCGTCACTCGAAAGGGGTAAGGGTGCAGGTTGTGGATTAAAGATTTACTCTAGTGGGAATTTATTTTGGATGGCTAGACCAAATGAAGGAATCGATTAAAAGTTTATTAAGCTGAATAATATTCTGGACTAATTGGGATTCAGACCAGATGGGGTCTTTGGGGGAAATGAGTAGTAGATTGGGTTTGAAATCGATTGGTAGTTGAGGTCCTTTGGGATTAATGAACACAATTAAGGTAGAATAATTTTGGGCGCTAAGACGGGATTAAGAGATCGAAGGGAGTAATCTATTATCGCCGTCTCTGTCGTACGTAGACCTCGACTGGAGTTCTCTTATCCGGGGGTCGGGGTGTAATCGAGGACCGATGTACGAAGGAGGGGACCCAGGCCATGACCGGTGTCACCCTCGACCGGGGCCACACCTGGTGTCCTCTCGACTGGGGCCGCGACCGGTGTCCTCTCGCCCGGGGCCACGCCCGGGGTGCAGAGTCTGTGCACCAGTCACTTTGGTAAACCTTGGGATTTCATTCACATGTTAATTCTCGATTGTTTCACCTTGTAATGTAGGGGCTTATTAAATTCACGACTAGTGCTCGGTTGTGTATACGTGGTTTCTCTAATCAGGTGAGTTCTCCGTACAAATATTTTTTAATTGTGATGGGGTTATTTTACATGCTTATTCTGTTTAATGTTGTCATTGATGAAGCAAAATTCAAATGTCAATATGATGTTGATGTGTAAGTCTCGTTTATACCCTTCGGTTTTACTCAAATCTTATTGTGGCGCATTGTTAAATTATGAGATTGGCCAAGGATATATATGTATATATATATATATATATATATATATATATCTGAATGACCATCGGGGATGGTTAAGCCGTGTGTTTGGAATTTGTTTCCTTACACACGGTAACGGCATCGACATGGGGGGCCGTATGGGGATGTACTGGGGGGCCCCAAGGACGAGTAGTCCTTACGATCATGGATGAATGTTGGCGAAAGTTGGTCACTTCATGTGACACCGTGTGGTGAAAATAAATTTATTATTTAACGTAGATCCAAATTGTTTTCTAAACTGGACGAGGTTGGGAATTCACTAGGCCTCTCGGTCTAATCCTCGCTTCTATTTTTTTTTTCTTAAAACCCATTTTCAGGTAACAGAGCTGCTTTCGGATCTGTTAAAGGAAAAGAGTAATGCTAGAGGCTAGCATGTTGGAGTTCAGACCTTAGTGCGGCATAGTACTATTTGATTATAGATTCTCGGTTGTGATAGGCTAAATCGTACACGAGTTAAATTCCTGGTTATCAGATATTTACGTTGTGGTTTATGGTTGAAACTTTGACCTTAACTTATTTATTCCTGTTGGAAATTTTAATTGGGTTGTTACATTTGGTATCAGAGCCATAGTTTAAGGGATTTAGGAAAACAGTTGGACCTAAACTTAAACTGTAGAATATGGGATACAACCGAGAAACTAGAGGCCCTAAGGGTACCGCTATAGGAACGCGTGTCTTGAGAGGTGGGGACTAACATGTAAGGTAAATTTGGAACTACATCTGGCCAATGTAATTGCAAATTTACAGGTGCATGTACGTGCTCAAAATACCACTCTATGCTTAGAGGTCAATAGAACGTAAGGTATGTGGGGATAGTTTAGCTTCTGCCACGATCAGAAGGTTGTTTTGGTAGGGTTAGCCTATGAAGGGGTAATGAGATGGAATAAATTTCTAGTCATGGGTTGTTGACAATAGGTTGATGTGGCGAGTGAGATTGCTTACGTGAGGTTGATGATAAACTCTAGGAGGAGCATTATCATGGTAATACCAAACCAACCAATGTAGAGCGGTTTGTGCTCAAATTGGGTGAAGTTTTGATTTAAGGGAACTTTCAGAGTTCCCATGATGGTAATTGAAGGTTTGTGTTCAGATTCTGAAAGGTTTAAAGCCAAGGTTGGGAGGAAAGTGGAATCTCATGATCTCCAAGTCGTGAATGAAGTAAACTATTACCGGGATTGATTGAGAAGAAAATGTGATTGGTTTATCGACCGGTAGGGAATCAAAGACTGAAAACGTATAAATTATACACCAGGGCTCCAAGAGAGAACTTGGTGGGGTGATCTGTTAGAGAGGGTGTGAAACATCAAGATTGCAAGTTGTTGTCAGAAGGAGAAAATGATCGTTAGCCAAAGTTTGGGGGCCAGGAAAATCGGGTGAAGGTAACAGTTGACCTCAATTGAGTGATTAGCCTTCAATTGCAAGAGAGTTCATGCTTGATGTCTTTAAAAATGAATGCGTACAAATCAAATTTCATATTTTGAGAACAAATTGTCGAGCACAAGTGTTTGTTTAAATCAGAAAGACAAATCTATATTTTCTTCATTTCATAATAAAATTTTGAATATATCGATTTGCGAATTGTATCACTTTCTTCATGATGAGTTAAACTTCATTGCGAAAATCACGCAAATAGTTGGCTACATGTTGTACAATCGAAATGGGTTTTGACACGTGATATCTTATAAAAGCATGCGAGAACCAACTGTGTTAACTTAGGCAAGCGGTTTCGTTCAAAACTTTCCTAGTGTATAGAGAAGATTTCTTTCCATAAGACGATCCTCACGACACTGTCTTATTTGTTCAAAATGGTATTTTATCGGAAGTTGCATGAAAATTATGTTAGAGATAGTGATGCATAACCTTGAGTTATGAGGGTGTTGAGTCATGTGTGGAAAAAAAATGATTCCAAATATTACGCCGTTTGAACATTCAATATGAGAAATAACTTTCAATTATAAAAAGTGTCATGCATGAAGGCTATGAACTCAGAAGGTCAGGTGGGTTAGTGGTTAGTGGTTTGAAGTACCAGGAAAGAACCCGAGAGAAGGGAATGTGTCGGTCAAGCCAGTAATGAGTGATTTTTTTTCTTTTGATACTTACTAAGGTAAAGAGGGAAGATGGGTAATGTCGGGAAGATGGGGCCTTACTCAGAAGTCATTATGTGGTTATTAGTATTTTGTCATAATTGAAGCACAGTTAAAAGAAAAAGTGGGTTGAACCCGAGTTCTGAGTTATTGGAATGATCTCACAAGTAAGATCTCGCTCCAAGTAAACCGTGAACTTCTTTCAAGTGGAGACGGCGAAGTATTAAGCTAAGCGTGACCCATTGGTGGTTTGGGGGAGGCACTGTGGGGCATCTTCTCGTAATTTTATTCACAAATCAAGGTTGGCAACTGGTTGAGATGTTACTAAAGGAGTGGAAGGTCAGACGTTTAGAGAAGGTGGATGTTATCTGAGGTGAGGTAATCATGTTGGAATGTTATGGTAAGGGAAGGTGGTTACTTGGGGAACGGAAGGAAAAATTGTTTAGTACTGGGAAAGTGAGTGCATGGATTTTATCGTGATAATGTGATACATTTGGATGTGAGAAGAGGTGAGGTCAGGGGTCGGGACTAAGTCTCGCTTGCGAATAGGTAGTTATGAAGACAAGTTAGGTTATTTGTGCGGATGATCGTGAGGACTTGGTCTCGCCTTCTAACAAATTCAAGGGTAACTGTGTCGTGTGGTTAGAAAAAGAGGTGCCTAAATTATATGAAAAAGGATTGCAAATGACGTATTATGGGTATGATCAAGTGGTTGATACTTTATGTCAGACTAGATGCGTAAGTCAGTGATGTAATAATGGATTGTTGTTATTCGGGATAATAAATTTTGTCGTTATACAGGATGTAAGTCAGTGGGTGGGGTGATAAATGGTGACTGCCTAAAAGAAGAACTCGTATTCTCCTCGGTTGCGGTGAACTTTGGATGAGTTCATCTGATTCTAACAGAACATTAATAGGAATGTTTTATGAGATAAATGGATCTCGATTGTCAGATTGAAGTCTAGTTGTTGAGAAAATGAGTCTAGCATGTCGCCATAAAAGGAGTAAGCTGGAACTGAGAAGCTCGCCCAGTGAAACAGAAGAATGTGGAGTATGGCTAAGAGGGTCAACTTGGCAAGCAAACGATTAGCACGCGAGAATATGAGGAAGTTTTCGGTTATGGTTTGGTTTATTATCATGTTCGTGTGTGACTGGTCCAAAGTTTGCGACCCTGAGTAGATTTTTTTCTTGAAAGTGAGTGATCTATGTTTTCATATAAGCAAAGTAAGGTGATTGATCGAGATACTCGAAGGAAAAGATCCGAGGATATAAACGTTAGGGTGGTAAGTATTATGGGTGAGCATTGAGTTTGACGTCGGGAAAATTAAACTTGTATTGTGAGATAGTATTGCTCCTCTCGCAGGGAAATTGAAATCAGATTAAGACTAGGAGAGTTATGTGTATGGGTGGGATAGATGGTAACGGTTAAATGCATGGGGGAAACTAAACACTTCGGCGGACTTTTCGGGCAGTGAAAATGTGGAAAGTTTACGTTCTTAAGCATATGCAAAATGGAAAGGAATAGGTGGAAATGATATTTTGGTCGAGATGTCTATTATATGGATAAATTGGTTACCATCAAAATATTAGTAATCAATGTTGGAGCTGGGAGTAGGTATTAATGCGATATTTAAATTCCAGGAAGTATTGTGTTTAATATTGTGTAAATTGGGATATTGCGTGGGGTTGTGTCATTTTACGTGTAAAGAATCAGACGCTGAAACGGTTATAGATTTGCGGAATTTTATAGATTTATTGGCTTACTGTTTTGTGTCTGTGGGATTGACTCAGCTTGGCAAGGGAATAAATTGGCAATAGATCGAAGGATGGTGTAAGGTTAAATATAAATATATGGATATCCAAAGGATTAAGTGTGTTTGATTTCTCGGTTGATGGGTACATTGTGAGGTTGAATTATTACCACCAAAGAATTAGTGATCGGCATTGTGGTATAAACCGATGAATTAGTGGTGTTGTGAGCGATTTTAGAGGGTTTTGCTAAGTATTATGTTATTGAATACAGGAATTCTTGCCTGTAGCCTTGGGGGGGGGGGCAGATCAAGAGTGACCCTGTGTCGGGTTGGCAAAGTGGGTATTTATTATTTTAGTCAGGAAAGGTTGAAGGTGGCTCGGGACTGTCGTAAGAGCTACGCGGTTAATCAGCGAGAAGACGTAGGATTTAGGGTCATAGTGGTATGTTGCCTAAAGTATTCCCTTGGGAAAAGGGTGGTGCAAGTGGAAGGAAAGGAAAGTTGGACCTGCGTTGCATCAGACCATTCGCGAATGTAAGAGGTGAGGGTAAGTGTTGAACAAGCTTGACCTACCAGATAAATTGCGAGGAAATCCGCAGTGTACCTTCGCAAATGGAATGAGTCGGGAGGTGGCGTACAAATTGGAGGTACCTGAGGAGTTGAGAAGTATTTACAACACCTTTCGCGTCTCAAATACGAGAAGGTGTCTTGCAGAAGTCGATATGGCAGTATCTTTACAGGATGTTCGAGTGGATGAGAAATTGACCTTCATCAAGGAACAGGAAGCTTATAATGGATCGTAAGGTTAAGCGACTAAGGACGAAGGATATTAATCTAGTAAAAGTTCAATGGAAGTTTCATAAAGGACGTGAAGCGACGTAGGAGTTAGATTCAGATATGAGATCCAAATTTCCAATTCTGTTTGTCGAATAAATTCCGAGGACGGAATTCTTTTAAGGAGGGAAGAGTTGTAACATCCGCCAAAGTTAGGAATTCGGTTACTTATAAGAGATTCGGAGCATCTATGGAAATAAGGAAATAGAAGGGTCAAAAGTGTAAAATTACCAAAATGGGCCTAAAAGGGGCCTGAAACCCTATGTTCTTTTCATTTTTTTTGTTCTGGAGAAAGCAGAGGGCTGGTGTGGGTACTCTGTGCGTGTGAGCGGCGACCCAAAGGAAGAGGAGAGGAGCGATCGAAGTCGGGATTTGGAGACCAAGAACTGAAATCGCGTGAGGTTTATCATCTGGAGGTAAGAATCAAAACTCGAATCTCTGTTCTTTCAATCAACGTTGTACTAAGAGGATTGGGGGGTTTTATTTTGGTTTTGGTTCGTCACTGGAAAGGGGCGAGGGTGCAGGTTGTGGATTAAAGATTTACTCTAGTGGGAATTTATTTTGGATGGCTAGACCAAATGAAGGAATCGATTAAAAGTTTATTAAGCTGAATAATATTCTTGACTAATTGGGATTCAGACCAGATGGGGTCTTTGGGGGAAATGAGTAGTAGATTGGGTTTGAAATCGATTGGTAGTTGAGGTCCTTTGGGATTAATGAACACAATTAAGGTAGAATAATTTTGGGCGCTAAGACGGGATTAAGAGATCGAAGGGAGTAATCTGTTATCGCCGACTCTGTCGTATGCAGAACTCGAGGAGTTCTCTTATCCGGGGTTCGGGGTGTAATCGAGGACCGATGTAGGAAGGAGGGGACCGGGGCCATGACCGTGTCACCCTCGAGCGGGGCCGTGCCCGGTGTCGTCTCGATCGGGGCTGCGACCGGTGTCCTCTCGACCGGGGCAGTGACCGGTGTCCTCTTGACCGGGGCCACGCCCGGGGTGCAGAGTCTGTGCACCAATCACTTTGGTAAACCTTGGGATTTCTTTCACATGTTAATTCTCGATTGTTTCACCTTGTAATGTAGGGGCTTATTAAATTCACGACTAGTGTTCGGTTGTGTATACGTGGTTCCTCTAATCAAGTGAGTTCTCCGATACAAATATTTTTTAAACTGTGATGGGGTTATATTACTTGCTTATTATGTTTAATGTTGTCATTGATGAAGCAATATTCAAATTTCAATATGATGTTGATGTGTAAGTCTCGTTTATACCCTTCGATTGTACTCAAATCTTATTGTGGCGCATTGTTAAATTATGAGATTGGCCAAGGATATATATGTATATATATATATATATATATATATATCTGAATAACCATCGGGGATGGTTAAGCCGTGTGTTTGGAATTTGTTTCTTTACACACGGTAAAGGCATCGACATGGGGGGCGTATGGGGATCTACTGGGGGCCCCAAAGACGAGTAGTCCTTACGATCGTGGATGAATGTTGGCGAAAGTTGGTCACTTCATGTGACACCGTGTGGTGAAAATAAATTTATTACTTAACGTAGATCCAAATTGTTTTCTAAACTGGACGAGGTTGGGAATTCACTAGGCCTCTCGGTCTAATCCTCGCTTCTATTTTTTTTCTTAAAACCCATTGTCAGGTAACAGAGCTGCTTTCGGATCTGTTAAAGGAAAAGAGAAATGCTAGAGGCTAGCATGTTGGAGTTCGGACCTTAGTGCGTCATAGTACTATTTATTATAGATTCTCGGTTGTGATAGGCTAAATTGTACACGATTTAAATTCCTGCTTATCAGATATTTACGTTGTGGTTTATGGTTGAAACTTTGACCTTAACTTATTTATTCCTGTTGGAAATTTTAATTGGGTTGTTACAAGTATAATATTAACATTTATGAATTCATATATAAATTCTTATTTCATTTCATATATGAATACTCCATATATATGAAATCTCATATATGAATCATTTATACTTATTTGATTCATATATGAATTCTTATTTTAATTCATATATGAATCATATATTAATTTATATATGAATTCATAATTCATATATGAATCCTTTATACTTATTTGATTCATATATGAATCCTTATATGAATTCATATATGAATCCTTTATACTTATTTGATTCATATTTATGAATTCATATATGAATCCTTTATACTTTTTTATTCATATTTGAAATCTTATTTTAATTAATATATGAATTCCTAATTCATAATTCATATATGAATTCTTATTTTAATTCATATATGAATACTTCAAATATATGAATTCATATATGAATATATATATGTATATATATATATGAATTCATATATTAATATGAATACATCATATATGAATTCTTATTTTAATTCATATATGAATACTTTTATGAATTTCATCTTAATACATGAATTCATAAATGCATCTTTTAATAATTTATCACAATTTTTATGCAAAATTGTAGGCTTTGGAGTATATGATAAAAGAGAAACTGGATTGCATAAGGTATGATTCAATGATCATAGAAGAAGCACTGGATCGAGCTTCGAAAACATTTCCAAATAATGTTGTATTCAAAAAATACAAATCAGAGTTCGAAAAGTTGTTACAAAAAGAAGATGAGATGAATGATAAGTGGAAGATGACCTTATGGTTAGGGCTGAAGAACAAGAATTTCTGATATCAGAAAATCTAGAGTTGGAGAGGAATATTGATGAAGGAATGGTAATGACACCTGTTACTGCTACGATGGATGCAGAATTTTGGCAAGACCCAAAAACTTTTGGTGAAGTTGAATTGTTAATGAAAGTATATGAACTAGATATTATGGAACAAGAAAAGGAGAAGGAAAACACAGAGGTGACTACAGAGGTAGATGAGTTGGGAAGAGAGGAGAGAGATAGAGAAGATGGGATTGACAAAGATAAGGCAGAGGTAGGAGAGAATGAGAATGTAGAGGTAGAAGGAGAGAAGACAAAGAAGGTAGAAGGAGAAGAGAAGAACGTCGAAGATAAAGATGGACAAGAACAAACACCAGATCTCACAAAAAATGCATATTCATATTTGAAGGATCAACCAACTTTCAATTTGGGAATGACATCAGAAGAAGATGAGGATGGAAACAATGAAGATGAGGATGAAAAGAAAGAAGAGGAAGGAGAAAAGGAGGAAGAAAAAGAGAAGGAAGTGAAAGAGGAGGAAGGAAATGAGGAAGAAGGAAAAGAAGAGGAAGGAAAACACGAGAAAGCATTGGGGAAAATGGAAGTGAGAGTGGCAGAAACACTAAGGTCGCCATACCTTGATAGAGTGGTGTTAATCGCAAAATATCTATCAATAAATGAAAAGAAAATTGGTAGATGGTTGTTTGCATTGACTGGAGAATGGTGGTAAGAAACACCTTTAATATTATAATTTTAAACATGTTACTTTAAAAAGTTTATGATGTGCATATATGATGAACTTAATTTACTTTCATTGCCTTATAGTGAGATGATTTATGAAACAACTGATAGAGCAAGAATGATAAAGGTGGCAGTTGAGAGTTTAATGCCACACACATATGTAGTGGAAAATGTGATTGATACTTGGGTTGCATTACTGAACACATAGGAGGCATTCCGAAGCAGAGAATCCCCTCACCGACTTTTTCTTAACACAACAATAATGGTATGATTTGATTCATATATGAAAGAATATACCTAACATGTTAATAATTAAATTATATATATTTTTTGGTCAAGTTGATATATGCATGAGTTATAGATGAACATAATATACTGATTTCTTTTTCAAACATAAATACAAAAATTCATATATGAATACAAATGTTAATATATGAATATGAATTGAATATGAAACTTCGTGTTCATATATGAAGCTTCATGTTCAAATATGAACCTTAGGTTTCCTATATGAATGTCAACATTGGTGTTCATATATGAACCTTTGGTGTTTATATATGAATGTCAACATTGGTGTTCATATATGAACCTTTGGGTTCATATACGAATGACAACATTGGTGTTCATATTTGTAACTTTGCGAAAATCAAATATTCACATATAATTACTTTGTTTACATAGTTGGATGGAGTTTTGAAGAAAGATACCACTCCAGAAGAGAGTTTTTATATTTTCATATCAAACATCAGGGATGCATTAAAGAATAATGAAGATCTGACAAACTTAAGGGAATATGATCTGGTACGTATATAAAATAATATATGCACAACATACACATTTAATTGAACTTTTATTGATTTTTCAATTCTATAATGAAAACAGGCATTCTTTCCAATCATACAATCAATCCATTTCTATCTGTTTGTTTACAACTTGAAGAACCCACAACTTCTTGTTAAAGACAACATGTCTACCAATGTCTCCATAGCAAACAAATATGGAAATGTACCAGTAAACATACTACTGTTTAAATTTTTTTAAAGTTCATAAATGAATATCTTATAAAGTTTACTGATATGAATAATAATATTATGCAGTATCAATTGTTTATCAAATACTTGAGAACGATTGAGCATCCGAAGGCTGAAGCAATGGCTTCACTACAACCACTTAGGCATATAATGAAGTGGTGTTCGGAAAAAAACAAAGTCGATTGTGGGATCTTCACCATGTGCCAAATGGATCACTACATAGGCCAAGATATAGTAAAGTGGGATTCTGGTTTTCATATAAATAAGAAACCTTAGAAACAACATACCGGCTAAGATACAAATATGCAACAAAGTTGTTGCTTTCTAAGAAGAATTTGCACAGGGAAAAGGTTATCAATGAAGCCAACTAGTTTGACTCATTCAATGAAACAAAGAAGAAGTATCTCGAATCTCTTGCAAAGACAAAAAAAATGAGAGACAAGACATGTTTTAAGTAATGATGGGTTTGTTGATTGTATGTTATGTTGGGATTGTTTGTTTCAGAGTGATGGGGGGTTGATTAAAACAATGCTTTCTGCTACAATTAGGTTTGGTGATGGTCAACATACATTTCATATTGTCGTAATGGGTCATTTGGAACAATATTTTTGATGTTTTTGGTATATTTGATGGTATATTTGATCTGTTTTAGTATATTTGATAGTATTTTTTATCTGTTTTGGCATATATTGATTCTTTATACTTCATATATAAATCTTTGCTATTCATATATGAACTGCAAGGCTTATACTTTTTCATATATGAACCTTTGCGTTAATATATGAATATTTGAGTTCATATACGAATCCTTGATGTTTATATATAAAGTCCATTACTTATACATTTTCATATATGAAGATAAAGCTTCATATATGAAATTTGAGTTCATATATGAACCTTAATATTCATATATGAATTCAGTAAGTATAAAGGATTCATATGTGAATCCATTTATGAATTCTTTATAATTCATATATGAACCTTAATATTAAAATATGAACTGCAAAATATGAACCTTAATATAAAATATGAATTCTTTATAATCCATATAATCTTTGGTATTCATGTATGAACTGCAAAATTTATTCATTTTCATATATGAAGAAAAAGCTTCATATATGAGCATTTGCATTCATATATGAATAACAATTGAATACCAACTTTGTGTTCATATACAAATCTTTGAGTTCATATATGAACATTAATACATAAACAACTATAAAAATAAATTCCAATGCTCACAATAAATAAATTGTCATTTATTCATGAAATTATTAACAGTAATTATTGAATTAAAAAAATGACCTATAATATGTATCTATCAACTAATCAACAATCTTCAACGGGAAATTACGAGAATCATGATAGCCAGTCTTTTGATAATTTCTACACAACCTCTTAGTCTTTTGATTATGTTTCGCTAATTTCTCCCCTGCATCGATAACGTTTTCCAGTTCCACAACCTTTGTTGCTGATATCGGATGGTGGATGAATATCAATTTTCTCTGGTTGATTCACACCAATCAGATTTCTTATCGTGTCATTCTTCTTCTGCAATCTGGTTTGGTAAGGAATGTGAGCATCTACCTCAATCTTCATACTGTGAATTTTTTCAACAACCTTTTAAGCTTCTCTTAATCATTTCTAAGACTCATCAAAATATAATCCAAAGTTGCTTGTGCATCATAGCTAATTCTTGCCAATTCACCATCTAAATCCCCTTGCCTCCATGAAATTTGTCTAAGATTGAAAGTTATCGAGTCTCTTCTCCAACGACGACATATATACTTCTCGGGGTATGGAATCAAAATTCTCATTCATAAAGACTTTGAAAACATGATGACAATTCAAATAAATAATCCATGTTGAACAAAATGATTGCGTTGACATTCAAATGTTGAATCCAATTGATTCCACACAACCTACAACAAAAATGAACAAGAAAATGTAAGTTGTGTTAATAAATAATACTGAAAATGCATATATGAATAATTTCTTACCTTGAACTGCTTCTTTTTATTATCCTTATCATTTTGTTGAATTGTATAAACTTGACATCCATCCTTTTCAACAACATTATGCTGAACACATGACCAAGTTGCTTTATTAATCTCCTTTTGAACATCCAAAAATATACATCATGTGTAAACTTCATATACATGTTTCTCAATTGCCTTCGGAGTGCACATAGAAGGAATATTTGTCTTTGTCATATGGTCAAGCTTTCGTTGAGAATTCCTTTGCTTACGCATTGCATTTTCAAATGCAAGCATGAATGTTACAAAATTGTTACCATGGTGAGCAAATTTGTTGAAAAAGGAATTTATGCTCTCCGACCTTGATGTAGTTTTCATCAATGAACAAAAAGGAATAGACTTGAAATAAGCAGGAATTAATCGTTGACGAATACGAAACATGTATGAAAATCATTTTCTCTTCTGAAGTTTGAACTCATTAATCAAATCCAACCACATACTTTCAAACTCTTCAGGTTCTAATTGAACATTCCAAACAAGTTTATTAAACCATTGGTTAAAATCTGTCTCCCTGTATATCGTTGTGCTAACCTACAAAATTGGTATAATAAAATAATGTTTTATAACTAAAACACAACTATATAATGGATGCATATATAATTGTTGATTAAGAACCATTCTATATGCATATATAAACATGATTCTAAGTAATGTAATTCAGATATGAACAGAATACTAAGTAATATAATAAAGGGAAAAGTCCAAAAAAACCAACAGACTTTTGTGTTTTGAAAAATTAAGTCCCTAGACAATTTTTTTGAAAGAATAAGTCATCGGACTTTCTGAAACCTATTAAATAAATCATTGGACTTTTTGAAACCTGCTAAATACATCCTTCTATGAAATAGATTCTTATATTTATAAAACCAAATGAATAATACCATTTTTATTTGTCTTTCCAAAATTTACAAAAGTTGGAACCAAATTTTCTAAAAGTAGCATCAACATATACCAAAAGTTGCGTCACAACACGCCAAAACACACCAAAATATATGCCAAAATACACCAAAATATGCGCCAGAAAAATATCAAAAAGTTGCACCAAAATATCCCTCCGCTAGCCTTTATTTCAATACTTTCATCTACCTGATCTAGGATGTTCGATTGTTTTTTCATTAAGTATTTGGGTCGTTTACCCAAATACTTATCCGGTAAGCACTTACCGGTTAAGTTCAATGTTATCACTTACCTTAATGAGTAAGATTTTAGTTCATTAAAACGGTACGTAAGCAAAAATTCACCCGATAAGCGCTAACCGGGTAAGACTCGTCGCCCTCACTTACTGGGTAAGACTCTTGACCATTGCTTTCGCTCTTATCGGGTAAGATTATTAGTCATTGTCATATTCATTGCTTAAGGTAATATAATTTGGTAAGTTTGGTAAGATTATTAGTCATTGTCATATTCTTTCAACTATGGAGAAAGAAAACACCCCCTCCCTTTGAATCGCTTCAATTTAAAAACCTAGCAATCCCAATTTTGTTCGAATTAGGACTTGGTTGGGACGATTTAGGTTTAGAAAATTAACTTATTTAGTTTTTATTTTTATTTTAACTTTTACCTGATAGTAGGTTGCAGGTTCATTTTCCAGGTAATAAGGACTAATTTGATATGTTTTAAAATGTCTAATGACTTATTCATCCAAAAAAATTGTCCAATGACTTAATCAATTAAAACACAAAAGTCCATTGGGTTTCTTTGGACTTTTCCCTATAATAAAAGGTTTATAAGTAATAATTCATATATGAACTTTGATTATCTCAAAGCAATTCATATATGAATAGAATACTAAGGAATATAATTCATATATGAACTTTTATTATATGAAAAATATTCATATATGAACAGAATAATAAGCAATATAATTCATATATGAACTCTAATAATATGAAAATTATTCAGATATGAAAACAATGAATGCTAAAACAATAATTCATATATGAACTTCAATTATATACAAATAATTCATATATGAATAGATATTAACCTTGTTTGGAACTTTGGCCATGATATGCCACATACATAATTTGTGACGCGATTGCATAAAAACCAATGAAATACCTTGTTTCATTGCCAAACACTGATCAGTTAAAACCAAACTTGGTTGCTTCCCACAATGCCCTTTCAAAAACGCCTCAAGAAACCACTTAAAATTATAGAGTTTCACCGGACAACAAAGCAACACCAACAGTAATAGATTTTTTATGATTATCAATAGCAGTAAATAGAACAAACACCATTCTATACCTATAAAACAAAATATATAACAAAAACAAAAGGTAAAAACATAAAAACCAACATATAAATAATCTAAAAAAATGAATAACAGTAAACAAACTTACTGGTTTGTGCGAAAAGTAGCATCAAATGTAATAACATCTCCAAATTCTTGGTAATTCAGCTTAGCAATTTCATCAACCCAAAAAAATTTTACATAATTGATTATCCTGCCGATTATATTCAAAAGAAAATTGTGCATCATCTTTGGATCTATCTTCCAACATACCAAAAACCATTTCACCATCACCAGCACCAACAAATGCATTCAAATCTCTCCTAAAATTCTTATAATCATGAACAGTGCAACCAGAAACATCAAAACCACCTTTCAAAGACATATGCAACGTATGCACCTTCGATGCTCCAATATTACAACTTGCAACATTGTGAATAAAAACTTGATCGGTTAAAGACAACTGCCTTTATTTTTGAGACATACTCATATCATTATCATCAAGAAGCATATGATTATGTTTCTCTTCAAAATGATAAACCTCATACAATGATTTTGAAGCTACAAAACACACCCTAATGCATGCTTCAACCTGTCCTCTTCATAGTTGAATTACGATGTTTTTTTACCTTCAATACTATCATGAACAATATTAAAACTCCTTTTTGGTGGGTCCCCTTCTTTACTGCACACAACAAACTTTATCCTTACAATACTTTATCCTCACAATACCAAGATTACCATTAACAGTTGTTGAAAGTCTAACATCAAAACCATCTTTCTCAGCATACCGTTCATACATTGAAATAGCTTGCTGATAAGACTGAAAAAAGCTACCTAGTTTTGGCTTCAAATCCAAATGCACATTTGGTATCCAAAGTTTCAAACCGGAAGGTGAAAAAAAGACATGATGAACAACAGACGTATTTCTAAACGAATGGTTTGAACCTGTTACAAAAAAGAATAAATTAACATAAAGATATTCATATATGAACAATTCAAAGCAATTCAAATTCAACAAAATTCATATATGAATTTGAAGTGTTCATAGTGTTCATATATGAATCTATTTCTTTCTTTTAAATAAAACTAATGCATCAACTAACAACATATAATTCATATATGAACGTTTATAACAATTCATATATGAACATTTTAAAGCAATTCATATTCAACAAATATTCATATATGAATTTGAATTGATTCATAACGTTCATATATGAATCTATTCCTTTCTTTTAAATAAAACTAATGCATCAACTAACAACATATAATTCATATATGAACGTTTATAACGATTCATATATGAACATTTCAAAGCAATTCAAATTCAACAAATATTCATATATGAATTTGAATTGCTTCATAATGTTCTATATGATTCTATTTATTTCTTTTAAATAAAACTAATGCATCAACTAACAACATATAATTCATATATGAACATTTATAACAATTCATATATGAACGGTTCAAAGCAATTCATTTTCAACAAATATTCATATATGAAATTGAATTGTTCATAGTGTTCATATATGAATCTATTTCTTTCTTTTAAATAAAACTAATGCATCAACTAACAACATATAATTCATATATGAACGTTTATAACAATTCATATATGAACAATTCAAAGCAATTCATATTCAACAAATATTCATGTATGAATTTGAATTGATTCATAACGTTCATATATGAATATATTCCTTTCTTTTAAATAAAACTAATGCATCAACTAACAACATATAATTCATATATGAACGTTTATAACAATTCATATATGAACAGTTCAAAACAATTCAAATTCAACAAATATTCATATATGAATTTGAATTGCTTCATAATGTTCATATATGAATCTATTTATTTCTTTTAAATAAAACTAATGCATCAACTAACAACATATAATTCATATATGAACATTTATAACAATTCATATATGAACGGTTTAAAGCAATTCATATTCAACAAATATTCATATATGAAATTGAATTGTTCATAGTGTTCATATATGAATCTATTTCTTTCTTTTAAATAAAACTAATGCATCAACTAACAACATATAATTCATATATGAACGTTTATAACAATTCATATATGAACAATTCAAAGCAATTCATATTCAACAAATATTCATGTATGAATTTGAATTGATTGATAACATTCATATATGAATCTATTCCTTTCTTTTAAATAAAACTAATGCATCAACTAACAACATATAATTCATATATGAACGTTTATAACGATTCATATATGAACATTTCAAAGCAATTCAAATTCAACAAATATTCATATATGAATTTGAATTGCTTCATAATGTTCTATATGATTCTATTTATTTCTTTTAAATAAAACTAATGCATCAACTAACAACATATAATTCATATATGAACATTTATAACAATTCATATATGAACGGTTCAAAGCAATTCATTTTCAACAAATATTCATATATGAAATTGAATTGTTCATAGTGTTCATATATGAATCTATTTCTTTCTTTTAAATAAAACTAATGCATCAACTAACAACATATAATTCATATATGAACGTTTATAACAATTCATATATGAACAATTCAAAGCAATTCATATTCAACAAATATTCATGTATGAATTTGAATTGATTCATAACGTTCATATATGAACATATTCCTTTCTTTTAAATAAAACTAATGCATCAACTAACAACATATAATTCATATATGAACGTTTATAACAATTCATATATGAACAGTTCAAAACAATTCAAATTCAACAAATATTCATATATGAATTTGAATTGCTTCATAATGTTCATATATGAATCTATTTATTTCTTTTAAATAAAACTAATGCATCAACTAACAACATATAATTCATATATGAACATTTATAACAATTCATATATGAACGGTTCAAAACAATTCATATTCAACAAATATTCATATATGAAATTGAATTGTTCATAGTGTTCATATATGAATCTATTTCTTTCTTTTAAATAAAACTAATGCATCAACTAACAACATATAATTCATATATGAACGTTTATAACAATTCATATATGAACAATTCAAAGCAATTCATATTCAACAAATATTCATGTATGAATTTGAATTGATTGATAACATTCATATATGAATCTATTCCTTTCTTTTAAATAAAACTAATGCATCAACTAACAACATATAATTCATATATGAACGTTTATAACAATTCATATATGAACAGTTCAAAACAATTCAAATTCAACAAATATTCATATATGAATTTGAATTGCTTCATAATGTTCATATATGAATCTATTTATTTCTTTTAAATAAAACTAATGCATCAACTAACAACATATAATTCATATATGAACGTTTATAACGATTCATATATGAAAAGTTCAAAGCAATTCAAATTCAATAAATATTCATATATGAATTTGAATTGCTTCTGTGAGGTCCATTGATCACAATTAAATCAATGTAAGTTGATAAAAAATGATTGGGGAGGAATTATTTGTTTATTCACAACTCTAGAGAGAGGAAAATGTTTCTCTCTCTAGAAACACTGAGAACGCGTACAGGCTACATTTTGAATGAAAACTTAAAAACTACAATACAAAAACAATTCCTATTTATACCTTCACACCCTTGTTTACATTAAAGCCCAAACCTAATGCTATTACAAGGCCCAAATACAAATAATGACGACTTTACAAAACTTCTAATACTTAGAACATTTTATGTTCTAACATTCTCCCCCTAAGTTTTGTAAAGGAATCATCCTCTTGAAGCTTCAACTCTTCTCCCCCTTGATTTCTTTAGAAAACTTAGCATTGCTTAAACTTCAAAACAACTCCGGCTCCCCCTCCTTGAAAATATCTCTTATCCTTGAAGTTTCAACTTTAAAACCAGATTCGATGTAGACAATAACCTCGATTGAGTGCACAAAAGACATATTTTATCTCTTGTAAATTCAACACATTCGTTATGCCTACAAGAAAGAAATGTGTGAATTATGACATGACAACCAAGGTCCATCTTCAGTTTATAACACCAAATCTGTCTTTGAACGCAAGTTGAATAGGAATTCAGCTTAAGAACTTAATCTGATCAGCTTGCAGGAAGAAAAAACTAGTAGAAAACACTACTAGGCAAGGGTCAGAAGAAAATTCAGATATTTGTTCAACAACTGATGAAAGACGCTCATTTTCTAACTGCTTTCCAGAACACTTAACGAATGAACTCAGAACTCCTTTCTTCATGAATCAGCTGGATGATTATAAGCACTCAAAATTCTGAATCACAACCAAAGCATCAGAACTTTGATTGCAGTCACTCATACTTCTAATTGATCAGTTCAGAAGAATGATTAAGAACACTCAAAGGTCTAAAATTGTAGAGAAAAACTCCAGATTGATGATTGCTGATACTCAAGTTGCTAATCCAATCCAATCAGATACTTAATCCAAACATCCAATATATGAAAATCTTGACTAGCATGAGCACTCGTGAAAATTTAGATCAGTTGCTAAAAATATGTGACCAACAGAAGATAGGAATGATGTCACATATGCATTACGCGGAAAATCTCGGGAACAAGGCAAACTTGTAGCAAAATGTGTTCTGAACAGCAACTTTTCGCATCCCACATGAACAAACTTTTCGCATAACAACAATTCGCAGACCATATAACATTTAAAGGCACAATTAGAATGAGGCATAATGTAACACCCTCAAATCTGGAAATAACAACTAATTAAAATTTTCTAAATACATCAATAACTGATTCATCTACGACCACAATTGAGGCTTAACTTCAATAAACACAATTCATTCTATGTACACAATCTATAAAGGGGCGGGTGTTGCTAAGAACCCATTAATAGTCACTATCTCCAAACTGTAGAAGACTTCACCAACTACTTACCTTCGTGTAAGACTAGGGCTCATCTCTTCATAGAACTGCTAGAACCAATACCCCGACTGGAACTTGATGGATATGTCGACAAATAAAAAGGTTAGGCTTTACGCCTAGTGAGCTCAAGAGTTTTCATCAGATAATTATATAAAACAATGACTTTAAGAATATTATATAAGTCGTGATTTCCAAAAGGAAAATACGTTCAATTCAAAATCAACCAGAATGAAATACGTTAAGTATGAAACAATATCTTTTCAACATTCATTATCTTCGTGATTAAAATCACAAAACAAAAAGCCTCTTCGAATATTCATCCAAAACCCCAAAACTCTCGTAAAACATAGCTGTCACTTTAATAATCAAATACTAAAACGTGGATAAACTCTATCATCCAAAATATTCCAAAGACATGGATAAAGTTTATTATGCAAAACCCAAGAACATGGATAACCATCCATACCTGAAATGTAACACCCGGAAATTTGCAAGGTAAGTATCTCATCTTCTAAAATGAATTTATTTCGCTATATGAGAATAAGTGTATTTGTGTACATTTTATGATCATTATTATGTTTAAATGTCGAATAATTAAGTTACCTTCGTTAATCGTTCAAACCTGGTGCTCTTTATCGTTTTCGGTTAAGTTTTCGGACTGTTTTGAGTGCCCTGCGATTGTGCCCTTGGCACTATCGCCGAGGGCACTATCGCCGAAGAGGTACCATAGGATGGGGGATGCCAGCGATTGTGCCAAGAGATTGTGCCACGCGATAGTGCCTTGGCACTATCGCCGAAGGCACTATCGCCAAAGTTGTACCGAGAGCGGGGAAAGCTTCGCGATTGTGACTCGCGATAGTTCCCTTGGCACTATCGTCGGGCACTATCGCCCACGTGGTCCAGTCTGCTATTTTATAGGAATTAATACCTCATTTCCCTCATTCACTTTACAAAAAATGGGAGAACTCTTCTTGGAGGCGATTTTTAGGGTTTCATCACCTACTTCATTTATTTCCTAAGGTTTGGGTTGTTAGGGTCATTTATTGATCATTAAGCTTCATCCAAGCTTATCTAGTGAAGATTCTCATCAAGCTACTCCTCTCCACTTCAAGTCTTATCTCCTCAAATCTAGGGTTTCCATCTTTTCTAGGTTTTGGTACAAAACCTAGATTGTGAGTTTACTAACCTTTGTTAAAACTAGTTACACATCATTATCTTGTACTTATTTATATTAATGCATCTCCCAAATGTTCAAATTTAATGTTTCAAGTGTTTGGGGGGTTTTACCCATGGATTTATGTATATGAAAGTTACCATGTTCTATATGTGTACATTTTGGTATGTTGATGATTCCTTCTTGGAATGCCTTTTTGGCGACCTTATATTCTCATGAAGTATTTGGATGGATATTGTGTCATGTGTTGGATTTACATGATTAGGATGGTGATAATGTGTTCTTGGTGGATATCCGAAATGTGAAGGATTGAAACACATTTTGAGACCTCCTAAATGCATTATGTGGACGAACCAAGTCTGTGATTCACTATAGGTATGTAGGTGGGTGACATTTGGAGAATTTCCTAAGGCGGTAGTCTCCTATGTACCTAGCCCTCCGCCATCGGTGAATTTCCTAAGCGATAGTCCCCGGTGCGGGTCGAGCCTTTGGGTTGCCAGTGAAAGTGGCTTCAGGGTGCATTGCCTCTTTGAGTGAACCGGATTGGAGATATGGGTCGCTCCCGTTGACTCCACATTTACTTGATTAACTGTTTAACTACTGATAAAAACTGTAAATGTTTCCGGCATGTTTTTACTTGTTCAACTCACTAGGCTTTTTGGTCTAACACTTGTTTGGTGTCGATGTGTATCTCAGGTGTTAGCGGTGCTGCTCCTAGGCAAGTTTAGATGCTTTGGGCGAGAGCTTCGGGATACGACACTTGGATGATTTTGAGAAGCCTTGGGTTTATAGATGACACCCTTTTTGTAATCTCTTTTCTAGATGTAGAAATTAGATTAGTTGGTTGTTGTTTATTTATCCGTTAAATTACATTTGTGATTAAACAGGTTTTATTGCACTATTCCCCTTTTTGGGAGGCTCTTGCTATGGCAATCTATATACCACTTCTACTCTTTTGAAAAGTTTTTGTTATCCCTATTTTTAGGGTGTTACAAGTTGGTATCAGAGCTTAGTTTAAGTGAACTAGGTATGTCTAAAGAGTCAGTCTAAAGAAAGCAAGTCTGTCTCTGAAGTCAGTTCAGAGTCAGTCTGGAGAAAGCAAGTATGTCTCTGAAGTCAGTTCAGAGACAGTCTCACGAAAAGACATCAGAGAGCTCCTCATCATAGATCCTAGTTCAGAACTCTGAAGATGTTCACTGAATTTCTTGACAAAGAAGAACAGATGACACGTCACCTAGTGATAAGATTTACTATCTAGAGTAGGTCACTGTTCAAGCATGTCTTGATCATACCTTTTAGGTAAGACACTGTTCAAGCATGTTTCTATTTGTCAGATAAGTACACTTTTACTTTATGGTCCTATAAATAGGACCATCACCTTATTGTTCAAAGTGTGCTTAAGAAGTCTTATAACTGATAATATAAGTTGAATATTTTATTCAAAGAATATCTTGTTTATCTATTATCTGCTTTATGAACTGTGATATTTGAATCTCCTTTGATATTAAACTATATTGCTTCCGCTGTTATTACTCTTATTGTTTATATCATTGTTGTGAGATTAATTCTGGGATCCAACAATTGGTATCAGAGCCTCCTTTGTTTTCTAAACAAAGAAAGATCGCATCTGCATACTCGGATAGATTTACATCTCATTGATTCTAACTTTCAATATCTGTGCATGTTCAGATAAACCTGGTTTATTAAAGAACACCATATGCTCAAGATTTGATAGTAAATCACTGTTCAATACAAAAAGCATCAGTTCTTCAAATCTTCATCTTTTTCTTCAAAAATGGCAAACTCAAGCATAAGTGCCATTTATACAGCTGGGTCATTAACAAAACCTCCTACACTTTTAAGGGATGAATATCCCCAATGGAAGACAAGGATGGTAAATTTCATAGAAGGTATGGACAAGGATCTTTTTAGATCAGTGAACGTTGGACCTCACATTCCAATGGTGTTGGTACCAAGAGTTCCTACAACAGCAGATACTGCTGAAATACCTGCATATTATGAAAAGAAAACCACAAACTTTACTGATGAAGAAACTAATATGATGGATAATGACTCAAAAGCTGTTAGATTACTTATAATGGTCATTCCCAATGATATCTTTCAAGAACTTGATTCTTGTAAAACTGCAAAAGAGATATGGGATCAGTTGTTAAATCAACTTGAAGGAGGCCTACAAACCCAGAAAAATAGAAGAAATCTATGCATAAATTAACATCATGATTTTCATGCTCTACTAGAAGAAATATTACACCAAACTTACTCAAGATTCAACATTCTTATCAACAAATGCAGAAAGTTTGGAGTGATAAGAACAAAAGAGGAAAACAACATTCTTTTCTTGAAAAGCTTAAATGAAGAATGGTCACAACTGTCCATGTCTATACAAGCCAATCAAGATCTTGAGTCATGGTCATTAACTGACATTTATGGCACTCTTGTTGCACATGAAAAGGAAGTTATGAAGCAAAAATCAAAAACCTCTTTAGATGGACCCCTTGCACTTGTTTCAAAATAAATTTCGAAAGAAAACAACTGTGAAGAGTCACAAAAAGGTTTGGAAACAAAAAGAAGATCCAAAAAGATCCTAATGGCAGAAGAAAATCATTCAGATTCAGACTCAGAAGATGATATCAATGCCTTCGCCAAATCTCTTGCATTAATCACTCATCAATTTAACAATAAATTTGGCAAGAAATTATTTGAAGGAAGGAGAGAGAATGAAGAAAGAAGAAATCCTGAAAGAATATTTCAACAAGATGGTGTCAGATTTCAACAAGAACCCAGATTCACTCCATATAGTGATCAAAAGGGTACAAACTTCAACAATAATGATGCAACACAACAATCAAGACCTCAACAACCATTTCAACCAAGGTATCCACAGCCACAGAGATATTTCAAACCTCAAGAACAGAAGCCAGAGACAAGTACTGCCACTCTTCCAACAAATCAAAATGATGGAAGATGTTTCCGATGTGGAAAACTAGGCCATTTCTCTGCAAACTGCAGAGGAAAACTTGTCAAAGATCAAGATTACTACAAGAACAAATACAAGTACAACGTAAAAGAAAGAGTTCTTGTAGCAGAAATGGAAGATTGGCTATCAGACTCAACAAGCGACGGCGAGGAAGAGCCTACCAATCTCTGTGGTATGGCTTTTTCAGATGGAAATCAAACTGATGGAGCATCAGAAGACAACTCTGAAAAGGTAAAATCTCTTTACACCTCTGACAGTGATCCTGAAATAGATGCTTTTAAACTAATTAATGAACTTCAGGATCTAGAGCAAAAGTTTCTTGAAGAGAAAAAGAAAAGAGAGCAAGTGACTAAAGAGCTCATTTTTTTCAAAAGAGAAAAGAATCTTCTGGAATCAGAAAAGAAAGAAATTTTTCTTGAAAAAACCAAACTTGAAGAAACTCACAAGCAAAAAGAAAAATCATTTTCAGAAGAAATAAGAAAAATTGAGAAAGTTTTAAAAGGAAAAGAAGAAGTAAAGAAATCTGAGTATGAAAGGCTCAATTCTATTGCCTTAACCAAATTTTTTCAAAAGGAAAGAGAAATCCTACATCAATCTCTAGATAGAAAAAATTTCGAATCAAAAGATATGTTAATGCACAAGGTGTTTTCGACAAAATAAAAACTCAAATGGACTCTCAAGGGCTGGGATTCAATGAGTTGAATTCATTCACTGGATTGGAGAAAACTTCACTTTCTTCCACTTTCCGTATGGGAAAGGTCCAAAGCTTTGAAGGTACATCTCTGAATAATTTTAAAAGAATGAAAACATCAGAGGGATCAAAAACAAGAGCTTTGAATTTCAAAAATACTACATACTCTGAAGTAAAAAACTTTCAAAAGTCTGTGTTACAGATAAAAGGAGAAACTTCAGAGGTACTCTTCACAAAACCTCAAAACAATGATCCCAAAGAAGTTTTCAGATTTGATGTTTTCATCTCAAATGAATCAGAGGCATCTGAACCAAGTACCTCTGATACAAGTACTTCTGAAAATGAATCTCAGAGTTCACTTAATCCGAATGCCCCTCTGTATTCACCAAAGTCAGATGAAAACATCAGAACTACATTTGAAGATGATGTTAAAAAGATATGGAAAGAAAATATCATGGAGGACTTAAAAAGAAAAGAAAGCATGAAACGGATCATTAAAGTCCCTAGAACAAAAGAAATTAAAAAACCAATAGAGGTATCTATCTCTATTAAAACTAAGAGAGACTTTCTTGACTCTGATTCAGAATCTGATCAAGAGATTGATGAACAGATTTTTTGTAAACCAGGGAATGTAATTCACAAAAAGATAGAAACTGTTGGCTCTGGTATTTTGAATGTTCCAATTTCAATTTTGAAAACCAAAACCAGAATAACAATAAGTCCTGATTTTGCAAATATGTGTTTACAAGCAAAAACGTCTTTGGAACTTGAAAAAGAGTTACAAGAAAAGGCAAAGAATAAAACAAACACTTCTGAATCTTACACCTATAAAACAATAAAATTCTCTCATGAACAAAAAGGCAAATGGACAAAAATTAACCATATTGATCCTTTTTTGTGCAGTAAGCAACAAAGAAAAGAAGATGTTTTTGATCAAGAAAAAGCAACTTGAAAAGAAGACTGTCTTTCAAGCAAAAAGGAAAGAAGTAGTTATGGATACATGTGATATTCCTAGTGCTAGTTTCAAAAGAAGTCAAAATGTAACAAATGCTTTTAATAAAAAGAAAAACTTTGCTCCTACTTCTTCTTGTTCTATTAATTGCAACTGCATTCATCTCTTGATAAAACTGAAAAATCATTTCAAAGGATCACATTGTCTTCTGAATCAATCTCTGAAAAATATCTCAGAGACAAAATTTCAAAAGAAGACAAGTAACGGCAAGACATCAAAAGATGAGATGCCAAAAAGTCATACAAATCCACCAAAGTCTAACATAAAAGGACCCATAATGAGATGGGTACCTAAGAAACAATAATCTGTCTTGCAGAATCAGTCAATGCCAATCTGGTACTTAGATTCTGGATGTTCAAGGCATATGACTGGAGATAAGGAATTGCTATCCTCGTTCAAAGCAAAATCTGGAGGAGCAGTTACTTTTGGAGACAATGTGCAAGGACAGATTAAAGGATATGGTGAGTTATCAAGAGGAAATGTTTTAGTATCAAAGGTTGCTTATGTGGATGGATTAAAACACAATCTGATCAGCATAAGTCAACTTTGTGATCATGGTTTTGATGTGAAATTTCAAAGAAAATATTGTTCACTTCTTGACTCAGAATCAGGTCAAGAACTACTCAGAGCAGACAGAAAAGGTAACCTCTACAGAATGAATTTTACCAAAATCAACGACACTGATTCAGAGAAACTTTGTCTTGTATCTCTGAATAGTGAGGAAGTCTGGCTCTGGCATAAAAAAGTTTTCACATCTAAACTTTTCCTCACTTGATAAATTAGTTAAACTTAATTTGGTTAAGGGATTACCATCTCTGAAGTTTAACAAAGATCATCTTTGTTCTGCTTGTGAAATGGGAAAAATGAAAAGATCTTCCCATAAAACCAAAAGTGAAAACAACTGTCCTAGACCTCTGCACATGCTTCATGTGGACCTCTGTGGTCCTATCTCTGTACAGAGTCTAGCAAGTAAGAAATACATTCTGTTTCTGATTGATGAATTTTCCAGATTCACATGGATAGAATTCATCAGAGCCAAATCTGATGTACCTGAAATATTGATAAGATTGTTGAAAAGATTATAGGTTCTATTTAGCAGCAAAGTTCAGAAACTAAGAAGTGATAATGGAACAGAGTTCAAAAATGCCAAAATCAATTCATATCTATCAGAAGAAGGCATTACTCCTAACTTTTCTGCAGCAAGAACCCCTCAGCAAAATGGAGTAGTTGAAAGGAAGAACAGAAAACTTGTTGAAGTTGCAAGAACAATGCTTGCTGGATCTGATCTTTCAACAAATTTTTGGGCAGAAGCAGTGGCAACAGCCTGCTTTACTCAGAATAGTGCTACAATTGTCAAAAGATTTCAGAAAACATCCGATGAACTCATCAATAGGAAACCTAATGTTAAATATTTTCATGTTTTTGGATGCAGATGTTACATTCTGAACGATAGAGATTCTCTTGGAAAGTTTGACAAGAAAGCTGATGAGGGCAAATTCATTGGATATTCATTAGCCTCAAAAGCTTTCAGAGTGTTCAATCTTAGAACAAGGACCATCCAAGAGAGCATCAATATCACTTTTGATGAAATAAAAGCTCTGAACAACAAGAAAGTCTCTCAACACCTATCTCTGAATCATCAAGAGAATCTGAATTAAACAGAATATTTGAAGATTTCTTTGATGAAGATAACCCAGAAGTTATCTTCAGAGATAGACCAAGAGAGAATTCAGAAGGACCCCAAGAAACAGGTACAACCCTTTCAGGACCCTCTGAATTAACACCTTCTGCTTCACCAAATTCAGATCAGCAAAGTGAATCAGAAGAAGCTGAAGATCAAAAAGAGGATGATCAAGGAGTGTCTGAAGTAACTCCAGAAACAAATAGTGAAGAAATTCAAGAATCTGCTTCACCATCTCGGGAACCAACTTCAGAGCCTCTGAACAGCACAACAGAGATGTCACCAACTGTCATCTCTGAAGCTCAAACTCCACCCCAAATTTTTGCTCCAATCTCAAGATGGACAAAAGATCATCCAATTCATCAAATCATTGGATCCTCATCAGAAGGAGTTAAAACAAGATCTGCCACAATCAATGAATGCTTCTACGTAAACTGTTTGAGCATTATTGAACCAAAGAAAGTAAAAGAAGCTCTTGAAGATCCTCATTGGATTTTTGCAATCACTAGTACAAAAAAGGTCTTTAGTGACGGTTAAGAACCGTTACCATAGGTATACGGTAACGGTTTTCATGGACATAAAAATCGTCACCTTACCTGCCGTCACTTTTGATACACTTTTGGTTACGCTTAAAAAACGTTACGAAATCACATAAGAAACCGTTACTATTAACCTAAAACCGTCACGTTAGGTTTATAAAAATATAATATTTTCCCTCAAACCGTCACCGTAGCATGCCAATGGTGATGTTATATTATCAAAACCGTCATAATAGCATGATATATTGACATTTCTTTGTCAAAACCGTCACCATAGCATGACATTCAATGACATTTATTAGTCAAAATCGTCACTGTAGGATGACATACGATGACCCTTATTTGTTAAAATTGTCACCGTAGCATGACAAACAATGATGTTTAATTTTCAAAATCGTCACCATAGCATGACATGTGGTGACCTTTATTATTCAAAATCGTCACTATAATATGACATACAGTGACGTATATTATTCAAAACCATCACTGTAACATGACATACGGTGGCGTTTATTTTTCAAAACCGTCACCGTAGAATGATATACATCAACGTTTATTAGTTAAACCCGTCACTTAAGCATGATATACAATGACATTTATTTATCAAAACTGTCATTGTAGCATGACATTCGGTGATGTTTATTTATCAAAAATGTCACTGTAGCATGACATATGGTGAGGTTTTTATTTTTAAAACCGTCAACGTTTCATGACATGGTGACGTTAATTTTTTTAAAAACGTCATTGTAGAATGTCATACGATGACGTTTATTTTCCAAAACCGTCACTGTAGAAGTTCATATGTTGACGTTTATTTGTTAAAACCATCACCGTATCAAGACATACAATGACATTTATTTTTCAAAATCGTCATCGTAGAATGACATATGGTGTTGTTTATTTGTTTAAACATTACCGACGGATTATCCGTCGGTAATTGTTATTTTAATTTAAAAAAATAATTAAAAATACATAGAATCTATGTAAAAACCTGTTCAAAAACATTGGTAATTCCTGTGCAAAAACCATTAATTTAATACAATATCATCCCAAATCCGAGTTCATTGAATTATATATATCGCAATGTGGCAGAACGTAAAACTTTCATTCTAAAATACAAACAAAATAAAATTATAAATTCTATTAAATTATGAATCTACCCCATTCACCTTTGTTCTCAAAATCCTAGACAAAAAAACCAAGCCTCTAATTTCATCTCCACTTAAACAAGGTTCAAGTTCCAACAATGTACAAACATTTATCTATCTGCATGCTCGTTTGTTGCTAACCTGCAAAGAAATGGATGGGTGTTAACTACATAATTTTCAAAAGCAGATATGGAGAAACATATACTAAGGTGATCATATATTAATCAAAAGTTACATGTCATCCTAAAAAGAGAGTGAAATTTGTCACGTTGCCAACCGGTAATAGCCGAAATAAACGTATAGGTGTTACCAAAATCATATTAGGCATCAAGTCAACGTCTAGTGTTTTACACCAACAGAAATAAACGTAACATAAGAAGTTCATCGATTTTCATTCATTACATAAACCAAAAGTCGAATGCTATGCAAATATGGTCATAGGCCTGTTGCAATCAACAATTAGACAATTTAATAATTGTCGAAGGAGTAACGTTATCGTGATATATCCCCAAATATAAAGTGTGACAATTTTTTATACAATTTAATACGACATATAAACAAAGGCAACCATGCAAATGGTTTTGATAAGACAGGGTACATAGCACAACTCAGGATAGAAACAAGTTGGAAAATTTCAAAGTAAACTACTAAACTATAACCAGTAAAAACACCACCAAGCATTCAGGGAATTTGATGAGTTGTAACCCGTAACTTAATTAAAATTACAAAAGACGAGTCGCAAACACAAGATTGTAAGAAAAATTTAGACATGAAAAGGAAGAGTTGATAAGAATTGAAATGCAAATTGTTATCTAGGGTTGCTCGACTAATGAATATAACTTACTTGAATAAGAGAGCAATCGAATATCTTCTGTGCATCTCTCAAGGGTAAAACATCATTGTACATATACCTCCTTATCTAAAATCAAAATCAACAACAGATAAAGACAAGTAAACGATTAAATAACTTAACCCTAACTAAAAAGGCATATCAAGAAAATAATTATACTAGTAATTAACCTGTAAAATCAATCCTATGAGACTGGTGATGGGGCACGCAATGGAGGCACAAACTGAAACAACAATCCATACAGAAGCTATTCTCTTCGTTCTTTTTATCTTCTTCGTGTCCCAGACACGAATTGAAAAACTTTTCCTCTAGAAGAGCTCTCAACTGTAATTACAGAAACACAAGGAGGTCATTATACAAAGAAAGTTGATGATATGCAAAAACACATTGAGAAATCACCATTGTCGTCTTGGACCCCATTCTGAAGTTATGCGCAGAACATTCTTTGGATTTGGAGAATATCTTTATGAGTACCAACTAAATCGACCCTATGGGTACTAACAATTTCAGAAAACTCAACTCATATAAGACCCACAACACTCGGTGACACAAGAAACCAGAATTTCAGAAAACTCAACTCAAAAAGAAACCAATTTGGCCAAAGGCCACTGGTAAATACATATTATTATCAATCAACAAACCAGGATTTCCATGAATTCACTAGTTTAATAGCAATTAAACCAAATCATCGTTCAGCTTGTCTCCACTTCTTGGTGAATTCGTTGATAAATCTTGAAGACTTGGTGAATTCCTCAACTGCATCCCATAAAAATCAACTGTTCTTTATAAAAAACCTACTGTCTAATTGAATTATGTGTTTCATAGAACTTTATATATGAAAAAAGGTTGTAAAAGGGATGTGACTAACCCCTTGCGACTTACCCTCTCCTCCTTCCTTCTTGGTTAAGGCTGCTTTTAGTAAAGCAATCTGCTCTTTCAACTCCCTCACTTCCCCAGATTCATCAGCTCCACCTTCAACTGTGGAAAACCTTTCGATAAATTTAAGTGTGTTAACTGTTTCTAGAGCCTCATCAAGATCAGGATGTACATGAACAAACACTAGGATTTTTGCTTGGCCTCCTAGTAAACCGGAAACCAAAGAGATTAGTCAGCTTATAAATCCTATGACGGATTAAGGAGACACCCTGCCAACATGCCATCAGTTGTTTGCTCACCCCAAATTGGAATTTATCGTTAACATAGACATGAAGTTAGTAAAGTTAAATAATCCAACAACAAATATGACCATTGACCAATCCAAACTCTAAAGAGAAGTTTAGTGCATATTTGAGTTTACAAGATACAGTAAACTCCTAATTCTATATGTTTCACAGATTATCATCCAAGTACAAGGCAGAAACTTGCTACTTTCTTGAAACATAGGGTTGTTCATCAAGGAAACAACTTTCATTCTATATGCCAGGATGTTTCCTTGTAACCCACAATTAATACAAAAGGACAATATTAGCCTCATTTTCAGCTCTCTCCCTTTGAAGAATATTGGAAGCCAGTGCCTCTGAATTAGCATGTACAACAGTTTATATATTAGTTTTTGTTTTTGTTAAGTTCCATTTAGAACTGCAGACTAAACATAAAACATCCCCTGCTTTCGGTTTTGAATCGAAACAGTCCATGAAATTAGAACACTACCGAACTTTATTTTAAATCATATTCTTATTCTAAACAAACCAAACCGGACCAGATTGGGTCATAACTCGACCCCACACTAAACAATCCATGAATAATTATAACGCCAAACTCGAACACACACTGAACCAATTAATTGTAAAACCAAACCAGATTGATCATTTTGGTGGCTATTCAGACTTATTAGATCTCTAGACTTCGTCCAGCTCTACGTTCCTACACCAGAACTCCAGAAATCGTTTTAGCAATAAAAACATAAAGAAGGATTAGAGAACATATAATGTAAGAATTAGCTAACCGCCATTAAAACACTCGTGTAAGCTGCAAGTAGCAGAAGTCAGAACACCATCGCTACTTGAAGTAGGAAAATGAAAAACAGATACAAATTGATCAAATCTAGCAGAAAACCAAGTGAAGCAAGATCTTTAAGAAAGTCGAAGAAATCTAACAACTCGAACAGAAAATCGAGTGAAGTAGGTCGAGGTGGAGAGAAAACATACCTGAGAGGAGAGACGAACGATTGGAGAAGATAAGCGCTGGCGATGAGAAGAATCGATGGAGAAGAATGCTGGATGGGAGGCGCACAAATAATCGATGGAGAAGAACGATAGAGAAGAAACGTAACAAATGATATATCATATTAGGGTTGGGGGAATAAAAGAGGGGGACTTTTTTTTTGGGAAAATTTAGAATTTTGGTGGAAAACGAAGGAGGGAAAATGTTTATTTATATTTTACTTTATAAAAAATATTTTTTGATTGTGTTTTTTATTTTATCTATACTATACTAGGTTCGACCCGTATATAAAGATTTTAAGATTTTTAAATTATTTTGTTAAAATTTTATTTTAAGGTATGTATATATATTGACCAAATATTAAACTAGTTAGAATTTTAAATCATTTTTCGTAAATTTAAGGCTTTATTTGAGATTCCTTAAAGTAAAATAATAAGGGAGAAATTTTGGCGGAAAATCAAAATTTTATGTATATATAAAATATATTTCTAAATCAAAATTTTGGGTCCCTTAAAGCCTAACCGATCCATGTGAATCTATTAAGCCCAAATGGATCCATTAAAGGCCAATCCATCCATCAAAGCCTAAGTGGATCCATTAAAACTCAATCGATCCATTAAAGTCCAGTTGGTTCCATTAAAACCCGACTGGATCCATTAATACTCAATCCATCTATTAAAGCTCGATTGGTTCCATTAAAGCCGAAATGAAACCTTTTAAAGCCCAATATAACCTTTTAAAGCTAGATAGAATCCCTTAAAACCCAATGGATTCATTAAGGCCAAAATGAAACCCTTTAAAGTCCAGTATAATCTTTTAAAGCCAGATAGAATCCCTTAAGAGCCAATGAAACCCTTTAAAGCCCAATAGAACCCTTTAAAGCCCTATAGAACCCTTTAAACCCTGATGGATCCATTAATGCCTAATGAAACTCTTTAAAACCCAATAGAACCCCTTAAAGGCCTATAGATCCATTAAGGCTCAATTATATCATTTAAAGCCCGATAGATCCATTAAGACCCAATAAAACCCTTTAAAGCCCGATAGATCCATTAAGACCCAATGAAACCCTTTAAAGCCCGATAGATCCATTAAGCCCCAATGAAACCATTTGAAGCCTTTAAACTCGGGTAGAATCCCTTAAAGACTGATAGATCCATTAAGACCCAATTAAACCATTTAAAGCCCTGTAGAACCATTTAAATCCTGATAGATTCATTAAGGCCCAATGAAACCCTTCAAATTCCAATAGAACCCTTTAAACCACGATAGATCCACTAAGGGACACTAAGCACAATAGAACCCTTTAATAAATTTTAATGAAACCCTTTAAAGTCTATTAGAACCCCTTAAACCCTTATGGATCCATTAAACCTCAATCGATCCATTAAAGCCAACTTTGATCCACTAAAGCCCAAGTGGATCCATTAAAACCCAATGGATCCATTAATGCCTAATTTGATCAATTAAAGCCCAAGTTGATCCATTAAAACACAATGGATCCATTGAAGCCCAATTGAATCCATTAAAGCCCGAATGATCCATTAAAGCCCAATTGGGTCCATTACAGCACAAGTGAAACCATTAAAGCCCAAATGGATCAATTAAAGCCCAATGGGAACCATTAAAGTCCAACCGGTCCATAAACACCCATGTGGATCCATCAAAGCCCAAGTGAATCAATTAATTAAAGCCCAAATGGATCCCTTAAAGCCCAAATAGATCCATTAAAGCCCAATTATATCCATTAAAGCCCAAATGGATCTATTAAAGCCCAATTGGATCCATTACATCACAAGTGGAATCATTACAATGCAAGTGGAACCATTAAAGTCCATGTGGATCCATTAATGTCCAACCGAAACCATTAAAGCCCATGTAGGTTCATTAACTTTTCTAGTCATTTTTGAAAATTCGGTTAACCGCCATTCTCCCAATTTAAATTAAAATAGTTCGTACCTTCGTGAATTTGGTTTGTATATACAAATATCTCCTTAGAAATAAAAAAAATTAAAATTTTGGTGGGTAACTTCGAAAAATGGGTTCGTATACACGAACCTAATTCAAAGTTTCAAAAAAATTACGATTTAAAATGTAAAATATGATTATTGATTTGAAAATGATAGGTTTCTAGAGTTACGGACACATATTAACTTTTTTGTGAAATGAGTTCGTATAAATTCCTAAGTTACGAACCTACCAAATTTTAGGAATTTAAACCACTTTTAAAATTCCTTTGTTACAAACCTACCAAATGAGTTAGGAATTTATACGAACACATTTTATTTTATTTTTGTAAAATTTAAACCATTTTTAAAATGTAAAATGTAAAATGTGAAATGAGTTACAAACACATATAAAATTTTTAGCTAATTTTTTGTAAATTCCTAGCACATTAAAAAAGGTCATTTTTACTTATTTTCTAGGTTTGCAATTTTTTTGTAAATTTTAAACACTTTAAAAAAATTCCAAATTTTCGTATTTTTTATGTTCATAATTTTTTTAAAGTGTAATATTTAAAAAAAAAGAAAAATAGGTTTGCAATATGTAAATGGTTTCAAATTTTTAGGTTCGTAATTTTTTAAGGGATTTCTAAATGTGTTCGTAATTACGAACGTGTTTCACGAGCTGGGGCTAAAAGTGTAACTTTTTTTATTCTATTACTGTGTTCGTATATACGAGGGCCAAAAATGTAATTTTTTTTGAAATTATGAATTAGGTTCGTATATACGAACCCATTTTACGAAATTACACCAAAATTTTATTTTTTTTGATTGCTAAGGAGATGTTCGTGTATACGAACCAAATTTACGGAGGTACGAGCTATTTTAATTAAAATTGGGAGACAATGGCTAGAATGTTAACCAAATTTAAAAAATGGTTAGAAAAATTAATTTTCTTTTATAATATTAGTGACAAAAAACATAATCGTCTACAAATTTAGTCACTAAATTAGATAGATATGAATAATCTTATTTTGGCCATGAGAATCAGTGACCACTTTAGTGACCAAAATTTATTGTTCATGACGTACGATGACATTTATAAATGTCATTGTAACATGACGTACGATGACATTTATTGTTCAAAATCGTCACTATAGGATGATGTACACTTATTTAAAATTATCACCATAACATTCCATATGGTCACGTTTATTATACAAAACCGCCATCGTAGCATGACTTACGTGGACGTTTATTCTTCTAACCGTCACCATAGCATGATATATAATGACATTTATTATACAAAATCTTCACCATTGCGACATACAGTTTTTTAAAAACCGTCACCATAACATAACATATGGTGACATTTACTTTTCAAAATCATTACCATAGAATGACATATCATAGCGTACTCAAAACCGTCACCATAATATGACATATAGTGACATAAATATTAGAAACCGTCAATATAGCTTGAGATATTGTGATGTAAATGTTTTAATGCCGTTACCAAAATATGACATATAGTGACGCAATTTTTTTAAAAACCATTGCCATACACTAACTTTTGGTGATCCAAATTTTGTAAAACCGTTGCCATAAAACTTGGTGACTTTTGGAAACGGTTTTCAAATAAGCGTTGCTATACATATATTAGTTTTCAGTAACGTTTTTTTAAAACCGTTATCACATAAAGCAACGATTTAGACAAAAGTCGTTACTAAAAGGTCTTATATGGCAACGGTTTTTAAAAACCATCACAAGATAAAGCAACGGTTTTTCAAAACCGCCCAAAACCGTTACTTTAGAGAACCTTTTATTGACGTTTTTATCTAAAACGTTGCTTTATGTTTCTACTTTTTTTGTACTAGTAACGTTTCTTTATAAAAACTGTTACTAAAACAATTTTCTAACTTTTTATGTGACTTTTTATAACGGTTTTTTATCAAACCGTTACAAACCTATTTTTCAAAACCGTCACAAAAAGTCATTTTTGTACTAGTGAATGCAGGATTAACTTCAAGAGTTTGTAAGAAACAAAGTCTGGACCCTAGTTCCTCTTCCCAAAGGAAAATTTGCAATTGCAACAAAATGGGTTTTCAGAAACAAAAAGGATGAGGATGGAATAATAATCAGGAACAAAGCCAGGTTGGTTGGTAAAGGATATTGCCAAGAAGAAGGTATTGATTTTGATGAAACCTTTGCACCTGTAGCTAGGCTAAAAGCAATCAGAATCTTCTTAGCCTATGCTGCACACAAAGGATTCAAAGTTTATCAAATGGATGTTAAATCTGCCTTTCTACATGGAAAAGTAAAAGAAGAAGTTTATGTCCAACAACCACCTGGATTTGAAAGTACAGAGTTTCCTAATCATGTTTATTATTTGGATAAGGCTCTGTATGGACTTAAACAAGCTCCAAGAGCTTGGTATGCAACTCTGTCCACTTTTCTGATTAAAAATGGTTTTGACAAAGGCACAATTGATACAACATTATTCATCAAAAGGTACAAAAATGAGATGCTATTAGTACAAATTTATGTTGATGACATTATATTTGGCTCTACAAATCAAAAGTATTGTGACAAGTTTTCAGAGTTGATGAAGAGTGAATTTGAGATGAGCCTCATGGGAGAATTAACTTTCTTTCTGGGCTTACAAGTAAAAAAAACTTCAGAAGGTACTTTCATAAGTCAAACTAAATATGTCTCTGAAATATTGAAAAAATACAAACTCAAAGATTCAACATCTATGAAAACGCCTCTAGCAACTGAAGTCAAACTTGACTCTGATCCTTCAGGACAATCTGTGGATATAAAAACCTACAGAGGCATGATAGGTTCACTATTATACTTAACTGCAAGTAGGCTTGACATAATGTTTGCAACATGTCTTTGTGCTAGATATCAGGCAAATCCAAAAGAATCTCATTTATCAGCTGTCAAAAGAATTTTCAGATACCTGAGAGGGTCACCCTCATTAGGCCTCTGGTATCCAAAACTTTCTAGTTTTGATCTAACAGCTTACACTGATGCATATCATGCAGGATGTAAGCTTGATAGAAAAAGTACCTTTGGGTGCTGTCAGTTATTGGGCAATAAGCTGGTAAGTTAGTCATCCAAGAAACAAAATTGTGTTTCAACTTCAACTGCAGAGGCAGAATATGTTGCTGCTGCTAGTTGTTGCTCTCAAGTAATATGGATGAAAACTAAGCTCAGAGATTATGGCCAACAATATGAAAGAATACCCATTCTCTGTGATTCAAAAAGTGCCATAGCCATCTCTGCCAATCCAGTACAACATTCAATGACAAAGCACATTGATGTAAGGTATCATTTCTTAAAAGATCATGTTGAAAGGGGAACAATAGAAATGTATTTTGTTCCAACAGATCTCCAACTTGCTGATATTTTCACAAAAGCTTTAGATGAACGAAGGTTCAATTTCTTAATTAGCAAGTTAGGAATGTTGAATATGCCTACCTAACAAAGAAGAAACTCAGAGTCTCTGATCAAATTATCAGAGCCTCTGAACCAAGTAGCATATGTCAATATCAGTCTCTGAATGTTCTCTAAACACATGACAAGGGGAGAAAAATAAAAAGTTGTTCTTTTGTCAAGGGGGAGAAAAAGAACTTTTCAAATGTCATCTCAGAGTCTCTGAATTTTATCTCAGAATCAATGAAATTCATCTCAGAGTCTCTGAAATTCATAAAAAGTTGTTCTTTTGTCAAGGGGGAGAAAAAGAACTTTTCAAACTTCATCTCAGAGTCTCTGAATTTTATCTCAGAATCAATGAAATTTATCTCAGAGTCTCTGAATTTATCTCAGAGTCTCTGAAATTGAGGATTTTTTTTCACAAATCATCTGTCAAGGGGGAGTCAACAACTTTCAGACCAGTCATTCCTCAAACAAGAACTTTTTAATTAATTAGCAATTTTTGATATCATTTTAAATTAAAATTTCAGATTAACTGAACCTTTTTATTACAAGTGATATCGTAAATTACTTCTCAAGGCGAAAGGTTTGTCTAGTCAGCAAAAAGAAGTTATTCAATTTAATATTGAAAAATGGCGCCCCATTCCTATTTTCTTGGAACCTACATCCGTAGGTACAACAATTTTCAAGGCCACGTGTCACAAAAGGGATGAGTGAAAGGCCAAACGGCTTTATCGAAAGGGTCAAATCACTGCCGTTTCACCTTATGCACTAAAGTGTATCTCTTTTCTAAATTTGGATACAAAACCAATTTTACATCCGGATATTCTTTTTTACAAATTACTCTTGAGCACTATCTCTCTCTCTCTCTCAAAATAGAATTTGAACTTCATCTTCTTCACTTCAACTCAAAAATGGCATCTTCAAATGAATGGTGCAAGCTTTTTCCCAAATCTGGCGAATCTTCAAAACTGTATCGTTTTCCAATCAAAGAGAACAATCACATGATTCAGCTTGATTCTCCCAAGTTTGAGGAACAGTACGGAGTAATCTGCGAGTTCTTCTCCAACTGTGAACTGACTCAAGCCCTAACTGCTTTTACCAATGAATGTCCACTCTCGTTTGTTTAAGAATGGTATTCTTCCAGTCACTACAGCGATTCACATAACGGAATAATCGGCGAGTTCGACAGATCTCAAGTAGTAAAATGTCGGATACTCGTCACTCCTACTGTTCTACGAGAAGTTCTCCCACTCCTAACAACTGAGGAACTTCAAATCACGCGTTTTGAAAAACGCCCAACTTCTAAAACCCTCCTCCAGTTTATTCAAATGCTAGGTTACAACACTGAAATCACCAGATTGAGCAACTTCCGACGACAACATCTATCACCAATCTGGAACTTCATGTTCTCTGTACTAAACCGCACTCTCACCTGCAAACTGGGAAGCATGGATCAAGCAACACCCGAAATTCTGTCAATCATGTATGCCCTATTCTTCAATCGCAACTTGGACATGGCCGACATAGTTTTTGATATGATTCTGACATCCATAGAAAAGAAGAACAAATGCTTGTCAAAGGACCCTGAACAAACGACCCAATCATCCAAAGTTCCTTCAATAACATTCCCTAGATTTCTGTCTCTAATCATCCATGCGGCGATCGAGAAGCTTCATATTTTTATCGCCACTGAACAACCCAAAACTCCTTTCTACATAATGAACATCTTCAAACCGATGATTCTATCTGAAGGCTATCCAGAAGCAAGAAGGATCCCTCACCACATGCTGAATCAGGTAAATCCTCAATCTTTAGCCTTAGCTTCTTATCTCAGTGTTGCCCAAGGACTAGAACCAGTTCTGGGAACCCCAACACACTTCCTGAATCTGAAATGGAGAGTAAGAGCAACTCGGCTTCAGAGGGATCTGAGGACCCTGAAGTTTAGAGCTCTCACAAGAGTGAACTAGAGGGTACTCTTGCGGGAGTTATGGAAGAAACCTCATCTGCTAGTGAAGAGGATAGCTCTACTAGCTCTGAGGAAAGTGAGAATGAATCTTCAGAGACTAGCTCTGAAGATTCTCAGAGAGAAGAGAGCAAGTCTTTTACGGACTTGGAGAAACCTGAGAGTTCTTCCCCTTCCACACAAAAAGATGCCCCAAGGCACATATATTTTAGGACACCAACCCCATCTCCCAGTGCAACCACACAATCTAACCTACCTGATCCAGAGGTAATGGTTATTGAATCAGAGTTGCACACCTCGAACCCAAACCATCCAGCCACTTCAGAGGTACCTTTTTCCACCTCTGAAGTTCACATAACCGAGGAAACTCAATTTCTGTTTAAGTCCTCTTCACAGGACTTAGCCAATACATTCAGTACTAAGTTGCCTCAAAGTACATTAGCAATTCCTACACATAATGATGCCTCTGTGGCTCATCACTCACCCTTCAGGATATCCAGAAGTAGCTGTCCAACTCAGGGACAATGGCTTAACCTACAAGAACAAGGATTGACTTGCCTGGATTGCAAGCTCAACTCCCACATTCACTTCCAGTCCTCTGAATCTGAGGAGGAGGACTTGGTTGAGAACATACCACTTAGAGATGATTCTCCGGAACATCAAGGATTGAGTGGAAGTCCTTCCAGAGATAACATCAAAACAGCTCTGAACGAAGGCTCCTCTGAACTCGAGGAAAAATTGGCTACATGTGTTGTAACCAATGTACCCCTCTCTGAACTTCTCACAAAATCTGAGTTCCAAAGATTCTGTGAGGAAGTCAGAGGCTCCATGAAAGAGCATAACTTTCAGCGAATTGACGGTTCAGATACCTCTGCTCTTCGCTCTGAAAACATCAACCTCAGAGCAGAGATTTCCACTCTGAAGACCCAAATTTTGGACTCCTCAAACAGAATCCAAGAGTTGGAACAAGAACTGTTCAAACAGAAGGCTGAATCATCCCTGGAAGTAGCCGCTCTAAAAGCTCAGAATGCTGCTCTTAAAAATCAAGCAACTACAACCATTGATGTTCAGAAGGCTCTGCAAGAACTACGGGACGAGGTAGTAGCCACCAGATCATCTTCACTCTCAACAGAACAAATGTCCTCTATCTCTGACCTCATCAAAACAACAATTTAAGCCTATGTACCATAAGTCAACGCACCATCAGCAACACCACAACCACTACCCCGGACTACTGAAGACCTAATCACCAAAGGTGATCTGGCTTCATTCAAATCTGCAATCATGAGCAGAATGCTAACATGTTCTTCCAGGATCTCTACTATTGCTCAGAAGCAGGTGAAAGCTACTCTGGAACTTCATCACTATAAATCAGAGGACCAGGTTGCTGAAATCTGAATCGCGGCTTCAGAAGCAATTGAATCCATTCAGAAGGCTCTTCTTGACCCCAAAGGAAAAGGAATCGCTGAACCAGACTCTTCCAAATACAAACGCAAGTTTTATGGTGGGACTTGTAGCGAAGCAGCGAAGAAAGCCATATTTAATGATTCTGAGGACTCAGATGATGATGAGGCCTCTGAATCACATGATAGGGAGATCAGAGATACAACCAAACACACCTCTAAAGATGCTCCCTCTGCACCAGTTCAAGAGAAGGAACCAGAGAGGAACACCACCTCTTCTGATGACAACCAAAGTTTGCAAACATTCACAACACTGGTAATACTTTTCGCATCATCAACACCAGGTGTTCCAATCACTCCAGTTACCGATGCAACTCCAGAGAAAATTGGAGCTCTAGAAGAGGAAGAAAACGAACAACTTGTAGACTTCTCTACGTCCTCTGAAGTTGCATTCTCATCACCCGAAAGACAACCAATGGTGATGAGAGATGCCTTTGACTCAGAGTCTGAGAAAGAACAGAACTCAGATTCTGACAGAGCGGAAGAAGCTGCTGGAGATCAGATCGAAGTAATTGATGTCGAAGAGTATGTTTTCAAAAACGCTCAACCTCATCATACCTCAACAGCTTTAGAATTAAGAAAATCACCAGAGATAGATGGATATATCTCTGAACAGCCTTCAGAGATAACTCAGTCACAGCCTAAGGACAAAGAAACCATGGTTGTTGATGAACAGGCTCCTCAAGAGAATCTTGTTCAGAAGACAAGCATCAGTTTACCAGCCAAGGTATTCACTCATCCTCCCACATTCTTAGAATCCACTCCTGAAGCATCGATAAAAGATCACTTTCGGCATATCTACTGCGAGTTCAATATGGGAGACACTCAAGTAATCCCTCTGAATCCAAGAATCAGAGAGGATATGCCAGACTACGAACGAAGATTCATACAGGCAAAGACATCACCAAGAAAGGCGGTTCTCAACGATGCTCCCATAATAAAAGTTGAGAAAATCACTTAATAAACATTCGCCTTCAACAAAATCATATATAGGGATTATGTGGTGACTCGATCTGATCAGAAGATTTACGAGTTTAATGATAATCATCTCGTAAATCTAAATCCATGTGATCTCACTCATCTATATGCCTATTGCTCTGCGAGATACGATTCAAGAAGAAGGGAGATAAGAATGAGCATGGTTGAAGTAAGACGGGTAATGGAAGCTTATATCAAACACAAAGCCAAACGTGACTTTCAGATTGCTCTGAACTTGGGTGAAGAAAAGCTCGGAGTGACTGAACCAGTAGAAACCATCGAAAACCTGGACAAACAGAAGACTGGATCAATCATTGAAGAACCTCTGGGTTTCATCTACAGAGTGAACCAAGAGAAAAAAATCTTTCTAGCTTCGCAAGTAGAAAAGTATTCTGATGAAACCTTGAAAGGCATACAAAAGTTGATTCAAGTAAAGAAAGAACATCACAGAGCAGACCTACTGGCAAAACTAGACATGGAAATTGGCTCAATGATTAACTTCAGAGAGCCCATCATGAAGTTTCATAGGATATATTCTAGTGATAGGTTCTGATTATTTTTTGAATATTATTCTCTTTTGTAATTTCAAATTATTATGAGAAGTAATATTTACAGAGGATAACTTTCTCCTCTTCGCTTTCTAGTTTAAACATTCTCTGTCCTTTATTTATTTTCAGTACTTAGGGGGAGATTGTTAGCCCCAAATCTGAACCAATGAAAGTATTGAAAATAACTCAGTCTTCATCTAAAGACTTTCAAGGGACATCAGCGGAGAAAGCAAGTCTGTCTATGAAGTCAATTCAGAGTCAGTCTGGAGAAAGCAAGTATGTCTCTGAAGTCAGTTCAGAGTCAGTCTGGAGAAAGCAAGTCTGTCTCTGAAGTCAGTTCAGAGACAGTCTCACGGAAAGACATTAGAGAGCTCCTCATCAGAGATCCTAGTTCAGAGCTCTGAAGATGTTCACTGAATTTCTTGACAAAGAAGAACAGATGACGCATCACCTAGTGATAAGATTTACTATCTAGAGTAGGTCACTGTTCAAGAATGTCTTGATCTTACCTTTTAGGTAAGACACTGTTCAAGCATGCTTCTATTTGTCAGATAAGTACACTGTTTACTTTATGGTCCTATAAATAGGACCATCACCTTATTGTTCAAAGTGTGCTTAAGAAGTCTTATAACTGATAATATAAGTTGAATATTTTATTCAAAGAATATCTTGTTTATCTATTATTTGCTTTATGAACTGTGATATTTGAATCTCCTTTGATATTAAACTATATTGCTTCCGCTGTTATTACTCTTATTGTTTATATCATTATTGTGAGATTAATTCTGGGATCCAACATTATCCCTCGCAGAAACCTTGTGGTAGGCGTTGCTGTTTTGGAAGATGCAACCATGGAGACCCGGTTACGGGATAGTATGATGCAGGCTATGAGTCCTGCCATGGCCCAGCAGCAAGCGCAACAGCAAGAGTTTTTCATGAAACTCTTAGAAGACCAAGATGCCAGTAACCGTCAACCTGAGACTATGGCGGATAATGCTATAGCCGGGTCGGGTGCTAGGTCGGAAGTGGTGGTAACCGAGGAACCACCGGCGAACGAGGATCGGGTAAGGACTAAGGGATGCTCCTAGAAGGCTTTTCTAGGGTGCAACCCCAAGGAGTTTGCGGGTTCCGATAACCCGGTTGCGTGTATGTACTGGCTCAAGGAAGTGGAGATGGCCTTTGAGTTGAGCGAGTGCGACGTGTCGCAGCGGGTGAAGTTTGCTTCTCAACTACTCCGGGGAGAGGCATTAATCAGGTGGAATCTCACCCGGTCCGCCCTCACCCCCTAGGTTCTAATGAAGCTAACATGGTCAGTCTTCAAGAAGAAGATCATGGACAAGTATTGCAGCGAGCGTTCGTTGGACAAACTGGAAGCTGAGTTCCGGAATCTGAAGAAAGAAAATTTGTCTGTAGCCGACTACTCCAAGCTGTTTCTGAAGAAGTTGAACTTGGTGGGATATCTGGTCCCAGATGAGAGATCAAAGATTAAGGCCTTTCATCTTGGTGTACCGACCGATATGCGGACTGACGTACGCAATGCCAGGGGGTCGACTCTTCAAGAAGTCATTAAAGAGGCCTTGCTTGTGGAAGATGATAGGTTGGATGAGAAGGAAGAAAGAAGTGTTGCGGGTGAGAAGATGTCAGGATCGAATTCTCAACAAGAATTAATTCTCAGAAACAATATCAAAGAAGTTTGCGGAATAACACTTTGATATTCAATGAAACAGTAAATCAACACAGTAAATATGAAGAACAAACTGTAAACTTGTATTGAATGCTTTGAAGTTACAAGATTACTCACTCAACCTCAATATTGATGAACAGGCTCACCAATACGAATTCTACTTCTCTAGAATTAGGATCTATGCCTTGAGGTTGATTTTCTCTCTAAAAGAATGAAAACAAAAGTTAACTCATTATTCTAAACTATACAATATATATACTGAATACAAAGATAATTACAATAAATAAAATATCTTCAGTATATCTTCCATGTATATCTCTAAGCTTCCATAATATTCAGATTATCCAGCTGTCATTCTTTCCATCCGAATCTCTTTAGCAGCACTAACCATGATCAGCAGCATTAACTTCTTCTAGCAGCATTAACTACTAAGCAGCACTAACTACTAGCAGTACTAACTAGCTAAGCAGTACTAACTTTGTTCAAGCAGCACTAACTATGACTAGCAGTATTAATAGTACTAGCAGTAGTAACACTCAGCAGTATTAACCTTTAAGTCTTCTAGCAGTAGTAACTTTGAACCAGCAGCATTAACCATTCTTGATGAATTCTTCAGTTCCCAACAGAAGAGAAAGTGGGAAGGGCCATCTGGGCCCGTTCGTCAGTCGAAGCCTTTTGTTGGCAGGAGAGCTGGCGACTCTCGTAAATTTGATCAGTGGTGCCCAAGGTACAAAACCAAGCATTCAGACGCGTGTGCTTCTAAAACCTACGCGGGTCTAGTAGGTTGTACCAAGTGTGGCAAGAGGGGCCATGTGGCTCGGGATTGATTTGCTCATCCGACGGTATGTTTTAAGTGCCAGGAGCCAGGGCACATAAGGAGGAATTGTCCAAAGCTAACGGGGGGCAACCAAGGGAAATCTGTTGGGTCGACAGCTAGGGTCGACCAATCGCCGAGGGTGCCAAGTCGAGCTTTCCGGATGACTACCGAGGAGGCGAAGGAGACCGCTGATGTTGTTTCGGGTACGTTCCTAGTAAACTCCTTGCCTGCTCGTGTATTGTTTGATTCGGGTTCTACGTGTTCGTTTGTATCGGATATTTTCTGTAAGCGTTTCGTCACTCCTATTAGTGTCCTTCCCGATGCATTAGTAGTAGAGATTGCCAGCGGTGACCAAGTAATTATCCGAGACCGTTTTTGTGATTGCACCATTGTTAGCTCCAAATCATCTGTTAAAGTGTTGAAAATAACCTATTTCAGAGGACTTCAGAGGACGAAGACTTCAGAGGACAAACCTGCCTCTGAAGTACTTATCAGAGATTACAACTTTCAGAGGACATCAGAGGACGAAGACTTCAGAGGACAAACCTGCCTCTGAAGTACTTATCAGAGATTGCAACTTACATTAGAGATAGCTTCATCAGAGGCTCTGAAGACAACGTCAGAGCTCTGAAGACATTCTCTCTGAAAATGCACAAGTTTTCTTATGAACAGAAGAACAGATGACACGTCACTTAGTGATAAGATTTACTTTCTAGAGTAGGTCACTGTTCAACATGCTCTTTTTGTCATGCAAGTACACTGCTTACTTTATGGTCCTATAAATAGGACCATCACCTTATTGTTCAAGGGTGCTTAAGAAGATATATATCTGATAATATAAGTTGAATATTTTATTCTAAGAATATCTTGTTTATCTTTATCTGCTTTATGAACTGTGATATTTGAATCTCCTTTGATATTAAACTGTATTGCTTCCGCTGTCATTACTCTTATTGTTTATATCATTGTTACGAGATTAGATCTGGGATCCAACAATTGGTATCAGAGCTTCCTTTGTTTCTAAACAAAGAAAGATCATATCTGCATACTCGGATAGATTTACATCTCATTGATTCTAAACTTTCATTATCTGTGCATGTTCATATAAACCCAGTTTATTAAAGAATATCATATGCTCTAGATTTGATAGTAAATCTCAGTTCATTACAAAAAGCATCAGTTCTTCAAATCTTCATTTTTACAAATGGCAAACTCAAGCATAAGTGCCATTTATACAGCTGGGTCATTAACAAAACCTCCTACACTTTTAAGGGATGAATATCCCCAATGGAAAATAAGGATGGTAAATTTCCTAGAAGGTATGGACAGGGATCTTTTTAGATCTGTGAACATTGGACCTCACATTCCAATGGTGTTGGTGCCAAGAGTTCCTGCAACAGCAAATACTGCCGAAATACCTGCATATTATGAAAAGAAAACCACAAACTTCACTGATGAAGAAAAATAATATGATGGATAATGACTCAAAAGCTGTTAGATTACTCATAATGGCCATTCCCAATGATATCTTTCAAGAACTTGATTCTTGTAAAACTGCAAAAGAGATATGGGATCAGTTGTTAAATCAACTTGAAGGTGGCCTAAAAACCCAGAAAAATAGAAGAAATCTATGCATCAATGAATATCATGATTTTCATGCTCTACCAGAAGAAACATTACACCAAACTTACTCAAGATTCAACATTCTAATAAACAAATGCAGAAAGTTTGGAGTAATGAGAACAAAAGAGGAAAACAATGTTCTTTTTTTGAAAAGCTTGAATGAAGAATGGTCACAACTGTCCATGTCTATACAGGCTAATCAAGATCTTGAGTCATGGTTATTAACTGACATTTATGGTACTCTTGTTGCACATGAAAAAGAAGTTATGAAGCAAAAATCAAAAACCTCTTTGGGTGGACCCCTTGCGCTTGTTTCAAAACAAATATCAAAAGAAAACAACTGTGAAGAGTCACAAAAATGTTTGGAAACAAAAAGAAGATCCAAAAAGGTCTTGATGGCAGAAGAAACTCATTCAGATTCAGACTCAGATGAAGATATCAATGCCTTTGCCAAATCTCTTGCATTAATCACTCATCAATTTAACAAGAAATTTGGTAAGAAGGTATTTGAAGGAAAGAGAGAGAATGAAGAAAGAAGAAATCCGGAAAGAAGATTTCAACAAGAACCCAGATTCACTCCATATAGTGATAAAAAGGGTGCAAACTTCAATCATGATGTTGCAACACAACAAACAAGACCACAACAACCATTCCAACCAAGGTATCCACAACCACAGAGATACTTCAAACCTCAAGAACAGAAGCCAGGGACAAGTACTGCCACTCTTCCAACAAATCAAAATGATGGAAGATGCTTCAGATGTGGAAAACCAGGCCACTTCTCTGCAAACTGCAGAGGAAAACTTGTCAAAGATCAAGATTACTACAAGAACAAATACAAATACAATGTAAAAGAAAGAGTTCTTGTAGCAGAAATGGAAGACTGGCTATCTGACTCGACAAGTGATGGTGAGGAAGAGCCTACCAATCTCTGTGGTATGGCTTTTTCAGATGGAAATCAAACTGATGAAGCATCCGAAGACAACTCTGAAAAGGTAAACTCTCTTTACACCTCTGACAGTGATCCTGAAATAGATGCTTTTAAACTAATTAATGAACTTCAGGATTTAGAGCAAAAATTTGTTTAAGAAAAACAGAAAAGAGAGCAAGCAACAAAAGAGCTCATCTTTTACAAAAGAGAAAAGAATCTTCTAGAATCAGAAAAGAAAGATATTTTTCTTGAAAAAACTAAACTTGAAGAAACCTTGAAGCAAAAAGAAAAATCATTTTCAGAAGAAATAAGAGAAATAGAGAAAGTTTTAAAAGGAAAAGAAGAAGAAGTAAAGAAATCTGAGTATGAAAGGCTCAATTCTATTGCCTTAACCAAATTTTTTCAAAAGGAAAGAGAAATCTTACATCAATCTCTAGATAGAAAAAATCTTCAAATAAAAAGCTATGTTAATGCACAAAGTGTCTTTGACAAAATAAAATCACAAATGGACTCTCAAGGACTAGGATTCAATGAGTTGAATTCATTCAATGGATTGGAGAAAACTTCACTTTCTTCCACTTTCTGTATGGGAAAGGTCCAAAGATTTGAAAGTCCATCTCTGAATAATTTCAAAAGAATGAAAACATCAGAGGGATCAAAAGCAAGAGCTTTGAATTTCAAAAATACTACGTACTCTGAAGTAAAAGACATTCAAGAGTCTGTGTTACAGGTAAAAGAAGAAACTTCAGAAGTACTCTTTACAAAACCTCAAAGCTATGATCCCAAAGAAATTTTCAGATTTGATGCCTTCATCTCAAGTGAATCAGAGACATTTGAACCAAGTACCTCTGATACAAGTACTTCTGAAAATGAATCTCAGAGTTCACTTAATCCAAATGCTCCTCTGTATTCACCAAAGTCAGATGAAAACATCAGAACCACGTTTGAAGATGATGTTCAAAGGATATGGAAAGAAAATGTCATGGAGGACTTAAAAAGAAAAGAAAGCATGAAACGGATCATCTAAGTCTCTAGATCAAAAGAAATTAAAAAACCAATAGAGGTAGATATCTCTATCAAATCTAAGAGAGACTTTCTTGACTCTGATTCAGAATCTGATTTAGAGATTGATGAACAGATTTTTTGTAAACCAGGGAATGTAATTCACAAAAAGATAGAAACTGTTGGCTCTGGTATTTTGAATGTTCCAATTTCAGTATTGAAAACCAAAACCAGAATACCAATAAGTCCTGATTTTGCAAATATGTGTTTACAAGCAAAAACATCTCTGGAACTTGAAAAAGAGTTGCAAGAAAAGGCAAAGAATAAAACAAACACTTCTGGCTCTAACACCTATAAAACAATAAAATTCTCTCCTGAACAAAAGGGCAAATGGACAAAAACTAATCATATTGATCCTGTCTGTGCAGTAAGCAGCAAAGAAAAGAAGATGTTTTTGAACAAGAAAAAGCAACTTGAAAAGAAGACTGTCTTTCAAGCAAAAAGAAAAGAAGTAGTTAGGGATAAATGTAATATTCCTAGTGCTAGTTTCAAAAGAAGTCAAAATGTAACAAATGCTTTTAATAAAAAGAAAAACTTTGCCCCTACTTCTTCTTGTTCTATTAATTGTAACTGCATTTATCTCCTGATGAAACTGAAGAATCATTTTAAAGGATCACACTGCCTTTTGAATCAATCTCTGAAAAATATCTCAGAGACAAAATCTCAAAAGAAGACACGTAAAGGCAAGACATCAAAAGATGAGATGCCAAAAAGTCATTCAAATCCACCAAAGTCTAACACAAAAGGACCCATAATGAGGTGGGTACCTAAGAAACAATAATCTGTCTTGCAGAAACAGTCAATGCCAATATGGTACCTAGATTCTGGATGTTCAAGGCATATGACTGGAGATAAAGAACTGCTATCCTCATTTAAAGCAAAATCTGGAGGAGCAGTTACTTTTGGAGACAACAAGCAAGGACAGATTAAAGGATATGGTGAGTTATCAAGAGGAAATGTTTCAGTATCAAAGGTTGCTTATGTGGATGGATTAAAACACAATCTGATAAGCATAAGTCAACTTTGTGATCATGGTTTTGATGTGAAATTTCAAAGAAAATATTGTTCACTTCTTCACTCAAAATCAGGTCAAGAAATGCTAAGAGCAGACAGAAAAGGTAACCTCTACAGAATGAACTTTACCAAAATCACAAACACTGATTCAGAGAAACTTTGTCTTGTATCTCTGAATAGTGAGGAAATCTGGCTCTGGCATAAAAAGTTTTCACATCTAAACTTTTCCTCACTTGATAAGTTAGTTAAACTTAATTTGGTTAAGGGATTACCATCTCTAAAGTTTAACAAAGATCATCTTTGTTCTGCTTGTGAGATGGGAAAAATGAAAAGATCTTCCCATAAAACCAAAAGTGAAAACAACTGTCCTAGACCTCTGCACATGCTTCATGTGGACCTCTGTGGTCCTATCTCTGTACAGAGTCTAGCAGGTAAGAAATACATTCTGGTTCTGATTGATGAATTTTCCAGATACACATGGATAGAATTCATTAGAGCTAAATCTGATGTACCTGACATATTAATAAGGTTGTTAAAAAGATTACAGGTTCTATTCAGCAGCAAAGTTCAGAAACTAAGAAGTGATAATGGAACAGAGTTCAGAAATGCCAAAATCAATTCTTATCTATCAGAAGAAGGCATTACCCCTAACTTCTCTGCAGCAAGAACTCCTCAACAAAATGGAGTAGTTGAAAGGAAAAACAGAACACTTGTTGAAGCTGCCAGAACAATGCTTGCTGAATCTGATCTTTCAACAAATTTTTGGGCAGAAGCCGTAGCAACAGCCTGCTTCACTCAGAATAGAGCTACAATTGTCAAGAGATTTCAGAAAACATCCTATGAACTCATTAACAATAGGAAACCTAATATTAAATATTTTCATGTTTTTGGATGCAGGTGTTATATTCTGAAAGATAGAGAATATCTTGGAAAGTTTGACAAGAAAGCTGATGAGGGCAAATTCATTGGATATTCATTAGCCTCAAAAGCTTTTAGAGTGTTCAATCTTAGAACAAGAACTATCCAAGAGAGCATCAATATCACTTTTCACGACAATAAAAGCTCTGAACAACAAGAAAGTTCATCACCAATCTTTGAATCATCAAGGGAATCTGAATTAAACAAAATATTTGAAGATTTCTTTGATGATGAAGATATCTCTGAAGTTATCTTCAGAGATAGACAGAGAGAGAATTCAGAAGAACCTCAAGAAACAGGTACAACCCTTTCAGGGCCCTCTGAACCAACACCTTCTGTTTCACCAAATGCAGATCAGCAAAGTGAATCAGAAGATGATCAAGAAGTATCTGAAGAAACTCCAGAACCAAATGATGAACAAAAATCTGCATCTCCGGAACAAAACTCAGAGCCTCTGAACAGTACAACAGAGGCATCACCAACAGAGCCTCTGAACAATACAACAGAGGTGTCACCAACTGTCAGAGACTCTGAAGCTCAAATTTATGCTCCAATTACAAAATGGACAAAAGATCATCCAATTGATCAAATAATTGGATCCTCATCCGAAGGAGTTAAAACAAGATCTGCCACCATCAATGAATGCTTCTATGTAAACTTTTTGAGCATTATTGAACCAAAGAAGGTAAAAGAAGCTCTTGAAGATCCTCATTGGATTTTTGCAATGCAGGATGAACTTCAAGAGTTTGTAAAAAACAAAGTCTGGACCCTAGTTCCCCTTCCCAAAGGAAAATTTGCAATTGGAACGAAATGGGTTTTCAGAAACAAAAAGGATGAGGATGGAATAATAATCAGAAACAAAGCCAGGTTGGTTGCAAAAGGATATTGCCAGGAAGAAGGCATTGATTATGATGAAACCTTTGCACCTGTAGCTAGGCTAGAAGCAATCAGAATCTTCTTGGCCTATGCTGCACACAAAGGATTCAAAGTTTATCAAATGGATGTTAAATCTGCCTTTCTTCATGGTAAATTAAATGAAGAAGTTTATGTCCAGCAACCACCTGGATTTGAAAGTACAGAGTATCCTAATCATGTTTATTATTTGGATAAAGCTCTGTATGGACTTAAACAAGCTCCAAGAGCCTGGCATGAAACTCTGTCCACCTTTCTAACTCAAAATGGATTTGAAAAAGGCACAATTGATACTACCTTATTCATCAAAAGGTACAAGAATGAGATGCTTTTAGTACAAATTTATGTTGATGACATTATATTTGGCTCTACAAATCAAAAGTATTGTGACAAGTTCTCAGAGTTGATGAAGAGTGAATTTGAGATGAGCCTCATGGGAGAATTAACTTTCTTTCTGGGCTTACAAGTAAAACAAACTTCAGAAGGTACATTCATAAGTCAATCTAAGTATGTCTCTGAAATTTTGCAAAAATACAAACTCAATGATTCAACTTCGATGAGAACTCCTCTATCCACCGGAGTCAAACTTGACTCTGATCCTTCAGGAGAATCTGTGGATATAAAAACCTACAGAGGTATGATAGGTTCACTATTATACTTAACTGCAAGTAGGCCTGACATAATGTTTGCAACATGTCTTTGTGCTAGATATCAAGCAAATCCAAATGAATCTCATTTATCTGCTGTCAAGAGAATTTTCAGATACCTCAGAGGGTCACACTCATTTGGCCTCTGGTATCCAAAACTTTCTAGTTTTGATCTAACAGCTTACACTGATGCAGATCATGACAGATGTAAGCTTGATAGAAAAAGTACCTCAGGATGCTGTCAGTTATTGGGCAATAAGCTGGTAAGTTGGTCATCCAAGAAGCAAAACTGTGTTTCAACTTCAACAGCAGAGGCAGAATATGTTGCTGCTGCTAGTTGCTGCTCACAAGTAATATGGATGAAAACTCAGCTCAGTGATTATGGCCAACAAATTGAAAGAATTACAATTCTCTGTGATTCAAGAAGTGCCATAGCCATCTCTGCCAATCCAGTACAACACTCCAAAACCAAGCACATCGATGTAAGGTAACACTTTCTAAAAGATCATGTTGAAAAGGGAACAATAGAGATGTATTTTTTACCTACTGAACTACAACTTGCTGATATTTTCACAAAAGCTTTAGATGAACGAAGGTTCAATTTTTTAGTTAGCAAGTTGGGAATGTTGAATATGTCTACCTAACAAAAAAATTGGTAAACTCAGTCTCTGATCAATTATCAGAGACTCTGAACCAAGTAGCATATGTCAAACAACACAAGAAAACTTCAGAGTCTCTGATCCTTTCAATCAGAGCCTCTGGACTTTTTCACCAATGGTAAAAATCACTTGTTTTCTCCAAGCATGTGTCAAGGGGGAGAACATCAAAGACTTCTTTCTTTGGTCAAGGGGGAGACAAAGACCCTTTCAGCTTTTCAAGGGGAAGAAAAGTCTCTGATATTTATATCAGAGCCTCTGATCTTGTCTCTGATATTTATATCAGAGCCTCTGATCTTGTCTCTGATATTTATATCAGAGCCTCTGATCTTGTCTCTGATATTTATATCAGAGCTTCTGATCTTTTCTCATTAAACGAATATTCCAGGAAATTCGTTTAAATAATAAATCTTTTTGGATAACCATTCGTTTCTTTTTAAACCCAACTGGCGGTTTTCTGACACAAAGCGGCTCTCCCCTACATACCTAAACGTGTCACCTATTAATTAGGGGATGATGGAACGTCCTTTCTGACATTAGGACTCTCATTCGCCGTTTCCATAACCTCTCCCTCTACCCCTTGTCTATAAAAACCCTGTTTCCCTTTTTATTATCCTTTACGCTATCAAAATCCAAAATCCCAAATCTCTCTTTCTAAGCTTTCATCTTTCTCAACCTCCAACAATGGCGGCTCATTCCCAAACTTCAGATAACTCAAGCAAACTTGTTCCAAGCTTGAATATGGTACAGTTCGATGTTCCAGTCAAAGGAAACAACTACTTTCTGGACGTCACCCCATCAAAATACGATGAACAGTTTCGCCCAATCCTCGACTTTTTCACCAACTGCGAACTCAATGATGTTCTAACCAAACATGCCTCAGATATTCCCCTTCGCTTTGTTCAACAATGGTGGTATTCAAGTGAATACGACGATGAAAAGGAAGGACTGGTTGGGCACATTGACCTAGGAGAACAAATCCTGACAATAAGAATAACCCCACAAACCCTGACTCGTCGATTCAACCTCCTCACGACAACTGATCTTCAAATATATGCTTTTGAGAAACTACCAAGTCAAGAAGTCCTTCTTCAGTTCCTCCACCACTTGGGCTACAACAAAGAAATAACACGCCTAAGTCAATTCAGACGTCAGTACCTGCCTCCCAAATGGAACTTTATGTTCAGTGTTCTCAACCGAACAATAACCTGCAAGATTGGAAGTCAGGATCAGACTCATCCAGCGATAATAGCCATAATGTATGCTCTCTTTTTCAACAGAAGCATCAATATGGCTCACATTCTCTTATGTGAGATGCTGACGGCGGTGGACAAGAAGAACAAGGACTTGGCCAAAGGAAAACAACCAATATCGGTACTGTTTCCTCGATTCATCTCTGTGGTCATTCAACGAGCAATGGAAAAATTCTCCATCACTGAGGAGGGCCCAATGACACCTCTGTTTATGATGAACTCATTCAAAGCAACAGAGGTTCCTCCTTATCCACATGACCGACGATTCCCACACACCATGATTGAGGTAATTCCTACTGACTCTCCTACCCATCTCCTACTTAGTCGTGTTGCCCAATCATCAGAACCGATGATGGGATCCCCAACACACTTAGGTTCTGAGCCTGAGCCTGAATCAGAGAGTGATATCTCTGATACTGCTCAAAACATTAACAGAGCGCAACCAGAGGGTGGCTCTGAGAAAGTGAGGAAGAGAGAACATGAGAACCCTCCCTCTGACGAAGAGAATATCTCTGTCAGAGCAGAGGAAAGTGAGGAAGAGAGAATTCCAGAGGGTGAGTTTCTAAACTTAGAATCTGAGGGCGGTGAGGTAGAAAAAGATGTCCTTGACGACACAAATGAGAGAATCCAAAGCCCAAATCCCAGTGCAACCAAATTTACTGTCCAAGGTGGTCCAACATCAATGGACATTGAAACAGAGGTGCACACCTCGAACCCTACCCATCCTAACCGCTCAGAGGCATCTGTTTCTGCCTCTGAAGCATGCACCAGAGGGGAAACCTCTGATACGGCTAAGTCCTCCCAAAAGGACTTAGACCAAGATAAAAATACTCAATCACCCCAGAGTATGTCACCTCTACCTACACATGATGCCTTTGTGGCTCAAACTAAGTTGGACCGTCCCTTAGAACGTAAGCATTGCCTGTCAGAAAAAGAATGGCACGACCTTCTTGCACAAGGAATCCTTAGCCTGGACAACAAGGTTTCCAAACACATTCGGTTCTCATCATCAGATTCTGACTCTGATGATCAGAGACCAATCGGAACCATTATAGAGAAATCCTTGAAAAAGGGTCCCCAAGGATTAATGGGAAGTCCTTCCGGAGAAAACATCAAACAACCTCTGAAAGAAGGCCCCTCTGAACTCGAGGGAAACTTAGAATCATGTGTTGATCCTAAGGTTACCCCCTCTGATTACGTTACCAAAGAAGAGTTCAAAATCTTTGGTGATGAAATCAGAGAATCTCTGAAGGAGATAAAACTTCAAATGGAGAAGACCTCAGAGGCCTCTGCCTCTAACTCTGAAGTTGAAAAGCTCACTTCAGAGGTCTCTGAGCTGCGCACGACGGTTCTCAATCAGAACGAAAAACTGGATGCTCTGGAAAGCTTGGTCATAAAAAATGACTCCGTATTGTCCAGGGAAATTCAGAACTCGAAAACAGAGCTCCTCCAGGCGATTCTACCTACCTCTGCCCCCACTCCAACAAATGCAGACTTTTCTCAATTCAAAGAGGAAGTCTTGCGTTCTTTGGCAGAGGTACTTGCAAAGATCCCTACCTCTACTGCTGCTCCTGCTACAACAGAGTTTATTACAAAGGCTGACCTGACCAACTTCTCCAAGAAGATCACCAGCAATGTAATGACTATATCCAGCAAGTTCGTCTCCAAGACCACTCAGCAGAACAAGAAGATTGAAGACCTTCTGAAGAATGTCAAATCTTCAGAGGGAGTATTGAAGAGAAAGGAACCAGAGGTCGCATGCTCTGAGGAAGCGCGGAAGAAGGCTAGGTATGAAGATTCTGATGACGAAGATGACCAACCTCAGGGGTCATCCGATCTTCATAAGGGGGAGAAGACTCCTACTCCAAAACCTGTTGAAACACAAAAAGAGTCCACTCCCTCTGAATTAAACCAACACAAGGAGAAAGGAACAGAGAGACGTTCAACCTCCACCTCTGCTGAAGATATTCAGGCCACTCTAAAGTCGCCAGTACCTGTCATCTTTCTAGCACCATCCACTTCAGGTGCTCCAATAGTTCCAATCACAACTGAACAAATCACAGCTGCATCTCAAGAAACTATTGGAGCTCTGGACGAAGAAGAAGATGAACAGCTCGTAGACTTCTCAACATCAGAAGATGCATTCTCATCACCAGAAAGATCAACTTATGTGATGAGAGATGCTTACGAATCAGAATCTGAAAAAGAAGAAAAAACAGATTCTGGAAAAGAGATTGAAGAAGAAGTTGAAGTAGTTAATGTCGAAGAGTATGTCTTCAAGAATGCTCAACCACATCATACTTCAACAACGTCAGAGCTAAGGGAATCACCAGAGATAGATGGCTACATCTCTGAACCCTCAAAAGAAGATCCTCCACAGACGAAGGAACCAGAAACCATGGTTGTTGATGAACAGTCTCCTTCAGAGAATCCTGTTCAGAAAACAAGCATCGGTCTTCCAGCAAAAGTGTTCAATAAACCTCCCACATTCCTCGAATCAAATCCCGAAGCTTCCATAGAAGACCACTTCAGATACATCTACTGTGAGTTCAACATGGCAGACACGCTAGTCATTCCTCTGAATCCAAGAATCAGAGAGGACATGCCAGACTATGAGCGAAGATTTATCAGAGATAAAACCAAACCAAGAGCACAGGTCCTCTCTGATGATCCAATCATCAAAATCAACAAAATCTCAGAAAAGACCTTTGCTTACAACAAGATTATCTATAGGAATTATGTGGTAACTCGATCTGATCAGAAGATTTACGAGTTCAATGACAATGATCTCGTAAATCTAAATCCATATGATTTACCACATCTATATGCCTATTGCTCTGCCAGGTATGATCATGGAAGAAGGGAAATCAGGATGGGCATGGTTGAAGTCCGACGGGCAATGGAGGCCTATGTCAAACACCGAGCAAAACGTGACTTTCAAATAGCTCTGAACCTAGGGGAAGAGAAGCTGGAGGTAACTGAACCTGTGGAGTCATTTGACAAACTTAAAGAACAGAAGACTGGATCAATCGTTGCAGAACCTCTGGGTTTCGTCTTCAGAGTAAATCAAGAAAAGAAGACCTTTCTAGCTTCAGAAGTGTCGAAGTATTCTGATGAAACCTTGAGAGGTATAAAGAAATTGATCCATGCAAAAGAAGAAAGGCACAGAGCAGATTTACTGGCAAAGCTTGACTTAGAGATTGACTCGATGATCAACTTCAGAGCTCTGATCATGAAATTCCATGGAATCTGTTCAAGTGACAAATTGTAGTCTGTTTCTTTATTTTTTTTTGAAATTACTTTGTATTAAACTTCCAAATGTTTAAGGAGTAATACTTAAGAGGATGATTTTCTCCTCTATGCTTTCTAGTTTAAAATTCAATTCTCTGTTATTTTTGTATCTTTTATTTTCGACACTTAGGGGGAGATTGTTAGCTCCAAATCATCTGTTAAAGTGTTGAAAATAACCTATTTCAGAGGACTTCAGAGGATGAAGACTTCAGAGGACAAACCTGCCTCTGAAGTACTTATCAGAGATTGCAACTTTCAGAGGACATCAGAGGACGAAGACTTCAGAGGACAAACCTGCCTCTGAAGTACTTATCAGAGATTGCAACTTACATCAGAGATAGCTTCATCAGAGGCTCTGAAGACAACGTCAGAGCTCTGAAGACATTCTCTCTGAAAATGCACAAGTTTTCTTATGAACAGAAGAACAGATGACACGTCACTTAGTGATAAGATTTACTTTCTAGAGTAGGTCACTGTTCAGCGTGCTCTTTTTTTCATGCAAGTACACTGCTTACTTTATGGTCCTATAAATAGGACCATCACCTTATTGTTCAAGGGTGCTTAAGAAGATATATATCTGATAATATAAGTTGAATATTTTATTCTAAGAATATCTTGTTTATCTTTATCTGCTTTATGAACTGTGATATTTGAATCTCCTTTGATATTAAACTGTATTGCTTCCGCTGTCATTACTCTTATTGTTTATATCATTGTTACGAGATTAGATCTGGGATCCAACAACCATAGAAATCAATGGGAGTCCTTTTGGGGTAGATTTGCTACCTATGGCCATAGGAGGTTTCGACGTGGTCATAGGCATGGATTGGTTGTCAAGGCACAAGGCCGACATCTTTTGCGCTAAGAAGATGATCCAAGTGCCTTTGGCAGAAGGCGGCGTGGTCATCATTTATGGGAAGAAAGGAAAGGGACGCAACCCCGTTATCTCCTCTCTCAAGGCGCGGAAGTTTCTAGCGAAGGGTTACCTTTCGTATCTAGCGTATATTGTGGACGCGAAGAAGGAAAAGAAGACGGTGGAAGACGTGAGGATCGTGCAGAATTTTCCAGATGTCTTTCTGGAAGATCTTTTCGGAAGATCTTCCCGGATTACCACCGGAGCGTCAAGTGGGGTTTCAAATCGACCTCACCCCGGGAGCGGCTACGATAGTCCGAGCTCCCTATCTTTTGGCCCCAACGGAGATGAAGGAGATGATGACACAACTTCAAGAGTTGTTAGAGAAAGGTTTTATCCGACCGAGTTCTTCACCTTGGGGAGCGTCGATGTTGTTCGTGAAGAAGAAGGACGTATCGATGAGGATGTGCATTGATTACCGTGAGTTGAATAAAGTCACGGTAAAGAACAAGTATCCTCTACCTCGCATTGATGACCTCTTTGATCAACTTCAAGGTGCGTAATGTTTCTCGAAGATTGATCTCCGATCCGATTATCATCAAGTGAGAGTGAAGAAGGATGATGTTCCAAAGACGCCCTTCTGAACGCGTTACGGTCACTATGAATTCTTAGTGATGCCTTTTGGGTTGACCAACGCTCCAGCCGTATTTATGGACTTGATGAACTGTGTGTGTCGCCCATTCTTGGATAAATCCGTGATCGTCTTTATCGAAGATATTTTAATTTATTCTAAGAATGAATCCGAACATGGGAAACATCTGCGGGAAGTCTTGGAAGTCCTAAGAAGAGAGAAGTTATTCGCGAAGTTCTCTAAGTGCGAGTTTTGGCTCCAAGAAGTTCAATTCTTGGGGCACGTGGTGTCAAAGAAAGGTGTTCAGGTATACCCGGCGAAGATTGAAACGATGATGAGTTGGGAACCGCCAACGAACCCGTCAGAGATACGGAGTTTCTTGGGATTAGCGGGCTATTATAGACGCTTCATCCAAGACTTTTCCAAGGTAGCTACACCGCTCACATCCCACACAAGAAAGAACGTCAAGTTTCTTTGGACCAATGTTGAAGACCAAGCATTTCAAACGCTCAAGAGGAAATTGTGCGAAGCTCCGATCTTATCCTTGCCTGAAGGATCGGAAGACTTCGTAGTCTATAGTGACGCTTCCAAGATGGGGCTTGGATGTGTACTCATGCAACGAGGGAAAGTCATTGCCTACGCGTCTAGGCAATTAAAGGAGCATGAGAAGAACTACGCGAAGCATGACTTGGAGTTGGTGGCGGTAGTTTTCGCGTTGAAATTGTGGCGACATTATTTGTACGGGACCAAGTGTACTCTTTTCACGGATCACAAGAGTCTCAAGTACATCTTCGATCAAAAGGAACTCAACATGCGGAAAAGGAGATGGCTTGAACTTCTAAAGGATTATGATTGTGACCTACTCTACCATCCCGGTAAATCCAATGTGGTGGCGGACCGCGGATGCATTGAGTCGAAGGAGCCATGATGGTGGTGTTAAGTTATCCCTTACAAGAATTGATGTGGTATCAAGTTTGGTCGAAAGCATAAAGACATGGCAAGTGGAGGCGCTCAAGGAGCAAAACCTCAAGTCCGAGATCATGGTAAAGCAAAGTAGACTTTTGACGGAAGATAGCCGCGGGCAGAAACTCTTCCAAGGTCGTATTTGGGTGCCGAAGTTGGGTGGAAATCGAGAGTTACTCCTAGAAGACGCGCACAAGTCGAAGTATTCTATACATCCTGATAGCACCAAGATGTATAGAGACTTAAAACAAAATTATTGGTGGCCGGTGATGAAGTTAGATGTGGCTAACTACGTGGAGAGATGTGTCACGTGCCTTCAAGTCAAGGCGGAGCATCAAAGGTCGTACGGTAGTTTACAACAGTTGTCCATTCTCGAGTGGAAATGGGACAACATTACCATGGATTTCGTGACAAAGCTACCGAAGACCCTACGAGGCCATGATACAATTTGGGTAGTCGTTGATCGAGTAACCAAGAGCGCGCACTTCCTTGCAATGAGGGAGACTTTGCCAATGGAGAAGTTGGCCAAGCTTTACATCGATAAGGTTGTGTCGAGGCATGGAGTTCCACAATCTATCGTGTCGAATCGAGATAGCCGTTTCACGTCGAACTTTTGGGCAGGCTTGCAAAAGGAGTTGGGTACCCGATTAAATTTAAGCACGACATATCATCCTCAAATGGATGGTCAAAGTGAGAGGACGATTCAAACTCTCGAAGACATGTTAAGGTCATGTGTTATCGACTTTAGAGGTAGTTGGGACTCACACCTGCCGTTGGTGGAGTTCGCATATAATAATAGCTACCACTCTAGCATTGGCATGGCACCATTCGAGGCGTTGTACGGGCGAAAGTGCCAAACTCCGGTTTGTTGGTTAGAAGCGGGAGAAAAGTAATTCGTCGGGCCGGAAATTATGCAAGAAACGGCCGACAAGGTGAAGGAAATTCGTGAGAGACTAAAGGCGGCGCAAGGCCGACAAAAGATCTATGCAGACAAAAAGAGAAGACCGGTCGAGTTTCAAGTGGGTGACCGCGTCATGCTAAAGGTGTCGCCATGGAAGGGGATTATCCGTTTCGGAAAACGCGGGAAGCTTAGCCCTCGTTTCCTTGGACCCTTCGTTATTTTAGAAAGAGTTGGACTTCAAGCTTACCGGTTGGACTTACCGCCGGAAATGGATGGGATACATCCTACTTTTCACGTGTGCTACCTTCGGAAATGTCTAGCCGAGGAAGAGAGCGTGATTCCCTTGACGAAGATTCAGGTAGACAATGGAAATCGTTGCGTGGAAGAACCGGAGATGATTTTAGAGTCAAAGGTGAAGAAATTGTGGCATAAAGATGTGGTAATGGTAAAGGTTCAATGGAAGCACCATCAGGGTGCTAACATTACTTGGGAATCCGAGGATCACATGAAGTAGAGTTATCCTCACTTGTTTGTTGTAGCATGAGATTTCAGGACGAAATCCTATTTAGGTGGGGAGGATTGTAACACCCGAAAATTCGCAAGGTAAGTATCTCATCTTCTTAAATGCATTTATTTCGCTATATGAGAATAAGTGTATTTGTGTACATTTTATGATCATTATTATATTTAAATGTCATATAATTAATTTATCTTCGTTAATCGTTCAAACCTGGTGCTCTTTATCGTTTTCGGTTAAGTTTTCGGATTGTTTTGAGTGCCCTGCGATTGTGCCCCGCGATTGTGCCCTTGGTACTATCGCAGAGGGCACTATCGCCGAAGAGGTACCGTAGGCTGGGGGATGCCAGCGATTGTGCCACGCGATAGTGCCTTGGCACTATCGCCGAAGGCACTATCGCCAAAGTTGTACCGAGAGCAGGGAAAGCCTCGTGATTGTGACTCGCGATAGTGCCAAGGGCACTATCGCCGGACACTATCGCCCGCGTGGTCCAGTCTGCTATTTTATAGGAATTAATACCTCATTTCCCTCATTCACTTTACAAAAAACGGGAGAAATCTTCTTGGAGGCGATTTTTAGGGTTTCATCACCTACTTCATTTATTTCCTAAGGTTTGGGTTGTTAGGGTCATTTATTGATCATTAAGCTTCATCCAATCTTATCTAGTGAAGATTCTCATCAAGATACTCCTCTCCACTTCAAGTCTCATCTCCTCAAATCTAGGGTTTCCATCTTTTCTAGGTTTTGGTACAAAACCTAGATTGTGAATTTTCTAACATTTGTTAAAACTATATACACATCATTATCTTGTACTTATTGATATTAATGCATCTGCCAAATGTTCATATTTAATGTTTCAAGTATTTCGGGATTTTTACCCATGGATTTATGTATATGAAAGTTACCATGTTCTATATGTGTACATTTTGGTATGTTGATGATTCCTTCTTGGAATGCCTTTTTGGCGACCTTATATTCTCATGAAGTATTTGGATGGATATTGTGTCATGTGTTGGATTTACATGATTAGGATGGTGATAATGTGTTCTTGGTGGATATCCGAAATGTGACGGATTGAAACACATCTTGAGACCTCCTAAATGCATTATGTGGACGAACCAAGCCTGTGATTCACTATAGGTATGTAGGTGGGTGATATTTGGAGAATTTCCTAAGGCGGTAGTCTCCTATGAACCTACATCTCCGCCGTTGGGGAATTTCCTAAGCGGTAGTCCCCGGTGCGTGTCGGGCCTTTGGGTTGCCAATGAAAGTGGCTTCAGGGTGCATTGCCTCTTTGGGTGAACCGGATTGGAGATATGGGTCACTCCCGTTAACTCCACATTTACGTGATTAACTGTTTAACTACTGATAAGAACTCTAAATGTTTCTGACATGTTTTTACTTGTTCAACTCACTAGGATTTTTGGCCTAACACTTGTTTGGTGTCGATGTGTATCTCAGGTGTTAGCGGTGCTGCTCCTATGGAAGTTTAGATGCTTTGGGCGAGAGCTTGGGGATATGACACTTGGATGATTTTGAGAAGCCTTGGGTTTATAGATGACAACCTTTTTGTAATCTCTTTTCTAGATGTAGAAATTAGATTAGTTGTTTGTTGTTTATTTATCCGTTAAATTACATTTGTGATTGAACATGTTTTATTGCACTATTCCCCTTTTTGGGAGGCTCTTGCTATGGCAATCTATATACCACTTCTACTCTTTTGGAATGTTTTTGTTATCCCTATACCTAGGATGTTACATGAAACATCACCGGAAACATGGATTATAAAACTCCATAATCAAAACATCATCTTTCGGTGATGGGGGAGACCCGATTACATAGTATGTGACGGAACACAAAAGTAGGTCACATAACTATGTAGAAAACCAAAACGTATGGATTATACTCATAAAACATATCGAGCTTAACTCCTCTGATTCTATTACTCGAAAACATCAAGTCAACTCCTCTGAGTCTATTCTTGAGAGTTCCAAAACAGGGGAACCCAGTTCCAAAATGGGAAATTATGCACAAGGGAATTACACCTTACTGCCCATGGGACGTTGCCCGACCGTATAGGACCACACCTTACTTACCATTGTGACCCGATGACTATTCCATGCCAAAGGGGTGAACCTGTCCAAAACGAGACAAAGAACACCGTGCCTATGGATCCATTGCACTAACTAAAACATTACATAACTCAAACGAATGAACTAACACATTCAAAACATGTAACTCTCAAATAAGATGCAGATATGCAAATCATAACCAAAAGCTATACAATGAGCTATTAAGTTTGGACAAGTGTCCCCAAGACACAACAAAATCCAAACCGAGCCATAAGCTCAACGAATCCGAAGACCCAACATCGAAAATCATGAAATGAAATCAAACGTAAACAACCTGACTTTATGTAAACCATACTCCCAAAATATATATAATTAACTCCAACATAGTTTATATTTGGACAACTCATTTTCCAAGTTAATTATATCATTTACTCTTTCAAAAAGGTCCCATAATACGAAATCAAACACTTATCTAAAACACGCAATAAAATGCCTTTATACTCTAACTTCACTTTTATGAAATAAATCATCAAAATACCAATGTGTTTAATTTAGTTGTCAAAATGCTCAAAATCCCAAACGTGGGTGGTTTACAAAGTTTGTAAAACCAAACACTTCAATAAATCAAGATTCGCCAGATAACTCAACAGTTAATAATTTCATGTAAAACATATAAACACTTTAAAATAGACATTTTGGCATGTAAACCGTTTTCACAAATCAACTTGAACTCACCTTGCTAGATTTAGGTTAAATCTAGATTTTTCCCCAACTTGAGCTTCCTTGGAGAAACTTGAATCCACGAGCAGTACCTTCCAAAACCTATATTCACAAGTTTTCAACCATGAATGTACTCATTCAACCATTAATAATCGATCCCCAAACATTTTACATCGAAATCCCCTACTTGACCAAAACCCTAATTTCTTCAAAAACCATCAAACCCGAAATTTGAGAAACCAAACACTAGGAAGTCATCAAGAGAGCATTTATATCTTATATTATGGTTTAGAAATGGAAGTGATACACTTACCACTTAGGTTTTGCTGAAAACCTAGAAAACCCAAGAATGAAGCTTGAGGTTGAAGATGACAATGAAGTTTCTTGATCCTAGCTTCCAATCCTTGTTGGGTGGTGGAGAAACACTTGGAACACGTTAGATTTGGTTCCTTGGATGCATAAAATTCGAAGTTAGGGTTTGAGTGTCAATTTTAGAGAGAAGAAGGTGAAAGGGGTTGAAATAATGAGGAAAGGATGCTCAAAATCGGGCTTTAAAGTGACTAGGGGGCCACCAACAATTGTGTCCGGCGATTGTGCCCAGGGAACTCTCGCCCAAACTATACTGCGGGCGTACAAATCCATTGCGATTATGCCCAGGGCAATATCGCTAGGCACTATCGCCCAGAGTGTCCTGAGCCCCATTTCGTTCCATTTCTCACCCGGAACACCCACTACGCGATAAGGCTTAACAGGTAAGACGTAAGGGATGAAATTCTATGATAAGAAACAAAGATTTCTCAAAGGGTTGGCTTTCACAGATATAGGAATTTACGGGTGTTACAAATAAGCCGAAATCCCACTTCTCGCATAGGCTTGTATGCGAATTTTAGCTTTTCGTATTAGCCTATATGTGAATTCCTCGCTTTTCGCATAAACTTGAATGCGAATTTCTTGCTTATCGCATAAGGAACGATACGAATTCTTAACTTTTCGCACAACACTTCACTGTGATACGAATTCCTCCCTTAGAAAATATTTCAGCATCAAACAGTCTGTATCGATGCGAATTATATACTTAGAAAATATTTCATCATGGAAGCCACTTTTCGCATACAACGTCATGCGAGTTTCTAACTTTTCGTATCCAACGTCATGCAAGTTTCTCACTTTTCGCAAAGTATGGATTGCGAATTCCATCTTTTCGCACATAACTTAAGCACAGTAGCATGCAAATTCTTCACTCTTCGCACATAGCTACTTGCGAATTTCGTACTTAGAAAATTTTGTTGTGTCCAAGGATAATGTATCATGCGAATTCGTCGATACTTAACCATGCAAGTTCTTCATGTGAGTTCTTCAATATCATTCGAATTTCTTAGATCTTGCGAATGTTGTCGACTTAAACTTCAAAAAAAATCCTTAAATTCTCCTTTGATCCTTCGATTTTTGAGATGAAACTTTGTGAGCATGTTTGAAAATCACTTCTGATCAACTTTGTAGTTGATGATCTTCAACAATAACCACTCTAAGACATAATTCGATCATCACACAGTGAATAATTGATTTTCGAACTAAAATCCTCAAATTCGATCAATTTTTCCACATCTGTTGAAATTTAAGCTTGTAATTAACTCTCTGATAACTCTTAAATATTTAGAGTTAATTCCTCTCTTTTTATATTCGTTTTGCCACATTTTCACCCTTTTTGTCTCTCATCTCCTTCATTTGGTCTTAATTGTTCAAACATGATGATGAAGTCTCAAGAATGCAAAAATTTCGGTTTCACTAACTTTTGTGCAGAAAGTGGCCACCTTGCTGGCACCTTGTCACCACATTGAACATGGGCAGAAAATTTGTTGATAAGTTCCAGCCATTTTCGGAAAGTTTGACTTTTGAAGGAATGTAAAGAGTCTTCTGATCTTTCACTAGAATATTCAAGGAAGAGGACAAAAAGTGGAGGTCCAAGGAAAGTTCAATACTCTTCCTTAAAAGCTACTTTTGAGGTATAGTCACATCAACACTTTTCTCTTGCTTGGGCTACAAATGAGGGCTTGGAGAAACCATTTGGGCAGAGAACAACTTCTAGGAGCATTGAAGACTTCTGGAGCTTAAGCATTTAATTTCTAGTCTTTCTTTAAAGCTTGTAATTTAGTTGCATTTAATTTTAACTTCTTTGTAAAAGCTGTCGCCAAAGTGGCCACCTTGTCACCACTTTGGCAGTAGCTCTTTAGTTATTTATGCACTTTATGTTTATGTTTTCTCCTTCTTCTCCCATGTCTTTTACTGTTGTTATGAGATAAGCACCCCTTTGGGTGTGGGTATGAGCCAAAGCGAAGACTAGTAGGCAACACTTGGGTGTTGCTATCGTTGCTAACTCTTAGACTTGGTCAATTGAGTCGGGACTTCAACTCAACGCGGACAAGTCGATCACTTGTTAGTGTTAATATTAGATCTTAGACCTTGAGAGGGGCAGATCTGAAATACGGCTTGGGTGATGCAAAGAAGATTTGAGAAAGTCTTTTATACCCACGTAGAGATACGGGTTTTTGCATGACTATAACTAAGGTTCAAATGTCGGTTGATATGAGTGTCACAAAGAGATTTGGGCGTCCATATCTATACTGGTGGAACTGAAATCCTTAGAGGTTTACTTAGTTAAGTCGGCAAGTCTAGAGTGGCCACGTTCCGAGGAAACTCATTTTCGAGAGAAAAGAATTTTTAAGGCTGTCGTGTGTCATTTTGTTTCTGACCAAGTTGTTACTACATCAGTCTTAGTTAATGCTTGTACCCACATCCTGCCTTTAATATTGTTAATTCCGTTTAATCGTTGTTTAGTTGCTTAAAATCCACAATTATTGATTTTGTTCTCAAAACTTAACCAAGCACTAGAAGTTCATGAAAAAGTCTCTGATTCTTAGTTGACTAGACCATGTGGAAACGATCTCGGTACTCTACCACTTTATTACTTGTAGCGATCATAGTGTCCGGTGTGCACTTGCACCGCCACTATGGCAATAGAGTGGCCACTTTGTGGACCTATACGATTTTCCGCTATCAAGTTTTTGGCGCCGTTGCCGGGGACTAGCGCGATTTTAAATCCTAAGATATTGACTTTTCATTCGATCCTGAGTTGCTTGTTCTTTTTTTTTAGTATTTTCTGTGTTGTATGCCAAGGCTACAACACGGTGAACTTGTACCTCTTGACCCCGAAATTGAAAAAACCGTTAGAAGACGAAGAAGAGGTAGAAGAGGTCGGAAAAATCAAAACATGGTTGGAAATGGTGGAGATCCTCCACCACCACCTAATGAAACCACCATAAGAATTGCCGACGATAAAGAACGGGGAATACGGGACTATGCAACACCCGAAGTTGATCAATTAAAATCGGGTATTCTTAGGCCCAACATTGCGGCACAAACTTTTGAACTAAAACCGGTAATGTTTCAAATGATCCAAGCAATAGGTTAATTCGGAGGGTTACCGTCGGAAGATCCGCACTCACATTTAAAATCATTTTTAGAAATGACGGATCATTTTCGCATTCAAGGTGGTACAACAGAAGCCTTACGGCTTACGCTCTTCTCTTACACATTGAGACATAGAGCCAAAGCTTGGCTAAATTCTCAACCTCCTCATTCGAGTGATAGTTGGACAAGTTTGGCCGAAGAATTTCTAAAAAAATATTTTCCTCTAACTAGAAATGTGAAGTTTAGAAATGAAATTATAATGTTTCGACAAGAGGAGGATGAGGCGGTTTCAGATGCATGGGAGAGATTCAAAGACTTAATTAGAAGATGTCCTCATCACGGAATCCCTCATTGCATCCAATTAGAGACATTTTATATTGGTCTTACCAATGCCGCCAAAATTATTCTTGATGCTACGGCCGGTGGCGCTTTCACCTCTAAGACTTTTAACGAAGGATATGATATTTTGGAGAAAGTGGCCAACAATAACACCGATTGGTCAAACCCACGCACTCTTGCTCCTAAGAATGCATCGGGTGTTCACGAAATTTATGCCATCACCGCCTTAAACGCACAAATTGTAGCTTTAACTAACTTGCTAAAAAATAACATGAGCTTAAATGGAGAAAAGAACCAAGTCCAAGCCATAAATGAATCTTGTGTGTTTTGTGGTGAGAATCATGCTTTTGAGTGTTGTCCCAGTAATCCCGCCTCGGTTAACTATGTAGGAAACCATTCTAGGAATAGCCCATTTTCTCCAACCTACAACCCAAATTGGAGAAATCACTCGAACTTCTCCTGGTCGGGAAATCAAGGACTTCAACCCCCCGGGGTTCATCAAGTTCCAAACCGACCATCAAATCCCCCGGGATTTCAACAAGGACCGTCTCATATGTACCAAAGTGGGCAATACTCACGACCGTATGTACCAAGACAACAAAATGCATCGGAGAGTAATGGTTCGCTTGAATCTCTACTCAAAGGTTTTATAAACCAAACGAATGAAACTTTGAGGGGTTTTGAAACTCAATTCGGACAATTCACTGCCGAGTTGAAAGGGAGACAAGTGGGCACTTTACCTAGTGACACCGAGACCCCAAAGGGTAAGGAACACGTTAAGGCCGTGACTTTAAGAAGTGAAACAAGAGCATCCAAACCCAGTGAGGAAGTCTTAGTTGATACGGTTGTACAAGAAGACACCACACATGCTTTCGACAAAGAAAAATTCCCGTCCTTGTTTCCAGCCAACGTGGCTGGAACGTGCCCACCTTCGAGACAGAATGTTGTAGGTCCTTTACGGATTGTTCTGCCTTCATCACAGCCCCTCCAAAGTGGTGAGCAGGTGCCCACTTCACAACCCATAAGGGCAAATTCAAACCAAGCGAATTTGGACTTACGAGACCTCCCTTTTCCTGGAAGAATGAAAAACAAGAATGAGGATGTGCAATTTAAAAAATTTCTGGACGTTTTCAAACAATTGCACATTAACATACCTTTGGTTGAAGCTCTCGAGCAAATGCTAAGTTATGTTAAATTTTTAAAGGACATTCTCAACAAGAAAAGGAGGTTAAGTGAGTACGAAACTGTGGCCTTAACAAAAGAATGTAGTGTTTTGCTCACATGTAAAATTCCTCCTAAACTCAAGGACCTGGGAAGTTTTACCATCCCGTGTTCAATAGGGGGAAAAGAGGTGGGTCATGCCCTTTGTGACCTTGGGGCAAGCATAAATCTCATGCCACTTTCAGTTTTTAATAAATTAGGAATTGGAGAAGTCCGACCCACGACCGTTACTTTACAATTAGCGGATCGATCATTGGCTTATCCCAAAGGAAAAATTGAAGACATTTTAGTTCAAGTTGACAAATTCATCTTCCCGGCCGACTTTTTAGTTTTGGACTATGAAGCCGATAGAAACGTTCCAATCATCTTAGGGCGACCATTTTTAGCAACGGGTAGAACCTTAATTGATGTCCACAAGGGAGAACTAACCATGAGAGTGAATGACCAGCAAGTGACGTTTAACGTTTTCAAATCACTTAAGTTTCATGGGGAAGTGGAAGACTGTTCGGCCTTAGACACCTTGGAAAGAGAGGTTGGCATCGACACTGTTGAGAGGATTTAGACTTTATGAGCGAGGAGGGAATTGAGGAGACCATAGCAGCGTTTGAATAGTCATATTTCACAGATAGAACGATCCAGCAACCATCGATCATTGAACCACCTAAGATGGACTTAAAACCCTTACTCGATCATCTTAAGTATGCCTACCTTGTCGAGGAAGAAAAATTGCCCGTCATTATTTCTTCCAAATTGACCCAAGAGCAAGAATTAAGTTTGATTGAGTTGTTGAGGAAATATAAGAAGACCTTAGGCTGGACCATAGCCGATATTAAGGGTATAAGTCCGACGATTTGCCAACATAAGATACTTTTGGAAGATAATAGCATTGGCAAAGTGCAACCGCAAAGGAGACTTAATCCTATCATGAAAGATGTTGTAAAAAAAGAGGTTTTAAAGTGGTTGGATGCGGGATCATTTATCCCATTTCTAGTAGTAGATGGGTGAGCCCGGTACAATGCGTACCAAAGAAAGGTGGCACCACGGTGACCAAAAATAACAAAAACGAGCTCATACCAACTAGGACCGTGACGGGATGGAGGATTTGTATGGATTATAGGCAATTAAATCTCGCCACCAACAAAGACCATTTTCCTCTACCATTCATAGACCAAATGCTTGATAGGTTGTCCGGGAAGGAATTATATTGTTTCTTGGACGGATATTCGGGATACAACCAAATTCATATAGCACCCAAAGATCAAGAGAAGACTACCTTCACTTGTCCCTTTGGAACTTTTTCTTTTCGGCGTATGCCATTTGGGTTGTGTAATGCACCCGCAACTTTACAAAGATGCATGATGTCAATTTTTTCGGATATGATTGAAGACACCATGGAAGTTTTCATGGATGATTTTTCGGTAACGGGAACATCTTTTGAAAATTGTTTAAAAAATCTTGAAAAAAGTTTGCAAAGATGTGAAGCCCATGACTTGATTTTAAATTGGGAAAAATGCCATTTTATGGTACAAGAAGGGATAGTCTTGGGTCACATGATTTCAAAGAAAGGATTGGAAGTTGATAAAGCCAAACTTGAGGTGATAATGCAATTACCCGAGCCCACCTCGGTTAAGAGCATTAGGAGTTTTTTGGGGCATGCGGGATTTTATAGGAGATTTATTAAAGATTTTTCAAAAATCGTAAAACCTCTTTGCAATCTTTTGCACATTGACCAACCCTTTGAATTTACCTCCGAATGTAAAAAGGCTTTTGAAACAATTAAAAATGCTCTCGTTTCGGCACCCATTGTGATTGCCCCCGATTGGAATTTACCATTTGAAGTTATGTGCGACGCAAGCGATTGGGCCGTGGGTGCGGTTCTTGGTCAAAAACGAAACAAAAATTTTCACCCAATATACTACGCAAGCAAAACTCTTGTTGAAGCACAAATTAATTATACAACAACCGAAAAAGAATTGCTTGCGGTAGTATTTGCTTTCGATCGCTTTCGTTCATACTTGATTGGCACCAAGGTTATCATTCATACCGATCATTCCGCCATCAAATACTTATTTAATAAAGCCGATGCTAAACCTAGGCTTATTAGATGGGTTCTTTTGCAAGAATTTGATGTCGAAATTGTTGATAGAAAAGGCACCGATAACCAAGTGGCCGATCATCTTTCTCGCATAGAAGGAATGATATCTAGTGGGGGTGATCATGAAATTAAAGAGATTTTTCCGGACGAGCATGTTTTGGCCATACATCATCATAAAGAACAATCACCATGGTATGCGGATTTAGCCAACTATCTTGCATGTGGGCTAAAGCCGTACCATCTTCAAGGGAAACAATGGAAAAAGTTTCTTCATGATAGCAAACAATATTTTTGGGACAACCCATTTCTTTTTAAAATGGGTGCAAACCAAGTTTTGAGAAGATGTGTTCCGGAGGCGGAAATGTTGGGGATTTTAAAAGAATGTCATGCCTCACCTTATGGTGGCCACTTTGGTGGCCAACGTACGGCGGCCAAGATTTTGCAAAGTGGCTTCTTTTGGCCAACTCTTTTTAAAGAAGCATTCGAATTTGTGAAAAAATGCGATCAATGTCAACGAATGGGAAATTTGTCTCAACGCAATGAGATGCCTTTGAACAACATTTTAGAAGTAGAACTTTTTGATGTTTGGGGCATCGATTCCATGGGACCATTTCCCATGTCGTTCAATAACCAATATATTTTGGTTGCGGTCGATTATGTTTCAAAGTGGGTTGAAGCTAAGGCATGTCCAAAGAATGATGCAAAAACGGTGATTGATTTCTTGCATAAAATTTTTTTTGTCCGTTTTGGAACACCCCGAGCATTGATAAGCGATGAAGGGACTCATTTTGTAAATAGAATGTTGAGCATCGTTCTTGATAAATACAACATCCAACATCGAGTAGCCACGGCATACCATCTGCAAACTAATGGTCTTGCCGAACTTTCTAATAGGGAAATTAAAAATATTTTGGAAAAAGTTGTTAAACCTACTAGAAAAGATTGGTCTCTCTAGTTGGATGATGCATTATCGGCATATAGAACGGCTTTTAAGACCCCTTTGGGAATGTCTCCTTATCGACTTGGTTTCGGAAAAGCTTGCCACTTACCGCTAGAATTAGAGTATAAAGCTTTTTGGGCCACAAAAGAGTTGAATTTAAGTGAGGATTCTGCAGGAAATAAAAGAAAGCTTCAATTAGCCGAGTTGGAAGAGTTGAGATTTCACGCTTACGAAAATGCCAAATTATTCAAAGATAAAACCAAAAGGTGGCATGATTGTCGAATAAATCAAAGGAGTTTTGATGTTGGTCAACAAGTGTTACTCTTCAACTCGCGGCTAAAATTATTTCCCGGAAAACTCAAATCTCGTTGGTCCAGGCCTTTTACCATTGTCAAAATCAGTCATTATGGGACAGTGGATTTGTTGAATCCACAAGACGGTAGTACCTTCAAAGTCAATGGACATAGGGTCAAGCATTATCTTCCCGAAGAGGTGCCCAAACCCTCTGAGATGTCCCCTTGAGAAAATCATGAACGTTTTATGTAAATAGTGTACATAAGTTTTTTTTTGGGTCAAGGTGGCCACCTTGTGGCCACTTTGGGGGCTTAGCTTTGTGAAGAGTCTGAAAGTTGATTTCAAGACAGATTTTCAAATTTTTATGCATGGCTTAAATATTCCTTTTGTCCACTGGTTTTTCCATGCAAGTTAAAGCGTCCCGGTTTAATCTGTGCCCACGATTGGTCCTGTGTTTCTTAAAAAGCCTTGTCCTTAATTATTTTTTTTTACCTTACTTTTGGCTCCTTATGTAGGTCCAATTCAGGAATTCAGATATGTGCCAAGAGTCTAGAAGTTATAAGGGTTGTTTTTTCAAAAAAAGTTGGTTTTTGAAAAAGTAAACATCATTTCAACCTTTGCAAACCCAAGAATCATCATTCCCTGACAATTCACAACCCATCAACTCCCTCTCTCTCACAACCCCTCAAAACTCTCTCTCTCTCATTGCTCCGACCACCACCCCACCGTCACTCTCCGTCGCACTCTCGACCGATTTTCTTCCCCACCATGGTACGAATGAAGCATCTCGCACACCCTTTCCCCAATAGTCGGAGAAACCACCGGACGGCCGCCGCTGGTAGTTCCACCACTGCAGCGGACGACCCCCCTGCTTCTGTCGCACCAACGCCCCCTGCGGAGGGTATCGCCGCTGCTGTGCCACCCGTCTTCACCATCCACTATGAGGAGTCACACGCCGTAGTCACCACTCAAACCATAAACCCACCACCCTCTCCGCCGGTGAGTAACCCCATCAATAACCCCAACTCCCCGTCGGCAGAAACCCTAACCCCCGACACACCATCGCCACCACCTTTGTCGGCTGTTAGTCGCCCCTCCTGTCTATTCTCATTCCCCAATCCTTGCCCGAGGTCCCCCACTCCTCCACTGTCACTTCCTCTAACCCTCCCGAAACCACCACCGAACCACCCCTGGCGGTCCCAACAACCACCGCTACCACACCAGAATCTACCGTACCACCCATTTTGCTTCAACTTCGGGTCACCCGCGATGCTTCGCCCCTCTTTAACCCTCAACCTCGTATTGGAGAATCGGGCGACTACCTGAAACCTATTTTTGGTCCTGCACAGCCCGTCAATGCCTTCGACCTAAATCAAGTCGGTCCCCAAGTCACCACTCCGCTCGATCCCCCATCATCTCCAACACTGCACCCTCATGTCGACAGCCCTGGTCGAAGTGGCCAGAAAGTGGCCACGTCAAGCTCAGCTTCTGGGCTTCCTTTTCAAGTCCTGTCCGGGATACACCATCCCCATCACACATTATCGAAGAGCAAGGGAAACAACCTGCCTCATCTTCTGATCACGAATATATACCGGACCCGGAAATCGAGCGTCCCAAGAAGCGTGCACGGACTGCACCGGTCACCAAGCCGAAGCGAAAACCGGCACGCATCGTCCTCCACTGCCAAGAAGCCCCGAACAAGCTCTGCTGTCCAACCTCCGCCGGATATCAGGTATACTTCAACAACCCCCCTCCAAATTGCTTATGGAGCGTGATTTCGATCCCCTGTTGATCAGTACCTATCCACACATCAAACAAAGGTTGGGTTCATATAAATGGGAAAAGGCAATCCCTTTTCCCGGTCAAGCCAATGACACCTGGTTGCGTGAATTATATACGACCATTGCGGCTGCTGGGGGTCCTACTGTTGTGGTTCGGGGTAAGACTATAGATTTTGGGGCTCAATCCCTGTCCCGCGTTTTCGGCATGGGAATGCCATCAACCTGCCAGTTTACTCGCATTTTGGCCTCACTTGATTTGGACATTACCCGAGAGATCGCCACTGCCTTGCTGATGCCCCAATTTTTGGCAAATTTTGATGTGACAAAACTGTCCATACCATCCCGACAGTTGACTTTAGAAGCCAGCCTTTGGTTCCAATTTCTCCGGCACAATCTATTGCCGGCTGCTCATGATACATCTCTCTCGAAGGAAAAATGCGTCCTTCTCTTTTGCATTTTGAGAAAATTGCCCTTCGATTTTGGACTAGTGGCTTTTAATGTCATCCGGTACGCCGCTTCACGCTCGGGTTCTTGGCTTATTTTCCCGATATTGCTAACCAGATTGTTGAGTACAGCAGGGGTCCCCTCAAGAAAAAGTGATGAAACCTGCAAAAGTTCCTCTCGCATCGATCAAGGAACTGTCCAGCACATTATGCGCTCGGACCGTTTTGCAGCTGAGGCTAGACCGCAGCCTTCTGTCCAGATTCCCCACGATGACATCCCCAAGCGTCCATCTGCCTCCGGTTCCAGCTATGGTTCCTCTGATTGGCTACAGGTCCTCGCTGAACAACGCGAAGAACAGAACATACTCTTGAAGGACCTGATGGCGCTTCAAAAAGAACAGTCGGATCAGCTTAAAGCCAATGCAGCCAGCCTCCAGGAAATTCAGGCCAAAAACGAAGTTTTCTGGGACTACCAGTGGGATTGGAATCGGGTCATTAAAGGTTTCTACCACAAGAATGACTCAGTTCGCGCCTCAACGTTACCCCGATTCCCTCCCGGTCTCTGTCCGCCCCAGGTTATTATCCCTATTACACCTCACCCACGCAGCCCGGTCCCTCCACAATCTGCCTCCGAGCCAACTGCATCTACGGCCGCCGAGGCTGGACCTTCTGCCGAGGTGGGTAAGCCGTGAGTATTCTTGGTTCATCATCATCCATGTTCGAACTTTGTCTGGTTAATACTTTTCTGTTTTGTGGTATTTTGTTGTTACTATGACTCATTCTATATTGGTTGTATGCTTGCTCTTATCACCGTACTCGTATACCATCTCTTTGGTTATTTCTAGTACTTTTGTTTTGCGCTCATTTCTTTTGCAGGTCTAGTTCTTGGATTGCTACCAATTTTTGACTGATGACGTGATATAGGCATTTCTTTCCTGGATGTTAAGCCCAAACACTTTCCAAATTGAAACCTAGCCTTTTATCGTAGCAATATCGACATATCTTTCATTTTTCAATGAGGACATTGAAGGGTTTCGTTTGGGGGGTGGGGGTTGCTGAGAAAGTAGAAACAAACCGTTCTTCCGATAGCCGAAATCCAAAGTGGCCACTTTGTCGCCATGCTGTCACCACTTTGGCAGAAAAAAAAATGAAAAATAAATTGGGGATCGGTCAAGGGTCAAATGGTCAACGCAATACAAAGAATAAATAGTCAAACCAAAAAATATTGGAGTCATGCAAAAAGAAAAGTTTGGGGGTCATATCGAGCAGTTAATTTGAAAACCCAAAAACACAAACCCAATTCAAGCCCTATTGATTAAAGTCAAATTTTTGGGATGCATGAAAAGACGCGGTACCTTTTTCAAACAAAGTGCTTCGCTGAATCAAGAAACATCAAAATACTCGGTATGAGTTTTCCATTCTTCAAAAGTAAGCAACCATTTTTTGTATCATCTTTCGAATCCTTTTTATTAATCCTTTTCTTTTTACTTGAGGACAAGTAATTACTCAAGTTTGGGGGTGTGATAACTCTCAAATATTGAGAGTTAATTCCTCTCTTTTTATATTCGTTTTACCACATTTTCACCCTTTTTGTGTCTCATCTCCTTCATTTGGTCTTAATTGTTCAAACACGATGATTGTAACACCCTAAAATCTGTAAATAGCAACTTATTTAAAATTTTCTAAATACATCAATAAATGAATCATCTACAACCACAATTAGATTCAACTTCAATACACAAACATTCCATCTTTACATACAAACTATAAAAGGACGGGTGCTACTAAAACCCAATAATAGTCACTATCTCCAACTTGCGGAAGACTTCACCAATTACTTACTTTAGTGTCTAGCTAAGGATCTACGCTTCATAGAACTGTTAGAACCCAACTCCCAACTGGAACCTGATGCACATGCCGACAAATAAAAAGGGTTAGGCTTAACGCCTAGTGAATTCAAGAGTTTTCAACATATATAATTTAATCATTTAGAAAGGAAGGATGCGAATAAAATCATAATCTTTCAAAATGATATGCTTCACTTATGAAAACGACTCGTTTATCAATAACTATGCATTTTGTACGAAAGAGACACCGAGTTAATTGTTAACCAAACCAAACTGTTTTAAAGAGGAGAATCTTAATATGAGACGCACTTATGTATTATAAACTGGAGCTTGCTAAAAGGTAAAATAGAGGACGGACTCCCAATTTTAAAAAACACGGTTAACACATTGTAACTTGAAATACCCAACATGGGTGAAACGTAACACACAACCCGTAAATCATAGGTGAAATCTATATAATTAATATCGCCATGAACGCGACATTAGACCCAAAACTCACACGACCATGAAATGGACTAAAATAAAAACCGACACGTGGAAATGACACATTCCATTCAAACTTTAATATACATGGGAAGAACCCCATATTAAAGCCATCATTTACGGTCGACCACTTAAAAACCCAATTTGGTCAAATACAACATTGCCCTTTAAAAAATACCACGAATCAACGATGAAGAGATCCGTATACACTGAGAATAGAGTAACACGCAAGTAGGCCGTTCACGCGACTTCCTTGCATGTCATCTAAACGTTTCCATCTTGGGTGGCGAGAACACGTGAATGGGGCCACCCGCGATGTTATTGGATTTCACCACACATCCCGACATCCTAGTTCCCATGCCACCACCTACATCACAATCCTCGGACCGTTTAATGCCTCTGGCCATACTCCATCGAGTTCCACCTCAAGGACTTACAGACGTGGGTGTCTATCCAATCTAGACGAGTTTCCCCCTCTGCAACTCGTGCCACTCGTTGTCCACTCGCTAGCAAACCCGAGCGGTCACTAAAAGTAACCCAAAACCTCAGGCCTTACATAACCGACAAACTTACGTGCCTATGGATCCATTACGACACTATCTATCATTACATGACTCCAAAAGAATGACCAAAGCACCCAAAGCATGTAACTCACCACGATACGAAATTAATCGTCATCTTATTCAAAACCCCCGCTGGTTATAAATCCGGACAAATGTCCACACGACTCATTTTAAGCCAACACCGAGCTAAGATGCTCAAAATCCATTTGACCAATAAATATCGGTCCTCCAAATAAATGAAATGTCTTTAAAATAACGTTTATGAAGACCCACACTATAAGGACGTATTTAACCCAAAACTCAACATGTATTGGGACCACAGATTTACCAAAGGGTTTATGAATGCAAATGTACCCGAAATACGTATAACATGAAATAGACTTCATTTGTACAAAATCACCATGAATGTGAAAACCATGCTATTTACTCGTTAGAACATTCAACCCAAATATGAGCATTTTATGAGGTTAACACAACCCAAGTTCACCAAATATGAAAACTTATCAAAATACTCACCCTTTGACAAATAACCAAGTAAAACATAATTTACTTCAAAATATTCCAAACTTATCAGCAGTTAACCATTTCGTATAAAACACTTTAAAATAACCATTTTGGCATGTACACCGTTTTCACAAAACAACTTGAACTCACCTTGCTAGATTTGGGCTAAATCTAGATTTCCCCCCAACTAGATCTCCTTTGAAGAACACTTGGATTCTCAAGACAAAACTTCCAAAACCTAAATCCATACATGTTCAACCACATATAAACATCATCAACCACAAAGAATTGTTTCCCAAACTAAAAACATGAATACCCCAACTAATACCAAAACCCTAACTTCCATAACCGAAGAGAATAGAAGATTACCTTAACCCAATCTTGAATCCACTAACCAAAACACTTCTAGTTCATCAAAATGGTTACAAACCTTCAATCTATGAAAGGGAGAACAAAGGGTGGATGAAACCCTAGAAAACTTTGGTGAAGAAGATGAATACGGAGATATGAGAAGTTCACCACCAAAAAATTCTCTAGTATACTTCAATAGGCTTCCAATCTCTTGCTATATCCTTGAATATCTCTCAAACACGAAACCGTAGCAACTTGAATCACCCAAATCGGAGCTAGGATGAGAAAGATATGAAGGAATGAAGTTTGGGGCTGAAAATCGCGATTTTAATCGTCCAGACGCTGTTGGCGAGAGTGACAGCGAAAGTGACAAGGTGTTACTCTCACGGGGCACTTCCGCGGAAAATGTACCGCGAGCTGAAAACTTCCTCGATCACTGTTTTGGTCATAACTTCTTCGTTATAGCTCCGTTTTTGCTCCGGAAAGAACCGTTGGACTCGTAATTGAACTCTTTATCCAACAAGGCTATAAAATCTAGAATTCAAGTCCAAAATCAAAAATCTTGTTTTTCCCTCTAAGGCTACTGATTTCTGTATTAACTTGAAATGATGCTTTTCGAAATTCGGAGTGTTATAATCCTCCCAACCTTAAAAGAGATTTCGTCCTCGAAATCTACTCCTCTCAATGGAACGCTGCCCACAGAATTAGATTGTCCTTACCCCAAATACCAGAATCACCATCATGACCCTTATACCGACGCTCACATCGACTATTCCTCTTGGGCACATTACTCTCCTACCAGAGCGAACACTTACTCTCCAAAGTAACCTTTACCCACAAGGCTACGATCGTCTCCCAACCTTGGGTGACAATTACTATCTCCAGGGTAGTTCGTGACCTCAACACCCAATCTCCTTTCATATTCCATCTCTGAAAGGTCAATGTTTCCCATAATCCACCCAGGATACTTCTAAACATCCCAAGATTCATTGACTTACAGAAAAAAGTCGACTCCTAGGACTAAACGGTGATCTCGAAAACGTGGACATTTCGCTCAAGATTCCATTCCAGACGGATGGTCGCACCAAGGTTGACACTTAACAAAATGCTACATCCCCAAACCTTACATTTCTAACAGAAAGACCACCAAAATTTCCTTTAATCGTGGAACCCACAAAGATGGTACACCATCAACATAGACCATTATGTCTCACCGACGAGCAATCCACCAAAACGAAACCAATCCAATCACCGATAATCACCTAAGACTTTATCCCGCATGATTACCGAAGTATAAAATCACCCCTTAATTAACCGGGAAGACTTAAATCTACTACTTCCATAAAACAAACGTGCAGAGATTCAAAAACCGAAACCCAAGATTCAAGACTGACCGCAAGTCGGATCATCCGACGCTTCAAATCCCAAGGACTCCCTTAGTCCCTAACCATAACTGCTCTCAAGATAGGGTTCAAATCTATAGGCTTAATGAGTTCAAGGTTTTTCCACCAGTACGCCAATTTGAGATTTATAAAACTTTCAAATACATAAGCTTTACAACAATTGATTGTGCGGTAAAATCCACTACCGATTACTCGATAGGTTGAAAATTGATCACCGACGATACACATTTAAAACCATTTCCAAAATTCTTTTGATCAATATTTACGTAATTAAAACGGTAACAAAAGGTTTGTCGCAAAATTTACACTATAAACATGAAAAAATAGGTTCCTGCACCACAACACGTGCAATAAATGTTTGTATTACTTCAAAAGAGAAGTTCACAATTTTAACTTTAAAATTCTTCCTCTTTAACCAAAAGACGTTGTGGCATAAAATTATCAACAACCCCATACTCCACGGTTTCTTCCCTTAAAGTTCGGTAAAATAGTGGGAATGCAATTAAAGTTTCAAATCGAGTTTAAAGCTTTAAGTCTCAGAGATAAACACATTTGACCAAAATAGTAACTACAACGACATGAATACCGCTAACTCGATAAATGCATTGCCGAAAATTCCTAACAGTAAAGTTAATGATTGAAATATGTTTAGAACAAAAGCTCTGTTTGAAATAACATAAATCTTCTATATATTTACTCACACCAACGTTATAATTTAATCCAATGCAAATAGTACACGGCGAGTGACATTTGTTAACAAAACCCATCAATTAACGCACACAATGATGCATAAGCACATGTTCCCGAAATTATTTACGTGACGCAAAATGACGTAAGATGAGACACCAAAAACCCAACAGAATTTTCGTAAAACTCATTAACGCTAAAATCATGTGGTGTCAAAATTTTCATTTCCCCATAGAGAGTGCAAGACGATAATATGTTTAAAATATTAAACTTCTAAGAGTTTCCTCTTTTTACAGCAATGAAAGGTAAAGTGACACTTTTCAACAAAATTTACATGGAACATGACGCCGAATAAACTTGCAAGTTTATACGAAGCAAAAGTAAAACTCACACATCTTAAAAGGACATCGCAAAATAATACTCCATGAAATTAGCATAACTCACACAACTAAAATTCTCAAGAAATTCTGACTCAAAACATGGGATTAACTTTTCCTTTAAAACAATTGACATACGTGGAGGTGATCCAATGTCTAGGTTAAAATCTCATAGTTACTTGCCCAATACCCAAATGAGATTAAAACATGGATATTACAATATCCGAAAATAACGTCAAACACGAGACGTGAATAAAGAGAGTTTTGATAACAATTTGCAATTAAGTGCAACAAAACCATTTTGTGCATGCTTAAGCTCACAGTTCAAAATTTGATGCGTGTTAAATGCTTTACCAAATCTTTATGATGTAAAACACTCTATGTTTGGCGCACATTGCGAAAGAATTTATGCAAACTTATTTTAGAAATAGATTCAATGCATGAATTTAGTCGGCACTTGGCATCATAGGATTACACTTCCCAATAACCCGACATACTATTGTCATCTGGATGCATTAAACATCTTAAAGCCACAATCCCACTAATTTTGAATAAACTTACGAATTCTCCTCGAGATAGAATCGGTCTAACAAGCTCACGGTTCTAATCCAACCAAAGTTTTCGACCCAAGAGGATCGACTTAGTGACTTCTTCGCTTAACTATCACTCCAAAGTGACATTGCTATAAACTTCAATCTTCCCTTAGCTTACTCGCTTAGAAACTTTCTCACTACCCCAACGGTCATCATACCAAGGTAGTTCAAGTATACACATGTAGCATGTAGGTTCACCATAACACTGGCCAGGTGCCATTATGAACGTACCGAACATGATCATCCTTGCGACTCTCGACAAGTTTCCCGTTTCTAGCGACTTGCTCGACCTCAAAATATCTTATCTTAAGGTACCTAATGTGCAACTTCACTTACAATCACTTATAAGAACGCTAGTTTGAGTCTAGGCATCCAAAATCAATACCTAATTCTCTCAAACTTAAGCTCTGATACCAACTTGTAACACCCTAAAATCTGGAAATAGCAACTTATTTAAAATTTTCTAAATACATCAATAATTGAATCATCTACAACCACAATTAGATTCAACTTCAATACACAAACGTTCAATCTTTACATACAAACTATAAAAGGACGCGTGCTAATAAAACCCAATAATAGTCACTATCTCCAACTTGCGGAAGACTTCACCAATTACTTACTTTAGTGTCTAGCTAAGGCTCTACGCTTCATAGAACTGCTAGAACCCAACTCCCAACTGGAACTGATGCACATGCCGACAAATAAAAAGAGTTAGGCTTAACGCCTAGTGAATTCAAGAGTTTTCAACACATATAATTTAATCATTTAGAAAGGAAGGATGCGAATAAAATCATAATCTTTCAAAATGATATGCTTCACTTATGAAAACGACTCGTTTATCAATAACTATGCATTTTGTACGAAAGAGACACCGAGTTAATTGTTAATCAAACCAAACTGTTTTAAAGACGAGAATCTTAATATGAGACGCACTTATGTATTATAAACTGGAGCTTGCTAAAAGGTAAAATAGAGGACGGACTCCCAAATTTTATAAAACACGGTTAACACATTGTAACTTGAAATACCCAACACGGGTGAAAGGTGACACACAACCCATAAATCATAGGTGAAATCTATATAATTAATATCGTAATGAACACGACATTAGACCCAAAACTCACACGACCATGAAATGGACAAAAATAAAAACCGACACGAGGATACGACACATTCCATTCAAACTTTAATATACTTGGGAAGAACCCCATATTAAAGCCATCATTTACTGTCGACCACTTAAAAACCCAATTTGGTCAAATACAACATTGCCCTTTAAAAAATACCACGAATCAACGATGAAGAGATCCGTATACACTGAGAATAGAGTAACACGCAAGTAGGTCGTTCACGCGACTTCCTTGCATGTCATCTAAACGTTTCCATCTTGGGTGGAGAGAACACGTGAATGGGGTCACCCGCGATGTTATTGGATTTCACCACACATCCCGACATCATAGTTCCCATGCCACCACCGACATCACAATCCTCGGAACGTTTAATACCTCTGGTCATACTCCGTCAAGTTCCACCTCAAGGACTTACAGACGTGGGTGCCTATCCAATCTAGACGAGTTTCCCCCTCTGCAGCTCGTGCCACTCGTTGTCCACTCGCTAGCAAACCCAAGAGGTCACTAAAAGTAACCCAAGACCTCAGGCCTTACATAACCGACAGACTTACTTGCCTATGGATCCATTATGACACTATCTATCATTACATGACTCCAAAAGAATGACCAAAGCACCCAAAGTATGTAACTCACCATGATACGAAATTAGTCGTCATCTTATTCAAAACCCCCGCTGGTTAAAAATCCGGACAAATGTCCACACGACTCATTTTAAGCCAACACCGAGCTAGAAGAAATGTCTTTAAGCTAACGTTTATGAAGACCCACACTATAAGGACGTATTTAACCCAAAACTCAACATGTATTGGGACCAAAGATTTACCAAAGGGTTTATGAATGCAAATGTACCCGAAATACGTATAACATGAAATAGACTTCATTTGTACAAAATCACCAAGAATGTGAAAACCATGCTATTTACTCGTTAGAATATTCAACCCAAATATGAGCATTTTATGAGGTTAACACAACCCAAGTTCACCAAATATGAAAACTTATCAAAATACTCACCATTTGACAAATAACCAAGTAAAACAAAATTTACTTCAAAATATTCCAAACTTATCAGCAGTTAACCATTTCGTATAAAACACTTTAAAATAACCATTTTGGCATGTACACTGTTTTCACAAATCAACTTGAACTCACCTTGCTAGATTTGGGCTAAACCTAGATTTTCCCCCAACTAGATCTCCTTTGAAGAACACTTGGATTCTCAAGACAAAACTTCCAAAACCTAAATCCATACATGTTCAACCACAAATAAACATCATCAACCACAAAGAATTGTTTCCCAAACCAAAAACATGAATACCCCAACTAATAACGAAACCCTAACTTCCATAACCGAAGAGAATAGAAGATTACCTTAACCCAAGCTTGAATCCACCAACCAAAACACTTCTAGTTCATCAAAATGGTTACAAACCTTCAATCTATGAAAGGGAGAACAAAGGGTGGATGAAACCCTAGAAAACTTTGGTGAAGAAGATGAATAGGGAGAGATGAGAAGCTCACCACCACAAAAGGCTCTATTATACTTCAATAGACTTCCAATATCTTGCTAGATCCTTGAAGATCTCTCAAAAACGAAACCGTAGCAACTTAAATCACCCAAATAGAAGCTAGGATGAGAAAAATATGAAGGAATGAAGTTTGGGGCTGAAAATCGCGATTTTAATCGTCCAGACACTGTTCGCAAGAGTGAGAGCTAAAGTGACAAGGTGTCACTCTCGCGGGGCACTTCCGCGGAAAATGTACCGCGAGCTGAAAACTTCCTCGATCACTATTTTAGTCATAACTTATTCGTTATATCTCCGTTTTTGCTCCGGAAAGAACCATTGGACTCATAATTGATTTCTATATACAACAAGGCTATAAAATCTAGAATTAAAGTCTAAAATCAAAAATCTTATTTTTCCCTCTAAGGCTACTGATTTCTGTATTAACTTGAAATGATGCTTTTCGAAATTCGGGGTGTTACAATGATGAAGTCTCAAGAATGCAAAAATTTCGGTTTCACTAACTTTTTTGCAGAAAGTGGCCACCTTGATGGAACCTTGTCACCACGTTGAACATGGGCTGAAAATTTGTTGATAAGTTCCAGTCATTTTCGGAAAGTTTGACTTCTGAAGGAATGTAAAGAGTCTTCTGATCTTTCACTAGAATATTCAAGGAAGAGGACAAAAAGTGGAGGTCCAAGGAAAGTTCAATACTCTTCCTTAAAAGCTACTTTTGAGGAATAGTCACATCAACACTTTTCTCTTCCTTGGGCTATAACTGAGGGATTGGAGGAACCATTTGGGCAGAGAACAACTTCCAGGAGCATTGAAGACTTCTGGAGCTTAAGCATTTACTTTCTAGTCTTTCTTTAAAGCTTGTAATTTAGTTGCATTTAATTTTAACTTCTTTGTAAAAGTTGTCGCCGAAGTGGACACCTTGTCTCCACTTTGGCAGTAGCTCTTTAGTTATTTATGCACTTTAGGTTTATTTTTTCTTCTTCTTCTTCCATGTATTTTACTGTTGTTATCAGCTAAGCACCCCTTTGGGTGTGGGTATGAGCCAAAGCTAAGACTAGTAGGCAACACTTGGGTGTTGCTATCGTTGCTAACTCTTAGACTTGGTCACTTGAATCGGGACTTCAATTCAACGCGGACAAGTCGATCACTTGTTAGTGTTAATATTATATCTTAGACCTTGAGAGGGGCAGATCTGAAATACGGCTTGGGTGATGCAAAGAAGATTTGAGAAAGTCTTTTATAACCACGTAGAGATACGGTTTTTTGCATGACTATAACTAAGGTTCAAATCTCGGTTGATATGAGTGTCACAAAGAGATTTGGGCATCCATATCTATACTGGTGGAACTGAAATCCTTAGAGGATTACTTATTTAAGTCGACAAGTCTAGAGTTGGCCAACGTGGTGACAAAGTGGGGACAACGTGGCCACGTTCCGAGGAAACTCATTTTCGAGAGAAAAGGGTTTTTAAGGCTGTCGTGTGTCATTTTTTTTTTGACCAAGTTGTTACTACATTAGTCTTAGTTAATGCTTGTACCCACATCCTGCCTTTCATACTGTTAATTCCGTTTAATCGTTGTTTAGTTGCTTAAAATCCATAATTATTGATTTTGTTCTCAAAACTTAACCAAGCACTAGAAGTTCATGAAAAAGTCTTTGATTCTTAGTTGACTAGTCCCTGTGGAAACGATCTCGGTACTCTACCACTTTATTACTTGTAGCGATCATAGTGTTCGGTGTGCACTTGCACCGCCACTATGGCAACATAGTGGCCACTTTGTGGACCTATACGATTTTCTGCTATCACTCTCTATGATTCAACTATGAGCATAGAGTCAATTTAACTTCATAGCTCATCCATTTCAGCATCAAATCGAACAAATAAAAAAAATCTCAGAATACTGTTCATGCGTAAGTCACTGTTCCATTGATGAAATTGCAATCTCGATCGTTTCGATGAATAATTTCTTTGATTAGGCTCTGATACCACTTGTGAGGTTCATTGATCACAATTAAATCTGTTGGGTCATCTAAAGATTTGAAGATGACCTCCTCTTTCGGTTTGTATTTGTATACTTAGAATATTTTATGCTCTAACAGATTGGTGAATCGAAGATCAACCAAATTCAACATGAAGCAAGTCTACTGATGCAGATCAAGATGAACTTCAAAAGGACTGAGCAACCACTGCCGAAGATAAGCAACATCTTCGGCAGACCTTCTTCTGTCGAGCTTTCTCTTCTTCGGTAGAGATCCTCCCTGCCGATCCCCTTCAATCGGCATCCCTCTACCGATCTTTTGGCAGAGGTCCTTACTGCCGATTGTTTTCCATTCGGTAATATTCCCTTTATGGCAAATCCTTATGATTTGACCATACTTCATCTTTTCTAATGCTCTTCTGACAAAAAAAATGGAAACTTCTATTGCTCAGAGGATATACACTTGAGTTCTGATCTGATTCATACTTTGTTCTTAAAAGATCTCAAAAAGATTTGTACCAGGAATATTTTATTAAGATATTGTCTTATCATAGTACAAAAGTTACCTTTTCTATTTTGATAAGTCACTTCAAATATCTTATAACTTATTGAAGATATCTCAACTACCCATCCAACAAATAACATGTGTCCTTTGCATTTAATGCATGGGGTAGTATATAAAGGGTGAAGGTCTCTCCATGCAAACTATGCTTTCAGCTCAAGTTTTCTCAAATGCAAAATTTCAGCAAGTTGTTAGCAAGTATTTTCTCTCTAAGAATAGTCGTTAGTTGTTCTCTTCCGTAACAATCTTTGTTTTCTATGTGTAATTCTTGATATTCATATCAATAAAGAATTAAAATTAAGTAAAATTCTGTGTATTTTATTCAACCCCCCCCCCCCTTCTACAATACTTGTTTTGCTTATTAGGGACCAACAAGTGGTATCAGAGCGGATGATTTAACTCAATAAATCAGATCCGTGATGGCATCATCTTCCAAAGACAATGTTGATTTTTCTTCTGCTTCTCAAAACGCTTTTCATACTGATAACGACTCTATGGTCAAACCTCCTAAGTTTAATGCGAACAACTTTTCACTCTGGAAAATTCGGATGATGCTATTCTTAGAAGGGGTTGACAGTCACTATCTGACCATTCTTAGTGAAGGTCCTATTATCCCTAAAGTATGGGAAAAAATTTTCACAACTCCTAAGGATAAAGAAAAAGAAAAATACTCTCTCTTTCATGTTTCCGATGACTCATCTGACGAGGAAAGAACTTCTACAACTGTCCGATATGTTCAGAAAAGGCCAAAGGATTACACTGAGGAAGACAAGCGTATTATTGGGCTTGACTCCAAAGTTAGAGCAATTATTGCTCAGGCTCTTCCGGATGAGGTGTATCATTCTCTGGTTAACTTTCCTACTGCCAAAGAAATGTGGACCACTCTATGTGTTCTATATAAAGGTACAAAAGAGGTAAAGAAAAGTAGAAAATTTCTCTTGTTCGCAAATACGAACTCTTCTCCGATGAGAAAGGAGAATCCCTCTCTGACTATTATAATATATTTAATAGTCTTCTCAAAGATCTTAAACTTCTCGGCAAACTTTATGACAATGAGGAAGTTGTATGTAAATTCATGGATGGACTTCCAGATTTCTGGGAGAACATTTCCACCTGCATAAAAACAACCAAGGATCTTGATCATATGCCTCTCACATCTCTTTATGGTACTCTTTATAATTATGAACAAACTCGTGTTCAAAGAAAATCCATTATCAAAGAGATAAAAGCCCCTTCTGTCATGATCTGATTCTTAACAAGAATAAACACTCAGAAACAATATTAAAGGAGTTTGCGGAATAACACTTTAATATTCAGAATATCAATGAAACAGTGAATCAGAAATCACAAATTGTAAACTTTATTGAATGATTTAAAGCTACAAGATTTCACACACAACCTCAATATTGATGAACAGGCTCACCAATACGAATTCTACTTCTCTAGAATTAGGATTATAAACCTTGAGGTTAATTCTCTCTATGAAAACAAAAACTCAGAATCAAAAATTAATTCTAAACTATTCTGACTAAGTCTATACATATACTAAAGATAAAAGATAATTACAAAATATAAAAGATCCTCAGTATAATCTTCTATAGTTATCTCCAAGCATTCCATGGATATCTTCAATCAATACAGCTGTCTTCATTGCCATACGAAGTCTTCATCTCATAAGTAGTACTAACCATGTTCAGAAGCATTAACCATGTTCAGCAGTATTAATGAAGTTGGCAGTAGTAACCCTTAGCAGTACTAACTATGCTCAGCAGTAGTAACTTCATCAAGCAATATTAATCTTGTTTAGCAGTATTAATCTGTCTCAGAAGTACTAACCATGTTGTGCTAGCAGCATTAACCATACTTGTGCAAATTCTGAATTCCCAACAATCTCCCCCTAACTTGACTTTTAGAAAGAGAAGTCAAGTTCTTCAGATGCTCCCAAAACTCCATTATTCATATCCCTGTATCAGCATTCAACCCCAAACTTTGATTAATTGTTCTTTGGATCAAATACCTTGCCATCTCTGAATCTGGTGCACAACCAAGCTTCTTCTTCAACATAGCATGCAACTTTAATCTGCTGTGGTTGTAAACTTTATCCACTAGAAAGTATTCTATGTGATTTGTATCCATAGTCAGTACATATACTCCACTAGTTTCATATAGAGTCCAGTTGTAAACCTTTTGAAACACATTTCTGATAATATCCTGTTGGGAACTGAAGATTCTACTAAAGTGTAGTTACTACTGCTAATACAAATGTAGTTACTACTGCCAGAACAAGTTGAAGATTAATACTGCTAAGTGTTACTACTGCTAGTAGAATTACTACTGCTAGTTAAAGTTAGTACTGCTTGAACAAAGTTAGTAATGCTTAGCTAGTTAGTACTGCTAATAGTTAGTACTGCTTGAAGTTAATGCTGCTAGTTGGAGTTAATGCTGCTAAGCATTATTAGTGCTGCTAAAGAGATCCAGATGGAATGTACTACAGCTGGATATACTGAAGATATACTTAGAAGATATACATGGAAGATATACTGAAGATTTGTTTATTCCTTGTAAATTATCTTTTTATCAGTATATGTATAGAATGTTTAGAATAGATAGATACAACTTTTGATAATCGTTTTTCATAAAGAAAAAAATCAACCTCAAGGCATAGATCCTAATTCTAGAGAAGTAGAATTCGTATTGGTGAGCCTGTTCATCAATATTGAGGTTGAGTGTGTAATCTTGTAGTTTTAAGCATTAAATACAAGGTTACTGTTTGATAATTATATACTGTGTTTGATTACTGTTTGATCAAATATCAAAGTGTTTTTCCGCAACTTCTTTGATATTAGTTTCTGAGTATTAATTCTTGTTAAGAATTCGATCCTGACAAGTGGTATCAGAGCAAAATTCTCTCAGAAACAGTTATTCATCATGGAAAATCTTACAGAATCAAGCAGTACTTTGGTCTCAAAAGTTCCAATGCTCAGATCCAATGAATTTGACATGTGGAAAATCAGAATCAAGCAATATATTCTCCTCACAGATTACTCTATGTGGGACATCATTGAGAATGGCCCATCTGATGGAGGTAAGATTGGTGAAGATGGCAAAAGAACTCCTCCAAAGACAGATACAGACAGGAAATCAAGACAGACAGAGATGAAAGCCTTGAGCACACTGCTCTTGGCCATTCCAAATGAGTATCAACACCAATTCTGCAATTGTACTGATGCACAGATGCTCTGGAATGCTCTAGAGAAGAGATTCTCAGGTACTAAAAGTACCAAGAGAAATCAAAAGGCAATCTTAAAACAACAGTATGAAAATTTCATCTCAGCTAAGAATGAGTCCATGACTCAAACTTTTGACAGGTTTAATAAACAAATTGGTGAACTAGCTACTATGGGAGTACAGATTGATCAAGATGATGTGAACAGAAAGTTCTTAAGGTCCCTTGGAGATGAATGGACCATGTACACTGTGTCATTCAGACAGAATGATCAGTTGGAAGACAAAGAACTTGATGATCTGTACAATGATCTTAGAGTATTTGAAGCTGAGGTGGAGGCAAAGAAGAAGCCTTCTGGATATGTTCATAATGCTGCACTCCTATCAGCATCAATTGATTCTACTGCTAACCCTGAATCAGTTAATGCTGCTAATGGATCAAATTCAGATAAAGGCACTGATTATGTATTTGAAGCTCTTCTTTCTAATCATGGAAATTCTTCTTTGATCAATGATGACTTAGAACAACTTCATCCTGATGATCTGGAAGAGATGGATATTAAATGGCAGACGGCCATGCTCTCCATGAGGGTTAAAAAGTTTATAAAGAGGACTGGAAGAAACAACTTCTCACAAAGAAGAGAAGATGAAGCAGGGTTTGATAAATCAAAGGTAGAATGCTACAAATGCCATCTGAAGGGACATTTTGCTAGAGAATGCAGAAGTGGAATGTCTCACAACAACAACCATCAACAAGCTCAATCTGGAAGCTTCAATAACAACAGAAACTCTGCTCAAGCCCTTGTTTCTCAACAAGGAATGGGGTTTGATTGGAGTGATCAAGCAGAAGAAGCTATTCAGAATCAAGCTCTTATGGCTAAAGTATCTGATCTCCCATCTGAGGTAAGTTCTAATCTCTGCTCTAAAACTTGCATAGACACTGTTAAAAGGTACAGGGATCACAATCAGAAGATGAGTGATGACCTGAAGAGACTAGAAAAGGATATAAAAGACTATGTGAGGATAGTAGAGAGATTTGAAGAGCAAATTAAAGGTTTTCAAGCCAATGAACTACAACACTCATATGACACTAATTACTGGAAGTGGGAGAAAAAGGATTTAGAACTTAAACTGACCAAATCTAAAGAGGAGAGTGAAAAACTGAAAGAGGAGTTAACCAAGGTTAAGCTTGATGTAGAAAAGTTTTCCAATGCTTCTAAAGCAATGGACTCCTTACTGCAAAATCAGATTCATGATAAGTTAAGAAGAGGAATTGGGTATAATGCCACACCTCCACCATATAACAACAATTACATTCCTCCTACTTCAGACCTGTTAGACACCAAAGATAGGAAGGACTTGCCTGAGGGAGCCACTGAAATAGATCCCTTAGATGAGGTAATTGTTGAGGATAAGACTGAGAAAGAGGTTGGCAAGAGTAAGGAGAACAAGGTGAGTGGTGAGATTTCTATAGAAAACAACATTATCACCAATGAGGATTGTGGAAGGGCTTGGATCAAATCCAAGAACATAGAGAAGACAGAGGAAAAGTCTGGTAAGGTCCATTATAAACAGACCACAGTTGTGAATCCAGGTCCTTGCAAACAGTGTGCTTGTAAGAAGAATAAGCCCCAAAAACAGGACAAAAAGAGGGGAAATCAAAGAAACTGGAATAATCAATGGGCACATAAACAAGGGGTTGATCTGAGTAAAGTCAATAGACCAAAACCTTGTTTTATCTGTGGCAAATTGAATCATCTTGCAAAATTCTGTTATTTCAATCCTATGAACCAAAGAATGAATTTCCAAAGATCCATGCAAAAACCCTTTGGTTATAAGAAAATTGAAAAGAACCATGTGGCTAAGAAAACTGTTAAAACTAAAAGCCACATGAAGAAAAAGTATTCTGTTAAAGAAAGTGTCAATATGTGGATTCCTAAAAGCAATAAAACTGTTAGTACTGCTATCACAAATAGTGCTGCTGACAATGATAGTGCTGCTAGAAGTAATACTACTGCAAACAATGTTAATGCTGCTAACAAGGTTAGCACTGCTAAACCTGTTAGTACTGCTACACCTGTTAGTACTGCTAACTCTGTTAGTACTTCTAAGGTTAGTACTGCTTCTAGTATTGAGTATGCTAAGCCAATCATATTGACAAAGTACTCTAATAAAGAGTGCTCTGAGTTTAAAAACCTCATTAAAAAGGAATGTAAATACTTTGATGAGAAAGGAAGACCCAAGATCACTTTGGCTTGGGTCCCTAATCATACTAATTGATTTATCTAATGTGCAGGGCAACCAACAGCTCAAGAGAAAGAGCATTTGGCATGTTGATAGTGGTTGCTCTAGGCACATGACAGGCAACATATCATGTCTTCAGGATTTCACACATATCAATGGAGGACATGTTGCATTTGGAGACAATCTTACTGGTGGTAAGATAAGTGGAAAAGGTAATGTCACCAAAGTAAATGAAGACTGTGAAAAGGAATCATTTACTGAACCAAGTCAGAGTGAAGAAGACACTAGAGATGAGGAGACTCAAGAATCAGAAGTGACATCTGAAGACACTTCAGTTGAGTTGCATGACTCTAATCTAGAGGCTGGACTGAATGAAGAACCTAGTCATAACACCAGAGTTCAAAAGAATCATCCTCCACAGCTGGTAATAGGAGATATCTCTTCTCCCATGATGACTAGACATCAAAGCAGGCTTCAGGAAATGCAAGATCAACAGCATACAGTGCTCTCATGTTTTCTATCCCAGCTTGAGCCTAAAAAGGCACATGATGCTATGAAAGAATCTAGCTGGATAGAAGCAATGCAAGAAGAACTGTTACAGTTCAAGCTACAAGATGTATGGGATCTAGTAGACCTTCCTAAAGGTCACAGAGCAATTGGCACAAAGTGGATTTTCAGAAACAAGAGAGATGAAAGAGGTATTGTCATAAGGAACAAAGCAAGGCTGGTGGCTCAAGGCTATACTCAAGAAGAGGGTATAGATTATGAAGAAGTTTTTGCACCTGTGGCTAGGATAGAAGCAATCAGACTATTCCTAGCCTATGCTTCTTACATGAACTTCAAAGTCTATCAAATGGATGTAAAAAGTGCTTTTCTCTATGGATCAATTGAAGAAGAAGTATATGTCTGTCAACCACCAGGGTTTGAAAACCCAAGCTATCCAGACAGGGTATACAAATTAAAGAAAGCACTTTATGGACTACATCAAGCCCCAAGAGCATGGTATGACACTCTGTCATCCTATCTCTTGGAAAATGACTTTGAAAGAGGAGTCATAGATAAGACTCTTTTTATCAAAAGAAAGAAGAAGGATATCTTGCTGGTCCAAATCTATGTTGATGACATTATCTTTGGATCTACAAGAAACAACATGTGCAAGGAATTTGAGGATTTAATGCATCAAAGGTTCAAAATGAGTTCCATGGGGGAACTTACTTTCTTCCTTGGACTCCAAGTTAAACAGAAGTCAGATGGCATTTTCATATGTCAATCCAAGTATGTGCAGGATATTCTAACCAAGTTTGGTTTCTCAGAATCAAAACCTGCCAGCACACCTATGGAAACACACAAGCAGATCACAGCAGATCTTGAGGGGGAGGACATGGATGTGCATTATTATAGATCCATGATTGGCTCTCTCATGTATCTCACAGCATCTAGGCCAGATATAATGTTTCCAGTCTGTGTCTGTGCAAGATTTCAAGTTAGGCCAAAGCAATCTCACTTTCAAGCTGTTAAGAGGATATTCAGATATCTCAAAGGGCAACCCAGATTGGGACTTTGGTATCCTCATAACTCCCCTTTTGACCTAATAGCATACTCAGACAGTGATCTAGGTGGGGCAAACTTGGACAGAAAATCTACTTCTGGAGGATGTCAGTTCTTGGGTGCTAGACTAGTCTCATGGCAGTGCAAGAAACAAACCACAGTATCCACATCTACAACAGAGGCAGAGTACATAGCAGCTGCAAGTTGCTGTTCTCAAGTCTTATGGATTCAGAATCAAATGTTGGACTATGGGGTAACCTTTCTACACACTCCAATCTTTATTGACAACAGCAGTGCTATTAGCATTGTAAATAATCCAGTCAAGCACTCAAAGACAAAGCACATTGAAATCAGGTATCACTTTATAAGAGATTGTAATGAAAAGAAACTTATTCAAGTTGTCAAAGTCCACACTGATAATCAGTTTGCTGATCTATTCACTAAAGCTTTTGATGTGGGTAGATTCACTTTCTTGGTCACAGGTGTGGGAATGATAAACTCTGAATAATCTTCTTCTGGTTTTATACCTGTATAGTTTTATTCTTGGTGTTACTAATCTTCTTTTTCAGGATATACATAGCAGTACTCAGTGTTAGCAAGTTTAAAAGGAGTAAGTATAGTTAATACTGCCAGTGGTTAATACTGCTAGTCGTTAATACTGCTAGTAGTTAATACTGCTTTCAGTTAATACTGCTAGTAGTTAATACTGCTAGTAGTTAATACTGCTAGTGGTTAATACTGCTAGTGGTTAATACTGCTAGTAGTTAATACTGCTAGTGGTTAATACTGCTAGTAGTTAATACTGCTAGTAGTCAATACTGCTTTCAGTTAATACTGCTAGTAGTTAATACTGCTAGTGGTACAATTTCTCAAAGATGATTTTCAGTGATCTTGTATCAAATATGGGAAACAAAAAGAGTTTCTTTATGTATCCCAGATTTGTTCAGGAAGTAATTAACCATGAATTGACGGATATACCTCAACCTATTGGAGTATATGTACCTAAACCCCCAAAAGGCAAGGTTTTCTCAAATATGAGAAGATCTGCTGGGGACTCGGAAGGAGTTGACACCCCATTGTTCTCTACAATGATGGTGGTGTCCCAAAACACTGAAGGTATGGCAGCAGGGTCAAGGCCATCCTTAGACCATCCCACTGCTAGCCAAGCCCAACCTTCCCTCTCAAAATCAATTCCACAGTCCCTTCTGAATAAGCCCACTTCTACAATTACCCAAACTTATCAAAGAAAACAGGTAAAGAAGGCTCCTTCCCTTCTTGTACCATCACCAACTAAGCCTTTAAGCCCTCTAAGAGAGAATTCTCCCCTAGAGAATATCCAAAGGGAAACCACAAGGGTATCTCCCAACCCAAAGGAGGTGCTCTCTGAGGAGGAGGTAGAGCATATGGGTGATGAGGCTGCCACTACTCCTGCTAGCACAGAGGAGGAAAGTGGTAACATCAATAAGACCTCCCCCATGGCAACTTTGAATGAGCAATCATTTGAAGGTCCCTGGTGCCAAGAAACCACAGGGGTGGATAGTGCTTCTGCTAGGCAGAAGACTTCCACTACTAAAAGATCCAATGATCCTTTAATAGGGGGTAACACTCCTGGAGAAGGTGAGGACAGATATAACTATGATGAATTGATGGAGGCAATGGGCAACATCAACATGGATGTACTCAAACAGGGCAAAGATATAGAAGAACTAAAACTCATAGTACTGTCACAACAAGAACAAATCATCAAGTTGAAGCAAATGGTAAGGAAACTGATTTTGCAAAAGAAGAAGAAACAATTTGTGCTCAGAAGGAGGAAACCAGTGACTGATGCTCCCAAAAAGGGGGAGATCAACATGGAAGAAGCATCAAAAGAAGGGGAGATTGATAAAGAGAGAGTTGAAGTTGAGGGGGAGAAGGATGTAGAAACAGAAAGAGGCTCAGTACAAAAAGAAGCAGAAACTGTTAATGCTGCTGAAACCTCACAAGCAGCAGTAACAGAGTTAACACCAACATAAATTGAAGTAGCTGAAGTGCTAATCAAAGCTAAGAATGACACTCCCAAAGCAAAGGGAGTGGTCATAAATGAAGGGAGAGACAGAAAATCAGAACAGAAAGTCAAAGCTGCAGAATCAAAGAATAAGGGAAAAGAAAAGATAGTGGAATCTGCTCAACCAATCAAGAAACAAAGGTTGGTTGAATCAGATGAAGCTTTAGCAAGGAAAATGCAGAAGGAGATGGAAAAAGAAGAAAGAGCTCAGGTGGAGAAGGACAGGGAAATGGCAAAGGCTTTAGCTGCTGAGCTAAATAAAGCCTATCAAAAGGGGCTTGAAACTGAAAAGGCTAAACAAAGGGCTATAAGTCTGAGAAAGGCTATGATGGCTAATACAAGTGCAAAGAAAAGAAGACCTTCACAAACTTACCTTGCCACTCAGGAAAGAAACAAAATGGTAACTTTCTTGAGGAGTGCAATTGGGGTAAAGAAAGAAATGTTTGTGAAGATGAGTTTTGATCAAATCAGAGAGCTCTATGAAAAAGAAATGGGGAATCTGAAGAGCAATGAAAAGAAAAGAGTAGAGTTTGAAAAGAAGGCCAAGGAGAGTAATGATATAGATATGAATCAACCATTCCCTGAAAGTGAAGAGGGAACTCCTATCAAAGAAATGGCAAGGGAAAAGGAAGAAAAGAAGAAGGAAGCTACTCTAGTACAGGTTCAAAAGACTTTGAAAAGAACCAAGATGATGGCCAAAAGAAAGAAAGATAAGAAGCCTAGAGTAGAAGAAGAACAAAATGTTGCTGAAGAAGAAGTGGCACCTGAGTCATCAAGCCAGCAAGGGTCATCAATCAAAGATGATGTAAGCTTATATATGGTAGTGATGGACAAAGTGCCTGAACCAATTTCTGCAGAACCTGTTGGAGTTAAGCCACCTGAGATCATTCACTGGGATGTACTGACAATGGATGGGAAAGATTACATCAGACTCAAGAGGAAGGGTGATAAGTATGAAGTATTCAACACTTGGGTCAAGATTGTCAGAACATGCTCTAGATCTGATATAGAAGAGATGTTTGACATAGGAATTAAGCTGTATGCAGATCATCTGAATACTCCAGGAATTTCTCTTACAAAACTGGTGATGGAGTATCTATGCATGATGTTCAAACCTGAAGAAGTGGAACAGGTCATCAAAAGTGTGTTTAAAGAAGTCACAAGTTGGACTCTATATGAAACTAGTGGAGTATATGCAGTGACTTTGGATAGAAATCACACAGAATACTTCCTAGTGGATAGAGTATATAATCACACCAGACTGAAGGTTCATGCCATGCTAAAGGAGAAGTTGGGTTGTGCACCAAATTCAGAAATGGCCAAGTATCTCATTCAGAGGATAATCAATCAGAGTTTGGGACTGAATCCAGACTTAGGAGCATGATCTTGGAAGTTTTGGAAGCATCAAAAAGAGCATCTGGAAGAATATCTGAAGAACTTGACTTCTCTTCTAAAAGTCAAGTTAGGGGGAGATTGTTGGGAACTGAAGATTCTACTAAAGTGTAGTTACTACTGCTAATACAAATGTAGTTACTACTGCCAGAACAAGTTGAAGATTAATACTGCTAAGTGTTACTACTGCTAGTAGAATTACTACTGCTAGTTAAAGTTAGTACTGCTTGAACAAAGTTAGTACTGCTTAGCTAGTTAGTACTGCTAATAGTTAGTACTGCTTGAAGTTAATGCTGCTAGTTGGAGTTAATGCTGCTAAGCATTATTAGTGCTGCTAAAGAGATCCAGATGGAATGTACTACAGCTGGATATACTGAAGATATACTTAGAAGATATACATGGAAGATATACTGAAGATTTGTTTATTCCTTGTAAATTATCTTTTTATCAGTATATGTATAGAATGTTTAGAATAGATAGATACAACTTTTGATAATCGTTTTTCATAAAGAAAAAAATCAACCTCAAGGCATAGATCCTAATTCTAGAGAAGTAGAATTCGTATTGGTGAGCCTGTTCATCAATATTGAGGTTGAGTGTGTAATCTTGTAGTTTTAAGCATTAAATACAAGGTTACTGTTTGATAATTATATACTGTGTTTGATTACTGTTTGATCAAATATCAAAGTGTTTTTCCGCAACTTCTTTGATATTAGTTTCTGAGTATTAATTCTTGTTAAGAATTCGATCCTGACATATCCTTCACTTCTTCTGGCTTGAACAACATACATAGATACTCCATCACAAGTTTTGTGATTGGTATTCCTGGAGCTTTTAGTTGATCAGCATACAATTTCATTCCTACTTCAAACATCTCCTCTAGATCAGATCTGGAACATGTTCTGACAATCTTGGCCCAAGTCTGATATACTTCATACTTCTCATCTTTCCTCTTGAGCCTGATATACTCTGTTCCATCAACTTTCAGTGTATCCCAGTAAATGATCTTTGGAGGCTTAACACCAACAGGTTCAGCTGATATAGGCTCAGGCACTTTGTCCATCACTACCATGTACAGATTCACATCAGCAGTACTTGATGGTTCTTCCTGTTAAACAGACTTAGGTGCCCCTTCTTCTTCAGCTCCCCTCTGTTCTTTCTCAGCTTCTTCCACTCTAGGTTTCTTAGCTGGTGTTCTTCTTGCCATCATTTTAGTTCTCTTCAACTTCCTCAAACTGTCACCTAGAGTAGCTTCCTTCCTTGGTGATTCTTGCTCATCAGGGAAAGGTTTTTGAATTTGAAGATCATGTCTTTCTTTCATCTTCTTTTCTGCTTCAACTCTTGCTCTGTCATTTCCTTGTAACTTGGTCATCTCAGCTTCATACAAACCTTTGATTTGTTCAAAAGACGTCTTTGTGAACATTTCCTTTTTAACTCCCACAGCACCTTTGAGAAAAGTAATCATCTTCTTTCTCTCTTGAGTGCCAACGAAGGTCTGTGAAGGTTGTCTCTTCTTTTCCCCCATTCTGATCATTCCATGCTTCTTTAGAGTTGTAGCTTTCTTCTTTGCTATCTCAGTTGCCAAACTCTTTTGATAAACTTCATTTAACTTTGTAGCTAAAGCCTTAGCCATCTCTCTATCTTTTTCCACTTGAGCTGATTCTGCTTGTTCAAGTTCAGCTTGAATCTTCTTAACCAAAGCTTCATCTGACTCAATCATCTTTTGCTTTTTAAGAGGTTGATCAGATTCCACTATCTTAGCTTTGCCTTTGTCCTTGCTCTTTACTTTATCAGCACTAACTTTCTTGATAACTTCAACATTGTCTTTGATGACAACTCCTTTGGTCTTTGAAGTGACCTTAGGAGTATCATGTTTAGCTTTGATTAATGCTTCAGCTGTCTCAAGTTCTTGCACATTGTTGCTAAGAAGGTCTGTTAATACCTCTTGAACCATTTATGCTGCTTCATTCAATTCAGCAGTACTAACAGTTTCTGCTGCTTTGCTTGTTTCAGCAGCATTAATTGTTACTGCTGCTTGTTCTGTTTCAGCTGCTTGTACAAATTCTGATTCTGTTTCTACTGCTTGCTCCCCCTCAAAATCAAATTTCTCTCCCTTATCTTTAGCTTCTTCCATGTTTACATCAACTTCTGACTCCCCCTTTTTGGGAGCATCATCCACTGGTTTCCTTCTCCTGAGCACAAACTGTCTCCTTTTCTTTTTCTGAACCAATCTCTTCACCATTTTCTTCAAGTTGGTAATCTGTACATGTTGAGACAGAATCACCATTTTCATCTCATCAATGTCTTTGACTTTCTTGATTACATCCAGATTGATGTTGCCCATAGTTTCCATCAATTCATTATAGTCATATCTGTCCTCACCTTCTCCAGGAGTGTTACCCCCTTTTAAAGGATCATGGGATCTTTTAGTAGTGGAAGTCTTCTGCCTAGCAGAAGCACCCTCCACCCCTTTGGTTTCTTGGAACCTAGGACCTTTGGATGATTGCTCACCCAAAGTTGTCATGGGGAAGGTCTTATTGATGTTACCACTGGCCTCCTCTGTGCTAGCAGGAGTAGTGGCAGCCTTTGCACCCATATGCTCATTCATCTCCTCAGTGAGCACCTCCTTGGGATTGGGAGACACCCCTGTGGTTTCCCTATAGATATTCTCTAATGGAAAATTCTCCATTAGAGGGCTTAAAGGCTCTGTGGGTGAAGGTACAAGAAGGGAAGGAGCCTTCTTTACCTTTTTCCTGATGTAGGTATTGGTGATTGGAGAAGTTGGTTTTTGAATAAGGGACTGTGGGATTGATATGGTGATTGAAGTTTGGGATTGGCTTTCAGTGGGATGGTCTAATGAGGGCCTTGACCCTGAAGCCATACCTTCTGGATTGTGGGCACCACCATCATTGTAGAGAACAATGGGGTGTCAACTCCATCCGAGTCCAATGGAGATCTCTTCATATTTGAAAAGACCTTACCTTTGGGGATTTTAGGTACATATACCTCATCAAATTGAGGCATATCCGTCAATTCATTGGTTATAACTGCCTGGACAAATCTTGGGTACATATAGAAACTCTTTTTATTTCCCAAGTTTGACACAAGGTCATTGAAAATCATTTTTGAAAAATTGTACTTTCTGGCAGTGGCCAAGCAAACCAAAGCATAAGCAATGGTACTACTGAACTCACTCCATCCAGTAGTCTTTTTGGAAATACAATGCATAAGGGTATGAACAAGAAAACGCCATTGGGTATAAAATTTAGCTTTTGAGAATTTGAAAACACCCAATTGGCGTCCATACCCCATTCTTGACATATTGGAGAACAAGTCCTCATTAGGAATAGAGGTAATACCTGCAGCATCGTCTAGTCGTAGACAGATTCGAATCACCTCTTCAGAAACTGACAAGGGTTTGTCACACACCCTTGTCTTGATAACTTGCACACCATTTTCAGTAACAATGGTGGCATTTGCCCATAATTGTCTCTGATGCTCTATGTAGATTGTTGGAGACACTGTAAGAGCATACGCAATATGGCTTATCTTGAGAAAATCGACTATCTGGTGAAATCCATCAGCCTGCTTCGGCTTTTGTAGCATTGCAATTTCATTATGTTCATCAATGAACGCCATAGTTGCCATCGAGCTTGAGTATTCTGGACTGAAACACTTGGTGCTTGAGAGAAAAGGGTTAGAGAGCAGATGAATAGTAATCAAAGAGTCTTTATGAACTTTTAGGCGGGCAAAAAGGGTATTTATACAATTCGGGACATAAGCAGTATTAACTCAGAGCAGTATTAACTAACTAGCAGTATTAACTGAGAGCAGTATTAACCACTAGCAGATGCTTTGGAATGCTCTAGAGAAAAGATTCTCTGGTACCAAAAGTACCAAGAGAAATCAGAAGGCAATACTGAAGCAATTGTATGAAAACTTTATGTAAACTAAGAATGAGTCCATGACTCAAACTTTTGACAGGTTTAACAAGCTGATTGGTGAACTACTACTATGGGAGTACAGATTGATCAAGATGATGTAAACAGAAAGTTTTTAAGGTCCCTAGGAGATGAATGAACCATGTATACTGTTTCATTCAGACAGAATGAACAACTAGAAGAAAAAGAACTTGGTGATCTGTACAATGACCTTAGAGTATTTGAAGCTGAGGTGGAGGCAAAGAAGAAGCCTTCTGGATATGTTCATAATGTTGCACTCCTATCAGCATCAATTGATTCTACTGCTAACCCTGAATCAGTTAATGCTGCTAATGGAGCAAATCAAGAAAATGGCACTGAATCTGTTTTTGAAGCCTTTTTGTCCAGCCATGGAAACTCTTCTTTAATCAATGATGACTTGAAACAACTTCATCCTGATGATCTTGAAGAGATGGATATTAAATGGCAGATCGCCATGCTTTCCATGAGGGTAAAGAAGTTCATCAAGAGGACTGGGAGGAATAACTTCTCCGAAAAAAGAGAAGATGGAGCAGGTTTTGACAAGTCAAAGGTAGAATGCTATAAATGTCATATGAAGGGACACTTTGCCAGGGAATGCAGAAGTGGAGTGTCTCACAATAACCACCAACAAGCTCTGATACCACTTGTCAGGATCTGATTCTTAACAAGAATAAACAATCAGAAACAATATTAAAGGAGTTTGCGGAATAACACTTTAATATTCAGAATATCAATGAAACAGTGAATCAGAAATCACAAATTGTAAACTTTATTGAATGTTTTAAAGCTACAAGATTTCACACACAACCTCAATATTGATGAACAGGCTCACCAATACGAATTCTACTTCTCTAGAATTAGGATTATAAACCTTGAGGTTAATTCTCTCTATGAAAACAAAAACTCAGAATCAAAAATTAATTGTAAACTATTCTGACTAAGTCTATACATATACTAAAGATAAAAGATAATTACAAAATATAAAAGATCCTCAGTATAATCTTCCATAGTTATCTCCAAGCTTTCCATGAATATCTTCAATCAATACAGCTGTCTTCATTGCCATACGAAGTCTTCATCTCATAAGTAGTACTAACCATGTTCAGAAGCATTAACCATGTTCAGCAGTATTAATGAAGTTGGCAGTAGTAACCCTTAGCAGTACTAACTACTAGCAGTACTAACTATGCTCAGCAGTAGTAACTTCATCAAGCAATATTAATCTTGTTTAGCAGTATTAATCTGTCTCAGAAATACTAACCATGTTGTGCTAGCAGCATTAACCATACTTGTGCAAATTCTAAATTCCCAACAACTTCAATGGCTCTTATCAGTGATGTTTCTAAAAAGAATGTGTGCATTCCCCATATCACTTATCCTTCTGATGATTCGGACAGAGAGAGTCATAATGACTCAGATCACCTTTCAGAGGCCTAAGTGAAGTTGATGATGAAGGTGAAGATGGTTTTGTCGATCAAATGACGGAGGAAATGGGCATGCTTGCCAACTTCTCCAAATTCAGAAACAACTCTTCTTCCAATCGTTTCAAAGTCAACAGAAAATTTTCTTCTTCCTCTAGAAACTCTGTAGACAAAATCAAAGGGGAATTTTATGCGTGTGGTTAGAAAGGCCATTTCGCTTCTGAGTGTAGAAGCAATCCTCCTAGGATCTCTAATTCTAACTCTTCAAATTCTTCTAAGGGAAGGTAATTCAGATCTATCTCTACTAGTAGATCTCACCCTCGAAAATCTTCCCCTTCCTCATCCTTCAAAGATTTTCTGACAAAGTTGAAAAGTACAAAGCTAAGTACAAGAGAGAAAAGGAGAGAAACTTTGACTCTCATCGAAAAGGAAAAGGCTTGATGGTTGAGACTCTTGACTGGGCTGGTGAGCCTACCTCTGACAGTGAGAAAGAAGTTTCAAGTAAATGCCTAATGGCAAAACTTGATGAAGAAGTCAAAGATTCCAACTCTAGGATGGACTTTTCAGCCAAATGCTCCTCCTCCTCATCTCAGGTACATCTCTTCTACTCTCTCACCAATGAAGAAAATATTGATGCTTACGACTCTTTAACTGTACTTTTTCATAACGAAAAAGATGCTAAGAAAAGAGCTAATGCACAAATCAAATCTCTCTCTTCCCAACTTCAAGCTTCTCTCTCTCAACTAAACCACTTTGATAAAATAAAAGTTGAGCTAGAAGACTTAAAAACAATAAATTTTGTTTTGGCTAAAGAAAAGAATAAACTAATCAAGCGTCTTCAAAAGGAACAAGAGATTGTAAATAAATGGAACACCTCCTCCAAGAACCTTGAAAAGATTTTCAAAGACCAAGTTATTACTGATGATAAATTTGGACTTGGCTACTGGAAAGAGGATGTTGATTGTACTCCTTCCGAAGACATTCCTTACTCCTCTCAAAATCCTCATTCTTTTTCTAAACTTCCCTCTTGTTCTCTTGAGTGGACTGATACCGACTCAGGAGATTCTAACTCTATCTACTCCATGGATCTTCGAGATTCCAGAAAGTTTGGAATCTTTGTGTCTGCCAAACAGTCTAAACCCACTCTTAAAGAAGATCAAGATTCTAATGATTTTGTCAAACCTATTAATGATCTCCTCAAAACGTTGAATCTAAAAGAAGGTTCTTCTTCTTCTTCTTCATCCTCTTCTCCTCCTCCAAAGAAAACTCCTTTCCTTCTTCCAAAGGTAAATCTCCTATGAATGCAACAGAATTCATTCCTAGAGCGTTGAAATTAAAGAAATCTAAAGGAATCTCCATCTGTTCTCATCCTTCTTCAGAAAAAGGAATCCTTGGACCAATGCCTTGAACCCTTCCCATTCCTTTCAACTCTTCCGTTCTTCCTCACACTTCCAAACCTCTCAAGTCAAAACCCCAAGGAAAAGTCAAAGATCTCACTCAAGAACCTAAGAAAAAGTTCATCTACAGAAAATGCTATAACAGTGGTGATACCTTTCGTCTCGCCAATGATTGTCCAAAATAACGTATCGACAGATACGGTCAAAATGATCCTTCTTCCTCTTCTACTTCTAACCCTAAACGACACACCTCAAAATGGGTTCCAAAGGACTAATTTGTTAATGTCTTCAGGTCTTTGGGCATCATCATACATGGTATCTTGATAGTGGGTTCTCACGACACATGACAGGGAACAAATCTCTTCTCTTAAACTTTGTGAAAGAAAAAGGACCGACTGTAACCTTTGGTGACAACTCTCGTGCTTCCACTAAAGGTTATGGGACTCTTTCTAATAGATCCATCACTTTCAATAAAGTCACCTATGTGGATATTTAGAATGGAATATTGTGTCATCACAGACAAAAACTTTCATATTGTTTTTTCTGTTTTTAGAAAAGATAACGTCTATGTGATCAACATGGGAAACAAATCTGATCAAGGTGAAGGAAGCATCTGCTTCATTTCTGAAGATTCAGAAAAGAAGAACTGGCTCTGGCATAAACATCTCTCCCATCTCAATTTCATGACGTTAAATGCTCTCTCTAACAAAGAGTTGGTTGTCGGATTGCCAAAAATATCCTTTTCTAAAGAGAAACTATGTGTTGCATGTGAGAAAGGAAAGCAGACAAAATCCTCCTTCAAATCAAAGCAGTGTTTCTCTATCTCTACCCTCTCTAGATGCTGCATATGGATCTTTGTGGGCCTGTCAGCACACCTAGTCTTGGTGGAAAAAGGTACATTCTTGTCATTATTGATGAATACACACGTTACACTTGGGTATTCTTTCTCAGGTACAAAAGTGATACATCTGAAGAAATCATCAATTTCATCAAGAAATCTGAAGTTCTCAATGGTCAACTAGTTAGATCTGTTAGAAGTGACAACGAGACCGAATTCAGAAATGCTACCTTAGATGCCTTTTTTAATGACAAAAGGTATTTCTCAAAACTTTGCAGCAATCAGAACTCCGCAACAAAATGGTGTTGTGGAAAGAAAGAATCGTACTCTATGTGAAGTTGCAAGATCTATGCTGAGTGAATCAAACCTTCCTACATACTTCTGGGCTGAGGCTGTCAATACAACTTGCTTTACTCAAAACCGATCTATCATTGTGAAAAGACACAAGAAGACTTCCTATGAAGTCTTCTATGGCCGAAAACCAAATATCAGTTTTCTTCATGTTTTCGGCTGTTTGTGTTTCATCCTAAATAATCGAGAACATCTTGGAAAATTCGATCCCAAAGCTGATGAAGGTATCTTGATGGGTTATTCTCTATCCTCTAAAGCCTATACAGTCTACAATCTTACAAGAAAATGTATTGACGAATCAATACATGTGAAGTTTGACGATCATAAGACATCTTCCTTAACTTGTGATGATAATGAACTTTATGAGTGGAACAATTCGTGTGTAAGAGAAGATTCCCCAAATCATTTGTCTCCAGGACCTCCCTATGTTCCATTTTCAACAGCTTCCACTTCTACCAACCATATTGTGGCAAGGATTCTACCCTCTGCCGAACCTACTACATCTGTCGAATCAATTTCTCAACCTCCCAGTTTAGCCCATAATGAACCTACTTTCCGTTTAACCTCTCTTCATCATACTCACCCTTTGCCTAGCGATCCAACATCCTCATTTTCTCCTAGACCACTTCCTGCACCTCTTCCACCAGCTCTAAAGTGGAGCAAGGATCATCCAATTGAACAAATTATTCGTGATCAGCAAGCAGGTGTCCAAACCAGAAGAGGTGTCGGAAACATTTCCCTCTATGTGAATTTTATCTCTATCATAGAGCCCAAGAAAACTGAAGAAGCTCTAGCAGATCCTTGTTGGATCACTGCCATGTAAAAGGAGCTATCTCAAATCGAAAGAAACAAAGTATGGAGACTTGTGCCTCGTCCCTCAGGAAAGACCATTATCGGCACTAAGTGGGTGTTCCGAAATAAGATGGATGAAGAAGGCACTGTGATGAGGAACAAAACCAGACTTGTTGCTCAAGGATATAGACAGGAGTAAGGGATTGATTATGATGAAACCTTTGCTCATGTTGCTAGACTTGAAGCAATAAGAATTTTTCTTGCTTATGTTGCTCACAAAAACTTTCGGGTCTTCCAAATGCATGTTAAAATTGCATTTCTCAATAGAGAACTCACCGAAGTAGTCTATGTGAAACAACCTCCAGGTTTTGAAGATCCAACTTATCCCGACTATGTGCTCAGATTAGACAAAGCTCTTTATCGTCTGAAACAAGCTCCTCGTGCCTGGTATGACACTCTATCAGATTTTCTTCTCTCCAACCAATATACCCTAGGTAAATTTGACAATACTATCCTTCTCAAGAAAACTAGAGGTAATATCATTCTTGTCCAAATCTATGTGGATGACATTATTTTTGGTGCTACTAATGAATCTCTTTGTCAGGAGTTTGCCTCTCTCATGCAAAGCAAATATGAGTTGAGCATGATGGGTAAGCTCAATTTCTTTCTTGGTATTCAAATCAAACAAACTTCTGAAGGAATCTTTATAAACCAAAGCAAATATATTCATGATCTGCTCAAGAAGTTTAATTTCGAAAATTGCTCTCCCATGAAAACTCCCATGGCATCACCTCTAAAAATTCATGTTGATCCCGCTGGTAAGCCAGTTGATATCACGAATTATAGAGAGATGATTGAGTCTCTTCTTTATCTTACTGCTAGTAGACCTGATATTATGTATGCTACGTGTCTGTGTGCGCGTTATCAAGCCAATCCCAAGGAATCTCACTTGGCGGATGTAAAACGCATTTTCCGGTACTTAAAGGGTACTATGAATCCGGGTCTTTGGTATCCCAAAGACTCAGGTTTTGATCTCATTGGATATTCAGATTCTGACTTTGCAGTGTCTTAGGTGGATAGGAAAAGTACAACTAGAAGCTGTCAATTACTCGGTGAAAATTTGGTCAGCTGGTCCAGCAAGAAACAACATTCTGTATCTACATTTACTACTGAAGCTGAATATGTTGCAACTGGCAGTTGTTGTGCTCAGATCTTGTGGATGGAGAATCAACTGCAACACTATGGCAAGTTCTACTCTCAAATACCTATCCTATGTGACAACTCCAGTGCCATAGCAATTGCTAATAATCCTGTGATGCACTCCAGATCAAAACACATTGATAGTAGATATCACTTTATAAGAGATTATGTCCCTATAGGTGATATTGAATTTCATTTCATTCCTATAGATCTTCAGCTTGCAAACCTCTTCACTAAACCACTGGATGAGGCCAGATTCAACTTCTTAGTTGGATCCTTATGTATGTTAAATTTTGAGTATTAAAAAAAATCTTCATCTTTCTCTACCAAAGTGAATTCGGCAGAAAAAGACTTGTATAAAATACTTCTTCACTCTTTCGGTACCTCTATCTTCGAATCTCTCACACTTCGGTAAGCATCACGCCTACCGAACTTATCTTCGGATCTCTCACTTCGGTAAGCCTCACGCCTACCGAACTTATCTTCATACTTCAGTAGGCATCATATTTTCCGAACTATCTTCTACCGAAGCACCCGCATATTTTCTTCGGTACCTATCACTCTTACTTTGGTAATCCTCATGACTCTCTTGCCGAAATCATATTCCCACGTGTCATACTTATCCATATATCTCTTGCCGAAATCTTTTTCAGCACCTCTACTTTCTCCTCTCAGATTATGACATGTGGCATCTCAGGGTTCGTGGGTCAGAAGATGGGACGTTTGACACTCCCACGATTCTGACATAAGCCGTTTTAGGCCATTTCACTTCCCCATGTTTCCCAAACCATCATTACCTTTAAATATTATTTAATATCCATTTTAAATTCAACTTTCTCCCTAAGTTTCCTACCATATGTATATATATATATATATATATATTCCTCCCTGTTCTTCATTTCCCACCTTTACACTTTCTATCTTCTTTTACATATGACCATACCTGTACCTTATTTTCTTCTTCTTCAATGGCATCCTCGAAATCCGCCAAGGCAAGTAAGAACACACCACTCACTCGGTAATCTCTTGCATTTCCCGCATTAATCCAGCTCGCTCGTCTTTCTACAGACATGGATCTTCTGGAGTTCAATCATCTTTCACTATTTCTTAAGAAAACTCCTCTTCAACATGCTTTCACTGCCTCCACCAAGATGAGAAAAATGCTTCTTGGTAGTTTTTGGCTTTCCTGCAAATACGATTCAGACACTCATCACGTCTCTGCCTCCATTCTCTCTTCTAAGGAACATCCCGACCTTACTTTTGGGGTTGAGGATGTCCGCTTGATCCTTCGGATTCCTGAATTTGAGACCTACGCTCCTTTTTCCACTGGTCAGTAACATGACGAAGTGGTCGCTACACTCAACTACATTCACGAAGGCAAAAGCAAAGGTTTCGGCACTCTTCTTCGTAAAAACATGGGTGCCATCTGGAATTTCTTATTTTCGCACCTTCTGTACTGCATCTCTCACAAGACTTCTGGGTGGGATCAATCAATGGCTTTTATCGCCAGGTTGGCACATGCCCTCATCTTTATGAGGCACATTGACTTTGCTCAGGTGATTTTTGATTCTCTCGTCACCGCCATTACGCCACCTCGGACTCATAACGTGGCCCTCCCAAGATTTCTCTCTGTCATTATCAACGAGAAACTCTCTGGACAGCTACATGTCGAGGCCAATCTGCCTGAACCAACGGTGGTGTATGACTTGCCTACGTCACAAATCAGCAAGCAAACCATTTACAAAACGGTGAAGCCTACCGACGCCTCCCTCACTCCAGGTATGATTTCCTTCATCTCATCTCCTAAACCGATTTGGGGTACTCTTGTGGAAAGTGGTACCGAAAGGCCTCCACTTTCTCAAAGTCCTTCAAAATCGGTGGTTCCCATTCCCCCCAAATCTTCTCGAGCCAAATCGGTGGCTATTAAAAAGAAAAAGTCTAGCGGTAACGTCGCCCTCGCTTCTATGACTTTGCCACCGATGCAACCTTCGGTGGCTACCCAAGTCATCAATCCCTCTTCTCAAAAGCGATGGGGCTTAAAATCCCCACCTAAGTCTCATTCTAAGAGAATTAGGAAACCTATAGCCGAACCACGCTCTCCTTCTATCGATTCTCAAAAATTGGTGGAAGTTGAAATTCCCCCTATTGGGCCAAGGGCATCTTTTGAAACCAATCCTACCTCCTCCAAATCTTCCCAAAAGGATTTGGTTGTACATTTGGCGACCCCTATTATTCCTTCTCCTCAATTTAAATTGAGAGACAAAGATGAGTTGGTTTCCTCTCCGAACCAACGACCCTTTTCCACACTGCACATCCTGACACTCGAGGTCACACCCGATGATATTGCATATATCGGTCGAAATACCAATGATCTTTTTGATCTACTATTTTTTGATGTAGGGGAAGGTTTTCCATCACCTACCGATGAAACACCACCCTCACCGAAACCGTCCCTCTCCCCATACACCTCCCCATCTCCCAAACACTCACCAAAACTCTCTCCAACACCCTCCCGATCTCCCAAACACTCACCCTCTAACTCGGATTCCTCTTCGAATGATTTCCATCCTGATTTTCTACCGAAGAAGCAATCCCCACCAGCTCACCGAACTTTGCCTCATGATCCCCCTTCCCCTAATGCCGATAGGGCTGGACCTTCAGCACCTCCACAAGGTCAGTGGTCGATCCTGATCTCCTCCGTCGTCCTTGCCAACATTCTTGATACAAATCGACATGTATGCCTTCTTATCACTCAATATGAGTTGCTAAGGAGAATCATGAGGGATCCAAAAATTTCTGCTTCTCTTACCGAAAAGAATGGTTATCTTCAGGGGCTTCTTCAACTTATAAAGGAGCAGAATTCTGAGTGTGTGGATCTAAACAAAGACATTTCCATTGTTTGTATGTCATGCATCAAGAAATTCATGGTCTTCGTGCACCTATCAGCGATGCTCTTGATGCGGTTCTCAAGCAGGTTATGGAGCTGATTCATAACAACACATCTTTGACTCTTTCTATGGTGGCTATCAAAGATGCTTCTGATGCTCAGGAGCAGGATCTTATTCGGCTTCGGCAACAGGCAGATACTCAAAATACTATTAATTCTCAGCTTCTGGATACTCTTTAGAAGATCAATGCCAAGCTTGATTCCCTGCCATTTGATGTGGCTCAGCATTGTGCCGAGTTCCTCAACATTGACATCACTGACTCCGCTTTCACCCCTGATGATCGGCAAACCCTCCACCATATGGATCGTCCAGTTGGCCATGTGTCGGCTAAAGCAGGGTTCACTTCCCCGGCACGTACTGAGGGGGAGAAACTATCTGAGGGGGAGTTCATTACTCCTCAGATGAAAATTACCAGTACGCGTCGGGAAGACACAACTGATGTAGAAACTTCTAACAGGGAGAGCTCTGATCCAAAAATCCCTGATGATCCCACTTCTTCCTCTTATACCGATTTTCAAATGGAAGAAAAAGACAGATCTCTTTCTGCCGAAAGGATCACAAATAAATCTGCACCTGCCGATAAACAGGAGGGTATCGATGATGCCTTGGTCATCGAGGGTGAAAGAATCGACCTTGCTTCTAAAAAGGTCGAAGAATCTAAGGGGGAGCTGGAGCCGAAGAAATAAAAAGGCAAAAGAAAACTAACTTCGGAGGAAGAAGCTGCCTAAGAAAAGCGTCTTAAAGATGCTAAAATCAAGAAATTTGTTGATGCCGGCGGAATCCATCTTCCTCCTCCCCCGAAGATTACCTCTCCAGATCTGGGCATATCTGAAGAAGAGATTAGACCTGTAAAAATAGCTCAAATGGCACGTGATAAAGATTCCGAGCTTGCTTTAAAGATAACCGAGGAAGAGGCCGAATTGACAAAAGCCTCTACCGATCCAATAATTGCTCAGCTAAGTACTCTAGAGGAATCGACAAAGAAAAACGAAGTTATAAAAGTTATGTGTATTGATTGGTACTCTAAGGCTCTCTCAAATCGAAAAAACTCTCTCAAAACTATTGATGTCAAAATCATTAAACCCTCTAAGGAATGCAACTCCACTCGGCTTATCATCATAAGGGAAGATCTTTCTAGGTTTGTTGAGAGACTCGACTCCCTTCTTAGGTATGGAGTAACCGAATGGATGGAAATTATGATGTGCTTGGACAAAAGCAAAAATGCTCACAAACCTGAAGTTGAAAAATTCATTCGTGATCTTCAAAAGAAATTCGGTTCCTACCGAAGAAGGTACAATATCATTCATACTCCTGCTGAAAAGAAAATAATTGAAGATCTCTGAGCCGATCTTCCTCCTGTCTCTAAACTGAAGTCAAGGTCCTCCAAGAAAGAAGGAGTTTTCTCTCTTATGGCCAAGGAAGGAAAGCTCCCAGATATTTCCAATCTTGACCTATCTTTGCCGACTGCGGTTCCTCATCCTTCTACTTCTGTCATTCTTGAGCCAGCTTATGGAATCTTCTTCAATGATGCTCTCGGTCATATTCGATTCTTCAGAGCCAAATAAATCTATATTGCCGATAGTATCTTTCTAAGTGGAATTCTTCGAATCATCCCCATGGGTGTTGTGGACCTCTACAATGTTGTTAACGTCGAACTGAATAAGAGAAACTTCACTCCCCGCCTTCCATTTGAAGAATCTTAGTGTTTTCTTTAAACTTTATTGTACTTGTATTTTTTTGTCATGTATTGTAATCTTCTCACAAGATTAATACAAAGTACAAATTTAGCTTAGAAGTAAATATCTTGTATAGTTCATTATTTCATTCTTTTATAATTGTAAATGTCGGACACTTTAAAAAAAGTCCAAAAAGAAACAAAAAGAATGGTCTATGTGAAAAAGAACCCAAAAGAGTAAAACAGGGTCAAACCGTATTATTCATATATTTACTCAAAATTTCTAAGTATAGGATGTCATCATCAAATAGGGGGAGATTGTTGGGTCATCTAAAGATTTGAAGATGACCTCCTCTTTCAGTTTATATTTGTATACTTAGAATATTTTATGGTTCTCTGTAATAGCTTAGTTATGCTCTAACAGATCGGTGAATCGAAGATCAACCGAATTCAACATGAAGCAAGTCTACTGATGCAGATCAAGATGAACTTCACAAGGCCTGAGCTACCACTGTCGAAGATAAGCAACATCTTCGGCCGACCTTCTTCTACCGAGTTTTCTCTTCTTCGGCAGAGATCCTCCCTGTCGATCCCCTTCAATCGGCATCCCTCTACCAATCTTTTGGTAGAGGTCCTTACTGCCGATTATTTTTCCATTCGGTAATATTCCCTTTATGGCAAATCCTCATGATTTGACCATACTTCATCTTTTCCAATACTTTTCTGACAAAAAGAATGGAAACTTCTATTGCTCAGAGGATATACACTTGAGTTCTGATCTGATTGAGACTTTCTTCTTAAACGATCTCAAAAAGATTTATACCAGGAATATTTTATTAAGATATTGTCTTATCATAGTACAAAAGTTACCTTTTGTATTTTGATAAGTCACTTCAAATATCTTATAATTTATTGAAGATATCTCAACTACCCATCCTACAAATGGCATGTGTCCTTTGCATTTAATGCATGGGGTAGTTTATAAAGGGTGAAGGTCTCTCCATGCAAACTATGCTTTCAACTCAAGTTTTCTCAAGTGCAAAATTTTAGCAAGTTGTTAGCAAGTATTTTCTCTCTAAGATTTTGTCTTTGTGATAAAAAGTCTTCTTTGTGTTAGATTGTAAGAATAGTCCTTAGCTGTTTTTTTCCATAACAATCTTTGTTTTCTATGTGTAATTCTTGATATTCGTATCAATAAAGAATTAAAACTAAGTAAAATTATGTGTATTATATTCAACCCCCTTTCTACAATACTTGTTTTGCTTATTAGGGACCAACAAAATCAATGTAAGTTGATAAACAAAGATGATTGGGGAGGAATTATTTGTTTATTCACAACTCTAGACAGAGGAAAATGTTTCTCTCTCTAGAAACACTGAGAACACGTACAGGCTACATTTTGAATGAAAACATACAAACTACAATACAAAACAATTCGTATTTATACCCTCACACCCTTGTTTATATTAAAGCCCAAACCCAATGCTATTGCAAGGCCCAAATACAAATAATGATGACTTTACAAAACTTCTAATACTTAGAACATTTTATGTTCTTACAGCTTCATAATGAACTAGAATTATAACAAACATAATCAAATATTCATAAAATAATTACTCAAACATTCATCTTCATCAATAAAATTTTAATCAAATTCCAAAAGAGTAAAAAAGTTCAAAAATATACCTTCATGATTATTTTCCACTTCCCTTTTTTATTTATATCAAAATTTAGAATCAATTATTATTTTATTTTAATTCAATTATATCCTATGTAATTTATATGTAATAATAAGTTATTTTAATTTTCATTAATTGATAATAATCTTTTATATTTTATTAGTTGATTGTATTATTAATTTAATTTTTACTCACTTACTTTCTCACATATACATTATTTAATGGTAACATATAGAAAAAACATACATCATTATAAAATATATTTGACAATTTTAAATAATAAAAACATCAAATTAATGGGAAAAAAATATAGTAAATATAAATATATTGTAATTAAAACATCACATGAAATTCTGGAAACACCAAAGTTTTATTTCACAAATAAATAATACAATGTCACTAAAGTTAAACAAATTTAGGGGTTGTTTGTTTTTTTAAAAAAAAACCTCTTAATGACTCTTAAGTCTGAATCGTTCAGACCTTTTTACACATCACCTCTTATTAATTATAACTAAAATAAGACTTCAGACTTTAGACCTCTTAAAAAACAAACGGCACCTTAGTGTTGCTTGAGATTGTGAAAACAAAACATAGTTGATGTAAAACGTGATGTGAAAGTGAAACACTAAAGTGTTATTTCATATTGTGAAACAATATAATGTCGCTAAAGTAAAACAATAAAATGTTATTTCACAAGGTGAAACAATGTAGTGTTGTTTCACAATTTTGAAAACAAAAGTTGACGTGAAATGTGATGTTAAACAGTAAAGTGTTGTTTCATATTGTGAAACGAAACAATGTTGCTAATGTGAAACAATGTACTCCTGTTCCACATGGTGAAACAATGTAGTGTTCTTTCATATTGTGAAATAATATAATGTCGCTAAAAATAAACAATAATTTTTTGTTTCACGCGGTGAAATAATGTAATGTTGTTACACAATTTGAAAACAAAACAAAAGAAAAGTTGACGTGATGTGAAACACTAAATTGTTATTTCATATTATGAAAAAACACTATGTTGTTAATGTGAAAGAATGTAGTGTTTTTTCATATGGTGAAATATGCAGTGCAGTTTCACATGGTGAAACGATGTACTGTTGTTTCACATGGTGAAACAATGTAATGTTATTTCATAATGTGAAATAATATAATGTCACTAAAGTGAAATAATAAATTGTTCTTTCACAAGGTGAAATAATGTAGTGTTGTTTCACAATTTGAAAACAAAACAAAAGTTAACGAGGAATGTGATGTGAAACACTAATGTGTTGTTTCATATTGTGAAACAACACAATCTTGTTAATAGTGTTTCACATGGTGAAACAATGTATTGTTGCTTCACAATGTGAAAAGAAACCAAAATGACGTGAAATCTGATGTGGAGTACTAAAATGTTGTTTCACTACAAGTTAAATAATTTTTATTGTTTCATGTAAAAATTGCAATTATTAAGGAAAATATAAAAAAAATATAATGATACTCGTTTCAAATTAAAGAAAATAAAATGTTTGCTTTTTATATAAATTTTTTGATTAAATTTTTTTTTTGTAATTAATATAATTTTGATTTAAAAAGAAGGTGGTGTTTAATTTAAATTATATAATTTCAATAAGAGATAGAAATTGAATGGATTTACTTTTATGCACTTTTAAGAGTTATGTTTGTATGTAAATGACATCATATATGCAAAATGTTACCTCCCAACTCTCACCATTGAATAATCTTGATTGTGGTTTAGATTGGTTCTTATAATTTTCAATCATTTTGTGATTTTCACTTGATTTAACCCCTATATATATATATATATATATATATATATATATATATATATATATATATATATATATATATATATATTACTACCTTATAATGCATTCATATCAAAACTCTTAATTACCACCCACAAAGCACATGGTACAATCATTTTATGCATACATTAAGGAAAACTATGAATTACAACTTTTTAAGTGTAAAGTACAACTTGCTGAAGCACTTTATTTTTTCGTATCTCCTATCACCAACAATCAATTGAAGAATACTTCCAAACCATCTTTCTTGAATACAAAAGTCAATGTACAAAAACCTTCTTTGATTTTGTATCAGGTACTTCCATTTAATGAAGAAAATTCAAAAAAATATGCATGAGGTACAAGTTATTAAAGCCCTGTTTTTAATCCTGGCAACCAGCACTAAGTTTGGGATGTTTGGTGGTTTCTTTCTATCTCTGCAAAGTATTTTTTTCTCCTTCATACTAGAATCTGAAATTGGGTTCCCAATAATTCAAATTTTAAATTCAGGATTCATACCTTTCTAACCTTTTTGGCTCCCAATTTCTCCGATTTCTCCACCAGTTCTCCCTACATTTGTTAAAGCAAAATCAACCATGATTCTTCATCACTACATTTGCTAAAGGAGGAGAAACTTCAAAAAAGATGATGGCACCGTGTAACACCCGGAAATTCAGAAGGTAAGAAACTGTTCCCTTCATTTGTTAATTGTGTTTATTTGGAAATATGAGCCTTTTATATGCATATGATCCTTATTATTAATGCTATGATGTTATCTGGTTATTATAATTTTTATAAGTGCCTAAACCTCGCACTCGTCATCGCTTTAAACTGAATTTTTAGACTTTACGAAGAGTGGCGCGAGAGTGCCACACGATATTGACATGGTCACTATCGCAGGTCACTCTCGCGGGAGATGTACCGAGAGTGAGGGGGTGGTCTCGCGATAGTGACACGCGATAGTGACAAATGTCATTATCACCGGGCACACTGCGCGGTTTGTACCGCGGGTGTCTTGGTGGGTCGCGATTGTGTCTCGCGACAGTGCCAAGGGTATCAGAGCTTTAGTTTGAGTGAACTAGGTATTGTTTTAGCATATCTAGACTTAAGCTTTAGACTTTATAGTTTCACTGTCCATTTGGGGTAGGAATCCTAGGTGGGGAGAGCGTTAGGATTTACGGAATTACTTTAATTGAAAGTTGTGGCGATGGTGACAAGAATTCTTGTGTATAGTACGTTCATAATTTCACTTAGCTACTGTTATTATGAATGCATTGTTACGTGAGCATACTTAGTCTACTATTGTTATGATGATTGATGAAGGTATTAGTACGTACAATGAGTTCAACTCGCTTAGTCTCTTCTCAATCCCTTTTTCTCGTATATGTGTGGCAGATTTCAATGGTAAAGACTCGGAGCAGGGCACCGAATACGCCGGAGGGCCACTTGGAAGTGGAATCTACCGCTGAACGACCTCCTTTGGGCGTAACCTCCGAAGGACCTCCCATACCCCCAATCTTGGGAGGAGGGCCTGAGCAGATTCCGCGCAAAAATCTTACTGCTAATAATGCCATCATGGAGGAAGCAACTATGGGGACCCGGATTAGAGATAGTATGATGCTTGCCATGAACTCGGCGATGGCCCAACAACAGGAGTTCTTTATGAAGCTCCTGGAGGATCAAGACGTCAGTAACCGACAACCGAAGACGATGGCGGAGAACATTGTTATGGGGTCGGGTGGTGGACCAGTTGTTGTGTCTATTGAGGACCCGACGGATAACGGGATCAAGGTGAAGGCCAAGGGGTTCACCTACAAGGCGTTTCTGGGGTGCAACCCAAAAGAGTTTGCAGGTTCTGATAACTCGGTTGCTTGTATGTACTGGCTCAAAGAGGTGGAAATGGCCTTCGAGTCCAGTGAGTGTGACATCTCTCAACGGGTCAAGTTTGCTTCTCAACTACTTCGGGGAGAGGCTCTGATTTGGTGGAATCTCACTCGATCCGCTCTCACTCCTGAGGTTCTTGCCAAGTTAACTTGGCCGATTTTCAAGGAAAAGGTTATGGATAAGTACTGTAGTGAGCGTTCGTTGGATAAGCTGGAATGGGAATTCCGAGATCTAAAGAATGGGACTATGTCCATTGTCGGCTACTCCAAACTCTTTTTGGAGAAATTGAATCTGGTGGGACATCTGGTTCCCGATGAGAAGGCAAAGATTAAAGCTTACCAGCAAGGGCTACCGGTCGAGATGAGGACGTCGGTGAGAAATGCTAGGGGTTTGACCTTGCAAGAAGTCATCGAGGAATCTTTGCTTATTGAGGATGACATCAATACGGAGAAGGAATAAAGAAGGCAGGTTGGTGAGAAACGAAGGTGGGAAGGGCTGTTTGGGCCAATTCGTCAATCAAGGCCCTTTGTAAGCAGGAGAGCGGGTGATCATCGTCGTGAGGATCGGTGGTGCCACAAGTGCAATTCCAAGCACTCGGGCCCATGTACTACAAGAACCTACTCGGGTCCGGTAGGATGTGATAAGTGTGGTAAGAAGGGCCACACAACTCGAGAGTGTCCCATCCGGGGGCCGGTGTGCTTCGAGTGCAGAGAACCGGGGCATATGAAGAGGGATTGCCCGAAGCTAGTAGGAGGAAACAGTGGAAACTCTGTGGGTTCGACGGCTAGAGTCGAGCAACCACCGAGGGCGCCAAGTCGAGCTTTGCGGATGACTATCGAGGAGGCAAAAGAGACCGCTGATGTTGTTTCGGGTGCGTTCCTAGTAAACTCCTTGCCCGCTCGTGTTTTGTTTGATTCGGGCGCTACATGTTCCTTTGTATCGGACATTTTCTGTAGACAGTTTGTCACTCCTATTAGTGTTCTCCCCGATGCGCTAGTGGTAGAAGTAGCTAATGGGGATCAAGTGATCATCCGAGACCGTTTTTGTGATTGCACTCTAGAGATTGATGGGAATTATTTCGGAGTAGATTTACTACCTATGGTTATAGGAGGGTTCGATATAGTTATAGGGATGGATTTGTTAGTGAGGCATAAGGCTGACATCTTTTGCTCCAAAAAGATGATCCAAGTACCTTTGCCGGGGAATGGTGTGGTCACCATCTACGGAGAGGAAGGAAAGAGGAGTAATCCTATCATCTCTTCTCTTAAGGCGTGCAAGTTTCTAGCGAAGGGCTACCCTTTGTACCTGGCTTATGTGGTGAACGCGAAAAAGGAGAAGAAGTCGGTAGGAGATGTGGAAGTCGTGCAAGATTATCCGGACGTCTTTCCGGAAGACTTACCCGGGCTACCACTGGAACGACAAGTGGAGTTTTAAATTGACCTCACTTGGAGAGCAGCTCCGATAGCCCGTGCTCCATATCGTTTGGCACCGACGAAAATGAAAGAGATGATGACGCAACTTCATGAGTTGTTGGAGAAGGGCTTCATTCGACCGAGTTCGTCACCTTGGGGAGCACCGGTTTTGTTCGTGAAGAAGAAGGATAGATCCATGCGAATGTTCATAGATTTTCGAGAGTTAAACAAAGTCACGGTAAAGAACACGTATCCTTTACCTTACATCGACGATCTTTTTTATCAACTCCAAGGCGCGGGATGCTTCTCGAAGATTGATCTTCGGTCTGGATACCATCAAGTGAGAGTGAAAAAACAAGATATTCCGAAGACGGCTTTCCGAACGAGATACGGTCATTATGAGTTTTTGGTGATGCCTTTTGGCTTAACCAACGCTCCGGTCGTATTCATGGATTTGATGAATCGTGTGTGTCGCCCATTCTTGGATAAGTCCGTGATCGTCTTCATCGAAGATATTTTAATATATTCAAAGGACGAGTCCGAGCATGGCAAACACTTACGGGAAGTGTTAGAGGTTCTAAGAAGGGAGAACTTGTTTGCGAAATTCTCAAAGTGCGAATTCTGGCTCCAAGAGGTGCAATTCTTGGGGCATGTGGTATCGAAGAACGGAGTAAAGGTGGACCCAGCAAAGATCGAGGAAATGATGAGTTGGGATCCTCCAACAAGTCCGACAAAGATTCGAAGTTTCTTGGGTTTGGCGGGTTACTACCGGCGTTTCATTCAAGACTTTTCCAAGATAGCTTCACTACTCACTTCACTTACAAGGAAGAACGTCAAGTTTCTTTGGACCGATGCACAAGAGCAAGCCTTTCAAACGCTCAAGAGGAAGTTGTGCGAAGCTCTATTCTTATCTTTACCCGAAGGATGGGAAGACTTTGTGGTGTATAGTGACGCTTCCAAGATGGGGCTTGGGTGCGTACTAATGCAAAGGGGGAAAGTAATAGCCTATGCGTCACGGCAATTAAAGGATCATGAGAAGAACTATCCTAATCATGACTTGGAGTTGGCGGCGGTAGTTTTTGCGTTAAAGTTGTGGCGTCACTACTTGTATGGCACAAAGTATACTCTTTTCACGGATCACAAGAGTCTCAAATATATCTTCGATCAAAAGGAACTCAACATGGGGAAAAGAAGATGTCTTGAGCTTTTGAAGGACTACGATTGTGATCTACTCTACCATCCCGGTAAGGCCAATGTGGTGGCGGATGCATTGAGCCGAAGGAGCTATGAAGGTGGTATTAGGATGTCCCTCACAAGGATCGATGTGGTATCGAGTTTGTTGGAAAGTGTAAAGGCAAGTCAAGTGGAAGCTCTTAAGGAGTAGAACCTCAAATCCGAAGTTATGATGAAGCAAAGGGAATTCTTAGCGGAATACGGTCGTGGACTCAATCTCTTTCAAGGGCGAATTTGGGTGTCGAAGGTGGGAGGAAATCGGGAGTTACTTCTTCAAGAAGCGTATAAATCAAAGTATTCTATACATCCCAGTAGAACCAAGATGTATAGGGACTTGAAACTAAATTATTGGTGGCTGGTGATGAAATTGGACGTGGCCAATTACGTGGAGAGGTGTGACACGTGCCTCCAAGTCAAAGCGGAGCATCAAAGGCCGTATGGGAGTTTGCAACCGATGTCCATTCCCGAGTGGAAGTAGGACAACATCAGTATGGATTTTGTGACGAAGCTACCGAAGACCTTGCGCGGTCAAGACACTATTTGGGTAATTGTGGATCGGCTAACCAAGAGTGCGCATTTTCTTGCAATGCGGGAAACTTTGCCAATGGTGAAATTGGCCAAACTTTATGTTGATGAGGTGGTGTTGAGGCACGGAGTTCCGCAATCTATCGTATCGGATCGGGATAGTCGCTTCACATCGAACTTTTGGGCGAGCTTGCAGAAAGAGTTGGGCACTAGACTGAATTTGAGCACGGCATATCATCCTCAAACGGATGGTAAAAGCGAGAGGACAATCAGATGCTAGAGGATATGTTGAGGTCGTGTGTAATAGATTTCGGGGGAAGTTGGGATTCACAACTACCTTTGGTAGAGTTCGCGTACAATAACAGTTACCATTCTAGTATCGAAATGGCACTGTTCGAGGCATTGTATGGACAGAAGTGCAGAACACTGGTTTGTTGGATAGAAGCGGGAGAGAAGCAATTCGCCGGGCCGGAAATAGTTCAAGAGATGGCGGACAAGGTGAAAGAAATTCGGGAGAGGCTAAAGGAGGTGCAAGATCGACAGAAAAGTTATGCGGACAAGAAAAGAAGACCGGTCAAGTTTCAAGTGGGTGACCGTGTTATGTTGAAAGTATCTCCCTGGAAGGGAATTATCCGGTTTGGGAAGCGTGGGAAGCTTAGTCCTCGTTTCCTTGGACCTTTTGTCATATTGGAGAAAGTTGGGTTACAAGCCTACCGGTTGGATCTACCACCGGAAATGGATGGAATACATCCTACGTTCCACGTATGTTACCTTCGGAAGTGTCTATCCGAGGAGGAAAGCGTGATTCCTTTGTCGGAAATTCGGGTGGACAATGGAAATCGTTGTGTGGAAGAACCAGAGGCGATTTTAGAATCAAAAGTAAAGAAGTTAAGGCATAAGGACGTGGTTATGGTTAAAGTCCAATGGAAGCACCACCGGGGTGCTAACATTACTTGGGAGTCCGAAAATGATATGAAGAAGCGATACCCTCACTTGTTTAATTTAGGATGAGATTTCGGGGACGAAATCCCAATTAGGTGGGGATGATTGTAACACCCGGAAATTCATAAGGTAAGTAACTGTTCCCTTAATTTCTTAATTGTGTTTATTTGGAGATATGAGCCTTCTATATGCATATGATCATTATTATTAATGCTATGATGTTATCTGGTTAGAATAATTTTTATAAGTGCCCAAAACCTCGCACTCGTCATCGCTTTAAACTGAATTTTTAGACTTTTCGGAGAGTGGCGCGAGAGTCCACGCGATAGTGACATGGTCACAATCGCAGGTCACTCTCGCGGGAGATGTACCGAGAGTGAGGGGGTGGTCTCGCGATAGTGACAAATGTCACTATCGCCGGGCACACTCGCGCGGTTTGTACCGCGGGTGTCTTGGTGGGTCGAGATTGTGACTCGTGATAGTTCCAAGGGCACTATCGCCATTGTGGTGCAGGGCTTTAAATGAGTTCTTATCAGATTTCGACCTCATTTTCTCTCAAACCCTCTTTTTTATTGGCGATTTTGGAGTTCCCATTCCAGCCTTATTCCTCCATTTACCAAACCCTAACCCTAATAAATACAATCCTTTGGTGGTTGGGTCTTGAATGCTAGCATTAAATCATCTCAAGGAGGATTTCTAGGGTTCCTCAAAGTGCACCTTCTCATCTCCAAGTCTCATCTTCACTTTCTAGGGTTTCCATCTTTTCTAGGTTTTGGTCCAAAAACCTAGATTGTGAGTTTACTAACCCTTTGTTAAAACTAGATACACATCATAATCTTCTATTTGTTATCATTTATCTCTATATGTTCAAGTACTTGGGATTTCCTTATGAACATATGTTGGAAATGTGGTTATATGTGAAATGCCATGATTTACTCTAAATGTACAAGTATTTGGGGCTTTTCTCTTGGATACATAAAATGTGTACTTTGATATGATAAATGTATACATGTTTTGGTATAAAGATGATTTCTAGTTGGATGACCTTCTTGGTGATATATGTATATGCATGAGGAGCATGATTGTCATTTGGGTCCCTAGTTGGACTTCATGTGTTAGGATGGTAACATTGTACCCATGGTCGGTATCGAAATGTGTTGGTTGAAATATACCTCAAGACCTCCTATAAATTATGTTGGACGAACCAAGTCAGTAGACACTAGGAGGATGTAGTCTTGGGTGCCACCGTGATGGTATGTGCCTAGACCTCCGCCATTTGGGGAATTTCCTTAGTTGTAGTCCTCGGATATGCCGGGCCTTTCGGATGTCTCTTGGTAGATGGTATCAAGGTATATCGACTCTTTGGGTGGAACTTGATTGGTGCTATGGGTCTCCCCTATTGACTCCACATTTGTTGAACTTTGGTTAACTGCTGATAATAATTGTAACTGTTCATGCATGCTTATTATTGTTCAACTCACTAGGCGTTTTGGCCTAACACTTGTCTGGTATCGATGTGTATCTCATGTTCTAGCGGCGCCGGTCCTAAGCTGCCATAGTTGCTTGGGTGAGAGCTTGGGGAATTCTTGCTATTGGACATACTTTTGGGTAGAAGAAGTTTGGGTTATAGATGACAACCCTTTTGTAATCTATTTTCTAGTTATAGAAATTAGATTAGTTGGTTGTTAATTTATGGTCCGTTAAATTACAACTGTAATTAAACAAGTTCGTATATTTCCCCATTTTTGGGAGGCTCTTGCTATGTCAATTTTACATACCATTTGTCCGTTTCTTTCCGGATTTTTGTTATCCCTATTTTTTTAGGTTGTTACACACCGTTTCATAGATCTAAGGTTAGTTGGATTCATTTGGTACGTGGAAGTTTATATTTTTCATGGAACAACCAGGTGAACTTGGAACTGGTTCATGGGCTTCCAGAATCGCCCTTATATTTATATTTTTGTTTGATTCTTCTCAAGAATCACATCTATGTATGATTTATTTCTGTTTTATGTGTTATTGTTAATGGCTTAGTGCATAATGATCTGGGTATGTCTGATCTTGTGAAGAACATGTTACTTTTTGAAAAATTTTCTAGGTATTTTCATGGGTTTCATGAAAATATGAATATACATTGGGGTTTTCTTTTGATTTGGGGTCAAACCAATATACATAAAGTGTCTTCTGCTTACCGTACTTTATTGTTCTTATGAACACGACATTGATACATTTTTAACTCGAGCAGGCTATGATACGATAGTATTCATGATGGTAAGAATTCATTTTGTCCTAATATTTCCTTTTTACGAGCTTATTAGTTACCACGGACCATCGAATGTGGTTGATTTCATCACCTTGATTTATTGTAAAAAGAATTATTAGTGATATATTGTGAAGACTAGGGGTCGTTTACTAACCGGGACCCTCACTTACCTTATACGGTAAGATAATTTTCCATCAAAATTGGCATAGTAAGATTGTTTGTAACGACTTCTTACACGGTAAACGCTAACCGGGTAAGATTCTTGGTCGATAAAAGTGACCCGGTAAGGGCTTACCCAATTAGCGTTTGGTAAACGACCCCTAACCATTTTTTTGCTATACATTGTTGTTAAGTTGTGATGAACTCACTTTTTAGAGATCCTGAAACATGTTTGTAATTGCATTTGCTACTTATATGAGGAGCATGGATCAACACATTGTGCTATTTCGTTGGTCATCAAAAGAGAAGAATGAAGCCAAAATGATAGAAAACTCTGAATAATACATGACTGCCAACGATTAGTCTTCAAGGTAAAGTTGATGATACAACCGATTCGAGATGGTCAGTCTCCAATAAGAAAAAAAAGGAGAAGAGAGAGCTTGGGACAATTTTCTGATACCTCCAAAAATCAAAGTTACAATACTCTTAAACAGAAATAAGGAACTGAAAATAAGGATGCCATTAACCCACTAAGCACTAACTAGAAGAAATAGCTAATTATTAGGAAATAAAGAAGCACTACTATTAACCAATTCAAAAGCAAAACTGGAAGTCTTTCAATCTCGATAACGTAAAGGCCTGTTGGTATTTCTTTTGGGTCTAGTAGGAATGGGTTGAGGCGTAGGAATAGGCTGAGGCCCTGTACTCATATCAATACTCCCCTGTGGAACAGCAGCCTTGTCCTCAAGACTAGAAGTTGGAGTCGGAGCAGGGAAAGACGAAACAGCAGGTAGTGAATCGCGATCTTCCCAAGTCGCTTCAGCGAGATCACACCCCTCCCATTGGACTAATACTTGCGCGATGGAACTCCCCTGGCGTTTTATAAATCGTTCGTCCAAAATCGCCACAGGCCGTAGAATGGGTATATCATCATCATTGGTCTCAGGTAATGAACCAGGTGCCGTAGGAGGATCGCCATAATGAGGTTTCAAAAGAGAAACATGAAATACCGGATGGATCTTGGAACTAGAGGGTAATCCCAAACGGTATGCAACACGCCCGATGCGATCCGTGACTTGAAATGGACCCAAGAAACGACGGCTTAATTTAGGAGCAGTGCGTCGTTTGACCGTGTGCTGCCGGTGCAGCTGAAGGCGAAGATACACCCAGTCAACAATGTCAAACTCTTTGTCAGTCCGACGATGATTTGCTTGATCCATCATACGTTGTCGGGTGCGAGTTAAGGAGGCTTTCAACGAAGCAAGTAGTCGTTGATGTTCGATCAACGTCACATCAATAGACTGAACTGGAGATGTACCCAAGGTGTAGGAGGGAATCATTGGTTGTGGTCGACCATAAAGAGCATGAAATGGGGTCATGTTAATGGCACTATGGTGACTCGTGTTGTACCAATACTCCGCAAGATAGAGGTAGCGGCTCCAATGCTTAGGTTTGTCACTTGCAAAGCATCGTAAGTATGATTCAAGACAACGGTTTACTACCTCAGTTTGCCCATCTGTTTGAGGGTGGTAAGCGCTAGAATGAACAAGACGAGTGCCGAGTTGATCAAATAATTCCTTCCATAATCGGCTTAGAAAAATCGGCTCTCGATCCGAGACGATCGATTTCGGAAGCCTGTGAAGACGATAAATTTGAGTGAGGAACAGGTGCGCCAGACTAACCGCATTGTAGTGTGGGGGTAAGGCAAGGGAGTGCGCATACTTGGTGAGGTGGTCCACGATAACCCAAATCGCGGTTTTCCCGATCGAATTCGGAAGGCTCGTGATGAAATCCATGGACAAGTCGTCCCAGACTTGGTTGGGGATCGGTAACGGTTGTAAAAGCCCGTAAGGTTTATGGGTCGGATATTTGACTTGTTGACACACCGAACAGGAACGGATGAAGGTAGTCACGACGCGACGCATATTTGCCCAATAAAACGATGTAGAAAGTCGTATGAGAGTTCCCTGTATACCTTAATGACCTCCTATGGGCGTGGAGTGAAACTCACGGATGAGAGACTGTTGTAAATCGGCATCTGGGGGTATTAGGATGCGACCGCGAAAGTATAACAAGCCGTCATGCAAGCGATACTCGGGAAACGCAGCGGGGTCACCCAAAACTTGCTGCATAAAGGCTGATCCATTGGGGTCAGTGCTGAAATAGTAACGAACAACGGCTAACCACGAGAAACTGGGTGTAGAAATGGACATCAAAAATGGTTCGTCGACCCTGCTAAGTGCATCTGCGACAAGGTTTTCACGGTCGGGCTTATAAAAGATCTGATAGTCGTAACCGAGGAGTTTTGATGCCTACTTTTGCTGCTCTGGGATTTGAACGACCTGTGTAAGAAAATGACGTAAACTCTTTTGGTCAGTATATATGCGAAAAGGACGACCCAGTAAGTATTGTCGCCACTTCTTGACAACTTCTGTGATTGCATAGAGTTCACGAAGATACGTGGAAGCAACTCGCATACGAGGGCCAAGTTTCTTGATAAAAAACGCTACTGGATGATCGGACTGAGACAAAACCGAGCCAATACCGGTGCCGGAGGCATCAGTGGTTACGTCGAACCCTTTAGAAAAATCCGGAAGGGCGAGAACGGGTAGGGAAACCATGGCTGTTTTTAACTGTGTGAAAGCGGCGGTGGCCCCGGGACCCCAAACAAACTGACTAGTTTGCAATAAGTCGGTAAGGGGAGCGGCGATCGAAGCATAGTGACGAATAAATAGTCGGTAGTACCCGGTAAGCCCAAGGAAGCCGCGAAGACTCGTAACCGTCGTCGGTTGAGGCCACTCTAGAATGGCAGAAATCTTGTCGTTATCCACGGCCACACCCTCGGCCGATATGACATGACCCAAATAATGCACATGATCGACCCCAAATACACATTTCGATTGTTTGGCGAAATATTTGTGAGATGCAAGGGTGGCAAGTACATGAGAAAGGTGCTCGAGGTGATCTGCATGAGAAGAGCTATAGATTAAGATATCGTCAAAGAAACTAACACAAATCGGCGGAGGCAATCGCGGAATAGGTCGTTCATGGCGGATTGAAAGGTGGAAGGGGCATTGGTTAAGCCGAAAGGCATGACCAAAAATTCGTAGTGACCGTCAATTGTGCGAAACGCCGTTTTATGGGTATCCTCGGGTGCGACCCAAATTTGGTGATATCCGGCACGAAGGTCTATTATGGAGAAAAATCGCGCCCCATGTAGCTCGTCGAGGAACTCATCAACAGTAGGAATCGGGAAGCGATCACGGATAGTAATTGCATTCAAGGCACGGTAGTCAACACAAAACCGCCAAGAACCATCTTTTTTCCGGACAAGTAAAACCGGGGAGGAGAAGGGGCTAGTACTTGGTTTGATGAGCCCATGTCGGAGCATTGTGGAGATAAGCTCGGTCATGACAGACTTTTGGTAGTGAGGATAACGATAGGGCCGAACAGTAACCGGGTCGGAACCATGCTTCAAGGGTATGTGGTGGTCGTGAGGACGAGAGGGAGGCAAGGCTAAGGGTGGCTCGAAGATGGAGGCATATTGATCCAGCAAACGTTGGATGGTAGGAGAATTTGTACCGGGGGCGGGGGGCATGTTCGGGTCTGTGAGAGGGGAACTGAAAACAAGAGCAAACAACGATGCCAAGTCGTCTTTACGTAACAATGCAGACAAGGTGCTGGGGTTCGTGGAGATAGCCAGGGGTTCGCCGACGACGCACACCGGTGCTTGTCGTGCTGAAACGAGAGTTGAGGAATAGAGAAATTGCCAACGACCGGCCCCAATGAGCTAAGCCAGTCCATACCCAATACAAGGTCGGTACCCTCGATGGGTAAAACGAAGAAGGAGAGTCGAAATTCGGTGTCAGCAAACCGCACTCAGACATTGGTACAACGGCCAGTGCAATGGATGATATGTCCGTTGCCGACCATGACAGGAAATGAGGGGTGATTGTCAATCGGAAGGTGAATGAATTCTGCGATTCGGGCTTGAATAATGTTATGGGTACTACCCGAATCCACCAAAATAGAAACCCGTGTGCGGTCAATATAACCGTGAATACGAAGTGATTTGGGTGAAGATAACCCCATATACGTGGCAGGCGAAAGAGCCAAGTAGTTAGGCTCGAGAGACGATAGTTGTGGCTGCTGGGAAACGGTATCGGAGAGGTTTAAAGTCGAGTTGGGGTGAGGGTCATATGAGAGTTGATCAAAGGGGTCTGGGGCATCCAAAACAATGGTGTCGGTTGTAGAATCAAGAAGGAGAAATTGGTGGGGATTACAACGATGATCGAGATGATACTTCTCAGGACAATGAAAACAAAGTCCGGCGGAACGCCGTTTTTGCATCTCGTCGGGGGTAAGGTGTTTGACCGGAAGTGAGAGCGGTGGACGGGAAGGCCCTGGTAACAACGGAGGTGTGGATGGTGAAGGCTGGGAACGAGGCAGCGATGGAGTTGGGAAGGAGGTGGGACATGTGTCGGTAGAAAAATGGGAACGATTAGCGAGGAATTTATCTTCGATAAGCTTTACCAAGTCGATGGCTTCATTCATGGTACGTGGGTGGTGCAAGGATAATTCGGCTTGAATGTCCTTACGAAGCCCAGAAATAAAACAGTTCAAAGATGCTTCGACAGAGAGACCGATGACACAGTTACTCAAACGTTCAAATTCAGCCTGATAAGCCGAGACCGTGGAGGTCTGACGAAGTTTGAAGAGGGCAGCTTGATGGTTTTCATTGGTGGATGGTCCGAAGCGAAGTTCAAGAGCTCGCGTAAACTCGTCCCACGTGGTGAGAAGTCGATTATTGGAGAGGTATTTAAACCAACTTAAGGCTTCGCCTTGGAGATAAAAAGCGGCTAACGAAATGAGTTGATTTGGGGGAATGGAGTAATACTGGAAATAGTGAGTTGCTTGAAAAATCCAATCAAGTGGATGGGAGCCATCGAAAGTGGGAAGGTGGATTTTGGGTGGTTTGAGGGTGGAGCGGTGGTCAGGGGACGGAGGAGGGGGAGGGGAATCGAACCCATCAGCGGGGCGTTTGTCGAGTTTGTTCACGACCGCGGTCAAGGAAGTGGTAAGGTGATCGAGTTTGTTGATGGAAGCGGGTTGGCTAGCGAGGAGTTTAGTCATGTCGTTTTGGCCGGCAAGTAACTTGGCCAAACTATCGGCCATGGCAGCCATGGATTCTTCAAGGGAAGGACGATCACGTTGGGGAGGCATGATGACAATGAAATCACCAAATGATACCTCCAAAAATCAAAGTTACAATACTCTTAAACAGAAATAAGGAACTGAAAATAAGGATGCCATTAACCCACTAAGCACTAACTAGAAGAAATAGCTAATTATTAGGAAATAAAGAAGCACTACTATTGACCAATTCAAAAGCAAAGCTGGAAGTCTTTCAATCTCGATAACGTACAGGCCTGTTGGTATTTCTTTTGGGTCTAGTAGGAATGGGCTGAGGCGTAGGAATGGGCTGAGGCCCTGTACTCGTATCAGTTGACATCTACTATTATTTTGATTGGTTTTGTTGAAGTAATAAGACTAAGGAGGGATTATAAAGGTTTCCTCGGTTGAGAGTTGTCTTCTTGAATGAAAGGATATTTTCTTATTGAGGTTTTTTCGTTTTTTAAATTAAGCATGTCTAGAATTCATGTTTTGCAAAAAAAATTGGTTTCCCCGTGTTTTTTCATTCTTTCTGTCTCATATGTTGCTTCTGTTGGTGGTTTATTGAAGGGTGATGTTGTTGTTTTGAAACAGATATTAGAATGCTCGAGCACCAAGTTTACAGCTGCTAGGGAACTAATGTCGAAGGGATTTGGGATCTTGAAGTTGCTGGTTGTAAACGTATGCTTCTTTATTTAGGTGAAAGAGAAAGACACCGCCTGGTTTGTGAAATTTTGTGCCCTTTGGTGTAAGCATTGGTGAGAAACTATTTCCATCTATCCTTGTGTTACGTGAATCAGTTTGGTGATGTGTTTGAGATGTTTGTTTCTATTCTTTTGATTCGTAAAATAATATCAGTAAGAGCTTGGGTTCAATGTAGGAGGATTGGAACGAGAGGATGTGATAGAGATCAGTGAGGTAGACAGTGGACTGTGGTACCTAACAAGCGTCTTTGTTCAGATGTCAAAATTGGATCGTATCCCACATCAAAATTGTTTCTAAAATATCTTGTAATGCTTGTTAATGAGCAAATAAATAAAAGATGGATTGGAGTCTTTTGAAGAAATAAATGTTGCCTTCTTTTTGAAGAACCCAAAATAGAAAGTGTTTCAAATCTTTAGTCCATAACGTGTCATGTTGCAAAGTTCTGCCATCGAATTAGATTCTTTTTTCTTAAGGCCTTCAATTTGATATTTTGATTAGGAAAATATGATTAACCAAATAAATTAAATATGTGAATGATAATCTTCATCAGACCACTACCTGCAAGGTCGAAATTATCGTGCAAGCGGGTATGAAGTTGTTGATGATGGGAAATGATGTGCAAAAGTCTAGAAATGAGTGATCTAACTTTTTATAGAAGAGACTGAAGTGTTTAAGCATGTGAAATAGAAATCGGTTGATTCAATATATATTTGTTAGGTTTTCTTACCGAATATTTGATTACTGTTCATTAAAATAACATGAACACTTTGTTTTCTTCTATTAATTATTTAAGTGGACTTAGCGGTTGTTTACTAAACGCTTACCCGATAAGCTTACCATACCATTTACCTTACTAGATGAACATGATAAGGGTCAAGAATATTATCCGGTAAGAGAGATGATAAGGACGGAGAGTCTTACCGGCTAAGTAAGGGTGACGCATCTAATCCGGTACAGTAAGCGCTTACCGAATAAGTGTTCAGATAAACGACCCTTTATCCTACTTGTATAAGACTTTTTTTTATGGCTAATTGGTTTTTCCTCGATTTTTTTAAAGAAACACATGAATATCTAAATTGGGATTTTTTTTGTTTCTTGAGTTGGAAAACCTATGTGGTTTAGCTCAAATTTTTGTCAAGATTAGATTTTCTAGAAAACATTATTGGTTGATGCTTTGTGAGGATACTCTTATGTTGCTCTTAAAGTTGATGCAGAAAAGAAAGTACTATATCCAACTGGTGCTTTTATTTTTCATCAGTTGCTACATCACATTCTAAAAATCAGATTCTAAAGAATCTCTCTCAGTGTGTGAGCTTGCTTAAAGTTCAACACTAGAAGTTGGTTGAGATATTTGGTACCTTGTGGAGTTGGTGATATTGGGTCAATTTCAAGTTCCATCTTGACAATGACATACATTCTGTTGTTTGATGTCCAGCTCCCAATTTTTATTAGTGTAATACGTTTTGAGTATTAGAAGATGTGAGAGCCTCTTTTCCATCAAAACAACTTGTATCAACCTTGGAGGCGGTTCGTCCTTTTTGTCTTTTGTTTCTTGTAATATAACTTGAAGGTTGATATCACCAAACATTTGTGCATACACCAACGAACTCTCCTATTTTGAATGATTAAGTCCCAAAACTTTTTTGAATTAATAAAACATTAAACTTTCTCATTTTATGTAGATTGTTCATTCAAAAGAAGTTCAAAAGACTTCTTCATTTAAAATGGGAAAGTTCACTTGGTTTTTTAAACTTTATCCTATTAAAGTAGGCATTTGCCTAACTTTTTGTATTAGAATAAGGTGTCGTTTACTGATCAAGTACATATGATTGTAATTTCTCTATTGTACAGTCACAAAATTTCAAGAAAAATGATTGACATATAAGTTATTGGCTTCAGTAATTCACCCGTGCTGCATCGCGCGGGTACACGACTAGTGTATATATATATATATATATATATGCAACCTACATCACAACCCTCCAATATCTTATCAACGGTTGATCTAATTTAATAAATTTATTAATTAATGAAATTAGTAATATTCACACAAATCGAATAAAAGGAACTAGGAATTTCCATTAATTCATAAGCTACTAACTAAGGTTGTGTAGCTCCCTCCAGTAGCTCTCTCTTTTGAGTAGGATCTTTTCTCCTTTGATCGTCGCCAACTTACTTTCTTCGACCATGACTTCGACCCTGTCTCCCCCCTTTCACTGCTCCTCTGCATTACAGACCTATCTCCCCCTTTCAGTTTCAGTATAAGTTTCCGTCTCCATGGAACCATTGAAGATCTCTCGACCCTGACTACAAGGATCCGTGTCTCTACTAACGGGAGAGACGAAGATGTTATCGAGGTCACCGGAGATACCCTCACTGCAGAAGTGAAAGTTCTTGGGCTGGAAAAGTTTACGGAAACATCGATGGTGGCACGTGTATTTGAACAGAAATGTTCCGATCCGACCAACACCTACTTTGGTGTCTCTTTCGCTTCTCCGTCGGATCTAGACTGGACAATGACTCGGATGCCTTGGGTTTTCACGGGAGGCTTTCTTGTGGGTGCACTATGGTCGAAGTCCGGTATCTGGAGAGAAGCAAATCTCAACTTCTTACCTCTCCAACTTTCCATCAGTAACATCCTGCTAAAGCTCTTCTCGGAAAACAACTTGAGGAGCTGAGTCAGACTTGTTGATCCTAACGCCACCCTCTAATGGAAAGGTACTAACCTGGACATGATCAGGGCCTTTATCAGAACCCTTCCAAATCGACAAACATCCTATAGTTGGAGTCTTTGTTCCGTTCGAAGGTAAGATGCATTGGATTCAATTTAAATTCGACAGACTTCCCATTATTTGTTACAAGTGCGGTGTATGGGGTCACGACAAACAAGAGTGTCTCAACAAGTTGATTGTTATCCGACAACCTGATGGTGAACTAGTCCAACTTTACAGAACTTGGCTTCGTAGCGACTACGTAGAACCTGTTTCACTCCTTTATCGGGAATAAGTAGTGGATGGTGGAGGAGACTAACAAACCGGCCACTGGAAAAAACGACGTAGAAAATGTGCTACTCCGGTCGCCGGAAAACCGGCTTGACAAAACAAATGAAGTAAAGAATCCTGTTGACTTTACTTTCAAGTGAACTCCCTTCCGATCACAATACGAACAAAATTACTTTTTATTTTGGCAAAGGTGATAATCATCAAAAAGGAAAGTTATTGTCTGTTGGCATTAGTGGGGAAAACACCAATCAAAAAAGTTCCTTGTCCTCTTCTAAAACAAAACTAGACTACACAAGTGACAAAGACAAAAGAAAAGGAATAGAAGTTTTGGATGAGACTCCTTCCATCTCGTTGACCACCCCATTGAAAGACAATTTAAGCAAAAAGAAATTGGAGGAAAAGACTTTACTTGTTCCTCAAAAACCAACTCTATCTGACACCACCACTCTCTCACCACATTTTAATCAAAAAGTGTCTCCACTCACCATCTCACAAAACCGTTGATATGTCCCTAAGGTCCCCACCACCCTCTCTCTCCCAAAATAAGATACAAAGTACAACACCTTTCCCCTATCACGCCCACTTTTTGCATATTCGTGATGGTACCTCCCCATCTATACTTGATGTAGAATCAACCCATCCCACCACCTTACCATATTTTAATCAAAAAGAGCCTCATTTGTCCCCCTCCCCTAATAAAAACGATGGCCTCCTTATGGTCCCACCCTCCCCTCTCTCCAAAACTACCATCCCAATTACAAACAATATCCCATGCAAAACCACTTTTCCACCTTTTAACCAAAAAGAGTCACACTTCTCCCCTTATCCTAATAATTTCAACGACATCCCTATTGACCCACCATCCCCTCTCTCCAAAAATACCACCCCAAATACCAACACTATCCCATACAAAACCACTTTTGGGAATGCAAATGTTTCCTCCATCCACCCTTTGGCTATGGAGAACCCACACCCACCCATGCAAGACCCAATCCCAAAACCGAATGCTCCTGATCAGATTATGCAAATCAGAAAATGCATTAGTATAAGGGACCACTTAAAGATCTCGACAAGGAAGAAACTGAAAGGCGAGGGAGCCCCCATGCATGCAGAAACGGAAGATGGGACCAATTCAAACTCGACTACATCCGAGGCTACGACGCAAAAGTCATCAGTACCAGAGGCAAGACCCGTTGTACAGGTCTGCCTAGACAAATGATAGTCATCAGTTGCAACCACCGAGGACTCACCAACCCTCGGGCAATTTCGGTTCTTCGGAAGCTTATCTGAGTCTCCTGTCCTGATGTCCTTTTCCTTTTTGAAACGCTTGTACCCCAATCTAGAATAGCTTCCTTAAAATGTCGCTTACGCTTTGATCATTGTTTTGCGGTCAGTTGTATTGGCCATGGTGGAGGCCTTTGTGTTTTTTGGAATGAAAAAAATCCATGTTCTCATTTGTCTTCCTCTCACAATCATATTGATTTGGAAATTTTGGATCCTAATCACGGACCTTGGAGTATTATCGGGTTTTACGGCTACCGGAATGATCCCGACGAAGGGATTCTTGGATCGCTCGCTAGCGGCCCAATCCAATCGACCTTGGGTCGTCATCGGGGACTTTAATGATTTACTTTTTTAAAGTGAGAAACAAGAACTTATTAAGCACCCGGAGTGGTGTATCCGCGGGTTTAGAGAGACCCTCTATGATTGTCTCTTACATGATCTCCATATGCATGGTTTCCCCTTCCCTTGGTGTAGACATAAAGGGAAACCCAATGAAGTATTTGAAAGACTTGATCAAGCGACTAGAATGCAAGAGTGGATCGACCTATTCCTGGACCATTGGGTGGAGAATTTATTCACCCCAATTTCGGATCACTCTCCCATTGCTCTCCATACTGAGGTACGACCTAATACCTATTTCGAATGGTTTGCTTCATTTGTTGGGATAAGATCTGGAACCACGACTTTAACATCAAACTTTTTCCCTCGCGAAAACTCTTGGAGAGTGGGGGAGAAACTTAAACAGAACTTTCAACAAAGAGGTTACGGAAGCCTATGCTAAACTCGAAAAGCTTCAAAATTCCCCCATAACCATCTGAAATGTGGCGTTTGAAGAATAACGACAACGTCTCCTATGCACACTTTTAAAAAATGAGGACCATTGGCGACAACATGCAAAAGTTTTTTTGGCTTAATGAGGGAGATCAAAACACCAAGTTTTTTTTTCATGCTAATGGACATCGAAAAACCAACCGAATTATTAAGCTCAAAGATGATGAAGGGCGTTGTGTTGACGAAATGAACGATATTCACAATCTTGTGAAAAGGAATTTCTTTTGCCTTTGACTCGAGACTCCTTTCTCCAAGGAAGAATTCCGTGTGGCTCTCTTCCAAATGCACCTAAACAAATCCCCAGGACCGAAGGCCTTAACCTCGTTTCTTCTAAAAATTATGGAATGTCATGGGGGATGATATCTTTCAAGCAGGGAAAACGTGGCTCGATAATGGGAGCCTTCCACATGAATTAATGACACTATCCTCACCCTCATTCCGAAGATCGAGAACCCTTCGCATCTTAAAGATTACAGACCCATTGGGCTTTGTAACGTCATCATGAAGATTATCACAAAAGTTTTGGCCAAACGCATCAAACCGCTCCTCCCGAATCTCATTACGGGTAACCAAACCGCCTTCAACAAGGACCGTTTGATCACGGATAATGTCACAATTGCTTTCGAAATGCTCCACTCCATGCACCGGAACACCCGAAAGAAAAAGGGAAAAGTTGCGATCAAAATTGATATTAGCAAAGCTTACAACTGTCTAGATCTAGATTGGAAGTATCTTCGTATGATGCTAAGGGCTTCCGGCTTCCCTCCCCGATGGGTTAATATGTTAATTCTTAACGTCGAGACGGTAAAGTACTTCGTTCGGGTGAACAACGACTTCATTGGACCCATATCGTCCCATCGGGGGCTCTGTCAAGGCGACCCAATCTCTTCGTATTTGTTTATCTTATGTATGGAAGGCCTCTCGACTTTCCTTACCCTTGAAAAAAAAGACGGCCACATCCATGGTTGTTTGGTGGCAAAACGTGCTCCCCCGAATTCTCATCTTTTTTTTTTGCGGATGACGTTTTTTTTTGTAGGGCTTCGATCGACGAAATATGCCACTTAAAGCACATTTTGACTACTTATGGCGTGGCTTCGAGTCAAGCTATTAATTACTCAAAATACAGAATTATGGGGAGCAACAATTTAGCCACCGATCTTATGCACGACTTATCTTGCATTCTCGATATTGACAAGCCCATAAATACGAGGCGTTATTTGGGGCTACTATCTCTTGTGGCCCATTCTAAAAAGTGCATTTTTCATTTTGTCAGTGACAGACTTTGGCAGAAATAGCATAATTGGGAAAAACGGCCGATCTCAAACGCGGGAGGGACCATCCTTATCAAGGTGGCGGCCCAAGCTGTCCCGATTTGTTATATGAATGTTTTCCTCTTCCTGGAAACTACCATCAAGGTCATCGAAAAAATGATTAACTCTTTCTAGTGGGGTGGAAAATGTGATGGTTCCCACTATTTAAATTGGCTCTCTTAGGACAAGCTTTGTCTCCCACGTAAGTTAGGTCGCCTGGGCTTCCGCGATTTTACCGCCTTCAATCTTGCAATGCTCGGAAAACAAGGTTGGAGAATTGTTTCAAATCCATCTTCTCTTGTTAACAAAATCTTAAAAGCCAAATATTACCCTCGAGGGGCATTTATGGAGCCCCGATTGGGAAACTCCCTAAGTTTTATTTGGAGAAGCATTTGGCATTCACAAGTCGTTCTTCATGAAGGGTTTCTTTGGAAAGTGGGGGATGGAAGTTCCATTAAGTTATGGAGTGACCCTTGGCTCAGAGACAATAGCAACTTCAAAATCGAGACTGCTGGAGATCCCACTCTATCTAACATTTGTTTCCATGACCTTTGTGATCCTCAATCGCTTTCGTGGAATATTTCTTTAATTGATTACATGTTCTCCCAACGCGACCGAGATTGCATCCTGAACCTCCCACCCCCTACTTCTTTTAGTACCGATAAGCTTGTCTGGCATTGGTCGCCTAATGGGTCCTACTCAATTAATTCGAGCTACAAAATCATCATGGAGCTGTTGGTGTCATATTCTCTTTTGTAGTTCGATGAAAATTGGAAGAGGATTTGGGGTGCCAATATCCCTTTCGAATCTAGATTTTTCGTGTGGAGAGTTCTTCAAAATGCGATGATGACCCTTGATGCCCTTTAACAAAGAGGACTGCAAATTTCTCCCGCCTGTCCACTTTGCGTTCGAAACAGTGAAAATGGTTGGCATATCTTTATTGGTTGTCTCTCCGTGATCCCGGTTTGGAACGAAGCCTCCTTGCCTCACCTTGTGGATGGTATAATTGATTGTTCCGATTCCCTGATCACTCTTATTTTCAGATTTCTCAAGGATTACTCTCGCGAAACGGGCGACCATTTTCTCATGCTTTTATGGAGTATTTGGCACCGGATAAACGACAAAGTTTGGAATGATGGTCCGACGGACCCTATGTCGGTCATCAAACGGGATGACAACAATTCTTGCGGACTGGCACGTGACTAGAAGACTTCAACTCTCGGATCTACCAAATACTAGTCACCACTGCTTCATTAAATGGCACCCTCCGAAACGAGATTTTCTGAAATGCAATATTGACGCTACCACCATTGCATCTTCCAATAAGACGACGGGCTTTGGTGCTATCATTAAGGATGGTAAGGATACTTTTATAACCGGAATGGCGACTTATATACCCTTCCTTCCCCCGGTCCGAGAATGTGAGGCTTACACGCTTAGAGAAGCTATTCGTTGGGTCATTAATTGTAACTTCTCTAACGTAATCTTCGAGTCGGACACTAAAGTCGTGGTGGATGCTATTTATGACCCAAGTCTTGACAACTCAGAATTTGAGGACATCATTCGTGATATTCATAGTCTCCTCGGCAACCTTGGAAGCAATTCAGTACATACTATTGGCAGACAAACAAACAAAGCGGCTCATTTACTTGCGAGACGTTCTTGTTTTTTATCTTCTCCTACCATTTTCAATGTATCTTCGTCTTTTATAAACCATTGTATCAATGACGTTTGTAATGATCATGATCTTAATGAAGCAATTGATCCCCAATCGGGTGATGTCCATGTCGAAGCCTGATCACGCCTCGATCTTTCTTTTCATCATTACAGGGGCAAAATAGGAATTTCATCATTGCATCTGTCTCCGCTAAACATGGCAACTTCGAATCAAAAGAACCAAATACTTAAATAAACTGATTTTTAGATAATCATCTTCAAGCGATTTCACCCAAGCATTCATCCATACGAATTGAAGGTATGCGTTGTGATAAACCCTAGACTACATCAATGTCGGAGATGAAACACGGGGATAAAACGTGTAGATCTTATGCTTTTTATTATAATCATTATAACAAAACTCATTACATATTTTCGGTCGTTGGACTTGTTTCAAGAATAGCAAGAGGAAACAGACTCAGGGTACTGAAACCCTTTTCGAAATTCAAAAACACCGCCGAGACACCAATACTACTCGATTTAGTAGAAAATGAAGAACATGAACCGAGTTCAACTAGGGATAACATGATTTCTGGTAATGGATCATCTTCAAAAGGTATATTTCGTTTATGCTAAGACAACGACTTAATTACTGTTAAAGAATCACCTAATCCAAACCATTTTCGGGTAATGAACAATCTCTCTACGGTTTCATTGATTTTTTTCATTCGAAAATTATTAAAATTTAGTACATGTAATCACGTATTTTGCATAAAAACCCTAAATCGCCTGTTCAATCATCATTTAAAAGAAGTTCATCGTCTGAGATTCGAAATTAATTCTAAAATTATACATGCTTTGTATATTGAATGCATCTATACCTTAAATGTATTGGAAATACCCTGCTGGAAAGATGGTTGAACTCATTAAAAATTTGGATTTTGATACATAGTTGTACTTCATACGATGAGAAATTCATATTTGTGAACCAACAATAGGAATTTGGATTTTGATACATAGGCGATTTCCAAACTTCGATCTGGGAATATCACCTATCAAACAAGACGCACTTCCCAGGATAGTCCTCACAACGCATCAAGGGTCTTTGAAGATGAAAGACAAGGGAAAACCTGTTGTAGATGATACCGTGAGCAATTCAACCAACCACAACGGAGGAACATAAAGTTGAGTGACCAATTAAGATCTCTATATGTGATACGTTGTGTAGACTTCCAACTTAATTCCGAAGATAAGAAGCTACATGATTGGGTGATAGCCAACTTCGGTGGGAAATAGTAAGTCTTACATCAATTACCATGCTTTACAATAAAAATCGTTATGCTTCAACTTCATACAACTTCAACTACATACACTGAAACCATTTATAAACATTTTCAATATATCAGTGACAACGTTTTCTGGGCTCCCGAAGACACAAGATTGGAACGTATAGAGATTGAAGGCTTATCGGCAATGGCAAAGGCTAGTATGAGCCACAAAATAATTGATGCATGGGGGGCACTGTTAAAACACAATGAGGGGTACCGAAATCGAGACTCACACAGAAAATATTATACTTCAACACTAAAGTGATGGTACGTTTAACTTAACTGCATTTTTACATTTCATTTTGAACAACTTGGTACTGTAGTTCCAAAATAATTCATTTTTACATTTCATTTAGACCAAATTAGCCCCAATTTGATGAATGTTTTATAAAGAATAGTATTTGGGCTTTTGGGTAGTTTATGGGGTTGGACTAATTTTCTTGTAAATGGGCCCTAGAAATAGGTGCCTATAGGTTCATTTCTCATTAGTGATATTGGGAGAGAATACAACTTACACAGATAGACGAGGTGAGTCTCATGAGAGTCGATTAAATATTTAGTGTGGTATTCTCTACAATTTCCTCTCTATGTTAATCAATCCAAGCATATGAAATATGATTTTGATGATTATTGTTGTTAATTTCTATCTTGTATCTACATTTCTACGGAGTTCATCAATTATTTGTCTAAAATGGGATCTAATTTGGTATTAGAGGCAATTGAAGTAAATCTACTTCAATTCTATCATCTATGGCAAGAATTGAAGATTTGATGATTGTTTGATGTTTTAATGCTTAGATCGATTCAATCATATGAGCCTAAACTCAAATATCATTTTTGTTATTTATTTTCTGTTTTGTTGCTTACTTGAGATCCAATCTATCATTTGGATGAATTGTAGATGAGTTTTGATAGAAGATTTGATTGATTACTCACACAATCTGGATCTGCACACCACACGTTTGATAAAATGTCTCAACGAACATTTGATTTTGTTTTGATTGATTTTGATCAGTTTTATTAGATGAGTGTGAGAGTTTTTGATCCCCCTCTCTTTATTGGTTTTTTATCAAAGCATCTAGTTGGTGATTGATCTTTGATCCTACCATGATGAATGCTTTAAACTTATTTTATTAAAAAATTGGTACCGTGGTTGTTGATCTCAGATCTGGCCAGAATAGCTACCAATCTGAGACTCTCTTTGTTTTTAAAATCTAATCAGTTTCTGCACTATAATTGTTCGATGAATTGCATGAGCGAGATTTGGTTCAATTTTGTGATGATATTATGAAAATCAGCATGTTGACAGATTTGCGATGCTGTAGTAAATTGATCATATCTCACTTATCAAGACATCAATTGCGGCGATTCAAAAGGACCTAGATAGAAATCATGTGGACTAAAAAATTTCATGTTTTGAGCTTTCAGAGATTTGAATTATAAAGGGGTCATACGCATTGTTGAAGTGGACAACAATGTGCTGATGCAAAGCTGTTGGATAGATCTGCACAACTGTGGTACATTGATCATATCTTATTCGTTTGAGCTCCAAAGAAGGTGATTTCAGATTCTCTGAATAGATAATGAATCGATGCACACATTTTATGCTTTGAGTTTTTCCAAAATCCATAGTTATCATGGTCTAATTTAGTGTCAAAGTTGGTGTAAAGTTGTTGGACAGAGGTTGATCAAGAGGTTGTCCAGAGTTGTGTAGAGGTTGTTGTCGGTCCACAATACTATCAAGTTCTTATCAAAACAACACAATAAACGATTTCCAACCTGTTTTGATTAATTTTCAACGATTACAAGGTTGATGTTTGATCTTTGAGAAGCTCTCTGTGTTTTACACCTTTTGTGTGTGTTTAATGTGAGAGATCTGATCTCTATTGATCTGATCTTAGCTTCTAAGATACTCTATCAACCACTTGCAAAACAACTTGCAATATAAAACAAATAAACTAAACTAATATCTAATCTAAATAAACTAATATAATATCTAACAAGATATTAACTAACTAACTAGTTACTTAGAAACAATAAAATACAATAAAACTAACTTTGACATTTTATTACAAACGACATTAGACTTAATATCGAGAGTCGACTTTCCGGGATTAGCTTCAGATTGGATCTTCAGAATGGATGATCTTGAATCCAATAGATATGTGATCTAACAATCTCCCCCTTTGGATCAATATCATTACTAAAAAGATTTTAGCAATTCAGTCTTCTTTTTCAGCTCAGAAGATGCAATCTCTTTCTCTAGCTCAGAATGTTTTAGCAAAGTATCTTCAAAGAAAATTTATCTGAAATCAGCATGTATTTAGAATAATTTGATCTCTCATTTCTTGGTCTTGTAATGTAATGGACTGGACATTTCTTCAAGCTTTAGATTCTCCCCCTTTTTGATGAAAAGTGTAATGACTCCATCAAAACTTCGAGTAAGAAATGTCTGTCATTTGGAGCCCCTGATCCGTCAATTCAAAAGATATTCATCCAGATCTTGTCAAATCCAGACAAATTAATCGTGTAACACCTGAATCAACTAATGAATCAGTTAAAATGCCTGTCAGTAACACTAAGTTACTGTGTGTAACGAATACACATTAGAAAGGAGTTGTTTAATGTTGACTCCCCCAGGGCTTCCATTTAATCATCGAAACACCACAAAGATAATTTCTATAAACGTTATGACAAAGTACTTGATGATTGCTTATAGGCTCAAAATTGTGTAAACCACTGAGACAACAGTAAGTTAAACACATACTCAATGTGCATGATCGAAGTGCGAAGGTGGGGCAGACTTCTTTCTTTTCAATATCTAGATTTTCCAAATGAAAATCAGATAGCAAATGTGTTGCTTCCCCTTAGAAAATGTGAAACACTTTCCTTTTAAGAAGAAAATGAGTAGATGGTGAGGTTTGATCAAGAGTTGTCATGGGCTAGTTGTCTGTTTCAATAATGATCACCAAAGAATTGTGAAACATTAGAATTGTGGCTGCCCAACTCATAAAATTTGGTGCAGAGTTCTGATATTCTTTTAACTCTGTTCTCACACGCTCTTTCTTTTAAACATTTAGCTTTCTCTAACCAAATTTCTTTCGTTGTGTAACACACTCATTTCTTTTGACTTCTCACACTCAATCACTATGGATTAACTTCTTGGGTAGAAATCACTGCTTAAGGTGAATCCATAGAAGTTGTGTTAATTCCTAGCACAATGAAATCATGTTTTCCTATGATGCATATGATGCTCATAATGGTTTAACTATTTCAGTTAAAGCACAATTAGATCTTGAAAACATTTAAAGTCACAATTCCAATTCATGAAATCGGTTTAAGAATCGGGAAGTGGTTTGAACATTTAAAAACAATGTTTTCAAATGATTGAAAGTTATCCTTCTTTCAACCATTTATGAGATTAAAATAAAGGATTGTACATTTACGTGCGATCTTACATCTCATGAAGCTAAGCTTAAAGTCATAAACATATGAACTTGTAAGCTTCTCTCAAAAATTCTGCAAAAGTCTTATGTTAAGTCAAAGTAACTTTATTCACATTAAATTTAAAAGACAAAAAGTAGTAAAACTTTGAAAGTACGAGTTCTGATCAGAAATAATCAAAAGTCATTTCCAAACTCCTTTGACTTGAAGAGGTCCCCCTAAAATCATGCATTACAAAAATTTGGCACAAAAGGTAAATGCAAAAAATTTATGAGCTCCCCCTCAAAATAAGATTGACCAACTGTCAATTTCTTCTCATACTCCCCCTTGGATCATGAACAAATTGTTAATGTGCAGATATTAATCAGAAATAAGAAATGAAGGAATGATGAAAAAGTATGCAATTAGAAAACTTTGATAGGTAACTACTGATTAGACCTTAAGATTTAGCATACCAAGCTTAGAGACAAGAAAGGTAAACCTCTTTTCGTCTAAAGGTTTGGTAAACAAATCGGCATGCTGATAATCAGTTTTTACATAGAAAAGTTCAATTGTTCCTTTCTCTATATTATCTTTGATAAAATGATACCTGACATCTATGTGTTTGGTCTTTGTGTGCTGAACAGGATTCGCTGTTATTGCGATGGCGCTCTTGGAGTCACAGTAGATCGGGATTTTGTTAAAGTGAAAACCGTAGTCGTGCAATTGTGTTCTCATCCATAAGACCTGAGAACAGCAGCTAGTAGCAGCTACATATTTTGCTTTGGCTGTTGAAGTTGAAACACAAAGTTGCTTCTTCGATACCCAACTTACGAGTTTATCACCGAGGAACTGTATATGTCCTGACATGCTCTTCCTGTCTAACATATAACCAGCATGATCTGCATCTGTATACGCTGTTAGTTCAAAGCTAGTATCTTCAGGATACCACAGACCAAGATTTGCAGTCCCTTTCAGATACCTAAAAATGCGCTTAACTGCAGACAAATGGGATTCTTTGGGATTAGCCTGATATCTTGCACATAAGCATGTTGAAAACATTATATCTGGCCTACTCGAAGTAAGATACTTTAAAGAACCTATCATCCCTCTATAAGTCCTAACATCAACAACCTTTCCAGAAGAATCGGTGCCAATCTTAGTACCTGGTGCCATTGGGGTAACAATCGGTTTTGAATTTTCCATTTGGAATTTCTGAAGAATTTCAAGAATGTATTTTGATTGATTGATAAAAATACCCGATGAAAATTGTTTGACTTGTAATCCGAGAAAGAGATTCATCTCTCCCATCATATTCAATTAAAATCTTGACACCATAAGGTTTGAAAAATTCTTACAGTACTTAGGATTTGTAGAGCCAAAAATAATGTCATCCACATATATTTGAATAAGAATGATATCGCCTTTTTCCTTTTTGATAAACAAAGCGGTATCTACCGTACCTTTTGTAAAACCAGACTTGACTAAAAATTAAGATAGGACATCATACCAGGCGCGAGGAGCTTGTTTCAGTCCATAGAGTGCTTTGTCGAGAATATAGACATGGTTTGGCTTCCCTTGATAGACAAAAGCTTCTGGATGTGAGATGTAGACTTCTTCTTTTAGAATGCCATTCAGAAAGGCAGTCTTCACGTCCATTTGAAAGACCGTGAAGTTCTTGTGGGCTGCGTAGGCTAGAAACATTCGAATTGCCTCTAAACACGCCACAGGAGCATAAGTCTCGTCGTAGTCTATTCCTTCCTCTTGCCTATATCCTTTGGCTACAAGTCTTGCTTTGTTTCTGATAACGGTACCATCTTCGTCTTTCTTGATCTTGAAAACCCATTTCGTACCTATAATGGTTTTACCTTGAGGTTTTGGTACGAGTCTCCAGACTTTAAGTGATTCGAACTGATTCAGCTCTTCTTGCATTGAAGTCACCCATTCTGGATCAGCAAGTGCCTCTGATACGCGAGTTGGCTCGAACTTGCTCAGAAAGGAGTCATGCATGCACATATTCATTGATGTTGACCTAGTTTGCACCGGTTTTGTTGGATCACCAATGATCTGGCTTATCGGATGCTCTTTGGTCCATTTATGTTCATGAGGTAGTGGATTATATGAATATATATCAATAGTATCATCTATGAATCCACTTGTACCTTCTTCTGGTAGTTTAGGAGGAATTATGGTTGCAGTTGAAGTGGTAGGTGCAGAAGTCTCAGTAGGATCAGCTTGTTCAGCAACTTCGGTTTCTTCATTATTGACCACAACTTCAACTGTTGGAGTCGGCATTTGAACTGGAATTTCTTGTTGAATCTGAGAGTTAGATTCAATAGGGATATCTGATATGGTTGGAAGAGTAGTCGTTGAGTCTTCATTCCTGTCAACCACAACAGATTTCTTTACATTAGATCCAAGAAATTCATCATAAAACAGTTCAAATAATAAATCTAAATCAGATAAATGATTAGTATACGTTGATTCTTCATCTGATTTGTTCGTTTGAGACTCAGGTTCTGGACTGATTTTCCCAGAAGCTAGTACTCCGGTTATAACGGGTTCTAAACTGTGTTGTTCAGAAGCTATCTCTTCATCACACGTAACGTTGACGCTTTCAATAACTGTCTTTGACTTCTTTAGATATACACGGTATGCAGTTTATGTAGATGAATAACCAATGAAGATGCCTTCGTCCGCCTTGGCACTGAACTTGTTCAGTCTCTCTCTGTCGTTTAGAACAAAACACTTACACCCAAATATATGGAAATATTTGATTGTCGGTGTTCGGTTGTTGATTAACGCATAAGGAGTATTCTTGAATATGCGGTGTATCATGGATCGATTCTGAGTGTAACACGCAGTCGATACAGCTTCAGCCCACATAAATAGAGGTAAGTCAGATTGACTTATCATAGTACGAGCAGCCTCGACTAACGTACAATTTCTTCTTTCAACCACTCCATTCTGTTGAGGCGTACGAGCAGCAGAGTATTGATGTGATATCCTGACAGATTCGAGATATTCTTCAACCTTCTTGTTCTTGAACTCTGTGTCGTTGTCTGTTCTTAGAATCTTGACCGGTTTCTGCAGATTCACCTGGGTCATCTTCAGGAATGTAATGAGAACATCTGTTGTATCATCTTTTGAACGTAGAAACTTGACCCAAGTGTATCGCGAGTAATCGTCTATGATAACTAGTATGTACTTATTTCCGCCTAGACTTTGTGTTCGCATCGGACCACAGAGATCCATATGCAACAACTCTAATGGAGCGCTTGTACTTGGTTCAGGCTTTGGTTTATGTGGATCCCTATTCATCTTTCCCTTTTCACACGCTGCACAAAGGTGTTCTTTTTCATACTTGAGCTCGGGAAGTCCTTTGACTAGTTTTCCACTGACCAGCTTGTTGATGTACCTGAAGTTAAGGTGAGAGAGTCGTCGATGCCATAGCCAGCTTTGCTGGATCGAGGCTTTCGAGAGTAGACAAACCTGCTTGCCAGTCTGGACGTTTGACAAATTGATTGTGTAGAGGTCGGACTTTCTTGTGCCGACCAGAAGTTCCTCGCCTTCTTCAGTGCGAACAGAACACCTCTTGGCTTTGAAATTGACCTCTAAGCCTTTGTCACAGAACTGGCCTATACTGAACAGGTTGTGTCCTAAGCCTTCAACATAGCTCACCTTCTTGAGCATTGAAGTACGTGTCTTGAACTGATTTGTTCAAAAGCCTAGTTGACATTGAAGTCCGGGTCTTGAGCTGATTTGCTCAAGAACCATTGTTCTTTGAGGTACGAGTCCTAGACTGTTTTGTCTAGAAGTCATTTCCATAAGTTCCCTCTTAAACTTGGGGTGCCTGCAACACATATTTTGCTTTTGGTACCCATTGAAATTTGGGTCCAACTGTGTTAGCACAAGATTTTGGTACCCATAGGAAATTGGGTCCTCTTTTTATTTGAAAGTCAGTTGAAGCATTAGAATGATATGAGTGCACATGATAATTTCCAAACCAAACATTAGAGTATTGACAAGAAGAATAAACAAGTTTATCATAATATGAAGACTTTCTAGCAGGTAAAGATAACTGGAATAATTGCTTCATAGAGTATTTCTTTTGATAAACGACAAGTTTTGGTTTCAAAATAGCAACATCAACAATTAAAACATCTTTAATAGGCGAAGTCTTATTACAATCAACAGTACAAAAAGATTTATCAGTCTTCTCAGTCTCCTGTTTTGGTTTCCATTGAGATTTAACTTCTGGCCTTTTCTTGCTCAGATCTGAAACAGTTGAAACTTGTGAGTTAGACTTGTGAGCAACAACTGAATTCTTCTTCTTTGGGTTACCAGTAGTGATCAGTTTTTGTGAATGCTGAGATTTAATCTTACCTTTAGCATTCTTAGCTTTCACAGAGACTGATTTATCAACTTTCGTTGATTTTGCACTTTTTACAGTCGTACTGGTTCTTCCCAATGATTTTACAACAAAAGATGAATGGTTAGGAAGTTTTGCATTAAAATCAAATTGATCAATACAACCATCTAAACCACCGTCAGAGTTTAGAAAATCAAACCCTCCATCAGTTAGACCAAAACTGTAACACCCTAAAAATAGGGATAACAAAAATCCGGAAAACGGACGTGAGGTATGCTAAAATTGCCATAGCAAGAGCCTCCCAAAAATGGGGAATATAAAATTAATAACCTGTTTAATCACAATTGTAATTTAACGGACAGTAAACAACAACCAACTAATCTAATTTCTACATCTAGAAAAGAGATTACAAAAAGGGTTGTCATCTATGGACCCAAACGGTCTATATCCAAAAGTATAATGCGTCCATGTGCAATTCCCCAAGATCTCACCCCCAAGCAACTAAACCGGCTTAAGACCGCCGCCGCTAGAACCTGAGATACACATAGACACCAAACAAGTGTTAGGACAAAAAGCCTAGTGAGTTGAACAATAATAAGCATGCATGAACAAATACAATTCTTATCAGCAGTTAACCAGTGTTCAACATATATGGAGTCATTAGGGGAGACCCAAAGCACCAATCAAGTCCCACCCAAGAGTCGATATACCTTGATGCTCTTAACAAGGAACACCCCAAAGGACCGACAAACCCGAAGACTATCGCTAAGAAAATTCCCCGAATGGCGGAGGTCTAGGCACATACCATCACAGTGGCGCCCAAGACTACATCCTCCTAGTGTACTGACTTGGTTCGTCCACATAACGCATATAGGAGGTCCTTTAGGTGTATTTCAACCCAACATATTTCAATACCAACTACGGGTACAATATTACCATCCTATCCTCATGCAATCCAACAAAAGACCCAAATGACACTTATATTCATCATGCATATAAATATGTCATCAAAGTGGTATTCCAACTAGAACCATCACAATACCCATACATGCGTACATTTCATATCAAGTTAATCACATTGTATATCCATGATAAAAACCCCAAATAATGGCACCCATAACATAAGACATAGCATATCACCAATATCTATATTTCCAACTATTTTCATCAAGAAATCCCAAATACTTGTACACATAGAGATAAAATAGCAAATAAAAGATTATGATGTGTATCTAGTTTTAACAAAGGTTTAGTAAACTCACAATCTAGAAACGTACCCGAAACAACATCCGCGGTCTCCTTTGCCTCCTCGGTATTCATCCGGAAAGCTCGACTCGGTGCCCGTGATGGTTGCTCGACCCTAACCGTCGAACCCACAGAATTTCCACCACTTCCTCTAACCAGCCTTGGACACTCTCTCTTCATATACCCCGACTCTCTACATTCATAACAAACCGACCCACGGAGGGAACATGTCACACCCCGCTAAAGCGGAAACACGGGGCATAACAGCTCGATACGCATAGCACAAGATTAAAGTTCATACCACCATACAATTTAATTATTTAAAACATTACATAAAAAAAATATTTATCATCGTTTACAATTTCCAAAATCTTAAACATAACGGAATATATTCGTAAAGGTAAGCCTGCTTCAAAACAATATTCAGGTAGCTTAAACATCGATGTCTACCTTCTTGACTTCCTGAAAAGCATGTATAAAACAAGGTCAACTACAAAGAGTTGGTGAGTTCACAGGTTTTAAATATGCACAAATCATTTTTATATGCAAGTTGTCCTTTGTAAAACATACGTATAAACCAAACTTCAATTCTTTGATTCATGAGTATCATAACTTAGTTTATATGACAAGAGGTATGCATTGATACAACCACGTTGAGCCACTACTAAACCTTTCTGGACCAAATCAACGCCCCATGATCTACCTCAGAGGTAGGCTTTAACCACATGTGTAGTCATATTTCTCTAGTACAGTGCACCCCTACTCGTCAGTATAAGGTGGGCTTGTCAGACCAAATAGCGCTATCCACTAATACTATAGGCCCATTTCTGGGTTAACTAGTAGTGTACCCGGGGACTTAACTATTTTTAAAACTCAACATATCATTGGCATACATGTCATATAACTTCTACACCAACCGCTTTACAACAAAGCCTCATAAATTTCCATACATAATGCTTTATATCAAAGTCTCATGAATCTTTAAATATTCCATTTTTAACATGCTTTTCACCCCAAGTTCAATCGAAACAATAAAAGTGGGGCTGTGAATACTCACCTTTTGGAGAAAGTGCGAGGATTTTGAGATACTGATCACCGAAGTTCGTTACTCCCTATAATTCCTATAACGAAAGATGCCACAAGGAAAATACGTCATTACTCGTCCTAAGTCCAAATCATCCTTCCGAGTGATTTATGAAATGCCAATAAGTGTATATTTTAGTCCAAAATCATTCAATTAGTTATTTTAGTCTAATTACTAAATTATATACTATAACGTGATTTCAAGTACAAATATGTAAATCTTTGAATAAATTATAGAGTTATAAAGTCCAAAAATCCTCTTTTTAACAAATCTGACCCTTGACTTAAGCTGTCAAAATTTTATGCCTACTTTTAATGATACTATAACCATTTTCCATATGTTATTATTTTACCAAATTTTTATAGTGTTTAATTTACTGCCTTGGTGAACTTTTGGCATAGGTAACACCCTTTTTGGAGTTGATTAGATAGGGCAATTATGTTATTAAAGTTCATTGGTCACAGAGATCCATGCAGTGTATACCTTCTGCTTGTCTCGATCATTTGAAGGGTCAAAACTTACTCTTTTCTAGTGATTCAAGTTGGGTTTTGTTCCTTATTCAAAGAAGAAACTTCCAGAAAAAGATTCATCTTATTTGGACCAATAATGACTGAGTTAAATCCGTTTTAAGACAAGTGTCCCAATCTGACAGAAAGTTGCTTTTTGCACACTCAACTTGTTAATGATGATTGAGTACTCAAATTTTTATATTTTCAAGTGAATCAAATTTTGTTTGGTTCCCAGATCATTAAAGTTACTTCCAGAAAAAGAATCATTAATTTTTATGGTTTTGCGTGATGGTTATGGTTGATTGATTGCAAGATTTTGTCCAGCCGGATTCTGATTGCACCATAAACTTTAAAGGTAAGGTTGAGCGGTCAAAACTCCATATTTTTGAGTGATTCCAGTGGGGTTTGATTGGTATTTCATTATATTAAATTCCAGAAGAAGATTCATAGTATTTGAGTCCATAGTTTTCAAGTTATGCCCAAAATACTAACATGCAATGAATCTGACAGAAAATAAAAATTGAAATAACTAAATTTTATGAACATTTTATCACTTTTTGGCCCATAAATTGGGGTTTCTTGATTGAAAACGTTTTTATCTTCCATTTTACATAAGTTTTAGTAAAAATAATCCTTTAACTTTTTGAAACACATGTATGGACTCTAATATCTTTAGATTGTAAGAAAAATGGACATGCATGTCATTCAAACTTCATTTTCTTGAGTTTTAGAGGTATGGGTCAAGGGTTATCACCATTGCTTGACATTTAACATGCCATTGGTGTATAACCTACCATTTAGGGACTTTACAAAGCCCTAAATTCTAGAAAACCTTCAAGAAGATGAAGAAGAATGAAGGAAAAATGATGAAAACTTGATTTTTATGAAGATTTAAAGGTATGATTCATGAAATACAAGAGTAGAATGTTACCTTGATGATGAGGAGTTGTTTTGATCTTCAAAAATTATGATTTGGAAGGAGGTTTGGGGCTGGAGTTTAGAGAAAAATGATGCTAGAGAGAGAGAGAAATGAGAGAAATGATGGAGTGTTGGTGGTCTTGAAGAAGAAAATAAAAACAAAAGTGGGGATATAGGGGGGGGGGGGGGGGGGAAACCGGCCACATGGCCAAATCTTTTAAAAAATATATATATTTTTTTTATTTAAGTTTTATATATATATATATAATGTAATTTTTATAAAAAGATAGGTTATGGGTAGGTGAATTCTCAATTATTTGCTTAAATTTTTGTTTTGATTGCTTAAAATTTAGAATTTATATTTGGTTAATTAAATTTTATAATTAACCCACTCATTATTATTACTATTAATAAAATAAAATTTTAATTTTATCGGATTGGCATTTTATAAGACGGTGTATCCCGTTACGCGCAGTGACCGGATATTCTAAGCGCACTACCGGGAACCTTAGGAAACTAAAGCCCTTGCCTATAAAATTAGGTCGTAAAAGGGTGTTCCTATATATTTAATCGTGATTTACACAGCTCGGGTGCTAACCTGGAGGTTCCGGAAGGCAGATGTCACAGTCTCCCCTCCTTAAAAGAATTTCGTCCCGAAATTAATGATTGCTATCTCTAGACTGATCCTTTGTGAAGAGGTGGGGATACTTGAGTTTCATATGATCTTCCGGCTCCCAGGTGTACTCGGGTCCAAGACTCGAGTTCCAACGAATTTCAAGATTGGAATTTTACTACGCCTCAGGCGTTTGACTTCCCGGTCAACGATTTCAATTGGTTTTTCTACGAAGCGCAAACGCTCGACAATCTGAACCTCTTCAGGATTTATAACCAATGATTCATCAGTTAAACATTTCTTTAAATTTGACTCATGAAAAGTGTCCTGTATAGCACTCAGCACTTGTGGTAATTTGAGTTTATAAGCTACTGGTCCAATTCTTTCTAGTATCACGAATGGGCCAATATATCCTGGACTCAATTTACCTCTTTTCCCAAATCGAACCAATCCTCTCCAAGGTGACACTTTCAGAAGGACTTTATCACCCAATTGGAATTCTAACGGCTTTCTATGGTTATCTGCATAACTTTTCTGACGGTCTCTCGCAGCTTTTAGTTTATCATGGATAGTAGATATTTTATCAGTGGTTTCTTGCATAATATCAGGCCCGATCAATTGACTATCACTGGTTTCCATCCAACTGAGTGGGGATCTACACTTACGTCCGTATAAAGCTTCATATGACGCACATTGGATACTGGTGCAGCTCCTGGAATTAAATCTATACGGAATTCAACTTGTCTTGGTGGGGGTAATCCAGGTAATTCATCAGGAAATACTTCGGCAAAATCCTGGACTATAGGAATATCTTGAATGCGTTTTTCTTATTCTCTTTATTTACTACATGCGCCAGAAATGCAACGTACTCTTTCCTCAGATAATTCTGCATCTTCATACATGATACCATCTTTAAATTCCTTTTCAGCTAGGTTTAGGGTACAGTTCAAAATTACATCCTTGACCCTAACTTCTTGTCCATTAGCAAATTCGATGGCATAAATTTCTTTTAACTTTTGGGGTTTTCGATTAATTTTGATCTAAAATTTAGTGATACGAAACTTCTATCTGCCCCGGCATCAAATAATACAGATGCAGGATGATTATTTAAGAGAAACGTACCTGTAATCACATCACATTTGGGTTTTGCCTTGCTTCCTCTGCCCCAATTTCAAATACTCGACCCCGTGCCTGACCTCTTTGATTCCCTTGGTTGGCCGGTTGATCTTGATTAAGAGTCAGCCTTCTGTTCATCTTGGGGAAGGTGTTCTTGAAGTGATCCGGACTTCCACACTCAAAACAAACTCGTCTTCCCCCAATCTTACAATCCTTCGCATAATGACCCCCTCTGTTGCATTTGTGACAAATAATACAATTCCCAGTGTGATGATTGTTACACTTGTCACATTTTGGATACGTTCCTTTTCCTTTGTCAGTAGCCTGAGCTTGGATTCCATAATTCCCCACTATTCTTTGCTCCTTTCCTCGGCTCCTGTCAAACTGTCTTCCTGAAGTTTCCTCAATCTTCCTCTTTCCCTTAGCTCTATCATTAGTGAAAAGTCCCGAACGGTTGGCATTGTTGGTAAGTTTGGTTGCTAAGTTTACTGCTTCTTGGAGGGTTTTTGGATTTCCCGAAGTCACATCCCCTCGGATTAATGGAGCTAAACCCTAGATATATTTGTCCACTCGATTCTCTTCTGGTGTTACCAAATGTGGTACCATCTTTGCCAATTCATGAAATCGTGCTGTGTATGCATCTATATCATTTCCCTTCATTTCGTGATCCCATAACTCCGCTTGTAACTTTTGCATTTCACTCCTCAGACAATATTCCTCTTTAAGCATCTCCTTAAATTCATCCCATGTGACTTTGTTAGCAGCATCCCGTCCTCGTGTTTGAACCTGAGTATTCCACCATGTCAACGCTCTCCCTTGCAGTAGACAAGCTGCAAACGCCACCTTGTTTGCTTCTGTACACTTACTAATATGGAGTACGGACTCCATTCCTTCAATCCAAGTTAATAATCCAACAGCTCCTTCAGTACCATGGAATTCTTTCGGGTTACAAGATCTAAAGGTCTTATATGTACATTCTTTATCTCCGTTTGTACCAACCCTTGGATTGTCAACTTGGTTAGCATTCAAACCTGCTGCTACCTGACTAACTATATTGGGAAGTGCAGCTAAGATTTGTTCAGACACGAGTCGCGTAATTTCGGGGTTTTCCCTTCTTGGAGGCATAATTCTAAGGCAAAGTTTCAAATTAAAATCTAATCATCATCTATTACTATATCCGTACTCATTTTATATCTATTCTACGTTCTTAATACAATATATATTCATTGCAATTGATTAAACATACATTCGATACATCATAAATTAACAACATATATTTCAAAACCACACGTTGTAAGTAATCATAATCAGCATTTCATAGACATTTTCAAAATTATAAAGATACCACATCAAAAGTTTAATATCCAACCAAAAGTAGTAGCCATGGAAAAAGTAATTGTTCAAAACAACGGACTACATGCTACCAAAAGAAAGTTTAACATCCCAAATATTCTTTATCAAACTAGACTACCGATGCATGAAAAACATCATCAACCATGCGATCACAACCACCACGAATCCCATCCCTAAGGATAAACATGCGTACAGCCTCCTCACCGCCGCCCTAGTATCAACCAGCCCACCCATAATTCCATTCACCATCTGGTCACTCATGCTCATCATCGATATAACCCCATCCACAATCTGATCATTCGAATTCAACATAGACAGGAGTGCGTCAATGGAATGCCCATGATGCTCTAACTCCATCCTAAACAGCTCTATGTCTCGGGACATGCCCGAAACCCAATAGCTCTCAGCTGTTGTCATACCAGCTGGACGTGGCACCGGTATCCCAACACATGGGGGTGGCGATACTCTCCTTCTTCTCGGTCGGGAGGGCCCAGCTTCATCCCTACGTGGGATGGTAAAGGTCTCTCGAACGGGTGGCCGCACACTCATCCGAGCGATGCCCTGGGCTCTCGCTCTAGGTACAGACTGTGAAGATGAATCGGTCAAAGGTGTGACGGATCTCTCAGGAGACTGACCAGACTCTGAAAAACTATGCTCGGATGGGTCAAAGTCCTCACTCCTAGAAGTATCCCCTCTAGGTATGTGAGTAAAATAGCCTAACTCGTCAGGTGACTGCTCTCGGTGAGGTGGTGTCCGTGACATAATGACTGCGGTAATTGACAAAGTTTAATTTGTTAAAACATGCTAAAATATTTATCAAAACCCAAAAATACCATGCAAACTCACATAACAGCCATGCTTTTCATTTTCATGAACAAAAGTTTCTATTTTTAGTAACCCCTAGCATAACCGGTCCATGTCCCCATTATATACATCTAAATTAAACGAGGGTGATCAAGCTTCGTTTAAGTTAGAATATAATAATATGAAACATATTCTAGTCATACTAGTAGTATACTCGAATTCGTAATTTTATTTGTAAAACAATTTTTTTTTTTTTTTTTAAATAGAGGTTATAGTGTATGGTTTTATAATAAAACCGGTATTCTCTATAACCTGTGGCTCTGATACCAAATCTGTCACACCCCGCTAAAGCGGAAACACGGGGCATAACAGCTCGATACGCATAGCACAAGATTAAAGTTCATACCACCATACAATTTAATTATTTAAAACATTACATAAAAAAAATATTTATCATCGTTTACAATTTCCAAAATCTTAAACATAACGGAATATATTCGTAAAGGTAAGCCTGCTTCAAAACAATATTCAGGTAGCTTAAACATCGATGTCTACCTTCTTGACTTCCTGAAAAGCATGTATAAAACAAGGTCAACTACAAAGAGTTGGTGAGTTCACAGGTTTTAAATATGCACAAATCATTTTTATATGCAAGTTGTCCTTTGTAAAACATACGTATAAACCAAACTTCAATTCTTTGATTCATGAGTATCATAACTTAGTTTATATGACAAGAGGTATGCATTGATACAACCACGTTGAGCCACTACTAAACCTTTCCGGACCAAATCAACGCCCCATGATCTACCTCAGAGGTGGGCTTTAACCACATGTGTAGTCATATTTCTCTAGTACAGTGCACCCCTACTCGTCAGTATAAGGTGGGCTTGTCAGACCAAATAGCGCTATCCACTAATACTATTGGCCCATTTCTGGGTTAACTAGTAGTGTACCCGGGGACGTAAAAAGCTCGGGAACAGGGCAAAATTGTATCAAATTGGGTTCAGAACAGTCATTTTTTCTCAAAAAGTCACAAACTTTTCTCATAAAGGCAACAATTCGCAGATCACTATTCGAATTTAGCACAATTCGCATGATGGCATTAGCCGAAAACTCCACAATTCGCATACGCCTGCGTGCGAATTCTTACTTTTCCCACGCGCCTATGTGCGAAATCTTCACTTCTCGCATAACTCTCACCTGTGACTTCTTACTTTTCGCATCACTCACACATACGAAATCATAACTTCTCGCATCTTACTTCATGTGAATTCTAAACTTAGATATTTCTTTAGTCACAGAAATTCGTATAAACATTTCGCATAAGACTAGCATGCGAATTCTGTACTTTTCGCATCTCATAGATATGTGAATTCTTTACTTTGAACAAAATTTCATCTTCAAAGGTCATGCGAATTCCAACATGCGAATTCTTCTATGCGAGTTCTAACAAACCATGCGAGTTCTTCACTTAATCATGCGAATTATGTGGATCTCGAATGTTTTTCCAGAATTTCTTCGAATTGACCATCTATGCATCGAATTTTGAGTTGAAACTTTGAGAGCAGGTTCGATAGCAGCTTTGGAGCACATTTGTAGTTGATGACCATATCCAAATATGACTCTAAAACAACATTCGATCACAACATAGTGAAATAATATCTTCGAACAAAAATTCTCAAAATTGATCCAATTAACTCGAATTTGATGAAATTACAGATTGTAATTGATTCCATATGGTTCGTCTATGTCCACTGAATCAATTTGAGACCAAAGTTCATCCAAACAATCATTAAATTCAAAAATTCGAAATATCAACAGTGATTGTTCCTTCAAACCAATCTGATCTCGATCGTGCGTAGAAAAATTCTGCGTTCGTCTCTGATACCAATTGTGAAGTCCCTGAGATCACAATTGATTGATTGATTGAGATAAACAAGGATAATTGGGGATAGAAATTTGTAGTTTTATTCAACACAAATCTACACTACAGAAAGCTTACAGAGTCTGTATGTTTACATGGTGAAAGTGAAAGTTACAAACTAAACTAACTATCGGACTTTATATATACTCCCAACACCCTTGTACACATTAAGCCCAAACCCATTAGAAGTCCCAATACAAAATACATGGATTACTTTGCTAAACTTCCTAAAATAGAACAAATTTATGTTCTAACACACTATGCTTATCTTGATATATGGGGGAGATATTATCAAAGACTATGCTGACATTGATAATGTTTTGATGATTATGATATCTCATCATTCATCAAAAAGGGGGAGAGTATGCAAAGTTCAATTTCAGAGGAAAGCAAAGTCGTAGTGAAAGTCATAAAGAGAAGAAGTTTCAAAGATTTCAAAGTCAGATCTATGCTGATCTTATCAAAAAAAAAGCGGGAGAATTGTTAAAAATTCAAATTTCAACTCACAAACAAAGTCTGATGATTATCAAGTTGAAGAGATTTTCTGAAAGTTTGTTGCATTTTTGTGAACAAAGGGAGATTGAAAAAGAATTCAAGATATTGAAGTGTAAAAGGTGATAAAGAAAAGAAGGAGTATTTGTGTTGAAAAGAATTCCAAAAAGGGAAGATTCTTAAAGATTTGAAGATATCAAAGACTACGTGTTGAAGATTTTACAACTGTGAGAAGACCTGAAGATTATTGTCAATTTTTTTTTAATCTTGAATCCAAAGGGGGAGATTGTTAAGTCATAAATTGTATGCATGATTAAAAAGAGGGTCAAAGTTGTAACGTGTTGTAAAGTGTAAGTGTTTGTAAAAATCCTTGTAGTCAAAGTGTTTGACTTTGACATGTTAGATTTGAGTTGTAAGGTCAATGTTGTTTACCATATAAATAGGTTTGGTTACTTGCATTTTGTAGAGAAGTTAGACACACACAAGAACACGCATCTCATAGAGAGAGAATTATACGTGAGACTTGTGGCGCCTTGTACTACTTGTGACTAAGAGATCATTGTAATAAAAGGATAATTGATTCATGATGATTTCTACAGTTAGTGTGTGTGATTGATTTTAGCTTGGATCTGGAATAATCATAAAACATTAAGAGGAGATTGTTAAAACAAATTAGCCCCAATTTGATGAATGTTTTATATAGAATTATATTTTAGGCTTTTAGGTAGTTCATGGGCTTGGGATAATTGTTTTGTAAATGGGCCCTATAAATAGGTGCCTATGGGTTCATTTCACATTAGTGATTTTGGGAGAGAATACGCTTTACACACATAGACTAGGTGAGTCTCATAAGAGTTGATTAAATATTTAGTGTGGTATTCTCTACAATTTCCTCTCCATGTTAATCCATCCAAGCATATGAAATATGATTTTGATGATTATTGTTGTTAATTTCTATCTTGTATTTACATTTCTATGGAGTTCTTCAATTGTTCTTCAAACGTTCCCGCCATTCTGCACATTTTTCGCGCCACCCTTTCCCCAATTTTTTAGAACTGAAAGCACACATAGCCTAAGCTAGGGTTCCAACGTGTTGTCATGCCATTGGTCGGTAAAAATGGAATCAACATATCATGTAGCCCGTCTTCTCGACAGCACTCCTAGCCCTGATAGTGAAGTTCGTCGTTCTGCCACCGATGCCCTTGACTGCCTCTCTCTGAACCCCGATTTTTCCTTTGCTCTAATCTCCATTGCCGTCGGAGGGGAGAATCATGGTCAAAGTATTGTTGCGGCAACATATCTAAAGAACTTGACAAGATGAAATACGATTGAAGGTGGGGCAGCTTCAAGAGCCAACAAGGACTTTAGATATGTACTTGTGTGCGCTTTGCTTCAAGCAGAACCTGCGATTTTAGAAATCTTGATTGAAGCGTTCCATCCTATTGTTGATGTTGATTTTGTAAAGCATAATGTGTGGCATGAACCGGTACCTGAGTTGAGATCAGTAATTCAAGATAGTGACCTAGTTAATAAAAGTGGAAATACTAGATGGAAGGCCATCAATGGCCTTACAGTTCTCCAGTAAGTGATCAGACCATTCCAGTACTTTTTGAATCCGATAGTCGCAAAGGAGCCAGTTCCACCACAATTGGAGCTAATCACACAAGAAATTTTAGTACCTTTACTTTTTTGTATTTCATCAACGTTTGAGGACCTATGTATTCAAAATATAGTTGAAATGGGCGTTGAGAATAGCCTTCTGATAATGAGCAAGTGCATCTATTATGTTGTGAGATCACATATGCCATCTGCTTTGGTCCCTCTGCTTCCTTCTCTATGTCGTGATTTGATCACATCCTTAACTCATTAAGATTATGGTTTTTTGAAGATGGATACACGCTGAGGTTGAAGACTGGGAAGAGAAGTTTGCTCATTTTTTGTGCCCTTATCACCCGACATAGGAAGTTTTTGGATAAACTAATACCAGACACCATAAATTCATTTGTCAAATTAATCAACCTTAAAACAGACTTCAGTAAGTTGAATACTCTGGCAGAGAGGATTGTGTCACTAGCTTTTGATGTTATATCTCGACTTCTAGAAACGGGCCAAGGATGGAGACTTGTTTCACCACATTTCCTTCTTTACTGGAATCTGCAATTTTTCCAGCAATAGTAATGAATGAAAAGAATTTTAAATAGTGGGAAGAATATTTAGATGAGTACATAATAAATAATCTTACTTCTTAATTTGAAGAAATTTCAGTATGGAGAGAGGACTTATTCACTCCAAGAAAAAGTGCATTAAACTTACTTGGTGTTATTTCAATATCAAAGGGCCCACATGTTAGGACTGAAAGTCCTGTGCGTTGAAAGTTGTATAAAGCATTTATAAGGGTTCAAATTATAATTGGTTGAAAGATATTTGTTATTGGGCCTCAAATCCCATTAGGCCTTTACACGTCCATATTTATAGTGTTTTCTAAACCTAGTTTTAGGTTAGAAGAGTTTAGTCGCATTATTCATAATTATTCTAGTAATAGGTTTACATTTGCTTATCAGATATTCTCTCTGTAAACCTAAACCTTTCTTGAATATTAATCATATTATTAGAAGTTGTGGCACATTGATTGTTCTTCATTGATTACTGTTCGTGATTGCACTGTAACTGGGATCTACAATTGGTATCAGAGCAGGTTCGAATTAATTTTTATTCGATACGATCAAAAAGGTTTATCTAAAACCCTTTAATCGCTTATTTGTTTTAATCGTGTTTATCTGATTATCTGCAAAACCAATTGATCGATTTTTTTCTGGGTCGATATATGTCCATATCTGCATTATCGATTTTCTAAAATCTAAATTGATTGATCTGTGTTCTGCTTCTGGGTCTAATTCTGCTATACCTGTTTATCTTAATTCTAGGTCAAGGTTCTTAGATAATCAAGTTTTTTTTTTCAAATCTGCATATTCGATTTTTTGGTGATTGTTCTGCATAAATCGATTTTTTGGTGATTGTTCTGCATAAATCGATTTCTGCATATTGGGTTTACACTATTACTTGTTGATTTCTTCGGTCGACTCTGTGTTCTTGAAAATAAAAATATTTGGTTTGAGTGTTCTGGGTTTGCTTATCGCTGGTGTTTTTCTGTGGTTTCGATTGTTCTATTAAGTTCGGTTGATTGCCTGTTATCGATTTGATCTGGTTAATTTGTTTAATCGAAAAGTAAAGTGTTTATTTGTTATCTGTATCGACCGGACCATCGACCGAACCCTTTGCGACTGGACCCTTCCTTGCGACCGGACCCTTTGTTGACAGAACTCTGGACCAGACCCTTGTGGACCGGTGCCTTGTCTTGACCGATCGAGTTTTTTTTTTCAGTAATAGGTGCCTTGCAATACCATCCCACTCCCGGTGTCTTGTGATAAATTGTGATTGGAAGCATAAAAGATAGTGGGTCGGTGAGTATCAGGTGGTCGGCGCTGCAACTTTGTTGATTTGGTCGGTGTCAAGCAAGGATTTCGTATAATCTTTGACTTGATATTTTCAAACCTCCTTTGTTGCGTACTATCAATCTCTCTCTCTCTGTTGCGTACTATCAATCTGTCTCTCTCTGTGTACATATATATATATATATATCTCATTTACATCGATCGGACTTCCCACCGGGGTCTCCTCTCCCGGTGCCATCAACTCTCGACCGGTGCCATCAACCCCCGACCGGTGTCTAGCTAAGCCCGGTGTCTCGCTAAAGCCCGGTGTCTATCGACCGGACCGTAAACTCCTGGTGTCTATCGACCGGACCAAAAACACCGGGTCTTGACCGGAATCCCTATATCCCGGGGTCTTGACCGATATCTCTATCTCAAACCGGTTAGTGAGACACAACAAAAGCTCACCAAGTTTCAAGTTTCAAGTTTCGATCGGTTTGTCGAAAAATCTTTCGGTTGATTCGGTAGTGTTCGGGAACAAAGTTTTTCGATTTTTAAACTGGTAAGGGTTGTTTACAAAGCTTAAACGATCGATTTTGATAGTAAAATTTTCACCCATATCAAGTTTTTTAAATTCTCGTTCGGTTTCCGAAAAATCTTCGGTTGCTTCGTTCAAAAGTTTGAGAGATTGTTTCGAGATTTAATCAGTAGAAGGAGCTTAAGGGAACATAAACGATCATTTTTGGTCGAAAAGTTTTAACCCATACTGATTTTTTAAGTTTTCGATCGGTTTTCGAAAAGTTTTCGGTTGGCTCGTTTGTGATCGTGGGTTGACCGGTTGAGTTTTAATCTATTAAGGACTGATCAGGGAGCTTTAACGATCGTTTTGCATTGAAAATTTCTAACCATTTTCGAGTTTTGCAGGTGTGTCTCGTTGGAGAAGATGATGAATAGTAACCTACGAATTCCGTTAGTTTGCCGTTAAATTCTTTACATTTTGGTCCATTTTCCGTTAGTCCAGTTAGTGTCAGTTAGTTTGTTAATTTAGTTAAGTTTTATTTCAATTTTAGTCCATTTTCGTTAGTGTCCAGTTAAGTTCGTTAGAAGTTTTAGATTTTACACTTTTAGTCCCTCTAGTTAGTAGTTTCAATATTTGTCATTTCTAGTCCTTGTTTTTAAGTTTAATTATTTTTTATCACTTTTAGTCCTTGCTAGTTTTTAAGTTTTAGTTAGTGTCACTTTCAGCCCCCGTACTTCAAGGTTTCGGTCGTTTGTCATTTGTGACCCTAAACCTTCAAGTTTCACACGTTGTCACTTTTGGTCCTTGCACTTTAGAGTTTCATCTCTTGTCAAGTTTAGTCCTTGGACTTTAAGCTTTCCTAATAACAATGAGTTATCTACAAATTTCTCGGTTACAGGACGACAATGACTGGCTCAAGCGCAGGAATAAAGAACTTGAACAGATTTAGAATCTAATTCATATTACCCTTCGTTTTTTAAACAAATAGACTCTCTTAACCAAGAGATTTCAGATCTTGAAAGAGCAACTGATATAAAGAAAAGGATCTACATGAAGCTTCAAAGAAAATATCTGAACTTGAACGAAAAGTTGCAGATTTTGAAGCCAAAGAAGAGAAGTACCTGATGCTTGAAGAAAGAGGAAACATGTTGGAGAATGAAAATCTCGATCTGACAAAGAAAAAGTTGATTCTTCAAATGAAAGAAAGAATTTTGAAAGAAAGATTCTTGATCTTTCAAAGAAAGTTTTTGATGAAAGAAAGGTTTTTGAGCTTCAAAATGTGAAACTTTCTCAGCAAGTTTCTGATTTTGAGAAAGTAATAATCTTGGAAAGATCAGAATAACATACCAATCTTTTGAAAAAACAGTTAAACCTTATGTGTTCTTGATACCCTTGAATACAGAGAATATGTACGGCTACTTTAATCTCTAAACAATAATTATCAAAGGTTCTAACCCTAAAACTAAACTAATTAAAACATTAAATACCTAGGCCATATGGGCTTTAAGTTTAATGGGCTTGGGCCCAATAGTAACTAAACTATCAATCTATTACAATTTAAACCCCAAACTTTAACTATCAAGTAAACAGTTTAGAGCCTTTAATCTTGAATACAATTATGATCCAACGGAAATAAATGTGCTGAAAGAAGAAGCTTCTCTTGTAAAAGGAAACTCCAGTGTACAAGAAGAACTGAAGAAGGTTGAAGGGAACAGAAAATTATTGGAAACGTAGAATACTGAGTTGAAAAAGAAGATTTTGGAATTGCAAGCTAAGATTGTCAAATTCAAGAATGAAGAGTCTGTCAAGAAGAGTGAAGAGATAGTTAGAGGATTAGAATCTGCAAATACAAAGCTACAAAAGAAGATATCCGTTTTGGAGAAGCAGATTGCTAAAGAAAGAGAAGATTTTGACAAGGAAAGAAAGACTTTTGCTCAAAAGTTTTCTGATTTCTCAAGAAAGACATTTGAAGAGAAGAAATATGTTGAACTCAAATGTTCAAAACTTTCTCAACAAGTAACAGATTTTGAGAAAGTGATCATCATGGAAAGAGACAAATTTGAAAAAGAGAAGAAGAAAGTTGAGCAAAAGAATATTGGTATGTTTAAAGAAATATCAGATAAGAGAAAGACTATAGAGAAAGATTTTAAAGAGGAAAGGAAAGTGTTTGAGGCTGAAATAAAGAAGCTGACAAGGAAATTATCTGAGCTGGCAACTACTGTTATGAAGGAGAAGAATGCAAAGTCTGAATTGCATAAGAAGTTTGACTTGCTTTCAAAGGAAAAAAACAGTTTATCTTCAAAGATAATTGAGCATGAAGAAATCATGTTCAAGGTGAAATTGACTGAACATAATACGCTAGAATCATTTTTTCAATCACTGAGAGATGATTTAGCTGAATCAGAATGCTCATTCAAAACAGTTTCAAGTTCATATCATAATCATGTTTCGTCAAAGAGGTCAATAAAATCTAAAGATCAGATTCGTCCTTCTAACCTTTTTATGATCAAAATGTTGATGGTTCAGGTAAATCTAAAATGACAAATGGGAAACTAAAGTGGGTTTGGAAAAGAAAAGGATCCTCAGATGAGAAGAAGGATCAAAAATCATTTGTGCATGCATCCAATGCCAAGAAGAACAATGCTCCGAAAGGTAAATCTTTTGGCAAACCTGATCTTGTCTATACTGTCAATCAACTGATCAGGTTAGCAAAAAAGAAAATTAATTGTTCTTATTGTGGTGTAAATGATTTCGTTAGTAAAAATTATGTGGATTACTGGTATGGTTCTTATTACGTTTCTCCTAATAGAACTGCAACTAACAAACCAGGACCCAAATACTAGTGGGTACCAAAAGCTCCATATGTGTTGCAAGCACCCAAAGTTTAGGGGGAGTAAGAATATAGACTTCTGAACACAACAGTTCAGAACTTGTACTTCAGCAAACAATGGTTTCTGATTACAACAAATCAACACTCGATCTTCAATGTCAAGATAATTGACTTTTAGATAAACAGTCTAGGACTCAGACTTCAATGTCAAAGGATTGTACTCCAAAGCATAAAAGATGATCAATCTTCAAGGGGGGTACTTATTATTTCTTCTGATAAATTTGTGAATACAAATTTTCAAGGGGGAGTTTGACTTATGAATTTACTTCAATCCTGGTTATTCAAAACTCGGTTTAATGATTAAGGATTATGCAAATGTTAAAGGGGAGCTTATATGTTCACTGATATATTTTCTGATTTTTCAGGAGAGATTATGATTGTTATTTTTAGGGGGAGTTATTGAAGCTGAAAAGATTCATCTTAATCAAGAATTATCTTTTATTTGTTTAAGCGGAAGACAATTAAAATGATACATAGTTTAAATTTTCACTGTTATATTTTTCAGGGTAAGAATAGAGAACTGATGATAATTGTTACTATTGTTCTCGGCTAATGATTTGACTTTTTACAGATATTAAGGGGGTGAATATCTGATGTTTTTGTCAAAAGGGGAGCGTAGGAGATAGAATATTCATTTCTGGGGGAGTTAAGAATTCTAAACTGAAGGTATACATTTCTAATTCTTAATCTCTAAAATATTTGAAAGAAGAACGACTTTCAGGTATGAAAACGATTTCTTAAACATTCAAACCACTTCTTATTCTTTAAATGTTTTCATGAATTTGGAAGTGAGATTTTAAATGTTTTTCATATCAGTGCTTTGATGTTTAACTGACCGTGTGTTTCTAAAGGCTAATACTTGTGTATTGTCTTGTCTATATACTGTCAAGTATTCATACATACTGGTTCAGTATTTTTGTTTGACTTTGTTATTACCATATCTCTAAATGACAAAACTTTTGATGGTAATACTCCTGTTTGAATCTCACTGTTGATTGAGTATTTGACGTCATTTCTATATTTTGTGCTTTCATTGTCAATATGTTTATATTTGTTCATATAAACGTCTTTCAATTCTTTGATACCCCAAGATATTCGTATTTCATGATATCTGATCAGTTGATACATTGTCAGATTCTCAAAACACTTAACTTGATTTCATTTCATGATTATTCATTCAATCTAATTGTTTTGAGAGATCTTCAAAGTTTACAATGCTTAAATATCATTCTTATTTTTTATGAGCATATATTTTCTGACAGTGATATCTTGTGCTTACTTGTTCTATATAAATTGTTGAGCAACACATCTTTAGGACAAATTACATGGGATCTATTCGTGTGAGAGATTATCATAACTTCTATGGATTCACAATAATCGGTGTTCCTACCCAATAGGTTATCCCGAGTGATTGAGGGGAGAGCAATCAAAATCAAAGAGAATGAGTGTGTGATGAGGTAAAATGCTAAAGAGAGTTTGGTTAGAAGTGAGCTTATATGACTAAAAGAAAGAGGGTGTGAGATCATAGTAAAAGAATATCAAACTTTGCACCAAATCTTTTCTGAGCCGGGCAGCCACGTTATCCATTGTTTCACAATTCTTTCGTGAACTTCATTCAAACAGGTACTATCTCATGCCAACTCTTGCATTAAACCCCACCTGCTACTCATCTTTTTCTCAACAAAAAGATGTTTCATATTTCTTTGGGGATGCAGCACATCTACTATCTGGTCTTTACTTGAAAGATTTAGATATTGAAAAAGAAGGAAAGTTGCCCCACCTTTGAACTCATTCATGAACATTGACTCTATGTAATACTTGTTGATGTCTCAACAGTTTACATACTTTGAGCTTGTTTAAAGCTACTTTTGCTTCAATCATTTCTACATTTGCACGAGCACACAAGGAATAAGTTTTCTTGTTTTAACATTCATAGAAAATTTCTTTGTGGTTTTTCAATGATTGAATGGAAACCCTGGGGGAGTGAACATCAAAAAGCTCATTTCCAATGTGCATCCGTTGCACAAAGTGGCTCCGTGCTACTCACAGGCAGTATAACTGATTCATATGTTGATTCAGGTTTACTATTCTTAATTTGTCTAAATTTGAAAAGATTCGGATAAATACATTCATGAATTAACGGTTACATGTTCATACCAGATCAGAGGGAGAAATTGTTTCTTCTAGGGAGATGGCTTATCATATTGAATGGGGGAGATTGTTTCTACTTATCATGAAGTGTTATTCCCAGATTCTAGTTTCTAAACACAATTAATCAAACACAAACAAGATTTCAATCAAATTACCTGTTTTATTTCAATCTCAAATTCAATACAAACGATTACAATCTTTCTCTCTTTAGAGCTCTCTTTCTCTCTTTCTCTACAGATTTCTCTCTCTCTCAAATGTATTTTGTTAGTTCCTTCTACAAAAAACAGAAAAACAAAGCTATTTATATCTACAGCTAAAATACAAGGAAATTAAAAACAAAATACAAATACAATAAACTTTGACTTTTATTACAAAAGACTTTGACTTTAATGAGAGTTGACTTTCTCAGCTTTGACTTTTTACACTTTGACCTTCAGTCTTCTTGATCTTGTATCCAACAGATTTATGCTCTAACAATCTCCCCTTTGGATTCAAGATCACTATTGAAAAATCTAGCAATCCGGTCTTCACTTTTAAGCTCTGTCAGTACAATCTCTCCTTTTTCTTTGATGGTATTCTTTCCAAAACTGTCTTCAAATGATTAACAATCTCCCCAAAACTTTCACAAAATACTTTCAGACTTTGGAAAGAAATTATCTTCAGAATCAGCTCGGATTGCTTTAGCAAATAATCTTCAAAGAAAATTTCCTCAAAATCAGCACATCTTCAGAAATTCTTTGATCTTCTTCAAATCTTTACTTTGAATTTTCTGACTTGGACATTTCTGAAAATCATCTCTCAAAACTTTAAACACTTTAACATTTCTTGATACCATCTCACCCTTTTTGATGATTTGAGCATTGATATCATCAAAACTTTTCTCCAAGAAATGTCTTTGTTTGTTCTGAGCACTGATCTTTCACGAGCCTCTGATTCACCGTCAATTGGAACAATGTATTCATCCAGATCTTTGCAAATCTAGACAAAATAGAAATGTAACACCTAAATCAACAAATGAATCAGTTAACATGCCTGTCAGTAACATGAAGTCACTGTGTGTAACAAATACACATTGGAAAGGAGCATTTTGATGTTCACTCCCCCAGGGCTTCCATCCAATCATCGAAACACCACAAATGCAATTTCTATGAATGTTATGACAAGAAAACATATTTCTTGTGTGCTCGTACAAGTGTAGAAAGAATTAAGCACGTGATGATTGCTTTAAGGCTCAACATAGTGTAAACCACTGAGACAACAGTAGATAAACACAGACTCTAAGTGAATGATTGAAGTGCGAAAGTGGGGCAGACTTCCTTCTTATTCAATATCCAGATTTTCCAAATGAAAATCATATAGATTATATGTTGCGTCCCCTTGAAAATGTGAAACATTTTCTTTTTGAGAAGAAAATGAGCAGCTCGTGGGGTTTAGTCAAGAGTTGGCATGGGCTAGTTGCCTGTTTCAATAACGTTCACCAAAGAGTTGTGAAACGCTAGTAATGTGGCTGCCCGACTCAGAAAGTAGTTGGTGCAGAGTTTAATATTCTTTTACTCTGTTCTCACACCCTCTTTCTTTTGAATCATTAAGCTCACTACTAACCAATCTCTCATTTACATTTTACCTCATCACACATCCCACACTCATTTCTTTTAGACTCCTCACACTCAATCACTATTGGATTAACTTCTTGGGTAGAAACACTGGTTAACGTGAATCCATAGAAGTTCATTTAAGTCCTAGCACAAAAAACCCATATAATCCTAATAAGCATGTGTTGCTCAAGATGGTTTAACTTTATCAGTTAAAGCTCATATACAAATGTCAGATGAATGTATGCTCAGATGATATAATCATGAAAATATGAGCATTTTTAAAACATTGAAATATTTTCAAACAAGTATATTGAATGAATAGATATGAATGCAAAAGACTTGTTTGAAAATCTGACATTGTATGAAAATGATCAGAAATGAAATGATATATCAATTAAGGCTTATGGTCAAGAATAATGGATATGTGTCTATACGAAACAAAAATATAGACACTCTTGAAATAACATTTCGAAATGAAATGACGCTCAAAATACATTGAAGTACAAGCGAGGTGTCATACCATCGAAAATATGGTTCAATATGAGACATGGTAAGAACAATTTGAACAAGAAATCAAACCGGTGTGTGAGAATATTTGAAAGTATATGAAAAGACAATACACAAATATATATCTTTGGAAACACACGGTTTGTAATCATGTAAGCACAAGATAAAATGAAAACGATTAAAATCAGACTTCCAAATTAGAAAATCTATTTAAGAATCGGGAAGTGGTTTGGACATTTAAGCACATGTTTTCTATATCTGAAAGTTGTCCTTCTTTCAGATATTTTTGAGATTAAGATAAGAAATTTACCTTGTCGCTCAATCTTAATTCTCATAAGTCAGTTGTAGTCATTAAGATATGATCTTGATAGCATCTCTCATCCTGCACAAGTCTCAAAGTCTAGTCAAAGCAATTTTATTCACAAATTTATTTAAATGTAAAAGACATAAAGCAGTAAAAGGATTAAAGTACGAGTTCTGATCAGAAATAATCAGAAATCATCACCTTTACTCCCCCTGAAATTATGCATCTAAAATATGTCAGTGAAAAAGGCACATGATAGAGATCTACAACTCCCTTTGAAGTGTAGTTCGTTATATCTTCCGAATACATATTTTCAGAAACATATGTACTCCCCCTTGAAGGTTGATTTCCTCATCTGAGTGTTGGAGTACAATCTCTTATCAGCCCGGGAGTAACATCTTTTTCAACATTGAAGTACGAGTCCTAAACTGTTATGTTTAGAAGTCAAACTCCATTGAAGTACTGGTCCTGAACTGATTTGTTCAGAAGCCTTGGTTCTCTTACTCCCCGTTGACAATAGGTGCCTGTAACACAGAATCAGCTTTCGACTTTGGTACCCACTGGTATTTGGGTCCATGTGTGTTAGTTGCAGTTCTTATGGGAGTAACGGAATAAGAATCATACCAGTAATGATCACTAGCTCTATGAACAAAATCATAAGTACGACAATAAGAACAATACCTCTTTTTAGATAACCTGATCAATTGATCTCTCGAATAAGCAAGATCAGGTTTACCTTTCAGCACTTTGTTCTTCTTTGCATTTGAGGCAGATACAACTGATTTTTTACCTGTCTTCTCTTCCTTCTTTCCTTTCTTTTCTTTCTTCTTCTCATGATTCTTCTCATCTTCAACTGGTTTTATCTTCCAAACCAGCTTCTCTTTTTCATATCTTTTTCTTCTCCTTCTATGTGTACCTGAACCATCTATTTTCCAATCATAGAAAATGTTAGTTGTACGAATCTGATCAGAAGATTTAACTGACCTGTTTGTAGAAACAGTTTGTTGATGTGAGCTTGATGATGGCTTGTTAGAAACAACTGAACTATTTCTAGGTGAGTGGATTTTTGACTCTGAAGTCGTTTGCTCAGTCACCACCACCTTTGAAACAATCTTTTCAAGCTCTTTAACCTTTGACGAATAACTGTCTCTTTCTTTAACAAGCAGGTCAATCTTCATCTCGAATTCAGACTTTGTTTTCTGCTCTTTAAGTACACACTCAGATAGTTCAGATAACTTCTCTGTCTGCTTTTTTATTTCTGCTTCAAATAAACTTCTTTCTTCATCAAAGTCCTTTTCAGCATTTGTTCTCTGACCAGATATCTCTTTGAAGATTCCAACATTCTTCTGTTATATGGTCTTTCTTTCCTTTGCAAACTTTTCTCTTTCCAGAATAATTACTTTCTCAAACTCAGAAATCTGTTGAGAAAGCTTTAAACATTTCAGCTCAACCGTCTTCTTCTCTTCAACACTTTTTTTAGAAAACTCGGAGAATTTCTTAGCAAACTCTTTCTTTTCTTTCTCAAAAACTGATCTTTCTTCAACAATTTACAGTTCTAATTCAAAGATCTTCTTTTCATTAGCACACTCGGTTAATTCAGAAATCTTAACAATGTGATCTTCTAATTCAGAAATCTTGTTCTTTAACTTAATGTTTTCGGCTTCCAAAAACAAGACCTTTTCTTCATTAAGCCCAGAAGTCTGTTTCAGAAGATCTTCATTAATAGTCTTTAAAGCACTAACTTCTTCTCTCAGTATCTTCCTTTCATCATTGTATTTCTTTGATCTCTTTGAGTAGTAGTCAACTGAGGAAGAAAGATTTTTGTTCTCTAATTTGAGCTTTTCAATCTTCTTTTCATCATCATCAGAAAAATATCCCATCTTGATTTGTCTGTTACAAAAAGAACTTGAACTTGATCGTTAATTCAAATGAAATCTCAAGAAAAATCACAGAAAAATTAGCTAAGTATGAAAAACACAGAATGCATGAAACAATTGAAACTCAAGGAGAAGTTTGCGTTTTGCACATGTAACGCAAAAGAGACTTTGCGCGACAGGCGTCTGGTGCAAACCAAGACTTTCCGTGATGTGCAGCTTGCGCAAACGAGACTTTGCGTGACGTGCAGCTTGCGCAAACGAGACTTTGCGTAACCCGAGACTAACGCAAACCACACTTTGCGTGATACAAGTCTAACGCAAACCAAGACTTGTGATATGGAATTGACGCAAACCAAACACCACTTTGCGTAAGGAAGTGATAACGCAAACACCTGTTTGCGTGATGAACTGCTAACGCAAATTACACTTTGTGTGATGAACTAATTATGCAAACCTTACTTTGCGTGAATAACTGATTACGCAAACCAAGATTTTCGCTTCTGGTAAATGACACAAATATCACTTTGCGTTACTTGTTGAAGACTCGAAGCTCAGAATAATCTCTTGGTTGATCTCTTGAGGAACTTGCGCAAACCGTGATGAACTCACGCAAACTAAGTTGAACTTGCGCAAAGTTAAGATCTTGCACAAACGTCAAAAATCGATTAATTCTTCACCAAAAACTCATCTAGACCTCAAATTTCGAAATGAAACTTTGAGAATTTACTCACCTAATCATCTAGAACACAATATAATCAACTAATTTCGATCTAAAACATAAATCTATACAAATTGATCTGAATATTGTGCGTGATAACTCGTGAACTCCAAACTCAACAAAATTATGTTGGTCCCGAAGGTGCTTTAACAAGTTTGTAGAAGGGGGGGGGGGTTAATACAAACACAGAATTTAAGGTTTAATAAATTGTTTATTGATAAATCAAATACAATTTACAAGTTTGTTGCGGAATAAGATTAAGACAGACTCAATCTAAACAAACATAAGAAACACTAAGATGGTTGCACAAGAAATTCAGAGAAAGGAGGATTAAGAGATATAGAAAACAAAGGTTTCTATTTGGAGTTCAAGGATTGAGTACACCCTCAGATGGAGGGGTGAACTTCCTATTTATACCCTATGCATTAAATGCATGGCAGGGCACTTTACACGTGGCGTTTACTGGTTGGCTTTGAATGTCTGACTTTGGGAGACATTCTTTCGGCTGGATCATGAACAGTGTAGTTGACAGAGTTGTTGTACGAATTGTGGCAGAGGCATGTCCGTTCTGACACATCGTACTGGGTTGTGCAAGGTTAGACAAAAAGAAACTTGAGGTATAAGCTAAGTGATCATTCAATCGCTGAATATCTCTTTCAGCAGAGATATCAAGAGTTCAGCGATCGCTGAAGCTTTACTCATGTTCCTTCGCGTATAAGTAGAGTTGTCTTTGCTTCAATGATATCCGCATCAGGTCACTAGTAGACTTCTCTTTGTTCAGCAGCTTCGTCTTCGATTCAGCTATGAACATCTGTTGACGCGAGACTTGTCTTCAGGGATTACGTTACTGTTTACATCAGAACTATCAGCGATAACTGAACAGACTCAGTTTGATCACTGATAGTGAAACACTAATACATATTAAATGTTTGAGAAAGACTATCAGTGATAACTGAACAGACTCAGTCTGATCGCTGATGGTGAAACACTAATACATATTAAACGTAATTTTCACTAAGTATAGAAAAGGGTCGTTTATCAAATCACTGAGAGAGCTTGGATCAACAATCTCCCCCTATTTGATAATGACAAAGTAACTGAAGAAAATTACTTTATAATTCAAAATGATGGAATAATCAGGACTCATAACATACATGTCCCAATTACTATTTTGAGGGATCTTTTACAGTACTGATAGAGTTAAGTACTTCACTGAAATTCTCATTAATCCAAGAAAAAAGATTACATGGTATGAAAATTACAAGTACAAGTGATGTATTAACTGCTGTAAGTTAAACTAATAGATTACAAGAAAGAAAACTAATCTATCAGCTATCTAAAGAGGGTTTAGGAGGATTGATCAAATACTCAGGTATTTCTTCTCCTTTTTGCCTTCGCTCTAAATATTCTTTGCAGATGATCGCTATGATTGGCTCAGCAGCAGGAGAGAGAGTACACCATAGGCACATGATATCCTTGAGAAGAGCGAGGGGACAAATAGGGATTTCAGAGACTCTTTGAAATCTGAGTTGTTCCTTGTCATCTCTGAAGAAGATTTCAAAAGGTTCTTCAAGAACTTGTCCCGCAACATATGGTCCGCCAGGAGGCATAGAGAGATCCAGAACTGAAAGATGAGGAGGAGGACCGAACAGAGCTTCTCTTGAGAATTTGATGGAGGTTTCATTTCTGATCATTGCGACATTATCAGATGAGGAGGAGACAGGCTTTCTATTGATTTGCTTGGACTTTGGAGGAAGAGTAGATGGCACGTTTAGTATAGCAGTGACTCTGTTGATGAGGGCATCATTTAACCTTTCAACATAGCCTCTGTATGTTGACTTTGATTTCTTCAGCGCATCTTTGAACTCAAGCCACTCCATGTAGCCAAATTCTTCCAGCTTTGAAATGAACATAGCCTTGCAGCTTTCATCCTCTCTGGTAATCTCCATTGTGACAGAGAGTTTATCCTTCTTCTTTCTCCCAGAGATAGCAACAACTACGATCTTCATTGGGTCAGAGCGATAGTCAATTTTGTGTTTGCACCAATCGACTGTATTATCGCTGACCATTTTTTCTTTGGAGCGTTCCTCTTCAATCTCTTTCAAAAGAGCTGCCTGGACTTCCACTAGTTTGCTTTTCAGCTTCTTGTCTTTGACTTGAGAGGACTGAATTTTGAGAGCTAGAAAGGCATCTCTTTGACAGTCAGCAATCAGCTTCTCAGCCCTGACGGATTCTTCGATTTCAGCTTCAGTCAGGAACTCCAGATCTGATGATTGAGAGGGGATCTTTCGTCGTTGACTCTCCAGATGAGAGATCATCTCTGTTCTTTTCTTTCTCTCTTCCTCTGACCAATGAGAGGGTCTAGAGGGCTTTCCATGATGTTGCAGGGACTCTTCTTCTTCTTCATCCTCTTCATCAATCTCTCTTACAGAGATTGGAATTATTTGATCGTCAGCTTCAGCAGCTGGGATTATTTGGAGTTCTTTACCCTTAAGTAGGGGAGAGAACTATCTGGTCAGAAAAAGAAAAAGGTTAGATTTAGTTTTAGGGATGGAGAGAGATAAAGGCTAGAAAGAAACAGGGGTTTGATTTTTATAGAAGGATAAGGGAACAAGAGTAAGGCATACCTGAGAAGGATTCTCCTCAAGTAGTGAAATCATCTTCAGGGTTCCCTCAGCAGTTGCACCTTTGCTTTGGGAAGGGGTTCCTGAAGGTGTCTCTTGACTCCCCCCTGCTTTGATAACTTCTTTCGAAGCTATCGCTGATGAAGTGACAGCTGAAGAACACCATAGAGGTTGATCTTCATCGTCATCATCATCATCTTGATGAGAATCTTCCTCTTGATCTTCAAGATCAAGGTCTTCATCATCATCGTCTTCTTCTTCTTCATCATCGATTAAATCTTCGAGAGAAGGAGGGGCTTTTTCAGCAGCTTTCTCCCCCTCAACCTGAGAGGGAGTTTCCTACAGTTGGACCTCAACAGCGACTTCAAACTCCGTATTTTCTTCAGCTGCTTTCTCCCCCTCTTTGTCATTATCATTGAGGGAGAGATCTTTGGAAGAAGATGAAGCTTTTGCAGCGGCCAACACCTGTACTTCAGCCTCCAAACTGTCCAGTCGACCTTCAAACGCAGGAAGATCTGACGTAGCCTGATGAATAAACTCCACGGCAATGTTCAGCGATGTACGATCGTTCTCTGTGAATGAGGAAGGAGTAGGAGCTGGTTCCTTCAGGTGAGTCAGGATTTGCTGAAGAAGGACTTCACAAGAATCAACCTTTGTAGTTAGGGCGGCAAACTGTTGTTGTGAGTCTTCTCTGACTTTGACAATCGCTTCTTGGGGAGTAGCGATGTGAGAAACGTCATCTTTGGAGGCGCAGGTGGCAGTCAGCGTCTTCAGTGCTTCACCAGCTGATTGAATAGCGTTGGTGTTGTTGTTGAGAGAGGCAGTCAGAGATTCCACCTTTGCACTCAGATTGTTGACATTTGTGTCAACAGACCCCAAACTAGGACCTGAAATATAAGTTAGTTTTTGAGAAACAGGCTTATATGGTGAGTTGGGAGAAGTGTTTAAGGTTATAGGGATACCTGAATTATCAAACTATTTGTAGAATTGTAAAGATTCCTCAAAAGATTGATGTTCAGGTCCTATGGGTCCAAACTGTGGAGTAGAAATAGATGGACGGTTAGAGATCAAAGAAATAGAAGGACTAGAGATGGGGATAGAAGATGTAGGGATAGGGGTAGTTACCTCAGGTTGTTGAACTGAGATTGTAGGTTGTGTCACTGTTGTTGTGACAGCGACCGAGATCGCTGGCACGGTTGAAGTGGTTATAGCTGAGGATGTGGAGGAGAGACCCACGAAAGCATCCAAGGAAGTTTGTTGATAAACATCCTTAGGTATAGAGCTAGAGGTAGCTTTCTCCTTGGTGACCTTGGCCTTCTTCGAAGGACCAAGGGAGCCAGTTGGTGGTCGTTTCGAAGGGGTAGCGGCAGGGATAGAAGAAGAAGGAACCTCCTGCGTGGCCGCTGAAGTAGAAGAAGTGAGGAGAGAGAGTCGGGAGCGAAGTTCAGAGATAGTTACCTCGTTGGGGAGCGTCTTGACCTCCAGGGAGCGCTGACCCACTTTTGGAAAAGATGCATCCGAATTAGTGGGGTAAGTAGCAGGGTATAGGAACTTCAGATACGCGCAAATAAAGCGTACGTAGGGGACCTTGGGATCCCTTTTGGTCTTCTCTATCTTTGGCTTGAGATCGTCAAAGATAGCTATTGTGTAGTCGAAGTTTCGTCCAGTGATCACTGAGTAAGCCATCTGGACCTGAATCTTGCTTGCTTGGTCCAGTGACGCACTCTTCCTACTCATACACTGAATGAAGTGTGAGAAGATGTAGTTAAGCTGAGAAGGCATCAGTGCCTTCTTCACAAGAGTCAGCTTCTTGTTTGGAATCGTCGTCCTTGGCTTGGGTTCCCAAGCATATTCCATCGCATCCAGAAATTGGATGAGTTCAGCATCAGTTGGCAAGGCGTCGAATCCATTCCTGGGTTTGTCAGGAAAACGCAGAGCTTTCCTCAGGCCTAAAGTAGTCATCATCCCTGAGCCAAGTTGAGTGCTGAAGGAGATAGCAGGAACCTGTTCACCCTTTTTGTTGGTGATAGAGGTTTCGTCAGCGGTAAACCAGAATTGCTGGAGAAGAGCTTTGGAGGGTGTTGGATCCACAGTGATAGCATAAGCAATGCAGGATTGCTTTAGGAACATTGCAACTTCCTTCAGATGTGGGTAATGAACACCGTCAAAATCGAGGCGAGCGAGATGATTGTTCTTTGAAAGCTCCGAGTCAGTGATGGCGAACTTGACGTTCTTATAGGCGACAAGTGCAGATTGAGCCATTCTGAGCCATTCTGAGCTATGAGTAGATAAAAGAGTAGAAGAAAGGTTTTAGTCTAAAAATAAAGAAGATTTGTCCATATTCTATTTTGGGAAAGAAACATAGGGAAATCAACAAATTTGAAGATTAAAAAGGTGTTCTTGACAGAAGATACAAGAACAAGAAGAAAAAGCAAGGATTTTGAATGAAGAACAATCAAAATAGAATGGTTTTTAAAGAATAAAATCAAAAATGAAAATGATTTTATGTGATTAGAATCTTATAAACCCATAAATGGAGTTTTATGTAAAAAGATTTAAAATAAGAATTTGAAAAAGATCAAGAATAACCTGTTGATCTTTGAAGAAGATGATGCAAATGCTTGAGAATGCTAGAATGCTTGAGAGAGTATTCTTGCTTTGAAAGTATTTCCAGAAAGCGTAAAATGATAAGAATTTAAAAAAATTCCTTTTATATGTGAGAGAAAGGTGAGAGAATGTGAGAGGCGGGAAAACAAATGCTCACCATGACATGGACACGTCCCACAAAGTTGATTGGATAGAAGGGCAACAGACGAACGTGTCAGAAAAAGGGATGTCGTGGATTGTCGGTTCAAATGACGTCATAGAAAAGAGAATGTTCATTTGTCCGTTTTGAAATTATCGCTGAAGAAAAGTCAGCGATAGATTTTTCTTTTTGAATGTATCCCTGATGGTAAAGATAGGAATAGATTTTCTTTTAAAGGATCACTGATTAGAAATATCAGTGATAAATTTATTTTTCAAAAAGCTTTTAATCATTTGAAAAAAGTTCAGTGATTAAGGTTTATATTTTGAAAAACAACTGAATGAAGATTCAGTTGTAGGGATTGACAGAACATACCTGAGAGTCAGAATATTTATCAGAGAATGATAAAAGCGGAACTTATGAGTACTGACACAATACATTAACGCTGAAGAATTATTCTTCGAGATTCAGCATTCCAAGCTCACTGATGAGAAAGTTGAACCTTGTCTCATCAAGAGGTTTGGTGAATAAATCAGCAAGCTGAAAGTCAGTAGGGATAAAGTGAAGTTCAATATCACCATTCATCACATGATCTCTGATAAAGTGATATCTGATCTCTATGTGTTTCGTCTTTGAATGTAGCACTGGATTATTTGCTATAGCGATAGCACTAGTGCTGTCGCAATAGATAGGAATCCTTGACAGCTGAAGGTCATAGTCTAATAGTTGATTTCTCAACCACAAGATTTGAGAACAACAACTTCCAGCGGCTACATATTCAACTTCAGCTGTGGAAGTGGACACTGAATTTTGCTTTTTGCTTGTCCAGCTTACCAGCTTTCCTCCAAGGAGTTGACATCCACCAGTGGTACTCTTCCTGTCAAGTTTACAGCCTGCAAAATCACTATCCGAATAACCAGTTAGATCGAACCCTGAGTCTTTGGGATACCAAAGACCGAGGTTAGGAGTTCCTTTCAGATATCTGAATATACGCTTAACAGCGATCAGATGGGATTCCTTGGGTTCAGATTGATAGCGTGCACATAAACATGTAGAATACATGATGTCAGGTTGGCTCGTCGTAAGATACAGCAGGGAGCCTATCATTCCTCTATAGGCAGTGACATTAACAGGTTTTCCAGAAGGATCTTTGTTAAGTGTCAGGGGTGGTGCCATAGGAGTTTTCATTGATGAAGTTTGTGTAAGATCAAACTTCTTCAGCATATCTTTAACATACTTACCTTGGCTGATGAAAGTACCTTTATCAGATTGTTTAATCTGAAGACCAAGAAAATATGTCAGCTCACCCATCATACTCATTTTATATTCTTTCTTCATTCTTTCAGCGAAGCGAGTACATAGAGATGGGTTAGTAGAACCAAATATTATGTCATCGACATATATTTGTATAAGAATTATATGACCTTTTATCTTTCTGAAAAATAACGTATTATCAATCTTGCCACGTTCAAAATTTTAAGAAATAAGAAATGATGAGAGAGTGTCATACCAAGCACGAGGGGCTTGTTTTAGACCATAGAGAGCCTTATCCAATTTATAAACATAATTTGGATACTTAGGGTCATAGAACCCTGGTGGTTGTTCTACATAGACTTCTTCATTCAGCTTTTCATTGAGGAACGCTGATTTTACGTCCATTTGATAAACGATGAAGTCTTTATATACTGCATAAGCTAAGAATAGTCGAATTGCTTCGAGCCTAGCCACAAGGACAAATGTTTCATCATAGTCTATGCCTTCCTCTTGTCTGTATCCCTGAGCAACAAGTCGAGCCTTGTTGCGGGTTACAGTTCCATGTTCATCTAACTTGTTTCTAAACACCCATTTGGTGCCTATAACAGTTTTTTCAGATGGTCTAGGAACGAGATTCCAAACTTTGTTATGGGTAAACTTAGTCAGCTCTTCTTGCATAGCGCTGACCCAATTTGGATCTCTGAGGGAATCATCAGTCTTCTTTGGTTCTATTAAAGATAGAAAGTTGACAAAGAGACAAATATTACCTGAGCTTCGTCGTGTCTGAATACCTGCATCTGGATCACCAAGAATTTGATCTATTGGATGATCTCTGGTCCATCGCTTAGCAGGAGCATGATCGCTCAACTCAGAGGTTGAATCAACAATATGGATGTTTACTGATGAGGACGTTTGAGGTTCATCAGCAATTAACTGTTGAGTAGTGGACAACCTGTTGTTATCAGAGAGGTTTTCAGACAGAGGTAGATCTGATGGTAGCAAGGTGTTTAGAGGTTCAGCTGAAACCCATGAGTTGGAGTCAGCGCTAGGAGGTATAATGTTTGGATCATCATCAGCGGCTGGAGAATCTGAATGCTGATGGTTTGAGAAGAAGGGTTCAGTTTCCTTGTAGTGAGAAAACATCCAAGCATTTAACTCTTCATTGTCAGTGATTGGTTTGGAGTTCGCTGAGCGAGTTTCATCAAAAGTGACATGAATTGTTTCTTCCACAGATTGTCTTCGTTTGTTGAAAACTCTGTAGGCTTTTGAGATGGAGGAATATCCTAGAAATATTCCATCATCATTTTTTGGATCGAACTTTCCAAGCTGTTCTTTGTTGTTTAAGATAAAGCACTGACAACCAAAGATATGAAGAAAGCTGATAGAAGGCTTCCTTCCATGAAAGAGTTCATAAGCTGTCTTACCAAATCGCTTTACTATCAGCGATCTGTTTTAAGTAAAACATGCAGTGTTTACAGCTTCTGCCCAAAATTGAGTAGTGAGATGAGAATCGCTGAGCATTGATCTAGCAGCTTCAATGATCGTTCTGTTTCTTCTTTCAACGACTCCGTTTTGCTGAGGTGTTCTTACTGTAGAGAAGTTATGAGAAATTCCCTTGTTTTCAAAGAAATTGTTTAGGGAACTGTTTTTTGAATTCAGTGCCATGATCACTTCTTATTGAACGAACAGTAAGATTATTCATCACTTCCATCTTTTTAACAAAAGATATTAGTTCTTCTGGAGTATCACTCTTACAGCGAAGAAAGATAACCTAGGTATAGCGAGAGAATTCATCTACAATGACAAGCATATATTTCTTTCCAGCTATTGATTGGATATTGACAGGGCCAAACAGATCCATATGCAAGAGCTGAAGAGGACTTGTCACTGAGGAAACTTGTTTAAACTTGAAACTAGCTTTTGTTTGTTTTCCTTTTTCACATGCTGAGTAGAGAGATTCTTTAGCATATGAGTGCTGAGGAAGACCAGAAACCAGTTCCTTAGATGAGAGAGAATTCAAGGTTTTGAAGTTTAGATGAGAGAGCCTTTTGTTCCATAGCCAGTTGACATCAAAAGAGGCCTTAGAGAGAAAACATAAGTTTTCAGTGGTAGTAGAGTCCATATCTATTACGTAGACATTTTCTCTGCGATAACCACTAAGAGCAAGTTTTCCTTTCTCATCCACCACTGAACATGATTTTTTAGAAAAGCGAACTTCGTAGTCTTTATCACATAGCTGACTGATGCTTAGAAGGTTGTGCTTCAGTCCATCTACATAAGCGACTCTTCGAAAGGTAGTTGTCCCATTGCTGAGGACACCAAACCCTCGGGTATATCCTTTTCCATTTCCACCGAAGGTCACATAGGGACCTTTCTCTTCCTTGTATTCAGTGAGCAGGTCTTTTTATCCAGTCATATGACGAGAACATCCACTATCGAGATACCAGATGCCCTTTGATCCCTGCACACATAAGGAAGATTAAGCATTGTTTGGTACCCACTTTTCAATGGGTCCTTTAGAGTTAGTGGATGTGGAAGCTTCAGCAGTCTTCACAGCAGATGAAGATTCAGCTTCAGTGGTGATCTTCACTTTGGTTAATTTCTTAACCTTAGTGGTTTTCTTCACTTTGGTTGATTTTTCAGCTTTAGTGACCTTTTCAGCCTTGGAGGCATTCATCTTCACTTTAACTGATTTATCAGCTTTAGTGGCAGTTGGACATTTGCTTGCAATATGGTCAGTAAAACCACAGTGATAGCATTTTCTATATTTGAAAATGGTTTTAGGACCAAAAGTAGAAGGTTTTGCAAGTTTAAGATGAGCAGGGCCAGGTCCAAGAATGCTTTTCTCATGAGATCTGTGAGAAATTTTCATTTATTCAGATTTCATGAGTCTTAGATCAATCTTTAGCTTTGGAGGACAGAGATCGAAGATTTCTATCACAGAGCTAGAAGATTGATTTACTGAAGGTTTAGAAGGAACTTTCAGTTTTGCTTTCTTGGTAGCCTTCTGGGGACGAAGAATGGACTTTCCTTTATCCGCATACTTAGTGTCTTTGGATTTTTCCTCAGGGATAGAATTAGAAGAAGAAGGATAAAATTGATCATACGAAGTGTCAGAGATAGGAGTGACAAACGTTCCAAACTTAAGCATGGAACTTTCTTCTTTAGGCTCATCCTGTGGTGTCCAAAAGCCAAGACCAGTTTTATCACTTTCAGGAGTTTGAGCATTTATTATCTCAGAGATCTTTGTTGATGATTTGCACCATTTTTCAACATGAGCCTTTTCTGCTTTTAGAGCAGCGATGGCTTGTTCGCGTTCAATGCTGATGATTTCATTTATAATGACTTGATCTTTCAACTTTTCTTCTAAAAGATTTAGTTCTCTGATCTTTTCATGATATTTCTCTAGCTCTTGAGTTAAATGAACATCTTTATTCTCAGCTTGAGTCTTGTCGTTTAGAGCATTATAAAGGTCAATCGTCAGCACATCAACATCGCGACTTCTCTCAGCTTCAGGCAGAGAGGGATTTGTAGAGATAGATACCTGAGATGATATGTAACTCATAGAAGGTTCAGATGGTTCTTCCACTTCTTCTTTAATCTCGGCCATGAGGCAAAGTTTAGCGACTTCTTCTTCATCAGAACTTGATTCTTCTGATTCAGCCCAGTCATGTTCTTCAGCGATGAGACCTTTACCTTTTCGCTTATAGCTTTTCAGCTTTTGATATTTGTTCTTCAACTTTAGGTATTTGTCACCACTGGATCTTCTTGAGGTAGAAGGTTTGAACACCTTTTTCGATCTGCACTCACTAGCAAAGTGTCCAATCTTTTCACAGTTATAGCAAGTGGCAGTAGCCTTATCAACAGGCGTTGATTTTGGCTTTTCAGTAAGAGAGAGAGGCTTACTTCTTCGGAAGTTGCTCTTTCTTGCAAATCTCTTAAAAAGAGTTTGTCAAGAGTGCTAAGGACTCATCAAACTCTGAAAGATCAGGGTCTGATAGATCCTCAGATTCAGAATCTAACTCAATGATGGTGAGAGTAGATCGCTGAGATGGAATTATCTCTGAAGAGACTAAAGCAACAGGAGTGCTTTTAGAGTCCTTAGAATCTTTAACAAGGTTCTTTTTCAGGAGGTTCGATTGCTCATAGTTGAGCAATATTCCATACAAAGTGCTTAGAGAGAGAGAATTTAAGTCTTTTGTCAGCTTAAGACATATTGAATAACTATCCCAGCTTTCAGGAAGACATTCTAAGAATTTTGTTAAGACCTCAGAATTAGAATAGGTCCTACCAACAGTTCTTAGATCAATGATTAAGCAGTTAAATCGCTGATGAACGTCAGAAAGAGATTCATTCTTACCAGCGATGAAACTTTCATACTGTCTTACCAAGTTAATCATTCGAGTCTCTTGGATTTCAGTGGTGCCCTCATATTGAACACATATGGTTTCCCACATTTCTTTAGAAGTTTTCAGATGCATGATGGAATGGAAAACTTCATCAGGCAGAGCCATTGAGATAATGGTCTTTGCTCTTGCATCTATACCTACCTTCTTTTTGTCTTCATCACTCCACTGTCTTATTTCCTTAACGACATAGCGTTCAGGGACAGCTTCAGTGGTGGCAGTAGCGGGAACTACAGCTATAATTCTAACAGGTTCATAGGGTCCATTTTCTATATATTCAGGTATATAGTAGGATCAGCACCTTCAAGAAATAGCATCATTCAATTTTTCCATAGAGAAAAGTTATCTCTGCTAAATCGAGGAGGTTTAGAAAGTGAACCATTATCATAGTAGTTTGTGTTTGTGTGAAGTGCCATTTAGAATAGCAAAGAAGAGAATAAAGCAAGATCTTGTTTATTAGATTAAACAGACTGCTCTGATACCACTTGTTGGTCCCGAAGGTGCTTTAACAAGTTTGTAGAAGGGGAGGGTTGAATACAAACACATAATTTAAAGTTTAATAAATTGTTTATTGATAAATCAAACACTAAGATGGTTGCACAAGAAATTCAGAGAAAGGAGGATTAAGAGATATAGAAAACAAAGGTTTCTATTTGGAGTTCAAGGATTGAGAACACCCTCAGATGGAGGGGTGAACTTCCTATTTATACCCTATGCATTAAATTCATGGCAGGGCACTTTACACGTGGCGTTTACTGATTGGATTTGAATGTCTGACTTTGGGAGACATGCTTTCGGCCGGATCATGAACAGTGTAGTTGACAGAGTTGTTGTACGAATTGTGGCAGAGGCATGTCCGTTCTGACACATCGTACTGAGTTGTGCAAGGTTAGACAAAAAGAAACTTGACGTATAAGCTAAGTGATCATTCAGTCGCTGAATATCTCTTTCAGCAGAGATATCAAGAGTTCAGCGATCGCTGAAGCTTTACTCATGTTCCTTCGCGTATAAGTAGAGTTGTATTTGCTTCAATGATATCCGCATCAGGTCACTAGTAGACTTCTCTTTGTTCAGCAGCTTCGTCTTCGATTCAGCTATGAACATCTGTTGACGCGAGACTTGTCTTCAGGGATTACGTTACTGTTTACATCAGAACTATCAGCGATAACTGAACAGACTCAGTTTGATCACTGATAGTGAAACACTAATACATATTAAATGTTTGAGAAAGACTATCAGCGATAACTGAACAGACTCAATCTGGTCGTTGATGGTGAAACACTAATACATATTAAACGTAATTTTCACTAAGTATAGAAAAGGGTCGTTTATCAAATCACTGAGAGAGCTTGGATCAACAAATTCAAAAATAACAATTGATTACAGTGCAATTCTTGAAATTACTTCTACAAACTCGATCGATTCTATTCAACTAACAAAACTAATCGAATTCAGCACCTAATTTGCACTAAAACTCAAACTTTATTCTGACTTTGAAGAACACAGAGTCGAACACAATTTTCTTGATTTTCGATTTGGATTTTCTCTGATACCAATTGTTATTCCCAGATTCTAGTTTCTAAACACAATTAATCAAACACAAACAAGATTTCAATCAAATTACCTGTTTGATTTCAATCTCAAATTCAATACAAACGATTACAATCTTTCTCTCTTTAGAGCTCTCTTTCTCTCTCTCTCTACAGATTTCTCTCTCTCTCAAATGTATTATGTTAGTTCCTTCTACTAAAAACAGAAAAACAAAGCTATTTATATCTACAACTAAAATACAAGGAAATTAAAAACAAAATACAAATACAATAAACTTTGACTTTTATTACAAAAGACTTTGACTTTAATGAGAGTTGACTTTCTCAGCGTTTACTTTTTACACTTTGACCTTAAGTCTTCTTGATCTTGTATCCAACATATTTATGCTCTAACATGAAGACTATGTGAAGTCCTTGAGATCATAATTGATTTGTTGGGAACTGAAAGAATTGCTTAAGTACAGTTAATGCTGCTAGCACAACTTGGTTACTACTTCTGAAGTTAAAGCTGCTGATACAGGTTAATGCTGCTAGTCAAAGATTAATACTGCTAGAAGAAATTACTACTGCTAAGCAATTTTAGTACTGCTAATAGTTAGTACTGCTGAACATTAATACTGCTCAAAGTAGTAATGCTGCTGAAGACTTAGTGCTGCTTAAGAGATAATCAAGATTCGTGCAGATCAAGTTTGAAGATTATGGAAAGCTTGGAGATAAAGATGGAAGATTATTCTGAAGATCTTTTATTATTTGTAATTATCTTTTATGTTCAGTAGAAGTATAGAATAGTTTGTAACCTTAGAAAAAATTCTGAATTTTCTGAGTTTTTGTTTTCATAGAGAGAATCAACCTCAAGATTTATAATTCTAGTTCTAGAGAAGTAGAATTCGTATTGGTGAGCCTGTTCATCAATATTGAGGTTGTGTGTGAAATCTTGTAGCTTTATAACCATTCAATAAAGTTTACAAGTTGTTATTCTGATTCACTGTTTCATTAATCTTTGAATATTAAAGTGTTATTCCGCAAACTCCTTTAATATTGTTTCTGAAGGTTTATTCTTGTTAAGAATTCAGGTCCTGACAAGTTGTATCAGAGCAAGTATTCTCAGAAATCTTATTCATCATGGAAAACACAGTTGAATCAAACAGTACTCTGGTCTCAAAGGTTCCAATGCTAGATCTAATGAATTTGACATGTGGAAGATTAGAATCAAGCAATACATTCTCCTCACAGATTACTCCATGTGGGACATGATTGAGAATGGCCTATCTGATGCAGGAAAGATTGGTGAAGATGGAAAAAGAACCCCACCAAAGACGGATGTAAAAAGAAAGACAAGGCAGACAAAGATGAAATCCTTGAGCACACTGCTCTTGGCCATTCCCAATGAGTATCAACACCAATTCTATAATTGCACTGATGCACAGATGCTTTGGAATGCTCTAGAAAAGAGATTCTCTGGTACCAAAAGTACCAAGAGAAATCAGAAGGCAATTTTGAAGCAACAGTATGAAAACTTTATGTCAACTAAGAATGAGTCAATGACTCAAACTTTTGATAGGTTTAACAAGCTAATTGGTGAACTAGCCACTATGGGAGTACAGATTGATCAAGATGATGTACACAGAAAGTTCTTAAGGTCCCTTGGAGATGAATGGACCATGTACACTGTTTAATTCAGACATAATGAACAATTGGAAGAGAAAGAACTTGATGATCTGTACAATGATCTTAGAGTATTTGAAGCTGAGGTAGAGGCAAAGAAGAAGTCTTTTGGATATGTTCATAATGCTGCACTCCTATCAGCATCAATTGATTCTACTGCTAACCCTGAATCAGTTAATGCTGCTAATGGAGCAAATCAAGAAAAAGGCACTGAATCTGTGTTTGAAGCCTTTCTTTCCAGCCATGAAAATTCCTCTTTAATCAATGATGATTTGGAACAACTTCATCCTGATGATCTTGAAGAGATGGATATTAAATGGCAGATGGCCATGCTTTCCATGCGAGTGAAGAAGTTCATAAAGAGGATTGGGAGGAACAACTTCTCCCAAATAAGAGAAGATGGAGCAGGCTTTGATAAATCAAAGGTGGAATGCTATAAATGTCATCTGAAGGGACACTTTGCCAGGGAATGCAGAAGTGAAGTGTCTCACAACAACAACCACCAACAAGCACAGTTTGGAAGCTTCAATCACAACAGAAACTCTGCTCAAGCCCTTGTTTCTCAACAAGGAATGGGGTTTGACTGGAGTGATCAAGCAGAAGAGGCTATCCAAAATGAAGCTCTTATGGCAGAAGTATCTGATCTCCCAACTGAGGTAAGTTCTAATCTCTGTTCTAAAACTTGCATAGACACTGTCAAAAGGTACAGGGATCACAACCAGAAGATGAGTGATGACCTTAAGAGGTTAGCAAAAGATATAAAAGACTATGTGAGAATTGTTGAGAGGTTTGAGGAACAGATTAAAGGTTTTCAAGCCAATGAACTTCAACACTCATATGATACCAATTACTGGAAGTGGGAGAAAAAGGATCTAGAACTCCAACTGACCAAATCTAAAGAAGAGAGTGAAAAGTTGAGAGAGGAGCTAACCAAGGTTAAGCTTGATGTGGAAAAGTTTTCCAATACTTCTAAAGCAATGGACTCTTTACTACAAACTCAGATTCATGACAAATTGAGAAGAGGAATTGGGTATAATACCACACCACCACCATACAACAACAACTACATTCCTCCTACTTCAGATTTGCTAGAAACCAAAGATAGGAAGGACTTGCCTGAGGGAGCCACTGAGATAGATCCCTTAGATGAGGTAGTTGTTGAGGACAAGACTGAGAAAGAGGTTGGTAAGAGTAAGGAGAACAATGTGAGTGGTGAGATTCCCCTAGAGAATCACATCATTACCAATGAGGGGTGTGGAAGGATTTGGGTCAAATCAAAGGACATAGAGAAGACAGAGGGAAAGTCTGGTAAGGTCCATTACAAACAGACCACAGTTATGAATCCAGTTCCTTGCAAACAGTATGCATGCAAGAAATCTGATCCCCTAAAACATGATAAAAAGAGGGGAAATCAAAGAAACTGGAATAATCAGTGGGCACAAAAACAAGGGGTTGATTTGAGTAAAATCAATAGACCAAAACCTTGTTTTATCTGTGGCAAATTGAATCATCTTGCCAAATACTGTTATTTCAATCCTATAAACCAAAGGATGGATTTTCAAAGATCTATGCAAAAACCCTTGGGTTATAGGAAGATTGAAAGGAACCATGTGGCTAAGAAATCTGTTAAACCTAAAAGCCACATGAAGAAAAAGATTGTTAAAGAAAGTGTCAATATGTGGGTTCCTAAATACACTAAACCTATTAGTACTGCTACCCCAAATAGTACTGCTAACAAGGTTAGTACTGCTAAACCTGTTAGTGCTGCTAACTCTGTTAGTACTTCTCAGGTTAGTACTGCTCCTAGTGTTTGTGCTGCTAGACCAATCATATTGACAAAGTACTCCAATAAAGAGTGTACTGATTTTAAAAATCTCATCAAAAAGGAATGTAAGTACTTTCATGAAAAAGGGAGACCCAAGACCACTTTGGCTTGGGTCCCCAATCAATACTAATTGTTTAATCTTATGTGCAGGGTAATCAGCAGCTCAAGGGGAAGAGCATCTGGCATGTTGATAGTGGTTGCTCTAGGCACATGACAGGGAACATGTCATGCCTCAAGAATTTCAAGAAAATTGATAGTGGGCATGTTGCCTTTGGTAATAGTCCAGATGGAGGTAAGATAAGTGGTAAGGGGGATGTAACCAAAGGTAAAATGACCTTTGAAGATGTATTCTATGTTGAGCAGTTAAGGTACAACCTATTAAGTGTATCACAGGTTTGTGACAAACAGCATAGTATATTATTTACTGATTCTGAATGCATTATCCTTGCTCCTGGATTCAAGGTAGTTGATGAAAAGATGATACTACTAAGAACACCCAGAAAGGATAATGTATATTGCTTAGATATGGAAAGTGTTTCAACTGATTCATCCCTAAACTGTCTTGTTTCAAAAGCTTCTTTGGATGAATCATCACTTTGGCACAGAAGGATGTGTCACATGAACTTTAAAACAATGAATAAACTTGTTAAAAACAGCCTTGTAAGAGGTTTACCTTCCAAAGTCTTTTCATGTGATAATCATTGTGTTGCCTGTCTCAAAGGCAAACAACACAAAACTTCTCATAAGACCCAAGAGTTGAACACAATCTCTAATTCTCTTCAGTTGTTACATATGGATCTGTTTGGTCCTACTAATGTTATGAGTATAGGTAAGAAATCATACTGCCTAGTTATTGTTGATGATTACTCTAGATTTACTTGGGTATATTTTCTAAGGACTAAGGATGAGACAAGTGGACTGATCAAATCCTTTAGTCAAAGAATTGAAAACCAAACAAATCAAAAGGTAAAAGTCATTAGGTCAGACAATGGTACTGAATTGAAAAATCATGACCTAAACACCTTTTGTGAGGAAAAAGGAATTGAGAGGCAATACAGTGCTCCTAGGACTCCACAACAAAATGGTGTTGTTGAGAGAAGGAATAGGACACTGATTGAGGCTGCTAGATCTCTGTTGGCTGATTCAAAACTACCAATTACTTTCTGGGCTGAAGCAGTTAATACTTCTTGTTATGTCCAAAACAGGGTTCTAGTAGTCAAGCCTAAAAACAAGACACCATATGAGCTTTTAAATAACAGAAAACCATTTATTGGATTTTTCAAACCTTTTGGGTGTCCTTGTACCATTCTCAATACCAAAACTCACTTTGGAAAGTTTGATAGCAAGGCAGATGATGGTTTTCTTGTTGGTTACTCATCTCAGAGTAAGGCTTACAGAGTTTTTAATTCTTCTTCTAGAATAATTGAAGAAAGTGACAATGTAAAATGCAATGAGAACACACCAAATCCTATTGGGTCTGGTCCTCAATGGTTATTTGACATTGATTCACTAACTAACTCTTTGGGTTTCAGTAGTGATTATCATGCAGGTTCAGGAAGTAGAGGATCAGGGGATGAACAAGTACAAGTACAAGACATTATTCCTCAGTCTGTGATCTTTCCCATACCTACAATAGAGCCTGTTGATGTCTGTGCAAAGGAAATTATGACTGAACTGATTCAGAGTGAAGAAGAAGGAAGAGATAAGGAGAATCAAGTGCATGAAGAGCCAGAAGCAGCTGATGAGATCCCCTCAGCTGACTTAAATGATTCCAATCTAGATTTGGGAATCAATGAAGAACCTAGTCATCAGACTAGAACTCAAAAGAACCATCCTTCAGAGCTGGTCATAGGAGACATCTCTTCTCCTATGATAACAAGGAATCAAAGCAGACTTCAAGAGCTGCAGGATCAGCAACACACAATACTCTCTTGCTTTCTATCTCAGATTGAGCCTAAGAAGGTTTATGATGCAATGAAAGATTCCAGTTGGATAGAAGCTATGCAAGAAAAATTACTGCAGTTCAAATTGCAAGAAGTTTGGGACTTGGTGGACCTTCCAAAAGGTCATAGAGCTATTGGCACCAAGTGGATTTTCAGGAATAAAAAGGATGAGAGAGGAATTGTGATCAGGAACAAATCAAGGCTTGTGGCACAAGGGTACACTCAAGAAGAAGGCATAGACTATGAAGAAGTATTTGCTCCAGTGGCAAGGGTAGAGGCAATTAGGCTATTTCTAGCCTATGCCTCATACATGAAGTTCAAGGTATACCAAATGGATATGAAGAGTGTCTTTCTTTATGGTACAATTGATGAAGAAGTATATGTCTGTCAGCCCCCTGGATTTGAAAATCCATCATATCCAGAAAGAGTATACAAACTGAAGAAAGCACTGTATGGTCTTCATCAAGCCCCAAGAGCATGGTATGATACACTGTCTACCTATCTCTTGGAGAATGGGTTTGAAAGAGGAATAATTGACAAGACCCTCTTCATTAAAAGAAGTAAGAAGGACATCCTACTTGTTCAGATTTATGTGGATGATATCATCTTTGGATCCACAAAAGATCAGATGTGTAGAGACTTTGAAAAGTTGATGCACAAGAGCTTTAAAATGAGTTCAATGGGTGAACTTACTTTCTTCCTTGGGCTTCAAGTGAAACAGAAGAAAGATGGGATCTTCATAAGCCAATCAAAATATGTGAAAGACATCCTGGATAAGTATGGTTTAACAGACTCAAAACCAGCAAGCACACCTATGGAGACTCATAAACAGATCACTGCTGATCTTGAGGGGGAGGATGTTGATGTCCATCTATATAGATCAATTATTGGATCTCTCATGTATCTGACAGCCTCAAGACCAGACATCATGTTTCCAGTGTGTTTGTGTGCCAGATTCCAAGTCAAGCCAAAGCATTCACATCTTCAAGCTGTTAAAAGGATTTTCAGATACTTAAGAGGGCAACCTAGATTAGGTCTTTGGTATCCTTATGAATACAACTTTGACTTGATTGCATACTCAGACAGTGACTTGGGAGGTGCTAACATGGACAGAAAGTCTACTTCAGGTGGATGTCAACTTTTGGGTACAAGACTAGTATCTTGGCAGTGTAAGAAACAAACCACAGTGTCCTTATCAACAACAGAAGCTGAGTATATTGTTGCTGCAAGTTGCTGCTCTCAGATCCTATGGATTCAGAATCAGATGCTGGACTATGGGGTAACCTTTCTTCACACTCCAATCTTCATTGATAATAGCAGTGCTATAAGCATTGTTAACAATCCAGTCAAGCACTCCCAAATAAAGCACATTGAGATCAGGTATCACTTTATTAGAGATTGTAATGAAAAGAAGCTAATTCAAGTTGCTAAAGTTCATACTGACAACCAGTTTGCTGATCTATTCACTAAAGCCTTTGATGTGGGTAGATTCACTTTCTTGGTCACAAGTGTGGGCATGATCAACTCTGAATGAGTTCATGTCTTAAAAAGTGTTTTCATACCTGTTACTGGTTTATTCTTTGGTGCTACTAACATATTTCTCAGAAAGTTATTACCTTGCTCAGAGTACCTCAAGCTTCAAAAAGTGTAAGTATTTTTAATACTGACAGTGCACAGTTAATACTGCTAGTTAGTTAATACTGCTCTCAGTTAATACTGCTAGTTCGTTAATACTGCTAGTTAGTTAATAACTCTCCTATTTAATACTGCTAGTTAGTTAATACTACTAGTGGTTAATACTGCTCTTAGTTAATACTGCTAGTTCGTTAATATTGCTAGTTAGTTAATACTTCTCCTAGTTAATACTGCTACTGGTTAATACTGCTCTCAGTTAATACTGCTAGTTAGTTAATACTGCTAGTGGTTAATACTGCTTATGTCCCGAATCGTATAAATACCCTTTTTGCCCGCCTAAAAGTTCATAACGACTCTTTGATTTCTATTCATCTACTCTCTAACCCTTTTCTCTCAAGCACCAAGAGTTTCAGGCAAGAACACTCAAGCACGATGGCATCCATGGCATTCATTGATGAGCACAACGAAATCGCTATGCTTCAAAAGCCGAAGCAAGCTGCTGGATTCCATCAGATTGTGGACTTTCTCAAGTCCAGCCACATTGCCCATGCTCTTACAGTGTCGCCAACAATCTACATAGAGCATCAAAGACAATTTTAGGCAAATGCCACTGTAGTCACAGAAAATGGTGTGCAGATAATCAAGACAAAGGTGTGTGACAAAACCTTGTCAATTTCTGAAGAGGTGATCCGTATCTGTCTACGTCTAGACGATGCTGCAGGTATTACTTTTATTCCTAATGAGGACTTGTTCTCTAACCTTTCAAGAATGGGGTATGGAGGCCAATTGGGTGGTTTCAAATTCTCAAAAGCTAAATTTTATACCCAATGGCGTTTTCTTGTTCATACCCTGATGCACTGTATTTCCAAAAAGACTACTGGATGGAGTGAGTTCAGCAGTACCATTACTTATGCGTTGGTCTGCTTGGCCACTGCCAGAAAGTACAATTTTTCTAACATGATTTTCAATGATCTTGTATCAAACTTGGGAAGCAAAAAGAGTTTTTATATGTACCCAAGATTTGTACAGGTAGTTATAACCCATGAATTGACGGATACGCCTCACTTTGAGGAGGTATATGTACCCAAAATCCCCAAAGGTAAGGTCTTTTCAAATATGAAGAGATCTCCATTGGACTCGGAAGGAGTTGACACCCCATTGTTCTCTACAATGATGGTGGTGTCCCACAATGAAGAAGGTATGGCTTCAGGGTCAAGGCCCTCATTAGACCATCCCACTGAAAGCCTATCCCAACCTTCAATCACCATATCAATCCCTCAGTCCCTTGTTCAAAAACCAACTTCACCAATAACCAATACATACATCAGGAAAAAGGTAAATAAGGCTCCTTCCCTTCTTGTACCTTCACCCACAGAGCCTTTAATCCCTCAAATGGAGAATTCTCCATTAGAGAATATCAACAGGGAAACCACAGGGGCGTCTCCCAACCCCAAGGAGGTGCTCAATGAGGAGATGAATGAGCATATGGGTGCAAAGGCTGCCACTACTCCAGCTAGCACAGAGGAGGTCAGTGGTAACATAAATAAGACCTTCCCCATGGCAACTTTGGGTGAGCAATCATCCAAAGGTCCCAGGTGCCACGAAACCATGGGGGTAGCAGGTGCTTCTGCTAGGCAGAAGACCTCTACTACAAAAAGATCCCATGATCCTTCAAAAGGGGGTAACACTCTTGGAGAAGGTGAGGACAGATATGACTATTATGAATTGATGGAAACAATGGGAAACATCAACATGGATGTAATCAAGCAGGGAAAAGACATATAAGAGCTGAAACTGATCATTCTGTCTCAACAAGTACAAATCACCAACCTGAAGAAAATGGTGAAGAGATTGATCCAGAAAAGGAAGAAGAAACAGTGTGTGCTCAGAAGAAGGGAACCAATGACTGATGCTCCCAAAAAGGGGGAGTCAGAAGCTGATGCCAACATGGAAGATGCCAAAGATAAGGGGGAGCAACAGCAAGTTGATTTTGAGGGGGAGCAATAAAAAGAATCAGATTTTGGACAAGCAGCAGAAACATCAAGCATAGCAGCAGAAAAAGAGGAAGCAGCTGTAAAAGAAACAGAACAAGCAGCAGTAACAGTTAATGCTGCTGAAACAAGCAAAGTAGCAGAAACTCTTAATACTGCTGAATTGAAAGAAGCAGCCAAAATAGTGCAAGAAGTATTAACAGATCTTGAGATTACAGAAACATTGATCAAGGCTAAGCATGATACTCCCAAGGTCACCTCAAAGGCCAAAGGAGTTGTCATCAAAGAAAGAGGTGAGGCTATCAAGACAGATGAAGTTGAGAAGGTGGTAAGCAAAGATAAAGGCAAAGCAAAGTTAGTGGAATCTGATCAACTAATTAAAAAGCAAAAGTTGGTTGAGTAAGATGAAGCTTTGGCCAGAAAGATTCAGGGTGATATTGAGCAAGAAGAAAGGGTTCAAGTTAAAAAAGACAGGGAGATGGCTAAGGCTCTGGCTGCAGAGTTAAATGAAGTTTATCAACAAAGTCTGGCAACAGAAATGGCTCAGAAGAAAGTTGCAACCCTGAAGAAGTCAGTGTTGTTCAAAGTGGCTGCAAAGAAGAGACAACCCTCAAATACTTACCTTGGTACTCAAGAGAGAAAGAAAATGATTACTTTTCTCAAAGGTGTTGTAGGAGTCAGAAAGGAGATGTTCTCAAATATGTCTTTTGAACAGATTAAAGAATTATATGATTCTGAGATGACAAAGCTCCAAGGGAATGAAACTGCTAGAGTTGAAATGGAGAAGAGGATGAAAGAAAGCAATGACTTTCTGATAGAAAAGCCTTTCCCTGATGAGAAAGAAACACCAAAGAAAGAAGCAACTATTGGTGAAAGTCTGAGGACTTTAAAAAGAACCAAAATGATGGCGAGAAGAAAATCAGCCAAAAAGCCTAGAGTAGCTGAAGAAGAAGTTGAGAAGGTTGCTGAAGAAGAAGGGGCACCTAAGCCAATTGAACAGAAAGAACCATCAAGCACTGATGATGTGAATCTGTACATGGTAGTGATGGATAAAGTGCCTGAACCTATTACAGCTGAACCTGTTGGTGTTAAGCCTCCTGAGGTCATTTTCTGGGATACAATGAAGGTTGATGGAAAAGAATATATCAGGATCAAAAGAAAAGATGAAAAGCATGAAGTGTATAATACTTGGGCAAAGATTGTCAGAACATGTTCCAGGTCTGATCTAGAAGAGATGTATGAAATAGGAATGAAGTTGTATGCAAATCAATTGAAAGCTCCAGAGATTTCAATCACAAAACTTGTGATGGAGTATGTGTGTATGATGTTCAAGACTGAAGAAGTGGAGCATTTAATCAGAATTGTGTTTCAAAAGGTCACAAACTGGACTCTATATGAAACTAGTGGAGTATATGCTTTGACTATGGATTTAAATCACATAGAATACTTCCTAGTGGATAGAGTATACAACCACAGTAGATTGAAACTGCATGCAATGTTGAAAAAGAAGCTTAGATGTGTTCCAGATTCGGAAATGGCAAAGTATTTGATTCAAAGGACAATTAATCAGAGTTTGGGGTTGAATCCAAATACAGGTGTATGAGCTATGAAGTTTTGGGAGCATCTTAAAGACCATCTGAAGAACTTGACTTCTCTTCTTAAAAGTCAAGTTAGGGGGAGATTGTTGGGAACTGAAAGAGTTGCTTAAGTACAGTTAATGTTGCTAGCACAACTTGGTTACTACTTCTGAAGTTAATGCTGCTGATACAGGTTAATGCTGCTAGTCAAAGATTAATACTGCTAGAAGAAATTACTACTGCTAAGAAATTTTAGTACTGCTAATAGTTACTACTGCTGAACATTAATACTGCTCAAAGTAGTAATGCTGCTGAAGACTTAGTGCTACTTAAGAGATAATCAAGATTCGTGCAGATCAAGTTTGAAGATTATGGAAAGCTTGGAGATAAAGATGGAAGATTATTCTGAAGATCTTTTATTATTTGTAATTATCTTTTATCTTCAGTATAAGTATAGAATAGTTTGTAACCTTAGAAAAAATTCTGAATTTTCTGAGTTTTTGTTTTCATAGAGAGAATCAACCTCAAGATTTATAATCATAGTTCTAGAGAAGTAGAATTCGTATTGGTGAGCCTGTTCATCAATATTGAGGTTGTGTGTGAAATCTTGTAGCTTTATAACCATTCAATAAAGTTTACAAGTTGTTATTCTGATTCACTGTTTCATTGATCTTTGAATATTAAAGTGTTATTCCGCAAACTCCTTTAATATTGTTTCTGAGTGTTTATTCTTGTTAAGAATTCAGATCCTGACATGATTGATTGATTGAGATAAACAAGGATAATTGGGGATAGAAATCTGTAGTTTTATTGAACACAAATCTACACTACAGAAAGCTTACAGAGTTCGTATGTCTACATGGTGAAAGTGAAAGTTACAAACTAAACTAACTATCAGACTCTATATATACTCCCAACACCCTTGTACACATTAAGCCCAAACCCATTACAAGGCCCAATACAAAATACATGGATTTCTTTACTAAACTTCCTAAAATAGAACATATTTATGTTCTAACATTCTCCCCCTAAGTTATGTAAAGTAATCATTCTCTTTTAAGCTCTAGCTTTAGCTCCTCTCCCCCTTGATTTCTTTACAAAACTTAGTGTTGCATAAACTTCAAAGTTCCTCTAGCTCCCCCTTGAAAGTAGCTCTTATCCTTGAAGTTTCAACTATAATACCAGATATGATGTAGACCATAACCTCGATTGAGGGCACATAAAGACAACTTTTGACTCTTGTAAACTCAACACATCCCTTATGCCCACAAGGATGATATGTGTTGAATTATGGAATGACAACCAAGTGTGCATCTTCAGTGTATAACATCTAATCTATCTTCAAACCTTGAGTTGAAATAAGAATTCAGCTTAAGAACTTCATCTGATCAGCTTACAGGAGGTAGCAACGGTAGCAAACACTACAAGGCAAGGGGTAGAAGACAGATAAACGTTCAACAACTGATGAAAGATGCTCATTTTCGGACTGCTTTCCAGAATACTGAACAATCAAACCCAGAACTCCTTTCTTCATGAATCAACTAGATGATTATAAGCACTCAGGATTCTGAAACACCACCAAAGCATCAGAACAATGATTGCAGTCGCTCACACGACTGATTGATCAGGTCAGAAGAATGATAGAACACTCAATGGTCTAACAACAAAAGAAGAACTACAGACTAATGATTGCAGATACTCAGGCAGCTAACTCAATCCAATCAGAGACTAAATCCTCACATCAAGTATCTGAAAATCTTGAAAAGCAAGAGCACTCATGAAATATTAGATCAGTTGCTAAGGATATGTGACCAACATATGATAAGAGTGATGTCACATATGCATTATGCGTTAAAAGCTCGGGAACAGGGTAAAATTGTATCAAACTGGGTTCAGAACAGTCATTTTTTCTCAAAAAGTCACAAACTTTTCGCATAAAGGCAACAATTCACAGATCACTATTCGAATTTAGCAGAATTCGCATGATGGCATTAGCCGAAAACTCCACAATTCGCATAGGCCTACATGCGAATTCTTACTTTTCGCACGCGCCTATGTGTGAAATCTTCACTTCTCGCATAACTCTCACCTGCGAATTCTTACTTTTCGCATCACTCACACATACGAAATCATAACTTCTCGCATCTTACTTCATGTGAATTCGAAACTTAGATATTTCTTTAGTCACAGAAATTCGTATAAACATTTCTCATAAGACTAGCATGCGAATTCTGTACTTTTTGCATCTCACAGATATGTGAATTCTTTACTTTGAACAAAATTTCATCTTCAAAGGTCATGCGAATTCCAACATGCGAATTCTTCCAAATTTTGACCATGCGAATTCTTCTATGCGAGTTCTAACAAACCATGCGAGTTCTTCACTTAATCATGCGAATTATGTGGATCTCAAATGTTTTTCCAGAATTTCTTCGAACTGACCATCTATGCATCGAATTTTGAGTTGAAACTTTGAGAGCAGGTTCGAAAACAGCTTTGGAGCACATTTGTAGTTGATGACCATATCCAAATATGACTCTAAAATAGCATTTGATCACAACACAGTGAAATAACATCTTCGAACAAAAATTCTCAAAATTGATCCAATTAACTCGAATTTGATGAAATTACAGATTATAATTGATTCCATATGGTTCGTCTATGTCCAATGAATCAATTTGACACCAAAGTTCATCCAAACAATCATTCAATTCAAAAATTCGAAAAATCAACAGTGATTGTTCCTTCAAACCAATCTGATCTCCATCGTGCGTAGAAAAATTATGCGTTCGTCTCTGATACCAATTGTGAAGTCCCTGAGATCACAATTGATTGATTGATTGAGATAAACAAGGGTAATTGGGGATAGAATTTGTAGTTTTATTCAACACACATCTACACTACAGAAAGCTTACAGAGTTTGTATGTTTACATGGTGAAAGTGAAAGTTACAAACTAAACTAACTATTAGACTCTATATATACTCCCAACACCCTTGTACACATTAAGCCCAAACCCATTAGAAGGCCCAATACAAAATACATGGATTACTTTACTAAACTTCCTAAAATAGAACATATTTATGTTCTAACAGACTATGCTTATCTTGATATATGGGGGAGATATTATCAAAGACTATGATGACATTGATAATGTTTTGATGATTATGATATCTCATCATTCATCAATAAGGGGGAGAGTATTCAAAGTTCAATTTTAGAGGAAAGCAAAGTCAAAGTGAAAGTCATAAAGAGAATAAATTTCAAAGATTTCAAAGTCAGATCTATGCTGATCTTATCAAAAAAAAGGGAGAGAATTGTTCTAAATTCAAATTTCAAGTCAAAAACAAAGTCTGATGATTATCAAGTTGAAGAGATTTTTTGAAAGTTTGTTGCATTTTTGTGAACAAAGGGAGATTGAAAAAGAATTCAAGATATTGAAGAGTAAAAGGTGATAAAGAAAAGAAGGAGTATTTGTGTTGAAAAGAATTCCAAAAAGGGAAGATTCTTAAAGATTTGAAGATATCAAAGACTACGTGTTGAAGATTTTACAACTGTAAGAAGACCTGAAGATTATTGTCATTTTTTTAATCTTGAATTCAAAGGGGGAGATTGTTAAGTCATAAATTGTATTCATGATTAAAAGGAGGGTCAAAGTTGTAAAGTGTTATAAAGTGTAAGTGTTTGTAAAAATCCTTGTAGTCAAAGTGTTTGACTTTGACATGTTACATTTGAGTTGTAAGGTCAATGTTGTTTACCATATAAATAGGTTTGGTTACTTGCATTTTGTAGAGAAGTTAGACACACACAAGAACACGCATCTCATAGAAAGAGAATTATACGTGAGACTTGTGGCGCCTTGTACTACTTGTGACTAAGAGATCATTGTAATAAAAAGATTATTGATTCATGATGACTTCTATAGTTAGTGTGTGTGATTGATTTCAGCTTGGATCTGGAATAATCATAAAACATTAAGGGGAGATTGTTAAACCAAATTAGCCCCAATTTGATGAATGTGTTATAAAGAATTATATTTTGGGCCTTTAGGTAGTTCATGGGCTTGGGATAATTGTTTTGTAAATGGTCCCTATAAATAGGTGCCTATGGGTTCATTTCACATTAGTGATTTTGGGAGAGAATACGCTTTACACACATAGACTAGGTGAGTCTCATAAGAGTTGATTAAATATTTAGTGTGGTATTCTCTACAATTTCCTCTCCATGTTAATCCATCCAAGCATATGAAATATGATTTTGATGATTATTGTTGTTAAATAATATCTTGTATTTACATTTCTATGGTGTTCTTCAATTGTTTTTCAAACGTTCCCGCCATTCTGCACATTTTTCGCGCCACCCTTTCCCCAATTTTTTAGAACTAAAAGCACACATAGCCTAAGCTAGGGTTCCAACGTGTTGTCATCCCATTGGTCGGTAAAAATGGAATCAACTTATCATGTAGCCCGTCTTCTCGACAGCACTCCTAGCCCTGATAGTGAAGTTCGTCGTTCTACCACCGATGTCCTTGACTGCCTCTCTCTGAACCCCGATTTTTCCTTTGCTCTAATCTCCATTGCCGTCGGAGGGAAGAATCATGGTCAAAGTATTGTTGCGGCAACATATCTAAAGAACTTGACAAGATGAAATACGATTGAAGGTGGGGCAGCTTCAAGAGCCAACAAGGAGTTTAGATATGTGCTTGTGTGCGCTTTGCTTCAAGCAGAACCTGCGATTTTAGAAATCTTGATTGAAGCGTTCCGTCCTATTGTTGATGTTGATTTTGTAAAGCATAATGTGTGGCATGAACCGGTACCTGAGTTGAGATCAGTAATTCAAGATAGTTACCTAGTTAATAAAAGTGGAAATACTAGATGGAAGGCCATCAATGGCCTTACAGTTCTCCAGTAAGTGATCAGACTATTCCAGTACTTTTTGAATCCGATAGTCGCAAAAGAGCCAGTTCCACCACAATTGGAGCTAATCGCACAAGAAATTTTAGTACCTTTACTTTTTGTATTTCATCAACGTTTGAGGACCTATGTATTCAAAATATAGTTGAAATGGGCGTTGAGAATAGCCTTCTGATAATGAGCAAGTGCATCTATTATGTTGTGAGATCACATATGCCATCTGCTTTGGTCCCTCTACTTCCTTCTCTATGTCGTGATTTGATCACATCCTTCACTCATTAAGATTATGGGTTTTTGAAGATGGATACACGCTGAGGTTGAAGACTGGGAAGAGAAGTTTGCTCATTTTTTGTGCCCTTATCACCCGACATAGGAAGTTTTTGGACAAACTAATACCAGACACCATAAATTCATTTGTCAAATTAATCAACCTTAAAACAGGCTTCAGTAAGCTCGATACTCTGGTAGAGATGATTGTGTCACTAGCTTTTGATGTTATATCTCGACTTCTAGAAACGGGCCAAGGATGGAGACTTGTTTCACCACATTTTTCTTCTTTACTGGAATCTGCAATTTTTCCAGCAATAGTAATGAATGAAAAGAATATTAAATAGTGGGAAGAATATTTATATGAGTACATAAGAAAGAATCTTCCTTCTGAATTTGAAGAAATTTCAGTATGGAGAGAGGACTTGTTCACTCCAAGAAAAAGTGCATTAAACTTACTTGGTGTTATTTCAATATCAAAGGGCCCACATGTTAGGACTGAAAGTCCTGTGCGTTGAAAGTTGTATAAAGCATTTATAAGGGTTCAAATTGTAATTGGTTGAAAGTTATTTGTTATTGGGCCTCAAATCCCATTAGGCCTTTACACGTCCATATTTATAATGTTTTCTAAACCTAGTTTTAGGTTAGAAGAGTTTAGTCGCATTATTCATAATTATTCTAGTCATAGGTTTACATTTGCTTATCAGATATTCTCTCTGTAAACCTAAACCTTTCTTGAATATTAATCATATGACTAGAAGTTGTGGCACATTGATTGTTCTTCATTGATTACTGTTCGTGATTGCACTCTAACTAGGATCTACAATTGGTATTAGAGCAGGTTCGAATTAATTTTTATTCGATACGATCAAAAAGGTTTGTCTAAAACCCTTTAATCGCTTATTTGTTTTAATCGTGTTTATCTGATTATCTGCAAAACCAATTGATCGATTTTTTTCTGGGTCGATATTTGTCCATATCTACATTATCGATTTTCTAAAATCTAAATTGATTGATCTGTGTTCTGCTTCTGGGTCTAATTCTGCTATACCTGTTTATCTTAATTTTCTAGGTCAAGGTTCATAGATAATCAAGTTTTTTTTTCAAGTATGCATATTCGATTTTTTGGTGATTGTTCTGCATAAATCGATTTTTTGGTGATTGTTCTGCATAAATCGATTTCTGTATATTGGGTTTACACTATTACTTGTTGATTTCTTCGGTCGACTCTGTGTTCTTGAAAATCAAAATATTTGGTTTGAGTGTTCTGGGTTTGCTTATCGCTGGTGTTTTTCTGTGGTTTCGATTGTTCTATTAAGTTCGGTTGATTACTTGTTATCGATTTGATTTGGTTAATTTGTTTAATCGAAAAGTAAAGTGTTTATCTGTTATCTGTATCGACCGGACCATCGACCGAACCCTTTGCGACCGAACCCTTTGTTGACCGAACTCTGGACCGGACCCTTGTGGACCGGTGCCTTGTCTTGACCGATCGTTTTTTTTTTCCAGTAATAGGTACCTTGCAATACCATCCCACTCCCGGTGTCTTGTGATAAATTGTGATTGGAAGCATAAAAGATAGTGGGTCGGTGAGTATCAGGTGGTCGGCGCTGCAACTTTGTTGATTTGGTCGGTGTCAAGCAAGGATTCGTATAATCTTTGACTTGATATTTTCAAACCTCCTTTGTTGCGTACTATCAATCTCTCTCTCTCTCTGTTGCGTACTATCAATCTGTCTCTCTCTGTATACATATATATATATATATATATATATATATATCTCATTTACATCGACCATACTTCCCACCGGGTCTTCTCTCCCGGTGCCATCAACTCTCGACCGGTGCCATCAACCCCTGACCGGTGTCTAGCTAAGACCGGTGTCTAGCTAAGCCCGGTGTCTATCGACCGGACCGTAAACTCCTGGTGTCTATCGACCGGACCGTAAACACCGGGTCTTGGCGGAATCCCTATATCCCGGGGTCTTGACCGGTATCTCTATCTCAAACCGGTTAGTGAGACACAACAAAAGCTCACCAAGTTTCAAGTTTCGATCGGTTTGTCGAAAAATCTTTCGGTTGATTCGGTAGTGTTCGGGAACAAAGTTTTTCAATTTCTCAACTGGTAAGGGTTGTTTACAAAGCTTAAACGATCGATTTTGATAGTAAAATTTTCACCCATATCAAGTTTTTTAAATTCTCGTTCGGTTTCTGAGAAATCTTCGGATGCTTCGTTCAAAAGTTTGAGAGATTGTTTCGAGATTTAATCAGTAGAAGGAGCTTAAGGGAACATAAAAGATCATTTTTGGTCGAAAAGTTTTAACCCATACTTATTTTTTAAGTTTTCGATCGGTTTTCGAAAAGTTTCGGTTGGCTCGTTTGTGATCGTGGGTTGACCGGTTGAGTTTTAATCTGTTAAGGACTGATCAGGGAGCTTTAACGATCGTTTTGCATTGAAAATTTCTAACCGTTTTCGAGTTTTGCAGGTGTGTCTCGTTGGAGAAGATGATGAATAGTAACTAACGAATTCCGTTAGTTTGCCGTTAAATTCTTTACATTTTGGTCCATTTTCCGTTAGTCCAGTTAGTGTTAGTTAGTTTGATAATTTAGATAAGTTTTATTTCAATTTTAGTCCATTTTCGTTAGTGTCCAGTTAAGTCTGTTAGAAGTTTTAAATTTTACACTTTTAGTCCCTCTAGTTAGTAGTTTCAATATTTGTCATTTCTAGTCCTTGTTTTTAAGTTTAATTATTTTTTATCACTTTTAGTCCTTGCTAGTTTTTAAGTTTTAGTTAGTGTCACTTTCAGCCCCCATACTTCAAGGTTTCGGTCGTTTGTCATTTGTGACCCTAAACCTTCAAGTTTCACACGTTGTCACTTTTGGTCCTTGCACTTTAGAGTTTCATCTCTTGTCAAGTTTAGTCCTTGGACTTTAAGATTTCCTAGTAACAATGAGTTATCTACAAATTTCTCGGTTACAGGACGACAATGACTGGCTCAAGCGCAGGATTAAAGAACTTGAACAGATTTAGAATCTAATTCATATTACCCTTCATTTTTTAAACAAATAGACTCTCTTAACCAAGAGATTTCAGATATTGAAAGAGCAATTGATATAAAGAAAAGGATCTACATGAAGCTTCAAAGAAAATATCTGAACTTGAACGAAAAGTTGCAGATTTTGAAGCCAAAGAAGAGAAGTACCTGATGCTTGAAGAAAGAGGAAACATGTTGGAGAATGAAAATCTCGATCTGACAAAAAGACTTGATGCTTTTGAAAAAGAAAAAGTTGCTTCTTCAAATGAAAGAAAGAATTTTGAAAGAAAGAATTTTGAAAGAAATATTATTGATCTTTCAAAGAAAGTTTTTGATGAAAGAAAGGTTTTTGAGCTTCAAAATGCGAAACTTTCTCAGCAAGTTTCTGATTTTGAGAAAGTAATAATCTTCGAAAGAGAAAAGTTTGTCAAGGAGAAAAAGGAAATTGAACAGAAGAACGTTGGATTCTTTAAGGAAATATCTGGTCAGAGAAAGGATGCTGAAAAGGGATTTGAAGAAGAAAGAAGCATGTTTGAGGCTGAGATTAGAAAGATGACTGTCAATTTATCTGAACTATCTAAAAGTCACTGAAAGAGAAGAAAACGAAGTCTGAATGAGAGACGAAGATTGACCTTCTCATCAAAGAAAGAGACAACTTTGCTTCAAAGATTAAAGAGCTTGAAAAGACAGCCTCAAATTTAATTCAGAAAACTATTTCTTCAAAAAGGTTAGTTAAATCTTCTGATCAAATTCGTAGTACTAACATTTTCTATGATAGAAATATAGATGGTTCAGGTACACATCTAAGAAGAAGGAGATACAAAGAAGAAGAATTGGTATAGAGAAAGAAACCAGTTGAAGATGAGAAGAAAGATGGGAAGAAAGATGAGTTGAAAGGAAAGAAATCATGTGTACATACACACAAAGCCAAAAAGAACAATGTGTGTAAAGGTAAACCTGATCATATCTACTCGAGAGATCAATTAATCAGGTTGTCAGGTAAGAAATACTATTATTCTTATTGTCGTACACATGATCTTATTCACAAGACTATTGATCATTACTGGTATGGTTCTTATTCCATTATTCCCATTCGAACTGAACTAACATTCATGGACCCAAATACCAGTGGGTACCAAAGCCTAAAATTGATTATGTGTTGCAGGCACCTACTGTCAAGGGGGAGTAGAAGAACTAAGGCTTCTAAGTAAATCATCTTAGAACCCGTACTTCAACGGAATTTGACTTCTAGATAAAACAGTCTAGGACTCGTATCTTAAAGAACTATGGCTTTTGAACAAACAGTTCAAAATCCGGACTTAAGTGTCAAGATTATGATTTCTGATTATAACATATCAGGACTCGTTCTTCAATGTTCAGATAAGGATATTTTGTAAATATGCAGGGGGAGCTTATCTGACCTAAATCATTTTATCATGATTTGAGGGGGAACTTAAAGGTAAATATCTTCTGATCTATATCTGTGATTGTTTAAAAGAAGAACAACTTTCGAACATGAAAAATGTTTTCTGAAATGTTCAAACCACTTCTGGTTCTCAAAAGATTTTATGAATTTAGAAGTGTGATTTTAAATGTTTTTCAATTTTTGAGCATTAATGTTTAACTGACCGTGTGTTTCCAAAGATAAATACTTGTGTATTATCTTTTCAATATACTGTCAAGTATTCATACATACCGGTTCAGTACTTCATTTGAAATTGTTATTACCATGTCTCATAACGAACAAATTTTTCGATGGTAATACTCTCTTTGCTTTCAAATATTGCTGAGCATCAATCATCATTTCCAAATTTGTGCTTTGATTGCTAAATTGTTTATCTTTGTTCATACAAACAAAATATCCAATTCTTTGATACCCTAACCATTTTATTTGATCTGATTGATACATTATCAGATTCTCAAAATAATTCTCTTGATTTCATTTCATTCATTCATTCAATATCTTTGTTTTGAGAAATCTTCAAAGTTCAATTGCTCAAATCTCATGAGCATACATTTTGACAATGTTATCATACATTTTGTACTTAACTGTTCAGTTAAATTGTTAAGCAACTATTCTTTTTAGGACTTACATGGGATTTGTGTGAGAACATAAACAGAACTTCCATGGATTCACGTTAACCATTGTTTCCTACCCCGGAAGTTATCCTTGAGTGATTGAGGGGTGAGGGGTCTTAAATCAAAGAGTGGGGGAGATAACTCATCCGGTTGAGTTTTTCTCATTGTGCTGAGCGGTAAAATGTAAATGAGAGTTTGGTTAGAAGTGAGCTTTAATGACAAAAAGAAAGAGGGTGTGAGAACAGAGTTAAAAGAATATGAAAACTCTGCACCAAACACTTTCTAAGCCGGTCAGTCACATCTACTGATTGGTTCACATTCTTTGGTGACCATCATTGAAATAGGCAGTGAGCCCATGCCAACTCTTGTTTTTACCCCACCAACCACTCGTTTCTTTCTTAACAAAGAAATGTTTCATTTTCTTTGGGGACTCAACATATCTGCTATCTCGTCTTCACTAGGAAGATTTAGATATTGAAAAAGAAGGAAAGTTGCCCCACCTTCGCACCTCTTTCATGCACATTGAGTCCATGTAATATCTGTTGTTGTCTCAACAGTTTACACATTTTTGAGCCTGAGAAAGCTAAGTAGCTTCAATCATTCTACACTTGCACGTACACACAAGGAATGAGTATTCTTGTCATAACATTCATAGAAAATTACTTAGTGGTTTTTCGATGATTGAATGGAAGCCCTGGGGAGTGAATATCACAAAAGCTCCTTTCCAAAGTACATTCGTTGTACAAAGTGGCTTTGTGCTAGTTACAGGCATACTAATTGTATCATTTGTTGATTCAGGTTTACAATTCCTATTATATCTGAATTTGAAAAGATTCGGATATATACATTTCATGAATTGACGGATACTCAGATCAAAGGGCGGATAATGTCAAATTATCATAAAGGGGAGATTGTTAGATCATCACAAAGGAGGAGATCAAAGAATGTGTTGAAATTGAAGAGTTTTGATGATCATGATGTTTACGGTCATCACAAAGGGGGAGAGATTTACAAAGTTCAATTTCAAAGTCAAATCTTAAATCAGAGGGTGAAAAGCCTTTGGATTCAAAGATTGCAGCAGAAAAGATTTTATTGGTTCTTCTATCCCGTATCATGTGGTGTCTGGTACAAGTTTGTTCCTCCTACGAGCTAATAGAAACAAATTCTTAAGCTGAAAGTCAATTCAACTCGCGATTCAAAGACAGATTCTTTGTTTTAAACTGAAGATGCACTGTGGAAAGTCACGTAACTCGCACGTTATCTTTTTTGTGTGCTGATCCGATGTGTTGAGTTTCTACAGTTGAAAGTTGTTTGATAGTGCGTTCAGTCGAGGCTATTGTACATTGAATCTGGTTACAAAGTTGAAATATGAAGACCAAGAGCTTTATTGAAGGGGGAGTTTGAAAACACATGAAGACACGCAACACCAAAGTTCTTCAATGATTCAAGAGGGAAAGAAGATCAAAGACTGAAGATTTCAAGAAGATGAAAATGCCTTATTCAACTTTAGGGGGAGATTGTTAGGACTGAAAGTCCTATGCGTTGAAAGTTGTATAAAGCATTTATAAGGGTTCAAATTGTAATTGGTTGAAAGTTATTTGTTATTGGGCCTCAAAGCCCATTAGGCCTTTACATGTCCATATTTATAGTGTTTTCTAAACCTAGTTTTAGGTTAGAAGAGTTTAGTCGCATTATTCATAATTATTCTAGTCATAGGTTTACATTTTCTTATCAGATATTCTCTCTGTAAACCTAAACCTTTCTTGAATATTAATCATATGACTAGAAGTTGTGGCACATTGATTGTTCTTCATTGATTACTATTCGTGATTTCACTATACCTGGGATCTACACCACATGTTGTGGCTTCAGTGACATCCAAGCTTGACTCTGATCCCTCTAGGAAATCTGTAGAGGAAAAGCTCTATAGAGGCATGATTGGTTCACTTCTTTATCTAACTGCAAGTAGATTGTATATCATGTTTGCCACTTGTCTTTGTGCAAGACTTCAGTCTAAACCAAAAGAGTCTCGCCTAATTGCAGTCAAGAGGATCTTTAGGTGTCTTAAGAGGAACCAACACCTTGGCCTCTGGTATCCTAAAGACTCTGGCTTTGATCTAATAGCGTATACAGATGCAGATCATGAAGGATGCCGACTTGATCGAAAGAGCACTACTGGGAGATGTCAACTACTTGGTAACAAGTTGGTGAGTTGGACTTCAAAGAAACAAAACTGTGTGTCAACCTCAACCGCATAAGCTGAATATGTGGATGCTGCAAGCTGTTGCTCACAAGTGATATAAATGAAAACTCAACTCAAGGACTATGGCTTTGAGTTTGACAAGATTCCCATCCTTTGTGACTTCAAAAGTGCTATAGCCATCTTTGAAAACCTGGTGCGGCACTCCAAAACAAAGCATATTGATGTGAGGTACCATTTTATAAAGGATCATGTAGAGAAATGAACAATAGAGATGTATTTCATGCCCACAAACTACCAACTTGCTAATATATTCATTAAGGCTCTTGATGAAAAGAGATTCAATTTCTTGATCAGTAAGCTGGGTATGATTAACCTAATTGGATAAGTTTAGGTGATCAGAGCCTCTGCACCTTCGTACAGATCCTCTGATTCAAATAAATAGAGTTATGCTCTACACCTTACTTTTTTGCATGTTCATTTCATATAAGCATATGTTATGTTTGTCTTAAGTCATCAGAGTCTCTGCACTCCTAGTCAGAACCTCTGCACTAGGACACAGATCCTCTACTTGTTCTATGTCTTCTGCAACTCTTATCTTTTGTGATCCAAACATACTTCAAGGGGGAGCAGAAAGCACTATTTTCGAGGGGGAGCTAATCTCTAATGTAACTATCAGGTATGTTATTTCTTCCAAAATCCTCAAAATATGTTTTTTACCAAGTAAAACTTTGAATGGTCAAAAATATTTCTGTCTAAGTGACCCAAAAGGATTATTTTTGTTTTAAGAGCCTCTGTACTTCGTTGCAGAGCCTCTGAGTAAAAAATACATCCTCTGTGACACTCATTCTCGACCACTTCAATGATTTTCAAATGTTTAGGTATAAAAAGGTGTAATCATATGGACAGAGGTTCCGGTCTTAGAGTCCATAGGTTTTGTTTGCACAAAACCTCCTCTGTGGATACTTACACTTGTGTGTTTTATCTTCTTCTAAGACACGGGTTATTTTTGAAAGGCGCGACCCTGTTATTCAAGTTAAACTCACACGCTTGCACCATGACGTATACACACGTACCATATTTTGAAACGTCCATGGACGAATGTCATTTGGGGAACGTCTTTCCATTTCAGTACTTTTTCAAATCCGTTTTAAAAAACCCCCATTTTTCTTTTACGCTCTAATCTTGTTCTTCAAACCTTCAAGCAAGAACCTGAAAGTGTTTTCTTCAATTCAATGGATTCCAACCCTGTATCCGTTGAAAACAACCCCCTTCCCCCTCGCAACGATGAGCAACAACACTCAAACTTAGCTGAATCACAGAATCATGGAACTGCAAGCCGAATCAGGTCACTTGAACACGTTGGATACCATCTAACTCTTCTCCCCATGAAACCAAACAAACACTATGTGGGTTTGAACACATAGGCCTTCTCCAGAGAGTTTGAACCTCTCATTCTTCTTCTCAAGAACCATTTCTTAACAAAATCTCTAACCCTAAATCGGAATGACATCCCTGAATCTTACATCCACCAATACTGGCAAGCTGCCATTTTGATGTAGACAGGAATGCAGTTATTTAATATGTGTCGAATGCTGATGGATCACAAGTACTGGAATTAGGAATCAATAGGCACTTAATCTCCACAACCTTTGAAGATCCCACTCTAACTCAACTAGGGATTGTGAAATATGATGTAGAACCTTCTGGTGAAGAATTGGTTGATTTCCTTAGGTTCATAGGTGTAATACCAGTAAATTCAAGAAATTAAAGGTATTGTTAAATCCATTTTTATGGGTTACAAAAAATAAGCTTCGGGCATGGAAAGACCCACTTTAAATTCTTGGAAACGTAGGAAGGGTTGTGGGTGAGAAATGAGATTTTTCGGGATTTGGTGTGGGTTCAGCGATTATGCCCGCGATTGTTCCATGGGGCACTCTCGTGGGAAAAGATCGCAGGGAGACCACCCCTCTCGGTACAATCACGATGACTATGCTCGCGATTGTGCCATGGGGCACTTTCGCTTTCTATTGTCGCAGGTCAGGGGAAAGACTCGGTACATATTCGATGATTATGTCGACGATTATGCCATGGGAAATATCGCCAGGCATTATCTCATTTGGGACTCCGGGTGTTAAAAATCATGAAATCCAACCCCATTTCATTTGATACTTCAACCATACTTTCTTTTTTCTCTCTAAATCGAATCCCTTAACCTCCATTACTGATGTTAAGCATTTGAGACTCAAGGACTTAGGATTCCAAGTGATATTTCACCATCCAACAAGGTTTTGGAAGCTTAAACTAAAGTCTCTTCATTTATATTCTTCATCACCAACTTTCTAGGGTTTTAGCAAACCCTCTTCAAAACCCTTTCCATTCTCTTAAAGATTTGGAGTTTGAGGTTCACATTAGTGACCTAGAAGTATTTTCTTGGTGGATTCAAGTTGTGATTAAGGTAACCTTCTCTTTTCCTTCACCTAAGAAATTAAGGTTTCTTGGTTATCATTTCCTTTCCATTTGTAGGAGCTTAGTATAACTTAGCAATTTTTGTAGCTAAGGTTTCTGGTGGAAAAACTTGGAACTTGTGGGAGGATTCATGATCTAAGGAACTCAAGTTTGTGGGTAAAACCTAGATTTAGTCTAAATCTAGCAAAGTGAGTTCTAGTTGCTTTACAAAACTACATACATGTCAAAATATAAATATTTTGGGTTTTGGACATACCTTTATCTGCTCACTTTATAATTAATGAGTTTTGTGATTTTGGTATTCTTGAGCATCTTGAGTTTAAATGTTTATAAATGATTTACAATAAGTTATTTGGCGTTTTGGCCACCAAAAAGGATGTTGAACCACTAATAAGGATTTAGTGGATATTTGAAGAATTTGAGGTAATATATTTCGTTGGTTTCTAATATGTGTAAATTGGGTTACAAATGTTTTCTTTTATGGATTGACCATAAGAGTTGAGTTTTGTGGACGATTAATTGGATATGGTTTATTTTGGGATTTTACCTAACTTACGAGTTTTGGGATGTTGGAAACTTTAAGCCTTTTTTACTTTAATGGTGCGAGTTATTGGAAATGGTCACTCTTTGACCTTATGAATATTGGGAAATTGTAAACTTTACGGTTTGGGCCTTCGGCCAACCATACTTTGGAAAATGTCAATTTGGGAAAGTTGTACATCAGCTTATGTAGCTAAAGTGGTTTTATTTAATTGTCAAACATTTTATGATGCCTTATGGATTGACTTATACTCTAATGAGTTTTGGGGTGGTGTCCGACTTAAAATGGCTCAGTATGGAGTATTTTATGGAAATGTATTTATTGCACAAATATTGGTTATTACATGTTTTGAATGCATTAGTTCGTTCATTTTGAGTCATGTAATGTTTAGACTGTAATGCAATGGATCCATAGATGTAGGAGTCGGTTTGTTCATCATGAAGTTTTGATGTCCATGTTTGAGTCTAATGAGTGGTCCCCAAGTCATGTTTTTATGTAAGCTTGTGGTGGTGCTCTTGGAGAGCCGTATACGGAGCTAAGTCTTGCGGTGCTGCCCATGGTGAGACGGATACGAGGATTTGTCACTTTTGTGGTGACACTCAACTTGAGGTCGAGTAGCACTAGGGTCATTTGGGTATTTTGCGGTGGTTGCTCAATGAAGCCGTATACGGGGATCCATGACCCAAAGTGAATCCCGTGAACGTTGATAAGTGGCTTAACTTTGTGTTCCCGCGACATTCGATGGAATCGGGTCTCCCCCGTCACTGAAAGGTGTTGTTTTCGGGTATTCCCTTACCATACTTCCGGTGTTGAAAACGTACCACTTTGTTTATAGAAATAGTATTTTGGTGCAATACCTCATGTGTGCGTTTTGGGAAATTTGGATGTTGAATGATTATTTAAAAAGGGTGTTTGGTATTGGAATCCACATGAATTGTAAATTAAGCCTTTTCATAACTTATAATTCAAGGATGACTGTATTTAGAGTAAAATACCTGCTTTAAACGTTTTATGAGTTATATAATGAAAACTGCTTTAACTCACTAGGCGTTAAGCCTAACACTTTTTATTATCGACATGTATATCAGGTCTTAGATGGATCTGAGTGGCTTTGGAACTTGATAGAAGTTCCGTTAGGATTACTTTAGAGGCGTCATCCAGTTTTGAGAAGATAGCGGACTTTGGAGTTTTAGTAACACCCAACTGATTCTATATCCATTCGAAGGATTAGATTGTTCCATTAGAACTCTGATACATATTTTAGTATTCCTTCCTTTGTAAACTTTAGATTCTTCAAGTTTCAAATTTTGTAATTAAAGGATTTTGGAAGTTTTTAATTGTCTGTTATTTTAGAGATTTTGGGGTGTTACAATAGGTTACAACAAGACCATTTCCAAGAGGACTGAATTCGGACGCTAGTTCTTACCTCCTCTTTGGAATGTACTATTTTCCATCTTGAACATAACACTTATTGGAAAGATTTGGAGTCCTGATAAAGTCAAGTCACAACATGCAGGACATTATGTATGGCATATACTTTGATTTGCCTATTGGTTACGCCAGACTGATCCTGACAGAGTTTGTGGGCTCTGTGGTAAAGAAGAGGGAGGATTAGGACAGAAACAAGGCTCTGCCCTCCTTAATGTTTCAGATAATTGTCACCATACTACTCGTTGAATTCATCATAGAAGATGGTCTACCTCTACATGGCAACCCAATCAAGACATCTGCAATGAGCACACACAAGCCTATCATCCTCTTCACCGGTTACCCAAGTGCTCGTCCTCTGCTAGAAAAGATGATCGCATATATCAAAGAAAAGAGTGTTAGGAGGGAGTACAGGCATGGGTTCAGGACTCAACAACCGAGTCCTGTCATCCCTCCCCCCACGCATAGGCTTGACCCTGGTGAGGCAGTGGTAGTGAGGCGAGAGGAAAGAATTGAGAGTGTACAAGGTGAACAAGCAGAAGTGAAAGAGTGAGAAGAGAGGAGAGGAGAGAAGTGAGAAAGGAAATAAGGAAAACATAAAGGGAAGAAGAACCTCAGAGGGTTGAAGAAGCTCAAACAACACCCATTCCAGAGGAACCAAGGGCAGAACCGAATGAACCTGCAGAGGTCCCTGATGACTAACCTCTGCAGAGGAAACGAAGAAGGTTGAGAAAAATGGTCCAAGAGCCTATAATAGAAAAACCAGCTATTGCAAAACCACAAAACCCCCTAGCCCAAATGCAATTGCAGCTGAAATTGCAAGAGAATTAATCGAACCTCCAAGCCCACAACAGATAGAGGAAGAGCCTCTATCTCAGATGCCAGAATCTCTCGCAAACATTGTCAGCTTCTACGAGGACTCACCAAGTCATTAAGAGTTTCAGGAAGAGCCTCTGCACCAATCCCCATAACTTGTTTCTACAGAGGGCATAATCTTCAGAGAAAGAACAATGGGAGATGGGAAATCCCTAGTGATAGAGGACGTAGATGAGGACTTAGATGAAGAAGAATCAGAGGAGGAGAATGGAGCAAAAGATGCCTAATAAGGCACACATCCCCAACCCCCTCCCAGTGCAAGCCACATTTCTGACCCTGCTGGTCTAGCAGTAAGGGTCATTGAAGAAGATGTGCACACCTCAATCCTAACCCAAGCAAACCGGACAGAGGAACCTTCTTCCTGATTTGCACCAATCTTAAGCCAGGAAGCCACCCATTTGGCTATGTCCTCTCAACAGGACATAGTCATTGAAAAAAAGTGTTGAGTTGCCCACCAACATGCTACTTCCAAGCACAGAGGCATGTGTTGCCTCTCCACCACATGAGTCGAAACAACACGATTGTCCAGAGAAATCATTACAAAACATGCACAATGACGAAGAGGTTCTAGAACAACCTCCAAGTCCTCTCTCCATCCCACAAGAGGTCGGCTCTGGACCTCCACTTGTTGGTGATGTCGCCAGAACTTCTGTAGCTTCTTCATCACCTTCTGGTGATGAGTTGTAAGAATCATAAGGAAGTCCTATTGAGCCCAACATCAACACACGCTCCTTAGGCATCCCAGGAACATAGATCAAATTTGGTTCATGTGTTGAACCAAATGTAACCCCAACCCCCACCTTCATACATCACATGGGATGAGTTCTAAGCCCTTGTTGATTCAGTGAAGGCCTCTATGGTTGGGTTGAAAAGCTTGGCCACACCAACCACTGTTACCCTCATATCCCAAAAGGTAGAAGAGCTCAAATCAGTCTATGTGGCAAACTCAACCAAACTGGATGCCCTCACAGCTCAGATGACAAAAGTCCAGAGCTCTGCAACCACACAGAGCAGATTCAAACACTGGCAGAAGAAATAAAGGCAAACATTGAAACAATCAAATGCCTTGATGAAATTATCAACCAAAAGTCCACAGAGCCTGCTCCACCCACTTCAACCTCAGAGGAAGTTCTGACCAAACTTCGATCAGAAATCAAAGAATTGGTCATGTATGCCATGCAACCGGCTTCCCAACCGCAGTCCTAGCTCATGATTCCATCAGATTACATTACCAGAGCAGAGGTACATAAGCTTGGTGATAGACTACTGCAGAAGGTCGATCTGAATGGAGGTAAATTCACCTCTTCTACCAACACCGCTGCCAAATCAATAAAGAAAAATGTTGCCTTGATGCGGTTTAAATATGACCTAGAGGTTAACAAGGCCACACTTGCAGCTGGTGATATCATAGAAATGGTTGAAAAGAGTGTCAAGACCAATCTGAAACCTCAAGGCCAATAGAAGAGGAAGGAACATGCTCTGTGTCAAGCAAAGGAACAAAAGAAGCAGAAGTATGATGACGAAGGGCCAGATGCCTCTAGTCCTTCTAGTCATCATAAGGGGGAGCTTGTGATGCTTTGAAGACTTGAAGAGTTGTACACTAGAGTTTTTAAAGAAAGAAAGGGGGATTTTATATGATGATATTTCTTTATAAAACATTAGGGGAGATTGTTAGATCAAATTAGCCCCAATTTGATGAAATATTTTATAAAGAAATTGTATTTTGGGCTTTATTAGAGGTTTATGGGCTTGAGCTACTATCTTGTAAATGGTCCCTATATAAAGGTGCTCATGGCTCATTTTCTAGTGTGTGAAATTTTGGTAAGATTACACTTTACACACACAGACTAGGTGGTTAATAGAGTCGTTCAATGTTTAGTGTGGTATTCTTCCAATTTCCCCTCCATTGATTATCAATCCAAGCATATGAGATTAGTTTATGATGATTATTGTTCTTCATTTCTATCTTATATCTAATTTCTATGGATTTCTTCAATTGTTTGTCTATATTGGGATCTAACAGGTTGTTCAAAAGAAACTTGGTTGCATCAACTAAACACAAGCTGGAGTTGATGAGAATGAAAGAGATAGACTTGGTAACATTCTAGTATCATTATTTCACTTTCACCTATTTAATGAAATGTAGCATTTACAATAAATTAACCCTCAACAACTTGATTTTACTACCAAAATAGGCATGTTTCCTCATAATATGTACCAACCATTGGTACCTGGTGGTTTTCAACTTGAAGAATCCGTCGGTTGAAATTATAGACAACAAGTATGTGGCTCCGACCGACGATGACTCATTTATGGAAAGCTATGGCTATGTCACGGACATTATGGTAATGAAAACTAAACTTTAAAGACATATATGTAGATTATAACTTCGAATGTGAAATCACGATGTTAATGTCTTTTTCTTCAAAATTTTGCAGGATTAAGCATCTGAACAGTGTTGGACACCTGGTAGGAAGGATATTAGATGGGGTGGGACAAGAGAAGATAGAGATGGATTGGAAAACACGTCAAAACTATCAAATGGAGTATTCATAATGAGGCATATGGAAAGCTATATGGGTAACAAGAAGGAATGGCATATCGGTCTAACCGTGGAAGGTGCAACTCAGAATTCACAGTTGGAAGACCTAAGGAAGAAGTACGCTAGAAAACTCCTTCTAAGTGATTGCAACAAAAGGAAAAGCTATGTGGTTAGGGAGATTGACAAGTTCTTCACAATTGATGAAAAGATCCGTGCACAAGTAATTCAAAACGCAGTTAATACACGGTTTGAAAGGCTGCGACTTTAATATATATGCAGACTGTTATTTGATGAATGAAGTACATTACTATGATTTAGGTTTTAAAAGACTATGCATTATGGATTTCAATGCGCATGCAACATTCATTGGTTTAAACACTTTGGTTATCTGACATTCATTGCTCTTTTTGGAATGAATTATAGATTGCATTATATATGAATTATATTACGTATTTGCATATTCGTGGAGTTGTTTGAATATATATTGATAAAAAAACCGTAATTGATATATTGTTACTGCTCAATATGAATGCTTTAAATATCGATTGTTATTACCATATTAAATATGTTAATTCCTTGGGCAAAAAAACACCATGCCTTTGATGGTTTTATTAGTTTTCAACCATTTCATGACAATAATTTACTCGTGGATTAACTAGCATGAATCTCAGGTTCCAACAACAAAAAGAAATTCATAAAAAAAAACAGTAGAAAATTTTAAACAAACTAAAACCATTATCATAATAACAACATTTCATTAACAACACCAAAACCCCAATGATGATGTTTAAGCTTCTCAACAATTTCATGAACGTATATAACCCACAATTAACTTTTATAAATCTCATATTATATATGTTAGAAGATGAATATGATTGAAGGAGAAGATGAATATGATTGAAGGAGACGATGAATATGCTGAAGGTTTGAAACCTCGATATATTGATTGATATAAAACGTACAATATGAAAAGTAAATAATAAGAAATCTTAACCTAGACTACAACGTACAATGTATTTATAAATGGACTATATGGGCTTGGGCCTTATACTGACATAGGCTTGGGCCCTCTACACATATACATTAACATCCCCCCTCAAACACAATCGGGAGAAGAATGAGCCAGATGGAGTATGGAAACTAGATCACGAAACCGTCCTGGTAGATGAGCTTTAGTGAAAATGTCGGCCGGTTGATCAAGAGTTGAAATAGGAAGAAGTTGGATAGTGTTACGAGTCACATGTTGACGAACAAAGTAACAGTCAATTTCAATATGCTTCGTTCGCTCGTGAAAGACATCATTGTGAGCAATCTGAATTGCACTGTTGTTGTCACACCACAATGGAGTTGGAGACTGTTGAGGAGCCCCCATGTCAGAAAGTAGCCAGCGTAACCACACAAGTTCTTGAGCCGTGTCAGCTAATGCTCGATACTCAGCATCAGTACTGGATCGAGCTGTGAGAGATTGTTTCTTGCTCCACCAGGATATAAGGGAGTCTCCAAGAAAGAAACAGTAGCCGGTAGTGGAGCGAAGATCAGTCATGTCACTGTCCCAATCAGCATCAGAAAAACCTCGCAAAGTCAATGATGATGTGGATGGAAAATGAAGACCATGAAACATGGTCCCTTTTAAATATCGAAGAATGCGTAGGACAGCAGCATAGTGATCAGAACAGGGTGCAGACATGAACTGACTGACAGTATGAACAACATAGGCAATGTCAGGTCGAGTCACTGTCAGGTAGACAAGTGACCCCACTAACTGGCGATATAAAGTAGGATCACGCAGAGGAGGTCCAGCATTCGGAGCCAAAAGAAGGTTGTGCTCAAGCGGAGTGGATGCAGTTTTGTTGTCAGTAATCCCAGCTTTTGACAAAAGATCTGAGGTGTATTTGGCTTGACAAAGATAAATTCCCGATGGATCAGAGAGCACCTCAAGACCAAGAAAATAGTGTAAAGAGCAAAGATCCTTCATCTCAAAACAGGGGCTGAGAGATGTCTTGAGATTAGCTATGCCTGTAGAGTCACTGCCAATAATAATCATATCATCCACATACAGGAGAAGTAAGATTGTGCCAGCCTTAGTGGTCCGAGTAAACAGGACTGAATCATAGTTGCTGGGTGAGATGCCCAGAGAGGTGACTGTGGAACTGAATTTCTCAAACCAAACTCACGGAGCTTGCTTGAGTCCATAAAGAGCCTTCCGAAGACGACAAATATGACCTTGTGGAAGTCAAACTTCTGGAGGAGGTGTCATGTAGACTTCCTCAGATAATTCACCGTTCAAGAAGGCATTCTTAACATCCATCTGAAAGAGAGGCCATCGTTTTGTAGCTGCGATGGCTAGGAGACTGCGAACAGAAGTGACTCGAGAAACAGGTGCAAATGTCTCCTCATAATCAATTCCGTACTCTTGATTGAAGCCCTTGGCCACAAGACGAGCTTTGTACCGATCAATAGAGCCAACAGATTTTTTCTTGATTTTGAATACCCATTTGGAAGAGGGACAGATTCCCATGTCTGAGCTTTGTCAAGAGCCTGAAGTTCCTCATCCATAGCTTTCTGCCAATCAGGGTTAGAGTAGGCTTCCTTGTAGGAAGTAGGTTCGTGATTTAACAGCAGAGTAGCATAAACATGATAATCACGGAGATGAGAAGGAACTTGTCTTACCCGATCTGATCGTCTAACATTCTGAGGTTGAGAAATTCTAGGAGCCAAAGACTCAGCAGGCACCTCAGATGTTGGTTGTGCGGATGGAGCAGATGATTGATGTTGATCAGGAAAACTAGGAGAGGCAGATTGTGTAGGGGCAGGAGACTCTGAAGGAGAGGCAGACTCAGAAGGAGTTGGAACAACAGGTGGAGGTGATATGATGTCAGATTGGAGTGAGTCCAATGAGACGGAAGCATCCGTGAAGAACGGAGTGGTGAATTTAGGAGACTCACGAAACTTGGATATAGAAGAAAAAGGAACATGTTCCCAGAAGGTAACATGACGAGATATACGAAGACGCTGGGAGATAGGATCCCAGCAGCGATAACCCTTGTGCTCAATACCATATCCAAGGAAGCAGCAAAGTCTGGAGCGAGGTTCAAGTTTGGTATGTTCATGAGATTTTAGTTGAACAAAACAAGTGCTACCCCAAACTTTTAGAAGTTCATAGGCAGGGGTGACCTCATGAAGAGCCTCATAAGGAGACTTATTATTAAGGATGGGAATAGGATGACGATTGATAGTATAAACTACAGTGAAAGCAGCTTCACCCTAAAAACATTCTGGATATTTAGTGGAGATGAGAAGAGTGAGAACCGTATCAAGAATATGACGGTGTTTACGTTCGGCACGACCATTTTGAGGAGATGTGCCGGGACAGGAGTACTGAGAGAGTCCCCTGAGATTGAAGAAAGGAGAGAAGAGATGACTCTTTGTATTCCATAACATTGTCAACTCTAAGAATTTTTATAGATTTTGAGAAATGGGTGTTAATCATCCGGGCAAACATAATATAAATTTTGGGTAGTTCCAAACGATGTTTCATGAGATATATCCATGTGAAACGTGTATGGTCATCAATAAAAATAACAAAATATCGAGCACCCCCCATGGATGAATGTGGTGATGGTCCCCATACATCAGAATGAATTAGATCAAAAGAAGAAGTTGAACTAAACTCATTCATTTCAAAAGGTAAAGCATGATGTTCGCCAAGTTTGCATGATAAACAAGAAAAATTGTCAGTTGATACATAATTCCCTAACACCCTAAATGAGCTAATGATTTTATTTTGTCTAGAGATAAGTGACCCAGCCGGGCATGCCACAACTCAAAAGAAGAAGTGCTGGAAACTGAGGCAACAAGACTTGAAGAGGGTAATGGAAGACGAAGGTAGACCACTTCAATCATCCGTCCAACTTTACGGCCGAGTCCAAGGATCTGCTTGGTCTTTGGATCCTGTACAACACAACCAGAAGAATGAAATAAAATGATCAAACTAGATTCAAGAAGTTGCGCAATCGAAACTAAGCTCAGAGATAGTTTCGGAACATTTAGAACATCCGGTAATTGTATATGAGGAGTGGAGACATTTCCACTAAAGGATACCGGTAGGCAAGTGTTGTCAGCAGTTCTTACTGACGTAAAATGCTGAGGTGGTTTCTTAGAAACGAAACCATCAGTGCAAGGTGTCATATGATTGCAACACCCAGAGTCAAAAAGCCATACGTTACCTGTTGCAGCTGAGTGTGGAGAATTCATACCCATAGCACCAGACATGATCTGCTCCATGAGTTCCTGATTGCGGCGCATCAGTTCCATTAGGTCAGGTGAGGAGGTTGGAGAAACCTCAGTATCAGCAATAGTAGACCCAACAACAGCGTGAGTCCGGTTCTGAGAACCAGTGTGCTTTGAGTTCTTCGGGCAGTCAGACTCATAATGACGCGGATGAGTGATGCCACACCTACGGCACTTGCGGATAGGACAATCAAGGAGAAGATGAGCTGTAGAATGGCAAAAGGCACACTCATATATGTTCGTCTTTCCCACAGATTTGGAATGATTGTTGTTGCTCCATTTGCCTTTGGACTTGGGATGAGACGTGTAGAGAACGCTATCAGTAGCGGGCATCGGTGAGCGCATGTGAAGATGGGTTTCTTCAATTATCAATTCTGATATTGCTTCTTCAAGAGTATGTAGTAGCTTCCTATGAAGAAGAGAAGCACGAACATTCTCAAATTTATCAGTAAGACCCATCAGAATAGTGATCAAATGTAGCTGGTTGAAGTAGGCGGTGAATTGTTGAGTTGTTTCATCAAAAATCTGTGGTGCTCCACGACTTATATGATCTCAGAGAGACTATATTTCAGAGATATAAGAGTTTATGGATTGATCAGGAAGCTGACGTTTGCCCTAAAAGGTGGTCCACAGTTGATACTGATGAGATATGCCCGATGACGTGTACCGCTTGGCGAGAAAATCCCAGAGACTTTTGGCGGTAAGATAACCAAGAAACTGTTGGTTGATCTCAGGAGTAGTGGAGGCATTAATGAAGCCCAGAATACGAGCATTATTGATGTTCCACTCATTCATGCGTTTTGCAAAGTCAACAGCATTCTCAGTTGCTTCCTGAATTGGAACTTCGGATGCACCAGTAACATAGGTGTAAAGACCATGGGATTTTAGCAGAATTGTCATATGATGATGCCAGAGAATGTAGTTGCTACAATTGAAAATAACCGATATGGGATTTGAGTGACTGAGATTGGCAGCCATGGGAGTGAGAAACAGTTCAGATATGCACTAGAGTCCGGTATGGATCGGGAGATGCGATCGGTATAGACCGGTAAAGGGTCGTCCGGTATGAAGCGGGAGGTGTGACCGGTATAGACCGGTAAAGAAGTGCGACCGGTATAGACCGGTAAAGAGATGCGACCGGTATAGACTGGTAAAAGTTGCGACCGGTAGAGTGCTTCGACCGATAAAGGTTTCGACCGGTAGAATGTTTCGACCGGTAAAAGTTGCGACCGGTAGAGTGATTCGACCGATAAAGATTTCGACTGGTAGAATGTTTCGACCGGTAAAAGTTGCGACCGGTAGAATGTTTCGACCGATATAGGTTTTGACCGGTAAACTTCTGGTTCTGCGGCAAGGGTTTCAGAAAACAAACAGCGGAGACTTTTGTTCAAAATCGATCAAAACAAAATCGATTCAAAGGCGATGGTCAAAACAAAATCGATTCAAAGGCGATGGCAAGCAAAGAAACAGCGGCGGCGATGAGAGATGGCAAGAGGTTCGGATGAACAGTGAACTGATGAACAGTGAGATCAAAGAATAAACCTACAGCTCTGATACCATGTTAGAAGATGAATATGATTGAAGGAGACGATGAATATGCTGAAGGTTTGAAACCTCGATATATTGATTGAGAGAAAACGTACAATATGAAAAGTGAATAATAAGAAATCTTAACCTAGACTACAAGGTACAATGTATTTATACATGGACTATATGGGTTTGGGCCTTATACTGACATAGACCTGGGCCCTCTACACATATACATTAATAATATAAAATCATAAACAATGGAAAAAGGATGGATAGAAACAGTCTAAATTTTAAAACAAGCATAAACCATTACCAAAATACAAACAACACATCAACAACTTAAGATTCATTCACATCCCATATTACAATATAACTTCATCCACCAAAATGGACATATATCTAGTTAAAACTTCACACCCCTTTCTACCAAAAACAAAATTGAAACTAAAAAACCCACTAATCTTTAAAACCACTGCTACGACAAAAAGAGAAAGGGATGGGACAAAAAACAACATTTTAAAACACAACGACCAACCTACCAAACATGTGCATAAATTTTTAGAGGGGTAAGCTGAACAAGTACATGCATCCTCAAGACACTTGTACTTATACTTCAGACCCTGATTCTCGAGAAATACTTGCATCATGTTGTCCACAGACTTCTCGTACTTCTCAAACAGCTCCTTCTCTCTACGAACATCCTACAGTAGTGTTTCCTCGATGTCATGAAGTTCCCCAATCAATCGTAGATGATGGTGAACCATCATCTTAACATAGGACAAAGGGCATGTTTTTGCAGACTCGATACCAGAGATGAAAGATGTTGAAGACTCCATTACTTTTCAGACAAACAAAGAAAAAGAGAAAGAAGTAGAAGATGAAGAGTATTGAGAAGGAGAAGTTTAACAGTTATCCTTATTTTATAATCAAAAAAAGGGTTTCTTAGACCAGTGGCACACCATCCATGTAATGATTACATGACAATCTTCAACTAAAGGCAAATCATTATAAAAAATTAAAATAATAAACCTAAACAACCTGATGAAAACACATTTCCATTTAATAAAGACATTAAAATACTTAAGCCACAATTCTCAAACAGTTTTTCCATACAGACAAAACATCTATAAATTAGATAATTTAACAATCTAAAACTGAAGACTTCAAGAACACGAACCAAATAATGAAAAACGGTAGAAAAAAAAGATTGTAAAGATGTAAATAATGAAAATTAAGTGCCACGAATAGGACAATTACGAGAATTGTGCCTAACCATTTCACCACATGTAAGCAGGACACCCCCAAACTCTTTCTTATCAAAGCCCTTCCCCTTGTACAGCCTTACCGGTCCTATCGAAGTTGCTTCGGTTTCTTAGCTTCTTTTTCAACTCTCTCCCAAACACCGTGTCAGGATCGAATTCTCAACAAGAATTAATTCTCAGAAACAATATCAAAGAAGTTTGCGGAATAACACTTTGATATTCAATAAAACAGTAAATCAATACAGAAAATATGAAGAACAAACTGTAAGCTTGTATTGAATGCTTTGAAGTTACAAGATTACTCACTCAACCTCAATATTGATGAACAAGCTCACCAATACGAATTCTACTTCTCTAGAATTAGGATCTATACCTTGAGGTTGATTTTCTCTCTAAAAGAATGAAAACTAAAGTTATCTCACTATTCTAAACAATACAATATATATACTGAATACAAAGATAATTACAATAAATAAAATATCTTCAGTATATCTTCTATGTATATCTCTAAGCTTCCATGTATATCCATTCATACGAATCTTCATCATATAAGCAATATTAATCTTCAGCAGCATTAACTTCCTTCTAGCAGCATTAACTACTAAGCAGTACTAACCACTAGCAGTACTAACTAGCTAAGCAGTACTAACTTTGTTCAAGCAGCACTAACTTTGACTAGCAGTATTAACTACTAGCAGTAGTAACACTCAGTAGTATTAACCTTTAAGTCTTCTAGCAGTATTAACTCTGAACCAGCAGCATTAACCATACTTGAGTTTTTCTTCAGTTCCCAACAATCTCCCCCTAACTTGACTTTTAGGAAGAGAAGTCAAGTTCTTCAGATGCTCCCAAAATCTTCATTGATCTACTCCAATATTAGGATCCAGTCCCATACTCTGATTGATAGTCCTCTGAATTAGATACTTGGCCATTTCTGAATTTGGTGCACAACCCAACTTCTTATTCAACATGGCATGAAGCTTAAGATTTGTATGCTTGTAGACCCTATCCACCAAGTAGTACTCCATGTGAAAAGTATCCAATGCTAGTTCATAGACTCCACTCCTTTCATAGAGAGTCCATCCTCTAACAGTTTTGAACACATCTCTGATTAAGTGCTTCACTACTTCTGGATTGAATAACATACACAAGTATTCCATGACCAGCTTCACTATAGGTAACCCTGGAGCTTTCAACTGATCTGCATAAATTTTCATCCCCACTTCAAACATTTCTTCCAAATCAGATCTTGAACACTCTTTGACAATTTTGTTCCAGGTGTTGTATACTTCATACTTCTCATCATTTCTTTTCAATCTGATGTATTCTTTGCCATCCACCTCCATAATATCCCAATGGATAACTTCAGGAGGTTTAAATCCAACAGGTTCAACTGAAATAGGCTTTGGAATTTTATCCATTACCACCATGTACATGTTTACATCTGAACTCTGTGGTATTTCTTCCTGAGTTTTAGCTTCATTCTGAGGTGCCTCTTCTTCTTCAGTAACCTTTTGCTCTTCTTCTACTCTAGACTTCTTTACACTTTTCTTTCTTTTAGCCATCATTTTGGTTCTTTTCAGAGTCTTTTGAACCTGCACTAAAGTAGCTTCCTGCTTCTTTTCTTCCTTGTTTTTTTTTTTTTTGAAAGGGTATCCTGGGCCTATGGCCCAGACTAATCCCTGGCAATTAGGGCCTTTGGCCCAGCTGCTAAAGCGTGCAACCCTGAGTTTATCCTCAGTGGCCACAAGTGCTGCTAGTGGGGATCGAACCCGGGTTGAGCGCTATGAACTCCCCAAGCCTTTACCACCACACCACAACCCTTGTGGTTTTCTTTTCTTCCTTGTTCTCTGCCCTTTCTTTGATAGGAGTTCCCTCTTCACTTTCAGGAAATGGTTGATGTATATTCACATCATGTCTCTCCTTTGCCTTCTTTTCAAACTCCACTCTATCCTTTTCATTATTTTTCAGCTTCCTCATTTCTTTCTCATAAAGATCCCTGATTTGATCAAAAGTCATCTTCACAAACATTTCTTTCTTTACCCCAATTGCACTCCTCAAGAAAGTTATCATTTTGTTTCTTTCCTGAGTGGCAAGGTAAGTTTGTGAAGGTCTTCTTTTCTTTGCACTTGATTTGACTAACATGGCCTTTCTCAGGCTTATTGCCCTTTGCTTAGCTTTCTCTGTTTCAAGCCCTTTCTGATAAGCTTCATTTAATTCAGCAGCTAGAGCCTTTGCCATCTCCCTGTCTTTTTCAACCTGAACTCTTTCTTCTTTTTCAATATCCTCCTGCATCTTCCGGGCTAGAGCTTCATCTGATTCAACCAACCTTTGCTTCTTGACTGGTTGATCAGATTCCACCATCTTTGCTTTTCCTTTGTGTTTGTTCATTGGCTTCTTACTGTTATCTTTCTTGCTCACTTCTCCTTTTTCTCCCCCTTCATTTATGACCACTCCCTTTGTTTTGGGAGTGTCATTCTTTGCTTTGATGAGCATTTCAGCTACTTCAATTTCTGTTGGAGATAACTCTGTTACTACTGCTTGTGAAGTTTCAGCAGTATTAACAGTTTCTGCTTCTAACTCCCCCTCAATACTGTTCTTCTCCCCATCATGCTCCCCCTCAACTTGTTCTTTTTCCTCATTCAGGTTTACTTCAGCCTCTGACTCCCCCTTTTTGGGAGCATCAGACACTGGTTCCCTTCTCTTTAGCACAAATTGTTTCATTTTCTTCTTTTGAATCAGCCTTGTCACCATCTTCTTTAGTTTTGCAATCTGGACTTGTTGTGACAGGATCACCAGCTTCATCTCCTCTATTTCTTTTCCTTGTTTCAGAACATCTATGTTGATGTTACCCATTGTCTCCATCAATTCATCATAGTTATATCTGTCCTCACCTTCTCCAGGAGTGTTACCCCCTATTGAAGGATCATGGGATCTTTTATTAGTGGAAGTCTTCTGCCTAGCAGAAGCACTGTCCACCCCTGTGGTTTCTTGGCACCAGGGACCTTCAAATGATTGTTCATTCAAAGTTGCTATGGGGGAGGTCTTATTGATGTTACCACTTTCCTCCTCTGTGCTAGCAGGAGTAGTGGCAGCCTCATCACCCATATGCTCTACCTCCTCCTCAGAGAGCACCTCCTTTGGGTTGGGAGACACCCTTGTGGTTTCCCTTTGGATATTCTCTAGGGGAGAATTCTCCCTTAGAGGGCTTAAAGGCTGAGTGGGTAATGGTACAAGAAGGGAAGGAGCCTTCTTTACCTGTTTCCTCTTGTAAGTTTGGGTGATAGGAGAGGTTGGTTTTTCAAGAAGGGACTGGGGAATTGATTTTGAGAGGGAAGGTTGGGCTTGGCTAGCAGTGGGTTGGTCTAGTGGGGGCCTTGACCCTGCTGCCATACCTTCATTGGTTTGGGACACCACCATCATTGTAGAGAACAATGGGGTGTCAACTCCTTCAGAGTCCCCAGCAGATCTTCTCATTTTTTAGAAAACCTTGCCTTTGGGGGGTTTGGGTACATATACCCCAACAGGTTGAGGTATATCCGTTAATTCATGAGTAATAACTTCTTGAACAAACCTGGGATACATAAAAAAGCTCTTTTTGTTTCCCATGTTTGAGACAAGATCATTGAAAATCATTTTAGAAAAATTATACTTTCTGGCAGTGGCCAAGCACACCAAAGCATAAGCAATAGTGTTGCTGAACTCACTCCATCCAGTAGTCTTTTTGGAGATACAATGCATAAGAGTATGAACAAAGAAACGCCATTGGGGTGAGAATTTTGCTTTAGAAAATTTGAAAACTCCCAATGGGCCTCCATACCCCATTCTTGTAAGATTTGAAAACAGTTCATCGTTTGGGATAGAAGTTATACCAGAGGCATCGTCTAGACGTAGACTGATGCGAATAACCTCTTCAGTAACTGTTAGTGATTGATCACAGATTCTGGTCTTGATCATTTGCACACCATTTTCCACAACAATGGTTGCATTAGCCCAGAACTGCCTTTGATGCTCAATGTAGATTGTAGGGGATACAATAAGAGCATGAGCAATGTGGCTTGTCTTGAGGAAATCCACAATCTGATGAAATCCGGAAGCTTGTTTTGGCTTTTGTAGCATCGCAATCTCGTTGTGCTCGTCGATGAAAGTCATGGATGCCATTGATCTTAGTGAAAAACTTGCCTGAAAACTTCGAACTTGAGAGAGAAAAGGTTTTGAGCGCAAGAAAACAGTATGCAAAGAGTCGTTATGAAATTTTAGGCGGACAAAGAGTATTTATAGTATTCGGAATATAAGCAGTATTAACCTAGAGCAGTATTAACTACTAGCAGCATTAACTGAAAGCAGTATTAACTACTAGCAGTATTAACCACTAGCAGTATTAACTACTAGCAGTATTAACTGAAAGCAGTATTAACTACTAGCAGTATTAACTAAAAGCAGTATTAACTACCAGCAGTATTAACTGAAAGCAGTATTAACTACTAGCAGTATTAACTGAAAGCAGTATTAACTACTAGCAGTATTAACTGAAAGCAGTATTAACTACTAGCAGTATTAACCACTAGCAGTATTAACTACTAGCAGTATTAACTGAAAGCAGTATTAACTAACTAGCAGTATTAACTACTAGCAGTATTAACTAAAAGCAGTATTAACTGAACTTACTCCTTTTAAACTTGCTAAACACTGAGTACTGCTATGCATATCCTGAAAAAGAAGATTAGTAACACCAAGAATAAAAATATACAGGTATAAAACCACTTTTTGAGAAGGGGATTATTCAGAGTTGATCATTCCCACACTTGTTACCAAGAAAGTGAATCTACCCACATCAAAAGCTTTAGTGAATAAATCAGCAAACTGATTATCAGTGTGAACTTTTACAACTTGAATAAGTTTCTTTTCATTACAGTCTCTTATGAAGTGATACCTGATCTCAATGTGCTTTGTCTTTGAGTGCTTGACTGGATTATTTACAATGCTAATAGCACTGCTGTTGTCAATAAAGATTGGAGTGTGTAGAAAGGTTACCCCATAATCCAACATTTGATTCTGAATCCATAAGACTTGAGAACAGCAACTTGCAGCTGCTATGTACTCTGCCTCTGTTGTAGATGTGGATACTGTGGTTTGTTTCTTGCACTGCCATGAGACTAGTCTAGCACCCAAAAACTGACATCCTCCAGAAGTAGATTTTCTGTCCAAGTTTGCCCCACCTAGATCACTGTCTGAGTATGCTATTAGGTCAAAAGGTGAGTTATGAGGATACCAAAGTCCCAATCTGGGTTGCCCTTTGAGATATCTGAATATCCTCTTAACAGCTTGAAAGTGAGATTGCTTTGGCCTAACTTGAAATCTTGCACATACACAGACTGGAAACATTATATCTGGCCTTGATGCTGTGAGATACATGAGAGAGCCAATCATGGATCTATAATGATGCACATCCATATCCTCCCCCTCAAGATCTGCTGTGATCTGCTTGTGTGTTTCCATAGGTGTGCTGGCAGGTTTTGATTCTGAGAAACCAAACTTGGTTAGAATATCCTGCACATACTTGGATTGACATATGAAAATGCCATCTGACTTCTGTTGAACTTGGAGTCCAAGGAAGAAAGTAAGTTCCCCCATGGAACTCATTTTGAACCTTTGATGCATTAAATCCTCAAACTCCTTGCACATGTTGTTTCTTGTAGATCCAAAGATAATGTCATCAACATAGATTTGGACCAGCAAGATATCCTTCTTCTTTCTTTTGATAAATAGAGTCTTATCAATGACTCCTCTTTCAAAGTCATTTTCCAAGAGATGGGATGACAGAGTGTCATACCATGCTCTTGGGGCTTGATGTAGTCCATAAAGTGCTTTCTTTAATTTGTATACCCTGTCTGGATAGCTTGGGTTTTCAAACCCTGGTGCTTGACAGACATATACTTCTTCTGCAATTGACCCATAGAGAAAGGCACTCTTTACATCCATTTGATAGACTTTGAAGTTCATGTAAGAAGCATAGGCTAGGAATAGTCTGATTGCTTCTATTCTAGCCACAGGTGCAAACACTTCTTCATAATCTATACCCTCTTCTTGAGTATATCCCTGAGCTACCAGCCTTGCTTTGTTCCTTATGACAATACCTCTTTCATCTCTCTTGTTTCTGAAAATCCACTTTGTGCCAATTGCTCTGTGACCTTTAGGAAGGTCTACTAGATCCCATACATCTTGTAGCTTGAAATGTAACAGTTCCTCTTGCATTGCTTCTATCCAGCTAGATTCTTTCATAGCATCATGTGTCTTTTTAGGCTCAAGCTGTGATAGAAAACAAGAAAGCACTGTATGTTGTTGATCTTGCATTTCCTGAAGCCTGCTTTGGTGTCTAGTCATCATAGGAGAAGAGATATCTTCTATTACCAGCTGTGGAGGATGATTCTTTTGAACTCTGGTGTTATGACTAGGTTCTTCATTCAGTCCAGCCTCAAGATTAGATTCATGCAGCTCAACTGAAGTGTTTTCAGATGCCACTTCATTATTTTCTTGAGTCTCCTCATCTCTAGTGTCTTTTTCACTCTGACTTGGTTCAGTAATTGATTCCTTTTCACAATCTTCATCAGAATTTACTGTGGGTATGGGAAAGATCACAAATTTAGATATACTTTCTTGAACTTGTGTGATCCCTGATCCTCCACTTCCTGTTCCTGTATACTCATTACTGAAACTAAAAGAGTTAGTTAGTGAATCAATGTCAAAAAGCCACTGAGGTCCAGATCCAACAGGATTTGGTGTGCTCTCATTGCATTTGACATTGTCACTTTCTTCAATTATTCTAGAAGAAGAGTTAAATATTCTGTAGGCCTTACTCTGAGATGAATATCCAACAAGAAATCCATCATCTTCTTTGCTATCAAACTTACCTAAGTGAGATTTGTTATTTAGAATTGTACAAGGACACCCAAAAGGTTTGAAGAAACCAATAAAAGGTTTTCTTTTATTTAAAAGCTCATATGGGGTCTTGTTCTTTTGCTTGACCACTAGAACTCTGTTTTGGACATAACAAGCAGTATTAACTGCTTCAGCCCAGAAGGTAATTGGCAATTTTGAATCAGCCAACAGAGATCTAGCAGCCTCTATTAGTGTTCTATTCCTCCTTTCAGCAATACCATTCTGTTGAGGAGTCCTAGGAGCACTATATTGCCTCTCAATACCTTTTTCTTCACAAAAGGTGTTTAGATCATGATTTTTAAACTCAGTTCCATTATCTGATCTAATGACTTTTACTCTTTGATTAGTTTGGTTTTCAATTCTTAGAATAAAGGATTTGATAAGACCACTTGTTTCATCCTTAGTCCTTAGAAAATATACCCAAGTAAATCTGGAGTAATCATCAACAATAACCAAGCAGTAAGATTTCTTGCCTATACTCATAACATTTGTAGGACCAAACAGATCCATATGCAATAACTGGAGACAAGTAGAAACAGAATTTAACTCTTTGGTCTTATGAGAAGTTTTGTGTTGTTTGCCTTTAAGACAAGCAACACAATGATCATCACATGAAAAGACTTTTGAAGGTAACCCTCTTACAAGGTTATTTTTAACAAGATTGTTCATAGTCTTGAAATTCATGTGACACATCCTTCTGTGCCATAGAGAGGATTCATCTACAGAAGCTTTTGAAACAAGACAATTTAGAGATGAATCACTATCAACATTGTCCATATCAAGACAGTAAACATTGTCCTTCCTTGGAGTTCTAAGTAGTATCATGCTTTCATCAACTACCTTGAACCCTAGAGCAAGGATCATACACTCAGTATTTGTAAATAATATACTATGTTGTTTGTCACAAACCTGTGATACACTTAACAGGTTGTACTTTAATTGATCAACATAGTAGACATCCTCAAATGTCATCTTACCTTTGGTGACATTACCTTTTCCACTTATCTTACCACCAGTAAGATTGTCTCCAAATGCAACATGTCCTCCATTGATATGCTTGAAATCCTGAAGGCATGACATGTTGCCTGTCATGTGCCTAGAGCAACCACTAACAACATGCCAAATGTTCTTTCCCTTGAGCTGTTGGTTGCCCTGCACATTAGATAAATCAATTAGTATGAAATAGGAACCCAAGCCAAAGTGGTCTTGGGTACCCCTTTCTCATCAAAATATTTGCATTCTTTCTTGACAAGATTTTTGAACTTTAACTCCTCATTCTTGGAGTACTTTGTTACAATAATAGGCTTGGAACTATGTTTGCTAGAATCAATACTAGTTTTAGAAGTACTAACTGCCTTGGCAGCACTTGCATGCTTAGCAGCACTAACCTTGTTAGAAGTAGTAACTGTGTTAGCAGCAGTAACTGTGTTGGCAGTATTAACCTTTGAAGAGGTATTAACAGTATTAGCATCATTAATATTTTCAGCAGTACTAACACTGTTAGCAGTAGTAACTGTGTTAGCAGTACTAATATTGTTAGCAGTACTAACACTGTTAGTACTTCTAGGTACCCACATTTTGATACTTTCTTTTAAAATCTTTTTCTTTAAAGTGCCTTTACTTTCAACAGATTTCTTTATCACATGTTTCTTTCCAGCCTTCCTATAACCAACAGGTTTTTGCACAAGTCTTTTAAAGTTCATCTGTTGGTTAATTGGGTTGAAGTAACAAAACTTAGCCAAATGATTCAACTTGCCACATATAAAACAAGGTTTTGGTCTATTGATTTTATTCAGATCAACTCCTTGTTTCTGAGCCCATTGATTATTCCAGTTTCTTTGATTTCCTCTTTTTAAACCAGAATTTAGGCTCTTGGCTTTATTGCAATCACACTGTTTACAAGATCCAGGATTCACAACTGTGGTTTGTTTGTAATGGACCTTGTTATCATTTCCGTTAGTCTTCTCTATCTCCTTGGACTTGACCCAGATTTTCCCACATCCCTCATTGGTGATAATATTGTTTTCTAATGGTATCTTTTTACTCACATTATTATCCCTGTTCTCACTGGCTCCTTTTTCAGTCAAATCCTTAACTACTACTTCATCCAAAGGATCTATCTTAAAGGCTTTCTCAGATAAGTCCTTTTTCTCCTTGGTTTCTAACAAGTCTGAAGTAGGAGGGATATAATTGTTATTGTAAGGAGGAGGTGTATTGTTGTATCCAATACCAGGCTTCATCTTGTCATGAATCTGAGCCTTTAGAAGAGAATCCATTGCTTTTGAAGCATATGAAAACTTTTCTATGTCAAGCTTAACTTTAGACAGTTCCTCTTTCAGCCTATCATTCTCTTCTAAGGACTTAGACAGTTTGGTTTCTAACTCATTCTTTTCCCACTTCCAATAGTTTGTGTCATAAGAGTGTTGAAGTTCATTAGCTTGAAAGCCTTTGATTTGCTCTTCAAATATCTCTACTATCAACACATACTCTCTTCTGTCCTTTTCTAATCTTTTGAGGTCATCACACATACTTTGATTGTGATCTCTGTATCTTGTGACAGTGTCAATGCAAGATTTAGTGCAAAGATTAGAACTTACCTCAGTGGGGATATCAGACACTTCTGCCATAAGAGCTTGGTTCTGAATGGCTTCTTCAGCTTGATCACTCCAGTCAAATCCCATTCCTTGTTGAGAAACAAGGGCTTGAGCAGGATTCTTGTTCAGATTGTATCCTCCATTTTGGGCTTGTTGGTGGTTGTTGTTTGGAATAGCACTCCTGCATTCTCTAGCAAAGTGTCCTTTCATGTGACACTTATAACATTCCACCTTGGTCTTGTCAAAACCAGCTCCATCTTCTCTTCTTTGAGAGAAGTTATTTCTTCCAGTTCTTTTAATGAACTTTTTCACCCTCATGGATAACATGGCCATCTGCCATTTAATATCCATCTCCTCCAGATCATCATTAATCAAAGAATTGCTGCTATGACTGGACAAAAAGGCTTCAAAGATAGTTTCAGTGCCTTTTTCTGAACTTACTCCACTGGCAGTACTAACTGCTTCAGGGTTGGCAGTAGTATCAGTGGATGCTGAAAGAAGAGCAGCATTGTGAATATAACCAGAGGGCTTCTTCTTGGTTTCTACCTCAGTTTCAAAAACTCTTAGATCATTGTATAGATCATCAAGTTCTTTCTCTTCCAGATTGTCACTCTGTCTATATGAGACAGTGTACATAGTCCATTCATCCCCAAGAGATCTGAGGAACTTTCTGTTGATATCATCTTGTTCCATCTTCACCCCTACAGTAGCCAGTTCACCTATGAGCTTATTGAACCTATCAAAAGTTTGAGTCATAGACTCATTCTTTGTGGAAGTGAAGTTCTCATACTGCTGCTTTAGAACATCTCTTTGATTTCTTTTGATGCTCTTAGTTCCAGCAAATCTTTTCTCTAGAGCATTCCAGAGAATCTGAGCATCAGTGCAGTTGCAAAATTGATGCTGATATTCATTGGGAATGGCCAAGAGCAGAGTGCTCAAAACCTTCATCTCTGTCTGTCTGATCTTCCTCTCACCATCTGTCTTTGGTGGAGGTCTTTTCCCATCTGGTCCTATCCTTCCAGCTTCAGAAGGACCATTCTCAATGATATCCCACATTGAGTAGTCAGTGAGAAGAATATATTGTCTGATTCTGATCTTCCACATGTCAAACTCACTTGGTTTGAGCATTGGAACCTTAGAAACCAAAGTACTGCTTGATTCTGTAAGATTTTCCATGATGAATAACTGTTTCTGTGAGAGTTAGGCTTTGATACCACTTGTCAGGATCGAATTCTCAACAAGAATTAATTCTCAGAAACAATATCAAAGAAGTTTGCGGAATAACACTTTGATATTCAATAAAACAGTAAATCAATACAGAAAATATGAAGAACAAACTGTAAGCTTGTATTGAATGCTTTGAAGTTACAAGATTACTCACTCAACCTCAATATTGATGAACAAGCTCACCAATACGAATTCTACTTCTCTAGAATTAGGATCTATACCTTGAGGTTGATTTTCTCTCTAAAAGAATGAAAACTAAAGTTATCTCACTATTCTAAACAATACAATATATATACTGAATACAAAGATAATTACAATAAATAAAATATCTTCAGTATATCTTCTATGTATATCTCTAAGCTTCCATGTATATCCTTTCATACGAATCTTCATCATATAAGCAATATTAATCTTCAGCAGCATTAACTTCCTTCTAGCAGCATTAACTACTAAGCAGTACTAACCACTAGCAGTACTAACTAGCTAAGCAGTACTAACTTTGTTCAAGCAACACTAACTTTGACTAGCAGTATTAACTACTAGCAGTAGTAACACTCAGCAGTATTAACCTTTAAGTCTTCTAGCAGTATTAACTCTGAACCAGCAGCATTAACCATACTTGAGTTTTTCTTCAGTTCCCAACACACCGATCAATCTATTACTAGTTCCACACCCTTTATTACGGATTCCCGAAGGTGGCAAGATGTCAGAGGTTTCGGGTAGTGCAACAACCATTAGATCTTGAATATTGTCATTCTTACGATCTCCTGCCGACTTCAACGGAACATCCTGTTCAATCAATTCATTCCATTCAGTCAATTGCTTCACAAACTTCTCCAACGCAGACTTATCATTCATAATCAACTCAATATTCTTTCAACCAAGAAAAAAGCATTACCCATCAACCTTTCTTTTTCGATATTTATTTCAGCGTAATGGACCCGAGCAGGTAACCATTGTGGAGGGATTAGATCACATCTCCATCGACACAATACATAACGCTCCAATATTTAATCAATTTGATTATTTAAAAATACATTCAATAAATTATGGCATAATATTCCATCCCTCTAAAACATGCTGCAATTGCATTCATACGTACCCTCAACCTTATCTTCTAGAACCTACCAAAAAAAGATTTAAACACTTTTAGTTAACTGAAAATCACCAACAAAATAAAACAAATAAATATGCATACATATAGTGTTTTTTAACCGTACCTGATATTTCCTCTTCACCTCGTTAGCTTTGTTACAATGGCTTATGGTGTAAACGACTATCCCATCAATCTCCTCAACCTGAACCACACCACAAAGAAAAAATGTCTTGTTCAACTCCTTTTGTACCTCGAAAAAAATATTACGCGTATATACACCGGATGCATGAGCTTCAAGGTCACTAGTAGATATCATACAGGAAGTTGTGGTTTTTGTCTTCACTTCAAGATAACAATAATTTTTTCTTTAAGTCTCAATAGCAATATCAAATGAACGTAATAACACTACTAAATCATTCCAAAAAGTTGGATAGACCTTAAAAAAGGCATTGATACTTTCAGAACATGACATAGTCTTCATCAAACCAGACATTGAGGTATCCTTGAAATAAGCGGGAATCCAAGATTCTCTAATGTTATACAACTCATCAAACCATGAATCTCCCCCTAAGTCCAAACCGATCAATCAACTCATTCCACTGCGACTAGTGATGGCCAAATAGCGGGCTCGGGCCGGGCCAAACGGACTTCGGGCCTAAACAGTAACCTCAAGGACCGGGCCAAGCGGGCTTCGAGCCGGGCCGAGCCGAGTTTCACCCAATTATCAGTGGCCAGGTTAAGGGCGGGATGGATCGGTTCTTAGACAACCGGGTCGGGCCGGACCTGAATCGGTCCTTCGGCCGGTCCTTCCTTCTTTTTTAATTAGTTTCTTTATAATTTATATAATAAACTTTAAAAACTAGGTTTGTATGCGTTTTTTTGGAGTAGAGTAGAGAGTAGAGAACTAGATATATTAGATTAAAACTTGCGAGAAACGAATATAGCGAGACCGATAAATGAGAATTGTATGCTTTTTTTTGCTTTTTTTGCGTTTTGTAAGTTGGTGTTTAACTCCATAATCAACACAAGTATTTATAGGGGTTTGGGGGGTTTGAAAATAAAAAAAACGGTCAAAAAATCAAATATAACAACTCTATAAAACGGCTAGTTATTTGAAAAATTCAGATCGGGCCGGGCCGGGCCAAAAACCGGTCCATGAACCGGTCCCGGGCCAGGACGGGATGGGCCGCCAAAACTTTCAAATACATGGATCGGTCCTAATTTTCAGGGAACCGGCCCTCCACCGGGCCGGGGCGGGCTTTTAGCGGGTCAGGTTGCGGTTGACCACCCAGATCGGATCGGGTCGGGCCCATTTGGCCATCACTAACTGCGACTCAAATTCTTCGGGGTCTATGTGTATATTCCAAATCAACTTATTCAGATCATCGACAAAAGATGTTTGTTTCAATAGGTACACACTCATCTAAAATAAGATGAACAAAATGATATAACAAAATTAGAAAAAATAAAATATAATAAAAACATTTAAATTGCACACTATTCATAAATTTTATACCTTCGTTTTTATTTTCTTAGCTATGCCTACCTTAGAACTATATGCATGAAAAACATTCCTTTGATCCGTATAGGTTAGTGAACGTTTTGCACGTGACAAACGCATTTCATCATCATTAAGTAGTAAATGGTTATCATCATTAAGTAGTAAATGGTTATGCTTCTCAACGAACTTGTATACCTCATACACACCTTTTTCTTTAATAAAATGAATCTTAAAACATGCTAAACATCCGGACCTCTTCAGATTAGAGTTACAGTGACGTCTCTTGCTAGTTACTTTTAAAGAATCATATGTCTTCTTCAACACATCACCTTGCTCATTAAAAACAAAGTACCTAGTTGTGACTATCCAAGTTTGTTTTTCTTCTTGTTTGAAAGACGTACATCAAACCCAACCTCCATAGCATATTTCCTATATGCATGTTCGACCAACTCAGCGGTAACAAATGTATCCCCTACTTTGATATCAATAGAATCATGAACTTCTGGAATATAATACTTAGAACCACCCGGGCTCTCCTCCATAATTTGTGAAATATTATCTACAAAAAAAATTAATAAGCACCATTAATTGATAAACAAACATGCATGCATACACTGTCTTACCTATACATATTGAATTCAACAGTGGATAAATTTCAAACCGCATGAATATAAACAAAGCTAATTAACACTATCAAACAAAAAAACATGAAGGTTTGGATTCCTTTAATGAATTAAAACCACATATACTATGTTTATTTATTAAAAATTACATATTACATTCAATTGCATTAACCATAATTCATATAAACAAAAGTGAATTTAAGAGAAACCACATAACAAAGAAATTTAATACCATCTTCATCACCAACATCACAACACCCTTTCTTCCCTGCTTCTTAATCTTTATTGACCACTTCATGACCATTCTTCATTATCGATGCAAGAAACCCGGTGAATGAAACGTGTTAGTGTATAAGGCCCAAGGCCCATGTATGTATAAGGCCCGACCCATATAGCTTTTGTATATATTCCTTGTATTCTTTAGTCTAGTTTAATTTTTCTATTCTTTATCTTGTCATATTGTAAGTTTACTCTCTAAATCAATATATCGAAGATCTCAAACCTTCAGCATATTCATCGTCTCTTTTGATCATCATCTGTTTCTAACATGGTATTAGAGTTGTAGGTTTGTTTTCCTTCAAATCGTCCGTATACCGCAGTCGATCATCACCGCCGCTGTCAACTCTCGCCGTCACCGCCATCTTTGTTTTCGTCGCCTTCGAGTCGTCGTTTTTTCCCATCATCGATCATCTCTTGTTTTTCATCGCCGTTTGAATCGCACAGGTACGTTTTTTTTTCTCATCGTCGCCGTCGAATCGAAACCCTAGCCGCAGAACCGGAAGAACTCCGGTCGTAAACTTTTTACCGGTCGGTCGATATCGGTTCCTTCCAACACCGGTCGATCGGACTCTACCATCGGTTTATACCGGTCGCTCACGTTTACCGGTCTATACCGGTCGCTCAATTATCCCGGTCCATACCGGTCGCTTACGTTCACCGGTCCATACCGGTCGCTCAATTACCCCGGTTCATACCGGTCGCTCACATCCACCGGTTCATACCGGTCTCTTACTACCACCAGTCAATCTCAGTTCATACCGGTCGATCCTACCGGTCGCACACCCACCAGTGAACAGTTTATCGTCCAATCCATGGCTACCAATCTCAGTCACTCAAATCCCATCTCGGTTGTTTTCAATGGTAGTAACTACATCCTGTGGCATCATCATATGACAATTCTGTTAAAATCTCATGGGCTTTACACCTATGTTACTGGTGCATCCAAACTTCCAATTCAGGAAGCAACTGAGAATGCTGTTGATTTTGCTAAACGCATGAATGAGTGGTACATCAATAATGCTCGTATTCTGGGCTTCATTAATGCCTCCACTACTTCTGAGATAAATCAACAGTTTCTTGGCTATGTCACCGCCAAGAGTCTCTAGGGTTTTCTCGCCAAGAGGTACACATCATCGGGTCTATCTCATCAGTATCAACTGTGGACCACCTTTCAGAACAAACGTCAGTTTCCTGATCAATCCATAAACTCTTATATCTCTGAAATGCAATCTCTCAGAGATCATATAAGTCTTGGAGCATCACATATTCTTGATGAAATGGCTCAACAGTTCACAGCTTACTTCAACCAGCTACATTTGATCACTATTCTGATGGGTCTTACAGATAAATTTGAGAATGTTCGTGCTTCTCTTCTTCATAGGTAGCCTCTACCCACTCTTGAAGAAGCCATATCCGAATTGATAAGTGAAGAAACTCGTCTTCACATGCGTTCACCGATGCCAGCTACTGATAGCGTTCTCTACACGTCTCATCCCAAGTCCAAAGGCAAATGGACCAACAACAACCATTCCAGACCTGTGGGAAAGACAAACACATCTGAGTGTGCCTTTTGCCATTCTACTGCTCATCTTCTTCTTAATTGTCCTATTAGCAAGTGTCGTAGGTGTGGCATCACTCATCCACGCCATTATGAGTCTGGACTCACGCTGTTGTTGGGTCTACTATTGCTGATAACGAGGTTTCTCCAGTCTCCTCACCTGACCTAATGGAACTGATGCGTCGCAATCAGGAACTCATGGAGCAGATCATGTCTGGTGCTATGGGTATGAATTCTCCACACTCAGTTGCATCAGGTAACTTATGGCTTTTTGACTCTGGGTGTTGCAATCATATGACACCCTGCTCTGATGGTTTTGTTTCTAAGAAACCACCTCAACATTTTACGTCAGTACGAACTGCTGCCAACACTGGCCTACCGGTATCCTTTAGAGGAAATGTCTCCACTCCTCATATACAATTACCGGATGTTCTAAATGTTCCGAAACTATCTCTGAGCTTAGTTTCAATTGCGCAACTTCTTGAATCTAGTTTGATCATTTTATTTCATTCTTCTGGTTGTGTTGTACAGGATCCAAAGACCAAGAAGATCCTTGGACTCGGCCGTAAAGTTGGACGGATGATTGAAGTGGTCTACCTTCGTCTTCCATTACCCTCTTCAAGTCTTGTTGCCTCAGTTTCCAGCACTTCTTCTTTTGAGTTGTGGCATGCCCGGCTGGGTCACTTATCTCTAGACAGAATAAAATCATTAGCTCATTTAGGGTGTTAGGGAATTATGTATCAACTGACAATATTTCTTGCTTATCATGCAAACTTGGCAAACATCATGCTTTATCTTTTGAAACAAATGCATTTAATTCTACTTCTCCTTTTGATCTTATTCATTCTGATGTATGGGGACCAGCACCACATCCATCCATGGGGGGTGCTCGATATTTTGTTATTTTTATTGATGATCATACACGTTTCACATGGATATATCTCATGAAACATCGTTCGGAGCTACCTAAATTTTATATTATGTTTGCTCGAATGATTCACACACAATTTTCAAAGCCTATAAAGATTCTTAGGGCTGACAATGCCATGGAATACAAAGAGTCCTCTCTTCTCTCCTTTCTTCAATCTCAGGGGACTCTCTCTCAGTACTCCTGTCCTGGCACATCTCCTCAAAATGGTCGTGCCGAACGCAAACATCGTCATATTCTTGATACGGTTCGCACTCTTCTCATTTCTGCAAAATGTCCAGAACGTTTTTGGGGTGAAGCTGCTTTCACTGCAGTCTATACTATCAATCTTCATCCTACTCCCATCCTTAATAATAAGTCTCCTTATGAGGCTCTTCATGACATCACCCCTGCCTATGAACTTCTAAAAGTTTGGGGTAGTGCTTGTTTTGTATAGTTACAACCTCATGAACATACCAAACTTGAACCTCACTCCAGACTTTGCTACTTCCTTGGATATGGTATTGAACACAAGGGTTATCGCTGTTGAGATCCTATCTCCCAGCGCCTTCGTATATCTCGTCACGTTACCTTCTGGGAACATGTTTCTTTTTCTTCTATATCCAAGTTTCGTGAGTCCCCTACCTTCACCGCTCCGTTCTTTACAGATGCCTCCGTCTCATTGGACTCACTCCAATCTGACACCACTTCGTCTCCGCCTATTGTTCAAACACCTTCCGAATTCGCATCTCCTTCAGAGTCTCATGCCTCTCCACAACCTACCTCTTCTAGTGTTCCTGATCCACATCAATCATCTGTTCCATCCGCACCGCCAACATCTGAGCTGCCTGCTGAGTCTTTGGCTCCTGGAACGTCTCAATCTCAGAATGTTAGATGATCAGATCGGGTAAGATAGGTTTCTTCTCATCTTCGCGATTATCATGTTTATGCTACTCTGTTGTCCAATCACGAACCTACTTTCTACAAGGAAGCCTCCTCTAATCCTGATTGGCAGAAAGCTATGGCTGAGGAAGTTTAGGCTCTTGACAAAGCTCAGACATGGGAATTTGTCCCTCTTCCACCGGGCAAGTCACCCATTGGTTCCAAATGGGTGTTCAAAATAAAGACCAAATCTGATGGCTCTATTGATCGGTACAAAGCTCGTCTTGTATCCAAGGGCTTCAATCAAGAGTACGGTATTGATTATGAGGAGACTTTTGCACCTGTTGCTCGTGTCACCTCTGTTCGCAGTATCCTAGCCATCGCAGCTACCAAGCAATGACCTCTCTTTCAGATGGATGTTAAGAATGCCTTCTTGAACGGTGACTTATCTGAGGAAGTCTACATGACACCCCCTCCAGGCGTTCAACTTCCACAAGGTCATGTTTGTCGTCTTCGGAAGGCTCTTTATGGACTCAAGCAAGCTCCACGAGCTTGGTTTGAGAAATTCAGTTCCACAGTCACGTCTCTGGGTTTCTCACCCAGCCACTATGATTCCGGACTATTTACTCGGACCACTGAGGCTGGCACAATCTTACTTCTTTTGTATGTAGATGATATGATTATTGCTGGCAGTGACTCTACCGGCATAGCTCATCTCAAGACATCTCTCAACTCTTGTTTTGAGATGAAGGACCTTGTCTCTTTACACTATTTTCTTGGTCTTGAGGTGCTCTCAGATCCTTCGGTAAATTTATCTTTGTCAAGCCAAATACACCTCAGATCTCTTATCAAAAGTTGGGCTCACTGACAACAAAACTGCATCCACTCCTCTTGAGCACAACCTTCATTTAGCTCCGAATGCTGGACCTCCTCTGCGTGATCCTACTTTGTATCGACAGTTGGTGGGGTCACTTGTTTATCTGACAGTGACTCGCCCTGACATTGCCTATGTTGTTCATACCGTCAATCAGTTCATGTCTGCACCCTGTTCCGATCATTATGCTGCTGTCCTGCGCATTCTTCGCTATTTAAAAGGAACCATGTTTCACGGTCTTCATTTTTCATCCTCATCATCATTGACTTTGCGAGGATTTTCTGATGCTGGTTGGGACAGTGACATGACCGATTGTCGCTCCACTACCGGCTACTGTTTCTTTCTTGGAGACACACTCATTTCTTGGAGGAGCAAGAAACAATCTCTCACCGCTCGATCTAGTACTGAAGCTGAGTATCGAACACTCGCTGACACGGCTTAAGAACTTGTGTGGTTACGCTGGCTACTCTCTGACATGGGGGCTCCTCAACATTTTCCCACTCCTTTGTGGTGCGACAACAACAGTGCGATTCAGATCGCTCACAATGATGTCTTTCACGAGCGAACGAAGCATATTGAAATTGACTGTCATTTTGTTCGTCAACACGTGACTCGTCAGACCATCCAGCTTCTTCCTATTTCAACGATTGATCAACCGACCAACATTTTCACTAAAGCTCATCTACCAGGACGGTTTCGTGATCTAGTTTCCAAACTCCATCTGACTCATTCTTCTCCCGATTGAGTTTGAGGGGGGATGTTAGTGTATAAGGCCCAAGGCCCATTTATGTATAAGGCCCGGCCCATATAGCTTTTGTATATATTCCTTGTATCCTTTAGTCTAGGTTAATATTTCTATTCTTTATCTTGTCATATTGTAAGTTTACTCTCTAAATCAATATATCGAAGATCTCAAACCTTCAACATATTCATCGTCTCTTTTGATCATCATGTGTTTCAAACAAAACGTATATTTCAGCATCGTCGACTACTTCTATCATTCGATCAGAAACATAACAAGAAGGGTCAAGATCATTTCCATCACATGCATTACTCTGATTTCCCACTTCATTATATGAACTTTATCGACAAACCCACTAACCGATCCAAACACCAACCCACGACCAACTCCATCATTCACTAACGGTGATTTACCTTTTTCGTTACGATCCATCACGATAATTAGTAGCTTCTCGATTTCATAATGTTTATTTATATGCAATTAATCAACAGTATGATGAACAAAAACGAGTAGAATCGTATACATTAAACGAAAACTTTGAGAAGATGAATATAGAAAAATTGTTTTATTATAAATACCAAAAATAACTTAATTTTATTCATTAATGATCATCCCTACATTTAAGGAAACCGTATAACATTCTTATTTAATTAAAAAATAAAAATTTTCAGATTACCTTAAGTTAAAAAAGATTAATCTAATTAGGAACTAAATTGATGGCTTAAATTAGGTTTGCAAAGTTTGCCACCTTTTGGTGGTTTGAAAAATATGCTTGGCATATATATATAGGGGAGGGATCAATTGGAAACCAATATTACATTGGAAATTTTGGAAACCGAAATTAACCAATCATTGAATTTCCTTTTTTTATTTTTATTTTTACTTTTAATTGATAAGGTTATTTTAGTCTTTTACATAATTTCATAATATATATGGTAAGTGTTATTTTTATTATAATATTAATTATTTAATTTTAATGTATTTATATATGATAATATTGATTCTTTATTAATTTAAACATGAAACATTTAATTTAGGTAAACACAATTTGATTCATACGCAAGCTACAAATCAAATTATTTTTTTTATTCTAATGAATCAGTGATTGATTCATCCAATGAATGAAAGTTGATATTCATATGAAATCTTCGATATTACCTCTAGGCACAAAATATTAATATAGTGAAACATAATATGGATTTGATATATTGAAACAAAATATTAATATAGTGAAACATGATGAAACATAAAATGTTAATATAGTGAAACCTGATGAAACAGATTTGATATAGTGAAACATAATGGAAAGGTAATGAAACAAAATATTAATATAGTGAAACCTGATATAGTAAAACAAAATATTAATATAGTGAAACCTGATGAAACAAATTTGATATAGTGAAACATAATGGAAATGTAATGAAACAATAATGGTAATGAAACTTAATGAAACTTATTTGGGTTTTTACATACTACATATTGATGAACAGGTAATAAAAAGGTAGTCTTGATATGCTCTCTTTTTTTAAGAAATATACGCTTTTCTATATTTAAGTATATTTCATCTTTGTTACCAAATTTGAAACACAAAAGAAAAAGACACATTTACCCTTTTGACATATTATTATTATCTTTTATTAATAAATTAATTAATTTATTATCATATATAATTCAAATGAATCTTGACCATTGATTAAAAAGATCAATGGTTGAAATTTGGTTTCTAATGTTTCCAATGAAATTTGGTTTCAAATTGAAACCACCCCTATATATATATATATATATATATATATATATATATATATATATATATACTACCTTATAATGCATTCATATCAAAACTCTTAAAGACAAGTATTAAAGCAAGATGTACAACCCTTTTAAGTATGATTTTTGTAAAAACTATGAATTACAAGTTTAAATGCAAGATGTATAACCCTTAAAACATAATTCTTTTAGCTCACACACCACCACCAAATTAGAAGGTTCAGAATTGGTTTCATCTGTTAAGACTTTCCACACCCCTTTCCAAGCTCTAACCTAAACATTTTAAAATCTTCCAGATTTTTGGTGCACACAGCAGTGGCTTTTTCACAACAGGGCAGTAACTTTGGTAACTTCAGAGGATCCTTTTTGAAGAAAAGATTTTGTTCATGCCCATTTTTATGTATACGGCAGTTGTAATAAGTGGCTCTAAATAATTTGTTGCATATAATTCATTGTAAGAGGGTTTTTTTCTCCATTCTCTATATTCCAACATCATATTTAAGCTCCAAAGCTCCCGAGCTCCCAAAGCCTTCAACATCAGTGATATAATCAACCAGTTGTAAGCACCAAAAGAAACCTACATCAGCATTGAATCTGCTTTTCACAGTAAGGTACAAAACTCAAATTTGAATTTGCTCCAACTTCATATGGGTTTAGTAAACTAAATGATCTAAGATTTTGATTTTGATTTGTATTTATGCACCACATTTTATGTTATATGTAAAACTAATGGGTTCTTATACTGCATCAAAGAAATCTACCTCACCATTGAAGTTGCTCTGCTCTACTCCATCTTGTGCTCTGCTCTACTCCACCTTGCTCCACCTCGATTTAGCCTCTGCACAATAAGGTACAAAACCTACTCAATTTTGTATTAGCTCCTGCTTCAGATGGGTATTTCTAAACTAACTGGTTTGAGATTTAGGTTTTGATTTGTATTTCTACACCACATTTATATTATATGTAAACTGATGGGTATTATAAACCACAAAATCGATAGCAATAGCTAAGAACTTCTCTTGTAAGGTTACTCACCATTGAAGTTACTCTGCTCTACTCCATCTTGCTCCACCGAGAGAGAGAGAGAGAGAGAGAGAGAGAGAGAGAGAGAGAGAGAGAGAGAGAGAGAGAGAGAGAGAGAGAGAGAGAGAGCAAGAGAGAGATGGCCTACAAGTTGACGTTTGTCTTGATGTATAAAAGGGAAGTATTATTTGTCAAAGAATTCCTACAATTAAAAAAATACAACTGTTACACAATGCTTGATTTTTTTCATTAAAAGAAGAAGTTTTTGTAAGATAGAAAAAATAAAGGAGTAATCAAGATCTTCTTTTTTAACAACAGATCTTGTAGGTACCAAAGCAGGAAAAAGAGAAAGGCAAGGGAATCTCTGCTAATATCGTAGATAGATTCTTTAAAATCAAACAGAACTTTCTGATCATAGAGCTCTTAACAAGAGCTAACCACAATAAAAATTAACTACAAAGCAAGATATAATTGATTTATTGAACATTTAGCTTAAAATCATTAAAAAACACATAGATTTTAAAGATAGATCAGATGGAGATCAGCGATGTTTTGTTCCGGTAATTACCCCTCCCTTTATGAGTTTATGATCTCCAAAACACACTCCTGTCACCCCCAACCCATGATCTTCTGCTAACTTTATTTGACAACCCTATTGCCATACATTTTCTTTGATTTTATTTGACAACTACTACACCCAAAAAAATAAAGAAAATTCCATCCCCATATTTGGTTAGGACCTGATTCGTACTTGGCTAGACTAATAGCAAACCACCAGAGGAACCGAATCCCGCATACCATTGGAAAGGGAGATCAAAACAGGGGCGTTGAGACATTGCCACCAAGAAGAAGACACCAAGGTAGCGTTTGGTACGCAGACAGGATGGGACGGGACGGGACGGGACTAACTGTCTGTCCCACGTTTAGTTAGGTTTAAAATCATATGTTTGAAAGAGGGTAATATTGTAATCTTACATTTAGTCCCATGTTGTTCTACCTATTTTGGTGGAACTAAAAAACTTAAGTTTTGTCCCATGAAATATGATTTTTGTCCCATGTTGTCCCATGTGATTTTTGTCCCATGGCATACCAAAAATGGGACTTTTTTTTTGTCCCGTCCTGTCCCACCCAGTCTGCGTACCAAACGCATCCCAAGAAATGGAGAAGAAAACATAAAGAAATGGGTCTAAACATGGCAGACTCAATGGTATCAATGGTGGTCAATACTTGTGATACAAGCACCAATCCAGAATTATCATAATGGTGAAGGAAATATGGATGCAGGAGATCATCCATGGCAGAAACAGGTGCTACAGTTGACGAGGAACTCGACGAGGAACTCATCAGATCTGGAGATTTATTCCGTTCTTGCAAACTTCAGATGAAACGAAACAGATTACATAAAGTTTGAAAGAAAAAAAAACAAGCACAGTAGAAGCGCTCTGATACCATAATACGAGAGAGAATTTGAGAGAATTTGCAAACTTCTTTGTTATGTTCTTGATTTACAAAAGAAAACCCTATTTATACAAGAACCCTAACTGAAACTATGATTAGAAAGACACCAAAGGTTAAACAATCTAACGAAGTAGTTAGCATAAAAAGAGAAAAGACAAAGACTTACCCTTATTAGTCGTCAAAACCCATCTCAAGAGAAAACAAATTTGGAAGTAGGTTTTGAAGAATAGTCAAACAGTAGATAGTTGACATGTGTTTTTTAGAGAGAGAAAAACGTTGACAGATTGTTGAATTTCCAATACATCAATTTTTTTAGCTTCCCGAGAACCAAAATGAGGATGGATAAAATTATAAAATTAAAAATTAAAAACTAATGGTAATAATTTTTCATTTAAAAATCTACACCAAATCTCCAAAGATGAAATTAATTTGTATCCATAAAGACCTTTGAAATCTTCTAGATAGATTCTTCAAAAATCAAACGAAATCATTGCTCCCTAAATAGACCTTTGAAATCATTGCTCCTTTGAAAGGGTAATATTATTGACACTCTTAGAATCTTATTTACACCCTACCCCACCCCACCCCCATACACACCCTACCCATTATAATTATTAATATAATCATTATTTATTTTTTTATTAATATAATTATAATCATTACATAATAATTACTTGTTTATTTTTAATTTTAAAATAATTATAATCATTCCTTATTTAACTTTTAATTTTAATAATATAATTATGAATTATTTATTCATTATTTTAGTTTTAGTTATATTTTAGTTTAATGTAATTATGTTTTATTTTATGAGTATTTTATTTTTAATAATAATTATTTAAAAGAGAGAATTATATATTATTTTTAAACCTACAAAGATAAAATAATTTAATATCAAAAAATATCAAAATAACATAATTGATAAAGTAACAAAAAATTACTAAAAACTAAAATTATTACAACTCAATCAAGTGAAATAAAATCCGGAGTACGATTACTAGATAACAGTTGCTCGTACATATTTATTCAACTCATGTAATGAGTAGCCCATCCGGTTGCGCAATCATATTTGAAACGGGACCATTGTTGCATGATACGAGGCATCGGGTACCCTTCGGCCAGTGATATTTTAACATAATGATTACCATTAACGTGCCCGATTACAATAGCGACATGTTCAAACCATGGTGGCGGACTAGATCGAAGTGGTAAGAATGTCATGCTACCTGCAGTTGTTAAATAATGTAGTATCACATTATACCTTGAAACAACCAACACACCCGTTTCAGGCATATCAATCCACTTCTCGTAGGGTGCAAATTTGTCTAGCTCAAAAAAGTTCAAAGAGTTGTAAACCTGACACCATCTTTCAATATCAAACATCTCAACATATTCTTTCTTGTACATGTCCAACTCCTCCATTAAATTATATCGAATAGATGGCCATTCATCTTCGTGAAGGTTGAGACAGGCAGCTATCGCTCGAAAACCACAATTTCCATCAGATGCTACATCTTGCACATGCTTGATGTAAGGATGAAACATATCTGGAAACTGGTTCATGTATGGATGTAAATAGTAATTATGTCTTGTTGGTTCCGATGAGTAACAACTATATCTTATCGGTTCCTTGTACTCGTCAACTTTTGGTGCAGATGAACAACTACGTCTACGACGTTCTTGAGGTTGTGGAGGTAGTTCAACGGGTGTTTTTCTGAAAGATTGCGTTTTTAAGGAAGGACGCCCACGAGTAGCGGTGTGAGTAGCAGGTTCACGAACCAAAGTTGTTGACGGTGCAATTATCTCTCTGAACTTTCTTAGTAAACTAAGTTTACCAGATCTCGACTGCTTTTTGAATTACGCATTCAACATTTCAAGCTCTACTTCACAACCAATATCATCATCTTTCATAGACATGCAAGGCGATAAATCAAGTTTCCTCCAAAATAGATCGAGCGAAGCAAGTGGGATTGGTTGACGTTTATTCAAGTACATGGCTTGTTCATGCGCACATGGTAACCCATGACTTGTACGCAATTGACATCCACAATTTTCATCCAATAACCCAACAACTTTTGCCCGCTCATATTCTTTGAAGATTATGTCAAGTGCTTGGCTTGAAAAGAAACCACGCAATTCCTCGAAGTGTGGTATGCTGAGGCGATGTCGAAACACGATCTTGCTCTGTTCAATACTTGCTTTGATAGACGTGACTTGAGACTGAATGACTTGATGTATACGCTTTATTGTCTTCTCCAAATCTGATTTTGATGAGTCCAATAATTGTTTTAACTTAGCGCGTTGACTCTCAACTCTGTTAGTTATGTGATTTCCAAAATTAAGAAATTTGTCGGTCCAACAATATACAAACATTTCCTTGTACGGTGTCAACCACACTTTATTTAGAAAAGCAAAAAAACCTGAAACATTAGATTTGTATTTTCAATTTTATTACGTGATTTATAAGCATATCAATATTTTCAAATATAAATATATATATAATTATATATATATATATATATATAAATACCTGGATAATCGAGTAAATTTGCTTCAAGTTGTGCCAAATTGAACCTTTATGCGTCTTCCGTTCGAGATGCAACTAATGTACTCCATGCCTTGTTGAAAGAATTCCAATTACTTTTTGATTGTATGGATACTTTACCCTTCTTCAAGATATTATTATAGATATGCCATGTGCAGAGTAACTTTTTAGCATCCGGGAATACAACATTGCATGCTTTCATTAGAGCCAAATCTCTATCTGTCACGATAACACGTGGAAGAATACAGTCACCCATTAACGATTTGAAACAACTTAGAGCCCATGTATAGTTCGACTCATCTTTTTTATGCATAAGCACAAATGCTATGCAAAATGTCATATTTGTCGGAGTTACACCAACAATCTCAAGAAGAGGCAATGTGTATCTGTTTGTGTAGTAATAATATAACAATTAATAATGATAATGATAATAATGATGATGATGATGATGATAATAAAAAAGTAATATAAAATCAATTAATCAAAATTTACAAGTCAAAGAGATGCATTACGTACTTGTTCGTTTGATATGTTGCATCTATCAACACCACGTGTGGAAATGCATGCCACAACTCCAATGATTTTGGATGAGCAAAGAATAAATCTTCCAACTCGTTAGTTGAATGATTTACACGTCTTTCATAAATATAATTGTTTTCGTGTAAAAATGACATAAGAACTTGTATTTGTGTTCTACCCGCTTTCTCTAGCATCCGAATTTTACTTCGTGCATTGTACACCGTTGAGATAGTAGGCACGTTAGTTGGGTCTTGCTTGAGTATTGATAAGATATCTCGTGGCTTCATGTATTTTCTTGATAAATCTTCCACCAATCGAGCTTCATTATCTGACAATCGCCGTGGATATGGATGACCTTCCAAATGTAACGCAGGTTCATGATTATGCACTTCACATATCACCCTTAATGTCTAAGAATCTTCTGTTGTCGAACGTTTCCCTTCTAATTCGAATGGATAATTTATTTTTTTGGTGCCTGTATTTCTGGTGGAGATTTTTTTACTTTTGTATGTACCGCCACGGTCACATTGAAATACAATTGGAAAAGTCTTAGATCTTTTAGTAACAATAACGTAACCAAGTGAATTTCCTATGTCGTGAACCCAATCTATTAGATCTTGACGAGAGTTAAAAACACCTAAAAATTAAGAAACGGGACAAAGATAAAAAAATATTTAGTTCATAACATGTTTGAAAACTGTAAAAAAATTATTTATTGTCATCACTTGACATGTGAGAACCGATATAAAAATATTTGTTTTACATGATATATTTTCACCAAATGCTTAGATTTAAAATATTGATTATCGGCCTATATATATATATATGCAACTTATAAAATAATGAATATTTAGTGCATACCATGTCGGTTGAGAACTTCGATTCTGTATTTTCATCGCTTGAATCATCATTCCATTGTAAGTCTTCTTTCCCACTTGTCATTTCAAGTATTGAAAAATGTATAAACGAGAGAGATATAAGAATGTTTGATGATTGTGGTATGATAGTAGATTGGGGAGAGATAGTCAATTTATATAGATGAAATAGTGTTGGTAGTTAATAAATATATACGTTATAGAAAATGATATTCGTAAAAAACGATATTTGTATAAAAACGAGATGTATATAAAAACGAGATTTGTATAGAAACTAGATGTGTATAAAAATGAGAATTATATAAAAACAAGATTTGTAAAAAAAATTAGATATTAAAAAATGAGTTTACATCCTTAGAAAGGTGTAAATAATGAGACTCATCTAAAATTTAGTTTTATCTGAACTAAATGTTTATTTTTTTTTAAAACTTGAAGTTTTATAATTTTTATTTTGAAGAATTTAAAAAAGAAGTTTAAAATGATTTTTAATTTAATTATATAATATATATTAAATTTAATTTCGAAAAATGAGATGGTATTGAAAAATAAATGATTTTTTAGAAATGAGTTTTTTTCTTAAAAAAAAAGAAAAAAGTTGTCAATTTTTATGAAATATTGTATGAAATGTGATTGGTATATGACATCCGAGAAATCTTTCATTTTTTTTACTTTTTCTATCTTTGACTTTTGATTTGAACAATTTTCCATACAATTTACACAATCCCATCTTTTTTTACCTTTTCTATGTTTGACTATTGATTTGCACAATTTCCAATACAATTTACACCCTTAAAACGGTGTAAATAATAGGACCCCTTTGAAAACATTGCTCCCTAATACAAAATCCATTCATATATTCACGAGCAAACTTTTATTTTAAATAAATTTTTAACATGTATTTTTAACAATATAATATAGTATATAAACATATTTAATTATTTTTTCAAAAAAAATATTTAATTATATATCCATTATTTTTTAAAGGAAAAAATATACTATTAATTAGTTATAATTTTATTATTTTAAAGAAAAAACATATTTTATTTTTATATTTTCATGTAAAATAATGTATTTTTTTATGTATAAGTACAATTAATTAATTATAAATCTCTCGTTTTTATTTAAAAAAGTCTTTGTTAAATAAATAAATTAATAATTATTTATTAATGTATAGTTCATATATTTGATGCTTTTTTGGAATGTGGTTGAAGTTGATTTTTTTATGGTGTTAATGAATCCACCAAAGTTGGTATTTTTAGAGTTTTTTTTAAGTTAAGATTGGAGATGATCTAACAAAGCAAATCTATTAAAAAAAAGTAAGGAAGAAATATAAAGGATTGGCTAAATTAAGCCCAAGCCTACTTAAGTCTGGTTTTTTCATACCATATGCTTTTATAAATTTTGATTTGCTTTTATATTTCAAGGTATTAATATGTAACAACCATTTTTTATATTTTCTATGTAACAATATTATTAATGTTTACAAGCTTATAGCAAATGGATAATCCGTATAATGTCGAAGTGTTTTCATCCCTACAACACTAATATGGTTGGTGGAACTTGAGAACCGTCCGTGTGGAACTTGTTTTGGAAGATGTCAAAAATGAATGCCTATATATTATTTTACTTGATCAAAATGTAAGTTATAAATATCCATACTTTAATTGCATGGTAAAGTTATTATTTTAATTCTATTTTGATTGACCCTGTAGATTCAGTTTCTTATCACATAAACAATGTAATCACAATCAAGAGATTAAACAAACCTGTTTTTGATATACAATCCAAATGGTTACAAGGTTTTCTCTTGAATGGATATTTTCTCTCTCTAAGCTCCCTCTCACTTTTTCTCTGATATGAATGTGGCGGCTGATTAATTCTCAATATGCACACACACTCCTTACACAACCCTAGCAAGGAATAGGTCATAAACCTATTTTAGGAAAAGACTAAAATAAATAAAAATACAAATAAAAATAACTTTCACTATTTATTACAAAGGACCTAGACTTTTATTGAGAGTGACTTTTTAACATTGACTTCTTGAATCTTTCATCTTCAATCTTGATGATCTTGAATCCAATAAATCTGTGATCAGATTCAGTTTCTTATCACATAAACAATGTAATCACAATCAAGAGATTAAACAAACCTGTTTTTGATATTCAATCCAAATGGTTACAAGGTTTTCTCTTGAATGGATATTTTCTCTCTCTAAGCTCTCTCTCACTTTTTCTCTGATATGAATGTGGCGGCTGATTAATTCTCAATATGCACACACACTCCTTACACAACCCTAGCAAGGAATAGGTCATAAACCTATTTTAGGAAAAGACTAAAATAAATAAAAATACAAATAAAAATAACTTTCACTATTTATTACAAAGGACCTAGACTTTTATTGAGAGTGACTTTTCAAACTTGACTTCTTGAATCTTTCATCTTCAATCTTGATGATCTTGAATCCACTAAAATTGTGATCTAACAATCTCCCCCTTTGGATCAAGATCATTACTAAAAAGATTTAGCAATCAAATTCTTCTCTTTAAGCTCAGAAAGAATGTCCCTCTTTGTCTTCAAAGTGTAGCAATCTCCCAAAAGAAGTAGATAAAATCTCTTTCATATGATGGAAAGAAATTATCTCCCGATTTAGCGCATAATGCTTTAGCAAAGTATCTTAAAAGAAAAAATCTCAAAAACTTTGAACTTTATGACTTGGACCTTTCTTTAATCATGAGTTCTTATCTATTTCTTGATTAGCCTTTTCTTCTCCAATGTCTCTTGAACACAACTTGAAATGGACATTTCTTCAAACATTACGTTCTCCCCCCTTTTTGATGAAGAGAGCAACGATTTCATCAAAACTGATCCAAGAAATGTCTTTGACCATACTGATCTTTCAAGATCCTCTGATTCACTGCCAATTTAAACAATATATTCATCCAGATCTTTTCAAATCCAGACAAAATAAGAATGTAACACCTGAAGCAATAAATGAATCAGTTAAAATTGTCTGCCAGTAACACAAAGTCATTGTGTGTAACGAATACACATTGGAAAGGAGCTTTTATGATGTTCACTCCCCCAGGGCTTCCATTCAATCATCGAAACACCACAAAGGCAATTTCTATGAACATTATGACAAAGAAACAAATTCCTTGTGTGTTCGTGCAAGTGATAGAAAGAATTAAGCACGGATGATTTCTTATAAAGGCTCAACATTGTGTAAACCACTGAGACAACAGTAGATAAACACAGACTCAATGTGCATGATTGAATTGCGAAGGTGGGGCAGACTTCCTTCTTTTCAATATCCAAATTTTCCAAATGAAAATCAGATAGCAAATGTGTTGCTTCCCCTTTTGAAAATGAAACATTTTCTTGTTAAGAAGAAAATGAGTGGCTGGTGGGGTTAAAATCAAGAGTTGGCATGGGCTAGGTGCCTGTTTCAATAACGTTCACCAAAGAATTGTGAAACATTAGAAATGTGGCTGCCCGGCTCATAAAGTAGTTGGTGCAGAGTTTGATATTCTTTTACTCTGTTCTCACACCCTCTTTCTTTTTATCATGTAAGCTCACATCTAACCAAACTCTCTTTTACATTTTTTTTTACCCCCACACACGTCCCACACTCATTTCTTTTGACTCCTCACACTCAATCACTATGGATTAACTTCTTGGGTAGGAAACACTAGTTAACGTGAATCCATAGAAGTTCAATTAAGTCCTAGCACAATGAAATCCCATGTTTTTCCTAGAAAGCATGTGTTTCTCAGATGATTTAACTTTATCAGTTAAAGCGCAAATACAGGTCAAATGTATGTATGCCCAGAAAACATTTAAAAATCACACTTCCAATTCATGAAATTTGTTTGAGAATCGGGAAGTGGTTTGAACATTCAAGAATAATGTTTTCTATAATTGAAAGTTGTCCTTCTTTCAATCATATATGAGATGAGGATAAAGAATTATACCTTTTGCGTGTTGTCTTACATCTCATGAAGTCAAGCTTAAAGTCATAAAGATATGATCTTGTAAGCATCTCTCAAACTACAAAAGTCTAAAGGTCATAGTCAAAGCAACTTTATTCACAGAAATTAAAGTTGACATATATCAGTAAAACTATTAAAGTGCGAGTTCTGATCTGAAGTAATCAGAAGTCATAGTCATACTCCTTTGACTTGTAAAGCTCCCCCTAAAATCATGCATTACAAAGGATTTGACAAATAAGTAAATGCAGAAATTAGATATGTTCCCCCTCAAGATAACATTGATCATCTAAAAAGTACTTCTCACACTCCCCCTGAGATCATGAACAGACTATTAAAGTGCAGATAACTTTCAGAAGTAATGATAAAGAAATGATGAAAAATTACAATAAACGAAACTTTAATAGGTAATTACTGATTAGACCTTGAGATTTAGCATCCCAAGCTTAGATACAAGAAAATTGAATCTATTTTCGTCTAAAGGTTTGGTAAACAAATCTGCAAGTTGGTAATCAGTTTTTACAATGTAAAGTTCTATTGTACTCTTTTCTACATTATCTTTTATAAAATGATACCTGACATCAATGTGCTTTGTTTTAGTGTGGTGCACAGGATTAGCTGATATGGCGATAGCACTCTTCAAGTCACAATAGATCGGTATTTTATCAAACTTGAATCCAAAATCTCGAAGTTGTGTTCGCATCCACAAGACCTGAGAGCAGCAACTGGCAGCAACTACATACTCTGCTTCAACAGTCGATGTGGAAACACATAATTGTTTCTTTGACACCCAGCTAACGAGCTTGTCTCCAAGAAATTGAATGTGACCTGAAGTTCTCTTCTTGTTCAACATGCACCCTGCATGATCTACGTCTGAATAAGCAGTTAGTTCAAACCCTGCATCCTTAGGATACCACAGACCAAGATCTGTAGTCCCCTTCAGATATCTAAAAATCCGTTTGACAACAGCTAAATGGGATTCTTTAGGGTCAGCCTGATATCTTGCACACAAGCATGTTGAAAACATTATATCTGGTCTACTTGAAGTAAGATACATTAAAGACCCTATCATACCTCTATAAGTCCTAACATCAACACTTTTTCCGGAAGTGTCAGTGTTAATCTTAGTACCTGGTGCCATTGGGGTTCCTATCGGTTTACAATTTTCCATTTTGAATCTCCGAAGAATATCAAAAATGTACTTAGATTGGTTAATGAAAATCCCCGTTGAAAAATGTTTTATTTGTAATCCGAAAAAAAAATTCATCTCTCCCATCATACTCATTTGAAATCGTGACACCATGAGATTTGAAAAGTTCTTACAGTATTTGGGTTTTGTAGAACCAAATATAATATCATCTACATATATTTGAATAAGAATGATATCATCTTTCTCCTTTTTAATAAACAAAGTGGTATCGACTTTACCTTTTGAAAAACCTGACTTGACCAAGAATTGAGATGGAACATCATACCAGGCGCGAGGTGCTTGTTTCAGACCATACAAGGCTTTATCCAAGATGTAGACGTGATTAGGCTTATCTGGATTTACAAACACTTCTAGCTGAGAGACGTAGACTTCCTCCTTAAGTATGCCATTTAGAAAGGCAGTCTTCACGTCCATCTGGTAGACAGTGAAGTTCTTGTGAGCTGCGTAGGCTAGAAACATGCGGATTGCATCTATATGTGCTGCTGGAGCATACGTCTCGTTATAATCTATGCCATCCTTTTGCCTATATCCCTTGGTAACAAGTCTGGCTTTGTTCCTTATAACAATACCATCTTCGTCCTTCTTGTTTTTGAATACCCATTTAGTTCCAATCACGGTCTTTCCTTCTGGTTTTGGCACTAGCCTCCAAACCTTCAGGGCTTCAAACTGGTTTAACTCTTCTTACATGGCAGACACCCAATCCGAATCAGCAAGAGCTTCTGATACTCAAGTAGGCTCTATTTTGCTGAGGAATGAGTCATGCATACATTGATTCAAAGTTGCTGACCTAGTTTGCACCGGCTTGTTAAGATCTCTAATTACTTGGTGAATAGGGTGCTCTTTGGTCTAGCGATGTTCATGAGGGAGTGGAGTAGATGAAGATTGATCATGGTTGTCATCTAAAAATCCACTTTCAGGTTCTTCAGATTGAACATCATGAGGAGGGATTCAGTTGAAGTAATTGGTGCAGAAGCTTCAGTAGGTACAGCTTGTTCAGTCTGTTGATCTGTCCTTACATCATATCCTACTGACTCATCAACTTATGACTCATCATTAGTAGATACAACTTCAACTATTGGAGTAGGCATTTGAACTGGAATATCTTGTAGAATCGGGGAATTTGGTTCAGTAGAAACATCTGAAGTGGTTGGATGATCAATCGTTGAATCTTCAATCCTGTCAACCACAACACGTTTATTCACATTAGATCCAAGATATTCATCATAAAACAGTTCAAATAAAACATCTAAATCAGATAAATGATTATAAGACGTTGATGCTTCATCTGATTTGTTCGCTTGAGACACAAGTTCTGGACTGATTTGTCCAGAAGCTAATACTCCTGTTATCACGGGTTCTGAACTGAAGTGTTCAGAAGCCATCTTGTAACATCCCATACTAACTCCATATTCTCTTAAACACATACAGAGCAACTAAGTAAACTTTACAGCAAAATAGTACTAGTTATTGACAGCTGGACATTAAGGTACATATATATACAATCCCAAAAGTATATATTCACAAAATAAGGTTGTCCGGTAAATTAGTCTTCAAAATATCCACTCTTGGTCTCTCAACCCAGATATTCCCCAAGTCTGTCTCTAGAACCTGCCACGGAATAACAAACGTGGCTGAGCAATAACTCAAAGAACAGATCAATGAAATCAACAATAAACAATATAGGGTAAGTACAAATTATCACTATAATCATGAAACGATAAAATAAGCAATCGAATATCACAAAGATATAACAAAGGGTTCACGTAATCACTCGTTCCGTGTTTCGTGTTATTCAAGTTCACATAAATCACCCGAATACACTAAACCCGTTGTTTCCAAAGAATGTACGGTTCTATGGGCATAAGTGAGAACTAGCGGTGTGGGCACAACACCCACTAGCCCTCAACTACTATTAAAGCAGTCTTGGTTCTGTTCTGTTCCTAGGATATCCATTCGCCCCTATGGCCGGATCAGGGCCAGCGCACTTTCCACGCATACACAAGGACGCCATAGTGATTATAGCCACCATGGAAGCATCACAAAGTCGGTGCCCCCGACTAAGTGTTTGGGTAAAGGATCACAACGTATGTGATCTAACCGGATCACAAAGATATAACAACAATCAATGAACAAGTCAATATGGCTTGACTCTATCTAGTCGTGCCATTCTCAATATGATAATATCACGGTCATTGTACCAATTCAACAAATCATATTTATTCCATTCCATTCGCGCCTCAGGATTCAGAGTAAAACTATAGAACCGGGCCAACGGTCCCTATTAGGGGCAACAAACTTTGGAACAGTCCTAAGTCGTGCTCAACTAATGGAACAACAAATGGAATTCAACAAAGAAATTACACGATAAAAATCCAAGAATCAACATCAATGAGGTATTTTCGTATCTCAAGTTTACAATTCGTAAATCATATTTGAATGGATTAACCCTCAACAATAGGTCAATCCCGTTCCAAGAAAATAAGAGATCCATACCTTTATATAGCCGAGAAAATCAAACAAGATGCTCGAATGTCAATGTTTCCAATCCTTGCTAATCAGATTTCCTATCACAAGTAATATATACTTAGAATTATACCAATATTACCAATATTTATTTGATCTACTTAGCCTATTGACACCCTTCTTTTAGCTTAATTTAACCTTATTTGTATCTTTATAGTCTTATAGTTCAATTTTATTGTTATGAAAGGATGCTAAATGAATCGAACAAAACAATTAAAATATTGCAAAGAAAAACTCCCCTGCACATTTCAGCTTCTGTCCGTCTCCGTGTTGGACATATTACTCATACTTAGACGCTGAATTTCATGATATTTTCTAAATGAAAGTTGTACCTATGCCTCTTAGGAATCCAATCGCACTGGATTCATGTTGTTTGAAGTTATGATCTATTTTAGCACTAACAGTGTGCAGTTCCCGATTTTACAGAGACCAGCTACTGTAATTTACTATTTTAGCATACTTAATCTCAAAATCAGCTTTAGTACTCTTCATAACAATTGAACTAGACACACTAAGGTTTCCAACCACATATTACGCACCTCAATTGGATAAATGGTTAGTTTTATACACATATTTAAAGTAACAACAACTTTCTGTTTGCTTCCAACAGCACCATTTGATTTTGTAACCATTCTAAACCATCTTGAACCAATTTGAAGTCTTTTCATTTTGGTTTTACAGCCTTAAACATCACATAATCAAAACATACTTGAATCTTAACTTACCAAGTGTCTAACTCTAAGGTTTTACAAAATTCTTACCTCAAAGATGATTACACCTCTTCAAGGTGTTGATTCCTCCAAACCATTATAAACTCCAGCCCCTAATCAACAACAACACACACAAACTTAGGTGCCGTTTGTTTTTTAAGAGGTCTAAAGTCTGAAGTCTTATTTTAGTTATGATTAATAAGAGGTGGTGTGTAAAAAGGTTTGAACGATTCAGACTTAAGAGCCATTAAGAGGTTTTTTAAGAAAAACAAACAACCCCTTAGTATGTATCTTCCTCAAATACCCTAGATTTCAAGATTGTAAGCTTACCTAATGGTTTATCTTCAAGAATTAGCTTCAAATCTTTTATCTTTCATCATTTGATCATGTTTTGAGGCTTAATTTCATGGTGGATGAGTTGGGTCTAGGGTTTGAAGAGAAAACGTGAAGATGAAGGAGAGACAAATCTGATTATGATTTATTTTATTTTTATAATTTGTTTTTATATTTTTCAATTATTCACTTTAAGTCCCTCAAGTTTCATAAATTGCAAATTTACCATGTTTGGAGAATTTCCTCACATTTTTGGTTTAATTATTGTTTTATTTATCCATGTTTAACCCCTCTAATGGTTATGTTTGACAAAGTTAGTTCGGTTTAAGTCCATATGTTATATGTACAAGCATACAAATCAATGACCAACTCCAAAACTAACTTTTCAGTTAAAGATCAATATAATTATCCGGTTATTATATTCCTCCCCCCTTAAAATAAGATTTCGTCCTCGAAATCTAGAAGAGGGTTATAGGACTTACAATTTTTGTAGAAATCTGGATAATCGTTTTTGAACGATTCCTCTTGTTCCCACGTCGCATCCCAGTAATCTTGATTCTTTCAAAGGACTTTTATATATGGAATCGATCGATTTCGTATCTTCTTCGTCGTCCGCCCGATTATCCGTTCAGGTTTTTCTTTGTATGAAAGATTTGACTCAATTTGATCTAGCGGGTAGTTGATTACATGTAGGGGATGATAATTATACCCGCGTAACAAAGAAACATGGAAGTCATTGTGAATGTGAGACATCTATGGAGGTAAGGCAAGACGATAAGCAACTTCGCCCACTCTTTCCAGAATTTCAAACGGACCAACATATCGAGGGCTCAGTTTTCCTTTAATACCAAACCTTCGCGTACCATGGATCCGAGACACTTTAATAAAGACATGATCACCTGGATGGAACTCTAAAGGTCGTCGATGTTTGTCGGCGTAACTTTTCTGTCGAGACTGGGCCTCTCGCATTTTCTGTTTTGCCAACCCGACCTTTTCAGTAGTGATATGAACTAATTCGGGACCCTCAATCTTCATTTCGTCCACTTCATTCCAACATATTGGAGCCCTACACTTTCGGCCATATAGAGCTTCAAACGGGGCCATTCTAATCGAAGATTGGTAACTGTTGTTATACGTAAATTCAACCAAAAACAAATACTCGTCCCAATTTCCAGACCACTCCAAAGTACATGCACGTAGCATATCTTCCAAATTTTAAATAGTTCTTTCGGACTGGCCGTCAGTATGTGGATGATATGCGGTGCTTAAATTCAACCGGGTTCCCCAAGCACTTTGAAGTCCGGTCCAAAATCGTGAAGTGAATCTTGGGTATCTGTCAGAAACAATAGAAACAGGAGCACCATGTAATCGAACAATTTCACGGTTAAAAAGACATGTTTCTTTAATAGAGATAAATTGTGCCGATTTTGTAAGTCGATCGACAACAACCCATATTGCATTATTCTTCCGGGATGTTCTCGGCAAACCGGTTAAGAAATCCATCGTGATATTCTCCCATTTCCACACGGGAATATCCAACGGATGTAACAATCCACCGACTCGTTGATGTTCAACTTTGACTTTCTAACAAGTTAGGCATTTAGCAACAAACTCGACTACGTCTCTTTTCATCCCATTCCACCAAAAATGTTGTTTTAAATCGTGATACATCTTTGTGGAACCTGGGTGAATAGAAAACGGAGAATTATGAGCCTCAGCCAAGATTTCTTCTTTCAATTTCTGAACTTTCGAAACACACAATCTTTCCAAAAGCCACAACACGCCTTTATCATCAGCATTAGAATTAGTTTCAGAATCACCTTGGATCTTTTGTTGTATTCCCCAAAGCTCCCCATCAGATTGTTGAGCTTCTTTAATTTTGGAAATGAGGGTCGATTCGACAATAAGATTAGTTAACACCTCATCTCCAACTCGACAATATAATTCAACTCCCATTCTTTCCCAATCTGTTGCTATTTGGGGTTGAACAGAAAAACATGATACAGATCCGACACCTTTCCAACTAAGAGCGTCGGTCACAAGATTTGCTCTTCCAGGGTGATATTGTATTCAAACGTCATAGTTATTCAACAATTCAAGCCTTCGATGTTGCCTCATGTTAAGTTATTTTTGTGTGAAAATATATTTCAGGCTTTTGTGACTGGTGAATATGTCACATGTTTCACTGTACAAGTAATGCCACCAAATATTTAAAGCGAAGATAACTGCATCTAGCTACAAATCATGTGTCCGGTAGTTAACTTCATCCAGCTTGAGTTGATACGAAGCATAAGCTATAACCCGATCATTTTGCATTAATACACACCCCAATCCGGATTTGGAAGCATCACTGTAAACCTCATACCCGCCTGACCCAGTTGGCAGGGCAAGTACCGGTGTAGCTACGAGTCGTCGCTTTAATTCTTCACAACTTTTATCCTAATCGTCACCCCATACAAACTTTACTCCTTTTCGTAGGAGTTGAGTCAACGGAAGTGCGATCCTAGAAAAGTTTCCAACAAAACGTCGATAATATCCAGCTAATCCCAGAAATGTACGCACCTCAGCAACATTTATTGGTTTTGGCCAATTAGTAACGGCTTCAACCTTAGCGGGATCAACTTGAATGCCATCCGCTGAAATAACGTGGCCTAAGAACGCCACTTGATCTAACCAAAACTCACACTTCCATAACTTGGCGTCTAGCTTTTTCTTTCGAAGTGTATCCAAAGCTAATCGGAGATATGTTTCATGTTCAGGCTTTGACTTTGAAGAAACAAGAATGACATCAATAAATACAATCACAAAGTCGTCTAGATAATTCTTGAATACTTTATTCATCATATCCATGAAGATTGCTGGAGCATTTGTCAATCCTAATGGCATAACTATAAACTCATAGTGACCGTATCGAGTTCGGAATGCAGTCTTCGGTATATCTGATTCCTTAATTCTGAGTTGATAATACCCGGATCTCAAATCAATCTTTGAGAAACAACTGACACCCTGTAACTGATCGAACAAATCATCGATCCTATGTAAAGGGTATTTGTTCCGAATAGTGAGGCGATTCAACTCACGATAGTCAATACACAGTCTCATGGAACCATCTTTCTTCTTGACAAAGAATACAGGTGCACCCCACGGAGATACACTGGGTCGAATATACCCTTTGTTTAATAGATCTTGCAGTTGCTCCTTCAGTTCTTTCAGCTCAGACGGGGCCATACGGTATGGAGCTTTTGAAACTGGGCCAGCTCCTCGAATAAGATCAATTGAGAATTCAAACTCCCGTTCAGGCGGTAACCCAAGAACTTCATCTGGGAAGACATCGGGAAATTCTTTCACAATTGGAATATCTTCCAATTTAGGATTTGCTTTAGAAACATTTGGACCGTGGCTAGAAACCCTTCACACCCACGATCCATTAGTTTGTGAGCCTTTAAAGCAGAGATAACACGGATAGATTTTCGGGGTGGAATGAAGTACATGTTCAAGCTCAGTGACGTCCCCAATTATAAACTTTTTTTTGGCTTCACAGTCAATTGTGACTCGATGTTTAGCCAGCCCGTTCATACAGAGTATGAGATCGAAATCTCTCATTCTCATAGGAAGTAAGGTGTCTATCCAGGCTTTCTTCCCAATCATTAATGGACAATCAACATATTCATCTAAATGAAATTTAGGTAAATAACATATAATATAATATGACATAATAAACTATTTCTATCCAATCCTAAGTCTACCCATTTCTCACAGGTCAAACTTATATTTATTCTACAGGTCGCAACCTATGCTCTGATACCATAAATGTAACATCCCATACCAAATCCATACTCGCTTAAACACATACAAAGCAACTAAGTAAACTTTATAGCAAAATAGTACTAGTTATTGACAGCCGGACATTAAGGTACATATATATACAATCCCAAAAGTATCTATTCACAAAATAAGGTTTTCTGGTAAGTTAGTCTTCAAAATATACACTCTTGGTCTCTCAACCCAGATATTCCCCAAGTCTGTCTCTAGAACCTGCCACAACATAACAAACGTGGCTGAGCAATAACTCAATGAACAGATCAATGAAATCAACAATAAACAATATAGGGTAAGTACAAATTATCCCTATAATCATGAAACGATAAAATAAGCAATCGAATATCACAAAGATGTAACAAAGGGTTCATGTAATCACCCGTTCCGTGTTTCGTGTTATTCAAGTTCACATAAATCACCCGAATACACTAAACCCATTGTTCCCAAAGAATGTACGGTTCTATGGGCATAAGTGAGAACTAGCGGTGTGGGCACGACACCCACTAGCCCTCGACTACTATTAAAGCAGTCCTGGTTCTGTTCTGTTCCTAGGATATCCATTCGCCCCTATGGCCGGATCAGGGCCAGCGCACTTTCCACGCATACACAAGGACACCATAGTGATTATAGCCACCATGGAAGCATCACAAAGTCGGTTCCCTCGACTAAGTGTCTGGGTAAAGGATCACAACGTATGTGATCTAACCGGATCACAAAGATATAACAACAATCAATGAACAAGTCAATATGGCTTGACTCTATCTAGTCGTGCCATTCTCAATATGATAATATCACGGTCATTGTACCAATTCAACAAATCATATTTATTCCATTCCATTCGCGCCTCAGCATTCAGAGTAAAACTCAAGAACCGGGCCAACGGTCCCTATTAGGGGCAACAAACTTTGGAACAGTCCTAAGTCGTGCTCAACTAATGGAACAGCAAATGGAATTCAACAAAGAAATTACACGATAAAAATCCAAGAATCAACATCAATGAGGTATTTTCGTATCTCAAGTTTACAATTCGTAAATCATATTTGAATGGATTAACCCTCAACAATAGGTCAATCCCGTTCCAAGAAAATAAGAGATCCGTACCTTTATATAGCCGAGAAAATCAAACAAGATGCTCGAATGTCAATGTTTCCAATGCTTGCTAATCAGATTTCCTATCACAAGTAATATATACTTAGAATTATACCAATATTACCAATATTTATTTGATCTACTTAGCCTATTGACACCCTTCTTTTAGCTTAATTTAACCTTATTTGTATCTTTATAGTCTTATAGTTCAATTTTATTGTTATGAAAGGATGTTAAATGAATAGAACAATACAATTAAAATATTGCAAAGAAAAACTCCCCTGCACATTTCAGCTTTTGTCCGTCTCCGTGTTGGACATATTACTCATACTTAGGAGCTGAATTTCATGATATTTTATAAATTAAAGTTGTACCTATGCCTCTTAGGAATTCAATAGAACTGGATTCATGTTGTTTGAAGCTATGATCAATTTTATATGAAATTTGCACTAACAGTGTGCAGTTCCCGATTTTACAGAGACCAGCTACTGTAATTTGCTATTTTAGCATACTTAATCTCAAAATCAGCTTTAGTACTCTTCATAACAATTGAACTAGACACACTAAGGTTTCCAACCACATATTACGCACCTCAATTGGATCAATGGTTAATTTTATACACATATTTAAAGTAACAACAACTTTCTGTTTGCTTCCAACAGCACCATTTGATTTTGTAACCATTCTAAACCATCTTGAACCAATTTCAAGTCTTTTCATTTTGGTTTTACAACCTTAAACATCACATAATCAAAACATACTTGAATCTTAACTTACCAAGTGTCTAACTCTAAGGCTTTACAAAATTCTTACCTCAAAGATGACTACACCTCTTCAAGGTGTTGATTCCTCCAAACCATTATAAACTCCAGCCCCTAATCAACAACAACACACACAAACTTAGGTGCCGTTTGTTTTTTAAGAGGTCTAAAGTCTGAAGTCTTATTTTAGTTATGATTAATAAGAGGTGGTGTGTAAAAAGGTTTGAACGATTCAGACTTAAGAGCCATTAAGAGGTTTTGTAAGAAAAACAAACAACCCCTTAGTATGTATCTTCCTCAAATACCCTAGATTTCAAGATTGTAAGCTTACCTAATGGTTTATCTTCAAGAATTAGCTTCAAATCTTCAATCTTTCATCATTTGATCATGTTTTGAGGCTTAATTTCATGGTGGATGAGTTGGGTCTAGGGTTTGAAGAGAAAACGTGAAGATGAAGGAGAGACAAATCTGATTATGATTTATTTTATTTTTATAATTTGTTTTTATATTTTTCAATTATTCACTTTAAGTCCCTCAAGTTTCATAAATTGCAAATTTACCATGTTTGGAGAATTTCCTCACATTTTTGGTTTAATTATTGTTTTATTTATCCATGTTTAACCCCTCTAATGGTTATGTTTGACAAAGTTAGCTCGGTTTAAGTCCATATGCTATATGTACAAGCATACAAAGCAATGACCAACTCCAAAACTAACTTTTCAGTTAAAGATCGATATAATTATCAGGTTATTATATTCCTCCCCCCTTAAAATAAGATTTTGTCCTCGAAATCTAGAAGAGGGTTATAGGACTTACAATTTTTGTAGAAATCTTGATAATCGTTAACGATTCCTCTTGTTCCCACGTCGCTTCTCGGTAATCTTGATTCTTCCAAAGGACTTTTATATATGGAATCGATTGGTTTCGTATCTTCTTCGTCATCCGCCCGATAATCCGTTCAGGTTCTTCTTTGTATGAAAGATCTGACTCAATTTGATCTAGCGGGTAGTTGATTACATGTAGGGGATGATAATTATACCCGCATAACAAAGAAACATGGAAGACATTGTGAATGTGAGACATCTGTGGAGGTAAGGCAAGACGATAAGCAACTTCGCCCACTCTTTCTAGAATTTCAAACGGACCAACATATCGAGGGCTCAGTTTGCCTTTAATACCAAACATTCGCGTACCATGGATCGGAGACACTTTAATAAAGACATGATCACCTGGATGGAACTCTAAAGGTCGTCGATGTTTGTCGGCGTAACTTTTCTGTCGAGACTGGGCCTCTCGCATTTTCTGTTTTACCAACTCGACCTTTTCCGTAGTGATCTGAACTAATTCGGGACCCTCAATCTTCCTTTCGCCCACTTCATTCCAACATATTGGAGCTCTACACTTTCGGCCATATAGAGATTCAAACGGGGCCATTCCGATCGAAGATTGGTAACTGTTGTTATACGCAAATTCAACCAAAAACAAATACTCGTCCCAATTTCCAGACCACTCCAAAGTACATGCACGTAGCATATCTTCCAAATTTTGAATAGTTCTTTCGGACTGGCCGTCAGTATGTGGATGATATGCGGTGCTTAAATTCAACCGGGTTCCCCAAGCACTTTGAAGTCCGGTCCAAAATCGTGAAGTGAATATTGGGTCTCTGTCAGAAACAATAGAAACAGGAGCACCATGTAATCGAACAATTTCACGGTTAAAAAGACATTTTTCTTTAATAGAGAGAAAATGTGCCGATTTTGTAAGTCGATCGACAACAACCCATATTGCATTATTCTTCCGGGATGTTCTCGGCAAACCGGTTAAGAAATCCATCGTGATATTCTCCCATTTCCACACGGGAATATCCAACGGATGTAACAATCCACCGACTCGTTGATGTTCAACTTTGACTTTCTAACAAGTTAGGCATTTAGCAACAAACTCGACTACGTCTCTTTTCATCCCATTCCACCAAAAATGTTGTTTTAAATCGTGATACATCTTTGTGGAACCTGGGTGAATAGAAAATGGAGAATTATGAGCCTCAGCCAAGATTTCTTCCTTCAATTTCTGAACTTTTGGAACACACAATCTTTCCAAAAGCCACAACATGCCTTTATCAACTTGGATCTTTGTTGTATTCCCCAAAGCTCCCCATCAGATTGTTGAGCTTCTTTAATTTTGGAAATGAGGGTCGGTTCGACAATAAGATTAGTTAACACCTCATCTCCAACTCGACAACATAATTCAACTCCCATTCTTTCCCAATCTGTTGCTATTTGGGGTTGAACAGAAAAACATGATACAGATCCGACACCTTTCCGACTAAGAGCGTCGGCCACAAGATTTGCTCTTCCAGGGTGATATTGTAATCGGACGTCATAGTTCTTCAACAATTCAAGCCTTAGATGTTGCCTCATGTTGAATTATTTTTGTGTGAAAATATATTTCAGGCTTTTGTGATTGGTGAATATGTCACATTTTTCACTATACAAGTAATGCCACCAAATCTTTAAAGCGGAGATAACTGCAGCTAGCTACAAATCATGTGTCGGGTAGTTAACTTCATACGACTTGAGTTGATACGAAGCATAAGATATAACCCGACCATTTTGCATTTATACACACCCCAATACGGATTTGGAAGCATCACTGTAGACCTGATACCTGCCTGACCCAGACGGCAGGGCAAGTACCGGTGTAGCTACGAGTCGTCACTTTAATTCTTCAAAACTTTTATCCTAATCGTCACCCAATACAAACTTTACTCCTTTTCGTAGGAGTTGAGTCAATGGAAGTGCGATCTTAGAAAAGTTTCCAACAAAACGTCGATAATATCCAACTAATCCCAGAAATGTACGCACCTCAGCAACATTTATTGGTTTTGGCCAATTAGTAACGGCTTTAACCTTAGCGGGATCAACTTGAATGTCATCCGCTGAAATAACGTGGCCTAAGAACGCCAATTGATCTAACCAAAACTCACACTTCCATAACTTAGTGTCTAGCTTTTTCTTTCGGAGTGTATCCAAAGCTAATCGGAGATGTGTTTCATGTTCAGGCTTTGACTTTCAAGAAACAAGAATGTCATCAATAAATACAATCACAAAGTCGTCTAGATAATTCTTGAATACTCTATTCATCATATCCATGAAGATTGCTGGAGCATTTGTCAATCCGAATGGCATAACTATAAACTCATAGTGACCGTATCGAGTTCGGAATGCAGTCTTCGGTATATTTGATTCCTTAATTCTGAGCTGATAATAACCGAATCTCAAATCAATCTTTGAGAAACAACTGGCACCATGTAACTGATCGAAAAACTTATCGATCCTAGGTAAAGGGTATTTGTTCCGGATAGTGAGGCGCTTCAACTCACGATAGTCAATACACAGTCTCATGGAACCATCTTTCTTCTTTACAAAGAGTACAGGTGCACCCCACAGAGATACATTGGGTCGAATATACCCTTTGTTTAATAGATCTTGCAGTTGCTCCTTCAGTACTTTCAGCTCAGACGGGGCCATACGCTGCACACAAGTGTTCTTTTTCGTACTTGAGTTCAGGAAGTCCTTTTACTAGCTTTTTTCTGACCAGTTTATTGATGTATCGAAAGTTGAGGTGAGAGAGCCGTCGATACCATAGCCAGTTTATGGTGATGAAGAATTGGAACGAAAAGAATATGCATGATAATTTCCAAACCAAACATCAGAATATTTACGAGAAGCATAATCATATCTATCATAATTTGAAAACTTACTAGCAGACGGAGATAACTGGAATAATTGCCGTATGGAATATTTCTTGCGAGAATCAACAAGTTTTGGTTTAAAATTAGCAACATCCACAATCAAATCATCTTTACTAGCAGTCTTTCTATTACAATCAAAACTAGAAAATGATTTAGCATTCTCGTCTATCTTCTGTTTCGGTAGCCATTCCGACTTAACTCCAAGCTTTTTCTTTCTCAAATCTGAAACATTTGAAACTTTAGAGTTAGAAAGGTGAGAATCAACCAAATGCTTCTTCTTTGACTTACCAGTGGTGATCTGTTTCTGTCCTTTGGCAACTTTGGATTTCACAGAAACTGATTTATCAACTTTCGTTGAAGTTTCACCTTTTTCAAACACACTTAGTAATCCAAAAGAATTAACAACAAAGGAGGAATGATTAGGAAGTTTAGCATTAAAGTCAAAATCATCAACACAGTCATCTAAACCACCATTAGAGTTTAGAAAATCAAACTCATTATCAAGTGAACCAGACCTATCATCAGATTTTAAAGCCTTGGATAATTTAGAAAACTCAGTATTTTTGAACACAGTAGAAAATACAGTTTGTCCTAAGTCCATCAAAATCCTTTCTTCTTTGAGAGTATTCTCAAGTTCAGAAATTTTTGTTTCCAAAATGAGAGGAGGAACGTAAAGTTTACCTTCAATGGGTTTAGCCTCCATTTCTTTTACAAAATAGCTCTCAAAGTAATCATTTGAAAGAGATTTTAATTTGTCGGAACTATAACTATTATTCAACTTCTCATAACGAAACGGGTGTTGAATTTTAGTTGTGTTCTTTCTTTTAGCATATTTCTTAGCTTTATCCTCTTCAGACAGACTAGTCCAAAAAACTTTGTGTTCAGGGTATTAAGGTGCCAGTTTCATAAATCCAAAATCATAAAGAGCAGGCGCTTCAGATATACCCTTTTTGAGATGGTGTAGGTTCTTGTAACCAAGTCCCCAACAGTCAGGTTTCTATTTAGGTTTGTTTAGATGAATGGTTTGTTCAGTTTGACCCAAAGTATGTAATTTCTCTTCCAAAGCATTCACCTTTTCAGTTAAAGATTTGTTTTCTTTTGAAGTCGAAGAATACATTTTAGAAAGCTCTTTAGATTTAAACTCACATTCTCTATATTTTGAAACAGTTTCAGATAACTCTTTATGAATTATAGTCTTCTCTTTCACGTTGGTGTCAATGCTTTTGTGCAAAGTTTCAATCAGTACATTTTTCTCAACAAGATCGTTGCTAAGTTTATGTATAGATTGATTTTTATCATTAATGACACCTTTTTCACGCTTAAGTTTAGACTCTAATTCATGGAGTTTAGTCATCATGGCATGCATTTGTTTCAGGAAATCTAATTCGATTAAATCACATACCTCATCGTTATCTTCTTCATCTGGATCAGCTTCAGCTTCCATATGACCCATCAAGCACAAGTGTGTTGTTTCATCCTTCTCTTCTTCCTCACTTTCAGAATGATCAAGCCAAAATTCATCCTCTTCCATCAATGCTTTTCCTGCCTCTTGTTGTTTGGCTAGAAGCAGCTTGTTCTTGTAGTACTCAGAGTTTCTGACTTTGGGCTTGCGGCAATCCTTAGCAAAGTGACCGAATTTGCCACAGTTGTAGCATTTTGTAGGTTCTTCCTCTTTGACCTCTTTAGCTCTGAACTTCTTATCATCTGATCTCCTATCCTCTATCCTCTTTCCTTCAACTTTCTCTTTGTGGTTGTAGTTGCTTGAACCAGATGAGTACCTCTGACTGTTTGAACTAGGCTTCTTGTAGAACTTCTTTTGAAAAGCCTTAGTTAACATAAGCATAGCTTGCTTCAGGTTATCGCAATCGTCAGAGTCAGAGTCAGGTACACCTTCATCCTCTTCTGATTCAGAAACTATCATCTTCTTCTTCTTCTTAAGGCTTACGTTCTTTTGTTTCACAACCAAAGCAACTGGATCTACAACTGCCTTCTCAGCCTTTCTCTTCTCATCCAAAATCTCATCAACCTCTTCTTCATTCTGCCTAAGAGTTTCATAGACTTCATGGAGTGGTATGTCATTCAAGTCCTTCATTTGCTTCATTTGCCTAGCAAATCTCTTCCACTCAGGCTGCAAGATACTAAGGAACTTGACATTAAGCTCAACTTGTGACTTATTCACTTTGTTCTTGCTGAGTTCATTCAACAAAGTTACAAATCGGTCATAAGTAGCCTCTAGTGATTCACCCTTCTTAGCCTTGAACTCTTCATACTTATTGAGACAATTGGATATTTTGAGTTGGTTCCCAACTTCTGATCCTAGCATCATTTTCTCCAGTTGATCCCACATTTGTTTTCCAGTGGCATTGTAGTTGTCAATCTTGACATATATCTCGTTTGGTATGCCTGGAAGAATGAAAGACTTTGCCAATTTGTCCCCCTTGTGTCTTCTCTTCTGCTCATCAGAGTATTCATCAAGTGGTAATGGATACTCTCTCTGTTCTTCTTCTCCGTTCTCTATAGCTACAGTTAGAACCTTGGTAGGAGGTGTTATAATTCCTTCCTTTAGGGATATTCGGATATAGTCTCCCAAGTCATGTCTGTCTATGAAGTCCAAAAATCTGTCCTTCCATTGCTCGTACTCTACTTTGAAGAGAACTGGTGGCTTTACATCGGTTCCGATGGCGAGAGCTTCTCTGGAAGTCATCCTGATATGAAAGATATGCAATAAGAAACTAAAAATGATTGTTAGTCCAGATAAAATCAAGTAAATGCAGATTAATAATGAAAATGAGAATCTGGAGCAAAAAGGCAGAAATGCGCCAAAGGGTTGTGGCGCAAAAGAAGATTTTGCGCTAATAGTGTCTGGCACAAAAGGAGAGTTTTGCGTTAACAGCAGGTGGCGCGAACCAAAACTTTGCGCGAAGAGAAGTTGGTGCAAAAACTAGTTCGCGCTAGAAGAAATTGGCGCAAAAGAAACTTTGCGCGAAGTAACGATCCTTGATGAGTTTTGCGCGAAAAGCAGGTCACGCAAAAATGGACTTTGCTCGATGAACTGATGGCGAGAAACTGGTGAGTAATCCTTTGCGCGAAGAGTCTGTGGCGCAAACTGTGTTTTGCGCGAGGAACTGTTGGCGCAAAAATGAACTTTGCGCTATGGTGAGTTGGCGTAAAAGTCCCTTTGAATCTGGCGAGAAGCACACGATGAACTGGCGCAAATTTGATGAACTGGCGCAAACTTGTTGTTCTTCACTTCAGCTTCGAAAAACGACTCTGTTAATCCCAAAAACCTATCTAGTCTTCAATTTACAATTTGAATCTTTGAAAATAAACTCACAAACACATCTAGGACTAATTACAAACAACTAATTTTAAAAACACACACTCTAGGTGAGAATCGATTGATGGAAGAGTGTACTGACTCGTGAAGAACAAAAACACAAAAATCATCAAAAATGTGAATCGATTACAGTGCAATACTGAAATAAACCAATACAAACTCGATCTAAAACTGATTTCGAACAAAACCCAAATGATTTTAACTCGAAAAAGACACAAAAAATCGAAAATCGATTCAGAAAGATGATGAACAGTGCCGACATAAAATATTTTCTAGAAAAATTTGATTTCAAGCTGGCTTAGCTCTGATACCAATTGATTGACCCTGTAGATTCAGTTTCTTATCACATAATCAAAGTAATCACAATCAAGAGATTAAACAAACCTGTTTTTGATATTCAATCCAAATGGTTACAAGGTTTTCTCTTGAATGGATATTTTCTCTCTCTAAGCTCTCTCTCACTTTTTCTCTGATATGAATGTGGCGGCTGATTAATTCTCAATATGCACACACACTCCTTACACAACCCTAGCAAGGAATAGGTTATAAACCTATTTTAGGAAAACACTAAAATAAATAAAAATAAAAATAAAAATAACTTTCACTATTTATTACAAAGGACCTAGACTTTTATTGAGAGTGACTTTTCAACCTTGACTTCTTGAATCTTTCATCTTCAATCTTGATGATCTTGAATCCAATAAATCTGTGATGTCGGGGGCGTTTTCTCTTTGGATCATTTTCAAATTCAAAGTATTTGTTAGAGCATATATTTGTTGGATACAAGATCATGAAGACTGAAGACTAAAAGTCAACCAAGTCAAAGCTCAAAGTCAACTCTCAAAGCAAAGTCAAAGTCAAATTGTAATAAAGTCAAAGTCAAGGTCAATGTAATTTTGTGTTTTTGTATTGGGTTGTAAGCGTGTCCTTTAAGAGACATGTGACTAGTGGAAGTTATGTCTGAAAAACAAGTAACAAGTTAGAAGATTGTACGTAGAACAGTTTGTAGAGAGAGAAAGTATCACAGAGAGTCTTTGTATACGAATTCATCAATAGGAATTGAAACAAGTTGATTGTTATTCTTGAATTGTCATATTGTTAATCTGATAAGTTTGTGATTAGAACTTGATAATTTGAGACATAATAATTGGTATCAGAGCATATTCAAGTTGAAATCGATCGAAAAATGTGGATATTCGCACTGTGTATCGAGTCTTGATCGAGTTCAAGTTTTTGTGTGAATTTGTGATTGTAATTGATTAGATAATGTCCGTATAGCGTATTAGATCGATCTTGTATAAATTTGTGAGAACATTGCATTGTAATTTTCATCAATTTGATGATTTTGTTGGTTTTCGAAAGTTCACGACTTTGAAGTAATGTTCAATCACAATTTGTATTGTTAAATGAATTTCTTTGAAATTAATTGTTTGTAATAGTTTTGAATAGTGTTAGGGATTATATTGTCAAAGTTTCAGACCGAAAATCGAAGAATTGATGTGTTTTTGAAGAGATCAGAGTGTATTTTCATCGAGATCTCAAGAACTCGCATATATCCCAAGAACTCGCACCAAGAACTCGCATCTTAGAGGATTTCACATATATGTTTTTATCTGAAAAATCTCACAACTGAAGAATTCGCACATGTGTGTTGTGCGAAATGAAAAGAATTCGCATATGTGTGTGATCAGAATTTCTCAGAATTCGTATATGTTCATATGCGAAGTGTCAGAATTCGCATAATCTTTTTATACGAAAAGTTTTGTTTAAAAATCTTAAGGATAGAATTCGCATCTGAGTCTCGTGAAAAAATTAAAGATTTCGCATCTGTGAGTCATACGAATTCTTTGAATTCACATAAGTGTGTATGTGAATTGCTCAAATTTGAAAATTTTTCCAAAGTACAGAAGTCGTTTGATCCCTTTGTGCGAAAAGTTGTATGCAAAAAGTATTTCTCAAAATGTTTCTAAGTATAGTTTTCGCATAAGGTTATATGCGAATTCTTAAGAACTCGCATATAATTGCATGCGAATTTTGTGTTTGTGTGAATTCTGAAGTGTTTTTGCATGCGAATTATGAAATTTGTCTTGTGTACGAATTCTAAGGATTGAGTGTGTTGTGTGCAAATTCTTGTTTAATTGTGCTTGTGTGCGAAATGTGCATGCGAATTCCTTGTATTTCACAGTGATGTGCGAATTCCATACTTAGAGATTCTTGGAAATTTAATTTCTGAAATTTCTTTCTAAGATTTTTCTGTATTCTGATTTCACTTGGACTAACGATCATTTCAAGTTCTTTTTGAAAACAGATATTCAAGATGAGTTTTTCTTATGATGAAGAAAAGATTGCCAAGCTCATAATAGAGAACAAAAATCTCGCTTCTTCAGTTGACTACTATTCAAAGAGATCAAAAAGATATCATGATGAAAAGCAGATACTGAGAGAAGAAGTCAGTGTCTTAAGGACAATAAATGAAGATCTTTTGAAACAGACTTTTGGGTTGAATGGAGAAAAGGTACTGAGTTTGGAAGCTGAAAATACTGAGCTGAAAAGAAAGATCTTAGTCTTGGAAGATCAAATTGTTCAAATCCAGCAAGCAGACTTTGTTGATAAGTATGAGAAGAAAGTTAAGGATTTGGAATGTGCTAATGAAGAGCTGAATAAGAAGATTTCTGATCTGGAGCTAAAGATGGCCAAAGACAGAGATGATTTTGATAAAGAAAAGAAATAGTTTGCAAAGAAATTCTCAGAGTTTTCAAGGAAAAGTTTCGAAGAAAAGAAAAACTGTTGAGCTTAAATGTTCTAAGTTTTCTCAACAATTATCTGACTTTGAGAAAGTAATCATAATGGAAAGAGATAAGTTTGCAAAAGAAAAGAAGGCCATTGAACAGAAGAATGTTGGAATCTTCAAAGAAATATCTGGTCAAAGAACGAATGCTGAGAAAGATTTTGAAGAAGAAAGGAATATATTTGAATCAGAGATAAGGAAGCTTACTGATAAGCTATCTGAACTGTCAACATGTGCTTTGAAAGAACAAATAACGAAGTCTTAGTTTCAAGAAAAGATTGATCTTCTCGTCAAAGAAAGAGACAGTTTCTCTTCAAAGATAAAAGAGCTTGAATAAATTATTTCTAAGGTGGTGGTGACTGAGCAGAGGACTCCAGAGTCAATTATCCACACACCTTGAAATGATTCAGTTGACTCTAAAAAGACAGCTGCAAGTTCACATCATAGAACTGTTTGTACTAAAAGGTCAGTTAATTCATAGGATCAGATTCGTACTACTAACATTTTATTTGATAGAAATGTAGATGGTTCAGATACATTCAGAAGAAGAAGAAGAAGAAAGTATGAAGAAGAAAAGATGGTCTGGAAAGTGAAACTGGTTGATGATGAGAAGAAGGATGAAAAGAAAGGTAAGAAATCATGTGTACATGCACAAAAAGTCAAGAAGAACAATGTGCGAAAAGGTAAACCTGATCTTGTTTACTCGAGAGATCAATTATTCAGGTTGTCTAAAAGGAAAGATTATTGTTCTTATTGTCATACATATGGTTTTGTTCATAAAACAAGTGATCATTACTGGTATGGTTCTTACTCAATTACTCCTAATAGAACTGCAACTAACAAGTATCGACCCAAATACTAGTGGGTACCAAAGCCAAAGGATGATTCTGTGTTGCAGGCACCTCAAGTCAAGGGGGAGTAAAGGAACTAAGGATTCTGAATACTACAGTTCAGGACCCGTACTTCAAAGACTAAGAGTTTGACTTCTAAACACAACAGTTTAGGACTTGTACTTCAATGATCAAAAGAGATGATACTCCCGTGCTGAATGAGATTGTACTCCGATACTTAAATGAGAAGTTCAACCTTCAAGGTGGAGTACATAATTTTTACTGAAAAAATATGCATTTGCAATATTATCTGAAAGATATCTGCACTCAACATTGTTCATGTTTTCAGGGGGAGTGTGAGATAAATTTAATGCATACTTTCAGGGGGAGTATATGAATTCTGATTACATCTGATCAGAACTCATAATTTCAAAGTTTATTGCTTTATGTCATTTTCTTTTCAATAAATTTTGTGAATAAAACTTTGTACTTTGATAAACTTTTTGACTGTTACAGAATTGAGAGAGAGCTTAAATGATCATATCTAATATGACTTTGAGCTGACATTATGAGATTTAAGACTGAGCAAAAGGTTTATTTCTATTCTTAATCTCATACGTGTCTGAAAGAAGGACAACTTTCAAATATGAAAACATGTTCTTAATTGTTCAAACCACTTCTGATTCTTAAAAAGATTTCATGAATATAGAAGTGTGACTTTTAAATGTTTTCATGTTATATGTGCTTCAATGATTCAATAAACCGTGTGTTTCCAGAGATAAATACTTGTGTTTTATCTTTTCCATATACTGTCAAGTATTCACACACACCGGTTTAAATTTTTGTTGAATATGTTATCACTATGTCTCAAATTGAACAAAATTTTCGATGGTGATACACCCCGCTTGATAGTCAAATTTTGAGCATTGATTTCATTTCAAAACATTTCTTTCAAGAGTTTCAATATCTTGTTTCGTATAGACAATATTCAATTTTTGCTGACCTAAGCCTTAATCGATAAATCATTACTATTTGATCTTTTTCATACAATGTCAGATTTTTCAAACAAGTTTCTTGTATTCATTTCAATATACTTGTTTTGAATAATCTTCATTGTTTAAAATGCTCTTATCTTCATGATTACTTCATTGAGCATACAAACATCTGACTTGTATATTTTGTGCTTTAACTGCAAAGTTAAACCATTTTGAGCAACAGGTGCTTATAGAACTACACGGGTTCATTATGTGAGAACTTAACAGAACTTCTATGGATTCACGTTAACTAGTGTTTCCTACCCAAGAAGTTAATCCTTGAGTGATCGAGTGTGAGGAGTCAAAATAACTGAGTGTGGGTTGTGTGATGAGGTAAAATGGAAATGAGAGTTTGGTTAGAAGCGAGCTTAATGATTAAAAAGAAAGAGGGTGTGAGTTCAGAGTAAAAGAATATCAAACTCTGGACAAACTTTTTCTGAGTCGGGCAGCCACATTGTTGGTGTTTCACAATTCTTCGTGAACATCATTGAAACAGGCAACTAGCCCATGCTAACTCTTGATAAAAACCCCACCAGCTACTCATCTTTTTTCTCAAAAAGAAGATGTTTCAATATTTTATGGGGATGCAACACATATGTTATCTCGTCTTCATTCGGAAGATGTGGATATTGAAAAAGAAGGAAGTCTGCCCCACCTTCGCACTTCGATCATGCACAATTAAGTTTGTGGTTAACTGTTGTTGTCTCAATGGTTTATACAATTTTGAGCCTATCAAAAGCAATCATCTGTGCTTAATTCTTTCATACACAAGCACGAGCACAAAGAAAATTCGTTTTTCTAACTAAACATTCATCGTTTAACCTTATGTTATTCGATGATTGAATGAAAGACCTGGGGGAGTTAACATCAAAACGATCCTTTCCAATGTGTATTCGTTACACACAGTGACTTCGTGTTACTACAGGCATTTTAACTGATTCATTTGTTGATTCAGGTGTTACACTCATATTTTGTCTGAATTTGCAAAGATTCGGATGAATATCTTTTGGATCGATGGATAATCAGAAGCTCTTGGAAAAGATCAATGATTAGATCAGATTGGTATATGACATTTCTTGTGCAAGTTTTGATGATTTCAATGCTCCAATCATCAAAAAGGGGGAGAATTTATTTGGCTAGAAATGTTGACTGAAGAAGAGTTTGAAATAGTTTTCGAGTTGATAAAGAAAAGTTAGAGATGAAAGAAGAAATTTGTGTCAAGACAGTTAATTTGAAGAAAGCTTGTTGAAAATTGAAAGAGCAAATTCAAAGGATTCTGAAGACGGGCTGAATTTACTGAAATTTTCTTTGAAGACAATTTTCTAAAGCAATCTGAGATGAATCTGAAGATAATTTCTTTCTGATGTCTGAAAGAGGTTTTACAACCTTAGGAATATTGTTACTATTTTTGAAGACAGATTTTGGGAAGAATACAAAATTATTTTTGAAGTTAAGAGGAGATTGTTTTGTGTATAAAAGGGGAGATTGTGCTTCAATGTTTACGTTTATTTCTGAAGATGATCTGAGTTGACAAGAAGTCTACAAGAAGAGATAAAGTTGTTAAAGATCAATCGAAAAGGGAGATAGTTTGTGTTGTACAGAAAGGGGGAGATTGCACAAATTGAGTTTAAGGGGGAGACTTATTTGCAAAATATTTTAGAGATGATCTTGAATCCAAAGGGGGAGATTGTTAGAGCATATATTTGTTGGATACAAGATCATGATGACTGAAGACTAAAAGTCAACCAAGTCAAAGCTCAAAGTCAACTCTCAAAGCAAAGTCAAAGTCAAATTGTAATAAAGTCAAAGTCAAGGTCAATGTAATTTTGTGTTTTTGTATTGTGTTGTAAGCGTGTCCTTTAAGAGACATGTGACTAGTAGAAGTTATGTCTGAAAAACAAGTAACAAGTTAGAAGATTGTACGTAGAACAATTTGTAGAGGGAGAAAGTATCACAGAGAGTCTTTGTATACGAATTCATCAATTGGAATTGAAACAGGTTGATTGTTATTCTTGAATGCGGTTTTCCACATTTCCAATGACTCATCTGACGAGGAACGAAATTCTGCTACTGGTAGATATATTCTGAAGCTTGAAAAAGAATACACTGATGAAGATAGACGCACCATTGGACTCGATTCCAAAGTGCAAGCAATAATTGCTCAATCTCTTCCAGATGAAGTACACCACTCTCTTGTAAATGTATCTACTGCTAAAAAGATGTGGTCGACCCTATGTGTTGTGTACGAAGGTACAGATGAAGCCAAGAAGTCTCAAAAAATCTCTCTCGTTCATAAATACGAACTTTTCTCTCATGAAAAGGTAGAATCTCTTTCTAACTACTATAATCGTTTCAATAGTCTTTTAAACGATCTAAAACTTCTGGGAAAGCTTTATGACAATGAGGAAATCTTATGTAAGTTTATGGATGGTCTTCCAGATTTCTGGGAGAACCTCAGCACTTGCATAAAGACAACCAAGGACTTAGAAAACCTACCTCTTACTAATCTCTATGGAACTTTCTTCAATTACGAACAAACTCGTCTTCAAAGGAAGACCATTATCAAAGAGATAAAAGCCCCTTCTATGGCTCTTATCTGTGATGGATCCAAGAAATCTACGTGTATTCCTCGTATCACTTACCCTTCTGATGACTCAGAAAGAGAAAGTCATGATGACATAGATCACTCCTCCGAGGCTTATCTTAGTGAAGCCGATGATGAAGGAGAAGACATCTCTGTTGATCAAATGACAGAGGAAATGAGTATGCTTGCAAACTTTTCTAAGTATAGGAAAAACCCCTCCTCCAACCATTTTCGAGGCAACCGGAAATTTTCTACCTCTTCTTCTAAAAATTCTTTGAACAAATCCAAGGAGGATTGCTACGCATGTGGTAAGAAAGGCCACTTCGCTTCTGAGTGTAGAAGCAATCCTCCTAGGATCTCTAAGTCCAACTCTTCTAATTCTTCTAAGAGAAGAAATCTCATATCTGTTTCTATAGGTAGATCGCATCCTCGAAAACCTTCTCCTTCTTCTTCCTTCAAAGAGCTCTCTGACAAAGCCGATAAGTACAAAAGAGAAAAGGAAAGAAACTTCCACTCTCAACGACGAGGAAAAGGCTTAATGGCAGAAACTCTTGACTGGGCTGATGTGCCTACCTCCGACAGTGAAAAAGAAGTGTCAAGTAAATGCCTTATGGCAAAACTTGATGAAGAAGCTAAAGACTCCTGCTCTAGGATGGACTTTACAGCTGAGTGCTCTTCCTCCTCTTCTCAGGTACATCCCTTATACTCTCTCTCTGATGAAGAAAATATTAAAGCATATGACTCTTTGACTGTACTTTTTCACAATGAGAAAGATGCAAAGAAAAGAGCCAATGCTCAAATAAAATCTCTCTCTTCCCAACTTCAGGCTTCTCTCTCTCAACTAAAACATTTTGACAAAATAAAAGCTGATTTGGAAGACTTGAAAACGATAAACTATGTGTTGGCTAAAGAAAAGAACAAACTTCTCAAGTATCTTCAAAAAGAACAAGAGATAGTAAGCAAATGGAACACCTCTTCCAAAAACCTTGAGAAATTTTTCAAAGAATAAGTAATTGGTGACGAAAAATTAGGGCTTGGCTACTGGAAAGAGGACGCTGACTATACTCCTTCTGAAGACCTTCATTCCCCTTCTCAAAACCCTCCTCTTTCATCTAAACTTCCCTCCTACTCTTCTGAATGGAATGATACCGATTCAGGAGATTCTAACTCTGTTTATTCCTTGGATTTTCGAGATTTAAGGAAGTTTGGTATCTTTGTGTCTGCCAAACCATCTAAACCCTTCCTAAAACAAGATCAAGATTCAAATGAATTTGTCAAACCCGTTAATGATCTTCTTAAATCTTTAAAACTAAAAGAATTTCTTCCTCTTCTTCTCCTTCTCCTAAGAAAGCTTCTATTCTTAACAAAGAAAAATCTGTTGTTGTTGATCTCCCCAACAAAAGAAAGATTACACCTTCTTCCAAAGTTAAATCTCCCATGAACACAACAGAATTTATTCCTAGAGCTTTAAAAATAAAGAATTCTAAAGGAACCTCCATAGATCCTCCTTCCTCCTCTGAAAAAGGAATTCTTAGACCAGTACCTCAAAATTATAGAGGGATGATAGGGTATCTTCTTTATCTTACTGCTAGTAGACCTGACATCATGTATGTTATGTGTCTGTGTGTGCGTTATCAAGCCAATCCCAAGGAATCTCACTTGGCGGCTGTGAAACGCATTTTTCGGTACCTAAAAGGTACTATGAATCTGGTTGTTTGGTATCCCAAGGACTCAGGAAAAGTACAACTGGCAGCTATCAATTACTAGGTGGAAATTTGGTCAGTTGGTCCAGCAAGAAACATAATTTGGTATCTACCTCTACTGTTGAAGCTGAATATGTTGCAGTTGGAAGTTGTTGTGCACAAATCTTGTGGATGAAAAATCAACTGCAAGACTATGACAAGTTTTACTCTCATATACCTATCTTGTGTGACAACTCTAGTGCCATAGCAATTGCTAACAATCCGGTGCTGCACTCGAGATCTAAACACATTGATATTCGGTATCACTTTATAAGAGATCATATCTCTAAAGGTGATATTGAACTTCATTTCATCTCTACAGATCTTCAGCTTGCTGACCTATTCACTAAACCACTAGATGAAGCTAGATTCAACTTTCTCGTTGGATCCTTAGGTATGTTAAATTTTGTTTTAAAAAAAATAGCATCTCTTTCTTTTACCGACATTCTTTCGGTAAACCTCTCGAATACAGAAACTTCTTTCATATCGGTAAGGAGTTCCTCACTTTCGGTAAATCTCTCATGTACTGAAGTTTTATTATGTTTCATTTTCGGTTCATGCCGAAATCTTTTCTTCGGTTTCTCTCACCCTTGCCGAATTGCTTCTTACCGAAGCATCTCTTACCCTTTTCCGGTAACTCTCATCACTTTTATACCGAATTTCGTTTACCGAACTTTCCCTCACTTCATTTTGGTAGCTGATGTGTCATCCTTATCCACACCTTGCCGAACTTAACAAATATCAAGTTTGAACCACAGATGCCTGAAGCATACAACATTAGAATCTTGATGAGATAAAAATTTGTAACTAATCAAGCTGATAGTGTTGGCATGGCTTTTTGTAATTTTATGATGACATTGGAACATATATGAGTCGGTTTGGGGCAATTTTTTGATGACAATGGAACATTATATGAGTCGATTATTGTAATTATGTTCTTTTTTTTGTTTACTTTGGTGATGACATTGGTAACATATATGTATCTTTTATATTTATTAAGTTTAAGATTGCTATTTTGTTGTGTAATAATGATTTTGTTTCAATTGTAAATTATCTTTGTTGGCTAAATTATTAGTTCCAGAAATAAATAATGATTCATGTGTTTGAAAAAAAAAACTTTTTACAATGATTATGTCCAAAGCGATCATGGTAAAAAAAACAAGGATAACAAGTAAAGTTTTGTTCAATCTCGAAATTTGTTGCCTTGATTTAGTTCATTTCAACGTGAACTATTACACATCAAAATGTACATAAATTGTATATTATTTTATGTAATTTTACAGTGTGCAATGAGGATTGGTGATGAGAAAATTGCAAACAATGATGTATCCCCCATTGATGTAGATATAGCAAAAGATATGTGGAGTATATGAATTTGTACTGATTTGTATATTAGTTTTTGACATACTCACTATGTATATATAATGAAATAAAATTAATATTGTTGCAGAAAAACAAAAAGAATATTGTAGAAGATATTATGCACGACAAAAGGAGAATAACAAAAAGAGAAAAATAGCTATTGAAGGAATTAGTCAACCTACGATACTTATGGAGACGACACAATTGAATATCATTGAAACAACCCCTGTCAGTGCATTAAGTATTGCCGAAAAGAGAAAAATTTATAACATAAATTATTATCTTCGAAATAAAGAAAATAACATAGTTACAACAAGTGTTAACACCCAAGGAACAAGTGTTACATGTAAAGAAAGAATGACTACAATTCGCATACCTGATGACATGACAATTCCTTATATTGATAATGTTGAACCAAAAGATGCTTTGATTGATGCAATCTTTCCATCTTTGCAAGTCAACGGAGATGATTCAGATTATATCATTTCCAGGGCGATATTATCAACTAAAAATGAGAATGTTGATGAGATTAATGATAAGTTGATCGAAAAGTTTTGTGGAGATGAAAAAGTATACTACAGTTTCGATGAAGCAGAAGATGATAGAAATAACTTCTATCCAATGGAGTTCTTAAACTCGCTAACTGTTAGTGGTTTAACCCCTCATTACCTTCGGCTCAAAATTGGATGCCCAATTATTCTATTACGAAATATCGATCCCTCAAATGGTTTATGTAATGGCACCAGATTGATTTGCAGAGCTTTTCAGCAAAATGTCACTGATGCAGAAATAGCTATTGGTCATCATGCTGGCAAGAGAGTATTTTTGCCGAGAATTCCATGTCCGTCTGAGGATAACATGTTCTCGTTTAAACTGAAGAGAAAACAGTTTCCAGTTCGGCTTAGCTTTTCCATGACAATCAATAAAGCTCAAGGACAGATAATACCGAACGTAGGTGTTTATCTACCGGAATCAGTATTCTCGCATGGCCAACTCTATGTGGCGTTGTCTAGAGGGATATCACGGGGCAATACAAAGGTATTTGTAAAGCCTATAAAAAAAATTCAATCATGTTGGAGTCTACACATCAAACGTCGTTTATAAAGAAGTTTTACGTGATGAATAAGGTACAATCAACTAACTGTTATTACACATCTGGTACAATATGTTTCTATTTAAAATAATTATGTTTTTTTGCAGGACATGCTTACAGATTGACGCTTCACGTGTCTTATCATATTATGGATCTACGAATGTGCATTTTTACATATGATTGTAATGTCTATTTTGTTTACTCATGAATTTTAAAATTTTTAACGAGTTGTGAATATATGGATTTGGAAACTCGGCACTTTTGCGATTATTTTACTAGATATCTTATTAATAAACATATTTTATGGTAGTAACTGTTTTGCAATTAAATCATACTAACCTATAAAAAAATTTGGGAGAAAACGAGAATAATACGAACAAAAAATATCGGTGTCAGAAAAGTTATTTGCTTCAGAATTGTGATTCACCCGCGCTGCATCGTACGGGTAGACGGCTAGTATATATATATATACATATATATGTATATAGCAACGATCATATATATATACATATATATATATGGGTCCTTTAATTTGCACCCTATAAAAAGGTAGCAACCCTTGCAATCTATATCTCTACCATTAAAATTAATATCAACGGTGTAGATCAAACCTAGTAAATAATTCATTTAATAATAATTTTTATTCATTAAATACTCAATTTAAAACACGTTAAAGGGTATTTTCGTCAAATAAACATTCATGAATAGTCGCCAAAAATAGAGAATCGTTGTTTATCATAATCAAATCGCGAAAAATCTTCTTCCATAATCATATGGTTTTCGTATTCATCTCCAACAACAAGAACAACTCTATTCTGAGAAGAAATCATCCACAATCAGTAATGGCAGAACCAAATCGAGGTAATTTCAAGAACTATGTAACTAGGGTTTGTAATTCATTGATGAAATTCAATAACTTAGGGTTTCATCTTGATTTTTTTTATTGAGAAAGAGGAGCGAACTGCGAACGAATCATGTTGAAATATTCGTTTTCAAGGTTCAAGAACACAGCTTCATCTCCAATTTTGATTGATTATGATATTGAAGATGTGAATACACCGGTCCCAAACAGCGACATTCCAGAAGTGAACGCTCCAGGAGACAATGGTGGTGACGCCGGAGAAGGTGAAGCAAACAACATTGACAAACAGGTTGCTGCACAATCGAACCCATATCTTGGAGGCTAAATAGACATATCTTTGTTACTAAATGATGGTTTATGATATCTCATGAATTTGTATTCAGATCTCACGAACGTTCCTAAATAGACAGTGTTTTTAAATCTATGAACTTTGATTTTCATTTATTTATGGTAAAAGGGAAAACAAAAATTTTGTTACTCTTCTGTCTTTATGATATCTTGGTTAATAATTACTTGTTATTAATTTTTATTTAACCTTACATATACAAAAATAAATGACATCTTGGTTAATAATTGATTGTTTATGATATCTCATGAATTTAGATTCAGATCTCATTAATGTTCCTATATAGATTTGACATTGCTTGACAGGTTTGATCTAAATATATTCAAGTTGATTGAAATTTGTATGATGTTCTAAACCTAAACAAAAAAAACTACCTTCATCAACATTGTCATGGTTGGGGTCAAAACATTCATCGATACGAGATATTTCATTGAACTTAGAACCTTCTTCCAAAAAAATCTCTATAATTACAATCCAGTGAATCGAACGAAACGACAACCTCCTTATTCTTGGGCGGCAACGAGCAAAACGATATCACATATGCATCATGTGGTTCATTGAAATTTGACCGGTTATCTATTACGTTTAACGGGACAGAATTGGTATTCTTCGACACACCATGTTCATCGACTTCCTTAATCAAGATCACTTCACTATTCATCATTGTAAATGGCACACTGAATATGATATTCTTCAACCCTCCAAGTTAAACAACTTGTTGTATGTAAATAAGAATATTATGGTTGCAAGTTAAACTACAAACATTGCTTTCAATAAAACCATAGAAAAGAATAAATATTAGAAAGAAAAAAAAAGGAATAGGATAAATCTAAAAAATAACCGGATTCAAATATTACTCCACTTACCATAATTATCGGAATTACCAGAGAAATAATCCAAAAACTTAAAAAACAAAAAATAAAATAAAATATTTACAATATTACTCCACCACCCATGATGTTGGGTCTGAATGTGCTAAGGATGGATACTACTGCTACTTGAAAGGTATTACTACTGCTTATAACATTACTACTGCAAGATGAACAATTACTACTGCTAGTAGAATTAATACTGCTTGAAGAGTTAGTGCAGCTACTTTAATAGTTAGTACTGCTTGGAGAGTTAGTACTGCTAGTAGTTAGTACTGCTTGAAGATTACTACTGCAAGTGAAGGGTTAATACTGCAAACATGTTAATACTGCTGAGGATGTTAATGTTGCTGGATAAGGATGAAATTAATACTGCTTATGAAGATAATGCTTGAAGAGAAAGAATAGGAGCTGGAGATAGAGATGAAGATAATTATGGAATGTAGATCAATTTTGTTTTGATAATTATCTTATAATTAATTCTGTATATATAGTCTAGAAGTCCTTGATAGAGATATAGTTTTTGATACAGTTTTTGATATACGTTTAGAGAGAATTAACCTCAAGGTTCTTAGAAGTCCTTTCAATAGAGAGGTATTGAATGTCTGTTGAGCCTGTTCAACAGATTGAGGTTTTGTTTGTAATCATTAAGTTAAATCAATATAGCTTGTGATTTTCATTCTGATAATGTTCCATTGATTTACTGTTAAAGTGTTTTTCCGCAACTCCTTTAACATAGTTTCTGAGTGTGTGTTAAATTCTTGTTTGAACTTCGATCCTGACAAGTGGTATCAGAGCTAGTGTAACTCAGAAAGCAAGAATCATCATGGACGGATCAAGCGACAGCGTTCTTGTTTCAAAGGTCCCCATGCTCAAACCCAATGAGTTTGACATGTGGAAAATCAGAATCAGGCAGTACATTCTTCTCACAGACTTCTCAATGTGGGACATCATTGAGAATGGTCCCTCAGATGGAGGAAAGATGGACGCAAAAGGCAAGAGACCTCTACCAAAGACTGATGGAGAAAGAAAGATGAGGCAGACAGAGATGAAAGCCTTGAGCACTCTGCTCTTGGCAATTCCTAATGAGTACCAACATCAATTCTGCAACTGTTCTGATGCTCAAATACTGTGGAATCCTTTGGAGAAGAGATTTTCAGGTACTAAAAGCACTAAGAGGAATCAGAAGGCAATTCTCAAACAACAATATGAGAATTTTATGTCTACAAAGAATGAGTCCATGACTCAAACCTTTGATAGATTCAATAAGATGATTGGAGAGTTGGCCACTGTTGGTGTCAAGATGGACCAGGATGATGTCAACAGAAAATTTCTAAGATCTCTTGGTGAAGAATGGTTGATGTACACTGTATCCTTCAGACAGAATGATAATCTGGAGGATAAGGAGCTTGATGATCTCTATAATGATCTAAGAGTATTTGAAGCAGAGGTTGAATCTAAGAAAAGGCCATCTGGATACACTCATAATGTTGCTCTCCTATCATCTGATTCTACTACTAATACAGAATCAGTTAGTACTGCTTATGGCTCAAAACAGGATGGGTCCAATGATTCTGTTTTGGAGGCATTCCTGGCTAGTCATGCTAAATCTGCTCTTATCAATGATGATCTGGAGCAGATCAATGCTGATGATCTTGAAGAGATGGATATCAAGTGGCAGATGGCAATGCTCACCATGAGAGTCAAAAGATTCATCAAAAGAACAGGTAGAAACAATTTTTCCATGAAAAGAGAAGATGGTGTTGGATTTGATAAATCCAAAGTGGAATGCTACAAATGCCATAATCTGGGACATTTTTCCAGAGAGTGCAGAGGAGGAACTGCCCAACAGCATGGAAGCAATAATCATCAACCAAAGTCCACCATCTATAACAGGAATTCATCTCAAGCTATTGTCTCACAAGAAGGAATGGGCTTTGATTGGAGTGATCAGGCAGAGGAGGCCATTCAGAACCAAGCATTGATGGCAGAGGTTTCAGAGTCATCAAGCACTGCACTTCCCACAGAGGTAAAATCTAACCTTTGCTCTAAAACCTGTATTGAAACTGTTAAGAAGTACAGGGATCACAATCAGAGTATGTGTGATGACCTTAAAAGGTTAGAGAAAGATAGAAGAGAGTATGTTTTGATTGTTGAGAAATTTGAAGAACAGATTAAGGCATATCAAGCCAATGAAGTTCAATATTCATATGATCTCAACTACTGGAAGTGGGAGAAGAATCAGTTACAGATTGAACTAGAGAAGGCCAAAGAGGAGTGTGAGAAAGTTAAAAGTGAATTTGAGAAGGCCAAACTAGATATTGAGAAACATTCCAATGCTTCTAAAGCAATGGATTCTTTACTTAAATCTCAAATTCATGACAAACTAAAGAGAGGGATAGGTTACAACAACAATCCTCCACCTTACAATAATAACTATATCCCTCCCACCTCAGACCTCTTAGAAAGAAAGGACAAGAAGGAATTACCTGCAGGAGCCACAGAAGTAGATCCTTTAGACAAAGTAGTGGTTGAGGCAGATTATGAAGAAGAAGACTCTGAGAGTAAGAATGAGGTAGACCATAAAGATATTCCCTTAGAAAACCACATTCTTACAAATGAGAGGGGAGGTAAACCATTTATCAAAAGTGATAAAGTGGAGATGTCCAAGACAGAGAAAGAGACTGTTAAGAGTGAGAAAGCTGAGACCTCCAGGAAAGGAAAGGAAAAGGTACAGGGAATTCACTACATGCAAACCTCTGTTATAAATCCCTGTACTTGTCAATAGAACAAGCCCCATAAACATGATAAAATAAGGGGAAATCAGAGAAACAGAAATAATCTGTGGGCTCAAAAACAGGGAATTGATCTTAGCAAAATCAATAGACCAAAGCCCTGTTTTATCTGTGGCAAATTGAATCATCTTGCCAAATACTGTTATTTCAATCCTATTAACCAAAGAATTACTTTTCAAAGACAAACACAAATTTCTTTTGGTTATAGGAAGCAATCAAGAAATCACATGGCTACTAATATGAGAATAGTACCAATGAAAACTGGAACTGCAAAATCTCATATTCAGAATAAGTTTGCTAAATCAAAAGAAAATACTCCAAGCAAGTCAAGGAGTAACTCACAGAACAAGAAAGCAAACAACTTTGTCAAGGTTTGGGTTCCAAAAGTCAACAAATCTGTTACTACTGCTACCTCAAATAGTACTGCTAACAGAAATAATATTGCTGATAAGAATAGTACTGCTAACCAAGTTAGTACTGCTAACCAAGTTAGTACTGCTAACAAGGTTAGTGCTGCTACCAGTGTTAATGCTGCCAAACCCATAATTTTGACAAAGTATTCCAGCCATAAGATTCCTAAACCCGATCATCTCATCCAGACTAAGATTACTGATTATAAATATGTTGATGAGAAAGGCCAACCCAAGACCACTTTGGCTTGGGTTCCCTCTAAAAACTAAATGTTTTATCATATGTGCAGGGCAACCAACAGCTCAAGAAGAAGAGCATCTGGCATGTAGATAGTGGTTGCTCTAGGCACATGACAGGTAACATGGACTGCCTTCAAAACTTCAAAAGGTTTGATGGAGGACATGTTGCATTTGGTGACAATCCAGAAGAAGGTAAGATCAGTGGAAAAGGTATGGTATCAAAAGGTAAGATGTCCTTTGAAGATGTGTACTATGTTGAGCAACTGCGATACAACCTGTTAAGTGTATCACATGTCTGTGACAAGAAGCATAGCATTTTGTTTACTGAGTCTGAATGTATTATCCTTGCTCTAGGATTCAAGGTAGTTGATGAAAATATGATACTACTTAGAACTCCTAGAAAGGATAATGTTTATTGCTTGGATTTAGAGAATGTATCATCTGATTCATCATTAAACTGTCTATTTTCAAAAGCTTCTGTAGATGAATCATCTCTTTGGCATAGAAGGATGTGTCACATGAATTTTAAAACAATGAACATTCTTGTGAAAAACAACCTTGTAAGAGGTTTACCTCAAAAAGTTTTCTCATGTGATGATCATTGTGTTGCCTGTCTTAAAGGCAAGCAGCACAAACCTTCTCATAAGTCCAAAGAAATAAATACAATCTCTTCTCCTCTTCAATTATTGCATATGGATCTCTTTGGTCCTACAAATGTAATGAGTATTGGTAAGAAATCCTACTGCTTAGTCATTGTTGATGACTTCTCTAGATTCACTTGGGTATATTTTCTGAGGACCAAAGATGAGACAAGTGGACTGATCAAATCCTTTGTTCTTAGGATTGAAAACCAAACTAATCTAAGGGTTAAAGTCATCAGATCTGATAATGGAACTGAATTTAAAAACAATGACTTAAACAACTTTTATGAGACTAAAGGTATTGAGAAACAATACAGTGCTCCTAGAACTCCTCAACAAAATGGTGTAGCTTAAAGGAGAAATAGGACACTAATTGAGGCTGCTAGATCTCTGTTGGAAGATTCAAAGTTACCAATTACTTTCTGGGCAGAAGCAGTTAATACTGCTTGTTATGTCCAAAACAAGGTTCTAGTAGTCAAATCTAAAGGCAAGACACCTTATGAACTTTTTAACAAGAAGAAACCTTTTATTGGCTTTTTCAAACCTTTTGGGTGTCCTTACACTATTCTCAACACCAAATCTCACTTAGGTAAGTTTGACAGTAAAGCTGAAGATGGATTTCTTGTTGGATACTCATCTCAGAGTAAGGCTTATAGAGTATTTAATAGTTCTTCAAGGATTATAGAGGAAAGTGACAATGTCAAATGCAATGAGAACTCACCAAATCAAATTGATACAGGTCCTGATTGGTTGTTTGACATTGGTTCACTAACTAATGCATTGGGTTTTAGTAATGTGCAAAATGCAGGAACAAGCTCAGAAAAGGTACAAGCACAAAGTTCAGAGTTTGTGCTGTTTCCAATACCTACAACAGATCCTGTTGAATTTTGCCAGCAAGAAAAGAAGGATGATTCAGAGAAAGAGGAGTTTGAACCAGAACAGAATGAAGAGGACAAAGGTGATGAAGAGAATAAGAGTGATAAAGAGGATACTCATGATTCAGGAAACCCAGGTCCTGAGATGCCCATATTGTCAGAAGATGACACTGATGATGACAATTCTTCAGTATATGGTGGAAGCACTCCAGAAAAGCATGATTCTAATCTTGAAGTCAATCTTAATGAGGAGGCTGTAAATTATACAAGAACTCAGAAGAATCATCCTCCTCAGTTAGTGATTGGTGACATCAATTCCCTAATGATCACAAGGCAACAAAGCAAGTTAGGGGGATTGAAAGACATACAGACAGGCATGTTATCTTGCTTTCTATCCCAGATTGAACCCAAGAAAGTCTATGATGCAATGAAAGACCCAAGCTGGATAGAAGCAATGCAAGAGGAGCTACTGCAGTTTGTGCTGCAAGATGTATGGGATCTGGTGGATCTTCCAAAAGGACACAGAGCAATTGGCACAAGATGGATTTTCAGGAATAAGAAAGATGAGAGAGGAATAGTAATAAAGAACAAAGCCAGGATAGTGGCACAAGGGTACACACAAGAAGAGGGAATAGACTATGAAGAAGTATTTGCTCCAGTAGCCAGAATTGAGGCAATTAGGCTGTTTCTAGCCTATGCTTCTTTCATGAAGTTCAGAGTTTATCAGATGGATGTCAAGAGTGCATTTCTGTCACACCCCGCTAAAGCGGAAACACGGGGTATAACAGTTTCCGATAAACAATCCACAAGCATAAAGTTCAACCACCATACATTTAATAAAAATACATTACAAAAATTTAATTATTAGAAAGTTTATCGTGAAATTACAATCCCGAGATAATTCAAGATAGCATTTTCCAAAAGTTTGTACATCCCCCAAGCATATTCATGTTATACGCAGAACGACCCTTAAAATTTACCTTCTTGATTACCTGAAAAGCATGTACAAAAAAATATGGTCAACTACGAGAGTTGGTGAGTTCACAGGTTTTAAATATGCACAAAACATTTTTATATGCAAGATTTGATAGTTGGAGCATATTCATGCTCAAAAGCTTAACTTGAATACTTGGAGCATATACGTGCTCAAATACTTGGAGCACATCCGCGCTCATTATCTTAACTTGAAAATTTCATGAGTATTGCTTTACGTATGACTTGAGTCGGTATAACTTAAACTTGGTTGAGCCACTACTAAACCGTCCCGGACCCTTGTTTTTGCCCCGTGTGCCTTGACTCAGAGGTGGTCTCAAGCGCCACATGTTCAATCACTTCTCTAGTATAGTGCACTCCTAGCTCGTCAGCTGTAAGAAGTGGGGTTGGTCAAGCCCAAATAGCGCTATCCACTAATACTATAGGCCCAATTTTCTGGGTTAATAGTAGTGTCGTCTGGGGACTAACTCTTAAATACTCAACATACCAACTATTTAGCGTCATACATCTTAATTTTTAAAATGCTTGAAAACAAGCCTTGGCGACTTAACAGCGCAAAACATTTCAATTAACTCATGAATCATTATAATCGTACTTAAGCATGCTTTTCACCCCAAAATACGTAAAACGATAAAAGAGGGGCTGTGAATACTCACCTTGAGAGTGAACTTGGAAACTTAATGATAGTGCTCAAAATAGGTGCCGCTTCCTTGGTTTCCTATAGTGAAGGTTGCCATAGAGGAAATACATTAATACCCGTTCCTATGTCCAAATGACCCGTCCCAATAACTTATGAAATGCCATTAAGTAGGTTTCAATAACCAAAACCATATTTAGATCAATTATAGACTTATTATGCCTTAACACTATTTTAGAACTCATTATAATCACTTTTCTGAAAATTCAGCAGAAGCTGTCCAATATTTTAGTCAACAAAACCACTATAGAAACATATCTTCCCAAAGGAATGAATTCACCAAAATTTTTGTGGTAATACTATAGTGTGTCAAGAGTAAATCTGCACTTTTTCATAATTTTTGGAGGAGTTTTGATACCTGAAATAATTTCCACAAAACAGTGTGTCACTGATTTTCGGACCAGTGACATACCTCACTTGTAGCATGCTTTTGAGGTATCAATTCTTTGAATTAGCCCATAATCCTTATATGGGTGTAAACCTAACTCAAAATCCTATCATTTGGAAAAAGATTCACTTAATTTGGGATAAGAAATGAGGAAGTTATGGCCTCCACAAGATAGGTGTTTGAATCTGTCTTCACTGGACAGATTGCACCATTTTCTTGTAAAATCCATTTAAGTGCTCAAATCATCTCCAAAATTAGTGTTTTCGGACTTTCTAGAAAGCTAACACTCTAAATTAAAGTCTATAAGCAAAAAGCCCAAATTTTGACATGTAGAACATGATTTATGCATGTTGGAAGTAGGTCCATTTTCTGGACAGCACATCTGCAGAAAGTTAAGATTATGAAATTTTGAAATGGTGATCATTTTACAATTGGTTTAATGAAATAACCATATGTTATCACACCATAATCAATCATAACATAGTCTTGAGATGAAAACCTTTTGAACACATATAAAACTACAAATATTTCCTCCAAAGTGAGTTGCATGAAACCAAAAACACCTAAATAAGTGATTTTCATCACTTATCAATTTTCAAGACTCTTAATCACATAAGATTGAACAATCTCATCATAAGAGTTTGTTTAAACTTGAAATTATTACTAGAATGTTAAATATAAACCAACTAAAACATCAAAATTTTTATACACAAGGTTGTACTTATGATAAAATCAACATATTAATCAAGAACTCAAATTTTCACTATTTAACTTGGTTTTTCATGGAAGATCATTTTATGGCATCACTTTATGAATGTTTTATTCATCAATGATGTCCTTTTCACTTCTAAAACCATGAATGAATTGCTTCTACACATGCATGAGGGTTTTTATAAAGTTCAACCATCAAACTTGAATAAACAAGAAGAAATGATGAAATAGGGTTTTGTACCTTGTGTAGATGATGATATAAACTTGGAATTCTTGATTTGAAGATGATTTTAACCTTTGTAACTCTTATATTTTCTGGAAATTTGGAGATGATAGTGTGTGTGTGTGTGTGGGCCGATTTGGAGAAAGGAGAAGAGAGGAGAGGGAGATAAAGAGTTAGAAATGAGGGTTTAACCCCTTTCTTACTTGGTTTTAATTAAAATTTATTTATTAAATAAATAAAAATAATAATAATAGTAATAGTGTAGTCATGACAAGTGTCCATGACAAATAAAAAAAATTAATTAAAATACTTAGTCTATTTTATTAAAATATCAGATATATTCGAGAACCGAAATACCCGATTTCTCAATTTTTGCTTAAAACAACTTTTATAAAAAAAAATGAAAGTATTTCAACTAAAAATATTATAACTTTATAATTTTATATATTTTGGACCTTAATCAATATTTTTGGCATTTCTGAATTGTGACGGTCAGTTACTGGACTGTTCCGGGCATTCTACGCAACCTCCTAAATTTTTAGGAAACTTTTATCTTAAAAATTTTATGCAATTTAAGGAGTGGTAAATGCTTAAATCTTAATTTTCGTTAACTTAGAAATTAACCTGAGCACTAATCTTGACGGTTGTCACAGTCTCCCCTACTTCGAGAAATTTCGTCCCGAAATTTAAAGTTTGTCACTTCCGGACCGCCTCTTGATTAAACAAATGAGGATACTTGCGCTTCATAAAATCCTCTCTTTCCCACGTAAATTCAGGTCCGTGACGCGACTTCCAACGAACCTTTAAAATAGGAATTTTACTTCTCCTTAGTTGCTTAACTTCACGGCTCAAAATTTCAACCGGCTCTTCTCTGAAAATAAGCCGTTCGTCCACTAAGATTTCATCTGGGGGTACAATCGCCATCTTGTCAGTTATACACTTCTTTAAATTTGACACGTGGAATGTGTCGTGAATGGCACTCAACTCTTGTGGCAACTTAAGCTTATAAGCTACGGGTCCAATTCTTTCTAATACTTCATATGGACCAATGAATCTTGGGCTTAATTTACCCTCTTTTTTTTTCCAAATCTCACAACTCCTTTCCATGGAGACACTTTCAGAAGAACCTTGTCACCCTTTTGGAATTCTAAGGGTTTTCTGCGATTATCTGCATAGCTTTTCTGTCGATCTCTTGCAGCTTTAAGCCTGTCTTGTATGGTCGATATTTTGTCGGTAGTCTCCCGTATAATATCAGGCCCAAACAATTGACTGTCACCAATTTCCACCCAACTAAGTGGAGATCGACACTTACGTCCATAAAGGGCTTCGTATGGCGCGCATTGAATACTGGTATGGTAGCTGTTGTTATAAGAAAATTCAATCAATGGTAAGTGCTTATCCCAGCTACCTCCGAAGTCTATAGCACAAGCGCGTAACATGTCTTCCAGAGTCTGGATGGTCCTTTCAGATTGACCATCCGTTTGAGGATGATAAGCAGTGCTCAAATCCAACCTGGTACCCAGAGCTTTCTGAAACGCTTGCCAAAATCGAGAAGTGAAACGACTGTCTCGGTCTGAAATGATGGATAGTGGTACTCCATGACGAGAGACAATTTCATCAATGTATACTTGTGCCAATCTTTCCATTTTTAAATCCTCTCGGATAGGAAGAAAATGCGCGGATTTTGTAAGTCTATCCACAATAACCCAAATTGCATCATTACCTCTTCCTGTTCTTGGTAACTTTGTGATGAAATCCATGGATACTTGATCCCATTTCCATTGAGGTATCTCCGGTTGCTGCAAAAGTCCAGATGGCTTTTGATGCTCTACTTTGACTTTAGCACAAGTCAAACATTTACTCACAAATTCAGCAATGTCCTTCTTCATTCCCGGCCACCAATAATATTCCTTTAGCTCCTTATACATTTTGTCGGCTCCCGGGTGAATCGAATACTTCGATTGGTGCGCTTCTTCCATGATTGACATTCGCAGACCTTCCACTTTTGGTATCCAGACCTTATTCTTGAAATATTGTACCCCATATGATCGGGTTTCAAATTCTTTTTCTGACTGATGAAGTACTTCATTCTTTAGATTCTCCTCCTTCAGTGCCTCTTTTTGAGCTTCACAGATTTGTGTTTTGAGGCTCGTTTGTACCAACATTCCCATAGCTCGTACTCTTGTTGGTTTTACCTTCTCCTTCCTACTCAATGCGTCTGCTACCACGTTGGCTTTTCCGGGATGATACTTTATCTCACAATCGTAGTCACTGAGTAGTTCCACCCATCTTCGTTGTCTCATATTTAACCTTTTCTGATCAAAGATATGCTGGAGACTTTTGTGATCAGTGTAAACGATACACTTGGTACCATAAAGATAATGTCTCCAAATCTTTAAAGCGAATACCACTGCTCCTAACTCCAAATCATGAGTGGTATAATTCTTTTCATGAACTTTAAGTTGTCTTGAGGCATAAGCTATAACTTTATCTCTTTGCATCAATACACATCCCAAACCTTGATGTGATGCATCGCAATATACCATAAAATTTTCTGTACCTTCTGGTAACGCTAGAATTGGAGCGTTGCATAACTTATGCTTCAGCGTTTGAAATGCCTCCTCCTGTTTTTCTCCCCAATCAAACTTCTTATCTTTTTGGGTTAGCGACGTGAGTGGTTGAGCAATCTTGGAAAAATTTTCGATAAATCGTCGATAATAACCTGCCAGGCCAAGAAATTGACGAATTTCCGTCGGTGTCTTAGGAGTTTCCCACTTTTTAATGGCCTCAACCTTTGCTGGATCAACATGAATCCCTTTCTTATTAACCACATGACCCAGAAAATGTACTTCTCGAAGCCAAAATTCACACTTGGAGAACTTGGCGTACAATTTCTGTTCCTTAAGCAATTCCAACATCAACTTCAGGTGTCGTTCGTGGTCCTCCTTGCTTTGCGAATAAATCAGAATATCATCTATAAACACGATCACAAACTTGTCCAAGTATGGTCGGCAGACTCTGTTCATCAAGTCCATGAAAACTGCTGGAGCGTTTGTCAGTCCGAAGGGCATAACTAGAAATTCATAGTGACCATAACGAGTTCTAAACGCCGTTTTGTCGATGTCTTCTTCACGAACTCTCATTTCATGATATCCGGACCGTAAGTCAATCTTTGAAAAGTACGATGCGCCTTGCAATTGATCAAATAAATCGTCGATTCGGGGAAGTGGATATCGATTCTTTAAAGTCAGCTTATTGAGTTCCCTATAATCAATACACATTCGGAACGTCCCGTCCTTCTTTTTAACAAAAAGTACTGGTGCTCCCCAAGGCGAAGAGCTAGGCCTAATAAATCCCTTGTAATAAACAAGATGCAAATTCTACCTTCTTAGTTTCCGGACATTTACTGATATGAAGGACAGACTCCATCCCTTCTATCCAAGACAGTAATCCAACCGCTCCTTCATTACCATGGAATTCCTTTGGATTACAAGTCCTGAAGGTCTTATATGTACATTCTCTTTCAATGTTAACACCAGCTCCTGGTTGGTTAGGTGGATTTGCATTTAATCCCGCTGCTATCTGGCTAACTATGGCAGGGAGTGTTGCAAGAATTTGTTCGTTTACAAGCCGAGCAATCTCGGGGTCTTCCCTTCTTGGCGGCATAGTTCTAATTGCAATTTTTTTTTTTTTTTTAAAGTCTAATTAAATTCCATTCCACCATACTAACATGATACGATAATTAAATCATAAAGAATACATTCTTAAAGACTTAGAATCATGCATAACAAAATATATCATAAGCATCCATCATCAAGACATACATCATTCAAACATTTACAAAATATGAAAATCCAAAATGAGTCAAGTGTTTTAAAGTCACGGGCTACAAGCCCCAAAATATAGTTTTTAACAACCCAAATCATGCATCAATCACAAACTACAAACGCCAATAGTACACCAACACCAAAGCCACAATCACTACCAAGAATCCCATCACCGTCGACAAACAAGTGTGCAGCCAGGTTACCATCGCTCTAGTCTCTGCTAACTCTCCAAATATCTTCCCTATCATCTCATCACTAGTTCCCATCATCGATATCATCCCCTTTGTAATACTGTCAGTCATGCTCATCATTTTCCTAAGTGAGTCAATGGAATACTCATGGTAATCAACTTGCAACCTACACCGTTCCATACTCCGAGACAAACTCCTAACCCAGTATGTCTCAGCCTCAGTCATGCCGGCTAGTGGGAGTGCTGGTATCCTAGCAGGTGAAGGGGGTGATAACCTCAGACCCCTGGGCCGAGAAGGCCCTGTCTCATCTCTAGCTGGTATAGGAGTCTTCTCACACTCAGGTGTAGCACATGGTGTCGGATCTGGTGTGGGCGTAGCGGATCTTACTGGTGTATGCTCGGAATCGGAATACTCATGCTCAGAAGGGTCATACTCTTCACTAGGAGGAGTATTTCTCCCAGGTATGTGGGTGAGATAACCTGACTCATCAGGGGATTGCTCTCTAGGTGGGGAACGAGGCATGTCGACTGCGATAATTTACAAAATTTAATTATTAAGCACATGATAATATCCTTTAATAACCAAAGATGTCATGCGAACTCACAAACAAAACATGCTTTATGTCTTTGAATTGAAAAGTTTCTATTTTTAGTAACTTTTAGCATACCCGATCCATGTCTCCATTATGCACACTCAAATTAAACAAAGGTGATCAAGCTTTGCCTAAGTTAGGGTGTGATTACGAAAGACACATCTTAGTCATGCTAGGGATGTACTCGGGTTCGTAATTTCGTTTGTAAAATAAATTTAAATTTTTTTTTATAGGGTTATAGTGTATGGTTTTGTATAAAACCGGTATTCTCTATAACCTGTGGCTCTGATACCAAATCTGTCACACCCCGCTAAAGCGGAAACACGGGGTATAACAGTTTCCGATAAACAATCCACAAGCATAAAGTTCAACCACCATACATTTAATAAAAATACATTACAAAAATTTAATTATTAGAAAGTTTATCGTGAAATTACAATCCCGAGATAATTCAAGATAGCATTTTCCAAAAGTTTGTACATCCCCCAAGCATATTCATGTTATACGCAGAACGACCCTTAAAATTTACCTTCTTGATTACCTGAAAAGCATGTACAAAAAAATATGGTCAACTACGAGAGTTGGTGAGTTCACAGGTTTTAAATATGCACAAAACATTTTTATATGCAAGATTTGATAGTTGGAGCATATTCATGCTCAAAAGCTTAACTTGAATACTTGGAGCATATACGTGCTCAAATACTTGGAGCACATCCGCGCTCATTATCTTAACTTGAAAATTTCATGAGTATTGCTTTACGTATGACTTGAGTCGGTATAACTTAAACTTGGTTGAGCCACTACTAAACCGTCCCGGACCCTTGTTTTTGCCCCGTGTGCCTTGACTCAGAGGTGGTCTCAAGCGCCACATGTTCAATCACTTCTCTAGTATAGTGCACTCCTAGCTCGTCAGCTGTAAGAAGTGGGGTTGGTCAAGCCCAAATAGCGCTATCCACTAATACTATAGGCCCAATTTTCTGGGTTAATAGTAGTGTCGTCTGGGGACTAACTCTTAAATACTCAACATACCAACTATTTAGCGTCATACATCTTAATTTTTAAAATGCTTGAAAACAAGCCTTGGCGACTTAACAGCGCAAAACATTTCAATTAACTCATGAATCATTATAATCGTACTTAAGCATGCTTTTCACCCCAAAATACGTAAAACGATAAAAGAGGGGCTGTGAATACTCACCTTGAGAGTGAACTTGGAAACTTAATGATAGTGCTCAAAATAGGTGCCGCTTCCTTGGTTTCCTATAGTGAAGGTTGCCATAGAGGAAATACATTAATACCCGTTCCTATGTCCAAATGACCCGTCCCAATAACTTATGAAATGCCATTAAGTAGGTTTCAATAACCAAAACCATATTTAGATCAATTATAGACTTATTATGCCTTAACACTATTTTAGAACTCATTATAATCACTTTTCTGAAAATTCAGCAGAAGCTGTCCAATATTTTAGTCAACAAAACCACTATAGAAACATATCTTCCCAAAGGAATGAATTCACCAAAATTTTTGTGGTAATACTATAGTGTGTCAAGAGTAAATCTGCACTTTTTCATAATTTTTGGAGGAGTTTTGATACCTGAAATAATTTCCACAAAACAGTGTGTCACTGATTTTCGGACCAGTGACATACCTCACTTGTAGCATGCTTTTGAGGTATCAATTCTTTGAATTAGCCCATAATCCTTATATGGGTGTAAACCTAACTCAAAATCCTATCATTTGGAAAAAGATTCACTTAATTTGGGATAAGAAATGAGGAAGTTATGGCCTCCACAAGATAGGTGTTTGAATCTGTCTTCACTGGACAGATTGCACCATTTTCTTGTAAAATCCATTTAAGTGCTCAAATCATCTCCAAAATTAGTGTTTTCGGACTTTCTAGAAAGCTAACACTCTAAATTAAAGTCTATAAGCAAAAAGCCCAAATTTTGACATGTAGAACATGATTTATGCATGTTGGAAGTAGGTCCATTTTCTGGACAGCACATCTGCAGAAAGTTAAGATTATGAAATTTTGAAATGGTGATCATTTTACAATTGGTTTAATGAAATAACCATATGTTATCACACCATAATCAATCATAACATAGTCTTGAGATGAAAACCTTTTGAACACATATAAAACTACAAATATTTCCTCCAAAGTGAGTTGCATGAAACCAAAAACACCTAAATAAGTGATTTTCATCACTTATCAATTTTCAAGACTCTTAATCACATAAGATTGAACAATCTCATCATAAGAGTTTGTTTAAACTTGAAATTATTACTAGAATGTTAAATATAAACCAACTAAAACATCAAAATTTTTATACACAAGGTTGTACTTATGATAAAATCAACATATTAATCAAGAACTCAAATTTTCACTATTTAACTTGGTTTTTCATGGAAGATCATTTTATGGCATCACTTTATGAATGTTTTATTCATCAATGATGTCCTTTTCACTTCTAAAACCATGAATGAATTGCTTCTACACATGCATGAGGGTTTTTATAAAGTTCAACCATCAAACTTGAATAAACAAGAAGAAATGATGAAATAGGGTTTTGTACCTTGTGTAGATGATGATATAAACTTGGAATTCTTGATTTGAAGATGATTTTAACCTTTGTAACTCTTATATTTTCTGGAAATTTGGAGATGATAGTGTGTGTGTGTGTGTGGGCCGATTTGGAGAAAGGAGAAGAGAGGAGAGGGAGATAAAGAGTTAGAAATGAGGGTTTAACCCCTTTCTTACTTGGTTTTAATTAAAATTTATTTATTAAATAAATAAAAATAATAATAATAGTAATAGTGTAGTCATGACAAGTGTCCATGACAAATAAAAAAAATTAATTAAAATACTTAGTCTATTTTATTAAAATATCAGATATATTCGAGAACCGAAATACCCGATTTCTCAATTTTTGCTTAAAACAACTTTTATAAAAAAAAATGAAAGTATTTCAACTAAAAATATTATAACTTTATAATTTTATATATTTTGGACCTTAATCAATATTTTTGGCATTTCTGAATTGTGACGGTCAGTTACTGGACTGTTCCGGGCATTCTACGCAACCTCCTAAATTTTTAGGAAACTTTTATCTTAAAAATTTTATGCAATTTAAGGAGTGGTAAATGCTTAAATCTTAATTTTCGTTAACTTAGAAATTAACCTGAGCACTAATCTTGACGGTTGTCACAATTTCTATATGGGACAATTGATGAAGAAGTATATGTTTGTCAGCCTCCAGGGTTTGAAAATCCTAACTTTCCTGACAGAGTATACAAATTAAAGAAAGCACTTTATGGGTTACATCAAGCACCAAGAGCATGGTATGACACTCTGTCTACCTATCTCTTGGAAAATGGTTTTGAAAGGGGCATAATAGACAAGACTCTGTTCATCAAAAGGAAGAAGAAGGACATCCTGCTTGTGCAAATCTATGTGGATGACATCATCTTTGGATCCACTAAAGATTTTATGTGCAAGGAGTTTGAGGAGCTAATGCACAAAAGGTTCAAAATGAGCTCTATGGGTGAACTTACATTCTTCCTTGGGCTACAGGTTAAACAAAAGACAGATGGTATCTTCATCAGCCAATCCAAGTATGTGCAGGATATACTCACCAAATTTGGATTTTCAGATTTAAAGCCTGCAAGCACACCCATGGAAACATACAAACAGATCACTGCAGATCTTGAGGGGGAGGATGTAGATGTTCATCACTATAGATCTATGATTGGCTCCCTCATGTATCTAACAGCTTCAAGGCCAGACATGATGTTTGTTGTCTGTGTGTGTGCCAGATTTCAAGTAAGACCAAAGCAATCTCATTTTCAAGCAATCAAGAGGATTTTCAGATATCTCAAAGGACAACCTAGGTTGGGTCTTTGGTATCCTCATGACTCTCCATTTGATCTACTTGCTTATTCTGATAGTGATTTGGGTGGTGCAAATTTGTATAGAAAGTCTACATCAGGAGGATGTCAATTTTTGGGTGCAAGACTAGTTTCATGGCAGTGTAAAAAAGCAAACCACAGTGTCTACCTCTACAACAGAAGCAGAGTACATAGCAGCTGCAAGCTGCTACTCCCAAGTGTTATGGATTCAAAATCAGATGTTGGACTATGGTGTTACTTTTCTGCACACTCCAATCTTCATTGACAACAACAGTACCATAAGCATTGTTAATAATCCAGTGAAGCACTCAAAAACCAAGCATATAGAAATAAGGTACCATTTCATTAGAGACTGCAATGAAAAGAAGCTAATTCAGGTTGTGAAAGTACACACAAGTAACCAATTTGCTGATCTATTCACCAAAGCTTTTGATGTGGGTATATTCACATTCTTGGTCACAAGTGTGGGCATGATAAACACTGAATAAGCATCTTTTGATCTTCTTTATGTACCATTTCTGTATAGATTCCTTCCTGCTTACTTTCTCATATTATATTGTGCATGGTGTTGCTAACCTTGTGTGTTTAAGTGTTTCAGATTGCTTCAACTGTATACTTAGTACTTCTAGTTCAGTTAATACTGCTCTGTATATTACTCATGATGTCAGTTCCAATATGGTTAAGTATGGTTACTACTGCTAGGTGGTTTATACTGCCAGTGCAAAGTTACTACTGCTTGTCTTATTTCTACTGCTAATCAGTGTTACTACTGCTGGTATGTGTTAATACTGCTAGTCTGTGTTAATACTGCTAGTCTGTGTTAATACTGCCAGGATGTGTTACTAGTGCTAATATGAGTTAATGTTGTGGGCTTGTTAATACTGCTAGGGTACTTAGTACTGCTTCTAACTGAAACCCTCCACCAATAAATACCCTTTGTGACCGCCAAAATACAAACGGCTCTTTGAACTTCCATTGCTTCTCTTTCTCTCTCTCTCTCTCTCTCTCTCTCTCGATTTCTTGCTTACCAGTGTAAACCCTAGTTGCGATTCGAACCCTAGAATCAATCAGAACGATGGCAGGACTATAATTCTTTGATGAACACAATGAGGTTGCTATGCTGCAAAAACCCAAACAGGCTGAGGGTTTTCATCCGATTGTGGATTTCCTCAAATCGTCGCACATTGCCTATGCCCTCACTGTCAATCCCACAATCTATGTGGAACATCTATGATAGTTCTGGGCAATTGCCTCAATCCAGGCTGTGGAAGGAAGGCAGGTCATCCAATCATGGGTTTGTGATAAACCCATTACCATATCAGAGGACAACATATGCATTCATCTCCAATTAGATGATGCCTCAGGTATTACCTCTCTTTCTAAGGAAGATCTCTTCCAAGTTCTTAGTCGTATGGGGTATGAAGGTCCCACTGATGTATATAAGTTTTACAAAAACAGATTTTCACCTCAGTGGTGATTCTTTGTTCATACCCTACAATACTGCATTTCACGAAAAACAACTAGATGAAGTGAGTTCAGCAGTACCTTAGCTTATGCTCTAGTCTGCTTAGCTACCTCTAGAAAGTTTAATTTTTCTCAAATGATCTTCAATGATTTAATGTCAAATCTGGATACCAAATCCAAAAGCTTTTATATGTATCCAAGATTTGTGCAAGAAGTACTAATTAATGAATTAACGGATTTACCCTCTTCTAATGAGGTGTATGTACCAAAACTTCCCAAAGGGAAGGTGTTCTCAAACATGAAAAGGCCTTCCAAGGACTTTTCTGGTAAAGACACTCCATTGTTCTCTACAATGATGGGTGTGTCTCTTTACCAAGGTGAGGCATCAGGGTCATAGCCCACACCTGACCACCCCACTGATGACCTACCCACACCATTCAATTCTATTAATATTCCTCAGATCCCTATTGTCAAGCCAACATCCCCGACCACCAAAACATATCAAAGGAGAAAGGTACAGAAGGTTCCTTCCCTTCTTGTATCTTCATCCCCAAAGCCTTCAAGCCCTCTAATGGAGAATTCTCCATTAGAGAATATCCAAAGGGAAACCACAGGGGTGTCTCCCAACCCCAAGAAGGTGCTCTATAAGGAGAAGGATGATCATATGGGCAGTGAGGCTCACACTACTGTTTCTGCACAAGATGTAGGACAGGACAGTGTGAACATACCTAAGACCTCTTCCACGGAAACTTTAGATGAGCAATCATCTAAAGGTCCCAGGTGCCAAGAAACCAAGGGGGTAGAAGGTGCTTCTGCTAGGCAGAAGGCCTCTACTAAAAGCTCCAATGATCCTTCAAGGGTGGTCAACACACCCAAAGGAGGTGAGGACAGATATAACTATGAGGAATTGATGGAAACTATTGCCAATGTCAACCTGGATGTACTCAAACAGGGTGCAGAAATAAAGGAAATGCAAAAGGTGATTATCTCCCAACAGGGGCAGATTGCTAAACTCAAAAAGATGGTTCTTAAGCTGGTGCACAAAAAGAAAAGAACACAGCTTGTATTGAAGAAAAGGAGCATTCCTCATGATGCTTCCAAAAAGGGGGAGAGTCAAGCTGAAGTTGAAAAGCAAAGCCATGTTAGAATGGAATCTCATTTTGAGGGGGAGATTGGTGCAGAAGCAGAAACAGTAAAAGAAGTAGAAACTACATCAGCAGCAGTAACTACACCAGAAGTAGTAACAACAGCAGTAGAAACAGAGAAAGTTGCAGCTGAAACAGGTATGTCTGGAGAGGAAATAGCAATTGCAGAGACTCTAGTAAAAGAAAAGAATGACACTCCCAAGGACACTCAAAAGGCTAAAGGAGTGGTCATTAAAGAAGGAGGATTATAACAGATAAAGAAAAAGATCAGTGAGGAAGAGATCAAAAAGAAAGGTAAAGAGAAAGTGGTTGAGTCTGAGAAACCAATGAAGAAGCTGAAACAAATAGATTTGGATGAAGAGTTAGCAAAGAAACTGCAAGAAGAGATGGAAAAGGAAGAAGAAATCCAATCTGCAAAAGACAGAGAAATTGCTTTAGAGTTATCTACAAAGCTTAATGAGGAATTTCAAAGGAGTTTAAAGACTGCTGCTGCTGCCAAGAAAGTTACAAAGAAGGCATCAAGGCAAAGGCTGACATTAAAGACAAGACAAAGACAACCTTCAAAGACATTCCTGGCAAATCAAGAAAGAAGAAAGATGATCAACTTCCTAAAAGGGTCTGTTGGAGTCAAAGAAGGGATGTTTACCAACATGTCTTATGGTATAATAGAAGAAATGTATAAGAAGGAGATGGCCAAACTACAAGGGGATTTCACTCAAAGGGTAGAGGTTGAAAGAAAGATGAAAGAAAGGCATGACCTCAACATACAACATCCCTTCCCTGACAGTGAAGAAGGCACTCCTATCAAAGACAAGGAAGAAGTAAAGAAAGAAGAGACCTTAGCTCAGAAAATTGGAGCTATAAAAAGAAGGAAATCTATTGCTACCAAGAAACAGGCAAAGTGGCCAAGAATTAAAGAAGTTGAAAAGGAGAATAAAACTGAAAGAGCAGAAGCAGAAGCAGAACCTATTGTTGCACCTTCAGCAGAGCCAGAGCAGAATCATGAGCAGTTCCATTTGTACATGACTTTGACAAATGAAGAACCAGTGCAAGCTGACCCTATCTCTATGAAAGCACCAGAAATTATCTTTTGGTATATTCTGAAGGACAACAGAAAAGAATATTTTTTTCTAAAGAATGGGTGATCAGTTTGAGGTTTATGCAACTTGGGGCAAGGTAATCAGAAGCTGTTCCAGAGCTGACTTGGAGGAAATGTACAAAGTTGGAATAAAGTTGTATGAGTCTGTGTTACAAGGGACAGAAATGAGCTTAACCAAGATAGCCATGGAGTACTTGCGCATGATGTTTGAGCCTGAAAGAGTGCAGTATAGGATCAAAGATTTACATCATGAGTATGGATTTAAAAAGATTGATCATTGGATGCTATTTGAAAATTGTGGAGTTTACATGATCACAATTGACAAAAGCTATCATGAGTACTACTTGGTTGACAAGATCTATGACCACAGCAAAGCTAAGTTGGAAGGAATGTTGAAAGCTAAGATGGTATGTGCTAAAGGATCAGAAATGGCCAGAATAGTGATCAGAAGGACAATTAATCAAATTCTGGGACTGGATCCAAATCTTGGGAATTAAAGTTGCAGTTTTAAAAGCATCATGAAGACCTTATGCTGAAGAACTTAACTTCTCATTCTTAAAAGTTAAGTTAGGGGGAGATTGTTGGGTCTGAATGTGCTAAGGATGGATACTACTGCTACTTGAAAGGTATTACTACTGCTTGTAACATTACTACTGCAAGATGAACAATTACTACTGCTAGTAGAATTAATACTGCTTGAAGAGTTAGTGCAGCTACTTTAATAGTTAGTACTGCTTGGAGAGTTAGTACTGCTAGTAGTTAGTACTGCTTGAAGATTACTAATGCAAGTGAAGGGTTAATACTTCAAGCATGTTAATACTGCTGAGGATGTTAATGCTGCTGGATAAGGATGAAGTTAATACTGCTTATGAAGATAATGCTTGAAGAGAAAGAATAGGAGCTGGAGATAGAGATGAAGATAATTATGGAATGTAGATCAATTTTGTTTTGATAATTATCTTGTAATTAATTATGTATATATAGTCTAGAAGTCCTTGATAGAGATATAGTTTTTGATACAGTTTTTGATATACGTTTAGAGAGAATTAACCTCAAGGTTCTTAGAAATCCTTTCAATAGAGAAGTATTGAACGTCTGTTGAGCCTGTTCAACAGATTGAGGTTTTGTTTGTAATCATTAAGTTAAATCAATATAACTTGTGATTTTCATTCTGATACTGTTCCATTGATTTACTGTTAAAGTGTTTTTCCGCAACTCCTTTAACATAGTTTTTGAGTGTGTGTTAAATTCTTGTTTGAATTTCGATCCTGACACATGAATCTTGCCTTACGACACCTATAATCCGAAAACTTAAAAAACAAAAAATAAAATAATATTGGAATTACTAAATTGCCCTTCCTTTTTTAAATATAAAAAAATTAAAAAACAATGAAGATCAAATGGATGGTGATCATGAAGGTTGCACAAGTTGTAACCTTTTTAAGGGTTGCAAAACAACTTTCCTTTATATATACATACATACACACACACACACACACACACACACACACACACACACACACACACACACACACACAGAGTCACGTTCATACGAGAATAATAATCAAATAAGAAAATAAAGGAATCGTGGAATCACATGTGATTCACACGACTTTGGCTGTGACTGCGACCTGAGGTTGCGGGCCATGTTGCCTGCACACCTTTGTCTTAACCGTTAGTGTAAAATCACATGTGAGATTTTGCACGTGATTTGACCATTTTCGTGATCTCTTATTTGGTTACCGTTCTCATTTGAACCTCCCTTTCTCTCTCAATATATATATACAAACATATATATAGAGAGAGGATAAAACGAGAATGCTAACTATTTAAGAGAATAGGAAAACGGTCAAATCATCTGCAAAATGACATGTGATTTTACATGGACAAAAAAAAGGTTTGCAGGCGAATTTGGTTGCGTTTTCAGGCTCTTGTGGTCGGTGAAAACTTCACATGTCTTACCGTACAAATAATGACGCCAAATTTTGAGTGCGAAGATAATCACAGCCAATTCGAGATCGTGAGTCGGATAACTGACCTCATAAGGCTTTAATTGACATGACTCATATGCAATCACTCTTTTGTTTTGCATAAGAACACAATCGAGACCTTTCTTTGAAGCATCACCATAAACTTGAAACCCACCGGTGCCAGACGGTAATACAAGAACAGGCGCGGTAATCAATAGATGCTTCAGTTCCTCAAAACTAGATTCTTGTTTGGAATTCCCAATAGAATTTGACTCCTTTTCAGAGTAATCGGGTTAACGGTAGAGATATTTTAGAGAAGACTTCAACGAATCGTCTATAATAACCGGCCAGACCCAGAAAACCACGAACTTTAGATACGTTCGTAGGTCGAGGCCATTTAGTGACAGTTTCAATTTTCGTTGGATCGACTTTGACACCTTCCGCAGAGGTTACGTGTCCGAGAAAAGACACTTGATCAATCCAGAATTCACATTTGGAACGTTTTGCGTATAACTTTTTCGTTCGAAGAGTTTCCAAAACAATGTGAAGATGTTGATCATGTTGCTCTCTTGACTTTGAGTATATCAATATATCATCGATAAACACAATAACAAAGTCATTGAGATGATCCTTGAAAAATCGATTCATAAGATCCATAAAGACCGCTGGAGCATTAGTTATCCCGAAAGGCATTACTAAGAATTCGTAGTGCTCATAGCAAGTTCTGAATGCGGTTTTCGGAATATTACAATCTCGTATACGAAGTTGATGTTACCCGGACCGAAGATCAATTTTGGAACAATATCGTTCCCCTTGTAATTGATCGAACAGATCGTCGATTCTCGGCAACGGATACTTGTTATGAATCGTTACTTTATTCAACTCCCGATAATCAACACAAAGATGCATCGTATCATCTCTGTTTTTGACAAAGAGAACTGGAGCTCCCCAAGGTGAGACACTGGGTCGAATGATTCAATAGATCATCAAGTTGAGTTTTGAGTTCTTTCACTTCAATTTGAGTCATTAGATAGGGAGCCTTGGAAATAGGAGAAGCTCCTAAAACTAGATCGACTTCCCGGACTGGTAGTATACCCGGTAGATCGTCAGGAAACACATCAAGATATTCGAAAACAACATGTATGGATGTAGAAGTAGGGAATACTTGTTCGGGATCTTGTAAAGCCGCTAGAAAACCTTCGTTGCTTTGCCAAGTATACTACTTCACAGTAATAGAGGCTAAAGTGCTAACATCTTCTTTTGGAGTATCTCCTTGGAAGATTGTCTCCGGTTTTTCAATATCCCCAAAAAAATATTTGTTTGGCGTTACAGTCTATAGTTGCACGATGGTGTGACAACCGGTCCATACCCAATATTAATTGAAAGTGGGACATATGCATTGGAAGTAGAGTGACCTCCCGTATGCGGTCTCCAATAAATAACGTACAGTTTGAAAATCGAGTTAACACACAGATTGAACCACCCATAGGGGTAGATATCACGACTGGAATTTTGGTGGTTTGCTCATAAGGTTTTAACAGGGATTCTAATTGTTCGGAAACAAAAGAGTTTGTTGCCTCGGTATCAAACAAGGCAAAAAAAGATAAATCAATTAACTTAACATGGTCAGCTCAAGGTATGCATGCATCATACTTGACATGGTCTGACAAGCCACATCAGCAATATTAGGCTCACTTGTACCCCTCACTGGGTTAGGGTTTAGGTTATCCTGAAGTCGAGATTAGGACTTGCATAGGCGACCACGTCTCGACATTCTAACACGGAATAAGATCAAGATTAGAATTTAAACAGTTACGGATTGAAAATCGGTAAATAAAATCAAATTTTAGAGTACCCATTCTAATGTCTACTCAATTCTCACAGATCAAACCTAGTTAATCTACATGTTGATACCTATGCTCTGATACCACATTTGTAACATCCCTCGTCCCCATGATTTGGAATGGGTGATGTCCGGAATGGGTGATGTCACTAACGGGACTTAACACAAATACACAACTAATTCAGATCTATTAATAAACTCTAAGAATATATTACAATCCAAAATATCACACTTCAAAAAGTGTTTATAAACTTAGAGCGTTATATGATAAGGTGAGTCTAAAATCTCCAAAATTTCACGCTCGATCTCAAGTCTCGTCCCCATAAACGTCACTTCAAACCTGTCGTGTCAGAAAACAAAAACACGGCTGAGCACAGGGCTTAGTGAATGGATTATAATATAAATTCTAAAATAACAATAAACACATCGATAACAAAGCGGAAGACTTAAAATTTCAATTGAAGAAAATTCATGAAAAATCAAGTTTATAGTTCATTTAATTCAAAAGAAATATTTCGTAATATAATAAAAAACAATAATCTCAAGAACGATTCAAACTTTAACTTAAAAACGTAATATCAATAAATTCCGTCAATTCTTGTTGTGTTCGTGGGGTGGCCAAACCACACAACCTATTGGGTCGGCGTGCGGGCACACACACCTGAATCCCCCGTGAATTTAACCACGGTCACATGTTTTGTGGGTAAAAGTTCTAGGATCGATCCATTCGCCCTAAAGCCAACAAAGTCGTCCTAGTCCCTATAGTGGGTTCACGTAGGCCACTAATGGGTCTAACTCTGGAGTCCACCTGCAGGACGCCATGACAACAAAGCCGCCATAGAAGGCATCCCAAATAATGTGCCCATTTATTGGGTTGTTCTAAAAACAACGAAAACTAAACATATGCCACTTACCCGAATGGCATTCATAAAAATCCAAGTCAATATACTTCAAAAGTTTCATAAACAATTCCATACGAGACACATTTTAATAAAACGTTAAAAGGTTCAAACAATTGATTCAATAAACCAAAATCAATATGTAAGTGTGTGAATAATTACTCATTTCATTGATCATGTTCAATTGATCAATCACAAGGCGGTGAACCACCTTTAGGAAGGGTCAACTACAACAAATAGTTGCCCATGAGTCAAAAGAAATGAAATCCATACCTTAACTGAATTGAGAAGTAAAATGCGATCAATCGACACTGACGTCGAAGTTTAACTTGCTCGATTGCCTATTTAAACCACGAATTATTTTTACTCGCTTAACATAGAACTCAATAGTTATTATCCCAAGCTTAATCTCAAAACTTTATTCTCTTAGGCATTAAACCGAACACTTGGTGTGCAGTTAAACATATAGATACAAAATTCATTAATTTGATTCTAAACATGTATATTATCATAACTTTGCAATATCAAATCATAATCTATCAACCAACTTCAACTACCCTAACATACCAACTTAAATAACATAAGAAGAAATTTATACCTCTAAGAAGGATTCGAAGCATGGATTTCGAATATGCAATTGAATCTTTTTTTACATCAACAATTTGAGAGCAAATCTAGGGAAAAATATAAAGTTTTTAGAGAGACAGGGAATGAAAAATGAGAAGCGGTGATGGTTAAAATCTTGAAGAAGACGATGGATTCTTTATTTGTATTTGGTTTTGATTGTTTTTTTTTATAATTATAAATAGTTTGGTTAAATGACGGTTTTAACTCCTTAACTATCCTTGGTTGCCATTTTTAATTACAGTACAATTCGGGTAAGAATAAGTATACGTTTTTTTAAACGAAGTCTTACAATTATTCTCCCCTTAAAAGAGATTTCGTCCCCGAAATCGAATTTAGACAAGAAACTTACATCGATTAAAGAACTAGGGTTATTCGTCGCATATGTTCCTCGGTTTCCCACGTCGCCTTGCGTTTCGAGTAATTCTTCCAAAGAACTTTTACGAAATGAATCACTCTCTTCCATGTACCTCTCTCATCACGATCAAGATTCACTTCAGGTTCCTCGCGATAAGACAGATCTGGTTCTATACGTTCCAAGGGATATTCAATGACGTGTAAGGGATGATAGTTGTACCCTTGAACTGAAGAGACATGAAATACGTTATGTATATGGGATAATTGTGACGGTAGAGCTAACTGGTATGCCACAACTCCGACCCTTTCCAGAATTTCAAAGGGACCAATATACTGTGGGCTCAACTTTCCTTTGAGACCGAAACGTATGATACCACGAGTTGGGGAAATCTTTAAGAAAACTTTATTTCCCAGTTGGAACTCGATAGGTCGTCGTCGTTTGTTGGCGTAGCTCTTTTGACGAGATTGAGCTTCTTTCATAATTTGACGCGCAATCTCAACCTTCTCAGTAGTAACTTGCGCCAATTATAGGCCTTGAGAACACATTCTCGGACTTCATTCCAACAAGTCAGTGTTCGACATTTTCGGCCATACAGTGCTTCATATGGGGCCTTGCCGATACTCAACTGCCAGCTATTGTGATAGGATAACTCGATCAGGTACAAGTAGTTATCCCAACTTCCATGCCATTCCAACGCACATGCTCGGAGCATATCCTCCAATGATTGAATCGTACATTCAGATTGCCCATCAGTTTGCAGATGAAAGGATGTACTGAAATTCAAACGAGTGCCCCAAGCTTTATGTAAACCTTCCCAAAATAGAGATGTAAAACTTGGGTCTCGATCGGAGGTAATCGATAAAAGATTGCCATAGAGACGTACAATCTCACGTTGGAATACTTATGTAAGTTTATCAATTGACCAAGTTTGCCAAATAGGAAGAAAATGATCCGATTTCGTCAGTCGGTCAACCACTACAAAAATTGCATCGTGTCTCAAGGTCGTACAGGGTAGTCCGACTACGAAATCCATAGTTACGTGTTCCTATTTCCATACTGGAATGTTCAGCGATTGGAGAAGACCACCCGGACGTTGATGTTCACTTTTAACTTGTTGAAAAGTGAGACAACGAGCTACAAAGTCAGTGATGTCTTGCTTCATTCCAACCCACCAATAATGGGTCTTTAAGTCGCGATACATTTTTGTTGTACCCGGGGAACAGAAAACATAGTGTTATGAGCTTCGCTCAGAATTAGATCTTTAAGCTCCGAGTTATTTGGAACACAAAGACGATCCTGAAACCACAACACGTGATCATCATCGATCTTGAATTCTGAACTAACATTCTCTTGTGCCTTTAGGAAGTTTTCCCACAATTCACTATCGTCTTGTTAAGCTTCTTTGATCCGAGAGATTAGAGTCGGTTCTACCATTAGATTCGATAGAATTTACGTTTGCGAACTCGGATAGATTTTCAATCCGAACCGTTCGATCACCAAAGCCAACTTTGTAGGAACAAGTAAAGAGGAAACATGTTCCACAACTTTAAGACTTAAGGCGTCGGTGACTACATTAGCCTTACCCGGATGATACTGTATCTAAACATCGTAATCCTTTAGAAGTTCGAGCCACCTCCGTTGACGCATATTTACCTATTTTTGAGTAAATATATATTTAAGGCTCTTGTGGTTTGTGAAAACTTCACATGTCTTTCTGTACAAATAATGACGCCAAATTTTGAGTGCGAAGATAACCGCAGCCAATTCGAGATTATAAATCGGATAATTGCCTCATAAGGCTCTAATTGACATGACTTATATGCAATAACTCTTTCGTTTTGCATAAGAACACAACCGAAACCTTTCTTTGAAGCATCACTGTAAACTTGAAACCCGACGGTGCCAGACGGTAATACAAGAACATGCACGGTAATCAATAGATGCTTCAGTTCCTCAACTAGATTCTTGTTCGGAATCCCAATCGAATTTGACTCCTTTTCGGATTAATCGGGTTAACAGTAGAGATATTTTAGAGAAGCCTTCAATGAATCGTCTATAATAACCGGCTAGACCTAGAAAACCACGAACTTCAGATACGTTCATAGGTTGAGGCCATTTAGTGACGGTTTCAATTTTCGTTGGATCGACTTTGACACTTTTCGCAGAGATTACGTGTCCGAGAAAAGACACTTGATCAAGCCAAAATTCACATTTGGAACGTTTTGCGTATAACTTTTTCGTTCGAAGAGTTTCCACAACGATGTGAAGATGTTGATCATGTTGCTTTCATGACTTTGAGTATATCAATATATCATCGATAAACACAATAACAAAGTCGTCGAGATAATCCTTGAAAACTCGATACATAAGATCCATAAATACCGCTGGAGCATTAGTTAGCCCAAAAGGCATTACTAAGAATTAGTGGCGCGAGAGTGACTTGCGATAGTGACATGTGTCACTATCGCATGGCACAATCGTCGGGGGAGTACCACCCGCGGTATAATCCCTGCGAGAGTGTCCTCGCGATAGTGACAATATCACTATCGCCGGGCAGGATCGCGAGCGGGGTCTAGGCTTTAAATCAGACAACTCCGAACTTTATTTCATTTATCTGATTTTGGGGTTGCTTTCATACGTTTTCTCTCAGAATTTTTGGTAAGGTTTCTTCTTCATTTCTCCTTCTTCATTAACTTCTCTTCCATCTACCTCTAATGTGGTTTATGTACTTCTCATCTAGGTTATTTATTGCTCTAGTGAAGATCTCAAGTATTCTACCATCTCAAGTTCACCATCCTCTCATCTAGGGTTTTAATAAGATTCATATTGTGAGTTTATACTACCATTTTCCAAACCTTATACATGTCAAAAGATATATTTTAAACTTCTATATATCTCCTTGGTTTTGGATTTATGATTATCACATTTTGACCTAACTTGAGTTTTGGGAGATTTTAGGGTTCTTGCTATATTTTGCTAAAAGGAAGGGTTTCATTTGTTTTATAATAAAATGAAGTAGTACTTGCACATTTTTGGTGAGGTACTTGAAAGAATGTATATAATCTCATTTTATGATTTTCATTCTTATCGGCAGTTAACCATGGAAAGGCATATTTAGAAATATATGTTATTGTGATCTATTGGTTTAACTATTTTGGGTCACAAATGTAATTGTGACAAGTCTAGACTATACTAGTGGATCCATAGGTATTGATTCGGCTTATATTTTGGGATGTTTTTCCCCTTGTAACTAGTGGAGACATTTGATCCCCGGAGGCCACTTGGTACGGTTATGTGGGACCGGTTACTAGCCATGGATCATAATGTAATCCTAGTGAACGAGTATGACTTGGTTTCCTCGGGTGCCCTCCCCCACATCTTAGTATGGACCGGCGTTGTTTGTGGCCATGGATTCCAAGTATTTAGCTCATAACTCGGATTGTGGCTTACTTTTGTGTTTCGCTACAATCCTTGGTAAATCGGGTATCCCCCATCATCGCAAGATGAATTTTGGACCGAACAGTCCTTATGTGGCAAAGATTTCAATTGTAAACTAAACTATCCTGAAAAGTCTTCTTTTCGTTACTATTGGCAATGTTTCTTTAAATATATAAACTGTATGTTCTCACTAGGCTTTAAGCCTAACACTTTTTCTCAAATGATGTGTATAACAGGTTCCTTTAGCGGAGGGTTGCCAAAGGTTTGAGCGACGAGCGTGGGCTGGAGGCATTTTTGAGATGATTAGTATTTGGCGTTGGGCATTTAATTAAGTCCCCTCTTTTGGTGATTATGGATTGACAACCGATGTAATCTAGATAGTTTATGTTTAGATTAGTTTGTTGTTGATTTCATATCCGTTCACACGTTTTTGTAAATGTTTCATACATTTACCCATTTTGGGTGGTTTATTCCAAATACAAACGTCATAATTTTAAATTACTCAAAATTTTAGGGTGTTACAGTTGTAACTTTTGGATGGTTTGTAAAGGAAGGGCTCTCTCTCTCTCTCTATCTATATATATATATATATGTGTGTGTGTGTGTGTGTGTGTGCATATATATATATATATATATATATATAGTTGGTTTCCGGTAAAAATAGTAGTTATAGTAAGTAGGTAAGAAGAGAACTCCACCATTGGATCAATCCTAATTGATGATCAATTGAAAATACACTTATAAGCTAATTCATGTGTTATTTTGGGACTTAATCTGAACCATTAGATCATCACTAAGTAAAGGGATCAAGGGTCCAAATCATTCTTACACTTTTCACCTTAACTTCTATTCTAATACGATTCTTCGTGTGTGTGTGTATATATATATATATATCTCCATAGGTTCAAGTGAGAAATGCTAAGTGTGTGAGAATTAGAGAAGTGATCCTAGCTCTCCATCTAGTCAACATTTGCGGCTTTGACTGTGAAGCATCGGATAATTCGATCACATGACATGCAGAAGATAGAGGGCTTGTCTCATAACTTTTACAAATAGGCGGCAAACGGGTTCATATGTGAATCTGTGTGATTCACATATGAACTATCTTTGCATATGAACTCTTATGATTCACATATGAACCATTTAACTGATTCGCATATGAACTTGTGTGATTATATGAACCCATATGATTCACATATGAACATGAAGGGAAAAATCGGTTATTTGTGATAACTGTGAGATCCAATGTGAGCCACATATTAAGGAATAAATTAGGAAATTATTAATTTTGATAATTTTGTTTGAAATTTAAATTAAAGGGCATTTTAGGTATTTTAAAAATCTTATCTCTCCTCTCTCATCTCTCCGCCCTCCTGCCTCCGCCCTCCTGTGATACCAAGATGCATTGTGATACCAATCTATCCTTCTTCTACTCTTGTTGTATCAACCTTCCTATGATACTAAGATGCACTGTGATACCCAAGTATTTCTAAACAGAAGACATAAACTCAATGTGATTATAGATTTACGTCCACTATGATACCGACTATGATAATCCTGTGATACCTAATGATCCATATATAAATCCCTTCGTATTCTTCTCCTACTCTAAATAACCTTTATGGATCGCCTATTCAATTTCCATTTCCATCACTCCCACTAGATTGGAAAATCATTATTCAAATATTTGAAGATGGTGACAAACAGAGAAGAAATTGCAAACTAGATTGATTACCTCATGTAAAAGAGGATGTATGCACCTTCTCACATCACGTGGCTCAAGGGACGTGGTGAACCTACAATTCAAGAAGATGAATAATGGTAAAGTGTTGCTTATACTCTGCTAATGTTTTTGCCTAGAGTTCGATCAAAGAAGAGATAAGAGATGAATTTTGGATTTTAAAATAATTAACTTCCATAATAATAGGGTAATCTAAAGGAAAGAAATCAGTTCCTCCATAATATTAGGCATATATTTATCGATTAAGGATTTGATTAGTTGTAAAAGTTCCGAATTACCAAATTACGAAAATATCCTTTTATATTAATTTAAAAAATAATATTAATTATCTTAAATGAGTGGTTCACATTGGATCTCATGGTTATCATAAAATAAACAATTCTCATTTGATAACGCCCCTATATATATACTGTTGGTTTCCGGTAAATATAGTAGCTAAAATAAGTAGGTAAGAAGAGATCTTCACCATTGGATCAATCCTAATTGATGATCAATTAAAAATATTATTTTAAGCTAATTCATGGCTTATTTTGAGACTTAATCTGAACCATTAGATCAACACTAATTAAAAGGGATCAAGGGTCGAAATCCTTCTTACACTTCTCACCTTGACTCCTATTATCATACGATTCTTCGTGTGTGTGTGTATAGCCATAGGTTCAAATAAGAAGTGCTAAGTGTGTGGGAAGTAGAGAAGTGATCCTAGCACTTCATCCAGTCAATATTTGCGGCTTTGACCGTGAAACACCTGATAATTTGGTCGCATAGTATGCGAAAGATAGAGAGGTAGTTTCGTAACTTTTACAAATAGGCGGAAAACGGGTTCATATGTGAACTCGTGTGATTCATATATGAATTGTCTTTGCATATATGAACCCTTATGATTCATATATATGAACTATTTAGTATATTCAAATACATGCCATGTAAATGTTACAAACCATACAAATTTTATATGTAATGTACGAAATAATCAATATATTTATGTAAGATGATCATGGTTCACTCATTATGATAAAATTATGGAAGATGATAGAGTATATTTTTTATGATTATTGCTTTAAAGTTAGAAACAATCCAGATATATTACATAACCAAATATTTGTTAAGGTAGATAAATGGTTAATATTGATTTGTAACATTTATATGCGTATTTGAAACAACTCTTTCTATGTATTAATAATATATAATTGAAATATATATATATATATATATATATAGAGAGAGAGAGAGAGAGAGAGTGAGTGAGTGAGTGAGTGAGTGAGTGAGTGAGTGAGTGAGGTACATTTGTTAACTCAAGATTTTGTATTAACTATGTTAACCCTTTTCAACTAATAGGAAGTCATTTTCTATTTTGGTTTCAAGTGTGTATCCAACAATTAAATAGGGGTATGAATGGAAATCCATGTTTTTTTTTTTTGTAACATTTCTGTTGGGTCATCTAAGATTTGAAGATAACCTCTCCTTTAGTTTGTGTTTACTCTTCTGTAAATGATTGTACATCTTAGAATTAGTATGGTTCTTTGTAATAGCTTGGTTATGCATAAACAGATCGGTAAGTCAAGACCTACCGAACTCAACATGAAGGAAGTCTACTTTGCGGATTGAGATGAACTTCAAGAAGACTAAGCCTTGTCTGCCGAACTCATATTCGGCAGACTACTCATCTGCCGAACCCTCTTCTGTTCGGCATCCTTCTGCCACTCTTTCGGCAAAACCTATCCTTGCCGATACTCTCTGTGTCGGCAACACCCCTTTATGTCAAACCCTCTCGATTTGACATACTTCATCATTCTCAATGTTCTTCTGACAATGGGAATGGAAGCTTCCTTCTCTTAGAAGATATTCACTTGAGTTCTGATTTGATTGAGACGTTTATTGCTTAAAAGATCTCAAAAAGATTTGAATCAAGTATATTTTATTAAGATATTGTACTATCATAGCACAAAAGTTATCTTTTGTGTTGTGATAAGTCACCTCAAATATCTTATAATTTATTAACAATATCTCAACCACCCTTGCTTTAAATAATCAATGTCCTTTGACTCATTGACTTGGATAGTATTTAAAGGGTGGAGCTAGCTCCATGCTTCACACGCTTTCAGCTCAAGATTTCTCCTTTGCAAGATTTCAAGCAGGTTGTTAGCTATTACTTTCTCTGTAAGATTTAATCTTTGTGTTCCATAAGTCTTCTTTGTGTTAGATTGTTTGAATAGTTCTTATCTATTCTATTCCGCAACAATCTTTTGTTTCCTTTGTGTAATTCTTGATATTTATATTAATAAAAGAATTAAAAATTAAGTAAAACTTGTGTATTGTATTCACCCCCCCCCCTCTACAATACTTGTTTTGCTAACTCGGGACCAACAAGTGGTATCATAGCGGCTGATTTAACTTGATAAATCAGATCCGTAATGGCTTCTTCGTCCAAAGTTTATCCTTCTTCTATTTCTTCTAAAACTGATAATGGCTCTATGGTCAAACCTCCTAAGTTCAATGCTAACAACTTTTCTCTCTGGAAAAGTCGAATGATGCTATTCTTAGAAGGAGCTGACAGTCGTTATCTGACCATTCTTCGTGAAGGTCCTCTTGTCCCTAAAGTATGGGACAAATTTATCAAAACCTCCAAAAAGAAAGATAAAGAAAAAGATCATCTTTTCCACGTTTCCGATGACTCATCTGACGAGGAACAAAATTCTGCTACTAGTAGATATATTCTGACGCTTGAAAAAGAATACACTGATGAAGATAGACGCACCATTGGACTCGATTCCAAAGTGCGAGCAATAATTGCTCAATCTCTTCCAGATGAAGTGCACCACTCTCTTGTAAATTTCTGTACTGCTAAAGAGATGTGGTCGACCCTATGTGTTCTGTACGAAGGTACAGATGAAGTCAAGAAGTCTCGAAAAATCTCTCTCGTTCGTAAATAAGAACTTTTCTCTCATGAAAAGGGAGAATCTCTTTCTAACTACTATAATCGTTTCAATAGTCTTTTAAACGATCTAAAACTTCTGGGGAAGCTTTATGACAACGAGGAAATCTTATGTAAGTTTATGGATGGTCTTCCAGATTTCTGGGAGAACCTCAGCACTTGCATAAAGACAACCAAGGACTTGGAAAACCTACCTCTTACTAATCTTTATGGAACTTTCTTCAATTATGAACAAACTCGTCTTCAAAGGAAGACCATTATCAAAGAGATAAAAGCCCCTTCTATGGCTCTTATCTGTGATGGATCCAAGAAATCTATGTGTATTCCTCGTATCACTTACCCTTCTGATGACTCAGAAAGAGAAAGTCATGATGACATAGATCACTCCTCGGAGGCTTATCTTAGTGAAGCCGATGATGAAGGAGAAGACATCTCTGTTGATCAAATGACAGAGGAAATGAGTATGCTTGCAAACTTTTCTAAGTATAGGAAAAACCCCTCCTCCAACCATTTTCGAGGCAACCGGAAATTTTCTACCTCTTCTTCTAAAAATTCTTTGAACAAATCCAAGGAGGATTGCTACGCATGTGGTAAGAAAGGCCACTTCGCTTCTGAGTGTAGAAGCAATCCTCCTAGGATCTTTAAGTCCAACTCTTCTAATTCTTCTAAGAGAAGAAATCTCAGATCTATTTCTACAGGTAGATCACATCCTCGAAAACCTTCTCCTTCTTCTTCCTTCAAAGAGCTCTCTGATAAAGCCGATAAGTACAAGGCTAAGTACAAAAGAGAAAAGGAAAGAAACTTCCACTCTCAACGACGAGGAAAAGGCTTAATGGCGGAAACTCTTGACTGGGCTGATGTGCCTACCTCCGACAGTGAAAAAGAAGTGTCAAGTAAATGCCTTATGGCAAAACTTGATGAAGAAGCTAAAGACTCCTGCTCTAGGATGGACTTTACAGTTGAGTGCTCTTCCTCCTCTTCTCAGGTACATCCCTTCTACTCTCTCTCTGATGAAGAAAAGATTGAAGCATATGACTCTTTGACTGTACTTTTTCACAATGAGAAAGATGCAAAGAAAAGAGTCAATGCTCAAATCAAATCTCTCTCTTTCCAACTTCAGGCTTCTCTCTCTCAACTAAAACATTTTGACAAAATAAAAGCTGAGTTTGAAGACTTGAAAACGATAAAGTATGTGTTGGCTAAAGAAAAGAACAAACTTCTCAAGCATCTTCAAAAACAACAAGAGATAGTAAGCAAATGGAACACCTCTTCCAAAAACCTTGAGAAAGTTTTCAAAGACCAAGTAATTGATGACGAAAATTTTGGGCTTGGCTACTGGGAAGAGGACGCTGACTATACTCCTTCTGAAGATGTTCCTTCCTTTTCTCAAAAGCCTCCTCTTTCATATAAACTTCCCTCCTACTCTTCTGAATGGAATGATACCGATTCAGGAGATTCTAACTCTGTTTATTCCATGGATCTTCGAGATTCAAGGAAGTTTGGTATCTTTGTGTCTGCCAAACCATCTAAACCCTTCCTAAAAGAAGATCAAGATTCAAATGAGTTTGTCAAACCCGTTAATGATCTTCTTAAATCTTTGAAACTAAAAGAATGTTCTTCCTCTTCTTCTCCTTCTCCTAAGAAAGCTCCTATTCTTAACAAAAGAAAATCTGTTGTTGTTGATCTCCCCAACAAAAGAAAGATTACACCTTCTTCCAAAGGTAAATCTCCCATGAACACAACAGAATTTATTCCTAGAGCTTTAAAAATAAAGAAGTCTAAAGGAATCTCCATAGATCCTCCTTCCTCCTCTGAAAAAGGAATTGTTGGACCAGTACCTCGAAATCCTCACATTCCTTACAGCTATCCCATTCTTCCTCACTCTTCTAAACCCCTAAAGTCTAAAACCCAAGGAAAAGTGAAAGACTCCTCTCTTGAACCCAAGAAAAAGTTCATCTGTAGAAAGTGCTACAACTGTGGTGATACTTTTCATTTAGCCAAGGACTGTATGAAAGACCATATTGAAATATATGGTCAAAATAAACCTGCTTCTTCTTCTTCTTCTAACCTAAAAGGACCCACCTCAAAACGGGTTCCAAATGACTAATTTGTTTGTGTCTGCAGGTCTATGGGCATCATCATACACGGTATCTTGATAGTGGGTGCTCACGACATATGACAGGAAACAAATCACTTCTCTTAAACTTTGTGAAAGAAAAGGGACCGACTGTAACTTTTGGTGACAACTCTCGAGGTTCCACTAAAGGTTATGGGACTCTTTCTAATGGATCCATTACTTTCAACAAAGTCGCATATGTGGAAGGACTAATGCATAATCTTCTTAGCATTAGTCAACTGTGTGATTTAGGTTACTACGTGATTTTCAGAGAGCATAATTGTCTCATTACTGATAGATAATTTCACACTGTCCTATCTGGATTTAGAAAGGACAGTGTGTATGTCATCAATATGAGTGTCAAATCAACTGAAGACGAAAGCATATGTTTCATTTCTGAAGACTCTGAAAAGAAGAACTGGCTCTGGCATAAATGTCTCTCTCATCTCAACTTCAAGATGTTGAATGCTCTCTCTAACAAAGAGCTAGTTATCGGTTTGTCGAAAATCTCTTTCTCTAAAGAGAAGCTATGTGCTGCATGTGAGAAAGGCAAGCTGACAAAATCCTCTTTCAAGTCAAAGAAGTGTTTCTCTATCTCTATTCCTCTTCAGATACTGCATATGGATCTTTGTGGGCCAGTCAGCACACCTAGTCTTGGTGGAAAAAGGTATATTCTTGTCATCATTGATGAATTCACACGTTACACTTGGGTATTCTTTCTCAGGTACAAAAGTGATACAACTGAAGAAATCATCAATTTCATCAAGAAATCTGAAGTTCTCAACGGTCAACTAGTCAGATCTATCAGAAGTGACAACGGGACCGAATTCAGAAATACTACCTTAGATGCCTTTCTCAGTGATAAAGGTATCTCTCAAAACTTTGCAGCAGTCAGAACTCCGCAACAAAATGGTGTTGTGGAAAGAAAGAATCGTACACTATGTGAAGCTACAAGGTCTATGCTAAGTGAATCAAACCTCCCTACCTACTTCTGGGTTGAGGTTGTCAATACAGCCTGCTTTACTCAAAACCGATCTATCATTGTGAAAAGACACAACAAGACTTCCTATGAAGTCTTCTATGGCCGAAAACCAAACATCAGTTTTCTTCATGTTTTCGGTTGCTTGTGTTTCATTTTAAATGATCGAGAACATTTTTGATCCCAAGGCTAATGAGGGTATCTTTATGGTCTATTCTCTATCTTCTAAAGCCTATAGAGTCTACAATCTTAGAAGAAAATGTATTGATGAATCAATACATGTGAAGTTCGATGATCATAAGACATCTTCCTTATCTTGTGATGATAATTAACTTCATGAATGGATCACTTCGTGTGTTGGAGAAGATTCCTCAAATCTTTTGTCTGCAGGACCTCCCTATGTCCCATTTTCGGCATCCTCCACTTCCTTTAACCATAGTTCGGCAGATCCCCTACCGACTGTCGAACCTATTGTCCCTACCGAACCAACCTTACATTATTCTCCTCTTCATCATACTCATCCTATTCCTACCGATCCTTCACCCTCATATTCTCCTATCTTATTTCCTGCACCTCTTCCTCCAGCTCTAAAATGGACCAAGGATCATCCAATTGATCAGATTATTGGTGATCAGCAAGCAAGTGTCCAAACTAGAAGAGGTGTTGGAAACATTTGCTTCTATGTGAATTTTCTCTCCATAATAGAGCCCAAGAAAATTGAATAAGCTCTAGCAGATCCTTGTTGGATCACTGCCATGCAAGAAGAGTTGTCTCAATTCGAAAGAAACAAAGTATGAAGACTTGTGCCTCGTCAGTTCGGTAAGACTATTATCGGCACTAAGTGGGTCTTCCAAAATAAGATGGATGAAGTCGACACTGTTATTCGGAACAAAGCCATACTTGTTGCTCAAGGATATAGACAGGAGGAAGGTATCGATTATGATGAAACTTTTCCCCCTGTTGCTAGACTTGAATCAATAAGGATCTTTCTTGCTCATGTTGCTCACAATAACTTCTGGCTTTTCCAAATGGATGTTAAAAGTGCATTTCTCAATGGAGAACTTGCTGAAGAAGTCTATGTGAAACAACCTTCTGGTTTTGAAGATCCATCTCATCCTCACTATGTGTTCAGACTAGACAAAGCTCTTTATGATCTGAAGCAAGGTCCTCATGCCTGGTATGACACCCTGTCAGATTTTCTTCTCTCAAACCGATATACCAGATGTAAAATTGACAATACTCTCTTTCTCAAGAAAACCAAAGGTAATATCATTCTTGTCCAAATCTATGTAGATGACATCATCTTTGGTGCTACTGTTGAATCTCTTTGTCAGGAGTTTGCCTCTCTCATGAAAAGAAAGTATGAGATGAGTATGATGGGTGAGCTTACTTTCTTTCTTGGTCTTCAAATTAAACAAACTTCTGAAGGTATTTTCATAAATCAGAGTAAATATATTCGTCATTTATTAAATAAGTTTGATTTTGAAAATTGCTCTCCCATGAAAACTCTAATGGCACCACCTCTTAAGATTCATGCTGATCCAGCTGGTAAGTCAGTTGATATCACAAATTATAGAGGGATGATATGGTCTCTTCTTTATCTTACTGCTAGTAGACCTGACATCATGTATGTTATGTGTTTGTGTGTGCGTTATCAAGCCAATCCCAAGGAATCTCACTTGGCGGCTGTGAAACGCATTTTTCAGTACCTAAAAGGTACTATGAATCTGGGTCTTTGGTATCCCAAGGACTCAGGTTTTGATCTCATTGGCTATTCAGATTCTGATTTTGCAGGGTCTAAGGTAGACAGGAAAAGTACAACTGGCAGCTGTCAATTACTAGGTGGAAATTTGGTCAGCTGGTCCAACAAGAAACAGAATTCGGTATCTACCTCTACTACTGAAGTTGAATATGTTGCAGCTGGAAGTTGTTGTGCACAGATCTTGTGGATGAAAAATCAACTGCAAGACTATGACAAGTTTTACTCTCATATACCTATCTTATGTGACAACTCCAGTGCCATAGCAATTGCTAACAATCTGGTGCTGCACTCCAGATCTAAACACATTGATATTCGGTATCACTTTATAAGAGATCATATCTCTAAAGGTGATATTGAACTTCATTTCATCTCTACAGATCTTTAGCTTGCCGACCTCTTCACTAAACCACTAGATGAATCCAGATTCAACTTTCTCGTTGGATCCTTAGGTATGTTAAATTTTGTTTAAAAAAATAGCATCTCTTTCTTTTACCAACATTCTTTCGGTAAACCTCTCGAATACAGAAACTTCTTTCATATCGGTAAGGAGTTCCTCACTTTCGGTAAATCTCTCATTTACCGAAGTTTTATTATGTTTTATTTTCGGTTCATGCCGAAATCTTTTCTTCAGTTTCTCTCACCTTTGCCAAATTGCTTATTACCGAAGCATCTCTTAACCTTTTTCGGTAACTCTCGTCACTTTTATACCGAATTTCGTTTACCGAACTTTCCCTCACTTCATTTCGGTAGATGATGTGTCATCCTTATCCACATCTACCTTGCCGAAATCTTTTTCGGCACCTCTTCCTTCCTTTATCAGATCATGCCACGTGGCTTCACAGGGTTTGTGTGTCAGTTGATGGGACGTCCACGATTCTGACAATAGCCGTTTTCGGACATTCCACTTCTCCATGATGCACGTCTTGGAAGTACCATCATTATCATTTATAATATTTAATTCCTTTTGAAATCCCAACTTTCCCTCCAAGTTTCTTACCCTATAAATATCACTTCATCTTCCTCATTTTTCACTTTTCAAACTATCGACTATCCTCTTCCTAGCAAACCTGCAACTCCATTTTCGAACCTCTCTTTCTTCAACAATGGATTCTTCAAAATCTTTGAAGGTTTCCAAGACCACCACTCTTTCTCGGGAAACTCTTGCATTTCCCGCATGCAATCAGGTTACACGACTCTCTGCTGATGTGGACCACCCGGAGTCCAACCAAGTCTCCCTTTTCCTTTAGAAAACACCATTACAACATGCTCTCACGGCCTCTACCAAGATGAGCAAGATGCTACTTGGCAGCTTCTGGCTTACCTGTAAGTATGATTCTCACACTCACCAGGTATCTGCTTCCATCCTTTCCTCTGAAGAACACCCCGACTTTTCTTTTGGGGTCGAGGATGTTCGATCGATCCTTCGGATTCCAGAGTTTGACGTCTACGCTCCGTTTCCCACTGGTCGGGAACTTGAGGAGGTAGTTGCTACACTCAACTATGTGCATGAAGGGAAAACCAAGGGTTCTGGCACTCTCCAAAGCAAGAACATGGGTGTTGTTTGGAACTACTTCTTCTCTCACCTCATATACTGCATTTCCCACAAAACGTCTAGGTGGGATCAATCACCTGCTGCTATCACCAGGTTGGCACATGCTCTCATCTTAATGAGGCACATTGACTTTGCCTGGGTGATTTTTGATTCACTGGTCACTGCCATCACGCATCCAAGGACTCACAACGTGGCCCTTCCACGATTCATCTCTCTCATCATCAATGAGAAGCTTTCTACACAGCTTCGTGCCGATGCAGGTCTATCTGAACCAATCATAGCATATGACTTGCCTATTTCTCAGATAAGCAAGCAGACCATTTTTAAGCCGGTCAAGCCTACCAACACTCCCATCACCACAGGTATGATCTCTTTCATTACTTCTCCCAATCCGATTTGGGGTATTCTTTTGGAGAGTGGTACCAAAAGGCTTCCACTTTCTCAAAGTGCTCCCCAATCGGTGGTCCCTTCTACCCCCAAATCTACCCGAGCCAAATCGGTGGCCATTAAAAAGAAAAATGCCACCGGCAACGTCGCACTTGCTTCTATGACTATGCCATCGAAACAACCATCGGTGGCTGCCCCGGTCATTTCATCTCCTTCTTCTAAGCGACAGGGCTCAAAATCCCCTCCTATGTCTCGTTCTAAGAGGCTTAGGAAACCAATGGCTGAACCACACTCGCCTTCTACCTATTCTCAAAAATCGGAGGAAGTTGAAATTCTCCTATTTAGGCCACGGGGATCTGCTAAAACCCATCCTACCTCCTCCAAATCTTCTCCATAAGGCTTGGTTGTACAAATGGAGACCCATGTTATCCCTTATCCTCAATTTAAATTGAGAGATGAAGATGATTTGGCCTCCTCTCCGGACCAACGACCCTCTTCCACACAACACAACCTATCACCCGGGGTCACACCCGAAGATTTTGCACATATCGGTAGAAATACCGTTGATATGTTTGATCTTCTATTTTCTGATGTAGGGGACGATTTGCCATCTCCTACCGAACATATTCCCTCACCAAAACGATCCTCATCTCCCAAACACTCTCCCATATTCTCACCAAAACCATCTCCTTCTCCCAAACACTCATCCAAACCTTCACCAAAGAAAACTCCTTCCCCTTCCCCCATACACTCACCCTCTACCTCGGATTCCTCTTCGGATGACTTTCATCCAGATTGTCCACCGAAGAGGCAATCTCCACCAAAGGAGCGCATTTTGCCTCACGATCCCCCTACTCCCACTACAGCCAGGGATGGCCCTTCGGCATCTTCTTCTTCAGCCCAACAGGTGTCGATCTCCCTGCCTGCTGACTTTATTACCGAAATTCTTGATACAAATCAGCAGGTAAGGATGCTCGGTACTCAATATGAATTGCTACGTAAATCTTTGCGTGAGCCTGAGCTGCTGACTTCTCTCAATATCAACAACACTTCTTTGGCTGAGCTCTTACAACTAGTAAAAGAGCAGAATTCTGAATGCATCAATCTTAACAGAGACATATTTCGGTGCTTGGATGTCTTGCATCATGAAATCGATGCTCTTCGTACCCCTCTCTCCGACGCTCTTGATGTTGTTCTCAAGGAGGTTATCAAGTTAATTGATAACAATGCCTCTTTGACTCTTTATGTGGCCGCTCTCAAGGCTGCGTCCGATGCAAGGGATCAGGATCTTATCCGACTTCGGCAGCAGGGTTCGGATCAAACCTCTATCAACTCTCAGATTCTAGGTGTTCTGCAAAGTATAAATCAACGCCTTGATTCGCTACCTACTGAAGTGGCTCAGTACTGTGCTGGGTCACTTGATATAGATATCACGGAGTCGGACTTTACTCCAGATGACAGAAGCACTCTTGATCGGATAGACAGACGTCTTGGCCGTGTGTCGGCTAAGGCTGGTCTTTCTTCCTCAGCACGTACTGAGGGGGAGAAACAGGTTGAGGAGGAGCAAATTACCCCCCAAATCATCATTACTAGTACGAGTCGGGGAGAACCTTCTACTGCTGCCGCTCCTACCGAAACCAAATCTGCCATAGTTTCGGCATCTGCCGAAGGGGAGGGAACCGACCACCCTAAAGTGGTCGAAGAATCCGAGGGGGAGCTTTTGCCTAATAAAGATAAGGGCAAAAAGAAACTAACACCGGATGAAGTAGCTGCAGAAGAAAAGTGTCGTAAAGATGCTATGATAAAGAAAGTTGCCGACGGTGGTGGAATTCATCTTCCTCCCCAAGATTACTTCTCTAGATTTGGGCTTGTCTGAAGAAGAATTAAAGGCTGCAAAGTTAGCCCAAATGGCTCGAGATGGAGATTCTGAGCTAGCCTTAAAGTTAGCAAAGGAAGAAGCCGAAATCACCAAATCTCCCGCTGACGCTATCAAGGCTCAACTGAGTGCTCTGGACGATTCGGCAAAGAAGAATGAAGAGATCTAATCTTTGTGTATCGATTGGTACCACAAAGTACTCACCAAACGCTGATCCTCTGCCAAAATCACAGATGTTAAAATCATCAAACCATCTTCCAGTTGCAAAGTCATTCGGCTGACGATTACAAGGGATGATGCGGCAAGATCAGTTGACAGGCTGGATTCTCTTGTTCGGTTTAGGGTTTCGGAATGGATGGAAATTGGTATCTGCTTGGTGAACAGAAAAAATGCTCTCAAGCCTGATGTTGATAAATATCTTGCAGATCTCCAAACAAAATTCAGAACCTACCGAAAGACCTACAACATTGTCCACACTCCAGCCGAAGAAGAGCTCATCAAGAATCTAAAGTCTGGTCTTCCTCTTCCTAAATCGAAGCCAAGAGCTAAAAAGGAAGATGTGTTTGTGCATATGGCAAGGGAAGGAAAAGTTCCAGATGTTTCAAACCTCGATCTATCCTTACCGACTCTGGTTCCTCTTCTTTCTACCACTGTGTTAAATGAGCCTACTCAAGGAATCTTCTTCAATGACACCTTTGGTCAGATTCGTTTCTTCAGAACAAGTCAGATCCCTCTTGCCGATACTGTCTTTCTTCATGGGATTATTCAAATCATCCCACTTTCTACAAAGGATCTCTATGTGGCTGCCACCGACGAACTCAAGAGAAGGGATGTCGATCCTCATCTACCTTTTGAATAGTTCTTTGTTGTTTAGTTTCTTGTACAAAATTTTCTTTTAACTTGTATTGTAATCTTCCTAGTTTAACGTAAATAGCTTGTACAATTCCTTATTTCATTCTTTTATACTTGTAAATGTCGGATACTCTAAAAAAATCCAAAAAGAAACAAAAATAATGGTCTATGTGAAAAAGAACCCAAAAGAATTTAAACAAGGGTCAAAATGCATTACTCATGTTTTATCTTTTTAAATTCTAAGTATGAGATGTCATCATCAAATAGGGGGAGATTGTTGGGTCATCTAAGATTTGAAGATAACCTCTCCTTTAGTTTGTGTTTACTCTTCTGTAAATGATTGTACATCTTAAAGTTAGTATGGTTCTTTGTAATAGCTTAGTTATGCATAAACAGATCGGTAAATCAAGACCTACCGAACTCAACATGAAGGAAGTCTACTTTACGGATTGAGATGAACTTCAAGAAGACTAAGCCTTGTCTACCGAACTCATATTCGGCAGACTACTCATCTGCCGAACCCTCTTCTGTTCGGCATCCTTCTGCCACTCTTTCGGCAGAACCTATCCTTGCCGATACTCTCTGTGTCGGCAACACCCCTTTATGTCAAACCCTCTCGATTTGACATACTTCATCATTCCCAATGTTCTTCTGACAATGGGAATGGAAGCTTCCTTCTCTTAGAAGATATTCACTTGAGTTCTGATTTGATTGAGACGTTTATTTCTTAAAATATCTCAAAAAGATTTGAATCAAGTATATTTTATTAAGATATTGTACTATCATAGTACAAAAGTTATCTTTTGTGTTGTGATAAGTCACCTCAAATATCTTATAATTTATTAACAATATCTCAACCACCCTTGCTTTAAATAATCAATGTCCTTTGCACTCATTTCCTTGGATAGTATTTAAAGGGTGGAGCTAGCTCCTTGCTTCACACGCTTTCAGCTCAAGATTTCTCCTTTGCAAGATTTCAAGCAGGTTGTTAGCTATTACTTTCTCTCTAAGATTTAATCTTTGGTGTTGTTTGTTTTTTAAGAGGTCTAAAGTCTGAAGTCTTATTTTAGTTATGATTAATAAGATGTGGTGTGTAAAAAGGTCTGAACGATTCAGACTTAGGAGCCATTAAGAGGTTTTTTTTTTAAAACAAACAACCCCTTTGTGTTCCATAAGTCTTCTTTGTGTTAGATTGTTTGAGTAGTTCTTAGCTATTCTATTCCGCAACAATCTTTTGTTTCTTTGTGTAATTCTTGATATTTATATTAATAAAAGAATTAAAAATTAAGTAAAATTTGTGTATTGTATTCAAACCCCCCCCCCCCCCTCCTTCTACAATACTTGTTTTGCTAACTCGGGACCAACAATTTCATTTATTGAGGGAGTTGCAAATATCAACATTTCCTTAATTCTAGCCATATTTTTAATTCTTAAATATTTTGTAACATTTAGTATAAAATAAGTGTATAAAATTCATATTGTTGCATCATGAACATAAACAACAACATTATGAATCACAGAGTTTTTAACGATGTTGATGAGAGAGTAGACGTAGATGTTCGTTCGATTGATGAAGATGATGAAACACAGTTCGATTATGAACACGGATGAACCCAACTGTACATGAACTTCTATGAACAGGGAAAATCAAAGGATAAACATGTTCATAAAGGTTCATATGTTCATCCATGTATTCATCAATGAGTTCCCATATGTATTCATCCATGAGTACCATATGTTCATCCATGTGATCATATGTTCATCCCATATGTTCATCCATGTGATCACAGAAGTTCATACATAAAAGATATTTGTATATTCTATGGAGGTGGTGGGATTTGTGTAATGTTCATCCATGTGTTCATCAATATATGGGAACAACTACACACATTGAACATCCAAAAAATGAACAATGACATGTATGTGGACCTTGTGCGTTCATTGATGGAGGGTATTGAACATTTGTGAACCAAACACATGCACAAATGTGAAGGTTTAGTACACAAACATTCCAAAATGAACATATGTGAATGAATCTAAAAGTTTAGATTAAACACATTTAATGATTAATAAAAGATAAAACATATGGGAATCATCAGTTTCGTTTTTGTCTGAGAGAAATTAATGTGGCAATTAATATGTTAGAAAAGATTGGGGATATATCCCAAATTACCCTCCATCACATTTGTTCACCAAACCAGTTATCAAATAAAAACTCATTTAATGATTAATAATTTAGATTAAATATCAACCATTCAATCTCAAAATCAATGGTTTAGATTATTTCACAAAGTTAATAACAAAAATAAGGTTAACAAATGAACTAGACACACACACACATACATACACACACACACACATATATATATAGGGTGCGTTTCTTTTGCAAACCAATCAATTTGTACAAACTATGCAAACCACTATATTATGAAACAATAGATATATTTATGGATAATGATTATGATTCATTAATAATGATTGTGATATATATGGAAAATGTTAAGTTTATTCATTATAATCATGATTTTAAATTAGGAAATGTTAAGTTTATTCATTATAATCATGATTTTAAATTAGGAAACATAATAAAATCATATATTTATTAGACTTGATGAACTGCTAAGATTGGTTTGCATAGTTTATACAAATTGTTTGGTTTGCAAAAGAAACGCACCCTATATATATATATATATATATATATATATATATGTATATATATATGCCTTGATTTAATAATACAAACCTTATATGTAGGAAATAATCACGATATTTATGTAAGATGATCATGATTCATTTATTATGATAAAAACATTTATGGAAGATGATATAGTTTATTTTTTAATGATTATTGCCATAAAGTTGGAAACAATCAAGATATATAATTTTGTTTCGTATCTAGACTCAAGTCTTATATATATATATATAGAGAGAGAGAGAGAGAAAGAGAGGTGGGTTCATAGGAGAACAAATGCATTTAAGAAAACACGAGAACAGTCGTGTACATACAAAATCATATATGATTCACGTACAAAATCATATATGATGCACGCGACTTTACGTCGCACCCAAAGTCGCCCGCGTCCGATTTTTTTCAGGTTAATGTAAAATCACATATGATTTTGTGCATGATCTGTTGTTTTTGGTTTTTTTCTTGTTTTCTTAAATAGTTTATATATATATATATAGGGGTCTAATCAAATGAGAACTGATTAGTTTGTGATAACTATGAAATCTAATATGAGACACACATTTAAGATAATCAATATAAATTTTAAATAAATATAAATGGGTATTTTAGTAAATTTGTTTTGTACATCTAATTAAGTTAATAAATCCTAAAATCTAGCCTTTTTACCTTATACATCTCATCATCACACTCTCCATCTCTCTCTCTTCCATATACATAAACCCTAAAAAAATTCTCTTCAAGAATGTGTCGCCATGGCCCTGAAGCTCCCCCGCAACATCTCCTGCCGACAAAGTCATTCCGAGTTCCGACCATCTTCCCTTCTCCACCAGCCCCTCTTCTCTGTGAAGCTCTTCCCCTCCACTGCCTCCCTCTCGACCTCGGTGAAGCTCCTCTTCTCCTTCCTTGTCTTTCAATCTCCTCTCATCCCTCTCCACTCCGATGTAGCTCATGTCATCCAGTTTCAGATTAGAATTCCACCCTCCCCCATCCCTCTCCACTCCGATGGGGTTTATTAATTTTATTTGTTTGTTTGATTTAGAATTGGGAAGTCGTAGATATGTGTTTGATTTTAATTTTTTTGTATGATTTGGAAATCAGAACTTGTGGATGCGTTTTTTATTTTAATTTTTTTTTTGGTTTGGTATATTTTTGTTTTTAGTTCTGGGATTTCGATGAAAGGGGAGTGGGTGGGGAAGGGGACAGGTTTGCATTTTTGGTGAAGGGGATTAGTTTGCAAGTGGACGGTTGGAGGTTGTTGTTTGGGTTGTTGGAGGGTAGGGTCGTTCACATTCCAAAAAACCCATTTTCAGGGTGGTTCACATCAAAATCTTTTTTTTTTTTTTTTTTAAATATAGATGGCGAATCACAATGGTATCCTAGTGGTTATGTGTGATTTAAAACCCAAATCAGATCTAGTCTCAACCCATACGGTATGACAGTGAGTTTGTGTGTTATTGTTTAGAAGTTTTTAGGTAACATTAATTAATATATATTGTCATCCAAAATAGCACCACAGCTTCAGAATCAGTTTTTTTTCTTGTAAAAAAGAATGGAACTTATAGACGATAGAATTAATTATTAGTGTAGGTTTTGATAATATGTTGTTGATGATAGATATTTAAGCTAAACAATTTTACCTACTTAATTCTAATTTTATTTATAACAAATAAATAAATATATTATTTTTGAAATAAACTATTGTAATAAGAAAAAACATTTGGTAACCATTAACGCTAAAATTCGTATAAACAAACAATTGTAACCATAAATAATAATAAAGCACTTTTCTCTCTGCCCCTTTCTTTGATCATCAACCCATTACAGAAAAAACAGGTATAACTTGCTTTTTCAACTCCAAAATCCAATATATTACTACTACTTTTTAACCACATTTTAAGAAATGCTTGAATTTACATTTGGTTCGATGAGTGGTCGTTTCCAACTTACATACATACATACATACAGTCGAAACTAATGGCGATTATCCAACAGAGGCAGACTAGTATATGTGTTATTCAATGTCTTTCATGGCATCCTGCATTCACACCCATCCATGGTTCAATGAGCGGTCGTTTTGTGAATTTAAGGCAATAATAATAAATGTCTATCTAACCTTGGCTAAGCGTGTGACGTATGTTGCAGCCAGGGCTGTTGCTAGTAATCCCACACCCAGAGTCAGTAACTGATTACTCCCCCCTGCTAAACCCACATCTGATTCTTCTTGCTGCAAACAACAACATCATCATCAAATATCAATTAGTTTGACTGACCTCAATTTTTATCTATGGATATCAGTAATGTGGGTTCCTTTATTTTCAAATGGACAATTCAATTTTACAAACTAAGAAACAAAGGGCTTGCTTTTCATATAAATAGACTAATGCAATTGCTCACATTTGCTTCAAATCTCAACTTAAACCAAACCAAATCAAGCCCAGTAAATCCTACATCCAGAGAGCGTAAAACGTATGCACATGTTTCAGCGTGCGTAAAATGTGTTTGGTTTTGCAAAAAATTTGGAATCTTAAACTCATTGCAATAATCTGAATGAATGCCATGATGGATTTGGAAAATAGTGAACGCATGCAAATAGAACTTAGAATTGGAAACGAAAGAATAAACTCACAATGATTGCTCGACCAAATGCACCGGCACTAACATACGCCCATGTTCCAGGCAGCATCCCCAACCAACTGCATAACAATCGCAATAGATTCAATAGGTGGATGGTGAGATAGATCGATATCCATGTAAAGTGTTGTAATTTTAACACGAAAGAATATGGGAAATATAAGAGAACAAACAAAAATGGCACAATTAACGTAAAAGGCTAACCTTCCCAAGACGTACGGGACAAACTTGACCGACGTAAGTCCATATAAGTAATTTCCAAGAGAAAATGGGAGCAATGGGCTCAACCGGAGAAGTGTGACTACTCTGAAAGCATTTTCTCCAATTGCTTTATCAATTGCAAGAAATTTCTTGTTCCCTTCGACCATTTTAAGTATTCGGTCACGAGCAAAATATCTAGCGATTAGAAACGCAACACTTGCAGCTACCTGAAGAAGATGGGAAGTCACAGTTATTTATTTGTCTACAATATCAGTTGATCTTGTAAAACATCTTGTTCAGTAACTTACAGTCCCACTTATAGAGACAAGGATTGTGCCAGTGAGAGGGCCAAATAGAAGACCAGCTGACATCGTAAGTGGAATTGCTGGTATTGCAAGTACCTACAAGAAAACGCTTATTTGCATCAGTATCCTATTGCATCCGTTATATCAACCAAAAAAAGGAAAAGAAAAAAACCATCTTCGAAATACGAAACTAAAACTCATTGATAAACACAAGAGAGTCAGCTGCTTACTTCCAGGCCAGCATAAACTGCAACAAAAAGCGCATATCCAGCAGGGCCATATCCTGTGCACATTAAAAATTAAGAAAAATATCAAAGCTCAATTGATGGCTCTGCAATTTAGACCAAGTTAATCTACAACCCTTACATTAGCAAATTATTTATGCATACTTCAAACTTTGCATTAACACAAGTAGCTTCTAGAAGGCCAACCACTACATAGAGAGATCCATATACCAATTATGAGTGATTGTGAAGGCTAGAGAGGGGCATGGCAGGATCCAAGAGCTTAGAAAGAGTCAAAAAAGAAAAAAAGGATTGGATTTCAGCTATGATTAGATCAGTGGGCAACCCCATGATACTTCACTTTTGTTTCTAGTGTTGTTAAGCTATTAAAAGCTCATTAGTTATTTAGGTAGCCCTCACTTTTTGGAGTTGCTCCCAACTTACAGTATGGTGGATGTGAAGATCTATGAGTATGAGTACTATGAGCTGAAAGGCTCCCATACATTTAACTGTTGACTGTAAGAAAGGTTTCAGTGTCCATCTCTTTGTTATATGCCAATGCCAAGCCCTCGATAAACTACCCTTTTAGCCTTATGGAATCTAAATGGACCTTACCGGGCATGATGGCAAGCACATGGAAATACAAGCCTTGCTTTTGACTCAAGTCACGTAATTGATGATAAGTGTTTGATCTGGTATAGCGGATGTTTTGGAAATCGGATTATTGAGTTTGCTTGGAATATGTTGAAAATCGGATGGAGTTTGCCTGGACTATGCTCGCATTAGGATGTCAGGCATGATGCTTCAACCCAATCTTCGGGCAAGTCGGGAAGTCCGTTGACGCCTCATTCTTCTCGGGTAGGAGAGACGACAATAACGCATGACTCTTCTCCTCTGTCTAGTGATTCCTTACCGTGGGCTGCGAAGAAGATCAAATTGCCTGAATTCTACGAGTTTGATCCTCAAGGATGGAATACAAAGGCAGAGCTCTACTTTGACATCAATGGAACTCCACCACACCTTCGTATTCGTTTGGCACAATTAAGCATGACCGGGGTGGCTCAACACAGGTTTACGATTGTGAAGGAAGTGTATGACCATATTACTTGGGATCAATTTACCAAGGAACTCTTACAACGTTTTAATGGTCTCGAAATTCAAAACCCCTACAAACAGCTTGCCACCATTAAACAGGTTAATTCGATCCATGATTATATCGATGATTTTGAATATCTTCTCTCCTTGGTTCTCGCTTGGTTCTCGCTGTTACCCGAATCCCAGGCCTTGGGTTACTTCGTAGCAGGGTTACGAGATGAAGTGAAATGATGGGTTCGCCTGCATCGTCTTCACGTCATGTATTTGGCTAAAGATGTAGAACAAATGTTGAATCCATCACCTGCTAGTCTCTCCCAATCTCGCTTTCGTTATCACGGAGTTGGTGGTTCTGGTTATCCGTCACATGCAGATGTTAAGTCTCAGGCCGTGGGCCGATCTGACTTGAAAGGATCCAACAGTTCTGGATTTAGTAATAAAGGCCCACTCCAATGAATGGATCCAGTTCGTTCATTTAATTCGACTCGCATCCACTCGGCGTCACCGACTGATTCCTTCAACACGGTTAATCAAAATCGAGGTTTTCGATCCCTTACTCGTACAGAATGGGAAAAAGGATGTAAGAAGGGTATATGTTATCGTTGCGGCCAACAGTTTGATCTGGCTCATAAATGTCCCGAAGATAAGTTACATGTACCTCTATTGGCGGATGAGAAAACTGTAGATGACGGGGGTGCGATTCTTTCTTTGGATTCGAATGAAGAAATTGGTGGTACAGTCCTCCGGACGGTCTATGTACAAAGCTGGAGTTTCACGACGCAGTGGCCGATTCTGATTCGGGTGGCAAAACGTTGAAGATTGAAGGAGCAATTTCGTAATCCTATTGTGATTTTGGTTGACAATGGAGCAACCCATAATTTTGTGTCTCGCAAGTTTGTCGCAGTGTTGGGTCTACCTTCGATTTTTTTTTTTCGGGCATTCAAATTCAATTGGGTGATGGGCATTAGGTTTTTGTTAATCAGAAGTGTTTGAATCTGAACGTTTTGGTTGGAGATTGTGAGTTTCTGATTGATGCCTTGCTTTTCAAAATGGGACATTTCGACTTAGTTTTGGGAATGGTGTGGCTATAACCTTCGACGACATGGTTCACAATTGGAAACAACAAGTCTATGCGATTTATATTGCATGGGAAATCTGAGTGTCTTCAAGGGTTGTCCAACGCACAAGCATCTCTACAAACTTGGTTATCCATGGAAGAGTCACCTCAATTGCTACATTAGGGAATGGCAGATAAGGAGTTATTAGAGAAGAGCGATGTGTTGTCTGTCGCACAACAAAGTGAATTACAAGCCCTTTTTGACAGATTCACAGAAGTTTTTCGAGATCCAACCGGCCTTCGGCCAAGTCGTACTCATGATCGTTAGTTTCTCCAAATTCCCCAATTTGTTCTGGCCCTACCGGTATCCACATGTCCAGAAAACAGAAATCGAAAGACAAGTGAAGCAGCTTCTAGCTCTTGGGATGGATCTGTTCTTCAATGGCTTATACAATGGAAGGGACGCTCGTTGAAAGAAGCCACATGGTAAGACACAATTACCAGCAAACGCCAATTTCCACATGCAAGTCTTGAGGACAAGACTTTAGTGGTAGGAGGGAGTAATGTTGCAAATCCGATTGGATTGGCCCAAGATGTGCCTATCCAAGAATATGGAAAGTTTATTCTAGAAGGCCCAAAGGAGCCATAAAGAAAATTGGGTCTATTTAGTTATAATAGGAAGGGATTGTGGCTCTAAATAAGGCGAGAGTCATGCCATCTAGGGTATTGTGGAATAATATTGGTATTTTGTTTTTGGGCTCTTAGCTTTGGCTTTGAGAGAGGGAGGTTCTTCCCTAGGATTTTCTTTTATGTTTTCTTTATTCCATAGTAATCAATCAGCAAAGTTTTCCTTTTACTTTATTATTCGGTATTATAGTTATGTGATTTCTCATCATTAGGTGCAAAGGAGTCTAGGGGCCTAGGCCCATGCATGAGGCGCGGGCCACAGAATGCGAGGCGCATCTTGTCAAATATATATACATACGCACAGAGTTACACACAACTCAAATATGCATCAAGTACAAATCTCCAATGCAACAACCAACAGTACTTCGCTAGAGGTAGAAGGGAGAAGTGTAATTATTACACTTTTAATGAACTACATGACAGTGTTACCCTTAATAATAGAGAGAGTAATTAATTTCTTCATCTCATAATTAACAGTAGAATGGGGAAGTATGCACTTACTTTTTTGAAATGGACATATATTTCGGGAGAAACGAAAATCAGAATGTGGACACTTATTTTGGGACGGAGGGGGTTAACTCTTTTTTTAAGAAGTCTAGGAGATGAGAAGATGAGAAAACTTCTTTAATATTAGGGGTTGACTAGGTATTTAATAACTCTTTATGAGGTGCACCTAGGCCCACAAGGCGCCTCGGTCAAGGCACAATGCCTTAGTGAGCCTCGTGAATATGCCTAGCCTCTACTTTAAAAAAGCCCAAAACCTTGAGCCTTACGAGCCTCAGAGCTAGGCGCGTCTCCCTCAGACACGCTTTCAACAACTATGATTGTAATAACATCGTTGAGTATATTATTTATATATACTACTAACCCACCAACCCAACCCAACCGCCGCAAACCGCCCATCCCAACCCACATACACCACTAGAGTAGTGCTATCACTGGCAACTTCATGTCAAGTTATTTTTTTATGGAGATGTTGAAAAAGATGAGGAAGAAAAGGAGAAACTCAAAGAAGAGAATACTGAACTCAAAGCAAGGATTAAATTACTTGATACAGCAATGGATAAGTATTCTCTGATTTGCAAAAAGAAAATCGAAGATAAGAAACTACTCTGTGAAGAAATCAGTGTATTAAAGAACACAGTTGAAGAGCTCACACAACAGATTTCTGATTTACAGCAAAGTGATAAGAGCAAGGAAACTGAAAGTCTTGGAATTTCAAAATGCCTGAAAGTCTTGGAATTTCAAAATGTTGAGCTACACAAGAAGAATTCAGAATTGCAGAGTCACATTACTCAGTTTATGGAAAAGTTTAAGAAGGAAAGACAAGAGTTTGAGAAAGAGAAGAAAGGTTTTGAGAGTGAAAAGCAAATGTTTGCAAAGAAATTCTCTGAATTTTCAAGGAAATCATTTGAAGAGAAGAAAGTTGTTGAACTAAAGTGTGCAAAACTTTCTCAACAAGTGTCGGATTTTGAGAAGGTAATAATTGTTAAAAGAGACAGGCTTGATTAAGAGAAAGCTGAGTTTGGTTCTGAAGGAAAAACTCTCAAAGGAAAGATTTCTGAGTTGGACAAAGAGAGAAAAGAGTTTCAAAAGAATAAGAAAAGATTAGAGCAGAAAAATGTTGGAATTTTCAAAGAAATATCTAATCAAAGAAAGAATGTCAAGAAACATTTTGAAGAAGGAAGATATTTGAGACTGAGATGTTTGAGAAGTTTGACTTCTAGACAAAGCAGTCTAGGACTCGTACCTCAAAGATCAAGTTTGACTTCTAAACACAACAGTTTTGGACTCATACTTCAACGATCAAAAGAAAGTGTACTCCGATGCATAAAAAGAGATGATCAACCTTCAAGGGGGAGTATACATATTACCTCTAATGATAATGTTGCAAATGCATATTTTCAGGGGGAGTAAATAACTTCTGATTAATTCAGATCAGAACTCGTGTTTCAAAGTTTTCTTTGACTAAGACTTTGTTGCTTTGACGACTGTTTGTCTATTTGCAGAATTTGAGCAAGAGCTTACATGATCATATCAATCATGACTTTCGAGCGGACTTCATGAGATTAAAGCTGAGCGTAAGGATTATTCTACTCTTAATCTCATTTTGTTTGAAAGAAGGACAACTTTCAGACATGAAAACATGTTTCTAAATGTTCAAACCACTTCTTATTCTCTGTTGGGTCATCTAAGATTTGAAGATGACCTCTCCTTCAACTTGTAATTGTTCGTCTGTAAAAATGTTTGTACATTTTCATACTTAGAAGATTTCATGGTTCTTTGTAATAGCTTAGTTATGCTTTAAAAGATCGGTGAATCAAAGATCAACCGAATTCAACATGAAGCAAGTCTCTGATGCGGATCAAGATGAACTTCAAGAAGACTGAGCTATATCTGCCGAAGAAGCAATATTTTCGGCAGACATTCCTTGTGCCAATATTTCTTCTATTTGGCATAAGGATCCCTTGCCGAACTCCTTTCTTCGGCATCACTCTGCCAATCTTTCGGCAGAGATTCTTTCTACCGATCCTTTGGTGGAGTTTCTCTCTGCCGATCAAGAAAAAAAACCATTATGTTAAATCCTCATGATTGGACATACTTCCTCATTCCCAATGTTCTTCTGACATAGGGAATAGAAACTTCTATTGCACAAAAGATATTCACTTGTGTTTTGATTTGATTGAGACTTTCTCTTTTGAAGATCTCAAAAAGATTTGTGAATGGGTATTCATTGTGAAAGTTAATCCAGATGGATCCGTGGCTCGTTTGAAAGCTCGGTTGGTTGCCAAAAATATGCTCAAACTTATGGGGTCGACTACTACGAGACATTTTCTCCTGTGGCTAAGGTACTCTCCATCCGCCTGTTTATTTCATTAGCCGCTACTTACGACTGGGTACTACACCGACTGGATGTGAAAAATGCCTTCCTGCATGGTGATTTACATGAGGAAGTTTATATGGAGCAACCACCTGGGTTTGTTGCTCAGGGGGAGTCTGGCAGAGTCTGTAAGCTTCGTAAATCATTGTATGGTTTAAAGCAATCCCCTCGTGCTTGGTTTGGACGGTTTAATGTTGTAGTGACCGAGTTTGGCTTACGGAGGAGCTCTTATGACCATTCTGTTTTCTTTACTTCGTCCTCTTCTGGATATATTCTATTAGTGGTGTATGTTGATGACATTGTGATTACCGGGAGTGATGAGATTGGGATCAAGAAGCTGAAAGATTTCCTTGCTTCTCGGTTTCAAACAAAGGACCTAGGTCCTTTAAAATATTTCTTGGGAATTGAAGTATCTCGTACTCAGAAAGGGATCTGCTTGTCTCAACGGAAATATTGTTTGAATGTATTGAATGACTCTGGGATGATTGAAACAAAACTGTGTGAGGCCCCAATGATTCCGAACATGAAATTGAAAGCAGACGACGGAGTTCTACTTGAGGATCCATAAAAGTACAGAAGAATTGTGGGAAAGCTAAACTACCTTACAATTACACGTCCTGACATTGCTTTTCCAGTAAGTGTTGTAAGTCGGTTTATGTCATCCCCAAGAACTCCACATTGGGAGGTTGTTAGGCATATACTGAAGTACCTAAAGCATGAGGCGGTCTACAACAGGCTATTGTGTGTTGGTTGGAGGGAATCTAGTCTTGTGGAAAAGCAAGAAACAGAATGTCGTTTCCCGGTCAAGTGCTGAATCTGAATACAGGGCTATGGCCCAAACCACTTGTGAGTTGATATGGTTGCGTAATCTGCTAGGTGAACTTGAGTTTGCTCAATGTAAACCGATGAATCTATATTGTGATAATGAGGCGGCTATCCACATTGCAAACAATCCCGTGTTTCATGAGAGAACAAAACATATCGAAGTGGACTGTCATTTCACTCGTGAAAAGCTAGAAGATGGAACCAACTCAACTCCCTTTGTTCGAACAGGAAGTCAACTTGCAGATGTCTTTACCAAAGCTTTACCTGGTTCGTGAATCTCTTCTATTTGTAACAAGTTGGGCATGATTAACATCTATGCTCCAGCTTGAGGGAGAGTGTTAGAATGTAAAATTATGTATTTATTTAGTTAGGCCCATTAGCCCATGGGCCCTTAGGGTTTCCTTTTCTTCTAGGTTTCTTGCCTATATATATCTGTGTACCCTTTCATTGTAAAGATAAGAAAATCAATAATATAATCTCTGATTACATGGTATCAGAGTCGCCGCTCCTAAAACCCTAATAGCCGCCACTCCCAAAACCCTAATAGCAGTCGTCCCACTTTCTGCCATCACAAGGCAATCTTACAGACTCCGGCGTGAACAGTAACTCCGGCGTGAACAGTAACTCCGGCGTGAATAGTAACTCCCCCAAGATTTTGGTACGTTTTTTTTCTGGATCGAAGTTCGCTTGGTACGTTTTGTCTGGATCGAAGATTTTTCCCGTTTTTTCATCTCTGTTCGTCTTCTGGCACCCTGTGAGTGCGCTGTTCGATTTCGTTTTTGTCCGTCGGTTTTCTGGCACCCTGTGAGTGCATTCTTTGTCCAACTTCGACTTTCTGTTTCGTGATTCATTGGAAGATGACCAGATAAGACAAACCATCTGGTAGTAACAGTGGTCCACGGGTACCCGAGATACTTCCAGTAAACGTTAGACTCACTGACAACAAGCTTAATGGCTCCAACTTCTTTGAGTGGAGCAAGACCATTCGTATCTATCTCTGAAGTATGGGAATGGGTTCTCATCTCACATCTGATCCTTCTAAAGGTAATGATTCCGATTCCGATTCCGATTCCGATTCCGACTCATGGTTACAAAATGATGCTCGTTTGTACTTGCAAATTATCAATACCATTGAGCCTTCTGTTTCGTCTCTGGTCAGTCACTGTGAATACGTGAAGGAACTTATGGATTATCTTGATTTTTTATATTCTGGACAAAGTAACATCTCTCGAATCTATAGTGTGTGTAAGTCTTTTCATCGTGGAGAACAATAGGACCGCTCACTCACTACTTATGTCATGGAGTTCAAGAAAGTATATGAGGAGCTTAACTCTCTTCTTCCATTAAGTACTGATGTCAAAGCCATGCAGACTCAGAGAGAACAAGTGGATGTTATCAGTTTCTTGACCGGCTTACGACCATAATTCAACTATATCATATCTCAGTTCTTGAATGAATCTGCTATCCCTTCTCGTCAAGAAACATTTGCCCGTGTTCTTCGGAATGAGAATCTTCAGTCTTCTCAAACTTTGGATCAAAACAGTACCTTGGTTAGTCGAGGGGGATTCCGTAGGGGCTCCCGAGGGGGATTCTGTGGGGGTCACAGAGGGGGCTCTAGAGGTGTTCCAACTCATTGTCTCCGCTTGAAGTTCATTGTCGATTAGGTCACCCTACAGAATTTGAAGAAGTTGTGTCCTGAGTTTTCTTCATTATCTTCTCTACAGTGTGAGTCATGTCAGTATGCCAAACATCAACGTATTCATTTAAGTCCTAGAGTCTGTAATAAGCGGGCCTCGTCCCCATTTGAGTTAGGCCATTCTGATGTTTGGGAACCTTGTCCTGATACTTCAAAACTTGGATTTAAGTATTTCGTTACTTTTGTTGATGATTACTCTCGCACTACATGGCTTTACTTTATGAAAAATCGATCTGAGGTGTTTACACATTTTTGTTCACTCTATGTTGAGATTAAAACACAGTTTAAAGTCTCCATTCAAACTCTTCGTAGTGATAATGCAAAAGAATATATGTCGCAAACATTTCAGTCATATATGCTTCAAAATGGTATTCTTCATGAGTCTTCCTGTGTTGACACACCAACTCAAAATGGGGTTGTAAAACGAAAGAATCGTCATCTGTTAGAGGTGGCTCGGGCTCTATTATTTCAGATGACTGTTACAAAACTCTTCTGGGTTGATGTTATTGCTACTGCTTGTTTTCTCATCAACTGAATGCCCTCTGTTGTTTTGAATGGAAGAAGTCCTTTCTCGGTTATGTTTCCTACAAAGTCATTGTTTCCCGTCGACCCAAAGATCTTTGGTAGTACCTGTTTTGTCCGTGATACCCGACCACACATAACTAACTTAGATCCAAAGTCTCTGAAATGTGTCTTTCTTGGTTACTCTCCACTTCAAAAAGGGTATAAGTGTTTTTTCTCCCACGCTTAATCGTTACATTGTATCTCGAGATGTTACATTCCATGAGAATATACCCTTCTTTCCTGTGTCCACTCTTTGCAACCCAAGAGATAGTGATGATTTGTTGATATATACCGTACCGGTTCCCGAGTCTCCTATCCTATCCGACTCGACACAGCCTCAAGATCACTAAACCACCAATAGTTCATGTGTATAATAGGCGGCAACGACCTACGTCAGATCCTGACCCTATACCATCTTCGTCATCGTCTGTAGATCCGCCTAATGATGATCCTCTTGCCTCGAGTGATCCACCACATTCCGATACACAGGATCCTGATCTTGATGTCCCTATTGCCCTTCGGAAAGGTAAGCGCTCATGTACTTACCCTATTTCTTCTGTTGTTTCCTATGATAAACTCTCTTCACGTTCTCGCTCTTTGATCTCTACACTTGATTCTTTTTCTATTCCTAAAACGGTGGGTGAAGCTTTGACTCATTCTGGATGGCGGGATGCTATGATTGATGAGATAAATGCTCTCGATCATAATTGTTAAAGCAAATTTTGTATCATCTCATTAATAGCCTAATCTCTTTGTAATCATGCTAATCATTGTGTGATATCACAACAATAATGTAGCATGATATGGTGAATCAAATCTGGTCATTAATTGTATAGATATAGGTTGATATGGTGGATCATATCTTGTGCATTAATTGTATTGATACTAACCGGCTACTATATAAAGCCTTGTAATATTGTAATAAAGTCACAAGAAATTCTACACTTTACATGGTATCAAAAGAATAAGTTACCTCCAGGTTTTCTTTTTCTGCTTTCTTCTTTCTGTTTCCTCATGGCCTCATCTTCCCACCCTTCTCCTCTTGCTACTGATCAATTTACCAAACTCAATGAAACTAATTATCCAGTTTGGCTTCGAGAACTCAAACCTTGGCTTCATGGTCAAAAACTATGGGGCTATATTGATGGTATTGTGCCAGAACCATCGCTAACCATTGTAAAACCTGCTGCCAGTGGCAGCAACCAACCTGCCACCTTCGAACCCAATCCCGCCCACAAAGAATGGTTTGTTATTGATCAACAAATTGTAAGTGTCCTTACTCGTTCTCTCTCTGAAAATGTTGCTCGTCTCACTATCGGCTACGATACCTCCAAGTCCATTTGGGATTGCCTTACAAATCATTTCTCCCAAAAATCCATAGCTAGTGCAACAAGCCTAAAACTCCAGCTTTTTGATCTCCAAAAAGGGTCTCAAACAGTTGATGCCTACCTTCAACAAGCCAAAACCATAGCCGATTCCCTTGCCTCCATTAATCAACATGTCAATGATGCCGATTTGGTAGTTGCTACCCTTCATAGCCTTGGACCTGACTACCTCATGCTTCGCACAGCTTTAGCCCAAGCTTCTTCTCTTCCTGATTTCACTGAATTGCGTGCACGTATTCTTGCATTTGATGCACAACAGCAATCACGTGATTCTAACGGAGCACAAGTTACTGCACTTTTCAACCAAAACCATTCACACCATATTGCCGACACATCCCAACGCTTCACTTTCTGGTGGTCGTGGGGGTGGTCGTCGAGGTGGTAGAAACCATCGTCGTGGAGGCCGTAATTTCTATAGTAGACAACGTCCTCAATATCCAACTCAACAGCTCTCTCATGGACCACGATCTCCCTTCTCATCCCCATGGCAACCCACTAATCCTTGGTCTTGTGGCCTTCTTGGACCTGGCCCACAATAGTGTTCAAATTGTCAAACTAGCCAACATGCCATCTCTCAATGTCCACATCGGTTCCAAGGCCCTTCCACCAATCAACAATTTGCTGGAGCTCATTTCTTTGGAGATAACAATTGGTACCCTATACAGGTGCTACACATCATATGACATCCATGCCGGTTCAAAATGCCCAACCATACGCCGGTCCTCATAATGTTTACATGGGTAATGGTGACTCTATGTCGGTCACCCATTCTGGTAATCTACCCTTTTCCTTGGGTGACTCTAGTTTCTTTCTCGAAAATATTCTTCATATTCCATCTATTCGTAAAAACTTGTTGTTCGTTGCTCGTTTTACTAAAGATAATCTTGTCTACTTCTTATTTGCTCCTGATTTCTATCAAATTCGATGCTTACGTATCGGTCTTATACTGTTTCAGGCCTGTAAAGATGGGCTATATCCACTCAACTTGTCTTCTGTTCCGGTCAAACCACAAGCCCTTGCAACGGTTCATTCCACCCTATGGCATCAGCGTCTTGGGCATCCTTCCAATTCTGTTCTTTCGTCTTTAAGTCTACTTTAGCATTTCCCACGAACTCTCGGTTTTTCTGCCATGAATGTGCCTTGAGCAAATCACATAAATTACCTTTTCCTTCAAATCATGTATCTGCTACCACTTTATTTGAAATAATGCATAGTGATGTGTGGATGTCTCTGGTTCTTTCTGTTAGTGGTTATAAATATTATGTTGTGTTTACCGATGAGTTCTCGTGGTTTACTTGGATTTATCCCATGCGTCGTAAAAATGAGGTCCTCACTCACTTCCAATCCTTGATTGCCTTAATTCGAAACTTATATAATTGGTCAGTTAAGATTATTCAAAGTGATAATGGAACCGAATATGTAAATAAAGCATTCTCTCATTTTTGCAAATCTCTTGGGATACAACGACTCTCATGTCCTCATACACCCGAACAAAACGGACTTGCAGAGCGCAAACACCGCCACATTGCCACCATCATTCGATCTCTTCTCCTACTTCTGGTAGTCCTTCAAATTTATGGGTCGAAGCTGCTCTTACTGTTGTCCATCTCATCAATATCTTGCCTACTCCTATCTTAAATTGGTCCACTCCCTATCATCGTCTCTATGGTACAAATCCTTCCTATTCTCATCTTCGTATATTTGGTTCGTCTTGTTATCCTCATTTAGGATCATCTTCCTCCAATAAGTTGTCTAATAGGAGCTTACAGTGTGTGTTTATAGGGTATAGTCCCTCACATAAAGGATATAAATGTCTTCACCCTTCTACCGGTCGTGTCTATGTGTCCCGTCATGTTTTGTTTAATGAATCTCATTTTCCGTTTAAGGAATCAAATGAACTTCCTCCCACTGATTCCTTTCAATTAGTCCACATATCTTCAACTCCTCAAAGCCCATGTCTTAAACCCCATATCACCTTCATCTAACAGCCCACCACATGATGTCTCACAAGACCATATCCAAGCCCATCCCATTGACATCACCACCACCAACACCTCTGCTCCACCTACCATTACACCAACCACCGCTTCTCCAATTATTCAATACTCACGCCGCCACAACCCACCTCGAAACACCTCAACTCCATCAATAACCACTTCACCAATGCCAATGGAGTCTCTTGTTGCTCCGGCAGCCCCCGCTGATCCCGACCACCCGGCAGCCCCCACTGCCCCCGACTACCCAGCAGCCCCCACTGCCCCAACAGCGCCACCCACTCCCCCGGTAGCACCAGCAGCCCCCGCTGCCCCAACAGCGCCGCCCGCTGCTCCAGTGCCTCCCTCTGTCCATCCGATGACCACTCGACTACGTCATGGTATTGTTCAAACAAGACAAAGGACTGATGGTACAGTCAAATGGCCAATACCAAAAGCTCTTCTAACTTTGGCAAATGCAATTGAACCTACTTGTTTCTCTCAAGCATCACAATCACGGGAATGGCGTGCAGCCATGACTGAAGAGTTCAATGCATTGCTAAAAAACAAAACATGGACTTTAGTTCCTCCTTCTCCTAAACAAAACACCGTTGGTTGCAAATGGGTCTTCCGTATCAAACGCAAATCTGACGGATTTGTGGAGCGCTACAAGGCTCGCCTTGTTGCAAAGGGATTTCATCAGCAACAAGGTATTGACTATGCTGAAACATTCAGTCCAGTTATTAAACCTGCTACTATTCGAATTGTTCTCACAATAGTCGTATCTCGTGGTTGGTCTCTTCGACAATTGGATGTTAAGAATGCATTCTTACATGGTTTCTTAAAAGAAGAAGTTTATATGGTTCAGCCTCCGGGATTCATTGATCAGTCCAGACTAGATTATGTTTGCAAGCTACATAAGGCTCTGTATGGCTTGAAACAAGCACCTCGTGCTTGGTTTCAGCGTATGTGTGCATTTCTCCTCTCAGTTGGATTTATTCAAAGTATTGTTGATTCTTCTCTATTTATTTATCGTCATGGGATGCACCAAATATTCTTTTTGCTTTATGTCGATGACATTGTTGTGACTAGTAGCAGTGATCGGTTCCTTCATACGTTTATTCAGCGTTTGGGTCGAGAATTTGACATCAAGGATTTAGGTCATTTGCATTATTTTCTTGGTTTACAGGTCCATAACAATTCAGATGGGCTTCACATTAACTAGGTCAAGTATGCTCATGACCTTCTCTCCAAGCATGATTTATTACTTAGCAAGCCCGTCTGCACCCCTATGTCGACCAAAGTTGACCTTCACTCTAAAAATGGTGTTGTTAGTGATCCTACATTATATCGTGAAATTGTTGGTCCTGCAATATCTTACGATCACGCGTCCTGACATTTCCTTTGCGGTTCATTGTGTTTCACAATTTATGAATCGAACCTCGGGATCATCATCCCGTTGCCGTCAAACGCATCCTCCGCTACATCAAAGGTACTCTAGGTCATGGCTTAATGTTCACTCAACATCAAAAAGTGTGCTTATCAGCCTACTCTGATGCTGATTGGGCCGGTTGTCCAGTAACACGTCGTTCTACCACTGGTTACTTAATATACATTGGTTCCAATCTTATCTCTTGGTGTTCTAAAAAGCAGCCAACAGTAGCCCGATCGAGCGCGGAATCAGAATATCGTGCCCTCTCACATGCTTGTGCAGAAACTACTTGGTTAGGATATCTGCTCTATGAACTTGGTGCTCATATTGATTTTCCTGTACATCTATATTGTGATAATCTTAGCACCACGTACATGGCCTCCAATCCCGTGTTTCATGCGCGCACAAAACATATTGAGCTTGATTACCATTATGTCCGTGAAAAGGTTGCTAGGGGTAGTCATCATGTCTGCTACCTCCCATCCAAAGATCAACCTGCAGATCTCCTCACAAAGCCACTCCATACGTCGCGCCATATGTTCTTTACCAACAAACTTGTCTCCTCCCAAAACGGTCAAGTTTGAGGGGGGATGTTAAAGCAGATTATGTATCATCTCATTAATAGCCTAATCTCTTTGTAATCATGCTAATCATGGTGTGATATCACAACAATAATGTAGCATGATATGGGGAATCAAATCTGGTCATTAATTGTATAGATATAGGTTGATATGCTGGATCATATCTTGTGCATTAATTGTATTGATACTAACCGGCTACTATATAAAGCCTTGTAAATTGTATGAAAGTCATAAGAAATTCTACATTTTACAATAATGATACATGGGATTTGGTAGAGTTATCTGCAGGCAAAAAGACAATTGGTTGCAAATGGGTATTTACTGTGAAAGTTAATCCAGATGGATCCGTGGCTCGTTTGAAAGCTCGGTTGGTAGCCAAAGGATATGCTCAAACTTATGGGGTCGACTACTACGAGACATTTTCTCCTGTGTCTAAGGTACTCTCCATCCGCCTGTTTATTTCATTAGCCGCTACTTACGACTGGGTACTACAACGACTGGATGTGAAAAATGCCTTCCTGCAAGGTGATTTACATGAGGAAGTTTATATGGAGCAACCACCTGGGTTTGTTGCTCAGGGGGAGTCTGGCATAGTCTGTAAGCTGCGTAAATTATTGTATGGTTTAAAGCAATCCCCTCGTGCTTGGTTTGGACGGTTTAATGTTGTAGTGACCGAGTTTGGCTTACGGAGGAGCTCTTATGACCATTCTGTTTTCTTCACTTCGTCCTCTTCTGGATGTATTCTATTAGTGGTGTATGTTGATGACATTGTGATTACCGGGAGTGATGAGATTGGGATCAAGAAGCTGAAAGATTTCCTTGCGTCTCGGTTTCAAACAAAGGACCTAGGTCCTTTAAAATATTTCTTGGGAATTGAAGTATCTCGTACTCGGAAAGGGATCTGCTTGTCTCAACGGAAATATTGTTTGGATGTATTGAATGACTCTGGGATGATTGAAACAAAACTGTGTGAGGCCCCAATGATTCCGAACATGAAATTGAAAGCAGACAACGGAGATCTACTTGAGGATCCAGAAAAGTACAGAAGAATTGTGGGAAAGCTTGTGGTGTAGCGGTAATCACAAGGCTTGTGGTTTAGCGGTAATCACCTAGGGAGTTCATAGCGCTCAACCCGGGTTCGATTCCCTGCATTCGCAACTTTGTGGCCACTGGGTTTAACCTCAAGGTTGCATGCTTTCGCAGTCGGTTTCTTTGCTAAGGGATTAGTCTCGGCCTAAGGCCCACGATACCTTTTCCCAAAAAAAAATTTTGTAGGAAAGCTAAACTACCTGACGATTACACGTCCTGACATTGCTTTTCCAGTAAGTGTTGTAAGTCGGTTTATGTCATCCCCAAGAACTCCACATTGGGAGGCTGTTAGGCATATACTGAAGTACCTAAAGCATGAGGCGGTCTACGACAGGCTATTGTGTGTTGGTTGGAGGGAATCTAGTCTCGTGGAAAAGCAAGAAACAGAATGTCGTTTCCCGGTCAAGTGTTGAATCTGAATACAGGGCTATGGCCCAAACCACTTGTGAGTTGATATGGTTGCGTAATCTGCTAGGTGAACTTGGGTTTGCTCAATGTAAACCGATGAATCTATATTGTGATAATGAGGCGGCTATCCACATTGCAAACAATCCCGTGTTTCATGAGAGAACAAAACATATTGAAATGGACTGTCATTTCACTCGTGAAAAGCTAGAAGATGGAACCATCTCAACTCCCTTTGTTCGAACAGGAAGTCAACTTGCAGATGTCTTTACCAAAGCTTTACCTGGTTCGCGAATCTTTTCTATTTGTAACAAGTTGGGCATGATTAACATCTATGCTCCAGCTTGAGGGAGAGTGTTAGAATGTAAAATTATGTATTTATTTAGTTAGGCCCATTAGCCCGTAGGCCCTTAGGGTTTCTCTTCTTTAGGGTTTCCTTTTCTTCTAGGTTTCTTGCCTATATATATCTGTGTACCCTTTCATTGTAAAGATAAGAAAATCAATAATATAATCTCTTATTACAATACACAAGCACGAACACACACAAAATTTGTTTTTCTGTCGGAACGTTCATAGAATAATCTTGTGTTATTCGATGATTGAATGGAAGACCTGGGGAGTGAACATCAATAAAACTCCTTGTACAGTACATTCATTGTACTAAGTGGCTCCGTGCTAATTACAGGCATTCTAACTGTTTCATTTGTTGATTCAGGGTTACATTCTTATTTGTCTGAATTTGAAAAGATTTGGATGGATACATTATGAATTGACGGATGTTCAGTGGCTCATTTGGAAAGATCAGTGGTCAGAAAACAGTTCATGACATTTCTTGAAGATGTTTTGATGATTTCTATACTCTACATCATCAAAAAGGGGGAGACATTCAAGAAATGACAAAATAGTTTTGGAGAAAGTCAAGAAATGGAAAAGAAGCTATGGGAAATTCAAGAAATGAGAAAGAAATTGTGAATAAAGTTCAAGATTTCAAGAATGTTCAAGAAATTTTCTTTAAAGATTATTTTGGAAAGAGAAAAGTGAGCTACAACCGAAGATAATTTCTTTGCTAGAGATGATGATGTTTATCAAAGTCTTTGGGGGAGAATATTAAATATCACAAGAAGGGGAGATCAATATTCAAGTGGAGATTACCAATTTTCATCTCAATAGGGGAAGAATATTGATTGCCTAGGAAAAATCAGTTTTTGTCCCAAAAGGGGAGAACGTGCTTTCAAGATGAAATTCATTTGAAGATAAGTACAAGTTTATCCAAAAAGGGGGAGATCACTTGTTTCTGAATCAAAGGGGGAGAATTTGTTTTTGAAGATGATCTTGAATCCAAAGGGGGAGAATGTTAGAGCACAGATTGTTGTCTTCAAGATCATCTAGATTGGAAGTCTAAAGCTCAAGTCAAATCCTCAAGATTGCAAGTCAAAGTCAAAGTTGTTTAAAGTGGAAAGTCAAAGTCAACTAAAGTCAACATGTTTAGTTAGTTTAGTTTGTGTGTTCCTTGTAATGTGTTACTATAAATAGCATTTGTCTTTGTTTTTGTAAAAAGTGTGGAGAGAGCTTATTAGAGAAGAGCTTAGTGAGAGAAATATTACACATCAGAGGGAGTTGTAATCACATATTTGAGAATTCAATAAAAGTGAGATTTGTGATTGTAATTGTCAATCTTGTTATATTTGCACATCAAACTAGGAATAACAACTTTCTTTTATGGAGATGTTGACAGAGATCTTCATATGGAGCATCCACAATGTTATGTTTCATCTTAAAATCCAGATTTTAATGCAAAAGCCTTAAGAGTATGGTAAGATTGTTGAGTACCTAGAGTTTTGTGGTTATGATGCTTCAGTTTCTGATCAAACCAAGTTTATGAAAAGCATAATAGTAATTAGCATATGTTGATTCTCTTGTATGTCGATGACGACAATGGTGAATGAGAAGTAGCCCAACTTCAAGAAGAACCTTCGTTGAGGTTCGAAATGAAAAAAAGTTGGGTCATTTGAACTATTTTCTGAGCTTGGGGTTAGAAACGTGGAGGGAATTTTTCGTCACAAAGAAGCTTGTTGCAAGTTTGGACTTCAGCAAACTAAAAAACATTCTTCTCCTCTTGATGCAAATATAAAGATGTTGGATCCGACTTGCCAAACCCTCAAGCTTATTGGAAATTTGCTGGCAGCTTTATTTATTGGACTTTTCATTTCATCTATTTTTGGTCTTGTTACTTGTTCTATACAGAAGCCAAAGAAGTCACTCTCTTGAAGTAGGTTAAATTACGCTCTTAATATGAGTTTGTTTCATGAAATGGTTATGTTATGGTGATTCTATTAATACTCTTCATCCATGTAAGCCATTGCAACCCAATTGCAAGTAATCGTCATTTTTCTCATACAAGTTCCTTGTTTGGTTTGGGGCTAGCTAAGCTAGCACATATATCAGTTGTGTACTCACAATATGGTCATATTCTACAAAAACCAATTGAAACTGGTCATCATAATGGTGATTAAAATCTATCCCACTTCACAGAGAAGCTAAGATCAAGTATATTTGTCAATGTGAGGTATAAACTTCAAGACATTAAGGGGATCTTTGGTTGGTTTTCCATCAAGTCCGGTATGGATAAAGTTGTCGGTGTGAATTAATCTGTCTTTTTGTTTGGAAGTGTTTTTTCATAGGCATGTTTTTTAATTGACAGACAGGTTTGGACCAAACCTTGGCTTGCTTGAAGCTCCCCTAGAAGCTTACTGAATAAGCCACTTTCAGTATAATTAAACCACTATCAAACAGTCATTACTATATAGTAATTTATAGCTAATAGAATAAGTTGCGAGTCTCGTTAAGTTGCTAATAAATGGGCTCTACGTAGTATAATATTAGGAGGACTCATATCTTTAACAGTTTTATTTTCTTTGATGCATAAAATTAAACCTATTTCTAGTTGAAACAGTTGATCTCAGCTAAATCCTTGAAGAAGAAGTTTGCCCTTTATTTCAAAGGAATTGCTGCTGCTAATTTTTTCATGAATTCCGAAATCCCCAAAAAGAAGTGAAAGCTATAATTGAATTGGGAATTCATGGCATACCTTCAATGAAGCTAGAAAACTGAGACAAGAAAACATTGATCTGGTCTCTATAGATGTACCCAACGGAACCAAAGCCACCAACAACACCAACAAGCAGCAAACCAGCTATAATAGTCCCTTTAATCGCAGCCCCGTTCTCATCGTCATCACCATCACCGTTATCACCACCACCGTCATCATCTTTAGGATTATTGTTCAAGTTCAAGAGTCTCCTGATGCTGCTCTGCGGCGGTGGTACTGGGGCATTAGTTTCAAGGGTCCGTTGGCGTTTTTTGGATTGTTTGAGGGAAGAACGAGGTGGGTTCAAGAAATGAAAGCGCTTATTGAAGGGCCTAAAGCTAAAGGAAGTAAAGGAAGACGATGACGATGAACATGAAGAAGAAGCAGCAGCAGAATAAGTTGAGATTGAGAAATGGAAGTTGGGTCTGCCGATAGATTGAGCAGGAGTAGAAGACGATGGGAGGCACGGTGGCCTCGGGAGGATGCGCATATTAACTGCTGGCTGATTTGCAGTTCTGAATTCGATTTGAGTTTGGATTCTTCAGGATAAGAAGTGAAGAATGAAGAAGAAGAAGATGATGAGCGGTGTTCCACTTGTTTTATAGGCATCACAAGTTTTACATGTTATCAAAACAAAATTCAGTAGTATACTTTTGTTTATATCTTAGCTAATGCATTTACATGTAATGTTACCATTTGGAAAATTTATATAAAAAAGAATTATTTTTTTTTTGAACGGCAAGTTAACACACGCACACGTTTCTGGGGTATCCGGGCTCCCACTTAAGGGTGTCACCCGACTAATCCCCGTAAACAATTAAGGGTACCACTATGTGGCAGGCCCATGATCATGGATGTCACAGGATGCTCACCACGGGGTTCGAAAGGGATACCTTACCACTGGACTACAACATGAAGGACAGATATAAAAAAGAATTAATTAGAATGGATAATTCCTTCGACTCAATTTTAAATATAATGTTTAATTCATATAATGAAAATATACTTGAATTTCTTAGATTAACAATTTCATCTTTCCACATGATATTCAAAGATCCTAATTCCTTTTGCAGTTACATTCTAAATCCATCCGACCAAACGCATGTTAAAATTTCATTCTAATTCCTTTAAAGTCAAATTTTCTTGATGGATTCAATTCCATCAAATTCCATTATCCGAATCAAACGTACGTCCCATTGGAAGTTTGGTTTGGGGTTATTGAGAGGTAAGGATGAGAATGATAATGAATAATGTGGTATTGATTTGTATTATGGGCCCATTGTCTCAGACACATTAATTTCCATACCTTACCAAATTGAAGGAATGGAAATTTTATTTCTATTCTCAGTCTCCTGCATTTCCATTTCCATTATCACCCCTGTATATCCCTCAATGCATCATGTCTATAAATTTCTGCCTTATGTTTATCAACATCAGGACCTACTTTTTACATTCCTAATACATGAACTGACTTAATTCTGATATAAAAACAGTACATATAGCATTAACATATATGAAAATATCATGTCTTAAGTACCAATAACTTTAAAGGTACCTCTGTCAAAAATAAAAATTAGTGAAAAGTTCTGAAAACCCCAACAAACTTTTTCATTTTGAATGATTAAATTCTTAATCAACTTAAAGAAAACTACCTGTAACCGAAAAGAAAAATTTTAAAGTAAAAGAAACTTAAATCAATTTTACTGTTCTCAAGCTCTATATCATTTAAATCTCTTGCATCCAACACCATTGCTCCCTCCTCGCCACCCATCATTGCCCGCTCTATCCTTGCCCATTACCGCATTGTCCCCTACCATCGATCACTTTTCTAGTTTTTTTGTGTTTTGATCAATGTTCTAAAAAACTCGCCGCACAGCCGCCATGGCGCGTCATGACACCAAGGTTTGTGTCACACGCCACGTTAAGCCCGTGGCACGCCATGACCTAATGTACAATTTCGTAATGCATTATTTGATTTTTCTTTACGTTTTTAATGTCTTATTTGCAAGTTTTTTAATATATACCATAATTTAACTTGCTTATTACTATTGACTAATTGAGTAATACTACAAAACATATGTTTTTCTATATAATGATATATATGAATTAGAAAAATGACGTCATAAGTCACGCCTTGAAAACGCCATGGTCTCGCCGTGGCTCCTAAGGCTTGAGGCTTGGCCACGCCGCCACGCCACGCCTCACGCCATTTAGAACCTTGGTTTTGATTCTTGCTCTTTTCTGATTTATTTATGTGCTACATTAAATTGTTGTAAGAGAGAGATAATTGAAAGACAAAAAGCAAATTAAAAGAGGGAGATGATGGTAGGGGTTAAAGACAACGATGAGCAGTATGGAGAAAATAATATGCAGCTTTCTTGCCCCCTTAAAGACATAAGAGAATTACAGGCGTAGCTTGGAGTGAGAGTGTAGCGGGGGTAAGGTAAGGAGGCCACAAGAGAGAAAGCAAGGTTGATGACTGTGTGGCCCTCATTCAGCCGGAAGTAGGAAATCAATCCTGGCACGACCGATTCCTATATATCCACCCATGTGGTAATTCATTATACCATATATATATATATATAGACGGAGGTTCAGGGGAAAACCTCAAAAAAACAGAAAACTGAAGAACACTCTGGTAGTCTTTCATCTGGATGGTATGCACTTGTGCATACAAGTAAATTATGTTGTTTTTTGGTTTTTATGCACAAATGCATTATGCACTTGTGCATATGCACAAATGCATGTTACAAATTACCTGTATGCACAAGTGCATACCGTCCAGATGAAGAGCTACCAGAGTGTTCCTCAGTTTTTTTCTTTTGAGGTTTTCCCCTGAACCGAACCCTATATATATATATAGGGGCAAGTTCAAACGAGAAGCTAAACATTTTGCGAGAAGGCGAGAAGTGTTTAATCATATATGATACACAAGCTTAATCACATATGATTAAACACATGTTATATTGGCAATACATAGACGTTTAATCATATATGATTAAGCACATCCACAGGCCGTGATATCATATATGATTAAACACTTCTCGCCTTCTCGCAAAATGTTTAACTTCTCGCATGATCCTTCCTATATATATATATATATATATATATATATATAATGAGGAGTGACAAGGGGGACCGATGACGTTGGGTGTGAGGGGTTTGAATGGCATAAGGTTTAGCTCTGTTAAGTCAAGGGCAATCTAGTCTTTTTACTATTTCCCCCTTATTTTATATTAAGAAACAAAAATCCATACATTACAAACATTATTACACTTGTACCCTCTTTACACCCTTCCCCCGATTCCACCTGCAACCTCCCTCACTCCAAGCCATGAAACCACACCACCCACCTGCAAACGAAAATTGACGAAAGCCTTGAGTGGTTTTTTCTTGGTTTTTGATATTTTTGTTTTGGGATCAGGGAGTTGAATCATCGTTTGAGGTTTTTTTATTTTGCCAAATAAAAAAACCCATTCCATTTTCTTTTGATATTTTGTTTTGGGATTTTGCCATTAGAGAAGAGTTCATCGGCAACTTTGAAACTGGAGGTGGTGCAGAAATCGAACTAAAAAGTGGCAGATAAAAGGAGTGGGTTGAATCCGATTTGATTTTCGATGATAATGCATCATTGAGATAATGGTAGATTGAGATTAGTGGGCTTATTGAAACTTCAGAGATGGAGCAAACACCGACGGTCATGGCTGAGTTTTTGAATGGAAAGCTATAGTAAGAAGGAAAAGGGCATAATATATAAACATGAGAGAAGATTGTTTATGTGGATTTGAAATCGATGGCAAATGGTAAAGTAACTAGTGTGTGTGTGTATATTGTGGATGGGCTGCTGGAAAAAGTTGTTTGTGGAGGGGGTGCTGAATTTAGTTTTAGTATTTAAAAGGATGAGAATGAGAATTCACAGTGCCGGAAAAAATGGAGGAAAGGAGCACATCGGCGAATTCTTAATATATATATATATATATATATATATGAGAACCAAAAATAGGTTGAGAACCGTGAAAACCAATCTAAACCATTGATTAATTTTAATCCATGGTCATTAAAGGCAATGACAATTTTAAAATAAATTGGAAGTGAAACAACTTTTAATTAAAACCATAAGATCAAAACCAAATTACGACTTAGATCGGTTCTCACGGTTCTCAATCTTTTTTTGGTTCTCATATGATTTAACCCCTATATATATATATATATATATTATACATTATCTTTTATTTCTTATAAAAACAAGTTAAAAAGAAAAAGACCATATTACCCTTGATTTAAAAAGAGCTGAGATTAATGGTGTTAAAGCAAGGGACCTCATCCGTAACAAAACTGAAACCACGATGATAATATATGTAATTAATTTGTTTGGGGGACCCAATCCAGAATTTTCAATAACCACAGGGACGAAATCTGTAATTTACTCTTTTTTTTTTAACTTTAAAATATTCCTAGTCGGTTCCATTTAGCATTTTTGGGTTAAAACGATGTAGGTAATCAATTTCTAAAAGTTCAATGATTTATTTACCAAAAAAATGTTTAAGCACTTAACCATTCAAAATTAGAAAGTTTAATGATTATTAATTAAAAAAAATCACAAAATAGGATAGTTTGTTGAGTTTTCTAAACTTTTTTCTAAAATTTAAAACTCAGGTAATTTGCTACATTATTAACTCAATATTTTGGATTTTTACACATAAAATATTTCATTATATAGCAAAAAGAAGACATAGAGAATATGCTGCTCATCTTTCATTTTCATTTTAAATACTTGAAAAAATATTTTATAGAAAAATAAATTCATATCAAGGTATATTATACCAAGAAAGATCAATTTTGCCTTTAATTCTATTTTAAAAAACCAACTTTTAAAATCTTCAGTTAAAGTAACGTATAATTCCTGATATAAAAACATGAAATTCGTTACCAAGTCCTTTAAATAAAAAGTTATAAAAATTGTTACTTACTTTACACCTAATATGTATATATCAATGTAGTGTTTGATGTAACGCTCTCCTCTATAAAGTAGCAACTTGGTTCATTTCGAGACATGAATATGTACTTTGGACCTTTCTCTTAATGAAATTAACTGCTTAACGAACCTAATGTACTACATACAGAAACAAAACAGCAGACCTTGCCTCTGCCTTAGAAATTTTGTTTTCGTGAAGACCCCATTTTTGCAAACAAAAACAAAAATACAAGACACCATGAGAAAAGTAGCATAGTAACATAAGAGCCTGTGCAAAAACGAAGCACGGACATAAAATAAAACACTCATCTAAACGCATAAATAGATACATGTTACAAGGTTTTTGGTCTTATATGTGCCTTGAATTCTAAAGCATGTTCAAAATTTCCCACACGTACTGTTTACTTGCACAAATATCCATCTCAGACATAATAGGATGAACGGATTTTATGTGGCGAAACGGAACATGCACACTATTCATGGCTTTCGGTAGGCGGATGTGAAATCCCGTTGAGCCGAAAGATATTTGACTGCGTATTCTTTATAGAAACCATCACTTGGTGAAGCTGGTTGTTAAGATTGGCCTGCAGAGATGAAAGCTGATCTGGTCGTGCAAGAACTTCAATGGTTCGGCTTGCTGCAAGGTTCACCTGTGAAACACCATTATTAGAAGTTCGAGTTTGATTACTCCGATTTTTCTAAATATAATGCAGTAGAATATAGATTACCAAAATATATCAAAAAAGTTTGCCTTGATTCTTATTTTATGTAACTATGATCAATTGGTCTAACAAGTGTTTCGGTAGATCTTGTAACCACCAGTTGATGTGGATGCCAAGTTATATTGTGATTTTGGATTACATGGAAAAATGTTGCATCAAAATCAACTGATGCCACATACCCTAAAGCCCTATTATCATATAAAATGGCTTTGAAATACAAAGAACAGAATGTTTGTTAATTGAAAAGAAAATTCATCTTTACATTAAATAGCAACTAATGCGAACTTCATTACAAATTTGACGCATTTTGCCCATTATAATGGATTAATGAAAACTAGGGTTACATGAGATGGGAAATATAGAATAATAAGACAGACAGGTTTATGACACATGTGAGCAACAAGATTCTAGCCTTGCAAAGCATTTCACCTGTTTCTTAGAACATTGTATGATGAGGTATAGCATTGCAAGAACGACAGGATTTATTGACCTTCGCCGGGGACCGTCTCCCTACTATACGATATGCATCTCTCTGATATGTGTTTGCCAGAAACAGGATCTTCCCCATGGGAGTACGAGTTATTTAGGTTTTTAACCTTCTGACAATTATTATTTTTAGGCATTCTTCTGTGAAGCAAAGACGTTCTTAAATCTGTCGGAAGGTCATACATTTAATAAAAATGTGTCATAAGGTCATTCTCCTAATTAACCGTAAAGAGAACTGGTCTGAAGCATTCTAGTGAGGGTCTCGATCTTGGTTAGCACCTTGGATAACTTCCGGCAATGCTACATGAGGAGGTTTTCATCTTGAGATCTTGTCCTCTAATCTGGTCTTACGCATTACCAGTGTAAATATAACACTGACACATACGCATGCTCTTCATCTTAGGTGATGGGTCTCGGTGTCACACATTAACAACCCTCGGGGGATGTTTGGTTCATGGAGTGCATGGAATTTCAAGGGAATTGAAATGAATACCAATTCTTTTATTTGGTTCACTTCTTGAAAAGAGATTTGATCATTCCTTTGCATGAGTCAAGGAATTGAATTCTATTCCTTTGCATAAGTCACCACCCACCCACCCCCACAAACCACCGTCGTCGCCACCATCATAGCAGTATTCTCGCTGTCAGAGCCGCCATCCACCCCACCCCAGACAAAACACCGTCGCCGCAAACCACCACGCGACTATTGTCGCTATCAGAACCTCCACCACCCCACCCCCAGTAGCCGCCACTCCTGTCGTTGTCACAGCTGCCATGCACCCACCCCACACCCACAAACCTCCGCCGCCGCAACCACAATACTATCGTCACCGTCAAAGCTGCCACCTACCCACCCACCCCACAAACATGTAAGATTCCAAATTCTTTTGAGATATTCCATTCCAAATCTTGCTAACCAAACGCGTGATCAAATTCCATTACATTCCAATTCCTTCAAAGTCAAATTCCTTTGATGGAATTCATTTCCACCAAATTCCATTCTGAGAACCAAACACCCCCTTAGTACTTTGCCCTCCGATTCCCTTGCCAACACATCTTGAGCTAGTAGCATAGGATCATCTAATGCCCAACAAAATTTGAATCTACCTAAAGTTCCATATTCCCATGTTCACATATAATTTCATATCTACTAGCAAGATAATCTATTATCATAGTTGTTCAGAAACCTTTTCCCCTACTCAGTATTTTTCAATGACATGAGCATAAAGGACACCCATCACCATAGGGCATTGTTCTTTGACCACGTCAAGACCAGAATTTCCTCTATTCTTGAATTATTATAAGTCATATCGGTGAGGATACCATATTCAAAGAAGTCGAAACCATATTATTCTCTACAAAGAGTCTAGACATGGTTTTTTATTTAGGAATCTTATCACACCAAGTTTACTTTGAAATTGAAATTTCTTATACCTTATACTAATAGGGTACAAGTAGTTTTAGTGTGTAAAGCGTACATGTTGGTAATGCATGGGTCTAGTATAAATGAGAGTGTGAGGGTCCATTCCGTTGTGCAGACACTAACTGGACGTGAGTCCTGTGGAGAGCTTCTGGCCTCTCAAAAGCCAAAAAAACCTCTTGTTAAATCACTTGATTACATACAAATAGAATCTATGTGTGCCAATTTCACAGTCTGTTTACCGGTACACATAGTGACGATTGGGGACAAAACAAGGACAAAATGGAGGCAAAAATCGTGATGATATGTGAAGATTTAAGATGAGGAAGGATGTGGAGACTGTGAATACGCTGATAGACAGACTAATCAAGCTTCTTTATGATGAGCCGCTAAATATGAGCACTACCACAGTTCTGCCTCAGGTAGTAGAAGATACAAAGAGGAACCAACATGTCCATGATGTTAAGAGGGAAGAGAAGAGAGGAGAAAATTCAGAAAGAGAAAGCAGAAGAGAAATTGCAAGGAAAAGGGATGAAAATCGATCGAATCCATAATTGGATGGAGCACCACCGCTGTTGCCAATCTCACCACCACCTATGTCATCATCATTCTCTCCACGCTCTCTGCCATCACTGCCGTCACCGGAGGCCCCACTATTGTCTTCTCATCGCCGATAGAAGCGAATACCAAGCAAAGATACCATCAAAGCCTTTTTTAAGGGATTTTACTATGGCCAAGCCCATAATGGACTTAAATGGATCGATCAAACCAGCGTCTAAGTTCACAACGTCGAGGACGATGTTACAAGGAGTTTGGTTGGGTGACCGTCTTTGAAAACCTCCACCGCTGCTACAACCCCCACCGTTGCCACCACTAATACCGACCCTGTCACCCTGCTATCCCCTCCACCATGGCCACCGTTTTTACCACCACCATCAACGTCCTCACAACGATCACCGCTAAAACAAGGAGATGTCGTCAAGTCTTAGAATTGGAAATCAGAGGGGGGATTCGGTAAGAATATAAAGGGGAAATTAGAGCTACTGGACGGTGGTGGATTGACAGTTGTGGGACCAAAAATCCAGGTACAATTGAACCATGTGGTAGGTTTAATTAATCTAAAAACAGATTAAGTAAGTGGGCATTATTAAGGGACTTAGGGTAGTGGTACTCACGAGAGTTGTGTCACCCACAATTTCTTTCAAAGAAAGTAGTTGAGAAGTTTCAATTGCCGGTTAGTAGTACCAATGAGAATAACTTCACTATAGGAACAAAAGAGGTTGAGAAAGGATTGAGCACTTGTAAGGGAGTTAAACTATGTATTCAAGGGGGGTGAAATCATGGATGAACTTTCATCCATTTGTTTGGGGAAATCTCAATGGCTGAACTGTCTTGAAGTGAGGATTCCAATTGCAAACAAACTGAAGACTATAACCAACATGAGAATGGTGGGAGGATTGTTCAACAAACTTCCCCATCAGTCTCGCTCGTTGATATTTATGGATGTTGAGTTGGCGGAGCTACTGCAGTTGCCATTTCCCAGCAGCCTAGGGTTTTTCTTATGGATTCGGAGGCATCCTCGGCTAATGTCGAGCATTCCTAGGTGGGTTGTTGCTAATGGTGCTCTAGATGATCTGAAATCTATGATAGATAAAGCAAGGGAGTGGTGATTAGTGTTCTCATGGATATAGGGAGGTAGCCTGTGTCAAGGTTATCATTGGATGTTGAAATTTCAACGTCTCAACTATGGGCATAGGGAGGTAGCCTGTGTCGGAATCTACAATGAGAATTTTGGGCCGACAACCGATGTTGATGTTTTGGATTATTTGATGTTGATTAATGGCCTTATTCATGGGCTTGTCCTCAACACAATTTCTATTGGTGAAGTTTTGAGAAGAATGCCAACATTTTGTATTCCTGGGCATGATGTGGCATGAGACTCGACTACCATTGATTTATACCAATGGATGATAGGTGGATTGCGCTTCTTCAAGCGGAGGGACGAAGCCTGGATAATGGGACTGGGACTACATGGCAAGGTGCAGCCTGCTATAGAATCTAACATAAACTTTAGTGACATGAAGGGTGTAAACGAGGTGGAAGTTGAACTTCAAGAATTCATTCACTATCTTCGAATGATAGAATTCTCCAAAGAAAGCTTTGAGGGGATGAAGATATTCCACAGTTACTTCCCTTTTGACCGTGGAAGGGAAAAGAGATGTGAATAACAACAGGTTGTTCTAATTATTTTATCATGCATTGGTTGGGTAAGCAGAACAAAAGACAATAGGAAGAATTCAATGGTCTTTGGAGTTTGATTTGAGGAGCTCATTGGGGAGATTAGGGAGTGCGGCTGACCAAGTCTTTTTGTTTTAAGAGCTTCTAGGCATGAGTATCTGTTTGCAGTTGTACTAATGTCCCCTCAAACATGCTTCTACACGCACAACAGGCTTCAACGAGTGGACAAAGATGTTGATTTTGAAATATTTACTTATAAAGGAAGCCTATTGGAGAGATGGGATATTGCGGCATAATCAATTTATGTTCTTTCCACCTTGAGAAGAAGATGGAAGTTTAGGGGCAGGGATTTTCATACCTTATACAAAAAGTAATTAATGCATAAAACGTACAAGTTGGTAATGCATGGGTCTAGTATAAATAAGAGTACGAGGGTTCAGGAGAGGTATACTGTTTTGTAGACACTAATTGGACGTGAGTCCTGTCGAGAGATCTGGCCTCTCGAAAGCTAAAAAACCCCTCGTTAATTTATTTCATTCCATCCAAATAGAATTTATCTAAATTATTAATAGCTGAAGAACTGAAAATTTGATAAAAGTAGAATTTGAACTCATGCCCTTTAAAACAAGATCCTTAATCCAACGCTTTAGACCAACTCAGCCACCACAAACTTCTGTCATAAGTTTAGTTTCAAGAAATATAGGAGCACACAACCAAACATTATGTTGGCACCCTTCAGGAACGCAAGTTTTTTCCACTACGACGCAGGTCACAGTATGCCCCCCCAATAGGTCTGCCCCCTGTCCTAGACACACTAAGCTTGACCGTCAACAGGTTAAGTGTATGTTCTTTGGTTAATCACGTGTCTAGAAATGATGTACATGACAGAATCCTTCTCCCATAGATATTTTTCTTTCGTCTATTTCACCTTTTGTGAAGTTAAGTTGTAGTTTTCTTTTCAAAGTTCTCATTTGATCATTCCTAAACTCCCTTTTAATAGTCAAGCTGTGTATTCCTGAGTCCTTGTCCTTCGACCAAGTCATTAGAATCCACAAAATCACTAGCGCTCTAATCACATAGGTTATGCTCGACAATTACATGACATTTGCACAAGCTAGTAACACTCCATCTCTGCATCATGATGTCAATGACTGCCCTACTACACTTGAGCCTCTATCTTCACCATTACTCGGCCCGAAACCTTACCAAATATCTCCCTCAACTTTTCTCCACAAGTGACCTGTGTCCGACTCTTTCAGCTCCTCCCTTCACCATGATAAAATCATATAATAAGACTTATACCACCCTTTCTCCCTTCAGCATATGATATAGATATAATCAAATTCTAATAAATGAGAATAGCCAGTTTATCCAAGATAGCACAAAGCCATACAAGAGACTAGAGAGATTTATTCCTTTCATAGAAATGATATTTGGCCCTTGGAATCTCTTCGTCCAACCCAACATGTAGAATACAAGTAGGTATCTCATCCTCCCTTAAATCACATGAAAGCTCGTCTAGTGGCTAAGGGCTATCCTCAAGCTTACTGAATTGATTACGAAGAGACTTTCGCACCCATGTTCAAAATGGTGTATGCCTTGCATTTGTGTAATTGTGTTCCATTGATAGCTCATCATTGGCCACTTATCGGTTAGATAATAAGAACTTCTTTCTCAAAGAAATCATAAATGGTTCAGCCATCCGACTTTGTCATTGCGGAGGTGTCCGTTTCATGCAGACACAATAAGTGCAGTTTGAAGTCACAAATCACTAGCAAATTATCATAATTGATGATTATTGCAATATCAGCATACAGCCATACACCACTTCTTACTACCCTTTCTAGGTCAATCCAAGGTTTTAGGTTTTAAGAAGCGGAATCGGGCCTCAAGGCAGTTTCCAGGTGTAAGGCGTAAGCCTCGAGGTGGTGTAGGCGTAAGCCTCGAGGCGGAAGCTAAAAATAAATAAAAATATTTATATATATGTAATACATATTTAAATAATAATATTTAAAATCATCATTAATAGCCTAAAATTTTTTAATATATGTAATTAATAAATATATACAGATTTTATTATTTATTTTTTGTTAACAAGTACTCCCTCATCTCAAAATAAATGTTAATAAGTGAGAATTATCAGATAGCATGTTACTTTACCGTTGAGATGATTGTTATAAATGTGGCCTCACTGAGCCATGAAGCTGACTAGCATGGTGCAACACAGGATCGGGATCGGCATGAATTGATAAGGGGAAAAGTCACGTCTAGCGGAAGGTCTACGTACATCCTACCTCTCCCCCCTACCTTACCTCGGTGGGATTTACTGGGTTTATTTGGTTTGCTTTAAAGATCAAATGATAACTTCAATGAATCAAAATTGTCTATCTTACATAGATTCATCCCTTGCTTCTGGATCATTTGACTTCACTAGCATCAAGACCCTAAGCATAACTACTGCACACATCCTAATGGTGAATTTCAACAAGGCTAATATACCATGATAAGAAAATTATTACATATCCCAGATGAATTACGCCATAAAAGTGCATAAAAACTAGCACTACTATTCAATTTCAAACACATGAAACTTGTTTGGTTTGGATAAAATAACTAAAACAATATAATACAGAAGCTAAAACTAATAGTTATTTTGAATTTGATTCGGCAAAAGAAAGGAATATACATGCACTAATAACTATATATAAGGAAAGCCAATCATACCGATTCTGAAACCATTGTAAACAAAGCTTTCCCAAGAGGCACAATGCAAAACCTTCGGACAAGAAAAAAAGACTTCAGACAAGAAAGAAAATTTAACTTCAGCACATTATCATGATTTCCTTTCACTTTCTCGGCAATAAAACATGATCCTTTTGATAATCCCTATAGCACTTCCAAAAACTGAAACCAAACCAAACAGACACCAGTATATCCCACTCGAAATAAGGTCTAGGAGGGGTAGGATTTACGCAAACCTTACCCCCCACAGCTAGAATCGGGAGGTCATTTCCATGAAGACCCCCGACTTGTGCACGAAAAAAGGTGTGTGCAAGCAGACAATAAGATAGGTATTAGAAGTCTATAACAAATAATCGGAAAAATACATGTAGAATATCAAATCAAAGGTGTGCAAGGAGACAATGTAATCATGTAAGATATGTAATGCACTATGCTGTTAATATCGGATATCAGTGCTATATCGGTCAGGGACCGATATTTGAGATATCGGAAATATCGGTGATATATCGATCCAAAAATATCGGTTCATATAATATTTCTTAGAATTATATATATATATTGTGCTGTTAATATCGCGATATATCTGCGATATATCGCCGATATATCATATATCGCTCCTATCCAGAATATCGTTGTTGAAATATCGCTATTTATATCGGGTACCGATATATCGGCGATATTTTGACCAAAATATCGGCTGATAATACCGATATTTTCATCGACTTCTTCTTCTTCTTAATTAGTGAGAAAACAAATTAGGTTTTTCCAATAAACATCGACGACTTCTTCTTTCTTCATCGACTTCTTCTTTCTTCAGTTCTACATCGACTTCTTCTCTTCTACTGTTTAGTGAGGTGGTCGACTTCTTCTTCTCCATTCGACTTCTTCTTCTCCATTCGACTTCTTCTGCTGTTTCTTCTCCATTCGTGTTCCAAGTTCCAACACAGAAGGTACTGATTAGAGTAATAATATGTCTTCTGGTTAGATGCATTCTATTAAATTAGAGTTAGAGTTATAATCTGTTTTTTGCATTCTATTAAATTAGAGTTAGATTAGAGTTAGAGTTAGAGTTAAATTAGAGTTAAATTAGAGTTAAATTATTATATATAATTCTAAGAAATATTATATGAACCGATATTTTTGGACCGATATATCATCGATATTTCCGATATATCGAATATCGTTCCCTGACCGATATAGCACCGATCCGATATTAACAGCATAGTATATATATATATATATAATATATGCATCCATAAACATATCATATGCATTAATTAAAAACATAGTTTCAACATCAAAACATCAACTTAAACAAGTTTACTAAAAAAAAATAGGAAAAGTGTTCATAAACGAGCTAATTAGAATGCATCCAAGTATCTAACATAGTTGGTAACTAAAGAAATTAAGAAAGATCAAAGATGTTGGTTGAAAACAGAAGTTGTTGTTGAAATTAAGAAAGATAAAAAACAGAAGGCAGTAAGTTTGAAGCTGTTGGTTGAAAACAGAAGTTGTTGGTTGAAATTAAGAAAGATAAAAAACAGAAGGCAGTAAGTTTAAAGCTGTTGGTTGAAAGTTGAAACACGAATGGAGAAGAAATAGAAGAAGTCACTTACTGAGGTAGTCATCGTGCAAGCAGCAGGAAGAGGAGAGGAGAAGAAAAGAAGTCGTCGATGTAGAACAGTGGGTTACTTACTGAGGTCTGAGTAGAAGTCGTCTAGAAGAACTGAAGAACATAGAAGTCTTCGATGTAGAAGTAGAACAGTAAAGAAGTCGACTCAATTTAGAAATTAGAAAAACCTAACTTAGAAAAAAGGCAAAAAGCCCAACTATAACTCTAAGTCTCTAACAAAAAATGCTTTAAAAAACAAAGCCTAGGCCGGTAAGTCATTAAATCAGGCCCAAAAAATCATTTCCAAAAAATCGGTATATCGGACCGATATTTTGATCAAAATATCGCCGATATATCGGTCAATATCGCCGATATTCTCAGGACCGATATAAATAGCGATATTTTGTCACCGATTTTTTGTCTAGGGGCGATATCCGATATATCAACGATATGTCGGCGATATATCGTGATATTAACAGCATAGTATACTAATGCATGTAGCAAAGGAATTCACATAGCAACTTAAACATGTAGGTAAGACCGGCAAGAAAAACAAGCAAGAAAGTTTAAGTCCCATCACGTGCAGCTAACCCACAGAAGGAGCCTATTTGACTACTCCTTACCCTCATCTCAATACCCTTGCCATCATCACTACCACATCCTACTAAAATTCAGCCACTCTAATCTCTAGTCCTGCCTCCAAGAACTCCTATAAGAGGTCATATCCTCGGAAATGCCCAAAGTTGCCATGTCCATCCTCAACCGGTTGGCCCGCATTCTCCAACACCTCTACATTTCCAAAATTTAAAAACTCAATTTCGATTTTATTAATTCCAGAATTTAGTACCTCCGAATTTAAATTTTTACAACTACCTTACTTCATAAGTACCAACTTTCCTCAAGTTTTGGTAATTACATAGAGGTCACAGCACTACTCAATTTCTTCTCCACAACATTAACAATTCTAATCAATTTTAAATTTGAAAAGTAGTCTGTATCGCTTCTAAATATCAAACGGGTGGGTCTGGTTAGGAATCTCATGTGAATTTTCCAAATAATACGTGGTTGTAGCACTCAATACACAATCGAACCTATGAACTACCTAAACTTTCAATAATTATAATCAATTTTCAAGACAAAAAGGTAATCTGTTCGATTTCTATACTCAAAATGTGGAATTCTACGGAGCATTAACAACTATTGACAAAGGAATCATATTACAAGAAGAAGACAAAAGCAATTACATTCCACGGCCATAGGCTAGGGCAACTTCTGAAGGTTCTCTCCATTCATCATATCTGCAAAAAAATAAAAAGTAAAAAATTATAGCCACTGCAATGGTATAATTGAAGAATTCAGACAGAGAGACAGAGAGGTACACATAGCCGTAGCGCTTATCAAACAACAATCGTTTTGATGATTTTTTGGAGATTTTAGAGCTCGACCGAACTTCCATGGTCTCTACCATTGCTTACGAACAATCTGGATATCAAATTAGAGGGGCGGCCTTAATTTTTGTGCAATTTATGGAAGTGTGCGTGGGTTGTACTGACCGATTGTAATTTGATCGGATTTAATCAAAATTTTCAATATCCAGATTTGGATTGATATTCTAATTATAATCCAACTATTATTTAATTAATAATTATATATAATTATTAACATCTTACAATATTATTTTCAGTTAATATTTATATATAGTGTTTTTTAATAAATTAAGTAAATATATGAATCTATATCTATCTATATCTATACTATATTATAAAGATGACATAAAAAACTTTTAATTATAATTCACTAAGCTTTATGTACTATCATTTAAAGCTATCTACTTAAAATCTCTTAAAAATAACTACTAAAGTCTAATGTACTACCTGTAAAGCTTTTAACCCTAATTAATATATTTCATCGTTATCCCCCAAAATCCTTATCTCTAATCCCCAAACCCTAAAATTATGAAATTTGAATTCTGATAAACATAATCAAAACAGGATAAACATCTCAATTTAAATATAAAAAATTTAAAATATATAAGATAATTAATGAATTTTAACAAACTACTTAATTTTTTTTATATAAAAAACATTATATTGTTAAGCCTAAATTAAACAAGTTTATATATAAAAAACCATTATCACTCAATAAAAACCATCCAAAATCGTACTGTAAATCAATAAAAAACAAAAAATAAAAATAAACATTAAAATCGTGATGTATTAAGCATTACGTACTATTATTTAATGCTAATCTACTTAAAATCTCTTAAAAAACAATTAATGAAGCAATATGTACTACTTTTAAATGATTTTAACCCTAATTAATAAATTTCATTCTTATCCCCCAAAATCCTTATATCTAATCCCCAAATCCTAAAATTATGAAATTTGAATTCTGATAAACATAATCAAAACAAGATAAACATCTCAATTTAAGTATAAAAAATTTAAAATATATAAGATAATTAATGAATTTTAACAAACTACTTAATTTTTTTTATATAAAAAATATTATATTGTTAAGCCTAAATTAAACAAATTTATATATAAAAAAACCATTATCACTCAATAAAAACCATCCAAAATCGTACTGTAAATCAATAAAAAACAAAAAATAAAAATAAACATTAAAATCGTGATATATCTCGCTGCATTGCACGAGTACGCTTCTAGTAATTGATTGAAATGGTAGATTAATAGGTTGAGAATTGACTCAAAATATTAGATGAAACCAAACCATTAATAATATTCAATGGATGAAAGCGATCCGATCCAATCATCCATTGGATTTGATCGGATCGGTTTCCAATATTAATTAGATTGGATCGGATGACGAAATCCAACATTCAATGGATGATTGGGTCGGATCGGATCCACTTATAAATCTATTGGATTCCAATCGCCTATATTGAAGATATGACATTTTTTAAAGGCAATTGACAATATTTTTTTTGTTAGAAAAGGTAGTTAAATCCATTTGAAAGTTATAAATGTAAAAGAAAACAAATTTGCTTCAAAATTTAGGTGGTGTTTGTTTTTATAAAAAAATTCTTATTAGACTCGTATGTTATACCGAATAAGACATTGAACCTTTCAAACTACTTGTACTTTTTTTAGTGATAAGAGGTGAAAATCTCTGAGCATGCTTTTGTCCAACAAGAGGTCAAACTATGTCTAATTGATGTTATTGTCCAACGAGAGATGAAACCCCTACGTCCTCTCTCGTCCCTTCATTTAACTTATCGGCCAACCTCTCAATCCCTCGTCGGCACTGCCCCTCTATACTCAGATCCAACCCTCTTATCATCATCTTAACCTACCCCCCCTAACTTCATGCGAATCCCACACTCATTGATCAAACAATGATTACCTCTCTCAATACCAAAACCTAATACACACTCAATCAATCCCACGCTCAATCATGTTATTTGTCGATCCAGACTCTCAATCATAGTGTTTGTTGATCCAGATTTGATCCCACGGTTTAATCCCACGTTCACCTCTCTCAGTCGATTTAGTTGTTGTTTGTCGATCTCATAATCAATCACATGTATTTTGTCAATCCAATCAAATGTTTACTGTTTCTCGATCCAAGATCTGTTGTTGACTTGTTTCTGTGTTGTTTCTCAAATCTTAAGTTGTAAGTTTGTTCTCACTTACCTACTAGAATACCACCACATGGAACTCCAACTTGTGATTAAATATCAGGTCCATCCCAATTCGTTTACCATGGTTGTATTAAAGAAAAAACATAAGCAACTACAAAGTTCGATGGTTTTAACCACAAGGGTTGTGGCGTATTGGTTAAGGCCCTGGGGGATGTGGTGGAATATCCCATCTGCCCAGGGTTCGAATCCAGGTGTACACAACAATTGTGGCCACTGAGGGTTAATCATGGTTGATGTCTTACAGTCGTAATTTGCCAAAGGATTAGTCTAGGCATAGCCTAGGACAGTCTTCCCAAAAAAAAAGTTCGATGGTTTTCTCCTAAATATAATTATTAGTTTGCAAATCAAAGTGCAACTCCTTAGTTTAAATAACCTTAAAAGGTTGGGTTTCGTACATGTGACTATTCCACGTTTGGTGGGTTTCATACATGAGACTAGACAAGAAATACATGACAAAAACACATTGTTCCACGTTTCGTGCGATATGGGGTAGTGACATAGACTAGATGGGACAAAAAAGGTTTTTTTTGTTCCACCAAAATAGATGAAACAAAATGGAACATAACTAAAAAGTTATCAATCTTTCCTCATTTGATATAATCCTATTATGGTATTTGGTTTAATGATCACAACCACCCATCACCATCACTGCACCACCACTAGCGGCCACTGCCAACTACCTCCACCACCATCTACTACCACTACCACCTATCTATAACTACCACATTTACCTCCATATCCACCATTGTCCACCATCTCCATGCCGACCACTGTCGATCGCTGCCCACCATCATGACTACTGGAGGCCACCTCCACCACCATCGATTACCTAACTCTGTCTATCACCACCTCTACTTCCTCCATTACATAGGCCACCACCACCTCTACTTCCTCCATAACCACCACCTCCACCTTCATATCCACCACTGTCGGCCACCACCAACATCCGCCATCTATAAGTCCTCCACAACCACCACCACCTCTAACTCCACCATTATCACTACCATCATTGTCGACCACCTTTTCTCTGCCACAATCACCATCTCCTCTTCCACCGCCACAAGTAACTACCTTATAAAATTATCAAACAACATTTAGGACAACTTCCCCAGTATAGTCATGTCCACTCCAAGTCATGCCAAACACTAGTTAGACAATTTGTTTTGTCCAATATTTTCCAGTCCAGTACTGTTCTCTTATACCGTCCAGTCTTGTTCTATATGTCCTGTCATGTTTGTGTACCAAAAGCTACCAAAAAGTTTAAGCCTATCAGTGGCAGTGGATAATCTTAAGACGTATTGATGTTTCACGCAGATCAGTGGCTAGGCTTCCCACTGATATCATCATCATTGATTCAACACTTATCCACTGATCTTAAGATTGAGAGCATATCATAAGTTCTTGAGTCATTATATTGTTTGAATTCTTCTAGTATTCTGTTGGGTCATCTGAAGATTTGAAGATAACCTCATGATCTTCCATTTTGTATCATCATACTTAGAATATTTTGAGGTTCTTTTAGCGGCCTGGTTTCTATACAAATGTTCGGTGAAGTCGAAGATCAGCCGAAGAAGACAAAGAAGAAGTATATCTCCCAATAACTTCTTCCTGTGGAAAAGTCGTATGATACTCTTCTTAGAAGGAGTTGACAACAGATATCCTACTATCTTACATGAAGGTCCTTTTATTCCTAGAGTTTGGGACCGGTACAATGCAAAAAATCCGGATAAGGCAAAAGCTGATGAGGACTCTTTTGAGGAAGAAAGAACTCCAACTACTGGGAGATACATTGTAAAGGACCCCCAGTAAATATAATAATGAAGACAGACGTCTTATAGCTCTTGATACTAAAGTTAGAGCCATCATTGCCCTTTCTTTGGCTGATGAGGTCTACCATTCTCTTGTTAACTTTTCTACCACAAAAGAAATGTGATCCAATCTGTGTGTTCTCTATGAAGGTACATCTGAAGTGAAAAAGAGCAGAAAGATTGCTCTTGTAAGAAAATATGAACACTTTTCACATGAAAAGGGTGAATCTCTCTCAGACTACTACAATCGCTTTAACAGTCTTCTTAACGATCTTAAACTTGTGGGTCGCATTTATGATAATGAGGAAGTCTTGTTCAAGTTCATGGACTGTCTTCCCGAGTACTGGGAAAATATATGTACTTGCATGAAGTCTACCAAGGATCTTGACTCTATGCCACTCACTGCTTTGTATGGTACTCTTTTCAACTATGAGTAGACTAAACTGCTAAGGAAGTCTATCATTAAAGATATAAGGAACTCCTCTCTAGCTCATGTAAGTGACTCTTCCAAAAACTCTGTGTGTGTTCCAAGAATCACTTATCCCTCCAAGTCTGACCAAGAGGACCCTAATGATCCTTCAGAAGCCTATCTTAGTGAGGGTGATGATGAAGGGGAGGATACCTCTATTGCTCAGTTGTCAGATGGTGTTGCCATGCTGGAAGGTTTATCAAAAGCTAAACCTCGTTTCTCTTCTGGAAAATCTAAATTTTCAAGAAAATACTCTTCTACTTTTTCTAAAACCGCTTCTTCTGACAAATCAAATGAGAAATGTTACAGATGTGGGAGGAAGGGACACTTTGCTTCTGAGTGTAGAAGTAAACCATCTGATGAACCTAGACTATCCTCCTCTAGTCGTATCTCCTCTCGGTTTGTCAGAACCAAGTCTGAATCCTACCAACCTTCTTTCCAAAAGCCAAATATGTCTATCTCCTCAAACTCTGACCGGGCTGAGAAATACAAGGCAAAATATAAGAGAGAGAATGAGAGAAATGAAACCTTGCTCAAAAAGGGAAAAGGTCAAATGACTGAAACCCATGATTGGGTGAAAGTGACAAAGAAATGGCCAACCTTTGCTTCATGGCTAAAATAGATGATGTTGATGAAAGTGAAGCTCAATCCTCCTCTATGGCCCTTGAGTCTGCTGAGTGCTCTACCTCATCTACCAAGGTACATCCCTTTTTTCTCTCTCTCTCTGATGCTGAGAAGATTGAAGCCTTTGACTCTTTGACCATTGAAGCCAAAGATGCAAAGAAAAAGGCAAATGCTCAAATAAAATCTCTTTCATCTCAACTGCAAATTTGTCTCTCTCAGCTAAAACATTTTGACAAAATCAAGGCTGAGCTTGAGGATTTGAAAACCATAAATTTCACTCTTGCCAAAGAGAAAAATAAACTTCTTAAAAGGTTTAAAAAGGAGCAAGAAATTATGAAAAGGTGGACAAGTTCCTCCAAAAATTTAGAAAAGATTTTTCAAGATCAAATGTCTTGTGATGATTAGTCTGGACTAGGCTTTGGAAAATCTGACATTGATTCTCCTTCTGATACCCATGCTCCTTTCTCTCTTCCTTATTTTACGAATCTTCTGAAGAGAACTCTGACAACTCTGAACCCTTAGAATCTTATGATCTCTCTGAAAATCTCAAATTTGGAATGTTCATTAAAGCCAAGAGCATCGGTTCACCTCATGAAAGTGAGGAAGCCCAAGGCTCAAATGACCCTCCTAAACCCATTCTTAAGTCTATGACATCCTTGAAAATCAATGAGGGTTCCTCTTCTAAACCAAAACCCTCTAAGATTCCAACTAGAGAATCTCAACCTTCTTCAAATAAATTCTCTTCCTCTAAAAAAGGAAAATTGGTTGCCGATCTTCCTTCCAAAAGAAAATTTCCCAAGAAAGATTCTAAGAAATCCTCCTCTCTTCCTATTCCCAGATCTGTGATGTTGAAAACGTTAAAACCCAAGTTACCCTCTTCTACTCCTTTGGCCAACTCTGACAAAGGTATCTTGGGTCCCAAACCTCTTGATTCTTCTCTCTCTCTTCAAAAGCCATAAAAGTCAATATGACGGGTCATTACAAGGAAGTTGATCAAAGCTCCAAAAAGGTTTTTATATATAGAAAATGTTATAACTGTGGTGACACCTTCCATCTTGCTAATGATTGTCCTTGCAGAAAGAATTGACAAAAATACTTCCAAGGATTCTCCATCTTCTTCTAACCCAAAAGAACACACTTCAAAATGGGTAGTAAAGAAATGATTTCTTTATGATTGCAGGTGTTTGAGTATTAACAAATCTTATGAAGGAATCGTCGTTGGATATTCTCTCTCTTCAAAAGCCTACCGGGTCTACAATCTTCGGAGAAAATGCAGGAATGAATCTACTCACGTGAAGTTTGATGATCTTAAGTCATCATCTCTTAATGTGATGATGATTGGTGGATTTCATCATGTGTTGGTGAAGATTCTCAAAATCCTTCATCTAGCTCAAGACGATATGTTCTTTTCACCTCAGACACAACTTCTCATCTCTAATACATGATTTTTAGATAGTCATCTCTGAAGATCAAGATCCCTCCTATGCTATTCTTTCTAATTTCTCATCATATCACTTCTCCTTCCTCCATCATTCCTATCTTCATCTCAACCTCAAAATTCACCACAAATTATCCCACCTTCTCAACCAACCAGACATTCTTTCTTCACCTATTCCTGCCGATCTTCCATCTCTCTTTTCTGAAGAAGTCTATGTGAAAGTCTATCTGAAACAACCACGTGGGTTTGAAGATCCTTCACATCCTGACTATGTGTATAAATTGTACAAAGCTCTATATGGCTTCAAACAGGCTCTCCAAGCCTGGTATGATACTTTGTCCAGTTTTCTGCTAGAAGATAAGTACTCTCAAGGTAAAGTCGAAAACATCTTGTTCCTCAAGAAGACAACAGGTAATATCATTCTTATTCAAATCTGTATGGATGACATCATCTTTGGTGTCATTGTTGAATCTCTTTGTCGGGAGTTTGCCTCTCTCATAAACTTAATATGAGATAAGCATGATGTGAGAGCTTACATCTTTCTTTAGTGTACAAGTAAAACAAATTTCTGAACGGATCTTTAAATAAAATACTTTCGTGATCTCCTAAAGAAATTCATTTTTTTCAAAATTGTTCTCCTATGAAAACTCCAATGACACCCCTCTCTTTAAAAAAAAATTTAAAACAAAAAAATTCTCTTTGCTGTTGATTTGTTTAAAAAAAAATTAAATTAAATTAAATTGTTTTTGGTGTTGCCGATTTGATTTAAAAAAAATTATAAGTTGTTTTGAGGTTGCCGATGTGCTAAAAAAAAATCCGGCTGCAGTCGATGAGATTTACAAAAAAATCATTTTTAATTATTTTTGTTTCAGCTGCCGATTTTGGTCAAGATTTAAAAAAAATTAATTTTTTAAAAAAGTTTTCTTTTCCTAACTGACAGTTTAAAAAAAAATCTTTTTTTTTCTCTTTTTATTTTCTTGCAGCCGATGGGTTTTTAAATTTTTTTTTAATTCCAGCTGATACATTTAAAAAAAAAAAGCAAAAACTTTTTTTTTCTTCTTCACACACACACTCTCTCTCTCTCTCTCATCTCTCTATCTTCGGCTTCATAACCCCACCAAAGATTGAACTCTTCGTCCCCTCTCATCTCCAAGCCGAAACCGAAGACCACCCCTCTTCGGCTCCTTTTCTCCCTCGAAACCACCACTAGCCGAACAACCCTCACTCCCTCTCCTTCCTTCGGTCCCTAAGCTACCGAAACAACCCCCTTCGGTCCCTCTCTCTATAGCTTTCGGCCTCTCTCTCTCTACCCTCCTTCGACCTCTTTCTCTCTCTTCCCACTCCACACCAAACTTCCCTTCTTCGGCCTTCATCTCACACAAGCCAAAAACCCAACACCCCCTTATACCTCCTAAGCCGACACCTCCTTCGGCTTCCCTCCCAATCTTCGACCTTCCCTAACCACCGAACCACGGTTCTACCGACCGACCATGCCGCCGAGCCGCGTGCCGCCGAACCTTCGGGCCACCGAACCACCGTGTTACAGTGCCACTGAACCACCGAACCACCGTGCCACTAAACCATCAAACCACTGTGCTACTGAACCACCGGACCATCGAACCACTGTGCCACCGAACCATCGAACCACCGAACCATCGAACCACCGTGCCACTAAACCATCACCTTACTCCATCCTTTCCTTTATCTACTCTCTACCTCATTTTTTTTACCACACTTCCAAATCTTCAAACCCTCTCATCCTTACCTCTCATCTCTCAAAACACCCTCCTCCCTCAAATTTTTCCCACAAATTTCTTCCCAAAATTTTGTTCCCGATTCTCTCTTCCCGTTTTTTCTTTTCCGTAGAAAAAGAAAAACAGAAAAGATCCCAAAAAAGGGCCACTGAATTTATGAGTTATTCTTGTCTTGTACTTTTTCTGAGTGTCAGTATCATTTTCTTTCTATGTGTTGGTGTCATCCTCAAATAGGGGGAGAAAAATTGTTGGCTCTCTAGTTGATTTGGTGATGACTTTCCAACCAACACTTAGAAAGTCAAGAAGACCTCTCTCAACAAGGGCTCTCTATCCACCAATCGATCTCTCAGCCCAGGTATGTTTTCCTTCATAAATTCTCCCGATCTACAATGGGTTAATGCTCTCGACTCTACGGTGTCCAATGCTCCTCATCTATAGTGGCCCCATCTGCCCCGTCCCAAGTGAAGCCGGCTAGCAAAAAAAAATCTTGAAAGGCTTCCGACACCTCCGCACTAGCTAAGATGACCATACGATCGAAAGAACCTTCGGTTGTTGCCCCGGTCACACATCCCTCTTCAAAGTGGAGGCACTCACCTTCTTCCCCTCCCTCTCCTCTCAAGAGATCGAGGAAGGTTTCAAGGGCCAAGCCACCTACTCCACCCACCGGTTCTTCAAAATCGACGGGTGTTGAAATATTCCCATCTAGGCCCGGGGACTCTGCTAAACCCAAATCCACCTCCTTTGTATCCTCACAAAAGGATACAATTGTAAAATCGGGGACCACTATTATTTCCTTATAAACCTTTTCTTGGTTGATAAGGATGGCTTGGACTCCTCCCCAATCCAAGGTGCCCCTTCACCACCTCACAGCCTATCACCTGGGATTCTCAATCCCGATGCTTCTACATGATCCAAGGATGAATCTGCCCTTCCAGGAGCAGGTTCGGAGGGTCCCGAAAACTTTTTGACTTCTTACTTTCTGAACACCGTGAATTAGTTGAGGGGGAGTATGAGTTGAGGGGGAACAACTGACCACTCATGCATAAACTCTGTTGAAACTAATTTTGCGATGGACTGTGTGATCAAATCCATAAGACATTAGTTGAGGTGTTGTATGAATTGAGGGGGAACAACCAACCACTCAAGTTCAAACAATTCCGGCTACTGTCTTCTATATCTTTGTATATATTTATTTGCTTTATCATTCTTTATTCATTGTATTTATATGTTCGTTTGTACAACTATACTTTATTTTTTCATTCATTTTTAAATGTCGGATATACTTAAAAAAATACAAATGAACAAAAAGAATGATCTATGTGAAAAGAACCCAAAAAGAGCAATGAAGGGTCAAAATGAAATATTCCGTATACTCTTAGTTTTATTCTTTAGTATGGATGTCATCCTCAAATAGGGGGAGATTGTTGGGTCATCTGAAGATTTGAAGATGAACTCCTGATCTTCCATTTTGTATCATCATACTTAGAATATTTTGAGGTTCTTTTAGCAGCTTGGTTTCTATACAAATGTTCGGTGAAGTCGAAGATCAGCCGAAGAAGACAAAGAAGAAGTATATCTCTCAAAGCGGATTGAAGATAGACTTCTCAGCCTAAAGCCAAGCATGCCTACTTGATCAACACCATTGGCCAGGATGGTGCCGATCTTAAATCTTCAGGAGCCCGAAGATTTGTCAAATCTCCAGGAGCCCGAAGATTTCTCAATCTTTAGGAGCCCGAAGATTTCTCAAATCTTCAGGGGCCCGAAGATTTCTCAAATCTTCAGGATCCCGAAGATTTCTCAAATCTTCAGGAGGCCGAAGATTTCTTAATCTTCAGAGGCCGAAGATTTCTCACATCTTTAGGAGCCCAAAGATTTCTCAATCTTCAGGAGCCCAAAGATTTCTCTCATGTGCTGACTTGTCTCTTTATTCACCAAAATTGTCTTTGATAAGTTTTGGTGGGAAAATATCATCGGCACAAACACATTGTACTTTTCTGAGAAAGTATATTTATGATATCTTGCATTGACGTGGACCTCATCTGATGATCAGAAAAAGTAAGCTTTGTCTCCTACACTCTTTTAAGGAAAGGTCTACACCATCATCTGCAGGTCAATGCTTCAAGACAAAACACCTCAAGATAAAAGGTACATCATGTAACTTATTGAAGACCTGTGTCTATCCCTTGCTCAACAGGTGTCCCATGCATTAAATGAACAAGGCATTATAAATATGGATGATGGTTCAACATGCAAGATAACAGTTACAACCTTCAAGTTCTCTAAGTGCCTGGCAATTTTCTCTCTACGAAGTTCATTGTTTTCTAAGTGTTTTCAATGTTCTTCATTCTCTTTGTATAAGATTGTTTGAACAAATTTCATTTGTTCTCTTCCACAACAATCAAAGTTTTCTATGTGTAATTCTTGATTTCAAATCAATAAGAATTAAATTAAGTGAAAAACTGTGTGTATTGTATTCAACCCCTCCTTTCTACAATACTTTTCTTGTTTACTTACTGCTATTTGGGACCAACATATTCATTATATCAGTTGTTGATCTTCCTCAACAACTTCGTCACAACTATTTAGTCATCAGTCGATATACTTACTAATGACCAAAATGGTTATAAAACAAAAATATTTCCATGTGTCTACCTAATGTTTGTCCATCAACAAATCTTCAACTAAATATGGCTCAACAATCTCTCCCTATTTGATGATGACAAAAGTAAAAAAAATAATACAAGAAACACACCTAGACATTTGAAAGCATAAAGTAAAGGGAAGAGAATTAGAAACCGTGATAAAAACAAAGTTCCTTAAGTGATTTCTCTAAAACAAAAGATAAGCACATATTTTCTAGATAGTTTACAAAGATATACAATATGATCCTATCTATTGATCATCTTCCTTCATTTGTACACCTGATCCTCTCGTAACTTCATTATCTGACGGGTTTTTACCCTCCGAGGCTTTGTCTTGAAGTATGAATTGGCATTTTGGACTAATATTTTGTGCAAGTGTTGTGTAGACATACAAAGTTTCAAGTGGAAGGGAAAATGCTTACTTATACTTATTTTGATGTCCCAGATGAAGAAGGTGTCGAACCAAGTGAATGAGCGAAGAAAAAACAAGATTTCACCCTTGGCTTTATGCATGCGATAGTGACACATGTCACAATTGTTGGCACAATTGCTCAACATGTACCGCGAGGGTGTGGAGCTAGGCGATTGTGCCATGTGATTGTGACATTGTCATTATCGCCGGGACCATCGTGGTCGGGGTCTGAGACTGTAAAAAGCTGCAGAAACTTAAAGTTTAGGGTTATCTTGGGATTGTTGGGGGCTAGGTTCTAGGAGAGTTGTTTTAAACCGTTTGGGAGCTAAAAAGAAGAATTGGCATTGATTGGGAAGGTGGAATCAACATTTGGAGCTACAAATTGGTAGTTGGTATCAATCATTGAGGGAGTTTATCATTCTATTGATATTTTGTTGAGAAACAATGTATTTGGGCGTTGCTATATTCTCTTCTATGATGTTATTTGCTACTAGTAACGTAAGCTAAACACTTTGAGGTTGGGGGAAGGATGGATTTTGGTTTTATACCGTTAAATATATGATTATTGCATTTACTTAGTCATTACACTTGTTGGTTGAAGTTTATCTTCCTTGTTCTTATTGTTTATGAGATTGGCCATCTTATTCATCTTTTGGTCGTATTTCCTTTTGAGAAATTGTCTTATAACTTGATAAAAGTTAGATAAGTCTAGGGTGAGATATTGGATAGAGATATACCAAGTGAACCCTAGGTTTGTGTTTGTGATTCTTATGCTTAATGTGTTGAATGTTTATGTTTATTAATCGAGAGATTTCAATATACATTGCATGACACATTCTTGCTATTGTTTGATAGAGAGTAGTAAGTATTTATGGAATTGCTAAATTTTACCTTGTGTATTGATTATTGGATTTATATTATTTATTTGTTGGTGGAATCCAAATGAAATCCAACCCCTAGCCTTCCCTAATCATTTAAATATTCTCTTTGTGGTGCTTGAATCATTGTTTGAATCATATTTCCATGCTTACTTCCATTTTCTTTAGATAAGTAGTTAATTTATCACACTCAAATCACTTTATCAACAGTCCATTTAGAAGTTGTGGTAGCCTTTGTGGTACTTAAACTCGTAGTTCCTTGGATCGATACTCGTACTTAGTACGTATTACTTGATTGACACCATACACTTATGGTAGATTTGGAGGGTTGCATAAACCGTTTATCATCCTCCATGTGTTTTCTTTACAACTTCACTTCTAGCCCATAACACTAGATTGATTTCTTCTCTAAATATGATGCTTGCCTGGGATGTCAACTTGATAATAGGCATCCGTACCTAAAGATGTGAGGTTGGAGTAATAAGAATGTCAATGTATCTTATAAATCTTAAACTATAGTTCAAAGTTTCATAAATATAAGTTGTGATATAGAGAAATGATCATTTATCCTTGTCTTCCTTCCACTCCTTTAGGAATATTTGTGTTCATAATTGGAGTTAGAGGTGAAGGCTAATTAAATTTGATAGTTATTGGTTCATATGTGACTTTCTTTCTTTGTTTTGTTCTTCTTCCTTCTTTGGCATTTCATTTGTTCCTTCTCTCTCTTAAAACCTTCTCCTCAAATCTCATAGTTTCAGGAGCATATTGGGACTTGTTTTCCAACAACTTTTCACGAGTATCAAACAAGTCATTTATACTTAAATAACATAGGTCATCCTGTGGAATTACTACTTGTTTTCCATGTTACATCCTTATAGTTATTTTAGTATCATGCTCATCTTTTATGTTTCCTTTTCTTTTCAGAGATACTCCTTCAATCCTATTTGATTTGGACTTTGGAGAAGGTTGAGGAGTGTTTTTGCTCTTTTGAATCTTCTCAAGTAGCTATTGTAGCTTATCCACAACTTGCTGTTGGATCTCAAGGTCTTTGGACAGAGCAACAAGGTTCACATCCTCATCGAATTCATCAGTAGTAGCGACCTTGAGGGCTATAAGAGGATTTTCTTGGAAATCTTTGAATGACTTTTCTAAAGCCTTGTATTTTTCAATATTCTCAGTTATCGCTACATCAGCCAAAATAGACTAAGTGGTAGAGGAGAAGGTTGTAGTAGTTGAAGAAGAATGTTGATTAGTTGGATGAACATAAGTAGTTAGTGAGAAACCAGATATATTTGCAAAAGTAAGAGTAATAATTCCAATTAGAAGAGGATGCACAATGACTTTAGGCTTGGGAATAACAACCCTTTGCCTTTATTAGTTGTTAAGGTGTGCTCTCCTTGCTCCTACCCTCAGTTGAAGTTCTCTCCTTCTTTTGGCATCATTCGGGGTTCGAAGATGAACAACATTCCTAGGAGGAGTAGGAGGCATGCTTGTAGGAGCCAAAATTTTAACCAGTTGAGTCAGTTGGAGGATGTCACTCTTGAAGTCCTCCATGAAAGATTATAACTTGGCATTAATGGTTGCACATCAACTCATATGCTGTCACAGGCTGCAGCATATAAGCACATTGTTCCTCACAACTCTCCTCAATATCATCATCTTTTTTTTCACCTAAATATCTTCTAAAACTTCCTCATGACACCAAGACTCAATAGTGCTTAAAACATAACACTCCTCCTCAGGATACTTCATGGAATTAAGGTAATTAAATGTGACATTTTGGTCTTGAACTCGCATGGTCAATTATCATTTTTATACATCTAGGAGGGTTCTACCAATGTCTAAAAAGTTCCTTCCAAACAAAACGGGAATGTATTTGTCAACATCAGAATCAAGAATTATGAAATCAACATGAAATATGAACTTGTCTATTTGTACCAAAACATTTTCTATCTTGTCTTTTTGGTAAGCTATGGAATTAACAACTAACTGTAAGGTAAAAGTTGTTGGTCTAGCCTCTTCTATCCCTAGTTTGTTGAAAACAAACATAGGCATTAGATTGATGCTAGCACCCAAATCACGTAAAGCTTCCCAACCTCTTTTCTTCTATAGAATAGCGAACTGTGAAACTTCCTAGGTCTTTTAGCTTAGGGAGGAGTTTGTTGGATAAAAGGGAACTACAACCTACAATCAAGGCTACAATTTCAGATTCATTCAATTTTTTTCTTGCTCAGAATATCCTTAAGGTAATTAGCATAACTAGGCATATTTTCAATTGCTTCAACCTAAGGATGCTGATATGCAATTGGTTAAACACATCTATAAATTATTGAATTGTATTTTCTCCTTTGATTCCTCTACGTCGGGGGGGGGGGAGAGAAAGGAATGTAAGTTGGCACATGGATGATTGTTTTTTTTAAACAGGGGTTGTTTGCATAGTAGTGGTGATTGGTTTCACTTGTTGCTGGTTTGAATGGTGTCGTATCAACAATGTCTGTTGGTGGAAGAATTGTTGCAACATCACTCAGGGTTGACTCTTTTTTCTTAATATTATCAGAAAAATAATAGACTGAATTTAGATTAATAAGGTATTGACATAGATCCATGACTTATCACTAGTTCAAGGACAACAACAGGTGTTGTTGCAACAATAGGGGGTATTGTTGTTGCAAGCTTCTCAAGTTCTATTTTGCTCATAGTCTTAGGTTCTTTTTGAAAGCTCTCAACTAACTCGTTCCCACTCCTTAAAGTGACAAGTTTTACATATTTATTAGACACATTGTTAGGAATCTTGGTATCACTAGGTAAGGTTCCAACATGTCTACTTCTAAACTCTAGTGCTATTTGACCAATCTGAGGTTCTGAAGTCCTTATGATTGATTTTGATGGTTCATTGTTGAATATGTTTGGGTTATAACCCCTTTAAACATGGCTTCTAATGAAGCAGATAAATCGTCTTATTGATTTGTTTACTCTAAAAAGAAGTATGATTTTGTTGTTGATGAAAATTAGATTGTTGGTTTTGGGTACTGCCTGCATGTTGTTGCCGAAAATTAGGCACTCTTGATTCCTCAATAGCTGGTGGATTTAAATATAAACTATTCCAAGAAAATTTTGGATGTTGCTTTCATCTAGAGTTATATTTGTTTGAATATGGACCATATCTGTTATGGATAAAGTTTACGGATTAGGAACTTTTGGCTACATTGATCAAAGGTATGACCTTCACATGAATACACACATTGTACCAAGTTGGTTTCAGAAACAATTGTTGCATCAACATGAATCATAAGGGGACAACATAAATGTTTTAGTCAAATTTGGCCATTGTTGTGAGTTATGTTGTCAAAGCTGTATAAGGATCTATTTCATAAATACTACCTGTCTTTTTAGGTACTAATGCACATGGAGCTGAATAGCGACCATTGTTATTAGAAATATTTTCCAAAATATCATAGCAATTTTTGTAGGTACTAGCTATAAAGGCTCCACCTGTTGTAGCATCAAGCATTTGTTTACAAGTGGTATCAAGACCATTGTAAAATTTCTTAAGCTGTATGTAGTATGGAATGCTATGGTGATGGAATTTCCTTAACAACTCTTTCTACTTTTCCCAAGAATCAAGATCTTCTCACTGTCCATTTGTTTAAACACGAAAATTTCATTTCTAGACTTGACATTCCTTGTGAGAGGGAAATATTTTTAAAAACTTTTCGGCCATGTTGTTCCAAGAAATAACTGAATCTGGTTGTAAAGAGTTAAACCAAGATTTTGCTCTATAGTTGAAAGAAAAAAGAAATAACTTCAGCCGTGTGACGTCATCAAAAACTCTATTGATTTGAAAATAATTAGTGATTTATATAAAGGATTTAAGATGTGAATGAGGTTCCTCAGATGGTTAACCACTAAATTGACCATTTGCTTACGACATTTGAACATGAAAAATTTGAGTTCAAAATGAGGTGCTTCAATTTGGGGTCTAAGTGTTAGCTCCAATTCTGAAGTATAAAAGTATTGAAAATATTCTAAGTCCTATTTCAGAAGACTTCCAGATTGACTTCAGAGGACAAGCCTGCCTCTGAAGTACATTTCAGAAATAGAGATTCAGCAGAAGAACATCAGAGATGGCTTCATCAGAGGATCCTACATCAGAGCTCTGAAGACCTCCTCTCTGAAGAATATCCTGATGATTTCTACAAGTATTGACAGAAGAACAGATGACACGTCACATAGTGATAAGATTTACTTTTTAGAGTAGGTTACTATTCAAGCATGTCTTGAGTTTACCTTTTAGATAAAACACTGTTCAAACATGCTTCTTATGTCAGGATAGTACATTGTTTACTTTATGGTCCTATAAATAGGACCATCACCCAATTGCTAGAAGTGTGCTTTTCCTTATATCTTGTATTTGAACTATCTTTAATATACTGAAAAGTTTTCCAAGAAGATCTTGTATGATTTATCCACCTTTTTGGTATTCTTATTAATCTACCTAATTTATCCAGTGAATATTAAGTTTGTTCTTATATTTACCTTATTGGATATCTTCTTATTAACTGTGATTTGAATCTGCTTTGATATTAAATTGTATTGTTTCCGCTGTCATTATTATTATTGTTTATATCATTGTAAAAGACTAAATATGGGATCAAACAATTGGTATCAAAGCCTTCTTTGTTTTTAAACAAACAAGATCATATCTGCATACTCGGATAGATTTATGTCATTGTGATTCAAGATCTTTTTAAACCTGTGCATGTTCATATAAACTCTTGTTTAAGAACTTCATATGTTCCAGGTTTGAAAGACACTCACAGTACTGTACATTTTGTTGAAAGCTTCTCAAACTTCATCTCTTTCAAAAGCTTCATCCTTTTTCAAAATGGCAAGTTCAAGTATAAGCGCCATTTATACAACTGGTTCATTAACAAAACCTCCTACACTTCTAAGGGATGAATATCTCCAATGGAAAATAAGGATGATAATTCTTTTGGAAGGTATGGACAGGGATCTTTTAAGATCAGTAACTGATAGACCTCACCAACCAATGGTGTTGGTACCAAGAATTCCTGCAACAATAGATACTGCTGAAATACCTGAATATTACGAAAACAAAACTTCAAACTTCACTGAAGAAGAAACCAAAATGATGGAAAATGACTCCAAAGCTGTTAGATTATTGATAATGGCCATTCCCAATGATATCTTCCAAGAACTTGATTCTTGTGTAACAGCTAAAGAGATATGGGATCAGTTGTTTAACCAACTTGAAGGTGGCCTACAAACTCAGAAAAATAGGAGAACTCAATGCATTAATGAGTACCATAACTTTCATGCACTATCTGAAGAAACCCTGTACCAAACTTATTCTATACTCAACATTCTCAAAAATAAATGCAAAAAGTTTGGAGTTATGAGGACAAAAGAGGAATATAATATTCTTTTCCTTAAAAGCTTAAATGAAGAATGGTCACACCTGTCCATGTCTATTCAAGCCAATCAAAATCTTAAATCTTGGTCATTAACTGACATTTATGGCATCCTAGTTGCTCAGGAAAAAGAAAATGTTAAACAAAAGTCAAAAACTTCTTTAGGTGGACCACTTGCCCTCATTTCAAAACAAAAAGGTGGTTCAAAAGAAAGTTATGATGAAGAATCAAATAACTCAAAAGAAAAGTCATTAAGAAAAGAGTCAAAAAGAAAATCCAAAAAGTCCATGATAGCTGAAGAAGATGATCATTCAAACTCGGACTCAGATGAAGACATAAATGCTTTTGCCAAATCTCTTGCTTTGATTACTCATCAATTCAACAATAAATTTGGTAATAAAGTATTTGAAGGAAGAAGAGATGATGAAGAAAACAGAGGAAATCCAGAAAAAAGATTTCAGAAAGCTGAATATCAACAAGAATCCGGATCTACTCTGCATAGTGATCAAAAGGGTGTTCATTACAACAATCTTGAAGCTGTTCAACAAACAAGAACTCGTCAACCATTTCAACCAAAGTATCCTCAACCTCAGAGATACTTTCAACCTCAACCTCAGAAGTCAGAGACAATTACTTCTCTTCCACCAAACCAAAATGATGGGAGATACTTTAGATGTGGAAAACCAAGCCATTTTTCTGCAAACTGCAGAGGTAGACTGATCAAGGATCAAGACTACTGCAAAAACAAGTATAAGTACAATGTCAGAGAAAGAGTACTTGTTGCAAAGATGGAAGACTAATTTTCAGACTCAACAAGTGATGGAGACGAAGAGCCTACCAACCTCTATGGTATGGCTATTGCAGATGGTGATCATACTAATGAATCATCAGAGGACCTCTCTGAAAAGGTAAATTCTCCATCTACTTCTGAAAGTGAACTTGAAATGGATGTTCTTAATTTAATAGATGAATTTCAGAGCTTAAAGCAAAAACTAATTGAAGAAAAAGAAAAGAGAAAACAAATAACAAAAGACTTAAACTTTTATAAGAGAGAAAAAGATTTTCTGGTATCAGAAAAGAAGGAAATTTTTAATGAAAATTCTGAGCATGAAAAATCTCGGAAATGAAAAGAAAATTCTTTCTCAAAAACTTTAAAGAGCTTGAAAAGGTCTTAAAGGAAAAATATGAGGAAGTGAAGAAATCTGAGTATGAAAGGCTCAATTCTGTTGCCTTAACTAATTTCTTTCAAAAGGAAAGAGAAATCTTACATCAATCTCTGGAAAGAAAGGAACTTCAGATCAAGAGTTATCAAGATGCACAAGATGTGCACATTAAAATCAATTCTCAGATGGATACTCAAGGGCTGGGATTCAATGAATTAAAACAATTCACTTGATTGAAGAAAACTTCACTTTCTTTCACTTTCTATACAGGAAAGGTCCAGAGGCCTGACTTTCCATCTCTGGATAATTCTAACATTTTCAAAAGAATAAAAACCTCAGAGGGATAAAAAATCAGAACTCTAAATTTAAAAGATATCTCATACTCTGAAGTAAAAACTGTTTCAGAACCTATCTTAAAGATAGAAAAAGAAACTTCAGAGGTTAATTTTACAAAACCTTAGAGCAAAGATCCCAAAGAGATTTTCAGAATTGACTTATTCATCACTAAAGAACCAGAGGTCTCTGAAGCAAGTACCTCTGAAATAAAAATTCAGAGTTCACTTGATCCATAAGCTCCTCCGTACTCTCCTAAAACAACTGAATGCATCAACACTACTTTTGAAGATGACATTAGAAGGATTTATAAAGAAAATGTCATATCTGATTTTATCAAAGAATCTTGCAAGAAAAAGAAAATTAAAGTCTCTAGACCTAAAGAGGTTGTGAAAGCTTCAGAGGTAGTCATCTCTGAGAAGGTTAAAAGAAACTTTCTTGATTCTGATTCTAAATCTGACACAGAGGTAGATGAACAAATTTTCTATACACCAGAGCAGGTAAGTCATAAAACAAAACATACTGTTGGTTCTGGAATTTTGAACATCCCTATTTCTATTTCAAAAGAAAAACCCATAATTCCAATATGTCCTAATTTTATAGACATGTGTCTACAAGCAAAAACCTCTCTGGAGTTAGAGAAAGAGTTAAAGGAAAATGGTAAGAATAAAACTAACACTTCTCAATTCAACACCTATAAACCTATCAAATTTACTCCTGAACAAAAAGGCAAATGGCAAGAAATTAACCATTCTGATCCTGTTTGTGCAGTGAGCAAGAAAGAAAAGAAGATGTTTTGGGCCAAGAAAAATCATGTTGAAAAGAAGGCCATTTCTCAAGCCAAAAAGAAAGAAATAGTTAGGAATACTTGTATGTTGGGAACTGAAGATTCTACTAAGTGTAGTTACTACTGCTAGTACAAGTGTAGTTACTACTGCCAGAACAAGTTGAAGATTAATACTGCTAAGTGTTACTACTGCTAGTAGAATTACTACTGCTAGTTAAAGTTAGTACTGCTTGAACAAAGTTAGTACTGCTTAGCTAGTTAGTACTGCTAGTAGTTAGTACTGCTTGAAGTTAATGCTGCTAGTTGAAGTTAATGCTGCTGAGCATTATTAGTGCTGCTAAAGAGATCCGGATGGAATGTACTACAGCTGGATATACTGAAGATATACTTAGAAGATATACATGGAAGATATACTGAAGATTTGTTTATTCTTTGTAATTATCTTTTTATCAGTATATGTATAGAATGTTTAGAATAGATAAAAAGAACTTTTGATAATCGTTTTTCAAGAGAGAAAATTAACCTCAAGGCATAGATCCTAATTCTAGAGAAGTAGAATTCGTATTGGTGAGTCTGTTCATCAATATTGAGGTTGAGTGTGTAATCTTGTAGTTTTAAGCATTAAATACAAGTTTACTGTTTGATAAGTATATACTGTTTTTGATTACTGTTTGATCAAGTATCAAAGTGTTTTTCCGCAACTTCTTTGATATTAGTTTCTGAGTATTAATTCTTGTTAAGAATTCGATCCTGACAAGTGGTATCAGAGCCAAATTCTCTCAGAAACAGTTATTCATCATGGAAAATCTTACAGAATCAAGCAGTACTTTGGTCTCAAAAGTTCCAATGCTCAGATCCAATGAATTTGACATGTGGAAAATCAGAATCAAGCAATATATTCTCCTCACAGATTACTCTATGTGGGACATCATTGAGAATGGCCCATCTGATGGAGGAAAGATTGGTGAAGATGGCAAAAGAACTCCTCCAAAGACAGATACAGACAGGAAATCAAGACAGACAGAGATGAAAGCCTTGAGCACACTGCTCTTGGCCATTCCAAATGAGTATCAACACCAATTCTGCAATTGTACTGATGCACAGATGCTCTGGAATGCTCTAGAGAAGAGATTCTCAGGTACTAAAAGTACCAAGAGAAATCAAAAGGCAATCTTAAAACAACAGTATGAAAACTTCATCTCAACTAAGAATGAGTCCATGACTCAAACTTTTGACAGGTTTAATAAACTAATTGGTGAACTAGCTACTATGGGAGTACAGATTGATCAAGATGATGTGAACAGAAAGTTCTTAAGGTCCCTTGGAGATGAATGGACCATGTACACTGTGTCATTCAGACAGAATGATCAGTTGGAAGACAAAGAACTTGATGATCTGTACAATGATCTTAGAGTATTTGAAGCTGAGGTGGAGGCAAAGAAGAAGCCTTCTGGATATGTTCATAATGCTGCACTCCTATCAGCATCAATTGATTCTACTGCTAACCCTGAATCAGTTAATGCTGCTAATGGATCAAATTTAGATAAAGGCACTGATTATGTATTTGAAGCTCTTCTTTCTAATCATGGAAATTCTTCTTTGATCAATGATGACTTAGAACAACTTCATCCTGATGATCTGGAAGAGATGGATATTAAATGGCAGATGGCCATGCTCTCCATGAGGGTTAAAAAGTTTATAAAGAGGACTGGAAGAAACAACTTCTCACAAAGAAGAGAAGATGGAGCAGGGTTTGATAAATCAAAGGTAGAATGCTACAAATGCCATCTGAAGGGACATTTTGCTAGAGAATGCAGAAGTGGAATGTCTCACAACAACAACCATCAACAAGCTCAATCTGGAAGCTTCAATAACAACAGAAACTCTGCTCAAGCCCTTGTTTCTCAACAAGGAATGGGGTTTGATTGGAGTGATCAAGCAGAAGAAGCTATTCAGAATCAAGCTCTTATGGCTAAAGTATCTGATCTCCCATCTGAGGTAAGTTCTAATCTCTGCTCTAAAACTTGCATAGACACTGTTAAAAGGTACAGGGATCACAATCAGAAGATGAGTGATGACCTGAAGAGACTAGAAAAGGACATAAAAGACTATGTGAGGATAGTAGAGAGATTTGAAGATCAAATCAAAGGTTTTCAAGCCAATGAACTACAACACTCATATGACACTAATTACTGGAAGTGGGAGAAAAAGGATTTAGAACTTAAACTGACCAAATCTAAAGAGGAGAGTGAAAAACTGAAAGAGGAGTTAACCAAGGTTAAGCTTGATGTAGAAAAGTTTTCCAATGCTTCTAAAGCAATGGACTCCTTACTGCAAAATCAGATTCATGATAAGTTGAGAAGAGGAATTGGGTACAATGCCACACCTCCACCATATAACAACAATTATATTCCTCCTACTTCAGACCTGTTAGACACCAAAGATAGGAAGGACTTGCCTGAGGGAGCCACTGAAATAGATCCCTTAGATGAGGTAATTGTTGAGGATAAGACTGAGAAAGAGATTGGCAAGAGTAAGGAGAACAAAGTAAGTGGTGAGATTTCTATAGAAAACAACATTATCACCAATGAGGATTGTGGAAGGGCTTGGATCAAATCCAAGAACATAGAGAAGACAGAGGAAAAGTCTGGTAAGGTCCATTATAAACAGACCACAGTTGTGAATCCAGGTCCTTGCAAACAGTGTGCTTGTAAGAAGAATAAGCCCCAAAAACAGGACAAAAAGAGGGGAAATCAAAGAAACTGGAATAATCAATGGGCACATAAACAAGGGGCTGATCTGAGTAAAATCAATAGACCAAAACCTTGTTTTATCTGTGGCAAATTGAATCATCTTGCAAAATTCTGTTATTTCAATCCTATGAACCAAAGAATGAATTTCCAAAGATCCATGCAAAAACCCTTTGGTTATAAGAAAATTGAAAAGAACCATGTGGCTAAGAAAACTGTTAAAACTAAAAGCCACATGAAGAAAAAGTATTCTGTTAAAGAAAGTGTAAATATGTGGATTCCTAAAAGCAATAAAACTGTTAGTACTGCTATCACAAATAGTGCTGCTGACAATGATAGTGCTGCTAGAAGTAATACTACTGCTAACAATGTTAATGCTGCTAACAAGGTTAGTACTGCTAAACCTGTTAGTACTGCTACACCTGTTAGTACTGCTACACCTGTTAGTACTGCTAACTCTGTTAGTACTTCTAAGGTTAGTACTGCTTCTAGTGTTGATTCTGCTAAGCCAATCATATTGACAAAGTACTCTAATAAAGAGTGCTCTGAGTTTAAAAACCTCATTAAAAAGGAATGTAAATACTTTGATGAGAAAGGAAGACCCAAGATCACTTTGGCTTGGGTCCCTAATCATACTAATTGATTTATTTAATGTGCAGGGCAACCAACAGCTCAAGGGAAAGAGCATATGGCATGTTGATAGTGGTTGCTCTAGGCACATGACTGGCAACATGTCATGCCTTCAGGATTTCAAGCAAATTAATGGAGGACATGTTGCATTTGGAGACAATCTTACTGGTGGTAAGATAAGTGGAAAAGGTAATGTCACCAAAGGTAAGATGACATTTGAGGATGTCTACTATGTTGATCAATTAAAGTACAACCTGTTAAGTGTATCACAGGTTTGTGACAAACAACATAGTATATTATTTACTAATACTGAGTGTATGATCCTTGCTCCAGGGTTCAAGGTAGTTGATGAAAACATGATACTACTTAGAACTCCTAGGAAGGACAATGTTTACTGTCTTGATTTGGACAATGTTGATAGTGATTCATCTTTAAATTGTCTTGTTTCAAAAGCTTCTATAGATGAATCCTCCCTTTGGCACAGAAGGATGTGTCACATGAATTTCAAGACTATGAACAATCTTGTTAAAAATAACCTTGTAAGAGGTTTACCTTCAAAAGTCTTTTCATGTGATGATCATTGTGTTGCTTGTCTTAAAGGCAAACAACACAAAACTTCTCATAAGACCAAAGAGTTAAATTCTGTTTCTTCTTGTCTCCAGTTATTGCATATGGATCTGTTTGGTCCTACAAATGTTATGAGTATAGGAAAGAAATCTTACTGCTTGGTTATTGTTGATGATTACTCCAGATTTACTTGGGTATATTTTCTAAGGACTAAGGATGAAACAAGTGGTCTTATCAAATCCTTTATTCTAAGAATTGAAAACCAAACTAATCAAAGAGTAAAAGTCATTAGATCAGATAATGGAACTGAATTTAAAAATCATGTTTTAAACACTTTTTGTGAAGGAAAAGGTATTGAGAGACAATATAGTGCTCCTAGGACTCCTCAACAGAATGGTGTTGCTGAAAGGAGAAATAGGACACTAATAGAGGCTGCTAGATCTCTGTTGGCTGATTCAAAATTGCCAATTACATTCTGGGCTGAAGCAGTTAATACTGCTTGTTATGTCCAAAACAGAGTTCTAGTGGTCAAGCAAAAGAACAAGACCCCATATGAGCTTTTAAATCAAAGAAAACCTTTTATTGGTTTCTTCAAACCTTTTGGGTGTCCTTGTACAATTCTAAATACCAAATCTCACTTAGGTAAGTTTGATAGCAAAGCAGATGATGGATTTCTTGTTGGATATTCATCTCAGAGTAGGGCCTACAGAGTTTTTAACTCTTCTTCTAGAATAATTGAAGAAAGTGACAATGTCAAATGCAATGAGAACACACCAAATCCTGTTGGGTCTGGACCTCAATGGCTATTTGACATTGATTCACTAACTAACTCTTTTGGTTTCAGTAATGAGTATACAGGAACAGATGGTGGAGAATCAGAGATCACACAAGTTCAAGAAAGTATATCTAAATCTGTGATTTTTCCCATATCCAAAGTAAATGAAGACTGTGAAAAGGAATCATTTACTGAACCAAGTCAGAGTGAAGAAGACACTAGAGATGAGGAGACTCAAGAATCAGAAGTGACATCTGAAGACACTTCAGTTGAGTTGCATGACTCTAATCTAGAGGCTGGACTGAATGAAGAACCTAGTCATAACACCAGAGTTCAAAAGAATCATCCTCCACAGCTGGTAATAGGAGATATCTCTTCTCCCATGATGACTAGACATCAAAGCAGGCTTCAAGAAATGCAAGATCAACAGCATACAGTGCTCTCATGTTTTCTATCCCAGCTTGAGCCTAAAAAGGCACATGATGCTATGAAAGAATCTAGCTGGATAGAAGCAATGCAAGAAGAACTGTTACAGTTCAAGCTACAAGATGTGTGGGATCTAGTAGACCTTCCTAAAGGTCACAGAGCAATTGGCACAAAATGGATCTTCAGAAACAAGAGAGATGAAAGAGGTATTGTTATAAGGAACAAAGCAAGGCTGGTGGCTCAAGGCTATACTCAAGAAGAGGGTATAGATTATGAAGAAGTTTTTGCACCTGTGGCTAGGATAGAAGCAATCAGACTATTCCTAGCCTATGCTTCTTACATGAACTTCAAAGTCTATCAAATGGATGTAAAAAGTGCTTTTCTCTATGGATCAATTGAAGAAGAAGTTTATGTCTGTCAACCACCAGGGTTTGAAAACCCAAGCTATCCAGACAGGGTATACAAATTAAAGAAAGCACTTTATGGACTACATCAAGCCCCAAGAGCATGGTATGACACTCTGTCATCCTATCTCTTGGAAAATGACTTTGAAAGAGGAGTCATAGATAAGACTCTTTTTATCAAAAGAAAGAAGAAGGATATCTTGCTGGTCCAAATCTATGTTGATGACATTATCTTTGGATCTACAAGAAACAACATGTGCAAGGAATTTGAGGATTTAATGCATCAAAGGTTCAAAATGAGTTCCATGGGGGAACTTACTTTCTTCCTTGGACTCCAAGTTCAACAGAAGTCAGATGGCATTTTCATATGTCAATCCAAGTATGTGCAGGATATTCTAACCAAGTTTGGTTTCTCAGAATCAAAACCTGCCAGCACACCTATGGAAACACACAAGCAGATCACAGCAGATCTTGAGGGGGAGGACATGGATGTGCATTATTATAGATCCATGATTGGCTCTCTCATGTATCTCACAGCATCTAGGCCAGATATAATGTTTCCAGTCTGTGTCTGTGCAAGATTTCAAGTTAGGCCAAAGCAATCTCACTTTCAAGCTGTTAAGAGGATATTCAGATATCTCAAAGGGCAACCCAGATTGGGACTTTGGTATCCTCATAACTCCCCTTTTGACCTAATAGTATACTCAGACAGTGATCTAGGTGGGGCAAACTTGGACAGAAAATCTACTTCTGGAGGATGTCAGTTCTTGGGTGCTAGACTAGTCTCATGGCAGTGCAAGAAACAAACCACAGTATCCACATCTACAACAGAGGCAGAGTACATAGCAGCTGCAAGTTGCTGTTCTCAAGTCTTATGGATTCAGAATCAAATGTTGGACTATGGGGTAACCTTTCTACACACTCCAATCTTTATTGACAACAGCAGTGCTATTAGCATTGTAAATAATCCAGTCAAGCACTCAAAGACAAAGCACATTGAAATCAGGTATCACTTTATAAGAGATTGTAATGAAAAGAAACTTATTCAAGTTGTCAAAGTCCACACTGATAATCAGTTTGCTGATCTATTCACTAAAGCTTTTGATGTGGGTAGATTCACTTTCTTGGTCACAGGTGTGGGAATGATAAACTCTGAATAATCTTCTTCTGGTTTTATACCTGTATATTTTTATTCTTGGTGTTACTAATCTTCTTTTTCAGGATATACATAGCAGTACTCAGTGTTAGCAAGTTTAAAAGGAGTAAGTATAGTTAATACTGCTAGTAGTTAATACTGCTAGTGGTTAATACTGCTTTCAGTTAATACTGCTAGCAGTTAATACTGCTAGTGGTTAATACTGCTTTCAGTTAATACTGCTAGTAGTTAATACTGCTAGTGGTTAATACTGCTTTCAGTTAATACTGCTAGTTAGTTAATACTGCTAGCCGTTACTACTGCTAGTAGTTAATACTGCTAGTGGTTAATACTGCTTTCAGTTAATACTGCTAGTTAGTTAATACTGCTAGCCGTTACTACTGCTAGTAGTTAATACTGCTCTAGGTTAATACTGCTTATATTCCGAATACTATAAATACTCTTTGCCCGCCTAAAAGTTCATAACGACTCTTTGCATAATGTTCCCTTGCGCTCTAAACCCTTTCTCTCTCAAAGTTCAAAGTTTTCAGGCAAAAAAAAAAAATCTTCAAGGTCAATGGCATCAATGGCGTTCATTGACGAGCACAATGAAATCGCAATGCTCCAAAAGCCAAAACAAGCAGAAGGCTTTCATCAGATTGTGGATTTCCTCAAGTCAAGCCACATTGCTCATGCTCTTACTGTATCCCCTACAATCTACATTGAGCATCAAAAGCAGTTCTGGGCCAATGCAACCATTGTTGTGGAAAGTGGTGTGCAAATGATCAAGACAAGAATCTGTGATCAACCACTAACAGTTACTGAAGAGGGTATACGCATCAGTCTACGTCTAGACGATGCCTCTGGTATAACGACTATCTCTAATGATGAACTGTTTTCTAATCTTACTAGAATGGGGTATGGAGGCCCATTGGGTGTTTTTAAGTTCTCAAAAGCTAAATTCTCACCTCAATGGCGTTTTCTTGTTCATACCTTGATGCACTGCATTTCTAAAAAGACCACTGGATGGAGTGAGTTCAGCAGTCCAATTGCATATGCTTTGGTATGCTTGGCTACATCCAGAAGGTACAATTTCTCAAAGATGATTTTCAGTGATCTTGTATCAAATATGGGAAACAAAAAGAGTTTCTTTATGTATCCCAGATTTGTTCAGGAAGTAATTAACCATGAATTGACGGATATACCTCAACCTGTTGGAGTATATGTACCTAAACCCCCAAAAGGCAAGGTTTTCTCAAATATGAGAAGATCTGCTGGGGACTCGGAAGGAGTTGACACCCCATTGTTCTTTACAATGATGGTGGTGTCCCAAAACACTGAAGGTATGGCAGCAGGGTCAAGGCCCTCATTAGACCATCCCACTGCTAGCCAAGCCCAACCTTCCCTCTCAAAATCAATTCCACAGTCCCTTCTGAATAAGCCCACTTCTACAATTACCCAAACTTATCAAAGAAAACAGGTAAAGAAGGCTCCTTCCCTTCTTGTACCATCACCAACTAAGCCTTTAAGCCCTCTAAGGGAGAATTCTCCCCTAGAGAATATCCAAAGGGAAACCACAAGGGTATCTCCCAACCCAAAGGAGGTGCTCTCTGAGGAGGAGGTAGAGCATATGGGTGATGAGGCTGCCACTACTCCTGCTAGCACAGAGGAGGAAAGTGGTAACATCAATAAGACCTCCCCCATGGCAACTTTGAATGAGCAATCATTTGAAGGTCCCTGGTGCCAAGAAACCAAGGGGGTGGATAGTGCTTCTGCTAGGCAGAAGACTTCCACTGCAAAAAGATCCAATGATCCTTCAAAAGAGGGTAACACTTCTGGAGAGGGTGAGGACAGATATACTTACTATGAATTGATGGAAACAATGGGGAACATCAATCAAGATGTCCTCAAACAAGGAAAAGAAATTGAAGAGATGAAGTTGGTCATCCTGTCACAACAAATCCAGATTGCAAAATTAAAGAAAATGGTGACAAGGTTGGTGCATAAGCAGAGGAGAAAACAGTTTGTTTTAAAGAAGAGGTCACATAAGAAACATGCTTCCAAAAAGGGGGAGAATTCTAGCTCAGAACAGATAGATCAACAGTTTGAGGGGGAGCTTGTTGAAGAAAGGGCTGAATTTGTTGAAGAAAAAGCAGCAGCAGAAACAACTCCAGCAGCAGAAACTGTTAGTGCTGCTGAAACCTCACAAGCAGCAGTAACAGAGTTAACACCAACAGAAATTGAAGTAGCTGAAGTGCTAATCAAAGCTAAGAATGACACTCCCAAAGCAAAGGGAGTGGTCATAAATGAAGGGAGAGACAGAAAATCAGAACAGAAAGTCAAAGCTGCAGAATCAAAGAATAAGGGAAAAGAAAAGATAGTGGAATCTGATCAACCAATCAAGAAACAAAGGTTGGTTGAATCAGATGAAGCTTTAGCAAGGAAAATGCAGAAGGAGATGGAAAAAGAAGAAAGAGCTCAGGTGGAGAAGGACAGGGAAATGGCAAAGGCTTTAGCTGCTGAGCTAAATAAAGCCTATCAAAAGGGGCTTGAAACTGAAAAGGCTAAACAAAGGGCTATAAGTCTGAGAAATGCTATGATGGCTAATACAAGTGCAAAGAAAAGAAGACCTTCACAAACTTACCTTGCCACTCAGGAAAGAAACAAAATGGTAACTTTCTTGAGGAGTGCAATTGGGGTAAAGAAAGAAATGTTTGTGAAGATGAGTTTTGATCAAATCAGAGAGCTCTATGAAAAGGAAATGGGGAATCTGAAGAGCAATGAAAAGAAAAGAGTAGAGTTTGAAAAGAAGGCCAAGGAGAGTAATGATATAGATATGAATCAACCATTCCCTGAAAGTGAGGAGGGAACTCCTATCAAAGAGATGGCAAGGGAAAAGGAAGAAAAGAAGAAGGAAGTTACTCTAGTACAGGTTCAAAAGACTTTGAAAAGAACCAAGATGATGGCCAAAAGAAAGAAAGATAAGAAGCCTAGAGTAGAAGAAGAACAAAATGTTGCTGAAGAAGAAGTGGCACCTGAGTCATCAAGCCAGCAAGGGTCATCAATCAAAGATGATGTAAGCTTATATATGGTAGTGATGGACAAAGTGCCTGAACCAATTTCTGCAGAACCTGTTGGAGTTAAGCCACCTGAGATCATTCACTGGGATGTACTGACAATGGATGGGAAAGATTACATCAGACTCAAGAGGAAGGGTGATAAGTATGAAGTATTCAACACTTGGGTCAAGATTGTCAGAACATGCTCTAGATCTGATATAGAAGAGATGTTTGACATAGGAATTAAGCTGTATGCAGATCATCTGAATACTCCAGGAATTTCTCTTACAAAACTGGTAATGGAGTATCTATGTATGATGTTCAAACCTGAAGAAGTGGACCAGGTCATCAAGAGTGTGTTTAAAGAAGTCACAAGTTGGACTCTATATGAAACTAGTGGAGTATATGCAGTGACTTTGGATAGAAATCACACAGAATACTTCCTAGTGGATAGAGTATATAATCACACCAGACTGAAGGTTCATGCCATGCTAAAGAAGAAGTTGGGTTGTGCACCAAATTCAGAAATGGCCAAGTATCTCATTCAGAGGATAATCAATCAGAGTTTGGGACTGAATCCAGACTTAGGAGCATGATCTTGGAAGTTTTGGAAGCATCAAAAAGAGCATCTGGAAGAATATCTGAAGAACTTGACTTCTCTTCTAAAAGTCAAGTTAGGGGGAGATTGTTGGGAACTGAAGATTCTACTAAGTGTAGTTACTACTGCTAGTACAAGTGTAGTTACTACTGCCAGAACAAGTTGAAGATTAATACTGCTAAGTGTTACTACTGCTAGTAGAATTACTACTGCTAGTTAAAGTTAGTACTGCTTGAACAAAGTTAGTACTGCTTAGCTAGTTAGTACTGCTAGTAGTTAGTACTGCTTGAAGTTAATGCTGCTAGTTGAAGTTAATGCTGCTGAGCATTATTAGTGCTGCTAAAGAGATCCGGATGGAATGTACTACAGCTGGATATACTGAAGATATACTTAGAAGATATACATGGAAGATATACTGAAGATTTGTTTATTCTTTGTAATTATCTTTTTATCAGTATATGTATAGAATGTTTAGAATAGATAAAAAGAACTTTTGATAATCGTTTTTCAAGAGAGAAAATTAACCTCAAGGCATAGATCCTAATTCTAGAGAAGTAGAATTCGTATTGGTGAGTCTGTTCATCAATATTGAGGTTGAGTGTGTAATCTTGTAGTTTTAAGCATTAAATACAAGTTTACTGTTTGATAAGTATATACTGTTTTTGATTACTGTTTGATCAAGTATCAAAGTGTTTTTCCGCAACTTCTTTGATATTAGTTTCTGAGTATTAATTCTTGTTAAGAATTCGATCCTGACATTGTAATATTCCTAGTGCTAGTTATAAGAAAATTCAAAAGAAACATGTACCCAATGTTTTGAATGAAATCAAAAGCTTTGCTCCTACTTCATATTGCTCTGTTAATTGCAATTGCATTCATCTCATGATTAAGATGAAAAATCATTTCAGAGGTTCTCATTGCTTTCTGAATCAATCTCTGACCAATAATTCAGAGACAAAGCTTCAGAAGCAAGAAAAAACCATTCTGGCAAAGCGACAAAAGATGGAATGCCAAATGTTGATAGAAATCCTCCAAAGCCTAACAAGAAAGGACCCATAATGAAATGGGTACCTAAATCTCTTTAATCTGTCTTGCAGAAACAATATATGCCTATTTGGTACCTAGATTCTAGATGTTCAAGGCATATGACTGGAGATAAGAAGTTGCTATCCTCTTTTAAAGCAAAATCTGGAGGAGATGTAACTTTTGGGGATAATATGCAAGGACAAATTAAAGGTTATGGTGAGTTGACAAGAGGTAATGTATCTGTTTCCAAAGTTGCTTATGTTGATGGACTCAAGCACAATTTAATCAACATAAGTCAACTATGTGACCATGGCTTTGATGTGAAATTTCAAGAAAAATTTTGTTCACTTCTTCACTCAAAAACTGGTCAAGAAATGCTTAGAGCAGACAGAAAAGGTAACTTGTATAGAATTGAACTTGTCAAGATCTAAATTCTAAACATGAATTTAATTAACACTCAGAAACTTTGTTAAAGAAGTTTGCGGAATAACACTTTAACAGTAAATCAATAGAACAGTGTATGGATCAAATCACAAGTTATATTGAATTAACTTAATGATTACAACCACAGCCTCAATCTGTTGAACAGGCTTAACAGACGTTAAATACTTCTCTAAAGAAAGGACTACTAACAATCTTGAGGCTAATTCTCTCTAGAACAAAAACGTATTCTGTATCTGTATCAATGTATGTTTATGCTAAGACTTCTAGACTATATATATATATACAAAACAGATTACAAGGTAAATATGAAAATAATATTGATCTTCAGCATCCAGTCCATAATTATCTTCAACATTATCTCCAGCTCCTAGTCTTTCGCATCAAGCAATCAATTCATCTTTATCTTCATAAGCAACATTAATCTTCATCGTCAGCAGTACTAACTACTAGCAGTATTAACTTTCAAGTAGTATTAATACCTCTAGCAGTAGTATTCTTCAAATAGCAGTATTAAAGTCTTCAGCAGCATTAATCTTTAAGCCCAACAACATTATCCATACTTGGCATATTTTCAGTCCCAACAATCTCCCCTTAACTTAACTTTTGACATCCAGAAGTTAAGTTCTTTAGATTAGGGTCTTCATGATGATTCCAAAACTCCAGCTCAATTTCCCAAATTAGGATCCAAACCTAGATGTTAATCATAAAATCCCAAAACAATCAAGCAATTCTCATAATATGATCAAGAAATAGAGAGATAAACTAGAGAGAGAAAGTAGATCTTGAATTCATTAGTCACAAGTCTGAATATTACAAAGACAAGCTTACAATTCTAGTTCGTTACCACAACTCTTACAAAGCAAACCCTATTTATACCACCTATCTAACAAAGACTTAACCACTAAGGAATGCTAAACATACAATGACTAACTATTACAAAGACAATGTTGACTTTTACATCTTTGACTTTCCTATTAAATCTTGGATACAATATTTAGACTTAACAATCTCCCCTTTTGTATTCAAGATTTAATAAAAATTTGATACAAATCTTCAGCACTTGATTCTTCAGCTTTTGTCTTTTTAGCTTTGAACTTTGAAGCTTTCACAGTCTTTATTCTTTCAGCCTTTGAAGAATCTTGAAAAGTGTTTTACATTTTGCAGCTTTGAAAGTTAACATGTCATGAACAAGAAACAGAATTCTTGAAACTTCTGAAAAACTTTGACAACTTTGAAACAACTGCAAAATTGTATCTTCATCACTTTGATCTCTGGACTGTCTTCAGAAAACATCTTTCACAGATCATCTTGATTTAATTTTGAACAATCTTTCTTCAGAATCTTTAGAAACAACGGAAGCTTTGAAATTGATCTTGTAAAATTCTCCCCCTTTTTGATGATTGAGAACATCATGATCATCAAAGTTTCATCAATTTCAGCACAGACTTTGATCACCCCTTTGTATTCAAATAACAATCTCCCCTTTGACAGTTGGCGTGCTTTAATTTGAGAGCCGTCAATCCATGAAAGATATATATCCGAATATTTCCAAATTCAGACATAATGAATGTGGTAACCCTGAATCAACAAATGAAACAGTTAGGAATGCCTGTCAGTAACACAAAGTCACTATGTACAACGAATGTACAATTTAAGAAGCTGCCTTGATGATGACTCCCCAGGACTTCCATTCAATCATTGAAAAACACAAGGTTTATCTATGAATGTTCTGACAGAAAAACAAATTTTATGTGTGCTCGTGCTTGTGTATGAAAGAATTTAGGCACAATGATTGTGTTTCATTTGGCTCAAATTGTGTAAACTGTTGAGACAACAACATGTATTACACGGACTCAATGTGCATGAAAGAGGTGCGAAGGTGGGGCAACTTTCCTTCTTTTTCAATATCTAAATCTTCCTAGTGAAGATTAGATAGCATATATGCCGCGTCCCCAAAGAAAATGAAACATTTATTTGTTAAGAAATAAATGAGTGGTTGGTGGGGCAATAGCAAGAGTTGGTATGGGCTCACTGCCTTTTTCAATGATGGTCACCAAAGAATGTGAACCAATCAGAAGATATGGCTGCCCGACTCAGAAAGTAGTTGTTGCAGAGTTCTGATATTCTTTTAACTCTATTCTCACACACTCTTTCTTTTTAACATTTAAGCTCACTTCTAACTAAACTCTCTTTTCCATTTTTCTACTCAGCACAATGAGAATAACTCAACCGGATGAGTTATCTCCCTCACTCTTTGATTTTGACCTCTCACCCCTCAATCACTCAAGGATAACTTCCTGGGTAGGAAACACAGGTTTATGTGAATCCATGGAAGTTCTGTTTAAGCTCACACATGAATCCCATGTAGTTCCTAAGAAGAATCATTGCTCAACAGTTTAACTTGAACAGTTAAGCTCAAAAAGATAACAGTGTCAGAATGTATGATCATTTAAAATTATGAATGAAATTTGAGCATTTGAACTTTGAAGATTTCTCAAAACAAGAATATTGAATGAATGAAATGAAATCAAGAGAATTGTTTTGAGAATCTGACAATGTATCAATCAGATCAAATCAAATGGTTAGGGTATCAAAGAATTGGATATTTTGTTTATATGAACGAATATAAACAATTTTGCAATGAAAGCGCAAGATTAGAAAAAAATGATTGAAGCTCAACAACTTTGAATTTCAAACGGGGGTATTACCATCGAAGAAATTGTTTCTTTATGAGACGTGGTAATAACATATTCAAATGAAATACTGAACCGGTGTGTGTGAATACTTTACAGTATAAAGACAAGATAATACTCAAGTATTAATCTTTGGAAACACACAGTCAGGTAAACATTAAAGCTCAAAAATGAAAAACATTTAAAAGTCACACTTCCAAATTCATGAAATCTTTTGAGAATAGAGAAGTGGTTTGAACATTTAAGAAACTGTTTTTCATGTTTGAAAGTTGTTCTTCTTTCAAACAATCAGAGATCTAGATCAGAAAATATTTATCTTTTAAGCTCCCCCTCAAATCATGATATAATGATTTAAATCTTTTAAGCTCCCCCTGGATATTAGCATAATATCCTTCTTTGAACATTGAAAAACAGGTCCTGATCTGTCATGTGATCAGAAGCCACTTTATTCACATCATTTATTCAAAAAATAAAATGACAGAAAGCAGTAAAACATTTTTATAGTATGAGTTCTGATCTGAAATAACCAGAAGTCATCACCTTTACTCCCCCTTAAATTAGGCATCTGAAATATGTCAGTTAAAACAGAAAAGAGATCAGACACTCCCTTTTGAATTGTAGACCATCATATCAGTAAAATCTATCAGTGAAAAAGTACAGGATAGATATCAGATCAATTCTCTTGGGATGTAGACCATCATATCCATCTGATGCAAAAACAGGAGTTAAGGTCTTTTGATCGCTGAGGTCCGAGTCCTAAACTGTTGTGTTTAGAAGTCATACTCCGTTGAGGAACGGGTCCTAAGCTGTGTACTTAGAAGCCATAGTATTTCAACTTTGAAGTCCGGGTTTTGAACTGCTGTGTTCAAAAGCCTTGGTTCTCTTACTCCCCCTTGACTTGAGGTGCCTGCAACACAGAATCAGTTTTCTTCTTTGGTACCCACTGGTATTTGGGTCCAGAAATGTTAGTTGCAGTTCGTGTGGGGGTAATAGAGTAAGAACCATACCAGAAATGATCACTCTTTTTATGAATATGATCATGTGTACAACAATAAGAACAATAATATTTATTACCTGAAAACCTGAGTAATTGATCTTTTGTGTATATATGGTCAGGTTTACCTTTATGCTCTTTGTTCTTCTTTGCTTTATAAACATGTACACATGATGTGTTTCCTTTCAGCTCATCGGTCTTGTCATCTTTGACTGATTTCTTCTGCCAGACCAGTTTCTCTTTCTTGTAGCTACTTCTCCTCGGATATGTATCTGAACCATCTAAATATCCATCATAAAAAATGTTAGTTCGACGAATCTGATCAAAAGATTTAACTGACCTTTGTGAAGAGACATATTTCTGATTTGAACTTGAAACAGACTTTTCAAGCTCTTTGATCTTTGAAGCAAAGGTGTCTCTTTCTTTCACCAGCAGGTCAATCTTTGTCTTGAATTCAGACTCCGTTTTCTGCTCTTTCAGTGCAGTAGCAGATAGTTCAGATAACTTTGAAGTCAACTTTTTGATTTCAGACTCAAAGATGGATCGTTCTTCTTCAAATCCTTTCTCTGAATCCTTTCTCTGGCCAGATAGTTCTTTGAAGAATCCCACATTTTTCTGTTCTATGGCCTTCTTTTCTTGAGCAAACTTCTCTCTTTCCAAAATAAGTACTTTCTCAAAATCAGAAATTTGTTGAGAAAGTTTTATGCATTTAAGATCCACTGACTTTTTCTCTTCATAACACTTCTTTGAGAAATCTGAGAACTTCTTTGAATTTTTTTTCTTTTCATTATCAAAATCAGCTTTATTTTCAACAAGCTGTTTTTCAAAATCAGATAAATTCTTTCTAAGCTTCGCATTCTGAGATTCCAATACCTTTATCTTCTCATCATCCTGCCCAGAAGATCTTTTCAGAAGATCTTCATTGATAGTCTTTAAAGCACTGATTTCTTCTTTCAATCTGATAATTTCAGCAAAATACTCTTCTGACTTTTGCGAGTGAAAGTCAACAACATGACCCAGATTAATTTTCTCTAATTCCAGCTTTCTAATCTTCTCTTCAAGATCTGTAAAAAATCCCATGATTAATGAGTAATCAGCCTGATATGTATGATCGTTCCAAACTTTATATCAGAAAATCAAAAATCAGATCAAATTGAAATCTTTCACAAAGTTAAAAAAAATTTAAAATTTGAACAACACTTGATATGGCGCAAAGTCGAGTTTTGCGTGAGCTATGTATAGCGCAAAGTAAACTTCTCTTGATCAACGAGTGACGCAAAATAAGGTTCTCGTGACCAGCGTGAGACGCAAAATGAGCTTTGCGTGAGACTTGGATGGCGCAAAGCAAGCTTCTCGTAAGCCGTGGAAGACACAAAGTGAGCTTCTCGCGAGATACAAGTGACGCAAAGTAGGATTTGCGTGAACTCCTTGCGTGACCCACTGAAAACGCAAAGTGGGATTTGCGTGATAGCCTTGAAGCGAAAAGTGCAATTCTCGTGATCTGCGTATGGAGCAAAGTAAGTTTGCGTGAGCCTGTGCTTTGCGTGAACAACTAGATACACAAATAAAACTTTTCGTGACAAGTACAAGACACAAAGTAGCTTTGCGTGAGCTACAGGATGCGCAAACTATGCTTTGCGTGATCTGATTAAGACGCAAACTTAAAATCTCCTTAAAGCCCGGATAAACTCGAGCAAACTTCTATAAACTCGCGCAAATCGTATGAACTCGCGCACATCGAGTTCTTGGATCTTTCTATCTCAAATCGATCCAAATCTGCAAATTTGATCTCAAAAATTTATTAGTATCATCGAAAAACACTACAAAACACAAATTTACTATCAAATTTCGATTAAAAACAACAATTCACACATTTTCAATCAAGAACAGAGGTTGAACTCGATATTTCAAGAAAGTTCAAAAATCAAAAATTGAGATCGAATTTGTTCAAATTATGAGATGAAATCAAAACAAGAAACAATCAACATTACAAATCGAATCCAATGAATCCATTTTCTTGCACCAAAAACGATTTTTCACACAAAATTCAGATGAACAGTGAAAAACACGAGTTCGTGAAAAAAATTTCCAGAAAATCAAATTTTCGAACTAAAAATCAAGATTTCAATCTAATCCTTTGATCAAATCATTTCTGAAAAGTTTGGTTCAGCTCTGATACCAATTGTTAATCATAAAATCCCAAAACAATCAAGCAATTCTCATAATATGATCAAGAACTAGAGAGAGAAACTAGAGAGAGAAAGTAGATCTTGAATTCATTAGTCACGAGTCTGAATATTACAATGACAAGCTTACAATTCTAGTTCGTTACCACAACTCTTACAAAGCAAACCCTATTTATACCACCTATCTAACAAAGACTTGACCACTAAGGAATGCTAAACATACAATGACTAACTATTACAAAGACAATGTTGACTTTTACATCTTTGACTTTCCTATTAAATCTTGGATACCATATTTAGACTTAACAATCTCCCCCTTTGTATTCAAGATTTAATAAAAATTTGATACTGATCTTCAGCTCTTGATTCTTCATCTCTTGATTCTTCAACTTTTGTCTCTTTAACTTTGAACTTTAAAGCTTTCACAGTCTTTTAATCTTCAGCTCTTGAAGAATCTAGAAAAGTCTTTTTCTCATTGAAGCTTTGGAAAGTCAACATGCCTTGAACGCGAATCTGAAATCTTGAAACTTTTGAAAATCTATGACAACTTTGAAACAACTTGTATCTTCATCACTTGTGATCTCTGAACTGTCTTCAGAAAAACAAACTTCTCAGAAATATCATCAGAAACATCACCATCAGTCTTTTGAACTTTGATATCCTGTCTTGAACATTGAATTTGAAATTCTGTCTTGAACTTTAAAATTGATCTTTGTAAAATTCTCCCCCTTTTTGATGATTGAGAGCATCATGATCATCAAAATTTCATCAATTTCAGTACAGACTTTGATCACCCCTTTGTATTAAAAAAACAATCTCCCCTTTGACAGTCGGCGCACTTTGATCTGAATAGCCATCAATTCATGAAATGTATATATCTGAATCTTTTCAAATTCAGACATAATAAACATGGTAACCCTGAATCAACAAATGAAACAGTTAGGAATGCCTGTCAGTAACACAAAGTTACTGTGTACAACGAATGTACAATATAAGGAGCTGGTTTGATGATGACTCCCCAGGACTTCCATTCAATCATTGAAAAATACAAGGTTTATCTATGAATGTTCTGACAGAAAAACAGATTTTCTGTGTGCTCATGCTTGTGTATGAAAGAATTTAGCACAATGATTGTGTTTCATGAGGCTCAAATTGTGTAAACTGTTGAGACAACAACATGTATTACACGGACTCAATGTGCATGAAAGATGTGCGAAGGTGGGGAAACTTTCCTTGTTTTTCAATATCTAAATCTTCCGAGTGAAGATTAGATAGCATATATGCTGTGTCCCCAAAGAAAATGAAACATTTCTTTGTTAAGAAAGAAATGAGTGGTTGGTGGGGTTAAAGCAAGAGTTGGCATGGGCTCACTGCCTGTTTCAATGATGGTCACCAAAGAATGTGAACCAATCAGAAATGTGGCTGCCCGACTCAGAAAGTGGTAGGTGCAGAGTTCTGATATTCTTTTAACTCTGATCTCACACCCTCTTTCTTTTTAACATTATGCTCACTTCTAACCAAACTCTCATTTCCATTTTACCGCTCCACACAATGAGAATAACTCAACCGGATGAGTTATCTCCCCCACTCTTTGATTTTGACCCCTCACCCCTCAATCACTCAAGGATAACTTCCTGGGTAGGAAACATTGGTTGACGTGAATCCATGGAAGTTCTGTTTAGTCTCACACACGAATCCCATGTAAGTCCTAAAAAGCATGGTTGCTCAACAATTTAACTGAACAGTTAAGCACAAGATAAGATAACATTGTCAAAAAGTATGCTCATGAGATTTGAGCAATTGAACAATGAAGATCTCTCAAAACAAGGATATTGAATGAATGAAATGAAATCAAGAGAATTGTTTTGAGAATCTGACAATGTATCAATCAGATCAAATATCATGAATTATGAACAAGAAATGGTTAGGGTATCAAAGGACTGGATATTTTGTTTATATGAACGAATATAAGCAATTTATCAATGAAAGCACAAATATGAAAAAGATGAATGATGCTCAACAACTTTGAAAGAAAACGAGGGTATTACCATCAAAAAATATGTTCGTTATGAGACATGGTAATAACAAATCCAAATGAACTACTAAACCGATGTGTGTGAATACTTTACAGTATATGGAAAAGACAATACACGAGTATTGATCTTTAGAAACACATGGTCAGTTAAACATTAAGCTCAAAATTTGAAAAACATTTAAAAGCTCACTTCTGAATTTATGAAATCTTTTGAGAATAAAGAAGTGGTTTGAACATTTCAGAAACTGTTTTTCATGCTTGAAAGTTGTTCTTCTTTCAAACAATCAGAGATCTAGAATCAGAAGATATTTACCTTTAAGCTCCCCCTCAAATCATGAAAGAATGATTTAGATATTTTAAGCTCCCCCTGGATATTAGCATAATATCCTTCTCTGATCATTGAAAAACGGGTCCTGATCTGTTATTTGATCAGAAGCCATCACCTTTACCCCCCCTATAAATTATCCAACAGTAGATTTATCAATGAAAAAAAGATAGAGATCCACAATTCCTTCTGGAATGTAGTCCGTCATATCAGTAAGATTTATCAGTGAAAAAGTACAGGATAGAGATCTACAATTCCTTCGGGAATGTAGTCCGTCATATCTCTCTAATGCAAATTTCATAAAAGAAAGTACTCCCCCTTGATGGTTGATTTCCTCATTTGAGTATTGAAGTACAATCCTCATATCATGACAGGAGTAAAGATCTGTAATCATTGAGGTACGGGTCCTAAGTTGATGTGCTTAGAAGCCATAATCTTGACATTGAGATGCGGGTCTTGAACTGTGTTATTCAAGAGCCATAATCTTGACATTGAAGTCCGAGTTTTGAACTGTTGTGTTCAAAAGCCTTAATCTCTCTTACTCCCCCTTGACTTGAGGTGCCTGCAACAAAGAATCAGTTTTCTTCTTTGGTACTGTGACAACCGTCCAATAACCAGAATTTTAAGGTTAGCAATCTTTGATCTTTTAGGATCTAATTATAAAGTTAAATTCTTTAGTATTTAACTCAATTGATTAGATTAGAATTTTACCCGAAAAATTTCAGTAATCGCGTAGAATACCCGGTACGGACTGATAACTGACCATTACATCTCTGAAATGCCAAAAATTATGTTGGAAGTCTAAAATACATAAAATAATAGGATTCAATTATTTTCAAAATAAAATATATTTATTAAATTATAATATTCATTTTTTTTAGCATAACTGATAATTGAGGGTTGCGATTCTCAAATTTATCTGATAAATCAACTAAATTTATATCATAATTATAACTCTAATTTTATTTAAAATGTAATTTGGTGAGTCACAAGGCCACTTGGCCGAATTTTATGCCCTCTCTCTCTTTTTATTTTAATTAAAAACCAAAATTAGTGAATTACTATCTCATTTTCAAAATCTCAAGTAGACTTCTCATCTCCCTCTCCTCTCTTCTTCCACACGCCGGCCACCACACACCACCACTGCCATCACCAACTTTTAGAAAATTCCAAGGGAGAAATCAAGATTTAAACATCAAATTGCTTCAAGAAATCAAGTTTGCATCTTCATTTGTGAAGGTAATCACTTTATATCTTCATTTTTTTTCAAGTTTTTATTCAAAATATGAATGATTTACATCATTGCATGTAGTAGTTGTATAATCTTGGTTTTGGAAGTGAAATGGGATGCATTTGGTAGATTATACATTTGCAAAGTAAAACCATTGAATGATCTTTCAATAAAATTTGGAATTTAAGTGTAATTTTTGAGATTTTCATCAAAATGTCAATTTTATGTAGTGTGGTTCTAAGGTCCACGAAATTTTGATTATTTTGGATTGAAATTTATGTATTTGCAACAATTTAGAGTGTAAAGAAACTCTTAGGATGAGACTATTCAATCTCACATGATTAAGAGCATATAAGTAGTGAAATATCACTTAACTAGTGATTTTGGTTATCATGCATAGGATTGGATGAGCACATATAGTTGCTATGACTCCAAGATGCATACTTGCTTTAATAGAATCATTATATTTTCTTCACAGCTTGCTGTCATGTATTTTGTATCCACTTTCAAGCTTCATAAATCATTTTTTACTCCATAAAATTTGGGTCTTTTTGTCACAAAACATTAATTTAAGGTGTTAAATATTCAAAGAATCTGGAATAACTCGAAATTATGAAGTTTTGGTCATCCATTTGCATTTTAGAAGAAAGTAGTGCAATCTGTCCAGAGTTGACAGATTGGTACACTCAACTTCCAAAGGCCATAACTCTTTCATAAATCTTCAAAACTGAGTGAATCTTTTTCCATATGTTAAGTTTTTGAGTTATCTTTGCATCCATATATGTCTCTATGTGTAGTTTTGAGTTTTGGTATCCCAAATACATACTACAAAAGAAGTGTGCAACTGACACAAAAATCTGTGACCTACTGATTTGTGGGAATTATTTGGGGCATCAAAGCATCTTCAAAATTTATGAAAATTTGACTTGATGTTCTTAACTCAGTATATTAGTTCCCATAAAAATTTGGTTATCTTTGATATTTGGGAAGTGTTATTTTGAAGTTCATTTTGTGATCACAAATTTTGGACAGCAAGTGCTGAATCCAGAAGGTTGATCTTAAAACCTTAAAGGTTATGTTTTGGTGATCATTATTGATATTTTAATCCTAAATCTCTATTTTAGACAACAAAATAAACATAAAGGCATATATTGAGATGTAGGAATGGTTAAGTTAGGATTATAGATGGATGTTGACATTTGGTATTCATTTATGCAAATTACTCTATAGGGAAGTAAAGGCTCCGGACTAGAGATTTGCGTTGTTGTGTTATTTATCATCATTATGATCATCATCTGAGGTGAGTATTCACAGGCCCACTTTTACTGTTAAAATTGAATTTGGGGTGGAAATCATATTTAAATTGTGTATTTAAAGATTCATGACATTGATTATAAAGTATTGTGTAATAACAATTTGTAAGGCTTTGTTATAAGCGTTTGGAATCATAGTTATATGACATGTATGCTATTGATATGTTGAGTTTATCAAATGTTAAGTCCCCTTAAGCACTACTATTTAACCCAAAAATTGGGCCTATAGTATTAGTGGATAGCGCTATTTGGTCTGACAAACCCACCTTATGCTGACGAGTAGGGGTGCACTATACTAGAGAATATGACTATCCATGTGGTATAGACCACCGCTGAGGTAGTTCATGGGGCGTTGAAATTGGTCAGGGATGGTTTAGTAGTGGCTCAACGTAATTTTATCATTGCATACCTCTTGTCATATAAACTAAATTGTGATACTCATGAATCAAAGAATTGAAGTTTGGTTTATACGTATGATTTATAAATGACAACTTGCATATAAATTGATTTGTGCATATTTAAAACCTGTGAACTCACCAACTCTTTGTAGTTGACCTTGTTTTATATACGCTTTTCAGGAGTCAAGAAGGTAGGCAACAATGTTTAAGCCACATGAATAATGTTTTGAAGCAAGCTTACCTTTACGAATATTTTCCTTTATGTATAAGTTTTTGGGAATTGTAAACGATGATAAATATTTATGTTTTTCTTTTAAAATTGTAATGTGTTAATAATTATTGTATGGTGGTATGAACTTTAATCTTGTGCTATGAGATTGGAACTGTTATGCCTCGTTTTTCCGCTTTAACAGGGTGTGACAGGTACCCACTGGTATTTGGGTCCAGAAATGTTAGTTGCAGTTCGTGTGGGGTTGATAGAGTAAGAACCATACCAGAAATGATCACTCTTTTTATGAATATGATCATGTGTACAACAATAAGAACAATAATATTTATTACCTGAAAACCTGAGTAATTGATCTTTTGTGTACATATGGTCTGGTTTACCTTTATGCTCTTTGTTCTTCTTTGGTTTATGAACATGTACACATGATGTGTTTCCTTTCAGCTCATCTTTCTTGTCATCTTTGACTGATTTCTTTTTCCAGATCATTTCCTCTTTCTTGTAACTTCTTCTTATCGGATATGTACCTGAACCATCTAGATATCGATCATAGAAAATGTTAGTTTGACGAATCTGACCAAAAGATTTAACTGACCTTTGTGAAGAGACAGATTTATGATTTGAACTTGAAACAGACTTTTCAAGCTCTTTGATCTTTGAAGCATATTTATCTCTTTCTTTCACAAGCTGGTCAATCTTCTTCGAGAATTCAGACTTCGTTTTCTGTTCTTTCAGTGCATTAGCAGATAGATTAGATAACTTTGAAGTCAACTTTTTGATTTCAGTCTCAAAAATGGATCTTTCTTCTTCAAACCCTTTCTCTGAATCATTTCTTTGGCCTGATAATTCCTTGAATAATCCCACATTCTTCGGTTCAATGGCCTTCTTTTCTTGAGCAAATTTCTCTCTTTCCAAAATAAGTACTTTCTCAAAATCAGAAATTTGTTGAGAAAGTTTTATGCATTTAAGATCCACTGTCTTTTTCTCTTCAAAACACTTCTTTGAGAAATCTGAGAACTTCTTTGAAAAACTTTTCTTTTCAGTTTCAAAAATAGCTTTATTTTCAGCAAGCTGTTTTTCAAAATCAGATAAATTCTTTTTAAGCTTTGCATTCTCAGATTCCAATCCCTTTATCTTCTCATTATTCAGCCAGAAGATATTTTCAGAAGATCTTCATTGATAGTCTTTAAAGCACTGATTTCTTCTTTCAGTCTGATAATTTCAGCAAAATACTCTTTTGACTTTTGCGAGTGAAAGTCAACAGCATGACCCAGATTAATTTTCTCTAATTCCAGCTTTCTAATCTTCTCTTCAAGATCTGTAAAAAATCCCATGATTAATGAGTAATCAGCCTGATATGTATGATTGTTCCAAACTTTATATCAGAAAATCAAAAATCAGATCAAATTGAAATCTTTCACAAAGTTAAAGAAAAATTGAAAATTTGAACAACACTTGATATGGCGCAAATTCGAGTTTTGCGTGAGCTATGTATAGCGCAAAGTAAACTTCTCTTGAATTCATTAGTCACAAGTCTGAATATTACAATGACAAGCTTACAATTCTAGTTCGTTACCACAACTCTTACAAAGCAAACCCTATTTATACCACCTATCTAACAAAGACTTTGACTTTCCTATTAAATATTGGATACAATATTTAGACTTAACACTAGACTTTGATTGATTGTTCTTCTGATAACAATTCTGGCCATTTCTGAACCTTTGGCACATACCAGCTTGGCTTTCAGCATCCCTTGCAGCTTTGCTTTGCTGTGTTCATATACCTTATCCACCAAGTAGTATTCATGATAGCTTTTATCAATGGTTATCACAAAGACTCCACAATTTTCAAACAACATCCAATGATCAATCTTTTTAAATCCATTTTCATGATGCAAGTCTTTGATAATATGCTTCACTCTATCTGGATCAAACATCATGCATAAGAATTCCATAGCTATCTTTGTTAGGTTCATCCTTGCTCCTTTCAGCACTTCACCATACAAATTCAACCCAACTTTGTACATTTCTTCCAAATCAGATCTGGAACAACTTCTGATAATCTTTCCCTAGGTTGAGTAGACCTCATACCTGTCCCCCATTCTCTTAATCCTGAAGTATTCTTTTCCTTGATCCACCAGAATATCCCAATGAATGATTTATGGGGCTTGTACTGAGATAGGATCAGATTTCAAAGGATCTTCATCAATTACTGTCATGTACAAATCACACTGCTCATCAGATTGTCTTGGCTGTTCTGAATGTTGTTGGCTTGACTGTTCTTGACTATGCTCAGTTTCTACATGCTCTGCAGGAGATACAACAGTAGGTTCAACTTCCTTTCTTTCACTTTCCATTTCTTTCTCAACTTCTTCAGTTCTTGGCCTCTTTGCCTTTTTCTTGGTAGCAATAGACTTCTTTCTTTTTATAGCTCCAATTTTCTGTGCTAGAGACTCTTCCTTCTTGACTTCAGTCTTTTCTTTTGTAGGAGTGCCTTATTCACTGTCAGGGAATGGATTTCTTTGTCTTGACTTTGATGGCTGCCTTTGCCTAGATGATTTCATGGTAACTTTCTTAGCAGTAAGCTTTAAACTTTTCTGATATTCTTCATTAAGCTTTGTAGCCAAATCTAATACAATTTTTCTATCTTTGGCTGTTTGGGTCTGTTCCTCCTTTTCAAGATCTTCTTGCAACTTCTTAGCTAACTCTTCATCCAGTTCTATTTGTGAGGATTTCTTTGATGGTTTCACAGGTTCAATCACTTTTTCTTTCCCTTTCTTTTTGACCTCTGCCTCACCGATCTTCTTCTTTTTCTGTTCTGAGCCTCCTTCATTGATCACCACTCCCTTAGCCTTTTGAGTGGCCTTAGGAGTGTCATTCTTTGCTTTGACCAAGGTTTCAGTAATTTCTAGTTCTTCTACTGTCAGTTCAGTTTCTGCTGCTTTTGCCGTTTCTACTGCTGGTTCTATAGTTTCTGCTGCTGACTCAGTTACTGATACTTTACCAATTTCTGCTGCTTTCACAAAAGTTTCTGCTGCTTGTTCTGTTTCTACTTCTTTCCAACTTCACCACTATCCTCCCCCTCAAACTGGAATTCCATACCAACTGGATTCTCCTTCTCAACTTCAGTTGCTTGAGTCTCCCCCTTTTTGGAAGCATCATGAACACTTCCCCTTCTCTTTAAGACATATTACTTTTTTTTCTTTTTATGCACCAAAGTGAGTACCATCTTTTTGAGTTTGGTAATCTGCACTTGTTGAGAAGTGATCACCTTTTTCATCTCTTTTATCTCCAAATCTTGATTGTGAACTTCCAGACTTATTGTACCAAGAGTATCCATCAATTCTTCATAGTTATATATGTCCTCACCTCCTTTAGGTGTGTTTACCACCCTTGAAGGATCCTTGGAGCTTTTAGTAGAGGCCTTCTGCCTAGCAGAAGCACCTTCTACCCCCTTGTTTTCTTGGCACCTGGGACCCTTAGATGATTGCTCATCTAAAGTTTCCGTGGGGAAGGTCTTAGGTATGTTCACACTGTCCTGTCCTACACCTTGTGCAGAAATAGTAGTGTGAGCCTTGCTGCCCACATGCTCTTCCTTCTCCTTAGAGAGCACCTTCTTGGGGTTGGGAGACACCCCTGTGGTTTCCCTTTGGGTATTCTCTAATGGAGAATGCTCCATTAGAGGGCTTGCAGGCTGTTGGGGTGAAGATATAGGAAGGGAAGGAACCTTCTGTACCTTTTTCGTTATATATGTTTTGGTGATGGGGGAAATTGGCTTTACAATAGGGATTTGAGGAGGATTAATTGAAATGAATGGTGTGGGTAGGTCATCAGTGGATTGGTCAGATGTGGGCTTTGACCCTGATGCCTCACCATGGGAATGAGACACACCTATCATTGTAGAGAACAATGGAGTGTCTTGTCTAGAAAAATCCTTACTAGGCCTTTTCATGTTAGAGAACACCTTCCCTTTGGGAGGTTTAGGTACACACACCTCTTGAAAAGAGGGTAAATCCGTCAATTCATTGGTGAGTACTTCTTGTACAAACCTTGGATACATGTAAAATCGTTTAGTTTTGGTTTTGGTATCTAGGTTTGACAACAGATCATTCAAAATCATTTGTGAAAAATTAAACTTTCTGGAGGTTGCTAAGCAGACCAGAGCATAAGCTATGGTACTGCTGAACTCACTCCATCCAGTTGTTTTGCGAGAAATACAATGTTGAAGGGTATGAACAAAGAATCTCCACTAAGGTGAAAATTTGCTCTTGAAGAACTTGTAAACCTCAGTAGGACCTTCATACCTCATTCTACCAATTTCTTGGAAGAGATCATCCTTAGGAAGAGAAGATATACCTGATGCATCATCTAGACGTAGATGAGTGCGAATGCAGCCTTCTAAGACTGTGATAGGTTTATCACAGACCCTTGATTGGATGATCTGATTGCCATCAATAGTCTGTATAGAGGTATTGGCCCAGAACTGACGCATGTGCTCCACATAGATGGTGGGATTGACTGTGAGTGCATAGGCAATGTGGCATGCTTTCAGGAAATCCACAATTTCTTCAAAACCCTCAGCTTGTTTGGGTTTCTGTAGCATTGCGAGTTCATTGTGATCATCCACAAATTCCAGTCCTGCCATCGTTTTTGGGTTCGAAACAACTCTAGGGTTTATGCACTGAGAAACAAGAATTCGTGAGAGAGAGAAGATGAACACTCGTAGGAAATTCAAAGAGCCGTTTGCATTTTGGCGGTCAGAGAGGGTATTTATAGGTGGAGGGTTTCAGTTAGAAGCAGTACTAAGTACCCTAGCAGCATTAACAAGCCCGCAGTACTAACCCATATAAGCAGTAGTAATACATACCTACAACATTAACCCAGACTAGCAGTATTAACACAGACTAGCAGTAGTAACACATACCAGCAGCATTAACACAGACTAGCAGTATTAACACATACCAACAGTAGTAACACTGTCTGGCAGTAGAAATATGGTAAGCAGTAGTAACTTTGCACTAGTAGTATAAACCACCTAGCAGTAGTAACCATACTTAATCATATTTGAACTGGCAGCAGGATTAATAGTGAGAGCAATATTAACTTAACTAGAAGTACCAAGTTTCTAATCAGCAAGGTAATCTGAAACACTTAAACACACATAGTTAGCAGCACCATGCACAATACATTATGAGAAAGTAAGCATGAAGGAATCTATACAGAAATGGTACATAAAGAAAATCAAAAGAGGATTATTCAGTGTTTATCATGCCTACACTTGTGACCAAGAATGTGAATCTACCCACATCAAAAGCTTTGGTGAATAGATCAGCAAATTGGTTACTTGTGTGTACCTTCAAAACCTGAATTAGCTTCTTTTCATTGCAATCTCTAATGAAATGGTACCTGATTTCTATATGCTTGGTTTTAGAGTGCTTGACTGGATTATTAACAATGCTTATAGCACTGTTGTTTTCAATGAAGATTGGAGTGTGAAGAAAAGTAACACCAAAGTCCAACATCTGATTCTGAATCCATAACACTTGAGAGCAGCAGCTTGCAGCAGCTATATACTCTGCTTCTGTTGTAGAGGTGGACACTGTGGTTTGCTTGTTACAGTGCCATGAAACTAGTCTTGCACCTAAAAACTGACATCCTCCTGATGTAGACTTTTTATCCAAGTTTGCACCACCTAAATCACTATCAGAATATGCAAGTAGATCAAATGGTGAGTCATGAGGATACCAAAGACCCAACCTAGGTTGTCCTTTGAGATATATGAAGATCCTCTTGACTGCTTGAAAATGAGATTGCTTAGGTCTTACTTGAAATCTGGCACACACACAGACAACAAACATAATATCTGGCCTTGAAGCTGTTAGATACATGAGGGAGCCTATCATAGATCTATAATGATGAACATCTACATCCTCCCTCTCAAGATCTGTAGTGATCTGTTTGTGTGTTTCCATAGGTGTGCTTGCAGGCTTTGAGTCTGAAAATCCAAACTTTGTAAGGATATCCTGTACATACTTGGATTGACTGATGAAGATACCATCTTTCTTCTGTTTAACCTGTAGTCCAAGGAAGAATGTAAGTTCACCCATAGAGCTCATCTTGAATCTTTTATGCATCAACTCCTCAAACTCCTTGCACATATAATCTTTTGTGGATCCAAAGATGATATCATCCACATAGATTTGAACAAGTAGGATGTCCTTCTTCTTCCTTTTAATGAACAGAGTCTTGTCAATGATTCCCCTTTCAAAACCATTTTCCAAGAGATAGGTAGACAAAGTGTCATACCATGCTCTTGGTGCTTGATGTAGCCCATAGAGTGCCTTCTTTAGTTTGTATACTTTGTCAGGAAAGGTAGGATTCTCAAACCCTGGAGGCTGACAAACATACACTTCTTCATCAATTGTCCCATATAGAAATGCACTCTTAACATCCATCTGAAATACTCTGAACTGCATGAAAGAAGCATAAGCTAGAAACAACCTAATTGCCTAAATTCTGGCTACTGGTGCAAACACTTCTTCATAATCTATTCCCTCTTCTTGTGTATACCCTTGTGCCACAAGCCTGGCTTTATTCTTTATTACAATTCCTCTCTCATCTTTCTTGTTCCTGAAAACCCATTTAGTACCAATTGCCCTTTGTCCTGGTGGAAGGTCAACTAGATCCCACACATCTTCCAGCTTAAACTGCAACAACTCCTCTTGCATTGCTTCTATCCAGCTTGGTTCTTTCATTGCATCATAGGCCTTCTTGGGTTCAATCTGAGATAGAAAACAAGATAACAACCTTGACTGCAAGTCTTTCAATCCTCCTATCTTACTTTGATGCCTTGTGATCCTAGGAGAATTGATGTCACCAATCACCAACTGAGGAGGATGATTCTTCTGAGTTCTTGTTTGATGTGCAGCCTCCTCATTGATATTTGCATCCAGATTAGAGTCATTCTTCTCAGGAGTGCTGACACCAAATACTGAAGAATTTTCTTCATCAGTATCATCTTCTGACAGTATGGGCATCTCAGGACCTGTTTTTCCTGAAGGATGAGCATCCTCTTTATCACCCTTATTCTCTTCATCACCTTTGTCATCTTTATTCTGTTCTGGTTTAGACTCATCTTTTTCTGAATCATTCTTCTGTTCTTGTTGACAAAATTCAACTGGATCATCTGTAGGTATAGGAAACAACACAAACTATGGTTTCTGTGCTTGTATCTCTTCTGAACTTGTTCCTGCAATTTGTACATCACTCCTACCGGATTGTCACCAAAAGCAACACGTCCTCCATCAAACCTTTTGAAATTTTGAAGGCAGGACATGTTACCTGTCATGTGCCTAGAGCAACCACTGTCTACATGCCAAATGCTCTTCCCCTTGAGCTGTTGGTTACCCTGCATATAAGATAAAACATTTAGTTTCTTGAGGGAAACCAAGCCAAAGTGGTCTTGGGTTGTCCTTTCTCATCAACATACTCATATTCATTAGGCTTAGTCTTGATGAGATAATCAGAGTCAGGAATCTCATGGCTGGAATACTTTGTCTTAATTATAGGCTTGGCAGTATTAACACTGGTAGCAGTACTATCCTTGTTAGCAGTATTAACTTGGTCAACAACACTAACTTTGTTAGCAGTACTAACCTCATTAGCAGCAGTACTAACCTCATTAGCAGTACTAATTTGGTCAGCAGTACTAACTCTGGTAGCAGTACTAACTTTATTAACAGTACTAACTTGGTCAGCAGTAGTATTGCTATTAGCAACACTATTTCTGTTAGCAGTACTATTTGAGGTAGCAATACTAACATGTTTAGTTTCTTTTGGGACCCAAATTAAGACACATTTGTTTGCTTTCTTATTCTTTGTGTTACTCATTGATTTGCTTGGAGTATTTTCTTTTGCTTTAACAAACTTATTCTGAATATGAGATTTTGCAGTACCATTTTTCACTGGTGCAGTTCTCACATTCTCAGCCATGTGGTTCATTGATCTTCTTGATTGCTTCCTATAACCAACAAAATTTTGATGTTGTCTTTAAAAAGTAAATCTTTGGTTAATAGGATTGAAATAACAGTGTTTGGCTAGATGGTTCAACTTGCCACAAATAAAACAAGGCTTTGGTCTATTGACTTTGCTTAGATCAATTCCCTATTTTTGAGCCCACTGGTTATTTCTGTTTCTCTGATTTCTCCTTATTTTATCATGTTGATGGGGATTTTTCTGTTGACAAGTACAGGGATTTACAACAGTAGTTTGCATATAGTGATCTCCCTGTACCTTTTCCTTCCCTTTCCTAGAGGTCTCAGCTTTCTCACTATTGACTTTGCTTAGATCAATTCCCTGTTTTTGAGTCCACTGGTTATTTCTGTTTCTCTGATTTCCCCTTATTTTATCATGTTGATGAGGCTTTTTCTGTTGACAAGTACAGGGATTTACAACAGTAGTTTGCATATAGTGATCTCCTTGTACCTTTTCCTTCCCTTTCCTAGAGGTCTCAGCTTTCTCACTCTTGACAGTCTCTTCCCCAGTCTTAAACTTCTCTACTTTCTCACTCTTGACAAATGGTTTACCTCCCCTATCATTTGTAAGAATGTGGTTTTCTAGGGGAACTTCTTTCTGGTCTACCTTGTTCTCCTCTTCAGATTCTGCCTCAATCACTATAGTGTCTAAAGGATCTACTTCTGTGGCTCCTTCAGGTAAGTCATTCTTATCCTGCCTTTCTAAGAGGTCTGAAGTGGGTGGAATATAGTTATTGTTGTAAGGTGGAGGAGTGTTATTATATCCTATACCTCTCTTCAGTTTGTCATGAACTTGAGATTTGAGTAAAGTGTCCATTGCTTTAGAGGCATTGGAAAATTTCTCAATGTTTAGTTTGACCTTCTCAAATTCACTTCTGACTTTCTCACATTCTTCTCTATCCTTTTCTAGCTTAATGTCCAACTCCTTTTTCTCCCACTTCCAATAATTTTGATCATATGAATGTTGAAGTTCATTGGCCTGATATGCCTTAATTTGTTCTTCAAAATTCCCAATGATCAAATTAGATTCTCTCCTATGTTTCTCCAGTCTTTTAAGGTAATCACACATGCTCTGATTGTGATCCTTGTACTTCTTAACAGTTTCAAGACAAGCTTTAGAGAAAAGTTTAGATTTTACCTCTATGGGAATTGCAGTGCTTGAAGACTCTGAAACTTCAGCCATCAGTGCTTGATTCTGAACTATATCATCAGCTTGATCACTCCAATTAAATCCCATTCCATTTTGTGAGACAAGTGCTTGAGATGGGTTCCAGTTGTTGGTGGACTTTGATTGTTGATTGTTGCTCACATGCTGTTGAGAGATCCCCCCTCTGCATTCTCTTGCAAAGTGCCCTAATTTATGACACTTGTAGCATTCCACTTTGGATTTGTCAAATCCAGCACCATCTTCTCTTCTCATGGCTAAGTTGTTTCTTCTAGTTCTTTTAATGAATCTTTTGATTCTCATGGTGAGCATTGCCATTTGCCACTTAATGTCCATCTCTTCAAGATCATCAACATTAATTTGCTCTAGATCATCATTAATAAGAGAAGATTTTGCATGACTAGCAAGGAAGGCTTCCAAAACAGAATCATTGAGTCCATCCTGTTTTGAGCCATAAGCAGTACTAACTGTATTAGCAGAAGAATCATTAGTAGATGATAAGAGAGCAGCATTATGAGAGTATCTAGATGACCTTTTCTTAGATTCAACTTCTGCTTCAAACACCCTGAGATCATTGTAGAGATCATCAAGTTCTTTATCCTCCAGATTATCATTCTGTCTGAATGATACTGTATACATTACCCATTCTTCACCAAGAGATCTTAAAAACTTTTTGTTGACATCATCCTGGTCCATCTTGACACCAACAGTGGCCAATTCTCCAATCAGCTTGTTGAATCTATCAAAGGTTTGAGTCATAGACTCATTCTTTGTAGACATGAAATTCTCATATTGTTGCTTGAAAATTGCTTTTTGATTTCTCTTTGTGCTTTTAGTGCCTGAAAAGCTCTTTTCCAAAGCATTCCACAGGATTCTGGCATCAGCACAGTTGCAAAACTGATGTTGGTTGTCAGGATCGAATTCTCAACAAGAATTATGAATACTCAGAAACAATATCAAAGAAGTTGCGGAATAACACTTTGATATTCAATGTAACAGTAAACAAACAGTGTATATGATTAACAACTTGTAAACTTGTATTGAATGATTAAAATCACAAGATTACACACTCAACCTCAATCTTGAAGAACAGACTCTTTCAAGACGAATTCTACTTCTCTAGAATTAGGAACTATGCCTTGAGGTTGATTTTTCTCTCTAGAACTAAAACTTAGAATGAATAATAAAACTATTCTATACATATACTAAAGATAAAAGATAATTACAATCAATAAAATATCTTCAGAATATCTTTTATCATTATCTCTAAGCTTTCCATAATCTTCAGTTTATCCAGCTGTCATCCTCTCCATACGGATCTCCATCTCATAAGCAGTACTAATCATAAGCAGCATTAATACTCTGAGCAGTAGAAACTCCAGCAGTATTAATTTTGAAGAGCAACATTAACTTTGTTCCAGCAGCATTAACTACAACTGGCAGCATTAACCACAGAAGTAGTAACCATGATGAACTAGCAGCATTAACCATACTTGGTAAATTCTTCAGTTCCCAACAATCTCCCCCTAACTTGACTTTTAGAAAGAGAAGTCAAGTTCTTCAGATCTGATCTTCAAGATTCTTTCAACACCTCAGGTTCAATTGCCCAAATTTGGATCTAGGCCCAAACTTTGATTTACAGTTCTTCTCACCATAATCTTGGCCATTTCTGAGTTCTTTGTGCATACTAGCTTGGCTTTTAGCATTCCTACTAGCTTCTCCTTGCTATGCTCATAGATTTTGTCCACCAGGTAGTATTCATAATAACAGTTGTCAATAGTAATCATGTATACTCCACAGTTTTCAAATAATATCCATTTATCAATCTTCTTGAATAAAAACTCATGATTATGATCTTTAATCCTATATGTCACTCTCTCTGGATCAAACATCATACACAAGTATTCCATTGTTACCTTGAGAAGATTTTCTTCATTACCTTTCAACACAGGCTCATAGAGTTTCATCCCCACTTTGTACATTTCCTCTATATCTGCTCTTGAACAGCTTCTGATAACTCTCCCCCATGTTGAATATGCTTCAAATGTACCACCTACTCTTTTGATTCTGAAGAAATTCTTTCCACTAACTCTTAGAATGTCCCAGAAGATGATCTCTGGAGCTTTCATGGAGATTGGAACAACCTTCATAGGTTCTACTATGGTCATGTACAGATCCATACTCTCATCAGTTTGCTTATTAGACTGCTCTGGATTTTGCACTGATTCTGCTAAAGGTACACCTGAAGGTTCCGCTGCAGTTTCTGCTGTTTCTTCCATTCTAGGCCTTTTAGGCTGCTTTTTGGAAGCAATTGTCTTCACCCTCTTTCCAGATTTGGCTTCTACACCAACACTCTCAGGTTCTTCCTTCATCTCTTCAGCTTTGTCTTTTGAGGGTGTGGTCTCCTCAGGGAATGGTTTTTGAATGTTAAGGTCATGCCTTTCCTTCATTCTTCTCTCAGCCTCTTCCCTTTGGGCTAAATCCCCTTGAAGCTTAGCCATCTCTTTCTGGTACAACTCCTCAACCTGAGTGTATGCCATGTTGGTGAACATCTCCCCCTTGACACCAATTGCACCTTTCAGGAAATTTATCATTTTTCTTCTTTCCTGATCGGCCAAAAATGTCTTGGAGGGTTGTCTTTCCTGTTTCTGTTTTTGAATTGGCATCTTTTTGACTTGAAGTTTCTTGGCCTGAGCTGCTTCTTTTATGCTTTTCTGATATTCTGCATTTAACTTTCTAGCCATGAGCTTTGCAAGTTCTCTATCTGTTTCTGTTTGAATCTGCTCCTCCTTTTCCATTTGATCTTGAAGCTGCTTTGCTATTGCCTCATCCATTTCAATCTGAGTCTTATTCTTTGCAGGCAGTTCAGCTTCAACCATCTTTTCCTTCCCTTTTTCCTTTGTCTCCTTTAAAGTTGCTTTTTCTTTTCCCTTCTGTGAAATTCCTCCTTCATTGATGACTACTCCCTTGGCCTTTTGAGTAGCCTTAGGAGTGTCATTCTTGGCTTTAATCAAGGTTTCTGCTATCTCTATTTCCTCTACAGAGATCCCTGTTTCTGCTGCTTCTGTTTCTGCTGCTACTTTTTCCTCAGCAGCATTAACTGTTTCTGCTTCTATTCCTTCCTCTTTCTCCCCCTCAACTTCAACTCCCTCAGCAGCTTTTTCAGAAGACCTTTCTTTCTCTTTTTCAGTCTCTTTCTCCCCCTTGTTGGAAGCATCTTTATCAGTTGGCCTCTTCCTCAACACATACTGTTTTCTCCTCTTCTTCTGCACAAGCCTTGTCACCATTTTCTTTAACTTGGCAATCTGTACTTGTTGTGACAAGATCACCAGCTTCATCTCTTCTATGGCTTTTCCTTGTTGAAGGGCATCTAGGTTGATGTTTCCCATAGCATCCATCAATTCCTGGTAGTTATATCTGTCCTCACCTTCTCCAGAAGTGTTACCCACTTTTGAAGGATCATGGGATCTTTTTGTAGTGGAAGCCTTCTGCCTAGCAGAAGCACTATCCACCCCCGTGGTTTCTTGGCACCTGGGACCTTTGAATGATTGCTCATTCAAAGTTGCCATGGGGGAGGTCTTATTTATGTTACCACTGTCCTCTTCTGTGCTAGCAGAAGTAGTGGCAGCCTCAGCACCCATATACTCAACCCTCTCCTCAGTGAGCACCTCCTTGGGGTTGGGAGTCACCCCTATGGTTTCCCTGTAGATATTCTCTAAAGAAGAATCCTCCCTTAGAGGGCTTAAAGGCTTAGTGGGTGAAGGTACAAGAAGGGAAGGAGCCTTCTTTACCTTTTTCCTTGAATAAGTTTGGGTTATGGGAGAAGTTGGTTTATCAAGAAGAGACTGGGGAATTGATTTAGAGTGGGAAGGTTGGGATTGGCTAGCAGTGGGATGGTCTAATGGGGGCCTTGACCCTGCTGCCATACCTTCATCAGTGTGGGACACCACCATCATTGTAGAGAACAATGGGGTGTCAACTCCTTCCGAGTCCCTAGCAGATCTTCTCATATTTGAGAAAACCTTGCCTTTAGGGGGTTTAGGTACATATACCTCATAAAAGTGAGGTATATCCGTCAATTCATTAGTAATAACTGTCTGTACAAACCTTGGGTACATGTAGAAACTCTTTTTATTTCCCAGGTTTGAAACCAGATCACTGAAAATCATTTGAGAAAAGTTATACTTTCTGGCAGTGGCCAAGCAGACCAAAGCATAAGCAATAGTGCTGCTGAACTCACTCCATCCAGTAGTCTTTTTAGAAATACAATGCATTAAGGTATGAACAAGAAAACACCATTGGGTATAAAATTTAGCCTTTGAAAATTTAAAACCACCCAACTGGCCTTCATACCCCATTCTTGACAAAGTTGAGAATAATTCCTCATTGGGAATAGAGGTTATACCTGCAGCATCGTCTAGATGTAGACAGATGCGTATCATCTCTTCAGTGACTGTTAAGGGTTTTTCACAGACCCTTGTCTTGATCATTTGCACACCATTTTCAGCAACAATGGTGTCATTTGCCCAGAATTGCCTCTGATGCTCTATATAAATTGTTGGTGAGATTGTAAGAGCATGAGCAATGTGGCTTGATTTAAGGAAATCCACAATTTGGTGGAATCCGTCCGCTTGTTTTGGCTTTTGTAGCATCGCGATTTCATTATGCTCATCAACGAACACCATGGATGCCATCTGAACTTGAGTATTTTTGCCTGAAACTTGCTAAAGAGCTCGAGAGAAAAAGTGATTAGAGAGACAGTGAACAGTATACAAAGAGTCGTTATGAACTTTTAGGCGGGCAAAGAGTATTTATAGTATTCGGGACATAAGCAGTATTAACCTAGAGCAGTATTAACTACTAGCAGTATTAACTAACTAGCAGTATTAACTGAGAGCAGTATTAACCACTAGCAGTATTAACTAACAAGCAGTATTAACTGAGAGCAGTATTAACCACTAGCAGTATTAACTAACTAGCAGTATTAACTGAGAGCAGTATTAACCACTAGCAGTATTAACTAACTAGCAGTATTAACTGAGAGCAGTATTAACTGAGAGCAGTATTAACTGAGAGCAGTAGTAAAATTGTACTGGCAGTACTAAAACTGTACTGGCAGTATTAATCATACTTGCACTTTTAAGCTTTGTGAAGGACTGAGTACTGCTATACTTTTCCTGAAAAAGAAGATTAGGACCACCAAGAATAAACAATATACAGGTATTGAACCACTTTTTAAGTAGGAGCTTATTCAGAGTTGATCATTCCCACACTTGTTAACAAGAAAGTGAATCTACCCACATCAAATGCTTTGGTGAATAGATCAGCAAACTGGTTAGCAGTATGAACTTTTACAACTTGAATAAGTTTCTTTTCATTGCAGTCTCTTATAAAGTGGTACCTGATCTCAATGTGCTTTGTCTTTGAGTGCTTGACAGGATTATTAATAATGCTAATAGCACTGCTATTATCAATAAAAATTGGAGTGTGTAGAAAGGTTACCGCATAGTCCAACATTTGATTCTGAATCCATAAGACTTGAGAACAGCAACTTGCAGCTGCTATGTACTCTGCCTCTGTTGTAGATGTGGACACTGTGGTTTGTTTCTTGCACTGCCATGACACTAGTCTTGCACCCAAAAACTGGCATCCTCCAGAAGTAGATTTTCTGTCCAAGTTTTCTCCACCTAGATCAATGTCTGAGTATGCAAGTAGGTCAAATGATGAGTCATGAGGATACCAAAGTCCCAATCTGGGTTGCCCTTTGAGATATCTGAATATCCTCTTAACAGCTTGATAGTGTGATTGCTTTGGCCTAACTTGGAATCTTGCACATACACAGACTGGAAACATTATGTCTGGCCTAGAGGCTGTAAGATACATGAGAGAGCCAATCATGGATCTATAATGATGAACATCCATATCCTCCCCCTCAAGATCTGCTGTTATATGCTTGTGTGTCTCCATGGGTGTGTTGGCAGGTTTTGAATCTGAGAAACCAAACTTGGTTAGAATGTCCTGCACATACTTGGACTGACAGATAAAGATTCCATCTGACTTCTGTTGAACTTGGAGTCCAAGGAAGAAAGTAAGTTCCCCCATGGAACTCATTTTGAACCTTTGATGCATTAGTTCCTCAAACTCCTTGCACATGATGTCTCTTGTGTATCCAAAGATAATATCATCCACATAGATTTGGACCAGCAAGATGTCCTTCTTTCTCTTGATGAACAGAGTCTTGTCAATGACTCCTCTTTCAAAGCCATTTTCCAAGAGATAGGATGACAGAGTGTCATACCATGCTCTTGGAGCTTGATGCAGTCCATAAAGTGCTTTCTTCAATTTGTATACCCTGTCTGGATATCTTGGGTTTTCAAACCCTGGTGGTTGACAGACATATACTTCTTCTTCAATTGAGCCATATAGAAATGCACTTTTTACATCCATTTGATAAACTTTGAATTTCATATAAGAAGCATAAGCCAGGAATAATCTAATTGCTTCTATCCTAGCCACAGGTGCAAATACTTCTTCATAATCTATTCCCTCTTCTTGTGTATACCCTTGAGCCACAACCTTGCTTTATTACTTATTACTATTCCTCTCTCATATCTCTTATTTCTGAAGACCCATTTAGTGCCTATTGCTCTTTGACCTTTAGGAAGGTCTACCAGATCCCAAACATCTTGCAGCTTAAATTGCAGTAGCTCTTCTTGCATGGCTTCTATCCAACTGGACTCTTTCATAGCATCATGAGCCTTCTTAGGCTCAAGCTGGGATAAAAAACAAGAAAGCACTGTATGCTGTTGGTCTTGCATCTCTTGCAGTCTGCTTTGATTTCTAGTCATCATAGGAGAAGAGATATCTCCTATTACCAACTGAGGAGGATGATTCTTTTGAGTTCTGGTGTGATGACTAGACTCTTCATTGAGTCCAATCTCTAAATTTGAGTCATTCAACTCAACTGAGGTAATTTCAGCAGCTACTTCAGATTCTTTATTTTCTTCACTCTCCTCAGCTCTTCTTTATTCTTCACTCTGATTTGGTTCAGCAGATGGCTCCTTTTCACAGACTTCAACAGGATCCACTGTAGGTATAGGAAAGATCACAGATTTAGATATACTATCTTGAACTTGTGTAGTCCCTGATCCTCCACTCCCTGAACCTGCATAATCATCACTACTGAAACCAAAAGAGTTAGTCAGTGAATCAATGTCAAACAACCATTGAGGACCAGACCCAATAGGATTTGGTGTGTTCTCATTGCATTTGACATTGTCACTTTCTTCAATTATTCTAGAAGAAGAGTTAAAAACTCTGTAAGCCTTACTCTGAGATGAGTAACCAACAAGAAATCCATCATCTGCTTTGCTATCAAACTTACCTAAGTGAGATTTGGTATTGAGAATTGTACAAGGACACCCAAAAGGTTTGAAAAATCCAATAAAGGGTTTTCTTTTATTTAAAAGCTCATATGGGGTCTTGTTCTTTGGATTGACCACTAGAACTCTGTTTTGGACATAACAGGCAGTATTAACTGCTTCAGCCCAGAAGGTAATTGGCAGATTTGAATCAGCCAACAGAGATTTAGCAGCCTCTATTAGTGTCCTATTTCTCCTCTCAGCAACTCCATTCTGTTGAGGAGTCCTAGGGGCACTATATTGTCTCTCAATTCCTTTTTCTTCACAAAAGGTGTTTAGATCAAGATTTTTAAATTCAGTCCCATTGTCTGATCTAATGACTTTTACTTTTTGATTAGTCTGGTTTTCAATTTTTAGAATAAAGGATTTGATCAGTCCACTTGTCTCATCCTTAGTCCTTAGAAAATATACCCAAGTAAATCTAGAGTAATCATCAACAATAACTAAGCAGTATGATTTCTTCCCTATGCTCATCACATTTGTAGGGCCAAACAGATCCATATGTAATAACTGGAGGCAAGAAGAAGTTGAATTTAACTCTTTGGTCTTATGAGAAGTTTTGTGCTGTTTGCCTTTAAGACAAGCAACACAATGATCATCACATGAAAAGACTTTTGATGGTAAACCTCTTACAAGGTTGTTTTTAACAAGTTTGTTCATAGTCTTGAGGTTCATGTGACACATCCTTCTGTGCCATAGAGAGGATTCATCTACAGAAGCTTTTGAAACAAGACAGTTCAGGGATGAATCACTTGAAACATTTTCCATGTCAAGACAATAAACATTGTCCTTTCTTGGAGTTCTAAGTAGTATCATGCTTTCATCAACTACCTTGAACCCTGGAGCAAGGATCATACATTCTGTATTAGTAAATAATATGCTATGTTGTTTGTCACAGACCTGTGATACACTTAACAGGTTGTACTTTAGCTGATCAATATAGTAGACATCCTCAAATGTCATCTTACCTTTTGTAACATTACCTTTTCCACTTATTTTACCACCTGTAAGATTATCTCCAAATGCAACATGTCCTCCATTGATATGCTTGAAATCCTAAAGGCATGACATGTTACCTGTCATGTGCCTAGAGCAACCACTATCAACATGCCATATGCTCTTCCCCTTGAGCTGTTGGTTGCCCTGCACATAAGATAAATCAGTTAGTATGAAATAGGAACCCAAGCCAAAGTGGTCTTGGGTACCCCTTTCTCATCAAAATATTTACATTCTTTCTTGACAAGATTTTTAAACTTTGACTCCTCATTTCTGGAGTACTTTGTCACAATGATGGGTTTGGAAACACATTTGCTAGAAGCAGTACTGGTTTTAGAAGTACTAACTGCATTAGCAGCACTTGCATGCTTAGCAGTACTAACCTTGTTAGAAGTAGTAACTGTGTTAGCAGCAGTAACTGTGTTAGCAGTATTAACCTTTGAAGAGGTACTAACAGTATTAGCAGCATTAATATTTTCAGCAGTACTAACACTGGTAGCAGCAGTAATGCTTCTAGCAGCACTATCCCTGTCAGCAGTACTAACAGTTTTAGTGCTTCTTGGCACCCACATTTTAATACTTTCTTTTAAAACCCTTTTTTTCATGGTGCCTTTGGTTTCAACAGATTTCTTAACCACATGTTTCTTTCCAGCCTTCCTATAACCAACAGGTTTTTGCACAAATCCTTGAAAGTTCATCTGTTGGTTAATAGGGTTAAAGAAACAGTGCTTAGCCAAATGGTTTAACTTACTACATATGAAACAAGGTTTTGGTCTGATTATTTTATTCAGATCAACTCCTTGTTTCTGAACCCATTGATTATTCCAGTTTCTTTGGTTACCTCTTTTTATACCAGAATTTAGGCTCTCAGATTTGTTGCAAGCACACTGTTTACAAGGTCCAGGATTCACAACAGTGGTTTGTTTGTAATGGACCTTGTTATCCTTTCCTTTGGTCTTCTCTATCTTCTTAGACTTGACCCAGATCCTTCCACCTCCCTCATTGGTAACAATGTTGTTTTCTAAGGGTATCTCTTTATTCACAACATTGTTTCTATTCTTACTGGCTTCTTTCTTAGTCATATCCTTAACAACTATCTCATCCAAAGGATCTATCTTAAAGGCTTCCTCAGACAAGTCCTTTTTCTCCTTGGTCTCTAACAAGTCTGAAGTAGGAGAGATATAGTTGTTGTTGTAAGGAGGGGGTGTGTTATTGTATCCAATACCAGGCTTCATCTTATCATGAATCTGAGTCTTTAGAAGAGAATCCATTGATTTTGAAGCATATGAAAACTTTTCTATGTCAAGCTTAACCTTAGATAGTTCTTCTTTCAGCCTATCATTCTCTTCTATGGACTTAGACAGTTTGACCTCTAACTCATTCTTTTCCCACTTCCAATAGTTTGTGTCATAAGAATGTTGAAGCTCATTGGCTTGAAAGCCTTTGATTTGTTCTTCAAACCTCTCAATTATCAACACATAATCTCTTCTGTCCTTTTCTAATCTTTTGAGGTCATCACACATGTTTTGGTTGTGATCCCTGTACCTTTTGACAGTGTCTTTGCAAGATTGAGTACAAAGATTAGAAATTACCTCAGAGGGGAGATCAGACACCTCTGCCATAAGAGCTTGATTCTGAATGGCTTCCTCAGCTTGGTCACTCCAGTCAAACCCCATTCCTTGTTGAGAAACAAGGGCTTGAGCAGGGTTCTTGTTTTGATTGTAGCCTCCATTCTGAGCTTGTTGGTGGTTGTTATTTGGAAAACCACTTCTGCACTCTCTAGCAAAGTGTCCCTTCATGTGGCACTTATAACATTCCACTTTTGTCTTGTCAAACCCAGCTCCATCTTCTCTTCTTTCAGAGAAGTTGTTCCTCCCTGTTCTTTTAATAAACTTCTTCACCCTCATAGATAACATGGCCATCTGCCATTTAATGTCCATCTCCTCCAGGTCATCAGGGTGAAGTTGTTCCAGATCATCATTAATCAATGAATTGTTGCTGTGACTGGACAAAAAGGCTTCAAAGATAGTTTCAGTGCTTTTTTCTGAATTCATTCCACTGGCAGCACTAACTGCTTCAGGGTTGGCAGTAGTATTAGTAGATGCTGATAGAAGTACAGCATTGTGGATATACCTAGTGGGCTTCTTCTTGGTTTCTACCTCAGTTTCAAAAACTCTTAGATCATTATATAGATCATCAAGTTCCTTCTCTTCCAGATTGTCACTCTGTCTATATGAGACAGTGTACATAGTCCATTCATCCCCAAGAGATCTAAGGAACTTCCTGTTGATATCATCTTGCTCCATCTTCACCCCTACAGTAGCCAGTTCACCAATGAGCTTGTTGAACCTATCAAAAGTTTGAGTCATAGACTCATTCTTTGAAGAAGTGAAGTTCTCATACTGCTGCTTTAGAACATCTCTTTGATTTCTTTTGATGCTTTTAGTTCCAGCAAATCTTTTCTCTAGAGCATTCCAGAGAATCTGAGCATCAGTGCAGTTGCAAAATTGATGCTGATATTCATTGGGGATGGCCAAGAGCAGAGTGCTCAAGGCCTTCATCTCTGTCTGTCTGATCTTCCTCTCACCATCTGTCTTTGGTGGAGGTCTTTTCCCATCTGGTCCAATCCTTCCTGCTTCAGAAGGACCATTCTCAATGATATCCCACATTGAGTAGTCAGTGAGAAGAATGTATTGCCTGATTCTGATCTTCCACATGTCAAACTCACTGGGTTTGAGCATTGGGACCTTAGAGACCAGAGTACTGTTTGATTCTGCAAAGTTTTCCATGATGAAAGAATAGTTGTTTCTGAGAGAACAGGCTCTGATACCACTTGTCAGGATCGAATTCTCAACAAGAATTATGAATACTCAGAAACAATATCAAAGAAGTTGCGGAATAACACTTTGATATTCAATGTAACAGTAAACAAACAGTGTATATGATTAACAACTTGTAAACTTGTATTGAATGATTAAAATCACAAGATTACACACTCAACCTCAATCTTGAAGAACAGACTCTTTCAAGACGAATTCTACTTCTCTAGAATTAGGAACTATGCCTTGAGGTTGATTTTTCTCTATAGAACTAAAACTTAGAATGAATAATAAAACTATTCTATACATATACTAAAGATAAAAGATAATTACAATCAATAAAATATCTTCAGAATATCTTTTATCATTATCTCTAAGCTTTCCATAATCTTTAGTTTATCCAGCTGTCATCCTCTCCATACGGATCTCCATCTCATAAGCAGTACTAATCATAAGCAGCATTAATACTATGAGCAGTAGTAACTCCAGCAGTATTAATTTTGAAGAGCAGCATTAACTTTGTTCCAGCAGCATTAACTACAACTGGCAGCATTAACCACAGAAGTAGTAACCATGATGAACTAGCAACATTAACCATACTTGGTAAATTCTTCAATTCCCAACATTGGTATTCGTTAGGAATTGCCAAGAGCAGAGTATTCAAGGCTTTCATCTCAGTCTGCCTCATCTTTCTTTCTCCATCAGTCTTTGGTGGAGGTCTCTTGCCATCTGCTCCCATCTCTCCTTCATTGGAGGGACCATTCTCAATGATATCCCACATTGAGTAATCTATAAGAAGGATATATTGCCTGATCCTGATTTTCCACATGTCAAACTCATTGGGTTTGAGCATGGGAACCTTTGAAACAAGAACACTGTCATGTGATCCGTCCATGATGATTATAGCTTTCTGAGTTCCTTTGCTCTGATACCACTTGTCAAGATCGAAATTCTAAACAAGAATTTAATTAACACTCAGAAACTTTGTTAAAGAAGTTTGCGGAATAACACTTTAACTGTAAATCAATAGAACAGTGTATGGATCAAATCACAAGTTATATTGAATTAACTTAATGATTACAACCACAACCTCAATCTGTGGAACAGGCTCAACAGACGTTCAATACTTCTCTAAAGAAAGGATTACTAACAATCTTGAGGCTAATTCTCTCTAGAACAAAAACGTATTCTGTATCTGTATCAATGTATGTTTATGCTAAGACTTCTAGACTATATATATATACAAAACAGATTACAAGATAAATATGAAAATAATATTGATCTTCAGCATCCAGTCCATAATTATCTTCAACATTATCTCCAGCTCCTAGTCTTTCGCATCAAGCAATCAATTCATCTTTATCTTCATAAGCAGCATTAATCTTCATCCTCAGCAGTACTAACCATGCTTACAGTAGTAATTCTTCAAGCAGTACTAACTACTAGCAGTATTAACTTTCAAGCAGTATTAATACCTCTAGCAGTAGTAATCTTCAAATAGCAGTATTAAAGTCTTCAACAACATTAATCATTAAGCCCAGCAACATTATCCATACTTGGCATATTTTCAGTCCCAACAGAACTTTACCAAGAAAATAGACACTGGTTCAGAGAAGCTCTGTCTGGTATCTCTGAACAATGAAGATGTCTGGCTCTGGCATAACAAGTTCTCCCATTTGAACTTTTCATCACTTGATAAGTTGGTCAAACTTAATATGGTAAAGGGATTACCATCTTTAAAGTTCAATAAAGATCATCTTTGTTCTGCCCGTGAGATGGGAAAAATGAAAAGATCTTCCCACAAGACCAAAAGTGATAACAATTGTCCTAAACCTCTGCATATGCTTCATATGGATCTCTGTGGTCCTATCTCTGTGCAGAGTCTGTCAGGTAAAAAGTATATTATTGTTTTAATTGATGAATACTCAAGATATACTTGGATAAAATTAATCAGAGCCAAGTCTGATGTACCTGAAATTTTAATAAAGTTGTTAAGAAGATTGCAGGTTCTGTTCAATAGTAAAATTCAGAAGGTAAGAAGTGATAATGGAAAAGAGTTCAGAAATGCCAAAATCAATTCCTATCGTTCAGAGGAAGGCATAACTCCCAACTTCTCTGCATCTAGGACACCTCAACAAAATGGTGGTGCTGAGAGGAAAAACAGGACTCTTGTTGAAGCTGCAAGAACAATGCTTGCAGGTTCTGATCTTCCAACCAAATTTTGGGTAGAAGTAGTGGCAACAACATGTTTTACCCAAAACAAAGCCACAATTGTCAAAAGATTCAAGAAAATATCATATGAACTCATTAACAACAGAAAACCAAATGTCAAATATTTTCATGTTTTTGGATGCAGATGTTACATCTTGAATGACATAGAATCTCTTGGCAAATTTGACAAAAAGGTAGATGAAGGCAAATTCATTGGTTATTCTTTAGCTTCAAAAGCCTTCAGAGTGTTCAATCTGAGAACAAGGACCATCCAAGAGAGTATCAATGTCTCCTTTGATGATACTAGAAGCTTTGACAAGAAAACGGTCAAAACCATATCCAAGAATGTCTCTGAATCTGAACTTAACAAAATCTTTGAAGATTTCTTTGATGATGATGAAAACTCAGAATCCATTTTCAGAGACTTTGAAAGAACTACTTCACAAGAACCACATACTGCAGGTACAACACTTTCTGATACCTCTGATGTCACACCTTCTACTTCTTTAAATACAGGTCCAAGTAATGAATCAAGACAAGTTGAAGAACAAGAATCTTCAAAAGCAGAAGATGAACAAGAGATATCTGAAGAAACTCCAGAGACATCTATTAAAGAGACTCCAGAACCTGCTTCACCATCTCTGGAACCTACTTCAGAGCCTCTGAATAGCACAACAAAGATGTCACCACCTGCTATCGCTGAAGCTCAAACTCCACCCCACATTCATGCTCCAATGACAAGACAGACCGAAGATCACCCCCATGATCAGATCATAGGATCACCTTCAGATGGTGTCAAAACCAGATCTGCCACAATCAATGAATGCTATTTTGTAAACTTTTAAGCATCATTAAGCCAAAGAAGGTAAATGAAGCTCTTGAGGATCCCAATTGGATCAATGCCATGGAGGATGAGCTTTAAGAGTTTGAAATAAATAAGGTCTGGACCCTAGTTCCCCTTCCTAAAGGAAAATTTGCTATTGGAACTAAATGGGTTTTCAAAAAGAAAAAGGATGAAGATGGCATTATAATAAAAAACAAAGCTAGACTGGTTGCTAAGGGTTATTGCCAAGAAGAAGGCATTGATTATGATGAAACCTTTACACCTATTGCTAGGCTAGAAGTAATTAGAATCTTCTTAGCCTATGGTGCACACAAAGGGTTCAAAGTATATCAAATGGATGTTAAATCTGAATTTCTTAATGGTAAACTTAATGAAGAAGTATATGTCCAGCAACCACCTAGATTTGAAAGTGCAGAGTTTCCAAACCATGCTTATTACCTTGATAAAGCTCTGTATGGCCTTAAACAAGCTCCCAGAGCATGGCATGCAACTCTGTCCACTTTTATGATTGATAATGGGTTTGAAAAAGAAACAATTGATACCACACTGTTCATCAAAAGATAAAAGAATGAAATGCTTCTAGTACAGATATATGTTGATGACATTATCTTTGGCTCTACAAATCAAAAGTATTGTGATAAGTTTTAAGAGTTGATGTGAATTTGAAATGAGTCTCATGGGAGAATTAACATTCTTTCTAGGACTTCAAGTAAAACAAACATCAGAGGGCACTTTTATAAATCAATCTAAGTATGTCTCTGATATTTTGAAAAAGTACAAACTCAATGATTCAACTTCCATGAAAACACCTATTTCTACAAGAGTCAAACTTGACTCTGATCCTTCAGGAAAATCTGTGGATGTTAAAACCTACAGAGGCATGATAAGTTCACTATTATACTTAACTGCAAGTAGGCCTGATATAATGTTTGCAACATGTCTCTATGCTAGATATCAAGCAAATCCAAAGGAATCTCATTTATCTACAGTCAAGAGAGTGTTTAGATACCTTAGAGGCACACCAACCCTGGGTCTCTGGTATCCTAAACTCTCTGGTTTTCAGCTAACAACTTACACTGATACAGATCATGCAGGATGCAAGTTAGACAGGAAGAGTACCTCTGGATGTTGTCAACTCTTGGGAAACAAGCTTGTGAGTTGGTCATCAAAGAAGCAAAATTTTGTATCAACTTCTACTGTAGAAGCAGAAAATGTTGCTGCTTCTAGTTGTTGTTCACAAGTCATTTGGATAAGAACTCAACTAAGAGACTATGGATTACAGTTTGATAGAATTCCCATTTTGTGCGACTCCAGAAGTGCCATTGCCATCTTTTCAAATCCAGTGCAACATTCCAAGACAAAGCATATTGATGTCAGGTATTATTTCCTTAAAGATCATGTTGAAAAATGCACAATTGAGATGTATTTTGTACCAACTTATCTCTAACTTGATGATATTTTCAGAAAAGATTTAGATGAATGAAGGTTCAATTTTTTGATTAGCAAGTTGGGAATGCTAAATATGTCTACTTAATTCCAAATGAACTTCAGAGTCTCTGATCCCTACATCAGAGCCTGTGACATACTGGAGTAACATATTAGAACACAGAGCTTTTGAGACCCATTTCAGAGACTCTGGACTTCTAAAAAAGCATGGTCAAAATCATCTAAATTTGTACATCTAAGAATAAATCGAGGGGGAGAAAAGAAAAGTACACATCATTTGTCAAGGGGGAGATAGAAAATATTGGATTGTCACCAAAAATAAGTTTCATAGTCCCTGCTCTTCATATAAGAGCCTCTAATCTTATCTCTGATACTCATATCAGAGCCTCTGATCATTTCATCTTATGATCATTTCAGAAGGAAAGGTATGCTTCTCATTCTTATATTCTACCTCTTCTTTTTCTAAAAATCAAACTTGATTCTTTTCAAAATTCAAATATCTAGGATATTATCATTTAGTCTCTAATATTGTTTTCAGAGCCTCTGGTATACTATACTCTGAAGCAATATCCGAACACTTAATCTCAATATTCTTGGATATCCTTTTAATCAAGTTTAAATTCTTTTGTATATAAAATTCTTTTAATAAATTGTGATTTATTTAGAAAAGAAAACAAAAAAAGAGGGATTTTTACAAAAGAAATGGTGTGCGTGTGGGTTATTTTCTTGGATAACTATCAAATTTAAATTAGAAAACCCCAACTGACGGTTATCTGACATCAAATGTCCTTTCATCCTTCCTCTACACGTGTATACTATTGATTAGAAGGTTGATGGAACGTTTTCTGACATGGGAACTCACAATCGCCGTTTGCATAGCCTCCATCCCACTACCCACGCCCATAAAAAACCCACTTCATCATCATTTCATTCTTTACGCTCTCAAAATTTCCCTCAACACTATTCTCTCTCTAAGCATTCAAGCAAGAAACCTGCAACAATGATGAACCAAGAACAAAACTCAGCAGACTCTAGTCAAATCGTTCCAAGTTTAAACCTGATACAATTCGATGTTCCAGTCAAAGGGAACAACTACCACTTGTACATAACCCCTTCCAAGTATGACGAACAGTTTCATCCTGTGCTTGAATTCTTCAGCAAGTGTAAACTAAACTATGCTTTCATGGCATATGCTCAAAATTTCCCCTTTACTATGTTCAACAATGGTGGTATTCCAGTGAATACAATGAAGAACAAGGAGGACTGGTCGGCTATATTGACCTAGTTCATCAAGGAATCAACATTCGGATCACTCCTGACACCTTAACTCGACGCTTATGCCTACAAACTACAAGAGAACTTCAAATCCAACGATTTGAAAAATATCCATCTCCTGAAGTTCTTCTATAGTTTCTTCAACATCTGGATTACAACAAGGAGATTACACGATTAAGCCAGTTCATACGACAACATCTTCCTCCAACATGGAACTTCATGTTCAGTGTGTTAAATCGCATACTGACAAGTAAAATTGGCAGTTAAGACCAAACACACCCAACTATCTTAGCCATCATGTACGCCCTTTTCTTCAATCGCAGTATCAACATGGCTAACATTCTATTCTGTGAACTGTTGATTGCTGTGAACAGAAAGAATAAGGATCTCAATAAAGGGAAACAACCAATCTCTATGGTGTTTCCAAGGTTCATCTAATTGATGATTCAACGAGCAATGGAAAGGAAGTATTTTACAGAGGAGGGCCTAAGAACACCACTTTTCGTAATGAATTCCTTTAAACCCACAACTGTTCATCCTTACCCCCAATGAAAGACGATTTCCTCATACAATGCTCGAATACATCCCTGATAATCATGAAACCCACCTCTTCCTTAGTCATGTTGCCCAACCATTAGAGCCGATGGTGGGATCCCTGACACATTTAGGCTCTAAGCCTGATCTTGAGTCAGAGAGTGTAATCTCTGAAACAACTCAACCTGATAACAGAGAGCAACCAGAGGGTGGCTCTGTTATGAGAATTGAGGAAAGAAGAGAGAACCCTCCCTTTGACGAAGAGATTAGCTCTGTCAGAGTTGAGGATGAGAGTAATCCAAAGAGTAAGTCTCTGAACTTAGAAACCGAGAGGATCAAGGTATGAAAAGATGTCTCTGAAGGCATACATGAGAGAAACCAACACCCATCTCCTCGTGCTACCATATCTCCTATCAATGGTGGTCCAGCACCAATGGATATTGAACAAGAGGTGCACACCTCGAGCCCTTCCCAAGCCATCCGCTCAGAGGCACCTCCTTTTGCCTCTGAAGCACGCATCCAAGGGGAATCCTCTGACCTGGCTAAGTCCTCTCAAAAGGACTTATCTACAGATAAAAGTACTCAGTTGCCTTAGAGTACGCTACCTAAATCCACACATGATGCCTCTATGTCTCATACTTTATGTGACCATCCTTTAGTCCAAGAGAGACTCAAAATCTCTCGTAGGGACTGTCTATCAGAGAGACAATGGCATGAATTAGTAGCACAAGGACTCCTTTGCCTGGACCGCAAGGTGTCTACACACATTCGGTTCTCCTCCTCTGACTTTGATTCAGAAGATAGGAGACCAATCAGAACCATTATAGAGAAGTCTCAAGGATTAATGGGAAGTCTTCTGAAACCAAATTCAAACAAGTTCTGAAAGAAGGCACCTCTATTCTAGAGGGAAAATTAGAATCATGTGTTGATTTTAAGGTTAGCCACTCTGATTATGTCACCAAGGAAGAGTTTAAAGTCTTTGGTGATGAAATAAGAGGATCTCTGAAGGATCTAAAACTTCAAATGGAAAAGACCTCAGAGGCCTCTGCCTCGAACTCTGAAGTTGTCAAATTAACTTCAGAGGTCTCTGAGCTGCATGCATCATTGAACTCCAACAACAACAACATAGAAGCTTTGGAGAAGTTGGTGATTGGCAACTCCTCAGTTTTGTCAAAGGACATAGCAGACGCCAAAAAGGAAGTACTTAAAGCCATTCCAGCACCCTCTGCTCCTTCTGTTACCTATGAAGACTTCTCCAACTTTAAAGGAGAAATGCTCAAGATACTAGCAGAGTTTATTGCCAAGATATCTATTCCAGTTGCTGCTCCATCGACGACTCCTTAGCCCTCAGAGCCACACAACCTAATCACAAGGCCAATCTAAACGACTTCTCGAAAACTGTCACCAACAAAATGATGACTATTTTGAGTAAGTTCGTTGCCAAAGCAAGCTATCAAACAACAACAGTTCAAAATCTTCTGAAGGAAGCTCTATCTTCAAAAGTTGGAAAGTTAAAAATAAAGATACTAGAGACTGCTTGCTCAGAGCAGGCCAAGAAGAAATAGAGGTTTGATGACTCTAATGACAAAAACGACGATGACCAACCTTAGGGGTCATTAGGTCCTAAAAAGGGGGAGAAGAGCTCATCCAGAGTAGCAAAGACTATTAGTGGCTATACTCTAACCCTTTTGCCAATAAAAACAAAGGAGTTCAAGAGAGTGAACTAGAGAGGCACTCCACCTCTGCTGAAGAAAACCAAACAATCTTGAACTCTCCAGTACCAGTTGTATTTGTAGCACCTTCGACTTCAGAGTCCCCTATCATTCAAGTGATAAATGCAACTCCAGAAACAATAAGAGCTCTGGAAGAAGAAGAAGATGAACAATTGGTTGACTTCTACAACACACCCTCTGAGGATGTATTCTCATCACTTGAACGTCCAACTTCATAATGAGAGATGCATTTGAATCTGAGGCTGAAGAAGAAGCTGCTGAGGAAGAAGAAGCAGAAGAAAATGAAGTAATTGATGTAGAAGAGTATGTATACAGAGATGCCCAACCTCACCATCCTTCTACATCTGAGATAGAGCTCAAGGTACCAGACAATGCAGAGCTCAAAGTATTGATCTCATACAATATCAATGAAACCCCTCCACACTTACCAAGAGCCCATCTGAAGGAACCAGAGATAACTATGTTGCCTGCTGAAGACCCAACCATGGTTGTTGATGAACAGGCCCCTCCAGAGGAACCTGTTTAGAAGACAAGCCTTGGTATCCTTGCTATCTCCATATTTACCCAACCTACAGCTTTCCTTGCTTCTAAACCAGAGACATCAATAGAGGATCATTTCAGATACCTCTACTGTGAGTTCAACCTCAGAGAAACTCAAATATTTCCTATGAATCCTAGAATAAGAGATAACATGGAAGAATATGAGAAAAGGTTTATCAAAACCAAGACAAGACCCTGAGTAGAAGTACTTTCAGAGTCACCCATAATAGAGATAAATGACATCTCTGAAAAGAAGTTTGCCTACAACAAGATTATATATATGCATTTTGTGGTGATTCTTGTTGACAGACAGGTTTATGAGTTCACTGACAACGATCTTGTAAACCTAAATCTTTATGAATTTCCTCAACTCCATGCCTACTGTTCAACAAAATATGAACATGGAAGACGATACAGAATGGGTCCGTATGATGTTCAGAGAGCTATGGGTGCTCATGTCAAGCTAAGGGCAAGGATAGACTTTCAGATAACACTGAATTTGGGAGAAGAAAGACTTGGAGTTACTGAACCAGTGGAGACAATCGAAAATATGGATAAGTACAAGACTGGCTCAATAGTTGCAGAGCCTCTAGGATTTGTCTATAGAGCCAATCTAATCAAGAAAATCTTTCTGGCTTCATAGGTGTCTAAGTATTCAGATGAGACTCTAAGAGGTGTACTAAGAATGGTACATATGAAGGAAGAACGCCACAGAGCTGACCTATTGGTGAAACTAGACTTAGAAATTAGCTCAATGATTAACTTTAGAGAGCTCATTATGAAGTTCCATAGAATCTGCTCTGGTGATAGGCTTTAGTTCTTTCCTCTGTATTTTTTTGTTGTTACTTTCTCCGCTTGTAATTCATATCATTTGAGAAGTAACATTTAAGAGGATGATTTTCTCCTATATGCTTTCTAGATTAAACTTTTACTTTGCTATCTTGCAATTTTTTATTTTCAATACTTAGGGGGAGATTGTTAGCTCCAATTCTGATGTATAAAAGTATTGAAAATATTCTAAGTCCTATTTCAGAGGACTTCTAGATAGACTTCAGAGGACAAGCCTGCCTCTGAAGTACATTTCAGAGATAGAGATTCAGCAGAAGAACATCAGATATGGTTTCATTAGAGGATCCTACATCAGAGCTATGAAGATCTCCTCTCTGAAGAATATGCTGATGATTTCTACAAGTATTGACGGAATAACAGATGACACATCACATACTGATAAGATTTACTTTTTAGAGTAGGTTACTGTTCAAGCATGTCTTGAGTTTACCTTTTAGGTAAAACACTGTTCAAACATGCTTCTTATGTCAGGATAGTACACTGTTCACTTTATGGTCCTATAAATAAGACCATCACCCCATTTTGCTAGAAGTATGCTTTTCCTTATATCTTGTATTTGAACTATCTTTAATATACTGAAAATTTTTCCAAGAAGATCTTGTACGATTTATCCACCTTTTTGGTGTTCTTATTAATCTACCTGATTTATCCAGTGAATATTAAACTTGTTCTTATATTTACCTTATTGGATATCTTCTTATTAACTGTGATTTGCATCTGCTTTGATATTAAACTGTATTACTTCCGCTGTCATTATTATTATTGTTTATATCATTGTAAAAGACTAAATCAGGGATCCAACACTAAGTATTCCTGAATGTAACCGGATAAAAACAAGATTAATATAGTCTATAATGCATCCAATTTTAGAGTTTGCAATTTGACTGATGTTTTCAACTTCATTTACTTGTGGTTTAGGCCTTAGATGGGTTCGTAAACTTGTTCCATGGTAGGAGACGTTAAAGCAGAAAACAATGCTCTTTGCACTCTCCTTTTTTCTTCGAAATGTTTATTCAATATCGGCATCCAAGTCAACAACGTCCCTGTATGGTAGCCTTGCATACACCACGCTTTAACAAGTAACACATATGGTATAAAAACTAGATTTTAAAAATAACAAAGAAAAATCTTTTCTTTGGCTTGTCTCGACAACAGTGCGAAAAACTTGTTGTCAGATTCACACAAACCCAAAAGACTATAATAAATGGACAATCATGCAAGTATACATGCTAGTCGACTATCATCTTAAAACAAGTAATAATGGTAAAAAGTACCAATCATGGATATACTGGGACAAGAAAGTGATATTTAGAAACTTAAAATGAGATTTCAGATAGTGAATTTGATGAAAATGCTTTTGGGTAACAAACTACTGAAATGTCTATAATAAATTAAACGAGAGCAAGGTGCAAGATCCGGTTGAAGTTTCAGCTTGAATGTGCAATAGAACCTTTTTACAACACAACATGAAATTGTTGTGGCAATAATTCTCTATTCATACTACTGGGATCAAACAATCTTCTTGCGAAGCTTAGATTAGTGATACTTTGAGTGTTATTTACATATTGTTTTTGTGTGTTTTTCTTCCCATTTAGTGTGTGTCTCCCCTTTATGTTTTCGTTTCTATCTCTCTCTCTCTCTCTTTCTTTTTAGTTTCCGTCTAGAATTTTGGAGGATAAAAGTTTGTGTTATGATTGTTGGACGCATCATTTTTGGGTTAAATATTGGATTGCGTGAAGTGGCCACTTAGTCGCCACTATGCTTGGTGACGCAAATTCGAGAAAAGATGAAAAATATTATTTTTTCCAAGGATTTATTTTGCTCGTTTTATCTACATTATGAAGGTCAAGCTCAGGAGGACCAAAGAAGATGAAAACCAATCTAAATGACAAAATCAAATAAAGCTAATTCATATCATGGTGCAATTATTTGTTCACCTAAAAATGCCTACCTAAGAGCTTAGATGAGGGAAAACAAAGCTTGAGCTTTCAATGAAGAATGAAGAAAGAGACAAGGAGTTTATGGGTCAAAGGAGGCTTGAGGTAATTGAAAACCTGTGTGGGTAAATGCCTCAATCACCTTTTTCATCCTCCATTATAAACAGAGGCCCTCTAGCAATGTAGAACACTTCAGCCACTTAGCTTTACATTTTATTTTCTTAGATAATCGTAGTTGTAATTTCTTTTCAAATATGTAATTTTCAGCACTACTCGCCACTACAGCGACAGTTTGTAGTTTGTTTCTTAATGCAAGTAATATTTAAGTATTCTTCTTCTTCTTCATTATATTCCTAACTTAATGATTTTTGCTCATGTTGGAGGATTTGTGTGATCAAAAGCTCGAGAAATTTGCCTAGATTATGTTCTTTGAGTGGTGGACTTGTTGGACGAACCTTTGGTATGGTGGATGTGGATGTTTTCTTGAAACCACTCAACTTTTTGAAGATGTACTCGTAGGATGCAAAACCTTGATTCAAACTTATCTTCTTACTCTCAACTCCAATTTAGTGTCTTTTATTTTACATTTTTGTGTGTGATTTGAGTCTATTCTTTTTCGACTAGTATCAAATTTTTTGGAGATAAAACAAACAAAAGAAAAAAAAAAGAGTCTCATGCATCTTATATCCTTAAATTTTTAGTTTCATAGTTTGAATAACCTATCCACTACTACTATATTTCTAGAACTAAACAACCAATTTCCCGGTATCCATTTTGATTAAACCCTGAAACTCTAGAAATGACATATGCCATCTTTATTAAACACTTGACTGATACACTTTTCCTTTCTTCCCTTACCCAACCCTTGAGTTTTGATATTCTCTCAGCAATGAGTACTTGTCTATTTTATGTTCGAGGGGATGAAATACAAGTGTTGAATACAAGAGCCAAATCCTTCGGAAAAATTTGAAGGACCAAAATGAATACAATGTGTGGTATAGTGTGCCATTGTCCAACCATATAGAAAAAAGAAAAAAAATGAAATTGGGGAATGGTTATACAATTAGTTGAGTTTGACATATTGAGGTGAAAATTTGGGCAATACACGTTAATAGTAAAAATATCTTTTGTGTAACCCAAAGGGACAAGTTTGAGGGAAGATGAAAAATGTTAACCCTTGAAATCCCTATGGATCTGAATTTGTAAAGTTAATTATTATAAGATGGATAAATTATAGCTTAGCCTATGGAAATCAAATTGCTATAAAAAGAATAGAGTTGAAAGGTTAGGAAAAACTATGGATACTTTTAGTCATAGGGATATGAGATGCAAAATAAATAAGAAACAAAAAAGAAAGAAAAAAAAAAAACTGAAAATCCTATTTCTGATACTTAGGGGACATTTGGTTCAGAGAATGGAATTTGATGGAATTGGACTCCATTGAAGGAATTTGACTTTGAAGGAACTTGACCACACGTTTGGTTGGTAGGAATTCAATTTCTTCACTTAAGCCAAGGAATAATGAATTCCTTAAATTGTGGAATTCAATGGAATTGGAAGGATTCCATTGCTTTCATTCCGTGAACCAAACATGGGTTTAGAATTTAGTCAATGGAATTGGCCATTCCAATTCCATAAACCAAACAACCCCTTAGTCTTCTTGAGTGTTTGTATTTTCTTTTGTCTTTATATTTTCCATTTAGTTACTTGGGGACAAGTAACAAGTTATGTTTGAGGGTGTGATGACTCTCATTTTGAGTATTACTTACACATCGTTTTTGTGTGTTTACATTCTCTTTTAGTGTGTTTCTATTTATGTGTTCGTGTTTCTCTATTTTATTTATTTATTTTCGTTTGGAGATGTTGAGGATAAAAGTTTATGTTTTGATGGTTGGAGGCATCATTTTGGGTTAAATGTTGGACTGAGTGAAGTGGTCACTTTGTCTTTACTATGCTGGGTGACTTAAATTCGAGAAAAGATGAAAAATATCATTTTTTTCATGGATTTATTTTTCTTATTTCCTCGAGCCTTCGATGACCCTTTTCCTCCCATCTCGGCATCCCACCAAAAGATGGCATCTGACTTCAGCATAGACAAAACACAAATCACCTCGTCCCCCTCAGCACACTTATAGGTGTCGAAGACAAGTTCTATTTCTTTAACCCATTTTATTGCCACAACCAGGTCGCATTCCCCTTTAAAAGTAAGAGGCTTACAGGAAGAGAACGCCTTGTAGTTACACCCCTTAGTTACGGATTCATGCGCCACTAGAGTCGTTGATGTGGAATGATTACCTACTTCGGTCAGAGGTGGGCTAGACATCTTCACGCCCTCCTTATTCTCACTCTTATCCTTGCCTTCCGATACCGACTTCTCTTGTTGTGCCAACAAGGCCTGTAAAGTCTCTTGAAGTTTTCCCATCTCGGTGGCAAAGCCTCTTGGGTCACAAAGACTTGAGCTCGACCCGGATCGCGGCCCGTTGCATGCCCCCGACCTCTTCCAGTAGCAGAGCTCTCTTGCTGCGACACCTCTCGGTCTACCGGCATTTCGACACTTCCCGCCCTACGAGGAACATGGATCCTTGCCCGACCTCGGGTCCCGGTGGTGATTTCTTCAACTTGGGTCTTTGCCCTTTGGGATGACCTCCCTCGGCCTCTTCCGCAACCCCTTCCCCTTCCACGAGTAGCCGCTTGCCTAGGTGGGTCCACCGGCCCATCAACAAGGACCTCGTTGGTTGGGATTGCCTCTTCAACCGGCACTAACCTGCTTCTTGTTGTTCGCTTAGACATACTGATCACTGAAATAATACATAAAGACAACACTTGATTCCACATTTCCAATGTAACAAGGCAACTAAACACATACATGTACCTATAAAATTTTAAATTACATTGGCTAGATGTAACTTCAAATTTACCTTACATGTTAGTTCTCACTACCCTATTATACATGTTCATGCTGTATATTTCTTAAAAACATCATATATCTCGGTTGTGTCTCACCTCGTACAGTTTAAGTTTAGGCCTACACGGTCACCTAAATCTCTTAAACTATGGCTCTGATACCAATTGTAACATCCCAAAACAAGCATATCAAAAGATCATAATAAATCTCAAATAGGTCTCGATACAACTCCAAAGAAAATACAAGGTCCTTGAAAATAACACACTAAAACATTCTACTACAGTCGAGATGTCTAAAACTACCGCAAATACGAACATCTTCTAAACCGTCTACCTTCAACTCTTAGCCTTTAAACTTTTTCCTTCCCTTTGGAAGAAGTACCACCTACTCCTTTACCTGAAAACGGTTTTGGTTTTTGAAAACGGGGGTTAGACCATAATGCCAGGTGAATTCATTACGACTACAATAAGCAACATAAAGTAATAACTTTCACGAACAAAATAATTAATAAATTAAATGACATTTAATAATACCGTAACCGATCCATGAAAAGGAATTACTCAGCGATTCAATCTCCATCACCATTGTGATGTCCACACTCAGGGGCCTCCAGTAGATCCCCATTTTGGGACCCCAGTAGATGCCATATCCGTGTGCGCGAGAAATGGAAACAAGGTACACGGCTCACATAATCCCTCGAGGCTTTAAACAATCCAAGATATTTGACAACCCAACAATTTACAATACACAAGAATAACATAATAATTATGAGTAATACAAAAAGTCTATTATAGTACAATAAGGTGAGCAAGCTTTCAAACCCTATTCACCAAGTATATAACCACAAGGTTCAAGTTCTTAAAGCTTAAGACAAGTGACATTTTCCATAAGAGAGGGGAGAGTATTAAGGGAACTCACCTGACTGATAGAGTTTTGGGACTAACACAGCAACCTACTTTAGATAACTCGAACACCTACAAATTAGTAAAACAAAATTTAATTGAATCCTTATTTAGATTGACTTAAAGTCGGCTTTACTGACCAACCAAACCCTCCACGGCTAGCAGGCCATCCGGGTAAGAAGATCGCCGGTCCCTGGCCCTGTCCGGATCGCCCTTGGTCCATGCGGCCTTACATGACATGACTTTGGGTTTGAGCAGGCCCTTTTGGGTTGGCTTCTCGGTTCGAGTGCCTACCGAATTCCTTCCCGGTCACCGTCCTCCCAGGTTGCCTTCCTGGATCTTTGGCCTACCGGGTTGTTTCCCCAGATCATCAATCTCCCGGGTTAGATTCCCGGTTCCTCACACACGTCGAGTTCCCAGGCTTCCATATGCCGAGTTCCCGGTTCCTTCATTACCGGATTTGCCAGCCCCGGGTTGGGCTTACTGGGTTTTCTTGGTCCCATGACTACCGGTTTTACCCAGGTTGGGTGCTTAACCGCCCTCCCGGTTCTACTCCGGTTCACCCTTACCGGGTAAACGATTCCTAGAGTACTCATGGCCATTGATTTACAGAGGGTTTTCACCGCCTTTACGATCCAATCACCAAATCGTTTAATCTCCCAAAACTTGTAGAAGTAAACTCTAAATTAAGCAAATACATCTTTATTAAAATCAACTATCCCCTTCTAAAACAAGAGATCAACACTCAAACATCCTTTGGAGTGAGGGTGTGGATTTCTTTCCAAAAACTTCTTCTTTTCTTGGTTCAACATTTACTACTACAAAAGAAAGGGAAGCTAGGGTGATGAAGAACTTACTTGCAACAATGAAGTCTCCCCAAAAACTTCCAATAGTCTCCGTTTCTTAGGCACTCTAGAACCTCTTTCTTCTCTCCCTTCTTGATGGCGGCTCCAGATATCTAGAGGATTAGGGTTTTCCTTTTTCCTATAAATGTCATCTCTCAACAAATTGTACCTTAGTCCCCAACTTTTCCCTTTTTCACTTTTGCCCTCACTTTCCAAGAATTCAACACACTAAGGCTTGGTTATTACATTAAATTTATCTATTACCATCTTTGTTAAAAGTAAAAATAAATGCATCTTTTAAGACATAGTTTTATTTGAATAAATTAGAAGCTAAAAAGAAAAATTGTACGTAAATTACGATTATTTGTGTAAATTAATCCTTTACATGTATTTTAAGAAAATATATAATATATTTTCCTTTCTAAATGTTACCCAATAATTTTTTCTCTTTATGACAATGGATATATGTATATTTTTATGAAGATTTCTTGTTCTTTAAAAATCATATTTATTATTATGTTTACATTGACTTATTTGGTAGTTGATAGAGAATTATGGATGGATAATCATATTTGAATGAAATTATTTAAGTATTTGATTATTTTATTAAAATTTTAATTATTTAATCATGTATTAGTTTTTTAATTGATTTATCCATATACTACTCAAATGTTTATTTGGTTTTTCTAAATTGATTTTTCCACATGATATTCAAATGCTTATATTAGTTACAAATCATCCCTAATCTTATAAATAATATTTGGAAGTTACTGTAACACCCTAAAATTTGAACAATAAAAATAGGGAATTTTCGAAAATGAACTACACAAATTCTTTAATGTTAAGAAGAACTTTAACCCACAATGGGGAAGTTTGTACAATCAATACCATAAATATAATGAGACATAAACTAGCAACCTACTTAATCTAGTTAACAGTTGACTAGATTAGAACGAGTGTCACTAATGTCTCCAAAAAAAATGCTCTCCTCAAAAGATCCCAAAAAAGCCCGACTCCTTATGTGCTCCTAACTGCACCGATCGACATCTCAAACCATCCTAATTCTGCCCACTAAAGGGACCTGTGAACCATGAGCACACAACAAGTGTAAGGTTAGAAGCCTAGTGAGATCATACATAAAAACATTTACACATTGAATGCCATTAATACACAATTTAAATGTTACTGGATCCATATTGGTAGCATATTACCATAATTCCCAATTTCACACGATGTTCTCCTGAACATGTACAAAGGAATTACAAAGGAGACCTGTTTCCATCAAGGTGACGAGAAAATGTGAGTGGAGTCCCCTATTGATGTTATTGGGACTACACGTCAGGCTCTTGGTTTTAGTGCACGTACCATCTTGGCATCATGTCAAAACCCTCTCATACCTTTAGTGCTTACTCCAACAAGTTGCACCTCAAGGATTTAATGAACCTTAGTGCTTACCCAATCTAGATGAGTTCCACCTCAAGGACATTGATATTCTTTAGTGTATACCCTCTAGTGGCCCAAGGCTTGGCCTACACGATGCCCAATCTCAACACATATTCTAAATTCTCATGCATAAGGATTTTGACATAACTCTCAAATATTATCATACATAGGGTTAGCATATAATAATTATCTACATTATAGTATTTACTTCACATTTCCCATATTTGTCATTCCACAAATTCCAAGCAACTAATCATCATAATAAAATATATTTCCCCTTTCTCACTATGGACTTCTATCACGTATAAATATATATATATATATATATATATATGTATATATATATAGGAACATAATCAATCCAAAAGATCGCCATCCTTACATTTAGAGGCATTTAGTCCACTCAATCCCAAAAGAGATCATTTATCCTTTAATGTCAAGTGTCCATTCACAAAATCCCAAACAACTATTTTTGGTCAGAATGTCACAAAGTCATCATTGATATTACATAACTAAGAGTTATCACATTTCTATAAACAAAAGTGAAATAAACCTAGAGATCACCTATTTTGGTCAAAATCACCAAATACTATCACATTTGTCAAATAACCATTTAGTAGCATACTTATGGAAGAAAATAGTAAGAAACTCACCTAATGGGTTTGTAAAGTTAAAACCCTAAAAGTGGTGAAAATCCTATAAGAAGTGGAGGTGACTTGAGACTTGAATTTGCTTGAAGCTTGCATAAGTAGGTGGTAGGATCACTAGTAAATGAGCATTCAATACCTTGGATCTCTAATTAGTATTCAATGAAGATAGAGGGAGGGGAAAGGGATGAAAATCGCCCAAGGTCTTGAGAGAAAATGTAATGAGAGCAAAATGAAAAACTAATGAAAACTCTCCCAAAATCGGACAAAGTTGGGAAAACCCTAGGGACACGCATTGACAGTGCCACACGAGAGTGCCACTAGCATTCTCTCCAGTCACTCTCCCCTGGGTGTACTGTGGCTCTCCCTGCTACGATTGTGACAAGCAAGTATGCCGCTGGCATTCTCGCCGGGCATACTCGCCAAGGGTGTACAAAGGGCCATGGGTTTTAGGCGATGATACCACCACGACTATGCCTTTGGCAAGGTCGCTAGGCATAGTCGCCGGGTATATCCCGGGACCCAGTGACTCCAAAACTGACCCGAACATGCGCAAAATCGAGAGACCAACTATAGAAATCGATAACCTCGCAGTTACATACACACAATACATATACACACATCTAATGAAGTGGTCACGAGAAGTTTAAGAGTCCCACATAGAGACAATAAATAGGAGACGTGTAAACAAAATTCGAGGTGTTACAGTTACACTTCCAGTCCCCAGATATTTTGGTCTTTTACCAAAATCTCCTCAAATACCTCCAAGATGTTAAATGTTTGAATTTGACTTTATGCCAAAACCAATATTTATTTGGTATCTTGGCAAAATCTATCAAAATACCATTAAGATATGAAAACATTGAAGTTGACTTCATATGCCAAACTCATATTCTTTTTGGACTCATGCCAAAAGCTATATAATTAGTACTCTTATCTCCAAATTAAATAAATCGCAATATATCAAAAAGATTTTGTCAAAAGGGTATAAATAACCCTAAGGTTTGTAGGGACTTAAGTAATCCATGTGATTCCCCTACTACCTGGAAATCCAATAGATTGAGCATAGCAGAAATTTGCTAACATGCAAAAATCCAATTTTGTTATGATAATGAAATTTCATGCATAACATAATGTTTATAAACCATAATTCATTGTTTTAGAAAATCATATATTCTCTATTTTTTATGACATTTTGGACTCAGAAGGACTTGAATACCATAAGATAGGTTGGGAAAAACACAAGCAAATATGTAAAAATCATAGAACCCTTTTGACCTTAAAAGACCAATTGTTAAGGTATAAGTAAACTTTTGAGATGACACATCAGCCACAACCTTTAGAGGAAGTATTGTTAACTAGAAACCATCAAGAAAAGGAAAATTGGGAATATTCTTTACTATGTAATTGCTAAGCTAATCATACAGTGAAATGAAACATACTTACTCGATTTGAAGAAGGTAACTGATTTCAACAAAAAATATGTTGTGTCTTAAAATGCGTCTCAATCTCTGTGGCAAGAAACTCACAGAAGATCACATGATTTGATTGTTCCAGATTCAAGCTCAAATACAGATCGATCACACACAATATGTAGAAATCATCATATTGATTTATGAAGTAATTACAATGATTTCTCTCTCTAGACATATACACTTTCTCTCACTACACTCATATACCTATTTCAGATTCTCTCAAAGTGTATGTGTGCGTGCTTACACTTCCCAATGTTTGTGGTTACAAGATTACAAAGAACAAAGGCTATTTATACTAAGTCAAACTTGTTAACTTTTACAACACATGACATTAATGGAAAGTCAAACATACTTGACTTTGACAAGACTTTACAAATTTTACATTTTTGACCCTTTTAATATTGAATACAACATTTTAGGCTCAACAATCTCCCCCTTTGGATTCAAGATTAAAAAAACAATTTGACACGAATCTTCAGGTCTTCTTTCTCTTGAAAATTCTTCAGCTTTGTATCTTTCATAGCTTTGAAGCTTTCAAATCTTCATCACTTGAACAAACTTTCTTGAACTCTCCTTTTGTTTACATCTCCCTCTTTGTATATTTTCTTGATAAAACACTTTCTCTCTTTATACATGCTTGTCTCTTCAACACTTGAAACTTTATCTATCTCCTTTTTTGGTAAAAATATGTATCTGTAGCTTTGTATCTATTTCAGTCTTTCTAAACAATCTCTCCTTTATGATAAAATCCTGAAACTATCTTCTGATTTGATATAAACTTTCAGAAACATCTTCTGTATATCTAACTTTGCTTTGAAATTGAACTTTGTAACATTCATAACATCTCCCCCTTTGTAACTTTGTATCTTTTCTGACTTGAAATTGAAACTCCCTAATTATCTCTCCCTTTTTGATGAATTGTGAGGCATCAAAATCATAAAACTTTGTCAAGTTCAACACTATCTTTGATAAAAACAATCTCCCCCATATGTACCAAGATAAGGAAACTATTCATGATGGATAGAAACAATCTCCCCTAAGGAATATGATAAACAATCTCCCCGGAAGAAAATAGTATCCATATTGGATCTGAATAACCGTCAATTCATGTATGTATTCATCCAAATCTTTTCAAATTTAGATAAAATAGAATGTTTTTGAATCAACATATGAAACAGTTAACATGCCTGAAAGTAGCACAAAGCCACTTTGTACAACAAATACACTTTGGAAAGGAGATTTTTTTTATGTTCAATCCCCAGGGATTCCATTCAATCATCACAAAACCACAAAGGATTCTCTATGAATTTTATGACAAGAAAACTTATTCCATGTGTGTATGTGCAAGTGTAGAATGATTGAAGCTACTTAAGCTTGAACATGCTCAAAATGTGTAAACTATTGAGACAACAAGTTTTCCATGGACTCAATGTGCATGAAAGAGGTGCGAAGGTGGGGCAAACTTCCTTCTTTTTCAATATCTAAATCTTTCAAATGAAGACCAGATAGCAGATATGCCGCGTCCCCAAAGAAAATGAAACATTTCTTTGTTAAGAAAGAAACGAGTGGCTGGTGGGGTTAATGTAAGAGTTGGCATGAGCTCACTGCCTGTTTCAATGATGGCCACCAAAGAATGTGAACCAATCAGTAGATGTGGCTACCCGACTCAGAAAGTAGTTGGTGCAGAGTTCTGATATTCTTTTAACTCTGTTCTCACACCATCTTTCTTTTAAATATTTAAGCTCAATTATAACCAAACTCTCTTTTTCATTTTACTTTATCACATTGAGAAAAACTCAACCCTTTGAGTTATCTTTCCCACTCTTTGATTTAGACCCCTCACCCCTCAATCACTTAAGGATAACTTCTTGGGTAGGAAACATTGATTAACATGAATCCATAGAAATTATGTTAAGCTTACCTAAGAATCCCATGAAATTTTGTCCTAAAAGATATGTTGCTCAACAACTTAACTTGAACAATTAAGCACATGATATTATTGTCACATAAATGTATGCTCATCAAGGATATGAATGAAACTTGAGCATATGAACTTTGGAGATTTCTGAAAACAAGGATAATGAATGAATGAAATGAAAACAATAGACATGTTTTGAGAATTTGACAATGTATCAATCAGATCAAATATCATGAATATGAACATGAAATGGTTTGGGTATCAAAGAACTTGATAGTTTGTTTATGTGAACAAATATAAACAATTTATCAATGAACGTACAAATATTGAAATGATGTCTGACGCTCAAGAACATTGAGAACAATCAAGGGTATTACCATCAAAATATGTTTCTTTTAGAGACATGATAATAACAAAGTCAATAGTAGATATTGAAGTGGTGTGTGTGTGTGTGAATACTTGATAGTATATGGAAAAGACAATACATAAGTATTAATCTTTGGAAACACACAGTCAGTTAAACAGTAACGCTCAAATATGAAAAACATTTAAAATCTCACTTCTAAATTCATGAAATCTTTTGAAGAATAAGAAGTGGTTTGAACATTTAAGAAAACATTTTTCATATCTGAAAGTTGTTCTTCTTCCAATTATGTTTGAGATTAAGAATTAGAATCACTTACATTCAGCTTGAGATTCTTAACTCCCCTTAAAATAATATTTCCTTAAAAACATTTCTCCTCTTCATGATAGAGATATCTGCAAAACACAAAGAATTATAAACATGTAAGCTTCTTCTTGACAAAAAAAACATATATTCTCCCCCTCGATATCTGCAAAAAGTCAAAAGAAAGTGTCATCATTATAATTTCCTTCATATCCTCCTAAAAACAAATATTAATCAATTAAGTTTCAATCTCCCTTTTCAATTATGATAATTCAGATAAGCTCCCCCTGAAAAATCAGAAAATATATCAATAGAAAATATAAAGAATATAAGCCCTCCTTAAAATTTGTGTGACACCTGTCAAATTCTGAATATTAAGGTTAGCACCCTTAGATTATATTATAAGTTTTGTCACTTCTAGATTTTAATTAAAAGCCTTTAAGATAAAAGTTTCCTGAAAAATTTAAAAGTTGCGTTAAAAACCCGGAACAGTTCCGCATCTGGCCGTCACTGTCCAGAAATGCCAAAATAAGTGAGTAAAAGTCCAAAATCCATAAACTATAAAAATTAGTATGTTAATTTGTCTTGCATTGCTAAATTTTTAAATTTGACATTTTTTTTAGCAAATATTGAGAATCGAGTATTTCGGTTCTCAAATATATCTGATATTTTATGGTTTAGGCTAACATTTTTATAAAAAAATAAATAAATATAATATAGTTAAATTAATATTAAGGATTGATGAGTCACTTAGGACACTTGTCCTAATCTCATCTCATTTTAATTATATTTAATATCAAATTAAAAACAAAAATTACCTTCATTTTCAAAAATCAACTTTTCATCTCCTCTCTCCCTCCTCTCTCTTGTTCGGACGAAGAACACACCACCACCACCACCACCATTTCATTTTTTTTGTTACTCAAAATCAAATACAATCAAGAATCCATCAACAAATTGAAGATAGAATCAAGTTTCCTTCTCAAATCTCCAAGGTAATCTCAAAAACTACATTCTTTTTATGCATGTTATCATATTTCAAATTTTGGGTTTGAGGAGCAAAAGATTTCATCCAAATGTGGTATAAATTAGGTTTTGTTGATAAAATAGCTTTCAAATTTATGTTCATATATTCAAAAAAAAAATGAGTTTTTGATTTTTGTTTTTCAAAGAAAACTTGTTTATCATCAAGTTTAGAGTTTAGGATGAAAATGTTGAATTTTGGTATCATAAACCACAAAAATGTTGGTATTATTGAAATTATGATTATGTTATCATAATGAAATGTTAGTATAAAAATGTTCTTATGAAGGAATTCCCCAAATTCCACATGATTAAGAACTTAGTAATAATATTAATGTCATTTATTTGGTGTTGTGTTCATGCATGCATTTGGATGAGCATTTTGATTGCAATGAATCCATGATGCATAAGTTAGTTTATCATGTAATGAAGAGTGAAGACATGGTTTATAATCAAAAACCATGTCTAATGATCATCATTTTTTTTATTAAAAATAGCATTTTCTTCATTTTAGAATCTGTCCAGAAATTGGACTTCACTTCTAGCTTGCACAACTCACAAACTACATGTCTAAATTTGGGGTTTTTGCTTCTAAACTTTAATTTAGAGTGTTAGCTTTCTAAAAAGTCCGAAAACACTGAATTTGGAGTTGATTTGGGCACTCAAATGGAATTTATAAGAAAGGGGTACAATCTGTCCAATGAGGACAGAATCATACACCCAACTTGTAAAGACCATAACTCCCACATTATTCATCCAAAATAAGTGAATTTTTTTCCAAAAGATAGGATTTTGAATTAGGTTTGCATCCATATAAGGATCACTATCTAATTCCAAGAATTGATACCCCAAAAGCCTGTTACAAGTGAGGTATGTCACTGATCCGAAAATCAGTGACACTCTGTTTTGTAAAAATTATTTGAGGTATCAAAAGTTATTCAAAAATTATAAAAAAATGCATATTTACTCTAAACATATTATAGTATCATCACAAAATTTGTGATTAAATAATTCTCTTGGGAAGTTAAGCTTCCGTGTTGATTTTATCGAATAACTTTCTGGACAGCATATGCTGAATCCAGAAAGGTAATCTTCTTAAGTCTAAATTTTGTTTTATTGTATTTTGGAACTTTGTATAGTTTAAAAATGGATATGGACTAAGGAATTTATATAATGGCATTTCATGGGACAATTGGACATATTGGTTGGACATCGGAATAGGGCATTAGTGTGTTTCTCTATGGCAACTCTTGTATAGGGAAACTAAGGGCGTGGCAAATTCCATAAGAATTAAAGTAAAGTTTCACCCGTTCCATTCGTTAAGGTGAGTATTCACAGCCCCACTTTTATCGTTTTAACTGATTTTGGGGTGAAAAGCATGCTTTAGTTGCGTATTTAAAGATTCATGAGAATTGTTTGAAAGTATTGCGAATTGGCAATTTATAAGGCTTTGTTAAAAGCGTTTGGAATTATAAGCTATATGATAAGTATGCAACTGATGTGTTGAGTATTAAATGTTAAGACCCCGTGACACTACTATTAACTCGAAGAAAATCGGGCCTATAGTATTAGTGGATAGCGCTATTTGGTGTGACAAACCCACCTTAATGCTGACGAGCAGGGGTGCACTATACTAGAGAAGATGACTAAACATGTGGCTCGAACCACCGCTGAGTTAGTTCATCGGGGGCGTTGAAATTGGTCAGGGACGGCTTAGTAGTGGCTCAACGTAATATTTATCATTGCATACCTCTTGTCATATAAACTAAGTTATGACACTCATGAATCAAAGAAATTGAAGTTTGGTTTAAACATATGTTTTACAAATGATAACTTGCATATAAATTGATTTGTGCATATCTAAAACCTGTGAACTCACCAACTCTTTGTAGTTGACCTTGGTTTTTTATTCATGCTTTTCAGGAATCGAGAAGGTAATTCCATGATGTTTTAGCAGTGCACTTCATATTTTGAAGCAAGATTATTATGTTTTATACGTATCGATATATTTTAAGTTTGGGAATTGTAAACAATGTCAATACTACGTTCTTAAAAATGTAATGTCTTTTGAAAGTTAAAAGAATGTTGGTATGTTTATAATCTTGTGCTATGACATCGGAGCTGTTATGCCTCGTGTTTCCGCTTTAGCGGGGTGTGACATTTGCATAATCCTTAAGCATTAAAACAAGTTCTGAATTACTAGGATTGAAGTAAATTCAGAAGTCATTTTGTCTTACCCCCCCTAAAAATATGTGATGAGTGGATAACTTATCACGTTGTCCATCACTTTTTAGTAGGATTTTCTAGATATTTTATTTTCCCAATCATCATATTTGAGTCTTTTATTCTAGTTTTTACCATTTATTGAGTTGGGAGCTAAGTATTGGAAATTTACCTTACTTATGTGTTTTTGTATCAAATTACTGATGAATGATGCTGCAGCACGAGTCACAACATGGGACTACAATCAAGGATAGAACTTCATAACCTTTTTGGTTGGTACTACAAAGATATTTGAAGGGGACTTAGAGTAATTCGATTAAGAGAGACATTGGAGCATAGCATATATACTCTTTTAATGCTTTTGGTTTTTTTAAAAGATGCTATTGTAACAATATGTTGACATTTGATTCCTAGCTTGTAGTGGGGAACATGTCCCTTTGTACTTTGATTCTCTTTTTGATGCTTTCTTAGTTGTTAATCTTTAGGAGCTCCTCTAGTATAAATAGAGGGCTCATCATCAGTTGTTAAGTGTGTTATGTTCCACCAGTTAGATAGCTTACATAGCTATCTTAACTTGTTCCTTTAAGTAATTTTAATATTAAGCTTTTAATATTAAGCTTTTAATTAAGTACGCAACTGTTGAGTGTCACAACATCGTTCACAACACCTTTACATTTCCTTGTCATTAACAATTCGGCTTTACATTTCTGCTTTACATTTCTGTTCTTTACATTTACGCATTCCAATTCCAGTCATTTACTTTCATGCATTTGCTTATTGTCTTTCCAATAATGTTGCACACCATGTGTCAAGCGATGATGGGGCAAGTCCCTAGCTTGGGTGTAAGTGATGGTTGGGAAATAAAAGACTAAGTAATTTTGGATTAATGTTTTGCTACTAGCTATCAATTTCAATATTCACTCCTTGTTTCTGAGTTTCATCCAAGTGTTTCTTGATGAGGTGACATACATTGTTTTACTTGGATGGGTTGGCTTGATTGCAAGTTAACGTAAACTTCCGAACACTGAAGTGTTATACGGGTTTTAACAAACCAATTCAATCTTTATTGATTGTAAACTATACGGGGAGAATAATTATATCTGTGTGGAATCATTTGGGTCGCCTAATTAGTCGCTGCTGGTAAACCTATCCTAATATGAACCTTGTAAAAGGGTTATGCGATCTGATAGTGAAGTTGAGAACTAGTTGCTTACAACTCAAGTCGGATCTTACACTCTTGCTTTCTTTCAATTTGTTCAAGCACTTTAATTTACTGTTACCAACACTCAAAGATCATTCCTTCCAAATCTCTTTTTGAAATCACCTTTTAAGACTGACTTAAGAATCACAACTTGTTTTATTGTCTCTATGGGATCGATACTTGGTACTTAGTACCACTTTATTACTTGTTCAAACGATAGTGGTTTAACATGTATACTTGCATGGGATTCCATTTGTGATTTTCGGGTTACATAATCTGTCGACCAAGGTTTTTGCTCCGTTGCTGGGGACAAGCCAAAACAAGTTTTTCTTTAAGTCACTTTTAAAATTTGATTTTTCTAATCACCTTTGTTACTAATTTTGGTTGCATGCCACGTTTGTTTCACGTTGATATCCTTGATTTGGACCCTGTCATTGAAAGAACATTTTGATGAAGGAGAAGAATTCAAAGAACTTTGTCACCCATCCTTGAAACAGCTAAAATGGCAGAAGCATTTAGGCCAGAGCCACGGCCTGGGGCCCAAGACATTATTAATATTGCAAATTCTAAAACTGGAAGAATTACATGCAAGCATAGTTAGACCACAGATTGAGTGTCCCTATTTTGAACTGAAACCTGTAATGTTTAACATGTTACAATCCAGTGGACAGTTCAACGGCATGCCATCTGAAGATCCTCATTTGCATCTCAAAACTACTATGGAAATCACTGATTCTTTCTAACTCAGTAGAGTAACTAATAAATCCTTATGGCTGAAGTTATTTCCTTTTTAACTCAGAGACAGAGCAAGATCTTGGTATAATTCTTTGTAGCCTAATTCAATTGAAACTTGGAATGACATGGCTGAAAGATTTTTGAAAAAATATTTTCCACCAACACGGAATGCTAAGTCCAGAAATGAGATAAGCATGTTTAGACAAATGGACGATGAAGCTATTCTGGTTGCTTGGGAAAGGTTTAAAGAGTTGTTAAGAAAATTCCCTCACCATGGCATACCCTACTGCATACAACTAGAGACATTCTACAATGGGTTAAATACCACTGCTAAACAGATGCTCGATGCTACTGCAGGAGGAGCCTTCACCTCTAGTACCTATAATAATGGTTATGAGATTTTGGAAAAGATTTCTAGCAACAATGGTTATTGATTTGATCTACGTGCACTAGTACCCAGAAAAACCATAGGAATTCATGAAATAGATCCATATACTGCACTTACTGCACAACTCTCATAAATGGCCAACATGATTAAAAACATGTCTGCTACCACTGGTGTGAATACTGTTGCTGCAACATCTGTTCATGAACCCCTGCCCATATATTGTGTAGTCTGTGGTGAAGGACATACCTATGATCAGTGTAGCCAGAACTCAGAATTTGTAAACTAAGCGTATAATAGGAATGGACAATATTAAAACAACTATAACTCAAATTGGAGAAGCCATCCAAATTTTTCTTGGGATGGTCCTTGTTTGAATCCACCTATTGCAAAAGAACAAAGAACTTCAAATTTTGAAAACCAACCAAGTAGTTCTAAAGGTCATTTTCAACAAAGTCAACCACCTTTTTAAAGTCAACAACCTTTTCAAAGTAAACAAAGTCAAAATTTTGATTCATTTGTCTCTTTGGAAACAATGTTGAAAGGATTTATAAACCACACCAACTCTGTAATCAATCACCAAAATACTGCTTTAAGGACTTTGGGAACACAGATTGGACAAATTGCATTGGAATTGGGAACAGACCTGTTGGAATCTTTAGTGATACTGAGACTCTAAATAACACAACCAAGGAACATGTGAAGGCTGTATCCCTTAGGAGTGGAAAAGATTTAGTTGAGACTACCCAAAAAGAACCTAAGACTATTAGTGACATAGACAAAGAAAAGAGTGTTATAATGGTACCTCCTACTACTGTTACATCTCTTGGACCCACATCATTTTCTGAATCTGTGCTAATATATGATAAACCTGTGCTTCCCTTGTTATCCCCTGATGATAACAAGAAAGGCAAGTCAATTGAAGTTGATGCTACTGCCAGTGTTGCAACACCAACTGACAATTGAAAAACCAAAAACAGTTTTTGAACAGGTAATGCCTATTGTTCCTTCCACTTCTGACCCAAAGAAGGCTGTTGTCACACCAGTACCACCTTAAATTCCATACCCCTAGAGGTTAAGGAATCAAAAGGAGGAGTTACAATTCAAGAAGTTTCCAGATGTGTTCAAGCAATTACATATCAACATCCCTTTGGTTGAAGCAATTGAAAGCATGCCTACTTATGCCAAGTTCCTTAAGGATATTTTGAGCAAGAAAAAGAAACTAAATGAATATGAGAATGAGTCATTGACTGAAGGTTTTAGTGCCCTATTGACTAACAAGCTGCCCCCTAAACAGAAAGACCCAGGTTGTTTTACAATACACTGTTCAATAGGAGAAAAAGAGGTTGGGAAAGCATTATGTGACCTAGGTGATAGCATCAACCTTATGCCTTTGTCTGATTTCAACATACTAGGGATAGGAGAGGCTAGACCTACCACTGTGACCTTGCAGTTAGCTGACAAGTCCATAGCTTATCCTAAGGGAAAGATAGAGGATGTTTTGGTGCAAGTAGACAAATTCATATTCCCTGCTGATTTCATCATCTTAGACTTTGAGGCTGACAAAGATACTCCTATTCTGTTAGGAAGGCCATTTTTAGCCATTGGTAGAGCCATCATAGATGTCCAAAAAGGAGAGTTGACTATGAGAGTGCAAGACCAAAATGTCACCTTCAATGTATTTACTTCTATAAAATACCCTGATGAAGTAGAAGAATGTTCTTTCCTAAGCCCTGTTGAATTTTGGTGTCAAAGGGAAACCTTAGAAAAATTCTAGTTGAAAAGATAGATGATGACCTAGATGATGATGAGTTAGAGGATGATAAGCATGATGATGACCTTAAATGTAGATGACATAGACGAGGAATATGATGATGATGATTTAGATGATAGCAATCACTGTGATGATATGCCATAACCTGTGCTGCATCATGTGGAAGCATATGAGCTGTTGGAAGAAAATACAAGAGAGAACCCCTTACCATCAATTGAAGCACTACCAGACCTTGAACTAAAACAACTTCCTGCACATCTTAAGTATGTTTTTCTATGTAATGAGAACAAATTACCTGTGATCATTTCAGCAACCTTAGAACCAAAACAGGAATAACAGTTAGTGAAAGTGATTTAAGCCCACACCAAGGCCATAGGTTGGACAATTTCTGACTTAAAAGGCATTAGTCCATTAATCTATCAACACAAAATCAGTTTAGAGGACAAGGATTTCAGATTTGTAGATCCACAAAGGAGACTAAACCCTGTAATGAAAGAAGTAGTCAAGAAAGAAATACTCAAGTGGTTAGATGTTGGAATTATTTACCCTATAGCTGGTAGTTCTTGGGTAAGCTTTGTCCAATGTGTCCCTAAGAAAAGAGGTGTGACAGTTGTTGAGAATGAAAAGAATGAGTTGATCCCAACTAGGGTAGTGTCAGGATGGAGAATCTATATGGATTATAGGAATCTTAACAAAGTAACCCATAAGGACGATTTCCCATTGCCTTTCATTAACCAAATGTTGGATAGACTAGCTGGTAAGGAGTACTACTATTTCCTAGATGGATATTATGGCAACAACCAGTTTGCCATAGCACCTGAGGACCAAGAGAAAATCACTTTCACTTGCCCTTTTGGTACATTTGCCTTTAGGAGAATGCTCTTTGGACTATGCAATGCACCTGCCACATTCCAAAGATGCATACTGTCCATTTTCTCTGATATGTTGGAAACCTCTATGGAAATATTCATGGATGACTTTTTTGTCTATGGATATTCATATGAAACATGTTTGAAAAACCTTGAACAAAGACTTAAAAGATGTGAAGAGAATGACTTAGTTTTGAATTGGGAAAAATGTCATTTCATGGTCAAAGAAGGTATTGTTTTGGGTCATTTAATTTCAAATAGAAGAATAGAGGTTGACAATGCAAAATTGGAAGTCATTGAAAAACTTCCTGTTAGAGCATAAATATGTTGGATACAAGATCAAGAAGACTGAAGGTCAAAGTTCAAGAAAGTCAAAGCTGAGAAAGTCAACTCTCATCCAAGTCAAAGTCTTTTGTTAATAAATATAAAAGTCAATGTATTTGTATTTGTTTGTTTTCCTTTGTAATTGTCAAGGGTATAAATACCTTTGTTGTCTTTGTTTGTTTTTAGTTGTAAGTGTGTGAGATGTACACGAATCAGAGAGAGAGAGCAAATTAGAGAAGAGCTAATTTGAATATGTTTCTAGTGAGAGAATGTAGTGAGAGAAAGTTGTGAATTTGTAATCTTTGTTGTTTGAATCAATGGAATATGATTTGAGATTCTCATCTTGATTGTTTGTTAGCGATTAGAACTTGATGAAATAGGGAATAACACTTCCAGAACCTACAAATGTTAAAGGAATTAGATTCTTCCTTGGTCATGCTGGCTTTTACAGAAGATTTATAAAAGATTTCAAAACCACTCTGTATACTGTGCAACATGACCAACCTTTTGATTTCAACAATGAATGTAGGGAAGCTTTCAACTTTTTGAAACAAGCTTTGATTTCAGCACCCATTGTAATCACACCTGATTGGACACAACCATTTGAACTCATGTGTAATGCAAGTGATTGGGCAATTGGTGCAGTTTTGGGACAAAAAGAAAGGAAAGATTTTGCACCCTATCTATTACTCTAGTAAAACTCTAAATGAGGCACACGTTAACTACACAACCACTGAGAAGGAATTGTTGGTTGTTGTATTTGCTTTTGAAAAATTCAGAACTTATTTGATGGGGACCAAGGAGACAGTTCACACTAACCATGCAACTATCAAGTACTTAATTTCTAAAAAAGATGCAAAGCCAAGATTAATTCGGTGGGTGTTATTATTACAAGAATTTGATCTGGAAAGAATAGATAGGAAAGGTACTGAAAACCAAGTTGCTGATCACTTGTCCAGATTAGAAAAAGGAAAAGGACCTTTAATTAAGATTAATGAAAAATTTTCTCATTAATAGGTACTGGTGCTGCAACATGCTACAACACCATGGTTTGTTGACATTGCAAATTACCTAGTTGCTAGGATCATTCCACCTGAATATAACAGAAACCAAAGAAAGAAACTGTTTAATGATGCAAAGAACTAACTTTGGGATGATCCATTTCTGTTTAAGCTAGGAGCTAGCCAAATCCTAAGGAGGTGTATACCTCATGAGGACACTACTGCAGCGTTGCAAAACTGTCATGTTGCTGCATATGGTGGACACTTTGGTGGCCAAAAAACTGAAGCAAAAGTCCTCCAATCTGGATTCTTTTGGCCTACATTTTTTATTGATGCAAATAAATTTGTTAAAAGGTGTAATGAATGTTAAAGAGTTGGATATATTTCCCAAAGACATGAGATGCCCCTTAATGGCATTTTAGATGTTGAAAATTTTGATGTATGGGGAATAGATTTCATGGGGCCATTTCCCATGTTTGGAAACTGTCAGTACATATTGGTGGCTGTGGATTATGTCTCTAAATGGGTAGAGGCAATAGCTTTCCATAGTAATGATGCAATTCCAGTGGTGAAATTCCTTCACAAAAACATATTCACAAGATTTGGAACCCCTAGAGCTATAATCAGTGATGAAGGCACCCATTTTTGTGAATAATATGATGAAGGGAGTTTTGGACAAATACAACATAATTCATAAAGTTGCTACATCCTATCATCCACAAACAAATGGCTTAGCTTAACTCTCAAATAGGGAAATCAAGAGTATTCTAGAGAAAGTGGTCAAACCTTCAAGAAAGGATTGGTCATTTAAACTGGATGATGCTCTTTGGGCTTATAGGACTGCCTATAAATCCCCAATTGGAATGTCTCCTTACAAGCTTATCTTTGGAAAATCTTGTCACTAGCCATTAGAACTTGAATATAAAGCATTTTAGGCTCTTAAAGATCTTAACATTAGTATTAAGGATGCAGGTGAAGGGAGGAAATTGCATATAAATGAATTGGAAGAACTCAGAAATCAATCCTATGAGAATGACAAGATCTACAAGGATAAAACCAAAAGATGGCATAACAAGAGGATTACACACAAGGATTTCAAAGTTGGTGAAAAGGTTTTTTTTGTTTAACACAAGACTTAAACTTTTCCCTAGAAAATTAAGGTCAAAGTGGACTGGACCTTTTGAAATAAAAAATGTTTTTCCATAGAGAGTGATAGAACTCATTGATCCAAACAATGGAGCCTCATTCAAAGTTAAAGGACAAAGAGTTAAATCTTTTCTGAATACAACTGTACCTACATGATCCTCTTCTATACTACAACTTCAACCACTTTAAATCCATGATTTTGGGAGTTCCCAAGAACTGTCCAATTGTAGATCTGTATATAGTTGTCCTTTTTATTTTTATTTTGGTATGTTTAATGTTTGTGAAAATGTGCAGATTCTAAACTCTCATATGATGCTGCAACATCTGCCATCGGATCCATGTGGGGCCCACAGAAAGATAAAGTTATGTTTTTAATTTAGCATTAAAATAATTGATATGACAGAGAGAATAGAATCTTTGAGCGAATCTTGATCAGCAGATAAACTTTTGAGCTCTTTGTCTCTTTAACTTCTCCTTGAATTCTCCCCCTCATGACCTTGATGATCTTGATCAACTTGGTCATGCAAATGTTGGAGACGAGACAGCGTAAGATCTGCAAAAACAAAGAAACAGAGAAAACAGGGAGGTTTGCGCTTCATGTTGGATGCGCAAACCAAGATTTGCGTTTCATGAAGGATACGCAAAACAAGGTTTGCGTTTCACGAAGGATACGCAAAGCAAGGTTTGCGTGTCAAGCTGGATGCGCAAAACAAGGTTTGCGTATCATGCTTGATGTGCAAAACAAGATTTGCGTTTCACGCTGGATGCACAAAGTGAGGTTTGCGTATCCTTCATGAAACATAAATCTTGGTTTGCACATCCAACATGAAGCGCAAACCTCCCTATTTTCTCTGTTTCTTTGTTTTTGCAGATCTTACGCTGTCTCGTCTCCAACATTTGCATGACCAAGTTGATCAAGATCATCAAGGTCATGAAGGGGAGAAGTCAAGTATAAGTTAAAGAGACAAAGAGCTCAAAAGTTTATCTGTTGATCAAGATTCACTCAAAGATTCTATTCTCTCAGTCATATCAATTCTTTTGTCATTCAATAAAGTTCAGGAACCGATCTTGCCACTGTGTAAACTCGTTTTCATCGATTAGTACCGGTGGATGATTTTTTGTACCCAATGACATCATAATGTCATTGTTGTAGAACTGAGCTTGGAAAGCAAACTTGCCAGAATCCATAATGTCATTTTTTTTTAAATCTAAGTCAGGGAGACGCGCAAACTATAGGTTTGCGTTTCAAGAGAGAACCGCGAACTGAACTTTGCGTTTGCTTAGAGAAACGCAAGATAAAGCTTTACGTGAGAAGACTTTGCGGGTGAGGTGAGAAGAGCAAAGTAAGCTTTGCGTATGTAGAGGGGTGCGCAAAGTAGACTTTGCGGGTTGAACTTGAAGCGCGAAGTAGAGCTTTTCGAGTGAAGTGAGATGCGCAAATAAGAACTTCTCGTATACTGAGTGATACGCAAAAGTAGCTTTGCGTTTCCAACGTGAACCGAAAACCTGAAAATTCACTAACACCCAGATTAGTCGAACAGTGAACTAGCGCAAATCAATATGAATGATGCGCAAACCACAAAAACTCGAATATAACATGTAAAATCGAATGAAAACAAGAAATTTATGCATGAAAAACACACACTGATTATCGAAAACACCTTTTTAACACAATTCAAACAACAATTTCGATTAAAAAACACTAAAACTCAAAATCTTCGATGAAACAGTACGTGAACTCGTTTTTCCAGAAAATTTCAATTTCACAAAATCGATGATCTAAATCAGTTTTTCTTGAAAAACAACCTGAAACAAATGTGATCGATTATCAAAAACGAAACTAATGAAATAAAAAACAACACAATTCGATCAGTTGACTTGGGCCACATTCAAGAGGAAAGTTATGGAGAAATATTGTAACGACAGAGCGGTTAACCGCATTGAGGACGAAATACGAGCTCTTAAGAAGGGGATAATGTCAGTGAGGGACTATACCAATTTGTGGAAAAGTTGGATCTTGTGGGGCATGTGACCCCAACTGAAAAAGAAAAAGTCATAGCCTACCTCAAAGGATTGCCGGCCGACATGATGACTTGGTCCACAATGCAGAGACCACCACCCTCCGCAAAGCCATCAAGGAGGAGGCCCAAATTGTGGAAGATGTCTATGCTCAAGGCAGGGAAGAGAGAGTCGGGAAGCGAGAGAAGTGGAGGTGGGAAGGTAACTTCGTATCCAAGAGACCAAGGACCTTCACCAACAACCGTGGGGCTGATCCTAGGCGAGAGGCTAGTTGGTGTCCCAAGTGCCGAAGCAAACATTTTGGCCCATGCAATTCGAGGGCGGTGAATTGTTTCAACTGTAGGAAGGTTGGTCACGTTCGTAACGATTGCCCGATCAATGGGGTTACATGCTACGAGTGCAAAGAGCCGGTCCATGTCGGAAGTGAATACCCAAACCTGAATATGGGGGGATCAAAAGGAAAGAAGGAGAACTCCCCGAGAGTGCTGGGAAGATCATTTCAGATGACCGCTGAAGAAGCAAATGCTTCACTGGATGTTGTTTCAGATACATTCTTCATTAACTCCGTACCTGTTCGTATATTATTTGACTCCAAGACAAGTTTCTTGTTTGTATTGGGTTCGTTTTATCAAAATATTTTGGTGGCCACTAGCAAGTTAGACGATGCCTTAGTTGTAGAGATATCTAACGGTAGTCAAGTATTGGTCCGTGAAATGTTAAAGGGTTGCACCATAGAGATCGGGGGAAGGAAGTTTATGATCAACCTCGTTCTTATGACTATCGGCGGGTTCGACATAGTGGTCGGAATGGATTGGTTGGCGAAAAACCAAGCGGAGATATTGTGTGTAAAGAAATTAATCTGAATCCCAACGTCGGATGGAGATGATGTGATCGTCTACGGAGAGAGGAGGAAGAGCGACATGGCAATCATTACGATGGCTAAGGCACATAGATGCTTGGTAAAGGGATGCTCCTCTTTCCTAGCTTATTTGTTGGACGATTTGAAAGTTTCCTATCTATGAGGAGAACTAATTTCAGAAGGTGGAACCGTTGAAGAATACAACTTTGAAAAGGGGGAGAATGTTAGATCATGTTTAATCAAGTTGTAATAGTTAGTCCTTGTTACATTTTGTTGTGTATTTTGTTAAGTTTGAATTTTGTAGGAGTCAAGTAAATTGACCCTATATATAGTCCCTTGTGATTTCCTTTTTAGGTTAAGCATTTTAGAAAGGCTAAAAATCTCATTCATAGTAATAGTAGACGCCTCTTGTGAGATACATGAAAATAGTGTTTTCCCAATCAATGATTACTTTCCTTTGATTCTTATCTGTTATTACTCTGATTATTATTATGTGTGCTTGATTCTGTAACAACATAAAGTCGAGAAGGAGAAGCTCGAGGATGTGAAGGTGGTTCGGGAGTTTCGCGACGTTTTCTCGGACGCCTTCCTCGATTTGCTACCGGACCGACAAGTAGAATTTCGAATTTGTAATACCCTCAAATATGAAAATAGTGACTAATTTTAAATTTTCGATAATACATCAAATAAGGAATAATTCCTTTCTAAAAGTCAACACTTGATTAACTATAATGGAAATTTAAGATTTAACATCAACAATGAACAATTCAAGCCTTACATATAGTCTTCATTAAGGGCAGGTGTTACTAAACTCCAACAACAGTCGTTATCTCCGAATGCGGAAGACATCTCCAATTTGCTAATTACTCCTTGTGTCTATAACTAGCACTCATTTCTTCATAGCGTCACTAGTACCATTCCCCAACGAGGACCTGATGCACATGCCGACAAATAAAGAAAAGGTTTGGCTTAACGCCTAGTGAATTCAAAAGTTTTCATCATTTATATAAAACAGTAAAATGAAATAATGTTATTTAAATCCCAATTTCTAAAATGAAGAGCATAAATTATGAATGCAACATTTTTCCTCAAACCCACCATTTTCGTGATGAAACCTCAATACAAAATGTTAATTCAAATACGAATTTGCAACTTAATACTCACCTAAAACATGAATAATGATTAAGGTTCAATTACTGAAGTTTAGACAAAACGTTATTGTCCAAAATACAAAAATATAAGTAAGACTCAATACTCAAAATCATAACTTATGGAGAACACTCCATACTCAAAACGTCACCGAAAACATGGATAAAACTTAACACCTATACAACACTTTTCGGTGACGGGGGAGACCCAATTTCCATGGTTAGTGGCGGAACACAAAAGTAGGCCACCGTTCCACGTTATAGAGCTCATCCTGAGGATCAATGGCCCCAATGGGATAGGTAATTCGCGATTCATACACAAGGCCTCCGATGATCCTAGGTACACCCATTCACTAGAAATTACACCATGTGGCCAATAGCTAGTATCTGGCTCCCATAAGACCGTACCAAGTTGCTTCCGATGACCCAATGCCTATTTCTAGATACAATATAAAGACGAACTCAACAAATACACCATATGGTCAATGGCAGATGCTCAACGACAAGAGCCCACACGATAGTGCCCCCGATGACCTGATGCCGATTCCTGGCCACAACATAGGAACAACCATCCCATTTAAAATAATAAAGACTAACTCATATGCCTATGGATCCATTGCATTACAGTCTAAATTTACATGACCCCAAATGAATGACAACTCACTCAAATCATGTAACATTTCAAATAAATATGACATAACTAGATATAGCTCCAAAATCCCGATATAGAGCAAAATTAAACCGTACAAATGTCCCCCAAGACTCATCCTAAGCCAAAGTTGATCCAATAGCTCAATAAACACCATTGATTATAAAAAAAAGTTATCATGAACAATAAAATGTATTTAACCAACGTTTATGCAATTAAATGCCCCAAAATATGATTAACGCAAAAATCTATCATGAGTTGCGATAAATCGTTTTCCAAATGAAATTATACCCTTTATAATTCTAGAATCTTTTATAATTCAATAATATATACTTTTTATACGATTTATAAAACCAAATACATAAAAAATGCATTTATGTCAGATGACCTCCATTTATTCAATAAATCATCAAATAACAGATTCATATGATTTTTTTTAACAAAAGGTCTAAAAACTCAAATATGAAGTTTTACAATATTTATAAAATCAAATGTATCCAAAATGTAAATTCCACAAATAAACAACACATTTGATAAACACCAAGTAAAACACTTTAATACTTAAAAACGAACATTTTTGGCACAAACTTCACAAATGAACTTGAACTCATTTTGCTAGGTTGTTAAACTTGGTTTTTATCCAACTTGCACAAACTTCTCGCTACCTAGATAAATCATGAGTAATCACCAAATCAATGAAAGAACTCCAATTAAAATATCTATACAACCTTTTGAACTTTCCAACTCATTAAGAATCACCCCCAACAGATTAAAAACCAATTTTATATGAATATTTGAAGATGGTTTACTTAATCTCGTCATGAAATGGTGTTGTTCTATTAAACCCAATTTTTGACCTATTTACATTCTAAATCAGCTCTTCCTCAAAACATACAGTTTGTTAAGGACATCTCAACGGTTACAAAGACATATTACACGCTTCAAACCGATTTAAGAGCGACTTATTATGATTTTTACAAGGTTTGAACAACACCTAAAATCAACCATATCAACTACAAATTATTTAAAACCATCCAACCAATACTACATATTAATTTATCAAAATCCATCTATAAATTTAAACTTTCAAAATATTAAACAAAACCCAATATTTACTATAAGAGAGATTCTATACAACAAAGAGTTTTAATAAATACCAAATCATAATATTTCAAGAACCCTAAATTTTACCCCAATAACTAGAGAAACCTTAGATTAAAGGTTATGGAGTTCATACCTTTCAAGTCATCAATAAACTTATTCTTCAATCTCCCCTTGAAAATCTAGCTTTGAATCTTCAATTATCGTTACCATCGAATTAAATCAAACGTATTTTGATATATATATATATTATTTTTTTAAAGAAACCACGAAACATAGCAGTTACGGCTGCTGCCGCTCCTAAAACCTAATGCTTCCCTCTCAAGATTATGGCTTAGTTCTTTTTTTTTTATAAAAAAAATTGATAATCCTATGACTATAACTAAGGGAATGGGCCATGAGAATCAATTATCTTGCAAATGGTTGGCTGTTGAGCTTGGGCATCATATGAGCCAAGTTGTTCTTTTATATATAAAAAAAATTATATACAAAGTAGGCTCTCTATAGGATTTGATCGTAGGACCTGTAGCACACAAACACCATCCCTTGCCAATCTACCACAACTTTCGATTTGGTTATAATGGCTCCCTTAATTATTTATTCTTATTTCCGTCAGATCCAATCTTTCTTTAAACTTCGACATCAATTTTGGATCCAATACGGTTCGAATTTGCAAAAACTCAAAACACTAATGTTGTAGATATGAGTGTTAATTTTCCATAGGAACTTAAATCACTTAAATCGAGGCAAAGACGAGTGAGCTATGATTATTATTTTTGCTATATATATTTCGCTCAAAAGTGTTTCAAACCAAAAATCATGGTGATACAGGATTGACCTTATCCCGGGAGCAGCTCCAATCGCTAGATCTCCTTACCGGTTAGCCCCATCCGAAATGCAAGAAATGTTTTCGTAGCTCCAAGACCTTCTCGAGAAGGGGTTCGTGAGACCAAAATCATTGTCGTGAGGAGCTCCGATCTTTTTCATCAAAAAGAAGGATGGTACCATGAGGATGGGCATCGACTACAGGGAGTTGAACAAGGTAACGGTGAGAAACAAATATCCACTTCAAGGATCGACGACCTGTTGGATCAGTTACAGGGAGCGAACTGCTTTAAAAAATAGACCTCTGTTCGGGATATCACCAAGTAAGGGTGAGGAATGAGGACATCCCAAAGACTGCATTTAAGACACGTTACGGGTACTACAATTTCTTGGTTATGCCATTTGGGTTGACCAACGCGTCATCGTTATTTATGGACCTAATAAGCTGAGTTTGTTGACCGTTCTTTAACAATTCGGTGATCGTGTTCATTGAAGACATCGTTGTCTATTCAAAAGATGAACTCGAGCATGAACGGAACCTTCGCGAGGTCCTAGAAGTCTTGAGGAAGGAGAAGTTGTATGCTAAGTTCTTCAAATGCGACTTCTGGTTGAAAGAGGTCCAATTCTTGGGGAACGTTGTCACTTGAGATGGAGTAAAGGTGTACCCCTCTAATCTTGAAGCTATGATGAATTAGGATCCTCCAAAGAGTCCATTCGACATTTAAAGCTTCTTAGGTTTAGTGGGTTACTACTGGAGATTCATCCAGGACTTATCTAAGATCGCCTCTTCCTTAACCGCCCTTACGCGATAGAACGTGAAGTTTGTGTGGACAGAAATCCAAGAAAAGGTCTTCCAAACTCTTCAGAAGAAGTTATGTGAAGCACCGATCCTATCCTTACTCGAAGGAACTGAAGATTTCATGGTCTTTAGCGATGACTGGAAAAAGGGTTTGGGTTGCGTCTTGATGCAACGAGGCAAGGTGATTGCATATACATCAAGACAACTCAAAATTAATGAGGAAAATTACCCTACCCATGATTTAAAGTTGGAGGCGGTGGTATTCACTTTGAAGCTATGGAGACACTACCTCTATGGCACTAAGTGCACCCTCTATATAGATCATAAGAGTTTAAAGTACGTTTTTGATCAGAAAGAGTTGAACATGAGACAAAGAAGATGGCTAGAACTACTCAAGCACTACGATTGCAAATTACTCTACCACCCCAGAAAGGCAAATGTGGTGGCCGATGCTTTAAGTCGAAAAAAGTATAGAAGTAGCATTCGAGCTACTATTTTTAGAATCGACATAGTATCAAGTTTGACCGAGAGGACCAAAGCATCCCAAATAGAAGAACTTCTAGAAGAGAATCTTAAAAGTGAAGTGATGGTGTAGCGACGTCACTCTTGGATAAATATGTTCATGGAGTGAAACTATTCAAAGTTCGAGTGTAGGTGCCCAAGGTCGGGGGTAACCATGAATTGCCATAGAAGATGCCCACAAGTCCAAGTATTCTGTAACACCCGTAAATTTCGGTAAGTAAAAGTTTCCCATGTTCGGTTTTGGTTTCTAGATTAAAGATTTTTGGGTTAGGGAATTATTATTTTTAGTCCCTAGTCTAATCGAGAGTGTTCCATGCAAGAAAAGTCGAGTTTCGGGGCTCGGTACGGGTTCAGCTACAATGCCAATCGACTATGACAGGTGTCATTGTAGCATGACATTGTATTAGAGAAGAAAGCACTCTCTGGAGTATTTGAGCGACTATGACATGCAACATTGCCGTGTCATAGTTGCGTGCCATTGTAGCACCAGCGTACTAGAGGGTGATAAATTTGGGATTTTAGCCATTTTTCCTATTTCTCACTTCTAAACTTCTCCCTTTCTCTCCCAAATCGATCTCCCACCTTCTCATATGAACCCTAACTCATTTTTGAGGCTTTACCCTATAAATCAAGTGTTCCTTCATCATCCATGCAAGTGAGCCCAACCTATTGTGCAAGATCAAAGTTCCTCTTCTTTTTCATGAGATTCTAGGATTTTGGGGTTTTACTAAAGATCTATGAGGTAAGTCTTCCTCTCCATTTCTAAATCTCTTCATAAGTTATAAATGCTCAATTTATGACTTCCTATCGTTTTTTTCTCAAATTTTCGGTTTGGGTGATTTTGGAAAAGTTGGGACAAATTAGGCTTTTTGGCCAAAATGGGGATTTTGATATAAGATGTTTGGGGAACGATTCTAGATGGTTGAATACAAATATTTATGGTTGTAAACTTATGGATCTAGGTTTTTGGAAGATTTGGCTTGAGGATTCAGATTTCTTCAAATGAGCTCATGTTAGATATATGACTAGATTTCTTGTATTTTTAGTCTTTCCTTGTTAATAGATATATGACTAGATGTATTTGTTTTTTTTTTATCTAAGCTTGTCATTGTATACGTATCTAGAGAGAGTTTTAGAGAGAGAAAGAGAGAAAACAGATTGTATTCTTTGTGAATTTGGAATTGAAATCAAATAGGTAGTTAATTCAATCTTGTTTGTTTGTGTAATTGCAATTAGAATCTTGATTCCAGGACACACAATTGGTATTAGAGCAGATTCAATTGGAATCATTTCAAGAAAAAGAAGTCGACACTGTTCCATTGTTTTTCAGATTCAATTCTGAAAAATGTGTTGGTTTTTAGTGTTGTAATTGATTGTACTGTGGTCGAATCTTGCTTTAGATTGAGTTTGTTTGATTTGAAGAGTTAATTGCACTGTAATAAATCTGAATTTGTTGTTTTTGAGTTTCATGAAACCAAACACTGCATCATAGGTTGAGTTGTATTTTTGTATGTTTGTTATTGAAATTCATTGTTTGTAAAGTGTTATAGACATGAAATCGATGAGATCTGCAAAGTTTCAGAACAATTGGTAAAGGTTTGGATCGAAATATGTGAGAAAAGATAGATTGTTGGTTGATATATTGAAGAACGCGCAAGATCCATCAAATGCGCAAGTTCATCGAAAAAACGCGCAAGCTGAAGAATTTTGTTCCTGGACAAAAACGCGCAAAGTGTGGTTTGCGAGTTCTAGAAACGCGCAGATCGAAATCTGTGAGTTTAGCTCTTCAATCTGTGAGTTTGAAAATTGGGAAAAAGTTTCTAAGTGTTGAAACGCGCAAAACTAAGCTTGCGAGTTTCTTCAGAATAGTAATCTGCGAGTTCTTTTGATTTGCGAGTTTATTCAAGCGCGCAAGTAGGCATTTGCGAGTTCAGGTAATGTGCACGCCTCTATCTGCGAGTTTTAGCGATTATTTCTGTTTGCGAGTTTGTTAAAACACGCAACCCTTTGCTTGCGAGTTTCATAAACACGCACGCCTAAGCCTGTGAGTTTCTAAGTAAACAGTGGTTTGCGAGTTTCATCGACTGCGAGTTTCAAGCTTCTTTAGTGATTTGCGAGTTTTAATACTTAGTCAAATTTTTTTGTTTATCTTTGTGATTTCATTTGGACTAACGATCAATTTCAAGTTTCTTATTGCTTATATTTTTAAACAGGATGACGTCCAGAGACGCTCTCTCGATTGGCACAGATGTAAAGCCCCCAGTGTTGTTCAAAGGGGAATATGAACAATGAAAAGATATATTTATGGATTTTGTTGATAGACAACCAAATGGAGAGAACATTCTAACATCTATCAAAGAAGGTCCAATGAAAAGACCTATTGAGGAGATTCCTGCTGAAGGTAATGATTCAGATGGAGCTCCAAAAACAAGAAGAGTGGATAAAAAGTATGCCCAATTCACTGATAAACAGAAGAAACGGTTTGATGCTCATAAACAAGCCAGATCTTTACTTTTACAAAGCATGACCAATGAGATCTATGTGAAAATGGACAGCTACAATGAAACTACCAAATCAATGCGGGATCAGCTACAGAAGATGATGTTGGGTTCTAAAGTTGGAAACCAGATGAAGGTAGCTAACTGCATAAACAGCTACGAAGAGTTTAAAGCTAAGGAGAATGAAAGTTTGGAGGAAACCTATGAGAGGTTTGTACTGCTTCTGAATGAGATTTCCAAAAACAAGGTCAAAAAGCAACAGATTGAGAACAACGTGAAGTTTCTCAGCATCTTGCAACCTGAGTGGAAAGAGCATACTCTTCGAATGAAACAAATGAAAGACTTGAGTGAAATACCTCTACATGAAGTCTACGAGACTCTACGACAGAACGAAGAAGAGGTTGAGGAGAAAAGAGCTAAGAAAAAGAAAGTTGAGAAGGCTGTTGATCCTAAAGCATTGGTGGCCGGAAAGAAAGAGAAGAAGAATAAGAAAAAGATAGTGATTTCCAGTTCTGAATCAGAATCTGAATCTGATGGAGATGATGGAGAAAGTCTTAAGCTAGCAATGTTATTACTGACCCGAGCATTCAAGAAAAAGTTCTACAAGAAACCAGGGTCTAATTCTCAGAGGTATTCTTCATCAAGCTCGAAGAACCACGAGCATAGAGAAAGATTTGTAGAAAATAGAAGTGCTGAGAAGAAGCCGGAAGAAAAGAAGAAGTATATGAATGATTACACCAGTACTGAAAAGCCAACTAATGATCTGATCAAATGCTACAACTGTGGCAAGGTTGGACATTATTGTAAAGATTGTCGAAAGCCGAAGGTTCGCAACTCGGAGTACTATAAGAACAAAATGCTCTTGTCCAAGCAAGAGGAAGCAGGGAAGGCATTAATGGCAGAAGACGAATTCTGGTTGGATCAATCTGATGTGGAGGAAGAACAAGAAGAGTCAACTCATTTATGCTTGATGGGAAAAGAAGTGAAAGATGATGATTCTGATGATGAGACTGCTGATGAGGTAATAAACTTAACTGAAAATGATTTCATGACCAAAATGGAGGCCATGATGGTTGAACTTCAAGACCTTCAAACCAAACTGAAAAAGGAAAAAGACAGAGTTGCTAGGAGAAATCAACAAATCTTTGAACTTAATAAATCTGTTATTGGGAACAAAGATTTAATTGATTCTCTATGCAAATCTGCTTCTGATTTTCAAAATGAAAAGATTTTCTTTGAAAATAAGATTTTTGATATTGAAAAACAATTGCCTAAGTCTGATTCTGAAAAACAAGATTGTGTACTAAAAGCTTTTAAACTGCAGGTTGAGAACAAGACTTTAGAGCAAAAGGTAAATGGTTTGGAAGCAAAATTATATCTTAGAGGCCAAACAGATCAAACTATTTTCTTGAATACACCTAATGAAGATGCTGATTTTAAAGAAAAATGGGGATTAGGGTATGATAATCCTCATTACTTAGAAAAAGCTATCAGAAAACAGCCAGCATTATATAATGCAAATTTTATGTATGCTGCTGATACATATCCTCATTTAAAACCCAAATTTATCACCAAATCATCAAAAGAAGTTGAGGAAAAAGAAGATGAGAAGAGAATGAATTTAAAGAAAATGCAACTACCATTCTGTTATGAAAGACTGAATGATAGTTATCTTTCTAAAACATCAAAATTTATTTCAAATGATTATTTTGCTAGTTATTCTTCTATTGAGATGGAGGCAAAACATGTTCAAACTAAAATTTATGTACCTCCACTTGTCTTAGAAAGCAAAATAATTGAATTAGAAAATATTTTATCTGATGAAAGAATTTTGAATGATCTAACACAAGATGTATTTTCTACAGTGTTAAAGAACACAAATTTTCATTTTGAACCCAAAGTGTGTTCTTCATCTTCTAAAGTACCTCAAACTTTTGAGACTGATTTTGATGATTTATTTGAGTCTGGAAATGATTTTCTAAATTCTGATGAAGGGTGTATAGAGGAAATGGATATGTTTGACTTTAATGCTCCACTTCCAAATCATTCTACTTTTGTGATAAATGGACAAGCGTTACCAAGTGTTCATGAAAAAGGCGAATCATCAACTAAGGTTGGTGAATCAGTTTCTGTGAATGCTGATTACTATGCAAATGGTAGGAAACATAAGAAACAACACTCACAGAAACAGAATTACACTGGTAAACACAAGAAAAGTCAATCTCAGAAATCTGATTTTCCTAATAAATCTAAATTATTTGTTTCAGATTTAAGAAAGAAAAGGTCGGAAGAGAGATCTGGATGGCGACCTAAAAAGAAGACTGATGACAAGGCGAAATCAATTCCTGATGTAGTTCCTAATAGATCTGATAGTAGTATTAATGATGTAGTTGCTTCTATTGCTTCTCCAAATAAAAATCTTGTAACTTCTTACAAGATATATTCTATAAAGCAATTGTTCCAATTATCTCGTCCTACTAATCAATCTTATACTTATCGGTGGAATGATTTTGCTTATCATCATAATTCTAATGATTAGTTTGGATCTTATCATGTTTATTCTTCAAGATCAAAGGTTTCAAAGAGTTTTCAAAGAAAAAGAGGATCCATTTTTAAATGGATGCCAAAATCTTGTACTAATCTGTTAGAACCCGTTTTTAAATGGGTACCTAAATCTGTTATTTTCTGATTTCTCTTGAAGACCCGACATATGTGGTACTTGGATAGCGGTTGTTCCAAGCATATGACCGCGCAGAAAGCTTTATTGTCTAATTATAAAGAGAAATTTAGCGGCAATGTACGATTTGGGAACGACCAGTTTTCACCGATCTTAGAATATGGTGACATCATTCACGACAACATAACGATTAAGAAGGTGAGCTATGTCGAAGACTTAGGGCACAATCTGTTTAGTATTGGTCAGTTCTGTGATAAAGGGTTAGAGGTAAATTTCAAAGCTAAGAGGTGCTCAGTTCATACTGAAGACGACAAAGAACTCTTAGTCGGCAATTGTAAGACAAATATATACACCATCAATCTTTCCACGGTCCAGAATGACAATCAGGTTTGCTTATTGACAAAAGCCTCGATGCAACAAAGTTGGCTTTGGCACCGACGACTATCACACTTGAATTTTCGTTATATAAACAAGCTGGTCAAAGGAAGATTGGTAAATGGACTTCTTGAGCTGAGATACGAGAAAAAACACTTGTGTGCAGCATGTGAAAAGGGTAAGATAAAGAGAGTTGTACATAAACCGAAGCCTGAACCGAGTACCAGTTCTCCATTAGAGTTGTTGCATATGGATCTCTGTGGTCCGATGCGAACGCATAGCTTAGGCGGAAAAAAAAATATGTTTTAGTTATCGTGGACGACTATTCGCGATACACGTGGGTCAAATTTCTCCGATCAAAAGATGAGACGCCCGAGATACTCATTACATTTTTGAAGACGACCCAGGTGAATATGTAGAAACCAGTCAAGCTTCTCAAAACTGATAATGGCACAGAGTTCAAGAACAGAATTGTTGAAGAATATCTCGAATCAGTCGGGATATCACATCAATACTCTGCTGCTCGTACGCCCGAACAGAATGGAGTTGTCGAAAGGCAAAATTGAACGCTAGTCGAGGCCGCTCTCACTATGCTCAGCCAATCTGACTTACCTCTATTTCTGTGGGCAAAAGCTATTTCGACTGCGTGTTACACTCAAAATCGTTCCATGATACACCACATATTTCAGAAGACGCCGTATGCTTTGATCAACAACCGAACACCGACAATCAAATATTTCCATATATTTGGGTGTAAGTGTTTTGTGCTGAATGACAGAGAGAGTCTGAACAAGTTTAGTGCTAAGGCGAATGAGGGCATCTTGGTTATTATTCAACATCTGCTGCATATCGTGTTTATTTGAAGAAAACAAAGACTGTTGTCGAGAGCGTGAACGTAACATTCGATGAAGAAATAGCTTCTGAAAAAGTCAGTTCAGAACCCGTGATAACCGGAGTACTAGCTTCTGGACAAATCCGTTCAAAACCTGTACCTGAAAATAACAAATCAGATGAAGCATCATCGTCTAATACTCATTTATCTGATTTAGATTTGCTGTTTGAATATTTCTATGATGAGTTTCAAGGATCTAAATTTCCTAATTCTGTTGTGGTTGACAGGTCTGATGATTCAACGACAAATTATCCAACTGCTTCAGATGTATCAACTGAACTATTATCCCCGGTTCAGATAGAAGCTCAAGTTCAAACACCTACTCCTTCAGTTGAAGCTGAACTTGTTAACGAAGAGCCAGAAGTTACTGCATCAGTAGGATGTACTATAAGGACAAATCAACAGACTGAACAATTTGTTCCTACTGAAACTTCTGCATCACTTCCTTCAACTGACCAACTCCCTCCTACTGATCATACTGAAGAAGCTGATAGTGGATTTTTAGATGATAACTATGATCAATCTTCATCTAATCCACTCCCTCATGAACATCGCTGGACCAAAGAGCACCCACTATATAAAATTATTGGAGATTTATACAAGTCGATGCAAACTAGGTCAACAACTCTTAATCAATGTTTGCATGACTCATTCCTCAACAAGATAGAGCCTACTCGAGTTTCATAAGCTCTTCCTGATTCGGATTGGGTGTCTGCTATGCAAGAAGAGTTAAACCTGTTCGAAGCCCTGAAGGTCTGGAGATTAGTTCTAAAACCAGAAGGAAAGACCATGATAGGAACTAAATGGGTATTCAAAAACAAGAAAGACGGAGATGGTATTGTCATAACGAATAAAGAAAGACTTATTGACAAGGGATATAGGCAAGATGAAGGCATAAACTATGACGAGATGTATGCTTCAGTAGCGTGTATAAGGGTAATCCACTTGTTTCTAGCCTACGCAGCTCATAAGAACTTCACAGTCTATCAAATGGACGTGAAGACTGCCTTTCTGAATGGCATACTTAAGGATGAAGTCTACGTCTCTCATCCAGAAGGGTTTGTAAATCCAGATAAGCCTAATCATGTCTATATTTTGGATAAAGCCTTTGTTTGGTCTGAAACAAGCACCTCGCGCCTGGTATGATGTTTTATCTCAATTCTTGGTCAAGTCAGGTTTTTCAAAAGGTAAAGTTGATACCACTTTGTTTATTAAAAAGGAAAAAGCAGATATCATCCTTATTCAGATATATGTAGATGATATTATATTTGGCTCTACAAATCCTAAATACTGTAAGAATTTTTCAAACCTTATGGTGTCACGTTTTCAAATGAGTATGATTGGAGAGATGAATTTATTTCTCGGATTACAAGTAAAACAATTTTCAACGAGGATTTTTATTAATCAATCTAAGTACATTTTTGATATTCTTCGGAAGTTCAAAATGGAAAATTGCAAACCAATTTGAACCCCGATGGCACCAGGTACTAAGATTAGCACTGATCCTTTGGGAAAAACTGTTGATGTTAGGACTTATAGAGTTATGATAGGTTCTTTAATGTGTCTTACTTCAAGTAGGCCAGATATAATGTTTTTAACATGCTTATGTGCAAGATATCAGGCTGATCCTAAAGAATCCCATTTGACTGCTGTCAAACGGACTTTTAGATATCTGAAGGATACAGGGTTTCAAATGATTTCTTACTCAGACGCAGATCATGTTGGGTGTATGCTGGACAGGAAGAGCACTTCAGGTCATGTTCAATTTCTTGGGGACAAGCTCATTAGTTGGGCGTCAAAGAAACACCTTTGTGTTTCCACATCGACAGCAGACGCAGAGTATGTAGCTGGTGCCAGTTGTTGTTCTCAAGTATTGTGGATGAGGACACAACTTCGAGACTATGGATTCAAGTTTGACAAAATACTGATTTATTGTGACTCGAAGAGTGCCATAGCCATATCAGCTAATCCTATGCAGTACACTAAGACAAAGCACATTGATGTCAGGTATCATTTTATAAAAGATAATGTAGAAAAAGGTACAATAGAACTTTACTTTGTAAAGACTGATTATCAACTTGCAGACGTGTTTACCAAACCTTTAGATGAAAAGAGATTTAATTTTCTTGTATCTAAGCTTGGTATGCTAAATCTCAAGGTCTAATCAGTAATTACCTATTAAAGTTTCTTTTATTGTAATTTTTCATCATTTCTTTATCATTATTTCTGAAAGGATATCTGCACTTTAACATGTTGTTTATGTTCTTAGGGGGAGTGAGACAAGATTCTAAGTTGATTGATTTTGTTTTGAGGGGGAGTTTATAGAATTTAACTGATAAATTTTTGTGATGCATGAATTTAGGGGGAGTTTACAAGTCAAAGGAGTAAGACTATGACTTCTGATTATTTTAGATCATAACTCGTACTTTAATTGTTTTACTGTTTTATGTCTTTTAATTTTGAATAAGTTTGTGAATAAAGTTGCTTTGACTAGATTTTGAGACTTGTGCAGGATGAGAGATGCTTACAAGATCATATCTTTATGACTTCAGCGTGACTTCATGAGATTTAAGACTGCATAGAAAGGTTAAATTTCTTATCTTAATCTCATATATGGTTGAAAGAAGGACAACTTTCAATCATAGAAAACATTTTCTTAAATGTTCAAACCACTTCCTGATTTTTAAACAGATTTCATGAATTGGAAGTGTGATTTTAAATGTTTTCATTTTATTTGTGCTTACATGTTAACAAACCGTGTGTTTCCTAAGATAAATACTTGTGTATTGTCTTTTCTATATACTTTCAAGTATTCACACACATCGGTTTGACTTATTGTTCAAAATGTTCTTACCATGTCTCATATTGAAACAAATTTTTTCGATGGTAAGACACTCCGCTTGCACTTCAATGAATTTTGAGCGTTATTTATTTTTAAGCGTTCATTTCAAGAATGTCTATATTTTGATTCATATAGACAATATTTGTTATTCTTGACCATAAGCTTTCACTGATATATCATTTCATTTCTGATTATTTTCATACAATGTCAGATTTTCAAACAAGTTTCTTACATTCATATTCATTCATTCAATATAGTTGTTTGAAAATACTTCAATGTCTAAAATGCTCATATCTTCCTGATTATATCATATGAGCATACAATTCATCTGACATCTGTATATGAGCTTTAACTGATAAAGTTAAATCATCTGAGCAACACATGATTTCTAGGAAATTATGAGTTCTTTGTGCTAGGACTTAAATGAAATTCTATGGAATCACGTTAACCAGTGATTTCTACCCAAGAAATTAATCCATAGTGATTGAGTGTGAGGAGTCAAAAAGAAATGAGTGTGGGTTGTGTGTTGAGGTAAAATGGAAAAGAGAGTTTGAATAGATGTGAGCTCAAATGTTTAAAAGAAAGAGGGTGTGAGATCAGAGTAAAAGAATATCAAACTCTGCACCAACTACTTTCTAAGCCGGGCAACCACATTATTAATGTTTCACAACTCTTTGGTGAACATTATTGAAACAGGCAACTAGTCCATGCCAACTCTTGACTTTAACCCCACTAGCCACTCATTTTCTTCTTAAAAAGAAAATGTTTCATATTTTTATGGGGACGCAATACATACTCTCTCTGATTTTCATTTGGAAAATCTGGATATTGAAAAAGAAGGAAGTCTGCCCCACCTTCGCACTTCAATCATGCACTTAGAGTCTGTGTTTATCTACCGTTGTCTCAGTGGTTTACACAATGTTGAGCCTTATTCAAAACAATCATCATATGCTTAATTCTTTCTACACTTGCACGAACACACAAGGAATTTGTTTTCTTGTCATAACGTTCATAGAAATTGCCTTTGTGGTGTTTCGATGATTGGATGGAAGCCCTGGGGGAGTGAACATCAAAAAGATCCTCTCCATTGTGTATTCGTTACACACAGTGACTTCGTGTTACTGACAGGCATATTAACTGATTCATTTGTTGATTCAGGTGTTACCTTTCTTAATTTGTCTGGATTTGAAAATATCTAGATGAATATCTTGGCAATCGAATCATTGAATCAGTGGCTCTTGGACAGATCAGAATGGTCAAAGACATTTCTTGATGAAAGTTTTGATGATACCGATGCTCATTTCATCAAAAAGGGGGAGATGATTTAAAGAAATGTCAGAATCAGAAATTTCAGAGTTAAAGATTTGAAGAAGATAAAGTTCAAAGTTTGAAGAGTTTGAAAGATTGTTCAAGCAAAGACAAAGATTTTTTAAGATGTGCTGATTTTCAGAAATTTTCTTTGATAATTTCTTTCCGAAGTCTGAAAGAGTTTTGGGGAGATTATTGAAGATCGTATCTATCATTTCTGGGGAGATTGTTATTTGTTTGAAGACAGATTTGAAAAGAATACAATCAAAGAAAGAGAAGATTGCAATGCTTGTGCCTAAAGAAGATATTTGTTGCAAAAGGAGAGATTGTCCAGATTGAATCAAAGGGGGAGATTGATTTGCTAAATATTTTTAAAGATGATTTTGAATCCAAAGGGGGAGATTGTTAGAGCAGAAATATGTTGGATACAAGATCAAGAATTCTGAAGGTCAATGATTCAAGAAGTCAAAGGCTGAAAGTCAACTCTCATTTAAAGTCAAAGTCAATTTGTAATAAAGAGTCAAAGTCAACTCTTGTATTTTTAGTCTTTCCTTGTTAATAGATATATGACTAGATGTGTTTGTTGTTTTTTTTATCTAAGCTTGTCATTGTATACGTATCTAGAGAGAGTTTTAGAGGGAGAAAAAGAGTTGTCTAGAGAGAGAAAGAGAGAAAACAGATTGTATTTTTTGTGAATTTGGAATTGAAATCAAACAGGTAGTTAAATCAATCTTGTTTGTTTGTGTAATTGCAATTAGAATCTTGATTCCATGACACACAACTCAAGTTGGGGAAAATCTAGATTTAGCCTAAATCTAGCAAGGTGAGGTCAAGTTTATTTGTCAAAATGTTGTACATGCCAAAAATGTCCTTTTTAAAGTGTTTATGTGTTTTGCTTGACAATTTTCAAATGTTGGAATATTTGATGAGTTTTACTTATTTGGGATATTTGGTTTTATAAATCTTGTGAAACACCGATAGTTGGGATTTTAGGGCATTTTGATAGATAATTCATAAGTGTAAGTATTTTAATGATTTATTTTATGAATGAAGATCTTTTGGTATAAAACACTTTTAGTGTGTGTTTTGGAGAAATGTTTGTGTTAGATATGAATTGTATTCAAGATTAAAATAGTGGGTCAAAAGTATATATGTTGTAAAGTTGTGTGTGTAATATGTAAATGTGTTAGAGAGTTGACTTTGCTAAAGGTCATGTTGACCATCTATAAATAACAAGTCTAAGCTTAGATTGTCATAACAGATGCGCAGATTTGGTAAGAGCTTACACACTGTAGAACACACACATACACACATAGAAAGCTTAGAGAGAAATCCAAGAAATAGGGGTATGACACTTTGTAGATAGATTGATTGTTAATAAAAGATTGTTTTGTGTTAATCTGTGTTTGATATATGCTAGTAGTTTTGGGATCACATTTGGTATCAGAGCACTGATTCAACAAATTGAATTTTTGAGAATAAATGAGTTTTTGATAAATATTTTTGGTGAAAAGTGGTCGAAATATGTTTTAGAAAGTCTTCCTGTGATTGAATTACATTAAAAAAATCGAATTTGATCATCAATTTGTGAGTTTTTGAAAATTTTGTTTGAACGAGTTTGGTTTACAGTTTCATCATGATTTTGGATGTTTGAGTGTGAATTTGATTTGATATTGTATTGGATTGATATATGTACCAATCTGATTATCTTTGTGAGATTACAACCTTTGGATTGAAGTTTTCGATTGGATTTTGGACTAGAATTGACTTTTAGGACCGTAAACTCAAGAACTCGCAGGATCTGTACAATTCGTACGAAGAACTCGCACGATTAAAATTATGCAGAAGAATTCACATAATCTATTCTAAATTCATCAAGTGTAGAATTCGTATAACTGTAATGTACGAAAAGTAGAGGAATTCACATAAATTTCTTGAAAAATCAATGTAAGTGTGGAATTCGTATACCTTGATATACGAAAAGCAAGAATTCGTAGAGGTCCGTTGTGCGAAAAGTTGAGTTTTAAAAATTTAAGGCAAGAATTCGCATGTATGTGATGCGAATAGTGGAGAATTCTCAAATCTGAGTGGTGCGAATTGCCAGATTTCGCATAGGTTTTCATGCGAATTTTAGAGGATTTCGCATAATTCTTCAAATTTTTTTCTTAAGTCCAGAATTCGTATGAGATGCGAAATGTTTGTGAAATTTAAAAAATTTTCTAAGTAAAGGACTTCGCATCATCTTGCCATATGAATTCATTGTGCGAAAAGTTTTTGTGCGAAAAGTTTAAATTTCAAAAATTTTCAAGGTTGGAATTCGCATAAGATATATGTGCGAATTGTGAAGAACTCGCATAAAGCTTTATACGAATTCTTAAGAATTCGCATATAAGCTCATGCGAATTGCTTAGTTCTGAGTGTCTTTGTCTTGCAAATTGTAGACGTATGCGAATTGTAGCTTGCTTATACGAATTCTAAGTGTTACACGAATTCTTTCACAGTTTTCATGCGAATTGCTCTTTATTCTTAGTATATGTGAATTATGTACTTGATGTTTTTAGAAATTTCATATTATGAGAATTTTTAAGTCTTACATCTTTTATCTCAATTTGTTGAACTAAAGATCAATACTAGCAAAATTTTGTGTGTGCAAATAATCTCATCATGTCTAAATATCTTCTCTCGATGGGTTCCCAATCCAAACCTCCGGTGTTGTGTGTCGGAGAGTATGCTTAGTGGAAGAGGAGGATGATTCAATTCTTAAACCATAAGAACCGAGACTACATGAAATCAATTATAGATGGACCGGATGAGCCTGTTGTAACTATCCCTGGAGAAGTTGCTACTGATACTTCTCCTGAGATTCCTGTCAGATATATGCCAAAGCTTTATCAATACTTCAACGAGAGGGAGAAGGCGCTACACAAGATAAATGAAGAAGCTCTTATCTATCTCACAATGGCTATTCCTAACGATATCTACAACCGAGTAGATAGTTGTGAAACAGCCAAGGCCATGTAGGATGAGCTTGAAAGATAGTTCTAGGGTACAGAACGGTCAATACAAGCAAAGCTGAACCAGAGCATCAATGCCTATGAAGGGTTTTATGCCAAAGAAGGGGAAGCTCTAGTGGACACTTACAACAGATTCAATGTTATACTGAATGATTTGAGAAGGAACAGGATGAACAAATCTGTTTCTGAAATCAACTTCAAGTTCATCAAGATCCGAAATATCGAATGGAAGAGTTATGCCATAAACATCCAGATGAAAAAGAACATGGATCAAGAGAATGTAAATGACATCTTCACTACACTCTCTCAGCATGAGGATGTGGTCAAAGTGCTAAACGAAGAAAAGAAGATTGTCAAGGATTCACTGGCTTTGTTATCAGAAAGGAAAAAGGGTTCAAGTTCAAAGTCCGTTTCTTCCTCAAAATACAAGTCCAAGAAATCCAAAGCTTTCCTCACAGAACGGAGCCAATCAAGTTCTAAATTATCTTCCGATTAGACTGAGATGCACTCTGATGACGACATTCAGAGATTTGCTGAAAACCTGGCCCTCATCACCAAATAGTTCCAGAAGAGTTTTGGTAAGAAGAGGTACTCAAAGTCAAAGTATGAAGGGTACTGGAAAGATAGATCAGAGAAGTACAAGCCAAAGTTTGGGAAGAAGGAAGGAAAGAGAGAAGAGAAAAGAGAAGAGAAGAGAGAAGAGAAAATAGATGAGAGGGAAGAAGAGAAAACTAAGCCTAAATTCGGGAGGTGATATAACTGTGGAAAGCCAGGACACTTCTCGATAGATTGCAAGTTCAAAAGAGTTAAGAATTCAGAGTACTACGCCAAGAAGTCTTTATTAGCAAAGAAGAAAGAAGAAGGCAAAGAGTTATTGGTTGAGGAAGAAAACTGGTTCTTTCAGAGTTCAGATGACGAATCAACCCATTTTACTCAGGTCTGCTTGATGGCAAAGATTGATGAGAATGCAGAAACTTCTTCTGAGCATTCAGATGGTGACTCTGAGGTAAGTACTACTTTTGAAAACTTGGAAGGCAAACTTAGCAATGAACGACAATCAATGATGAGTTTTCGTGATGAAAACACATTGTTGAAGGTTGTTGTTGAGGATAAGGAATCAGAAAAGGATGCCTTAAAAAAGGAAAGAGAAGTTTTGAAATCTAAGATTGTAGAGCTTGAAAGAAATTTAGTTAATTTAAATTCTGAAAAAAGGTGAATTTAAGATTAAATTTGAAGCTTGCTTTCAGGAAAGGAATGAAGCGTATTGCAAAATCAAACAACTAAAAAGAGGACAGACTGAGCAAACATTGAATTTGCTAACAAACAAACTCCAAGATGTCCGTTTTTATAATGCTAAGACGGGTTTGGGTTTTGAAGAAAATGATGTTTTAAAGAGAGCTCCAGAAAACTTGTAGAATTTTGATAAATTGGGGTCAAAACCAAAGAAAATCCCGGACATTCGTGACACATTTGTTAAAGCCGAAACTCCCAAGTCTGATATTTCTTCAAAAGGTAAAGAGGTGATAAATGACGATACGTCTAGTTGTGCTTATTCGCAATCAAGTTTTAAATCAGTTGGATTTTAGTATAATGATTTGAACAAAAGTTACAAAAACAGAAAACTTGGATTCGTTGAGTTTCAATCATTGTTTTCCACATAACTTCCAACTGAATCAGCCGACAATGACACAGATATACCTGAGACTGCATGCCAGTATGATGATTATGATTCAGATACTGATGTTGAGACTCAGACTCCTATATCTGAATCTGTCACTTCTGAATCTCCAAAAGAAGTTAAGACTGAAGAGTGCTAAAATGTCATGAATCCTAGCATTCAAACTGAATTTGCAAACAAAATGACTGAGGAGATTTTTGATAAAATGATGAATGCTCCAGATCCTGTTCCTATTATAGAGAAGCTTGAATCAAACTCTGTGATGAATCAAACATCTAATCTTGAAAAACAAATCATAGATCTACAAAAGACACTTGAAGAGTTAGAAGATGAGAACTGTGATCTCAAATTCAAACTTGACAAGTCTTTTGAGGAAAACAAAGAGCTTTCAAAAGAATTAAATGATTTGAAAATGGATTTGTTTAAACAAAATTTAAATGATAAAAAGATGTTGGATTCTCAAAAATGGAATGTGCATTCAAATCCAGAGTTTGAGACTTCTTCCAAAACCTCTCTTGTTTATTCTGAAAGTCCTGAATATCTTCCAAGTATATTTGAAAAAGGCGAGTCTTCAGGTATTTTAAAGAAAAATTCATCTTTGAAGAAGAAAACTAACAAGGTTTCATTTCATGTTTCAGATCTAAGAAAGCAAAATAGTAAAGGAGAATGGGCGAAGAAAGAGAGTGAAAAGAAAGTTGTTGAAAGTGAATGTACTGTTACTGATAGTGATGTTTTGAAATGTAAAAGTTCGAATGATTCTAAATGTCAAAATTGTATGAAAAATTGTACTCATTTTGATAAATCAAAATTGTTGACATTTGCTCGTAAGAACTTCATATGCAAACACTGTCGTGACAATGCTTTTACATTTCACTCCATTCCTTCTAAACCAAATGTTGTGAAAAAGGCATCTAGAACTAAACGTGTATTCAATTCATCAACACAACAAACCAAAGTGTTTTATGCTATGAATGTTTATCTTTCTAACAAAAAGAAATTTCTTGAACTTAATGTTAATATGATCTGGAAATGGGTACCAAAGCCTCGTTATAAATGGCGAATAAAGGCTAAGGTAGATGATATCAAGAAATTGCATGAGGCTAACAAGAAAGGACCCATCTAGATATGGGTACCTAAAAAGAAGTGATCTGTTCTTTTTGCAGGTATGTCATATATGGTACATTGATTCAGGTTGCTCTAGACACATGACAGGATTTAAGCATCTACTGCATAATTATACTAAAGAACCTGCAGGAACGGTTAGCTTCGCAAACTCTGAGCTTAATGGGAAAAATGAAACGTAGTTCACACAAATCTAAGACTGAATTTTATTGCTCAACACCTCTTGAACTCATTCATATGGACCTTTGTGGCCTAATGCGTACTCAATCGATCAACGACAAAAAGTACGTACTTGTTATGATAGATGAGTACTCGAGATAAACTTGGTTGGAATTTCTTAGAAGCAAATCTGATTCACCAGAACTAATCATTGCCTTCATAAAAAAGATCCAAGTTCGACTTCAACTGCCAGTTAAGATGTTGAGAAGTGATAATGGTACAGAATTCAAGAACGATACACTTCAAAGTTATCTCACATCAGTTGGGATTTCTCATAACTTTTCTGCTGCCTACACTCCATAACAAAATGGCGTGGTCGAAAGGAAAAATCGAACTTTGGTTGAAGTGGCAAGAACTATGTTGGCATATTTTGGTCTACCGATGTATCTCTGGTCTGAAGCCGTTGCGACCGCTTGCTTTACTCAGAACAGTACCATTGTGATTAAGAGAACAAGAAAACAACGTATGAGCTTATTAATAAAAGAAAGTCGAATATTAAATTTCGACGTCTTTTTGGTTGTAGGTGCTACATTTTAAACGACCGTGATAATCTTGGAAAGTTCGATAAGAAAGCGGATGAAGGCTACTTTATGGGATATTCGTTGATGTCTAAAGCCTATCGTGTATACAACAGACGGACCAAGACTATCATGGAAAGCATGAACGTGTCGTTTGATGAGACATCTACATTGACTTCTGAACACAGCAGTTCAGAACTCAAGCTTAAAGAGAAGGCTTCTATTCAAGACAAAATAGAACCTGAATCTTCAAAGACTAAGCTTTCTGACTCATCTAATGTCACATCTGAGTTAGATTTATTATTTTTTGATGCATTTATGGACATTTGTGAAGATTTCGAAAAATGAAGCGCATCCGCATCAACATTAGAGGTCCCAGCTGTCACTGAAGTTATCTTTGGACCTTCTGAACCTGTCACTACAACAACCTCATCAGGTACATCTACACCTGTTATTTTTGAAAATACTAATTCGGATTCTGCTTCTCCAGATACAAATTTTGGATGAGAAGTCTCGAGCACTTCTTTTGTCGCTCCAGAATTACCTTCTTTAGAAACAAATGTACAAGATGTCCCGAGTACATCCAAGGTTGTTCCTGCAATATATGATGAATACGATGACGACAACACACAAATATCTGTTCAACCACTTCCGAGCACTAAACTTTAAACAAGAGATCACCCCTACACAATTTCAAACGTGGGAAGCATCTAATTTTTTTTGTCTTTATTCGAGTTTCCTTAGTTCCTTGGAGCCTAAGAAAGCCTCAGAAGCCTTGCGTGATGACGATTGGATTCTAGCTATGCAAGAAGAGCTTCTACAATTTGAGAGGAACAAGGTTTGGAGACTAATTCCATTACCTGATGGAAAATCTGTGATCGACACGAAGTGGGTTTTTAGAAATAAGAAGGATGGAGTTGATGTAGTGGTTAGGAACAAAGCTCGCCTAGTTGCAAAGGGTTACTGCCAACAGAAGGGTATCGATTATGACGAGACATTTGACCATGTAGCACAGATCGAAGCCATTAGGATCTTCTTATCTTATGCAGTCCATAAGAACTTTACTGTTTATCAAATGGACGTAAAGTCTGCGTTCTTAAATGGGATTCTGTATGAGGAGGTCTATGTTGCTCAACCAGAAGGTTTCGTTGATCCGAAACACCCAGATCATGTCTACGTTGTAGAAAAAGAGCTATACAGACTGAAACAGGCACCAAGAGCTTGGTATGAAACTTTAACTCAATTCCTACTCGCTTATGGTTTTAAGAAAGGTATGATCGATACTACTCTGTTTCTGAAAAAGCAAGGTGATGATATGATTCTAATACAGATTTATGTGGACGATATTATATTTGGGTCTACTAATCCTAAATTCTGTAAGAACTTTTCTAAACTTATGGAATCTCGTTTTGAAATGTCAATGATGGGTGAACTAACGTTTTTCCTTGTTCATCAAGTAAAACAGTTACCCGAAGGAATTTTCATAAATGAGTCAAAATACATTAGAGATATCTTGAAAAAAAGTTTAATATGTCTGATAGTTCAGTAATGAAAACGCCGATGGCAACCAGAACACTTTTAGATGCTAATTTGTCTGGTAAATCTGTTGATCAAAAAGTGTACCGTAGCATGATTGGATCATTACTGTATGTAACAGCAAGTAGACCAGATATAATGTTTGCCACATGCTTTTGAGCAAGGTATCAAGAAAACCCGAAGAAATCTCACCTAGTCGCTATAAAAAGAATTATTGGATACCTCAAAGGCACTCCCGAGTTAGGCCTTTGGTATCCTAAGGGTTCTAGTTTTGATTTAACTGCCTATACAGATGCTGACCACACAGGTTGCAAATTGGATCGAAAGAGCACATATGGATCTTGTCAGTTTCTAGGAGACAAATTGGTTAGTTGGACTTCAAAGAAACAAAACTGCGTTTCTACATCCACCGCTGAGGCTGAATAGGTAGATGCCGCTAGCTGCTGTTCACAAGTCCTCTGGATGAAGACACAGTTAAAATATTTTGGCTATTCATACCAACGAGTTCCTATTTACTGTGATTCCAAGAGTGCGATAACAATAACAACTAATCCAATGCAACACTCGAAGACTAAACACATTGATGTACGATACCACTTCATCAAGGATCATATCGAAAGGAGTGATATAGAAATGCACTTTGTGCAAACCGACTACCAATTGGCTGACCTTTTCACTAAACCGTTAGATGAAAAACGTTTCAACTTATTAGTCAGCAAATTAGGTATGTTGAATGCCAGTCCATGATTCGAGGGGGAGTGTATCTTACTTGTTTGCTTATATTGCATGTGTGTTGGACTTTATAAACAGATGCTATTATTCATCATATACTGACGAAGGCATAATCATTTTTACAATTATTACCAAAATCTTTTATTTTGCAGGTTGATTTAAAGTGACTATTTTTTCTTATTATATCAAATCAGGACCCGTTCTTCATTGGTAAAACTAAAAATTACTATTCTCATCGAAAAATATGTAATAATGGCTTCTAAATACTACAGTTCAGAACCCGGTCTCAAAAGTTCTTCTTCTGACGAATGCTTACAAGATAACATCTTTTCAAGAAGTTTTTTATTTGAGGGGGAGTTAATGAGAATTACACTATTATATCTTTTAGGGGGAGAAGATATAAGAAGTTTATTAGGCTTTAACTGTTATATTTTTCTAATGACTTGAATTTTTACAGACATTGAAGGGAAAAATATTTGAAGTTTTTTCAAGGAAGCTTACATGATAATATTCATTTTAGGGGGAGTTAAGATTCCTACATTACAGGTATATATTTTTGAATCTTAAAATCTATCACTTGTTGAAAGAAGGACAACTTTCACTTGTGAAAAATGATTTTTTAAATGTTCAAACCACTTCGCGTTCTCAAATGTTTTATGAATTTCGAAGTGTGATTTTAAATGTTTTTACTTGGATACTTTGATGCTTATCTGACCATGTGTTCTTAAATAAAAATACTTGTGTATTTTCTTTTCATATACTTTGTCAAGTATTCATACACACATCGGTTCAGTACAATATTTTTGACTTTGTTATTACCATGTATCAAAAGATAAATCTTTCTATGGTAATTCTCCCGTTTGCTATTCTACATTGTTTGAGATCAGACGTTATTTCTCATTATATGTGCTTTCATTCATAATATGTTTATATTTTGTTCATCTAAACATCTTACGTTTTTGATATCCCTTATTATTTTTCTTTATGATAATTTGATCTGATTAATTCATTGTCAGATTCTCACAACATTTTTATTCATTTCATGATATTCACTCACTCAAATTGTTTTGAGAAATCTTAAATGTTAAAATTGCTCAAATTTCATTCTTATCTTTTATGAGCATACATACACTGACTATGATTTCTTGTGCTTATTTGTCAAGAAAATCATTGAGCAACACATTCTTTTAGGACAAAAATACATGGGATTCAGTGTGAGTGCTTAAATGACTTCCATGGATTCACGATAAACAGTGTTTCCTACCCCGGAAGTAATCCTAAGAGTGATTGAGGGGAGAGGGGTAAAAAGAATATAGTGTTGGTGTGTGATGAGGTAAAATGGAAAAGAGAGATTGGTTAGAAGTGAGCTCAAATGTATAAAAGAAAGATGGTGAGAGATCAGAGTAAAAGAATGTCAAACTTTACACCAAATTCTTTTCTGTGCCGGTCATCCGCATAAACAGTTGGTTCACACTTCTTCGTGACCTTCATTGAAATAGGCAACTAACCCATGCCATCTCTTGCATACAACCCCACCAACTACCCATTCTTTTCTTAAAAAGAGAATGTTTCACATTTTTTGTGGAAGTAACACATACTCTATTGGTTCTTAACTCGGAAGATATTGATATTGAAAAAAAAGGAAAGTTGTCCCACCTTCGACCCTTTCTCATGCACATTGAGTCTATGTATAATTGTTGTTGTCTCAATGGTTTACATAATTTTGAGACTTAAAAGAAATCATTGTGCTAATTCTTTCATAACACAAGCACGAGCACACAAAAAATCTGTTTTTCTGTCAGAACATTCATAGAAAATACCTTGTGTTTTTCGATGATTGGATGGATGTCCTGGGGAGTGAACGTCATCCAAGCTCCTTATAAAGTACATTCATTGTACTAAGTAACTTCGTTTTACTAACAAGCATCTTTAACTGTTTCATTTGTTGATTCAGGGTTACAAATCATAATTTGTCTGAATTTGAAAAGATTCAGATGAATACATTCATGAATTGACGGAAACTGATCACATTAGATCAGTTAGGGAAGATTGTTCATGAAGATTGTCCTTATATTGTTTCTTTAGGGGAGAGGTTTCAAAGACAGAACTGCCTTGAAAGTTTTGACAATTATGATTTTCAAATTTCATCAAAAAGGGGGAGAAATTTCAAAGTTCAAGTCAGTTTCAAGTTGATTATATCATAAAGAAGTAAAAATATGTAAAAGTTGAGAAAAGGGAGATAGTCCGAGATATTTAAAGTCAAATCAATTTCAAAGCGGATAGTACAAGAATGAGAAATAAAGATAAGATGGTTGATTAAATCAAAGAAAGAGATAAATATGAAAGTTGAAAGTTGTATCAAAAGCTAATCCAAAGGAGGAGAATCATTTAAAGTGTCCTACATCAAAGACTGACCAAAGCGACATAGTTTTGAAGATGAAAAGTTCGTGGAGATTTTCAAAGATTTCAAATTTTAAAGCTGAAAAAGATTGTTCGTTGAAGATGTTTCTGTAACATCCCAAAATTTTCGAATACCTCAATATATTGAAAATAGTATCCCAAGATCATCACTTACATTGAAGCGGAAATAAAATCTGTAACTTTACATTTTTGACGAACATACTTTTGCTCTATGTATAAATGCCTTGATCTGCACATTTTCTTCTTCAAATATCGGTCCTTCGATCTTCTCCTCATTCCACTTTTCTTTCCAGTCTAATAAATGTCTGGGTTGCAACAATTTTAAAAGAGTTTGGGTGAGCCTAAGGCCCAGTGAATACACGGTTTTCATGCTTGAATAATATCAATAATGAATTCCACAAAGCATCATAATTTATCATGCATGCGGTAAAACCATTTAAATCACAAAAGCTAACGGCATTTTGGGAGGTATTTAATTCACACAACTTTACCTAGCGAACTCACACAACATGCTCGCACTTACGGTTTAGACGAGCTTACACAACATGCTCGCCTTACGGTCTTACACCATAATACACCCCTTTGTCACACAAATCTCAAACACACAACATGGAAATATTTCACGTTTAATGCATAAACGACATTTAAAAATATCACTAAGCTTGTAAATAATTTTGATTAAAACATGCAACCATTTTTATAAAAGTCACATATAACTCACAGTACTCGTTGTAGCCCAAACCGATCTTCGCAGTGGCTAGCGTCTCCCAATTGACGTCGAAGTAGTCATGTTCGTAGCGAACCTTTGTCTTCTTTCTTGGCTTCTATTACTCTTCTTCTCAATCGGTTTTTACATATGGTTACCTTTCATGCATCGTCCCTTTTATATTAACCTACCGTCGGTTTCGGAGCATATCAACAGACGCAACATAAATGGCCGATTAATGACGAGCTTTCACAATCCGGCCGTTTGAGGCCTTTCAAATGCATGCCATAAATATATATTTTTCTTTTTTTTAAACTAGAGTTATTACAAACTTCCCCCCTTACCAAAATTTCGTCCTCGAAATTTGTCCCATGCAAATAAATGAGGGTACTTCAACCTCATCTCCTTCTCGGGTTCCCAAGTTTCTTTTTGCCCACTATGATGTCTCTTTGCATTGAACTTTCACGAGAACAATCTATTTGTTTCTCAGTTTCCTTACTTTTCAATCAACGATAGCTTTCGATTCTTCAATATTGCTCAAAATTTTGTCCACCTCTTCATCCTTAAGAGTTACCTCGACACTTCATCTGCCTAGACACTTCCTTAGATTATGTCATAATTTCCACTGTACCAACTCTTTTATTGCTTGGAGCTTTAAGCTTCCTTTCCATTTTTATAAATAACTCATTTGCTTATCCTGGCAATCTTCAATCTACTGCTAACTTGATCGATATTTTCCAACAAATGAAGGTATTCTACCAATCCGTTTATCTGTCTCTTTTTTAATGGTAATTCGACAAACCGACTAGCATTTATCATATAATGTACTCTTCGAGTGGCTCTGTCTGAATACCCCTTGATAATCATTAACTTAGGTGAATGCTTTCAACACTAAGTGGTTATTCCAATTGTCATTAACGGTTATACCACATAAGTACCACCTTGTCTTTCTTATCTACAAAATATGGCAACATGCAAGCCAACATTCATCTTATTCGTTGCCAATTCTTTCACAACTTAAGTATGCATCCAACATCAAACCTTTTTATATTCATGGACTTATGCATATATGTACTTATCTTTTCACATAAGATGACTTTAGCTATCGAGTATAGACTACACAATCCTTTCTGTAGATAATCTCTCAATTTGTTTTTAGATTCACTACTACTGCTACTAATTTCAAGTCATCCATTTTCAATTACCATGACACATACTATAACATTTCCCCTTTTAACCAATATACATCATAGTTCCAACATTGGAGCATTATTGTATACAAAAAAAATCCTTTGTCTAACCTGTCAGAGACACTTTAGGATCACTTCTTGGTCTTCATGGCATACTTTATTTACCTTTATGACTTCACATTTGTGTGATATGCTTAAACATCATAATGTTCATCATTTGACTTGACCAAGTCACTGATCGAGTACAAACCCTTGAGTTATTTTAATATTTTGCCAAATTCATACTCGAATTCATCCTGTAAGCGACCGTAAAGTTTAACTTAACTCATCTTCTAAAAAGGAAAATCTTTATATCATGCATTGCATTCATTCTAGAGTTTAGTCACAACTTTCCTTTAACGACAAATATGTATCATTAGCCGACTTCACTACTTGTCCTACTAACTAATTAGTTAACTATGCTTTTACACCATATATGCCACCATTTGGTTCTCCTGAACCAATTTGTTATCCCAGTTTAATCTAGTTGGTAAACAATCAATCAAGTAATCAAGCAACACAATAATAATCAAGAGATATATAAATCAGAGTAACATACCAATCCCTTGTATAAATTGTTAAACCTTGAGTGTTCTTGATACCCTTGGATTACAGCAACCTCTCTCTAAACAATAATTATGAAAGTAATAATAATGAGAGTTCACACACGGTTAACCTAAAACTAAACTAATCAAAACTTTAAATACCCAGGCCATATGGGTTTTAACCTTAATGGGCTTTCTAATGGGCTTGGGCCCAATAGCTTAATAACTATTAACTTATTACATAATAAACCCTCTAATTAACTTTAGCACAATTGCAGTTTAAACCCTTAACTTTAACTTTAATCTTGAATACAATTATGATCCAACAATCTCCCCCTTTGGATTCAAGATTAAAAAAAAATTTGCAATTGTCTTCGGGTCTTCTCTTCTCTTCACTTTTCTCTTGAGAATCTTCAGATATGACGTTGATAACTTCAACACTTTAAAACTTGATATCTTTAAACAATCTTCAAATCTTTAAAATCTTTGAAAATTTGAATATCTTCAGATCTTCAGTTTGTATTCTCCCTTTTTGTATCTTCTCCCCCTTTTTATATCTTCTCCCCCTTTTTGATGAGTGGTGAGAATCAACATCATCAAAACTTAGCAAAACAATCTCCCCCTTTTCAATACAATCTCCCCCTTTGTGTATGATCATCATGTAAGCATAGTCTTCATCATGTAACGAGCCCTGTATGAAATAAGAGCAGTCTTCCCAGATGGAAAGAGTGATTATTTCAATCTTTTCATATTAAAATAGAAAGTAGTAACCATTCGAATCTTTTCAAATTCAAACAGTTTAATAGGTGTAACCCTGAATCAACAAATGACTCAGTTAGAATGCCTGTCAGTAACACAAAGTTACTGAGTAACACAAAGTTACTATATAAGGAGCTGGTTTGATGTAGACTCCCCAGGTCTTCCATTCAATCATCGAATAACACATGGTTATCTATGAACGTTCTGACAGAAAACAAATTTCTGTGTGCTCGTGCATGTGTATGAAAGAAATTAAGCATAGATGATTGCTTTTCAAATTAGGCTCAAAGTATGTAAACTTGTTGAGACAGCAACAAATTATACAAAGACTCAATGTGCATGAGAAAGGGTTCGAAGGTGGGGCAACTTTCCTTCTTTTTCAATATTAGTATCTTCCAAATGAAGAACCAATAGCGTATGTGTTGCGTCCCCAGAAAATGTAAAACATTCTCTTTTTGAGAAAAGAATGAGTAGCTGGTGGGGTTGTATGCAAGAGATGGCATGGGCTAGTTTCCTTTTTCAATGATGGTCACCAAAGAATGTTAACCAATCAGATTATGTGGCTGCCCGGCTCAGAAAGAAGTTTGGTGCAGAGTTTAATATTCTTTTACTCTGATCTCTCACCCTCTTTCTTTTAATGCTCACGTCTAACCAATCTCTCTTTTTTATTTTACCTCTTGACACACCATCACTCAATTCTTTTGACCCTTCTCCCCTCAATCACTCAGGGAATACTTCCTGGGTAGGAAACACTGGTTATCGTGAATCCATGGAAGTTCTGTTAAGCTCACACACTGAATCCCATGTATTTTCCTAAAAGAAACATGTTGTTCAACAGGCTATTGTACATGTAAGCACAAATACCACTTGTTACATGAGAAATAAGACTTTCGGAGATGTCAAAACAGTTATGTATGACGATGCAATTCTCCCCCTCAAACTAAAAGAGTTTGACGATTTAAGCTCTTAAGGAGTTTTCAATTCAGCTTATAGACGATTTGTCATGAAGAATACTATGCTGGAGAATCAAAAACGAATGTTGTTTATATGAACAATATATAAACATATGTTCAATGAAAGCACATGAAATGACGTTTGATTCAATCAACAGTGAATACAACTAACGTGAGTATTACCATAGAAAGATTTAACTTTTGATACATGGTAATAACAAAGTCAAAATAGAATGTTCTGAACCGTTATGTGTATGAATACTTGACAAAGTATATTGACAAGATAAAACGCAAGTATTTATCTTTAAGAACACACGGTCAGAGAAGCATTTAAGTATCCAAAAATCTGTTAATATCACAGATATTCTCCGTTAACCCCTTTTTTTTTTTTTTTTAAATTAAGAAAAAAACAGAAAAATAAGGCACTGAAGTGCGGGTTCTAATCCGATGTGATTAGAAGCCATTGTCACTTGACCAAACCTGCATAAATAAAAGAAATAAGGGTAATCATTTATGAAAATGATTCCTCTCTCGTTAGCAACAGTTTAAAAATAACACACAAGATAAAAACATAGAATACTCCCCCTAGAATCATGAGTAAGGTCTAAGACATGTTCAACATACCAAGTTTGCTTATGAGAAATTGAAATCGCTTTTCATCCAATGGCTTGGTGAAAAGATCAGCTAACTGGAAGTCAGTTTGAACAAAGTGCATTTCAATATTACCTTTTTCTACATGATCCTTGATGAAATGATAGCGTACATCTATATGCTTGGTCTTCGAGTGCTGTACCGGATTAGCAGTTATAGATATTGCACTCTTGGAATCACAATAAATCGGAACGCGCTTGTAGTTGTATCCAAAGTCCCTTAACTGTGTCGTCATCCAGAGGACTTGAGAACAACAGCTACATACTCAGCCTCGGCAGTGGATGTTGAAACACAATTTTGTTTCTTTGAAGTCCAACTCACAAGTTTGTCACCTATGAATTGACATGATCCAGAGGTGCTTTTCCGGTCTAGATTACAACCTGCATGATCAGCATCTGTAAAGGCAGTTAGTTCAAAACGAGAATCCTTTGGATACCAAAGGCCTAGATTAGGAGAACCTTTGAGATATCTAAGGATTCGTTTAACAGCAGTTAAGTGCGACTCTTTAGGATTAGACTGATATCTCGCACAAAAACATGTGGCAAACATTATATCCGGGCGACTGGCAGTCAGATAAAGTAAAGAACCAATCATGCTATGATACACCTTTTGATCAACAGGTTTCCCGGAGGGATCCGTGTCTAAGAGTGTACCAGTAGCCATTGGTGTTTTCATGACTGAACTATCTGACATATTTAACTTTTTCAAAATATCGTTTATATATTTAACTTGATTAATAAATATGCCTTCGGGTAATTGCTTTACTTGTAGACCAAGAAAGAAATTTAATTCACCCATCATCGACATCTCAAACTTTGTTTCCATTATCTTTGAAAAGTTCTTACAAAATTTTGGATTTGTCGACCCAAATATTATGTCGTCAACATAAATCTGAATAAGAATCAAGTCATCACCTTGCCTTTTAAGAAATAAGGTTGTATCTACTGTACCTTTCTTGAAACCAGAAGCAAGTAGAAATTTAGTGAGAGTTTCATACCAGGCTCGCGGTGCTTGTTTAAGACCATAAAGCGCTTTGTCTAAAACATAGACATGATCAGGGTGATGAGGATCAACGAAACCTACAGGTTGAGCCACGTAGACCTCCTCATGCAGAACGCCGTTCAGGAAAGCCGACTTTACATCCATATGAAAGACTGTAAAGTTTTTGTGCGCTGCATAGGCTAGAAAGATTCTGATGGCTTCGATCCTTGCAACCGGGGCGAATGTTTCATCATAGTCAATGCCCTCTTGTTGACAATACCCTTTTGCGACCAAACGAGCTTTGTTTCTCACGACTACTCCAACTTCGTCTTTCTTATTTATGAACACCCACTTTGTTCCAATAACGGATTTTCCTTTAGGTAGTGGGATCAAGCGCCATACCTTGTTCCTTTCGAATTTTAGAAGCTCGTCTTGCATAGCAGAAATCCAGAAAGGATCACGTAGAGCTTCAGCCGCTTTCTTTGGCTCTAAGGAACTGAGGAAGCTTGAAAACATGCAGAAGTTAGTTGTTGCAGATCTTGTTGTGACACCAGATTGTACGTCACCTATCACGTTTTCCAGGGGATGATCCTTAGTCCAACGATGTGTGCTTGGTAGTGCATCAACTGCTTGTTGCGTATTTGATGCATCGTTGTCATCTTGTACGGCAGGTTGCTCCACAGATGTACTCGGGACATCTTGTACCGGTGTTTCTGACACTGAAGCTTCTGGACTAGCGGTTGATGTGCTCGGGACTTCGTTTCCAGATGAACTATCTGTAGAGATAGAGTCAGTATTAGTAGAGTCAGAAACTAACGGTGTAGTTGTACCTGATGGATTTGAAGTGTCAGTGACTTCGTCGGAAGGTCCAGGCATGTCTTCAGAGATAGTAGGGACCTCCGAGTTTGTACCACTTGTTATTGATGTTGATATGCCTTTTTCAAAATCTGCACATATATCATCAAAGGCATCAATAAACAATAAATCTAGCTCAGATGAAGTAGAGTTAGAGTTTGAAGAAGATGATCCTGTTATAGCTGGTTCTATTCTTGCTTGAATAGAAGCTTTGTCGTTAAGACCGAGTTCTGAACTGTTGTGTCCAGAAGTCCTTGTAGAATTCTCATCAAAGGAGACATTCATGCTCTCAACAACCGTCTTAGTTCGAATAATGTAAATTCGATAAGCTTTGGATGTCAGAGAGTATCCAACGAGATATCCTTCATCCGCTTTCTTATCAAACTTTGATAATCCTTGACGCTCTTTTAGAATGTAACACCTGCAACCAAAGACACGAAGAAATTTGATATTAGGTGTACGATTGTTAATTAACTCATATGCTGTTTTATTAAATCGCTTGACCACAATGGTACGGTTCTGTGTAAAACATGCTGTAGCGACTGCCTCGGCCCAAAGGTACATGGGTAGATCTGAGTAAGCAAGCATAGTACGAGCTGCTTCAACCAGAGTGCGATTCTTCCGTTCAACAATGCCGTTTTGCTGTGGAGTGTAGGCTGCGGAGAAGTTGTGTGAAATACCCACAGAAGTAAGATAACTCTTCAGGGTGTCATTATTGAACTTCGTGCCATTATCACTGTGAATGGTTCTTACTGGCAGTTGAAGACGTACTTGAATACGCTTGATGAAAGCGATAATCAACTCTGGCGCATCTGACTTGTTGCGAAGAAACTCGAGCCATGTATACCTTGAGTAGTCATCTATCATTACCAACACATACTTCTTTCCGTTGATAGATGATGTGCGCATTGGGCCACAAAGGTCCATATGAAGAAGTTCCAGTGCTGATGAGGTCGATGATTCAGCTTTGGACTTGAAGGAGCTACGCTTCATTTTGCCCAACTCACATGCGGAACATAGTGAGTCTTTTTCGAACCTCATTTCTGGTAGACCTTTGACCAGACCTTGTCTTTGTAGCTTCGCTATAGATCGGAAATTCTGATGAGACAAGCGTCGATTCCACGTCCATGATTGTGCTTTAGAAGCTTTGGCTAGTAGACATACTGGACGTATGGCAGACAGTGTAGGGAAATCTACATAGTATAGATTTCCATGGCGCTCAGCTTTGAAGACTTCGTAACCATCGTGATCTTCTAGATAGCAATGAGTGGTTGGGAAGCGGACTTGATATTGCATGTCACAGAAGTGACTGGTACTGAACAGATTGTGATCAAGTCCTTCAACATATAGCACTTTTTGAATCTTCACAACACCGTTATCGAGCATTCCATATCCTCTGACGTGGCCTTCGGCTTCAGAATTGGCAAATCTAACTGCTCCGGCAGGCTCCTCCACATAGTTATGCAAGAGGTGCTTGAATCCTGTCATGTGGCGTGAACATCCGGAATCTATTACCCACAATCGACAGGCCTGCAAAAGAGACAATTAGTTTTGCTTAGGCACCCATATCAAGATGGGTCTTTCGCGGTTAGCATCAAGCAATTCAGGAATATCCTCAGGTTTGACTTTTACTCTCCATTCAAAACGCGGTTTTGGAACCCATTTCGAAACCATCTTAACATTCAATTCCTGAAAGTGCTTTTTAGAAGTAGGATTGGCAACCTTAGCACGATACATTTTTGGTTGTGTAGAAGAATCAGAATTAGAATTAGACTTAGAGTTCAGCTTAGCTTTGCTTTTATTCTTTTTGGACTTAGGAGGGGAGTAGTATTTGAATGAATTATCCCAACAGTGTTTGCAATAAAGATTCTTTCGAGCAAAATTCATAAACTTAGATTTATCGGAACAAATCTTACATTCATGTTTATCAAAAGAAGTACTATTCAAAATAACACTGTCTGTAGGACAACTACTAGAATTCAAACTATTCTTTTTATTCAAACTAAGATCTTTATTCTTCTTACTTTTCCCAACTCCATTTTCTCTTATATCTGAAACAGAAACAGGAACCTTGTTAGTCTCTAACTTAGAAGGTGGTTCTTTTCTTGTGCTCTTTGAAGTCTCACCCTTTTCAAAAATACTCGGAGGATATTCAGGACAATCAGAGTAAACAACTGTAGGTTTTGCAGGAGCATCAAATTCTGGATTGGTTCTTACCTTCCAGCTTGGATCATTGAACATCTGTTTATCACTTGAAGCATTTTTAAACATAGTAACTTTTAAATCATTGATCTCTATGCAAAGCTCTTGATTTACTTTTAAAGACTTTTCAAGTTTATGTTTGAGATCAAAGTTTTCATCTTCAACCTCATCAAGAGACTATTGCAACAAATCGATTTGCTTCATCAATTCAGATGTATGATCATTCACAGAATTTGATCCCTTTGAATTAGAAACAGGATCAGAGTCTGAAGCATTCATCATTTCAGAAAATGTAGCTTCAGTCATGGACTCAATAAACTCCGTTTTATCATTTTGAACACAAGATTCATCCGCGGTAGCAGTAACTTCTTCAACCTCTTCAGGAAGTAAAGGTTTAGAAGCAATGGGAGTTGAGACTGATGGTATAGTAGATGGATCAACATCCGATTCATACTCATCAAATTTGCATGCAGTCTCAGGTAGAACTGTGTTGGTGCTCACTGATTCTTTAGAAGGTGTGGTAAATAGTGATTCAAACTCAGTAAATTCGATCTTTCGAGTTGCATAGCTTTCGTTCAAATCACCATAGGTAAAACCAACAGATTTAAAAAGATTTTGAGAATCAGTGTCACCAGACTTGTTCTTTCCCATTTCTTCTTGACCTTTGGTCTCTTCAGAAGCTTTAGGAGAACTTGCTTCAACAAAAGTAGCGCGAATGTCAGGAATGGGTTTTATTGCGAAGCCAAATTTATCAAAATTATATAGGTGCTCCGGTGCCTTTTTCAAAATTTCATTAATTGGCACACCCAAACCTGGTTTAAGTTTGTAAAACCTTTCGTCTTGGAGTTTATTGGTCAACAGATTTAATGTCTGTTCAGTCTGACCTCGTTTCATGTTAATGTCCTCCAGTTGCTTTATTTTGGTGAAAGCTTCATTTCTTTCTTTATAACAAACTTCAAATTTGATTTGAAACTCACCCTTTTCAGCATTAAGATTCACAAGATCTGTTTCTAAACCAGATATTTTTTCTTTTAAAGACTCTTTTTCAGCTTTTAAATCATCTTTTTCCTTTTCCTTTTCTTCCACAACAACTTTTAAAATAGCATTTTCATCACGAAAGCTTAAAACAGATTGATGTGCAGAGCTCAGTTTGCCTTTCAGTAAAGCAAATTCATCTTTCATGCCATGTATTTGGGCCATTAAAGATTCAATAAGTTCAGAATTTTCACTTACCTAAGAGTTTGCTTCTTCGGATTGTGTCTCAGAGTCTTCATCGTCACCTTCCAGCTTTGCCATGTAAGAAACTTGGGTGAAATGTGCTTGCTCCTCGTCATCAGAACTTTGGAACAACCAGTTCTCTTCTTCAGCCATTAGTACTTTTCCTTCTTTAGCTTTCTTGGCAATCAGTGACTTTCTTGAGTAGTACTCTGAGTTCTTCACTTTCTTGAATTTGCAGTCCCTTGAGAAGTGCCCAAATTTGCCACAGTTGTAGCATCTTCCTGGTTCATCCTTTCGCTCTTCTCGCTTCTCCTCTCTCTTTCCTTCTCTTCTATCTTCCTTCCGATCTTCTCGTCCTTCCTCTCTCTTTCCATGCCTCGGCTTGTATCGCATCTCAGACTTCTCTTTCTTGTATCCATCATACTTTGGCTTTGAGTAAAATCTTTTCTTGCCAAAGCTCTTCTTGAATCGTCGCGTAATGAGAGCCAAGTCTTCAGAGAACTTTTGAATATCAGGATCTAAATCAACTTCCAGTTCTTCATTACTTGAATCAGAGTCAGAGTCAGTAACTTCGGTAACTAAAGCTTTAGACGCCTTTTTCTTCGACCTTGCAGAGGATACATAACCTTTGCCGGCTATGAGAGCCACAGAATCCTTCAGATGATTAGACTCATTATTCATAGATCTCACCTCATCCTCATGTTGAGCAAGAGTAGAGAAGATATCGGTGACATTTTCTCGAGCCATATTCTTCGACATCTGGAGGTTGATAGCAAAGTTCTTCCATTCTGGATTCAGATTCTTGATGAACTTGTAGTTTATCTCAAAAGCAGATTTGGCGATTTTGTTCCTCCGCAAGTCATTGAGAATAATGTTGTACCTATTATAGGTATCTAAAAGCAGCTCTCCTTCTTTGGCATGAAATCCCTCGTAAGCATTTATGCATAGATTCTGCTTTGCTTGAATAGAAGCTTCACTTCCTTCAAACTGCCTTGCTAGTTCATCCCAGATTCCTTTAGCAGTACTCTGACTGTCGACACGATTGTAGATGTCGTTTGGAATTTCCATCGTCAGATAGATTAGAGCTTCTTCTTCTAACTTGAGCTGGTCTTTCTGCTTTTCAGTGAAGAACTGAACAGGTTTAGGAATATCTCTGTCAGGGATTTTAGGAGAGGAATTTGTAGCAGGTTGACCCTTTACTGTGATCATTGGAGTTTTGGGACCTTCAATGATTATTGTCATGAACTCTCTGTTCTTGTGATTCAGAAACTGAATCATTCTTGTCTTCCACTGCTGATACTCATTTGCCACGAGGACAGGAGGTTTGACTTGAGAACCCATCGAGAGAAGCTGATTCGACATCTTAGCTGTACGGTTAGTAAATAGACTTTTCTGTACCAAGACAACCAACTAGATGAGATCGTTAGAATCAAAAGTAAAAACTACACTCAAAAATTTTCAGAAAAAATAAATTTCCAAAAATAATCAAATGCAGTCCTCGCACACAGTATAAAGCACTAATATCTATGAATAAACTACTGAAAAATTAAGAAGATTTTGATCAAGAGCAAATCTTTGTCCCCCTTCGCAGACTTAGCACGGGGGTCCCTAGAGAAAAAAATTTGACAATTAGATACCATATCACAGTTTGCAAAAATCGACCGGGGAATGAACTGTACCGGTCGAAGCAAAGACCGGAATATGCAAGGCACCGGTCGAATGGCAAGACCGGAGTAACAGGTATCCGGTCGAAAGGAAGACCAGAGTAAGCAAGTACCCGGTCGAATGGCAAGACCGGAGTAACAAGTATCCGGTCGAGTGCTAGACCGGAAACCACTAAGGTTCGGTCGATACTCCTATCCGGTCGAAGGTAAGACCGGGGAATACTAAGGTCCGGTCGAAGGAATGACCGGAGATCACAACTATTCGGTCAAAAGTGTAAGACCGGAGATCACAACTATTCGGTCGAAGGTGTAAGACCGGAGATAACAACTATTCGGTCGAAGGTGTAAGACCGGAGATCACGACTACCCGGTCGAAGGTACAGGTCGAATAACTATCGGTCGAACAATAATATTGATAACCACAGTAACAAATATGATCGATTAACATATAAGACCGATAATCACTAAGAATAAACCGAAGAACACGAAGAATATCTGGGGTTCGACCGAAACCAAACCCAGAAAATTAATTCGACCGATAACACAATTAAACCAACAACTAAGCAATCCTTCGATCGAATGAAGCACAAAAGCACAAATAAGTAAATACTAATCGACCGAATGTATTAACAGTGATTTTGATAACAGATTCATGAAATAGGATGAACTGTAAATTTTCTCGATGAACAGTACTTTTCTCGATGAACAGTAATATCACAAAAAAATTGATTCTTTAGGCTCTGATACCAATTGTTATCCCAGTTTAATCTAGTTGGTAAACAATCAATCAAGTAATCAAGCAACACAATAATAATCAAGAGATATATAAATCAGAGTAACATACCAATCCCTTGTATAAACTATTAAACCTTGAGTGTTCTTGATACCCTTGGATTACAGCAACCTCTCTCTAAACAATAATTATGAAAGTAATAATAATGAGAGTTCACACACGGTTAACCTAAAACTAAACTAATCAAAACTTTAAATACCCAGGCTATATGGGCTTTAACCTTAATGGGCTTTCTAATGGGCTTGGGCCCAATAGCTTAATAACTATTAACTTATTACATAATAAACCCTCTAATTAACTTTAGCACAATTGCAGGTTAAACCCTTAACTTTAACTTTAATCTTGAATACAATTATGATCCAACACAATTCATATACTTATCATCAACTACACATCCTCAAACAAGGTTCTTTATATTGACCATTTACATCCTCATTGATATTTGGGATATTTCATTCATATCATTGATGGTTCTAAGTGCATCACTTTATTTATTTCATCCTCTTAACTTGTATCGCATCTTACTTATGTTTCCCTAAATGAAGAACATCTCATGTATGTTTGTACTATCCTAGCACGATGCCTTTATAACCATGGGAACAATTCCATTGCCCCCTATTTATGGCTTAGAAGTCATACACTTAGATAAACCTTATTATTTTACCACAAAATATTTCTTCCGAACTACACGTGATACATAATTACAATCATAACACCTTTTTTTTGTTTTATCACCTTCTCGCTTTCATAGCTTGCTCAAAGCAACACATGCTTACTAACAGTAGTTGATTTCATCAAATCAAAGAAGGTAATACCATCTCTCTAACCACACCACACCATACATACATGGAGGATAATAGAACCCCAATTTTCCAACTAGAATACTAAACGATAGTATCCTACATTCTAAGACCATATCGCATATCGACTTGGTGTCTTTATTTTATGAAACTAATTTTGAGAAAACCCTTAGATCTTCTCATAACGTTTACATATGATCTCGACTACCTAACTCTTGATTGTAAAATCTTTCAACTAGTCGTGCATCCAATCATCAATTCTTACCATAAATTTGTTGCCATTAATGATGATACTAATGACCTCGTTGCTATTCTCATATCTGACTATTCTTCTCTCCAATTGATATAAGAAATGTTTCCCCATCTCTCTCAAATATGGGTTGAATCATCTAATTATATCATCAATACTATGAGTTCCTTTATTCTTAAAGTTTAACATATTTTCTTCTCACTCAAGAAAACTAGTGGGAGTTTATCACCTAACTTTATCCCTCAAAACTTCTTTTATCTCTAAATTTTTATTTTTATCTCATATTGCATGCACTTTTCATCAATTATAGTCAATCTCTATCAATGACATACTATCCGTTGACATTAACCCATATAACGACTGATCTAGTTCAAGACTAGATTCACAAACCCCAAATTACTTTAAACCATTACTTTCATCACTATAAATCAATCTTTAGTCGCACATCTAAAAAAATCTTACATTCTTAGTTTAAGTCTAGGTTTACAGTAACCTAGTTCGCTTAAACTTTGCTCTGATACCACTTGTAACATCCCAAAATATTCGAATACCTCAATATATTGAAAATAGTATCCCAAGATCATCACTTACATTGCAGCAGAAATAAAATCTCTAACTTTACATTTTTGACGAACATACTTTTGCTCTATGTACAAGTGCCTTGATCTGCACATATTCTTCTTCAAATATCGGTCCTTCGATCTTCTCTTCATTCCACTTTTCTTTCCAGTCTAAAAAATGTCTGGGTTGCAACAATTTTAAAAGAGTTTGGGTGAGCCTAAGGCCCAGTGAATACACAGTTTTCATGCATGAATAATATCAATAATGAATTCCACAAAGCATCATAATTTATCATCCATGCGGTAAAACCATTTGAATCACAAAGCTAACGGCATTTTGGGAGGTATTTAATTCACACAACTTTACTTGGCGAACTCACACAGCATGTTCTCACTTATGGTTTAGACGGGCTCACACAACATGCTCGCCTTACGGTCTTACACCGTAATACACCCCTTTGCCACACAAATCTCAAACACACAACATGGAAATATTTCACGTTTAATGCATAAACGACATTTAAAAATATCACTAAGCTTGTAAGTAATTTTGATTAAAACATGCAACCATTTTTATAAAAGTCACGTATAACTCACAGTACTCGTTGTAGCCCAAACCGATCTTCACAGTGGCTAGCGTCTCCCAATTGACATCGAAGTAGTCATGTTCGTAGCGAACCTTTGTCTTCTTTCTTGGCTTCTATTACTCTCCTTTTCAATCGGTTTTTACATATGGTTACCTTTCATGCATCGTCCCTTTTATATTAACCTACCGTCGGTTTCGAAGAATATCAACAGACGCAACATAAATGATCGATTGATGACGACCTTTCACAATCCGGCCGTTTGAGGCCTTTCAAATGCATGCTATAAATATATATTTTTCTCTTTTTTTTAAACTAGAGTTATTACAGTTTCTGAGGATATGAAGACCTGAAGATAATTGTCAAATTATCTTGAATCCAAAGGGGGAGATTGTTAGATATGAATTGTATTCAAGATTAAAATAGTGGGTCAAAAGTGTAAATGTTGTAAAGTTGTTTGTGTAATATGTAAATGTGTTAGAGAGTTGACTTTACTAAAGGTCATGTTGACCATCTATAAATAGCAAGTCTAAGCTTAGATTGTCATAACAGATGCGCATATTTGGTAAGAGCTTACACACTGTAGAACGCACACATACACATAGAGAGCTTAGAGAGAAATCCAAGAAATAGGGATATGGCACTATGTACATAGATTGATTGTTAATAAAAGATTGTTTTGTGTTAATGTGTGTTTGATATATGCTAGTAATTTTGGTATCACAATTTCTTCTTGTGTCATGGGACATTTTGAAAGAATATATTGTATAAATCCATCTGCTACTAGCCATGGAATTTGGGTCTCCCCCGTCACCGAAAGGTGTTGTTTTGGGTATTTAGTCTTATCCATATTTTCAATGATGTTTTGAGTATGGAGTTTTGTCCATACGTTATATTTTTGGGGTTTGAGTCTTACTCGTATTTCGATAGTTGAACAATAAAGTTTTTACTCGTGTCTTTACAAATTGAGAGTTTGATTTCTATTAACGTTTTGAGTGGCGTCACCTTATGAAAGAAAGTTTTATACAGGGAGTTCATCTTTAAAAAAGTGAGATTACTAGAAAAGGGTCGCCTTCATATTTAAAGTAAATCATTTTTGAAATATTTTGATTTAAGTTGCGTCCTTTCCTTTTACAATATATTGTATCCATGTTGAAAACTCTTGAAATCACTAGGCGTTAGCCTAACCTTTTTATTTGTCGGCATGTGCAATAGGTTCCGGTTGGGAATAGTTCTAGTGACACCGTGAAGAGAGGAGTGCTAGTTGTGTGCTCGAGAAGTGAATATCTTAGTAAAGTCTTCCGCATTGAATTTTGGGAAGAGCGACTAGTATTTGGGTTAAGTAACACCCGACTTCGGTTTAGTCCTTGTATATAAGACTGGAGTTTATAATTGTTGTGGTTAGGATAGAATTTTAAATTCAGGTGTATGGAGTTTTGATTTATACGTGGAAGTTTTTTCCTTTATTTGATATTATATCGAGGTTTTTAATTAGTTGCTCTTACCAAATTTAAGGGTGTTACAAGTTGGTATTAGAGCTTAAGTTTGAGAGAATTAGGTGTTGATTTTTGGATGCCTAGACTCAAACTAGCGTTCTTTTAAGTGATTGAAAGTGAAATTGCAACATTAGGCACTTTAAGATAGGATATTTTGAGTTTGATAATGTCGCTAGAAACGGGAAACTCGTTGAGGGTAGCAAGGATAATCATGTATGGTACGTTAATAATTGCACCTGGCCAGTGTTATGGTGAACCTACATGTTACATGTGTATGCTTGAATTGCCTTGCTGTGATGACCGTTGGGGTAGTGAAAACGTTTTAAGCGAGTAGCCGTTAGAAGAGGTTGATGATTTCAACATTCTTTGCTTGGCGTGGCAGTAAGCTTGATGATTGTGTTAAGTGGGCCATTTTAGGTCATAATATTTGGTTGGATTAGAACCATAAACTTATGGGATCGACATTATTTGAGGAGAAATTGCAAGGTGGACTGATGAAATGTTCGATTATTGTGTCAAGATGTTTAAGCATCTAGATGACGCCAGTGTGGCTAAGAAATTGAGAAGTGTGGTTGTGAGACGTTGAGTGTCGACCAAATCCATGCACAAAATTTATTTCTGAAATAAATTGTATCGATTATTTCACATGTTTCCAAACCATCATGTAGATTATATTACGAAATGTTGGAAAAAATGTTTAGCACACACAAGATTTTAATCCATGATTTTGAACCCGCATAAAGTTATTTAATGACACGTGTTTGCAAACTTTGTTGAGATTTTCTTTATCTCTGTTTTATCGAACGCTATTTTCGGATATTGTAGTACTTACGATTTAACCTTGTTTAGAGTCTCGGGCAAGTAACTACGACTTATGACCTTGACATTGGATATCCTCCACATATGTTAAGGTTCTAGAGGAAGAAATTATTCCCGTGTTTTGGTGTTCAAGTTTTATGGGAAATTTTATTCCGTGTGAGTTTTATTGAGTTTTATAAAGGATTATTTTATGACGTTTCGCTACGCGTGAGTGAACATTGAAATGCGTAGGCTTTAATTGTGATGCATGTAAATTTATGAGTTTTATTGAGCGTCATGTCTCATGCGAGTTTTTGCACGTGTCTTTTCGCAACCGTAAGAGACGTCTTGAGAGTCTTGATATTGCATGATTGTACTTTTGAGTTTTACACAAGTCTATTTCGTTGTACACTATTTGGTATTTGAACTGATTTACACATTTGTGTGGGTAAGCATATGAAGGACCTAGGATGGTTTCAGTTGAACTTTTGATTTATACCCTCTTCAGTCATTGATTTTACTGCTATAATTTCACGCAATACATTATATTAGTATTATGGTATACATGGCATTATAGCCACTATTTTAGAGCAAAGGGCATTTTGTTCGTACGCCATAAAGTTCGAAATCGATTTAAATTATTTTACGTTTGACCAAACCGCATGCACCTATCGTTTTACTAAGTTTGGGAAATGAACTAATGTATGTGGGTCTTGTTGGAAATTTTATTCCATGACATTTTATGATTTAAAAGTGATAGTCCAAGATCAACTAAATCCTAGAGAGAGAAAGTAGAGAGAGAAAGTAGAGAGAGAAAGACAATATAGCGCAAAGTAAAAATGTATTCAAAGTAGGCGTGAATGTGTTCTTACAAACAACCAAGACCAAAGGGACTTTAAATACCCTTGGTCAATACTACACAGTATTAGACTCTAAACACAGTATTTGACCAAGCCTATAAATACAATAATTACTATAAAATCAGACTTAACAATATCCCCCTTAGTAATCATTGGCGTTGTGGTCTTCAAAATTCATCTTCTAAATCAGCATGGACCATCTAAGCGACTTTGTGAAGCATTCTGACTCTTTTAAGAAATTTCTTCTCATCATCTTTTAAGCTCTGTTGTCTTTACTGCCTTGACAAGACTGGACCAGTTTGAAATAAACTTGAAAGAACAGTCGGTTCATCAGCTTGTGCTCTAGACGACACACATCTTTTAAAAGATCTTGAAGAAGCTGTGGTGATCGGATCTTAAACAGCAAAAGACAAGTAAAGTTGAAGAAATTTTGAATCTTTGAGCGAATCTTGATCAACAAATAACCTTTTGAGCTCTTTGTCTCTTTATCATCTCCTTAACTTCTCTTAACTTCTCCCCCTCATGACCTTGATGATCTAGATCAACTTGGTCATGCAAATGTTGGAGACGAGACAGCTTAAGATCTGCAAAATCAAAGAAACGGAGAAAAGAAGGAAGGTTTGCGCTACAAGTTGGTGGCGCAAAGTTAGGTTTGCGCTAACAGAAGGAAGCGCAAAGTGAAATTTGCGCGACATGCAGGAAACGCAAAACATGCTTTGCGCTAGAAGCTGTTGGCGCAAATTAAGCTTTGCTCTACCAACTGGTGACGCAAATCTGACTTGAAGTCTGAAAATTTTTACCTGATTAGCTCTTTGACCCCCCCTACACAAATGCACTAAATTTCACAGTTCAAGTTGTCATTCATATAGAAAATCAGATACTCCCCCTCAAAAACAGATAAGATCTTTTCAGAAAAATTTCTCCTATTTCACTCCCCCTTGAATAATGCACAAACCCATTTATAAAAAATATGAGAACACAAGAAATGAAACATCAATGTAGAAAGAAAAATTTACTGAACATGTATTTTGAAACGACTAAATATATAAAAATTTAAACAGAAACAAATAAAATTATACTTAGTAAAATATCACAATAAAATCCAACAAATGAAATCAAGTGTATGCTTTTGGATATATAACCAAGTTTTATTGCATATCAAGTTAAGACATGTTCAGTTTCAAAAACTTTCATCAATCTATTTAGTGTGCTCGCATGTGAACTCCGATTAGCTTCAAGAAAATGCAATTCTAAAAATACAATAGAGAACTTTGCATGTAATCACACTAATCCATCAAGAATTCAGACTTTCACAAATTTACAGGTTTATTGCAACTCAAACATATCACCAAGTATCACGAGATAGGTGCTCATTGGCATCTTTTAGCATTGTGCACTATGGAATCTTCACATGAGTGTGCTCTTTGGCATCTTTTAAGCTTGTGCACATTGGCATCTTTTAATCAGAAAGTTTGATAAGTAAAGAACATGCCGTAAACGTAACTTTATATCTGACCCTATTGCAAGATTTGGGTCAGTCGCTCCCAGACCAGTTGGCCTTAGGGGACTAGGTGTCAAGCACCTCTTAGAACTTACTTTCCCAGATCAGAAAGGCTACATCGACACATCCTAAACCCATTTATACCATTAGAACATGACTTTCGATCTGATTCTATTGAAGGATTTGGGTTCGATCACTCCCAGATCAATTGACCTTAGGGGACCAGATGACAAGCATCCCACAGAACTTACTTTCCCAAACCAGCAAGGTCACAGGTACAAACTTTTAAACTTAGAGATTTCTGATTTATAATAATTTAATAATCATCTCAAACACAAGGTTTTACGTCTAAATGCTTAGCCCATATTTTCATTACGATCCAAAATTCTGACTTTTTAGGTTTTCTAAGCATTATAAACTATAAATATTCCGAATCACACAACTTTAAAGCAATATCAAAAGCTACAAACATGTTGCTGACTTTTCGACTTTTGTTAGACTTGAAAGTTGAACATATAAAACTTTGATATAAACAAAGCAACTTGAATATTTATCTTAGACACACATTTTATTCAAAAGAAAGAAAAATTGTAAAACTTTTACTTTATAGAATAAAATTTGTAAAGGTTTAAACTTTTAAATTCAACATGCCGAGATTTAAAAATAGAAATATTTGATCGGCAAGTTTATATTCAGTTGAAACAAAATATAATTCAATAATATTATCTTCCAGATAATGTAAAATGAAAATTGTGTCTCATTTGAAAAATTTTGGGTTGAACAAAATCAGGGTTTGAATAAGATTGCTCAGATTCTTTTAAAAACATTTGAGAAAACTGGAACAACATCATTATCAGAGATAAATGCGGCGGAATTAAAGTAGATGCACTCACAGTTTCTCATTGGTCAGAAGCTAACAAGCATTGAAGATCGAGTCCTAGACTGACATGTCTAGAAGTTATACTCCTTTGAAGTCTGGGTTCTAAGCTATGTACTTAGAAGCCATAATCTTGACATTGAGGTGCAGGTCTTGAACTGATGTGTTCAAAAGAAATCTTTGACATTAAAGTCCGGGTTTTGAACTGTTGTGTTCAAAAACCATTATCTTTCTTACTCTTCCTTGACATGAGGTGCCTGCAACTTTGAATCAGATTGAGATTTTGGTACCCACTTGAATTTGGGCCCATGTTTGTTAGTTTCAGTTCATATGGGGAAACAATGATTAGATTTGACACGAGAAGCATGAGAAAGATTATCAGAAAAATAAGCACATTCATCAGATGAATACAAAGCATAATCATCTGAAGTAGAATCAGAGGAAGAAGATGAGACATGTTTGGAAATTCGAATCATTTGCTTTCTAGAGTATTTTGAAAATTTATTACAAGTAGCAAATGAATCACTTTTATAAAGTTTGTCTATACATCTATCCCCATCAATCATAGAACCAGTAGATGTCCGCTTCGCTCTCCAGATCTGCTTCTTTGACTTGCTCAAAGTTCTATCTGAAATATTAGAATCAGAAGAATTAGAACTGTCCAAAAAGAACTTTATCTTGTTTCTTCAACTTCTTTGACCTTCTTCTTTTACACTATGGTTTATAATATTGATCATTTAGCGTAAAAGAATCATCAAGAATTTCCGAATTAATATTTAAATCAGAAGAAATAATTTTACCTAAGCAACCAATCTGATCAACTAATAAATCTGAATTTACCTCGGAGTCAGAACTATTTTGAGAAAAGATATTAGATTTAGAAATTTCCTTTTTATTTACTTGACAATCAGAAGAAAGGCAAGAAATAGAATCTTGTTTTTGAGAAAATAATTTTTCTTCAAGACTAGACGTCATGAAAGAAAGAATAATATTAGATTCAATTTCCTTTAAAATATTTTGATCTTCTATCTTATCTTCAAGATCGATGATTTTGCTTTCTAAAATTAAAGGAGGTGTATATCTCTTAGAATCATAAATGATTGGAGATATATTTTCCTTATCAGATTTGTTAGCAAAAATACCAACAAAATTATCAGAGACTGAAGATTTGACAGGATATATATCATTTAAACCTTTTCTGCCTCTTCTTGATTTGTCAGGAAAATATTTTGCATTTTCAAACGTGTAAACAAAAGGAATTTCCTTTTTCTTGTTATTTGTCCTTTTCTCATTTTCGATTTCTAACACTTGCTTCTCATTCATCCAATCAATTTTAAATTGTGGAGCATATTGAGCAAGAGTTAGATAATCGTATTTATATAAAGTTGGGGATTTTTCAATCGCATTGTTTAAACAATGTGGATTTTTAAAACCAAGTCCCCATTTTTCTTTGAAAGCTTCCTCACTCCGTGGTTTATTCATAAAAATTGTTTGTTCTGATTGGTTCCATCGATATAACTTTTCTTCTAATTTATTTATTTTATCCGAAAGATTGTATTTTAAATTGGTCATATTAGTCAAAGACTCAAGATAAGTCTTATTTGAATTTTCCAAATTATCCAATTTCTTTTGAAAGATGTCTTTTGTATTTTCCAAAATAGATTTTTCATCTTTCGAAGAAATTTTCAATTTGTCAATCAAATCTGACTTTTTGGAATTTAAATTTTTTTCAGATAAGAGTTTTGAACCAAGATCAGATAAAGCATTAATCATGATATTCATCTGAGAAAATGAAATTGTAATCAAACTCTGAATATACCTCATCTTCATCAGTTTCAGAATCATCATCTGACTGATCATCTCCAACAAAGCACATCTGAGTGATCTGGAAATTTGCAGCTTCATCGTCAGAGTGATCTGGCCAGAATTCTTCTTCTGCTAGCAAAGCTGTTCCGTTCTCTCTTTTCTCGGCCAGTTCCAGTTTCTTACGATAATATGCCGAATCCCTAACCTTCTTCACTCTACACTCCTTAGAGATATAACCCGGCTTTCCACAGTTGTAACAAGCAGCAGTCTTTGGCTCGGGCACTTTGACTTTTGAACCAGAAGTGAAGCGAGGAGTGTTGGAACCCAATCTTGGTTGAAACTTTTTCTGGTAATGCTGAGAGAGAAGGATCATCGCTTTCTGCAGAGCCTCACCATCATCATCAGTTGACCCGTCATAAGCATTATCAGACAATGCTTGTTCTGTCAGTTGTTTCGTGATGAGAGCAACCGGGTCTACTGATTTCTTGTTCTTCTTCTCCAGTTTGGCCTTATTCTCATTAACAATGCACTCATCTGTCAGCAAGATCTCAAACATCTCTTGAATTTGCATTGTAGAAATTCTGACATCATTCCTCAGTCTGTGGCAAGATTTGTTCCACTCTGGTTGAAGTGCATTGAGGAATTTCAGATTTGTTTCAAGCTCAGTCTTTTCAACTTTAATCTTCCTCAGATCATTGATCACGACACAAAATCTGTCATACACAGTTTTCAGTGGCTCCACTTCCTTGGCTTTGAATTCTTCAAAATTATTCATGTAACGAGTATGTCGTAGTTGAGTCGCAACTGAAGAGCCAAGCATAATCTTCTTAAGCTGTTGCCACATAAGATTAGGATGAGTTTTGAAATAGTCAATCCTGTTGTAGATAGAGTTTGGCAAGGCTAGCATCAGATTTGTCTTTATATCACGATCAGCTTGATATGCCGACAACTCTTCAGGTGAATAATCTTTAGTAGGCTTATATAATCCAGAAGCCAACTTGGGTTTTTCAAACGGTCCTTCTAATATAATGTTCATCATGTCATTTCCATTCTTTTGACGTTCTATAAAATTCAGGAACCGATCTTGCCACTGTGTAAACTCATTTTCATCTATCAGCACTGGTGCACGATTTTCTGTACCCAAAGACATCATAAGATCACTTTTGTAGAATTGAGCTTGATAAGAAAATTTGACAGAATCCATAATTCAGAAATCTAGAAAAATACTAAGTCTTGAAACAGTTGGCGCAAACTTGAGGTTTGCGTGAGAAGACGCAAACGAGATTTGCGTAAGCCAAGTGATACGCAAAACGAACTTTGCGTTAGCAGAAGGTCGCGCAAACAGAACTTTGCGTGTGATGAGTAATACGCAAACTGAGCTTTGCGTGTGTCGTTGAAGACGCAAACTAAGCTTTGCGTGATGCCCTGATAACGAGAACTGAACTTTGCGTAAGTAGCTTGAAACGTAAACTGAAGTTCTCTTGAACAGAAGGAGACGCAAACGGTACTTCTCTTGAGCCGAGGAATACGCAAAATTTACTTCTAATGAAACACGGGAGACGCAAAGTTAGCTTTGCGTGAATAACCCAATGCGAAAACCTGAAACACTAGCACAACGATTAGAACAATGAAACTAGCGCAAACTGATATGAACTCGCGCAAACATGTATGAACTCACGCAAACTGTAGATCTAGAGCAAACCGAAGAAAACCAAGTAGAACTCGCAAGATTCGATTATAACCATGAAATTAATGTAACTAATTCAAACATAAATGAACGAAAAAAGGTTTCTAACACATTTCAGTCAACAAAAACGATTAAAAACCACAAAATCACGAGATTTCGTATATGATCAGTACGTCAAACGTGTTTTACCAAAAACTTCAAAAATCTCTAAATTGACAATCAAAACTGATTTTCTTGGAAATTGATGTGAATTAAAAGAGTTTTGCAATCAAAAACGGATCCAACAAACCAATTTTCAAAGAAATTCGATCAAAAACACATCCGAATTTGATGAAAAATCAAGAAAACGAGATTTTCTTAAAAAATTCAAGAAAATCGATCAAATTTTCGATTAATCTACAAATTCAGAAACTAAAACACAATCTCTCAATTCTCTCAAGATTCAAATCGACTCTGATACCAATTGATAGTCCAAGATCAACTAAATCCTAGAGAGACAAAGTAAAGAGAGAAAGACAATATAGCGCAAAGTAAGAATGTATTCAAAGTAGGCGTGAATGTGTTCTTACAAACAACCAAGACCAAAGGGACTTAAATACCCTTGGTCAATACGACACAGTATTAGACTCTAAACACAGTATTTGACCAAGCCTACAAATACAATGATTACTATAAAATTAGACTTAACAAAAAGAAAGAATTTTGGAGCTTGAAGTTGTGAAGTTCCTCTTTGGGAGTTTGTACAAACATTTATTACACATTATTTTAGTGCAGAAAATTAATTTTATGTACACGACATAGATTGATGCATGTTGGGACCATAGCGGTCCATTCGAAAAGATGTTGCGTCTCTTTTATTATTGTCATTATTAGCGTGGTTAATGATCAAATGATTTTCGAAATGGTTTTATATGTATGGAATTTGTGGCCACTTTGCAAAACTATAGAGTAAACGGTAGTGGATTATTTTTACACGTACAACTAACTACTATAAAGCTTATGCGTTTAAAAGTCTAATAAAATTTCAAATTTGCATATTAGTTTGAAAAACCTTGACTCATTAGGGCTATAGTTTTAAACCCCTGTTGTGAAAGGAGTTGTAATTAGGGACTAAAGGAGTCTTTGGGAATAGAAATGGCGAATGATCCGATTCGAGGACAGATTGGAATTTTGGGAAGTTGACCTCACGAAGTCTGTTTATGTATGTATAATTAAGGTAGTAGATGTATTCTATTATCTCAGTTGTGTGAGTGACAACCTTTCCCTTTCGGTAAATCTTGGGGTTAAAGCCTTGTCCAGTTGTTTACGTATGACTGGGTTTGAATTGGTGGGTTAATTGTGCGGAAACATTCTATGTATCGGTGGCATACCGTCATTAAGGGGTATCCGTGACTAATGAGGATGTTATGGTTTGTTCTTGAAGCTGTATTGTTAGAGCACATATTTGTTAGATTCAAGATCATAAAAATTGAAGATGAAAGTCAAACAAGTCAAATGTTCAAAGTCAACTCTCAAGCATGAAAGTCAAAGTCTTTGTAATAAAGTCAAAGTCAAAGTATTGTGTTTTGTTTCTTTGTTATTGTTGTTAGTATAAATTGCCTTGCCTTTGTAAGTTGGAAGGAAGTCGTTCATTGTAAGTAATGTATATGGAGCAGATTAGAGAAGATCTCATGTGCATATCATTCTAGAGAGAGAGTGTGTATGTAGAGAGAGAAAGTTGTGATTGTAATCTTTGTGATTCATAATCAATGACATATGATTTACAAATTTCTCATCTTAATTGTTGTTGAATCAATAAGAACTTGAATCAGGGACTATCAATTGGTATCAGAGCAGATCCAATCAAGAAATCAAGAAAAATGAGTTTTTCGGCACTGTTCCATAGATTTTAGGTTTGTTTTTGAGTATTTGTGCGAATTAGGAGTTGTAAGTGGTCTTGTTGTGTTCGTATTATGATCTAGATTGAGTTTGTACAGGGTAATTCAAGTATTTCACTGTAATTGATCATCAATTTTGAGATTTTACAAGTTTTTGTGTTTCACGAGTTCATCGCACTGTAACTACATCAATTCTTATTGTTAAGTGTATCTTGTTGAAATTCATTTGTCAAATTAAGTTCTAGAAGTATAGGTGATCAAATTGTCGAAGTTTCAATCTAGAATTTGAAGAATTGATGTGTTTTTGAGCAAATCAGAGGCTATTTTCATTACAGATCTGAAGAACTCGCAGAAAGATAAAAAACTCGCAGAATTTCATGAAGAACTCGCAGAGTGTTGGGTTTTCGCAGATATTCAATTTTCATATAGTTGGTTGTTTTTGAAAAATTCAAGTTCATAATTCGCAGATGAGTGTATTTGCGAATTTCTCAGAATTCGCAGGTCTGTGTGCTACGAATTCTTTAGAATTCGTATTGATCTCTTGCGAATTGTTTAAGATTCGTATATGAGTGTATTAAGAAACTCTCAGAATTCGTATACCTATGTTCTGGGAAAAGTTTCATTAGAAATTTATCAAGGTTAAAATTCGCATGTGGCTAGAGTGCGAAAAACTAAGGATTTGCAGATCTCTAGTCTGCGAAAAGAGAAGACTTCGTAAGAGTCTTGTATGCAAATTCTAGTAGTAACCTGCGAATTCTTGTTGGATATTTTTTGGTTACTAATTCTGTAGTTATAACTTATGCGAATTCTTGGTATTTCATTGTGTCTTGCGAATTCCAGACTTAGTGAATTTTTGAAAATTTCATTTTTGTAATTTTCTAAGTTTTTCTGGTTTACTTGATTTCATATTTGGACTAACGATCAAATTCAAGTTTTTTTTGTAACAGGAATAATGGATGATTATTTCTTTGTTGAAGAATATACTACTGAAAAGCGTAAAGAGAGAAGTCAGAAACATAAGATTTCTACTTCCAGAGAAGCTTTCACAGTTGGAACTGATATGAAACCTCCTGTTTTAGTCAAAGGAGAGTACGAGCAGTGGAAGAATAACTTTATGAATTTCATTGATGGCAATGTTTTGGGAGAATATATCAGAATATCTCTGAAGGAAGGAAAGATGAAAACTCCAACAAGGACTTACTCTTATCCCGGAGAAAATAGATTAATGAAAAAAGGAGAATTTCCAATATCACTTGAGGAATACACATATGAGCAGAGATGGAGAGATAAAGCTGATAAATTGGCCAAAGATTTTATCTTGCAAGGAATTACAGATGATGTTTCTTTTAAATTAGATAGCAAGAAGGCTACAAGAAAAAAATTGTGGGAACATCATGAAAAGATGATGGAAGGACCAAAGATGTCTTCAAAAGAAAGAGTAAAGATTTTAGAAGCTGAGAATACAGAGCTGAAGAGAAAGATCTCTGACTTGGAAGATCAAATAGTCAAGATTCAGAAAACAGAGGTTGCTAATAAAGAACTGAATAAGAAGATTACTAATATGGAGCTACATCTGACTAAAGACAAGAATGATTTTGAGAACGAAAAGAAAGGATTTGCAAATAAGTTTTCTGAGTTTTCAAGAAAAAGTTTTGAAGAGAAGAAAATGATTGAGCTTAAATGTTCAAAACTTTCTCAACAAGTGACTAATTTTGAGAAAGTAATAATAATGGAAAGAGACAAGTTTGTGAATGAGAAAAAGGTCATTGAACAGAGGAATGTGGGAATATTCAAGGAGATATCTGGTCAAAGAACAAGTGCTGAGAAAGACTTTAAAGAAGAAAGAAATATCTTTGAGACTGAGATTAAGAAGCTGACTGAGAAGTTATCTGAACTATCTGAATGTGCATTGAAAGATTAGAAAGAGAAGTCTGAATTCAAGAAAGAGATAGTTATTCTTCAAAGATAAAAGAGCTTGAAAAGATTGTTTCCAAGATGGTGGTGACTGAGCAAACGTCTCTAGAGTCAAAAATCCACACATCTAGAAATGATTCAGGTGATTCTGCATGTTCATTCAAGACAGCTGGAAGTTCAAATCAGAAAACTGTTTCTACAAGAAGGCCAACTAACTCATTTGATCAGATTCGTACTACTAACATCTTCTATGATAGAAATGTAGATGGTTTAGGTACACAATGAAGAAGAAGAAGGAGATATAAATAAGAAAAGCTAGTTTGGAAAGTGAAACCACTTGATGATGAGAAGAAGGATGACAAGAAAGATGAGAAGAAAGGAAACAAATCATTTGTACATGGACCAAATGCCAAAAAGAACAATGTGCGGAAAGGTAAACCTGATTTTCTTATTCGAGAAATCAATTAATCAGGTTGTCTACAAAGAAAAGGTATTGTTCTTACTGTCATACATATGATTATGTTCATAAAGCTAGTGATCATTAGTGGTATGGTTGTTATTTGATTACTCCTAATAGAACTGCAACTCACAAACATGGACCCAAATACCAGTGGGTACCAAAGCCGAAAGATGATTCTGTGTTGCTGGAATCACAAGTCAAGGGGGAGTAAGAGAACCAAGGCTTCTGAATACTATAGTTCAGGACCTGTACCTCAATGATAAGGAGTTTGACTTCTAAACACAACAGTTTAGGAATCGCTCTTCAATTATCAAAATAGATGCTACTCCCGTGCTGATATGAGGATTGTACTCCGATACGTAAACAAGAAGATCAATCTTCAAGGGGGAGTACATATTTTTCTGGAAATATGCATTAGGAAGATATGATGATCTACACTTTAAGAGGAGTTGTATCTGATCTCTATCATGCTTTTCACCGACATATTTTATGATGCATATTTTCAGGGGGAGTATGGATTATGACTTCTGATTATTTCAGATCAGAACTCGTACATTCAATGTTTTTACTGCTTTATGTCATTTACTTTGCAATAAATGTTGTGAATAAAACCTTGTGCTTTGATAACTTTATGATTTTTTGCAGGATTGAGAGGAAGAATAAACGATCATATCTTTTATGACTTAGAGCTGACTTGATGAGATTTAAGACTAAACGAAAAGGTTTATTCCTAATCTTAATCTCATACATGTCTGAAAGACGGACAACTTTCAGATATGAAAAACATGTTCTTAAATGTTCAAACCACTTCAGATTCTTAAACGATTTCATGAATATAGAAGTGTGATTTTTAAATGTTTTCATTTGATTTGTGCTTACATGTTTACAAACCGTGTGTTTCCAAAGATTAATACTTGCGTATTATCTTTTCTATATACTTTCAAGTATTCACACACACCGGTTTAATATTTTTGTTGAAAATGTTCTTACCATGTCTCTAAATTGACACAAATTTTCGATGGTAAGATACCCCAATTGAACTTTAAAGTTTGAGTGTGATTTCATTTTAAAACGTTCTTTCAAGAATGTCTATATTTTGGTTCGTATAGACAACATCCACTTATTCTTGACCTAAGCCATAATTGTTAAATCATTTCATTCTGATCATTTTTCATACAATGTCAGATTTTCAAACAAGTTTCTTGTCTTCATTTCATTCATTCAATATCTTTGTTTGAAATATCTTCAATGTTCAAAATGCTCAAATCTTTATGATTATCTCATTGAGCATACATATATCTGACTTGTATTTAAAGTTTTGTGCTTTAATTGAAAAGTTAAACCATTTGAGCAACTTTGTGCTTTTAGGAAAACAACATGGGTTTTTTGTGTGAGCTTCAATGAAAACTTATATGGATTCACGTTAACCAGTGTTTCCTACAGAAGAAGTTAATCCTTGAGTGATCGATTGTGTGAAGAGTCAAATACTGAGTGTGGGATGAGTTATGAGGTAAAAATGAAAAGAGAGTTTGGTTAGAAGTGCGCTTAATGATTAAAAGAATGAGGGTGAGCGAACAGAGTAAAAGAATATTGAACTCTGTACCAACTACTTTCTGAGTCGGGCAACCACATTACTTGTGTTTCACAATTTTTCGTGAACATTATTGAAACAAGCAACTAGCCCATGCCAACACTTGACAAAAACCCCACTAGCTACTCATTTTCTTCTTAACAAGAAGATATTTCATTTTTCAAGGGGACACAACACATATGCTATCTGATTTTCATTTGGAAAATCTGGATATTGAAAAAGAAGGAAGCCTGCCCCACCTACGCACTTCGATCATGCACAATTGAGTCTGTGTTTAACTGTTGTTGTCTCTATGGTTTACACAATTTTGAGCCTTATAAAAGCAATCATCATGTGCTTAATTCTTTCTAACACTTGCACGAATACACAAGGAATTTGTTTTCTTGTGGTGTTTCGATGATTGAATGGAATCCATGGGGAGTGAACATAACAAAAACTCCTTTCCAATGTGTATTTGTTACACACAGTGACTTTGTGTTACTGACAAACATTATAACTGATTCAGGTGTTACCTTCCTAATTTGTCTGAATTTGTAAAGATTCAGATGAATATTTTTTCTTTGGATCGACAAAAAATCTGAGGCTTAGTATGAAAGATCAGTGGTCAGAAAAGATTGCAGAGACATTCCTTGTAAAAGTTTTGATGATTTCATGCCTTCTTTCATCAAAAAGGGGTAGAAAACAAAGTTAAAGAAATGTCTGGAAAGAACAGTTTGTATCATATATGGGGAGAGAGAATCAAGGAATTTCATAGAAAGGGGAGATGATCAAGTAATGATTGTGAAATAAATATGTTAAAGAAAGATTGCTAAAAGAGTGCAAAGATTTCAGAATTGTTGAAGATAATTTGCTAAAGCAATCAGAGCAATGTCTGAAAGAGGTTTGTTTATAATCTTGGGAGAGAATGTTATTATTCTTGAAGATCAGATTTTGAGTAAGATTGCTGAAAGTTTTTAAAGATATTGTGTTTATCAAAGAAGAGGGAGAATGTCCATTTTTCATAAGAATAGGGGGAGAAGATTCAAAATTGAGCTTAAAGAGGGAAGATTGATTTGCAAAATCGTTTTGAGATGATCTTGATCCAAAGGGGGAGAATGTTAGAGCACATATTTGTTAGATTCAAGATCATAAAGAATGAAGATGAAAGTCAAACAAGTCAAATGTTCAAAGTCAACTCTCAAGCATGAAAGTCAAAGTCTTTGTAATAGAGTTAAAGTCAAAGTATTTTGTTTTATTTCTTTGTTATTGTTGTTAGTATAAATAGCCTTGCTTTTGTAAGTTGGAAAGAAGTCGTTCATTGTAAGTAATGTATATGGAGCAGATTAGAGAAGATGTCATGTGCATATCATTCTAGACAGAGTGTATATGTAGAGAGAGAAAGTTGTGATTGTAATCATTGTGATTCATAATCAATGACATATGATTTCTCATCTTGATTGTTGTTGAATCAATAGGAACTTGAATCAGAGACTATCATGTATGGTTTGGGGTTTTTATTCCCATATTAGGTGTCAACTTTAAATCCTTGGGGATCGGTTCAGTGCAACCAGGAATGAAATACGTCTCGGCATACCTATGTCTTCATGGTAGCTATATTGATTTTAGGTGTCGACTCATTCTTTTGAGGTCAATGATTTTGGAATGCTCGGAAGTACCCCCGGATCATAAGAAGTGTTAGCCTCAAATTGATGGAACTTCAAGGAGATTAGATATTTGTAACTAAAAATTGATGTTTAAGATTTCCTTGATGTGGTAACGATCTATATCGGCTATATGTTTGAGCTTTGAGAATAGTTCGGAGTTGTGCGATAGCCTAATTGGGACTAATCAACTCCCTAGAAAGCGTATTGGTACGTCCTTGGAAGGAAGGCTTTACAAATATCAAAGGTGAATTATTAAGAAATCTTAGAATTTCTTTGGGTTGGCATTGATCATTGTAATACAAATTCAAAATCGTGTTAAGAAGGGGGGGGGGATTAGTCGGTGAGAAGTAAAGTCCACAAGCTGCCCTTGAGGTAGTACGTGTCACCTAAGGTTGGGAGAAAACCATAGTCTTGTGGTTAGAAACTACCCTAGTAAGTTAAGCGTACACTCGGAGTAAAATGTAATGTACCTAAGGCGACAATTGTCGTGAGTATCATCATAAAGTTTAGCGGGATTGTTCTGGAAAGTGGATTAGAGACAATTACTCGTAAACAGAGACAAGCTATCATGAGGGCAACATTAAACGGGAAGCTAGATTTCGATGACGAAATCTCTTTTAAGGTTGGAATGATTGTAACACCCTTAAGTTTCGGTAAGTAAAAGTCTCCCATGTTCAATTGTGGTTTCTAGATTAAAGATTTTTGGGTTAGGGAATTATTATTTTTAGTCCCTAGGCCAATCGAAAGTATTCCATGCAAGAAAAGTCGAGTTTCGGGGCTCAGTACGGGTTTCGCTACAATGCCAAACGACTATGACAGGTGTCATTGTAGCATGGCATTGTAGCAGAGAAGAAAGCACTCTCTGGAGTATTTGAGTGACTATGACATGCAACATTGCCATGTCATAGTTGCGTGTCATTGTAGCACCAACGTACCAGAGGATGATAAATTCAGGATTTTAGCCATTTTCCCATTTCTCACTTCTAAACTTCTCCCTTTCTCTCCAAAATCGATCTCACACCTTCTCATATGAACCCTAACTCATTTTTTAGGCTTTTCCCCTATAAATCAAGTGTTCCTTCATCATCCACGCAAGTGAGACCAACCTATGGTGTAAGATCAAAGTTCCTCTTCTTTTTCGTGAGATTCTAGGATTTTAGGGTTTTACTCAAGATCTATGGGATAAGTTCATCTTATCCATTTCTAAATCTCTTCGTAAGTTATAAATTCTCAATTTATGACTTCCAAGCGTTTCATTTCTCAAATTTTCAGTTTGGGAGATTTTGGAAAAGTTGGGACAAATTAGGGTTTTTGGCCAAAATGGGGATTCTGATAGAAGATGTTTAGGGAACGATTCTAGATGGTTGAATACGAATATTTATGGTTGTAAACTTATGGATCTAGGTTTTTGGTAGATTTGGCTTGAGGATTCAGATTTCTTTAAATGAGCTCAAGTTGGGGAAAATCTAGATTTAGCCTAAATCTAGCAAGGTGAGTTCAAATTCATTTGTCAAAATGTTGTACATGCCAAAAATGTCCATTTTAAAGTGTTTATGTGTTTTGCTTGGCAATTTTCAAATGTTGGAATATTTGACGAGTTTTACTTATTTGGGATATTTGATTTTATATTAATCTTGTGAAACACCGACAGTTGGGATTTTTGGGAATTTTGATAGATTAAATCATAAGTATAAGTATTTTAATGATTTATTTTATGAATGAAGATCTTTTGGTATAAACACACTTTTAGTGTGTGTTTTGGAGAAATGTTTGTTCTTGTGTTATGGGACATTTTGAAATAATATTTTGTATAAATTCATTTGGAAATGGTTTGTCTCAACCAATGATGAGTTTTGGGTTAATCGTACTTTTGGTCGTTGTGTTTGCATAACCATTGGTTAATTGTGTTTATGGTTTACATCTACTTTTATGGTTTGATAAAGTAAATCGTTGAGCTTTGGCTCGGTTTTTCAATAAGACGAGTCTTGAGAACATTTTTCCGGTTTAATAGTTCGTTGTGGAGTTTTGAGTATGATGACGTTTATTACGTGTCATTTGAGGATTACATCTTTTAAGTGTTTTGGTCATTCAATTGGAATCATGTAGTGCTATAGACTATAATGTAATGGATCCATAGGCATATGAGTCGGTCTTTAATATTTTATAATGGGAAAAAGGGCTATTGTTTCCATGATGGGGCCAGGATTAGTCATGGGGTTATCGAGAGAGCCTTATGGTGCGGGCTCGTGGAGTCAAACATCTGCCATTGGCCCCATGATGTAATTTCTGAGTCTGTTTTTATGGGATAGTTAACTCCCATTTGTAACTAGTTGAGACATTGGAACCTAGGAAGGGCAACTTGGTACGGTTATGTGGGACAGGATACTAGCCATGGGTCGTAAATGTAATCCTAGTGAATGAGTATGAATAGGAATCATTGGGTGCCCTCCCCCATATCTGAGTACGATCTGGCAAGTTCGTGGCCTTGATCCTAGTATGGTGAGCTCAATAACTTAGAATGTGGCAAACTTTTGTGTTCCGCCACTAGCCATGGAATTCGGGTCTCCCCCGTCACTGAAAGGTGTTGTTTTGGGTATTTAGTCTTATCCATGTTTTCAGTGACGTTTTGAGTATGGGGTTTTCTCCATACATTATAATTTTGGGGTTTGAGTCTTACTCGTATTTCGATAGTTGAACAATAAAATTTTTACTCGTGTCTTCATAAAGTGGGAGTTTGATTTCTATTCACGTTTTGGGTGGCATCACCTTATGAAAGAAAGTTTTTTATGGGGCGTTAATCTTTAAAAACGTGAGATCACTGGAAAAGGGTCACCTTCATATTTAAAGTAAATCATCTTTGAAAGATTTTTATTTCAGTTGTGTCCTTTTCCTTTTACAATATATTGTATCCATGTTGAAAACTCTTGAACTCACTAGGCGTTATCGTAACCTTTTTATTTATCGGCATGTGCAACAGGTTCCGGTTGGGAATAGTTCTAGTGACACCGTGAAGAGAGGATTGCTAGTTGTGTGCTCGAGAAGTGAATATCTTAGTGAAGTCTTCCACATTGAATTTTGGGAAGAGTTTTAAGTCTATTTTTAGTAGTAATCAATGTATTTATACCTTGTGCTAATTGTGCTTAGTTTGACTTTACCTTGTTTGATTAGTCAAGGGGTATTTAAGTTCCCTTTTTGCTTTGTCTTTGTAACTTTGGATTACATTTTGAATAGATCGTATACATTTGGCGCACATATACTTTCTCTCTCTAAGATTTGGTTGATCTTGGTTTATCAATTGGTATCAGAGCAGGTCACGGGTTCGAATCCCATGGAGTGCATTTAAATGCCAAAGGCATGCTGTGCAGCCATTGACTTCTAGCGAAGATCTTGTTAGTGCTGGCAGATGCTGGGGGGAGGAACTTGTTGGGTCATTGACCAACATCTTCCTAAATCGAAACGTGGCGCTGGCTGCTACGCTATAAGGAAATAAAGTTGCGCCTTCTCCATCAGCAGTTGCTTTTGGAGTAGTGGTAAGCGCTTGATCCTAAGAAGGAGCGACTGGTATTTGGGTTAAGTAACACCCGACTATGATTTAGTCTTTGTATATAAGACTGGAGTTTATAGTTGTTGTAGTTAAGATAGAATTTTTAATTGAGGTATATGAAGTTTTGGTTTATAAGTGGAAGTTTTGTCCTTTATTTGATATTATATCGAGATTTTAATTAGTTGCTCTTACCAAATTTGAGGGTGTTACATATTCTATACACCCGGGAAGTATGAAAATGTACAGAGGCTTGAAGTTAAAGTATTGGTGGCCTATCATGAAATTAGATGTAGCCAATTACGTTGAACAATGCGTGATGTACCTATAATTTAAGGCCGAACACCAACGACTGTATGGGAGCCTCTAATCATTAGAAATCCCAAAGTGGAAGTGGGAACACATAACCATGGACTTCATGACCAAATTACCGAAGACTCTAAGAGGTAATGATACCATATGGGTGGTTGTATACCGTTTGACTAAGAGTCCCAATTTCTTGCCATGCGGGAAACGCTCTTGATGGACAAGTTGGCATAGCTATACATTGATGAAGTCGTCTAGAGACACGAAATGCCATTGTCCATTGTGTCGGATAGAGATAGTCGATATACTTCAAATTTTTGGGACGACCATCAAAAAGAGTTGGGCACGAGAGTGAAGCTGAGCACAATTTACCTTGAAGACATGTTGCGGTCTTGTGTCATTGACTTTTGTGGGAATTGGGATTCTCACCTACCTTTAATGAAGTTCGCCTACAACAACAATAACCATTCTAGTATTGGATGGCTCCGTTCGAGGCTTTGTATGGTTGAGAATGTAGGACTCCATTCTGTTGGCTTGAGGCAGGTGAGCAGCAATTTCTCTAGCCCGAAATTGTTCAAGAAACCGCTGATAAGGTTAAGGGCATTTGGGAGCGCCTGAAAGCGGCCCAAGATCACCAGAAAAGTTATGCGTATAAGAAAAGGCGATCAGTGGAATTTCAAGTGGGAGATCGTGTGATGCTCAAGGTGTCGCCTTGGAAGGGAATAATCTAGTTTAGGAAGCGTGGGAAGCTAAGTCCTCACTTCCTGGGACCATTCACTATAATAAAGCGAGTGGGACTACAAGCCTATCAGTTGGAACTTATGCCAGAGATGAACGGGATTCATAATACGTTCCACATTTGCTATCATAGGAGGTGTTTAGCAGAGGAAGAGAGCATTATTCCCCTCTCGAAAATAAGAGTGGATGAGGATAATCGCTGCATTGAAGAATCTGATGCCATCTTAGAGAGGAAGTCGAAGAAGCTTCACCACCAGGAAGTCACGATGGTCAAGGTGCAATGGAAACATCATCATGGAGCTACCGTGACTTGGCAAGCTGAGGAGGACATGAAGATAAGACACCCCCATTTATTTGCATAAGCTTTGATTTCGAGGACGAAATCGATTCCAAGGTGGGGATGATTGTAATACTTAGAATATCTGGTAAGTAAAGGTAATCTTTAATATCTTTAGATATTATTTTGTGGTTTCCTAATTAAGATTTGAAAGCCTTATACCTTCGATTGATTCGCAGGAGGATACGAGTGAAGAGGGGAAAGTTTATGGCTTCGGTACATTTGGGGCGATAGTGCCCTGCGATAGTTACAGGGTCACTATTGCCATGTCATAATCGCCAGAGGTCGTGGCCTCTTGGTACACTTTCGGCGAGAATGCCTCATGATTGTGACACTGGTCACTCTCGCTTGGTATAATCGCTCGGGTAGCAAGACTCTCGGTACACATCCGACAATAGTGCCTCACAATTGTGACTATGTCACCCTCGCTTGGCACAATCCCCCGCGGGATCTAAGAGTGTATAAACTTGATTTTTAGCCATTCTCATTCATTACTCTCATTTACTTCACCCCAGAACCTCCCAAGAAGTTATCCTCTCTATTAAAGTCATTCTAAGTACATTCAAGGCACTCCCTCCTCATTTATTTCAAGTTTTAAGTCTCACCAATTACAATTGGAAGCTAGGAACAAAGGATCCTCCATCTCCATTTGCATCTCCTTCAAGGGGAGATTCTAGGGTTTAGGGTTTTTATCAAAACCCAATATTGTGAGTTCATCCTACTCTTCTTTAAAACTTTATACATGTTAAAAATGTTTCCTTTATGATTTATCAAGATTTTACTACATAAATACTCTATTTGATAAATTTGGAAAAGATAGGTCAAAACTATGGTCTTGATCATTGAGGGTATTTTGTTGAAATAAATATGGAGGGTGATTCTATGTGTTCTAATGACATTGTTTGTTTGTTCTAAACTAGTTTTAAATACCAAATGAATTATGGTAAAATAATGGTCATATTGACCAAGTGTGGCATTTATTCACTGTTATAATTCCTAAGAGGAATAAAATGTCTTGGATGGTGAGGTCCCAAGGTAAAGACATGGATAGGGTTGAACTTCGTGATTCTTTGGGTAAAAGGCTTTGATAGAATTAAACCGATTTTTATACCGAACTAAAGACTTGGATAGTGTTGACGTTCAAGATGACTAAAGACGTGGATAGGGTTGATGTCAGTAAATATCCATCCTTGACATGTGCACCGTATACGTTATGGCTTACTTTTGTGTTCAGTCACAACTTATGGAAAAGCGGATCTCCCCGTCCTGGTATAATAATAAATGTTTTTTTGAAAAGTTATTTTTAATGCTACTATTTGCATAGGTTGTTGAAGACTATTCTTTATGATTTACCAACGGATAGTCTTAATCCTACTGTTTGTTCTCACTAGGATCCAAGCCTAACATTTTTTTTTCTCAAATTGACATGTATATTGTTAGACCATAATGTTGTATTTAAGAATTAAAGGGTTCAAAGTGTAAATGTGTAATAGTTGTACATTGAGTTGTAAAATCAATCATATTGACTTACTATAAATAACTTCAAGTCCTTTGTAATCGTGTAACAATTGAGAGAGTGACATTGTAGACAAGTGAGACTTGTGACTTGTAGAGAGAGAGAGAGAGTCATTGAGCTTTAGAGAGAGAACCTCATTTGTATACATTTTATGATAAATACAAATGACTTGTGATTCATAAATTTGTGTTAGATTGATTGGATTCGACACTAGAACAACATATATCAGGTTTTCATAGTGGCAGGGTGGCAAAGTCTTGAGAGGAGGGTTAGGTCCCGTTAGGAACAAGTCTTTTGGGAATAGTCGACTTTTGATCAATTGGGCGTACATACAATTGACATATACTTTAGGAGAATGATGATGACACCTTTCTGTAATCTAATCTAGTATAGTTTAGATTAGTAGGTTGTTAATTATTATTTTCGTTGCTACGTTGTAAAAAATATTACATTTCCCCTTTGTGGGTGATTTATATTTTATAGATGCCGTCTTACGTCATTATTCATGTTTAAATTCGTCTTGATTTTTAAGGTGTTACATATAGCTCCAAGTTGAGAAATAATTTTCTTGATCCAAACGGCTTCCTTAGTTGCACCTGATGTTGCAATGTACTCAACTTCTGTTGTAGAATCAACTGTTACTGGATTGGAAATCTTCCAGTTCACAACACCACAATCAAGGCAAAACACAAAACCCGACTGCGAACGAAAATCATCTTTATCTATTTGGAAGCTTACGTTAGTGCAATCTTTTACACTCAACTCTTCTTCACCATCATATACCAAAAATTAAATCTTTGTTCTCAAGTATTTTAGGATATTCTTGACGTTAATCTAATGATCATCACCTGGATTGGATTGGTATCTACTCGTCATGCTCAAAGCATAGAGTACATCAAGTCGAGTACATATCAAGGCATACATGATAAATCCAATTGCGGAAACATATGGAATCTTACTCATTCGCTAACTTTCTTGACACGTAGTAGGGTACAACATCTTAGAAAGTGACATGTCATGAGACATAGGGAAGAACTCTTTCTTTCTATCAGGAATGTTGAACCTTTTCAACACTTTGTCTATATATGTATTCTGACTCTTTCTTTCCTTCATCCTCATTTTTTTGAGAAATCAAACTCTTTGATTATTTCACCAAAACGATAATTGTAGCTCCTTGAAGCTTGCTTCAATTTGTAGATAGATCTTTGCAACTTGAATACCTTATAAGATTTTTCTGCTGTGACAAAACCTTCGTGTTGTATCGTATATACGTCCTCAAGTAACTTTCCTGTTAAGGAAAGTTGTTTTGACATCCATTTTTGAAATCTAATAATTGTGATATACTACAATGGCTAGTAAAATTCCAAAATACTTAATCATTGCGACTGGAGAGAAAATTTCATCATAATCAACGCCTTCAATTTGTTTGAAACCTTTTGCAACAAATTATGCTTTATGAGTAATCACATTACGATCCATGTCGGTTTTTCTTCTTGAAAACTGAGAGTCCAAGAATCTCTAAATCTTTAGAGAGAGAAAGTAGAGAGAGAAAGTATAGAAGCGCAAAGTTCAATCTATTCAATATGTGTGCGTGTATTTCTTACACCAAACCAAGACCAAAGGGACTTAAATACCCTTGGTCAGATACAACACAAATAAGCTCTAAACACAGTATTTGACCAAGCCCTATAAATACAATGATTACTATAAAATCAGACCTAACAATCTCCCCCTTAGTAATCATTGGCGCTTTGGTCTTCAAAAATTATCTTCTATAACAGCACGGACCAACAAAGCGACTTTGTGAAGCTTTCTGACTTTTAAAAAAAAAATTATTCTCAGCATCTTTCAGATTAAGTTGTCTTTACTGTCTTGAGCTCTAGACGATACACCTCTTTTGAATGATCTTGAATGAACTGTGGTGTTCGGAGCAGAAACAGCAAAGAATTTATTGTAGCTGAGAGAATAAAATCTTTGAGCAAATCTTGATCAGCAGATAAACATTTGAGCTCTTTGTCTCTTTAACATCTCCTTGACTTCTCCCCCTCATGACCTTGATGATCTTGATCAACTTGGTCATGGAAATGTTGGAGACGAGACAACGTAAGATCTGCAAAAACAAAGAAACAGAGAAAATAGAGGAGGTTTGCGCTTCATGTTGGATGCGTAAACCAAGATTTGCGTTTCATGTTGGACGCGCAAACCAAGGTTTGCATTTCATGAAGGAAGTGCAAATCAAAGTTTGCGTTTCATGCTGGAAGCGCAAAGCTGACTTGGACAAAGTTTACCTTTTTAAGCTCTTTGACTCCCCCTACACAAATGCACTAGATATGACACTTTGAGTTAGCAATCATATAAAGAAAATCAGATACTCCCCCTCAAAAACAGATATAATCTTTGAAAAAAATTCTCTTTGTTCACTCCCCCTTGAATAATGCATAAACCCATTAAAATATATTTATGAGAACACAATGATCAAATATTAATGTAGAAAGAAAAATATACTGAATGTAAATTTTGAAACAACTAAACATATAAAATTTTAAACACTAAACAAATAAAAGTCTACTTAGTAAAATATCACATATTTATCAATCATTTGAAATCAAACATATGATGTTGGATACAAGAACAAGTTTCATTGCATACCAAGTTAAAACATGTTCAGTTTCAAAAACTTCCATCAATCTATTCAGTGTGCTCACATGCGAATCTTCGACTAGCTTCAAGAAAATGAAATTCTAAAAATATTATAGAGAACTTTCCATGTACTCACACTAAGCCATCAAGAATTACGATATTCATAAATTTACAGATTTATCGCAACTCAAACATATCACCAAGTATCATGAGATGTGTGCTCATTGGCATCTTTTAGCATTGTGCACATTGGCATCTTAACATGAGTGTGATCTTTGGCATCTTTTAAGAGCGTGCACTTTGGCATATTTTGATCAAAAAGTTTATTAAGTAAAGAACATGCCGTAAACGTAACTTTCTATCTGACCCTATTGCAGGATTTGGGTCAGCCACTCCCAGACCAGTTGGCCTTAGGGGACTAGGTGTTAAGCACCCCTTGGAACTTACTTTCCCGGATCAGAAAGGTTACATCGACACATCCTAAACCCATTCATACCAGTAAAACATGACTTTCGATCTGGTTCTATATAAGGATTTCTGTTCGATCACTCCCAGACCAAATGACCTTAGGGGACCAGATGACGAGCATCCCACGGAACTTATTTTCCCAAACCAGAAAGGCCACAGGTACAAACTTTTAAACTTAGAGATTTCTGTATTTTATGAAATTAATATTCATCTCAAACACAAGGATCTACATCTAAGTGCTTAGCCCATATTTTCATTCCGATCTATAATTTTGATCATTTAGGTAGTCTAAGCAAAGTAAACTATAAAAATTCCGACTCACATATCTTTAAAGCAAAATCAAAAGCTACAAACATGTTGCTGACTTTTCGACTTTTGCAAGACTTGAAAGTTGAACATATAAAACTTTAATACAAACAAATAACTTGTAAAAAATCCTAGACATACGTTTTATTCAAAAGAAAGAAAATCTGTAAAATTTTACTTTATAGAATAAAATTTGTAAAGATTTAAACTTTTAAACTCAATATGCCGATGTTAAAAAATTTCATTAAAGACAAAATGTAAAGAATTCGGCAAATTGATATTTAGTTGGAACAAAATGAAATTCAGTTATTTCATCTTTCACATTATAAAAAATAATTTGTGTCTCAAATTTAAAAAATTGGGTTATACAAAATCACGAGATAGATAAACAAGCTTAGATTCTTGAAAAATAATGAGAAAAACTGGAACACATCATAATCAGAGATAAAATGCAGCGGAATTAAAATTGATGTACTCACAGTATCTCATATAGTCAGAAGCTTAAAGGCTTTGAAGAACGAGTTCTAAACTGGTTTGTTTAGAAGTCGTAGTCTATGAAGTACGGGTCCTGAGCTGAATTACTCAGAAGCCAAAGTTCTATTACTCCCCCTTAACATGTAATGCCTGCAACTTTGAATCAGATAAAGATTTGGGTACCCACTTGAATTTGGGCCCGTGTTTGTTAGTTGCAGTTCTTGTGGGGAAATAATGAGTAGATTTGAAACGAGAAGCATGAGAAATATCATCAGAATAATAAGCACAATTATCAGAAGAGAAAGCATAATCATCTGAACTAGAATCTGAATAATAAACACATGAGACATGTTTTGAAATTCGAATCATTTGCTTTATAGAGTATTTTGAAATTTTATTACATTTAGCAAATGAATCACCGTTATAAAGTTTGTCTACACATTTATCCCCATCAACAATATGTTCATCAGATGTCCACCTCGCTCTCCAGATCCGCTTCTTTGATCGAGCGCTCAAAGCCCTATCTGTAAGAATTGAATCGGAAGAATTAGAACTGTCAGTAAGAACTGTATCTCGTTTCTTTTACTTCTTTGACCGTCTTCTTTTACGCTTAGGTTTATAATATTGATCATTTAGCGTTAACGAATCATCAAGAATTTTAGACGAAATATTTAAATCAGAAGAAATAAGTTTATCCAAGCAACCAATCTGATCAACTAATAAATCTGAATTTGCCTCAGAGTCTGAATAATTTTGAGAAAAGATTTTAAAATTTGAAACTTCCTTTTTATTTTCCTTATAATCAGAAGATAGGCTAGAAATAGAATCTGATTTTTGAGAAAATAAATTTTCTTCAAGACTAGAAGTCATGAAAGAAAGAATAATATCAGATTCAATTTTCTTCAAAATATTTTGATCTTCTATCTGATATTCAAGATCGATGATTTTGCCTTCTAAAACTAACGGAGGAGTATATTTCTTTGAATCATAAATGATTGGAGAAATATTTTCCTTATCAGAATCAGGGGCATAAGAAGGAACAAAATCATGAAACACTAAAGATTTGACGGGAGATATATCATTTAAAACTCTTCTTCCTCTTCTTGATTTATCAGGAAAATATTTTGCATTTTCAGACGTATAAACAAAAGGAATTTCATTTTTCTTGTTATTTGTCCTTTTCTCATGTTCGATTTCTAACACTTGCTTCTCATTCATCCAATCAATTTTAAATTGAGGAGCATAATGAGCAAGAGTCAGATAATCGTATTTATATAAAGTTGGGGAATTTTCAATCGCATTATTTAAACAATGAGGATTTTCAAAACCAAGTCCCCACCTTTGTTTTAAAGCTTCTTCACTCCTTGGTTTGTTCATATAAATTGTTTGTTCAGATTGGTCTCTTCGATAAAGTTTTTCTTCTAACTTATTTATTTAATCTGAAAATTCATCTTTTAAATTAGTCATAGCCGTCAAAGATTCAAGATAAGTCTTATTTGAATTTTCCAAATCATCCAATTTCTTTTGAAAGATGTCTTTAGTATTTTCTAAAATAGATTTTTCATCTTTCAAAGAAATTTTCAATTTATCAATCAAATCTGACTTTTCGAAATTTAAATTCTTTTCAGATAAGAGTTTTGAACGTAGATCAGATAAAGCAGTAATGATAATATTCATCTGAGAAGAAATGAAATTAAAATCAAATTCAGGGTATACCTCATCAGCATCAGAATCAGAATCATCTGACTGATGATCTCCGATCAAGCACATCTGAGCGATCTCGACGTTTGATGCTTCATCATCGGAATAATCCAGCCATAATTCTTCCTCGGCCAGCAGAGCAGTTCCGTTCTCTCTCTTTTCAGCTAGTTCTATTTTCTTTCTATAATAAGCTGAATCCCTGACCACCTTTGCTCTACACTCCTTTGACATGTGACCCGGCTTCCCGCAGTTGTAGCAAGCAGCCGTCTTTGGCTCGGGTACTTTTGCTTTAGGACCAGAAGTGAAGCAAGAAGTGTTGGAACTCGACCTTGGTTGGAACTTTTTCTGGAAATGTTGAGAGAGAAGAATCATAGCTTTCTATAATGCCTCGCCATCATCTTCAGTTGATCCGGTGTAAGCATTTTCAGATAATGCTTGTTCAGATAATTGCTTCGTGAGGAGAGCAACCGGATCTACTGTTTTCTTCTTTTTATCCATCTTGACCTTTTTATCTATCACCAAGATCTCATCAGTTAGTAAAATCTCATACAGTTCTTGAATCTGCATTGATAAGATTCGAACATCATTCCTCAGTCTATGACATGATTTGTTCCATTCAGGCTGAAGAGCATTGAGAAATTTCAGATTCTTCTCAAGATCAGTCTTTTCCACTTTAATCTTTCTAAGATCATTAATCACAATGCAAAACCGGTCAAAAGTAACCTTCAGATATTCATTGTCCTTGGCCTTAAATTCCTCAAAGTTGTTCATGAATCGTGTCTAGCGAACCTGAGTAGCAATTGATGACCCAAGCATGATCTTTTCTAATTGAGTCCACATCATATTTGGATCATGTTTGAAACAATCAATTCGATTGTAGATCGTGTTAGGCAGAGCTAGCATCAAATTGGAATTTGCTTCTCTATCGACTTTTTCGCATTTGATTTCATCAGTAGTCAAAGGAATGTCACCTTTTGGCTTGACAAAAGGTCCTTCAGAAAAAGATTTCATCATATTTTCTCCGTTACTCTGACGCTCAATGAAATTTATGAACCTATCTTGCCATTGTGTAAACTTATCGTCGTTGATTAAGACTGGAGGACGAGTATCTGTTCCCAATTGCATCATCAGATCATTTGAGTAGAACCTAGCTTGAAAAGCAAACTTGGCAGAATCCATTGCTGATGTATCAGAAAAACAAAAATCAGATTGAATTGAAAAAATTCGAAAAATATTAAAAATTGAAAATTTGAAAAACACTTGTTATGAGACAAAGTTGAAGAAAAAAAATATATAGATGACACACTAAAAAAAATTTCCAGACTTTTTTTTTTTTCAACCAAGTCAGGGAGACGCGCAAATTGAAGGTTTGCGTTTGAAAAGAGACCCGCAAACTAGAACTTTGCGTTTGCTTTGAGACACGCAAAATGAACTTTTCGTTTGCTTTGAGACACGCAAAATGAACTTTTCGTTTGCAGGTATGAAACGCAAACTTGATGCAAGAAGTCTTGAAGAGAGAAACGCAAACTGATAGTTTTCGTATTAAACTAGAGCCGAGAACTTTAAGCTTTGCGTTTCCAACGTGAACCACAAACCTGAAAAATTTACTAAAACACGAGTTAGACACGCAAAGATTATGATAGGCACGCAAATTTTATGATAGACCCGCAAAGATTATGAATGACACGCAAACTTCATAAACACTACCAATTCACACAAGATCAACTACAACTTTGAAATTTAACCAAGAAAAACACATACTGAACTTCGAAAACTTCTTTCTAACAAATTTTATCAAACAATTTCGATTGAAAAACACTAAATCAACACTTTCGAAAAAGAACAGAACGAGAATACGTTTTTTCCAGAAAATCACAAAATCACCCAATTGAGAATCAAATCATGGTTTTTATGGAAAATTATGTGAATCAAATACGGTCGACTATCACAAATGCAACTAAAGAAATCAAATTCGCACAAATTCAATCAAAAACCTAACCAATTTTAATAAATCAAGCAAAAAACGATATTTTCTTGGAAAAACAAGAAAATCAATCAAATTTTCTGCTTAATCTACAAAATTAGTATCTAAAAACAAATTCTCTCAATCCTCTCAAGATCTAGTACGCTCTGATACCAATTGAGAGTCCAAGAATCTCTAAATCTTTAGAGAGAGAAAGTAGAGAGAGAAAGTAGAGAGAGAAAGTATAGAAGCGCAAAGTTCAATCTATTCAATATGCGTGCGTGTATTTCTTACACCAAACCAAGACCAAATGGACTTAAATACCCTTGGTCAGATACAACACAAATAAGTTCTAAACACAGTATTTGACCAAGCCCTATAAATACAATGATTACTATAAAATCAGACATAACAAAAAACTATTTTCACCCTATAGGTTGTACCTCATTGGGTGGCTCAACTAAATTCCAAACTTGGTTTTCCTACATGGAGTCCATTTTCTATTATAATAACATCTTGCCATTTCTCGAAGTCAGTGCTTACAATAGAATCTTGGTAACTATTGGGCTCATCATCCATGAGCGTCACATCCCCTATATAAGTGATGAGAAATCCAAATTTCTCAAGCTTATTCCGTTTTCTACCAGATCTATGAGCACTTTTTGTTATAGCCTACATTTTCACAACATTTGTGGATCCACAACTACTTGGGGTGTCTATGTTTGTTCTATCTGTGTTGACATATTTTATCTTGAATAACTTCAAGTTCTACATTCCTCCCATGGATACCTTTGGAAATAAATTCATTTTCCATGAAGATATCGATATGCCCAACAAATACTTTATTGTCGTGACGATGATAGAAAGTATATCCCATAGTTTCTTTGGGATATCCTACAAATATTCATTTATCACATTTTGGTTCTAATTTAGTTGTGATTACACTGCGTATGTAAAACTCACAACCCAAATCTTTATAAAAGATAATTTGGGACCCTTCCCAGTCCATATCTCATATTGTGTCTTTTCAACAAATTTTGATGTAACCCGGTTTAGTGTGAACATAGGTGTCTCTTGAGCTTCCCCAAAAGGATGTTTGAAGGTTATCTTGACTCATCATTGATCATACCATGCCTAACAATGTACAATTTCTCATTTTAGAAATACCATTTCACTGTGGTGTTCCGGGTGGGGTAAGTTGTGATACAATACCATAATTTCTAAGATGATCATGAAAAGTATGGTCTAACTATTTTCCACAATGAAATCGAAGAATCTTAATACTCTTTCCAAGTTGGTTTTGTATTTCATTTTGAAATTCCTTTAACATTTCAAAGGACTCGGACTTATGTCACATATATATACATACTGAGATCATCAATAAATGTAATGAAGTATCTATAACCACTTTTATCTTGTATGTTCATCGAACCACAAACATCACTATGTATGATTCCCGATACATCACTTGCCGTCTCACTTTGTCAAACAAAAGGAGCCTTTGTCATCTTTCCTATTAAACAAGATTCACATGCTCATATGATTCAAAATCTAATTTGTCCAATACTCCATATTTATGGAGTTTGGAAATGCGAGTTTCATCTATATGGCCGAGACGACAATGCAGAGATAAGTTAAATTCGAACTATTTGATTTGACCCCCCTTTTATCTATGTTATAAGTCAGATTATCCATATTAAGAATATAAAGACCATTAATCAAACATTCATCACCATAATATATATTACCAAATGAGAATGAATAACATTTGTTCCCAATACTAAAGGTAAAACCTTTCCTGTCCAAACAAGATACATAAAATAAATTTCTATAAATAAATGGTATGTAATAACAGTCATCAAGTTCAAATATTAATCTGGTCGGTAAAGCTAACAAAATAGTACCTACGTCTATAGGAGCAACCTTTTCCCCATTTTCGACGCGTAGATCAACTTCACCTTTGCTCAACCTTCTAGTCCTTTTTAGTTCCTACATGTTTCTACAAATATGAACCAAATCTAGTATCTAATTCCATGATGTATAAGAAGTAGAAAGATTAGCTTCTATCACATAGATACCTGAAGTGGAAGTCGCATTTCCTTTCTTCTTTCCTGAAGGTACAGAAGACAGTTCCTACTCCAATACTCGGGTTTGTTGAAATAAAAGCACCGAACCTCCTTAGCTACAGTTACCATAGGTTTCTTAATGCCTCATGTTTGATTCACAAATTTAGAAGTGGGTTTGACATTTGACTTTCCTTTGCCTTTCCCTTTCCCTTTCTTGTCCATACAAACATCAAAATGGTGGACTTGTCCTTCGCAAGATCTTGCGGCTGTTCATAACATGTTGAGCAATTCTAGAAGGGATTTGTCAAAGTCATGAATATTGTAGTTCATCACGAATAGACTGTAGCTATTTGGCAGCGATTGCAAAACTAATCAATGGGTAACTCCTTTCGTAAAGGCAAAACTAACCAAGGCACTCAATATACCCAATCATTTTAATTATATGATTCCCAATAGGACTATCATTAGCCATTCTACAACGGAACAATTCCTTGGATGTTTCGTACCTCTCATGTCTAGCTTACTCTTGGAATAGCAATTTTAGGTGTTCGATCGTATCGAACGCCCCATGTTTTCATGTTGCTTCTGAAACTCAAGTTCCATGGTTATTAGCATTAGACATGAGACGTCTAAAGCATCTTCATCATGCCTTTTAAAAGCGTTCCTTTTAGTTCTATGAGCATTGGAATTAGGATTTTTAGAGATTTGTTGCTCCAAGACATACGATTTCTTTTCATCTTTGAGGACAATTCTCAACTTACGATACCAGTTGATGAAATTCATTCCATTTAGTTTTTCTTTATTAAGGATCCATCTCAAAATGTTTATGTTCCCATTGTTGGTTTGTGCCATTGGTAAGCTACAAAGAAATGCAAAGTTCTTAGTGTCATGAAATTATTATTGTTTAATAAGGACTTGCATCAAACAAGCTCTCACTATTTTAATCAAAACGACAACCCTCTCTTATTGTTTAGAAGAACATGACAAGCTTTCTAGCGGGCAAAGATCCATATTCTCATTATTGGTCAATTTTAGCTAACCGATCAACCAATAATATTTTATGTAAGCAACAACATTGCTAATTACATCTCTATGTAACTCTTGGATAGTTAGTTCAATACCTTTTATTTAAATTCATCATATGAATGTTCCCAACCCATGCCTCCAAATCCCTAATCCTATTAGGCTTAATTTGGTTAAGTGTGACCTAAAATGGCTTGTACGAATCCTTTGCTTACCTTATCTTACTAAGGGTCCGTTTACCCAAATGATTACCCGGTAAGCGTTTACCGGTAAAAATCGACACTCTAACTTACTTTACCAGGTAAGATTAAAGTCATCAAAAAGTTTTTGTATGCAACAAATTACCTGGTAAGCACTCATCGGGTAAGAGTCGTCACCTCCATTTACCGGGTAAGACTTTCCATCCTTATATCGCTCTTATCGGGTAAGATTCTCGGCCCTTGCAATATTCAGCTGGTAAGGTAAATGAGCCGATAAGCACTTACCGGGGTAAGCATTTAGTAAACAGCCTCTAAGATTAAAAAGAGTACCAAATTTTAGCATAATCTACCCTCAATGATCAAAGTCTTGACAATTGCCACGTTTTTAAACTAAATATTTTTTGAGGGATTTTATTTAGTTTGAATTTACTATCTTTCTTTTGTAATAGATCGTTTACTCATAGCTTGATTCAACTATAATCCATATTGGAGGAGGATCAGGAGGATTAATTGAAAACCTTCCTTTCTTTGGCAATTTAGGCCTTTGTGACAAAACTGGTTGAAATTTTGTTTTGATGTACTAGGACCTAATCAATCTAGATCAACATTCCATTTTATATCTTATATAAATATCAAAAAATATATTTATTTTATCAAAAATCATTTTGATTCGTAAAACTCCTTTTACTTATATATTTTAAAATGTTGTAACAAGTTTGACATATATGCAACCACGTATAGTATATCGTAATATATAAGCATAAAATAAACCAGAGATGGTTATATCCCCCCCGGGGGGGCGCTATGTGATATTCATAGAGCCAAGTATAAATATCATTACACAAAATAAAGTCCTATAGTTCTACTCATCTTCATCACTTCATAACGCCTACATCTCTCGCTTTCTTTTATACAAAAAATACGTTACACTACAAACAAAGAAACCTCGAGTTACATTCGAGGGGATTGGATGAGAGAAGATTGTACAGAGAGCGTATATAGAGAAAGGCATGACATATAAGTCGTATTTATCAAATGTATTTACATCCATGATTAAGGGCTATAAACATTCACCAAGCAAATCACATTATACATATTCAATCAAATTGAAACATAAGACCGATTTGCAACTTCACCGTATTAAAATAATACAAAACTCATACGAAGTCAAAAATAGGTGATTCAAAGTTCTTTGGTAAACTAAAAAAAGATCTACATCTTTTTATGTTTTAAGATTGCAAAGATCCAGAACCCTCACGGGTCGAAATCCAACTCAAACCCGTAGTGGATTCGATCTTCAAACACTATCGTAAAAGAATCATAAAAAATTCATATGAAGTCGAAATGATGCGATTAAAAAGCATGAGAAAAGATAACAAGAATATCTACCATGTTTTAAGTTTTTCGAGAATATGAATATTTCTAGGACAAAATAAATCAAAACAGTTTCGAAAATAAAACATATAGTAGCAAAACAGTTTTTGATAAAACATGCATGTCATAAAAACCGATCTAGAGGTTTGTAAGTAGCTTTGATACCACTGTTGGGTTACAGGATCTCAAGCATAGCGGAAAAATAAAGTTGTAACCTTCCAAACACCCAAACGAACCAGAATAAATCGGGTGTTTCGAAGTTATATCTTAAAATTAGAGAGACTTCGAATCACAACAACAAACAACGCTTGATGCCTCCAAAATATCCATGCGAATAATCTGAATCCTTTGCCTTCTCTTGATGTTAGTTACGATTTAAAATATTAGAAAGAAAAAGGAACATACATTTGTACGTGATTGAGAGAAAAATGTAAGACCATTTACTTGCATAAAAATGTCATACATTTTATGGTACTAAGAAGTATGGCATACAACTACCACAATCCTTACACATTACTTGAATGTAAGAGTATCCATACACCATCACTCTCCTTTTTATGACCATCCCCAGTCAACCTAATTTATTTCCAATATAAATATATCTAATTTTTATTTAATCAAGTTAAATAAATACAAATCAAATACAATAATTAAACATTTTAATTATTGAAACTCCTTATTTAGATATGTTCAAAGCGTGTGACCCAATGAGTTCTTGACATGTTGGTAATAAATATATATCTCATACTTATATTTATCAACGATAAGCAGTATCTATCAATACATCACCGTCACCCAAATGACGAGAATCGGTGATACAAAATATTAATGGTTTGTAGTTAGTTTTAGTTTACACATTTAATTCTTCTCTCATTGATGTCCAGATTGAAAAAAATACATTGAATGTATCATTCTCGTTATGTCCTATCTATAGTTTCTTGATTCTCTAATACAATGATAAAACATATCATTATATCTTATATCAATTATTTGAGCATGCATGAATTTTCTCAGTATATATTTATCTAGGGGCCTAGGGACATCACTTCTGTTATAACGGAGGGACAAATCCTATCTCGATACATGCTAGTTCTACCATGTGATATATAACATACCTAACTATGGAATGATTATAATAAATGTCAAAGTACGTCACTCACACACAACAAACTCCTTTTCTCAAGTCAAAGGATTACATGCACATTGACTTCATGAGGAACACTTATGACACTCACATGGCATCCAATGCAGTGTTCTCATAGCGAGTCATGTCCGATACACAAAATCTCCTTTTTGTACCCATATGCGTTAGTGCAACCTTTTACACTCAACTCTTCTTCACCGCCATATACCAAGAATGAATCTTTTGTTCTCTAGTATTTTAGGATATTTTTTAGGGCAATCCAGTGACCATCACCTGGATTGGATTGGTATCTACTCGTCATTCTCAAAGAATACAATACATTAGGTTGAGTATATATCATGGCATACATGATAAATCCAATTTCCAAAACCTATGGAATCTTACTCATTCGTTCACTCTCTTGAGACATAGTAGGACACTATGTCTCAGAAAGTGATATGTCATGAGACATAGGTAAGAACTCTTTCTTCCTATCAGGCATGTTGAACCTTTTTAACCCTTTGTCTATATATGTACTCTAACTTAAACCAAGTAATTTCTGCAATCTATCTCTATGGATCCAAATGCATAACACATTGGTAACTTCACCCAAGTATTTCATTGAAAAACATTTTCCTAACCAAGCCTTTACAGACTTAAGCGTCGAAATATCATTTCTAATGAGTAGTATGTCATCTATGTACAACAAAAAAATAATACAGTGCTCCTTCTAACCTTCTTGTAGACACAAGGTTCGTCCTCATTTTTGGAGAAACCAAACTCTTTAATTGCTTCATCAAAACAAAGATTCTAACTCCTTGAAGCTTGCTTCAATCCTTTGATAGGTTGTTGCAACTTGCATACCCTATGAGATTTTTCTGGGGTTACAAAACCTTCGGGTTGTATCGTATATACGTCCTCAAGAAACTTTCCTGTTAAGTAAAGATGTTTTGACATCCATTTGCCAAATCTCATAATTGTGATATACTGCAATGTCTAGTAATTTTCTAATAGACTTATTCATTACTACTAGAGAGAAAATTTCATCGTAATCAACACTATGAACTTCCTTTAAACCTTTTGCAACCAATCGTGCTTTATAGGTAATCACATTACCATCCATGTCGGTCTTTTTTTGAAAACCCATTTGTACCTTATAGGTCGTACCTTATTAGGTGGCTCAACTACGTTCCAAACTTGGTTTTCATACATGGTGTCCATTTCTATTTCCATAGCATCTTGCCATTTAACAAAGTCAATGCTTTCCATAACATCTTGGTAACAAGTGCGATCATTATCCATGAGCATCACATCCCCGTTTTGAGTGCTGAGAAATCGAAAATTCTCAGGCTCATTCGTTTTCTACTAGATCTACGTGCACTTTGTTTTATTGACTGTGTTTCCACAACACTTTATGGATCCACAACTACTTCTAGTGTCTGTGTTTGTTCTATCTATGTTGATATATTTTGATCTTGAACAACTTCAATTTTTACATTCGTCCCACATATACCTTTGGAAATAAATTCTTTTTCCATGAAGACATCAGTACGCCTATCAAATTCTTTATTGTCGTGGGATGATAGAAGTTGCCTCCCATAGTTTATTTGGGATATCCTACTGTTAGTCCCAACACGAAATGAGAAATAAGAATAGGTATTGTAGGAGGGGGGTTGAATACAATACACCAAAAATTACTTGATTTCAATTCCTTATTGATTATGAAAATCAAGAACTACACATAGATAAACAAGGTTGTGGCGGAAAATAACTTATAAAATATATCCTAACAATCTTTCACGAAGATAACAATAAAATAAACACAACTTGAAAGCACTGAGTTAAAAAGCTATGAAGTTCTTAAAAGAGAGATGAGTTCTGCCGATTTTTTCTTAAGCACTTAGAAGGATTCTTGAAAGTGTAACCTTTCATGGGAAGAGTCTTCAACTTTGAATACTACCATGTTCATTAAATGCATGAGATACTTGTCACTCTATGAATGAATCATAGAGTTGACCTAAAAAGGACAAGATGTCTTTTTTTTGTCTCAACATGGAACACTGTTGGGTCTGAAATGTGCTAAGGATGGTTACTACTGCTAGACATGACTATTACTACTGCCTGAGGAAATTAATACTGCCAGATCACAATTACTACTGCTTGAAGGAGTTAATGTTGCTGAGAAAAAATTAATACTGCTTGCTGAGATTAATACTGCTAGTTCAGAATTACTACTGCTCATGAAGATAGTGTTGCTTATGAGATGAAGACTCCGTATGAGAATGAAGACAACTGTATAGATTGAAGCTAAAGTAAAGGAGATAATTATGGACTGAAGATCAATTTTATTTTGATAATTATCTTGTAATCAGTCTTGTATATATAGTATAGAAGTCTTTGATAGAAATAATGATTATTCATACATTTTGTTTTAGAGAGAATTAACCTCAAGATTAGTTTAGATCCTTTCTATAGAGAAGTATAAAACGTTTGTTGAGCCTGTTCAACAGATTGAGGTTTTGTGTGTAATCATCAAGTTTAATCAATATAACTTGTGATTTAAGTGCATATACTGTTTCATTGATTGTTAGTGTTAAAGTGTTTTTCCGCAACTTCTTTAGCATTGATTCTGAGTGTGTGTGAATTAAATTCTTGTTTGAATTTCGATCCTGTCAAGTGGTATCAGAGCATTGTTAAACTCAGAAAAACAACAATCATCATGGACGGTTCAAGTGATAGCGTTCTGGTCTCAAAGTTTCCAATGCTCAGATCTATTGAGTTTGACATGTGGAAGATTAGGATCAGGCAATACATTCTTCTCACATATTACTCTATGTGGGACATCATTGAGAATGGCCCATCTAATGAAGGAAAGATTGGAGATGATGGAAAAAGAATCCCACCAAAGACGGATGGAGAGAGGAAGATAAGGCAGACAGAGATGAAAGCCTTGAGCATACTGCTCTTGGCTCTTGGAATGCTCTAGAGAAGAGATTCTCTGGTACCAAAAGTACCAAGAGAAATCAGAAGGCAATATTGAAGCAACTGTATGAAAACTTCTTGTCAACTAAGAATGAGTCCATGACTCAAACTTTTGACAGGTTTAACAAGCTGATTGGTGAACTAGCTACGGTTGGAGTGCAGATTGATCAAGATGATGTAAACAGAAAGTTCTTAAGGTCCCTTGGAGATGAATGGACCATGTATACTGTCTCCTTCAGACAGAATGACAAGCTGGAGGACAAAGAACTAGACGATCTTTATGATGACTTAAGGGTGTTTGAGGCTGAAATTGAAGCCAAGAAGAGACCATCTGGATACACTCATAATGCTGCTCTTTTATTATATTATTCTTCTACTGATTTTGCTGCTAATACAGAATTAGTTAGTACTGCTTATGTATCTAAGCAGGATGTATCTAATGACTCTGTATTAGAAGCTTTTCTTGCTAGTCATGCTAATTCTGTTTTAATTAATGATGATCTTGAACAAATTAATGCAGATAACCTTGAGGAGATGGATATAAAGTGGCAGATGGCCATGCTAACTATGAGGGTCAAGAGATTCATAAAGAGGACTGGAAGGAACAACTTCTCTCAGAGGAGAGAAGATGGTGCTGGGTTTGACAAGTCAAAGGTTGAGTGCTACAAGTGTTACAAGATGGGACACTTTGCAAAAGAATGCAGAGGAGGAATTCCTCAACAACATGGCAGCAACCACCAGCAAGCACATTCCTCAAGCGTCCAAAACAACAGAAACTCCACTCAAGCTCTTGTTTCTCAAGAAGGAATGGGATTTGATTGGAGTGATCATGCAGAAGAAGCTGTTCAGAATCTAGCCTTGATAGAAGAAGTCAGAATTTTCAAGCACATATATTCCAACAGAGGTAAAAACTAAATTGTGCACTAAAGAGTGTCTTCAGACTGTACAAAAGTACAGGGATCATAACCAAAGCATGTGTGACGACCTTAAGAGGTTAGAGAGAGATATAAGAGAGTATAAAGTGATTGTTGAGAAGTTTGAAAATCAAATCAAGGCTTACAAGGCCAATGAACTTCAGCACTACTATGACACAAATTACTGGAAGTGGGAAAAAAATCAATTAGAGATTCAAATAGAAAAGTCTAAAGAGGAGTGTGAGAAGATAAAGAGTGAGTATGATAAAGCTAAGCTTGACATTGAGAAGTTCTCTTATGCTTCCAAAGCAATGGACTCTTTGCTTAAAGCTCAAGTTCATGATAAGATCAAGAGTGGTATAGGATACAATGCAACACCTCCACCTTATAACAATAATTACATCCCTCCCTCTTCAGATCTCTTAGAGAACCAAAATAAGGAGGACATACCTATAGGACCAACAGAAGTAGATCCAATAGATAGTGTGGTGGTTGAAGAAGAGAATGAGGAAGAGAATTCTGAGAGTAAGAATGCAGAAGAGATTCCTGTAGAAAATCATATCCTTACAAATGAAAGGGGGGTAAACCATTCATCAAGACTGAAAAGGTGGATAGCTCAAAGAAAGAAAAGGGAAAGGTACAGGGAGTCCAATATATGCAGACCACAGTTGTGAATCCCTGTACATGTAAACAGCATCAGCCCCAAAAACATGATAAAACAAGGGGTAATCTAAGAAATTGGAATAATCAGTGGACACAAAAACAAGGGGTTGATCTGAGTAAAATCAATAGACCAAAACCTTGTTTTATTTGTGGAAAGCTTAATCATATTGCCAAATACTGTTATTTCAATCCTATGAACCAAAGGATAAATTTTCAAAGACATATACAAAATCCTGTTGGTTATAGGAATCAAAGAAGGAATCATATGGCTGAAAATGTAAAAAGAGCACCTTTAAAAACTCATGTTCAAAACAAGTTTGCAAAATCAAAGAAAAATACTCCAAACAAGTCATGGAGTAACTTAATGAAGAAGAAAGCAAACAACTTTGTCCAGGTATGGGTTCCAAAAATAAAGAAAGTTGTTAGTACTGCTACTTCAAATAGTACTGCTGACAGAAATAGTGTTGCTACCAATGTTAGTGCTGCTAACAGAGTTAGTACTGCTTCTAGTGTTAGTACTACAAGACCTATTATCCTGATAAAATACTCAAGCCATAAGATTCCCCAGTCTGAAAAGCTCATAAAAAATGATTGTGAATATGTTGATGAGAATGGGAAACCCAACACCACTTTGGCTTGGGTTCCTATTAAAAACTAACTGTTCTACTTTATGTGCAGGACAACCAACAACTAAAAGGGAAGAGCATTTGGCATGTTGATAGTGGTTGCTCTAGGCACATGACAGGCAACAAGTCTTGCCTACAAAACTTTAAAAGAATTAATGGAGGACATGTTGCATTTGGTGATAATACTTCTGGAGGAAAGATTAGTGGAAAAGGTAATGTGTCAAAGTGTAAGATGACCTTTGAGGATGTCTACTATGTTGAGCAATTGAGATACAACCTGTTAAGTGTATCACAGGTTTGTGACAAGAAACATAGTATATTGTTTACTGATACTGAATGTATTATCCTTGCTAAAGGGTTCAAGGTAGTTGATGAAAGTATGATACTACTAAGAACACCAAGAATGGACAATGTTTATTGCTTGGATTTAGAGAATGTATCTAATGATTCATCATTTAATTGTCTATTTTCAAAAGCTTCTGTTGATGAATCATTTCTTTGGCACAGAAGGATGTGTCACATGAACTTTAAAACAATGAATAAACTTGTGAAAAACAACCTTGTAAGAGGTTTACCACAAAAGGTATTTTCATGTGATGATCATTGTGTTGCATGTCTTAAAGGCAAACAACACAAAACTTCTCATAAGTCCAAAGAGATAAATACAATCTCTTCACCTCTTACTTTACTGCATATGGATCTGTTTGGCCCTACAAATGTGATGAGTATTGGCAAGAAATCCTACTGCTTGGTTATTGTTGATGATTTCTCTAGATTCACTTGGGTCTATTTTCTGAGGACTAAGGATGAGATAAGTAGACTGATCAAATCCTTTGTTCTTAGAATTGAAAACCAAACAAATCTAAGAGTTAAAGTCATTAGGTCTGATAATGGAACTGAATTTAAGAATAATGACCTAAATTGCTTTTGTGAGGAAAAAGGCATTGAGAAACAATACAGTGCTCCTAAGACTCCTCAGCAGAATGGTGTTGCTGAAAGGAGAAATAGGACTCTGATAGAAGCTGCTAGATCTCTGTTGGCAGATTCAAAACATCCAAATACTTTTTAGGCAGAAGAAGTTAATATTGCCTGCTATGTTCAAAACAGAGTTCTAGTAGTAAAATCCCAAGACAAGACACCCTATGAGCTTTTTAAAAAGAAGAAACCTTTTATTGGATTTTTCAAACCTTTTGGGTGTCCATGCATAATTCTTAATACCAAAACTCACTTAGGAAAGGTTGATAGCAAAGCAGATGATGGATTTATGGTTGCTTACTCATCCCAAAGTAAGGCTTACAGAGTATTTAATACCTCTTATAGAATAATTGAGGAAAGTGATAATGTCAAATGCAATGAGAGCACATCAAATAAACTTGGTACAGGCCCTGAGTGGCTTTTTGACATTGATTCACCATCTAATTCTTTGGGTTTCAGTTATGAGAATAATACAGGAACATGGACAGAATTAGTACAAGACAAAAGATAAGAGTTTGTGTTGTTCCCAATCTCTACAGCAGATCCTATTGAACTCTGTATTCAAGAAAAGAAAGATGCTTCAGATTTAAAGGATACTGAAACTGCTCAGAATGAAGAGGAGAGAGGTGAAAAGGAGAATCAACTTTTGACTTCAGAACATCTAGAACCTGAGATGCCTGCATTGGCAGAAGATGATACTGATGATGAGAACTCCTCAGTGTTTGGTGGCAGCTCTCCTGAAAAGAATGACTCTAATCTGGATGTAGAGATTAATGAAGAGGCTATTCATCAAACAAAAGTGCATAAAGATCATCCTCCTCAGTTGGTGATTGGGGACATCAATTCTCCAATCATCACAAGGAATCAGAGTAAGTTGGGAGGATTAAAAGACATACAATCAGGCTTACTATCTTGCTTTCTATCTCAGGTTGAGACTAAAAAGGCGCATGATGCAATGAAAGATCCAAGCTGGATAGAAGCAATGCAAGAGGAGTTGTTGCAGTTTGTACTGCAAAATGTATGGGATTTGGTAGAACTGCCTAAAGGACACAGAGCTATAGGGACAAAATGGATTTTCAAAAACAAGAAGGATGAGAGAGGGATAGTGATCAAGAACAAGGCTAGATTGGTAGCACAGGGGTATACTCAAGAAGAAGGAATTGATTATGAAGAGTTTTTTGCACCAGTGTCTAGGATTGAGGCAATTAGGCTGTTTTTAGCCTATGCTTCTTTCATAAAGTTCAAAGTCTACCAAATGGATGTGAAAAGTGCTTTTCTATATGGCAAAATGGAAGAAGAAGTATATGTCTATCAGCCTCCAGGGTTTGAAAATCCCAAGTACCCTAACAGAGTATACAAATTGAAGAAAACATTGTATGGACTACATCAAGCACCAAGAGCTTGGTATGACACATTGTCTACCTATCTCTTGGAAAATGGTTTTGAGAGAGGAACCATTGACAAGACTCTGTTCATTCAAAGGAAGAAGAAGGACATCCTGTTAGTGCAAATCTATGTGGATGACATCATCTTTGGATCCACAAAAGATCAATTGTGCAGAGATTTTGAAGAATTAATGCATAAGAGATTCAAGATGAGTTCTATGGGTGAACTTACCTTCTTCCTAGGGCTACAAGTTAAGCAGAAGAAAGATGGGATTTTTATAAGTCAATCCAAATATGTGCAGGACATTCTTAATAAGTTTGGATTCTCAGACTCAAAGCCTGCAAGCACACCCATGGAGACACACAAACAGATCACTACAGATCTTGAGGGGGAGGATGTGGATATTCATTATTACAGATCCATGATTGGCTCTCTCATGTATCTCACAGCTTCTAGACCAGATATCATGTTCCCTGTTTGTGTGTGTGCAAGATTTCAAGTTAGGCCAAAGCAATCACATTTTCAAGCAGTCAAGAGGATATTCAGATATCTCAAAGGTGAACCCAGATTAGGCCTTTGGTATCCTCATGACTCACCATTTGACCTACTTGCATATTCAGATAGTGATTTGGGTGGATCTAACTTGGACAGAAAGTCTACAACTGGAGGATGTTAGTTTTTGGGTGCAAGACTAGTATCATGGTAGTGTAAGAAGCAAACCACAGTGTCCACTTCAGCAACAGAAGCAGAATACATAGCTGCTGCAAGCTACTGCTCACAAGTGTTATGATTCAGAATCAAATGATGGACTACGGCATGACATTTCTTCACACTCCTATTTTCATAGATAACAGCAGTGCCATTAGCATTGTTAATAATCCAGTGAAGCATTCAAAAACAAAGCATATATAAATAAGGTACTATTTTATTAGAGACTGTAATGAGAAGAAGCTAATTCAGGTTCAAAAAGTACACACAAGTAACCAGTTTGTTGATATATTCACAAAAGCTTTTGATGTGGGTAGATTCACATTCTTGGTCACAAGTGTGGGCATGATGAACAATGAATAAGTATATTCTCATTCTCTTTATGTACCTATATAGATTCCTCCTTATTTACTTTCATTAAATTGGTGCTATTAACCCTTGTGTGCTTAAGTGTTTCAGGATGAAAGGCCAAACAAAAGTGAAGTATAGTAAATACTGCTAGTATGTATTACTACTGCTAGTCTGTATTACCACTGCTAGTCTGTGTTACTACTGCTGGTTCATTTTTCTACTGCCAGTCTGTGTTAATGCTGCTAGTCTGTATTAATACTGATAGTATGTATTACTACTGCTAGTCTGTATTACTACTGCTAGTTAGTGTTACTACTGCTAGTAAGTATTACTACTGCTTCAAAGAGTTACTACTGCGGGGTCAGTTACTACTTCTAACGTAAATTAGTACTGCACTTAACTGTTTCACTGATTGTATAAATACCCCCTTAGTCTGCCAAAAATCAAAACGGACCTTTGAATTTCTTGCGCTTATTTATCTTCTTTCTCTCTCGTTCTCGCTAACGTTCTTGCTCTTCAAGCGCTTAACCATAGTTCGCAGTCGAATCTCTCTCAAATGGCAGGTCTTGTATTTGTTTATGACCACAATGAGTTGGCAATGTTGGATAAGCCCAACCAAGCCGAAGGATTTCATCAGATTGTGGACTTCCTAAAATCCACACATATCGCCCATGCTTTAACGGTCAATCCCATAATCTATGTGGAGCATCAAAGACAGTTCTGGGCAAATGCCACTATCCATAATGAAGAGGGTACTCAGGTTATCAGGTCAAGGGTTTGTGATAAACCCCTGACCATCTCAGAGGAGACCATTCGCATTCATCTACTTTTAGATGATGCCTCAGGTATAACATCTCTACCCAAGGAAGATATTTTTGAAAATATAAGCAGAATGGGATATGAAGGTCCCACTGAGATTTATAAGTTCTGTAAGAACAAATTCTCACCTCAGTGGAGATTCTTTGTTCATACTCTCCAGCATTGCATCTCAAAGAAAACAACTGGCTGGAGTGAGTTCAGTAGCACCATTGCTTATGCCTTGGTCTGCTTAGTAACCTCCAGAAAGTTTGATTTTTCGCAAATGGTCTTAAATGATTTTCTGTCAAACCTGGATACCAAGTCAAAATCCTTTTATATGTATCCCATGTTTGTACAAGCTATATTGAATAAGGAATTGACGGAATTACCTCATTTTAATAAGGTATATGTACCTAAGGTCCCAAAAAGGAAGGTGTTTTCTAATATGAGGAGGACTTGCAAGGTCTTCTCAGGTATTGACACACCATTGTTCTCAACAATGATGGTTGTGTCCCACTCTACAGGTGAGGCATCAGGGTCCCAAGCCTCATTGGACCAACCCACTGATGACCTACCCACACCTTCCACCATAAAAACAATTCCTCTGTCCTTTCTAAATAGACCAACCCCTGCCATCACCAAATCATACACTAAAAAGAAGGTGTAGAAGGATCCTTCCCTTCATGTACCAACACCCTCTAAGCCTACAAGCCCTCTAATGGACCATTCTTCATTACAGAATATCCAAAGGGAAACCAAAGGGGTGTATCCCAACCCCAAGAAGGTGCTTACTAAAGAGAAGGTTAAGCATGTGGGAAGAAAGGCTCACACTACTGTTTCTGCACAAAGTGCAGGACAGGACAATGTGAACATCTCTAAGACCTTCCCCACGGAAACTTTGGGTGAGCAATTATCCAAAGGTCCCTGGTGCCAAGAAACCATGGGGGTAGAAGGTGCCTCTGCTAGGCAGAGGACCCCTACTAAAAGTTCCAGTGATCCTCCAAGGGTGGTAAACACACCTAAAGGTGGTGAGGATAGATATGCATACGATGAATTGATGGAAACAATTCCCAATATCAATAATGATTTCCTATCTCAGGGCAAAATTATTGAGAAACTGCAACAAGTGATCTTATCCCAACAAGTGCAGATTTCCAACCTCAAGAAAATGGTCCTCAAGCATGTGCAAAAGAAGAAGAGGGCCAAATTCGTACTGAAGAAGAGGAGCATCCCTCATGATGCTTCCAAAGAGGGGGAGAATAGAGCTGATTCTGAGAAACAGAGTTCTGTTGGAATGGACTCTACTTTTGAGGGGGAGAAGGGAAAGAAGCAGAAACCAGTACAGCAGTAGAAACAGAGCCAGCAGTAGAAACGTTCAAGAAAGCAGCATCAATTGGCTTAGCAGCAGTACCAGAGGCAGCAGCAGTAACAGGGCTTTCTGTTGAAGAAATAGAGATAGCAGAAACCCTTCTAAAGGCCAAAAGAGACACTCCCAAAGCCACTCAAAAGGCCAAGGGAGTGGAAATCAAAGAGGGAGGCCCTGAGCTAAAAAGGAAAGAAATCAGTGAGGCTGAACTGAAGAGGAAAGGAAAGGCAAAGGTGGATGAATCTGCAAAGCCACCAAAGAAGCTAAAACAGATTGAACTAGATGAGGAACTGGCTAAGAAGCTGCAGGCTGAGCTACAACAAGAAGAAGAAACTCAGAAGGCCAAAGATAGGCAGATTGCTCTAGATCTGTCCACTAGGCTGAATGAGAAATATCAAGAAAGCTTAAGGGCTGCAGCTGAGGCCAAAAAAAGCACTGTGAAAGCTTCCATACAAAGACTTCCAGCAAAGAAGCAGAAAAGACAACCTTCTAAAACTTACCTGGCCAATCAAGAAAGGAGAAAGATGATCAACTTTCTGAAAGGCTCTGTGGGGGTTAAGGAAGAAATGTTTGCTGATATGTCCTACTCAAGAGTTGAAGATCTATACAAGAAGGAAATGGCAAAGCTTCAAGGGGACTTCATTCAAAGGATAAAATTTGAAAGACAAATGAAAGAGAGACATGATCTCAATATTCAACAACCCTTCCCTGAGAGTGAGGAGACCACCCCTAAGGCTGAAGAAAAGAAAGAGAAAGCTACTACTAAAGAAGTCAAATATGTTAAAAGGTTGAAGACAATAGCTTCCAAGAAACTGTCTAAGAAGCCAAGGGTTATAGAAGCTGAGCAATCAAGTCAAAGTGCACAGCAACCAAGTCAATCTGATGTGCATTTTGAACTTTACATGACTGTAACAGATAATGATCCAGTGAAGGCAGATCCCATTTCAGTCCAAGCCCCTGAAATCATCCACTGGGATATTCTTGAAGATCAAGGCAAAGAATATTTCAGAATCAAAAGAATGGGTGATCACTTTTGAGTCTATTCTACTTGGAGGAAGATAGTCAGATGTTGTTCAAGGTCAGACTTGGAAGAAATGTTCAAAGTAGGAATGACTCTGTATGGGGATGTGCTGAAGACTCCAGGGATGAACATCAAGAAACTAGCAATGGAGTATTTATGCATGATGTTCAGTCTAGATCTTGTTAAGTATGTTATCAAAGATGTCTTCAAGTCTGTGGACAACTGGATGCTTATTGAAAGGTGTGGGGTGTATATCTTGACCATAGATAAAAGCTTTCATGAATATTACCTGGTGGATAAGATATATGACCACAGCCTAGCCAAGCTACAGGGGATGCTGAAAGCCAAACTAATTTGTTCTCAAGGCTAAGAAATGGCAAGGATTGTGGTTAGCAGGATCATCAATCAAAGCTTAGGTTTGGATCCTAATCTAGGGGTGTAAACTTAGGATTTGAAAGCAACATGAAGACCAGTTTTTGAAGAACTTAACTTCTCAATTTGAAAAGCTAAGTTAGGGGGAGATTGTTGGGTCTGAAATGTGCTAAGGATGGTTACTACTGCTAGACATGACTATTACTACTGCCTGAGGAAGTTAATACTGCCAGATCACAATTACTACTGCTTGAAGGAGTTAATGCTGCTGAGACAAAATTAATACTGCTTGCTGAGATTAAAGCTGCTAGTTCAGAATTACTACTGCCCATGAAGATGGTGCTGCTTATGAGATGAAGACTTCGTATGAGAATGAAGACAGCTGTATAGATTGAGGCTAAAGTAAAGGAGATAATTATGGACTAAAGATCAATTTTATTTTGATAATTATCTTGTAATCAGTCTTGTATATATAGTATAGAAGTCTTTGATAGAAATAATGATTATTCATACGTTTTGTTTTAGAGAGAATTAACCTCAAGATTAGTTTAGATCCTTTCTATAGAGAAGTATAGAACGTCTGTTGAGCCTGTTCAACAGATTGAGGTTTTATGTGATCATCAAGTTTAATCAATATAACTTGTGATTTAAGTGCATATACTGTTTCATTGATTGTTAGTGTTAAAGTGTTTTTCCGCAACTTCTTTAGCATTGATTCTGAGTGTGAGTGAATTAAATTTTTGTTTGAATTTCGATCCTGTCAGACACAGAAGATTTGTAGACCTTCATGTAGACCATATCTGGAAAATTTGTAAAAGACAAATGTCTTTTCTTTAGTTTTATCAGAGAATGTCTCCATCAGGTAGAAAGTTAGATGTACTTTGACGAAAACTTCTTTAGAAAGGGAAAAAAGGGCATATCCTCTTATTTTTGAAGGTTCCCCGATTTGCACCTCAAAATCGGCATGAATAGCTTAGCGAAATGTTAAGTCCCTGAGATCATAGATTAAATTGAACAATAAAGATAACAAGGAATTAGGGAGGAATCTGTAGTTTTATTAATGACTGAAAATAAAACTACAACTACTGTGGAGAGAACTCGTATGGCTACATGGTTGAAATGAAACTTTCCTACAAATGTACTAAACAGACTACTTATATACTCCCACATCCCTTGTACACATTAAGCCCAAACCCAAATACATGTCCCAATACAATTAACATAGATTACTTTGTAAAGTAATCATAATCTTTTAAGCTCCAGCTTAAAATATGTTCTAACATTCTCCCCCTAAGTTTTGTAAAGTAATCATAATCTTTTAAGCTCCAGCTTCAGCTCTTCTCCCCGTTGATTTCTTTAGAAAACTTAGCGTTGCATAAACTTCAAAGCTCCTCTTGCTCCCCCTAGAAAGTAGCTCTTATCCTTAAAGTATCAACTGAAATATCAGATCTGTCGTAGACCATAATCTCCACTGAGTGTACATCAAGACAACTTTTGACTTTAGTAAACCCAACACATTCCTTAACGCCCACAAGAATGATATGTGTGGATTATAGAGTGACATCCAAGTGCATCTTCAGTGTATAACATCTGATCTGTCTTTGAACCATGATTTGAAGTAAGAATTCATCTTAAGAACTTCATCTTATCAGCTTACGGGTGGTAGCATCTGGTAGAAACACTTCAAGGCAAGGGTAGAAGGCAAACTTTGTTTGACAACTGATAAAAGATACTCATTTTCTGACTGCTTTCCAGAATACTGAACAATCAAACCCAAAACTCCTTTCTTCACAAATCAGTTGGATGATTATAAGCACTCAGGATTCTGAATCACAACTCAAGCATCAGAACAATGATTCCAGTCGCTCACACTACTGAGTGATCAGTTCAAAAGAATGATAAAGTGCTCTCAACGGTCTAACAACTCAAGAAGCTTTCTAGACTGATGATTGCAGATGCTCAAGCAACTAACTCAATCTAAGCAGAGACCAAATCATCAAATCTAGAATCTAAAAATATTGAAAAGAATGAGCACTCGTGAAATGTAGATCAGTTGCTAAAGATATGTGACCAACTGAAGATAAGAATGATGTCACATATGCATTCCGCGAAAATCTCATGAACAGATTGTCCCCCTCCGCAGACCTAGCACGGGGGTGCAGAACAGTCAGAGTTCTAAAAAAATCACCAACTTTCGCAAAACATCATCAATTCGCAGATCATTGTAGACATTTAAGCACAATTCCCAAGATGGACTAAGCCTATCACCAAAATTCGCAAAGCTCTATCCTGAGAATCCTTACTTTTCGCAAGAGCTCATTCTGCGAATCCTTCGCATTTCACAAACTTAATATTCACGAATCCTCAGAATTCGCAACATACATGCTTGCGAATCCTGAGCTTTTCGCAGTTCTCTCATCTGCGAATCCTCTACTTTTCGCAATATACTTATGTAAGAATTCGACACTTAAGAATTTCATCTTCAAAGAATGTTATCCTGCAAATCCTTGAACATTTCGCAGATAACTATGATGCGAATTAAGTACTTGCGAATTCTTCAATAAATTCTTCTTTCTTTTAATTTTGTGAATTTTGCGAATTCAGTACTTTCATACATCTGCGAGTTCTTCCTTTTAATTTTGTGAATTTTGTGGATCTGGAATGTTAGTGTAATATTTTAGAAAGTTTAGGAAAGTAAAAGTGTTTGTAATTGTAATTGGGCCTATTGGGCTTACTTGTATTGTACGGGCTTGGGCTTAAATAGATGTTTAGTTTGTAATAATTCATTTTTTTTTCAATTAATGAAAATGTAGCCCTTAAACACTTTGCTCTCTCTCTAGATTAGTTTTATACTTTCTCTCTCTAGAATAAATAAACCTTCTCCTATCCTACTTAGTTACAAACATGAAATGATCCCGATCTCGGACGTATCAAGTGGTATCAGAGCCGAACGATGAAATTTTTTTCTCGTAACGATTATTGATCTCGACATTTCGTGTTTATTAGCCCGATCTACAAGTAAGTTGTTCCAAAACTCAATTCCTCTTGAAGATTTTCTCCTTATACGATTACAGATCTACTACAATTTTTGGATTCGAATTTCGTTGAGTTTTGTCGTTTTTCGAATTTATCGTTCGAAATTCTCGGTGTTCTTCGCGTCAAATTTTTCGATCCGAATTTTTCTTGAATGAGTCGATCTAATGAGCATAGATTTGTTCGTTGTTGAAAATCGAGCATCCTACATCTTTTAGATCTGAATTTAGTTCAAAAATGAGTGAGATATCAGATCCGAAAGTTTTCTCGCCGGAAAAACGTATTTGACAGGAGCATTGCCGAAAAATCGAGGTTCTGTTCAATTTTTTATGTTTTTCTACCTCAGATCAATTTGTATATGTTTATAGAGCATAAATAAAGTGTTCTTATCAATTTTGGTTGAGAAATGAGGTAGATCGATGAGCTGGAAGTCAACTAAGCGGAAAAACAACCTCACCGGAATTTGAACAGTTCATCGTCGGAGTTCGAAGTGTTAAGCTGTGATACTGTCAAATTTTTCTATAAATCTGTTCTAAATGATAATCTCGACTTATTGAAAGCTATTTGAGGTAAAATCAAGCAAGAAAATCGAGATCTTTCATTTGTAGAAATCACTTTGCTGGAAAAACGCAAGTCGCCGGATTTTGGACTGTTTCACCGGATCTTTGGATGTTTATTAATCTAGATATGTTTGTTTGGTTATGTTGATCATGTTCCAAGCAAATGTCAATGATTTCCAACAAGAATTCAGTGTTCTCGCCGGAAAAAAATTGTTATCGCCGGAATTTATTGTTACATCGCCGGAAAACTGATTTTCACGATGCATGTTGCTAAAATCATTTATTTGGTGCTTAATGAGACCATTAGAAGTAACAAAAAGGTTATTTGGTTGTGATTGTGTTGATGCAAAGAAAAGGAAAAAATGAACAACACGTGTGATTTCATGTTGAAAGTGATGATGAATAGTAGAATTAACGGACTCTGTTAGTCCAGTTAGTTTTTCTAACATTTTTGATCCAACTTTCGTAATTTTGGCCAAAAATTGTTCCTCTACCCTACCGAGTAGTGTATGCTTTATTGTTCCCTCTTCGAGCAACATGTTTACGACTCTCAAGCCGAACTCCTATTCGACTCGCGGTTAACGACGGTTCTGTTGTTAAAAACTAAGTTTGCACACGGTTTATCAAGTCAAATTCACTTGTTATCTTTCTTGTGGGCTTATTGGACCAAGTTGAATTTCAACATTTCGAGATGCGTTATTGTGTACTTAGTCGAGCTTACGGTGTACATCAGATCTGGTTTTAAAGTCGAAAACTATTAGACTAATATTGTATTCAAGATTAAAAGTGAGGGTCTTTATTGTAATTGTGTAATAGTTTGAGGGTTTGGTTGTAAAGTCAACAAGTTGACTTTAGTATAAATAGTTTTGTTCTTTGTTAGAGTTGTAGTAACAACAGATACGCACACATTAGACATTTAGAGAAAGTGGTAAGAACTCACATACACACACTAGTGAACTACGTGAGATCTGTGACTAGAAGTTAGATCTGTAATTAGATGTATCATGTAATTGATCTAATAAACTTGTGTTCATAATCTGTTGTGTGAAATATATGCTTGATTTCTGGGATCACAATTGGTATCAGAGCATAGAAATTCATCAATTTGAGAATTTTATCGAGTTCGTATTCTGTCAAAGTATCTTGAGTGAATTTTTGCACAAAAATAATTTTTTAGTAAAATTTTTGGCATAAGTTTGGTCAATTGATGTTTTAAAACATTTGTATCAATTGAATTTCAAAGAAAAACATGTCTTGATTGTGAAATTGGGATTTTTGAAGGTTTTTTTTGTTCGAACAATGTCGACCACTGTTTGATCTATCTATATGTGCTACAGTGTAAATTTGATTGTCATATTGAATTAGATTACTCGTTGCACTAACATGATTGATTCTGTGAAGTTACAGTTTCTGATTTGATGATTTGGATCGTTTCTGTATTAAAATCGAGTTTTTAGGCTTATAACTTAAGAACTCGCAAGATCCACGATATTCGTATGAAGAACTCGCTAGATTGATAGAACTCGCAGAATGGTTTTCTAAATTCTTTAAGTAAAGAATTCGCAGCTCACTAGTCTACGAAATCTTGTAGAATTCACATAAGTCTTTGTGAAATTTTATAAGTACAGAATTCGTAGAATCTCTTTATGCGAAAAGCATAGAATTCGCATAAGATTTTATTTGAAGTGTTAAGTCAATAATTCACAGCTGTGTATATTACGAATTCTGAGAAATTCGTGTTTGTGTCTTGAGTGAAAAGCAAGAATTCGCATTACTTTGCTTTACGAATTCTGAAGTTTTCGCAAAGAGTTTTTAAGAATTTTTTCTAAGTAAAGGATTCGTATCCTTATAGCTTACGAATTTCTTTTGCGAATTCTTGTTGCGAATTGAGTTTTTCAAAAAGTTTCCAAGGATAGAATTCGCAGAAGAGAGATCTGCGAATTGTGAACTTTTCGCAGATAGCTTTTTAGGAATTGATTGGATTGTTGTTCTCTCTGGCCTACGAATTCTTAACTTGTGCGAATTTTAAGCTTGCTTTTGCGAATTTTAAGAGGTTTAAAAGGTTTACGAATTCTGGTACACTTGATTTGCGAATTGTTTCTTGATAAGAGTTGCTAGCGAATTCAGAACTTGGAGTTTATAGAAATTTCTTTTTCTGAAAATTTTCAAGTGTTTCTCAAATTGTTGGATTCAAAGATCATTACTAGCTTACATTTCTTGTCGTGTGCATATAAATCCAATCTCTCATCATGTCTAAAGAGTTACTCTCAATGGGTTCTCAATCGAAACCTCCAGTTTTGTCTATTGGGGAATATTCACAGTGGAAGAGGAGAATAATTCAGTTCTTAAATCACAAGAACAGAGATTATATGAATTCTATTATTGATGGTCCAGATCATCCAGTGGTTACAGTACCTGGACAAGCAGCCACATATACTTCTCCTAAAATCCCAGTTAGATATGTGCCATGACCATATCAATACTACAGCGAAAGAGAGAAGGAACTTTACAAGATAGATGAAGAGGCACTTATCTATCTCACCATGGCTATCCCAAATGACATCTACAACCGTGTAGATAGCAGGGAATCTGCTAAAGCCATGTGGGATGAATTAGAGAGACAATTCTAGGGTACTGAGAAATCAATTCAAGCCAAGCTGAATCAAAGCATTAATGCTTACGAAGGCTTTCATTCAAAAGAAGGAGAGACACTTCTGGAAACATACACAAGATTCAATGTTATCCTGAATGACTTGAGAAGGAATGGGATGAACAAAACTGTATCTGAGATAAATTACAATTTCATCAAGAATTTGAATCCTGAGTGGAAGAGCTATGCAATTAATATTCAGATGACAAAAGACATGGCACTGGAAGACGTGAATGACATATTCACAACATTATCTCAACATGAAGATGAGTTAAAGAAACATAGTGAAGAGAAGAAGATTGTCAAAGATTCACTTGTCTTGTTTTCTGAAAGAAAAAAAGGATCAAGCTCTAAATCCAGTTTCTCATTCAAACACAAGTCAAGGAGATCCAGAGCTCTTCTAACATAACTGTCTAACTCTAGTTCTGATGATTCTTCTTCTGAAGCTGAGAAACATTCTGATGACGATGTTCAAAGATTTTATGATAATCTTGTCCTTATCACAAAGCAGTTTCAAAAAAGCTTTCGCAAGAAAAGATATTCAAAGTCAAAGTATGAGGGATACAAGAAAGACAGATCAGACAAGAACAAGCCAAGGTTTGAGAAGAAGATTGGAAAGCAAGTTGAGAAGATATATGAGAAATGTGTTGAGAAAAGAGAAGAAAGGAAAGAAGAGAATGCTGAGCCTAAGTACGACTAGTGTTACAATTGTGGTAAACCTGGCCATTTTTTAAAGGAGTGCAAGTTCAAGAGGATAAAGAATTTAGAGTATTATGCAAAGAAGTCACTAATTGCAAAGAAGGTAGAATATGGAAAAGTCTTTATGGCTGAAGAAGAGAAATGGTTCTTCCAAAGCTCCGATGAAGAATCAACACATTTTACTCAAGTGTGTATGATGGTCAAGGTGAATGATGAAGTTGAAACATCTTCTGACCAGTCTGATTGTGATTCTGAGGTAAGTACTCTTTCAAATTCTGAACTTGTTCAATCTCTGATGGCTCAGATTCAAAACATGGAAAAAGAGTTTGAAAATTTAAAAGTCAAACTTAACAATGAAAGACAATCAATGATGAATTTTCGTGACGAAAATGCATTATTGAAAGTTGTTATTGAGGAAAAAGAATCTGAAAAAGATGCTTTAAAGAAACAAAAAGAAGATTTGAAAAGCAAAATTGTTGAGTTTGAAAAAGATCTTGTTAATTTAAATTCTGAAAAAGGTGATTTTAAAATCAAGTTTGAAGCTTGTTTTCAGGAGAGAAATGAGGCATATTGCAAAATAAAACAGCTGGAGGACTTGAACTTAAAGAGAGGACAGACTGAGCATACATTGAATTTATTAACAAATAAACTCCAAGATGTCTGATTTTACAATGCTAAAACGGGATTAAGTTTTGAAAAAAATGATATTTTAAAACGAGCACCAGAAAATTTATATAATTTTGATAAACTGGGCTCAATACTTAAGAAAATTCCGAGCATTCATGATACTTTTCTTAAAGCTGAAACTCTAATGTCTAACATTTGTTCTAAAGGTAAAGAAGTGATTGATGATGATACATCAAGTTGTGCTGATTTAGTCTCAAGTTTTAAATCTGTTGGTTTTTCTTATAAGGAATTGAACAATAGTTTTAAAACTCGAAAACCTGAATTTGTTGAATTTCAATCATTGTTTTCTTCATGTTGAATTTCAATCACTGTTTTCTACATGTTCACTAAAGCAGACGTTCCTGAAACTCAATGTCAGTATGATAAATATGAATTAGAAATTGATGTTGATGTTGAGAATCAGGCGCCGATAACTGAATCCATCATTTCTGAATCTCCAAAAGAGATTAAGACTGATGAGTGCATAAATGTCATGAATCAAAGCATTAAAACTGATTTTTCAAAGAAGATCACTGAGGAGATTTTTACAAACATGATGAATGCTTTAGATCCTGTTCCGATCATAGAGAAGTTAGAATCAAACTCTGAGTTTCATCAAACATCTATTTTTGAAAAACAAATTAAAGATCTTCAAAAGACTATTGAAGAGTTGTAAGATGAGAACAATGATCTCAGATTCAAACTTGACAAGTCTTCTGAAGAAAACAAAGAACTCTATAAAGAGTTAAGTTCTTTAAAAGTTGATTTGTTCATCACCTCTTGAGCTAATTCACATGGACCTTTGCGGCCCTATGAGAACTCACTCAATCAATGGAAAGAAGTATATTTTAGTGATGATTGATGAGTATTCCAGATACACATGGTTGGAATTTCTGCGAATCAAATCAGATGCACCAGAATTAATAATTTCTTTCATTAAGAAGATCCAGGTTCGACTTCAACTGCCGGTAAAGACTTTGAGAAGTGACAACGGCACAAAATTTAAGAATTCTACTTTTCAGAGTTATCTCGTATCAGTCGGGATCTCTCACAATTTTTCTGCTGCCTATACTCCTCAACAAAACGGCGTGGTCGAAAGAAAAAATCGAACCCTAGTTGAGGCGGCAAGAACTATGTTGGCATATTCTTGTCTTTCATTGCATCTATGGGCTGAAGCCGTAGCTACTGCATGTTTCACTCAAAACCGTACTATTGTGATAAAAAGACATAAGAAAATAGCATATGAGCTTATAAATAAGAGAAAGCCGAATATTAAATTTCTTCGTGTTTTTGGTTGTAGGTGTTACATCCTCAATGATCGTCATAATCTTGGTAAATTCGACAAGAAGGCGGATGAAGGCTACTTTATCGGATATTCCTTGACTTTAAAAGCCTATCGAGTCTACAATAGACGAACCAAGATTATCATGGAGAGCATGAATGTGTCTTTTGATGAATCATCCACATTGACTTCGGAACACTGCAGTTCAGAACTCAAGCTAAATAGAAGGCTTCTATTCAAGACGGAATAGAACCCGAATCATCAAAAACTAAGTCTTCTGACTCACATAATATAACATCTGAGTTAGATTTACTATTCTTTGATGCATTTTTGGATATATGTGCAGATTTTGACAAATCAAACATTTTCGCATCAACTTCAGAGGTTCAAGTTATAACTGAAGATATTTCATGACCTTCTGAGATTGTCACTACATAAACCTCTTCAGGTACAACTACACCTGTTCTTTCTGATAATACTAATTTGAATTCTGCTTCTGCAGATACAGTTTCTAGAAAAGAAGTCCAGAGTACTTCTTCTGTTGTTCCAGAACTACATTAGTCAGAAACAAACGTACAAGATGTCCCGAGTACATCTGAGGTTGAGCCTGCAATATATGATGAATATGATGAAGATAACACGCAGATTTATGTTCAACCACTTCCAAGCACTACTAGATGGACACGAGATCATCCCTTACCCAACATAATAGGTGATGTCCACAGTGGAGTGAAAACACAGGCGGCATCTGCAAATTTCTGTCTTTACTCGAGTTTCCTTAGTTCCCTTGAGCCAAACAAAACATCAGAAGCCTTGCGTGATCCTGATTGGATTTTAGCTATGCAAGATGAGCTTCTACAATTTAAGTGGAACAAGGTTTGCCTACTTATCCCACTACCAGAAGGTAAATCCGTGATTGGCACAAAGTGGGTATTCAGAAATAAGAGAGATGAAGCAGGAGTTGTGGTTCGAAATAAAGCTCGCCTCGTTGCAAAAGGGTATTGTCAACGGGAGGGGATTGATTATGATAAGACATTTTCTCCTGTTGCAAGGATTGAAGCTATTAGGATATTTCTTTCATACGCAACCCACAAGAATTTTACGGTATATTAGATGGATGTAAAATTTGCTTTCTTGAATGGGATTCTTCATGAAGAAGTTAAGTTGCTCAACCCGGATTATGTCTATGTATTAGACAAGGCTTTATATGGACTCAAACAGGCACCGAGAGCTTGGTACGAAACGTTAACCCAATTTCTAATTGCTTCAGGATTTAAGAAAGGTACTATCAATACTACTCTTTTTCTGAAGAAACAAGGTGAAGATATGATTCTAATTCAGATTTATGTTGATGATATTATTTTCGGTTCTACAAATCCTAAATTTTGTAAAAACTTTTCAAAAATCTTGGAATCTCGATTTGAAATGTCGATGATGGGTGAACTGGCATTCTTTCTTGGTCTTCAAGTAAAACAGTTACCAGAAGGCATTTTCATTAATCAGTCAAAATATATCAGAGATATCCTGAAAAAGTTTAACATGTTTGAAAGTTCAGTGATGAAAAAACCAATGGCAATGGATACACAATTAGATGCTGATTTATCTGGTAAATCAGTAGATCAAAAGATGTACCGTAGCATAATTGGTTCATTATTGTACTTAACAGCAAGTAGACCGGATATTATGTTTGCCACATGTTTCTGCGCTAGGTATCAGGCTAAACCGGAGGAATCACACCTAGTTGTGGTGAAACGAATTCTTATGTACCTTAAAGGCACTCCTGAGTTAGGCCTTTGGTATCCTAAGGGTTTGAGTTTTGATCTAACTGCATATACAGATGCTGACCATGCAGGGTGTAAGCTGGATCGTAAGAGTACCTATGGATCGTGTCAATTTTTAGGTGACAAGTTGGTAAGCTGGACTTCAAAGAAACAGAATTGTGTATCCACATCTACCGCCGAGGCAGAATACGTAGCCGCTGCAAGCTGCTGTTCACAAGTCGTTTGGATGCGGACACAATTAAAGGATTTTGGATATTCATACCAACGAGTTCCTATTTATTGCGATTCAAAGAGCGCGATAACCATAACATCTAATCCGGTGCAACACTCAAAGACAAAACATGTTGATGTGCGATATCACTTCATCAAGGATCATGTGGAAAAGGGCAACATAGAGATGCACTTCATGCAAACAGACTACCAGTTGGCTGACCTTTTCACCAAGACATTGGATGAAAAAAGGTTTACCTTTCTAGTCAGCAAACTAGGTATTTTAAATGCCACTACATGATTCACGGGGGAGTATATCTTACTTTATGTTTTAATTGCTTATATCTTGGAAATTATGAAAAATGTATCTTATTCATCATTTACTGACAAAGGCGGAATCATTTTTTTTAAATGATTACCAAAATCTTTTATCCTCCAGGTTATCTTTCTCGTGACCTTGGCTTCTAATTACATCATATCAGAACCCGTGTTTCATTGGTAAAAATGAATATTACTATTCTTATTGGAGAATAAGTAATCATGGTTTCTGAATAATTTAGTTCAGAACTCGTACTCAAATGTTTTATTTTGAACGATGCTAATCAGATAAAATATTTTCTAGAAGTTTTTAACTTGAGGGGGATTTCGAGGAGATAATAGTTGGTTATATTTTCATTGTTATATTTTTCTAATAACTTGAATTTTTACAGGTATCGAAGGGGAGGATATCTGAGTTTTTATCAAGGATACTTATTGAAAATATTCATTTCAGGGGGAGTTAAGGATTTTGATTTAAAGGTATATATTTCTAATCCTTATACTCAATCACTTGTTGAAAGATGACCAACTTTCACTTGTGACAAATGGTTTCTTAAATGTTCAAACCACTTCGCGTTCTTAAATGTTTTATGAATTTCGAAGTCTGATTTTAAATGATTTTCAGTTGAATACTTTGATGACTATCTGACCGTGTGTTCTCAAAGAAAAATACTTGTGTATTTTCTTTTCATATACTTTGTCAAGTATTCATACACAACGGTTCAGTGTATTTCTTGACTTTGTTATTGCCATGTATCACATGTTAAATCTTTCTATGGTAATACTCCCGGTTGTATTCAATGTTGTTTGAATCAAACGTCATTTCATCATTATATGTGCTTTTATTGTTGAAATGTTTATATATTGTTCATATAAACATCTTAAGTCTTTGATTTGCCAAAATTTTATTCTTCATGAATTTTGATCTGATCTTAATCATTGTCAGATTCTCAAAACATTTCTATTCTTTCATGATTATTCATTCATATAAAGTTTTGAGAAATCTTATATGTTTAAATTGCTCAAATTTCATTCTTATTTTTATGAGCATACTTTCACTAACATTGATTTATGTGCTTTCATGTATAGAAAATCATTGAGATACATTCTTTTTAGGACAATACATGGGATACAGTATGAGAGCTTAACAGAACTTCCATGGATTCACGATAACCAGTGTTTCCTACCCAGGAAGTTATCCTTTGAGTGATTGAGGGGAGAGGGGTCAAAAGATAGAGTGTTGGTGTGTGAAGAGGTAAAATGGAAATGAGAGATTGGTTAGATGTGAGCTTAAATGTTTAAAAGAAAGAGGGTGAGAGAACAGAGTAAAAGAATATCAGACTCTGCATCAAACTTCTTTCTGAATCGGGCAGCCACATTACTATAATTTCACATTTCTTCGTGAACGACATTGAAATAGGCACCTAGCCCATCCCATCTCTTGCATACAACCTCACCAGCTACTCATTATTTTCTTAAAAAGAGAATGTTTCACATTTTCTGGGGAAGCAGCACATATGCTATTGGTTCTTCACTCGAAAGATACTAATATTGAAATAGAAGGAAAGTTGCCCCACCTTCGACCCTTAATCATGCACAATTGAGTCTATGTATTATCATTGTTGTCTCAATGGTTTACTGAAAATGTAAAATCCCAGTTCAAGCACAAACAAACTAAGATTCAAGATTTAACAATCAAAGAATATGATCTAGAGAGAAAGTGTAGAGAAAGAAAGTCACAAGTCATATGTAATATTGACATGAAAGTTTACAATGCTTACTCTTGTGTATTCCACAACTCTTACAACACAAGAACTATTTATATGACACACACTTCACTCATAAGGCTAAAATACTCAAAGACTTAACAACACATACAAACAAGACTTGACTTAGTTGACTTTATAGACTTTGACAAGACACATTAAATCTTGGATACAATTATACAATAACATTCTCCCCCTTTGTATTCAAGATTTTAAAAAAAAATTGACAATCGTCTTCAGCGCTTGATTCTTCAAACTTTGACTCTAATATCTTTAAACGTTGAAGCTTTGACAATCTTCAATCTCTGATGATTTGAAGAATCTTGGAAAGTCTTTCACTTTGCATTGTAAAGTCATCAAGTCTTGAACAAAACTTTAAAATTTTGAATCTTGAAATATCTTTCAACTCTGAGGAATCTTTAAGTGCTTGGTATCTTCATCTCTTTGATCTCTGAATTGTCATTTAAAAACAAAGTTTCTTGAATCATCTTTGATCTTTCTGCCTTTTGAAGAATCTTTGAAAAGTCATTCACATTACTTTGTAAAGTCATCAAGTCTTGAACAACACTTTGAAACTTTTTTGATCTTGAGGAATTTATTAGAACATGTATCTTCATTTTTTTAATCTCTGATCCGACTTCTTGAAAACAAACTTTCTTGAATCATCTTTGATCCTTCTTTAAATCATCTCTGAATAATTTCTTTTCATCAGACTTGATCGAATTAAACTTTCAGAATTTCTCCTCAATTCTTTTCCACTTTGACATCTCTTTAGCTCTGACACTATGACTTTGAAATTGAACTTTTAGAATTTCTCCCCTTTTTTGATGATTGTGAGCATCATGATCATCAAAATTTCTTCAATTTCATCACTTTCTTTGAATCACCCCCTTTATATGAAAACAACATCTTCTGCCCTATTGATCTGAATATCCGTCAATTCGTAAAATCTATATACCTGAATCTTTTCAAATTTAGATATAATAAACGTTGTAACCCTGAATCAACAAATGATATAGTTGGAATGCCTGTAAGTAGCACAAAGCCACTTTTTACAACGAATGTACTTTGGAAAGGAGCTTTTGTGATGTTCACTCCCCTAGGGCTTCCATTCAATCATCGAAAAACTACAAAGGAATTTTCTATGAATGTTATGACAAGAAAACTTATTCCTTGTGTGTACGTGAAAGTGTAGAAATGATTGAAGCTACTTAATATTAAACAGGCTCAAATTGTGTAAATTGTTGAGACAACAACAAGTATTACACGGACTCAATATGCATGAAAGAGGTGCGAAGGTGGGGCAACTTTCCTTCTTTTTCAATATCTAAATCTTCCGAGTGAAGACCAGATAGCATATGTGTTGCATCCTCAAAGAAATTGAAACATTTTTTTTAAGAAAGAAACGAGTGGTTGGTGGGGTAATTGCAAGAGTTGGCATGGGCTCACTGCCTTTTTCAATGATGGTCACCAAAGAATGTGAACCAATCAGTAGATGTGGCTGCCCGACTCGAAAAGTGATTGGTGTAGAGTTTTGATATTCTTTTAACTCTGATCTCACACCCTCTTTCTTTTGAACATTAAAGATCACCTCTAACCAAACTCTCATTTACATTTTTCCGCTCCACACACTGAGAAAAACTCAATCGGATGAGTTATCTCCCCCACTATTTGATTTAAAAACCCCTCACCCCTCAATCACTCTAGAAATACTTCCGGGGTAGGAAACATTGGTTAACGTGAATCCATGGATGTTCTGTTTAAGCTCACACGTGAATCCCATGTAATTTGTCCTAAAAGATATGTTGCTCAACAATTTAGATTGAACAATTAAGCATCCGAAAACAGAATAACTCTGTAAGTGTATGAATGCTTCACATTGATAGTGTGAGAGCTTTGAAGATTTCTCAAAACAAGAATAATGAATGAATAAAATGAAATAAACAGAATTGTTTTGAGAAACTAACACTATATCAAACAGATCAAATGTCATGAGTTTGAACATTTAAGGTTGGGGTATCAAAGAATTTGACAATTTGTTTATATGAACGAATATAAACAATTTAACAATGAACGCTCAATGATTGAAATGATGATTTATACTCAACAACATTGAATTACAAGCGAGGGTATTACCATCGAAGATTGTTTCTTTATGAGACATGGTAATAACAAAATCAATATGAAGTACTGAACCGGTGTGTATGAATACTTGACAGTATATGGACAAGATAATACACAAGTATTGATCTTTGGAAACACACGATCAGTTAAACTTTAAGGCTCAATAATGAAAAAACATTTAAAAATCACACTTCTATGTTCATGAAATCTTTTGAGAACCAGAAGTGGTTTGAACATTTCAGAAAACATTTTTCATGTTTGAAAGTTGTTCTTCTTTCAAACAATCTGAGATATAGATCAGAAGATACTAGCAAACATTTAGGCTCCCCCTCAAATCATGATATAATGATTTATGTCAGATAAGCTCCCACTGGATATTTTCAAAATATCCTTATCTTTGAACATTAAAGAACGAGTCCTAGACTATTTTATCTAGAAGTCATAGTCCTTTAACATTAAAGTCCGATTCTAAGCTTTAGTACTTAGAAGTCATAGTCCTTTAACATTGAAATGCAAGTCTTGAACTGAATTATTTCAGAGCCACAACTCTTTGAGGTACGAGTCCTAGACTGTTTTGTCTAGAAGTCAAAGATCTTGCTCCCCCTATACCTGTGGTACCAGCAAAACAGATTTGACAGGTTTTGGTACCCACTGGTATTTGGGTCCTCGTAAGTTAGATTTAGGAATCCACTTCTCAATAGATTTAAATCTTTTAAAATCATTTTTCTGAGAAGTTATTCTGTAAGATCGGTACCAGTTATGAGCAGATTCTTAATGAACAAAATCATTATCTCCACAGTAAGAACAACAAATATTCTTTTGAGCAACCCTGATCAATTGATTAGTAGAATAAAATATATCGGAATTACTAAAAGATTTACCTTTATAAGCACTATTCTTCTTGGCATTTGATGTGGATTTGAATGATCTGTCATTCTTCTTCTCATCATCAGGAGAACTCTTCACTCTCGAGACCATCTGTCCTTTCTTTGAATGCTTTTTAAGAGATTTGACATAGAAACTCGCTGGACTATCAACAGACTTGTCATAAAATAGATTAGATGGACGAATCTGATTTGATTTAACAGTGTTTGGTTTGACACATTTCTTTTTGAAAACATTTTCATGAATGGAACTTGAAGTTGTTTTAAAAGAACAAACTGATTCAAATGAATTGTCATAAGATGATTGACTAATCACATCAGCTGAAATCTTCTCTAACAATTCAACATTTATAGCTTCCAAGTCCTTTATCTTTTTAGATAAAATATTTCTTTCATCAGAAAGTGTGTCAAACTTCTTCTTCAAATCAGTTCTACCCATATGTTCTTTTTGAATGTCTGAGGATAGAACATATATCTTGGATGTGAGCTTAGATATTTCAGATTCAAAGTTTAAACGTTCTAGCTGAAAATCATTTTCTAAGTTCTTGTTTTGTTCAGAAATATCTTTGAAAATCACATCATTTCTTTTTTCAGCATTTTTCTTTTCAGTTTCAAAAGACTTTTTCTTTTCTTGAAAATATTTTCTTTCTTTTTCAAGTAAGTCTTGCAGAACTGAGATTTCTTTGGGAAGTTCAACAGTTTTGTCTTCAAGAACTTTTCTCTCTTTAGCAAACGTGTCTCTTTCTGTGATTAAGATTTTTTCAAACTCTGACACTTGCTTCGAGAGTTTCAAACATCTTATCTCAAGATCTTTTTTCTCTTGGATAACTTTCTTTGAAAAATCAGATAGATTTTGAGCATAGATTTTCTCCAGATCAGCTTTAATTGTATCTGCATTGAGATTTTTCATCAGATCAACATTCTTTGCTTCCAATGCAGATATCTTCTCTTCAAAAGCCTTTAACTTGCTATATATATCAACTGATTCAGCTTTCAACTCTGATGATTTCTGTTCAGTTGACTTTAATTGACTTTGAAGTTTAGTTATCTCTCTCTCCTTCAATCTAATCTCTTTCTCTTTTGCCTTGTTGATACCTGAAAAATCAGATTTATAATGACTAATACATTTTGCACATTCAGAAGTTTTATCAGAATTAACAAATTTAGCTTTCAACTCCTGAATCTGATATAGAAGAACTGAATTCTGATCCTTCAATTTATCCCATTCAACTTCTATGGCAGGTATCTCAGGCATATACATGATAGCACAATCTCTCCCTGATAAAACAGTAGACATCTTGATATCTGAAAAAAAAATTATTTCAAAATGATCGTTAACAAAAATCAGAAAATTTTGATCACTATCAGAAATATGTCCCCCTCCGCAGACCAAAGAAACTCGCAAAACACTGTGGACACTACTTCTTGCAAGCAGGCTTATGCGTGTTTCAACTTCGCGCAGAACACTACATGCGCGTTTCAAGTTCGAGCAGACAACGATGTGCGCATTTTGAGCTTCTCACAAGGTTAGACGTGCGCGTTTTGGTTCCTTTACGCCTTTTGATGCTTTTGCGCATTCTATACTTAGAATAAATTTGAACTTTTACTTCGCGTAAAATGTAAACTCGCTAAACATAAACTCGCAGATCATTGTGACATCACTTCGCGCAAGTCAGGTCGTGCGTGTTTCCTCTTCTCGCATATAACACTTAGTGCGTTTCTTCCTTTCTAAATATTCCTTTGATGTGTGAGTTCTTCCCTTTGAAGCTTGCGTGAAGTTTAGATCTAGCGTGTTCTTCCATTTAGCATTCTTGTTAAGTCTGATTTTATAGTAATCATTGTATTTATAGGCTTGGTCTAATATTGTGTTTAGAGTCATATATTGTGTTGTATTGACTAGGGTATTTAAGTCCCTTTGGTCCTTGTGTCTTGTAACACTTCACGCTCATTCTAATACATTGATATACTTTGCGCTTTACTTGCTCTCTCTCTACTTTCTCTCTCTAGGATTTAGAGATCTTGGATTAACAATTGGTATCAGAGCCATTCTAGATCTTGAGAGAATTGAGAGAATTGTTTTTCATATCTGAACTTGTACAAGAATCTGAAAATTTGATTGATTTTCTTGAATTTTTTCAAGAAAATCTCGTTTTTAGATTTTTCATCAAATTTTGCTTTGTTCTTGATCGAATTTTGTTGAAAATTAGTTTGCTGGATTCGTTTTTAATAGAAGAATTTTTTTGATTCACATTGATTTTCAAGAAATTCCGTTTTTGGTGTTCGATTTTGAGATTTTTGAAGTTTCTGGAAAAACGGTTTTAACGTTCTGTTCATATCTGAATTTTCGAAATAATGATTTTTAATCGAAAAGTTTGAATGAAAAGTGTTAAAATCTGTTTTTCGATCAATTTTGTGTGAAAAAGCTTTATCAAATTTATGGCTATAATCGATTTTGTGCATTTTTACTGATTTTCAGGTGGTTTGCGCTAGATCTCAACTTTGCGTGAGTTCATCATCATTTGCGCGAGTTCATTCTGTTTTGCACAAGTTCATTCCGAGAAGTTTCAGAGTTTCACTAGCTGTTTATCACGCAAAGTTCAAACTTTGCGCCACATTCTTTTCACGCAAAGTATACTTTGCGTCTTCTACACATCACGCAAACCTAGTTTGCGCCTTTAACCTCTCGCGCAAAGAGAAGTTCTCGTCATATACTTGTCACACAAAGTGAGCTACACGCAAAGTCAAGTTCTCGCCACGTTCTCCTCACGCAAAGCTCAGTTTGCGTCACTAGCTCTTCACGCAAAGCTTACTTTGCGTCTTCCACGTCTCACGCAAATCTTAGTTTGCGTCTTCTACTGGTCGCGACAACCTCAGTTTCTCTACATTCTGCTCACGTAAACTTCTAGTTTACGCCAACTCTTCCGCATTCCAGACTTAGTTTTTCTGTTGATATGGATTCTGCAAAATTTGCATATCAAGCTCAGTTTTATAAAAATGATCTCATGATGTCATTGGGTTCAGAAAATCGTCCTCCGGTGCTGATTGATGAAAATGAGTTTACACAGTGGCAAGATAGGTTCCTGAACTTCATCGAGCGTCAAAAGAATGGAAATAACATGATGAACATTCTATCTGAAGGATCTTTTGAAAAACCCAAGTTGGCTTCTGGATTATATAAGCCTACCAAAGAATATTCACCTGACGAGTTATCGGAGTATCAAGCTGATCGTGATATAAAGGCGAATCTGATGCTAGCCTTGCCAAACTCTATCTACAACAGGATTGATTGTTTCAAAAATCATCCTAATCTTATGTGGCAACAGCTAGAAAATATTATGCTTGGTTCTTCAGTAGTTACTCAACTGCGACATACTCGGTGCATGAATAACTTTGAAGAATTCAAAGCCAAGGATCGGGAGCCATTAAAAACTGTGTATGACAGATTCTGTGCCGTGATCAATGATCTGATAAAAATAAAAGTGGAAAAGACTGAGCTTGAGACTAATCTGAAATTCCTCAATGCTCTACAACCAGAATGGAACAAATCCTGCCACATATTGAGGAATGATGTCAGAATTTCTACAATGCAGATCCAAGAGATGTCTGAGATATTGCTAACAGATGAATGCATAGTCATAGAGAAGAAGGCCAAACTGGAGAAGAAGAACAAGAAATCAGTGGACCCAGTTGCTCTCCTCAGGAAACATCTGGCTAATCAAGCATTGTCTGATAATGCTTACGATGGGTCAACTGATGATGGTGACGAGGCACTGCAGAAAGCTATGATCCTTCTCTCACAACATTATCAGAAAAAATTCCAACCACGGTCGGGTTCCAACACTACTCACTTCACTTCTAGGTCCGAGAATGCTCAAGTGACCAAGGAAAAGAAACCTACTGCATGTTTCAACTGTGGAAAGTCGGGTCACATATCTAAGGAGTGTAGAGTGAAGAAGGTTCGGGATTCAGCATACTATAGGAAGAAATTGGAACTTGCCGAGAAAAGAGAGAATGGAACAACTTTGCTAGTAGAAGAAGAGTTTTGGCTGGATCATTCTGAAGACGAAGCTGATAATATTGAGATTGCTCAGATGTGCTTTATTGGAGATGATCAGTCTAATGATGATGATTCTGACACTGATGAAGATGAGGTATATTCTAAGTTTGATTTCAATTTTATTTCCTCACAAATGAATATCATCATATTTGCCTTACATGATTTTCGCTTAAAGTTATTATCTGAAAAGAACTTAAATGCAGAAAAGTCAGATTTGATTGACAAATTGAAAATTTCTTTGAAAGATGAAAAATCTATTTTGGAAAATACAAAAGACATCTTTCAAAAGAAATTAGATGATTTGGAAAAATCAAATAGGTCTTATCTTGAATCTTTGACGGAAATGACCACTTTAAAAGACAGTTTTTCAGATAAAATAAATAAATTAGAAGAAAAGTTATATCGAAGGAACCAATCTGAGCAAACAATCTTTATGAATAAACCAATGAGTGATGAAGCTTTAAAAGAAAAACGGGGACTTGGTTTTAAAAATCCACATTGTTTAAACAATGCGATTGAAAAATCCCCTACTTTATATAAATACGATTATCTAACTCTTGCTCAATATGCTCCTCAATTTAAAATTGATTGGATGAATGAGAAGCAAGTATTAGAAATCGAAAATGAAAAAAGGACAAATAACAAGAAAAAGGAAATTCCTTTTGTTTACACATATGAAAATGCCAAATATTTTCCTGATAAATCAAGGAAAGGCAGAAAAGCTTTAAATGATATATCTCTTGTCAAATCTTCAATATCTGATGATTTTGTTGATGTTTATGCCAATATTTCTTAAAAGGAAAATATTTCTCCAATCATTTATGATTCTAAAAAATATACTCCTCCTTTAATATTAAAAGGCAAAATCATTGATCTTGAAGATAAGATGGCAGATCAAAATATTTTAAAAGAAATTGAATCTGATATTATTTTTTCTTTCATGACATCTAGTCTTGAAGAAAATTTATTTTCTCAAAAACAAGATCCTATTTCTAGCCTTTCTTCTGATTGTCATGTAAACAAAAAGGAAGTTTCTAAATCTGATATTTTTTCTTAAAATAATTCTGACTCTGAAGTAAATTCAGATTTATTGTCTGATCAGATTGGTTGCTTAGATAAAGTTATTTCTTCTGATTTAAATGTTAATTCGGAAATTCTTGATGAATCTTTTACGCTAAATGATTAGTATTATAAACCAAAGCGTAAAAGAAGAAGGTCAAAGAAGTCAAAGAAACAAGATCAAGTCATTTCTGACAGTACTAATTCTTCTGATTCTATTATTTCAGATAGGACTTTGAGCAAGTCTATCAAGCAACTATGGAGAGTCAAGCAGATATCAAATGATTCTCAGACTGATGAAGTTCGATATGTAGACAAACATTATAAAAGTGATTCATTTGCTTATTGTAATAAAATTTCAAAATACTCTATAAAGCAAATGTTTCAAATTTCCAAAAATGTCTCATATTCTTCTTCTGATTCTAGTTCAGATGATTATGCTTTCTCTTCTGATGATTGTGCTTATTATTCTAATGATCTTTCTCGTGCTTTAACTATCAAATCTAACAAATATTTCCCCATACGAATTGCAACTAACAAACATGGGCCCAAATTCAAGTGGGTACCAAAATCTCAATCTGACTCAAAGTTGCAGGCACCTCATGTCAAGGGGGAATAAGAGATATATGGATCTTGAGTAAATCAGCTCAAGACCCTGACTTCATTGTCAACATATTGGCTTCTGAGTATTTCAACTCAGAACCCGTGCTTAAAAGACTATGACTTCTAGACATGTCAGTCTAGGACTCATTCTTCATTGCTTTAAGCTTCTGACTATTGAGAAACTGTGAGTAAATCTACTTAATTTCCGCTGCATTCATCTCTATTAATGATGTTGTTCCAGTTTTCTCATATTTTTTTTAAGAATCTGAGCAATCTTATTCAAACCTTGATTTTGTTCAAACCAATTTTTTTCAAAAGGGACACAAATTTCATTTTACATTATGAGGAAGATGATATTATTGAATTATATTTTGTTTCAACTGAATATAAACTTGTCGATCAAATGTTTCTATTTTTCAAATCTCGGCATGTTGAATTTAAAAGTTTAAACCTTCACAAATTTTATTCTATAAAGTAAAGTTTTACAAATTTCTTTCTTTTGAATAAAATATGTGTCTAGGATAAATTTTCAAGTTGATTTGTTTATATTAAAGTTTTATATGTTCAAATTTCAATTCTAACAAAAGTCGAAAAGTCAGCAACATGTTTGTAGCTTTTGATTATGCTTTAAATGTGTGTGATTCGGAATATTTATAGTTTACAATGCTTAGAAAACCTAAAAAGTCGAAATTTTGGATTGGAATGAAAATATGGGCTAAGCACTTAGACGTAAAACCTTGTGATTGAGATGATTATTAAATTCTTATAAATCAGAAATCCCTAAGTTTAAAAATTTATACCTGTGACCTTTCTGGTTTGGGAAAGTAAGTTCCGTGGGATGCTTGTCATCTGGTCCCCTAAGGTCAATTGATCTGGGAGTGATCGAACCCAAATCCTTCTATAAAATCAGATAGAAAGTCATGTTTTACTGGTATGAATGGGTTTAGGATGTGTCGATGTAGCCTTTCTGATCTAGGAAAGTAAGTTCCAAGGGGTGCTTGACACTTAGTCCCCTAAGGCCAACTGGTCTGGGAGCGGCTGACCCAAATCCTGCAATAGGGTCAGATAGAAAGTTACGTTTACGGCATGTTTTTTACTTAATAAACTTGTTGATTAAAAAGATGCCAAAAGTGCACAAGTTTAAAAGATGCCAAAGATCACACTCATGTGAAGATGCCTTAGTGCACAATGCTAAAAGATGTCAATGAGCACACATCTCATGATACTTGGTGATATGTTTGAGTTGCAATAAACCTGTAAATTTGTGAAAGTCTAAATTCTTGATGGTTTAGTGTGATTACATGCAAAGTTCTCTATTATATTTTTAGAATTGCATTTTCTTGAAGCTAATCGGAGTTCACATGCGAGCACACTGAATAGATTGATGAAAGTTTTTGAAACTGAACATGTCTTAACTTGATATGCAATAAAACTTGTTTCTATATCCAAAAGCATACATTTGATTTCATCTGATGGATTTTATTGTGATATTTTACTAAGTAGAATTTTATTTGTTTCTGTTTAAATTTTTATATATTTAGTCGTTTCAAAATACATATTCAGTATATTTTTCTTTCTACATTGATGTTTCATTTCTTGTGTTCTCATATTTTCTTTATAAATGGGTTTGTGCGTTATTCAAGGGGGAGTGAATAAGGAGATTTTTCTGAAAAGATCATATATGTGTTTGAGGGGGAGTATCTGATTTTCTATATGAATGCTAAATTGAATTGTCAAATCTAGTGCATTTGTGTAGGGGGAGTCAAAGAGCCTAAAAAGGTAAAATTTTCTGAGTTCAAGTTAGATTTGCGCCAACAGTTGGTCGCGTAATCCTCACTTTGCGCCACCTTCGGCTAGCGCAAACCTCCCTTTGCGCCACCAACGTGTAGCGCAAACCTCCTCTTTCTCTTTTACTCTATTTTTGCAGATCTTAAGTTGTCTCGTCTCCAACATTTGCATGACCAAGTTGATTCAGATCATCAAGGTTACGAGGGGGAGAAGTTACAGAGACAAAGAGCTCAAACGTTTATCTGCTGATCAAGATTCGCTCAAGATTCTATTTTTCTCAGCTATACTAGTCTTTTGTTGTTCCAGCTCCGATCACTACAGTTCATTCAAGTTCATTTTAAAGAGGTGAATCGTTTAGAGCATAAGATGATGAACCAATTGATCTTTCAAGCGAATTACAAACAGGTCCAGTCTTGTCAATTCAGCAAAAGCAATTGAGCCTGAAAGATACTGAGAATTTTTTTTTATAAAGTCAAGAAGTTGCTTCATAAAGTCGCTTAGATGGTTCGTGCTGATTAAAAAGATTGATTTTAAAGACCACAACGCCAATGATTACTAAGGGGGAGATTGTTAAGTCTGATTTTATAGTAATCATTGTATTTATAGGCTTGGTCTAATACTCTGTTTAGGGTCATATACTGTGTTGTATTGACCAGGGTATTTAAGTCCCTTTGGTCCTTGTGTCTAGTAACACTTCACGCTCATTCTAATACATTGATATACTTTGCGCTTTACTTGCTCTCTCTCTACTTTCTCTCTCTACGATTTAGAGATCTTGGATTAACAACTCTGATTACGATCCAAAATCCTTAATACCTGCAATTCGAACTTGAAAATGCACAGGGTTGGTCGATTAATCATTTAGAACACATTTCTAATACGAATTTCAGGCTAAAAACAACCAATTACAATGAATTGATTCAAAACAGTGTTCGATATTTTCAAAACCAAAAATCACAAAAAATCGAAATTGAATGTGATACAGTGTGAATTTCGATTTGAAATCAAAACAATAAAGTTTCTAAACTATGAATCGAACATTATGAACCCATTATGTTGCATCAAAAACGGTTTTTCAAACAGAATTTGAAACAAGCAGTGATTTGTTTTGCGTGTTCTTCAAAATCAAGAAATTCAATCAAATCAGTGTGTAATTCAATCAATCTGAATAGATTGGTCTCGCTCTGATACCAATTGAAAATGTAAAATCCCAGATTCAAGCACAAACAAACTAAGATTCAAGATTTAACAATCAAAGAATATGATCTAGAGATAGAGTGTAGAGAAAGAAAGTCACAAGTCGTATGTAATATTGACATGAAAGTTTACAGTGCTTACTCTTGTGTATTCCACAACTCTTACAACCCAAGAACTATTTATATGACACATACTTCACTCATAAGGCTAAAACACTCAAATACTTAACAACACATACAAACAAGACTTGACTTACTTGACTTTACAGACTTTGACAAGACACATTAAATCTTGGATACAATTATACAATAACATTTACATACTTTGAGCCTTTTATGAACAACAATCATTGCGCTAATTCTTTCATAAACACAAGCACGAGCACACAGAAAATTTGTTTTTCTGTCAGAACATTCATAGAAAATACCTTGTGTTTTTTCAATGATTGAATGGAAATCTTAGAGAGTTATCATCAAACCAACTCCTTACATTGTACATTCATTGTATACAGTGGCTTTGTGCTACTGACAGGCATTCCTAACTGTTTCATTTTGTGATTCAGGGTTACAACTCTTAATTTTTATGAATTTGAAAAGATTCAGATGAATACATTCATGAATTGACGGCTCATTCAGATCAGATGAACGATTCTCTCATATCATTCATTGGGGGATATTGCTAATTTTCTTATCTGGGGGAGATTGATCATTTATTGTTAACAAAAGAGATTGTTCAACTTTCACAAATAGTTATCTTTCTGAAACACCAAAAGTTCTTTCAAACGATTATTTTGCTAGTTATTTTGTTTCTGAGATGAAGGCAAAACCTGCAGTTGCAAAGGTTTATGTTCCTCCACTCGTTCTTGAAAGCAAAATAGTTGAGCTTGAAAATGGGTTATCTGATGAAAAACTTTTGGTTGATATTCAACAAAGTGTATTTTCTACAGTATTAAAGAACACGGTTTTTCAATCTAAATCTACAAAGTGTTCTACAGTTTCAAAGGCACCTCAATCTTGAACTGATAATTTTGATGACTTATTTGAGTCTGCAAATGACTTTCTTAATTTTGATGATGGGTGCATAGAAGAAATTGATATGTTTGACTTTAATGCTACTCTTCCTGATCATTCTACTTGTCTTACAAATGGAAAAGTGTTACCAAGTGTTCTTAAAACTGCTAAATCATCAACTAAGGTTGGTGAATCGGTTTCTGTAACTGCTGATTATTATTCTCAATGTAAGAAACATAAGAAACAACGATTACAGAAACAGAAATACACTGGTACACAAAAGAAAACTCAGTCTCAGAAATCTGCTTTTCCTAATAAATCTTCTTTTTGTGTTTCAGATATAAGTAAGAAAAGGTCGAAAGCTCGAACTGAATGGCGACCAAAAAGGAATGATGAAGAGATAGCTGGATCAGTTTCTGATAATTCTTGTACTAGATCTGTTAGTAGTGATTCAGATGTAGTTGGTCAATATGCTTCTCATCAACAAAACCTTGTAACTTCTTACAAGAGTTATTCAATAAAGCAGTTGATTCAATTATCTCCTATTACTACTACATCTCATTATAATTATCGGAGAACTGATTTTGCTTATTGTCATAATTCTTCTGATTGGTATGGATCTTATCATGTTTATTCTTCGAGATCAAATATTTTTAAAGTTTTTCAAAAGGACAGAGGGTCCATTTTCAAATGGATACCAAAATCTTGTGCTAATCTGTTAGGACCCGTTTCTAAATGGGTACCTAAATCTATTGTTTCCTGATTTCTCTTGCAGACCCGACATATGTGGTACTTGGACAGTGGATGTTCCAAGCATATGACTGGGCAAAAAGCTTTATTGTCTAATTATACAGAGAAATTCAGTGGAAATGTCAGATTTGGAAACGATCAGCTTTCACCAATCTTAGGATATGATGACATTATTCAAGACAACATAACGATCAGTAAGGTGAGTTATGTCGAAGGCTTAGGGCACAACCTGTTTAGCATTGGTCAATTCTGCGATAAAGGGTTAGAGGTCAATTTCAAATCTAGGAGTTGCTTAGTTCGTACTGAAGACGACACAGAACTCTTAGGTGGACATCGCAAGACAAACCTCTATACCATCAACTTGTCCAAAGTTCAGATTGAAAATCAAGTTTGTTTAATGACAAAAGCTTCAATGCAGCAAAGTTGACTCTGGCACAGACGTTTATCACAGCTGAACTTTCGTTATATGAACAAGCTGGTTAGTGGAAAATTGGTAAAAGGACTTCCTGAGCTGAAATATGAGAAAGAACACTTATGTGCTGCATGTGAGAAAGGTAAGATGAAGAGAGCTCCGCATAAACCGAAGCCTGAACCAAGCACTAGTTCTCCGTTAGAATTGTTACATATGGATTTGTGTGGTCCAATGAGAACTCAGAGTTTGGGTGGAAAGAAATACGTCTTGGTTATTGTGGACGATTACTCAAGATACACATGGGTCAAATTTCTTCGATCTAAAGATGAGACACCCGAAGTTCTCATTACTTTCTTAAAGACGACCCAAGTGAATATGCAAAGACATGTCAAGTTTCTTCGAACTGACAACGGCACAGAGTTCAAAAACAAAACAGTTGAAGAATATCTCGAATCGGTCGGGATATCACATCAGTACTCTACTGCTCGTACGCCTGAACAAAATGGAGTAGTCGAAAGGCAAAATCGAACGCTAGTCGAGGCCGCTCGTACTATTCTCAGCCAACCCGATCTACCTCTATTCTTGTGGGCAGAAGCTGTGTCAACTGCATGTCATACTCAAAATCGATCCATGACACACCGCCGTTTTCAAAAGACTCCATATGAGCTGATCAACAACAGAACACCAACAATCAAGTATTTTCACATATTTGGGTGTAAGTGTTTCGTGATTAACGACAGAGAGAGTCTGAATAAATTCAGTGCTAAGGCAGATGAGGGTATCTTCATTGGTTATTCTTCAACATCTGCAACATACCGTGTTTATCTGAAGAAGTCAAAGACAGTCATTGAGAGCGTAAATGTTACATTCGATGAAGACATGGCTTCTGAACAACTCAGTTTAGAACCCGTGATAACAGGCGTATTAGCTTCTGGGAAGATTAGTCCAGAACCTGCTTCTACAACGAATAATTCGAATAACGCTTCTACTTCTATTTCACATTTAACTGATTTAGATTTGTTATTTGAATTCTTTTATGATGAGTTTCTAGGATCTAATGTACCTAAATCTGTTGTGACTGACAGGTCTGAAGACACAAGTTGCAATCATCAGTCACTTCAGAAGTCATAACTGAACAAGAATCCCCCGTTCAGTCAGAAACTCACATTCCAACAATTACTCCTACAGTTGAAGATACACAAGTAACTGATGAGCCAGAAGTAACTGTTTCAGTTGGGTGTGATATACTGACTACTCAACAGCCAAAGTCTGTTGTTTCAACTGATGCTTCTGCACCTGAAACTTCAACTGCAAACCCCCCTTCTATTATTCAAACTGAAGAGCTTGATAGTGGATTTCTAGATGATGATCATATTCAATCAGTCTCTACTCCACTACCTCATGAGCATCGCTGGACCAAAGAGCATCCATTACATCAAGTAATTGGAGACCTCAACAAGCCTGTACAAACTAGGTCAGCGACTCTTAATCAATGTATGCATGACTCATTCCTCAGTAAGATAGAGCCCAGGCGAGTATCAGAGGCTTTAGCTAATTTGGATTGGGTATCTGCTATGCAAGAAGAGATCAATCAGTTTGAAGCCCTAAAGGTCTGGAGATTAGTTCCAAAACCAGAAGTAAAATCCGTAATTGGCACTAAATGGGTATTCAAGAATAAAAAGGATGAAGATGGTATCGTCATAAGAAACAAAGCTAGACTTGTTGCCAAAGGTTACCGGCAATCAAGATAAGCCAGATCATGTCTACATCTTGGACAAAGGCCTGTATGGTTTAAAACAAGCCCCTCGAGCATGGTATGATGTTCTATCTAAATTCTTGGTCAAGTCCGCTTTTTCCAAAGGTAAGGTTGATACCACTTTGTTCATCAAAAAGGAAAAAACCGATATCATCCTTATTCAAATATATGTTGATGATATAATATTTGGCTCTACAAATCCTAAATATTGCAAAAACTTTTCTAACCTCATGGTGTCACGTTTTCAAATGAGTATGATGGGAGAGATGAATTTCTTTCTCGGATTACAAGTTAAACAGTTTTCAATGGGGATTTTCATTAACCAATCTAAGTACATTTTGGATATTCTTCGGAAGTTCAATATGGAAAATTGTAAACCAATTGGAACCCCGATGGCACCAGGTACTAAAATTAGCACTGATCCTTCGAGTAGGATCGTTAATGTATCTTACTTCAAGTAGACCAGATATTATGTTTTCAACATGCTTATGTTCTAGATATCAGGCTGCTCCTAAAGAATCCCATTTGGCTGCTGTCAAATGGATTTTTAGGTATCTGAAGGGGACTGCAGATCTTAGTTTGTGGTATCCTAAGGATACTGGTTTTCAACTGACTGCCTATTCAGATGCAGATCATGCAGGTTGCATGTTGGACAGAAAGAGTACTTCAGGTCACATTCAATTCCTTGGAGACAAGATCGTTAGTTAGGCATCAAAGAAACAATTATGCGTTTCCACATCGACTGCTGAAGCAGAGTATGTAGTTGCTGCTCTCAAGTCCTGTGGATGCGAACACAGCTACGAGACTATGGATTCAAGTTTGATAAAATTCCAATATATTGTGACTCGAAGAGTGCAATTGCGATATCTGCTAATCCTGTCCAGCATACGAAAACCAAACACATTGACGTCAGGTATCATTTTATCAAAGATAATGTAGAAAAAGGAACAATTGAACTTTATTTTGTAAAAACAGAATACCAGCTTGCAGATTTATTTACCAAACCCTTAGATGAAAAGAGATTTAATTTTATTGTCTCTAAGCTTGGTATGCTAAATCTTAATACATAATCGGTTGTTACCTAATAAAGTTACGTAATTTTATTTTTCATCATTTTCTTTATCATTATGTTTGAAGGATATCTGCACTTTAATTGTTTGTTCATGATCTCAGGGGGAGTAAGAGAATATTAAAGGTGATCTACATTATTTTGAGGGGGAGCATAACTAATTTCTGCATTTTTGTTTAACTGACAAATTTTTGTGATGCATGATTTTAGGGGGAGCATATAATATCAAAAGGAGTAAGACGATGATTTCTGATTACTCAGATCAGAACTCGTACTGTTAACTGTTTTACTGATTTATGTCTTTTAATTTTTTTTTTTTGTGAATAAAAGTTGCTTTGACTAGACTTTGAGACTTATGCAGGATGAGAGAAGCTGACAAGATCATATCTTTATCACTACAGCTGACTTCATGAGAATTAAGATTGAGCGAAAAGATAAATTTCTAATCTTAATCTCAAATATATCTGAAAGAAGGACAAATTTTAGATATAGAAAACATGTTCTGAAATATTCAAACCACTTCCCGATTCTTAAACAGATTTAATGAATTGGAAGTGTGATTTTAAATGTTTTCATTTTTCATTTTGAGTTTCAAAGATTAATAAACCGTGTGTTTCCAAAGATAAATGCTTGCGTATTGTCTTTTCTACATACTTTCAAGTATTCACACACATCGGTTTAATTTTTGATCAAATTGTTCTTACCATGTCTCATATTGAAACATATTTTCGATGGTAAGACACCCCGCTTGTACTTTAAAGAATTTTGAGCGATATTTCATTTCGAAACGTTATTTCAAGAATGTCTATATTTTTGTTTCGTATAGACAATATCCATTATTCTTGACCATAAGCCTTAATTGATATATAATTCATTTCTGATCATTTTCATACAATGTCATATTTTCAAACAAGTCTTTTGCATTCATATTCATTCATTTCTTATACTTGTTTGAAAAATGCTTCAATGTCTAAAAATGCTCAAATCTTCATGAATATATTTTATGAGCATACATTCATCTGACATTTGTATATGAGCTTTAAATGCTAATGTTAAATCACTATGAGTAACACATTCTTTTAGGATCATACATGGGTTCTTTGTGCTAGGAATTAAATGAATTTCTATGAAATCACGTTAACCAGTGATTTCTACCCAAGAAGTTAATCCTTAGTGATTGAGTGTGAGGAGTCTATAAAGAAATGAGTGTGGGTGTGATGAGGTAAAATGGAAAAGAGAGTTTGGTTAGTAGTGAGCTAATGATCAAAAGAAAGAGGGTGTGAGAACAGAGTAAAAGAATATTAAACTCTGCACCAACTACTTTCTGAGTCGGGCAGCCACATTACTAATGTTTCACATTTCTTCGTGAACATTATTGAAACAGGCAAATAGCCCATGCCAACTCTTGTTAAAAACCCCACCAGCTACTCATTTTCTTCTCAAAAAGAAAATATTTCATATTATTCTGGGGACGCAGTACATAATCTATCTGATTTTCATTTGGAAAATCTGGATATTGAAAAAGAAGGAAGTTTTCCCCACCTTCGCACTTCAATCATGCACATTGAGTCTGTGTTTATCTACTGTTGTCTCAGTGGTTTACACAATGTTGAGCCTTATAAAAGCAATCATTCGTGCTTAATTCTTTCTACACATGCACGAGCACACAAGAAATTTGTTTTCTTGTCATAACATTCATAGAAATTGCCTTTGTGGTATTTCGATGATTGGATGGAAGCCCTGGGGGAGTGAACATCAAAAAGCTCCTTTCCTATGTGTATTCGTTACACACGGTGACTTTGTGTTACTGACAGACATTTTAACTGATTCATTTGTTGATTCAGGAGTTACATGTTCTTTTTTTGTCTAGATTTGCAAAGATCTAGATGAATACTTGGTTATGGATCACAAAATCAGAGGCTCAGTTTCACAGATCAGAATGGTCAAAGACATTTATTGGAATAAAAGTTTTGATGATATAGATGCTCAAATCATCAAAAAGGGGGAGATGGTATCAAGAAATGTTAAGGTTTTGAGAGATGATTTTCAGAAATGCCGAAGTCAGAAAAGTTCAATTTGAAGATTTGAAGAAGATCAAAGAATTTCTGAAGATTTGAGGAAATTTTTTTTGAAGATTATTTGCTAAAGCAATTCGAGCTAATTTCGAAGATAATTTCTTTCCAAAGTCTGAAAGTGTTTTGTAAAAGTTTTGGGGAGATTGTTAATCGTTTGAAGACTGTTTTGGAAAGAATACCGTTAAAAGAAAAGGGGAAATTGTACTGACAGAGCTTAATGTGAAGACTGAATTGCTAGATCTTTAAACAAGTGATCTTGAATCCAAAGGGGGAGATTGTTAGAGCATAAATATGTTGGATACAAGATCAAGAAGACAAAAGTCAAGGTTTAAGAAGTCAAAAGCTGAAGAAAGTCAACTCTCAAGTAAAAGTAAAAGTCTTTGTAATAAAAGTCAAAGTCAACATTTTGTATTAGTTTTAGTTTCCTTGTATTAGGAGTTGATATAAATACCTTGTCTTTATATTTTTGTTAATGAGAGTTTTTAGTTGTCTAATTGTCATTTTTGAGAAAATACGTATCTGAGAGAGAGAGAGACTTGTAGAGAGAGAGAGAGAAAGTTCTTGAGAGAGAAAGTTTGTAATTGAGGAATTAAAAGTGAAATCAAAACAGGTAATTGATTGAGATATCTTGTTTGTTTGATTAATCTTGTTTAGAAACTAGAATCTGGAACACACAGGGTGCTTGACACCTAGTCCCCTAAGGCCAACTGGTCTGGGTGCGGCTGACCCAAATCCTGCAATAGGGTCAGATAGAAAGTTACGTTTACGGCATGTTCTTTACTTACCAAACTTTTTGATTAGAAGATGCCAAAGTGCACAAGCTTAAAAGATGCCAAAGAGCACACTCATGTCAAGATGCCAATGTGCACAATGCTAAAAGATGCCAATTAGCAAACATCTCATGTTACTTGGTGATATGTTTGAGTTGTGATAAATCTATAAATTTGTGAAAGTCTTAATTCTTGATGGCTTAGTGTGAATATTTGCGAAGTTCTCTATTATATTTTTAGAATTGCATTTTCTTGAAGCTAATCGAAGTTCGCATGTTTGCCCACTGAATAGATTGCTGGAAGTTTTTGAAACTGAACATGTCTTAAACTTGATATGCAATGAAACTTGTTTCTGTATCCAAATACATTCATTTCATTTCATTTGATGGATTTTATTGTGATTTTTTACTAAGTAGAATTTAATTTGTATAGTGTTTAAATTTTTATATATTTAGTCGTTTCTAAATATATATTCAATATATTTTTCTTTCTTCATTGATGTTTCCTTTCTTGTGTTCTCATATCTTTTTAAGTGGGTATGTGCATTATTCAAGGGGGAGTGAATAAGAAGAAATTTCTGAAAGATAATATCTGTTTTTGAGAGGGAGTATCTGATTCTCTATATGAATGCTAACTTGAATTGTCAAATTTTGTGCATTTGTGTAGGGGGAGTCAAAGAGCTTATCAGGTAAAATTTTCTGAGTTTAAGTCAGTTTTGCGCCAACAGTTGGTAGCGCAAACCTCATTTTGCGCCACCTTCGTCTAGCGCAAAACTCACTTTGCGCCACCAACGTGTTGCGCAAACCTCTCCTCTTTCTCCTTTATTCTGATTTTGCAGATCTTAAGTTATCTCGTCTCCAACATTTGCATGACCAAGTTGATCCAGATCATCAAGGTCATGAGGGGGAGAAGTTAAGGAGATGATAAAGAGACAAATAGTTCAAACGTATATCTGTTGATCAAGATTCGTTCAAGATTCTATTTTTCTCAGCCATATTAGTCTTTTGTTGTTCCAACTCTGATCACCACAGTTCATTCAAGTTTATTTGAAAGAGGTGAATCGTATAGAGCACAAGCTGATGAACCGATTGTGCTTTCAAGCTAATTACAAACAGGTCCAGTATTGTCATGACAGCAAAGGCAACAGAGTTTAAAAGATGATGAGAAGATTTTTTTTTTTTAAAGTCAAGAAGCTTCTTCATAAAGTCGCTTAGATGGTCCATGCTGATTTAGAAGATGGATATTGAAGACCACAACTCCAATGATTACTAAGGGGGAGATTGTTAAGTCTAATTTTATAGTAATCATTGTATTTATAGGCTTGGTCTTATACTGTGTTTAGATAGTTTTATCTGTTGTATAAGCCAAGGGTATTTAAGTCCCTTTGGTCTTTGTGTATTGTAAGGATTCACGCATATTCAATATTAGATTACTCTTTGCGCTTCAAACTCTCTCTCTCTTCTTTCTCTCTCTAGTGATTTAGAGGATTCTTGGATTATCAAAATGATATCGCACGTCAATGTGCTTTATTTTTTAATATTGGACAGGGTTTGCAAAAATAATGATAGCGCTTTTTGAGTCGCAATAAATCGGGATTTTGTTGTAATGGAAGCCATAATCTCGGAGTTGCATCTGCATCCACAACATTGCTTTGGTTGTTGAGTAGATATATACAATTGTTTCTTTGAAGCCTAACTCATGAGCTTATCTCCCAAGAATTGTATGTGTCCCGAAGTACTCTTCCTGTCTAACATGCAACCTGCATGATCTGCATCTGAATATGATGTAAGTTCGAATCATGTATCTTTAGGATACCACAAACCAAGATCTTCGGTTCCCTTCAGGTATCTAAAAATTTGCTTCATAGCCGAAAGATGTGACTCTTTGAGCTTGGCCTGATATCTCGCACACAAATAAGTCAAAAACATAATATCAAGACGACTGCTTTCAAGTACATCAAAGAACCAATCATACCTCTATAGGTTCTAAGATCAACAACTTTTCCATTTAGATCAGCTCCGATGTTAGTTCCAGGTGCCATCGGGGTACTTATAGGAGGACAGTTTTCCATTTTAAATTTCTTTAAAATATCATAAATTTACCTTTCTTGGTTAATGAAAATCCCCGTTGAAAACTGTCGAACTTGTTATCCGAGAAATAAATTCATCTCTCCCATTATACTCATTTAAAAACGTGACACCATTAAGGCAGAAAAATTCTTACAGTAGTTAGGGTTAGTCGAACCAAAAATTATGTCATCAACATTAATGGTGCAAGTGTGTTATATCTCTATAATTATTTTGATGATTACAAACAAACCGTATTATATTGTTTATCTAACATTTTACTTGATGTGCCAACCTCAAATTAATGATCAAATCCGAGAAGACACAACGAACGGGATTATTCAAGCGACATGTGGGAATACTATTGTTTCATGCTTGGTATTCCAACTCCGATCGGTTTACCGATTATTTTTATAAAACTTATTTTTATAAAAATTGAGAGTGATTTTTTTATAAAATGTTTTTCACAAAATCATATTTTATAAAATGATAAGTTTGTAAGAATATTTTTTTGTTAACTTTTTGATTTAAACCAAAATTATTTGAGTTGGTGTTTTATAAACTTTTATACTTGTAGGATACAAGTATATATATATTATTTAGTTTATGTATTTAAAAATCCAATATTTTGAATTTTATTTTATAAAATCTTTTGAAAGATTTTTTACTTGGAGTGAAAATCTTGCAATAATAATTGCATATCTAGACTTTGAGTACCCACCCTATCTAGCCATTGAGTACCTATATAAAGAGGGAACATCATGATTTGACAAAACAAAACAATTCATATTTAATTGGTTTAAAAATAAAAGAAAAATTAAAAAATAATATTTTTTATTTGAAATGAATCCGTTGGATTCATCCAACATATTTTATAAAAGAGTTTTTTATTTTTCTAATATATATACACACACACACACTTTCTAATGTATATATATATCTCTTGTGTCTTCACAATAAAACATATCAAAGTGTTAAGAACTCTCATTTTCTAAAACACTCTCAATTATTTTAACACTTCACTCTCAACTCTCAACATCCTAATACTTCATCGTTCCTTGCTTTCAAGATCAAAGAAAGTTTGTGATACCAAACATAAAACACAAGTATTCTCCACACTCTTGTAAGTGTGTGACATAGATCCAACTAGCATCCTTATTGTGGTGTGGAATAATAACTAGAACTTAATTTCATTTTCAAGTATTCAAATCTTGTGTAATCAAGTGTTCATACGGTGTGTTTCTACCTTAAAAGAACAATATAGTGGATCGTCTCGTTGAGTTCACTCAACAAAGAGGATTAGCCCGGTTTTGGGTGAACCTCTCTAAATCTGTTTGTATCTCTTTTCCCTATCTCTTTATATTTTGTTTGTTTGCTTGTTGTGTTAAACCTTAACAAAAAGAATTCATCTTGTGTATTGCTATATATTTTCTTAAAAATATTTTAAGAACGATTTTTAGACGTAAAACAACCTTCCCCCCCCCCCCCCAAGGTTGTCCTAACAAGTGGTATCAGAGCGGGTTGCAAGTTTTTTTTTGTAAAACTTTTGTGTTTTGAAAACTTGTATTCGATTTTTAAAAATGACAACTTTTGAGGGAAATGTTTACTCAAAACCTCCTCAAATCGACACCGTAAATTTTGGTCTTTCGGCTAATTTATTTGAGTGATACGTTCGTTGCAAAAGTCGAAAAATTTGGGATATTATTACTAATGGGAATTTTAAGCCCACTATAACTCAAGATGGAAAAGTTGTTGAAAATCCCATAGCGGATTGGTCCAACGAGGATGATTCTTGGAATTGTTTAAATTTTGAGGCCAAAAATATTTTATTTTCCGCACTAACTAAAGATGAAATTGAGCGAGTTTACTCTTGTGAAACCGCTTATGATATTTGGCAAAATTTGAACAATACACATAGAGGAAATTCTCAAGTTAAGAGTTCAAAAATAAATATTCTTGTACATGATTATGAAATGTTTGAAATGTCAAAAGATGAGTCAATCGACTCAATGTTTAAACGTTTTAACCTTATTATGATGAGTGTGAAGGGACTAGGACGAACTTATGAAAATGAGGACTACATTCGAAAAATTCTTAGAGCACTTCCACTGGAGTGGATGCCAAAAATCACATCCTTGGAGGACTCCCGAGATCTTTCAACCATGAAGCTTGATGATCTCATCGGTAATCTCAAAGTGCATGAAATCGCACTGAAAAGGAACAAAGATCGGGAGCAAGATAAAAAGAAGTCTTTAGCTCTTAAAGCTTCAATTTCAAGTGATGAGAAAGAGAAGAAAAAGAAGGATAAAACAAGTTCCTCGAAGGACAAACCCGAAAATCTTGACGACATAGCTATGTTGGTAAGAAACTTCTCCAAGTTTTTATCTAACAAAAAGTTTTCAAAGAATGACAGGTTTCAAAGAAAAGACGACTATCGACGCGGGAGTGAAAACCGAAGCTGAAAATTCCATAAAAGGGAAGACAAAATAAATAAAAATGACGACTCAAGTGATGAAGAAGAAGCCAAACAAAATAAAGGATATTGCTATTCATATGGAGATAAGGATCACTATGCAAACGAGTGTTCTAAAAAGAACAAGTCTAAAAAGAAGGAGAAAGCATTCATTGGAGGTGCTTGGAGTGCAAGTGAAGATGAAGAAGATGATGAAGACATTTGTCTCATGGCCGGAAGCGATAATGAGGTAGACTCTTATGATTCCAACTATTCTAGTGATAATAATAGTGATGATGAAGATCTTGACGTGTTAAATGATTCTTTCCATATATAAAATGGTCGTTCTTGCAAAAATTATAAAGATGAGTGTGACAAACTTAATGAGACTTTATTATTGTGTAAAAAAGAAGTTCATTATTGTAAACAAAAAATTACACGTGATTTTAAAACCAAAATGGAGTTAAATGATAAAGTCACCATTTTGGAAAAGAAGCTTTGTGAAAAAGATGTATGTGCTTCTTGTGTTGTTTTAAATAAAAAGATTGCATGCTTTGAAAAAAAGAGTAGTAGAAAATGATCTATGTGCTAAATGTAATATTCTTCAAGATGAAATTGCATGTTTAAAAGATAAATGTGTTTTACATGAAAAGGATGATTTGTTAGCTCATGCTTTTCAAACTAGTAATGAGAAAGTGCTTAAAATGCTAAAAATGTCAAATCGTATTAATTGTAGAAAAGGAGTGGGTTTTGATTCATGCGATGATATATGTTCTTGTATGCATATTAAAAATCTTGTTGAACCACCTAAAGTTATTGAAACTAAGAAAGTGGTAAAACCTTATATGACTCCTCATGATACAAATAGAAATGAATATGTGAAAACTAAACTCCATGTGCCAAAACCTCCATATGTGCCCAAAAGGAATGTTATGCATTATATGCCTAGAAAAAATTATGCTTGCATGTATGATGCTAAATTTTCTAGACCAAAACCTAAAAGGAATGTGCATGCTCCTTTTAATGCTTATGACGAGTATGATCGTAAAATTAAAATCGTAAAAAAATGGATTCCTAAGGGGTTGTTTAGTGTTGACAATCCCAGTGGGATGCGTTTGTGGTTTTAGGTTGTTGAATAACTTTGTATGTTGACGTACTTAATGCATATTTTACGGCAACATGATTAATATTAATTTTTTGTTTTATTTTTAGTCTTTGTTACCACTAACCTTCAAAGGACCCATGAAAAATGGTGATCATAAAAGTTATATTTTATTGTTTGTAGATAAGCCTTGACATGGATTGGATTCTTGATAGTGGTTGCACACGTCACATGACCGGAAACCATAATCTTTTCTCTTCATATGAGTCATGTGATGGTGGACAAGTTATTTTTGGAGGTAATTCCAAAGGAAAGGTAGTTGGGAGAGGTATAATTTCTTGCAACAATGTTAAATTTTTAAATGTTGAGCATGTTGACAATTTAAACTTTAATTTGCTAAGTATTAGTAAACTTTGCGAAAATGATATAATTGTTGTTTTTGAAAATGATTTTTGCAAAATTTTAAAAGATGGTAAAGTTCTCCTCACCGGTTTTAAAAATAAAAATCTTTATGTTTGTAAAAATCTTATAAGAGAAAATGTTTGTTTATCTTCCGTGTATGACAATTCTACGTTGTGGCATAGACATTTAGGTCATGTAAATCTTAGATTAATTCAAAAATTGAAAAATAAGGAGCTTGTAAGTGACCTTCCAAAATTAAAATTTGATAAACATTTTTGTGATGCATGTCGTGTCGGCAAACAAACTCACGTTTCACATAAATCTAAAAATGTGATTTCAACTAAAAGGGTTTTAGAATTACTACACATGGATCTTTTTGGTCCTATGGCAATCCAAAGTTTTGGAGGAAATTACTACACGCTAGTAATTGTAGATGATTTTTCACACTATACATGGACCATATTTTTAAACCATAAAAATGAAGCTTTTGAGAAATCTAAAATTTTGGGAAAACGAATTCAAAACCAACAAGGTTGTACTATTGTTTCTATACGTACGGATCATGGACGTGAATTTGATAATGAAATACAATTTGGTGCTTTTTGTGACAAACATGGTATAACACACAATTTTTTGGCTCCTCGAACTCCTTAATATAATGGGGTTGTTGAGAGGAAAATTAGAACCTTACAAGAAATGAGTAGAACCATGATCAATGAACATCAAGTTCCCCAAAAGTTTTGGTGTGATGCCGTTGCTACCGCGACCTATGTGCTTAACCGTGTCCTAGTTAGAGGTATCCTAAATAAGACCCCATATGAGCTCTTTGTTGGGAAATTCAGAAATGCACAAGTACAGTTAATACTGCTGGCACAACTTGGTTACTACTTTTGAAGTTAATGCTGCTAGTCAAGATTAATACTGCTAGAAGAAATTACTACTGCTAAGCAACTTTAGTACTACTAGTAGTTAGTACTGCTGAACATTAATACTGCTCAAAGTATTAATGCTGCTAAAGACTTAGTGCTGCTTAAGAGATAATCAAGATTCGTGCAGATCAAGTTTGAAGATTATGGAAAGCTTGAAGATAAATATGGAAGATTATTCTGAAGATCTTTTATTATTTGTAATTATCTTTTGTCTTCAGTATATATAGAATAGTTTGTAATTGATAGAGAATAACTTTTAGAACTTTTAGAATTCTGAATTTTCTGAGTTTTTGTTTTCATAGAGAGAATCAACCTCAAGGCTTATAGTCCTAGTTCTAGAGAAGTAGAATTCGTATTGGTGAGCCTGTTCATCAATATTGAGGTTGAGTGTTGAATCTTGTAACTTTATAATCATTCAATAAAGTTTACAAGTTGTTATTCTGATTCACTGTTTCATTGAATATTAAAGTGTTATTCCGCAAACTTCTTTAATATTGTTTCTGAGTGTTTATTCTTGTTAATAATTAAGATCCTGACAAGTGGTATCAGAGCTAATATTCTCAGAAATCTTATTCATCATGGAAAATACAGTTGAATCAAACAGTACTTTGGTCTCAAAGGTTCCAATGCTCAGATCCAATGAATTTGACATGTGGAAGATTAGAATCAAGCAATACATTCTCCTCACAGATTACTCCATGTGGGACATCATTGAGAATGGCCCATCTGATGCAGGAAAGATTGGTGAAGATGGAAAAAGAACTCCACCAAAAACGGATGCAGAAAGAAAGACAAGGCAGACAGAGATGAAAGCCTTAAGCACACTGCTCTTGGCCATTCCCAATGAGTATCAACACCAATTCTGCAATTGCACTGATGCACAGATGCTCTGGAATGCTCTAGAGAAGAGATTCTCTGGTACTAAAAATACCAAGAGAAATCAAAAGGCAATCTTGAAACAACAGTATGAAAACTTTATGTCAACTAAGAATGAGTCCATGACTCAAACTTTTGACAGGTTTAACAAGCTGATTGGTGAACTAGCTACTATGGGAGTACAGATTGATCAAGATGATGTAAACAAAAAGTTCTTAAGGTCCCTTGGAGATGAATGGACCATGTACACTGTTTCATTCAGACAGAATGAACAATTGGAAGAGAAAGAACTTGATGATTTGTATAATGACCTTAGAGTATTTGAAGCTGAGGTGGAGGCAAAGAAGAAGCCTTCTTGATATATTCATAATGCTGCACTCCTATCAGCATCAATTGATTCTACTGCTAACCCTGAATCAGTTAATGCTGCTAATGAAGCAAATCAAGAAAAAGGCACTGAATCTGAGTTTGAAGCCTTTCTTTCCAGTCATGGAAACTCCTCTTTAATCAATGATGATTTGGAACAACTTCATCCTGATGACCTTGAAGAGATGGATATTAAATGGTAGATGGCCATGCTTTCCATGAGGGTGAAGAAGTTCATCAAGAGAACTGGGAGGAACAACTTCTCCCAAAGAAGAGAAGATGGAGCAGGGTTTGCTAAATCAAAGGTGGAGTGCTATAAATGCCATCTGAAGGGACACTTTGCAAGGGAATGCAGAAGTGGAGTGTCTCACAACAACAACCACCAACAAGCACAGTCTGGAAACCTCAACCATAACAGAAACTCTGCTCAAGCCCTTGTTTCTCAACAAGGAATGGGGTTTGACTGGATTGATCAAGCATAAGAGGCTATCCAAAATCAAGCTCTTATGGCAGAAGTATCTGATCTCCCAACTGAGGTAAGTTCTAATCTCTGTTCTAAAACTTGCATAGACACTGTCAAAAGGTACAGGGATCACAACCAGAAGATAAGTGATGACCTTAAGAGATTAGAAAAAGATATAAAAGACTATGTGAGAATTGTTGAGAGGTTTGAGGAACAGATTAAAGGTTTTCAAGCCAATGAACTCCAACACTCATATGATACAAATTACTGGAAGTGGGAAAAGAAGGATCTAGAACTAAAATTGACCAAATCTAAAGAGGAAAGTGAAAAGTTGAGAGAGGAGCTAACCAAGGTTAAGCTTGATGTGGAAAAGTTTTCCAATGCTTCTAAAGCAATGGACTCTTTACTACAAACTCAGATTCATGACAAACTGAGAAGAGGAATTGGGTACAATGCCACACCTCCACCATACAACAACAACTACATTCCTCCTACCTCAGACTTGCTAGAAACCAAAGATAAGAAGGACTTGCCTGAGGGATCCACTGAGATAGATCCCTTAGATGAGGTAGTTGTTGAGGATAAGACTGAGAAAGAGGTTGGTAAGAGTAAGGAGAACAATGTGAGTGGTGAGATTCCTATAGAGAATAACATTATCACCAATGAGGACTGTGGAAGGGCTTGGATCAAATCAAAGGACATAGAGAAGACAGAGGGAAAGTCTGGTAAGGTCCATTACAAACAGATCACAGTTGTGAATCCAGTTCCTTGCAAACAGTGTGCATGTAAGAAAACTGAACCCCAAAAACATGATAAAAAGAGGGGAAATCAAAGAAACTGGAATAATCAGTGGACACAAAAACAAGGGGTTGATCTGAGTAAAATCAATAGACCAAAACCTTGTTTTATCTGTGGAAAATTGAATCATCTTGCCAAATACTGTTATTTCAATCCTATAAACCAAAGGATGAATTTTCAAAGGTCTATGCAAAAACCCTTTGGTTATAGAAAGATTGAAAGGAACCATGTGGCTAAGAAATCTGTTAAATCTAAAAGCCACATGAAGAAAAAGAATGTTAAAGAAAGTGTCAATATGTGGGTTCCTAAAAGCACTAAAACTGTTAGTACTGCTACCACAAATAGTGTTGTTGACAATGTTAGTGCTGCTAGAAGCAATACTACTGCTAACAATGTTAGTACTGCTGACATTGTTAGTACTTCCTCAAATGTTAATACTGCTAACTCTGTTAGTGCTGCTAACAAGGTTAGTACTGCTAAACCTGTTAGTATTGCTAACTCTGTTAGTACTTCTAAGGTTAGTACAGCTCCTAGTGTTTGTGCTGCTAAGCTAATCATATTGACAAAGTACTCCAATAAAGAGTGTACTGATTTTAAAAATCTCATCAAAAAGGAATGTAAATACTTTGATGAGAAAGGGAGACCCAAGACCACTTTGGCTTGGGTTCCCAATCAATACTAATTGTTTAATCTTATGTGCAGGGCAATCAACAGCTCAAGGGGAAGAGCATCTGGCATGTTGATAGTGGTTGCTCTAGGCACATGACAGGGAACATGTCATGTCTCAAGAATTTCAAGAAAGTTGATGGTGGGCATATTGCCTTTGGTAATACTCCAGATGGAGGTAAGATAAGTGGTAAGGGGGATGTAACCAAAGGTAAAATGACCTTTGAAGATGTATTCTATGTTGAGCAGTTAAGGTACAACCTGTTAAGTGTATCACAGGTTTGTGACAAACAACATAGTATATTATTTACTGATTCTGAATGTATTATCCTTGCTCCTGGATTCAAGGTAGTTGATGAAAAGATGATACTACTAAGAACTCCCAGAAAGGATAATGTATATTGCTTAGATATAGAAAGTGTTTCAACTGATTCATCCCTAAACTGTCTTGTTTCAAAAGCTTCTTTGGATGAATCATCACTTTGGCATAGAAGGATGTGTCACATGAACTTTAAAACAATGAATAAACTTGTTAAAAACAATCTTGTAAGAGGTTTACCTTCCAAAGTCTTTTCATGTGATGATCATTGTGTTGCCTGTCTCAAAGGCAAACAACACAAAACTTCTCATAAGTCCAAAGAGTTGAACACAATCTCTAATTCTCTTCAGTTGTTGCATATGGATCTGTTTGGTCCTACAAATGTTATGAGTATAGATAAGAAATCATACTGCCTAGTTATTGTTGATGATTACTCTAGATTTACTTGGGTATATTTTCTAAGGACTAAGAATGAGACAAGTGGACTGATCAAATCCTTTATTCTAAGAATTGAAAACCAAACAAATCAAAAGGTAAAAGTGATTAGGTCAGACAATGGTACTGAATTTAAAAATCATGACCTAAACACCTTTTGTGAGGAAAAAGGAATTGAGAGGCAATACAGTGCTCCTAGGACTCCACAACAAAATGGTGTTGCTGAGAGAAGGAATATGACACTGATTGAGGCTGCTAGATCTCTGTTGGCTGATTCAAAACTACCAATTACTTTCTGGGCTGAAGCAGTTAATACTGCTTGCTATGTCCAAAACAGAGTTCTAGTAGTCAAGCCTAAAAACAAGACACCATATGAGCTTTTAAATAACAGAAAACCATTTATTGGATTTTTCAAACCTTTTGGGTGTCCTTGTACCATTCTCAATACCAAAACTCACTTAGGAAAGTTTGATAGCAAGGCAGATGATGGTTTTCTTGTTGGTTACTCATCTCAGAGTAAGGCTTACAGAGTTTTTAATACTTATTCTAAAATAATTGAGGAAAGTGGCAATGTCAAATGCAATGAGAACACACCAAATCCTATTGGGTCTGGTCCTCAGTGGTTATTTGACATTGATTCACTAACTAACTCTTTGGGTTTCAGTAGTGATTATCATGCAGGTTCAGGAAGTGGAGGATCAGGGGATGATCAAGTACAAGTACAAGACATTATTCCTCAGTCTGTGATCTTTCCCATACCTACAACAGAGCCTGTTGATGTCTGTGCAAAGGAAACTATGACTGAACCAATTCAGAGTGAAGAAGAAGGAAGAGATGAGGAGAATCAAGGGCATGAAGAGCCAGAAGCAGCTGATGAGATCCCCTCAGCTGACTTAAATGATTCCAATCTAGATGTGGGACTCAATGAAGAACCTAGTCATCAGACTAGAACTCAAAAGAACCATCCTCCAGAGCTGGTCATAGGAGACATTTCTTCTCCTATGATAACAAGGAATCAAAGCAGACTTAAAGAGCTGCAGGATCAGCAACACACACTACTCTCTTGCTTTCTATCTCAGATTGAGCCTAAGAAGGTTTATGATGCAATGAAAGATTCCAGTTGGATAGAAGCTATGCAAGAAGAGTTACTGCAGTTCAAATTGCAAGAAGTTTGGGACTTGGTGGACCTTCCAAAAGGTCATAGAGCTATTGGAACCAAGTGGATTTTCAGGAATAAAAATGATGAGAGAGGAATTGTGATCAGAAACAAAGCAAGGCTTGTGGCACAAGGGTACACTCAAGAAGAAGGCATTGACTATGAAGAAGTGTTTGCTCCAGTGGCAAGGGTAGAGGCAATTAGGCTATTTCTAGCCTATGCCTCATACATGAAGTTCAACGTATACCAAATGGATGTGAAGAGTGCCTTTCTTTATGGTACAATTGATGAAGAAGTATATGTCTGTCAGCCCCCTGGATTTGAAAATCCATCATATCCAGACAGAGTATACAAACTGAAGAAAGCACTTTATGGTCTTCATCAAGCCCTAAGAGCATGGTATGATACTCTATCTACCTATCTCTTGGAGAATGGGTTTGAAAGAGGAATAATAGACAAGACCCTCTTCATTAAAAGGAGTAATAAGGACATCCTACTTGTTCAGATTTATGTGGATGACATCATTTTTGGATCCACAAAAGATCAGATGTGTAGAGACTTTGAAAAGTTGATGCACAAGAGCTTTAAAATGAGTTCAATGGGTGAACTTACCTTCTTCCTTGGGCTTCAAGTGAAACAGAAGAAAGATGGGATCTTCATAAGCCAATCAAAATATGTGAAAGACATCCTGGATAAGTATGGTTTAACAGATTCAAAGCCAGCAAGCACACCTATGGAGACTCATAAAAAGATCACTGCTGATCTTGAGGGGGAGGATGTTGATGTCCATCTATATAGATCAATGATTGGATCTCCCATGTATCTCACAGCCTCAAGACCAGACATCATGTTTCCAGTGTGTTTGTGTGCCAGATTCCAAGTCAAACCAAAGCAATCACATCTTCAAGCTGTTAAAAGGATTTTCAGATACTTGAGAGGGCAACCTAGATTAGGTCTTTGTTATCCATATGAATCCAACTTTGACTTGATTGCTTATTCAGATAGTGACTTGGGAGGTGCTAACATGGACAGAAAGTCTACTTCAGGTGGATGTCAACTTTTGGGTGCAAGACTAGTATCTTGGCAGTGTAAGAAACAAACCACAGTGTCCTTATCAACAACAGAAGCTTAGTATATTGCTGCTGCAAGTTGCTGTTCTCAGGTTCTATGGATTCATAATCAAATGTTGGACTATGGGGTAACCTTTCTTCACACTCCAATCTTCATTGACAATAGCAGTGCTATAAGCATTGTTAACAATCCAGTCAAGCACTCCAAAACAAAACACATTCAGATCAGGTATCACTTTATCAGAGATTGTAATGAAAAGAAGCTAATTCAAGTTGCTAAAGTTCATATTGACAACCAGTTTCCTGATCTATTCACTAAAGCTTTTGATGTGGGTAGATTCACTTTCTTGGTCACAAGTGTGGGCATGATTAACTCTGAATGAGCTCATGTTGTAAAAAGTGTTTACATACATGTTATTGGTTTATTCTTTGGTGTTACTAACATCTTTCTCAGGAAGTTACTATCTTGCTCAGAGTACCTCAAGCTTCAAAAAGTGTAAGTATAGTTAATGCTGCCAGTGCAGCTTTAATACTGCCAGTGCACAGTTAATACTGCTAGTTAGTTAATACTGCTAGTGGTTAATACTGCTCTCAGTTAATACTGCTAGTTAGTTAATACTGCTAGTGGTTAATACTGCTCTTAGTTAATACTGCTAGTGGTTAATACTGCTCTCAGTTAATACTGCTAGTTAGTTAATACTGCTGGGGGTTAATACTGCTCTCAGTTAATACTGCTAGTTAGTTGATACTGCTAGGAGTTAATACTTCTTATGATCCGAATCATATAAATACCCTTTTTGCCCGCCTAAAAGTTCATAACGACTCTTTGCTTTCTATTCATCTGCTCTCTAACCTTTTTCTCTCAAGCACCAAGTGTTTCGGTAAAGAATACTCAAGCTAACATGGCATCCATGGAATTCATTGATGAGCACAACGAGATTGCGATGCTACAGAAGCCGAAACAAGCTGCTGGTTTTCACTAGATTGTGGACTTTCTCAAGTCCAGCCACATTGCCCATGCTCTTACTGTGTCGCCAACTATCTACATAGAGCATCAAAGACAATTCTGGGCGAATGCCACCGTAGTCACAGAGAATGGTGTGCAGATAATCAAGACAAGGGTGTGTAACAAACCCTTGTCAGTTTTTGAAGAGGTGATACGCATCTGTCTACGTCTAGACGATGCTGCAGGTATTACTTCTATTCCAAATGAGGACTTGTTCTCAAATTTGTCAAGAATGGGGTATGGAGGCCAATTGGGTGGTTTCAAGTTCTCAAAAGCAAAATTTTATACCCAATGGCGTTTTCATGTTCATACACTGATGCACTGTATTTCCAAAAAGACTACTGGATGGAGTGAGTTTAGCAGTACCATTGCTTATGCTTTGGTCTGCTTGGCCACTGCCAGAAAGTACAATTTTTCAAGAATGATTTTCAGTGATCTTGTATCAAACTTGGGAAGCAAAAAGAGTTTTTATATGTACCCAAGGTTTGTACAGGAAGTTATAACCCATGAATTGACGGATATGCCTCACTTTGATGAGGTATATGTACCAAAAATCCCAAAAGGTAAGGTATTTTCAAACATGAAAAGATCTCCATTGGACTCGGAAGGAGTTGACACCCCATTGTTCTCTACAATGATGGTGGTGTCCCACAATGAAGAAGATATGGCTTCAGGGTCAAGGCCTTCATTAGACCAACCCACTGAAAGCCAATCCCAACCTTCCATCACCATATCAATCCCTCAGTCCCTTGTTCAAAAACCAATTGCACCAATAACAAATACATATATCTGGAAAAAGGTAAAGAAGGCTCCTTCCCTTCTTGTACCTTCACCCACAGAGCCTTTAAGCCCTCTAATGGAGAATTCTCCATTAGAGAATATCTACAGGGAAACCACAGGGGTGTCTCCCAACCCCAAGGAGGTGCTTAATGAGGAGATGACTGAGCATATGGGTGCAAAGGCTGCCACTACTCCTGCTAGCACATAGTAGGTCAGTGGTAACATAAATAAGACCTTCCCCATGGCAACTTTGGGTGAGCAATCATCCAAAGGTCCCAGGTGCCAAGAAACCATGGGGGTAGCAGGTGCTTCTGCTAGGCAGAAGATCTCTACTACAAAAAGATCCCATGATCCTTCAAAAGGGGGTAACACTCCTCGAGAAGGTGAGGACAGATATGACTATTTTGAATTGATGGAAACAATGGGAAACATCAACATGGATGTAATCAAGCAGGGCAAAGAAATAGAAGAGCTGAAGCTGATCATTCTGTCTCAACAAGAACAGATTGTCCATCTCAAGAATATGGTGAAGAGCTTGATCCAGAAAAAGAAGAAGAAACAGTATGTACTCAAAAGAAGGGAACAGTGACTGATGCTCCCAAAAAGGGGGAGTCAGAAGCTGATGCCAACATGGAAAATGCCAAAGAGAAGGGGGAGCAAGAGAAAGTTGATTTTGAGGGGGAGCAACAAGCAGCAGAAAAAGAGAAAACAACAGTAACAGAAACAGAACAAGCAGCAGTAACAGTTAATGCTGCTGAATCAAGCAAAGCAGCAGAAACTGTTAATACTGCTGAACTGAAGGAAGCGGCAAAAATAGTGCAAGAAGTACTAACAGATCTTGAAATTGCTGAAACGTTAATCAAAGCCAAACATGATACTCCCAAGGTCACCTCAAAGGCCAAAGGAGTTGTCATCAAAGAAAGAGGTGAGGCTGTAAAGAAAGCAAGTGTTGAGAAGGTGATAAGCCAAGATAAAGGCAAAGCTAAAATGGTGGAATCTGATCAACCAATCAAAAAGCAAAAGTTGGTTGAGTCAGATGAAGCTTTGGCCAGGAAGATGCAGGATGATATTGAGCAAGAAGAAAGGGTTCAAGTTGAAAAAGACAGGGAGATGGCTAAGGCTCTGGCTGCAGAATTAAATGAAGCTTATCAACAAAGTCTGGCAACTAAAATAGCAGAAAAGAAAGCTGCAACCATGAAGAAATTTGTGTTGGTCAAAAGAGATGCAAAGAAGAGACAACCCTCAAAGACATTCCTTGGTACTCAAGAAAGAAATAAGATGATTACATTTCTTAAAGGTGTTGTAGGAGTCAGAAAGGAGATGTTCTCAAAGATGACTTTTGAGCAGATTAAAGAGTTGTACAATTCAGAAATAACCAAGCTTCAAGGGAATGAAACTGCCAAAATAACCAAGCTTCAAAGAAGTTTTCAAATACTAACAAAGAAGGACGCAAATTCATCCGGGTAACAAAACATGTTAAACATGTGATGCAGGAATCAACACTCAAGAAGGAGTGAAATAGTTATGACTTTTGAACACAACAGTTCAGGACTCAGTCTTCAATGTCAAGAGTTGACTTCTAATCAACTCAGATTAGGACTCATACTTCAAAGATCTCTACTGAAAAGATTCTTTGATTGTCAATCATTTCAAAGGGAGTATTTCTTGTTTTTGAATAATTGGGGAGGTTGTTATATTTTTGATAAATCATATTTTGGGGAGACTATAAAAGCTATTTCAAGAACAATGAATGCATTGCGTAAATGCAGGTATGAAGGGGGAGCATATCTGTACGAGTTCATAAAATCCATCTCACGTCAAGGGGGAACAACCAGATGTCAAATCAAGAAGAAACAAATCAAACCAGAGATCAAATCAAAGGGGAGCACAATAGATAAATTATCTTTCAAAAAGGGTGTAAGTGTGTGTGTGTGTGTGTGTAAATGTTTTTGGAAATAAAAATGAGCTTAAAATGTCCATTTTTAGAAAGTTTCTTTTTTAGGAAAGTTTCTAATTTTGGAATTTTTGAAAAAAGTTTATAGTTTTAGCAAATTTCCATATTTAGAATGCTTTTATAAAAGTTGGAAATTTTGCTAAATCCAAAATTTGCACGCAGTGGTATGCGAATTCTAGGATTTCGCACCCTGTGGCATGCAAATTTATGGATTTCACATCCTTTGTCTTGCGAACTGTAAATTATTGCATCCTTCTTCATGCGAAAAGTTGAAACTCGCATCCTTTGACATGCGAATTTTTTTTCTAGGCACAGAATTCGCATCTCGTTCCATGCAAATTTCTCACACACAATTGTCTTATTCTTTCAAGACAATTTGCATCTTTTTGCTATGCGAAAAGTGATTTTCGAATCATTTCGTGCCATGTGTATTTTCTATTCTTGAGTATAAATACATGTTTTCCTCAGTTTTAAATCACTTTTCACATATTGGATTTCCATTACAATTTTTGCACTTAGAGCATAAACCCTTCCTTGCGACTTTTCGATCTCAGACTTCTTTTTCTTCGATTTTCAAGAATCAAAGGTTATTATTTGTTCTTCGTTTGATTTTTCTTGTTATTGTTGTTTGTTTGCTTTGATTTCTTTGTAGGTGTTACCTTGACTGGATTATCGATTAGGGTTTTAGGATTTGGATTATTCATCTTTTTGAGCTTCGACTGAAACTTGAACATTTGAACTTCAAATCTTAATATGTTCTTCGATGATTAAAAATTGACCTTAAACACATATTTTGATGTTGATTTCGAACCCCAATCAAGGATTGTTTTGGATTATGATGGACTGTTTTTGGGATTTTGATGGATTTTAAGAAATCGACTCTTCAACTATTCCTCTGATATTCTTGGTGTTCTTGAACACATTAACTAAATGATGGTCCAAATGAGCTGAAATGATAAACTTATTGGACTAATTTTGTTTTGACCTTGAAATCTACATAATCTGTAAAAAGAATTTTGGATTTTAAAGAAAAATCTGGATTATAAAATTTGGGTTTATGTTGATGTTCTTGGGTTTGATGAACACCATACGTGTTCTTGAGGTTTTAAATATTAAGCCTTAGAAAATTTTCAGATTTGAAATTTTCAAAAGTTTCAAGCTTCATGCGAAATTTCTTTGTGATTGTCCTTTTTTTTCACAAGTCAAGAATTCGCATATTACTCCATGCGAATTCTGTGGTCAAAGTCTATTCCTTTCAATTTAGGAATTCGCATATAGTTCCATGCAAATTTCATACTTAGAAATTTTTGAGAAAAGTTCTTTTTTCAAAAAAATAAAAGTTTGGGTTTTAACTGACATATTGGACATCAGTCCATACTTTATATTTTTGAGGTATTTCCATGGCTGAGAATCAATCTGTTGATCAACAAGTACAGATGGATGAGAACTCACCACCTGAGGCATTAAGGGAATATCCCATGCCTTCTTCAAGGTCTGACTACCATCCTGAATCTGGTGTCAATCCTGACCTGGTTATGATCACTCCATCAAAGATGTAACCACAAGCAACAAACAATCATTATGTGTAATTCAAGCTTTTGAAGATAGATTCACTTTTTCTAATCATTCTTCATAATCATCCATTGAGATATGCACTGACATTTTATGGAACTGTTCCAGAACTTTATGTCTAGCAAGCATGGAAAACCATCAAGGTCACAACAAATAAAGTTGGCAATGAAAGAGTTCCTCAATTTGAACTTCAGATTTATAACTTTACATCTATTTTGGATTATCAGAGACTCAAATTCTTGCTGAGCTTGCCTGCTGCAAATTCCAGAGAGGGAAGAGGTTCATTTGATGACTTTCCTACTGATACTGAAGTATTTCAAGGAATCAGGAACATGGGCTATGTTGGTCAATTTAACCAAGTTAACCACTTCAAGAAGAACAATCTTCCACCGTTCTACTACACTTTCTTCTCAGTGATCAACCGGTGTCTTACTGCCAAAGTTCATGGATCTGATAATGCCAGCATTCATATTCTGAAGTTGGTTCATGCAATTATGTATGATCTTCATGTTGATTATGTTGTGATCTTCTTGACTGAATTATATGGAGAGTGGTTTCGAAGAAGACCTCTAAAGTACCAAACTATGTGCCCTACTGTAACACCCTTAAATCTGAAGATAGAAACTTGATAAAAATTTTCTAAATACATCAATAAATGAATCATCTACAGCCACATATTTAGATTCAACTACAATACACATATACGACCTTATATATATAGACTATAAAGGACGGGTGCTACTAATACCCATGCATAGTCACTATCTCCATAATGCGGAAGACTTCACCGAATACTTACTTTCGGATCTATCTAAGGCTCTACTCTTCACAGGATTGCTAGAACCAACTCCCAACCTTGAAACCTAATGCACATGCCGACAAATAGAAAGGGTTAGGCTTAACGCCTAGTGAGCTCAAGAGTTTTAACATGAATAAGTATATCTTTAAAGGAAAGAATGCATTTTAAAGTAAGGTCTTTTGAAATATTACACTTCAAAATAGAAACGACACAATTTCCCATAACATGCACTTTTAAAGACGATGCTCCCAAACACACGTTTCTTGTAAAACGATGCAACCCGTAACTCACCCAAAGCGGGGTCATAGTTCGATACTCAAGAGTGCTAAAACGTAAGTAATACTTCATATCCCAAAACACCCAAAACTCGGGTGGGGCATAATACTCGACCCTTAAATAACGGAAAACAATCGATATAATATGATACGCCATTAAAACATGAAGATGAAGCTTAATACTCAGGCGACCATAAATGGAATAAAATCCAAGTATTAAAGCATGGACAATTAAATATCCAAAATACAGCGGGCCGACAACGGGGGATACCCGTATCCGTTGAGAATGGAGGAACACAAAAGTATGCCACTCAACAACGTTGATCTTATGACACTTCACGACACGCTAGCCCAAGTGGCCCTACGACTCCTTGAAAAGTTTCGCCCAAGAGACAGCTGACCTTAACGAATACCACCGAAATTATCGCCAAAGGTTAGGCACACGGGGGATACCCCAAAGGCATTGCCCCACACGGCGAAGGCCCCAACCCCCATCAGAGGACTCCCCACAGTCATAATAGCTCACCCGGGCTCAGCCCTCCTAGTGCCTACTTGTAAGGACAAGGTCATAAACCATGAGTCCCAGAGTCCAACCCCATACCACTCAAATGACCATCCAATAAGACTGACTCATGTGCCTATGGATCCAATGCAACACAGTCTAAGATTACATGACACATAACCAAAAGACGAGATTAACCCAAAAATTCAACACATAATGGGACCAAAGATTTTCCAAAGGGTTTATGAATGCGAATACACCAAAATGGATTTAACATGAAATAGACTTCATTTGTACCAAAATCACCAAGATGCATAAGTCATGAAATGGACTCTATATGTACAAAATCCCCAAAATGCATAAATCATGCAATTACTTATCAAGATGTCCAAATCCCAAATATGAGCATTTTATGAAACTAAAATAAGCCAAGTTTATCAAATACGAAATCTCATTAAAATACTCACACTTTGACAAATACCAAGTAAAATACATTTTTACTTCAAAATACTCCAAACTTATCAGCAGTTAACCATTTCATGTAAAACATTTTAAAATAATCATTTTGGCATGTACACCGTTTTCACAAATCAACTTGAACTCACCTTGCTAGATTTAGGCTAAATCTAGATTTTATCCACTTAGAGCTTTCCTTGAAGAACTTGATTCTTCAAACCAAATCTTCCAAAACCTATATCCACAAGGTTCCAACCATAAATATACATATCCCACCATAAATAATCATAATCAACCACAAACAATCGTTTCCCAACCTTATACATGAATACCTCAATTGATACCGAAATCCTAACTTTCATAAATGAAGAGAATAGAAGATTACCTTAAGCCAAGCTTGAATCCACCAATCAAAACACCTCTAGTTCACCAAAATGGTTACAAACCTCCAATCTACGAAAGGGAGAACAAAGGGTGGATGAAACCCTAGAAAACTTTGGTGAAGAAGATGAAGTTGGAGAGATGAGAAGATTACCACCACAAAATACTCTTTTATAATCCAATATACTTCCAATCTCTTTCTAGATCCTTGAAGAGCTCTAAAAAACGAAACCATGGCAACTTGAATCACTGAAATCGGAGTTGGGATGAAGAAGTTATGAAGAAATAAAGTGTTTGGATGAAATGAGGCTGAAATCAGGTTTTAACCCGCTGTTTCTGATGTTGTGCAAGACCCGTGCGCCCTTTGTGAAGGAAAACGCACGACCCGTGTGCCCTACAGCCCACGAGAAATATGCCCAAACACTGTTTTGGTCATAACTTCTTCGTTATAACTCCGTTTTCGCTCCGAAAAGAACCGTTGGACTCGTAATTGAATCCTTCATCCCTCTAGACTATAAAATCTAGGATTCAAGTCCAAAATCCAATATCTTATTTTTCCCTTAAATTACTGATTTCTATATTAGCTTGAAACGATAGCTTTTCGAAATCGGGGTGTTACAATCCTCCCAACCTTAAAAGAGATTTCGTCCTCGAAATATGGCACCACCAAGCACCCAACATCGCATTTGGAAAGATCGATTGTTTTTCTATCCAAAATGATTGACTTCCTGAAACCTCACCTTCTATACGCACCCAATTACATTCTGGTTGAGGTTGTCGATGTGTTTCTTATAACATGCCATTACAACTCAACCTCAACGTTCGATATATTTCACTAACGTCGGGATGAACATTGAGTCCTTGCTTAATCATTTTCTTAATCATTAAATCTCGGTTGTCTCCCAACCTTATGTTGCTCATATTACCTCAAGAGTAACCTATGACCTTAATCAGTCATTTCCACCGAGAATACTCCAAAGCAAACAATTCCCTTAGATACCTCTAAATACGACGCATCAAGGTCTCTTCAATAATTGTTTGTACTTAAAGTCTACCTCGACATTCTCACCAAATGTCTCTAATAAACATTACCACCAAAGAGTTATTGTCCTTTGACGAAATTTCCTAACGACTAGCTTGGCCTACACCAACGCAACCTCTAAATTTTTTCCTCAAAGCTGACCCAGACACAATGTCTGTAAGGGATCCAACACTTCCATAGACCCAAGCATTGTGTTTCCACCAGAAACATACCATTACGCTCTACAGATAGTCGATTATCCCAAGTCCAATGGTTACACAACTCCAATACTGTTTTCAATCATTGCTTAATGAATCAACGAAAGCCTTGACGATTACCGAAACACCAAAGATTGTTTCTTAATTAACAACATCTAATCTCCTTAAGGTTACTGCTTGTCCCGCAGACACACCCGATCTAACGGAAGTACACTGAAGCACACCAATAGTTATTGTCCTCAAAATCGAGTGTCGACACCTAACCTCGGAATGGACATTATGCCTACATGGGTAAACTACCAAATATTTCATACCCAATTAGCAATGTCGATTCAAAGTTGACACCTACTCTTGGAAATGATCACCCAAATCAAACATCCTTACGAGCCAACCTAACATCGTCAATATTCACAGATACCCATTAAGGTGATACACCATAGATACATAGCATGTCGTCGTACCATAAATCCACAAATTCAAAACCAACCATACCCAATCAACCGTACACGGTTTCAACCCGTAGGTTTAACGAAGCATAAAGATCATTACTTCACTAACTGGGAGAAAACACAAGCCTAACACCTCCATTACTTCTGTGCGAGCCAATCCAAGAATCAAAATCCCAAAATCCGGACAGACAACCGGTCGCCTTATCCGACGCTTCAAAACCCCAAGGACACCGCTAGATCTTATTAACAAGTCCTTTCACAAAGAGTATTTAAAGTTATGGCACTAATGAGTTCAAGGGTTTTTCAAGCTACAATGCCAATCTAACATTTTTTAAAACCTCCAAGTTCATAAGCTTTATAACAATTAACCATGCGAGTAAAAATCAACTACCGTTTACTCGGTAGGTGCACAAAGGGTCACAACGTCCCACAAATAAGAAAATATTTCGAAATCATTTGATCATTACTCACGCTAATAGCGAAAATAATAAAATATGTGCAACAATTTACACTATACGTGAAAATAGGTTTCTGCACCATCATACGTGCCATAAATGTTTGTACACTCGAAAAGAGAGATTCGCAAATTTAACCTTAAAATTCTTCCTCTTTAACCAAAAGGCGTTGTGGCAAAACTAATTTTCAGCAACCCCATAAGCAGCCGTTTAATCCCCACAGTTCGGTAAAACGGTGGAAATACAAATAAAATTTCAAATAGAGATTAAAGCCTCCGGTCGTAGAGGTAAACACACTTAACCATAATAGAAATTATAGCGACATGAGTACTGCTAATTTGTTAAATGCATAGCGGAAGTTTCTAACAATAAAAGTTAACGATCGAAATATGTCCAGAACAGAAGCTCTGTTTGAATGACGTAAATCCTTTGTATGTTTACTCACACCAACGCTATAATTTACTCCAGATGCAAATAATATGCAACGATTGACATTCGTATAAAGCCCAAAGATAACTCACATAATAATGAAATTTCCCAAAACAACGTGTGGGATGATATCGATTAAAAAAATCATAAAATAACATACCCCAATATGCATATGCACGTGATCCCAAAACTATTTACGTGGCGCAAAATGACGTAAGATGAGGCACCACAAACCCACTGAATTTTCGTAAACTCATTAACGCTAAAATCACGTGTTATCAAAATTCATTTCTCAACAAAGAACATAAAACGACAATATGTCTAAAATGTCAAACTTCTAAGAGTTCCCTCTTTTTACTGCAATGGAAGATAAAGTGACACTTTTCGGCAAAATTTACATTGGACACGACGTCGAATAAATTCGCCAGTTAAGACGAAGCAAAAGTGAAACCCACGCATCAAAAGACATTGCAAAAGACTACACCATGAAATTTAGCAAAACTCGTACAAACTAAAATTCTCAAGAAATTCCGACTCAAAACATGGGATTAACTTTTCCTTTAAAACCATTGACATACGTGGAGATGATCCAATGTCTAGGTCAAAATCTCATAGTTACTTGCCCAATACCTAAATGACATTAAAACATGGACATTACAATATCTGGAAATAACGTTAAACACAAAACAGGGACGGAGAGATTTTCAATATAATTTGCAATCATATGCAACAAAACCGTTCCATGCATGCTTAAGCTCACGGTTCAAAATCTGATGAGTGCTAAATGTTTTACCAAAACTTTGCAACATAACTCACTTTATGTTTTGAAAACATGAGAAACAATTTATGCAAAATTATTTAGAAATAAGTCTTGGACACGGATTTAGTCAGCATGCAACATCTTAGGACTGTGCTTCTCAATTCATACTATTGTCATTCGGATGTATCGAACATCTTAGAGCAACAAACCCACCAATTCGGTTAACCTACAATCTCTTCTCGAATAGAATTTGTTCAACAACTTATAGTTCTATTCCAACCAATGACCCTGACCCAAGATGGTCAACTTAATGCACTTATCGCACTTACTTATCATTCCCAAGTGACATTGCTATTAACATCAACCTTTCCTTAAATGACTCTCTTAGAAACTTTCTCACTACCCCAACGGTCATCATGCCAAGGTAGTTCAAGCATACATATGTAACACGTAGGTTCACCATAACACTGACAGGTGCCATTATGAACGTACAATACATAGTCATCCTTACGACCCTAGACAAGTTTCCCGTTTCTAGCAACTCGATCAATCCTTAAAATACCTTATCTTAGGGTACCTAATGTGCAACTGCACTTACAATTACTTATAAGAACTCTAGTTTGAGTCTAGGCATCCAAAGATCAATACCTAATTCTCTCAAACTTAAGCTCTGATACCAACTTGTAACACCCTTAAATCTGAAGATAGCAACTTGATAAAAAATTTCTAAATACATCAATAAATGAATCATCTACAGCCACAATTTTAGATTCAACTACAATACACATATACCACCTTATATATATAGACTATAAAGGACGGGTGCTACTAATACCCATGCATAGTCACTATCTCCATAATGCGGAAGACTTCACCGAATACTTACTTTCGGATCTAGCTAAGGATCTACTCTTCACAGGATTGCTAGAACCAACTCCCAACCTTGAAACCTGATGCACATGCCGACAAATAAAAAGGGTTAGGCTTAACGCCTAGTGAGCTTGTTAGGACTGAAAGTCCTATGTGTTAAAAGTTGTAAAAAGCATTTATAAGGGTTCAAAATGTAATTATTTAATAGTTGTTTTGTTAGATGGGCCTAAAGCCCATAAAGCCCAATTGCTTGTAAGACTAAGTTTATAAATGCATATTTAGTTCATTATTCATTTTAGAAGTTTAGAAGTTAAGTCTCAATTCATAATTCTCTAGTCAATAGGTTTACTTTCTCTGATCAGATATTCTCTCTGTAAACCTAAACCCTTTGATTGCATATTAATCATATGACTAGAGGTTGTGGCTATACAATTAATCTTCATTGTTGATTATTTGCTGTTGATTGCACTGTACTGGGATCTACAATTGGTATCAGAGCAAAGAGACTGAAGGTTTGATCCCAAAAGGTTTGTCTAAAACCCTTAATCGATTATCTGTTTTAATTATTATTATCTGTGTTTCTGAAATCGATTTTCTGGTTTCATATCTGCATGAGTGTTGGATGTGTTTGATTGATTTCTGAGTTCAGATTTATTCTTAACTGTGTTATCGATCTACTCAAAAACTCATCTGCAAAATCGTTTTTTTTTTGTTCTGAGTTTTTATCGTTCAAGATTATTTTCTGTAAAATTAGTAAATTGATCGATTTGTGCTCTTAAATTCAAGTTTTTTTTATCGGTCGAAGGTTCTGTGGTCGAACTGTTTTCTGAAATTGATCGATTCTGTGCTTTGAAAATTCAAATTTTTGGATTGGGTTTACTAATCGATCTGTTAATTTGTGTTTCGATTGATTTTATGGGTTAATTAGGACGATTGTTCTTGAAATTCTTCGTGTTCATCGGTCTGTTCTTCGATTTTATCGGTCCTTTAAGTTTATCTGTTTGTGGTTATCGACCGGTACCCTGCTTTACCGGTTCATCCTATTGACCGATACCTTGTCTCGACCGGATCACCTTGGGGACCGATAGGTTGTTGACCGATATATTTCTTGACCGATAATTGTTCGACCGATAAGTCCTTGACTGGTACCCTGTTTAACCGATACTCACCGGTCGACCGGTAATCTTTGTCGACCGGTACTTATTCTCGACCGGTACCTTGTTGACCGGTACTTTGTGACTCGACCGGTACATTGTTCGACCCTACTCGACCGGTACTCGACCGGTACCTTGTTGACCGGTACTTTGTGACTCGACCGGTACATTGTTCGACCCTACTCGACCGGTACTCGACCGGTACCCAGTTGACCGGTACCCAGTTGACCGGTACTTTGCGCCCGGTGCCTTGTTCGACCGGGTCCGACCAGTTCCTTGTTTCGACCGGGACAGACTGGGTCCTTGTTCGACCGGGTTCGACCGGGTCCCTGTTCGACCGAATCCTTGCTCGACCGGGTCTTTGCTCAACCGGTCCTTGTCCTGTCCTGTTTATTTATTGTATTTGGATCATCTTGTTTGTCTCACGATCACTACAGTGCAGTTAAAATAAAAGTTTAAACCCGTTCAAGTTTCATCTCTTGTCAAGTTCAGTCCTTAGAAATCAAGCTTTTCAAATCCGGATCGAATACATTCTATTCGATACGATCAAAATGGTGAGCCCACCAAGGCTGTGGTCCAAAGGAGAATATGAAAAGTGGAAAGTTCATTTTTTGAACTTTGTGGACGAACACGAGGTGGGCAACTATATTAGATTATCTTTGACTGAAAGAGAGATGCAATCCCAAATTCTGACATAAGCTTCTCCTATGGAAAAGGAGAAAAGAGAGAGGGCTAATAATTTAGCTCGAAATTATATGACAAGTTGTATTTCTTGTGATTTTTTTCGTGACATTTTGAGTGAAATTTATGGTCAAATAAATACTTACAAAATGACAGGAAAAGAGTTGTGGGATTGTACTGAATGGTTGATCTTAGGGCCAAAGGGTTTATTAACAGGAAGAGAATTGGAAGCTGAGAACTCTTAGCTAAAAGGAAAGATTTCTAATTTGGAAGCTAAAACTCAGCAAACAGTCTCTATTGAAAGATATGAGGAAAAGATCTCTGAACTGAAAGATGAAAATGCCGATGTTCAAAAGAAAATATCTGATTTGGAGCAAAAGCATGCTAAAGATAAATCCGAATCTGAGAAATCATTTGCAAAGAAGTTCTTAGTTTTTTCAAGAAAATGTGTTGATGAGAAGAAAGCAGTTGAGCTGAAATGTATCAAGCTTTCTCAGAAAATTTCTGAGTTTGAGAAAGTAATAATCTTGGAAAGAGAAAAGTTTGCAAAGGAGAAGAAGGATATTGAACAGAAGAATGTGGGATTCTTCAAGGAAATATCCGGCCAGAGACACGATGCTGAGAAGAGATTTGAAGAAGAAAGAAGCGTATTTGAGGCTGAGATCAAAAAGCTTACTGAGAAGCTATCTGAACTATCTGAGAATTCACTAAAAGAACATAAAACGAAGTCTGAGTTCACGAAGAAGCTTGACTTGCTTGTTAAAGAAAGAGACAACTTTGCTTCGACGATTAAAGTGCTTGAAAAGACTGTATCAAGTCCACACCAGAAATATGTCTCTGTACAAAGGTCAGTTAAATCTTTTGATCAGATTCGTAAGACTAACATTTTCTATGATAGAAATTTAGATGGTTCAGGTAGAAGGAGATACAAAGAAGAGGAACTGGTCTGGTAGAAGAAACCAGCTGAAGATGAGAAGAAAGATGAGCTGAAAGGAAGAACAATGCGCGTAAAGGTAAACCTGATCATACATACTCGAGAGGTTGTCAGGTAAAAAATACTATTGTTCTTATTGCTGTACACATGATCTTATTCACAAAACCAGTGATCATTTCTAGTATGGTTCTTATTCTATTACCCCCACAAGAACTGCAACTAACACATCAGGACCCAAATACCAGTGGGTACCAAAGCCGAAAATTTTAATTTTTATTATCGGTCGAACTGTTTGATATCGATCTGGTCTTGAAAATTTTAATTTTTATTATCGGTCGAACTGTTTGATAATCTGTTTTTCTGGAAAAGTGTGTTTTGGGTTTGGCATTTGATAGTATTATCGGTCGAAATTTTTTTGTGTTTATCGGTCAGTGTTTTTAAAATTACAGTGATTTTTAAGTTAAGAGATTTTAGATGAATTGAAGAGACGCTTTAGCCATCGGTTCGGATCAAAAACCCCCGGTGCTCTATCGGGGAGAATACCCTCAGTGGCACGATCGCTTCATGAACTTTATTGAAGCGAAATCAAACTACGAGGATATATACAAGTGTCTGAAAGAGGGGCCGCAAGCCTGGCCAATGAAAGTCATACCTGGAAACCCAGTCGAAGTTCGACCAGATCGTTCAGTTCGGAAAACTATCGGTGAGTTTCTTCCTCAAGAAAAAAGCATGTACGAGGCTGGAAAGCAAGCAAAGTCCTATCTTCTTCAAAGTCTTCCCAACGACATCTATGCCTGCATCGACAGTTACAAGGCAACTGCGAAAGGAATGTGGGACCAGATTGAGAAAATGATGATGGGGAGCCACATAAAAAATCAGCTGAAGGTGACAAATTGCATCACCCGATATGATGGCTTCAAATCCAGAAAATACGAGACGCTCACAGAAACCTATGAACGGTTCAACATGCTTATGAATGATCTCCAGAAAAACAAGATCACGAAGACGAACACTGAGAACAACACCAAAGTTTTTCAAAGATTCAAGAGGGAAAGAAGATCAAGGTCTGAAGTTTTCAAGAAGATAAATGCCTTATTCAACTTTAGGGGGAGATTGTTAGGACTAGGGGTGAGCATGGGACCAGTACTGTACCGAACCGGTACCGTACCGAAAATTCCCGATACCGAAAATGTGGAAAACTCGATACCGAATACCGTACCGATTAGAACAGTACGGTACCGGTTCGGTACCGGTACCGGTAATACTAACGATATTTCGGTACTAGTACCCCATCAGTACCGAACCGATTACCGATTATATGAAAAACATGGAACCGATTACCGTACCGAAATACATAGGACGGTCCGGGATCGGTACGGTACCGGTACAGTACCGGTTCGGTATCGGGATTTAGGACTCCTTGCTCACCCCTAGTTAGGACTGAAAGTCCTGTGTGTTGAAAGTTGTAAAAAGCATTTATAAGGGTTCGAAATGAAATTATTTAATAGTTGTTTGGTTAGATGGGCCTAAAGCCCATAAAGCCCAATTGCTTGTAATCCTAAGTATATAAAGGGATATTTAGCTCATTATTCAGTTTAGAAGTTTAGAAGTTAAGTCTCATGTCATAATTCTCTAGTCAATAGGTTTACTTTCTCTGATCAGATATTCTCTCTGTAAACCTAAACCCTTTGATTGCATATTAATCATATGACTAGAGGTTGTGGCTATACAATTATTCTTCATTGTTGATTATTTGCTGTTGATTGCACTGTACTGGGATCTACAGAGCTCAAGAGTTTTAACATGATTAAGTATATCTTTAAAGGAAAGAATGCAGTTTAAAGCAAGGTCCTTCGAAATATTACACTTCAAAATAGAAACGACACAATTTCCCATAACATGCACTTTTAAAGACGATGCTCCCAAACACATGTTTCTTGTAAAATGATGCAACCCATAACTCACCCAAAGTGGGGTCATAGTTCGATACTCAAGAGTTCTAAAACGTAAGTAATACTTCATATCCCAAAATACCCAAAAATCGGGTGGGGCATAATACTCGACCCTTAAATAACGGAAAACAATCCATATAATATGATACGCCATTAAAACATGAAGCTGAAGCTTAATACTCATGCGACCATAAATGGAATGAAATCCAAGTATTAAAGCATGGACAATTAAATATCCAAACTACAGCGGGCCAACAACGGGGGATACCTGTATCCGTTGAGAGCGGAGGAACACAAAAGTATGCCACTCAACAACGTTGATCGTATGACACTTCACGATATGCTAGCCCAAGTGCCCTTACGACTCCTTGACAAATTTCACCCAAGAGACAGCTGACCTTAGCGAATACCACCGAAATTATCGCCAAAGGCTCGGCATACGGAGGATACCCCGAAGGCATTGCCCCACACGGTGAAGGCCCCAAACGCCCATCAGAGGACTCCCCACCGTCATAATAGCTCACCCGGGCTCAGCCCTCCTAGTGCCTACTTGTAAGGACAAGGTCATAAACCATGAGTCCCGGAGTCCAACCCCATACCACTCAAATGACCATCCAATAAGACTGACTCATGTGCCTATGGATCCAATGCAACACAGTCGAAGATTACATGACTATACCTGAATGACTAAAGCACTCGAGTCTGTAATTGTCAATAATATCCAATAAAATGCATTAAGATGTAAATCATAATTTGGACTCTACATCCAGCCATTAAAACCGAACAAATGCCCTCAATACTCCTTTTAAGCCAATACCGAGCTAGAATGCTCAAATTCCATTTGACCAATAATTACCGGTCCCCCAAATAATGAAATGTCTTTAAACAACGTTTACAAGACACATAACCCAAAGACGAGATTAACCCAAAATTCAACACATAATGGGACCAAAGATTTTCCAAAGGGTTTATGAATGTGAATACACCAAAATGCATATAACATGAAATAGACTTCATTTGTACCAAAATCACCAAGATGCATAAGTCATGAAATGGACTCTATATGTACAAAATCCCTAAAATGCATAAATCATGCAATTACTTATCAAGATGTCCAAATCCCAAATATGCGCATTTTATGAAACTAAAATAAGCCAAGTTTATCAAATACGAAATCTCATTAAAATACTCACACTTTGACAAATACCAAGTAAAATACATTTTTACTTCAAAATACTCCAAACTTATCAGCAGTTAACCATTTCATGTAAAACACTTTAAAATAACCATTTTGGCATGTACACCGTTTTCACAAATCAACTTGAACTCACCTTGCTAGATTTAGGCTAAATCTAGATTTTATCCACTTAGAGCTTTCCTTGAAGAACTTGATTCTTCAAACCAAATCTTCCAAAACCTAGATCCACAAGGTTCCAACCATAAATATACATATCCCACCATAAATAATCATAATCAACCACAAAGAATCGTTTCCCAACCTTATACATGAATACCTCAACTGATACCGAAATCCTAACTTCCATAAATGACGAGAATAGAAGATTACCTTAATCCAAGCTTGAATCCACCAATCAAAACATCTCTAGTTCACCAAAATGGCTACAAACCTCCAATCTACGAAAGGGAGAACAAAGGGTGGATGAAACCCTAGAAATCTTTGGTGAAGAAGATGAAGTTGGAGAGATGAGGAGCTTACCACCACAAAATACTCTTTTATACTACAATAGACTTCCAATATCTTGCTAGATCCTTGAAGTTCTCTCAAAAACAAAACCGTGGCAACTTGAATCACTGAAATCGGAGTTGGGATGAAGAAGTTATGAAGAAATGAAGTGTTTGGGTGAAATGAGGCTGAAATAAGGTTTTAACCCGCTGTTTCTGATGTTGCGCAAGACCCGTGCGCCCTTTGTGAAGGAAAACGCACGACCCATGCGCCTTACAGCCCGCGAGAAATATGCCCAAACACTGTTTTGGTCATAACTTCTTCGTTATAACTCCGTTTTCGCTCCGGAAAGAACCGTTGGACTGGTAATTGAATCGTTCATCCCTCTAGACTATAAAATATAGGATTCAAGTCCAAAATCCACTATCTTATTTTTTCCTTAAATTTCTGATTTCTGTATTAGCTTGAAACGATAGCTTTTCGAAATCGGGGTGTTACACCTACTAGAGATTCTTTACAATCATTGTCAGAAGCATGATTCAAAGCAACAGGGACATTCCAAGGAGGTACAATCATCTAGTTGCACCAGTAAATGTTATGAGATTTTTTATGAAGCAAAAGAAGGAATTCATTTATTCTATGCTAATTCCTGAAGGTTTTATTTCATTATGCTGATCCGGAATCCAACTATGTGATGTCTTATAGAGAGTCTATGGGACAATCAAGACTAGTTGCCCCTACCCAGGCTCAATCCCTAAGAGAGTGGAGTCTGTGAGGGTTCCTATTACCCAGGGGTACAAGAACGGGGAGTGATGAGGAGAAATTTTAAGAGAGGTACTGGTGGGGGTCGGAGACCTAGACTTAAGACTTCAGGGTCATAGGCCAATGCCCAACATCTAGTGACACCTCATGTCAATGAAAGTCAAGGATCTGAAAATGAGTCGGATCCAGCAGCTGAAGCTCATGAAAGTGAATAAATTCGCTCTTCTAAAAGTGATAATAATGAAGCAGAAAATGATGATGCTAGTGATGATAATAATGATGGTTCTGATGATGAAAGTGATAGTGAAGGAGATGATACTGATCACAATGATCAAGGTGGTGTTGATGCACATGTTGATGAAAATGCTGAACAAGTTGATGTTTTTGCTGAATTTTATGATGATACTATGGAAATGGATCTAGATACAACTGTCAGAAATGTTGTTGGAGAGATAAGGAGTAATGAGGGAGCATTAGTTGAAAATCAGAATGTAAGGTTGAGTGAGATAGAACGACAAGAACATGGTGTGAGTGTGTGCATCAAAACCTACCGTTCCAAAAGGGCAGCCACATCTACCACCTTGTCTCATGTGTTGCAAGCAAGTGTTGAACAAGTCATAAGTAGCCCACCTATCTATCTGCACACCCCAACCACCCACTCTATCTCCTCTCAACAGGAGTTAGTTTCCTTACATCATGAGGATATAACACATAATCTACCTAGTTCTCATTCGAAGACCACAGGTATTGAAACTAGAGAACAACAACCCTAGTTCTCAAATCCTTTCTATGCACAATCGAGTCTAGAGCCTTTTGAATTTCCTATTGTTATTCCTAGGTCACGCTTTGATACATCTTTTGTTAGAAGTCTTTGTGACCCGACCGGAACACCTCGAGTAGCTTCTATTACTGAACTACAAGGACCGAGTGGAAGTCCTGTCATAGCTAACGTCATGCCAACAATGAACATAGGCCATGCAGTTGCTTCGTCAACTGTCATGATAATGGAAAGTCTAAGTGACTTCGGTGTTAGATTACCAATCTTTGTGACACAGGAATCTCTCGATAGAGCCTTAAAAGGCTTTTGAAACCAAGTTGATAGATAAGATTGAGGAGGAAATTGGTGGAGCTAAAAGATTGTTAAAAGGAAAGGATCCAGCAGTTGAGTCTGAGCCGGTAAGCCAAGTTCCACTTACACCTTAGTCAACTCAACCAACAGATATGTCAATAGATGAGCTTAAGTCATTGCTTTTTGCAAAGCTGTTATCTCAAGCCCTAGATAATCAATCAGATGCAGGTCTTCTTTCTCTTCTACAATCCCAACATCAAACACAAACACCACCATCTGTGCAGCTAGTAGATGTGGTTAGAGCCTCATAGTTCAATTCTTTCAAAACTGATGTTTTGCAAGCCTTATCATATCTTACTAAGATTGTGCAAACTTCATGTAAACCCAAGCCTCTGTTTCCAAGTCAAGGCATGATCATGATTCAGATCATGACCATGAGGGGGAGATGGATCAGAAACAGAGAGTTGATGTTAATGTTGTTGTTGGATTGGTTGATAAACTCAGAATGTTGAAAATGATAGTGTTGATCAAGGTGTTATGATGAATGTTCAAAATGAATGAAGAGATCTTGTATTATATGTGGATTCGGAAGTAGAACCAAGGGTTGCAAAGCCTAAGGTTGCTACTAGAGCTGAGATTTTGGAGATTACTGGAATGGAAGTTGTTGATATTATTGATTTATCTTCAGATGATGAAGATGAAGCTTTTGACAAATATGCTAACTTTTGGAAAGTAAAGGAGAAGGAAAAAGAGAATTTTATGGAAAGTTCAGATGATGATGATGGACAAGATGATGTTATTCCTGAAGATGAAGAGAATGTTTTGGATACTTTGCTAGAGAAAAAATGCGATTTTGATGCTTTACAAGCAATTTATGAGCAGGGTACTCCAGAAGACATTCATCTTAGTCCGGTACACAATGAAATGCCAGAAGCAACAAATGATATCCCAGTAATTCCTTTGTTCATAGAGTTCAATTTTTCTGATGTCTCTGAAATTCTTGTAAGTCAAAGTCAATCAAGCCCTGTTAGTCATCCAAGCCCGATTCAAAGTGATCCACCTGTTCAAGAAGTTCAGAATGAGGTTGAGCCACCTGAAGATGAAACTGTTCATGTACCTATCATGCCAAATCAAGGTTAAGTAGGCCCTTCCAATGCACCTGAAGAACCTCTTGTGCCTACTGAAGTTGAATTAAGGCACATGAGACATACGCTTAGAGTTCTTATTCTGGAAGAGAAGATGAAGAAGGTGTTTGTTCACAGGGCCAGGCCAATAGACAAGTATAAAGTTTTTGGGGTTTCAGATAAACCAAAATATTTTCAAGAAGAGTATGCCAGTATGATAAACTATCTGAGACAAACTGAACGTGATGTGAAAAACAAGTCTGGAATTGTCACTGTTAAAGAAGTTAGATTGAAAAAGTTTATCATAATATGGTTTCCGGAGTTCTATGTCCAAAGAAGAGATATGACTAAATGCAGCTTTACTAAAGCCGATTTCAGTTTTCTGAATATTGATGATCTCGAGCATATGTATCATCTTTTCAGATCTATGGCTATTAGAAGGGAGAATATTGTCTTTGCTTTGGAAGCAATCAAAAGGTTCATGAGAAGACATATTTTCTACACTTACTGGTATGATTTTCAATTGTACATAGAGACCAATCAGAAGAAAGTCAACATGATAAAGCCAAATTTGACTCTTTCTGATATTGATAACTATGATGTGTTCATTGTGCCAGAAGCACCTGTGGTGGGAGTAGTCTACAAGAACAGTAAAAATGAGAAAAGGTTCTTCAGAATTTCTAAGATTGCAAAGTTCTCTGATGAAACTCTCAAAGGATTCTTATGACGCAAAGTGAGTAAACCTTATGAGAGCACTTACCTAAAAGAGAGTAAACCTTATGACGCAAAGGATTCTTGAAGCTCTTGATGACATAATTGACTTCAAGAGAGGCATTTGGAGGTTTGAATCACATTTGGGAATCAGAGATAATCGTGTCAGGAGATTTACAAATTGATCCAAAAGGGGGAGATTGTTAGACCTTGTTTAAATCAATTTGTATTGTAGTTTGTTTGACTTTTCTCTATAAGTATTATATGAGGTCAAGGCCTGTTTGACCCATATAAATACATTGTCTCTTTGTTCTTTTCTATAGAGTAGTCTTGTAAGTCATTGTACGTATTTTTTTCCTTTCCATGTCTTGTAACTTGTCTTTATGAGATATATGACTAAGAGACGTGTGACTACTTTCTCTCTCTAGATTCTTGTTCTTAATTCTCAATCTTTGAATGTTAAATGCTTGAATCTGGAATCACAATATGTCCTAAAGCTAATACTCTTGTAAGAACGGGTTCTAAACTGCTTTGTTTAGAATCTATTTCCATAGTTTCATCAAAGGTAACATTAACGCTCTCTACAACAGTCTTTGATTTCTTCAGATAGACTGTATATGCCGCAGATGATTGAGAATAGTCGATGAAAATTCCTTCTTCAGCCTTTGGACTGAACTTATTTAAGTCTCCTTGTCGTTATGCACAAAGCACCTACATCTAAAGATATAAAAGTGTTTAATGATAGGTATTCTATTATTTATAAGAGCATATGGCGTTTTACCTAAACGACGATGGACGATGGAACAGTTTTACGTATAACATGCAGTCGAGACAACCTCAGCCCACAAAAATAGAGGTAAATCGGATTGGCTAAGCATCATACGTGTAGCCTCAACAAGAGTCTGATTTCTTATTTCAACTATCCCATTTTGTTCAGGCGTTCTGGCAGCAAAAAACTGATTAGTTATCCCGACCTATTCGAGATAATCGTCAATTGTTTTGTTCTTAAGTTTTGTGCCATTGTCTGTTCGATTTAGTTTCAACGTTCGCTGCATGTGCACTTGGATACTCCTTAAAAATGCGATGATGACATCGGGAGTCTCATCCTTTGACTTTAGAAATTTGACCCAAGTGTACCACGAGTAATCATCCACTATCACCAGTACATAATGTTTTCCGTTGTTGCTCTGAATACGCATTGGACCACATAAGTCCATGTGCAATAACTCCAATGGATCACTTGTATTTGGCTCAATCTTTGGCTTATGTGAGGCTCTTTTCATATTTCCTTTTTCACATGCGACACATAGATGTTCTTTTTCAAATCGAAGTTCAGGAAGTCCTTTGACTAAATTACCCTTCACCAACTTGTTGATGTATCTGAAGTTGATTTGAGACAGTTGTCTATGCTACAACCAACTCTGTTGCATAGAATCTTTTGACAGTGGACATACAACATTATCAGGCTTCACATTGGGCAGACTGATTGTATAGAGGTTTGAATTTCGAGTGTTGACTAATAGTTCTTTCCCGTCTTTAGTCCGAGCGCAACATCTCTAGGCCTTGAAATTAACCTCTAAATCTTTGTCACAAAACTGACCAATGCTGAATAAGTTGTATCAATAAACCTTCAACATAACTCACCTTCTTTATTGTGACATTCTCTTGAACTACATCTCCACATCCCAAGATTGGTGAAAAATGATCGTTTCCATACCGCACGTTGCCACAAAATTTCTCTGTATAATTAGTTAGTATATCTTTCCTCCCAGTCATATGCTTAGAACAACCCGAATGCAAGTACCACATCTGACGGGTCTTCACATGAGAAATCAAGTAACAATAGGTTTAGGTACCCACATGTAAATGGATCCTTTCTGGTTAGTCTCAAATTTTGGCACCCATTTGAATTTGGGTCCTCTTTTCTTTCAAAAACCTTTTGAACTATCGAAATGATATATATGATAAGATCTAAACCAATTATCAGAATATTGATGAGCAACAAAATCATTTCTTCCACAATTCGAACACTAAACCGTAGAATGAGATAATTGAATCAATTGCTTTATTGTATAAACCTTGCATGGAAGCACAAGTTTTGATTTATTAGAAGCAACCTGATAAATTACATCTCTACCACTATCAGTAAACCTATTAGAACCATAATCTAACAATGATTTTGCTGACTCTTTAATATTCTTTGGTCTCCACTTTATCTTCACCTCAAATCTTTTAAATCTCAAATCTGAAACATAAGATTTATACATGTTAGAACTATGAGATTTCAGAGTTTTCTTGTTCTTTGACTTACTAGTGTTGGTCCGTTTCTGTGAGTGCTTTTTTTTCTTACCTTTTCTATAGTAAGTATTTACATGAACTGTGTCATCAACCTTGGTTGACGATTCACCAACTTCAAAAACACTTGGTAATTCATTAGATTTGATAACAAAGTTAGAATGATCTGGAAGTTTTGCATTAAAGTCAAACTTTTCCTCACATTTATCAAAACAATCTTCGGAATTTAAAAAATCAACTTCATCATCAAACAGATCATCATCATCTAAATATTGAGAAGTTTTGGAAGATTTTGAATACATGAAATCATTACAATCTTTTAGACACTGTTTTTGATATGGTGTTTCTTCAAAATCAGACAGTTTTGGATTTGCAAAAATATTGCCCATGAAAGCTTTGCAAGACGAAGCATTAGAATCATTAGAACTGTTTTCACAATCTCTTTCTGACTCTGATTTATCATCTGCTTTAAACTCAGATTCTGAATCAGTGTTTAACAAAACGGTAGAAAACACAATCTTTTCTAAATCAACCAAATCTCATTCATCTACTATAGTATTCTCAAGCTCATAAATTTTACTTTCTAAGATGAGTGGAGGAACGTAAATCTTTCCTTCAATTGGTTTTGCTTCCATTTCCTCAAAAGAATAACTTTGAAAATAATCCATTGAACAAAACTTTGGTTATTTAGTAAAATAACTATCATTCAGGTTGTCATAACAGAATGGTAGTTGCATTTTAGTTGTGTCTTTTTTTTTTTTTAAATCTTCCTTAACTTCAACCTCTTCAGATGATTGGGTCCATCTGACTTTTAACTTGGAGTGTTTATCAGCCACTTGTAAAAAGTTAAAATTATAAAGAGCAGACTGTTTTGAAATTGCTTTATTCAATTAATGTGGGTTGTCATACCCAAGACCCCATTTATCTTTAAAACATTTAAATTCCTTAGGTTTGTTTAGATGAATGGTTTGGTCAGTTTAACCTCTTGCGTAAAGCTTTATTTCCAAACCATTAATCTTTTAATAAAAGATTTGTTTTTAAATTTCAATTCCTTATATTTTAAAACATAATCTTGCTTCTCAAGTTCACACAAGTTAAACTTGGAATTAGCTTCACATATTTGATTTTCAAGATAATTCTTTTGTTTTTCAAAATAACTGACGTGTTTGTTCAAAGAATCAATCCACATTTTATTCCCAGCAATATCTTTGTTGAGATCAAATATTGTTTGACGCTTTTTCGTAACAATGCCTTATTCTTTTTTAAGTTTAGATTTAAGATCTTGAAGCTCGACCATCATGGATTCCATTTTCCTAAGAAAATCAGATTCAGAAAGATAAGTTACCTCGTCGGATATGTCATAACCTGAGTCATCATAAGCAACCTTCTTGCCCATTGGACATATGTGAGCAACCTCATTTCTTTCTCCTTTTGAATATGCGAGATCAAGCCAGTGATCATCTTCTGCCATAAGTGCTTTCCCAACCTCCTTTTTGCAAGCATCATTTTATTCTTGTAATAATATGAGTTCCGCACTTTGGGCTTTCGGCAATCTTTAGCATAGTGCCCAATCTTGCCACAATTATAGCACTTCGCTAGCTCATCAGTCTTTTTTTGCTCATAGTTGTTCACATACCTCTTTTCTTCAGACTATTTTTCCTCATACTTCTTACCCTCAAATTTTATATCCTCATACCTTATACCTTCAACTCTTTCCTGGTGTTCATAGTTTCTAGATCCAGACGAATATCTTTGACTATTTGATCCCGACTTCTGGTAAAACTATTTCTGGAATGCATGGGTCAAGAGGATCATAGCTTGCTTTAAGCTCTCACCATCATCTGAATCAAAATTTGCACTGTCTTCATCTTCAGATTCAATCAAAACAACTTTCTTCTTTTTATTGTCCTTCTTTTTCTCTTTCCTCTCAACTACCAAGGGTCGGGGATCAGCAACCGGTTTCTCAGACCTTTTCTTTTCTTCTCTCATCTCTACAACCTCTTCTTCATTTTGCCTGAGGGTTTCATATACCTCATGTAAAGGAATAGTATTCAAATCCTTCATCTGCCTTGTGTGCTTCTTCCATTCAAGTTGTAATACACTCAGAAACTTGACATTGTTTTCTATCTACTTCTTCTTGACCTTGTTCTTAGCCAACTCATTCAATAGTGATACAAATCGGTCATAAGTTGCTTCCAAGATCTCTCCTTCTTTTGCTTTAAACTCCTCGTAGCTATTAATGCAATTTGATACTTTCATCTTATTCCCGATCTTCGAACCCATCATCATCTTTTCAAATTGATCCCACATTTTCTTTGTTGTAGCTTTATAGATGTCTATCTTGATGTAGATCTGATTCAATAAATATCCTAGTGCGTTGAAAGTTATATAAAGAATTATAGAGTTTTATTGTAATATTTGTTAAATACTTATAATGTTAATTGGGCTTAATTATTTTTATTGAGCTTGGGCTTAACTTGTAATAGGGCCTAGTATTTAATGTGTGTTTCACTACTAAAATAAATCGTATTACCGACGACTGAAAGAGTCGGTAAACCATCGAAAAAAGGCTTTAGCGACGGTTTTGTGACGGGAATGATCGTTGGTAAAAAGTTGGTCGGTAATATTCAGCGACGGTTTTCCGACGACAACTACCGACAGCTTACCGACGGTTCCAGTTACCGACGGTTTTCCGATGGTATTTACCTATTAAAAATAAATATAAAATGAAATGAAAAAACAACCGTCGGTAAGCCGTCGGTATTTCACTAATTTTTCCGACGGTTTTCCGACGACTTATTAAAAATAAATAAAAAATTAAATTAAAAAGATACCGTTGGTAGGCCGTCGGTTTGCCGTCGGTAAATACCGACTGCTTTTTGCCGTCGGTAATTGTCGTCGGTATTTCACATTTTTCTAGTAGTGTTTCTAGATGATTTAGGGTTAGATGAGATCAATTAGTTTGTGCGCCTAATAGAGTTAGTTTTGCTTTTCTATCAATTGTTATGTAACTCTCTTTAATCATTCAAAAAAGAAGATATCGTACAATACATTGTTACTTGATCAGATATGGGATTATCAATTGGTATTAGAGCTGAGAGACAGATTTTGATCCAAAAGGTAATTGATTTTTATTCAAAATATTCGAACGATGCCTCACTAGTTTTTTTTAATTTATTGATTTGTTCTTGAACTCTCTCTAGTGGTTGCATTATATCTCTTTGAGTCATTGAGTGCTTTTGGAAAAGTTACAGAATCAAAAATCAAAGTTCTTGAGCATAAATTTTGAAAAATCGATCTTTAAGTTTTTATTCCCTTTTCTTCAAAATTTGGGGACTTTTCTGAAAGATTATATATTTCTTGGCTAAAATCGAGTTGGGTTTGGTGTTATTGGTGTTTCTACACTGATTTGGATATCCATAAATTATCATCTTTAATCTGGGGTTAAGTATTAGATCCGATAAAATCGAACAAGTCACTTTCCCGGTAAGTCTTTATTTCCCGAGTGTTCTTGTTACCCGGATTCCCTTTTACCCAATAAACCATCTTTCCCGGACTCCCTCTCACCCAGTAACTATACCGTGAAGTCTAAAACCCAGTCACTTTACTTGACAATTGATACCCGGATCCTAAACCTGGTTGCCAACTGGGAAACGTTGTCTGGTCGGGAAAGTCGCCTCATCGGGGAAAACCACCCGAAAGACCACACCCGGGTAAATCGTACCTGGGGAACCAACCCGGTCTCACCTGGGAATGCCATATGTAACACCCTAAAAATTAGTGTAACATAAAATTCGAAAATTTGGCAAAATGACGTTTGTATTTGGTATAAACCACCCAAGAAGGGCAAATGTAATAGGCATTTACAAAAACCTGCGAACGGATAAAGAAATCGACAACAAACTAATCTAAACATGTACTATCTAGATTACATCGGTTGTCAACCCAAAATCACCAAAATATAGGGACTTAATTAATGCCCAACATTAAATACTAATCATCTAAAAAATACCTCAAACCCTCGCTCGTCGCTCAAACCTTTGGCAACCCACCGCTAAAGGAACCTGTTATACACATCATTTGAGAAAAAGTGTTAGGCTTAAAGCCTAGTGAGAACATACAGTTTTTAATTTAAAGAAATATAGACAAATGTAACGAAAGGAGATCTTTTCAAGAAAATTTACTTTACAATTGAAATCTTGTCATATAAGGACTGTACGGTCCAAAATTCATCTTGCGATGACGGGGGATACCCGATTTACCAAGGATTGTAGCGGAACACAAAAGTAGGTTACAATCCGAGTTGTGAGCTAAATACTTGGAATCCATGGCCACGAACAACGTCGGTCCGTACTAAGATGTGGGGGAGGGAACACGAGGAAACGAAGTCATACTCGTTCACTAGGACTACATTATGATCCATGGCTAGTAACCGGTCCCACACAACTGTACCAAAGGGCCTCCGAGGATCAAATGCATCCATAGCTACAAAGGGGAAAAGCATCCCAAAATATAAGTCGACTCACATACCTATGGATCCACTAGGAATAGTCTAGACTTGTCACAATTTCATTTGTGACCAACTATAGTCAATCATATAGTCCTCAATAACAGCTACTTTCAAATATGCATTTCCAAGTTTAACTACTTATAAGAATGAAAATCATAAAATGAGATTATATACATTCCTTCAAGTATTTCACATAAATGTTCAAGTAATACTTGATTTTACTTCATATAAGATGGAAACCTTTATTTTAGTTGAAAATTATTGGGAACCCTAAAATCTCCCAAAACTCAAGTTAGGTTAAAATGTAATAAACTTAAATCCAAAACCAAGGAGATATATAGGAGTTCAAAATGTAAGCTTTGACATGTATAAAGTTTAGAAAATGATAGTAGGAACTCACCAAGTGGGTTTTTGAAGAAAACCCAAAACCCTAGGTTTTGACTCTTTGGAGAAGATGAAGATGGAGGTGGTGGTTGGAAGCTTGCAAACCCGAAACCTTAGATGAAGCTCTTAACTCAAGAAATAAATGAAGTACATGGAGATTGAAATAAACCCTAAAATTAAGTAAATGAAGAGGGAGAAGTTTGGGAGAGAAACTATGGAGGAAGTGAGGATAGAGAAAATAATTTGGGGATAAATTCTAATTTAACCCGTTCAGGACCTCCATGCGGGTTATGGCGCGGCCCAACTCGCGCCGTGACTCGCGCCAACCCCTGGAACTTCAAATGGACAGTTCACCGCGCGGCTTATGGCGCAGACCAACTCGCGCCATGACTCGCGTCGAGCACTGACTTCAAGCCATCTTCAATCTGACCAAAAATCCAAAAGTCGGGGTGTTACACCATACTTGGATAGCTCTCCGGCACATGGTCGGGAACTCCCAATATCCGGGTTTAGTTAACCGGACACCTCACGACACCTCATTTACCCGAGTTCATCCCATCTGAATTTCTCTTTATCCGAACACCTTATCCGGGAACTCCTTAACCTGGACAAGTCATTTTTGACCGCAAAGTGTTATCCGGATTCCTATATGGAAAATCGCACATCCGAACAATCCTTATCTGAATTTCTCCTCTACCGGACAAATGTTCCGGATCTTTTAGTCATCTATCCAGAACATCTGTTACTTTTTATCCAGGTAGCGGGACCCCTTGCTAAGTCGTCGATTGGGGATAATTGTGTATTATGTGATACTGTTTTTTAACTGTCTCATGATCATCTTGTTCAAGTAACATGTCTCATTCTGATTCTCAACAAGAAATTTCCAATCTCAAAGTCCAGATTGCATTGCTTCAAGCAAGATTGGAAAACAATCTAAATGTGCTTTTGCAAGTTAATGGTGAAAATGCTGACATTCTGAATTGGGCACAAGGTTTAAAAAAAGAAAAGGAAACACTTGTAAAAAAGGGATTTTTTGAGAAATCAATTATTTGAACTCTCGAAAAAGTTTAAAAATCACAGAAAGTTGATATGAAGAGAGGTGATCCAACAAGTGTTGAAACCTCAAAGAAAATATATGTACTTGAACAAAAAGTTGCAGATTTTGGAAAAGAAGAACATGGCCCTTGAAGAGAAACGGAAAGATGCAGAGAGTGAAAATCATGATCTGAAGAAAAAGCTTTCTATTTTTGATAAAGAAAGATATGATTTTTAAATGATAGGAAAGGATTTGAAAAAAATATTATTGATCTTTCAAAGAAAGTGTATGAAGAAAGAAAAGCCTTTAAGCTTAAAAATGCTAAGATTTCAAAGAAAATCTATTATTTGAAAAGGTTTTGGTAATTGAAAGAGATAATTTTGATAAGGCAAGAAAATATTTTCAGTGTGAAAAGAAAGTGCTTGAAAAGAGAAATGTTACGTTTTCCAAAAAGATATCTGATAAATGCTCGTATTGAAAAAAAAAATTAAAAGTAAAAGGAAGATTTTTGAAACTGAAATTCATAAGCTTTTAAATAAATAATCTGGGTTAGCAATCGAGATTTTGAAAGAGCATAAGGTAAAATCTGGTTTACAAAAGCGATTTGATTTAATTCTCGAAGAAAGAAATGTTTTATCCGCAAAAGATAAAAAATTTGAAGAAATCAATTTCAAAGGTGATTTATCTGAAGAAGCTAGTCTCGGTATTGTTGTTCAGTCTCCTTATTCTTCAAGTTCAACTTCTACAACTATTTCTTTGAAGAGTTTTGTCAAATAAAATGAATTTTCAAAAGATCAGATTCACCTTTCCAATATTTTCTATAATTATCTTGTTGATAATTCAAATAATCAAGTTTTCAGAAAAGTAAAAATGGTTTGGAAAAAGAAATCAACTACAGAGGACAGTTGTGGAAACACGTCCCATAATTCTCATGTAGTTGATACAAAATAATTTGTTTCCAAAAATGATTCACCTACATATGTCTATTTTACAGTGAAGTTGATCAGTTTGAGCCGATCAAAGATCTATTGCACTCATTGTGAAAAGAGTGATTTTGTGCATCCAAGGTATGTTAATAATTGGTATGGTATCTATAGTATCCTCAATCCTCTGTATAATAGCTTCAAATCTAAGGGAACTAACCGTCAAGGATCCATCAAAGCATGGATACGAAAATCTTTCCAATTTGTTTTGCAGGAATGTCATGTGTGATTTAATTTAGATATTCACGTCACATGACTACAATCAAAGGTTATGCCACTTTCAAGGGGGAGTACCATGAGTTTTAAATTTTCATTTATGACTTTTGAACAATTCAGTGTAGAACTCATTCTTAAAAGTTTTTTTTTTACTTCCGATTACCTCAAATCAGAACTCAAATTTCAATGTTTACTTCAATGTTTTAATTTGGTGAGTTAAATAAGTGTTAGGGCTTATATAGTTTCTATGGTCAATCCAGAACCGAAAGAACCTACCTAAGAAACATATCCTATTCATAGATATCAGTGAGGGGCTAGATATATAGATGGGTTCGGAGCGAAAAGAATATGGTGAGGATGTGAGAGGACTTCAAAGAATTATTATTCCTTACCAAACCGAGTCAGTTATCTAGGTTACCACATAATATATTCATTCTCGTTCTTTGGAGATGGATATTGAAATAGACATGGACCCACTGTCCATAACTCGTGTCACCCCACCTAGCCACTCAAGTATCTAACAAAAGATGCTTGTTTCACATATTCACGGAGATTTAGCATATAATCTATCTATTCCTCACTCAGAGGTCTTATATACTCAAATAAGGAAGACATCATCTCTCCGAACTTCATATCCTAATCACTATGTCTATTGATTTCTTAACATGCGTCCCAGGTTGACTGTATCTTTAAGCCTAATCGTATGATTATATTTCTTTCACACATGCACGAATCATTGGGATTCCAATTGCATATCTTCATGATATTGTCAGAGCAGATTGAGAAATAATTTTTAATATTTTACTTCAGTGATAACTGGAAGTCCTATCAGAGATACCCCGATGCGAACTCTGAAAATAGGCCACACAATTATTTTTAATTGTTGTGATAACAGTTACTAATATGCTTCTATGTTAGTTGATTACCCACCTTGGTTAGTAAAATGTTTTATCTGAATTTTTGCTACTCATTCGGTTAGTCTTTGAAGATACATGATGCTCAGGATGCTCCTAATCATCATGAGGAGGAGAAATGACAAAGACATAGAACATCATGTTGAGGGGGAGTTAGCAAAAGCTAAGTGGACTAACATAATTTTATTGCATAGTCTGAGGTTGAAAAGCCATTGGATTCAAGGGATGCATTTGTGCTGAAAAGATTACAAGTTTGTCTGTTTGATTAATCCTTCTATCCCTTATCAAGCAGTATTTGTTACAAGTTGTTTCCTCCAACGAGCATATTCAACTCACAGTTCAAAGACAAATTCTCTATTTTAAACTGAAGTTGTACTGTGGAATGTCATGTAACTTACATATTATCTTTCTTGTGTGTTGATCTGACGTGTTAAATTTTTACAGTTGAAAGTTGTTTTTAGTGCATTCAGTCAAGATTATCATATGTTGAATCTAGTTACAAAGTTGAAACTAAAGAATAAAAGTTTTATTCAAGGGGGAACTTGGATTGACACGAAGACAAACAACATTAAATTTTTTTCAAAGAATCAAGAGGGAGAGACGTTAGAGCATATTTGTTGTATTCAAGATCATGGAAAGTCAAAGCCCAAGTCAAAGCTTCAAATTCAAAATTAAAGTCAAAGTTGCTTAAAGTGGAAAGTCAAAGTCCTTTTTTGTTTAGTTAGTTTGGTTGTTCTTGTAAGCATGTTGGTATAAATAGGTTTTTGTTTTGTAAATTCATAAGGTGCAAAGTGTTACCCCAGATAACAATGCAAATCACAAGATGGCAATCAATTCCATCAATCTTACTTTTATTTCAATCACAAGATTCAATTACAATTTTCTTTCTCTCTAACTTAGAAAAACTCGTATGATGCTATCTGTTGAATCACATCTCTAACACGCAAAACACGACCTATTTATACAAACATAGAAACACGCTAAACACTGTACACGCACATTACAGAACGGGCACACAACAAGAAAAACAGAAATTACAAAATTTTACTTTGACTATAATACACTGGACTTTGACTTTGATGCTGAGAGTTGACTTTAGCTTTGACCTTCAGTCTTCTATGATCTTGTATCCAACATATTTATGCTCTAACAATCTCCCCCTTTGGATTCAAGACCATCTCAAAAAGATTTAGCAATTCATTCTCCTCTCTTTGAATACACAAATTACAATCTCCCCTTTTGTCAATTTCTGTTAACACGAATCATCTTTAATTCAAATGTATTCTTCCCAAAGTCTGTTCTTCAACAAGTAGTAACAATCTCCTCCAAAGATAGTAGAAATGTTCTTTAACAATCTTCCCAAGGTTATCTTAAACCTCTTTCAGACTTTAGAAAGAAATTATCTACTGTTTCAGCTCATACTGCTTCAGCAAATTATCTTCAAAGAAAAATTCTGTAATTCAGCTCATCTTCAGAAATCTTTGAAACTTTCCATTCCAGCTTTCAACAAACTTTCAGCAAACTTTATTTAACAACTTTGTTTCACAATCATTACTTGATCTTCTCACACATCTATGATACAAACTGATCTTTCCAGACTTCTCTTTAACTTTGTCATCTCCCCACAACTGATATTAGCTTCTCTTTTTAACCAACATTTCTTGAATATCTCTCCCCCTTTTTGATGAAAGAAGGCATGAAATCATCAAAAATTTTACAAGAAATGTCATTGAAAACTTTTCTGACCACTGATCTTTCATACTGCGCCTCTGATTATTTGTCGATCCAAAAAGATATTCATCTAGATCTTTACAAATCCAGACAAAGTAGGAATGTAACACCTGAATCAATGAATGAGTCAGTTAAGATGCCTTTCAGTAACACAAAGTTACTGTGTGTAACGAATACACATTGGAAAGGAGCTTTTATGATGTTCACTCCCCTAGGGCTTCCATTCAATGAACGTTATGACAAGAAAACAAATTCCTTGTGTGTTCGTGCAAGTGATAGAAAGAATTCAGCACATGATGATTGTTTTTATAAGGCTCAAAATTGTGTAAACCACTGAGACAACATTAATTATACATAGACTCTATTGTGCATGAACGAAGTGCGAAGGTGGGGCAGACTTCCTTCTTTTTCATTATCCAGATTTTCCAAATGAAAATCAGATAGATTATGTGTTGCGTCCCCTGAAATATGAAACATTTTATTGTTGAGAAGAAAATGAGTGGCTGGTGGGGTTTTTAGCAAGAGTTGGCATGGGATAGTTGCCTGTTTCAATAATGTTCACAAAGAAATGTGAAACACTAGTAATATGGCTGCCCGACTAAGAAAGTAGTTGGTGCAGAGTTTAATATTCTTTTACTCTGTTCTCTCACCCTCTCTTTTTAAACATTGAGCTCTCTTCTAGCCAAACTCTCTTTTACATTTTACCTCAACACTCAACCCACACTCAGTATTTGACTCTTCACAAAATCGATCACTCAAGGATTAACTTCTTGGGTAGGAAACACTGGTTTACGTGAATCCATAGAAGTTTTCATTTAAGCTCACACAAAAAAACCCATGTTGTTTTCCTAAAAGCATAATTTTGCTCAAATGATTTAACTTTTCAGTTAAAGCACAAAAAATACATGTTAGATGTTTGTATGCTCAATGATATGTAATCATGAAGATTTGAGAATTTTAAAACATTAAAGATATTTCAAACAAGTATATTGAATGAATGAAATGAATACAAGAGACTTGTTTGAAATTTTGACATTGTATGAAAATGATCAGAATCAAATGATTTATCGATTAAGGCTTAGGTCAACAAATATTGGATGTTGTCTATACGATTCAAAATATAGACAAGTCTTTAAAGAACGTTTCGAAATGAAATGACGCTCAAATTCATTGAATTTCAAACGGGGTGTCTTACCATCGATAATTTGTTTCAATTTAGAGACGTGGTAAGAACAAATTCAACAAAATAATAAACCGGTGTGTGTGAATACTTGACAGTATATGGAAAAGATAATACGCAAGTATTAATCTTTTGAAACACATGGTCTATAAACATGTAAGCACGTCTAATAATAAAAACATTTAAAATCACACCTCTATATCCATGAAATTGTTTAAGAATCAGAAGTGGTTTGAACATTTAAGAACATGTTTTCTATGATTGAAAATTGTCCTTCTTTCAACCATATATGAGATTAAGAATAGAAATAAACCTTTTGGTCGGTCTTAAATCTCATGAAGTCAAGCTTTTAAGTCATCTAAGATATGATCGTTTAAGTTTTCCTCAATCTGCATCAGTCACAAAGTAATCAAAGCAACTTTATTGACAAAACTTTATTGAAAATTTAAAAGACATAAAGCAGTAAAACATTGAATGTACGAGTTCTGATCTGACATAATCATAAGTCATAATTCATACCCCTTACTCTTACTCTTACTCCCCCTCTTACTCTTACTCCCCCTGTATTTATGCATCAAAAAATTTATCAGTGATAAGCATAAATCAACAATATGAACTCCCCCTCAAATGAAAGTTAATCATCTTTGCATCGTCTCTCACTCCCCATGAAATCAATAACATACCTTAAAGTGCAGATATCTTTCAGATTAAGAATAAAGAAATGAAGAAAAATAACAATAAGAAAAACTTTAGTGGGTAATCACTATTATGTCTTAAGATTTAACATACCAAGTTTAGAGATAAGAAAATTAAATCTCTTTTCGTCTAAAGGCTTGGTGAATAAATCTGCAAGCTGATAATCAGTGTTTACAAAATAAAGTTCTATTGTACCTTTTTCGACATTGTCTTTAATAAAATGATACCGTACGTCTATGTGTTTTGTCTTTGTATGTTGTACAGGATTTGCAGATATTGCTATGGCGCTCTTCGAGTCACAGTAAATCGGGATTTTGTCAAATTTGAAACCGTAATCTCGCAGTTGTGTCCTCATCCACAACACCTGAGAGCAGCAACTTGTAGCAGCAACATACTCCTCCTCAGCCGTTGATGTGGAAACACAAATTTGTTTCTTTGATGCCCAACTTACGAGTTTATCTCCAAGAAACTCTATATGACCCGATGTGCTCTTCATGTCTAACATGCATCCAACATGATCTGCATCTGAATAAGCCGTCAGTTCAAAACCAGTATCTTTAGGATACCACAGACCAAGATCTGCAGTCCCCTTCAGATATCTAAAGATCCTTTTGACCGCAGACAAATGAGAAACCATAATATTTGGCCTACTTGAAGTAAGATACATCAAAAAACCAATCATTCCTCTATAGGTTCTAACATCAACAAATTTTCCCGAATGATCCATGTCGATCTTAGTTCCTGGTGCCATCGGGGTTCTAATTTGTACCATCCGGAAAATTAAGGTAAGTATTTATAATTTTCATTATGTTTTCATCAATTCTAACTGTTGGGATTCTTCCTTGGATTTAAGGTCTTAGTATATCATATTAACTGTTATTTTTCTTGGATTCCTTACATGTTTAATTTTATCGAAAACGACGAAAAACAGGAATTTGGGTGTGGGGCGACAGTGACTCGCGACTATGACATTTGTCATAGTCGCTTGGCAAGGTCGCGGGCCGAGGGGTGGTCTCGGTACACCCCCGGTGAGAATGACACGCGAGAGTGACAATGGCACTATCGCCCTGTCACAATCGCGGGATGTGTACCGCGGGCCGTTTGGTGGTCGCGACTATGCCCCACCACAGTGCCATGGGCAATGTCACCGAGCACTATCGCTGGTGGGCACTAGAGAGTCTAAATGCAACTTTTGACCATTTTAACTTCATTTATCAACTCAAACGTTTTGGAACTGATTGGAAGAAACCTTAGGGCGATTTTCTACCATTTCTTCCTCCCTTCACACCCACCAAGAGCCCTAGTTAGCAAGGAGCATTTATTGTAAGTCACTAGTAATTGGGAAGCATTCAAGAAGGGCATTTAAGAGTCTCAACCAAGTCTTCACTCCTCACTTTTCATCCAAGTTTTCTAGGGTTTTCTATAAAACCCTAGATAGTGAGTTTCTTACACTATTTTCAAAAGAGATACATACTTTATGTGTTTACTTGCTTAATACTTCATGTATATGTAGAAATCTGATCACCAGATAAGTTTGACCTAACTGCTATCTTTGAGATGGTTGGGGATTTAATGAGGGTAATGCATGTGGATATTGATAGCATTATTATTGATGCTACTCACGCTTGTTTATATGTATTTTGATGAGCCATGGAGAATATTTGAGTATTTGCATATTTTAGAGTTTTGTACCTAAATTATGCTTGGGATTGTTTGGAGTCTTATGCATGTATCTTATGGGTATGGAATTGTGTATAGAGATAGATATTGTACATACGTAGAATTAACCATGAGTAAGTGCTAGGAGGATGTAGTCTTAGGCGCCACCATGACGGTATGCGCCTATACCTCCGCCATTTGGAGTAATGCCTAGGAGGTAGTCTTCAAGTGTGTCGGGCCTTCGAGATGTTGCTCAAACGAGTGAACATCAAGGTAAATTGACTTGAGGTAAAACTCATGGTGTGATGGGTCTCCCCCATGGTTATTCCCACATGGACTTTAGTGATTAAAAGGCTATAATTGTTCATAACATGCTTTATAATTGTATGCCATGTTCTTATTTAACTCACTAGACCCGTTTGGTCTAACACTTGATTGTTGGTATGTATCTCAGGTTCTAGTGGCGTGAGCGCCAAAGAAGCTTATGCGACTTTAGTGGTGTGCTTGGGAGCATTTTTGGGATGCCAATATTGAAGACAATTCTTTTGGACATAGTTGACAACCTTTTTGTAATCTTATGTCTAGAGAGATTTAGATTAGAGAGTTGTCACCTATTATTGCTTCTTATTACAAACTTGTAATTAACAGGAATTTATTGTTCCTTTTTGTGTGAGCTCATGCTTTGGCAATTTATACATACCATATTTCCATTTTCCGGAAATTTTTGTTAGCCCCATTTTTGGGGTGTTACAACTTGGTATCAGAGCTCTAGTTTAAGTGAACTAGGTGTCGACTCTAGTATACCTAGACTTAGACTGGTTATGCTTATAGAATCACTGTCCATTCGGGTAGAGCATTCTTAGGTGGGGAGAGTATTAGAATTTCAGAATTGCATTGATTGAGATTTATGATGATGATAACAAGGATTCTTGTGTAAAATACGTTCACAATCTCACTTGGCCAGTGCTGTTATGAATTTATAATTACGTGAGCATACTTGAAGTTGTTATTATGATGATTGATCCTTGTATTAGTAATTATTGAACCGATTATCTTTTAAAGAATTAACCGGTATGACTCCTATCATATGTGGCAGTTCCTAATGGTAAACACGAGGAGTCGGGTCGGGATGACCGAGGATGCAAATAAGGCGAGTGTAACCGCCCCGGAGATTACTCGGCAAGCAAACGAAACGGCAAATCAAGTCATTCCACCGATACCCCGAAGACTAGAGGGGATCATAGATGCGGTTCCTCAAGTGAACTTGGAACCCGAGAACCCGGTTGGTCAAGAAGCGGACCCTCAGTTGGTCCTATTGTCCAGCATAATGCAGATGATGAACTCTACAATGGACAAACGGTATGAGAGACTCATGAAATTCTTGGAGGACCGGGATGCAAGCAACCGGAGGCATGAGACGGTGGGGGACAATGCTGTGATGGGATCAAGTGGTGCTGACAATGCACCTGGAACAGAAGAGCATGCAACCAGGGCTGACAAGAGGAAAGAAGGGGGTTGTTCTTTCAAGACCTTCCTGTGTAGTCGGGCTCTGGAGTTTTCTGGGAAAACCGACCCGTTAGTCTGCATGAGATGGATTCAAGATGTAGAGATGGTCGTTGAGTCAAGCGACTGCGCAGACTCTCAGAGAGTCAAGTTTGCCTTTCAATTGCTTAGAGGGGATGCTCTGAGTTGGTGGAACGTTACTCGAAGAGCTCTTACAGCGGAGGTTTTGCCTTCAAGAAGAAAATCATGGAGAAGGATTGTAGCAAGAGGGCGCTCGACAAAATAGAGGAGGAGTTCCAAAGTCTAAAGAAGGGTAATTGGTCGGTCGCCGATTATGCCAAACAATTCATGGACAAGCTCAGTTTGGTCGAGCACTTGGCAATTGATGAAGGGTCTAAGATAAAGGTATTTGTGAAGGGGTTACCGGCGGAGATGAAGACGGGCATGAGGAATGCTTAAAAGTCTACGTTGCAAGAAGTGATCGAGGTTGCTCAGTTAGTGGAGGATGATATTCTAAAAGAGAGGGAAGAGAGGAAGTAGCAGGGTGAGAAGAGAAAATGGGAGGGGCCAACCAGGACCACACGATCTTCCAAACCCTTTAACGGGGGAAGGAGCATGGATCAGCGTCGAGAGGCAAGATGGTGCCCCAAGTGCAAAAGCAAGCGCTTTGGGCCTTGCAACCCGAAATCGTTTTCTGGGGTTTGGAATGTTTCAAGTGTGGGCGAAAGGACCACATGAACCGGGATTGCCCCTCGCGGGGAGTTTGATACGAGTGCCAAGAACCAGGGCACATCAAAATGGATTGCCCTAAGCTAGACAAGGGTAATCAAGGGGTGTCGAACGGGTCAGTGCCGAGGAAAGAAGTGCAACCTAAGGCGCCAGGTCGGGCCTTCCAGATGACTGCATATGAGGCGAGGGAGACGACGGACATAGTGTCGGGTACGTTTCTAGTGAACTCTCTCCCTACCCGTATTTTATTCGATTCCGGTGCGACCGATTTTTTGTGTCTACCTCTTTTTGCAAGAACCTCACTACTCCTTGTAGTTTGTTGAATGATGCTCTAGTGGTAGAGGTAGCCAATGGAGAGCACATGGTAGTTCGGGGATGTTATGTAGGGTGTACCTTAGAGTTAGATGGAGAACCCTTCATTATAGGTTTGTTACCAGCCAATATTGGGGGATTCGATGTGATAGTGGGGATGGATTGGTTAGCTAAGCACGACGCCGACATCTTTTGTTCTAAGAAATTGATTCGAGTACCCTTGCCTAAGGGTGGCGAAGTGATAGTTTACGGGGAAAAGAACCGAGGAACCAATATGATTATATCGTCACTCAAGGCATTCAAAATCCTAACCAAAGGATGTGAGTCATATTTAGCCTATGTGATCGACGCGAAGCTAGAGAAGAAGAAGTTGGAAGAGGTGGAGGTGGTGTGCGATTACCCGGATGTCTTTCCGGACGATATACCTAGACTTCCACCGGAACGACAAGTGGAGTTCCACATCAACCATACTCCGGGAGCTGCTCCGATCGCTCGTGCTCCCTATCGTTTAGCGCCGACGGAAATGCAAGAGATGATGACGCAACTTCAAGAGCTTCTCGAGAAGGAATTCATACGACCGAGTTCGTCGCCGTGGGAAGAACCGGTGTTATTTGTGAAGAAGAAAGATGGGTCTATGCGGATATACTCCACTAATTTCATATAGAGTCCAACTGTTGACTGATTTGAAGACATTCTTGATCACATGCTCTACTTCTTCAGGTTTGAACATCATACACAGATACTCCATTACCAGTTTTGTAATTGAAATCCCTGGAGCCTTTAGAATATCTGCATACAACTTCATTCCTATCTCAAACATCTCTTCAAGATCTGACCTGGAGCATGTTATGACAATTTTTGCCCATATGTTGAACACTTCATACTTTTCATCCTTTCTTTTCAGCCTTATATATTCCTATCCATCCACTGTCAATGTATCCCAGTGAATGACCTCAGGAGGCTTAACTCCTACAGGTTCTGCTGAAATTGGTTCAGGCACTTTGTCCATCACTACCATATACAAATTTACATCATCTGTGTTTGTTGGCTCTTTCTGTTTAGATGACTCAGGTGCCCCTTCTTCTTCAGCAGCCTTCTCAGCCTCTTCTTCAGATACTCTAGGCTTCTTGATTGACTTTCTTCTAGCCATCATCTTTGTTCTCTTTAAAGTCTTTAGACTTTCTCCCAGAGTGGCCTCTTTCTTAGGGGGTGTTTCTTGCTCATCTGGAAATGGCTTTTGACAATCAAAGTCATTACTTTCTTTCATCCTCTTCTCCATCTCCACCCTAGCAGTTTCATTTCCCTGAAGCTTTAGCATCTCTGACTCATACAGCTCTTTGATCTTCTCAAAAGACATTTTGAAGAACATCTCCTTTTTGACTCCTACAGCACCTTTGAGAAATATAATCATCTTGTTTCTCTCTTGGGTACCTAGGAATGTCCTTGAGGGTTTTCTCTTCTTTGTAGTTGCTTTTACTACCAATGCTTTCTTCATAGCTGCAGCTTTCTTCTGTGCAATTTCAGTTGCCAGACTCAGTTGATAAGCTTCATTCAGTTCAGCAGCTAGAGCTTTTGCCATTTCCCTGTCCTTTTCCATCTGAACTCTTTCTTCCTTTTCAATGTCATCTTGCATCTTTCTAGCTAGGGCTTCATCTGATTCAACCAACCTTTGCTTTTTGATTGGTTGATCAGATTCCACCATCTTTGCTTTTCCTTTGTCTTTGCTCATTGCCTTCTTACTGTTATCTTTCTTGATCACTTCACCTTATTCTTTGATGATTACTCCTTTGGTCTTTGAAGTGACCTTGGGAGTATCATTCTTGGCTTTAAGTAAGGTTTCTGCAATCTCAAGATCTGTTAAAACTTCTTTCACAGTTTCTGCTGCTTTATTAATGTCAGCAGTAGTAACTGTTTCTGCTGCTTCTTGTGTTTCTATTGGCACTGAATTTCTTTGTGTTTCTGCTTCCTGCTCCCCCTCAACATTAAATTTCTCTCCATCAATCTCCCCCTTTCTTGTGGCTTCTTCCATGTTGATCTCCCCCTTTTTGGGAGCATCATTCTCAGTGTTCCTTCTCCTTAGTTGAAATTGCTTTCTCTTCTTCCTCTGTACCAGACTTAGCACCATCTTCTTCAGCTTAGCAACCTGTACTTGTTGGGACAGAATGACCAGCTTCATCTCCTCTATTTCTTTTCCTTGTTTCATAACATCTAGGTTGATGTTTCCCATGGTTTCCATCAATTCCTGGTAACTATATCTGTCCTCACCTTCTCTAGAAGTGTTACCCTCCTTTGAAGGATCATTGGATCTTTTAGTAGTGGAAGTCTTCTGCCTAGCAGAAGCACTATCCACCCCTGTGGTTTCTTGGCACCAGGGACCTTCGAATGATTGCTCATTCAAAGTTGCCATGGGGGAGGTCTTATTGATGTTACCACTTTCCTCCTCTGTGCTAGCAGGAGTAGTGGCAGCCTCATCACCCATATGTTCTACCTCCTCCTCAGAGAGCACCTCCTTTGGGTTGGGAGACACCCTTGTGGATTCCCTTTGAATATTATCTACTGGAGAATGCTCCAATAGAGGGCATAAAGGCTTGGGGAATGATGGTACAAGAAGGGAAGGAGCCTTCTTTACCTGTTTCCTCTTGTAAGTTTGGGTGATAGGAGAGGTTGGTTTTTCAAGAAGGGACTGGGGAATAGATTTTGAGAGGGAAGGTTGGGATTGGCTAGCAGTGGGTTGGTCTAATGGGGGCCTTGACCCTGCTGCCATACCTTCATTGGTTTGGGACACCACCATCATTGTAGAGAACAATGGGGTGTCAACTCCTTCAGAGTCCCCAACAGATCTTCTCATATTTGAGAAAACCTTGCCTTTGGGGGGTTTAGGTACATATACCCCAACAGGTTGAGGTATATCCGTTAATTCATGAGTAATAACTTCTTGAACAAACCTGGGATACATAAAGAAGCTCTTTTTGTTTCCCATGTTTGAGACAAGATCACTGAATATCATTTTAGAAAAGTTATACTTTCTGGCAGTGGCCAAGCACACCAAAGCATAAGCAATAGTGCTGCTGAACTCACTCCATCCAGTAGTCTTTTTGGAGATACAGTGCATGAGAGTATGGACAAAGAAACGCCATTGGGGTGAAAATTTGGGTTTTGAGAATTTGAAAACACCCAATGGGCCTCCATACCCCATTCTTGTAAGATTTGAAAACAATTCATCGTTTGGGATACAAGTTATACCAGAGGCATCGTCTAGACGTAGACTGATGCGAATAACCTCTTCAGTAACTGTTAGTGATTGATCACAGATTCTTGTCTTGATCATTTGCACACCATTCTCCACAACAATGGTGGCATTAGCCCAGAACTGCCTTTGATGCTCGATATAGATTGTAGGGGATACAATAAGAGCATGAGCAATATGGCTTGACTTGAGGAAATCCACAATCTGATGAAATCCTGCAGCTTGCTTTGGCTTTTGTAGCATCGCAATCTCATTGTGCTCGTCGATGAATGTCATGGATGCCATTGATCTTAGTGAAAAGCTTGCCTGAAAACTTCGAACTGGAGAGAGAAAGGGTTTAGAGCGCAAGTGAACAGTATGCAAAGAGTCGTTATGAACTTTTAGGCGGGCAAAGAGTATTTATAGTATTCGGAACATAAGCAGTATTAACCTAGAGAAGTATTAACTACTAGCAGTATTAACTGAAAGCAGTATTAACTACTAGCAGTATTAACTACTAGCAGTATTAATTGAAAGCAGTATTAACTACTAGCAGTATTAACTACTAGCAGTATTAACTGAAAGCAGTATTGACTACTAGCAGTATTAACTACTAGCAGTATTAACTGAAAGCATTATTGACTACTAGCAGTATTAACTACTAGCAGTATTAACTGAAAGCAGTATTAACTGAAAGCAGTATTAACTAACTAGCAGTATTAACTACTAAATAGCAGTATTAACTAACTAGCAGTATTAACTACTAAATAGCAGTATTAACTACTAAATAGCAGTATTAACTAACTAGCAGTATTAACTACTAAATTACTCCTTTAAGCTTGTGAAACACTGAGTACTGCTATGCATATCCTGGAAAAGAAGATTAGTAACACCAAGAATAAAAATATACAGGTATAAAACCACTTTTTGAGAAGGGGCTTATTCAGAGTTGATCATTCCCACACTAGTTACCAAGAAAGTGAATCTACCCACATCAAAGGCTTTAGTGAATAGATCAGCAAACTGATTATCAGTGTGGACTTTTACAACTTGAATAAGTTTCTTTTCATTACAGTCTCTTATGAAATGATACCTGATCTCAATGTGCTTTGTCTTAGAGTGCTTGACAGGATTATTCACAATGCTGATAGCACTGCTATTATCAATAAAAATGGGAGTGTGTAGAAAGGTTACCCCATAGTCCATCATTTGATTCTGAATCCATAAGACTTGAGAACAGCAACTTGCAGCTGCTATGTACTCTGCCTCTGTTGTAGATGTGGACACTGTGGTTTGTTTCTTGCACTGCCATGAAACTTGTCTAGCACCCAAAAACTGACATCCTCCAGAAGTAGATTTTCTGTCCAAGTTTGCTCCACCTAGATCACTATCTGAGTATGCTATTAGGTCAAAGGATGAGTCATGAGGATACCAAAGTCCCAATTTGGGTTGCCCTTTGAGATATCTGAATATCCTCTTAACAGCTTGAAAGTGAGATTGCTTTGGCCTAACTTGGAATATTGCATATACACAGACTGGAAACATTATATCTGGCCTTGATGCTGTGAGATACATGAGAGAGCCAATCATGGATCTATAATGATGCACATCCATATCCTCCCCCTCAAGATCTGCTGTTATTTGCTTGTGTGTTTCCATAGGTGTGCTGGCAGGTTTTGACTCTGAGAAACCAAACTTGGTTAGAATGTCCTGCACATACTTAGATTGACAGATGAAGATGCCATCTGACTTCTGTTGAACTTGGAGTCCAAGGAAGAAAGTAAGTTCCCCCATGGAACTCATTTTGAACCTTTGATGCATTAGATCCTCAAACTCCTTGCACATGTTGTCTCTTGTAGATCCAAAGATAATGTCATCAACATAGATTTGGACTAGCAAGATATCCTTCTTCTTTCTCTTGATAAATAGAGTCTTATCAATGACTCCTCTTTCAAAGTCATTTTCCAAGAGATAGGATGACAGAGTGTCATACCATGCTCTTGGAGCTTGATGTAGCCCATAAAGTGCTTTCTTTAATTTGTATACCCTGTCTGGATAGCTTGGGTTTTCAAACCCTGGTGGTTGACAGACATATACCTCTTCTTCAATTGAGCCATAGAGAAAAGCACTTTTTACATCCATTTGATAGACTTTGAAGTTCATGTAAGAAGCATAGGCTAGGAATAATCTGATTGCTTCTATCCTAGCCACAGGTGCAAAAACTTCTTCATAATCTATACCCTCTTCTTGAGTATATCCTTGAGCCACTAACCTTGCTTTGTTTCTTATGACAATACCTCTTTCATCTCTCTTGTTTCTGAAAATCCACTTTGTGCCAATTGCTCTGTGACCTTTAGGAAGGTCTACTAAATCCCATACATCTTGTAGCTTGAACTGTAACAGTTCTTCTTGCATTGCTTCTATCCAGCTAGATTCTTTCATAGCATCATGTGCCTTTTTAGGCTCAAGCTGGGATAGAAAACAAGAAAGGACTGTATGCTGTTGATCTTGCATTTCTTGAAGCCTGCTTTGATATCTAGTCATCATAGGAGAAGAGATATCTCCTATTACCAGCTGTGGAGGATGATTCTTTTGAACTCTGGTGTTATGACTAGGTTCTTCATTCAGTCCAGCCTCTAGATTAGAGTCATGCAACTCAACTGAAGAGTTTTCAGATGCCACTTCTGATTCTTTATTTTCTTGAGTCTCCTCATCTCTAGTTTCTTCTTCACTCTGATTTGGTCTAGTAAATGATTCCTTTTGACAGTCTTCAACAGAATTCACTGTGGGTATGGGAAATATCACAGATTTAGATATACTTTCTGAGACTTATGTGATCCCTGATCCTCCACTTCCTGTTCCTGTATAATCATTACTACTGAAACCAAAAGAATTAGTTAGTGAATCAATGTCAAATAGCCACTGAGGTCCAGACCCAACAGGATTTGGTATGTTCTCATTGCATTTGACATTGTCACTTTCTTCAATTATTCTAGAACATGAGTTAAAAACTCTGTAGGCCTTACTCTGAGATGAATATCCAACAACAAATCCATCATCTGCTTTGCTATCAAACTTACCTAAGTGAGATTTGGTATTGAGAATTGTACAAGGACACCCAAAAGGTTTGAAGAAACCAATGAAAGGTTTTCTTTTATTTAAAAGTTCATATGGGGTCTTGTTCTTTTGCTTGACCACTAGAACTCTATTTTGGACATAACAAGCAGTATTAACTACTTCAGCCCAGAAGGTAATTGGCAATTTTGAATCAGCCAACAGAGATCTAGCAGCCTCTATTAGTGTCCTATTTCTCTTTTCAGCAATACCATTCTGTTGAGGAGTCCTAGGAGCACTATATTGCCTCTCAATACCTTTCTCTTCACAAAAGGTGTTTAGATCATGATTTTTAAACTCAGTTCCATTGTCTGATCTAATGACTTTTACTCTTTGATTAGTTTGGTTTTCAATTCTTAGAATAAAGGATTTGATAAGTCCACTTGTCTCATCCTTAGTCCTTAGAAAATATACCCAAGTAAATCTGGAGTAATCATCAACAATAACCAAGCAGTAAGATTTCTTGCCTATACTCATAACATTTGTAGGACCAAACAGATCCATATGCAGTAACTGGAGACAAGAAGAAACAGAATTTAACTCTTTGGTCTTATGAGAAGTTTTGTGTTGTTTGCCTTTAAGACAAGCAACACAATGATCATCACATGAAAAGACTTTTGAAGGTAAACCTCTTACAAGGTTGTTTTTAACAAGTTTGTTCATAGTCTTGAAATTCATGTGACACATCCTTCTGTGCCATAGAGAGGATTCATCTACAGAAGCTTTTGAAACAAGACAATTTAGAGATGAATCACTATCAACATTGTCCATATCTAGACAGTAAACATTGTCCTTTCTTGGAGTTCTAAGTAGTATCATGCTTTCATCAACTACCTTGAACCCTGGAGCAAGGATCATACACTCAGTATTTGTAAATAATATACTATGTTGTTTGTCACAGACCTGTGATACACTTAACAGGTTGTACTTTAATTGATCAACAGAGTAGACATCCTCAAATGTCATCTTACCTTCGGTGACATTACCTTTTCCACTTATTTTACCACCAGTAAGATTATCTCCAAATGCAACATGTCCTCCATTGATATGTTTGAAATCCTGAAGGCATGACATGTTGCCTGTCATGTGCCTAGAGCAACCACTATCAACATGCCATATGCTCTTTCCTTTTAGCTGTTGGTTGCCCTGCACATAAGATAGATCAGTTAGTATGAATTAGGAACCCAAGCCAAAGTGGTCTTGGGTACCCCTTTCTCATCAAAATACTTGCATTCTTTCTTGACAAGATTTTTGAACTTTAACTCTTCATTCTTGGAGTACTTTGTTACAATAATAGGCTTGGAAATATTTTTGCTAGAATCAGTACTGGTTTTAGAAGTACTAATTGTCTTAGCAGCACTTGCATGCTTAGCAGTACTAACTTTGTTAGCAGTAGTAACTGTGTTGGCAGCAGTAACTGTGTTGGCAGTATTATCCTTTGAAGAGGTACTAACAGTATTAGCAGCATTAATATTTTCAGCAGTACTAACACAGGTAGCAGTAGTAACCATGTTAGCAGTACTAACAATTTTAGTGCTTCTAACCCTGTCATCAGTACTAACAGATTCAGTGTTTCTAGGGACCCACATTTTGACACTTTCTTTTAAAATCTTTTTCTTCATGGGGCCTTTCCTTTCATCATGTTTCTTTATCACATGTTTCTTTCCAGCCTTCCTATAACCAACAGGTTTTTGCACAAATCTTTGAAAGTTCATCTGTTGGTTAATAGGGTTAAAGTAACAATACTTAGCCAAATGATTTAACTTGCCACATATGAAACAAGGTTTTGGTCTATTGATTTTAATCAGATCAACTCCTTGTTTCTGAGCCCATTGATTATTCCAGTTTCTTTGATTTCCTCTTTTTAAACCAGAATTTAGGCTCTTGGCTTTACTGCAATCACACTGTGTGCAAGATCCAGGATTCACAACTGTGGTTTGTTTGTAATGGACCTTGTTATCCTTTCCTTTTGTCTGCTCTATCTCCTTGGACTTGACCCAGATTTTCCCACATCCCTCATTGGTGATAATATTGTTTTCTAATGGTATCTTTTTACTCACATCATTATCCCTATACTCACTGGCTTCTTTCTCAGTTAAATCCTTAATTACTACTTTATCCAAAGGATCTATCTTAAAGGCTTTCTCAGATAAGTCCTTTTTCTCCTTGGTTTCTAACAAGTCTGAAGTAGGAGGGATATAATTGTTATTGTAAGGAAGAGGTGTATTGTTGTATCCAATACCAGGCTTCATCTTGTCATGAATCTGAGCCTTTAGAAGAGAATCCATTGCTTTTGAAGCATATGAAAACTTTTCTATGTCAAGTTTAACTTCAGACAGTTCCTCTTTCAGCCTATCACTCTCTTCTAAGGATTTAGACAGTTTGATCTCTAACTCATTCTTTTCCCACTTCCAATAATTTGTGTCATAAGAGTGTTGAAGTTCATTAGCTTGAAAGCCTTTGATTTGCTCTTCAAATCTCTCTACTATCAACACATACTCTCTTCTGTCCTTTTCTAATCTTTTGAGGTCATCACACATACTTTGATTGTGATCTCTGTATCTTGTGACAGTGTCAATGCAAGATTTAGTACAAAGATTAGGAATTACCTCAGAGGGAAGATCAGACACTTCTGCCATAAGAGCTTGATTCTGAATGGCTTCCTCAGCTTGATCACTCCAGTCAAATCCCATTCCTTGTTGAGAAACAAGGGCTTGAGCAGGATTCTTGTTTTGATTGTAGCCTCCATTCTGAGCTTGTTGGTGGTTGTTGTTTGGAATAGCACTCCTGCATTCTCTAGCAAAGTGTCCTTTCAAGTGACACTTATAACATTCCACCTTGGTCTTGTCAAACCCAGCTCCATCTTCTCTTCTTTGAGTGAAGTTATTCCTTCCAGTTCTTTTAATGAACTTATTCACCCTCATGGATAACATGGCCATCTGCCATTTAATATCCATCTCCTCCAGATCATCAGGGTGAATTTGATCCAGATCATCATTAATCAAGGAATTGCTGCTATGACTGGACAAAAAGGCTTCAAAGATAGTTTCAGTGCCTTTTTCTGAACTTACTCCACTGGCAGTACTAACTGCTTCAGGGTTGGCAGTAGTATCAGTGGATGCTGAAAGAAGTGCAGCATTGTGAATATAACCAGAGGGCTTCTTCTTGGTTTCTACCTCAGTTTCAAAAACTCTTAGATCATTGTATAGATCATCAAGTTCTTTCTCTTCCAGATTGTCACTTTGTCTATATGAGACAGTGTACATAGTCCATTCATCCCCAAGAGATCTGAGGAACTTTCTGTTGATATCATCTTGTTCCATCTTTACCCCTACAGTAGCCAGTTCACCAATGAGTTTGTTGAACCTATCAAAAGTTTGAGTCATAGACTCATTCTTTGAGGAAGTGAAATTCTCATACTGCTGCTTTAGAACATCTCTTTGGTTTCTTTTGATGCTTTTAGTTCCAGCAAATCTTTTCTCTAGAGCATTCCAGAGAATCTGAGCATCAGTGCAGTTGCAAAATTGATGCTGATATTCATTGGGGATGGCCAAGAGCAGAGTGCTCAAGGCCTTCATCTCTGTCTGTCTGATCTTCCTCTCACCATCTGTCTTTGGTGGAGGTCTTTTTCCATCTGCTCCTATCCTTCCAGCTTCAGAAGGACCATTCTCAATGATATCCCACATTGAGAAGTCAGTGAGAAGAATATATTGTCTAATTCTGATCTTCCACATGTCAAAATCACTGGGTTTGAGCATTGGAACCTTAGAGACCAAAGTACTGCTTGATTCTGTAAGATTTTCCATGATGAATAGATGTTTCTGAGAGAGTTTGGCTCTGATACCACTTGTCAGGATCGAATTCTCAACAAGAATTAATTCTCAGAAACAATATCAAAGAAGTTTGCGGAATAACACTTTGATATTCAATGAAATCAACACAGTAAATATGAATAACAAACTGTAAACTTGTATTGAATGCTTTGAAGTTACAAGATTACACACTCAACCTCAATATTGATGAACAGGCTCACCAATACGAATTCTACTTCTCTAGAATTAGGATCTATGCCTTGAGGTTGTTTTTCTCTCTAGAACTTAGAATAAAATCACATCTAAAACTATTATGTATCTTCTATACATATACTAAACAAAAAGATAATTACAAAAAAATAAACATATCTTCAGTATATCTTCCATGTATATCTCTAAGCTTCCATGTATATCCTTTTCATGCGAATCTTCATCATATAAGCAGTATTAATCTTCAGCAGCATTAAATTTCTTCTAGCAGCATTAACTACCAAGCAGCACTAACCACTAGCAGTACTAACTAGCTAAGCAGTACTAACTTTGTTCAAGCAGTACTAACTTTGACTAGCAGTATTAACTACTAGCAGTAGTAACACTCAGCAGTATTAACTTTTAAGTCTTCTAGTAGTAGTAACTTTGAACTAGCAGCATTAACCATACTTGATGAATTCTTCAGTTCCCAACATTGAATCAGAATGATATCGGATTTTTCTTTCTTAATGCACAAAGTAATATCGATTTTACCATTAGTAAAGCCCGACTTGACCAAAAACTTTAATAATACTTCGTACCAGGCTCGAGGCGCTTGTTTAAGACCATAAAGTGCTTTATCTAAGATGTAGACATGATCTGGTTTATCTGGACTCACAAAGCCTTCTGGTTGTGATACGTAGACTTCCTCCTTAAGAATGCCATTTAGAAAAGCAGTCTTCACGTCCATCTGATAGACAGTGAAGTTTTTATGAGCATCATACGCAAGAAACATTCGGATTGCTTCTATACGTGCTACTGGAGCATAAGTCTAGTCATAATCAATGCCTTCCTCTTGCCGGTAGCCTTTTGCAACAAGTCGTGCTTTGTTCCTAATGACGATACCATCTTCATCCTTCTTGTTCTTGAATACCCATTTGGTGCCGATAATAGATTTACCTTCTAGTTTTGGCACAAGTCTCCAGACCTTTAAAGCTTCAAACTGATTTAGCTCCTCTTGCATTGCAGTCACCCAATCTGAATCAACTAGAGCTTCTGATACTCGAGTTGGCTCTATCTTGCTGAGGAATGACTCATGCATACACATATTCATAGTTGCAGACCTAGTTTGCACTGGTAAAGTTGGATCTCCAATAATTTGGCTTATCGGGTGCTCTTTGGTCCATTTATGCTCATGAGGGACTGGATTCGATGTAGATTGATCATAAAACTCATCTAGATATCCACTATCAGCTTTTTCTTGTTCAACATTGTTTGGGGCTGCAGTTAAAGTTTCTTGTACAGAAGTTTCAGTTGGAACAACTTGTTCAGTTTGTTAATTATCATTCTCAGTGCATCCAACTGAATTAGTAACTTCTGTTTCAACATGATCAGGTTCAACTTCAACCGTAGGAGTATGTATTTGAATCTGAGTTTCTTTCTGAACTGGTGGAACTGATTTAGTAGATACATCTGAAGTAGTTGGATGATTTGTCGTGGAATTTTCAGACCTATCAACAACAACAAATTTAGGAAGTTTAGACCCTAGAAACTCATCATAGAAAAATAAAAACAACAAATCTAATTCAGATAAATGTGATATAGATGTAGAAGCTTTATCCGAATTATTATCAATAGACACAGGTTCTGGAGTGAATTTTCCAGAAGCTAACACTCCGGTAAGCATGGGTTCTGAACTGCTTTGTTTAGAAGCCACATCCTCATCAAATGTTACATTGACGCTTTCGATAACAGTCTTTGAGCTCTTCATATATATCATATATGCAGCAGATGTCTAGAAGTATCCAATGAAGATTCCTTCTTTAGCCTTCGGCCCGAACTTATTTAAGTGCTCTCTATCATTAAGCACAAAACACCTACATCCAAATATATGAAAATATTTGATATTAGGTGTACGATTATTAATTAATGCATAAGGAGTTTTTCCAAACCGTCTGTGAATAATGGAGCGATTATGCGTATAACATGCAGTAGAAACAACTTTTGCCCACCGAAATAGAGGTAGATCCGATTGACTGAGCATAGTGAGAGCAGCCTCGACCAGCATTCGATTTCGTCTTTCTACTACTCCATTTTATTCTGGCGTCCGAACCACAGAGAATTGATGTGTTATTACGACAGATTCGAGATAATCTTCAACAGTCTTGTTTTTAAACTCTGTGCCATTATATGTCCTTAAAAGCCTAACTGTCTTCTGCAAGTTTACTTGGGTAGTCTTCAGAAAGTTGATGAGTACTTTGGGCATCTCATCTTTTGACCCTAGAAACTTTACCCATGTGTAACGCGAATAATCATCCACTATTACCAAAGCATACTTCTTTCCTCCTATGCTTTGACTGCACATAGAACCACAAATATCCATATGCAAAAGTTCAAGCGGAGAACTTGTACTCGGTTCGGGTTTTGGCTTGTGAGCTACCCTCTTCATTTTACCCTTTTCGCATGTTGCACATAGATGTTCTTTCTCATATCTCAGCTCTGGAAGACCTTTCACCAATCTACCTTTGACCAATTTGTTTATGTACCGAAAATTCAGGTGTGACAACCTTCGGTGCCATAGCCAACTTTACTGCATTGAAGCTTTTGTCAGTAAGCAACCTGATTGTCAGTCTGGACCTTTGAAAGATTGATTGTGTAGAGGTTGGATTTTCGAGTGCCGACTAAGAGTTCTTTGCCATCTTCAGTACGCACAGAGCAACTTTTGGCTTTAAAATTCACCTATAATCCTTTATCGTAGAACTGGCCAATACTAAATAGGTTATGCCCTAATCCTTCTACATAACTCACGTTCGTTATCGTCACATTCTCTTGTATCACGTCACCATAGCCAAGAATCGGTGAAAATTGGTCATTGTCGAATCTTACATTTCCACAAAATTTCTATGTATAATTAGACAATAAAGCTTTCTGCCCGGTCATATGCTTGGAACACCCGCTATCCATGTACCACATATGACGGGTCTGCATAAGAGAAATCAGGTAATAACAGATTTAGGTACCCATTTACAAACGGGTCCTTTCAGTTTAACACAAGATTTTGGCATCCATTTGTAAATGGATCCTCTGAACTTATGAAATCCTTTTGAAACAAAAGACTTATAAGAACAAACATGATAATCTCCAAACCAATCATTAGAATATCGGTGAGAGACAAAACCATTACGTCTATAATTAGATGACATAGTAGTAGAGTGAAATAATCGAAGTAATTGCTTTATTGAATACCGCTTGTAAGGAATTACAAGGTTTTGTTTATTAGAATTGTAAGTTATTATATGCCCACGACACGTGTCACACAGAGATACTGCTGAGAACTATGTAAACCTATAGGGTTGCACACAAAGAATGCGTTTGTTTCCATTTGTAGAAACCCGGATTTTATGCAAATATGTGTTAAACTGTAATTATGATAATTACAGGGTGAAAACGTAATTATGTTAATTACGGGGAATTATCTGTAATTATATAATTATATTTTAAAGTTTAAAAGGATAATTTTATATACTTATATAATTATATTTTAAAGTTTAAAAGGATAATTATATATATACATATATATATATATATATTTTTTGAATTTGAATTTGAATATTACAGATAACTACTAAACCTTATTTAATCTTTAATAGAATTATAGTCTAACTATAATTCTTCTGATATAAATAAGGGGTTAGGCTAAACCATTTGATACACAATTGAGTTAGAAAAGCCTTTCAGAAAAATGCAGAAAATAAACCCTTTTCTTTTTTGTAAAACACATATAGATCTAGGGTTATTGGGCTAGCACCTGGTCGAATTTCGCGTGTTCGTGTGTGGATACCGCTAGAGGAAACCTTGATTGGTTTCTAAGTGCTCAGCTAGTTCAACCACAACATATCTGAAAAGGTGCATCTCTAAACACCCTATGGTGTGGTTTTAAGTTTTGATTAAATACATCATTGTATCCGTTTGGGTTTTAATTGTTTAGAAAAGTTTTCTATTTTGTAATCAAAATTCCTTTTAGTTTCCGCTGCGTTTAACGGTTACAAATTGCTTTAAAACCCTACAGTGGTATCAGAGCCAGTTTGATGTCATTTAATCATAAAAGGGGAACAATATTGTTATAATGGCAAAATTAAAATTTTAACCTAAAATCTAAATGGACCTATTTTATTTGGTATATAAAAAAAATCCAAAGGCTTTTATCTCCTAAGTGGTCACGTGCTCTTTTTGTCTGTTGTTAATTAAAAAAAGGGTTTTAAACCCAACTTTTTCCTTCATCACCTACCAAGAGTACTCCATGGCCACATGAGGAGTCTCTCTCTTGTATTTGGGTTACTGTCGCATTTTTTTTTCTTTTTGGGTGATCGGCGGGCTGTCGCCGGCGATTCACATCGCCGGTCACGACAGTTTAGCCATCGACGGTTCATCTTTCTCTCCTTCTCGGCATTTAGCCGCCGCCAGGTCGATAGCCATGACCGCCTAGTCGACGCCTGGACCACGACCATGACCATCGGGGGCGGTGATCTCCCTGCTCGACCATCCAAAACAGTGAGTTTCTTTCCGGTAGTCGCTCTCTTTTTCTCTTACTCGACCGTTAAGGAACGCCGCTTGAACCTTGGTTCCTTGCGGCTCCGTCGTCACCCACCACTGTCGGCGATCGATAGCTCGGTGGTGGTGGTGGTCATCCCTTCGGTTTTTCTTTCTGTCCTCGAGCCGATATTGTGACACCGATAGACCAAGGTCTAAGCGGTCGACATGCGGTCCATATTGCTGTTGTTCACTGCTGATGGTTTTTGTTCTGTCACATATAGTCGGCACGTATTGTGGTGGCCACCGATGGTTGCTGCCACCGGGACCAGGTCGATGTGATTATGGTGTCGTGTCAGCCACCGCCGCTGGCCATAGAGCCAAGCGGCAGGTCATGTTTTGGTCGGTTTTTCTTGCTGGTCTCTTGACTTAAAAAAAATGGGCTGATAACCTAGTTAAGTTGGACTAGATCTTTAAGTTGGTCAATGTGTCTCGGTAAATCTTATACCTATCGTTTTGATTACCGAAATAGATTAATTAATTTTATTTTGCCAAATAATAATTTGTTCCCATTATCTTGGTCGGGTTTTCTTTTTAATTATGTTAATTAAAGTTTCGGCCGTTTTGTTTTATTTTATGTTTAAAATATTGCGTAATATATGGATTGCCCCGAAAATACCCGTGGTTGTTTTATTTTATGTCGGAAAATTAAAATGTATTAATTTCATGGGATGTAATTTTAATTTTAAATTTTCCTAGATAGGGAAAAATGTAAATAGAATAGGCATGTTGTATTTTCTATTTTTCTAAATCTAAAGACGACGTTCCAAAAGATCGAGACGGAGTCCCTGGAGTTCTCCAAGATGGCGAGGCTAGTGGGAGCTTGAAGACGTCCTTAGAATTGACCGTGGTTGTTGTGTTGGCTCACAACACCACATTAGGGGCAAATCCATATATTATTATTGTTGTGATTGTTTATTTTGTGTTTGGTTTTATTTATTGCTTTATTATTGTTATAATAATTGCAAACGCTTAAAATAAAAATCAAACGCAAAAGAAATTCTAAATCGGTAAATAAAATATGATATTTTAAAAATGATATGTTTATCAAACTCAAACCGATTTAATAAAATAAACTTTTAAAACAAGATTTTAGAAATAAATTCAAACGTTTTAAAAGAAAAGAGATATCTAAAATTTAAACCTTTCACAAATGTAAACTATGCGCCATCCATTTAAGATACTTGTTGAACTTACAAGAGTCCAGTATGGTCAGTGCTTAGCCAATCATATCGGATAATTGTAGTGTAAGACAAGGCCCCAGAATAACGAGATTTAAGTGGACAGTTGCTTGGCCATTCACTTAAATAGTCGTATTTTGGACGATTGACCCCAATAAACCCTAAGTTAAGACTTTAGGTGGGATCATGATATCTTAGTATGGTTAGTTTACTTGAGAATATCATAGACAGTGCTTAGCCATCTATGAGTACTTTCAAGGCGTTGTAGTGGGATTAAACATGCTTTTTAACATATGATATATTAATAGAAATCCCACGATATCTAAGAGTTATGTTGAACATAACTGGATGATTCCTACCTAAATAACCTAGTTTCGTAAACAGTTGCTTGGCCATTTACGGAAATAGGTGATATATGGATCTTAGCTCAAATTAAATTTTATTTTTGGAAGGTAATATTAATTAATTTGAGATTTTAAAAGAATTACTAAAATTAAACTTATTTTGTCGATGGCCGCTAACGCCTCCAACCAAACTGTATGTGTTAGCCCCAAATATGAACCAATGAAAGTATTGAAAATAACTAAGTCTTCATCTAAAGACTTTCAAGGGACATCAACAAGTCTGTCTCTGAAGTCAGTTCAGAGTCAGTCTGAAGAAAGCAAGTCTATCTCTGAAGTCAGTTCAGAGTCAGTCTGAAGAAAGCAAGTTTGTCTCTGAAGTCAGTTCAGAGTCAGTCTAAAGAAAGTATGTCTGTCCCTGAAGTCAGTTCAGAGACAGTCTCACAAAGACATCAGAGAGCCCCTCATCAGAGATCTTACTTCAGAGCTCTGAAGATGTTCACTCTGAATTTCTTGACAAAGAAGAAAAGATGACACGTCACCTTGTGATAAGATTTACTTTCTAGAGTAGGTCACTGTTCAAGCATGTCTTGATCTTACCTCTTAGGTAAGACACTGTTCAATATCTTGATCTTACCTCTTAGGTAAGATACTGTTCAAGCCATACTTCTATTTGTCAGATAAGTACACTGTTTACTTTATGGTCCTATAAATAGGACCATCACCCTATTGTTCAAAGTGTGCTTAAGAAGTCTTATAACTGATAATATAAGTTGAATATTTTATTCAAAGAATATCTTGTTTATATATTATTTGCTTTATGAACTGTGATATTTGAATCTCCTTTGATATTAAACTATACTGCTTCCGCTGTTATTAATCTTATTGTTTATATCATTGTTGTGAGATTAAATCTGGGATCCAACAGTATGCACAAACGGCTTATCCCAATTTACATTACGATCAATCCTTGACAAGGATAAACTGAACGGTACGAACTTCGTGGACTGGTTTCGTTTCTTGAGGGTTGTCCTTAAGCACAAAAAGAAGTTGTACGTTCTTGAAAACCCCCCTCCAAACCCTCCTACTAGAAATGCTTCAGATGAGGTCAGGGCTCCTTATGATAAGCATCTCAATGACTCAATAGATGTTAGCTATCTGATGCTAGCATCCATGACTCCCGAGCTACTGAGGTAACATGAAGACATGAATGCTTGGGATATGATATCCTCTCTGAAATCCATGTTTCAGTTACAAGCAAGGCAAGAGAGGTTTGATACAATCAGGGCATTACATGCTTGCATGATGACTGAGGGTTCATCAGTCAGTACCCACGTTTTGAGAATGAAAGGGTATATTGATCGATTAACCCGTCTTGGCTACCCATTGGGTCAAGAATTGGAAACCGACATGGTTCTCAATTCCTTATCCAAATCATATGATCAGTTCGTCTTGAACTACAATATGAATGGTTTGGAGAAAACTCTCACGGAGCTTCACGGCATGCTTAAAACCGCTGAGAGAAATATGAAATCCAAGTTGGATTTATCCAAACCAAAACAGGTGTTGATGATCAAACCTAAAGGTGGGATAAACAAGAAGAAAAGGGTCGTTACCAAGGGCAAAAGAAAAGTTGGAAGGACCAACAAATAAAAGGGCAAGGGAAAGATTCCTGAGGAAGCAGTTTGCTTCAACTGCAACCAGAAGGGACACTAGAAGAGAAACTGCCCTGCCCTAGTGGCAGAAATGAAGAAGCAGAAGGCTAGTGGAGTCGGACCTTCAGGTATGTTTACCATTGATTTATTCACTTCTGACTCTGATTCCTGGGTATTGGATACTGGGTCTGGTACTCACATTTGTACTACTTTTCAGGGATTAAGAAGTGAAGAGAAAATGAAACCAGGCCAGATGGAGCTTCGAATGGGGAATGGAGCTAAGGTAGCTGCTATTGCTCAGGGGACTTATGACATGAAGCTGCCAAATGGTCTTATTTTAGCACTTAGAGAGTGTTTATATGGACCTAGCATTACTAGGAATATCGTTTCTTTTTCTAGGTTACAACAAACTGGATTTATGTTTACTTTCAGTAATAATTCAATTTCAGGTTATCTTAACAATGTTTTGTATTTTGTGGCCAAACCACACAATGGTATTTATGAAATTGATATGCAAAATAGTTGTAATTATGAATCTATGTATAATATAAACAATAAACGAATTAAGCGAGGCTTAAACCAGACCTATTTGTGGCATTGTCGTCTTGGACACATAAACAAGAAACTCATAGCCAAACTCCAGGCGGACGGAGTATTGGAATCATGTGATGATTCATATGATGTATGTGAATCTTGCTTAATGGGCAAGATGACAAAGGCGCCTTTTAAAAGCAAACCCGAAAGGGCAACAGAACTATTAGGGATTATACATACTGATGTGTGTGGGCACTTTAGTTCAACTACAAGAAATGGTCATCGCTACTTCATTACTTTTACTGATGATTTCAGTAGATACGGGTATGTTTACCTAATGATAAACAAATCTGAAAGCTTTGAGTTTTTTAAAGAGTTTCAGAATGAAGTAGAGAATCTACTTGGAAAAAAGATAAAGACACTTCGATCAGACCGGGGTCGGGAATATCTAAGCCAAGAGTTTATTGACCATCTAAGAGATAACGGGATAGTATCCCAGTTAACTCCTCCCGGAACACCGCAACATAACGGTGTGTCCGAAAGAAGGAATAGAACCTTGTTGGACATGGTTCGCTCTATGATGAGTCGTACCAATCTGCCTAAAAGTTTCTGGGGTTATGCCATAGAAACAGTTGCCCGAATACTAAATAGTGCGCCAACTAAAGACCGATAAAACCCCTTTCGAGCTATGGACTGGGAAGATCCCAAAACTGTCATATATGAGAATATGGGGTTGTGAAGCTTATGTTAAGCGGGAAGATTCTGGGAAGCTTGATTCAAGGTCTGAAAATTGCATCTTTGTAGGATATCCAAAAGAGACAGATGGATATTACTTCTACAAACCCACCGAGAACAAAGTTTTTGTTGCGCGCCGCAGCGAGTTCCTAGAAAATGATTTTCTATCGACAACCACAACGGGGGATACAGTAGATCTTGAAGAAATTCAAGAACCACAAGATGAAACAATGGTTGATACTGACAATCAACATGATGTTGAGCCTCAACAAGTTGTTGAAGGTAATGACGAGATACAAACAATCCGAAGATCTAATAGGAATCGTCAAGAGCCTGAGAGATATGGTTATCTTATTGGCAATGACGATACGGTTCATGATGAACCCATAACCTATCAGGAAGCCGTATCAGGTTTAGAATCTGATAAATGGCAAGATGTCATGAAGGCTGAAATACAATCCATGAAGGCTGAAATACAATCCATGTTGGTAGATGCACCAACCGGCTGCAAAGTCGTAGGATGCAAGTGGGTATTCAAAAAGAAAACTGACATGGATGAGATTGTACATACCTATAAGGCTAGGTTCGTAGCTAAAGGTTTCACTCAGACTCATGGAGTAGATTATGATGAAACTTTTTCTCCAATAGCCATGATTAAATCCATCAGGATACTTCTTGCCATAGCTGCATTTCATGATTATGAAATATGGCAAATGGATGTTAAAACCGCGTTCCTTAACGGAACTTTAAGCAAGGACGTGTACATGGTACAACCAGAAGGTTTTAAACATCCAAATTTTCCTGAAAAGGTATGTAAGTTGCAAAACTCCATTTTTGGACTGAAGCAAGCATCTTGTAGTTGGAATCTTCGTTTTGACAAAAAGATTAAGGAATTTGGTTTCTTAAAGAACGAAGATGAACCTTGTGTATACAAGAAAGTCAGTGGGAGCATAGTCATATTCCTGATCCTATATGTCGATGATATATTGATCATCGGAAATGACATCCCTACCCTTAAAGGTGTAAAATCCTGGTTAGGGAAGTGTTTCGCGATGAAGGTTCGAGGAGAAGCAACTTATATCCTTGGTATAAAGATCTATCGTGATAGATCGAAACGCTTAATTGGATTAAGCCAAAGTACATATATTGACAAGATATTAAGACGCTTCAAGATGGAGGGTTCTAAAAGAGGAAACTTGCCAATGGTACATTGTGTACATCTGAGCAAAACTCAGAGTCCTATATCTAAAGAGGACATGAACCGCATGAAGGGTGTTCCCTATGCTTCGGCCATCTGTTCAATTATGTATGCCATGTTATGTACTAGACCAGATGTCTCGTATGCCCTATGCATGAGAGCAGGTATCAGTCAAACCCAGGTGATGCTCACTAGGTAGCCGTAAGGAATATTCTAAAGTATTTGAGAAGAACTAAAGAAATGTTTTTACTGTACGGCGGTCAAGAAAGAGATCTTTGTATTCAAGGATACACAGATGCTAGTTTCCAAACCGACCGAGATGACTATAAATCATAGTCGGGATACGTGTTTGTGTTAAACGGGGGTGCTGTGAGTTGGAAGAGTTACAAACAAAGAACAATAGCGGATTCAACTACAGAATCGGAGTATATTGCAGCGTCGGACGCTGCAAAGGAAGCTGTTTGGATGAAGAAATTCATCACAAATCTGGGAGTAGTCCCTAGCATATGTGACCCTATCGAGATCTATTGCGACAATGAGGGTGCCATTGCTCAGGCAAAGGAACCAAGGTCACATCAGCGCTCCAAGCATATCATGAGAAGATATAACCTAATTGGAGAGATTATTGAAAGAGGTGACATAAGTATATGTAAAGTTCGATCAGAAGACAATCCAACAGATCCTCTTACCAAACCTTTAAGTCAAAACAAGCATGATGCTCACATTAGCTCAATAGGCTTGAGGTTTTGTAATAATTTAGTGTGATTTGTAAAATTTTAGTAATATTTTACTTTGTGAGCATTAAAAAAGTTATGTTTTATAGTCATGGCATATTGGATATGAGTATTAATTAAAACATCTCTGTGTTCGTTTTAGCATGTTTAAGTATCCTTAAATGAATATGATGATCGCATTATTTAAAACTGTCCTTGATCACTTATTACTAGGAGACTAGTAATAAATCAAGATCATTGTGAAGTTTGGTCATAGTCCAAGGTGGAAGTGCACTAGGTGCAACCAGAGTCACATGCGCTTGTCGGAGCACAAGGCGTTGGACAAGACCCACGGTCAAGATCACCTCATAGATCGGCGTCATAAGGTGAGTCTTGAAATAGTATAACACTATTTATCCTCAGACCTGAGATGTGCATTGGGATCTAATGCACAAGGAATGTTATACTTTGATATAGTATAACGTTACCCTTGACCGGGTAATCATAAGGGCTATATTAGGTATAACATGAATTGTGTAGTTAGTCGTGTACATGTTATATGGGATTTGCTCCTTTTAAGATGAGAGAGATATTTCTATGCCCCTCGATTACATATTATGATTTACATGCATGAACAAGTAGATTAGTTGGACTATTGACACTTGTATAATCAAATATGTTGGGATCGAGAAACACAATCTTTGAACTGTAAATGATGAGATATATCTATGCCTTAAGTTCAAAATAAAATATCGTGAAGCAAAAGGATAATGAATGATTCTACTATATGATTGATTAGATCAATCAAATTGCTCGAAGGTAAAAGCACATTTACATAGCCTTGGGGACGGTGACGTGTTGCTAGACGCTTACCATCGTCTGTGTTACTGTGTATCGTGTGCAAGTGGGAGAATGTAAGTTATTATATGCCCACGACACGTGTCACATAGAGATACTGTTGAGGAGTATGTAAACCTATAGGGTCGCACACAAAGAATGCGTTTGTTTCCATTTGTAGAGACCCGGATTTTATGAAAATATGTGTTAAACTGTAATTATGATAATTACAGGGTGAAAACGTAATTATGTTAATTACGGGGAATTATCTGTAATTATATAATTATATTTTAAAGTTTAAAAGGATAATTATATATACTTATATAATTATATTTTAAAGTTTAAAAGGATAAAAGGATAATTATATACATATATACATATATATATATATATATTTGAATTTGAATTTTAATATTACAGATAATTACTAAATCTTATTTAATCTTTAATAGAATTATAGTCTAACTATAATTCTTCTGATATAAATAAGTGGTTAGGCTAAACCATTTGATACACAATTGAGTTAGAAAAGCCTTTCAGAAAAATACAGAAAATAAACTCTTTTCTTTTCTGTAAAACACATATAGATCTAGGGTTATTGGGCTAGCACCCGGTGGAATTTCGCGTGTTCGTGTGTGGATACCGCTAGAGGAAACCTCGATTGGTTTCTAAGTGCTCAGCTAGTTCAACCACAACAAATCTGAAAAGGTACATCTCTAAACACCCTATGGTGTGGTTTTAAAGTTTTGATTAAATACATCATTGGATCCGTTTGGGTTTTAATTGTTTAGAAAAGTTTTCTATTTTGTAATCAAAATTCCTTTTAATTTCCGCTGCGTTTAACGGTTACAAATTGCTTTAAAATCCTACAAGAAGCAACACTACCAACTACATCAGAATTACTACTATTATATCTATTACAATCCATATCAGGAGATGATTCAGAACTCTCATTGATTTTCCTTTTTGGTCGCCATTTCTTTCGATCTTCAGATCTTTTACTTTTCACTGAAACACAAGATTTAGATCTATTAGGAAAATCAGATTTCTGAGACTGTCTGTTCTTTAGCTTACCAGTGTTAGTCTGTTTCTGTGAGCGCCTTTTCTTTTGCTTCTTACCTTTAGCATAATAATCAGCATTCACAAAAACTGTTTCACCAACCTTAGTTGATGTTTCACCAACTTCATGCACACTTGGTAAAGCTTGACCATTAATAACAAAAGTGGAATGATCTGGAAGTTGAGCATTGAAATCAAACATATCAATTTCATCAACACACCCTTAATCAGAATTTAAAAAATCATTTGCAGACGCAAATAAGTCATCAAGATCAACTTCAGAGGTGTGAAGTACTTTAGAAGATGTAGAACACTTTTGAGATTCAACATTGTGAGGTCCATTGAGATCAATGATTGGTTTGATTAAGAGATGAACAGGAGATAAAGGGTAGAAATCAGTAGATTATTATGCAAGAAAGTAAAACTACTCTAAGAACTTCAAGAACACAATGCGGCTACATTGTGACTGATTTGATTAACACAAAATGAAAGGGTTTCAAGATTACCTAAAACCCTACTACATGATTTCTATTTATACTCCCATGTCCCTTGTACATTAAAGCCCAAACCCAATACAAGCCCATTACATTTAATATTTATTACTTTATAAAACTTCTAAAGTGAACATAAAATATGTTCTAACATTCTCCCCCTAAGTTTTGTAAAGTAATCATTTTTCTGATCAGCTCCAGCTTCAGCTCCTCTCCCCCTTGATTTCTTTATAAAACTTAGTTTTGCATAAACTTCAAATCATCCTTAAGCTCCCCCTAGAATGTAGCTCTTATCCTCAACGTATCAACTGAAATATCAGATATGATGTAGACAATAACCTCGACTGAGTGCACATAAAGACAGCTTTTCCTCTAGTAAATCCAACACATTCCTTAACGCCCACAAGAATGATATGTGTGGATTATGGAGTGACACCCAAGTGCATCTGTAGTATATAACATCTGATCTGTCAGTGAACCATGAATTAAATTTAGAATTCAGCTGAAGAACTTCATCTGATAAGCATACGGGCGGTAGCATTCGGTAGCAACACTATAATGCAAGGGTAGAAGGCAAGAAATGTTTAACAAATGATGAAAGGTACTCATTTTCTGACTTCTTTCCAGAAAACTGAACTATCAAATCCAGAACTCCTCTCTTCAGGAATCAACTGAATGGTTATCGGCTCTCGGGATTCTGAATCATAACCAAAGTGTAGAACAGTGATTGCAGTCACTCATACTACTTAATGATCAAGTCAGAAGAATGATAAAGTGCTCTCAACGGTCTAAAACCTGAAGAAGCTTTCCAGACTGATGATTGCAGATGCTCAGGCAACAAACTCAATCCAAGCAGAGACCAAATCATTAAATCCAGAGTCTGAAAAACTTTGCAGATTATGAGCACTCGTGAAATACAGATCAGTTGCTAAGGATATGTGACCAACCAGCTGTCACATATGCATTCCGCGTATAAAGCTCAGGAACAGGGCAAACTTGTATGAAATAGGGTTCAGAACAGTTAGAATTCTCAAAAATATCACCAACTTTTGCAAATAACCAAAATTCGCAGATCCCTGTCGACATGTAAGCACAATTCAAAAGATAGCATAAGCTGAAAACACAATTCGCAGAGGCTTGCATTGCGAATTCTCTAACTTTCGCAAGCCTCATGGTAGCGAATCCTCGCTTTTCGCACACAACAAGTTCACGAATTCCTCATAATTCGATAAATATTGTCCTGCGAATCCTTCACTTTTCGCAGTCCTTTAACCTGGGAATCCTTACCTTAGAACATTTTTCATGATTTGGAAGCCACTTTTCGTAATGTTCACATCTGCAAAATCTTAACAAATTATATCTGGTGGCCTGCGAATCCTTTAGATTTCGCACACAATGTTAGCACAGTGGTCGGCGAATCCTTCAAGTTTCGCAGAAAGACCACTTACGAATTCTATACTTCAAAAATTTGTTGTGTCCAATTTTCTACGAATTCTCCTTCTGCGAATCCTTCTCTTTGCGAAACCTTCATCATTAGCGAGTTCTTCACAAATCTTGCGAAAACTGTAGATCTGGACGAATTTTTTTAACTTTTCTTCAATCAATCCTTCAAAATGTTGATTCCTGAGTTGAGCTCTAATCCACAGGTTCGAAAATAACAGATAAGCACATTTGTAGTTGATCTTCTTGTCTAATTTTAACTCTAAAGAACGTTTCGATCCAACTACAGTACATACAAATTTTCGAACAAAATAAACTAAAAAATCGACAGATTCGATTTCTGAGATGAAATTGATACAAGCCAATGATTCAAGAATGATATACAATGACTACTGAATCAATTAAACATCAAATAACATTTAAATCAATACAAACCATAGAAATCGAAAATTTTATCACAGACTGTTCTATTCAAACCAACAGATCTCAGAACGATCAGAAAGATGTTTCTGTTAGGCTCTGATACCAATTGTGAGGTCCATGGAGATCAATGATTGGTTTGATTAAGAGATGAACAAGAGATAAAGGGTAAAAATCAGTAGATTATTATGCAAGAAAGTAAAACTACTCTAAGAACTTCAAGAACACAATGCGGCTACATTGTGACTGATTTCATTAACACAAAATGAAAGGGTTTCAAGATTACCTAAAACCCTACTACATGATTTCTATTTATACTCCCTTGTCCCTTGTACATTAAAGTCCAAACCCAATACAAGCCCATTACATTTAATATTGATTACTTTATAAAACTTCTAAAGTGAACATAAAATATGTTCTAACAAACATTTAGAACTGTGTTCTTTAAAATAGTAGAAAATACATTTCGTTCAATGTCAGCCAATATTCTTTCATCAGATAAAACATTTTCAAGCTCAATTATTTTTCATTCTAAAATAAGTGGAGGAACATAAATTTTAGCTTTTAAAGGTTTTGCCTCCAACTCTTTTATCGAATAGCTTTCAAAATAATCATTTGAAAGACATTTTGGTTGATTTGAAATATAACTATCATTCAGCTCTTGATAGCAGAATAGTAGTTGCATTTTCTTTAAGTTCTTTCTTTTCTCATCCTCTTTAGCCTCTACCTCTTCAGATGATTTGGTAACATATTTGGGTTTCAAATGAGGATATTTTCAAGCCATAAAAAGAAAATCAAAATTATACAAAGCTGGTTGTTTTCTGATAGATTTCTTTAGATAGTGTGGGTTTTAGTAACCGAGACCCCACTTCTCTCAAACATCAGCTTCCTCATTCGGGGTGTTAAGAAAAATAGTTTGATCTGTTTGACCTCGTGTATAAAGTTTAACTTCCAAACCATTTACCTTCTTTGCCAGGCTCTTATTTTCTACCTGCAATTTATGAGCTTTTAAAACACATTCTTGCTTTTCAGAAACAGACTTAGACATTTTAGATTTAAAATCAGAAATCTTACTTTCAAAACAATCTTTTTCTTGTTTAAAATCAGAAACAGATTTGCGTAGAGAATCAATCAAATCTTTGTTCCCAACAACTTGTTTGTTAAGATCAAAGATCTTTTGATTTTTCTTTTCAATTCTACTCTTTTCCCTTTTCAGTTTCTTTTGAAGATCTTGAAGTTCGACCATCATAGCTTCCATTTTAGTCATAACATCATATTTGGAAAGATTAAGTACCTCATCAGCTGTTTCTTCATCACTATCATCATACTTCACAGTGTTGCCCATCAAACACATGTGAGTTGATTCTTCTATCTCCTCTTCATCTGAATGATCTACCCAATATTCATCTTCAGCCATCAATGCCTTACCAGCTTCTTGTTGTTTGTCTAAGAGCATCGTGTTCTTGTAATATTCCGAGTTTCTGACTTTTGACTTCCGACAGTCTTTTGCATAATGACCGACCTTACCACAGTGGTAGCATTTGATCAGATCATCTGTCTTCTTTTTAGCACCAGCATAGTCATTCAGATACTTCTTCTTCTCATCCGTCTTTCTGTCTACGTACTTGTTCTCCTCATATCTTTTTCCTTCAACTTTTTACCTATGTTCATGATTCTTTGAACCTGAAGAAGAGTACCTCTGTGTGTTTGAACCCGGTTTCTTGTAGAATTTCTTCTGGAATTCTCGGTTCAGAAGAAGCATAGCTTGCTTGAGGTTTTCACCATCGTCACTATCTGAATCAGACTCAGAATCAGAACTGGGAATAATTATCTTCTTCTTCTCTTTCTTCTCTTTCTCCTTCTCTCCAGCTACCAAGGCTATGGAGTCAGATACTTTCTCAGTTTTCTTCTTCTAAGATCTTTTCTCTTCAACCTTCTCCTCATTCTGTCTCAAAGTCTCGTAAACTTTGTGGAGGGGTATGTCGCTCAAATCTTTCATTTGTTTCATCCGGCGGGTATGCTTTTTCCATTCTGGATGTAAGATGCTGAGGAACTTCACGTTTTTTCAATCTGCTTCTTCTTTACTTTTTTCTTGGATAATTCGTTCAGAAGAAGCACGAATCTTTCATAAGTTTCCTCCAAGCACTCACCTTCTTTGGCTTTAAACTCTTCATAATTGTTGATACAGTTGGCCACCTTCATCTGATTTCCCACCTTAGAGCCCATCATCATCTTTTGCAACTGATCCCACATCTTCTTTGCATTCGCCTTGTAGTTGTCTATCTTTATATATATCTCATTCGGGATACTCTGAAGTAGAAAAGATCTTTCTTGTTTATCGGCTTTGAATCTGCTTTTCTGCTCATCAGAGTACTGAGCAAATTCCTTCAGAACAATTTTCATCTTTCGCACTATGTCCTCGTCTCCATCCTCACTGTCTAAATATTCATCATCAGGGATTTCAACAGTATGTGGAATCATGGGACCTTCTGTAATAGATAACAAAATATTTTTTCCATTTGCATGCCTATCGACGAAATCAAGAAATCGATCTTTCTACTGTTCGTATTCACCTTTGAATAGAACAGGAGGCTTTACGTCCGTACCGATGGAGAGAGCATCTTTGGAGGTCATCTTAAATCTACACTGCTTAATGATCGTCAAAATTAAGAAAAACACACTTGATCTACAAAAATCAAACTCAGTTAAATTTGAGATAAAATCAGAAAGTTTTACTACGTAAGAAACGCACATACCAAAGAAATCAAACAAAACGTGCAAAAGAATATGTACGAGTTTAAGAAACACGCACACCAAAGGATACATGAACTGCACTTCTCGCACAAAGAGTTGTGTGAGTTTCAGCTTCACGCACAACAAGGCTTGCATGAACCAAGGTTCGCGCAGAAAGCTTATGCGAGTTCTAAGATTCGCGCACGATACTGTGTGCGAGTTTTGGGACATTGCGCTAAAGCCTTGCGAGTTCTAGACTTAGAAACTATTTCAAAACTTGAAAATTTCTAAATGCAAACGCGCAAGAACAAGGGCTTGTGAGTTTGAGGCTTAGAAAAATTTTATCAAGGATACTTATCGCTAAAAGGGAACTCACACACCAAACACTTCTAGAAACAATCACTTCGCGCACGACAAAGGAGATGAATAGTACAAACTCGCACCTAGTGTTGTGCGAGTTTCTACTTCTCGCACGACTCAGTTTGCGAGTTCTTTACTTCAGTCTTCTTCAAAGACCTTTGCGAGTTCTTCACCTTGCGTGTTCTTCCTCTGCGAGTTTCTTAGATCTAATTACAGTTCAAAAACTCGATCTTTCACACTGATTTCGATCAAACCTTCTTCAAATGGCTTGAAAATTTGCAGAACTCCTCGATTTCAGGTTTAGAACTAATTACAGGCAATGAATTACTAATTCAAACACTAATCAATACATTTTGATTCTATCACAGTACGTACAGAACTCGAACTCAAAAATTCTACTAAAATCCAAAATTCACCCTAATTTGATGTGAATTAGACTAAGGGGTTGTTTACTAGCCTCTTATTACTTCTTACCGAGAAGAGACTCTGACCGGAGTAAGAAGCAAGTTGTTTACTAAAACAAAAAGAGGCTCTGACCTATTATTGTACTGCTGACCGTTCTCTGACCAGAGACAGAGTTGGAAGTCTATCTGTCCTGGGACAGAGGTAAACTTTCCCTATTTACCCATACAATAACCAAAAAAACACTCTTGATCGATCTTGGAAAAAAATGGTAAGAAATGCAAGAATCATAACTCTGTTATCTCTACACTAGTCACCAGACTCATCTTCTCTCTTCTTCAAAAAGCCACTGCCTTGTAGGGTTTATCATAGGTCTAGGTCCCTCTCTTTCACTGCTGTTACCACCATCCCTATTAGAAAAAGAATCTTTCTTGAACATTTATCCTCTATGAACACCTTTGGAATCAGGCATTTTAAATATTATGCAAGAAGTAATCAGATGGGTTTTTGAGAGCTTGAAGAGAGAATGAAACTTTGAAGTTCTGAAATTGGATTTGAGAGGTGACGTCTCAGTTGTGTTTGGGTTTTTCTGGAAATGGGTTTGAGAGTGATTAATTCGATTCTTCTTAGGGTTCTTTGAGATTGGGGTTTAAAAGTGGGGTTCTTTGAAATTGGGGTTTTAAATTGATTTCTAATTTTATTTTGTAATTGCCAGCTGGTGATTGAGATTTGTGCCCATCAATGGTAAGGAAAGTTTGGGAATATGTGTTATTTTTATAAAAAAAATTATGATTTTGAAGGGATAAGATTATTTCTTATTGTAAATTATCTTTTAAGTTAATAAAATTGTAAAATGTTGCTAGTTAAATTAAAAAAAATATGATTGTCAACGATTAAAATTATATGAAAACTATTGATAAACAATAAACTTTTAAATGATATATAATAAAAAAATGGTAAAAAACAATTTTTAGTCTACATGATAAAAAGGGTATAATGATCATTTTTTAGGTTAGCACTTAATAAAAATAATTTTGGTAAACATCAATTTTCAGTCAACACTTAACATAGTCAGATCTCTTATTTCAGTCAGACCTCTTACTCCAATCAGTACTTACCCATGTTTTTTGGTAAACAGTCCCTAAGTGAATCAAACACAATCTGTTATGTTCATCAAATCAAACCTATTACAAGCAAATTTACATCCAAAACAACATAAAAATAATGAAATCCAATTCCAAAAGTCGACTAGCGAGTTCTTGAAAATTCGTTCTAAAATTCTTTGATTCGATCCTTGTTTTTCTGAATTAAGCTTGTTCGGATACCAATTGTTATCCCAAATAACAATGCAAATCACAAGATGACAATCAATTCCATCAATCTTACTTTTATTTCAATCAAAGGATTCAATTACAACAACTTTCTCTCTCTAACTCAGAAAAACTCGTATGATGCTATATGTTGAATCACATCTCTAACATGCAAAACACGACCTATTTATACAAACATAGAAACACGCTAAACACTGTACACGCACATTACAGAACGCGCACACAACAAGAAAAACAGAAATTACAACATTTGACTTTGACTATAATACACTGGACTTTGACTTTGATGCTGAGAGTTGACTTTAGCTTTGACCTTCACTCTTCAGTATTCTATGATCTTGTATCCAACATATTTATGCTCTAACACAAAGACATAGAGAATCTAGTGAGAGAAATATTGAGAGAGAGAGAGAGAGATTGTATACGTATTGTAATATGTTGAATTATGATCAATACATATGGTTATTTGAATCAATTGTGTTTGTTAATCTTGATATTATTTGGACATTTGGGACACACAAGAGAAGATCAAGATCTGAAGATTTAAAGATGATAATTTTTTATACAACTTTTAGAGGGAGATTGTTAGGACTAAATGTCGTAGTGCGTTGAAAGTTATATAAAGAATTATAGAGTTTTATTTTATTATTTGTTAAATCCTTATAATGTTAATTGGGCTTAATTATTTGTAATGGGCTTCGGATTTACTTGAAATAGGGCCTAGTACTTAATGTGTGTTTCTAGATGATTTAGGTTAGATGAGATCAGTTAGTTTGTGCACCTACTAGAAAATAGAAAGAGAGAGTTTTGTTTTTCATTCTATTGTTTTGTAACTCTCTTTAATCTTCAATAAAGAAGATATTGTACAATACATTGTTACTTGATCATATCCGGGATTATCAACTAATTTTGAATTATACCCATTCTACAATGGGTCCAACAAGGTTAGCGGAGATGGAAAGTTCAACATTCTTCACTTCATCTAATGACTCGGTTTCAGTGGCAATATTCACCTTAGTTAATTTCTTAACTTTGGTGGTATTCTACACCTCGGCAGGTTTCTCAGTCTTGTTCACCTTCTTAGCCTTAACTGGATTTTCAATTTTGGCATTCATATTCAATCTAGATGATTTCTCAGCTTTAGTGGTTGTGGGGCTCTTACTAGCAATGTGATAAGTAATTCCACAATGATAACATTTCCTATAGTTGAAAGTAGCTTTAGGACCAAAAGCATAGGAGTTAGAAACCCTATAATAGAAAGCTTTAAATGAATAGGACCAGGACCAAGAATACGTTTTTCTTCAGACTTCGGAGGAACCTTTTGTTCTTTTGATTTCTTAGGTTCAAGATCAACCTTTAGTTTAGGAGTAGGTCTCTAAACGTGTCTAGAGATCTTGGTTCCTGAAGTTGAAGGTTTTGGAAAGGTCTTGCCTAGCAGAGAAATCTTATTGGTCCTTTAAGGAGGGTCGGCAATGGCTTTGCTTTGTACAGTCCCTTGGAACTCTTAGGAGTTTCATCAGATTTTGAGATAGAGAAAGAAGAGCACTGAGATGAAGAGGTGTCAGAGATAGATGAGACATTCCAAACTTAAGCATGGAACAGTCTCTATCGGGATTATCTTTTTCAGATTCATAACCAAGACAACTCTTAACCTTAGCAGGTATTTGATCACCTATCAGTTATATTTTCTGAGGATTTACACCATCCTTCAACAATAGCGTTTTCATCTTTCAGCTCAGTCATAACTTGTTCGCGTTCTATGCTAATTAGTTAATTGATCCTTTAAACTTTCTTCAATATTAGTTAGTTCTTGGATCTTTAAATGGCATTTCTCAAGTTGTTCAGTTAAGTCCATATTTTGGTTTTCATCTTGAGTCTTACCATTTAAGGCATTATAAAGATCAATAATCAATATATTTATAACACAACGTCTATCAGCTTCTGTAAGAGCCAAATCAGTAGAAATTAATACCTGAGAAGTAGATGAAGTTTGAGTATAGGAGGATGAGGCTTCAAATGCTTCATCCTTTACTTATTGGATCTTAGCCATAAGATAGAGATTGGTCGCATCTTCTTCATCAGAGGTTGAACATTCTTCAGAGTCAGTCTAGTCGTGTTCTTCAGTGACGATACCTTTACCTTTTCATTGGTAGTTTTCACCTATTGGTATTTTTCTTTAAGCCTTATGTATTTGTCATCTCTAGGTTTGGATGAAGAAGAAGGTTTAATTAATTTCTTGGACCTGCATTCACTAGAAAAGTGTCCTTTCGATCACTGTTATAGCAGGTCGCTAAAGCTTTATCAACCAAGGTTGGTTTTGGCTTGTCAACGATAGTAAGAGACTTATTTATTCTGAAATTGCTCTTTCATGCAAATCTCCTAAAGGAGTTAATCAAGAGTGCAAGAGATTCATCAAACTCTGATAGGTCGGTGCTTAATATGTCCTCAGAGTTAGGATCAAACTTAGTGATAGTGAGAATGGAAGGGTACTTAATAGGAACAATCTCTGAAGAGACTAAAGCAACATGGGTGCTTTTAGAGTCTTTGAAATCTTTTACAAGATTCTTCTTCAATTGACAAGATTGCTTATGATTGAGCAGAATCCCATAAAGAGTATTCAGAGAGAGAGAGAGAGAGAGAGATTTGTGAGGTCTTTGGTCAGCTTAAGACATACTGAATAGTTGTCCCAACTTTCTAGGAGACATTTCTAAAACTTTTCCAAAGGTCCAGAATTGGAATATTCCCGACCAATGTTGTAACACCCTAGAAATTCGGGTAATTTTGAAAATTTAAAATTTGGCAAAATAACATTTATAAATGGGGCAAACAACCCATAAAGGGGTAAAAGCGTGAGAATTTACAAAACCTGTAATGACATATGGGGAAACGACAACAAACTAATCTAAACCACATCTAGCTAGATTACATAGGTTGTCAACCCAATACCAAAATGAATAATTGTTTTAAATGCTAAAGCTTCCAAAATATCAAATCAACCAAATATTGCACTCAAGAGACCACGCTCTTCTCTCAACCCCTTGAAGACCCACCGCTAAGGGAACCTGTTATACACATCATTTGAGAAAAAGTGTTAGGCTTAAAGCCTAGTGAGAACATACAGTTTATATGAGAGATAGTAAGAAGAATTAAAGGCAATGTGAATAAACTGTTTTCGACAACCGTCTTTGTAAATGGTTTGATAAACACATAGTGACCTTCCGACATAGACTTCATCTTGCGATGATGGGATAAACCCGAATTCCAAGGATTGCGGCAAAACACAAAGTAAGCCACTTTCCAAGTTTTGAGCTCACCATACTAGGATCAAGGCCACGAACACGCCGGCTCGTACTAAGATGTGGGGGAGGGCACCCAATAATCCCTAGTCATGCTCATTCACTAGGATTTACATTTACGACCCACGGCTAGTATCCGGTCCCACATAACCGTACCAAGTTGCCACCCTAGGGCCCAATGTCTCAACTAGCTACATACGGGAATTACCCCCAAATAATAAGTCGACTCTATACCTATGGATCCAATAGTAATAGTCTAGACTTTTCACAATAACTCTTATGACCAACTATAATCAAACATATAGTTCATAACATCATTATTTTGCCAAATCACATTTGATGGTTAACTGCTGATAAGAAATACAAAGCCCAAACATAAATCATAAGGCTATCTTCTCATTTTCAAATGTATTTCCTTACCAGGTAAATACTACAAGTGTAAGAACCATTTAAAGGTACATGAATTTCCTCAAGACTAAACCATTTACTTCTTCCTTTCAAGATAACCCTTTCAACCAAAAATACCCATAATATGTTTAAAACATAAACTTGAGTAAGAAGTCATAAGTTGAACATTTACATCATCAAAATATGAAACCAACCATATTTATAGTTCAAAGACATGGGTTATTTCTTTATTTTACAAAATGATAAGAAACCCTAAAAATCTCCAAAATACCAAGTTAGGTCAAAATCTCATCAATAATGAAAATGTAAACAAGGAGATACTTAGGAGTCAAAATATGCATTTTGATGTGTATAAAGTTTAATAAAAGGGGTAGATGAACTCACAATGGGGTTTAATCAAACCCTAGCAAAACTCTAGATGAAGAGAACTTGAACTAGAGAACTTGAAATCTCCTCACCAACACTTGATAACCTAGGTTGAGCATTAACGAGCCTTAGACTTCCAAAAACAAGGAATAAATGAAGAGAAATAAGAGGAGACTCACCTAGGGTTCCAAAATCACCCAAATCGCACCTCCCTAGCTCCACACTTGCAATAAATGAGAAGAAAGGGAAGAAACCCGTATTTGGGTGCTCAAGGGGCTCTTGCGGGTTAGGTCGCAGGCTTAAATCGCGGCATAAGTCGCCCTTGTTTCTGCAAGGGTAGACAAACAGTGGGCTATGCGGTTAATGCCGCGACTTCAAGTCGCGAGGTAAGTCGTGTGATCCACTGTCCCATTTTTCCAAATTCAAGACTTGACACACGAACTTGGCTAGGAACACGCGATACCCACGAACAGGGTAAACGAAAGATAACTAAGATTAAAATACGGAAGACTAGGAGTCTGAACGATAGAATTATTACAACGAAAATTTGAGGTGTTACAAATGTCCTTAAATCACTTAATAAGCAGTTAAAGCATTGGTGTACTTCAGAGAAAGATTCATTCTTACCACAAATGAAACTTTCATATTTTTTTATCAGATTTATCTTTATGGTTTCTTGTACTTTAGTAGTACCTTCATATTGAATACAAATTGTGTACCACATGGATTTTGAGGTCTTGAGGTGCATAATGGAATAATATATCTCGTCAGGGTGTGACATTGCAATAACAGTCCTTGCTTTAGCATCTAGTGCCACTTTCTTCTTGTCTTCATCAGTCCATTTACGGACTTGCTTGGCCACTTCCCTTTCAGGGATGGCCTCAGTAGTGATAGCAACAGGGACAACGGGTGAAATGACATATGGAACATAGGGTCCATTTTCCACATATTCAGGATTAGTGGGATCCACACCTTCAAGATAGAGGATCATGCGATTTTTTTCCATAGAGCAAAGTTGTCTCTACTAAATTGTGAAGGTTTAGCAAGAGAACCATTTTCATAATAGTTTGTGTTTGTGTTAAGTGCCATGTTTTCAAAATAGCAAGTAAGAGAATTAAGCAAGATCTTGTTTATTGGATTAAATAACTTGCTCTGATACCACTTGTTGGTCCTAATAAGGGTTCTACAAGGGTTTAAGTTTGTAGAAGGGAGGGGGTTGTACAGAAACACACATAATTTTACTTTTTAAATTTGTTTATGGATTATGAAGAAAACAAAAATAGAATTTACAGATTGTTGCTGAAATAGATAAGGAAAACATAATCTTAACAATCTTTGAAAATCACTAATTCATTGCACAAGAAAATAAGAATGAGAAAGAAGATTATGAATAAAGGATTTCTTCAGACATACAGAAGAGAGGATCCTTGGAGAGGAAGGTTTTCATTCCTATTTATACCCTATGCAACTAATGCAAGTCAAAGGGTACTTTGCACTTGTAAAGACATTGTTGGTTATTTGACTTTATCCACACCAAGCTTTTGGCCGTATTGTGAATAGTGGAGCAGATGGGGGTTTGTACGGAGATAGAAAAAAAGAAAGTTTGCTTTTGTACTATTCTACTACTTATGCAAAAGGATAAGACAAACAAATATTGTGTAGCACGATTCTTAATCAACTATCGCTGATAAGTGTCTTCAGCTTTCACTGACGAATATCTTCAACCATCGTAGAATCATGATTAGATTTTTCACACTTTGTAGACTTGTCTTGGTGTCACTGAATCATGCTTCAGATCATCAGTAGACTAATCTTTTCATCAACATGATCTTCAAATTCTACTGAGAATTTCTTTCAACGTGAGGCTTGTTTTCAGGTATTACTTATATAAACTGTTTTACAAATAAATGTTCAACGATCACTGAAAAGCTGGAATTGTTAAATCAAAAACAGTTAAAGTAATTTTCACTAAGTATAAGGATCATCATCAAATCACTGAGAGAATTTGGATCAACATTAAACGTAGAGTATTTGCAACTTATTGGTTTATATAGACTTTATTTGAATAGTTAAGTGAGTTTTTGAGTTTATTGGTTTGATTTTAACTCAAAAGAGTTTTCGGTACATTTGTCCGATTTAAATTTCTCAATGTTAAGCTTTGGACGTGATATGCAGTTATGACATATTTATTTGGAAGTTACATGTTTTGAGTGTGTTGCTCATTCAATTGGAGTCATGTATAATAGACTGTAATGCAATGGATCCGTAGGCGTAAGAGTCGGTTTCAATGGAATGAAAATTCCCGTATTGTAGCTTGATATAGACATTGGGTCTTCATAGGCAACATGGTGTTGGATCTTGGAGTTAGGCATCGGCTATTGACCAAAATAGTGTAATTCTAATGAACGAACTTAACTAGGATCTTTGGTGATCTCAAACTATAGGCGTGGATCGGTTTGAACTTGATAACTCATTAAATTATAGATCATGGGTGGTTGAACTTCGTGACTACCGATCCATATTTATGCTCATTAACATAGAGATGTGACTTACTTTTGTGTGTTGTCACATCTAATGGAATTCGGTCTCCCCCATCACCAAAAGGTGTGTTTTGAATATGATAAATTTATCCATGTTTTCGGTCTTGTTTTTAGGATGGAATATACCCATGATTTGACGTTTCAGATGTTGTATATTATTCATATTTTGTTGTTTTGGATACTTGATTTTATCCATGTTTCTAGTATTTAAATACCAAGCTTTAATCATGTGTTGTGTGAGTATTTGGGTTTGGTGACATAACAAAATGGGTGGTTGGCTTATTGAGATTTCATCACGAAAATGATGGGTTTTGCAAAGATCTTTGCTTTTATGGTAAAGAAGTTGCATTTTAGAAATGGTGAATCAATGAAGCAGTCTTTTGGTTTTATTATTTTATTATTATAATAAAAACTGTTTGAACTCACTAGGCGTCAAGCCTACCACTTTTTTCTTGTCGGCATGTGCATTAGGTTCTTATTGGGGAATGGTACTAGCGATACTATAAAGAGTCGAGTGCTAGTTAGAGGCATGATAATGAATAAGTTATTGGAGTCATCTTCCGTACTTTGGAGATTGCGACTCTTATGAGGTTTTAGTAACACTCGTTACTAACCTAGACTGTGTAAAGTTTGGGTTGTAGTTTATTGATGTTAAACCTTAAATTGCCATTTTAGGTAATTCAAGTATTGTTCTTTAGAAAATAATCCATTCTTTATTTGATGTATTATAAAATTTTTAATTAGTCATTGTATTCAATATTCTATGGTTTTAGAAAAACATTTGCACCCAATTTAAAGTGACATAAGGAAGGTTTCCTACCACAAACCAATTCATAAGGAATATTTTCCAAGATACCTCTAACTAGTACTTGGCTTAGAACATAAGTTGTTGTAGCTACGATGTCGAACCATTGAGATATATTTTGTTCACTTACGGGTTGTTTGTTTTTTTTAAAAAACCTCTTAATGGCTCTTAAGTCTGAATCGTTCAGACCTTTTTACACACCACCTCTTAGTAGTCATAACTAAAATAAGACTTCAGACTTTAGAACTCTTAAAAAACAAACGACACCTTAGCATAGTACGACTCATTTTTTGAAGAGTTTAGTTTCTCCTCTCAACAACCCCGTTAGTGAGAAGTTCGAGAATCCGAAAAGTCATGAGCTATTACATGCTTGCCACAAAAGTCTCCAATTTGCATTTCATTACCAAAGTCATGCACATGGTACGTACGAATTAAAATAATTGTACAACCTTGTTGATTTTAAATTCCTTTTTTTTTGTAAACCTTCAAATGTTTAAGAATCTTCATTTTTTATATTTAAAATAGATAAAGTCAAAATTTATCAGGAAAAATCATCTACAACTACTAAAGTATAAGTTTTCTTCGTAGTTTTGGATTGCCGAATGACCGGATAGATTTATGGGAAGTATACAAATAAATTTTGATCTTTAATTTAGGTCATTGACAAATTCTTTCGTAGTGTTTTCATGAATACAAGTTAAATATAAGAAAAAGGTACATGGTTTTACAAACAAAGTCGGGTTCAAACGAGAACAATATATATTTAAAAGAACACGAGAACTAACAAAATCATTAGTGATTTTACATTAACACATGAAAAAGGGACTTTGGCCGCGTCTTCAAGTCCGCATGGCTTTTTTGCACGTTAATGTAAAATCAATAATGATTTTGTTTGTTCTCGTGTTCTTTTAAATAGTTAATGTTCTCGTTTGATACTCCCTCTTTACAAATATATAGGTTTTATGTCTTAAAACTCATATGCAGAACTTTTTTTAACTTTAAGAACTTTGAAGCTATCTTTTTCTAAGGGAAAGTGGGTGTTATCACTACAATAAAATTGGGTTTATAGAATGTCAATAATTTCTAAGCGTCCTATATTTTATAAAATTTAATTTATAGGACTGAAAAATAAATCATCATATCTAAAGGTGTTGTAATAAATTTATAGGACATTTTTAGGCGTCTTAACAAGTTTTTTAGGACATTTTTAATACAAAGCATCGCATTAGCTATTTTATATGACACTTTTTAGAAATATCTTATAAACCTATCTTTTTATACAACACTAAAGTGACCTATAAAATATTTAATATGGTGTTTTTTTATATAAATGTCCTAAAAAACTTGTCACGATGTCCAAAAGCGTCTTATACACTTATTACAACGCCTTTAGATAGGACATTTTATTTTTTAGTCCTACGAATTAATTACTATAGAACGGTCTATTAGGATTAGGGGTGCTCAAATTTTAGACTAAGGGGCTGTTTGGCAGTTGCTGAATGGTTTAGTGCAAAATGATTAAGTGGTCTGAATGATTAAGAGGTTTTTATGATATAGTGTAAAATGAAATATGGTTGTTTGCTAATTGTTCATAATGAAATCAGGGCTCTTAATGGTTAAGGGAGGGTTAGGATACAAAATCATTAAAAGGATTTTGGAACCATTAAGAGGCAACCCCTTTTTTTTGTCAAACAAAATTTACCTCTTAACGATTCAAATGTTGTCTCTTAATGGAATCATTAAAAGGTAAACAAACAACCCCTAACCCGACCAACCCAACCCGAAAAAATGCAAAAAAACTCAAACCGAGGTAACCCGATACATAATCGATACAAATTTTGCCAAACCACATCTATTGGGTTGGGAACGAGTTGTACCTTTTTTTATTTTTTATTTTAGATTTTTAGCGGTTCTTCTTTCTATCAATTTTCAATTCTTCCTATTTTAGCCGTAGTTTATACCATTCTACGAGACCACGCCGATTAAAATCGTACGTATCTAACCTTCAAGTCTTCAAAAAATCTTCAACATCGATAAAATAAAAATGCAAGAGATACTTTTCTTCTACTATTATCTTCTCTTATTAGTCTTATTTTTATATTTCTATTTTGATTTTAGTTTTTTTAAACGAAATCACTTAGTTAGATTGTAAAATACTGTATTAAACTTTCAAATTGACCAATCCAACCCGCACGGTTTGGGTTGGGTTGCACTTTTGATTGGGTTGGGTTGAGATTTTTCAAACCGCAAACATTGAATTGGATTGTTCAAGTGTCTTCAACCCGGCCAACCCAACCCGTAACCACCCCTAATTAGGATGCTTGAAAATTCTTGACGTCCTACAAACCCAATTTTTTTATTGTAATGTGTTCTAATAAAGTTTGACTAACACTTGGCAAATTAAAGTTTAAGTGACCAATAAGTTCCACGTCTAGAAATTTCATATTTTATAAAGAAATTTTACTTCTATCTATTACCTTTCCTTTGAAGTTTTCTCCAAAGTCGACTTGACTAGCATTATATTCAAAGACAAACTTCATTGTATTATAATCAAGGTTCTAAATGGCGTGAGGCGTGGCGTGGCGGCGAGGTCAAGCCTCAAGCCTTAGGAGCCACGGCGAAGCCATTGCGTTTTTAAGGCGTGACTTATGACGTCAATAATCTATTTCATATATAATATTAGATATAAAAACGTATGTTTTGTAGTATTACTCAATGAGTTAATTGTAATAAGCAAGTTAAATTAGGTTATATATATTAAAAACTTGCAAATAATACATTAAAAACGTAAAAAAAAATCAAATATCTCATTATGATAATTGCGCCTTAGGCCATGGCGTGCGATGGGCTTAACGTGGCGTGACACACAAGCCTTGGTGCCATGGCGCGCCATGGCGGCTGTGCGGCGAGTTTTTTAGAACATTGATTATAATACTGCTTTATAATTCCATATGGTAATTTTCCTGAAAAATAATTTAATTTAATTTAATTATTTGGTAAAATCAAGGTTCTAAATGGCGTGAGGTGTGGCGTGGCGGCGAGGCCAAGCCTCAAGCCTCAAGCCTTAGGAGCCATAACGAAGTCATGACGTTTTCAAGGCGTGACTTATGGCGTCAAATTTCTAATACATATATAATATTATATATAAAAACGTATGTTTTGTAATGTTACTCAATTAGTCAATAGTAATAAGCAAGTTAAATTACATTATATATTAAAAACTTGCAAATAAGACATTAAAAATGTAAAGAAAAATCAAATATTTCATTACGATAATTGCGCATTTGGCCATGGCGTGCCATGGGCTTAACGTGGCGTGACACACAAGCCTTGGTGCCATGGCGCGCCATGGCGGCTGTGCGGCGAGTTTTTTAGAACATTGGGTAAAATTGTATGAGAATATAAAGATTTGAAAACTTGTTACATTAATTGAGGAAGACATTATCGTCATAGTGAAAGAAATTAATGCATTCGTTACCTTTTAAGGTGTCGTTTGTTTTTTAAGAGGTTTAAAGTCTGAAGTCTTATTTTAGTTATGAATAATAAGAGGTGGTGTGTAAAAAGGTCTGAACGATTCAGACTTAAGAGTCATTAAAAGGTTTTTATAAAAAAACAAACAACCCCTAAATATATCAATCAATCTTTTTGAAAGTATTTTAATGATTTCTTGTTGGCCAAAAAATACCTACACTCCAACTATTTCGCTCATTTCTACGAGACTTTTCTAAAAGTGTGATGTAAAACACCTTTTTCAAGATATCTATACTAAATTACGGATAAAAAAAACTTTTAAAAACAATTTCTAAAGCATAACGTATCGTTATTTAATGTTAATTAATTAAAATCTCTTAAAAACAATCATTAAAACTTTATATACTACATTTAATGTTATTTATTAACTTTCAATCGTACTTTTAACTCCCCTATAATCACTCTCGATTTTAATCTCCTAAAATCACTCCGCTGCATAATTAAATAAAGGATTAAAATCAAAGTTTAAATATAAAAAATATAAAATATAATTAATAAAATCTAACATAATATTTAATGTTTATTTTAAAAAAGCATTATATTATTAAATATAAAATAAATTACATTATTATTAAACTTCTATACTATATTATAAATCACGTATAAAAAATTGCTAAAAGTTAATGTACCGTTATTTAATGTTAATTACTTAAAATCTTTTAAAAACAACCATTAAAACGTTATATACTACTTTTAATTCTATTTATTAACTTTCAATCGTTATCTCTAACCACTTTAACTCCCCTAAAATCACTCCCCATATTAATCCCCTAAAATCACTCCCCTGCATAATTACATAAAGGATAAAAATCAAATTTTAAATATAAAAAATCTAAAATATAATTAAGAAAAAATCTAACAGAATATTTATTGTTTATTTTAAAAAAACATTATATTATTAAATCTAAAATAGATTACATTATTATTAAACTGTAACACCCCGTTCTTTTAATAAATTATTGTAGCATGTCGTGACGCATTCCTCCTCGAGTCTAGTAACATCAATATTCTGACTTAAGGAACTGTAGTTCGTTTATAAGCTTCTTATACGCATTGCGTGATAGAGTGGTGTCGTTAGTATTCGTATATGTGTGTGCATGCGTGTATGTACTTAATATGTGTTAGAGTGTGTGTGCATGGGTATTGGTGAGCCACATGAACTGTAAGTTGCTTTGTGACGTTTTCACCTTGGACTCCCATCCCAATCACGAGAAACACCGTCCCGAGACTTAGGTAGCCAAAAGAGTTCGAGAGAGAATTGAATTTTGGACGGTGGCACTTTATCACCGAGCAAACAACAGTAAGGGGACCAAGAGCGACATTGCCCAACGACTTTGCCTAGGGCATTATCGCAGGGTCAATGTCGCAGAAAGGAGTCGATGTTTTGAGTTTTTGGCCAAACAATCCAATAGACGGGGTCCCATGTGTGACTATGCCCAGCGACATTGCCCAGGGCATAGTCGCGGGGTCATTGTCGCCCGTGTGGGTTGAGGTTCCGAAATAAAAATCGATTAATCCGCAAACTCCATACACTTAATGACTTAATCGACTTCCAACTTTGCTCGCAACAAGGTAGGATATTTCTCACCCTTCTCCTCATCTTCTCTCCTCATTTAATGATCTAGAAGGAACCCTAACCCTTTTTGGTTGGTTGGTGGCTATTGAATGCAAGGATAGAAGCCTCCTTTTAAGATCAAACTTTTAGAGAACCAAGACTCCTCCAAAAGTTAACCTATTTCTAGGGGTTTTACCTTACAAACCCTAGTTGATGAGTTTCTTGTTATGCTCTTATTATTTGATGTTGTATCTAATATTATCATCTATCTAACCTTATTATGAACAACTTTAACCAAAAATGGATTTTTGGATTATTTAACTTTATTTGGCTTTATGTTCATTTTGGATCTTGGACTATCAAGAGATTATATTGGGACTTACATGTGGTATATGAGGACTCATGGTGAGTATCGTTATACTTAGATTATGATGGTGTTAGAATATTCATATAAAGAGTTAAATGCTAGAATAAGGAGTGTGCTAGTTTCTATGTGTAATCTATGTGAATGGAAAACATGTGAATATTGATGCAAATGGAAATGTGGTATATGGGGTTGTTTAGTAACATGTTGTGATAATTGTAAATACCACATATTTGACATGAGATTAGGCACTAAAGGGCCACAGACCCGTGAGGTGGAACTCTCATGGATTTGGGTAGGCACTAAGGTTCTTAACTCTTTGAGGTGAGACTCTGTGGAGTGGACACTAAAGGAGATAGAAGGGCTTGAGGTGACGCCTGAGTGGTGTGCACTAAAGCCAAGAGCCTGAGGTGTAGGCCAAAGTACCATAAACAAATGTTGGCTAAATAACCATTCTGATCACCTGATCAGACTAGGTCTCACCCGGAAAGTAAGTTGGATGTTGTGTGTTTCTATGTACAGGTCTGGAACCCTACCCGGTTATGATGGGCATGAAAGAGGTATTATTGTGCGGAGTTGGTAAAGTTTCCTTATACGTCGGTGTCTTACATTTCATCTACATTCATGTAATTGTTTAAGATATCACTAGGTTGTGTCTTAACACTTGTCTTGTTGAAATGTGAAATTTCAGGTCCTCATATTGGGGTGCAAAAATCTCACTGATGTGTCGGCCGTGTGCGTAGGAGCTTTGTTGGACCGGGCATTTGGGATATTTGAGAAGAGCGTTTTGGAGACATAGCAACACCCGCATTTAATCTAGTTGATTAGTGGTTATAGATTAATTAGTTTGTTGTATAATATGTTTCATCTTACCATTATTATTATTATTATTGCAAACTACCCCATGTCAATGGGATCTAGTTGTCTATAATTGCAACTTTTAAATCTTTGTATTTTAGATGTTATATTGTCGAAGTTTTAATTTTTAAATTGGCCTGGAAATTTAGGGCGTTACAAGTTGGTATCAGAGTTGTAGTTTAAGTGGACTACGCCTCTCGATAATATGCCTAGACTTAAGCTGAGACTAATAAAGTTATGACTCGTGAGATGGGGTAGAATTCTAGGGCGGTATACTAAGAGAGTCATCGGAAAATATGTTGATTGAGAGTTGTGATAGTGGTAACGAGGAACCTTGCGTATCATGTGTTCATAATTTCTTTTACCTAACGTTATTATGAATATGTTTTACGTAGTGTGATTGACCTACTATTGTTATGACAATTAATAAATGTATTTGTACGTTTCCTTGTATTCAATTTATTTAGACTATACTTACCTACATTCCTGCGTGTGTGGAAGACTAAGATGGTTAATACTCGGGGTAGGCCGAGGACTCTACCGGAGGGCCATGATGCCTCCGCATCAACAGCTGATAAACCGAAAAACGTTGTGACACGAGAAATTTAGCCCCAAACAAATTTATTGGGCAGGGGACCAGAACACATCCCAAGGGTAAACCTAGCATCCACCAATCCAGTCTTGACTGAAGCCACTCCCGAAACAAGGATGATGGATAACATGATGTGATCCATGAATGAGGCTATGGCCAAACAACAGGAGTTGTTTATGAAACTTTTGGAGGACAGGGATATCAGTCATCGTAGGAACGAGGCGGTGGCGGAAAATATAGTTGTTGCGGGATCTGGAGGGACCGGGAATGCGGTCCTGACTATTGAATTGGTGGAAAATAACGCAAGACCATGGGAGAAGACCTGTTCCTTCAAATCTTTCCATGGTTTTAATCCAAATGAGTTCTCGGGTACTGCAGACCCAATTTGTATAAACTGGCTCCGAGAGTTAGAATTGGCCTTCAAATCCTGTGAGTGTGGGGAAGCACAAAAGGTCTGTTTTTCCTTTTAGATATTCAGAGGTGATGCCCTTACTTGTTGGAACGTTGTCCGATCCACCGTTGATCCCACGATTATATCGCGGCTCTCGTGGGGAGACTTTAAGAAGAAGGTCATGGATAAATACTGCAACGAGAGAGTTTTGGATAAGATTGAAGATGAGTTCAGAAGTTTGACGAAAGGGAACCGAACCATATATGAGTACTCCAAGTTGTTTGTAGAGAAGTTGAATTTTGTGGGGCATCTAGCCCCAGATGAAAAGTCCAAAATCAAAGTTTATCATAAGGGATTGTCGGCGGAAATGAAAATCGCCATGAGAAACGCCAGGGTAACTACACTTCAAGATGCAATTGAAGAATCGCAGTTAGTTGAAGATGACATCATTCAGAATCGAAAGGAGAAAGCTCTTGTGGGTGAGAAGAGGAAATGGGAGAATCGTTCAGGACCTCCGCAACGGCCGAGACCTTTTGTTGGGAATTCTAGAGTAGAACCACGATGGGAACCAAATTGGTGCCCGAAATGTAAGAGCAAACATTTTGGGGCTTGCAATTCCACTCCGCTTGTATGTTTCAAATGTGGCAAGTCGGGCCATACTAGCCAAGTGTTCCCCATCTGAGGGACGGTGTGTTATGAGTGCAAGGAGGTGGGCCATGTACGGATCAACTGCCCAAAGCTAAAGGGCTATTCGAAGGGAGCTAACACGGGGGTGCCGGTAAAGAAGGAGACTACTCAAAGACCTCAAGGAAGGGCATTTCAGATGACAACTGAAGAGGCGAAAGAGACCACAGATATAGTGTCAGTTACGTTTCTACTCAACTCCATACCAGCTAGAATACTCTTCGACTCGTGTGCAAATCGTTCCTTTCTAGCAAACTCCTTTCGCAAAACATTGAATGTGCCTTCCACCCCTCTTAGTGATGCCTTAGTGGTAGAAGTAGCCAGTGGGGACCAGATTATGTTGCATGAAGTTGTGAAGGACTGTCAACTAGAAATCGACGGCAATTGCTTTCCGGTGGACTTACTCCCTCTGTCCATCGGAGGATTTGACGTAGTGATAGGAATGGATTGGTTAGTGTCAAACCAAGCCAAAATCCTTTGTTCCAAGAAACTCATCCGTGTTCCAACCGGGAATGGAGATTTGGTCCTTATCTATGGAGAGAAGCGGAAAGGAAAGGTGGTGGTCATCTCTTCTCTGAAAGCACGAAAGTGCTTATCGAAGGGATGTCCATCATTCCTAATGTATGTATTGGACACTAAGACCGAAAAAAGAAAAGTGGAAGACGTGAAGATGGTGCGAGACTTTCCCGACGTATTTCCCGAAGACTTGCATGGAATACCTCCAGACCGCCAAGTAGAATTCCGTATAGATTTAATTCTGAGCGTGGCGCCAATCGCTTGAGCACCCTATCGTCTCGCGCCAACAGAAATGCAAGAAATGATGAAGCAATTACAAGAACTCATAGAGAAAGGTTTTATGCAACCGAGTTCCTCGCCTTGGGGAGCTCCAGTTTTATTTGTTAAGAAGAAGGACGACACAATGCAAATGTGCATTGACTACCGCGAGTTGAATAAGGTGACGGTGAAGAATAAGTATCCCCTCCTGTGGATCGACGACCTCTTTGATCAATTACAAAGAGCAGGATGCTTCTCGAAGATAGATCTACGGTCGGGTTACCACCAAGTGCGGGTATGAGAAGAGGACGTGGCGAAGATGACATTTAGAACTCGGTATGGGTATTACGAATTCCTCGTGATGCCATTCGGGCTAACCAATGCACCTGCAATATTCATGGACTTGATGAATCGAGTTTGCCGCCCTTATTTGGACAAATTCGTCATTGTATTTATCAACGACATTCTCATTTATTCTAACAGAGAAGATGAGCATGAGTACCATTTGCGAGAAATATTGGAGGTTCTAAGGAGAGAGAGACTCTACACCAAATTTTCAAAGTGTGAATTTTGGCTTCAAGAAGTGTAATTCCTTGGTCATGTAGTGACGAAAGACGAAGTGAAGGTGGACCCCTCAAAAATCGAAGCTATGATGAATTGGGAGCCACCAAAGAACCCAACCGAGATCCGAAGTTTCTTGGGTCTAGCCGGTTATTATCGAAGATTCATCCGAGACTTCTCCAAAGTAGCATCACCCTTGACCGCTTTAACGAGGAAAAATGTAAAATTCTTATGGACGGAGACCCAAGAGCAAGCGTTCTGGACCTTGAAAAAGAAACTGTGTAAGGCGCCAATCCTAACCTTACCCGAGGGGATAGAAGACTTTGTGGTTTACAGCGATGCTTCCAAGATGGGATTGGGGTTTGTTTTGATGCAACAAGGAAATGTTATCGCATACGCTTCAAGGCAACTCAAGGAGCATGAGAAAAACTACCCAACTCTTGATCTTGAGTTAGCGGCGGTAGTGTTTGCCTTGAAGCTATGGTGACCTTATTTGTATGGGACCAAGTGTACATGTAACATCCCCCGTCCCCGTGGTCCGGAACGGGTGATGTCACATACGAGACTTAACATAAATACATATCTAAATTCAGAGCTATTAATAAACTCTAAACATATATTACAATCCAAACTATCATACCTCAAAAGTCTTTATAAACTTAGAAAGATAAAACAAAGTGATTCTAAGAACTCCAAAATAACACGCTCGATCTCAAGTCCCGTCCCCGTAAACTTCACTTCGAACCTGCCGTGTCAGAAAACAAAAACACGGATGAGCACATAACTCAGTGAATGGATTATAATATAAGTTCGTAAATAATAATGAAAACATCAATAACGAAGCGGAAGACTTAAAAATTCATTCGATGAAAGTTCTTGAAACTCAAGTTCATAACAAAAGAGATGTTCAGTAATTTTCAAAGACAATAATTTCAAGAACAGTTCACACTTTAATTTCAAAACGTAATATAAATAAAGTCCGTCAATTCCAGTCGTTGTGTTCGTGGGGTGGCCAAACCACACGAACTGGGTCGGCATGCGGGCACACACAACGGATCCCCCGTAAATTTAACCACGGTCACATATTCTGTGGGTAAAATCTAGAATCGATTCATCCGCCCTGGAGCCAACAACGTCAGCCAAGTCCCCCTAGAGTGGGTTCACGTAAGCCACATAGGCTTAACTCTGGTGGACCGTCATCTGCAGGACGCTATGACAACAAAGCCGCCATAGAAGGCATCCCAAATAATGTGCCCATTTATTGGGTTCTTCTAAAATCAACGAAAACTAAACAAATGCCACTTACCCAAATGGCAATCACAGAAATTATAATCTATATAATTCACATTTTTCATAAACAATCTCATACGAGACACATTTTAATAAAACATCAAAATGTTCAAATAATTGATTCAATAAACCAAAATCAATGTGTATGTGTGTGTACAATTTCGTATTTGTTGATCACGTTCGGTTGATCAATCACAAGGTGGTGAACCACCTTTAGGAAGGGTCAACTACAACAAATAGTTGCCCACAATTCAAAAGAAATGAAATCCATACCTTGATCAGATTGAGATGTAACACGTGATTAATCGAGACCGACTATGAACTTTAACTCGTTCGATTGCCTATTTAATCCATAAATTACTATTACTCGCATATCATAAAATTCAATGCTTATTATCCTAACTTAATCACGAAATTATATTCTCTTAGACATTAAACCGATCACTTGGTGTGTGGTTAAACATCTAGATATAAATATAACCGGTTGGATTCTAAACTTTACCCGTTTGTAATTTTGACAAAAACAAACATTCCTATATATGTAAATGATTATAACTTTACAATATATAATCATAATCTACCAACCAACTTCAACTACCCTAACTTACCAACTTAAATAACTTAAGAAGAAATTTGTACCTCTAAGAAGGGCTCGACGAGTAGATTCCGAATATGTAATTGTTTCGTTGATTTGCTTCACGAATTTGATAGAAATTTAGAGAGAAGTTGAGAGTTTGAAGTTTTAGAGAGAGAGAGAGAGAATATGGCGGTGTTTGATATTGATTCACAGGGACGATAGATTGTAGTTTACTCTTATATATTTATATGGATTTGTTTGTTTTTTTTTTTCTTTAAATCTATACGTAATATATATATATATATATATATATATATATATATATATATAATATTTACTTATTTCTTTTAATAATTATTAAGAGTTTGGATATATAACGGTTTTAACCCCTCAATTATCTTTGGTTGTTAGTTTTAATTACGGTTCATTTTGGGTAAGAAATAATTATATATATTTTTAAACCGAGTCTTACAATTATTCCCCCCCTTAAAAGAGATTTCGTCCCCGAAATCGAATTTAGACAGGAAATATACATCGATTAAAGAATTCGGGTATACTTGTCGCATGTGCTCCTCAGTTTCCCACGTTGCCTCACGTTCAGAATGATTTTTCCAAAGAACTTTTACGAAAGGAATCACTCTCTTTCATGTACCTCTCTCATCACGATCAATAATCGCTTCAGGTTCCTCGCGATAAGAAAGATCAGGTTTTATGTGTTCCAAGAGATATTCAATGACGTGTAAGGAATGATAATTGTACCCTCGAAGTGAAGAGACATGGAACACATTATGCACATGGGAAAATTGCGGCGGTAGGGCTAACCGGTAAGCCACAACGCCAACCCTTTCCAGAATTTCAAAGGGACCAATGTATCTCGGGCTCAAATTTCCTTTGAGACCGAAAAGTTTGATGCCACGAGTTGGGGAAACCTGTAAGAAAACTTTATCTCCCGGATGGAACTCATAGGTCGACGTCGCTTGTCGGCGTAACTCTTTTGACGAGCCTGAGCCTCTTTCATCATTTGACGTGCAATTTCGACCTTCTTGGTAGTAACTTGTACCAATTCTGGACCTTCGAGAATACGTTCTCCAACTTCATTCCAACAAGTCGAAATTCGAAATTTTCGGCCATAAAGTGCTTCATACGGGGTCATGCCGATGCTTAACTGCCAACTATTATTATAGGAGAACTTTATTACGTACAAATAGCTATCCCAACTTCCATGCCATTCCATCGCACATGCTTGGAGCATATCCTCCAGTGTTTGAATCGTACGTTCAGATTGTCCATCAATTTGCGGATGAAAGGTTGTACTAAAATTCAAACATGTGCCCCAAGCTTTATGTAAACCTTCCCAAAATCGAGATGTAAAGTGTGGGTCTCGATCGGAGGTAATCGATATAGGAGTGCCATGGAGACGTACAATCTCACGTTGGAATACTTCTGTCAATTTATCAATTGACCAAGTTTGTCAGATAGGAAGAAAATGAGCCGATTTCGTTAGTCGATCAACCACTACCCAAATTGCATCGTGTTTCAAGGTCGTGCGGGGTAGCCGACTACAAAATCCATAGTTACATGTTCCCATTTCCATACTGGGATGTTCAGCGATTGGAGAAGACCACCCGGACGTTGATGTTCACTTTTAACTTGTTGATAAGTGAGACAACGAGCTACAAAATCGGTGATATATCGCTTCATTCCAACCCACCAGTAATGGGTCTATAAGTCGCGATACATTTTTGTTGTACCCGGGTGAACGGAAAACATAGAGTTATGAGCTTCGGTCAGAATCTAATCTTTAAGCTCCGAGTTATTTGGAACACAAAGACGCTCCCGAAACCACTACACGTGATCATCATCGATCCTGAATTCCGAACTAATATTCTTTTTTGCTTGCTGGAAGTTCGCCCACAATTCAACGTCGTCTTGTTGGGCTTCTTTTATCTGAGAAATTAGAGTCGGTTCTACCATCAGGTTCGATAGAATTTCCGTTTGTGAACTCGGATAGATTTCCAGTCCAAACCGTTCGATCTCCAAAGCCAACTCTGTAGGAACAAGTAAAGAAGAAACCTGTCCCACATATTTACGACTTAAAGCGTCGGCGACTACATTAGCCTTACCCAGATGATACTGTATATGAACATCGTAATCCTTTAGAAGTTTGAGCCACCTCCGTTGACGCATATTTAACTCTTTTTGAGTAAATATATATTTAAGGCTCTTGTGGTCGGTGAAAACTTCACATGTCTCACCGTACAAATAATGACGCCAAATTTTGTGTACGAAGATAACCGCAGCCAATTCGAGATCGTGGGTCGGATAATTGATCTCATAAGGCTTTAATTGACGTGATGCATATGCAATCACTCTACCGTTTTGCATAAGAACACAACCGAGACCTTTGCGGTAACCAATCGATTTTTCAGTTCCTCGAAACTAGCTTCTTGCTTGGAACTCCAATTGAAATTGACTCCTATTCGGAGTAATCGGGTTAATGGTAGAGATATTTTAGAAAATCCTTCAACGAATCGTCTATAATAACCGGCCAGACCCAGAAAACCACGAACTTCAGATACGTTCGTAGGTCGAGGCCATTTAGTGACAGTTTCAATTTTCGTTGGATCGACTTTGACACCTTCCACAGAGATTACGTGTCCGAGAAAAGATACTTGATCAAGCCACAATTCACATTTGGAACGTTTTGCGTATAACTTTTTCGTTCGAAGAGTTTCCAAAACAATGTGAAGATGTTGATCATGTTGCTCTCTTGACTTTGAGTATATCAATATGTCATCAATAAACACGATAACAAAGTCGTCGAGAAAATCTTTGAAAACCCGATTCATAAGATCCATAAAGACCACTGGAGCATTAGTTAGCCCGAAAGGCATTACTTAAAATTCGTAGCGCCCATAGCGAGTTCTGAATGTTTTTTTTTTTTTTTTGAAATATCACAATCTCGGATACGAAGTTGATGGTACCCGGACCGAATATCAATTTTGGAAAAGTATCGTGCCCCTTGTAATTGATCGAACAGATCGTCGATTCTCGGCAACGGATACTTGTTACGGATCGTTACTTTATTAAGCTTTCGGTAATCAATACAAAGACGTATTGTTCCGTCTTTCTTTTTGACAAAGAGAACAAGAGTTCCCCAGGGTGAGACACTGGGTCAAATGAAACCTTTCTTCAGTAAATCATCGAGTTGAGTTTTGAGTTCTTTCATTTCAGTTGGAACCATTCGATAGGGAGCCTTGGAAATAGGATAAGCTCCCGGAACTAGATCGATGGTAAATTCGACTTCCCGGACTGGTGGTATACCCGGTAGATCGTTGGGAAACACATCAAGATATTCAGAAACAACAGGTACGGGTGCCGAAATAGAGAATACCTGTTCGGGATCTTGTAACAATGCTAGAAAACTTTCACTACTTTGCCAAATATACTGCTTCGCAGTAATAGAAGTTAAAGCGCTAACATCTCCTTTTAGAGTACCTCCTTGGAAGATTGCCTCTGGTTTGTCAACATCCCTAAACAATATTTGTTTGGCGTTACAGTCTATAGTTTCATGGTGGTGTGACAACCAGTCCATCCCCAATATTAATTGAAAGTGGGACATATGCATTGGAAGTAGAGTTACCTCCCGTATGCGATCTCCAACAAATAACGGACAATTTGAAAATCGAGTTAACACACAGATTGAACCACCCATTGGGGTAGATATTACGACTGGACATTCGGTGGTTTGTTCATAAGGTTTTAAACCGGGATTCTAATTGTTCAGAAACAACAAATTATGTTGCCTCGGTATCAAACAAAGCATAACCAGATATCACACTAGACATGGTCAGACGAACCACATCAGAAATATTAGGCTCACTTGTACCCCTCACTGAATTGGGATTTGGGTTACCCTCAGGTTAACATCTGGATTTGCGTGGGCGACCACGTCTCGACATTCTAACACAGAACAATATCAAGATCAGAATTCAAAACAGTTACGGATTGAAATTTGTTAAATAGAATTAAATTCTAGTCTACCCATTGTAACGTCTACCCAATTCTCACAGGTCAAACCTATTTAATCTACAAGTCGTAACCTATGCTCTGATACCATATTTGTAACATCCCCTGTCCCCATGGTCCGGAACGGGTGATGTCACATACGAGACTTAACATAAATACATATCTAAATTCAGAGCTATTAATAAACTCTAAACATATATTACAATCCAAACTATCATACCTCAAAAGTCTTTATAAACTTAGAAAGATAAAACAAAGTGATTCTAAGAACTCCAAAATAACACGCTCGATCTCAAGTCCCGTCCCCGTCAACTTCACTTCGAACCTGTCGTGTCAGAAAACAAAAACACGGCTGAGCACATAACTCAGTGAATGGATTATAATATAAGTTCGTAAATAATAATGAAAACATCAATAACGAAGCGGAAGACTTAAAAATTCATTCGATGAAAGTTCTTGAAACTCAAGTTTATCACAAAAGAGATGTTCAGTAATTTTCAAAGACAATAATTTCAAGAACAGCTCACACTTTAATTTCAAAACGTAATATAAATAAAGTCCGTCAATTCCAGTCGTTGTGTTCGTGGGGTGGCCAAACCACACGAACTGGGTCGGCATGCGGGCACACACAACGGATCCCCCGTGAATTTAACCACAGTCACATATTCTGTGGGTAAAATCTAGAATCGATTCATCCGCCCTGGAGCCAACAACGTCAGCCAAGTCCCCCCAGAGTGGGTTCACGTAAGCCACATAGGCTTAACTCTGGTGGACCGTCATCAGTAGGACGCTATGACAACAAAGCCGCCATAGAAGGCATCCCAAATAATGTGCCCATTTATTGGGTTCTTCTAAAATCAACGAAAACTAAACAAATGCCACTTACCCAAATGGCAATCACAGAAATTATAATCTATATAATTCACATTTTTCATAAACAATCTCATACGAGACACATTTTAATAAAACATCAAAATGTTCAAACAATTGATTCAATAAACCAAAATCAATGTGTATGTGTGTGTACAATTTCGTATTTGTTGATCACGTTCGGTTGATCAATCACAAGGTGGTGAACCACCTTTAGGAAGGGTCAACTACAACAAATAGTTGCCCACGATTCAAAAGAAATGAAATCCATACCTTGATCGGATTGAGATGTAACACGTGATTAATCGAGACCGACTACGAATTTTAACTCGTTCGATTGCCTATTTAAACCATAAATTACTATTACTCGCATATCATAAAGTTCAATGCTTATTATCCTAACTTAATCACGAAATTATATTCTCTTAGACATTAAACCGATCACTTGGTGTGTGGTTAAACATCTAGATATAAATATAACCGGTTGGATTCTAAACTTTACCCGTTTGTAATTTTGACAAAAACAAACATTCCTATATATGTAAATGATTATAACTTTACAATATATAATCATAATCTACCAACCACCTTCAACTACCCTAACTTACCAACTTAAATAACTTAAGAAGAAATTTATACCTCTAAGAAGGGCTCGACGAGTAGATTCCGAATATGTAATTGTTTCGTTGATTTGCTTCACGAATTTGATAGAAATTTAGAGAGAAGTTGAGAGTTTGAAGTTTTAGAGAGAGAGAGAGAGAGAATATGGCGGTGTTTGATATTGAATCACAGGGACAATAGATTGTAGTTTACTCTTATATATTAATATGGATTTGTTTTTTTTTGTTTAAATCTATACGTAATATATATATATATATAATATTTACTTATTTATTTTAATAATTATTAAGAGTTTGGATATATAACGGTTTTAACCCCTCAATTATCTTTGGTTGTTAGTTTTAATTACGGTTCATTTCGGGTAAGAAATAATTATATATACTTTTAAACCGAGTCTTACAGTACACTTTACACTGACCACAAAATCCTCAAGTATGTGTTCGATCAGAAGGAGTTGAGTATGCGATAACGAAGATGGCTAGAGTTACTAAAAGATTACGATTGCGAATTACTTTACCATCCGGGAAAGGCAAATGTCGTGGCGGATGCTTTGAGCCGAAAGGAGTATAGTGGGTGCGTGCGAGCTTCGATTTCACGAATAGATGTAGTATGAAGCCTCAAAGAGAGAATCGGGATGTCGCAAACCGAAGCCCTTTCAGAGGCAAATCTCAAAGATGAAACCACGACCAAGTATCATCTTCTGTTAGCGGAAGATGGCTGAGGTCTCAAATTGTTCCAAGGGCGAGTGTGGGTACCCAAGATTGGGGGTTGTCGGGAATTACTTCTTGATGACGCCTACAAGTCCAGGTATTCCATTCACCCGGGGAGTACAAAAATGTACCGAGATCTGAAGATAAATTACTGGTGGTCGGTAATGAAATTGGATGTAGCAAGGTACGTGGAAAGGTGTGTGACTTTCTTGCAAGTCAAGGCCGAACATCAACGCCCCTATGGTAGTCTGCAATCTCTCGAAATTCCAGAGTAGAAGTGGGAACACATTACCATGGATTTCGTGACCAAGTTACCCAAAACTCTAAGGGGCCACGACACTATTTAGGTGGTGGTGGATAGACTGACCAAAACTACACACTTCTTGTCAATGCGCGAAACGCTACCAATGGATAAGTTAGCAAGATTGTATATCAATGTGGTTGTCTCGAGTCACGGAGTGCCACTATCCATTGTATCTAATCGCAATAGTCGGTTCACTTCAAATTTCTTAGATGGGTTACAAAGGGAGTTGGGTACAAGGATCAAAATGAGTACCGCATACCACCCGTAGACGGACAGACAAATCGAGAGGACCATTCAGACCCTAGAAGATATGTTGAGGTCTTGTGTCATTGATTTTGGAGGTAGTTGGGACATGCATCTACCATTGGTGGAATTCGCCTACAACAACAGTTACCACTCTAGCATCGACATGTCACCGTTCGAGGACCTTTATGGTCGAAAGTGTCGAACTCCGGTGTGTTGGCTAGAGGAGGGGGAGAAACAATTTGCAGGACCAGAGATTGTCCAAGAGACGGATGATAAGGTCAAGTGTATTAGAGAGCGGCTGAAGGCGGCCCAAGACCTATAGAAGAGCTACGCTGATAAGAAGAGAAGACCCGTTAAATTTCAGGTAGGCGATCGTGTGATATTGAATGTGTCACATTGGAAGGGAATAATCTGATTCGGTAAACGTGGGAAGCTTAGTCCTCGCTTCCTTGGACCATTCACCATTATTGCCCGGGTCGGACTCCAAGCATACAAACTGGAACTGCCACCCGAAATGGAAGGGATCCACCCTACATTTCATGTTGGCTACCTTCGGAAGTGTTTAGCGGAGTAAGGAAGCGTTATTCCGCTATCATAAATTTGTGTGGACAATAACCGTTGCGTGGAAGAGGCCGAGACCATTCTAGAGAGAAAATCGAAGAAACCTCGTCATAAATAGGTGGTCATGGTGAAGGTACAATAGAAACATCATCGAGGAACAAACGTGACGTGGGAAGCGGAGGAGGATATGAAGAGACAATATCCTCATTTATTTTAGTAGCGTGGGATTTCGAGGGAGAAATCTATTCCTAGTGGGGGAGGATTGTAACAGCCCGTTCTTTTAATAAATTATCGTAGTGTGTCGTGACGCATTCCTTCTCGAGTCTAGTAACAACAATATTCTGACTTAAGGAACTGTAGTTCGTTTATAAGATTCTTATATGCATTGCGTGATAGAGTGGTGTCATTAGTATTCGTATATGTGTGTGCATGCGTGTATGTACTTAATATGTCTTAGAGTGTGTGTGCATGGGTATTGGTGAGCCACAAGAACTTATATGTAAGTTATTATGTGACATTTTCAACTTGGACTCCCATCCCGATCACGAGAAACACCTTCCCGAGACTTAGGTAGCCAAAAGAGTTCGAGAGAGAATAGAGGTTTGGACGGTGGCACTTTATCACCGAACAAACAGCAGTAAGGGGACTGTCAAGATCGAAATTCTAAACAAGAATTTAATTAAACACTCAGAAGCTATGTTAAAGAAGTTTGGGGAATAACACTTTAACAGTAAATCAATAGAACAATATATTGATCAAATCACAAGTTATATTGAATTAACTTAATGATTACAACCACAGCCTCAATCTGTTGAACAGGCTCAACAGACGTTCAATACTTCTCTATTGAAAGGACTACAAAGAACCTTGAGGCTAATCCTCTCTAGAACAAAAACGTATTCTTTTATCTGTATCTTCTATCAAAAACTATCTATCTATATATACAAAACAAATTACAAGATAAATATGAAAATAATATTGATCTCCAGCATCCAGTCCATAATTATCTTCAACATTATCTCCAGCTCCTAGTCTTTTGCATCAAGCAATAAATCCATCTTTATCTTCATCAGCAACATTAATCTTCATCCTCAGCAGTACTAACCATCTTGCAGTAGTAATTCTTCAAGCAGTACTAACTACTAGCAGTATTAACTTTCAAGCAGTATTAATACCTCTAGCAGTAGTAATCCTACAAGCAGTATTAAAATCTTCAGCAACATTAATTTTTAAGCCCAACAGCATTATCCATACTTGGCACATTTTCAGTCCCAACAATCTCCCCCTAACTTAACTTTTGACATCCAGAAGTTAAGTTCTTCAGATTAGGATCTTCATGATGATTCCAAAACTCCAGCTCAATTTCCCAAATTAGGATCCAGACCTAGACTTTGATTGATTGTTCTTCTAATAACAATTCTGGCCATTTCTGAACCTTTGGCACATACCAGCTTGGCTTTCAGCATCCCTTGCATCTTTGCTTTGCTGTGGTCATATACCTTATCCACCAAGTAGTATTCATGATAGCTTTTATCAATGGTTATCACAAAGACTCCACAATTTTCAAACAACATCAAATGATCAATCTTTTTAAATCCATTTTCATGATGCAAGTCTTTGATAATATGCTTCACTCTATCTGGATCAAACATCATGCATAAGAATTCCATGGCTATCTTTGTTAGGTTCATCCTTGCTCCTTTCAGCACTTCACCATACAAATTCAACCCAACTTTGTACATTTCTTCCAAATCAGACCTGGAACAACTTCTGATAATCTTTCCCTAGGTTGAGTAGACCTCATACCTGTCCCCCATTCTCTTAATCCTGAAGTATTCTTTTCCTTGATCCACCAGAATATCCCAATGAATGATTTATGGGGCTTGTACTGAGATAGGATCAACTTTCAAAGAATCTTCATCAGTTACTTTCATGTACAAATCACACTGCTCATCAGACTGTCTTGGCTGTTCTGAATGTTGTTGGATTGACTGTTATTGACTATGCTCAGTTTCTACATGCTCTGCAGGAGATACAACAGTAGGTTCAGCTTCCTTTCTTTCACTTTCCTTTTCTTTCTCAATTTCTTCAGTTCTTGGCCTCTTTGCCTTTTTCTTGGTAGCAATAGACTTCTTTCTTTTTATAGCTCCAATTTTCTGTGTTAGAGACTCTTCCTTCTTGACTTCAGTCTTTTCTTTTGTAGGAGTGCCCTCTTCACTGTCAGGGAAAGGCTGTTGAATATTCAGATCATGTCTTTCTTTCATTTTTCATTCAACCTCAACCCTCTAACTAAAGTCTCCTTGAAGCTTGGCCATCTCCTTCTTGTACAACTCTTCTATTCTACCAAAACGCATGTTGGTAAACATCCCTTCAGGGACTCCAATAGACCCTTTCAGGAAGTTTATCATCTTTCTCCTTTCCTGTGCAGCCAGAAAGGTCTTAGAAGGCTGTCTTTGTCTTGTCTTTGATGGTTGCCTTTGCCTAGATGCTTTCATGGTAACTTTCTTAGCAGCAAGCTTTAAACTCTTCTGATATTCTTCATTTAGCTTTGTAGACAAATCTAAGGCAATATGTCTGTCTTTAGCTGTTTGGATCTCTTCCTCCTTTTCAATCTCTTCTTGCAGCTTCTTAGCTAACTCTTCATCCAGTTCTATTTGTGAGGATTTATTTGATGGTTTCACAGGTTCAACCACTTTTTCTTTCCCTTTCCTTTTGACCTCTGCTTCACTGATCTTCTTCTTTGCCTGTTCTGAGCCTCCTTCATTGATCACCACTCCCTTAGCCTTTTGAGTGGCCTTAGGAGTGTCATTCTTTGCTTTAACCAAGGTTTCAGCAATTTCTAGTTCTTCTACTGTCAGTTCAGTTTCTGCTGCTGGTTTTTCTGTTTCTGTTGCTGCTGTAGTTTCTACTTCTTTCTCAGTTTCTACTGCTTTTTCAGTTTCTGCTTCATTCACTGTTTCTGCTGCTAGCTTCTTTTCTGCTTCACTACTCATCTCCCCCTCAAACTGAGATTCCATACCAACTGGGCTTTGTTTTTCAACTTCAGCTTGACTCGCCCCCTTTTTGGAAGCATCATTTACACTTCCCCTTTTCTTCAATACAAACTGTTTTTGCTTCTTTTTGTGCATCAACCTGATTACCATCTTCTTCAGTTTGGCTATTTGCACTTGTTGGGAAGTGATCACCCTTTTCATCTCTTTTATCTCCAAATCTTGATTGTGAACTTCCAGACTTATTGTACCAAGAGTATCCATCAATTCTTCATAGTTATATATGTCCTCACCTCCTTTAGGTGTGTTTACCACCCGTGAAGGATCCTTGGAGCTTTTAGTAGAGGCCTTCTGCCTAGCAGAAGCACCTTCTACCCCCATGGTTTCTTGGCACCTGGGACCCTTAGATGATTGCTCATCTAAAGTTTCCGTGGGGAAGGTCTTAGGTATGTTCACACTGTCCTGTGCTACACCTTGTGCAGAAACAGTAGTGTGAGCCTTGCTACCCACATGCTCTTCCTTCTACTTAGAGAGCACCTTCTTGGGGTTGGGAGACACCCCTATGGTTTCCCTTTGGATATTCTCTAATGAAGAATGCTCCATTAGAGGGCTTGCAGGTTGTTGGGGTGAAGATACAGGAAGGGAAGGAACCTTCTGTACCTTTTTCCTTATATATATTTGTGTGATGGGGGATTTTGGCTTGACAACAGGGATCTGAGGAGTATTAATTGAAATGAATGGTGTGGGTAGGTCATCAGTTGGGTGGTCAGATGTGGGCTGTGACCCTGATGCCTCACCATGGGAATGAGACACAACCATCATTGTAGAGAACAATGGTGTATTTGTTCCAGAGAAGTCCTTACTAGGCCTTCTCATGTTGGAAAACACCTTCCCTTTGGGAGGTTTTGGTACATACACCTCTTCAATAGAGGGTAAATCCGTCAATTCATTGTTCAGTACTTCTTGTACAAACCTTGGATACATATAAAATCTCTTTGTTTTGGTTTTGGTATCCAGGTTTGACAGTAAATCATTTAAAAGCATTTGTGAAAAATTAAACTTTCTAGAGGTTGCTAAGCAGACTAGAGCATAAGCTATGGTACTGCTGAACTCACTCCATCCAGTTGTTTTGCGGGAAATACAATGCTGAAGGGTATGAACAAAAAATCGCCATTGAGGTGAAAATTTGCTTTTAAAGTACTTATACACCTCAGTGGGACCTTCATACCCCATTCGACCAATTTCAAAAATTAGTCTTCCTTTGGGAGAGAAGATATACCTGTGGCATCATCTAAACGTAGATGAGTGCGAATGCAGCCTTCTGTGATTGTGATGGATTTATCACAGACCCTTGATTGGATGACCTGATTGCCATCAATAGTCTGTATAGAGGCATTGGCCCAGAACTGACGCAAGTGCTCCACATAGATGGTGGGATTGACTGTGAGTGCATAGGCAATGTGGGATGCTTTCAGGAAATCCACAATTTCTTCAAAACCCTCAGCTTGTTTGGGTTTCTGCAGCATTGCGAGTTCATTGTGATCGTCCACAAATTCCAATCCTTCCATCGTTCTTGGGATCGAATCCACTCTAGGGTTTATGCACTGAGAAGCAAGAATTCAAGAGAGAGAGAGAGAGAAAGAACACTCGTAGGAAATTCAAAGAGCCGTTTGGATTTTGGCGGTCAGAGAGGGTATTTACAGGTGGAGGGTTTCAGTTAGAAGCAGTACTAAGTACCCTAGCAGCATTAACAATCCCGCAGTACTAACCCATATAAGCAGTAGTAACACATACCAGCAGCATTAACACAGACTAGCAGTATTAACACAGACTAGCAGTAGTAACACATACCAGCAGTATTAACACTGTCTGGCAGTAGAAATAATGTAATCAGTAGTAACTTTGCACTGGAAGTATTAACCACCAAGCAGTATTAACCATACTTAACCATATTTGAACTGTCAGTAGGATTAATAGTGAGAGCAGTATTAACTGAACCAGGAGTACTAAGTTTCTAATCAGTAAGGTAATCTGAAACACTTAAAAACACATAGTTAGTAGCACCATGCACAATATAATATGAGAAAGTAAGCATGAAGGAATATATACAGAAATGGTACATAAAGAAAATCAAAAGAGGATTATTCAGTGTTTATCAGGCCTACACTTGTGACCAAAAATGTGAATCTACCTACATCAAAAGCTTTGGTGAATAGATCAGCAAATTGGTTACTTGTGTGTACCTTCAAAACCTGAATTAGATTCTTTTCATTACAATCTCTAATGAAATGGTACCTGATTTCTATATGCTTGGTTTTAGAGTGCTTGACTGGATTATTAACAATGCTTATAACACTGTTGTTGTCAATGAAGATTGGAGTGTGAAGAAAAGTAACACCATAGTCCAACATCTGATTTTGAATCCATAGCACTTGAGAGCAGCAGCTTGCAGTAGCTATATACTCTGCTTCTGTTGTAGAGGTGGACATTGTGGTTTGCTTTTTACATTGCCATGAAACTAGTCTTGCACCCAAAAACTAACATCCTCCTGATGTAGACTTTCTATCCAAGTTTGCACCACCCAAATCACTATCAGAATATGCAAGTAGATCAAATGGTGAGTCATGAGGATACCAAAGACCCAACCTAGGTTGTCCTTTGAGATATCTGAAGATCCTCTTGACTGCTTGAAAATGAGATTGCTTGGGTCTTACATGAAATCTGGCACACACACAGACTGCAACCATAATATCTAGCCTTGAAGTTGTTAGATACATGAGGGAGCCTATCATAGATCTATAATGATGAACATCCACATCCTCCCCCTCAAGATCGAAATTCTAAACAAGAATTTAATTAAACACTCAGAAGTTATGTTAAAGAAGTTTGCGGAATAACACTTTAACAATAAATCAATAGAACAGTATATGGATCAAATCACAAGTTATATTGAATTTACTTAATGATTACAACCACAGCTTCAATCTGTTGAACAGGCTCAACAGACGTTCAATACTTCTCTATTGAAAGGACTACAAAGAACTTTGAGGCTAATTCTCTCTAGAACAAAAACGTAGTCTTTTATCTGTATCTTCTATCAAAAACTATCTATCTATATATACAAAACAAATTACAAAATAAATATGAAAATAATATTGATCTCCAGCATCGAGTCCATAATTATCTTCAACATTATCTCCAGCTCCTAGTCTTTTGCATCAAGCAATCAATCCATCTTTATCTTCATGAGCATCATTAATCTTCATCCTCAGCAGTACTAACCATCTTGCAGTAGTAATTCTTCAAGCAGTACTAACTACTAGCAGTATTAACTTTCAAGCAGTATTAATACCTCTAGCAGTAGTAATCCTACAAGTAGTAGTAATACCTTTGAGTAGCAGTATTAAAATCTTCATCAGCATTAATCTTTAAGCCCAACAGCATTATCCATACTTGGCACATTTTCAGTCCCAACAGGGACCAAGAGCGACATTGCTCGGCGACTTTGCCTAGGGCATTGTCCCAGGGTCAATGTCGCAGAAAGGAGACGATGTTCTAGGTTTTTGGCGAAAAAATCTAGTAGAGGGGGTCCCATGTGGGACTATGCCCGACGACTTTCCCCACGGCATAGTCGCGGGGTCATTGTCGCCCACGTAGGCTGAGGTTCCGAAATATAGATCGATTAATCCCCAAACTCCATATACTTGATGACTTAATCGACTTCCAGCTTTATTCCCAACAAGGTAGGTGATTTCTCACCCTTCTCCTCATCTTCTCTCCTCATTTAATGATCTAGAAGGAACCCTAACCCTTTTTCTTTGGTTGGTGGCTATTGAATCCAGGGGTAGAAGCCTCATTTTAAGATCAAACTTTTAGAGATCCAAGCCTCCTCCAAAAGTTAACCTATTTCTAGGGTTTTTACCTTACAAACCCTAGTTGCTGAGTTTCTTGGTATGCTCTTATTATTTGATGTTATACCTAATATTATCATCTATCTAACCTTATTATGAACAATTTTAACCTAAAAATGGATTTTTGGATTATTTAACTTTATTTGGCTTTATCTTCATTTTGGATCTTGGACTATCAGGAGATTATATTGGGACTTACATGTGGTATATGAGGACTCATGGTGAGTATCGTGATACTTAGATTATGAGGGTGTTAGAATATTCATATAAATAGTTAAATGCTAGAACAAAGAGTGTGCTAGTTTGTATATGCAATCTATGTGAATGGAAAACGTGTTAATATTGATGCAAATGGAAATGTGGTATATGGGGTTGTTTAGTAACATGTTGTGATAATTGTAAATACCACATATGTGACATGAGAGTAGGCACTAAAGGGCCGCGTACCCTTGAGGTGGAACTCTCATGGATTTGGGTAGGCACTAAGGTTCTTAACTCCTTAAGGTGAGACTCTGTGGAGTGGACACTAAAGGAGATAGAAGGGCTTGAGGTGACACCTGAGTGGTGTGCACTAAAGCCAAGAGCCTGAGGTGTAGGCCAAAGTACCATAAACAAGTGTTGGCTAAATAACCATTTTTATCACCTGATCAGACCGGGTTTCACTCGGAAAGCAAGTTGGATGTTGTGTGTATCTATGTACAGGTCTGGAACCCTGTGCGGAGTTGGTAAAGTTGCCTTATACGTCGGTGTCTTACATTTCATCTACATTCATGTAATTGTTTATGATCTCACTAGGTTGTGTCCTAACACTTGTCTTGTTGAAATGTGAAATCTCAGGTCCTCCTATTGGGGTGCAAAAATATTATTGATGTGTCGATCGTGTGCGTAGGAGCTTTGTTGGACCGGTCTTTTGGGATATTTGAGAATAGCGTTTTGGAGACTTAGCAACACCCGCCTTTAATCTAGTTGATTAGTGGTTCTAGATTAATTAGGTTGTTGTATAATATGTTTCATCTTACCGCTATTAGTATTGTTGCAAACTACCCCATGTCAATGGGTTCTAGTTGTCTATAATTGTAGGTTTTAAATCTTTATATTTTAGATGTTATATTGCCAAAGTTTTAATTTTTAAATTGCTCCGAAAATTTAGGACGTTACATAAACTATCGAAAAAAACTTTTAAAAACAAGTTTTTATGCATTAAGTACTGTTTACTAATACACATTATCTAATATTCAAGATTACAAGTAATGATGAATGAGTACAAATTTCTAAAGTTATATGTTTGAATTCATAACTAACTAATAAATATAATCAAAACAGGGTAAACATCTCAATTTAAATATAAATAATTTAAAATGTATAAGATAATATTTGAATTCTAACAAAATACTTAATTTTTTTATATAAAAAACATTATATTATTAAGCCTAAAATAAACAAATTTATAAAAAAAATCATTATCACTCTTTCAAAACCATCCAAAATCATACCGTAAATCGACAAAAAATAAAATTAAACATTAAAATAATGATGTATCTCGCTGCATTACACGAGTACGATTCTAGTGTCTTATAAAAAAAAACAAATAAAACGGTTTACTTTTTTTAATTTCATTAAGTTGCCAAATTTCATTAATAATAGCTTAAGAAAAAGTATGAAAAATCCCAACGATTGAAATTTCATATTTGACAGATTAAGTTGTTGGATATTTTTTTAAACAAATAAATTATTCTACTTACTGAAACCAAAAAAATTGATCCTTCGAACATATAAAACTTGTTATTGTGGTAAATCCGAAAAACACAACATAATTTTATATTTTTGAACAATTAAGTCCCTAAATATTTTTGAAGCAAATAAATCCTTACGTATAAAGCGAAAGAAGTATTCTATTTTTCTCAATGTATCAACAAATCAATAGTAAAGTACAATGTAACGTTACAACGAATGGAATATACCTTTCCTTCCCAAACATAACTTATAAAGAGATATAAAAGTTGTGTCTAAAGGGATACTAGCAAAGCGGGCCGATGAGATGAATTGGTTCCGGGGTATGCCTGCCGAGGTAGGCAGCGCAATAAGTTTATAAAATATTGTGTCCAAAGGGATAAGTTATTAAATATTGTGCCCAAAAGGATAACAAAAAGTCTTAGAAAGAGAATATACCATTTATCTCTAGATGTATCAACATATTAGTAATAAAGTACAACGTGATTGTATACATCAAGGTTTAGTGTTTTAATTTCCACACGAGAGACTACAAGCATGAAAGACAAGAGAGGGGGAGTTATGCTATGGCGGAAAGGAGTGGATAGGGGAGCTTATCGCGGTCACTGAGTTGCCGAGAGTGTTTAGCGATCGTTGGGGAGCAGGCGAATTGTGAGAAGGAGCCGACTATATCCATTCCATCTTTTTCTCACTTTAAAAGTGACGTAATAATGATTTATACCATGGTAACTGTTTACGGTCATTTTTATAGGTCAGATGACTATTTATTTCGATTTCAATAAGTGTAGAGATTTATTTGTTCAAAAAAATTGTCGAGGGATTTAATTGTTAAATATAGGATAGTCCATTGAATTTTTTTAGATTTTCTTGCCACATGAAAATGATTTTTACCCGAAAAATAGGTTTTGTGGCCATTTTTATATCTAGAATAATCAATTGTTCAATTTCAGTAAATGCAATAATTTATTTGTTTAAAAAAAATTAAAAAAATTAACTGCTCAATATATGAAATTCCGTTGGTTTTTTCTAGGGGTGTTCATCAGTTGAAATCCAATGGATTTAGGTTGATCCGATCCGATCCAATCATCCATTGGATGTTGGATTTTGTCATCCGATCCAATCCAATTAACATTGGACATCCGATCCAATCAAATCCAATGGATGATTGGATCGGATCGGTTCAATACATTGGATATTATTATTGGTTATCCAATGGATCAAATTGGTTTCATCCAATATTTTGAGTCAATTCTCGACCAATTAATCTACCAAATCATATAATTATTCATATATTTACTTAATTTATTAAAAAACACTACATATAAATATCAACTAGAAAACAATATCGTAAGATATCAATAATTATATATAGTTATTAATTGGATGGTAATTGGATGGGTAGTTGGATGACCATTGGATTGGATCGGTTCGGTTTTATTGGATTTTGGACTTCCCTCCAAGAACCGAACGATCCAAATTGGATGTTGAAATTTTCGATCCGATCTGATCCAATTACAATTGGATATCCGATTATGGTCGGTTGGTTGTAATTTGATTGGTCGGTTTAAATTGGATCGGTTGACTTTCTCCACAACCCTAGTTTTTTTGAAGATTTTCCTATTAACTTATTGGTTAATAAGGATTGAAGTTGTTAGGTTACATAATTGCGTACTAGCAAATTATTATGGCGCTTTCATATAAAGAATAATTATTTATAATATGAAACTGAGAATCGTAATGATGACAATGACCAAGAGTTTTACTCATTAACTGAGAATGATGACTCTTACCTTGTTAATGTTTTTCGGGTCAATTGTTGCATATATTGTTGTTTTGATGAACTAGAATCTTACCCAATAAGGCAAGTAAGAATGCTAACTCTTACAAGTAAACACTTACCGGGTAATCGTTAGGACCCTACGTATTTCGTTAACATAAATAATTATTCCAACAAACCAATTTGTTGTAACACATATAGTTATACATGATTTATATTTTATTTAAAGTAAATTACATTTTTCGTCCTTATGTCGTTTGTTGCTTATAATTACTTTCGTACTTTGATTTTAAAAATCGCTTTTTCATCACCGTAGTTTTCATTTCGTTTCATTTTCGTCCATGAGATTAACTTTGTTTGAAAAGGTCCCTTAGGTCGAGGACATTTTTGTCTTGTTTGTTTTTTAATCCGATTTTCTATTTAAAGTATTAAGTACCTAATAACAACGTTCCACGTACTGACACCATCTCCCCACCCATCCCCAACCGTGGCCTTTTCTTCGGCCATAACTCTTCAAATATTCACCAGCAATCCAATGTTCTCTGACGACCCCATTTTAAGCTACATAAGATTACCCTGTACCAACCCTACGTTTTTATGTTAATCCGATTTTTTTTGCTTAAATATTGATAGGTTGATAGTGAAATTCAAGAAACATTTAACCAACTTTATCCAAAATTAAAAAAAAACATTATGTTGAAGGAACATTCAACCCTACAAATCTAAATCAAAACACTCGACCAAATATGAATCAATTACAAAAATTCATAAACGTTAAAATATCAAAAATCCTAAAATCTAAATACCAAAATACAGGACATCTAGTATTTGATGAATGGTAGAGAACCCTGCAGCAACAAAGGGAAGTTTGTCGACATTGCATCACCTTTAGGAGAGAGGGGAACTTAGGAGTAAAGGAAAATTGATATTTGAGAAACAGACATGTACACGGGTATCATTGATTTCCGCAGGAGGGGAGAGAGAGTCTCAGCGGCGATGGGATGAGGTTCACTATAGCGGTGGTGGTTCAGGTTATAGTAACAACACCGTCGCACAAAATAGTGGGAGGGGCATCGATTCTACGTCAAACACAAAGAAAAAACATGGGGGTTTTGAATGGAGTTACCGGGAAAAATGGAGGGGGAAGTGCAAGAAGAGGGGCATGGGGGGAGAACACCAAAAAGACCAAATTCAGATGGGGGGAGGGTTGGCTTTTTTTTTTTTTTGGTTTTGGTGTTTGTTCTTGTAAATGTTTTAGTTTAATAAAGGAAGAAGAAGAGTTAAAAAAAGATGAAAAGAAAAGCAAAATTACCCTTGATTTCATAGACATTTTCTAATAGAGTTACTTACAGGGACGAAAAATGAAACAAAACGAAATAGAAACCACAATGATTAAAAAAACAATGTTTTTTACAAATCAGAGATTGAATTAGTTATAAACAACAAACCATATGAACAAAAATCGTATTCATTTTATATATTGTTGACGTTTGACGTACATGTTGCGTCGATATTGAGGTGCTACAAATATTTAATATGACATGGTTTTGTCAACAATGGCATCAATGATATATTCAAATAATTTAATGAAGATATTATGCATTAATTTAAAGGATAAACAATATGAAAATTAAATGTATTTTGTTTAATTTCTTAGCTTTCGCAAGTTATTTTCTAACACCTTTTTGGTGTATAATATGTGATATTTTAAACATTTAGTTACCTTTTTTCTTTTTTACCTAATTACTTGTGTATGTTGATTAGACTACGTTTGACAAAGTAGTTTATAAATTAGCTGATTAACTAATTATGCTTGATAAAAACTAACTGATATAATAGTTGAGAAATCACTACTACAAAAAAGGGTTTTTTACACGGTTGTAAATGACCTTTAACCGTGTAAAAGTCCACCGTGTAAGAAAGTGCAAAAGCTTTTTAAACCTTTTTACACTATTTTTTTTAAAATCGTGTAAAAATAAGCGTGTAATAAAGTCATTTTTGTAGTAGTGAATGTAAAATGACCAAAAAGGACATGTTAAAAAATTAGTAAATTTTAACATATTAATACATTTAAAATGAATCTCTAATAATATAATGTGTTAATTAATATAAAACAGACGGTAAAGCAAATAAATAATAGAATACGTTAATTAATATAATTTCAATTTGATTTATTATATATATATATATATATAGTCAGGTTTATACGAAAAAGTAATCAAATAAGAGAATAAAAAAACGATCGAATCACATGTGATCCACGCTATACACCCATCGGAAGACCGTTACCGTTAAATCACATATAATTTGCACGTGGTTTGACCATTTTCTTATTTCTGTTATTTTGTTATTGTTCTCGTTTTAACCTCCATATATATATATATATATATATATTATAAATTTTGAATTTGTATAACCAAATACGAATTTTAAAAAATATCTACATTAAAAGATGATTTTTTAATTAATCATTATATATAATACAAATACAATTAATTAATAACTTCTCTAAAATATAATAATCAAAATAAATATTTTATAAAATATTAATCAAAGTTTTATTATTTTGGAAACAAAAGAAATACAATAACTTTTATGTAATTTACAGAAATATTTTTAAAATTGTTATATTTATTTTTTGATAACTAAATATATTAAATAACTTGATAAGATTAGTAATAATTATAAATAATTAAATATTAATACTAATGAACAATATACAATTAAAATTAATTAATAATTTGACATTAATATTAATTATTAATTAATAATAAATAAGAGATTGATATTAATCATTGATATAATTTGAAGAAAATGACAATAACTTACTTTTTAGATATCTAAATGAGACTTTTAGAATAAACTCAAAAAATAAGTTGGCTTATAACCTAACTCAAGTTTACAAACATGACCTAAAATATAGTTTCGTTGGGGTAATGTTGACATTTTTATTTATTTTAAATGCCAACTAAGATAAATAAAAGGTTTATTTTGTATAAAGTCAAATATCATATTTTTACATTTTTTAATCAAAATGAACATTATTTAACCATAAGGGTGCGTTTTGTATGCAGACCAGTTAGGTTGGACATGACTGGATTGGACGAACGTGAATGAGGTAGTTGAATGAAAGAAATTACTTTCAATAGCTTTAAGGTCTTAATTTGACATGGATAGTATAGTTATGTACCAATTTTGACTCATCTCACTAATTTTTTATTTCATCCATTTTGATGGAACAAAAAGACATTCTTAAACTACTCAGCCATGTCTAGTTCTAGTATAATATGAGATTAAACATGAAACAACAAATTTATGTTCATGCCCGATAAATTTTCTTCCTATAGATGGTTGTGAATGAGCCAAACTATTTTTTTGATTGTTTAGTTAATGCTCGCTGTTACTTATTGCTTCCTACATGGGGACGTTAAAAAATTGTAGACTAAAATAAGAGTACATAAGCTTTGCTATTTCAAGAGTAACTTAACAAAAACTTTAGAATCAAGCTTAGCTAGGTGGATAATCTTTATCATTTAGGATAAAACACTTACACTACAATCTAGATGGCTTTCATCAAAGAACACATCCTTTAGCAATCCGTTGGTAAAGGTCTAGGCCGTCGGTGATGTAACATCCAGATTTTTGGTAAGTGAAAAAATCAAGTTTTATTTATGTTTTACCCTTAGAATAGCTTAAAATAAGTATTTGGAAGTTTGGATATGTTTGGGTATGAAATTGATCAAGAAAAAAGAAGCCAAATAGCATTTTTCAGCCTTCCCCGACCGTGAAAGAATGACACCGGTCATGAAACAAGGGCATAACTTGACCTCTGGAGGAGCTGGATCCGAAAGACCTTGGCCACATGACCCTTGGTCGCGCCCGGAAGACCGCGTATGACCATCAACCCATAAAACTCGAATTTTTTTAAAAATATCTACAAGCTTTCAAGGTTGAAGATCTCAAGTCTTGAATCATGATCCATGTTCATCTTCTCCAACCATTTTCTAACCATTATTGACCTCATTTTAGGGTTTTCTTGAAAACCCATTTGTAAGTTCCTCATAACCTTCTAAACCTTTATTCTTGTCGAAACCTTTCATTTTAACCTCCTAGAACATCCCTCTTGATGTATCTCTCATACTTTGAGTGTTGACCGATTTTGGGTATTTTGGGTGATTTGAGGTTTTGACTAAAGTTTGTTATGGATCTGATGTTGGGGTTACTTTTGGTACATTTCTGGGCTTGGTTGAGACCCAGATAAAGTTTTTAGAGTTCGGCATTTGTGGGTCTAAAGCCTTCATCATTTTGGAAGCTAGAGATGGGTTTGGAACCTAAGTTTAACCTAACTTAGGAAGGTGAGTTCAAGCTGCTTTATGAAAACTATATACATGTCAAAATGTTCATTTTGAAGTCTTAAGATGTTTTCTTGATATTTATCAAATGTGTCGATTATTTGATAAAATTTGCATCTTAGTATATTTGGGTTTATAAATCATGTAAAATACCTATATTTGGGTTTCTGGACATGTTGATAAATAAACTGTGGGATGTTTTTTATAAATATGGATTATTAGGTGATAATGCATTTTTAGTGGATTTGGTTTGGAAAACGCATATGGTTACATTATGGGACATTTTGGAAATATAAATGGTATAATTTCAATTGGACAATGGTTTATCTCAACCAATGATTGATTTTTGAGTTAATCATGTCTTTAAAGCATGGATTTACATAAACATTGATTAAATATGTTTTTATTGCTTAAGATGACTTTCATGTAATGGTTAGATTGAGTCGTTGAGCTTTTGACTCGGTTTTGACTCAGATGAGTCTAGGGGGACATTTGTTGAGTTTAATTTGCTCTATGTGGATCTTTTGCAGATATATGCATCTATGACATTTTTATTTGTAAATTACATGTTTTGAATGCATAGGTTATTTAGCTGGAGTCATGTAATTTAACCTATAATGCATTGGATCAATAAGCACGTGAGTCAGTCTTGTGCTAGTGGATGTGTTAGTATTGCGGGTTGGACTCCGGAATCGTGGGTATTGCGGGGTTGGACTCTGGGACCCTTGTTGTGAGGCTTTTAGCCTAGTTGAGTAGGCATTAAGGACTTGAGTCCTGAGGTGCTACCCAAAGTGGTAGGCACTAAGAACCATGAGCCTTGAGGTGCCGCCCGGTGGGGTAGGCACCAAGGTTATGATTCTTGACGTGATACTCCAAAGAGTAGGCACTAAGATCATTGACTCTTGATGTGCTACCCCTGAAGGTAGGCACTAAGGTCCTGATTCTCAAGGTGATACTCCAAAGAGTAGACACTAAGATTTTTGAGTCTTGAGGTGCTACCCGTGAGGGTAGGCACTAAGAACCATGAGCCTTGAGGTGTTTTCCGAAGGGGTAGGCACTAAGAACATGAGCCTTGAGGTGCTATCCGCGGGGGTAGGCACTAATATCAATCAAATCTTAAGGTACTACTTGATAATGTTGATGAATGGCTTACTTTGTGTTTGCCACATTCGATGGATACGGGTCTCTCCCATCACCATTAGGTGTTATTTTTGGATATTGTACTATCCATGTTTTAGTGTTATTTGGGTTTGGTGAGTAACCATAATTTATGGTTTTGGTATATTGTATCTCATCCATGTATTAATGTTTTGGATAATAGATTTTTATTCATGTTTTCAGTATTTGGATATAAATCCTTATTTGCATTTCGTGTGAGTATTGGGTTTCGGTTTCATGTTTGATGGGTATTTAATTACTAGGTTTTCATCATGAAAATGGAGGTTTTGGAAAGATGATGCTTTTATGTTAAATATATTTTACCTAAGAAATTATTATTAAAATAAGCAGTCTTTCAGTTTTACCTTTTCAGATAATGATGAAAAATGCTTGAACTCATTAGGCGTTAAGCCTAACCCTTTTTATTACTCGACATGTGCATCAGGTCCTCGTTGGGGAATGGCTAGCGTTACTGTGATGAGTTTAGTGCTAGTTAGAGGTACGAGAATGTGTTAGCTAATTGGAGACGTCTTATGTACTTTGGAGATAACGACAATTTTTGGGTTTTAGTAACACCCATCCTTTATATAGACCTCTTGTAAGAGTGGAAATAATTATTTGATGTTAAAATCTAGAATTGTTATATTAGATAACCAAGTATCGGTTTAGAGAAAAGAATTTAACCTTTAATTGATGTATCATTGAAAATTTTAAAGTAGTCGCAATTTCCAAATTTCAGTGTGTTACAAGTTGGTATCAAAGAATAAGTTTGGGAGATTTAGGTACTTATTTATGTTGTCTAAATTCAAACTAGCGTTTTTCTAAGTGAATAAGAGTGAGATTATACGATTATACATTTTAGGATAGGATATGTTGAGGTCGATAGAGACACTAGCATCAAGAATCATGATGATGGTAGCAAGAATCCTCATGAAAGGTACATTCATATTTGCACTTGGCCAGTGTTATTATGAATTTATAGTTACAAGTGCATACTTGAATTGCCTTTTCTGCGACGATCGATGGGGTAGAGAGTGAATTCTCAGTAAATAATCATCAGAACAATTGATGTTTGTAAAAGTGTCACTTGAGTGACAGTTAAGTATGGTGATTACGTTAAGTCGACCATTTTGGGTCAGAGATATGGGTTATGTTTGAACCATAGGCTTATTGAATCACCATTTATTTTGAGAATAATTTGTAAGATTATTCGATTTAGTTTCCAATTACCGCCTTAAGATAACTGGGCATTTGGATGTCGTTAGTGTGACTTGTGGACATGGTGAGCCTAGTTCTAAAACTTTGGCTCTCGACCAAATTCATGCATGATATTATTTCTAAAAAAACTAACTTGCATAAATTATTCGACAGTTTGTCATTACGGACTTTGGAGAATGTTTTGGAACACCAGGAATGTAGCTTATGTTTCAAAATCCATGAGATAATTTTTTGTATATAAATTGAACTTTTATTGGAAGTTTTCTCCATGTTGATTTTGCCGATATTGTAGATTGCCGAAAGTGTATTTTTGAGTAGTTTTAATTTGAAACATACATGTATTATTTCATGTTCTACCCTAAATTCATGTGCTTGATATGCCACAAATTTTGACTTATAATTGGCGAATATGAAAGATTTAGTAAACTTTTGAAATCACTTGACTTCATGAACTCGGATGCAAAGTTTTATTTGAAACTTTACCTCATGTAGTTTTGGGACTATGTTAAGTCAAGATCGTATTCAAGATTAAATGAGGGGTCAAAGATGTAAAGTTGTAAATGTGTAAGTAGTTTTGCTGTAATAGTGTTGAGAGTCAAAGTGTTTGACTTTGACTTTAACTTAGTGAGAGGTCTTGTTGACCACATATAAATAGTAAGTGTCTTTGTTATTTGTCAGAGTAGAACAATAGAGAACACACACACATACATATTCTAGAGAGAGAGAGAGTATACTGTGAAATAGGTATATGACACTGTGAGATCTGTGACAAAAAGAAATCATTGTAATTGTTGTTCTATTAATCAAAGAATGATTTATGCATAATCAGTGTGTATTTTGATAGCTTGGATTGGACTTTCAGAGTAAAGGGGTAAGATTTGGAAAGCATAAACTTGTCTTATTGCATGAGTTTGTATTTAAGATTTTAATGAGAAATTTTATAAGATTTTCTTAACGATTTTTATCTTATACGATATTGTTTTTTGGATGAGAGGATTTGACATCATTCGATTGTATAGATATCCTTTGAGTTTTGTATGAACACATTTTGTTGCACAATATTTTAGTTCATGAATCGATTTACATACATGGTGTGAGTATGTATATGTTGGGACTAGAATGGTCCATTTGGATTGATTTGTTATAGGCATTTTTGTTTGTTGTTATTTATGTCTTTGGATAACATAATTGCATTTTTACTGTACGATTTTATGTACGTGATATTTGTGGCCATTTCGCTCGACTACCTATTAAGTGGCGGTAAAATTTTTGCATGTGTAATTTTTTTTTGTAAAGATTTTAATATCGATAAATCTTTTAGAATGTAACTGGCATATTTGTTGAGTTAATATACTATAAAAACCTTAACTTGCTAAATGATAGATTAAGGTATGTATTTGGGGATAAGAAGAGTCCTTGAGAATCGAAGTGTTGGATTACCCGACTTGGTTTTGGCTTTAAATTATGAGATTTTAGCCTGAAAACCCGATGTGCATTTGAATAATTGAGGTATTAGATTTATGTATCATCCCAATTATTTAAATCGTAATCTTCCTTTTCAGCAATCTTTGGGGTTCGAGGTTTTGGTGACTGTTTGCACCTGGGTTATGTAGAACTATTGGGATACGTTATTAATATTCACTATTTTAGGATAGTGTCTTGTGGGTGAGTTTTCGTGACTAAAATATTTGTTTTGTGGTTCAATCATTACGTGATATTAGGTGTCAACTTTTGATTTTGAGGCCAAGAACTGTTGGAGTATTTAAGGTACTATCATTGAATTTTGAGGAGCATTTGCAACATATGTGGTGACTCTAAGAAGATTAGATGTTGGTAATTGAGTATTAACGTTTAAAAGTTTGTTTATTGTAAGGATTTCATCGACTAAATGATCTATATTTGGGTATATTTTAGGGGTCCACCAATTGATGTGTCAGATGCAATCAATTCCATGGGAAGTGGTGTAAATTTGGATGGAAAATTCAGATTATCGACAAGAATTGTTGGACCAAGAATCTTGAGAAAAGACCGTGGTTGACATTTATTGTGTGTATTGTGTTAGTTTGGATCTCGGGTTCAGAGTTTTGTTGAACTGGACCAAACTTGTTGCTAGGAATTTTGTCAAGAAGAGGAGGATGAATATTTTTCTTGTAATAATTATTGGAGAAATTTAGTGGGAATGTTTGGAGTAGGCCTTAAGCGAAAATAGTTTTATTTAGGAGACTTTGATTAGCCAAGGTTGATGTATCAATGCATTAATGGCAGTGGATGAGCCATTCAAGAATACTTTTGCGGAATTCCCTTACCACCCAGGTAAAGTCGTCATAGTATTGAGATGTAACACCCTCAAATTTATAAAAAGCAGCTAATTAAAATATTCAACAATACATCACATGAAAGGTAAAATCCCTTTCTACAGATCAATACTTGAAATACCTCAGATATAATTCTAGTTTTAACTTCAACAAATAACCACCCAAATCTTATATAAAGACTAAATAAAGGTCGGGTGTTACTAAACCCATAAACGATTGCTATCTCCAATTGTGCGGAAGACATCACTCACTGCTACATCCTTCCGAGCATCTAAATAGCATTCAACACTTCACGGTGCTGCAAGTTATATTCCCCAAATAGGACCTGATGCACATGTCGACAAATAAAAAGGGTCAGGCTTAATGCCTCGTGAGTTCAAGAGTTTTCAATCACGAATAAATATTTCGTTAAAGAGGAAATAATGCAACTTAAAACACAATCTTTCAAAATGATTTACTTTAAATATGAAAACAACTCGTTTTCCAATATCATGAATTTTCAAGGATGAATGCCCCATTACAAAACATTTTTTATAAAGTGATGCAACCCGAACTCACTCAAAACGTGAATAGAAGACAGACTCCTAATTTATAAAAACGAGGGTAAAACTATATATTCCGAAACACCTAAAACACGGGTCAGACATAATACTCAACTCATAAATCACAGAAAGCAGCCTATATAAATATAATATGCCACCAAAAACATGGAACTAAAATTCAATACTCACGCGACCATAAAATGAAATGACTTCCAAATGTTAAAGCATGGACAATTAAATATCCAAAATATTGTTGGCCGACAACTGGGAGACCCGTATCCATTGAGAGTAGAGGAACACAAAAGTATGCCACTGATACAACGTTAATCGTATGACATCTCACGACTTGAAGGCCGAAGTGTCCCTACGACTCCTTTCAAGCTACACATCAAGAGACAACTGACCTTGGTGATCATTACCATGAATACCACCCCGAAGGCCCGACACACTTAAGGACTACCTACATGGCATTACCTCAAAGCGGCGGAGACCCAAACGCCCTTCAACACAATGGCACAAGCGGACTCAACCTTCCTAGTATACACTAGAAAGGTTCAGGTCATAAAACATGGGTTCCAGAGTCCAATCCCCGAAATACCCAATTGACCATCAAATAAAGACTGACTTACGTGGCTATGGATCCAATGCAACACAATCTAAAATTACATGACTACACAGGAATGACCAACGCACTCGAGCATGTAATTATCAATAATATGCAATAAGATGCATTAAGATGTAAGTCATAATTGGGACTCTACATCAAGCCATTAAAACCGGACAAATGTCCCCAAGACTCATTTAAGCCAAAACAGAGCTAAATTGCTCAAAATCCATTTGACCAACAAATAACGGTCCCTAAATTATAAAACGTATTTAAACGACATTTATGCAATGCATTCTTTAAATACACTATCAACATAAAACATGAATTGGTTGGGACAAATCACTTTTCAAATTAAAATTCTTATTATACTTCCAAAATATTCTACTACATGCTGACGTGTGATTCCCAAACTATATATAAACCAAATACACCCAAATCAAGGTAACGTCAAATAACTTTCATTTGTGCAATAAATCACGAAAAAATATATGTTTAAGGTTTACACATCAAAATACCCGAAAACCAATGATAGACATTTTAGAAGATTTGACAACCCCAAATTTACCAACTAGGAATACTTTGTCAAATGCCCAACACATTTGATAAATATAAAGTAAACACATTATTACATCAAAATACACATTTTGGCATGTACATATTTTTAACAAAGCAACTTGAACTCACCTTGCTAGATTTATGCTAAATCTAGTTTTTTCCCCAACTTGAGATCCTTTGAACAAACTTGAATCCACAAGCAAATCCTTCCAAAACCTAGATCGACAAACTTACAAACATAAATACACATATCCAAGCACTTAGAACCATTCCCCAAAATTACATATATCAAAACTCCCATTTTGGCCAAAACCCTAATTTTGACCTAAATTCTCCAAAATCATCCAAATCAAAATTGGAGAAATATAACACTAGGAAATCATTAATGTGTAACGACCTGTATCTTTATACATATATCAAAATAACATTTCTGTCTAAAAACTGCCCCAGGCTTACATTTCAGAGTACAAGGTTTACAACTATCACCTATTACACAATTGAGTCAAAAAGTAAACTATTGCAGGAAGTCTTCTAGCTCCTGAAAATAGCTCACATATTCTCTTTACCCTTATCTGTACCTGCTACCTTTCGATAACCTGAAACAGGTTTATAATTTTGAAAGAGCGAGGGTTTGACCAAAGGTCTAGTGAGTCCCCTCCAATCACTACTGCAACAATTCAAATATTATTTAAAACATTTAAACAAAGCTTTATATCTCAAAAACATAACATGCTCTTTTAATCAAACATTAAAATACTTTACGCTTCGCAGGAGTAACTCAATCTACTGGCCATCACTGACCACTTTTTACGCTTCACAAGCGTACCTTAAGCTACTGACGAACACTGTCGTCAAAGACGATATGCCTGTCTCGTACTGCCTTATTTTAGGGACACACCCTAATGGCATAAACGGGCCACACTCCCCGGTACGAGCAGGCGGGTCACACTTCCCGACTTAGGTCAGACTTCTGACTCAAATGTATGCATACACTTAGTCCTTACTATATATATAAAACAAGTTTATATAAACTGAGCATAAACATGCCAAATTGGTTAAATCAACCTTTTTCAATAAATCTGCATAACTCTCAATACTATAAACGTGCAGTTTATAAAACCCACATTTATCAAATAACTGTCAAAATCATAAAAGATTTACATTGAAAGACTCACCTCTGATTCTTCTTGCTTAAACTCTGACTTCTAACGATTAACACCACCTACGATGGTATCAAAATACAAAGGTAAGCTAACTTGCGACTAATAATCTTTTCTTCTCTAAATAATTTACCACACTGTGCACCCGGTCAAGACCCCTCCGGTTGACACACCCCGGAGCACCTTACCGGTCACTACATACAATACCGGTCATCTATAATACTGGTCGACTACAATACTGGTCGAGGAGATATACCGGTCGACACTACTTACCGGTCGACAACTCTATCGGTCGACCTTTACCGGTCAACACCTTCGTTCCGGTCGACAATCAAACAGAGTCGACGACTCAAACCCAGAAAACTCAGATCATTAAATCGATCAAATATACGGTTAAAAGCTTAGATAACAAGACTATTTACTGACTATAACATGCAGATAGAAGTATTAAGCTATAATCATACCTCTATTTGACAAAAATTGATCGATTCTTCAAAACCTCTTTCTCTTTCTCCCTGGTTCGATCTGCCCTTGATTCTTAAGTCGGTATCCAAATTTTTTCACAGACTTTGTTATGAAAACAAATATCTGAGGGTTATGATTATATATAACCAAAGTTTCAAATAACCCCCTTGAACTTTGGGTCTCGCTTAACTTTTCACCCAATTTCCAAATTTAATAAAAATTTCAGACCCGAATATTAAAATATCTCCCCCTTAAGAGAATTCGGTACCCGGAATTCCATCTCTAAACAAATGAGGATACTGAGATCTTATATCCACCTCTACTTCCCACGTTGAATCTTGTCCTTTGTGAAATTTCCACTGAACTTTCACTAATCGGATCTCCTTGTTTCTCAACTTCTTTACTTTGAGGTCCGAAATTGCTACGGGCTCCTCAATATAACTTAACTTTTCATCTACCCGAATGTCTTCTAAGGGAACTACTACATCTGCTTCTGCCAAACACTTTTTGAAGTTTGACACATGAAATGTGGGATGAATCCTACGCAAACTTTCTGGTAGATCAAGTTCGTAGGCCACTTCACCAACACGTCCCGTGATGATAAATGGTCCAACAAACCTTGGTCTTAATTTTTCTTTCTTTCCGAATCGGACTACCCCTTTCCAGGGCGAGACTTTCAACATTACCTTGTCTCCTATCTGAAACTCAATCGGTTTCCTCCGCTTATCTATATACATTTTCTAACGATCTTGAGCAATATTTAATCTTACTCGAATCTGATTGACCTTATCAGCTGTCACCTGTATGATTTCCGGTCCTGCTAACTGTCTTTCACCCACCTCATTCCAACATAAAGGTGTTCTACATTTACGACCATACAATGCTTCGAACGGGGCCGCTTGTATGCTAGCATGATAACTATTGTTGTAAGAAAATTCAATTAACGGCAAATGAATTTCCCACGAACCTTTGAAATCAATAACACATGCACGAAAAATATCTTCCAATGTCTGAATGGTTCTTTCACTCTGGCCATCAGTTTGTGGATGATAGGTCGTACTCCAGAAAGCTGATGTAAAACGAGGATCCCTGTCTGACACAATTGACAACGGTACTCCATGCCTGGTTACTATTTCGTCGATATACAATCGAGCCAATTTCTCTAGTGAGTACGTCTCCTTGATTGGTAGGAAGTGAGCTGACTTTGTGAGTCTATCTACTATTACCCAAATGGAATCATGCCCCTTAGGTGATCGTGGTAACCCAGTAACAAGATCCATCGTAATCTCGTCCCACTTCCAAACTGGAATTTCTAACGATTGAAGCTCCCCATAAGGTCTCTGATGCTCAACTTTAACTTTCAAACATGTCAGACATCGTTCAACAAAGTGAGCAATATCTTTCTTTAAACTTGGCCACCAATAGCTTTGTTTTAGATCTATATACATCTTGTTGGTTCCTGGATGTACTGGGTATCGGGATTTATGCCCTTCTTCCAATATTTTCCTTTGCAGTTCTCCTGCTTTTAGAATCCACAATCTCTTATTGAAGCACTTTACTCCGCGATTGTCAACAACTAACGAGTTAACAATTCCAACTATTCTTTCACTTTTCTAGTTTTCCTTTGACGCTGCTTCTTCTTAATACATTATAACTTCTTCTAAGAAATTAGAAACAACATCAACTCGATATGCCACCACTTTTGTCATTTCTCCATGCTCCTTACGACTTAGAGCATCTGCTACTACATTGGCCTTGCCTGGATGGTACAAAATATCACAGTCATAATCGCTTAACAGCTCTATCCATCTACGCTGCCTCATATTATGTTCCTTCTGATTGAAAAGATATTGAAGGCTCTTGTGATCTGTATAAATCTAACACTTGATCCCATACAGATAATTGTTGGATTTTATATAAACTATAAATAAACAATGCAGCGGAAACTATAACAAGAATCATATAACTAAACCCTACAAGGAAACTTTAGTGAATGATATTAGCAACAAGAAAGGGAAAAAGGATCACCAACCTTTTAATCCAAACTCGTAATTGGATTTATCCACGTGAAGAACTCGAACACTTCGATTCCAAATTTCTTAGGAAGGTAGTAACCAAAGGAGATTACCTCTAATGGTTTGTACCCAATTTGTCCAAGATTATTAGACTTTGGAATATCCACCCAAGTGTAGTAAGAGTACCCACAAGGAATGGAGCAAAGAGATAAGAGAAAACTCAAGGAAGAATGCTTGAGTTGGTACACTTGATTTAGGAGTCATGGACCTCTATTTATAGTGGCAAGTAGCATAGAGAAAAGTCCTTTCACTTGCACTTTTAATTGGCACAAATTAATTCTAAATTAATTCCAATTAATTCTATAAAAATTTCCATGATAATTTCTAATTAATTATTATCAAATAATAATTAATAAACTATTTATCTCTATCTCTTAATTATTCTAATAACCCTTGGACAATCGAGGGCAACCCAAAAAGGACCCTACTATTAATGGAAAGTCATGAGTAATTAGTTATGACTTTGGACACCCATTCCAATAGTCTCCCACTTGGACAAGTCATTAACTACTATTAGTCATAAACTAACCAAACAATCAGCAGAGAGTGCTTCCTTAGCAACTGCCGAACTCTGGTTCAGAGACAGCCCTAGATAAGTGATCAACTTATTCCTTCGTTCTTCAAGATATCGTATGAACTGAGTCATGGACATGAATCAATCTCAAGTTCAAGGTTGTTTCCCGGTTTTCGATTTATGAGGACTTTATTAGACTACTGAATTGAACTCATCAATCTAGTCCAGGCTGGGCCCAACACTATAATGTCGTCATTAAATCACCGAGGGCCCCACAGATATCGCTTTTCCATTATTAGAAAAAAGGAACGAATAAAATTTGACTACATAGTCCAAATCTATTCTTCAAATCATACATGGCAACATCTTTTATAACTTCCAGTTACGGTAGCGTTTAGATGTACCAATGCATAACTGAATCATAAACTTAAACTCATGCATCTCCATTTGAAGAATAACAGATATTATCATCTTAGAATTACTTGTGATTTTAATCCATTAAGTAATCTCTAAGTGCGGGTTTCTCTAATACTTAAATCTCTATTTAAGTACTCATGAGGGTTAGATGCATCTCTATACTATGTCTATCTCTATAGACATCAACTAACACTCCATGACAGTCTTAAATCAATACTTACTTCCAAGAGTATGACCGACTGTAGAGTTTTGAATATTCAGTCGCATTCTCATGCTATGTTTATCTCTATAAACATCGACTTAATACTCGGGAAGTTAAACATGCAAAAACCACAATATTAAATAATTTGAATGGCAGTTCACTAACACATAAATAGTCTCTATTATTCATCACCAAATCAATTACAATTTATTACTGTTACAATGTTTCGAATATCACTTAATTACTAAAACTAATATCTTGTCTCAAGCCAATGCTCCTAGCATGCAGGTCATGCTTGGTTTTGCTAAGTGCCTTTGTGAAAGGATCAGCCGGGTTTTCTTCCGATGATATCCTACTCACTAAAATGTCTCCATCCTCCACTCTATGTCGTACATAGTAAAATTTCCTCTTGATGTGCTTGGTCTTTCCATGATCTTTTGGTTCCTTCGTAAGGGCGACAGCACCAGTGTTGTCACAAAAGATCTCTATGGGTTCACTGATAGTTGGAACGACTTCCAGATCACCAATAAAGTTTTGTAACCATGTAGCTTCCTTAGCAGCTTCAGAAGCTGCAATGTATTCGGACTCACAGGTTGATTCCGCCACAGTAGGTTGCTTGGAACTCTTCCATGTTAGTGCACCTCCATTCAATAGAAACACCCAACCGGACTGTGAACAACTGTCATCCACATCCGTTTGGAAGCTGGCATCAGTATACCCGCTAATTCTAAGTTCCTCACTCCCACTGAACACCAAGAACATATCTCTCGTATTTCTCAAATACTTGAGAATATTCTTCACTGCTATCCAATGACTTTCGCCCGGATTACCCTGATATCGACTCACCATACTTAAAGCATACGAGACATCAGGGCGAGTACATGTCATGGCATACATGATCGATTCTATAGCCGAAGCATATGGGACTCGACTCATTTTGTCCACCTGATCACGAGTGACGGGACATTGAGATCTACTAAGCTTTATGCCTTGATGAATGGGTAAAGACCCTTTCTTGGAATTTTCCATATTGAACCTTTTCAATACTTTATCCACATATGTACTTTGGCTTAGTCCTATTAGACGTTTTGTTCTATCTCGATAAATCCTTATACCCAGTATGTACGTTGCTTCTCCTAGATCCTTCATAGCGAAACATTTCCCAAGCCAGGTTTTTACACCATTCAAGGTTGGGATATCGTTTCCTATAAGGAGTATGTCATCCACATATAAGACTAGGAAGGTTATCGTACTCCCACTAGCTTTGACATATACGCAGGACTCATCTACATTTCTACAAAATCCAAACGCTTTGACCTTTTCATGGAAGAAAGATTCCAGCTGCGAGAAGCTTGTTTAAGTCCCTAAATAGACTTTTCAAGCTTGCACACTCTATTGGGATGCTTGGTGTCTACAAAACCTTCCGGTTGTGTCATATACACATCCTCTGAAAGTTTCCCGTTAAGGAAAGCGGTTTTGACATCCATTTGCCATACTTCATAATCATAGAAGGCGGCTATGGCAAGCATTATCCTAATAGACTTGATCTTGGCTACCGGTGAAAAGGTTTCATCATAGTCAACCCCTTGGGTTTGAGTATAACCCTTTGCCACCAGCCTAGCCTTGAACGTGTGTACATTCCCGTCCATGTCGATTTTCTTTTTGAAGATCCATTTACAACTGACCGTCTTACGACCTGGTGTTTGATCAACCAAATTCCAAACTTGGTTATCATACATGGATTGAATCTCACTGTCCATTGCCTCTTTCCATTTAGCATCCTCAAGGCCTTCCATGGGTTCCTTATAGTTAGCTGGTTCATCCAAATTAACAAGTGTTCTATCACTTATTAACGTATCCCCTTCCGCAGTAATATGAAGACCATAGAACTCAGGAGGGTGGCTAACTCTTTAGGATCTACGAAGAGGTAATGACTCGTCAACTGGCTCAACAGGTATTTCTACCTCGGGTTGAGTGCTAGTGCCAACGTCAGGTATTTCATCATTTGATTCTTGAATTTCTTCAAAATCAATGTTACTCCCACTGACTTCTTTAGCTATAAGTTCTCTTTCTCGAAAGACTCCTCTTCAAGCTACAAACACCACATTTTCAGTGGGTCGGTAAAACAAATAACCATAAGACTTTTGTGGGTAACCGATGAATAGACACTTCTCAGATTTGTTGGCAAGTTTATCTTGGCTCTCGTGTCTCACGAAAACCTCACAACCCCAAACCTTGATATGTGCGAGTGAGGGTTTCTTCCCAGTCCACATTTCATGAGGTGTCTTTTCAACCTTCTTTGTTGGTACAAGATTTTGGATATGGGCGACTGTCTCTAAGGCATATCCCCAGAAATAGGTCGAAAGAGGAGCTTGAGTCATCATGGAACGGACCATGTCTAACAAGGTTCGATTGCGTCTCTCGGCTACACCATTAAGTTGTGGTGTTCTAGGAGGCGACAATTGTGAAACAATTCCACATTCCTTAAGATACTCATTGAACTCAAGACTAAGATACTCACCACCCCTATCGGAGTGTAGTACTTTAATCTTTCTACCCAATTGATTCTCTACTTCGTTCTTGAACTCTTTGAACTTTTCAAAAGTATCCGACTTATGTTTAATCAAGTAAACATAACTATATCTACTATAGTCGTCGATAAAAGTCACGTAGTAGCGATTGTCATCTTTTGTGGTGGATCTAAATGGACCACATACATCTGTATGTATTAGGTCGAACAATCCTTCACCTCTTTGTAAAGAACCGGTGAATGGTGACTTGGTCATTTTGCCAAGTAAACAAGACTCACATGCATCATATGATTTTAAGTCAAATGATTCCAAAACTCCATCCTTTTGGAGTTGGGCGATGCGTTTCTTGTTTATATGACCAAGACGACAATGCCACAAAGATGCATGGTCTAACTCATTAGAAGAATCAATAGCTAGCACATTACTCAAGTTATTATCACACACAACAGATTCATAAACACCATTACAAGGAGTAGCTTTAAAAATAAACAAGTCATCTTTAAAAACCAAAATATCTCCATTCAAATTATCAAAGTAATAACGGAATCCTTGTTTAAACAATGCGTGAAATGAAATGATATTCCGAGACATATCAGATGAATAACAGCAATTTACTAACTCTAATCTAAACCCACTATCCAAGACAAGCTCAAAAATCCCCATCTTCGTAACAGGTGCAGAATGCCCATTCCCCATGATGAGATTTAGCTTTCCTGGCTGCAACTCCTTGCATTCACTTAATCCCTGTAAAACAGAACAGATGTGAACACCACATCCTGTATCAAGGACCCAGGAATTTGAACATTTCAAATTAGTGTGTTTGATTAAGTACATACCTGAAACAGTGGCAGACGATTTGCCCTTGCTTTCTTTCAACTCTTGAAGATATTTTGGGCAGTTTCTCCTCCAATGCCCTGGTTGTCCACAGTGAAAACACGTTGCCTGCTTCAGATCTTTGGAAGGTGGGATGTCACGATTAATCGTTCTCTTTGACCCTTTGTTGGACTCTCCAACATGGGCTTTCCCTTTCCAAGCGGGTTGAGTAGTGGCTTTTCGTTTCTTCCCTTTGCCAGGCCGAATGGCATTTACCTATGCAACAACAGTTGAGCTTGATAAGACATGAGACTTCTTCATGCCTTGCTCAGCTCTTTGCAGAAGGTTATGCAGTTGCATCATATTGGTCTCACCATCATTCATATGAAACTACATAATGAACGGATCATAAGAATCTGGAAGTGAATCAAGGACCATGTCAATGGCCAAGTTCTTGTCGAACTTCACATCCAGTTTCTCAAGTCTTTCAATGAGCCTTTGCATCTTTTGCACATGGGTACATATTGACTCACCATCCTTGTGTTGACACTTTTTTAGGGCTTTAAGAACCTCCAAGCGCTCTTGCCTTTGTCCCTTAGCGAACATTTCGCGAAGTTTCTCATTTATTTCATATGCCCAGCTCTCATCGAACATCTTTTGAAGTTCAGAGGACATGGTGGGCACCATGATGCAAGATGCCTTGGTAGAGTCGGTGCAATGCTTGTTGTAAGCAGTAATTTCTTCGGAAGAGGCACTGTTCCGATCGATTTCAACGATTTGTTCATCGAGTACGTATTCCTTGTCTTCATAGCGTAAGGTCAATCTTAGGGCACGCATCCAATCAAGATAATTGGGTCCTATAAGCTTTTCCTTTGCCATAATAGGAAGGAGAGTGAAACCGGAGTTTCCGGTAGGAGCAGGAGTAGGAGGAAGATCATTATTGATTCCAGACATCTATAAGACAAGTGGTTTTAGTTAGTGATATTTAAATAATCGTTAACTATTTATCCAATTAATATATTAAGGCTAGGATCCAATTTCTAACATTCACTATATAAAGAGGGATGCCGTAATTATATATGAATTTAATTTAGGTAGGCATACAACTTGCCAATTTCATCTTTATGAAATTCCTGGAACGTTAGAGACTCCTTGTACATTCAAGGGCATGTTTAGTCTCGGATATACATCTTACTAATTGTGGCTGGGACGCCGAAGACCACAATTAAGATTGTGAATTAACCATGCAAAAATCGCGTTGGCACATTCATTCTATTTATAGTTCTCAAATTGACGTGCCGGTTATCCACACACGCTCCATCAATAAACTATAAAACCGAATTGCCACATCACCTTGCCTATCATAGTCTCAAATTAATGTGCCGGTTATCCACGCACGCTCCATTAATAGACCATCTAGAAGTGATGTGCGTTTTCATGGATTTGCATACATATTCACATTTTCTTATGCGTATCTAAGAAGGGAATTTAAATTAGATATAAGTTTTAGATTAATACTTTTAATCTTAACATCGACAATATTGGATCCATTCGATAACTCGCACTCCTTCACACAAAAGGTCGATGAGCTGGCAACGCACGGCGTTTTGAAAGCCCTTCTCATTTGCCGCCATTTTATAGGCAGACTCCTAGTACATTCTTATAGTTTTAGGATTTTGATGGGTCTAGTAGTGATCCAACTACGATGTGTTTAACTTTAGGTTATACTATATACTGTATAAACAATTTATAAGTATAGGGTAAATTTTAAACATTTTAAAACATACCAATTATTTAATCAAATTAATTCTAATTAACCAAGTAACCTAACAAGATAATTTTAATTTATAATTAAACATTCTAAACATGTGAGGTCAAATGTTAATAATTAACATTAAATAATACATGCAAAAAAAAAAACTATTTGCAATTCAATTAATCCTAATTATCAGATTGAATCATATGGAAATTTAAATCTAGCCAATTAAACTTAAATCATATGAGGACATATGATAATGATTAAAAATTGAAAACATGGTTGGCATATAAAAACTCTTTCAATTTTAAACCTTTTAAAATATGAGCCTATTAAATCTTTCAATTTTGCCAAATAATATAATAGCCATAATTATCCAATCTTTCATGTAATCCTCAAGATTATCGGAAATCTTGACTATTAGATGAACATTGTATAATTGTCATTTAATAACTGTTTACCAAAAGTTAGGAGATAATAGCCAAAAATACCAACATTTTTAACTAATAAAATGATCCTAATTTTCGATCAAACAGACATATATATATATATATATCGAAATTTAGCAAACAAGATTTAAACAAGTGCTAATATCATCTCAACCTGGCTTTGATACCACTGTTGGATTTTATATAAACTATAAATAAACAATGCAGCGGAAACTATAACAAGAATCATATAACTAAACCCTACAAGGAAACTTTAGTGAATGATATTAGCAATAAGAAAGGGAAAAAGGATCACCAACCTTTTAATCCAAACTCGTAATTGGATTTATCCACGTGAAGAACTCGAACACTTCGATTCCAAATTTCTTAGGAAGGTAGTAACCAAAGGAGATTACCTCTAATGGTTTGTACCCAATTTGTCCAAGATTATTAGACTTTGGAATATCCACCCAAGTGTAGTAAGAGTACCCACAAGGAATGGAGCAAAGAGAGAAGAGAAAACTCAAGGAAGAATGCTTGAGTTGGTACACTTGATTTAGGAGTCATGGACCTCTATTTATAGTGGCAAGTAGCTTAGAGAAAAGTCCTTTCACTTGCACTTTTAATTGGCACAAATTAATTCTAAATTAATTCCAATTAATTCTATAAAAATTTCCATGATAATTTCTAATTAATTATTATCAAATAATAATTAATAAACTATTTATCTCTATCTCTTAATTATTCTAATAACCCTTGGACAATCGAGGGCAACCCAAAAAGGACCCTACTATTAATGGAAAGTCATGAGTAATTAGTTATGACTTTGGACACCCATTCCAACAATAATGCCTCCAAATCTTCAAACCAAAGACTACCGCTGCCAACTCTAAATCATGCGTTGGGTAATTCTTTTCATGTTCTTCTTTGGACCGCGAATAGATCAGTATATCATCTAAAAAGACTATGACGTACTTGTCTAAAAACGAACTACACACTCTATTCATCAAGTCCATTAAAGCTGCTGGCGCATTGGTCAGACCAAATGGCATAACTAGAAACTCATAATGTCCGTAACTCGTACAAAATGCAGTCTTAGGTACATCCTCCTCCCTCACTTTCAACTGGTCATAACCAGATCGTAGATCTATTTTCGAAAAAGAGCTCGCTCCTTGAAGTTGATCAAAAAGATCGTCAATTCTGGGAAGCGGATACTTATTTTTGACAGTCAACTTATTGAGTTCCCGGTAGTCTATGCACATTCTCATAGACCCGTCTTTCTTCTTAACAAATAATACTGGCGCTCCCCATGGTGAGCTACTAGGGCGAATAAACCCCTTGTCTAACAACTCTTGCAATTGAGTCATCATTTCTTTCATTTCTGCCGGTGCCAGTCTATACGTTGCTCTTGCAATCGGCCCTGCTCCGGGTACTAAATCAAAACGAAATTCCACTTGCCGATCAGGAGGAAGAGTGGTTAAATCTTCCGGAAATACTTCTGGATATTCACTTACTACCGGAACTGACTCTAATCCCTTCTTCTCCTTCTTAGCATCTATTACATAAGCTAAGAACCCCACACATCCTTTTACTAGACACCGCTTAGCCTTAATCATTGAAATCAAGCATGACTTTCTATCCCTCCGATCTCCAAACACTACTATCTCTTCTTTACCTGGCTGCACTATACGAATTAACTTCTTATTGCATAATATATGAGCATCATTAGAAGCCAACCAGTCCATTCCCACAATAACATCAAATTCTCCCATACCCATCGGGTACAGTCGAAGTGGAAATGACTGCCCATCGATGATAATACTACACCCATCATACACTTCCTCCACTAAGATTTGACTATTATCAGCCACTTCTACTTTCAATTCATGCCTAAGCTTCTTGGGTTTCTCATTCAATTTATGCACGAAATTTGGAGACACAAATGAACGATTTGCGCCCGAATCAAACAATACTTTTGCATAATTCGAATCTATAAAGAAAGTATCTGTCACTACATCAGGTATCTCCGCCGCTTCTTCTGCTGTCATATTGAAAACTCTAGCCCTCGCTTTAGCTGGTTTCACCTTTTTCTCACCTCCCTTTTCTACATATCCTCCAACCGATCCCTTTTTTTTTAATTGTGGACAATTAGTCCTGATATGATCAGGAGATCCACACTGATAACAAGACCTCGAAATCTGGAAATCCCGAGCCATATGCCCCATCTTTCCGCATTTATAACAACCCTCTTGATCAATCTTACATTCTCCTTTATGCCTTTGGTTACACTTGTTACATGGATTACTTTCAAACTTATTAACAGACCGCTAATCAAATTTTGCAGCTTTAAACGGTTTGGAGTCACGTATCGTTTCGTCCCATTTCCTTTTATCTCCACTTCTTTCAACATTGACAAAGCATAAACTACTTTATCTTCATCGACACACTTACTAGTATCACATGCTAGCTCCATACCTTTTACCCATCTTAACGCTATCACTGGATCACATTCCCCTTTATAAGTAGGAGGTTTGCAAGCAGCAAACTCCTTAAAACTACATCCTCTCCCCACTACCACTTTAGTGGTCACAATGGGGTTTGACTGAGGGTGGCTACCCCCTACAGTTACTGGTGATTCTGCTACCTCTGTCTCCACTTTTTCTTCACTCTTTTCTTTGCTTGATGAAACCTCATTATTGCGCTGAGCCAATAAAGTGTTCAACGTTTCTTGTAATTTTCCCATTTCTGCCGTGAAGGTTTCTTGGGTAACAAAACCCTAAGTTCTACCTCCACTACGGTTTCCTGTCTGCTTTCGACCCCTCACAGAAGCCGAACTTTCTTGATGAGAAGTTTCTTGTTCAGATCTTACCTCTACACTTTCAGCTTGACGAATACCATGAGTCGTCTTCCCGCCTCGAGTTCCCACAGTGGAAACTCTTGCCTGAGTAGTTGTTTTCTGAACTGTCTTACCTCTACGTCGACCACGACTCTTTCCTCGGATAGTAGTCGGGTTGACCGCAGTCGTTCGCTCTTCGGCAACAACTTCATTAACTGGCTCAATTTCAGGATTCGGAATAGACCTACTCCTTGTCACTCGCTCAGACATACTTCTGATAAGAAGAAACATAAGACATTCAATCTAACATGCTACACATTACGGCAAGTTAAACACAAACATGTACTTATAAATTCATAATTACACTGGCCAGATGAAATTCCAAATTTACTTTACATGCTAGTCCTTACTACCTTAATGTTAACTTCCTACGGTCTTCCTACTACTCAGTTGTGCTTCTACTTTCTCAGTTTAAGCCTAGGCCCATCTGGTCACCTAGATCCCTTAAACTAATGCTCTGATACCAATTGTAACAACCTGTATCTTTAAACATATATCAAAATAACATTTCTGTCTAAAAACTGCCCCAGGCTTACATTTTAGAGTACAAGGTTTACAACTAGCACCTATTACACAACTGAGTCAAAAAGTAAACTATTGCAGGAAGTCTTCTAGCTCCTGAAAATAGCTCACATCTTCTCTTTACCCTTATCTGTACCTGCTACCTTTCGATAACCTGAAACAGGTTTATAATTTTGAAAGAGCGAGGGTTAGACCAATGGTCTAGTGAGTCCCCTCCAATCACTACTGCAACAGTTCAAATATTATTTAAAACATTTAAACAAAGCTTTATATCTCAAAAACATAACTTGCTCTTTTAATCAAACATTAAAATACTTTACGCTTCGCAGGCGTAACTCAATCTACTGGCCATCACTGACCACTTTTTACGCTTCACAAGCGTACCTTAAGCTACTGACCAACATTGCCGTCAAAGACAATATGTCTTTCTCGTACTGCCTTATTTTAGGGACACACCCTAATGGCATAAACTGGCCACACTCCCCGGTACGAGCAGGCGGGTCACACTTCCCGACTTAGGTCAGACTTCTGACTCAAATGTATGCATACACTTAGTCCTTACTATATATATAAAACAAGTTTATATAAACTGAGCATAAACATGCCAAACTGATTAAATCAACCTTTTTCAATAAATCTGCATAACTTTCAATACTATAAACGTGCAGTTTATAAAACCCACATTTATCAAATAACTGTCAAAATCATAAAAGATTTAGTTTAAAAGACTCACCTCTGATTCTTCTTGCTTAAACTCTGACTTCTAACGATTAACACCACCTATGATGGTATCAAAATACAAAGGTAAGCTAACTTGCGACTAATAATCTTTTCTTCTCTAAATAATTTACCACACTGTGCACCCGGTCAAGACCCCTCCGGTCGACATACCCCAGAGCACCTTACCGGTCACTACATACAATTCCGGTTATCTATAATTCTGGTTGATAACTTCGTTATCTTACGGGTTTTTACCCTCCGAATCATAAGCTTACGACTCTTCTTGGAGTAAGAATTGGCATTTCAGACTAATATTTCTGAGCAAGTTGTGTGTAGGCATGCAAGATGTTGAGTGGAAGAAAAAGTGCTTATCATTACTCCATTTTGACATCCCGGACGACAAATGCAACGAACCAAGTGAACGGGCGAAAAATCGACAAATTTAGGCCTTGGCTAAAGTGCCTGGCGAAAGTGACAAGTGTCACTCTCGCTGGCACTTTCGTGCAGAATGTACTGCGAGCAATGGAGTCCTGGCTAAAGTTCCTGGCGAGAGTGACACTTGTCACTCTCGCGTGTCACTCTCGCGGTCGTGGTCTGAGGGTATAAAATGCAGCAGAAAGTTAAGGTTTAGGGTTATCTTGGGATTGTTGGAGGCTAGACCCTAGGGGAGCTGTTCTAAACCATTTTCAGAGCAGAATAGAAGAATTTTACTGATTGGGAAGGTGGAAACAACTTTTGGAGCTCAAAATTGGTAGTGTGTATCAATCATTGAGGGATTTTTATCATTACACTTGTATTTTGTTGAGAAACGATGTATTTGGGTGTTGTCATCTTCTTCTCTATGGTTATATTTGCTACTAGTAACATGAACTAAACCTTTTGAGGTTGGGGGAAGGATGGATTTTAGTTTTATACCGTTAGATATATGATTATTGCATTTTATTGAGTTAATACACTTGTTGGTTGAAGTTTGTCTATCTTGTTCTTATTGTTTATGAGATTGGCCATCTTATTCATCTTTTGGTTGTATTTCCTCTTGAGAAATTGGTTTTATAACTTGATAATAGTTAGATAAACCTAGGGTGAGTTATTGGATAGAGATATACCAAGTAAACCCTAGTTTGTGTTTGTGATTCTTATGCCTAATGAGTTGAATGTTTATGTGTATTGGTTGAGAGACTTCAATATATATTGCATGATACATTCTTGCTATTGCTCAAGAGAGAGTAGTGAGTATATTTGGAATTGCTAATTTAACCTTGTGTATTGAGTCATTGAATGTGTGTTGTTTATTTGTTGGTGTAATCCAAATGAAATCCGACCCCTAGCCTTTCCCTAGTCATATAACTATTCTCTTCGTGGTGTTTGAATCAGTTGTTGAATAGTATTTCGTGCTTGCTTTCATTGTCTCTTGATAAGTAGTTAATTAATCATTCTCAAACCAATTTTATCAGCAGTTCAGTTAGTAGTTGTGGTAGCCTTTGTGGTACTTAAACTCGTAGTTCCTTGGACCGATACTCGTACTTAGTACGTATTACTTGATTGACACCGTACACTTGCGTTAGATTTGGAGCGTTGCATAAACCGTCTATCACTGGTCGACTGCAATACCGGTCGAGGAGATATACCGGTAGAGTACGATACCGGTCAACGAGACCGGTCTATATAACACATCGGTCACTCTGAGTTCCGGTCAATAGCTATACCGGTCAACACTACTTACCGGTCGACACTACTTACCGGTCGACAACTCTACCGGTCGACCCTTACCGATCAACACCTTCGTTCCGGTCGACAATCAAACAGAGTCGGCGACACAAACCTAGAAAACTCAGATCATTAAATCGATCAAATATACGGTTAAAAGCATAAATAACAAGACTATTTACCGACTATAACATGCAGATAGAAGTATTAAGCTATAATCATACCTCTATTTGACAAAAACTGATCGATTCTTCAAAACCTCTTTCTCTTTCTCCCTGCTTCGCTTTGCTCTTGATTCTTAAGTCGGTATCCAATTTTTTTCACAGACATTGTTATGAAAACAAATATCTGAGGGTTATGATTATATATAACCAAAGTTTCAAATAACCCCCCTGAACTTTGGGTCTCGCTTAACTTTTCACCCAACTTCCAAAATTAATAAAAATTTCAGATCCGAATATTACATAGTGGAGTATATATAACTCATAAAGAAGCTTGAAAATGGAGGGGATGAACTTACCACTTAGGTTTTGGGCAAAACCTAATAAACCCCAAATTCTCTATTGTTGGAGATGAGAACTTGATCTTGCATCAATAGATGAAGCCACTAGCATAATAGGAAGAGGGAAAACTTTGATCTTCATGGAAAAGCCCCAAAATCAATTAGGGTTCATAATAGAAGGTGGAGGAACGTTTTAGGAAAGAAAGGGAAGAGAGTGGAAATGAGAAATGAGGGAAATGGCTGAAAATTGCACTTTTAACACGCTGGTACCTCTCGGCGAGAGTGCCAAGCGATTGTGCCAGTGGCACTCTCGCTGGCACAGTCGCCTAGATTGTATTGCCAACCTAAATGGCTTGGCGAGATTGCCAAGTGATTGTACCCTCTAGCACTCTCGCTGGCATAATCGCCCAGGTGCCCCTAAGCCCCAAAAATATGATTTTCCCTCACTTCAATAGCTTGGCATCCGAAACAACTAATGACACCAACATTAGGGTGTAACCAAAGCTTGATTGGGGAAAGAAAGGTGGCCAATACGTACCAAATTTCTGGGTGTTACAATCCTCCCAACCTTAGAATGATTTCGTCCTCGAATTCTATTTCTCCCTCAAGGCATTTCATTGCCACTCCCAATACTTACTGGGTTTCCTCCAACTACCTATGGTAACAAACTAATCATAGACCACAATGGTGATATTCTCACAAAACGATCGTATCCCTTTCCCAGGGAGTGTCTCTAACCCCATTCATCCTTTAGCTGAAACCCGGTAACTTCCTGGCAAAACTTCCATGGTGATTTCTGTGGAGACTCACAACAAGTATCCACTTTGTTACGTTGCACTCCTACCAGAGCGAACACCAAGCTTTGTCGGAGAAATTTCTAACCATGCGATCCCGGTTGCCTCCCAACCATAGGTGGCACGTACTACATCCAGGGTAGCTTGTGAACTCAACTTCTAATGGGCTAATTCATTCGAGCTCAATATAATCCTGAATTCGTATTCTAATGACCAAAACCAACCCAAAGAATTTCCAAAATTCCTTAATAATTCACCTTTGATATTGGTAAATCCTTCCTTATAAGGACGTACCAATATGCTTTCCAAGGGGTCGGTTAATCCGAGTTAGGCTATCGCATAACTCCGAACTATTATTAAACCTCAAACATTCAGTTGATAAGATCATTACCATATCAAAAAAGTCGTACTCATCAAAACTTAATTTCCAACATCAAATGTCCTTAGAGTTCTATCACTATGAGGCTAAAATTCCTCATGGTCCAACGAGAGTTCTTCAACACTCCAAACATTCGCTGACCTCAAATGAACAAGGCTGAGAGTCCAAGAATCTCTAAATCTTTAGAGAGTGAAAGTAGAGAGAGAAAGTATTGAAGCGCAAAGTATGAATTGATTAATGTGTGCGTGTGTTTCTTACAAGACACAAAGACCAAAGGGACTTAAATACCCTTGGTCAAATACAACACAGTATGACTCTAAACACAGTATTTGACCAAGCCCTATAAATACAATGATTACTATAAAATCAGACCTAACAATCTCCCCCTTAGTAATCATTGGCGCTTTGGTCTTCAAAAATCATCTTCTATAACAGCACGGACCAGCAAAGCGACTTTATGAAGAATTCTGACTTTTAAGAAAAAATTTCTTCTCAGCATCTTTCAGATTAAGGATAACTTTGCTACTTGAGCTCTAAACGATACACCTATATTGAATGATATTGAATGAACTGTGGTGTTCGGAGCAGGAACATCAAAAGAATTTGTTGTAGCTGAGAGAATAGAATCTTTGAGCGAATCTTGATCAGCAGATAAACTTTTGAGCTCTTTGTCTTTTAAACTTCTCCTTGACTTCTCCCCCTCATGACCTTGATGATCTTAATCAACTTGGTCATGTAAATGTTGGAGACGAGACAACATAAGATCTGGAAAATCAAAGAAATAGAGAAAAACAGGGAGGTTTGCGCTTCCTTCAATGATGACTATAAAATCAGACCTAACAAAGTCGACGCCTGAAAACAAAATAGTCACACTGAAAACATAGGTGTTAAGTCTGATTTTATAGTAATCATTGTATTTATAGGCTTGGTCAAATACTGTGTCTATTGTCTAATACCGTGTTGTATTGACCAAGGGTATTTAAGTCCCTTTGGTCTTGTTTCCTTGTAAGAACTTTCACGCACACTTTAATATTCAATTACTTTGCGCATCCTTGTCTCTCTCTCTACTTTATCTCTCTAAAGATTCATTGATCTTGGACTATCAATTGGTATCAGAGCCATCTGCATCTTGAGATAATTGAGAGAAGTCATTTTCGTTTATGAATTTGTTGATTAAAATCGAAAATTTGATCGATTTTCTTGATTTTTTCAAGAAAATCTCGTTTTCTTGATTTTTCATCAAATTCAGAGGTGTTTTTGATCGAATTTCTTTGGAATTTGTCTTGTTGGATTCGATTTTGATAGGAGAATAACTTTGATTCACGTCATTTTTCAAGAAATTCACGTTTTGATTGTCAATTTTGAAAAAATTTATTTTCTGGAAAAGTTGAGTTTCACGTACTGTTACATAATCAAAAGTTTGATTTTTTGGTTTTTAATCGATTTTGGTGATTAAAAAGTGTTAGAAACATGTTTTCGATCATTTATGTGTGATTTAGTTGCATTAATTTCTTGGATATAATCGTTTGTTGGTGATTTTTGTGATTTTCAACAGGTTTACGCTAGATCTCAACTTTGCGCGAGTTCATCAGGGACTTTGCGCGAGTTCATCTATTGCATCTGCGTCTTCAGGGTGTTGTTTTCTCGAGAAGTTGTGATTTTCGCTTTGTGTTCTTCACGCAAAGTGAGGTTTGCGTATCCCGTGCATCACGAGAAGTGATCTTTTAGTTTCCAGCTTATCACGCAAAGCTCAATTTGCGCGATCAACATAACACGCTGTCAGGATCGAATTCTCAACAAGAATTAATTCTCAGAAACAATATCAAAGAAGTTTGCGGAATAACACTTTGATATTTAATCAAAACAGTAAATCAACACAGTAGATATGAAGAACAAACTGTAAACTTGTATTGAATGCTTTGAAGTTACAAGATTACACACTCAACCTCAATATTGATGAACAGGCTCACCAATACGAATTCTACTTCTCTAGAATTAGGAACTATGCCTTGAGGTTGATTTTCTCTCTAGTAGAATGAAGAAAAACAAAAGTTAACTCACTATTCTAAACTATACAATATATATACTGAATACAAAAATAATTAAAATAAAATATCTTCAGTATATCTTCCATGTATATCTCTAAGCTTCCATGTATATCCTTTCATGAGAATCTTCATCATATAAGCAGTATTAATCTTCAGCAACATTAAATTCCTTCTAGCAGCATTAACTACTAAGCAACACTAACCACTAGCAGTACTAACTAGCTAAACAGTACTAACTTTGTTCAAGCAACACTAACTTTGACTAGCAGTATTAATAGTACTAGCAGTAGTAACACTCAGCAGTATTAACCTTTAAGTCTTCTAGCAGTAGTAACTTTGAACCAGCAGCATTAACCATACTTGATGAATTCTTCAGTTCCCAACAATCTCCCCCTAACTTGACTTTTTAGGAAGAGAAGTCAAGTTCTTCAAATTTTCTTCAAGATGCTCCCAAAACTCTATCATGGCCTAAATTCCAGTGTTTGCATCCAATCCCAAACTCTGATTGATGGTTATTTGAATCAAGTATTTAGCCATTTCTGAATCTGGAACACATTTTAACTTTTTCTTCAGCATGGCATGAAGCTTCAATCTGCTATGATTATACACTCTATCCACTAGGAAGTATTCAGTGTGATTTAAATCCAAAGTCACTGTATATACTCCACTAATTTCATATAGAGTCCAACTGTTTACTGATTTGAAGACATCCTTGATCAAATGCTCTACTTCTTCAGGTTTGAACATCATACACAGATACTCCATTACCAGTTTTGTAATTGAAATCCCTGGAGCCTTTAGAATATCTGCATACAACTTCATTCCTATCTCAAACATCTCTTCAATATCTGATCTAGAGCATGTTCTGACAATTTTTGCCCATGTGTTGAACACTTCATACTTTTCATCCTTTCTTTTCAGCCTTATGTATTCCTTTCCATCCACTGTCAATGTATCCCAGTGAATGACCTCAGGGGGCTTAACTCTTACAGGTTCTGCTGAAATTGGTTCAGGCACTTTGTCTATCACTACCATATACAAATTTACATCATCAGTGTTTGATGGCTCTTTCTGTTTAGATGACTCAGGTGCCCCTTCTTCTTCAGCAACCTTCTCAGCCTCTTCTTCAGATAATCTAGGCTTCTTTACACTTTTCTTTCTTTTAGCCATCATTTTGGTTCTTTTCAGAGTCTTTTGAACCTGCACTAAAGTAGCTTCCTTCTTCTTTTCTTCCTTGTTCTCTGCCTTTTCTTTGATAGGAGTTCCCTCTTCACTTTCAGGGAATGGTTGATGCATATTCACATCATGTCTCTCCTTTGCCTTCTTTTCAAACTCCACTCTATCCTTTTCATTGCTCTTCAGCTTCTCCATTTCTTTCTCATATAGATCCTTGATTTGATCAAAATTCATCTTCACAAACATTTCTTTCTTTACCCCAATTGCACTTCTCAAGAAAGTTATCATTTTGTTTCTTTCCTGAGTGGCAAGGTAAGTTTGTGAAGGTCTTCTCTTCTTTGCACTTGATCTGGCCATCATAGCCTTTCTCAAGGTTATTGCTCTTTGCTTGGCTTTCTCTGTTTCCAACCCTTTCTGAAATGCTTCATTTAGTTCATTGGCTAGAGCTTTTGCCATCTCCCTGTCCTTTTCCATCTGAACTCTTTCTTCCTTTTCAATGTCATCTTGCATCTTTCTAGCTAGGGCTTCATCTGATTCAACCAACCTTTGCTTTTTGATTGGTTGATCAGATTCCACCATCTTTGCTTTTCCTTTGTCTTTGCTCATTGCCTTCTTACTGTTATCTTCTTGATCACTTCACCTTGTTCTTTGATGATTACTCCTTTGGTCTTTGAAGTGACCTTGGGAGTATCATTCTTGGCTTTAAGTAAGGTTTCTGCAATCTCAAGATCTGTTAAAACTTCTTTCACAGTTTCTGCTGCTTTATTAATGTCTGCAGTAGTAACTTTTTGTGCTTGCTGCTCCCCCTCAACATCCAGTTTCTCTCCATCAAGCTCCCCCTTTCTTGTGGCTTCTTCCATGTTGATCTCCCCCTTTTTGGGAGCATCATTTTCAGTGGTCCTTCTCCTTAGTTGGAATTGCTTTCTCTTCTTCCTCTGTACCAGACTTAGCACCATCTTCTTCAGCTTAGCAATCTGTACTTGTTAGGACACAATGACCAGCTTCATCTCCTCTATTTCTTTGCCTTGTTTCATAACATCTAGGTTGATGTTTCCCATGGTTTCCATCAATTCCTGGTAACTATATCTGTCCTCACCTTCTCTGGAAGTGTTACCCTCCTTTGAAGGATCATTGGATCTTTTAGTAGTGGAAGTCTTCTGCCTAGCAGAAGCACTATCCACCCCTGTGGTTTCTTGGCACCAGGGACCTTCAAATGATTGCTCATTCAAAGTTGCCATGGGGGAGGTCTTATTGATGTTACCACTTTCCTCCTCTGTGCTAGCAGGAGTAGTGGCAGCCTCATCACCCATATGCTCTACCTCCTCCTCAGAGAGCACCTCCTTTGGGTTGGGAGACACCCTTGTGGATTCCCTTTGAATATTCTCTACTGGAGAATGCTCCAATAGAGGGATTAAAGGCTTGGGGGATGATGGTATAAGAAGGGAAGGAGCCTTCTTTACCTGTTTCCTCTTGTAAGTTTGGGTGATAGGAGAGGTTGGTTTTTCAAGAAGGGACTGGGGAATAGATTTTGAGAGGGAAGGTTGGGATTGGCTAGCAGTGGGTTGGTCTAATGGGGGCCTTGACCCTGCTGCCATACCTTCATTGGTTTGGGACACCACCATCATTGTAGAGAACAATGGGGTGTCAACTCATGAGTAAACCTTGCCTTTGGGGGGTTTAGGTACATATACCCCAATAGGTTGAGGTATATCCGTCAATTCATGAGTAATAACTTCTTGAACAAACCTGGGATACATAAAGAAGCTCTTTTTGTTTCCCATGTTTGAGAAAAGATCACTGAAAATCATTTTAGAAAAATTATACTTTCTGGCAGTGGCCAAGCACACCAAAGCATAAGCAATAGTGCTGCTGAACTCACTCCATCCAATAGTCTTTTTGGAGATACAATGCATAAGAGTATGGACAAAGAAACGCCATTGGGGTGAAAATTTGGCTTTAGAGAATTTGAAAACACCCAATGGGCCTCCATACCCCATTCTTGTAAGATTGGAAAACAGTTCATCGTTTGGGATAGAAGTTATACCAGAGGCATCGTCTAGACGTAGACTGATGCGAATAACCTCTTCAGTAACTGTTAGTGATTGATCACAGATTCTTGTCTTGATCATTTGCACACCATTATCAACAACAATGGTGGCATTAGCCCAGAACTGCCTTTGATGCTCGATATAGATTGTAGGGGATACAATAAGAGCATGAGCAATATGGCTTGACTTGAGGAAATCCACAATCTGATGAAATCCTGCAGCTTGCTTTGGCTTTTGTAGCATTGCAATCTCATTGTGCTCGTCGATGAATGTCATGGATGCCATTGATCTTAGTGAAAAGCTTGCCTGAAAACTTCGAACTTAAGAGAGAAAAGGTTTAGAGCGCAAGAGAACAGGATGCAAAGAGTCGTTATGAACTTTTAGGCGGGCAAAGAGTATTTATAGTATTCGGAACATAAGCAGTATTAACCTAGAGCAGTATTAACTAACTAGCAGTATTAACTACTAGCAGTATTAACTGGAAGCAGTATTAACTACTAGCAGTATTAACTAACTAGCAGTATTAACTACTAGCAGTATTAACTGAAAGCAGTATTAACCACTAGCAGTATTAACTTAAAGCAGTATTAACCACTAGCAGTATTAACTGAAAGCAGTATTAACTACTAGCAGTATTAACTAACTAGCAGTATTAACTACTAGCAGTATTAACTGAAAGCAGTATTAACCACTAGCAGTATTAACTGAAAGCAGTATTAACCACTAGCAGTATTAACTACTTACTCCTTTAAACTTGCTAAACATTGAGTACTGCTATGCATATCCTGAAAAAGAAGATTAGTAACTCCAAGAATAAATAATATACAGGTATAAAACCACTTTTTGAGAAGGGGATTATTCAGAGTTGATCATTCCCACACTTGTTACCAAGAAAGTGAATCTACCCACATCAAAAGCTTTAGTGAATAGATCAGCAAACTGATTATCAGTGTGAACTTTGACAACTTGAATAAGTTTCTTTTCATTACAATCTCTTATAAAGTGATACCTGATGTCAATGTGCTTTGTCTTTGAGTGCTTGAATGGATTATTCACAATGCTAATAGCACTGCTGTTGTCAATAAAAATTGGAGTGTGTAGAAAGGTTACCCCATAATCCAACATTTGATTCTGAATCCATAAGACTTGAGAACAGCAACTTGCAGCTGCTATGTACTCTGCCTCTGTTGTAGATGTGGATACTGTGGTTTGTTTCTTGCACTGCCATGAGACTAGTCTAGCACCCAAAAACTGACATCCTCCAGAAGTAGATTTTCTGTCCAAGTTTGCCCCACCTAGATCACTGTCTGAGTATGCTATTAGGTCAAAGGGTGAGTCATGAGGATACCAAAGTCCCAATCTGGGTTGTCCTTTGAGATATCTGAATATCCTCTTAACAGCTTGAAAGTGAGATTGCTTTGGCCTAACTTGGAATCTTGCACATACACAGACTGGAAACATTATATCTGGCCTTGATGCTGTGAGATACATGAGAGAGCCAATCATGGATCTGTAATGATGCACATCTATATCCTCCCCCTCAAGATCTGCTGTTATTTGCTTGTGTGTTTCCATAGGTGTGCTGGCAGGTTTTGACTCTGAGAAACCAAACTTGGTTAGAATGTCCTACACATACTTGGATTGACAGATGAAGATTCCATCTGAATTCTGTTGAACTTGGAGTCCAAGGAAGAAAGTAAGTTCCCCCATGGAACTCATTTTGAACCTTTGATGCATTAAATCCTCAAACTCCTTGCACATGTTGTTTCTTGTAGATCCAAAGATAATGTCATCAACATAGATTTGGACCAGCAAGATATCCTTCTTCTTTCTCTTGATAAATAGAGTCTTATCAATGACTCATCTTTCAAAGTCATTTTCCAAGAGATAGGATGACAGAGTGTCATGCCATGCTCTTGGAGCTTGATGTAGTCCATAAAGTGCTTTCTTTAATTTGTATACCCTGTCTGGATAGCTTGGGTTTTCAAACCCTAGTGGTTGACAGACATATACTTCTTCTTCAATTGAGCCATAGAGAAAAGCACTTTTTACATCCATTTGATAGACTTTGAAATTCATGTAAGAAGCATAGGCTAGGAATAGTCTGATTGCTTCTATCCTAGCCACAGGTGCAAAAACTTCTTCATAATCTATACCCTCTTCTTGAGTATATCCTTGAGCCACCAGCCTTGCTTTGTTTCTTATGACAATACCTCTTTCATCTCTCTTGTTTCTGAAAAACCATTTTGTGCCAATTGCTCTGTGACCTTTAGGAAGGTCTACTAGATCTCATACATCTTGTAGCTTGAACTGTAACAGTTCTTCTTGCATTGCTTCTATCCAGCTAGATTCTTTCATAGCATCATGTGCCTTTTTAGGCTCAAACTGAGATAGAAAACAAGAAAGCACTGTATGTTGTTGATCTTGCATTTCCTGAAGCCTGCTTTGATGTCTAGTCATCATAGGAGAAGAGATATCTCCTATTACCAGCTGTGGAGGATGATTCTTTTGAACTCTGGTGTTATGACTAGGTTCTTCATTCAGTCCAGCTTCTAGATTAGAGTCATGCAACTCAACTGAAGTGTTTTCAGAGGACACTTCATTATTTTCTTGAGTCTCCTCATCTCTAGTTTCTTCTTCACTCTGACTTGGTCCAGTAAATGATTCCTTTTCACAGTCTTCAACAGAATTTACTGTGGGTATGGGAAAAATCACAGATTTAGATATACTTTCTTGAACTTGTGTGATCCCTGATCCTGAACCTGCATTCTCATTACTTTTCCACTTATCTTACCACCAGTAAGATTATCTCCAAATGCAACATGTCCTCCATTGATATGTTTGAAATCCTGAAGGCATGACATGTTGCCTGTCATGTGCCTAGAGCAACCACTATCAACATGCCAAATGCTCTTTCCCTTGAGCTGTTGGTTGCCCTGCACATTAGATAAATCAATTAGTATGAATTAGGAACCCAAGCCAAAGTGGTCTTGGGTACCCCTTTCTCATCAAAATACTTGCATTCTTTCTTGACAAGATTTTTGAACTTTAACTCCTCATTCTTGGAGTACTTTGTTACAATAATAGGCTTGGAAATATTTTTGCTAGAATCAGTACTGGTTTTAGAAGTACTAACTGCCTTGGCAGCACTTGTATGCTTAGCAGTACTAACCTTGTTAGCAGTAGTAACTGTGTTAGCAGCAGTAACTGTGTTGGCAGTATTAACCTTTGAAGAGGTATTAACAGTATTAGCAGCATTAATATTTTCAGCAGTACTAACACTGTTAGCAGTAGTAACTGTGTTAGCAGTACTAATATTGTTAGCAGTACTAACACTGTTAGTACTTCTAGGTACCCACATTTTGACACTTTCTTTTAAAATCTTTTTCTTTAAAGTGCCTTTACTTTCAACAGATTTCTTTATCACATGTTTCTTTCCAGCCTTCCTATAACCAACAGGTTTTTGCACAAATCTTTGAAAGTTCATCTGTTGGTTAATAGGGTTAAAGTAACAATACTTAGCCAAATGATTCAACTTGCCACATATAAAACAAGGTTTTGGTCTATTGATTTTATTCAGATCAACTCCTTGTTTCTGAGCCCATTGATTATTCCAGTTTCTTTGATTTCCTCTTTTTAAACCAGAATTTAGGCTCTTGGCTTTATTGCAATCACACTGTTTACAAGATCCAGAATTCACAACTGTGGTTTGTTTGTAATGGACCTTGTTATCCTTTCCTTTAATCTTCTCTATCTCCTTGGACTTGACCCAGATTTTCCCACATCCCTCATTGGTGATAATATTGTTTTCTAATGGTATCTTTTTACTCACAGTATTATCCCTGTTCTCACTGGCTTCTTTCTCAGTCAAATCCTTAACTACTACCTCATCCAAATGATCTATCTTAAAAGCTTCTTCAGACAAGTCCTTTTTCTCCTTAGTTTCTAACAAGTCTGATGTAGGAGAAATATAGTTGTTATTGTAAGGAGGGGGTGTATTGTTGTATCCAATACCAGGCTTCATCTTATCATGTATCTGAGCCTTTAGAAGAGAATCCATTGCTTTTGAAGCATAAGAAAACTTTTCTATGTCAAGCTTAACTTTTGACAGTTCCTCTTTCAGCCTATCATTCTCTTCTAATGACTTAGACAGTTTGGTTTCTAACTCATTCTTTTCCCACTTCCAATAGTTTGTGTCATAAGAGTGTTGAAGTTCATTAGCTTGAAAGCCTTTGATTTGCTCTTCAAATCTCTCTACTATCAACAAATAATCTCTTCTGTCCTTTTCTAATCTTTTGAGGTCATCACACATACTTTGATTGTGATCCCTGTATCTTGTAACAGTGTCAATGCAAGATTTAGTGCAAAGATTAGAACTTACCTCAGTGGGGAGATCAGACACTTCTGCCATAAGAGCTTGGTTCTGAATGGCTTCCTCAGCTTGATCACTCCAGTCAAATCCCATTCGTTGTTGAGAAACAAGGGCTTGAGCAGGATTCTTGTTCAGATTGTATCCTCCATTCTGAGCTTGTTGATGGTTGTTGTTTGGAACAACACTCCTGCATTCTCTAGCAAAGTGTCCTTTCTTGTGACACTTATAACATTCCACCTTGGTTTTGTCAAAACCTGCTCCATCTTCTCTTCTTTGAGAGAAGTTATTTCTTCCAGTTCTTTTAATGAACTTTTTCACCCTCATGGATAACATGGCCATCTGCCATTTAATATCCATCTCCTCCAGATCATCAGGGTGAATTTGATCCAGATCATCATTAATCAAAGAATTGCTGCTATGACTGGACAAAAAGGCTTCAAAGATAGTTTTAGTGCCTTTTTTCTGAACTTACTCCACTGGCAGTACTAACTGCTTCAGGGTTGGCAGTAGTATCAGTGGATGCTGAAAGAAGTGCAACATTGTGAATATAACCAGAGGGCTTCTTCTTGGTTTCTACCTCAGTTTCAAAAACTCTTAGATCATTGTATAGATCATCAAGTTCTTTCTCTTCCAGATTGTCACTCTGTCTATATGAGACAGTGTACATAGTCCATTCATCCCCAAGAGATCTGAGGAACTTTCTGTTGATATCATCTTGTTCCATCTTCACCCCTACAGTAGCCAGTTCACCTATGAGTTTGTTGAACCTATCAAAAGTTTGAGTCATAGACTCATTCTTTGTGGAAGTGAAGTTCTCATACTGCTGCTTTAGAACATCTCTTTGATTTCTTTTGATGCTCTTAGTTCCAGCAAATCTTTTCTCTAGAGCATTCCAGAGAATGTGAGCATCAATGCAGTTGCAAAATTGATGCTGGTATTCATTGGGAATGGCCAAGAGCAGAGTACTCAAGGCCTTCATCTCTGTTTGTCTGATCTTCCTCTCACCATCTGTCTTTGGTGGAGGTCTTTTCCCATCTGGTCCTATCCTTCCAGCTTCAGAAGGACCATTCTCAATGATATCCCACATTGAGTAGTCAGTGAGAAGAATATATTGTCTGATTCTTATCTTCCACATGTCAAACTCACTTGGTTTGAGCATTGGAACCTTAGAAACCAAAGTACTGCTTGATTCTGTAAGATTTTCCATGATGAATAACTGTTTCTAAGAGAGTTTGGCTTTGATACCACTTGTCAGGATCGAATTCTCAACAAGAATTAATTCTCAGAAACAATATCAAAGAAGTTTGCGGAATAACACTTTGATATTTAATCAAAACAATAAATCAACACAGTAGATATGAAGAACAAACTGTAAACTTGTATTGAATGCTTTGAAGTTACAAGATTACACACTCAACCTCAATATTGATGAACAGGCTCACCAATACGAATTCTACTTCTCTAGAATTAGGAACTATGCCTTGAGGTTGATTTTCTCTCTAATAGAATGAAGAAAAACAAAAGTTAACTCACTATTCTAAACTATACAATATATATACTGAATACAAAAATAATTAAAATAAAATATCTTCAGTATATCTTCCATGTATATCTCTAAGCTTCCATGTATATCCTTTCATGCGAATCTTCATCATATAAGCAGTATTAATCTTCAGCAGCATTAAATTCCTTCTAGCAGCATTAACTACTAAGCAGCACTAACCACTAGCAGTACTAACTAGCTAAGCAGTACTAACTTTGTTCAAGCAGCACTAACTTTGACTAGCAGTATTAATAGTACTAGCCGTAGTAACACTCAGCAGTATTAACCTTTAAGTCTTCTAGCAGTAGTAACTTTGAACCAGCAACATTAACCATACTTGATGAATTCTTCAGTTCCCAACACACGCAAAGTGTAGTTTGCGTCTCCTTCAACTAACGCAAAGCTCAGTTTGCGTCTCACTTGCCTCACGCAAAGCTTACTTTACGTCTCAGCCTGCTCACGCAAAGCCTTGTTTGCGTTTCAGCCTTCTCACGAAAAGCCTTGTTTGCGTCTTCTGCTTCTCACGCAAAGCTCCCTTTGCGTCACCAACTGCTCACGCAAACCTCTAGTTTGTGCCATATCTGTCCATAACTGCTCACGCAAACCTCTAGTTTACGCAAACTTCTCATGCAAAGCTCCCTTCAAGTCTGGAATTTTTTTTTAAGTTTGTCTGCTATGGATTCTGCAAAGTTTGCCTTTCAAGCTAAGTTCTACTCAAATGATCTGATGATGTCTTTGGGATCTGAAACTCGTCCTCCAGTTCTTGTCGATGAAAACGAATTCACTCAATGGCAAGATCGGTTTCTGAACTTCATCGAGCGTCAAGCTAATGGAGAGAACATGATGAAGTCTCTAACTGAAGGACCTTTTATAAAGTCTAATAAAGAGACTCCTCCAACATCTGAAGAGGCTTCTCGAATGAAAGCTGATCGAGAGATGAAAGCTAATCTGATTCTAGCTTTACCAAACTCTGTCTACAACCGACTTGATCATTGCAAGGATTATCCTAATCTGATGTCGCAACAGCTTGAGAAAATTATGCTTGGTTCTTCAGTAGCTACTCAACTCAGACATACTCGTTATATGAACAACTTTGAAGAATTCAAAGCCAAGGATGGGGAGTCACTGAAAGTTGTGTATGACAGATTCTGTGCCATTATAAATGACTTGAGAAAGATTAAAGTGGAAAAGACTGAGCTTGAAACAAATCTGAAGTTTCTCAATGCACTTCAACCGGAATGGAACAAGTCATGCCACAGACTGAAAAATGATGTCAGAATATCTTCCATGCAAATCCAAGAGATGTTCGAGATTCTACTGACTGATGAGAGCATTGTCACTGAGAAGAAGGCAAAGCTGGATAAAAAGAACAAGAAATCAGTGGACCCTGTTGCACTTTTAACGAGTCATCTGGCTAATCAAGCATTGTCTGATAATGCTTATGATGGGTCAACTGAAGATGATGGTGAGGCTCTTCAGAAAGCAATGATCCTTCTTTCTCAGCATTACCAGAAAAAGTTCCAACCACGGACGGGTTCCAACTCTTCTCGCTTCACTTCCGGTTCTACAATCAAAGTGCCCGAGCCAAAGTCTACTGCATGCTATAACTGTGGAAAGCCGGGCCACTATTCAAAGGAGTGTCGAGCAAAGAAAGTTAGGGACTCAGCTTACTACCGGAAGAAAATGGAATTGGCTGAAAAGAGAGAGAACGGAACTGCTTTGCTGGTGGAAGAAGAATTTTGGCTGGATCATTCTGATGACGAAGCTTCCAATGTAGAGATCGCTCAGATGTGCTTGGTTGAAGTTGATCAGTCAGACGATTCTGAAACAGATGAAGATGAGGTATATTCTGAATTTGATTATAATTTCATTACCTCTCAGATGAATATCATAATTAAAGCTTTGTCTGATTTACGTTCTAAGTTTTTATCTGAAAAGAATCTAAATTCTGAAAATTCAGATTTGATTGACAAACTGAAAGTTTCTTTGAAAGATGAAAAATCTATTTTAGAAAATACAAAAGACATCTTTCAAAAGAAATTGGATGATTTGGAAAATTCAAATAAGACTTATCTTGAATCTTTGACGGATATGACTAATTTAAAAGATGATTTTTCAGATAAAATAAATAAATTAGAAGAAAAGCTTTATCGAAGAAACCAATCTGAACAAATAATTTTTATGAATAAGCCAAGGAGTGAAGAAGCTTTAAAACAAAGATGGGGACTTGGTTTTGAAAATCCTCATTGTTTAAACAATGCGATTGAAAAATCCCCAACTTTATATAAATACGATTATCTGACTCTTGCTCATTATGCTCCTCAATTTAAAATTGATTGGATGAATGAGAAGCAAGTGTTAGAACTCGAAAATGAGAAAATGATGAATAATAAGAAAAATGAAATTCCTTTTGTTTATACAAGTGAAAATGCAAAATATTTCCCTGAAAAATCAAGGAGAGGCAGAAGAATTTTAAATGATATATCTTCTATTAAATCTTCAGTATCTGATGATTTTGTTTCTTCTTATGCCCCTGATTCTGATAAGGAAAACATTTCTCCTATCATTTATGATTCGAAGAAATATACTCCTCCTTTAGTATTAGAAGGCAAAATCATCGATCTTGAAGACAAGATAGAAGATCAAAATATTTTGAAGAAAATTGAATCTGATATTATTCTTTCTTTCATGACGTCTAGTCTTGAAGAAAATTTAATTTCTTGAAAACCAGATTCTATTTCTAGCCTCTTTTCTGATTCTAAGGAAAATAAAAAGGAAGTTTCAAGTTTTAAAATCTTTTCTCAAATTACTTCAGACTCCGAGGCTAATTCAGATTTATTAGTTGATCAGATTGGTTGCTTAGATAAATTTATTTCTTCTGATTTAAATATTTCCTCTAAAATTCTTGATGATTCTTTTACGCTAAATGATCAATATTATAAACCTAAGCGTAAAAGAAGACGGTCAAAGAAGTCAAAGAAACAAGATAAAGTTCTTTCTGACAATTCTAATTCTTCCGATTCAATTCTTACAGATAGGACTTTGTGCAAGTCATCAAAGAAGCAGATTTGGAAAGCAAAGCGAACATCTGATGAATCTACTTTTGATGGGGATGAATGTGTAGACAAATTCTATAAAAGCGATTCATTTGTTTCTTGTAATAAAATTTCAAAGTATTCTATAAAACAAATGATTCGAATTTCAAAACATGTCTCATGTTCTTCCTCAGATTCTAGTTTTGATGATTATGCTTTCTCATCTCATGATTGTGCTTATTATTCAGATAATGTTTCTCATGCTTCTCGTATCACTTCTTCTAATTATTTCCCCATATGAACTGCAACTAACAAACACGGGCCCAAATACAAGTGGGTACCCAAGTCTCAATCAGATTCAAAGTTGCAGGCATCACATATTAAGGGGGAGTAAGAGAAAGAATGGCTTTTGAACACAACAGTTCAAAACCCGAACTTCAAAGTCAACTTTTTGGCTTCTGAGTACTTCAGCTCAGAACCCGTGCTTCAACGACTACGACTTCTAGACAAATCAGTCTAGGACTCGTTATTCAATGCTTAAAGCTTCTGACTAATGAGAAACTGTGAGTACATCTACTTAATTTCCGCTGCATTTATATCTGATAATGATGTTGTTCCAGTTTTCTCAAATGTTTTTAAAGAATCTGAGCATTTTCTATCTTTCCTGAATTTGTTCAACCCAATTTTTACAAATAAGACACAAATTGTTTTTACATTGTGTGAATGATAATATTATTGAATAATATTTTGTTTCAACTGAATATAAACTTGTCGATCAAATATTTCTATTTTTAAAATTTCGGCATGTTGTTTTAAAAGTTTAAACCTTTACAAATTTTATTCTATAAAGTAAAAGTTTTACAATTTTCTTTATTTTTAATAAAATGTGTGTCTAGGATAAATTTTCAAGTTGCTTGGTTTATATTAAAGTTCTTATATGTTTAAATTTCAGTTCTAACAAAAGTCGAAAAGTCAGCAACATGTTTGTAACTTTTGTTTTTGCTTTAAAGTTGTGTGATTCGGAATATTTATAATTAACATTGCTTAGAAAACCTAAAAAGTCGGAATTTCAGATTGTAATGAAAATATGGGCTAAGCACTTAGACGTAAAACCTTGTGGTTGAGATGATTATTAAATTCTTATAAACAGAAATCTCTAAGTTTAAAAGTTTGTACCTGTGACCTTTCTGGTTTGGGAAAGTAAGTTCTGTGGGATGCTTGTCATCTGGTCCCCTAAGGTCATTTGATCTGGGAGTGATCGAACCCAAATCCTTGTTTAGAATCAGATCGAAAGTCATGTTCTACTGGTATGAATGGGTTTAGGATATGTCTATGTAGCCTTTCTGATCTGGGAAAGTAAGTTCCAAGGGGTGCTTGACACCTAGTCCCCTAAGGCCAACTGGTCTGGGAGTGGCTGACCCAAATCCTGCAATAGGGTCAGATAGAAAGTTACGTTTACGGCGTGTTCTTTACTTAATGAACTTTTTGATTAAAAAGATGCCAAAGTGCTCATGCTTAAAAGATGCCAAAGAGCACACTCATGTAAAGATGCCATAGTGCACAATGCTAAAAGATGCCAATGAGCACACATCTCATGATACTTGGTTATATATTTCTGAGTTGCAATAAACCTGTAAATTTGAGAAAATCTGAATTTTTGATGGCTTAGTGTGATTACATGCAAAGTTCTCTATTATATTTTTAGAATTGCATTTCCTTGAAGCTAATCAAATTTCACATGCGAGTACACTGAATACATTTGATTTCATTTGATGGATTTTATTGTGATAATTTACTAAGTTGAATTATTATTTGTTTCTGTTTAAATTTTTATATATTTAGTCGTTTCAAAATACATATTCAGTATATTTTTCTTTCTACATTGATGTTTACATTCATTGTGTTCTCATAAATATATTTCAAATGGGTTTGAGCATTATTCAAGGGGGAGTGAAAAAGGAGAATTTTTTCTAAATGATCATATCTGTTTTTAAGGGGGAGTATTTGATTCTTTTTATATGAATGCTAACTTGAATTGTCATATCTAGTGCATTTGTGTAGGGGGAGTCAAAGAGCTCAAAAAGGTATAAAATTTTCTGAGTATTAAGTCAGCTTTACGCCATCAGTTGGTCACGCAAACCTTGCTTTGCGCCACTTTCGTGTAACGCAAACTTCACTTTGCGCCACCTTGGTGTAACACAAACTTCACTTTGCCCCACCTTGGTGTAACGCAAACCTCAGTTTGCGCAAACCTCCCCTGTTTTCTCTGTTTCTTTGATTTTGCAGATCTTAAACTGTCTCGTCTCCAACATTGGCATGACCTAGTTGAACCATTTCATCAAGGTCATGAGGGGGAGAAATCAGAGAAGTCAAGGAGATGATAAAGAGACAAAGAGCTCAAATGTTTATCAGCTGATCAGGATTCGCTCAAAGATTCTATTCTCTCAGCTTAAATTTTTTCTTTTGCTGTTCCTGCTCCGACCACCACAGTTCGTTCAAGGTCATTCAAAAGAGGTGTGTCGTCTAGAGCACAAGCTGATGAATCAAATATTCGTTCAAGTTTATTCCAATCTGTTCCAGACTTGTCAAAGGCAGCAAAGACAAATCAAACTGAAAGATGCTGAGAAGAAATTTTTCTTTAAAAGTCAGAAAGCTTCATAAAGTCGCTTTTATGGTCCGTGCTGATTTAGAAGATGAATTTTAAAGACCAAAGCGCCAATGATTACTAAGGGGGAGATTGTTAAGTCTGATTTTATAGTAATCATTGTATTTATAGGCTTGGTCAAATACTGTGTCTATTGTCTAATACTGTGTTGTATTGACCAAGGGTATTTAAGTCCCTTTGGTCTTGTTTCCTTGTAAGAACTTTCACGCACACTTTCAATATTCAATTACTTTGCGCATCCTTGTCTCTCTCTCTACTTTCTCTCTCCAAAGATTCATTGATCTTGGACTATCAATAGGTATACCGTCAAATATTTCATTCCAAATTTGCTTTGTCGAATTAATGTTGACACCCAAAATGACAATAAAATCCTGATCTTACATCTCTAACAACGAACCACAACATTCCCTTTCTTCACGAAGACGCATTAATAGGGTACACCACTAACACATAACACGTCGCTGAACAAACAACCCAACAACTCATGTCCAACCATAAGCATGCTACCACTCAAAGCTTTAACCCGAAGATTTACCAAGGCAGAAAGATCACCCCTTAATTAACTGGGAGGAAGCATAAATCTAATACCTCAATTATTCATGCGAGTATCGATTCATAAAGTGAAACCCATAATTCAAGACTGACCACAAGATAGATCATCTATCACTTCAATCCCCAAGGACTCCTTCAGTTGCAAATCACAATTCCTTTCATAAGAGGGTTTAAATCTATAACTCTAATGAGTTCAAGGTTTTTCAACTGTAGGACTCAACAAATATGGCAATTGAAAATTTCGTAAGGTTTTTCAAACGCAAAATCTTTATAAGAATTAACTATACATATAAAAATACGCTACCGCTTACTCGGTAGTTGCGCAAAGCAGTCACCAATGCCACACACATGAATCATTTCAAAACTCATTTGATCACTACTCGCTTTAATAATGGCAATAATAAAATATGCGTAACAAAATTTTCAAATGAACCATTATAGTCCTAGCATACGTCAATTTATGTGGTGTACGTAAAATAATTTTATGTACCAAAACAATGTGTAACAAATATTTTTACAATTTCAAGCTCCAAAATTTTCTCTTTTAACCATAAAATTATGTGGAATAAAATTTCCAACAAGATCCACATACATCAGTTTATTTTCCAAACTTAGTAAAACGATAGGTGCTACGGTTTGGTTAAACGTAAAATGACTTAAATCGATTTCAAACTTTAGACGCGCTAATAAAACGCTTTTGTCCAAAAATAGTGGCTACAAAATCATGCATACCAGCGAATCAATATAACGCATTGCGTGAAACAATAATGATAAAATCAACAACCGAAGAATGTTCAAAGCAAAAGTTCAACGCGAACCATCATAGGTTAAATCAAAGGATGCTCATAAGTTTACTCACACCAAAAGTTAAATCAACTAAAATACCAAGTAGCGTACAACGAAACACTTGTATAAAACTCAAAAGTGGAATTATGCAAAATCAAGACTCTCAAGAGGTCTCCTGCGATTGCGCGAAGATATGGGTAAAACTTACATGAGACAAGATGCTCAATAAAACTCGTAAATTTATATACCCCAAATATAAAACCTACGCATTTCAAAGTTCATTCATGCATCGTAAAACGTCGTAATTATCATACTCCATAAAACTTGACAAACTCACACGGAATAGAAATTCCAATAAACTCAAACACTGAAATATAGAAATAACTTTTCCTTTAAAACCTTAACATTCGTGGAGGAGATCCAATGTCAAGGTCATAAATTGTAGTTATTTGCTCGAGACCATAAACAAGGTAAAGCGTAAATATTACAATATCCGAATATAGCATTTGACAAAACAGGAATAAAGAAAATCTCAACAAGGTTTGCAACCATGTGCAATAAAACAATTTTATGCATGTTTAAACTCACGGTTTAAAATCTCGTCCATGTTAAACGTCTTTCCATGGATCCAAAATACGACCCACATGATAATTTGGGAAGGTATGAAATACTTTATGCAATTTATTTTAAAAGTAAGTTTCGTGCATAAATCTTTCGAGACCTAAAATCTTAGGACCGAGCTCACCAAGTCCAACAATCTCACTACCGACATCCGGATGCTCAACATCTTAAGGTAACGATGGGCGAATAAATCTTTTAACCTCACGATTTCATCTTGAAATAAATTCGATTCAATAGGCCTATGGTTCTATTTCAACCAATTTCCCCGTCCCAAAATGGTCAACTTAATGTATTAATCATTCTTAACCGTCACCCCAAGTGACAATACTATAAACATCAACTTCTTTAAGCTACAACTCCTCAGAAACTCATCCACTACCCCATCAGTCCTTACATAAATGGTGGTTCAAGCACACACCTGTAATATGAAAGTTAACCACAACAGTGGCCAGATGCAAATATGAACGTATCGTACATGATGATCCTTGCTACCCTTATCATGATTCCCGATTCTAGTGATTCTGTAGACCTCGAAGTATCCTATCTTAAGATGCCTAATTGTACAATCTCACTTTCATCACATAGAATAACACTAGTTTGAGTCTAGGTATCCGATATTAACACCTAAATCTCTCAAACTTAAGCTTTGATACCAACTTATAACACCCTCAAATTTATAAAGAGCAACTAATTAAAAATTTCAACAATACATCACATGAAGGGTAAAAATCCCTTTCTATAGATCAATACTTGAAATACCTCATATATAATTCTAGTTTTAACCTCAACAAATAACCACCCAAATCTTATATAAAGCCTAAATAAAGGTCGGGTGTTACGAAACCTATAAACAATTGCTATCTCCAATTGTGCGAAAGACCACTCACTGACTAAATCCTCCCCGAGCATCTAAATTGCATTCAACACTTCACGGTGCTGCAAGATACATTCCCCAAATAAGACATGATGCACATGCCGACAAAGAAAAAGGGTTAGGCTTAACGGCTAGCGAGTTCAAGAGTTTTCAATCATGAATAAATATTTTGTTAAAGAGGAAATAATGCGACTTAAAACACAATCTTTCAAAATGATTTACTATAAATATGAAAATGACTCGTTTTCCAATATCATGCATTTTCAAGGATGAACACCCCAATACAATACATTATTTATAAAGTGATGCAACCCGAAACTCACTCAAAACGTGAATAGAAGACGGACTCCCAATTTATAAAAACGCGGGTAAAACTTTATATCCCGGGACACCCAAAACACGGGTCGGGAATAATACTCAACTCATAAATCATGGAAAGCAACCCATATAAATATAATATGCCACCGAAAACATGGAACTAAAATTCAATACTCACGGGACCATAAAATGAAATGACTTCCAAATGTTAAAGCATGGACAATTAAATATCCAAAATACTACTGGCTGACAACGGGGGAGACCCGTATCCATTGAGAGTGGAGAAACACAAAAGTATGTCACTCATACAACGTTAATCGTATGACACCTCATGACATGAAGGCCGAAGTGTCCCTACGACTCCTTTCACGCTACACCTCAAGAGACAGCTGACCTTGGTGATCATTACCATGAAAAGTTTAGGTCATAAAACATGGGTCCTAGAGTCCAATCCCCGAAATACCCAATTGATGATCAAATAAAGACTGACTTACGTCCCTATGGATCCAATGTAACACAATCTAAAAATACATGACTACACAGGAATGACCAACACACTCGAGCATGTAATTATCAATAGTATGCAATAAAATTCATTAAGATGTAAGTCATAAATCGGGCTCTACATCGAGCCATTAAAACCGAACAAATGTCCCCAAGACTCTTTTAAGTCAAACCGAGCTAAAGTGCTCAAAATCCATTTGACCAACATATAACGGTCCCCAAATTATAAAACGTATTTAAACGACATTTATGCAATGCATTCTTCAAATACACTATCAACTTAAAACATGAATTGGTTGGGACAAATCACTTTCCAAATTAAAATTCTCATTATACTCCCAAAATATTCCACGCCATGCTGACGTCTGATTCCCAAACAATTTATAAACCAAATACACCAAAATCAAGGTAACGTCAAGTAACTTTCATTTATGCAATAAATCACCTAAAGAATATATGTTTGAGCTTTACACATCAAAATACCAGGAAACCAATGATAGACATTTTATAAGATTTGACAACCCCAAATTTGCCAATTAGGAAAACTTTGTCAAATACCCAACACATTTGATAAATATAAAGTTAAAACATTATTACTTCAAAATACACATTTTGGCATGTACATAGTTTTCATAAAGAAACTTGAACTCACCTTGCTAGATTTATGCTAAATCTAGATTTTTCCCCAACTTGAGCTCCTTTGAAGAAACTTGAACCCACAAGAAAATCCTTCCAAAACCTAGATCGACAAACTTCCAACCATAAATACACATATCCAAGCACTTAGAATCATTCCCTAAAACACCTTATGTTAGTGTATAAATTGTATCCAATATTTAATGTGAAAAGTGAAAGTCTGTAATGTCAAAGTAAAGTCAAGTCTTATGTATGTTTGTTGTAGGAGTGTAGAAGTTCATTGTAAAGCTTGTACATTGATATTGTCAATAATACGACTTGTGACTTTCTCTCTCTACTCTATCTCTAGAAATTGTTATTTGATTGTCAAATATTGAATTGCTTGATCTGGGATTTTACATTTTCACCTTATATCAAAACCCCCCTTTTGGCCAAAATCCTAATTTTGACCTAAATTTTCCAAAATCATCCAAATCAAAATTTGGGAAATATAACACTAGGAAATCATCATTGGAGTATTTAAAACTCATAAAGAAACTTGAAAATGGAGGGGATGAACTTACCACTTAGGTTTTGGGCAAAAACTAATAAACCCCAAAAATCTCTAGTTTTGGAGATGAGAAATTGATCTTGAATCAAGAGATGAAGCCACTACCATAATATGAAGAGGGAACACTTTGATCTTCACGGAAAAACCCAAATCAGTTAGGGTTCATAACAGAAGGTGGAGGAACATTTTGGGAAAGAAAGGGAAGAGGGTGGAAATGAGAAATAAGGGAAATGGCTGAAAATCACACTTTTAACATGTTGGTACCTCTCGGAGAGAGTGCCAAGTGATTGTGTGAGTGTCACTCTCGCTAGCATAATCGCCCAAATTGTACCGCCAGCCTAAATGGCTTGGCGAGAGTGTCAAGCGATTGTGCCCTCTGGTATAAATGCCCAGGTGCCCCCAAACTCCAAAAATCCGATTTTTCCCTCACTCGAATAGCTTAGCATCCAAAACAAGTAATCACACTAACATTAGGGTGTAACCAAAGCTTGATTGGGTAAAAAAGGAGGCCAATATGTACCGAATTTCTGGGTGTTACATGAGAACTCTGCTTGAAGGGACTGTGACTGTTCACAGTCGGATCGACTTTTGCAGGAATCATCAAAGGATTGAATGCAAGTGAGAGACGTATTCAGTTTGATAAAGGTCATTAGGAAAAAAAGTTTAGGAATAATTTCATTTTGGGTATAAATTGTAGAATTGAGCCATTGAGGTCGTAAGCCACCCTCGAGTTTGTATGAGTTGCTAAGGTTGGGAGGCAACCGAGACGATATTGTTGGAGATTACTCCAACAATGTTTAATGCTTACGCTTGATATTGGAGTAACATTGGAAATGGGGTTCATATGTAGAAATCAAAGTGGAAATCGACAAGGCAGTTAGGGCATGAAGGTGCGGGTTCAAGTTGGAGGTCGAACTTAGCAGAGACACTGCCTAGGAAAGGGAGCCAGTTGAATTGTGAAAATGCAATCATTTTAGTTTTGCTTCCTTGTGTTGTGATTCCCAATGGTGAGGTGGATGACGAGCCATGTATCTCTTACGGTTCAAGTGCCCTACGAGAAAAAAATGTATGATATCGATATCAGAGGAACTCTTGGGTCGAATTTTGTTTGGTTCAGCGGAGGATCGAACTTTTGAGAATCGATCCATCCATTGTAAGTGGCATTCTGGTTTTGGGTAAACACTAGATTTCGAGGGTGAAATCATTCTAAGGTTGGGAGGATTGTAACACCTGGATTTTTGGCAAGTGAAAAAAATCAAGTTTTTATTATGTTTTACCCTTAGAATAACTTATAATAAGTATTTGGAAGTTTGGTTATGTTTGAATATGAAATTGATCAAGAAAATGAACCATAACATTTTTCAGCCTTTCTTGACAGTGAAAGTGATAACTCTCAAATATTGAGAGTTAATTCCTCTCTTTTTATACTCGTTTTACCACATTTTCACCCTTTTTGTCTCTCATCTCCTTCATTTGGTCTTAATTGTTCAAACATGATGATGAAGTCTCAAGAATGCAAAAATTTCGGTTTCACTAACTTTTGTGCAGAAAGTGTCCACCTTGTTGGCACCTTGTCACCACGTTGAACATGGGCTGAAAATTTGTTGATAAGTTCCAGCCATTTTCGGAAAGTTTGACTTCTGAAGGAATGTAAAGAGTCTTCTGATCTTTCACTAGAATATTCAAGGAAGAGGACAAAAAGTGGAGGTCCAAGGAAAGTTCAATACTCTTCCTTAAAAGCTACTTTTGAGGAATAGTCACATCAACACTTTTCTCTTCCTTGGGCTATAAATGAGGGCTTGGAGGAACCATTTAGGCATAGAACAACTTCCAGGAGCATTGAAGACTTCTGGAGCTTAAGCATTTTATTTCTAGTCTTTCTTTAAAGCTTGTAATTTAGTTGCATTTAATTTTAACTTCTTTGTAAAAGTTGTCGCCAAAGTGGCCACCTTGTCACCACTTTGGCAGTAGCTCTTTAGTTATTTATGCACTTTATGTTTATGTTTTCTCCTTCTTCTCCCATGTCTTTTACTGTTGTTATGAGCTAAACACCCCTTTGGGTGTGGGTATGAGCCAAAGCTAAGACTAGTAGGCAACACTTGGGTGTTGCTATCGTTGCTAACTCTTAGACTTGGTAACTTGAGTCGGGACTTCAACTCAACGCGAACAAGCCGATCACTTGTTAGTGTCAATATTAGATGTTAGACCTCGAGAGGGGCAGATCTAAAATACGGCTTGGGTGATGCAAAGAAGATTTGAGAAAGTCTTTTATAACCACGTAGAGATACGGGTTTTTACATGACTATAACTAAGGTTCAAATGTTGGTTGATATGAGTGTCACAAAGAGATTTGGGTGTCCATGTCTATACTGGTGGAACTGAAATCCTTAGAGGTTTACTTAGTTAAGTCGGCAAGTCTAGAGTTGGCCAACGTGGTGACAAAGTGGAGACAACGTGGCCACGTTCCGAGGAAACTCATTTTCGAGAGAAAAGGGTTTTTAAGGCTGTCGTGTGTCATTTTGTTTCTGACCAAGTTGTCACTACATCAGTCTTAGTTAATGCTTGTACCCACATCCTGCCTTTAATATTGTTAATTCCGTTTAATCGTTGTTTAGTTGCTTAAAACCCACAATTATTGATTTTGTTCTCAAAACTTAACCAAGCACTAGAAGTTCATGAAAAAGTCTCTGATTCTTAGTTGACTAGTCCCTGTGGAAACGATCTCGGTACTCTACCACTTTATTACTTGTAGCGATCATAGTGTTCGGTGTGCACTTGCACCGCCACTGTGGCAACATAGTGGCCACTTTCTGGACCTATACAATTTTCCGCTACCAGAAAGAATGTCCCCGTGCATGAAATAGGGGTAGTCCTCGATCTGTGGAGGAGCTGGTTCCGGGAGACCTTGGTCACGCGACCCTCGGTCACGCCAGCCAGGTCGCGTATGACCATTGACCCATAAAATTCGAATTCATTTAGTTTTTTTATCATTCATTTCACATTTCCACCTCCTAGCTCCATCTTTGACTTCGTGGGAGATCATTTAAGAGCCATAGAACCATCTTTTAAAAACATTTACAAACATCCAAGGTTGAAGATCTCATGTCTTGAATCATGATCCATGTTCATCTTCTCCAACCATTTTCTCACCATTGTTGACCTCATTTTTGGGTTTTCTTAAAAAAACCCATTTATAAGTTCCTTATAACCTTCTAAACATTTATTCTTGTCTAAACATTCCATTTTAACTGCATAGAACTTCCCTTTGATGAATCTCTCATATTTTGAATTTTGACCGATTTTGGGTATTGTGGGTGATTTGAGGTTTCGACTAAAGCTTGTTATGGATTAGATGTAGGGGTTACTTTTGGTACATTTCTGGGCTTGGTTGAGACTCAGATAAAGTTTTCAGATTTGGATGTTTGTGGGTCTAAAGCCTTCATCATTTTGGAAGCTAGAGATGGTTTTGGAATCTAAGTTTAACCTAACCTAATAAGGTAAGTTCAAGTTGCTTTGTGAATTATGTACATGCCAAGTTTTTCATTTTGAAGTCTTAAGATGTTTTCTTGATATTTATCAAATTGTCAATTATTTGATGAAATTTGCATCTTGGGTATATTTGGTTTTATTAATCATGTAAAGTGTATATATTTGGGTTTGGGTTTTTGGACATCTTGATAAATAAATCATAAGTGTCAGTTATTTTGATGGTTTATCTTATAAATAGGGATTATTTGGTGATAATGCATTTTTATGTATTTGGTATGGAAAATACATATTGTAGCCTTGTGGGACATTTTTGAAACATAAATGGTATAAATTCAATTGGACAATGGTTTGTCTCAACCGATGATTGGTTTTTGAGTTAATCATGTCTATAGAGCCTGAGTTTGCATAAACGTTGATTAAAACATTTTTATTGCTTAAGATGACTTTCATGTAATATTTAAATTAAGTTGTTGAGATTTTGGCTCAGTTTTGACTCAGATGAGTCTTGGGGGACATTTGTCTAGTTTAATTTGCTCTATGTGGAGCTTTTGGAGCTATATGCATCTATGGCATATTCATTTGTAAATTACATGTTTTGAGTGCTTGGGTTATTCAGATGTAGTCATGTAATGAGTTTATAATGCATTGGATCCATAGGCTTATGAATCAATATTGTGTTAGTGAATGTGTCGGTATTACGGGGTTAGACTCCGGAATCGTGGGTATTGCGAGTTGGACTTCAGTGCCCTTGTTTTTAGGATTTTGGACGAGTTGATTAGGAACTAAGGACTAGAGTCTTGAGGTGATACCCAAAGTGGTAGCCACTAAGAACCATAAGCCTTGAGGTGGTACCTGATGGGTGTAGGCATTAAGGTGTTGATTCTTGAGGTGATACTCCAAATAGATTGTTATTCCCAAATCTATCAAGTTCTAATTGTAAAACAGAAATCTAGATGAACAAATCGTAATCACATGTCATTGATGAATCAAAATTACAATCTCACAACTTTCTCTCACTACATTCTCTCTCTAGAATGATATACTAATCTGTTCTTCTCTAATCTGCTTTCTTACCACAATCTTACTTGTTGTTACCAACTGATTACAAGGACACAAGGACTGAAAGTATTTATACCCTCACACAATTACAAAGAAACAAACAAAATACAATTACAACATAACATTGACTTTGACTTTATTACAAAATGACTTTGACTTTCATTGAGAGTTGACTTTTCAGCTTTGACTTCTTGCACTTTGACCTCTAGTCTTCATGATCTTGTATCCAACATATTTCTGCTCTAACAATCTCCCCCTTTGGATTCAAGATCATCACAAAAAGATTTAGCAAATCAATCTCCCACTTTAGTTGCATTGAAGAACTTTAAATCTCCCTTTTAAGCTCAATCTGAGTACAATCTTCCTCTTTTGGTTGATCTTTAACTTTAATCTCCCCAAAGTCTATCTTCAAGAAATACCAACAATCTCTCCCAAAGATGGTAGAAACATTCTTCAATAATCTCTCCAGAATTATTACAGAAACTCTTTCAGACTTTGGATAGAAATTTTCTTCAGAATTAGCTGAGTCATCTTTAACAAAATAATCTTCAAAGAAAATTTCAGAAAATCAGCACATCTTCAAACATCTTTGACTTTGCTTGAACAATCTTTCAAACTCTCAAACTTTGAACTTTATCTTCTTCAAATTGTTAACTCTGAAATTTCTGAATCTGACATTTCTTTAAATCATCTCCCCCTTTTTGATGAATAGAGCATCTATAACATCAAAACTTTCATCAAGAAATGTCTTTGACCATTTTGATCTGTCCAAGAGCCTCTGATTCGTTGCCAATTCGAACAATGTATTCATCCAGATCTTTACAAATCTAGACAAAATGTTCATGTAACACCTGAATCAACACCTGAATCAGTTAATATGCCTGTCAGTAACACAAAGTCACGGTGTGTAACGGATACACATAGGAAAGGAGCTTTTTAATGTTCACTCCCCCAGGGCTTACATCCAATCATCGAAACACCACAAAGGAAATTTCTATGAATGTTATGACAAGAAAACAAACTCCTTGTGTGTTCGTGCAGGTGTAGAAAGAATTAAGCATATGATGATTGCTTTTAATAAGGCTCAACATTGTGTAAACCACTGAGACAACAGTAGATAAACACAGACTCAATGTGCATGATTGAAGTGCGAAGGTGGGGCAAACTTCCTTCTGTTTCAATATCCAGATTTTCCAAATGAAAATCAGATAGATTATGTGCTGCATCCCCAGAAAAATATGAAACATTTTCTTTTGAAGAAGAAAATGAGTGGTTGGTGGGGTTTTTATCAAGAGTTGGCATGGGCTAGTTGCCTGTTTCAATAACGTTCACGAAGAAATGTGAAACATTAGTAATGTGGTTGCCCGACTCAGAAAGTAGTTGGTGCAGAGTTTGATATTTTTTTACTCTGATCTCACACCCTCTTTCTTTTAATCATGAAGATCACATCTAACCAAACTCTTTTTTCCATTTTACCTCAACACACAACCCACACTCATTTTTTTTTTACTCCTCACACTCAATCACTATGGATTAACTTCTTGGGTAGGAAACACTGGAAATTGTGAATCCATTGAAGTTTTCATTTAATTCCTAGCACAAAGAACCCACAATTTCCTATAAAACATATGTTGCTCAAAATGGTTTATCTTGAACATTTAAGACGTGGAAAACATGGGTCAAATATGTGTATGCTCATAGATGTAATCATGACAATTTGAGCATTTGAAACAGTGAAATATTTTTCAAACAAGTAAATTGAATGAATAGAAATGAATGCAAGAGACTTGTTTGGAAATATGACATTGTATGAAAATGATCAGGAATGATATGATATAAAAATCAAGGCTTATGGTCAATAATAATGGATGTGTGTCTATACGAACCAAGATATAGACAAGTCTTGAAATGAACGTTCCAAAATGAAATTATGCTCAAAATTCTTTGAAGTACAAGAGGGGTGTCTTACCATCGAAAAATATGTTTCAAATTTGAGACATGGTAAGAACATTTTAAACAAAAAAATAAACCGGTGTGTGTGAATACTTGAAAGTATAAAGAAAAGACAATACACAAGTATCTATCTTTGGAAACACACTGTTTGTAATCATGTAAGCACAAGTAAAAATTAAAACATTTAAAATCACATTTCCAATTCATGAAACCTGTTTTAAGAATCGGGAAGTGTGTTAGCTCCACTCACTTTGTATAGAAGTATTGAAAAATAGGCTAAGTATGGAAATCGCAGAAGATTGCCGCTGAACACTCAAATACACCACAGAAGGTGCAAAGCTTGGATGTTACCCCGTAGAAGATCTACCAGAAATAGAACCTGGATGATACTTGGATTACAGAGCCTCTGTGAACACTCACAGAGCCTCTGTGAAGGCCAACCTCTGGAGATCAGCTATTGAAGTTTTTCTGAGAGTTTAAGACAAGACCACGTGCAGAACACGTGAGACCTGCTGTACGAAGATCCTCAAGATCAAAGTAATGGGCGTCCCACGATGTTTACTTTACAGGTGGCATTCCGCTTATGGAATGTCAGTTCTTGTCTTGTACTAAGGGGTGCATCCTTGTGCTATATTAAGGAGCACCACCTTAGAGCTCCAAAAAAAAAGAAAGAGCACACACAAAACAGAAGTCTGTATAATCCTTGAGCACCTTTTTACACATACAAGTGCATGTTCTTGGTGTTTTTGGGTAATTAATGAAACAATTCTTTGAGTAACTTTCGTGTAATTCCTTACTTCCTGTTCATTAATTACCTGTGTGTTTACTACCTTGTATGTTCAATCTCTTCTACACATCTTAAACTCTTCCGCACTTTAGTTATATAATATGTGTGTAGTAAAAGGTTAAATCAAGTTAAAGAACATCTAAACTGGGATCAACAATTGGTATCAGAGCAAACTTTGATTTTCAATATCAAAGGATCCTGTTCTATACTTGTTTCCAGTACTCAAGGTAGTAATCTGAGTCTGTTCTTCGTTCCAAACTCCACTCACAGTCACACTCTGCTTTCCTGAAGCTATATCAACCTGTCTGATATAGTAATAGGTTCAAGTGTGCTCTTCACTTAAAGACACATTCAAAGCTAGTTGGTTGATCATTTGTTCTTACCAATTCATATTTTCATCTTCACAAATCATCACTGTAATACTCTTTCTGATTCGTGTCATACTCTGTTTTACTCTCTAAATCCAAAATGGCAAACACTGTCAACTACTCCAGTGCGGGATCTCAATCCAAACCTCCCACTCTTCTAAGAGATGAATATCCTCAGTGGAAGATCAGGATGGTGCACTTCCTTGAAGGTGTGGATCCTGGTCTGGTTGAGTTTCTTCACAATCCTCCTTTCATTCCGATGACAACAGTTCCTCGTGTTCCTGCCACTGCCAATACTCCTGAAATTCCTGAATATCAACACCCCAAACCTGTCCTTGAATGGAGTGAAGAAGAAAAGGCACAACATGAGCTTGCAAAGAAAGCCAAAAGACTAATCATAATGGCTATTCCAAATGATATCTTTCAATCTCTTGACTCATGTTAAACTTCAAAGGACCTATGGTTAGAGATGGAAAAACAACTTGAGGGTGGTGCCAAAACCCTCAAGAACAATAGAGCCTTATGCATAAATGAGTATTTTGCATTCAAAGCTCTGCCAGGTGAATCCATTCAAAGCACTTACAATAGATACAACTCTTTGATAAACAAGTGCAAGAGATATGGGATCCACAGAACCTCTGAAGAAAACAATGTCAGATTTCTACAGAGCCTGAATGATGAATGGCTTCATTTAACCATGTCCATGCAAGCCACATTGGATCTTGATGTTTGGTCCATATCTGATCTCTTCGGAACACTAATTAGCCAAGAGAACAGAATTTCCAAACTATCAACCTCTGTCGGAGGACCTCTGGCTCTTGTAGGATGCGCCTCAGAAGACAAAGACAAGGGAAAGAAGGATAAGGCAGCTGAGGAGGCTCAGAAGAAGAAAAAGAAGAAGGTACTTGTAGCAGAAAGTGAAAGTGAAGAAGACTCTGAGGAGGAGATTGACATGTCTGCTCTGGCCAAAACTCTTGCACTAATGACCCGACAGTTCAATCGTGGTCTCAAGAAGAAGCCAGAGTACAGAGGAAGAGAAGAAAGAGATGACAGAAGTAGAGGATATGGTGAGGCCAAGAGAAAGGAGTGGTCTGAAGAACCTAGGAAAGAAGAGAAAAATGGACAAAAGTCAGACGGCAGAGCTGGTGACAAATTCCCGAAGCAAACTGAAGGATGCTTCAAATGCGGGAAACCAGGCCACTATGCAGAGAGTGCAGGTCCTCTGCCAACACAGGGAAACCCACAAGGGACGCTGCCTTCTACAAAAAGAAAGCAGAATACTACACTCAGAAATCCCTAATGACAGAACAAGAGAACCTTGTGACCGATGAATCATCTGATGAAGAAAATAACGCACTCTTCTGTGGAATGGCAGAAGTCCACTCTTCTGACAACGAAAGTGAGGTATCTACTTCTAACTCTTACAACTCAGACTTTGAAAGCAAGCTTCTTGAAATACAAAATGATCTTCTAGCTTACAAAAATACATGCTCAGATCTTGAGAAAAAGCTTGCCTTCTTTGAAAGAGAAACTGGACTTCTCACAGAGGAGAAGGATAAGCTTTACATTCAAAACAAAACTCTCATCTCTGAGCACATTTCAACAAAAAGGGATTTCAAGGACAAAATCACAAATCTCGACAGAACTTTGAAAGAAAAGGTCAAAGAGCTTAAGAAATGTGAGAGTGATCGTCTAAATGCCATTTCTTTGAAAAACTTCTTTCAAAAGAAAAGAGAAGCTCTTCATCGAGATCTGTTCGACAGAGATCTCAAAATCAAAAGGTATCAGGATGCTCAAAAAGTCACTGAAAAGGTCATCACCCAAATTGGAAGAAGAGGTATAGGGTTCGATGATATCGATCCCTATACTGGAAACAAAAAAAACAAATCTTTAGCAAATATCTTCTGCGTTGGAAAAACATTAAATCCAAGTCTTCCAAACCTTCTATCCACATTTAAAAGGCGAAAAACATCCGAAGAACCACATCTGAGGAATCCTCTGCTGATGGTAGATACATGGTATGAAAACAATAATCTACCTTCTTCTCTCTCATCAAAGAGAAATTCTATTCCAAAGAAATACCTGTCTCAAAAACAGATAGGAATCTTCAGATTCGGTCATCCAGAAACGCAAACTCAAATGGCTTTTGTATGCATGATGACTCCTGAAAAGGAATTGTCCTCTGAAGCTCCAGAGTTTGTTCCGGCCTCTGTGGAAGAAAAAACTTTTTAAAAGATTTTTGGAAAATGACTTGAGAAAGACCTGTGAAAACCATTTTCTTAATCATTCTGATATTATCTCTGATGTAAGAGAAATCTTTGAGCAAGATCTACAAAACTGTCTTAACCTTCCTATGGTCATTCCGTGTATTTCAAAAATTCTAAATACTTCAGAGGACACCAATGGACAAAGCAAGGAACTTGCAGAAGGTCAAGATTTCATTCACAGAGACTTCCTCGATTCAGACTCTGAGTCAGAATCAGAGTTCTCTGTTGAAAATGAGACAAGTTCTGTGGAACTTGAGATACTCCCCTGTGGTCCAGAGAAGAGTAAACTTACCTCTGGCATTCTTAATAGAACAGTTCTTCCCAAAAGGAAAACCACAGGTGTATCTACCTGTCCTGATTTCCTGGACATGTGCTTGCAAGCAAAGACTTCTATTGAGCTTAAAAGATCTAAAAGGAACAAGATCCCTCATGATTCAAAAGCTCCAAGACCATTAAAACCTTTTCAAGAAAAACTCACTTGGCAACAGAAGAATAAATGGCCTAAAATTGATAAACTTGATGCTTCTGTTGCAGTGAAAGCAAGCAAAGAAGATCAAGGGAGAGTACAACCAAAGAATCACTCAAGAAGAGTTTTTAAAAAAACTCAACCTAGATTAGACAAAGCTTTCTGTAAAAAGAAACCCCAATCTAAAATGGGTTGTAGTAAAATTTGCTCTGTACCCTCCTTTGACAAATTTAATGAAATTTTCAAGAAATTTGCTTCAAATGTTCCTTATTGTAAATGCTTTGATCTCATGCATTCTTTGAATCAACATTTCTCAAGGCCCTCCTATCTTATATCTCACCCCAAGCCCAAGAGTGCAAAATTCAAGGGTGAGAAGAGACAAATTGGTACCTCTGCAAATGAGGATAAACCCAAAACCAAAGATGTTGAGGCATCTTCAAAGTCTACTAACAAAAATGGACCCATTTGGAAATGGGTACCTAAAACTCTCTAATCTGTCCACAGAAGAAACAGCATGTGCCTATCTGGTACCTAGACTCCGGGTGCTCAAGACACATGACTGGCGACAGAGGGTTGCTTTCCTCCTACAAAGAAAAACATGGAGGAGGATCTGTAACTTTTGGAGATAATAAAAAGGGTCAAATAAAAGGCTATGGAATCATTGCCAAAGGAGACATCGATGTCAACAAAGTTGCCTATGTGGATGGCCTCAAGCACAACCTTCTGAGTGTAAGTCAACTCTGTGACAATGGACTCGATGTGATGTTCAAAAGACAGTACTGCTCTCTGTTGAAGGAAGATACAACCATAGAGCTTCTGCGAGCCAAAAGAAGAGGTGATCTATACCTCATGGACTTTAAATCAACTAACAGAGAAGAAAAGCTCTGCTTAGTCTCAAGTAAGAATAAAGAAGCTTGGCTCTGGCACAACAGGTTCTGTCATCTAAACTTTCACACACTTAACAAACTTGTGAAACTAGAACTAGTAAGTGGTCTACCAAGTATTAGATTCGACAAGGATCATCTATGCTCAGGTTGTGAGATGGGCAAACTCAAAAGAGCTGCTCACAAAACCAAGTCTGACATATCTTGCACCAGACCTCTGCAGATGCTTCATGTTGACCTCTGTGGTCCTATATCTGTGCAGAGTCTTGGTGGCAAGAAGTACATCCTTGTACTCATAGATGAATTCTCTAGATATACTTGGGTTGAATTTGTTTGAAAGAAATCAGACGTTCCTGAAGTACTAATCAATCTTATCAAGAGAATACAAGTCCTTTATGACTGCAGGGTACAGAGAATCCGAAGTGACAATGGGACAGAGTTTAAGAATTCAACCATTGAAGCCTATCTGTCGACAGAAGGAATTTCACAGAACTTCTCTACTGCAAGGACTCCACAACAAAACGGTGTTGTTGAACGAAAGAACAGAACACTAGTGGAAGCCGCAAGGACTATGCTCACTGCTTTAGGGCTCTCTATTTCTTTCTGGGCAGAAGCAATTTCAACTGCATGCTTCACCCAAAATCGATCCTTGATCGTAAAAAGACATGCAAAGACACCATATCACTTACTACACCAGAGGAAGCCAAACATTAAGTACTTCCATGTTTTTGGCTGCAGATGTTTCGCACTAAACGACAGAGACCAGATAGGGAAATTCAGTCCCAAAGCCGATGAAGCCAAATTTGTTGGCTATTCATCAAACTCCAAGGCATACAGAATCTATGTACTCAAATCCAAGCATATACTCGAAAGCATTAATGTTTCATTTGATGATTCTTTTCAGATGACTTCTGAGCAAATCAGCTCAGGACTCAAACTTCAGGATGAAGATTCTGGTGGATCATCACAAACAAATGATCTTCATCATCTGTTTGAAGAGGTGTTCAATGATGATGAACCTTCTGAAGGTGACCGCAGAGCCTCTGAAGCCGAACCCTCTGAGGACCAAACAGGTACTTCTCTAACTGGTCCTAGTAATGCTTCTCCCTCCTCCAGTAATGCTGCAGGTGCAACCATCGAGGGGGAGCACTCTGAGGACAATACAACTCAAGGCAAAAAGCTCAATCAAGATGATGGTCATCTTCAAAACCTCTCAGAAGGGTCAACACCAGATAAAGGCTCTCCAGAACTCTCTACCTCCACTCATGGTGAACAACCAAGTCCTGTGGAAAGTACAAATGATCAATTTCTTTCAACAGAAGATGATCTACATCAAAACGAATGTGCTCCTGAACTAACCACAGAAGTTTCCAATGATCACCTACCTCGCATGATAAGATGGACCAAAAGTCACCCACAGAGCCAAATCATCGGTGACGTTTCTGACAAGGTCCAAACTCGATCGAGTACTGCAAACTTTTGTTACTATACAAATTTTGTGAGTATCATCGAACCCAAAAAGATATATGAAGCACTTGAAGATCCAAACTGGGTAGAAGCTATGCAAGAAGAGCTTCTGCAGTTTGAAAGAAACGAAGTATGGACCCTAGTGCCTCTGCCAAAAGGCAAAACCGCAATAGGAACCAAATGGGTCATCAGGAACAAAAAGGACGAGGATGGTGTGGTGATCAGGAACAAAGCAAGACTGGTGGCCAAGGGATATTGCCAAGAAGAAGGCATCGACTACGAAGAAACCTTTGCCCCTGTGGCAAGACTCAAAGCAATAAGAATCTTTCTTGCCTTCGCAGCCCACAGAGGTTTCAAAGTATATCAAATGGATGTCAAGTCAGCCTTTTTGAATGGACAGATTCAAGAAGAAGTATATGTCCAACAACCACCAGGGTTTGAGAACTCCAAGTACCTAAATCATGTCTACTTCTTGGACAAGGCGGTATGGACTGAAACAAGCTCCTAGAGCCTGGTACGACAGACTTTCAAACTTCCTCCTTGCAAATGGTTTCGAAAGAGGTACAACTGATACTACTTTATTCTTTAAGAAGAGAAAAGGTGAGATTCTACTTGTACAGATCTATGTTGATGACATTATTTTTGGGTCTACAAATGACTTATACTGCAAAAAATTTGAATCATTGATGAAGAGTGAGTTTGAGATGAGCATGATGGGAGAACTCACATTCTTCTTAGGATTGCAATTCAAACAAACCACAGAGGGCATTTTCATAAACCAATCAAAATATGTCTCTAACATACTTGAAAAATACAAGCTCTCTGACTCCTCACCAATGAAGACTCCTATGTCCACTGGATCCAAACTTCATGCAGATCCAGAAGGCAAGCCTGTGGAGTGTAAACTCTATAGAGGCATGATAGGGTCTCTGCTCTATTTAACCGCAAGTAGACCCGATATAATGTTCGCCACATGTCTATGTGCAAGATTTCAAGCTAACCCCAAAGAATATCATCTTTATGCTGTCAAGAGAATCTTCAGATACCTAAAAGGGACCAAAAATCTTGGTCTCTGGTATCCGGAGAACTCTGGCTTTGATGTCACGGCTTATACAGATTCCGATTACGAAGGATGCAAGCTCGACAGGAAAAGTACCTCTGGGAGTTGCCAATTCCTAGGAGGGAAACTAGTAAGTTGGACTTCTAAGAAACAGAACTGTGTCTCGACCTCTACGGCAGAAGCAGAATATGTTGCTGCTGCAAGTTGCTGTTCCCAAGTTCTGTGGATGAGGACCCAACTTAGAGACTATGGATTCGATATCGAAAAAATCCCCATCCTCTGTGACTCCAAAAGTGCCATTGCGATCTCTGTCAATCCAGTACAACACTCTAAGACCAAGCATATCGATATCAGGTATCACTTTCTGAAACATCATGTGGAGCAGGGCACAATAGAGATGTATTTTGTGCCCACAGACTACCAACTTGCCGACCTTTTCACAAAGGCATTGGATGAGAAAAGATTCACTTTTCTAGTTGGCAAGATTGGTATGCTCAACATGGGTTGACCACAGAGCCTCTGTACCCCTGCACAGAGCCTCTGTTGCACATATTTGTATATAACATTCCTTGCTTGTAAATAATCTCTTTAACTTCCTTTATATTACATTGTTTTTGCAAATCTATGTCTTGTGCAAATCTTATCTTTATATGATCTAAGCAAAGTTGAAGGGGGAGCAGATCTAACCATCACCAATCGCGACTTTTCAAGGGGGAGCAAGACTGTTCTTCGCAAAAGACTACAGAGTGAGGTTAGTCCATCCGAACCAAGGGTCAAAACTCTTTCTCGAGCACTATGCCCTCAGAAAGATCCCTCTTTGTACTAATTTCACAGTCAAAACTTTGAAATGATCAGATCTTTGAAAATCTTTCCTAAAAAGGACATTTCTGGTCTCAGAACCTCTAAGGTCGACCACAGAGCCTCTGTGAGCTACCACAGTCTCTGCACCTCTAAACTGGGTACTTGAGCAAATGCACTTTAAAAGGAGCTCGATCATTTCATCGCACTTTTCTCCCTCTTAAACTTGCCTATGACCTCAGAAGCCTCTTATTCACAGAGCTTCTGTCATTCTCATCACTTGAGAAACTCAGATCATGTGATGCGGGTTATTTTTGAAACTCACTGTCACGTGAGAATAGAAAATGCCAGGCGCGTGAGAATAGGGTGGCGCATGTCCTAGATCGTGCACTGCCATCATCTGACATGGCAATATTTGATTGGATCGTAATCTGTACCGTCGTTTTTATGAAACGGCTTCTTATCCGTTTTCACTCATCACGGATTTGAAAACTTAGTTTTTTTACCGCTCATTCTTTTTACCTTCCATGTATAAAATCCCTTTTGCCCCTTCTTTTCCTTTTTTACCTGCACCTTTTTCTCTCAAGAACTTCAAGCAAAAAAAAAGGGCCTTTCCTCTTCTCCTCTGTTCTTTCAATGGCTTCTCCCTCATCCTCCTCCAAGAACTCTAATGGATCCAAGAAATCCAACAACTCTCATCACTCAATGGCTCAACAGGCTGATTCAGACTCCGTCGACCAAGAACATGTGCTCACGAGCAGGATGTTGTCCTTCACCAGACATGACTATCACTTGGCCCAACTGAATAACAAGCCAAATAACCACTTTGTCACCCTAAATCCCTTTGGTTTTCCCACTGAAGCAGCACCATTGATTCAACTCCTCAAGAATCATTTCCTAGTTAGAGCCCTAACGATGAAACGAGATGACATCCCGGAATCTTACATCCAACAGTTCTGGCTAAGTGCCCGCCATGTCAAAATGGACAAATATGGTCATTGCATCATTGGATATGCAACCCATCCCTCAACTGCAAAAATTTTGGACTTAGGGATCAATCGTAGGAAACTCTCCGATGTCTTTGAACTTCCCACCAAAATAGATCTCAACCTGCGAAAATTCTCAGAAGAGCCCACAGAGGAAGAGATACTAGAATTTCTGAGGTTCATTGGCTACGCAGTTCCAATCACCAAACGAACGAACTTCAGGCGACAGAATCTACCCCCTCTGTGGAACGTCCTTTTCTCGATTCTGAACCGATGCCTAACATCGAAGGTTGGAAGCCCTGATCAATCAAGCCATACAATTTTGGCAATAATGTATGGGATTTACTACGATCTCCCACTAGACTACGCTGGACTTATCTTTAGGGAGATCCAAAATGCCGTGATTACCAAACAACAGGACCAAGACAGAGGGACAGAACCAAAGAACATCGTGTTTGGACGTTTCCTAGGACTGCTACTCGGCGATGACTTGATCGGAGAAGGAAAACTACCAGCAGAGGATAAACCAATCAAATTATACGAGATGAAGTCTTATAAACCTACCACCATCAAAACCGGATATCCAAAAGCCAGACCTCTGTCAACAAAGATGTTGACTTATTTGGGTAGCGATGAAGAGGCTAGGGAATACATACGAGGGAACAGGACACCAGAACCGCGTCCTGTAACCCCCCTTCGCGTAGGATTCAAAGTAGGAGACATTGTAGTGTACCTGAGAGACGAGGAAGTGGGAACAGAAGTTCAAGCCGCAGAGGCTAAAGAGAGTGAAAAAGAGAACCCATTAGTTAGAGGGGAGGGGAGTGAGAGAAAGAAGAAAAAGAAAAACAAGAAAAAGAGAGTTGCAGAGGCCGAGGGTCAGACAAAGCCCCTGCAGAAAGCAAGAAGAGCCCTAGTCCTTGCAGAGTCCCCTGAGGATGGACCTCAGAGCCCAACTCAAATAGCCTCTGCAATAGCACGCGAGGTATCTCTTCAATACTCTGGAGGATTAGGGGAAACCGTGGCAATGGAATTAGATGATGTGACAGGAAGGTCACAGAGCGATAATGAAGAAGTGGAACCAAGTAAAAAATCGTTGGAGGAGAGGGCCATAAAAGATGCCTTTGGTACACCACCAAAACCAACTCCCAGTGCAACCCACACTTCTACCCCTGCAGTTCTAGTGCAGAGGGGTATTGAAATAGGACCGCACAGTCCGAACCCAGCCCAAACCATCCGGACAGAGGATATTCCTTCATCCTCTGTGCCACCCTCACCTTCTCAAAAGGGTGAGAGTGTTGCTCTGCGTGTCCATTTGCCCCAGGACACATCTCTTTTTCACACAGAGGTATTCGTTACCTCTGTCACACACAAGAGTGACATCCAAACCATCTCAGAGTTGATGGTGCGAGAACACGATGATTCTGTGGTTCTAGAACAACCACGGAATCCATTCAACATCGATCTTAAGGGAGTCTCTGAACCCTCCCCCAAAGAACGAGTTGACAGAACTTCCATAGGTGCTTCCTCTGTGGAACATCGAGGATTGGAAGGAAATCCTCCAGAACTCATCATAAAAACAGGTTCTAAAGGTGCCAAAGACTCGTTGGCTAAATCTGGAACATGTGTTGTTCCAGAGGTTACCTCTGACATCTTCGTCACAAATGACGAGTTTAAAGCCTTTGCTGACATGATGCTCAAAAAACTTGACGAGTTGCAAAGCTCGATCTCTAGAGAGTCCAGAGCCAACTCTCAAATCCTTGCAGAGGCCCTAAAAGCCAATACTGAAGCTCTGCAAGCACTCAGCACTAACTGCGCAAAAAGGGATGATCTTGAAGCTTGTGGACAAGCCATCATCGCACACTCCCATCAAATTCAAGTTCTGGGCGATCTTTGCATAGAGGAGTTCCCCAAATATGCTTCGACCGGAGTTCAGACCGGAGTGGTCGAAATGGGCAGGCTCAGAGAGGAAATAAAGGACATAACTCGCAGTGTTATGTTCCCGGCTCACCCACAGGCATCAACCTCTGCCCTAGACTCCTCTACGTTTGCAACAAAAGCTGACTTGGAAGCAATGGGCACTCTGTTCCTGCAAGACCAAAAACTCCTTCGATCCAACTTCGAAGACCAAGGAGAGAAGCTATCAGCTGACTTGAAGCGCTCTATAGCCACTTTTCGCTTCAAGTCAGATATAGAAATCAACGCTCTGTCATTGGCTGCAGAGGACGCAATCAAGAAGATCACATATCAGGTCAACAACAACCTCTGTACGCCAAAGAAGAGGAAGGAACCCGTCTCTTGCCAAACCCAGGCAGCACAGAAGAGGGCAAGACATGAAGACCAAGATCCTGATGCCTCCAGCCATGGTCCTCATGAGGGGGAGAATCTGCAATCCACAAAGGAAGCACCAATATCAGTGTCTCCCCTAAACCAAGTCCCTATGAACTCAGAACCTGAACCACATAGATCATCTAAACAAAAGGTCTCTGCAGCCCCCTCTCCCACCATAATCCAAATCACTGAATCACCACCAACTGCAAAAGACAAAGGCAAGGCAATAGCTACAGAACCTCTGAAGAAGGTCAAATCTCCTCCTCTCACCTCTGAGAAACTACTAAAAAGCTCTTTTGATGCTTTCAAAAGAGTGAAACCTGAAGAAGAAGACTGGGCCTTTGATCTACAACCTCTGTCAGAACTCCCCATCCTACAACCACTTGTCACACCATCAGAGGATAGAGTTGCAGAGGTTATCCAAGGCTTTGAGAGCCTAAGAAGACCCTTCCCTGTTCCTCCAAAGAAGGACATCGAAGAAGAAGTATACAAATACCTCTATAGCCGCGGAGCTCAAGATCTTCCAACAGTCAGACTCTCAGAGGAAGCTATATCAGAGGAGCGAAGGAGATTCTACAAAGATAAAGCCAAGCCAAAATCCAAAGTCTTCAGCATGGCCAAGATCACAGAGGTCGTGGCAATCAAGCTTGGACACACAAAGTGTAAAAACTTCTGGTTCAGTGAATACGCTGTAAAAAGGGAAGATACGAAGATATGGACTTTCACAGACGCAGATCTACCCAATCTTCATCCTCATGATCTTCCAGAGCTATTCAAATGGACAGAGGATAAGTTCGGCTGGAAGAAGGAACACCAAGAAGCACATCTCACAATCAAGAGGGTCATGAGAGAAAAGTTGTTGTTCTACAGTATAGCTGACTTTCAAGTGGCACTTGACCTGGGAGTCAAAAAGGTCAACTTTCCTCAACCAGAAGACAGCTTACCACCTTCTGCCAATATTTTGCCAAACTCCATCACCACTTCACCTTCTTTTGGCTTTGTGTACTTAAATCTCAAAGGAGAAAAGAAATTGTTCATAGGGATGGAAAGCCAAAAGTACTCAACCGAATCTCTGCTACTCATTCAAGATCTACTTATCAAACACAGAGGCACCCCACTCGTACCTGCAGAAGCCGCAGACGCCCTTCTGACAAACATAGGTGCAACCTTAAACTTCAGAGACCTATGCATATGCTACTACAGAGAACTAAAGAAAGAATGTGGGTTTGGAAAGAAGATCAATGATTTTCCAGACGCCAAAGTATAGGCTCTGATGACCTGTAATTTTTTTTTTCTTGTTGTCAAATGTAATTGCCTTCTGGCATAATCCCATTTTTAAATGAAAATCAAGTTTCAGAGGTTGAGTTCCTTTCACCTCGTTTGCTTCTAGCTTAGCCATTGCTCTAAATTCCAATTTTTTATTTTTTTATTTTTTCAATACTTAGGGGGAGATTGTTAGCTCCACTCACTTTGTATAGAAGTATTGAAAAATAGGCTAAGTATGTAAATCGCAGAAGACTGCCGCTGAACACTCAAATACACCACAGAAGGTGCAAAGCTTGGATGTTACCCCGCAGAAGATCTACCAGAAATAGAACCTGGATGATACTTGGATTACAGAGCCTCTGTGAAGGCCAACCTCTGGAGATCAGCTGTTGAAGTTTTTCTGAGAGTTCAAGACAAGACCACGTGCAGAACACGTGAGACCTGCTGTACGAAGATCCTCAAGATCAAAGTAATGGGCGTCCCACGATGTTTACTTTACAGGTGGCATTCCGCTTATGGAATATCAGTTCTTGTCTTGTACTAAGGGGTGCATCCTTGTGCTATATTAAGGACCACCACCTTAGAGCTCCAAAAAAAAAAAGAGCACACACAAAACAGAAGTCTGTATAATCCTTGAGCACCTTTTTACACATACAAGTGCGTGTTCTTGGTGTTTTTGGGTAATTAATGAAACAATTCTTTGAGTAACTTTCGTGTAATTCCTTACTTCCTGTTCATTAATTACCTGTGTGTTTACTACCTTGTATGTTCAATCTCTTCTACACATCTTAAACGCTTCCGCACTTTAGTTATATAATCTGTGTGTAGTAAAAGGTTAAATCAAGTTAAAGAACATCTAAACTGGGATCAACAAAGTGGTTTGAACGTTTAAGAATATGTTTTCTGTGATTGAAAGTTGTCCTTCTTTCAACCATATATGAGATTAAGATAAGAAATTTAACCTTTCTATGCAGTCTTAAATCTCATGAAGTCAGCTGATGTCATAAAAATATGATCTTGATAGCATCTCTCATTCTGCACAAGTCTCAAAGTCATGTCAAAGCAAATTTATTCACAAAATTTATTCAAATGTAAAAGACATAAAGTAGTAAAACGATTAAAATACGAGTTCTGATCTGAAATAATCAAAAATCATATCCTTACTCCTTTTGTTGTACGCATAAACTCCCCCTAAATTCATGCATCACAAAAATTTAGCAATTAAATTCTATAACCTCCCCCTCAAAATAATATTAATCATCTTAGAATCTTGTATCACTCCCCCTGAGAACATGAACAACATGTTAAAGTGCAGATATCCTTTCAGAAATAATGATAAAGAAATGATGAAAAATTACAATAAAAGAAACTTTAATAGGTAATTACTGATTAGACCTTGAGATTTAGCATACCAAGCTTAGATACAAGAAAATTGAATCTCTTTTCATCTAAAGGTTTGGTAAACAAATCTGCAAGTTGGTAATCAGTTTTTACAAAGTAAAGTTCTATTGTACCTTTTTCTACATTATCTTTTATAAAATGATACCAGGCATCAATGTGCTTCGTTTTAGTGTGCTGCAAAGGATTAGCTGATATGGCGATAGCGCTCTTCAAGTCACAATAGATCGGCATTTTGTCAAACTTGAATCCATAGTCTCGAAGCTGTGTCCTCATCCACAAGACCTGAGAGCAGCAACTGGCAGCAGCTACATACACTGCTTCTGTAGTCGAAGTGGAAACACATAATTGTTTCTTGGACGCCTAGCTAACGAGCTTGTCTCTAAGAAATTGAATATGACCTGAAGTGATCTTCCTGTACAACATGCATCCAACATGATATGCGTCTAAATAATCAGTTAGTTCAAACCCTGTATCCTTAGGATACCACAGACCAAGATCTGCAGTCCCCTTCAGATATCTAAAGATCCGTTCGACAGCAGCCAAATGGAATTCTTTAGGGTCAGCCAGATATCTTGCACACAAGCATGTTGAAAACATTATATCTGGTCTACTTGAAGTAAGATACATTAAAGACCCTATCATACCTCTATAAGTCCTAACATCAACAGCTTTTCCCGAAGGATCAGTGTTAATCTTAGTACCTGGTGCCAATGGGGTTCCAATTGATTTGCAATTTTCTATTTTGAATTTCCAAAGAATATCAAAAATGTACTTAGATTGATTAATGAAAATCCCTGTTGAAAACTGTTTGACTTGTAATCCGAGAAAGAAATTCATCTCTCCCATCATACTCATCTGAAAACGTGACACCATGAGATTTGAAAAGTTCTTACAGTATTTAGGATTTGTAGAACCAAATATAGTATCATCTACATATATTTGAATAAGAATGATATCGGCTTTTTCCTTTTTAATAAACAAATTGGTATCAAGTTTACTTTTTGAAAAACCTGACTTGACCAAGAATTGAGATAGAACATCATACCAGGCACGAGGTGCTTGTTTCAGACCATAAAGAGATTTATCCAAGATGTAGACATGATTTGTCTTATCTGGTTTTACAAACCCTTCTGGCTGAGAGACGTAGACTTCCTCCTTAAGTATGTTATTCAGAAAGGTAGTCTTCACTTCTATTTGATAGACAGTGAAGCTCTTGTGAGCTGCGTAGGCTAGAAACATGCGGATTGCCTCTATACGCGCTACTGGAACATAAGTCTCGTCGTAATCGATGCCTTCCTCTTGACTATATCCCTTGGCAACAAGTCTTTCTCTGTTCCTTATAACAATACCATCTTCGTCCTTTTTATTTTTGAACACCCATTTCAGCATGAGCTTCTGATACTCGAGTAGGCTTTATTTTGCTGAGGAATGAGTCATGCATACATTGATTCAAAGCTGCTGACCTAGTTTGCACCGACTTGTTGAGATATCTAATTACTTGATGAAGAGGGTGCTCTTTGGTCAAGCGATGTTCATGAAGGAGTGGATTAGATGAAGATTGATCATGATTATCATCCAAAAATCCACTATCAGCTTCTTAAGTTTGTACATCCTATCAACCACAACAGGTTTATGCAATTAGACCCAAGATATTCATCATAAAACAGGTCAAATAAAATATCTAAATCAAATAAATGATTAGTAGACTTTGATGCTTCATCTGATTTGTTCTTTTCAGGTACAGGTTCTGAACTAATTTGCCCAAAAGCTAACACTCCAGTTATCACGGGTTCTGAACTGACTTGTTCAGAAGCCATATCCTCATCGAATGTAACGTTTACGCTTTCGATAACAGTCTTCAACTTCTTCAATTATACTCGATATGCAGCAGATGTAGAAGAATATCCAATGAAGATGCCCTCATCTGCCTTAGCTCTGAACTTGTTCAGACTCTCTCTGTTGTTGAACACAAAACACTTACACCCAAATATATGAAAATATTTGATAGACGGTGTTCGGTTGTTGATCAAAGCATACAGAGTCTTCTGAAATATGCGGTGTATCATGGAACGATTTGGAGTGTAGCACGCAGTCGAAACATGCCCACAAAAATAGAGGTAAGTCTGATTGGCTAAGCATAGTGCGACCAACCTCGACTAGCGTTTGATTTCGCCTTTCGACTACTCCATTCTGTTCAGGCGTACGAGCCGCAGAGTATTGATGTGATATCCCGACCGATTCGAGTATTGCACTAAGATTATTGAGTCTTGAAGGGCAACCCGTGATGGTAGGATTTAAGAACTATGATCCTTGAGATGCTACCCGTGGGGGTAGGCACTAGGGACATGAGTCTTGAGGTGTTGTTCATAGGAATAGACACTAAGGTTAATCGAATCTTGAGGTACTACTTCATAATGTCAATGGATGATTTACTTTGGCTTGCCACATTCGACGGATATGGGTCTCACCCATCACCGTTAGGTGTTGTTTTTGGATATTGTATTATCCATGGTTCTAGTATATTGGATCTCCTACATGTATTAATGTTTTGGGTAATAGAGTTTTATCCATGTTTTCAGTATTTGAATCCTAATCTTTATTCACATTTCGTGTTAGTAATGGTTTTTGATTTTATGTTTGATGGGTGTTTAAGTACTGGGTTGTCATTACGAAAATGGAGGTTTTGGGAATATGTTTCTTTTATGTTAAAGATATTTTATATAAGAAATTATTATTTCAATAAGTAGTCTTACAGTTTTACCATTTCATATTAACGATGAAAACTGCTAACTCACTAGGCGTTAAGCCAAACCCTTTTTATTACTAGACATGTGCATCAGGTCGTCGTTGGGGAATGGCTAGCATCACTATGATGAGTTGAGTGCTAGTTAGAAGCACGAGAATGAGTTAGCTAATTGGAGACTTTTTCTGTACTTTGGAGACAGCGACAATTTTATCTTTTAGTAACACCAGTCCTTAATCTAGACTTCTTGTAAGGTTGAAAGTAATTATTTTGATGTTAAAATCTATAATTGTTATTTGAGATAACCAAGTTTTGGTTTAGAGAAAGGAATTTATCCTTTAATTGATGTATTATTGAAAGTTTTAAATTAGTCAGTCTTTCCAGATTTGAGGGTGTTACAAGTTGTTATCAAAGCATAAGTTTGAGAGATTTAGGTATTTATTTATGTTTCCTAGACTCAAACTAGATTTTTCTAAGTGAATTTGAGTGAGATTAGACATTTTAGGATAGGATATTTTGAGGTCATTAGAGACACTAGCATCAAGAATCATGATGATGGTTGCAAGGATCTTCATGAATGGTACATACATATTTGCCTTTGGCTAGTGCTATTATGAATTTTACAGTTACATGTGCGTGCTTGAATATCCTTTTTTGTGATGATCGATGGGGGTAAAGAGTGAATTCTCAGTACATAATCGTTAGAAGAATTGGTGTTTGCAGCATTGTCACTTAAGTGACAGTTAAGTATGGTGATTATGTTAAGTCAGCCATTTTGGGTCAGAGATACGGGTTATGTTTTAATCATTGGCTTATTGAATCAACACTCATTTTGAGAAGAATTTGTAAGGTTAATCGATTTAGTTACTGTGTGTCCCTGTGATTCATGATTCAATCAAGCAAACAATAAACACAATACGATTATGCAAACCTGGTATTGATTTCACAAACGATTCAAACGATTACAATGTTGAATGATGAACTTATCTCCCTGTCTCTTTCACGCAGCCTCTCTCTCTTTCTCTCTGATTTCTCAATATATGGTTCAGACACTCTATCAAACTTAATTAACCTAATTAACACTCATTAAACTAATTTAAACAAAGGCTTATATCCAAATGGGCTTGGCTTGGGCCCAATAGCTAATAACCAATAACATATTTAAAAGAAAAAGACTAATAATGTAAATACGTAAACACACTTTGACTATTTATTACAAAAGACCCTAGACTATTTGTTGAGAGTCGACTTTATCAGCTTTGACTTCAGATTTCCATCTTCAGATAATGATGATCTTGAATCCAATAAAACTGTGCTTTAACAATCTCCCCCTTTGGATCAATATCATTACTAAAAAAAATTAGCAATTCAATCTTCTCTTGAAAGCTCAGAAGATGTAATCTTCCTCTTTGTCTTCAGAATGTTGCAATCTCCCTAATCGATGAGAGTAAAATCTGTTGGAAAGAAATTATCTCTAGTTTCAGCTCGTAATGATTTAGCAAAGCATCTTCAAATCTTCAAAGAAAATTTATTCAATTCAGCATATCTTCAGAATATCTTCAGAAATACTTTCATTCTTTCAAAAACTTTTGATCTCCCCATTTCTTGGTTGACGCTTCTCCCCCTTTTTGATGAAAAGAGCAAAGAGTTCATCAAAATTGTTCTTCAAGAAATGTCTTCCACCACTGATCTTGCAAACAGAACCACTGATTATCCGTCAATTCATAAAGATGTTTATCCAGATCTTTGCAAATCCAGACAAAATAGAAAGATGAAGTGTAACACCTGAATCAGTTAAAATTGTCTGTCAGTAACACGAAGTCACCGTGTGTAACTAATACACATTATAAAGGAGCTTTTATGATGTTCACTCCCCCAGGGATTCCATTCAATCATCGAAACACCACAAAGGCAATTTCTATGAACGTTTTGACAAAGAAACAAATTCTTTGTATGTTCGTGCAAGTGATAGAATAAATTAAGCATATGATGATTGCTTATAAATCTCAACATGTTTAAACCACCGAGACAACAGTTAGTTAAACACAGACTCAATGTGCATTAGTGAAGTGTGAAGGTGGGGCAGACTTCTTTCTTTTCAATATCCAGATTTTCCAAATGAAAATCAGATAGCATATGTGTTGCTGCCCTTTTGAAAATGAAACATTTTCTTGTTGAGAAGAAAATGAGTAGCTGGTGGGGTAATGTCAAGAGTTGGCAAGGGCTAGTTGCCTGTTTAAATAATGTTCACCAAGAATTGTGAAGCATTAGAAATGTGGTTGCCCGTCTCAGAAAGTAGTTGGTGCAGAGTTTAATATTCTTTTACTCTGATCTCTCACCCTCTTTCTTTTTATCATCAAGCTCACAACTAACCAAACTGTCTTTTACAATTTCTCTCATCACACATCCCACACTCATTTCTTTTGACTCCTCACATGTAATCACTAAGGATTAACTTCTTGGGAAGGAAACACAGGTTAACGTGAATCCATAGAAGTTTTGATAAAGTCCTAGCACACTGATCCCATGTTTTCCTATGAAGCATATGATGCTCAGGTGATTTAACTTGACCAGTTAAAGCTCAATGATGAACCATAAAACATTTAAAAACACACTTCCAATTCAAGAAATCTGTTTGAGAATCGGGAAGTGGTTTGAACATTTTAGAACATGTTTTCTTATGATTGAAAGTTGTCCTTCTTTCAACCATAGATGAGATGAAGATAAAGAATTATACCTTGTAAGTGCAATCTTCCATCTCATAAAGTCAAGGTTAAAGTCATAAGTATATGATCTTGTAAGCATCTCTCACACTGCAAAAGTCTTAAGAGTCTAGTCAAAGTAACTTTATTCACTATAATTGAAATGACAGAAAGCAGTAAAACAATTAAATTACGAGTTCTGATCATAAATAATCAGAAGTCATTGCCATACTCTTCACTTGTACGCTCCCCCTAAAATCATGCATCACTAACAAGTTATCAGTAACCGCATTGCATTTAAATATGCTCCCCCTCAAAATAACATTGACCATCTATTAGGTACTTCTCACACTCCCCCTGAGATCATGAACAAACTATTGAAGAGCAGATATCTTGCGGAAATAATAATAATAAAGAAATGAAGAAAAGACACAATAAGAAACTTTAATAGGTAACCACTTATTAGGTTTTAAGATTTAGCATACCAAGACTAGAGACAAGAAAATTAAATCTCTTTTCGTCTAAAGGTTTGGTGAACAAATCTGCAAGCTGGAAATCAGTTTTTACAAAGTAAAGTTCAATTGTTCCCTTTTCCACATTATCTTTTATAAAGTGATACCTGACATCTATGTGTTTAGTCTTAGTATGCTGAACATGATTAGTTGTAATTGAAATAGCGCTCTTCGAATCACAATAGATCGGGATTCTATTGAAATGAAACCCATAGTCTCGCAGTTGTGTTCTCATCCACAAGACCTGAGAACAGCAGCTAGCAGCAGCTACATATTCTGCTTCGGCCGTTGATGTGAAGACACATAATTGCTTCTTCGATGCCCAACTGACGAGTTTATCTCCGAGGAATTGTATATGACCCGAGGTGCTCTTCTTGTCTAATATGAAACCATCATGATATGCGTCTGAATAAGATGTTAGTTCAAAGCTGGTATCTTAGGATACCACAGACCAAGATCTGCGGTCCCTTTCAGATACCTGAAAATCCCCTTTACAGCAGACAAATGGGATTCTTTAGGATTGGCCTGATATCTAAAACATAAGCATGTAGAAAACATTATATCCGGCCTACTAGAAGTAAGATACATTAAAGAACCTATCATCCCTCTATAAGTCCTAACATCAACAGCCTTTCCCGAAAGATCGGTGCCAATCTTAGTACTAGGTGCCATTGGGGTACCAATCAGTTTACAATTTTCCATTTTGAACTTCCGAAGAATATCAAGAATGTATTTAGATTGATTGATAAAAATCCTCGTTGAAAATTGTTTGACTTGCAATCCGAGAAAGAAATTCATCTCTCCCAGCATGCTCATCTGAAAACGTGACACCATGAGGTTTGCAAAATTCTTACAGTACTTAATATTTGTAGAACCAAAAATAATATCATCCACATATATTTGAATAAGAATGATATCGCCTTTATCCTTTTTAATAAAAAGAGTGGTATCGACCGTACATTTTGTAAAACCTGGCTTGACCAAGAACTGAAATAGGATATCATACCAGGCGCGAGGAGTTTGTTTCAATCCATAAAGAGCTTTATCCAATATGTAAACATGATTAGGCTTATCTGGATTTACAAACCCTTCTGGCTGCGAAACGTAGACTTCTTCCTTCAGTACTCCATTCCGAAAAGCTGTCTTCACGTCCATTTGATAAACGGTGAAGTTCTTGTGAGTTGCGTAGGCTAAGACCATCCGAATTGCTTTTATACGCGCCACTGAGCATAAGTCTCATCATAGTCTATTCCTTCCTCTTGCCTATATCCCTTGGCAACAAGTCGTGCTTTGTTTCTAATAACGGTACCATCTTCATCTTTCTTGTTTTTGAACACCCATTTCGTACCAATGATGGTTTTACCTTGAGTTTTGGGTACGAGTCTCTAGACTTTGAGTGCATCAAACTGATTCAGCTCATCTTGCATCGCAGTTACACAATCTGAATCGGCAAGGGCTTCAGATACGATAGTAGGCTCGATCTTGCTCAGAAAAGACTCAGACATACATAGATTTGATGTTGCAGACTGTTAAAGCACATATTTATTGGATTCAAGACCATAATTATCTGAAGATGGAAATCTGAAGTTAAAGATGATAAAGTCGTCTCAACAAATAGTCTAGGGTCACTTTGTAATAATAGTCAAAGTTTGTTTTATGTATTTTCTTATTAGTCCTTTTGTTTTTATATATTTTAAGTTAATAGTTTTAGCTTTTGGGCCCAAGCCATGCCAAGCCCATTTAGCTAAGCCTAATTATAAATAAGTTTAAGTTTGTGTTAATTAGGTTAGTTAGCATTATTATTATTGGTGTAGTCGTACGTGAGATAGAGAGAGAGAGAAAGAGAGAGGGCGCTGAATAGAAAGAAAACAGAGAGATCGATTCAAGCTTGTAATCCTTTGATTCTTTGGTATAATCGTATCAGGTTTGCATAATCGTTTATGTTTATTCGTATTACTTGATTGAATCGTTTGTTATTGGGACACACAATTGGTATCAGAACTAGTACAAATTGAATTCAATATTTTTTTTGTTCTGTTATCTGTCAAAGATTCAATTTTTTTTTTGCATTGTGTGATTGTTAATCAAGTATTTTTTATTGCTTAGTGATCGGTTTGCTTATTATCTCGTTTGGGTAATGTTTGATTTGAGTATTGAATTGAATTTGATTGCTTATTTGGTGAATTTGGATCTGTTTGGTCGTCATGAGCACAATACTGTCTAAATCTTTGAGTTTTCATAGAGTGGTTATTAGTGAAATTAATTGGTAGCAATCAGTTCTAATCGTTTAATCAATCGTTTTTGCAAAGTTTGGTAGTTCAATTTTGAGTATTGATTAGTTTCTAGGTCGATAAGTATCAAGAACATATCGGTCAAAGCCTATATCGGTCGAACAATATCGATCGAACTTTATCGGTCTTTCACTATCGGTCGACCACACCTTATCGGTCGACCGGTACACACATAGTCCACCCCGTTCTAAGAGCATATCGGTCTTTGTGTTTTATCGGTTGACCGCATTCTATCGGTCTTTCTTACCGGTCGAAGACCAAGTCCGATCGAAGACCATTACCGGTCAAAGACCTCTCTCGGTCTAAGTGTATATCGGTCTATTTGAATACTGGTCTAAGGAAGTTTACCGGTCGAAGACCTCTATCGGTCTAAGCTAATATCGGTTCATACATTTTATCGGTCGAATATCTCTTTATCGGTTGAGCAAAGTACCGGTCTTATCATCTTACCGGTCGAACAAGTATACCGGTCGAGCACTCCACTATTTGCGCCAATCACAGTTCCTATCTTAGAATTTTTTTTTTTGAGAATTTTTCAAAACTGTAATATGGCTTTTAATAGTGGAATTTTTTTCTTCTAGGGGCGTTGCCCCCATACCCCCGCAAGGACCCCCGTGCTAAGTCTGCCTAGGGGGACAAAATTTCTTGTGTGATCAAATTTTATCTGGACTAACGATAAGTTCAAGTTTCTTATCAGTTTTGTGAAATCGTATCAGTAAGAATGTCATCTCGGGAAGCTCTTGCTATTGGAACCGATGTTAAGCCGCCAGTACTCTTCAAGGGGGAGTACGAGCAGTGGAAGGACAGATTCTTGGACTTCATCGATCGACATGATTTGGGAGATTATATCAGAAAATCTCTGAAATAAGGAATCATGACACCTCCGACCAAGGTTCTCACTGTAGCTGGAGAAAATGGTGAAGAAGAAGAGACAGAGTATAAATTACCGATTGGTGAATATTCTAAAGATCAACTGAAGAGACACAAGGGTGACAAGCTGGCAAGATCATTTATTCTCCAAGGCATACCAAATGAAATATACATCAAGATTTATAGCTACAATGCTACCGGCAAGCAAATGTGGGATCAATTGGAGAAGATGATGATTGGATCAAAAGTCTGCAACCAGCTTAAAGTTTCAAACTGCTTGAATAATTATGAAGAATTCAAAGCCAAAGCTGGAGAATCACTCGAAGCCACTTATGACAGATTTGTCACATTGCTGAATGAGCTCAACAAGAACAAGATCAACAAATCTCAAGTTGAGCTGAATGTGAAATTTCTCAGCAACCTTCAGCCAGAGTGGAAGAGATTCACCAGACAGATGAGGTAGTTGAAAGATCTGAACGACATTCCACTTCATGAAGTTTATGAAATCCTCAAATAGAATGTGGAAGAGATGGATGAAATCAAGGCTAAGATGAAGAAGGCTGACAAAGAAGTTGCTGATCCAGTTGCTCTTGTGGTCAAGAAAAAGTCCAAGAAGAAGAAGGTGATAGAATTTGAATCTGAAGAAGTTGATAGTGAGGCAAAGTCTGACTCTGACGATTGTGAACAACTGAAGGAAGCCATGCTAATGTTAACCAAGGCTTTTCAAAAGAAGTTCTATAAAAATCCAAACTCCAACAGTCAGAGGTACTCGTCTGGTCCGAATAACTACAAGCATAAGGAAAAAGTTGAAGAAAAGAGACCAGAAGACAAGAAGAAGGATGGAGCCAAAGTGTTCAAGAAGGAAGAACCGATGAAGTGCTACAACTGTGGCAGAATCGGTCATTTTGCCAAGGACTGCCGAAAACCTAAAGTCCGCAACTCCGAATATTACAAGAATAAGATGCTTCTAGCCAAGCAACAAGAGGCTGGAAAAGCATTAATGGTGGAGGATGAATACTGGCTCAACCATTCGGATCAAGAGTCTGAAGAAGGAGAGAATGATGAGACAGCACATCTGTGCTTAATGGGGAAGAACCAGTCAGAAGCTGAAGCTGATTCTGATGATGGAGACAATGATGAGGTATGTAACTTGACTGAATCTGATTTTTTGTACCAAATGCATGCCATGATGTCTAAACTCCAAGAATTAGAGTCTAAACTGAAGCGTGAGAAAGGTGTCATCAATGAGAAAAATCAATCTATACATAAACTTAGTAATGATATTGCTGAGAAAAATGTATTAATTGAAACTTTGCACAAAAATATAGACACCGGCGCTAAAGAAAAGACTATAATTCATAAAGAGTTATCTGAAACTGTTTCTAAATATAAAGAATGTGAGTTTAAGTCTATAGAAATTTCTAAAAGGTATTTTTCTACTTCAAAAGAAAAGAATTCTTTAATAGACAAGGTGAATGCTTTGGAAGAGAAATTACAATCTTTAGGTCAAACTGAACACACTATTCATTTGAACAAACCTAAAGAAAAACCTGATACTTGGGGACTTGGTTACAAGAACCCACATCATCTCAAAAAGGGTATATCTAAAGTGCTTGCACTTTATGACTTTGGGTTTATGTTATTGGCTCCTCAACATCAAGAACTCAAACCATTTTGGACTAGTCTGTCGGAAAAAGATAAAGCCAAGGAATATGATAAAAGAAAGAACACAGCTAAAGTTCAACTTCCATTTCGCTATGAGAAGTTGAATAACAGTTATAGTTCTAATAAATCAAAATTTCTTTCAAATGATTATTTTGAGAGTTATTCTGTAAAAGAGTTGGAGACGAAACCCATCGAAGGTAAGCTTTACGTACCTCCTCTAGTTTTGGAAAGTAAAATTTCTAAACTCGAAAATACTCTTACAGAAGAAAGATTTTTGATGGACTTAGAACAAACTGTATTTTCAACAGTGTTCAGAACTTCTAATTTTTCTAAAAACTCCAAGGCTTTAAATTCTTATGACAGGTCTGGTTCACTTGAGAATGATCTTAATTTCTTAAACTCTGAAGGTATTTTGAATGATTGTGTTGCTCAATTTGATTTTACTTCTAAACTTCCTGATCATTCATTTTGTGTTGTTGATTCCTTTGGATTACCCAGTGTTTTTGACAAAGGTGAAACATCAACGAAAGTTGATAAATCAGTTTCTGTGAAATCAAAGAAAGCAAAAGGTAAGAAACAAAAATCTCAGCTTTCATAGAAACCGATCCACACTGGTAAGCCAAAGAAGAAGCATTCTCTTAATTCTCATCATTCTAACTCTAAAGTTTCACATCTTTCAGATTTGAGAAAGCAAAGGGTTGGAGTTAAGACTGCATGAATACCGAAACAGAAGATAGACGAGAAAGTTAAATCTAGTTCTAGTTTTATTTTGAATAAAAGGACTTCTAGTAAAGATGATGTGATTGTGAATGTTGCTACTTTTAAATCTAATCTTGTTGATTCTCGCAAGAAGTACTCTATAAAGTAATTATTTCAGTTAGCACCATCAAATAAAAAGTTTTTAAATTATGGTGAATGTGATTATGCTTCTCGTAAATATTCTGATGTTTGGTATGGTTCATATAATGTTTCATCTTATCATTATCATTCGTCTTATTATGCTTCTGATTTTCAAAGAAAAAGCGGACCCAAGTTTAAATGGGTGCCAAAATCAAGTACTAACAGTGGAGGTCCCATTTTTAAATGGGTTCCTAAACCTCTTATTTCTTGATTTGTGTTGTGCAGACCCGTCATATGTGGTACTTGGATAGCGGGTGTTCCAAGCATATGATCGGGCAGAAGAGTATGTTGTCTAATTTTACGGAGAAATACTGTGGCACCGTTCGTTTTGGGAATGATCAGTTCTCACCAACTCTAGGATATGGTGATGTTGTACATGACAATATTACGATCAAGAAGGTGAGTTACGTTGAAGGCTTAGGGCACAACCTATTCAACATTGGCCAATTCTGTGACAAAGACTTAGAGGTTAATTTCAAGGCCAAGACATGTTCAGTACGCACTGATGAAGGGAAAGAACTCTTGGTCGGCACTCGCAAGTCAAACCTCTACACCATCAACTTGTCAAAGGTCCAGGCTAAAAATCAGGTCTGTCTACTATCAAAGGCCTCGATGCAACAAAGTTGGTTATGGCATAGACGACTTTCTCACCTCAACTTTCGGTACATCAACAAGCTGGTCAGTGGCAAGCTAGTGAAAGGTCTTCCAGAACTGAAGTATAAAAGAGAAAATCTATGTGCAACATGTGAAAAGGGAAAGATGAAGAGATCCCCACACAAACCAAAGCCTGAACCGAGTACCATCTCTCCTTTAGAGTTGTTGCATATGGACTTGTGCGGTCCTATGCGAACACAAAGCTTAGGAGGAAAGAAGTATTTGCTAGTTATCGTGGACGACTATATGCGATACACTTGGGTTAAGTTTCTACGGTCTAAAGTGAGACTCCCGACGTTCTCATTACGTTTCTGAAGACGACCCAAGTCAATCTGCAAAAACAAGTCAAGATTCTTAGGACTGGCAACGGCACAGAGTTCAAGAACAAGATAGTTGAAGAATATCTCGAATCGGTCGGGATATCACATCAATACTCTGCTGCTCGCACGCCTCAACAGAACGGAGTCATCGAAAGGCGAAATTGTACACTTGTCGAGGTCGCTCGAACAATGCTCAGCCAATCTGACTTACTTTATCTTTGTGGGCTAAAGTTGTATCGACTGCGCTGTCACACTCAGAATCGGTCCATGATACACCACAGATTTTAGAAGACTCCGTATGCGTTGATCAACAACCGAACACCAACCATTAAATATTTTCATGTTTTTGGATGTAAGTGTTTTGTTCTAAACGACAGAGAGAATCTGAACAAGTTCAGTGCTAAGGTAGATGAAGGCATCTTCGTTGTTATTCCTCTACATCTACTGCATACCGTGATTACCGGAAGAAGTCGAAGATTGTGATTGAGAGCTTTAATGTTACATTCGATGAGGAAATGGCTTCTGAGCACGTCAGTTCAGAACCCGCAATTATCGGAGTATTAGCTTCTGGACCAACCAGTCCAGGACCTGCACCTCATGAGAACAAATCAGATGACTCTTCTTCGTCTACTTCTAAATTATCTGATTTGGATTTATTATTTGAACTATTCTATGATGAATTTCTTGGATCTAAGTTGCCTAACTCTGTTGTGGTTGACAGGATTGAAGACTCGATGACTACTCATCCGACCACTTCCGATATCTCTACTGAATCAAATTCCCCGATTCAGCAAGAAGTTCCAGTTGAAAGGCCTACTCCAACAGTTGAAGTTGTGACCAACACTGATGAGACAGAAGTAGCTGACTCTGTAGGATGTACTGTAAGGAATGATCAACAGACTGCCTAAGTTGTACCTACTGCCACTTCTGCAACGACTACTTCAACTGAAACCCCCGTTAATTTTGAACCATCTGAAGACGATAACAGTGGATTCCTAGATGCTGATAATGTTCAACATGCATCTAATCCACTCCCTCATGAACATAAGTGGACCAAAGAGCACCCGGTACATCAAATTATTGGAGACCCTTCTGCACCGGTGCAAACTAGGTCTGCATCTTCAAATCTATGTATGTATGAATCCTTTCTGAGCAAGATCGAGCTTACTCGCGTATCTGAGGCCCTTGCCAATTCAGATTGGGTAACTGCGATGCAAGATGAGCTGAATCAGTTTGAAGCACTGAAAGTCTGGAGACTCGAACCCAAACCGCAAGGTAAAACCATCATTGGTACGAAATGGTGTTCAAAAACAAGAAAGATGAAGATGGCACCATTATCCTAAACAAAGCACGACTTGTCGCCAAGGGATATAGGCAAGAGGAAGGGATAGACTACGATGAGACTTATGCTCCAGTGGCACGTATAGAGTCGATTCGGATGTTTTTAGCCTACGCAGCCCACAAGAACTTCACCGTCTATCAAATGGATATGAAGACAGCTTTTCTGAATGGAGTACTCAAGGAAGAAGTCTACGTCTCACAACCAGAAGGGTTTGTAAATCCAGATAAGCCGAACCACGTCTACATCTTGGATAAAGCTCTTTATGTACTGAAACAAGCTCCTCGCGCCTGGTATGATATTCTATCTCAATTCTTGGTCAAGTCAGGTTTTACAAAAGGTACGCTTGATACCACTCTTTTCATTAAAAAGGATAAAGGCGATATCATTCTTATTCAAATATATGTGGATGATATTATTTTTGGTTCTATAAATCCTAAGTACTCTAAGAACTTTACAAACCTCATGGTGTCACGTTTTCAGATGAGCATAATGGGAGAGATGAATTTCTTTCTCGGATTGCAAGTCAAACAATTTTCAACGGGGATTTTTATCAATTAATCTAAATACATTCTGGATATTCTTCGGAAGTTCAAAATGGAAAATTGTAAACCGATTGGTACCCCAATGGCACCTGGTACTAAGATTGGCACCGATCTTTCGGGAAAGGCTGTTGATGTTAGGACTTATAGAAGGATGATAGGTTCCTTAATGTATCTTACTTCTAGTAGGCCGGATATAATGTTTTCTATATGCTTATGTGCTAGATATCAGACCAATCCTAAAGAATCCCATTTGTCTGCTGTAAAGCGGATTTTCAGGTATCTGAAGGGGACCGCAGATCTTGGTCTGTGGTATCCTAAGGATACAAGCTTTGACCTAACATCTTATTCAGACGCAGATCATGCTGGTTGCATGTTAGACATAAAAAGCACCTCGGGTCATATCCAATTTCTCGGAGATAAACTCGTTAGTTGGGCTTCGAAGAAGCAACTATGTGTCTCCACATCAACGGCCGAAGCAGAATATGTAGTTGCTGCTAGCTGCTGTTCTCAAGTCTTATGGATGAGAACACAACTGCGAGACTATGGGTTTCAATTCAATAGAATCCCGATCTATTGTGATTCGAAGAGCGCTATTGCGATTACTGCTAACCCTGTTCAGTATACTAAGACCAAACACATAGATGTCCGGTATCATTTTATAAAAGATAATGTAGAAAAGGGGACAATTGAACTTTACTTTGTAAAAACCGATTATCAGCTTGCAGATTTGTCTACCAAACCTTTAGACGAAAAGAGATTTAATTTTCTTGTCTCAAGACTTGGTATGCTAAATCTTAAGACCTAATCGGTGGTTACCTATTAAAGTTTCTTATTGTGTCTCTTTATCATTTCTTTATTATTATTTCCGCATGATACATGTTCTTTAATAGTTTGTTCATGATCTCAGGGGGAGTGTGAGAAGTATCTTATGGATGGTCAATGTTATTTTGAGGGGGAGCAAAACTGAATGCATTATACTTACTGATAATTTGTTAGTAATGCATGATTTTAGGGGGAGCGTTCAAGTCAAAAGAGTATGGCAATGACTTCTGATTATTTCTGATCAGAACTCGTACATTAAATGTTTTATTGCTTTATGTCATTTCAATTTCAGTGAATAAGGTTACTTTGACTAGACTTTTAAACTTTTGTAGGTTGAGAGATGCTTACAAAGATCATATCTTTATGGCTTTAAGCTTGACTTCGTGAGATGTAAGACTGAACTCAAAAGGTATAATTCCTTATCTTCATCTCATCTATGGTTGAAAGAAGGACAACTTTCAATCATAAGAAAACATGTTCTTAAATGTTCAAACCACTTCCCGATTCTCAAACAAATTTCTTGAACTGGAAGTGTGATTTTAAATGTTTTCTGATTCATCTTTGAGCTTTAACTGACAAAGTTAAACCATCTGAGCATCATATGCTTCATAAGAAAACATGGGATCAGTGTGCTAGGACTTAAAAGAAACTTCTATGGATTCACGTTAACCAGTGTTTCCTACCCAATAAGTTAATCCTTTAGTGATTGAATGTGAGGAATCAAAAGAAATGAGTGTGGGATGTGTGATGAGAGAAAATGTTAAAAGAGAGTTTGGTTAGCTGTGAGCTTAATGATAAAAAGAAAGAGGGTGAGAGAACAGAGTAAAAGAACATTAAACTCTGTACCAACTAATTTCTGAGTCGGGCAGCCACATTTCTAATGCTTCACATTTCTTTGGTGAACATTATTGAAACAGGTACCTAGCCCATGCCAACTCTTGACATTACCCCACCAGCTACTCATTTTCTTCTCAACAAGAAAATGTTTCATTTTCAAAAGGGGACGCAGCACATATGTTATCTGATTTTCATTTGGAAAATCTGGATATTGAAAAGAAGGAAGTCTGCTCCACCTTCACACTTCACTAATGCACATTGAGTCTGTGTTTAACTAACTGTTGTCTCAGTGGTTTACACTTTTTGAGCCTTATAAGCAATCATCATATGCTTAATTTATTCTATCACTTGCACGAACACACAAAGAATTTGTTTCTTTGTCATAACGTTCATAGAAATTGCCTTTGTGGTGTTTGGATGATTGAATGGAAGCCCTGGGGGAGTGAACATCATAAAAGCTCCTTTATATTGAGTATTCGTTACACACGGTGACTTTGTGTTACTAACAGGCACTTTTAACTGCTTCATTTGTTGATTCAGGTGTTACACTTCATTTTCTAATTTGTCTATATTTGCAAAGATCTGGATGAACATCTTAATGAATTGACGGATAATCAGTGGTTCTGTTTGCAAGATCAATGGTGGAAGAAATTTCTTGAAGACACGTTTTGATGAACTCTTTGCTCTTTTCATCAAAAAGGGGGAGAAGCGTCAATCAAGAAATGGAAGATATTCTGAAGAATTTTTCTTTGAAGATGATTGCTAAAGCATTCCGAGCTGAAACTGGAGATAATTTCTTTCCAAGAGATTTATTCTCATATATTGGGGAGATTGTTACATTCTGAAGACAAAGAGGAAGATTACATTTTCTGAGCTTAAAGAATGATTTTGATCCAAATGGGGAGATTGTTAAAACACATATTTATTGGATTCAAGATCATAATTATCTAAATATGGAAATCTGAAGTCAAAGCTGATAAAGTCGTCTCAACAAGTAGTCTAGGGTCACTTTGTAATAATAGTCAAAGTTTGTTTTATGTATTTTCTTATTAGTCCTTTTGTTTTTATATATTTTAAGTTAATAGTTTTAGCTTTTGGGCCCAAGCCATGCCAATCCCATTTAGCTAAGCCTAATTATAAATAAGTTTAAGTTTGTGTTAATTAGGTTAGTTAGCATTATTATTATTGGTGTAGCCGTACGTGAGATAGAGAGAGAGAGAAAGAGAGAGGGCATTGAATAGAAAGAAAACAGAGAGATCGATTCAAGCTTGTAATCCTTTGATTCTTTGGTATAATCGTATCAGGTTTGCATAATCGTTTCTGTTTATTCGTATTACTTGATTGAATCGTTTGTTATTGGGACACACACAGACCTAGTTTGCATCGGTTTAGAAGGATCTCCAATGATTTGATGTACCGGGTGCTCTTTGGTCCACTTATGTTCATGAGGGAGTGGATTAGATGTAGATTGATCATGTTCAGTATCTAGAAATCCACTGTTATCTCCTTCAGATGGTTCAGAATGAATGGGGGTTTCAATTGAAGTAGTAGTTACAGAGGTGGCAGTAGGTGCAGATTGGGCAGTCTGTTGATCAGTCCTTACAATACTTCTTACTGAGTCAGCTACTTCTGTCTCGTCGGTGTTGGTCACAACTTCAACTGTCGGAGTAGGCATTTGAATTGGAACTTCTTGCTGAACCGGGGACTTGGATTCAATAGAGATATCGGAAGTGGTTGGATGTGTAGTCATTGAGTCTTCCATCCTGTCAACCACAACAGATTTAGGCACTTTAGATCCAAGAAATTCATCATAAAACAGTTCAAATAATAAATCCAAATCATATAATTTAGAGGAAGACGATGAGGCACCATCTGATTTGTTCTTTTGAGGTGCAGGTCCTGGACTGGTTGGTCCAGAAGCTAGTACTCCGGTAAATATGGGTTCTGAACTGACGTGCTCAGAAGCCATGTCCTCATCGAATGTAACATTGACATTCTCGATCACGGTCTTCGACTTCTTCAAATAAACACGATATGCAGAAGATGTAGAGGAATAACCAACGAAGATGCCTTCATCCGCCTTAGCACTGAACTTGTTCAGATTCTCTCTATCGTTTAGAACATAACACTTACGACCAAAAACATGAAAATATTTAATGGTTGGTGTTCGGTTGTTGATCAATGCATATGGAGTCTTCTGAAATCTGCGGTGTATCATGGAGCGATTCTGAGTGTGACACGCAGTCGATACAGCTTCAGCCCACAAAAATAGAGGTAATTCAGATTGGCTGAGCATTGTTCGAGCGGCCTCGACAAGTGTACGGTTTCACCTTTCGACAACTCCATTCTGTTGAGTCATACGTGCAGCAGAGTATTGATGTGATATCCCGACCGATTCGAGATATTCTTCAACTATCTTGTTCTTGAACTCTATGCCATTGTCAGTTCTTAGAATCTTGACTTGTTTCTGCAGAATGACTTGGGTCGTCTTCAGAAATGTAGTGAGAACTTTGGGCGTCTCATCTTTAGACCGTAGGAACTTGACCCAAGTGTATCGCGTATAGTCATCCACGATAGCCAACACATACTTCTTTCCTCCTAAGCTTTGCGTTGGCATAGGACCGCACAAATCCATATGCAACAACTCTAATGGAGAGCCGGTACTTGGTTCAGGCTTTGGTTTGTGTGGGGCTCTCTTCATCTTTCCCTTTTCACACGCTGCACACACAGTGTTCTCTTTCATACTTCAGCTCTGGAAGTACTTTCACTATCTTTCCACTGACCATCTTGTTGATGTACCAAACGTTGAGGTGAGAAAGCCGTCGATGCCATAACCAGCTTTGTTGCATCGAGGCCTTTGATAATAGACATACCTGGTTGTCAGCCTGGACCTTTGACAAGTTGATGGTGTAGAGGTTTGACTTACGAGTGCCGACCAATAGTTCATTCCTTTCTTTAGTGCGTACTGAACATGTCTTGGCCTTGAAATTAACCTCTAAGTCTTTGTCACAGAACTGGCCAATGCTGAATAGGTTGTGTCCTAAGCCTTCAACGTAGCTCACCTTCTTAATCGTGAGATTTTCGTGTACAACATCACCATATCCCAGAATTGGTGAAAACTGATCAGGAAATAAGACAACATACTCTTCTGCCCGGTCATATGCTTGGAACACCCGCTATCCAAGTACCACATATGACGGGTCTGCACAAAACAAATCAGGAAATAAGAGGTTTAGGTACCCATTTATAAATGGGACCTTCACTGTTAGTACTTGATTTTGGCACCCATTTAAATTTGGGCTCGCTTTGTCTTTTAAATCCATAAGCATGATGGGAAGAATGATAACGATAAGATGAAACATTATATGAACCAAACCAAACATCAGAATATCTACGAGAAGCATAATCATATCCACTAAAATTTGAAAACTTTTTATTAGAAGGAGCTAACTGGAATAATTGCTTTATGGAATATTTCTTGCGAGAATCAACAAGATTAGATTTAAAAGTAGCAACATTCACACTCAAATCATCTTTACTAGAAGTCTTTGTCTATCTTCTATTTCAGTATCCATGTTGACTTAACTTCAACCCTTTGCTTTCTCACATCTGAAACATTTGAAACATTAGATTTAGAATGATGAGAATCAAAAGAATTCTTCTTCTTTGGCTTACCCGTGATGATCGATTTCTGTGAATGCTGAGATTTTCTTTTCTTACCTTTCGCATTCTTAGATTTCACAAAAACTGATTTATCAACTTTCGTTGATCTTTCACCCTTTTCAAACACACTTGGTAGCCAAAAGAATTAACAACACAAGATGAATGATCAGGAAGTTTTGTAGTAAAGTCAAACTGAGCAACACATTTATCAAAAACACCATCAGAGATTAAGAAATTAAGATCATTCTCAAGTGAACCAGACCTGTCATCAGAATTTAAAGGCTTGGAGAATTTAAAAAAATCAGTATTTTTGAACACTGTGGAAAATACAAATTGTTCTAAGTCCATCAAAATTCTTTCTTCTTGAAGAGTCTTCTCGAGTTCAAAAATTTTACTTTCCAAAACTAGAAGAGGGACATAAAGCTTACCTTCGATGGGTTTAGCCTCCAATTCTTTTACAGAATAACTCTCAAAAAAATCATTTGAAAGAATTTTTGATTTATCAGAACTATAACTGTTATTCAACTTCTCATAGAGAAATGGAAGTTGAACTTTAGAGGTGTTCTTTCTTTTATCATATTCCTTGGATTTATCTTTTTCAGACAGATTAGTCCAAAAGGGTTTGAGTTCCGGATATTGAGGAGCCAATATCATAAACCCAAAGTCATAAAGTGTAGGGATTTCAAATATACCCTTTTTGAGGTGATGTGGGTTCTTGTAACCAAGTCCCCAAGTATCGGGTTTCTCTTTAGGTTTGTTCAAATGAATAGTGTGTTCAGTTTGACCTAAAGTATATAATTTCTCTTCTAAAGCATTCACCTTGTCTATTAAAGATTTCTTTTCTTTTGAAGTAGAAAAGTACTTTTTGGAAAGCTCTTTAGACTTAAACTCACATTATCTACACTTAGAAACAGTTTCAGATAACTCTTTATGAATTATAGTCTTTTCTTTAGCGCTGGTGTCTATATTTTTGTGCAAAGTTTCAATTAATACATTTTTCTCAGCAATATCATTACTAAGTTTATGTATAGATTGATTTTTCTCATTAATGACACCTTTCTCACGCTTCAGTTTAGAATCTAATTCTTGGAATTTAGACATCATGGCATGCATTTGGTTCAGAAAATCAGATTTAGTTAAGTCACATACCTCTTCATTATCTCCATCATCAGAATCAGCTTCAGCGTCTGACTGCTTCTTTCCCATTAAGCACAGGTGTGTTGTCTCGTCCTTCTCTCCTTCTTCAGATTCTTGGTTCGAATGGTCGAGCCAGTATTCATCCTCGGCCATTAATGCTTTTCCAGCCTCTTGTTGCTTGGCTAGAAGCATCTTATTCTTGTAATAGTCGGAGTTTCGGACTTTTGGTTTGCGGCAGTCCTTGGCAAAGTGACTGAGTCTGCCACAGTTGTAGCACTTTATCGGTTCTTCCTTCTTGGTCTCTTCGGCTCCATCCTTCTTCTTTTCTTCTAGTCTCTTTTCTTCAACTTTCTCCTTATGCTTGTAGTTATTTGGACCAGACGAGTACCTCTGACTGTTGGAGTTAGGCTTTTTATAAAACTTCTTTTGGAAAGCCTTGGTTAACATTAGCATGGCTTCCTTCAATTGTTCACAATCGTCAGAGTCAGACTTTGCCTCACTATCAGCCTCTTCTGATTCAGATGCTATCACCTTCTTCTTCTTAGACTTTTTCTTGACCACAAGTGCAACTGGATCAACAACTGTTTTGTCAGCCTTTTTCATCTCAGCCTTGATCTCTTCCACCTCTTCCTCATTTTGTCTGAGGATTTCATTAACTTCATGAAGTCGAATGTCGTTCAGATCTTTTAACTGCCTCATTTGTCTGGTGAATCTCTTCCACTCAGGCTGAAGGTTGCTGAGAAATTTCACATTCAGCTCAACTTGAGATTTGCTGATCTTGTTTTTGCTTAGCTCATTCAGCAATGTGACAAATCTGTCATAAGTGGCTTCTAGTGATTCTCCAGCTTTGGCTTTGAATTCTTCATAATTATTCAAGCAGTTGGAAACTTTGAGTTAGTTGCCGACTTTAGATCCGATCATCATCTTCTCCAACTGATCCCACATTTGCTTGCTGGTAGCCTTGTAGCTATCAATCTTGACATATATTTCATTCGATATGCCTTGCAGAATACATGATCTTGCCAGATTGTCACCCTTGTGTCTCTTCTTCTGTTCTTCCGAGTATTCACCAATCGGTAATTTATACTCTGTCTCTTCTTCTTCACCATTTTCTCCAGCTACAGTGAGAACCTTGGTTGGAGGTGTCATGATTACTTCTTTTAGAGATTTTCTGATGTAATCTCCCAGTTCATTTCGATCGATGAAATCCAAGAATCTGTCCTTCCATTGCTCGTACTCCCCCTTGAAGAGTACTGGTGGCTTCACATCTGTTCCAATCGCAAGAGCTTCCCGAGATGACATCCTTACAGATATGATTAGAAATCAAACTTATCTGCTACGAAGACAATCAACAGGATGAGATCGTTAGAATCAAGAGTTGGATAAAACTGCACTAATAAATTTCCAAAAGATAATTTAATAGCAGTACTAGCACAGTAGAAATCACAGATAAAATAATCAGAGAAGCTTTAAGACAGTGGCGCAAAAAGACAGTTCGTGCGAGAGATAGGTCGCGCAAAGAAGACTTCACGTGACAAGGCAGTGGCGCAAAGCTGAGAGACCGGTACCTTGCTTCGACCGGTATTATGCTTGGACCGGTAAAAATGTCGACCGGTAAGATGTTGGACCGGTATGAAATCGACCGATAATATGTTTTGACCTGTATGATTCTTTGACCGGTATTAGCTTGGACCGGTAGAGTTTGACCGGTAATTTGCTATGACCGATATCTTGTCGACTGGTAAGGTGTCTAGACCGATATAGAGTATGTGACCGGTAAAGTGTATGGACCGATATAGGATATTCGACCGATAAAGTATGGACCGATATAGGATATTCGACCGATATTCCTTACGACCGATAAAAGTGATACGACCGATAATTGCTTGTGAGTGGGCAGACCGGTACAAAGTATTCAACCGATATTAAGCAAAGACCGATATGAACAGTGTTTGCCGGGCGACCGGTATGTTCTTGATGCTTATCGACCCAGAAACCTAAAATTCAACCCAGAAAACAATTGATAACACGAATTCCACTACCAAACTTTGCCAAAACAATCGATTAAACAATTAGAACTGATTGCTATCAATTAATTTCAATAAAAAACCACTCTGAGAATTGATTACCGAAATCATCAAATTGATTACCGAAATCGATGCGATACTCAAAACAATAAATACCCAGTCAAGATAATATGCTAATTAAACACAATCCAAACAATAACAACTTGAATGAACAATCACACAATAATAAATTTTGAATCTTTAAAGATAAGCAGAACCGAAAAAAAAATTCAATTCAATCTGTTTGGCTCTGATACCAATTTTGTGTCCCTGTGATTCACGATTCAATCAAGCAAACAATAAACACAATACGATTATGCAAACCTGGTATTGATTTCACAAACGATTGAAACGATTACAATTTTAAATGATGAACTTCTCTCCCTGTCTCTTTCACGCAACCTCTCTCTCTTTCTCTCTGATTTCTCAATATATGGCTCACACACTCTCTCAAACTTAATTAACCTAATTAACACTCATTAAACTAATTTAAACAAAGGCTTATAGCCAAATGGGCTTGGCTTGGGCCCAATAGCTAATAACCAATAACATATTTAAAAGAAAAAGACTAATAATGTAAACACGTAAACACACTTTGACTATTTATTACAAAAGACCCTAGAATATTTGTTGAGAGTCGACTTTATCAGCTTTGACTTCAGATTTCAATCTTCAGATAATGATGATCTTGAATCCAATAAAACTGTGCTTTAACAGTTACCGATTACCGCCTTAAGATAACTAGGCATTCAGATATGGGTAGTGTGACCAGTGCACTTGGAGAATGTAGTTCGAAAACTTTGGGCCTCGACCATATTCATGCAAGATATTATTTCTAAAAAAACTACATAAATTATTCTATGCTTTATCAAAACATTCCTACATGTCAGGTTACGGACTTAGGAGAATGCTTTGGCACACCGTGAGTGTAGCTCATGTTTTAAAATGCATTATTTATTTTGTTGTATATAAATTATGCTATGAACTTTTATTGGAAGTTTTCTCCATGTTGATTTTGCCGACATCGCAAATTGTCGAAAGTGTACTTTTGAATAGTTTAAATTTTTAAATACATGAATTATTTCATGTACCCTAAATAAATGTGCTCGTAATGCCACAAAATTTTGAAACGTTGGAGTACTTGGGGTACTATTGTTGAATCCTAAGGAGCATTTACAACATACATGATGACTCTAAGGATGTTAAAGCATTTATGTTGGAATCAATTAAGTCTTGTGAAGTCTTGTTAGAAATTCGATGTTTTGTCAAAGTCATTGTAATTTCCTTTAAACTCTTGTTTTGTGGTCAAATATGATTGACCATATAAATACTTTTTGTCATTGTCATTTAAAAAAAAACTCTTGTCATTTTATGAGACTTGTAACTATGAGATATATGACATCAATACATATGACTTTCTCTCTCTAAACTCTCTCTCTATACACATTGTTCAATCATGAATGTGTTTGTAATTTTATTGATAATTGCTTGAATTCTTGGACTAACATTTGGTATTAGAGCTAAACGAGAAATTCAGAAACATGATTTGATTTCATTTTGATCGAATTTTTGGTGCAAATTTGAAGAAATTGAAGATGTCGCAAAATGCTACTGGAAACTAGTGGTTGGATTCGAATTATTTTGATTTGTGGTATTTTAGGTTCAAGATTTACTGCATATGATTCATTTTTGATAGGAGAACATTTCTTGTTTGGATCACAAATCATAATTCACAGCATTCGGCTGTGAATTTTGGGTTTTTGGGTCATTTATGTTCGAAGGTGTCAAGAATCTATTTCTTGATCTAATTCTGTGATCAAGAGTTTTTTGGACAAAAGTTTGTATTAGAAAGGTGTTCCAAATCATAAATCGAGCAACCCTTCAAATTTGCAAGTTCAAATTCCCAAATCTGAAGTATCTATGGCCAAATTCGTGAATTCGATTGAAGAACTCGCAAGATCCACAAATGTCGCAGTATCATCAAGGAACTCGCAAGCTTCATCTAAGGTTTTGGTGTGAAGAACTCGCAAAAAGAGATCTACGACAAGGGGAGAACTCGCAAGACATTGATTATGAGTTGTTGTGAAGTTTTTTTTTAAGTGTAGAACTCGCAAAGTTCAGCTTGCGTCATCCTAGAACTCGTAAGCCAAAGCTTACGACTTTGTACTTCTCGGGTGCCTCAGTCTACGACAACCAAGTTTTCGTATATAGTTGCCTGCGACAAGTTCTTTTGTTGAATTTTTTAAGTACATAACTCGTACCTTCACAAGAAGTTTTCATTGTGAATTTTTGCTATGTGCATAACTCGTATGTTTACGAGAAGTGAGTTTCTGAAATTTGTACAAGTGTAGAACTCGTACATAGTACTCTGCGACAAGTGAGAACTCGCAAGACACTGTTTGCGACAAGTGCGGTTCTCGTATGTCTTTGCTTACGACATGTTAGTTCTCGCACGTCATTCTCTACGAATTGTGTGTTTGCTTCAAGTTTCAGCCTGCGGCATCTGTTTTGAGGCAAGCTCTTCTACAGTTCCTTGCGACTTCAGTACTTAGAATTTAAAAAAAAATCAGATTTGACCAAATTTGACTTTTTAATCAAAATTCATCTGAATTTTTCGGAACAATCATATTCAAGCATATCTTTTGTAAATTTTCAATTATCAAGATGTCGATAGATTTGTAAAGTATGGGATTCAAATCAAAGCCTTAAGCCTCCCATTCTACAAGTTGAAGAGTATCAACAATGGAGGAAACAACTTATCAACTTTTTAAACAATCAATATAAACGTTTGATGAACTCCATTCTCAACGGGCTCACTTCCCACATGTAGTTGTTACAAGAACCGCGGCCACTGAGACTAATCCAAAGATTTCATAGAGGATAATAGCCAGAGAACCGATTCAGTATAGTGATCAAGACAGGGAGTTGGTTGATCTAGACGCACAAGCTCTTATTTATCTGATTATGGCAGTCCCGAATGACATCTTTTACGGGGTTAAGAAGTCAGAGTCTGAGATAAACTTCAAGTTTATAAAGAACCTCCAACCTGAATGGGACAATTGTTTTATTCAACTTCAAATGATGAAGGGCATGGATGAAGAAAAGCTAAATGACCTATTTTGCGTCCTTCATCAGCATGAGGATAAGGCCAAGGAGTCTGCTAACCTGAATCGAAAGTTATCTGAAATCAAGGATAAGCAGAAGAAGGTGGAGGACTCATTGGCTCTGCTGGCAGCAAAGGGAACGATTGCTAAAGGTGGTACACGTTCTGGGAAGGTCATGAAACATAAAGTCTTGGTATCAGAAACAGTTGATTCTTTTGATAGTTCTAAAGAACCTGAAAAGGATTATGATGATGAACTCACTCATTTGGCTGAAAAGTTAGCCCTGTTAACAAACCGATTTCAGAAAAAGTTTGGGAAGAAGAAGTTCTATCAAAAATTCAAACCAGACCATTTCAAGACTAACAAATAGCAAGGTAAGTATGAGAAAAGAGAAGAGACGAATGAGGAGAAAGGTGATGAAAGGTGATGAAAAAGAGAAAAGAGTTGAGAAAGAGAAAGAAAAGGAGAAAGGGAAAAGCGACAAATGCTACAACTATGGAAAATCAGGCCATCTTGTCAGAGATTGCAAGGCAAAGAGGATCAAAGACTATGAGTACTACTCGAAAAAGGCTCACTTGGTCAAAGCCAAAGTGACAGCAAAATTTCTTAAGAAAGAAGAGGAAATATGGCTTGAATTCTCATCAGATGAAGAAGAGACAAATTTCATTCAAGTTCATTATAGTCTCATGGCCAAGATTGATGAGCATGATTTTGAGTCAGAGGCAAACTCAATTTCTGATAACTCTGAAATTTATTTTGAAAATGATGAAGTTCTGACCTTGAAGTCTCAATTAGAGTTAATGAAAAATGAGTTTGAGAGGTAAAAAGACAATTTTTTGAAACAAAAGAACTCTATACATGAACGTCACACCATGAGATTTGAAAAGTTCTTACAGTATTTAGGATTTGTAGAACCAAATATAATATCATCTACATATATTTGAATAAGAATGATATCGGCTTTTTTCTTTTTAATAAACAAAGTGGTATCAACTTTACCTTTTGAAAAACCTGACTTGACCAAGAATTGAGATAGAACATCATACCAGGCGCGAGGTGCTTTTTTCAGACCATAAAGAGCTTTATCAAGATGTAGACGTGATTTGTCTTATCTGGATTTACAAACCCTTCTGGCTGAGAGTCGTAGACTTCCCTTTTAAGTATGCCATTTAGAAAGGCTGTCTTCACTTCCATTTGATAGACAGTGAAGTTCTCGTGAGCTGCGTAGGCTAGAAACATGCGGATTGCCTCTATACGTGCTACTGGAAAATAAGTCTCATCGTAATCGATGCCTTCCTCTTGCCTATATCCCTTGGCAACAAGTCTTGCTTTGTTTCTTATAACAATACCATCTTCGTCCTTTTTCTTTTTGAACACCCATTTAGTGCCGATAACGGTTTTTCCTTCTGGTTTTGGCACTAATATCTTGACTTTCAGGGCTTCGAACCAGTTTAACTCTTCTTGCATAGCAGACACCTAATCCGAATCAGCAAGAGCTTATGATACTCGAGTAGGTTCTATTTTGTTGAGAAATGAGTCATGCATACATTGATTCAAAGTTGTTGACCTAGTTTGCACCGGCTTGTTGAGATCTCCAATTACTTGGTGAAGAGGGTGCTCTTTGGTCAAGCGATGTTCATGAGGGAGTGGATTAGATGAATATTGATCATGATTATCATCCAAAAATCCACTATCAGCTTCTTCAGTTTGTACATCCTGTCAACCACAACAGGTTTATGCAGATTAGACCCAAGATATTCATCATAAAACAGTTCAAATAAAATATCTAAATTAGATAAATGATTAGTAGACGTTGATGCTTCACCTGATTTGTTCTTTTCAGGTACAGGTTCTGAACTAATTTGCCCATAAGCTAACACTCCAGTTATCACGCTGAACTGACTTGTTCAGAAGCCATATCCTCATCGAATGTAACGTTTACGCTTTCGATAACAGTCTTCGACTTCTTCAAATATACTAGATATGCAACAGATGTAGAAGAATATCCAATGAAGATGCCATCATCTGCTTTAGCACTGAACTCGTTCAGACTCTACCTGTCGTTGAGCACAAAACACTTACACCCAAATATATGAAAATATTTGATAGACGATGTTCGGTTGTTGATCAAAGCATACGGAGTCTTTTGAAATCTTTGGTGTATCTTGAAACGATTTTGAGTGTAGCACGTAGTCGAAATAGCTTCTGCCCATAAAAATAGAGGTAAGTCTGATTGGCTGAGCATAGTGCGAGCAACCTCGACTAGCGTTCGATTTTGCCTTTCGACTACTCCATTCTGTTCAGGCGTACGAGCAACAGAGTATTGATGTGATATCCCTACCGATTCGAGTATTGCACTAAGATTATTGAGTCTTGAAGTGCAACCCGTGATGGTAGGATTTAAGAACCATGATCCTTGAGATGCTACCTGTGGGGGTAGGCACTAGGGACATGAGTCTTGAGGTGTTGTTCGTAGGAATAGACACTAAGGTTAATCGAATCTTGAGGTACTACTTGATAATGTGAATGGATGATTTACTTTGGCTTGCCACATTCGACGGATATGGGTCTGACCCATCACCGTTAGGTGTTGTTTTTGGATATTGTATTATCCATGGTTCTAGTATATTGCATCTCCTACATGTATTAATGTTTTGGGTAATAGATTTTTATCCATGTTTTCAGTATTTGAATCCTAATCTTTATTCATATTTCGTGTTAGTAATGGTTTTTTATTTTATGTTTGATGGGTCTTTAAGTATTGGGTTGTCATTACGAAAATGGAGGTTTTGGGAAGATGTTTCTTTTATGTTAAATATATTTTATATAAGAAATTATTATTTCAATAAGTAGTCTTTCAGTTTTACCATTTCATATTAACGATGAAAATTGTTTGAACTCACTAGGGGTTAAGCCTAACCCTTTTTATTACTCGACATGTGCATCAGGTTGTCGTTGGGGAATGGCTAGCATTACTATGATGAGTTGAGTGCTAGTTAGAAGCACGAGAATGAGTTAGCTATTTGGAGACTTTTTCTGTACTTTAGAGATAGCGACAATCTTATGTCCTTAATCTAGACTTCTTGTAAGGTTGGAAGTAATTATTTTGATGTTAAAATCTAGAATTGTTATTTGAGATAAACAAGTTTTGGTTTAGAGAAAGAAACTTATCCTTTAATTGATGTTTTATTGAAGGTTTTAAATTAGTCAGTCTTTCCAGATTTGAGGGTGTTACAAGTTGTTATCAAAGCATAAGTTTGAGAGATTTAGGTATTTATTTATGTTTCCTAGACTCAAACTAGATATTCAGAGTGAATTTGAGTGAGATTATACGATTAGAAATTTTAGGATAGGATATGTTGAGGTCAGTAGGGACACTAGCATCAAAAATCATGATGATGGTTGCAAGGATCTTCATGAATGGTACATACATATTTGCCTTTGGATAGTGCTATTATGAATTTACAGTTACATGTGCGTGCTTGAATTGCCTTTTTTGTGATGATCGATGGGGTAGAGAGTGAATTCTCAGTAAATAATTGTAGAAGAATTGGTGTTTGCAGCATTGTCACTTAAGTGACAGTTAAGTATGGTGATTATGTTAAGTCGGCCATTTTGGGTCAGAGATACGGGTTATGTTTTAATCATTGGCTTATTGAATCAACACTCATTTTGAGAAGAATTTGTAAGGATAATCGATTTAGTTACCGATTATCGCCTTAAGATAATTGGGCATTCAGATATGGGTAGTGTGACCAGTGCAGTTGGAGAATTTAGTTCTAAAACTTTGGGCCTCGACCATATTCATGCAAGATATTATTTCCAAAAAAACTACATAAATTATTCTATGCTTTATCAAAACTTTCCTACATGTCAGGTTACGAACTTTGGAGAACGCTTTGGCACACCGTGAGTGTAGCTTATGTTTTAAAATGCATGATTTATTTTGTTGTATATAAATTGTGTTATGAACTTTTATTGGAAGTTTTCTCCATGTTGATTTTGCCGACATCGCAAATTGCCGAAAGTGTAATTGGCATATTTGTTGATTTGATGTACTAGAAAAGCCTTGAACTCGCTAAACCATAGATTAAAAACCCATTGGTGAATGGTACCGTATTTGGGTACTAGAAGGGTCCTTGAGAATCGAAGTGTTAGACATGGTTTTAAATTTTGAGATTTTAACCTGCAAAGCGGATGCGCGTTTGAATAATTGAGGTATTAGATTTATCTATCAACCCAATTATTTAAATCGTGATCTTCCGTTTCAGCAATCTTTGGGGTTGGAGATGTTGGTGTCTGTTTTCACTTGTGTTATGTAGAACTCTGGGAATATTTTATTAATATCTACTAATTTAGGATTGTGTGTCTTATGGTTGAGTTTACGTGATTGAAAGATTTGTTTTGTGACATGAATCGTTACGTGATATTATGTGTCAACTTTTGATTTTGAGGCCATGAAACGTTGGAGTACTTGGGGTACTATCGTTGAATCCTAAGGAGCATTTACAACATACATGATGACTCTAAGGATGTTAAAGCATTTATGTTGGAATCAATTAAGTCTTGTGAAGTCTTGTTAGAAATTCGATGTTTTGTAAAAGTCATTGTAATTTCCTTTATAGCTTGTTTTGTGGTCAAATATGATTGACCATATAAATACTTTTTGTCATTGTCATTTAAAAAAAAAACTCTTGTCATTTTATGAGACTTGTAACTATGAGATATATGACATCAATACATATGACTTTCTCTCTCTAAACTCTCTCTCTATACATATTGTTCAATCATGATTGTGTTTGTAATTTTATTGATAATTGCTTGAATTCTTGGACTAACATTTGGTATCAGAGCCAAACGAGAAATTCAGAAACATGATTTGATTTCATTTTGGTCGAATTTTTGATGCAAATTTGAAGAAATTGAAGAAGTCGCATAATGCTACTGGAAACTAGCGGTTGGATTCGAATTATTTTGATTTGTGGTATTTTGGGTTCAAGATTGACTGCATATGATTCATTTTTGATAGGAGAACATTTCTTCTTTGGATCACAAATCCTATGTCACACCCCGCTAAAGCGGAAACACGGGGCATAACAGCTCGATACGCATAGCACAAGATTAAAGTTCATACCACCATACAATTTAATTATTTAGAGGTAAGGTTGAGGGGTCAAAACTCAATATTTTTGAGTAATTCCCGTGGGGTTTGATTGGTATTTCATTATATTAAATTCCAGAAGAAGATTCATAGAATTTGAGTCCATATGTTTCAAGTTATACCTGAAATACTAACATGCAATAAATCTAACAGAAACTAAAAATGAAATAACTTAATTTTATGAACTTTTTATCACTTTTTGGCCCATAAATTGGGGTTTCTTGATTGAAAACGTTTTTATCTTCCATTTTACATAAGTTTTAGTAAAAATCATCCTTTAACTTTTTGAAACACATGTATGGACTCTAATATCTTTAGATTGTAAGAAAAATGGACATGCATGTCATCCAAACTTCATTTTCTTGAGTTTTAGAGGTATGGATCATGGGTTATCACCATTGCTTGACATTTAACATGTCATTGGTGTATAACCTACCATTTAGGGACTTTACAAAGCCCTAAATTCCAGAAAACCTTCAAGAAGATGAAGAAAAATGAAGGAAAAATGATGAAAACTTGATTTTTATGAAGATTTAAAGTTAAGATTCATGAAATACAAGAGTAGAATGTTACCTTGATGATGAGGAGTTGTTTTGATCTTCAAAAATTATGATTTGGAAGGAGGTTTTTATATATATATATATATATATATTTTTTTTTTTAAATTTAAGTTTTATATATATATATAATGTAATTTTTATAAAAAGATAGGTTATGGGTAGGTAAATTCTCAATTATTTGTTTAAATTTTTGTTTTGATTGCTTAAAATTTAGAATTTATATTTGGTTAATTAAATTTTATAATTAACCCACTCATTATTATTACTATTAATAAAATAAAATGTTAATTTTATCGGATTGGCATTTCATAAGACTGTGTATCCCGTTACGCGCAGTAACCGGATATTCTAAACGCACTGCCGGGAACCTTAGGAAACTAAAGCCCTTGCCTATAAAATTAGGTCGTAAAAGGGTGTTCCTATATATTTAATCGTGATTTACACAGCTCGGGTGCTAACCTGGAGGTTCCGGAAGGCAGATGTCACAGTCTCCCCTCCTTAAAAGAATTTCGTCCCGAAATTAATGATTGCTATCTCTGGACTGATCCTTTGTGAAGAGGTGGGGATACTTGAGTTTCATATGATCTTCCGGCTCCCATGTGTACTCGGGTCCAAGTCTCGAGTTCCAACGAATTTTCAAGATTGGAATTTTACTACGCCTCAGGCGTTTGACTTCCCGATCAACGATTTCAATTGGTTTTTCTACGAAGCGCAAACGCTCGACAATCTGAACCTCTTCAGGATTTATAACCAATGATTCATCAGATAAACATTTCTTTAAATTTGACTCATGAAAAGTGTCCTGTATAGCACTCAGCTCTTGTGGTAATTTGAGTTTATAAGCTACTGGTCCAATTCTTTCCAGTATCTCGAATGGGCCAATATATCCTGGACTCAATTTACCTCTTTTCCCAAATCAAACCAATCCTTTCCAAGATGACACTTTCAGAAGGACTTTATCACCCGATTGGAATTCTAACGACTTTCTACGGTTATCTGCATAACTTTTCTAACGGTCTCTCGCAGCTTTGAGTCTATCCCGGATAGTAGATATCTTATCAGTGGTTTCTTGTATAATATCAGGACCGATCAATTGACTATCACTGGTTTCCATCCAACTGAGTGGGGATCTACACTTACGTCCGTATAAAGCTTCATATGGCGCACATTGGATACTGGTGCAGCTTCTGGAATTAAATCTATGCGGAATTCAACTTGTCTTGGTGGGGGTAATCCGGGTAATTCATCAGGAAATACTTCGGGAAAATCCCGGACTATAGGAATATCTTGAATGCGTTTTTCCTTAGTCTCTTTATTTACTACATGCGCCAGAACTGCAACGTACTCTTTCCTCAGATAATTATGCATCTTCATACATGATACCATCTTTAAATTCCTTTTGGGCTTCTCTCCATGTACAAAAAGTACTTCTCGTTCCGATAATGGAATTCGAAGAGTTTTCTCAGAACAACATATTTCCGCTTGCTTTTTAACCAATCCATGCCCACAATTATGTCAAAACTTCCTAACTTAATTGGAATTAAGCCTATACTAAATTACTTTTCATCTAGGTTTAGGGTACAGTTCGAAATTACATCCTTGACCCTAACTTCTTGTTCATTATAAATTTCTTTTAACTTTTGGGGTTTTCGATTAATTTTTGATCTAAAATTTAGTGATACGAAACTTCTATCTGCCCCAGAATCAAATAATGCAGATGTAGGATGATTATTTAAGAGAAACGTACCTGTGATCACATCACATCTGGGTTTTGCCTTGCTTCCTCTGCCCCAATTTCAAATACCCGACCCCGTGCCTGACCTCTTTGATTCCCTAGGTTGGTCGATTAAGCCTGATTAAGATTCAGCCTTCTGTTCATCTTGGGATAGGTGTTCCTGATGTGATCCGGACTTCCACACTCAAAACAAACTCGTCTTCCCCCAATCTTCCAATCCTTCGCATAATGACCCCCTCTGTTGCATTTGTGACAAATAATACAATTCCTAGTGTGATGATTGTTACACTTGTCACATTTTGGATACGTTCCTTTTCCTTTGTCAGTTGCCTGAGCTTGGATTCCATAATTCCCCACTATTCTTTGCTCCTTTCCTCTGCTCCTGTCAAACTGTCTCCCTGAAGTTTCCTCAATCTTCCTCTTTCCCTTAGCTCTGTCATTAGTGAAAAGTCCCGAACGGTTGGCATTGTTGGTAAGTTTGGGTGCTAAGTTTACTTCTTCTTGGAGGGTTTTTGGATTGCCCGAAGTCACATCCCCTCGGATTAATGGAGCTAAACCCCAGATATATTTGTCCACTCGATTCTCCTCTGGTGTTACCAAATGTGGTACCATCTTTGCCAATTCATGAAATCGTGTTGTGTATGCATCTATATCATTTCCCTTTATTTCATGATCCCACAACTCCGCTTGTAACTTTTGCATTTCACTCCTCGGACAATATTCCTCTTTAAGCATCTCCTTAAATTCATCCCATGTGACTTTGTTAGCAGCATCCCGTCCTCGTGTTTGAACCTGAGTATTCCACCATGTCAGCGCTCTCCCTTGCAGTAGACAAGCTGCAAACGCCACCTTGTTTGCTTCTGTACACTTACTAATATGGAGTACGGACTCCATTCCTTCAATCCAAGTTAATAATCCAACAGCTCCTTCAGTACCATGGAATTCTTTCGGGTTACAAGATCTAAAGGTCTTATATGTACATTCTTTATCTCCGTTTGTACCGACCATTGGATTGTCAACTTGGTTAGCATTCAAACCTGCCGCTACCTGACTAACTATATTGGGAAGTGCAACTAAGATTTGTTCAGACATGAGTCGCGTAATTTCGGGGTTTTCCCTTCTTGGAGGCATAATTCTAAGGCAAAGTTTCAAATTAAAATCTAATCATCATCTATTACTATACCCGCACTCAATTTATATCTATTCTACATTCTTAATACAATATATATTCATTGCAACTGATTAAACATACATTCGATACATCATATATTAACAACATATATTTCAAAACCACACGTTGTAGGTAATCACAATCAGCATTTCATAGACATTTTCAAAATCATAAAGATACCACATCAAAAGTTTAATATCCAACCAAAAGTAGTAGCCATGCAAAGAGTAATTGTTCAAAACAACGGGCTACATGCTACCAAAAGAAAGTTTAACATCCCAAATATCCTTTATCAAACTAGACTACCGACACATGAAAAACATCATCAACCATGCGATCACAACCACCACAAATCCCATCCCTAAGGATAAACATGCGTACAGCCTCCTCACCGCCGCCCTAGTATCAACCAACCCACCCATAATTCCATTCACCATCTGGTCACTCATGCTCATCATCGAAATAACCCCATCCACAATCTGATCATTCGAATTCAACATAGACAGGAGTGCGTCAATGGAATGCCCATGATGCTCTAACTCCATCCTAAACAGCTCTATGTCTCGGGACATGCCCGAAACCCAATAGCTCTCAGCTGCTGTCATACCAGCTGGACGTGGCACCGGTATCCCAACACATGGGGGTGGCGATACTCTCCTTCCTCTCGGTCGGGAGGTCCTAATTTCATCCCTACGTGGGATGGTAAAGGTCTCCCGAACGGGTGGCCGCACACTCATCCGGGCGGTGGCCCGAGCTCTCACTGTAGGTGCAGACTGTGAAGATGAATTGGTCAAAGGTGTGACGGATCTCTCAGGAGACTGACCAGACTCTGAAAAACCGTGCTCGGATGGATCAAAGTCCTCACTCCTAGAAGTATCCCCTCTAGGTATGTGAGTAAAATAGCCTGACTCGTCAGGTGACTACTCTCGGTGAGGTGGTGTCCGTGACATAATGACGGCGATAATTAACAACGTTTAATTTGTTAAAACATGCTAAAATATTTATCAAAACCCAAAAATACAATGCAAACTCACATAACAGCCATGCTTTTCATTTTCATGAACAAAAGTTTCTATTTTTAGTAACCCCTAGCATAACCGGTCCATGTCCCCATTATATACATCTAAATTAAACGAGGGTGATCAAGCTTCGTTTAAGTTAGAATATAATAATATGAAACATATTCTAGTCATACTAGTAGTATACTCGAATTCGTAATTTTATTTGTAAAACAATTTTTTTTAAAATAGAGGTTATAGTGTATGGTTTTTAAAGTAAACCCGGTATTCTCTATAACCTGTGGCTCTGATACCAAATCTGTCACACCCCACTAAAGCGGAAACACGGGGCATAACAGCTCGATACGCATAGCACAAGATTAAAGTTCATACCACCATACAATTTAATTATTTAAAACATTACAATAAAAAAATAATATTTATCATCGTTTACAATTCCCAAAATCTTAAACATAACGGAATATATTCGTAAAGGTAAGCTTGCTTCAAAACAATATTCATGTAGCTTAAACATCGATGTCTACCTTCTTGACTTCCTGAAAAGCATGTATAAAACAAGGTCAACTACAAAGAGTTGGTGAGTTCACAGGTTTTAAATATGCACAAATCATCTTTATATGCAAGTTGTCATTTGTAAAACATACGTATAAACCAAACTTCAATTCTTTGATTCATGAGTACCACAATTTCATTTCTTTATGATAAGAGTATGCAAAGATAATATTACGTTGAGCCACTACTAATCCGTCCCAGACCAATTCCAACGCCCCCGTTGACTAACTCAGAGGTGGTCTATGCCACATGGATAGTCAACTTCTCTAGTATAGTGCACCCCTGCTCGTCAGCATAAGGTGGGCTTGTCACACCAAATAGCGCTATCCACTAATACTATAGGCCCAATTTTCTTTGGGTTAATAGTAGTGCTTACGGGGTCTTAATCTTTAGAAATTCAACACATCAAGAGCATACATATCATATAGCTTATAACTCCAAACGCTTTTAACAAAGCTTTATAAATTGCCAATTCGCAGTACTTTAAAACCATTCTCATGAATCTTTAAATACGCAATTTAAACATGCTTTCCACCCCAATAATCAATTAAAACGATAAAAGTGGGACTGTGAATACTCACCTTTTGGAGAAAGTGCGAAGATTTTGAGATAGTGATCACCGAAGGTCGTTACTCCCTAGATTTCCTATAACGAAAGATGCCACAAGGAAAATACGTCATTACTCGTCCCTAAGTCCAAATAATCCTTCCGAGTGATTTATGAAATGCCAATCAGTGTATATTTTAGTCCAAAATCATTTAATTAGTTGTTTTAGTCTATTTACTATGATGTGATTTCAAATACATATATGTAAATCTTTGAATAAATTATAGAGTTATAAAGTCCAAAAATCCCCATTTTAACAAATCTGACCCTTGATTTAAGCTGTCAGAATTTTATGCCTACTTTTAATGATATTATAACCATTTTCCATATGTTATTATTTTACCAAATTTTTGTAGTGTTTAATTTACTGCCTTGGTGAACTTTTGGCATAGATAACACCTTTTTTGGAGTTGATTAGATAGGTCAATGATGTTCTTAAAGTTCATTGGTCACAGGGATCCATGCAGAGTACACCTTCTGCTTGTCTCGATCATTTGAAGGGTCAAAACTTAATCTTTTTTGGTGATTCAAGTTGGGTTTTGTTCCTTACTCAAATAAGAAACTTCCAGAAAACGATTCATCTTATTTGGACCAATAATGAGTGAGTTACATCCGTTTTAAGACAAGTGTCCCAATCTGACAGAAAGTTGCTTTTTGCACACTCAACTTGTTAATGATGGTTGAGTACTCAAATCTTTATATTTTCAAGTGAATCAAATTTTGTTTGGTTCCCAGCTCATTAAAGTTACTTCCAGAAAAGAAATAATTAATTTTTATGGTTTTGCATGATGGTTATGGTTCATTGATTGAAAGATTTTGTCCAGCCGGATTCTGATTGCACCATAAACTTTAGAGGTAAGGTTGAGGGGTCAAAACTCAATATTTTTGAGTAATTCCAGTGGGGTTTGATTGGTATTTCATTATATTAAATTCCAGAAGAAGATGCATAGAATTTGAGTCCATATGTTTCAAGTTATACCTGAAATACTAACATGCAATAAATCTAACAGAAACTAAAAATGAAATAACTTAATTTTATGAACTTTTTATCACTTTTTGGCCCATAAATTGGGGTTTCTTGATTGAAAACGTTTTTATCTTCCATTTTACATAAGTTTTAGTAAAAATCATCCTTTAACTTTTTGAAACACATGTATGGACTCTAATATCTTTAGATTGTAAGAAAAATGGACATGCATGTCATCCAAACTTCATTTTCTTGAGTTTTAGAGGTATGGATCATGGGTTATCACCATTGCTTGACATTTAACATGTCATTGGTGTATAACCTACCATTTAGGGACTTTACAAAGCCCTAAATTCCAGAAAACCTTCAAGAAGATGAAGAAAAATGAAGGAAAAATGATGAAAACTTGATTTTTATGAAGATTTAAAGGTAAGATTCATGAAATACAAGAGTAGAATGTTACCTTGATGATGAGGAGTCGTTTTGATCTTCAAAAATTATGATTTGGAAGGAGGTTTTTATATATATATATATATTTTTTTAAATTTAAGTTTTATATATATATATATAATGTAATTTTTATAAAAAGATAGGTTATGGGTAGGTAAATTCTCAATTATTTGTTTAAATTTTTGTTTTGATTGCTTAAAATTTAGAATTTATATTTGGTTAATTAAATTTTATAATTAACCCACTCATTATTATTACTATTAATAAAATAAAATGTTAATTTTATCGGATTGGCATTTCATAAGACTGTGTATCCCGTTACTCGCAGTAACCGGATATTCTAAGCGCACTGCCGGGAACCTTAGGAAACTAAAGCCCTTGCCTATAAAATTAGGTCGTAAAAGGGTGTTCCTATATATTTAATCGTGATTTACACAGCTCGGGTGCTAACCTGGAGGTTCCGGAAGGCAGATGTCACAGTCTCCCCTCCTTAAAAGAATTTCGTCCCGAAATTAATGATTGCTATCTCTGGACTGATCCTTTGTGAAGAGGTGGGGATACTTGAGTTTCATATGATCTTCCGGCTCCCATGTGTACTTGGGTCCAAGTCTCGAGTTCCAACGAATTTTCAAGATTGGAATTTTACTACGCCTCCGGCGTTTGACTTCCCGATCAACGATTTCAATTGGTTTTTCTACGAAGCGCAAACGCTCGACAATCTGAACCTCTTCAGGATTTATAACCAATGATTCATCAGATAAACATTTCTTTAAATTTGACTCATGAAAAGTGTCCTGTATAGCACTCAGCTCTTGTGGTAATTTGAGTTTATAAGCTACTGGTCCAATTCTTTCCAGTATCTCGAATGGGCCAATATATCCTGGACTCAATTTACCTCTTTTCCCAAATCAAACCAATCCTTTCCAAGATGACACTTTCAGAAGGACTTTATCACCCGATTGGAATTCTAACGACTTTCTACGGTTATCTGTATAACTTTTCTAACGGTCTCTCGCAGCTTTGAGTCTATCCCGGATAGTAGATATCTTATCAGTGGTTTCTTGTATAATATCAGGACCGATCAATTGACTATCACTGGTTTCCATCCAACTGAGTGGGGATCTACACTTACGTCCGTATAAAGCTTCATATGGCGCACATTGGATACTGGTGCAGCTTCTGGAATTAAATCTATGCGGATTTCAACTTGTCTTGGTGGGGGTAATCCGGGTAATTCATCAGGAAATACTTCGGGAAAATCCCGGACTATAGGAATATCTTGAATGCGTTTTTCCTTAGTCTCTTTATTTACTACATGCGCCAGAACTGCAACGTACTCTTTCCTCAGATATTTATGCATCTTCATACATGATACCATCTTTAAATTCCTTTTGGGCTTCTCTCCATGTACAAAAAGTACTTCTCGTTCCAATAATGGAATTCGAAGAGTTTTCTCAGAACAACATATTTCCGCTTGCTTTTTAACCAATCCATGCCCACAATTATGTCAAAACTTCCTAACTTAATTGGAATTAAGCCTATACTAAATTCCTTTTCATCTAGGTTTAGGGTACAGTTCGAAATTACATCCTTGACCCTAACTTCTTGTTCATTATAAATTTCTTTTAACTTTTGTTGTTTTCGATTAATTTTTGATCTAAAATTTAGTGATACGAAACTTCTATCTGCCCCAGAATCAAATAATGCAGATGTAGGATGATTATTTAAGAGAAACGTACCTGTGATCACATCACATCTGGGTTTTGCCTTGCTTCCTCTGCCCCAATTTCAAATACCCGACCCCGTGCCTGACCTCTTTGATTCCCTAGGTTGGTCGATTAAGCCTGATTAAGATTCAGCCTTCTGTTCATCTTGGGATAGGTGTTCCTGATGTGATCCGGACTTCCACACTCAAAACAAACTCGTCTTCCCCCAATCTTCCAATCCTTCGCATAATGACCCCCTCTGTTGCATTTGTGACAAATAATACAATTCCTAGTGTGATGATTGTTACACTTGTCACATTTTGGATACGTTCCTTTTCCTTTGTCAGTTGCCTGAGCTTGGATTCCAAAATTCCCCACTATTCTTTGCTCCTTTCCTCTGCTCCTGTCAAACTGTCTCCCTGAAGTTTCCTCAATCTTCCTCTTTCCCTTAGCTCTGTCATTAGTGAAAAGTCCCGAACGGTTGGCATTGTTGGTAAGTTTGGGTGCTAAGTTTACTTCTTCTTGGAGGGTTTTTGGATTGCCCGAAGTCACATCCCCTCGGATTAATGGAGCTAAACCCCAGATATATTTGTCCACTCGATTCTCCTCTGGTGTTACCAAATGTGGTACCATCTTTGCCAATTCATGAAATCGTGCTGTGTATGCATCTATATCATTTCCCTTTATTTCATGATCCCACAACTCCGCTTGTAACTTTTGCATTTCACTCCTCGGACAATATTCCTCTTTAAGCATCTCCTTAAATTCATCCTATGTGACTTTGTTAGCAGCATCCCGTCCTCGTGTTTGAACCTGAGTATTCCACCATGTCAGCGCTCTCCCTTGCAGTAGACAAGCTGCAAACGCCACCTTGTTTGCTTCTGTACACTTACTAATATGGAGTACGGACTCCATTCCTTCAATCCAAGTTAATAATCCAACAGCTCCTTCAGTACCATGGAATTCTTTCGGGTTACAAGATCTAAAGGTCTTATATGTACATTCTTTATCTCCGTTTGTACCGACCATTGGATTGTCAACTTGGTTAGCATTCAAACCTGCCGCTACCTGACTAACTATATTGGGAAGTGCAGCTAAGATTTGTTCAGACATGAGTCGCATAATTTCGGGGTTTTCCCTTCTTGGAGGCATAATTCTAAGGCAAAGTTTCAAATTAAAATCTAATCATCATCTATTACTATACCCACACTTAATTTATATCTATTCTACATTCTTAATACAATATATATTCATTGCAACTGATTAAACATACATTCGATACATCATATATTAACAACATATATTTCAAAACCACACGTTGTAGGTAATCACAATCAGCATTTCATAGACATTTTCAAAATCATAAAGATACCACATCAAAAGTTTAATATCCAACCAAAAGTAGTAGCCATGCAAAGAGTAATTGTTCAAAACAACGGGCTACATGCTACCAAAAGAAAGTTTAACATCCCAAATATCCTTTATCAAACTAGACTACCGACGCATGAAAAACATCATCAACCATGCGATCACAACCACCACAAATCCCATCCCTAAGGATAAACATGCGTACAGCCTCCTCACCGCCGCCCTAGTATCAACCAACCCACCCATAATTCCATTCACCATCTGGTCACTCATGCTCATCATCGATATAACCCCATCCACAATCTGATCATTCGAATTCAACATAGACAGGAGTGCGTCAATGGAATGCCCATGATGCTCTAACTCCATCCTAAACAACTCTATGTCTCGGGACATGCCCGAAACCCAATAGCTCTCAGCTGCTGTCATACCAGCTGGACGTGGCACCGGTATCCCAACACATGGGGGTGGCGATACTCTCCTTCCTCTCGGTCGGGAGGTCCCAATTTCATCCCTACGTGGGATGGTAAAGGTCTCCCGAACGGGTGGCCGCACACTCATCCGAGCGGTGGCCCGAGCTCTCACTGTAGGTGCAGACTGTGAAGATGAATTGGTCAAAGGTGTGACGGATCTCTCAGGAGACTGACCAGACTCTGAAAAACCGTGCTCGGATGGATCAAAGTCCTCACTCCTAGAAGTATCCCCTCTAGGTATGTGAGTAAAATAGCCTGACTCGTCAGGTGACTACTCTCGGTGAGGTGGTGTCCGTGACATAATGACGGCGATAATTAACAAAGTTTAATTTGTTAAAACATGTTAAAATATTTATCAAAACCCAAAAATACAATGCAAACTCACATAACAACCATGCTTTTCATTTTCATGAACAAAAGTTTCTATTTTTAGTAACCCCTAGCATAACCGGTCCATGTCCCCATTATATACATCTAAATTAAACGAGGGTGATCAAGCTTCGTTTAAGTTAGAATATAATAATATGAAACATATTCTAGTCATACTAGTAGTATACTCGAATTCGTAATTTTATTTGTAAAACAATTTTTTTTAAAATAGAGGTTATAGTGTATGGTTTTTAAAGTAAACCCGGTATTCTCTATAACCTGTGGCTCTGATACCAAATCCATCACACCCCGCTAAAGCGGAAACACGGGGCATAACAGCTCGATACGCATAGCACAAGATTAAAGTTCATACCACCATACAATTTAATTATTTAAAACATTACAATAAAAAAAATAATATTTATCATCGTTTACAATTCCCAAAATCTTAAACTTAACGGAATATATTCGTAAAGGTAAGCTTGCTTCAAAACAATATTCATGTAGCTTAAACATCGATGTCTACCTTCTTGACTTCCTGAAAAGCATGTATAAAACAAGGTCAACTACAAAGAGTTGGTGAGTTCACAGGTTTTAAATATGCACAAATCATCTTTATATGCAAGTTGTCATTTGTAAAACATACGTATAAACCAAACTTCAATTCTTTGATTCATGAGTACCACAATTTAATTTCTTTATGATAAGAGTATGCAAAGATAATATTACGTTGAGCCACTACTAATCCGTCCCTGACCAATTCCAACGCCCCCGTTGACTAACTCAGAGGTGGTCTATGCCACATGGATAGTCAACTTCTCTAGTATAGTGCACCCCTGCTCGTCAGCATAAGGTGGGCTTGTCACACCAAATAGCGCTATCCACTAATACTATAGGCCCAATTTTCTTTGGGTTAATAGTAGTGCTTACGGGGTCTTAATCTTTAGAAACTCAACACATCAAGAGCATACATATCATATAGCTTATAACTCCAAACGCATATGTTACATCCTAATTCACAACATTCGACTGTGAATTTTGGGTTTTTGGGTCTTTTATAATCGAAGGTGTCAAGAATCTGTTTCTTGATCTAATTCTGTGATCAAGACTTTTTTGGACAAAAGTTTGTATTAGAAAGGTGTTACAAATCATAAATCGAGTAACCCTTCAAATTTGCAAGTTCAAATTCCCAAATATGAAGTTTCTATGGCCAAATTCGTGAATTCGATTGAAGAACTCGCAAGATCCACAGATGTCGCAGTATCATCAAGGAACTCGTAAGCTTCATCTAAGGTTTTGGTGTGAAGAACTCGCAGAAAGAGATCTACGACAAGGGGAGAACTCGCAAGACATTGATTATGAGTTGTTGTGAAGTTATTTTTTTTTAAGTGTAGAACTCGCAAAGTTCAGCTTGCGTCATCCAAGAACTCGCAAGCCAAAGCTTACGACTTTGTACTTCTCGGGTGCTTCAGTCTACGACAACCAAGTTCTCGTATATAGTTGCCCACGACAAGTTCTTTTGTTGAATTTTTTTAAGTACATAACTCGTACCTTCACAATAAGTTTCATTGTGAATTTTTCCTAAGTGCATAACTCGTATGTTTACGAGAAGTGAGTTTCTGAAATTTGTACAAGTGTAGAACTCGTACGACACTGTTTGCGACAAGTGCGGTTCTTGTATGTCTTTGCTTGCGACAAGTTAGTTCTCGCACGTCATTCTCTACGAATTGTGTGTTTGCTTCAAGTTTCAGCCTGCAGCATCTGTTTTGAGGCAAGCTCTTCTACAGTTCCTTGCGACTTCAGTACTTATAATTTTTTTAAAAATCATATTTGACCAAATTTGACTTTTTAGTCAAAATTCATCTAAATTTTTCGGAACGATCATATTCAAGCATATCTTCTGTAATTTTTCAATTATCAAGATGTCGAGAGATTTGTTAAGTATGGGATTCAAATCAAAGCCTTAAGCCTCCCATTCTACAAGGTGAAGAGTATCAACAATGGAGGAAACAACTGATCAACTTTTTAAACAATCAAGATAAACGTTTGATGAACTCCATTATGAACGGGCCTCACTTCCCACATGTAGTTGTTGCAAGAATCCCGGCCACTGAGACTAATCCAGAGATTCCAGAGAGGATAATAGCCAGAGAAACGATTCAGTATAGTGATCGAGACAGGGAGTTGGTTGATCTAGACGCACAGGCTCATATTTATCTGATTATGGCAATCCCGAATGACATCTTTTATGAGGTTAAGAAGTCAGAGTCTGAGATAAACTTCCAGTTTATAAAGAACCTCCAACCTGAATGGGACAGTTATTTTATTCAACTTCAAATGATGAAGGACATGGATGAAGAAAATCTAAATGACCTATTTTGCGTCCTTCCTCAGCATGAGGATAAGGCCAAGGAGTCTGCTAACTTGAGGATAAGGTGGAGGATAAGGTGGAGGACTCATTGGCTCTGCTGGCAGCAAAAGGAACGATTGCTAAGGGTGGTACACGTTCTGGAAAGGTCATCAAACAGAAAGTCTTGGTATCAGAAACAGTTGATTCTTTTGATACTTCTGAAGAACCTGAAAAGGATTATGATAATGAACTCACTCATTTGGCTGAAAAGTTAGCCCTCTTAACAAACCGATTTCAGAAAAAGTTTGGGAAGAAGAAGTTCTATCAAAAATTCAAACTAGACCATTTCAAGACTGACAAATAGCAAGGTAAGTATGAGAAAAGAGAAGAGACGACAGAGGAGAAAGGTGATGAAAAAGAGAAAAGAGATGAGAAAGAGAAAGAAAAGGAGAAAGGGAAAAGCGACAAATGCTACAACTGTGGGAAATCAAGCCATTTTGTTAGAGATTGCAAGGCAAAGAGGATCAAAGACTATGAGTACTACTCGAAAAAGGCTCACTTGGTCAAAGCCAAAGAGATAGCAAAATCTCTTAAGGAAGAAGAGGAAATATGGCCTGAATTCTCATCAGATGAAGAAGAGACAAATTTGATTCAAGTTCATTATAGTCTCATGGCCAAGATTGATGAGCATGATTTTGAGTCTGAGGTAAACTCAATTTCTGATAACTCTGAAAATTATTTTGAAAATGATAAAGTTCTGACCTTGATGTCTCAATTAGAGTTAATGAAAAATGAGTTTGAGAGGTAAAAAGACATTTTTTTGATAGAAAAGAACTCTATACATGGACATCGAGACCAGACTTTATTGTTAAAAACTTTATAAGAGGAACGGGAAGAGGAAAAGAATCTTCTCAAGATTGATAAGGTAAATTTTCAAGCTAAAATATCTTAATTGCAAAAAGAGTTGATCAGTAAAGGATGAAAAGTTGGATCTAACATTAAAGTATGAAATTATTTTGAAGGATATAGTTGAAGCATATGCAAAGATAAAGGAATTAGAAGATTTAAACTTCAAAAGGGGTCAGACAGAGAAGACTTTAAAACTTTTAACCAGCAACCCAAAAGATACTAGATTTTATAATCTAAAAATGGGTCTGGGACTCCTAGAACCTGAGGTATTAAAACAGGCACCCGAAAAGCTTTACAATTTTAAAACAACAGGTGAAGCTCCTACTATTTTTATACCTCACGTCTGTGAGACTTTTGTTAAGTCTGAAAGTTTGACACCTGAACCTCCAAAATAGAAAAAGAAGAGACGGTGAAAGTTAAATCAGAGGTAAATTTTGATTCAAGTCCTCACGAATTTAAAAATGTAAGCTTCAAGTACGTGAATTGAATTCGAGATATAAAAATAACAAGAAGGAATTCGTCGAATCTGAATATATTTTTCCAAAATCTTGTGAGACGACTGAATCAAAATCCAAATATGATATGATTGAATCCATTATTTCTTATTTTACCAAGGAGGATAAGGTGTAAGACTCTAATTCTGAAAACGAGTATGTTTTTTATAAGACTTCTACTTTTACAGAATCTGATTATCAGGCTGCTTTGATAAAAAAAAATTAGTTCTCAATGGTCTCATTGATGAATTGGAAAATGCAAATGAAAATCTTGGGATGGAATTAGATTCCAGTCTAATTAAAAACACCGATTTACAAAAAGAAATTGGACGCTTAGAATCCCAAATATTTAATATTTCCAACAACAAAGCAGATTGTTCTGATCAGTTTTCTAAGTCTTCATTTCTTTTCAATGCTAGCAAAATTTGATTCAAAAAAGGAAGATCCGAAGACTCCTCAAACGAAAACATCTTTGAAGATTTTAAAATATTCAGAAAAGGAGTCAGGGTTGTTTGAAAAAGGAGAATGTTCGAGAACCAAAGTTAATTCTGTTTCCCAAACATCCTCTTCTGTTAAAACTTTTACTAATCCTTTCTTTGACCCAAATTTTGTTTGTGCTTCAGATAAGAAGGTGAAAGATAAGGTTTCTAGACAGAAAAAGAAGAAGACAAAGGTGGAGAAGAAGAGAACTGTGACAGACAAATCAACATGTAATAGCATAGCCAAAAATGTTTGTAAAAACAGTTGTCAACTTTGTTCTAATAAATAAAAACTTCTTTCAAGATCTGAATTGTTGACACAAGCTAGTGCTATGTTGAGATGTTCTTACTGTCATGATAATTCCTTTTCTATAAAACCCAAGTTCTCGAAAAAGAAGAAACCAGATCAATTTGTTTGGAGAAAAATCCCTATCCATTCCTCTGTTAAGCAAAAAGATGAGATTTTCACAATCAAGAAAAAGAATAATGATTTGTTAAATATAAGCAAATTAGTTGATGTGAAATTTGTGTGGAAGTGGATTCCCAAAGTAGAAAACAAAGCACAAATTTCACCGAACGAGCCTAAATTTGAGTGTAGAATCAAAGGCTCATCAACTGGTTTTAAGAAGTTAAAGGCTACTAACGAAAAAGGACCCATATTCATATGGGTACCTAAAGTGAAATAGTTGTGAACTGCAGGACTATCAGGTGTGGATCATAGATTCTGGCGCTTCAAGAGACATGACACGTTATAAGCATTTACTGAACGATTATATAGAACACCATGCCGGATCAGTAAGTTTCGGAAACAAGACAAGAGGCTACATTAGAGGGTATGGAGTGCTAACGGATGGCGTAATCTCAATATCTAAAGTACTCTATGTGGACGGTCTAGGACAAAATTTATTTTCTATCAACCAATTATGGGAGAAGAAATGCAAGGTCCATTTTGATGAAGAATACTGTTACGTTGATGATCAGAGTAGTCTAAATCTGTTCAAATCCGGAAGAATGGTACAATTGTATGCATGTCATTTTCCAACGCTACCAACATCACAACCGGTGTGCTTGGTGTCAAAAGCTTCAACAGAAGAAAGTTGGTTATCGCATCATAGATTATCTCATCGGAACTTTCATGACATCAATAGTTTGAGAACAAAGGATTTGGTCGTTGGTTTACTCGAGCTGAAAATTGAGAAAGAATCTTTATGCCCGCTTGCGAAATGGGAAAAATGAAGAGGAGTTCTCACAAGTCAAAGATGCTCTCAAGTTGTACAACACCTCTACAACTCATTCACATGGACTTATGCGGACCAATGCAGACATAGTCGATTAACGGGAAGGAGTATATTCTAGTGATGATTGATGAGTACTCTCGTTATACGTGGCTCGAATTTTTGAGACTAAAGTCCGACACTCTAGAATTGATTATCAAGTTCATAAAAAGAATACAAGTTCTTCTTCAAAGCCCAGTACAACAACTGCGAAGTGACAACAACACCAAATTCAAGAATGAGACTCTTTAAAGTTTCTTGGAGTCCGTTGGCATTTCACACAATTTTTCTGCGGCTATGACACCTCAACAGAATGGGGTAGTCGAAAGGAAAAATAGAACGTTGGTGGAAGCAACTCGAAGGATGTTGGCTTATTCCAATCTACCTCCGTTTTTAAGGGCCGAGGCAGTAGCAACCTCTCGTTGCACACAAAACAAGACCATAATAAATAAATGTTTAAATAAAACTTCTTACAAAATTATTAATGGTCGAAAACCGAACATTAAACTTTTACGTGTGTTTGGATGTAGATGCTACGTGCTGAATGATAGAGATCATCTCACCAAGTTTCAAAAAAAGGCTGATGAAGGCGTATAGATTCTACAACAAGAGAACGCGAGAAGTCATCGAAAGCATAAACGTACACTTTGATGAAGCTTCTGAACCAACTAACAAATTGCACCTTATGAAGAATCTTCTACTCAAAAGGGAGTAGAACCTTCTACTAAATAAATTGAGATTTCTAATTCTTTGAAATTAACTGAATTAGATCTTGATCTATTATTCATGGATGCTTTCATGGATATCTGTGCAGATGATGATAGACAAGACATCATAAGGAATACTGACACACCAAGCACAAGTGCAGACTTATCAGGTCCTTCTGAAGGAGATGGTGGTGGTTCTACAATCCAAGAGCCAAATATCTCTGAGAATTCAACACCAGAAAGTTCTTCTGAGTCGGCTTCACCATTTGTTGAACCAACTTCAGAATCAACTGTGTTTGGAGATTCACCTACAGAGATATAGTCAGAAGTAGCACCTCACTCACCAAGTGCTGAAAGCCCAAAAGCACATGAATTTGATATGCCTGCGGTTTCAGATGAGTTCGATGAGACAAATAACCAGACATAAATTCAGCATCTCTCGAGTACACACCGATGGACCAAGGCACACCCTCCGGAGAACATAATTGGTGATCTTAATGAAAAAGACCATACAAGATCTGCGTCTACATCTACATCTACATCTACATCTACATCTGCAAACTATTGCATGTTTGTGAACTTCCTTAGCAGTATTGAACCCAAGAAGTCGTCTGAAGCATTAAAGGATCCTGATTGGATAAATGCCATGCAGTACGAGCTCAATGAATTCAAAAGAAACGAGGTGTGGATATTGGTACCAAGACCCAAAGACAAAACAATTGTTGGAACTAAATGGGTATTCAGAAATAAGAAGAATGAAGCAGGAATTACGGTCAGGAACAAGGCAAGGCTGGTTGCAAAAGGCTACAATCAACAAGAAGGAATATACTGTGATGAGACTTATGCACCAGTTGCCCGGATTGAGGCAATCAGAATTTTTCTAGCATATGCTGCTCACAAGAACATCAAGGTATACCAGATGAACGTCAAATCAGCATTTCTTAACGGTATTCTACATGAAGAGGTATATGTTAGTCAACCTGAGAGCTTCACCGATTGAAAGTATCCATATCACACATACGTGCTTGACAAGGCTCATTATGGACTGAAACAGGCACCACGCTCATGATATGAGACCTTGACGGTATATCTTACTGAATCTAGATTTCACAATGGTACAATCGATACAACTTTGTTTCTAAAGAAAAAAAAGGGGTGAGGATTTGATTTTAGTGCAAATATATGTTGATGACATTATTTTTGGTTCTACGAATCCAAAACTTTGTGATGAATTCCAAGACATCATGAAGAGTAGGTTTCAGAAGTCAATGATGGGAGAATTGAATAATTTCTTGGGCTTGCAATTAAAACAAACCCCTGAAGGGATTTTCATAAACTAGTCTAAGTATATCAAAGAAATGCTTAAGAAATTTAATTTGACTGATTCAACTCCTATGAAGACTCCCATGTCATCTGGAAGTCTGTTGGACGTTGATATTTCTGGAAAATCAGTAGACTAAAAGATCTACAGAAGCATGATTGGATCTCTTCTGTATTTTACATCGAGTAGACCTGACATAATGTTCGCTACATGTTTCTGCGCTCGATATCAAGCGAATCAAAAAGAATACCACCTTGCTGCTATGAAAAGGATCCTCCGGTACCTCAAAGGCACACCAAATCTGGGCCTTTGGTATCCGAAGGATTCTGGTTTTTAACTAACAATGCTTACAGATGCAAATCACGCTGGAAATAAGTTTGACCGGAATAGCACTTCTAGAGCTTGCCAGTTTATGGGAGATAAGCTAGTCAACTGGTCCTCGAAAAAGAAAAACTACATCTCAACATATACTGCCGAAGCGGAATACGTAGCGGCTGCTAGTTGTTGTTCGCAAGTCTTGTGGATGAAGACTCAGCTAAAAGACTATGTATACACACTGAACAAAGTTCCCATCTACTGCGACTCAAAGAGCGCGATTGCTAATACGGCTAACCCGGTCCAACATTACAAAGCAAAACATATTGACAAAAGGTACCATTTCATTAAAGATCATGTGGAAAAAGGGTCTATTGAAATGCACTTTGTTTCTACAGATGTCGAGGTTGCTGATCTGTTTACAAAACCTCTTGATGAGAAAAGGTTTACTTTTTTAATCAGGAAACTTGGAATACTAAATTTAATTGTATGACAATGGATTCCTTACTTTTGTTGAGGGGAAGTTTGTTTCTTGAGTCTTTTAACTGTATATGTGTTTTTGGGTGAATGTTGCATTTTTTATAAGTCTGATACAACTAACAATGTGGACTCATGTTCTTATGAGGACCAAGAATTTATTTTATGTTGCAGGACATTCAGATGCATGTAATTATACATTCATTGTAAAGAATGGACTATAACTTCTAATCATATCAGACTAGGACTCTTTCTTCAAAGATCCCAACTTTCGAGTACATCAGCTCAGGACTCATACTTCAATGATGAGAGCTCAATGCTTATATCTAGGGGGAGTATAAGTATTTTGTTCTGTACAGATATAATTTGAATTGTTGAAAGAGATATTCCTAACTAGTAAGGACTCATGTTCAAATGAGTACCTAGTTATATATCTACTTTTGCAAGACTTAATGTGCATACTTCAATGGGGAGCATCAGAAAAATGTCTGCAAGTGTGTAAGTGTGTGTTTAATTTTTTTTTTTGAGAAATCTGATGTTTTCAAAAAGTGAGAAATAATTGAGCTTAACAGTGAAAAAGTACAAAATTTCTATTTTTGGAAAGGCAAAAAGTCAAAAAGTGCATTTTTGGAAAGTTGAAATTTTTGCTAAGTCTACTTCTCGGAAACAGTTGTTTGCGACACGTAACTTGACGCAAAGCATTGCTTGCGAAAAGTTACTTGACGCAAGACACTGCGTATGAGTAGTAACTTGACGCAAAGCATGGCTTGCGACAAGTTCACTTGACGCAAAGTGTTGCTTTTGACAAGTGACTTGACGTAAACAATGGCTTGCGACAAGTTCACTTCTAGCATGCATTGGTCTGCGAATAGTAGCAACTTGCATCTAGTAGCTTGTGAATTCTTTCCTCAGGCACACTTATCGTAAATTGTGCCTTGCGAAAAGTTCACACACTACTTGTCTTTACTTGCGACAAGTTCTTGATTCTTTAAGCTTGCGACAAGTGGGAGGTCTAATCAAATCGTGCCATGTGTCAATCCAATCTCGAGTATAAATACATTTTCAAACCTATCAGTTTCCCACTTCATCAATCACGCTATTTGCGACTTCTTACACTTAGACTTTTTGCTCTCGAAGTCACTTCATACGAATATCACTTCAGGTTCATATTTCAATTTCAGGGTAGGTTATTTAGTTTTATGTTTGTATTTTGTTGATCGATTCATGTTTTGTATAATGTTTTCTTACTTCAATTTCAGGTTTCGAATCTCAGATTAGGGTTTATCAATTTAAGACTATTCATCTTACCAAAATCCCTTTCGAACCTGAGTTCTTGAAATTTTGACCTTGAAATGTGATTATTGGACGATTCAGAATTCAAACTTGTTAAATCTAACGGGTTTTAGATTTCGAACATGTTATTAGACTTAACCTAGATTAAATCGAACTTATTGAGGACCGTTTTTGAAGTTTTTTGACTTTTGGACTTTTCGAACTCATAAACTGAGTTCTTGGATTAAACTCAACCTTCCACCTTTCTGGTATGCCATGTTCTCTATGAGCAAACGATGCTTCACAAGAAAACATACCGGAGTGGATAATGCCAACATGCACATTCTCAAACTATTCCATGCCATCGTGTACGATTTGCACGTGGATTATTCCTTCATATTCTAGACAGAATTGTATGAAAGGGTCATAGAAAAGAGAACTACCAAGAATCCAGTCTTTGTACCGTATCAAATATTTTTGCAACAGATTATTAGAAGCATGATCAGATCTAACAAAGACATTCCAAGAAGAGCACATCATGAGAAAGGACCAGAGTTTGTAATGAGATATCAACAAAAGCAGAAGCAAACTTTCAACAATTCTATGCCGGCACCTGAGGCAGTACTTGCTTACGAAGATCCAAACTCTGAGTGCGTAATAGAATATAGAGAGTCTATGGAACAACCATAGTCGGTTGTTCCTGCCCAAGGCTTAATCCCTAGGCGAACGGAGTCGGTAAGGGTTCATGTTACTACGGGAGTACTTGAACGGGGAGTGCCGAAAGAAAATTCTGAGAGGGGATTGGAAGGGGGTCGGACTTCTGGACTGGAGGCTGTGGCATCACAGGATTTTGCCACACGTCAAGTTGATTCCACATCTCAACCTGAAACGACTATCATTCATCAATCGAGCCTTCAGGAAGAGAACGCCGAGGAAATTCCAGAATCTAAAACTGAGTCGGATCGAGCGGCAAGGAATGATGTTGATGACAATGAGAATGTTCACACTTCTACTGCTGAAAGTGGTGAAGAAGAGAAGGATGACGATAGTTCTGTAAATGTTGTTGATGATTATGCTGATGATGATGATCATAATCAAAATGATCAAGTTCTTGAGATGGCTGTAGATACCTGTTGGGTCTGAAATGAGCTAAGGATGATTAATATTGCCAGATAATACTTCTTGTGTAATTAATACTGCTAGTTCATCATTACTAGTGCTGAAGGAAATTAATACTACTAGACAAGTTAATACTGTTAGCAGGTTAGTACTGCAAGAAAAGGTTAATACTGCTGAGATGGTTAATGCTGCTGGGAGAATTAATACTGCTTATGAAGATTAAAGCTGCTGAGAAGATAATGATGGAATGATGCGAAAGTCAAGGAGATTTGAAGATAATTATGGACTGGATCATGAAGATTAATTTTTCTTTTATAATTATCTTGTAATCTGTCTTGTATATATACTGTATAGAAGTCATATTTTAATATAGACTTTTGATAGAATTTAAATATACGTTTTAGTGAGAATTAACCTCAAGATTCATTGTAATCCTTTCTTTAGAGAACTTTAGAACGTCTGTTGATCCTGTTCAACAAATTGAGGTTGAGTTTGTAATCATTAAGTTAATGAATATAACTTGTGATTTGCATTCAAGTATTGTTTCATTGATTGAGTGTTAAAGTGTTTTTTCGCAACTTTTTTAACATTGTTTCTGAGTGTGGTAATTAAATTCTTCATTAGAATTTTTCGATCTTGACAAGTGGTATCAGAGCTAGAAAACTCAGAAACCTATAATCATGGACAGTTCAAGTGACAGCGTTTTGGTATCAAAGGTTCCCATGCTCAAACCTAATGAGTTTGACATGTGGAAGATCAGAATCAAGCAATATATATTCTTCTCATAGACTTCTCAATGTGGGATATCATTGAGAATGGTCCCTTTGATGGAGGAAAGATGGATGCAGATGGCAAGAGACCTCCACCAAAGACTGATGGAGAAAGAAAGATGAGGCAGACAGAGATGAAAGCCTTGAGCACTCTGCTCTTAGCTATAACTAATGAGTACCAACACCAGTTCTGCAACTGCACGAATGCACAAATTTTATGGAATGCACTGGAGAAAAGATTTTCTGGTACCAAAAGTACCAAGAGAAATCAGAAGGCCATCCTGAAGCAGCAATATGAAAACTTTATGTCTACAAAGAAAGAGTCGATGACTCAAACTTTTGATAGATTTAATAAGTTAATTGGTGAATTGGCTACTGTTGGTGTCCAGATAGATCAAGATGATGTCAACAGAAAATTTCTAAGATCCCTTGGTGATGAATTGACCATGTACACTGTCTCCTTCAGACAGAATGACCAACTGGAAGACAAGGAACTGGATGACCTCTATAATGACATTAAGGTGTTTGGAGCAGAGATAGAAGCAAAGAAGAGGCCATCTGGATACTCATAAAATCCTGCTCTTTTATCATCTTCTATTTATTATGCTGATAATACATAATCAGTTAGTGCTGCCTATGGATCAAAGCAAAATGGATCTAATGACTCAGTTTTAGAAGCTTTTCTAGCCAGTCATGCTAATTCCACTCTAATTAATGATGACTTAGAACAGATAAATGCTGATGATTTGGAAGAGATGGATATCAAGTGGCAGATGGCTATGCTCACAATGAGGGTAAAAAGGTTCATCAAAAGGACTGGAAGGAACAACTTTGCTCAGAAAAGAGAAGATGGGGTTGGATTTGATAAATCCAAGGTTGAATGTTACAAGTGTCATAAGCTGGGGCACTTTGCAAGAGAATGCAGAAGTGGAATTCCTCAACAGCATACTAGCAACCATCAACCATCACAGTCCACTAGCTTCAACAACAGGAACTCTTCTCAAGCTCTTGTTTCCCAAGAAGGAATGGGATTTGATTGGAGTGACCAAGCACAAGAAGCAGTTCAGAATCAAGCTTTAATGGCTAAAGTTTAAGAGTCAGCAAGCACTGATATTCCCACAGAGGTAAAATCTAACCTTTGCTCAAAATCTTGCATAGAAACTGTTAAAAAGTACAGGGATCACAATCAAAGCATGTGTGATGACCTAAAAAGGTTAGAAAAAGATAGAAGAGAGTATGTTGTGATTGTTGAGAATTTGGAAGAACAGATTAAGGCATACAAAGCCAATGACCTTCAACACACATATGATACTAACTACTGTAAGTGGGAAAAGAATCAGTTAGAAATTAAGCTTAAAAAGTCTGAAGAGGAATGTGAGAAGATAAGGAGTGATTTTGAGAAAGCCAAGCTCGACATTGAGAAGTTTTCCAATGCATCTAAAGCAATGGACTCACTTCTAAAATCTCTAGTCCATGACAAACTGAAAAGAGGTTTAGGATACAACAGTACCCCTCCATGCTATAACAATAACTATATCCCTCCCACTTCAGACCTCTTAGAAAGACAAGAGAAAATAGACTTACCTGCAAGGGCCACATATGTAGATCCTCTTGACAGTGTAGTGATTGAGGAAGAGGCAGAAGAAAAGACCACTGAGGGTAAGAATAAGGATGACCTTAAAGAAATCCCTTTGGAAAATCACATCCTTACTAATGAAAGGGGGGGGGGGCAAACCTTTTGTAAAGAGTGAGAAGGCTGAAAGTTCTAAGAGAGGGAAGGGAAAGGTACAGGGAGTCCATTACATGCAAACCACTGTTGTTAATCCCTGTACTTGTAAACAAAATCGGCCCCAACAACATGATAAACAAGGGGAAATCAAAGAAACAGAAATAATCAAGGGGCTTTAAAACAAGGAATTGATCTGAGAAAAATTAACAGACCAAAGCCTTGTTTTATCTGTGGCAAGTTAAATCATCTAGCCAAACACTGTTATTTCAATCCTATTAACCAAAGGATCACTTTTCAAAGAAATATACAAAATCCTGTTGGTTATAGGAAGCAAATAAGGAATCATATGGTTGAGAATGTGAAAAGGGCACCTATAAAATCTCATGCTCAGAATAAGTTTGCTAATTCAAAGAAAAATACTCCTAATAAGCCAAGGAGTAACTTAAAGAAAAAGAATGCAAACAACTTTGTCCAGGTTTGGGTTCTAAAAGTAAAGAAATCTGTTAGTACTGCTACTTCAAATAGTACTACTGACAGAAATAGTACTGCTGCAAGCAATACAACCCAGTTAGTACTGCTAACAAAATTAGTACTGCTAACCCAATTAGTATTGCTAATGATGTTATTACTGCTAACAAAGTTAGTACTGCCAATCAAGTTAGTACTGCTTCCAATGACAGGCCCATTCTTCTGACAAAGTATTCAAGCAATAAGATTCCTCAGTTTGATAATCTCATCAAGTTTGAATATGAATATGTTGATGAGAATGGGAAACCCAAGACCACTTTGGCTTGGGTTCCTATTAAAAACTAACTACTTTATTATATGTGCAGGGCAAGCAACAGCTCAAGGGAAGGGGAATTTGGCATGTTGATAGTGGTTGTTCCAGGCACATGACAGGTAACATCGCCAGCCTTCAAAACTTCAAAAGAATTGATGGAGGACATGTTGCTTTTGGTGATAATCCAGCAGGTGGAAAGATAAATGGAAAAGGTAATGTGTCAAAAGGTAAGATGACCTTTGAGGATGTATACTATGTTGAGCAATTGAGATACAACCTGTTAGGTGAATCACAGGTCTGTGACAAGAAACATACCATATTATTCAATGATACTGAATGTATTATCCTTGCTCCAGGGTTCAAGGTAGTTGATGAAAGGATGATACTACTTAGAACTCCTAGAAAGGACAATGTTTATTGCTTAGACTTGGAGAGTGTAGCTTCTCATTCATCTTTAAATTGTTTATTTTCAAAATCTTCATTGGATGAATCATCTCTTTGGCACAGAAGGATGTGTCACATGAACTTTAAAACAATGAACAAACTTGTGAAAAACAACCTTGTAAGAGGTTTGCCACAAAAGGTATTTTCATGTGATGATCATTGTGTTGCATGTCTTAAAGGCAAACAACACAAAACTTCTCATAAGTTCAAAGAGATAAATTCAATCTCTCCACCTCTTAATTTACTGCATATGAATCTGTTTGGTCCTACAAATGTGATGAGTATTGGTAATAAAACCTACTGCTTGGTTATTGTTAATGATTTCTCTGGATTCACTTGGGTCTATTTATTGAGGACTAAGGATGAGACAAGTGGACTGATCAAATCCTTTGTTCTTAGAGTTGAAAACCAAACAAATCTAAGAGTTAAAGTCATCAGGTCTGATAATGGGACTGAATTTAAAAAAAATGACCTAAACAACTTCTGTGAGGAAAAAGGCATTGAGAGAAAATACAGTGCTCCTAGGACTCCTCAACAGAATGGTGTTGCTGAAAGGAGAAATAGGACTCTGATAGAAGCTGCTAGATTTCTGTTGGCAGATTCAAAACTTCCAATTACTTTTTGGGCAGAAGCAGTTAATACTGCCTGCTATGTTCAAAACAGAGTTCTAGTAGTGAAATCCCAAGACAAGACACCTTATGAGATTTTTAAAAAGAAGAAACCTTTTATTGGATTTTTCAAACCAGTTAGGTGTCCTTGCACAATTCTCAATACCAAAACTCACCTAGGCAAGTTTAATAGCAAAGTTGAGGATGGGTTTCTTGTTGGATATTCATCTCAAAGTAAGGCCTACAGAATTTTCAACACCTCTTCTAGGATTATTGAGGAAAGTGACAATGTCAAATGCAATGAGAACACACCAAATCAACTTGGTTAAGGTCCTGATTGGCTATTTGACATTGATTCACTGTCTAGTTCTTTGGGTTTCAGTAATGAGCATAATGCAGGAACAGGGACAGAAAACGTATAAGTACAAAGACAAGAGTTTGTGTTGTTCCCAACACCTAATGTTGATCCTGTTGAATTCTGTGACAAAGATAAGAAAGATACTTCAGATTCAAAGGACACTGAACCAGCTCAGAATGAAGAGGACAGAGGTGAAAAGGAAGATCAACCTTCAAATTCAGGAATCAAAGGTCTTGAGATGCCATGTTTGGAAGAAGATGACACAGATGATGATAACGCTTCAGTTTTTGGTGGCAGCACTCCTGAAAAGAATGACTCTAATCTGGAAGCAGATATTAATGAAGAGGTTGTTCATCAAACAAGAGTTCAGAAAAATCATCCTCCTCAATTGGTGATTGGTGACATCAATTCTCCTATAGTAACAAGGAATCAAAGCAAGTTGGGAGGATTGAAGGACATACAATCAGGATTACTATCTTGTTTTCTATCACAGGTTGAACCCAAAAAGGCATATGATGCAATGAAGGATCCAAGATGTATAAAAGCAATGCAAGAGGAGCTACTGCAGTTTGTGCTGTAGGATGTATGGGATTTGGTTGACCTTCCAAAAGGACACAGAGCTATAGGCACTAAATGGATCTTCAGGAACAAGAAAGATGAGAGAGGAATAGTAATAAAGAACAAGGCCAAATTAGTGGCACAAGGGTATACTCAAGAAGAGGGAATTGATTATGAAGAGGTATTTGCACCTTTGGCCAGGATTGAGGCAATCAGGCTATTTTTAGCCTATGCTTCTTTCATGAAGTTCAGGGTCTATCAGATGGATGTAAAGAGTGCTTTCCTGTATGGGAGAATTGAAGAAGAAGTGTATGTCTGTCAGCCTCCAGGGTATGAGCATCCAAATTATCCTGACAGAGTATACAAATTGAAGAAGGCACTCTATGGGCTACATCAAGCACCAAGGGCATGGTATGACACTTTGTCTACCTATCTCTTGGAAAATGGTTTTCAAAGAGGAATCATAGACAAGACTCTGTTCATTCAGAGGAAGAAGAAGGACATCCTTATAGTGCAAATCTATGTGGATGATATTATCTTTGGATCCACAAAAGATCAAATATGCAGAGATTTTGAAGAATTGATGCACAAGAGATTCAAGATGAGTTCTATGGGTGAACTTACTTTCTTCCTTGGGCTACAAGTTAAGCAGAAGATAGATGGGATATTTATAAGCCAATCCAAATATGTGTAGGACATTCTTACTAAGTTTGGATTCTCAGATTCAAAGCCTGCAAGCACACCCATGGAGACACACAAACAGATCACTGCAGATCTTGATGGGGAGGATGTGGATATTCATTACTATAGATCCATGATTGGCTCCCTCATGTATCTCACTGCTTCAAGACTAGATATCATGTTTCCTCTTTGTGTGTGTGCAAGATTTCAAGTAAGGCCTAAGTAGTCACACTTTCAAGCAGTCAAGAGGATATTCAGATATCTCAAAGGCCAACCTAGATTAGCTCTTTGGTATCCTCATGACTCACCATTTGACCTACTTGCTTATTCAGAAAGTGACTTGGGTGCTGCAAATTTGGATAGAAAGTCAACTTTAGGTGGATGTCAGTTTTTGGGTACAAGACTAGTGTCATGGCAGTGCAAGAAACAAACAACAGTGTCCACCTCTACAACAGAAGCAGAGTATATAGTTGCTGCAAGCTGCTATTCACAAGTACTCTGGATTCAGAATCAAATGTTGGACTATGGTATGACTTTTCTTCACAGTCCAATCTTCATAGACAATAACAGTGCTATTAGCATTTTTAATAATCCTGTCAAGCACTCCAAAACAAAGCATATAGAAATTAGGTACCATTTTATCAAAGACTGTAATGAAAAGAAGATAATTCAGGTTGTGAAAGTCCATACAAGTAACCAATTTGCTTATCTATTCACCAAAGCTTTTGATGTGGGTAGATTCACATTCTTGGTCACAAGTGTGGGCATGATAAACACTGAATAAGCCTCCTTTGATCTGCTTTATGTACCATTTATGTATAGATTCCTTCCTGTCTACTTTCTCATATTGTATTGTGCATGGTCCTGCTAACGTTGTGTGTTTAAGTTTTTCAGATTGCTTAAATTGAATACTTGGTACTTCTACTTCAGTTAATACTGCTCTCTATATTACTCATGATAACAGTTCAAAGAGGTTTAAGTATGGTTACTACTGCTAGGTGGTTTATACTGCCAGTGCAAAGTTACTACTGCTTGCTTTATTTATACTGCTAATCAGTGTTACTACTGCTGGTAGGTGTTAATACTGCTAGTATGTGTTAATACTGCTAGTCTGTGTTAGTACTGCCAGTATGTGTTACTACTGCTACTCTGTGTTAATACTGCGGGCTTGTTAATACTACTAGGGTACTTAGTACTGCTTCTAACTGAAACCCTCCACCTATAAATACCCTTTGTGAACGCAAAAATACAAACGGCTCTTTGAACTTCCATTGCTTCTCTTTCTCTCTCTCTCTCTCTCTCTCTCTCTCTCGATTTCTTGCTCCCCAGGGTAAACCCTAGTTGCGATTCGAACCCTAGAATCAATCAGAACGATGGCAGGACTAGAATTCTTTGATGAACACAATGAGGTTGTTATGCTGCAAAAACCCAAACAGGCTGAAGGTTTTCATCAGATTGTCGATTTCCTCAAATCGTCACACATTTCCTATGCCCTCACTGTCAATCCACAATTTGTGTGGAACATATACGACAATTTTGGGCAAATGCTACCATCCACACTGAAGATGGCACTCAGGTCATCAAAACAAGGGTGTGTGATAAACCCCTGACCATCTTAGAAGAGTGTATTCGCATCCATCTACGCTTAGATGATGCCTCAGGTATTACCTCTCTTCCTAAGGAAGATCTCTTCCAAGTTATAAATCGAATGGGTATGAAGGTCCGACAGAGGTATTCAAGTTCTTCAAGAACAGATTTTCACCTCAGTGGAGATTCTTTGTTCATACCCTACAACACTGCCTTTCAAGAAAAGCAACTGGCTGGAGTGAGTTCAGCAACACCATAGCCTATGCTTTGGTCTGCTTAGCGACCTCTAGAAAGTTTAATCTCTCAAATGATCTTAAACGATTTAATGTCAAACCTGGATACCAAATCAAAAAGCTTTTTTATGTATCCATGGTTTGTACAAGAAGTACTTGATAAGGAATTGACGGATTTACCTACCTTCAAAGAGGTATATGTACCAAAACTCCCAAAGGGGAAAGTGTTCTCAAATATGAAGAGGTCCAGTAAGGACTTCTCTAGTATAGACACACCATTGTTCTCTACAATGATGGTTGTGTCCCACCCTCAAGGTGAGGCATCAGGGTCTAAGCCCACATTAGACCAACCCACTGATGACCTACCCACACCTTCCACTACGAAGCATATCCCTCAGTCCCTTCTAAAGAAGCCAACATCACCCATTACTCAAACATACACAAGGAAAAAGGTACAGAAGGTTCCTTCCCTTCTAGTATCTTCACCCCCACAGCCTAAAATCCCTCTGATGGAGCATTCTCCATCAGAGAATATCGAAAGGGAATCCCCTGGGGTGTCTCCCAACCCCATGAAGGTGCTCTATAAGGAGAAGGCAGAGCATGTGGGCAGCAAGGCTCACACTACTTATTCGACACAAAGTGAAGGATAGGACTGTGTGAACATACTTAAGACCATCCCCACGTCAACTTTGGGTGAGAAATCATCCAAAGGTCCCAGGTGCCAAGAAACCAAGGGGGTAGAGGGTGCTTCTGCTAGGCAGAAGACTCCTACTAAAAGATCCAAGGATCCTTCAAGGGTGGTCAACACACCCAAAGGAGGTGAGGACAGATATAACTCTGAGGAATTGATGGAAACTATTGTCGATGTCAACCTGGATGTACTCAAACAGGGTGCAGAAATAAAGGAAATGAAAAAGGTGATTATCTCCCAACAAGAGCAGATTGCAAACCTCAAGAAAATGGTTCTAAAGTTAGTGCACAAGAAGAAGAAAACCAAGTTTATGCTGAAGAAGAGGAACATTGATAATGATACTTCCAAAAAGGGGGAGACTGAAGCTGAAACTACAAATCAAAGTAATGATGGGATGGAATATAAATTTGAGGGGGAGATAGGTGCAAAAGCATAAATTAGCAGAGAAGCAGAAACAGAGGTAGCAGCAGAAACCTTTAAGGTAACAACAGAAATAGGCCTAGCAGCAGTAAAAGAATCTGAAGCAAAAATGGCAGAATCAGCAACAGTAACAGAAAAGATAGCAAAAAAAACAGGGCTATCCATGGAAGAATTAGAAATAGCATAAACCTTGGTTAAAGCTAAAAATAACACTCCTAAGGCCACTCAACAGGCCAAGGGAGTGGAAATCAAATAAGGTGGCCAAGAGCAGAAGAGAAAAGAAGTAAGTGAAGCTGAACTCAAAAGGGAAGGCAAAGAAAAGATGGGTGAATCTGTGAAACCTCAAAAGAAGCAGAAACAGATAGAGCTGGATGAGGAGCTAGCCAAGAAGCTGCAAGCTGAATTAACACAAGAGGAAGAGTCTCAAACTGCAAAAGATAGACATATTGCTCCAGATCTGTCTACAAAGCTCAATGAAGAGTATCAAAAGAGTTTGAAGGCTGCAGTTGAAGCCAAGAAAGTCCAAGCAAAAGCATCTATGCCAAGGTAGCCATCACAAACAAAGAAAAGACAACATTCAAAGACTTTTGTTGCCAACCAATAAAGGAGGAAAATGATCAACTTTCTAAAAGGATCAATTAGTGTTAAAGAAGGCATGTTCACTGGTATGTCTTATGGAAGAATTAAAGAGTTGTACAAGAAAGAAATGACCAAGCTACAAGGCGAATTTTCTCAAAGGGTTGAGGTTGAAAGGAAAATGAAAGAAAGACATGATCTGCATATCCAACAACCTTTTCCAGAGAGTGAAGAAATCACTTCTACAAAAGAAGTGGAAGAAGAACAGAAAGAAGAAACTCTTACTCAAACAGTTAAAGCTGTCAAAAGAATGAAAACCATAGCTTCAAAGAAACAGACCAAAAGACCAAGGATTGAAGAAAAGCAAAAAGAAGCTGAACCTGTTGTTGCAACCCCTGAAGAACAATCAAGTCAACAAGGTGCAGAATAATCTGAACAATCTCAGTCCAAGCCCCTGAAATTATCCATTGGGATATACTGGAAGATCAAAGGAAGAAATACTTAAGGATTAAAAGGATGGGAGACAAGTATGAGGTTTACTCTACTTAGAAGAAATGTTCAAGGTTGGGATGAGCTTGTATGGTGATACTCTGAAAGAAGCAGGAATGAACATAAAGAAGCTGGCAATGGAGTACTTATGCATGATGTTTGATCCTAGCAAAGTTCAACATGTTGTCAGAGATCTGCATTTGGAGAATAAATTCCAAAGAATAGACAATTGGATGTTATTTGAAAGGTGTGAAGTCTATGTCATCACCATTGACAGATGTTATCATGAGTACTACCTGGTGGATAAAATTTATGATCACAGCAAAGCCAAATTGCAAGGTATGTTGAATGCTAAGCTGGTATTTTCAAAGGATTCTGAAATGGCCAAGATAGTAGTCAAAAGAATCATCAATCAAAGCTTAGGTTTGGATCCTGATCTTGGGAATTGGGCTTAAGCTTTGAAAGTATCATGAAGACCCTATTTTGAAGAACTTAACTTCTAAATCTGAAAAGTTAATACTGCTAGACAAGTTAATGAGCTAAGGATGATTAATACTGCCAGATACTACTTCTTGTGTAATTAATACTGCTAGTTCATCATTACTACTACTGAAGGAACTTAATACTGCACTTGAGATGGATGTAGATACCATAATTCATCAAGTCGTAAGAGATATAAGGAGTATTGAGGGAAACTTAGTTAAAATTTATGATAATGTGAGGTTGAGTGAAAGGGTGGCAGAAGAATATAGTGAGAGAGATTGTGTAAGATAACCTATCGATCAAAAAAGGCAGCCACATCTGCTACTGGAAATCATGTGTTGGGTTCTGGTATTGATCAAGACGTTAGTCTCCCACTAACGCAGTTGCACACCCCAACCAGTCATTTTTACCACCTCACAATAGGTGATAGTCTCAACTTCTTTGAATGCACTATCGAGTCTATAGACAATTGGTATACCTATCATTATTCCTAGGACACATATTTGTACTACTCCTGCCATCGAAAGTCTTAATGACCCGATCGGAACACTCTGTGTAGATCAACTAATTGGACTACGAGGATTCAGTGGAAGTCCTATCATTGCTAATGATATTCCAGCTTTGAACACATTCCACACGGTTGATTCATCAACTACTGTGTCAACGTAACGCTTAAGTGGCTCTGGAGTTACCCTACCAGACTTTGTAACTATTTATTCTTCTCATATCTCAACAACCACAAGTTGTTCCAGTGGTTCCCTAGTCTCAGCCTCATGTAATTTTGTGCTTTAGAGTTTAATTCTTTCAAGCAAGATGTTCTGCAATTTTTTCAGTCTATGCAACAACAATTTTCCGAGTTGGGAAAGATTGTTCAGACTACTTGCATGGCTCAGGCAGAAAGTTCTAGAAAGAGGCATGATCATGATTAAAATCATGACCATAAGGGGGAGAGACAAGAAAGACAGAGAGCTTTTGGAGACTTTAAGCAACATCTTTTCATTACTGGTTCTGCTAGTCAAGGTGATGAACCTCAGCATGAGTCTCAGGGTGATAATAAAAGAAAAAAAAGTTGTATTGTGTTAGTATTATATGTAGATCCGAAATCAGAACCAACGGTTGCAAAGCCTGAGGTCGCTACAAGAGAGGAAATCTTACTACTCACTGGTGGAAACTTAGATGTGATTGAGGTGAGCTCAAATGATGAAGATGATCAAACTGCCTAGTATGATAAGTTTTAGAAGGTCAAAGAGAAAATGGAGCAGTTAATTGATGTTTTTGATGATGAGCAAGATCAAGGAGTTGTTGATGATGTTGATCAAGGTGTAAGTATTCTGGATGGATTGTTTGATGATGTTGATACCAAAAAGTTACGTGAATTGTATGCCTCTGAATCTTTAGAAGATATTCGTCTCAGCCCACATGGAGTTGAAATTCCTGAATTCCCTGACTTCACTACATTGCCAGATGTTCGTACAAGTAATGATGTTCCAACCCTTCAACCAACTTTTCAAATTCCACCTTCTCAAGAAAGTCAACCTGATCTGTCAACCTTTCCAACTTCAAATCAAGTTGATCCTTCTATTCAAGTTGATCCTTCTAATCAAGTCGGTCCGTCTAATCAAGCTGATCCTTCTAAACCAGCAGGTACCCAAATGCCCCTGAACCAGATCTCTCTCAAGTTGAAGTAAAATTCTACCGTAATGATTTCAAAATGCCTTTTCTTGAAAAATCCAACAAGATTTTTGTGCATCATATTCGGAAATTGGATCTCTCTTTTGTCTTGTAAATTAATGATAAGCCCTTAAATTTTCAAGATTGGTACATTCAGATGATCAATGGTCCAAACAAAGAGGAGTGTGTGTCCCTATTGTGCAATCAAATAAAGATGAACAACAATCAAATGATTCAAATAGCCATTTGTATATATCAATTCAAAAGATTACAATTTACTCTCACTCTCTCTATATTTCTCTCTCTAATTGTATAACTCTCTAAAGTGCTACTCTGTTATGTGTTACAAGCTTAACAAGGACATAAAAACTATTTAAAACACCTATTACAAGGACAAAACAAACAAATTAGACTTGACACTTTGACTTTAGAATACTTTGACTTTTGCTTTGAGAGTTGACTTGGGCTTTGAATTTAGCTTTGACCTTCAATTCCAATGATCTTAGATCCAACATTTATGCACTAACAATCTCCCACTTTGGAATCAAGATCATCTTCAAAAAGAAATTTAGCACTAACGAGCAATCTCCCCCTTGTTTAAAAAGAATTCAATATCCACTATAGCATCTTCACAAAATCAAGCACTTGAACTCCTCCTTTGGATTTAAAAAGAAATTCAACAGCAAAGAACAATCTCTCTTTAGCATGAAAACTGGTAATCTTCTTCTTTGTAAAACAATCTCCTCTCTTTTGAAAGTAACATTGATCATCTTCAATAACTGTAACAATCTATTCCATTCTTTGGAATCTATTCATGTTTTCCATATTCTCCCCCAAATTCTATAATTATCTTCTTCAAAAACTTTACCAATCTTCCCCACGATTATGAAAACCTCTGTTAGAACATATATTTGTTGGATACAAGATCATAAAGACTAAGGTCAGAAAGTCAAGCAAGTCAAAGCTCAAGTCAATTCTCAAGCAAAAAGTCAAAGTCAATTGTAATAAAAAGTCAAAGTTTAGTTGTACGCGTTTAGAGTTGTGAGTGTTTTGTATCTGTGTATAAATAGGGATATAGCTAGTGGTTTGAGTGTAACATTCTAAGTGTGTCATACATGTTCATGTGTTATAGAGAGAAAATATTTTTTGAGAGCTTCCACTGTATTCATAATCTGTGTTTGAAAATAAAAAATGGAAGTTGTTCAATTGATAGTGTCATCTTTATTGCATTGAATTCTGGGATAATAATTGGTATCAGAGCAGAGTGGAAATTCATAATCATGGATTAAATTCCAGGATTTGGTTGATATTTGGCAAAACACGCAAATCGTCTTGTTAAAATTCGATTTTGAGCCACAGTGTTGTTTTTTATTCAAATTTGGTTGTATTAGACTCGTTGTTACATCTTGTTTAAGTTTGGTTTGTATTGATTAGACGAATTAACAATAGAATAGTGTGAATTTTAAAATTTAAAAATTATTTGTACGAGTTTGTATTTCGCACCGTCATTAAATTGAATTCATAGATTTGATGTATAAGATTGAAATTCACTATTTGTAACCTGTTCAAATCATCAAATCGAAGTGTTCTACAATGTTTCAGGGTGTTTAATGAAGGATTGGATCGAAATCAGTGAAAAGTTCAAGTTTTTGGTTGAAATACTCAAGAACACGCTAGATTCAAACAACTTGCAAAGGAAGAACACGCAAGACGAATGAACTCGCATAAACAGGGAAGAATGCGCTAAAGCCTAAAATGCGAAAAAATGCAATTTTTAAAGATGACTTCCAGAGAAGCATTAGCCATCGGAACTGACGTGAAGCCACCAGTATTATTTAAAGGAGAGTATGAACAATGGAAGGACCGCTTCCTGGACTTCATAGACCGTAATGATTTGGGTGACAATATCCGACTATCTCCAAAGGAAGGCGTTATGAAAACACCCACAAATATATTATCTGTTGAAGGAGAGAATGGTGAAGAGATTATAAACAAGGAATACCCACTGCCTTTAGATGAGTACACTGATGAGCAAAGAAAGAGAGTCAAGGATGATAGACTGGCTAGATCATTTATCTTACAAGGGATTCCAAACGAGATATACGTGAAGATCGACAGTTACAATGCCACGGGAAAAGAGATGTGAGATCAACTAGAAAAGATGATGCTAGGATCCAAGATTGGCAACCAGCTCAAAGTCTCTAACTGCTTAAACAACTATGAAGAATTCAAGGCCAAGGAAGGTGAATCTCTGGAGGCTACATACGACAGATTTGTGACTCTGTTAAATAAGAATAGCAAGAATAAATTCAGGAAGTCACAGATTTAACTCAATGTCAAATTCCTCAGCATTCTGCAACCTGAGTGGAAGAGGTTCACTAGGCAGATGAAACAGATGAAAGACCTGAATGATATTCCACTTCATGAGTTGTACGAGACATTGAGACAAAACGAAGAAGAGGTGATGTTGACTTATACTTTAGTTTTCCTTGTATTTTCGTTGACCTATAAATAAGGTCTTCCTTGTTCTTTTATTTGAAACTAGCTTTTGATTGTAATCATCCTGAGAGTCTAGAGAGAGAAACCTTGTACCCATCACACGTGACATCAATACACATATGATTTCCCTTATTGATTCTTGTTGTTCTTAATTGTTTAAATGATTGTGATTTGTTTGGACAATATCATTTGGTATCAGAGCAAACAAGAAGGAGCAGATTGAAGATCGAATTTGAAATTTCTTGGAATATTTTTTGGCGGACTGAAAACTATTGTTTGATTTCGTTTTACTTTGTTTATGCACAATTAAATCAAGAATTTGATTTGATTGTGTACGTTTTATCAATAGGATCAATTTTCGTTCGGATCACATAGACTGATTTCAACTTTAGATTGATCAATTTGATTAAAATGTTAGTTTCGTGAAAAGTAGGAAGTCGTACACTGTATTTTGAATCAATCACTGTAATTTTTTATTTCTTTTGAAATTTCAGTATTGTAATCTTGTTTCGTATTGTATCATGAACGAATTGTGTCATTTTCAGAATCAGAAATCAAGTTTTACTTGATTTTTGATCAAACAGGTGAAGAACACGCAAGGAAAACCCAAGAACGCGCAAGATTTGTGAAACGCGCAAGTTCATCGGAAGAACGCACAGGTTGAAGATTTTGGTCTCAAACGCGCAAGGCGTTATTAGCGAGTTCATAGAACGCGCATATCAAAGTTTGCGAGTTTAGCTCTTTGATCTGCGAGTTTGTGCGAAGATTTCATCTGCGAGTTTTAGCTTGTGAGTTTTGTTAAACACGCAAGAAGGCCTCTACGAGTTTCTGAAACGCGCACGTTACGATCTACGAGTTTAAGAGAAACAGTGTTCTGGAAGTTAGTTCGGTCTGCGTGTTTCGGTCTGTGAGTTATTTTGGTCGTGTTTTGGTCTGCGAGTTAGTTCGGTATGCGAGTTAGTTCTGCAGGTTTATTCTATCTGCGAGTTTCGAGCTATTCAGTGATCTGCGAGTTTCAGTTCAAATCACATTTCTATTACAATCATGTCTAGAGATCTACTCAGCATGGGTTCGAAGTCCAAACCTCCTGTTCTTCTAGCAGAAGAATACTCTTAATGGAGAAAGCGAATGATCAACTTTCTGAACAATCAAGATAAATCCTTGATGACTTCTATTCTGGAAGGACCCCATTTTCCTCACGTCACTGCGGCAAGAATTCCTGAAGCTGAAACCACACCAGAAATTCCTGAAAGAAAAGTTGCTAAAAATCAAATTCAGTACAATGAAAATGACAAGAAATTGGTTGAAAGAGATGCTAGTGCACTGTCTTTCCTGATCATGGCAATTCCAAACGACATAGTCAACCGAGTTGACAGTCGTGATTCAGCGACAGATATCTGGGAGGAATTGGAGAAACAGTTTCTTGGATCAGCAAAGTCTCAAAAAACTAAAAGAATCGTTGAAGGATGCTTATGATAGGTATAACATCATCCTGAATGAACTTAGGAAAAATGGAGTTCAGAAATCAGATTCGGAGTTAAATTTCAAGTTCATTAAAAATCTTCAGCCAGAATGGGAAGTTTATACAATCCAAATGCAGATTAACAAAGACATGGATGAAGAAAAACTGCATGACTTGTTTTCTGCATTAAATCAACATGAGGATGTCATTAAGAAGCAAGTTGTTGCTACAAAAGAACTGAGTCAGTTGAAAGAAAAGCACAAGAAAGTGGAAGATTCTTTGGCTTTACTGACACAGAATCCGGGAATGATTTTTGTTGGATCCCAGATTTAATCTCACAACAATGATATAAACAATAAGAGTAATAACAGCGGAAGCAATATAGTTTAATATCAAAGGAGATTCAAATATCACAGTTCATAAAGAAGATAATAGATAAACAAGATATTCTTGGAATAAAATATTCAACTTATGTTATCAGTTATAAGACTTCTTAAGCACACTTTGAACAATAAGGTGATGGTCCTATTTATAGGACCATAAAGTTAACAGTGTACTTATCTGACAAATAGAAGCATGCTTGAACAGTGTCTTACCTAAAAGGTAAGATCAAGATATGCTTGAACAATGACCTACTCTAGAAAGTAAATCTTATCACTAGGTGCCATGTCATCTGTTCTTCTTTGTCATGAAATTCAGAGTGATCATCTTCAGATCTCTGAAATAGGATCTCTGATGAGGAGCTCTCTGATGTCTTTCCGTGAGACTGTCTCTGAACTGACTTCAGAGACAGACTTGCTTTCTCCGAGACTGACTCTGAACTGATTTCAGAGACAGACTTGCTTTCTCCGCTGATGACCCTTGAAAGTCTTTAGATGAAGACTGAGTTATTTTCAATACTTTCATTGGTTCAGATTTGGGGCTAACAATCTCCCCCTAAGTACTGAAAATAAATAAAGGACACAGAGAATATTTAAACTAGAAAGCGAAGAGGAGAAAGTTATCCTCTGTAAATATTACTTCTCATAATAATTTGGAATTACAAAAGAGAATAATATTCAAAAAATAATCAGAACCTATCACTAGAACATATCCTATGAAACTTCATGATGAGCTCTCTGAAGTTAATCATTGAGCCAATTTCCAAGTCTAGTTTTGACAGTAGGTCTGCTCTGTGCTGTTCTTTCTTTACTTGAATCAACTTTTGTATGCCTTTCAAGGTTTCATAAGAATACTTTTCTACTTGTGAAGCTAGAAAGATTTTCTTCTCTTGGTTCACTCTGTAGATGAAACCCATAGGTTCTTCAATGATTGATCTAGTCTTCTGTTTGTCCAGGTTTTCAATGGTTTCCACTTGTTTAGTCACTCTGAGCTTTTCTTCACCCAAGTTCAGAGCAATCTGAAAGTCACGTTTGGCTTTGTGTTTGATATACGCTTCCATTGACCGTCTTACTTCAACCATGCTCATTCCTATCTCCCTTCTTCCTGAATCGTATCTCGTAGAGCAATAGGCATATAGTTGAGTGAGATCATATGGATTTAGATTTACGAGATCATTATCATTGAACTCGTAAATCTTCTGATCAGATCGAGTCACCACATAATGCCTATATATGATTTTGTTGTAAGCGAATGTCTTTTCAGTGATTTTATCAACTTTTATTATGGGAGCATCGTTGAGAACCTCCATTCTTGGTGATATCTTTACCTGTATGAATCTTCGTTCATAGTCTGTCATATCCTCTCTGATTCTTGAATTCAGAGGGATTACTTGAGTGTGTCCCATATTGAACTCGCAGTAGATATGCCGATAGTGATCTTCTATCGATGCTTCACGAGTGGATTCTAAGAATGTGGGAGGTTGAGTGAATACCTTGGCTGGTAAACCGATGCTTGTCTTCTGAACAAGATTCTCTTGAGGAGCCTGTTCATCAACAACCATGGTTTCTTTGTCCTTGGGCTGTGACTGAGTTATCTCTGAAGGCTGTTCAGAGATATATCCATCTATCTCTGGTGATTCTGTTAATTCTGAAGCTGTTGAGGTATGATGAGGTTGAGTGTGTTTGAAAACATATTCTTCGACATCAATTACTTCGATTTGATCTCCAGCAGCTTCTTCCGCTCTGTCAGAATCTGAGTTATGTTCATTCTCAGACTCTGATTTGAAGGCATCTCTCATCACCATTGGTGGTCTTTCGGGTGATGAGAATGCATCTTCAGAGGACGTAGAGAAGTCTACAAGTTGTTCGTTTTCTTCCTCTTCCAGAGCTCCAATTTTCTCTGGAGTTGCATTGGTAATTGGAGTGATTGGAACACCTGGTGTTGATGATGCGAAAAGTATTACCGGTGTTGTGAATGTTTGCAAGGTTTGGTTGTCATTAGAAGAGGTGGTGTTCCTCTCTGGTTCCTTCTCTTGAACTCCTTTGGTTGGTGGAGCAGAGGCACTTTTATTTACAGATGCAGAGGGAACAGCTTTAGAGCGGCTACTTCCAGGGATGATTCAGCCTTCTGTTTGAACAGTTCTTGTTCCATCTCTTGGCTTCTGTTTGAGGAGTCCAAAAGTTGGGTCTTCAGAGTGGAAACCTCTGCTCTAAGGTTGGTGTTTTCAGAGCGAAGAACAGAGGTCTCTGAACCATCAATTCGCTGAAAATTATGCTATTTCATGGAGTCTCTGACTTCCTCACAGAATCTCTGGAACTCAGATTTTGTGAGAAGTTCAGAGAGGGGTACATTGGTTACAACACATGTAGCCAATTTTTCCTTGAGTTCAGAGGAGCCTTCATTCAGAGCTGTTTTGATGTTGTCTCTGGAAGGACTTCCACTCAATCCTTGATGTTCCAGAGAATCATCTCTGAGTGTTTTTTTCCCAACCAAGTCCTCCTCCTCATATTCAGAGGACTGGAAGTGAATGTGGGAGTTGAGCTTGCGATCCAGGCAAGTCAATCCTTGTTCTTGTAGGTCAAGCCATTGTCCCTGAGTTGGACAGCTACTTCGGGATATCCTGAAGGGTGAGTGATAAGCCACATAGCCATCATTATGTGTAGGAATTGCTGATGTACTCTGAGGCAACTGAGTACTGAATGTATTGGCTAAGTCCTGTGAAGAGGACTTATTCAGAAATTGAGTTTCCTCAGTTATGTGAACTTCAGAGGTGGAAAAAGGTACCTCTGAAGTGGCTGGTTGGTTTGGGTTCGAGGTGTGCACCTCTGATTCAATAACCATTACCTCTAGATCAGGTAGGTTAGATTGTAAGGTTGCAGTAGGAGATGGGGTTGGTGTTAGAGCATAAACATGTTGGATACAAGATCAAGAAGACTGAAGGTCAAAGTTCAAGAAAGTCAAAGCTGAGAAAGTCAACTTTCATCAAAGTCAAAGTCTATTTGTAATAAAAGTCAAAGTATTTGTATTTTAGCTGTAGGTATAAATACTTTGTATTTCTATTTTTAGTAGTAAGAGTTGGAATTAACAGAAAGTTTTAGAGAGAGATTTGTAGAGAGAGAAAGAGGGTTAGAGAGAGAAAGAAAGTGTAATCGTTTGGATTGAGAATTGAATTCAAAACAGGTAATTGAATTCTTGTTTGCGTTTTGATTGATTAATTGTGATTAGAAACTAGAATCTGGGAATATCAATTGGTATCAGAGCATATCCAAATCGAAATCAAATCAAGAAATCAAGAAAAGTTTGTTGTTACTGTTCATCGTCACTGTTCATCGAAGTTCAAATTGAATTTCGAGTTTTAGTGCAAATTAGGTGTTGAAATCGCTCAGAGTTTGTTCATATAGTATAATCGATCATGTTTGTATGATTTGATTTGTCAATTGCACTATAATAGATTTGTAATTTTGGATTTTGTTGAAGTTTTTGTTCACGAGTTCACACGCACTGTATCATCGATCAATTTGTATTTTGAGTGTTTGTAATAGAAATTTAGTACTCGTTTTGTGTTCTAGATGATCATGTGATCGATCTCTCAAAGTTTCGTGCTGAAATTCGAAGTTTAGATTGATTATTGGCAAAACAGATGAAGAACACGCAAGGAAATTGAAGAACGTGCAAGATCTACAAAACGCGCAAGTTCTTCGTTAGAACGCGCAAGCTGAAGAACATCAGTTTTGGACAAAACGCGCAAGTCGTTATCTGCGAGTTCTAGAAACGCGCCGATCGAAGCCTGCGAGTTTGAAGTTTGGGAAAAAAATTTCTAAGTGTTGGAACGCGCAAGACATGGTTAGCGAGTTTGCTCAAACGCGCAAGTAGTGCCTAGCGAGTTTTGGAAACGCGCCCGTCTCTATTAGCGCGTTTCATTGTGAGTAGTTACTTGTGAGTTTCAACGACTAGCGAGTTTCAACAATTAGCGAGTTTATCAAAACACGCAAGTCTTTGCGTGCGAGTTTCTCAAACATGCATGCTTAAGTCTGCGAGTTCCCTTTGAACAGTGTTTTGCGAGTTTAGGCGTCTGCGTGTTTCTCAATGAATAGTGATCTGCGAGTTTAGTGATCTGCGAGTTTCAAATTTTCATAGTGATCTGCGTGTTTCCATACTTAGAATATTTTCTAAGAAATTTTCAAAATTGTAATATGGCCTTTAAGCGACCCCCGTGCTAAGTCTGCGGAGGGGGACAAAGTTCTTATTGTGATCTACTGTTTTTGAATTTCTAACGATCATTTCAAGTTTCTTTTTGTAACAGATAATTCAAGATGGGATATTTTTCTGATGATGATGAAAAGAAGATTGAAAAGCTCAAATTAAAGAACAAAAATCTTGCTTCACCAGTTGATTACTACTCAAAGAGATCAAAGAGATACAATGATGAAAGGAAGATACTGAGAGAAGAAGTTAGTGCTTTAAAGACTAATAATGAAGATCTTCTGAAACAGACTTCTGGGCTTAATGATGAAAAGGTCTTATTTTTGGAAGCTGAAAACACTGAGTTAAAGAGAAAGATCTCAGAATTAGAAGATCACATTGTCAAGTTTCAGCAAACAGGGTGTGCTAATGAAAAGAAGATCTTTGAATTAGAATTGCAAATTGTTGAAGAAAGATCAGTTTTTGAGAAAGAAAAGAAAGAGTTTGCTAAGCAGTTCTCAGATTTTTCCAGAAAATGTGTTGACGAGAAGAAAACAGTTGAAGTGAAATGTTTAAAGCTTTCTCAACAGATTTCTGAATTTGAGAAAGTAATTATTCTGGAAAGAGAAAAGTTTGCAAAGGAAAGAAAGACCATAGAGCAAAAGAATGTTGGGATATTCAATGAAATATCTGGTCAGAGGACAAATGTTGAAATGGGCTTTGAGGAAGAAAGAAGCTTATTTGAAGCAGAGATAAAGAAGCTAACTGCAAAGTTATCTGAGCTATCTACTTGTGTGCTTATAGAGCAGCAAACGAAGTCTGAATACAAGACGAAGATTGACCTTCTTGTAAAATAAAGAGACAGTTACTCTTCAAAGGTAAAAGAGCTTGAAAAGATTGTTTCAAAGGTGGTGGTGACTGAGCAAACGACTACAGAGTCAAAAATCCACTCTCCTAGAAATAGTTCAGTTGGTTCTAATAAGCCAGTATCAAGCTCACATCAGCAAACTGTTCCTACAAAAAGGTCATTTAAATCTTCCAATCAAATTCGTACTACTAATCTTTTCTATGATAGCAAAATAGATGGTTCAGGTACACATAAAAGAAGGAGATATAAAGAAGAAAAACTTGTATGGAGAGTGAAACCAGTGGTTGAAAATGAGAAGAATGATGAGAAGAAGAAAGAAAAGAAAGGAAAGAAGGAAGAGAAGACAAGTAACAAATCATGTACGCATGCATCAAATGTAAAGAAGAACAAAGTGCTGAAAGGTAAACCTGATCTTGCTTATTCGAGAGATCAATTGATCAGGTTATCTAAAAAGTGGTATTGTTCTTATTGTCATACACATGATTTTGTTCATAAAGCTTGTGATCATTACTGGTATGGTTCTTATTCAGTTACTCCTATTCGAACTGCAACTAACACACATGGACCCAAATACCAGTGGGTACCAAAGCCGAAAACTGATTCTATGTTGCAGGCACCACAAGTCAAGGGGGAGTAAAAGAATAAAGGCTTCTAAGTAAATCAGCTTAGGACCCGTACTTCAATGGAGTTTGACTTCTAAACACAACAGTTTAGGACTCGTACTTCAATGATGAAAAAGAGATGTTACTCCCGGGCTGATAAGAGATTGTATTCAGATACTCAAAAGAGGAAATCAACCTTCAAGGGTGAGTACATAAATTTTTCTGGAAATATGTATTCGGAAGATATGACGAACTACACTTCAAAGGAAGTTGTAGATCTCTATCATGTGCTTTTTCACTGATAAATCTCAGATGCATATTTTCCGGGGGAGTAAAGGATATGATTTATGATTATTTCGGATCAGAACTCGTATGTTAATTGTTTTACGGCTTTATGTCTTTTAATTTTTGTGAATAAAGTTGCTTTGACTAGACTTTGAGATTTTTGCAGGATGAGAGAGGATGGCAAGATAATCCTTAATGACTACAGCTGACTTTATGAGTATTAAGATTGCGCGAAAAGGTAAATTTCTTATCTTAATCTCAAATGTATCTGAAAGAAGGACAACTTTCAGATATAGAAAACATGTTCTGAAATGTTCAAACTACTTCCCGATTCTTAAACAGATTTTATAATTTGGAAGTGTGATTTTAAATGTTTTCATTTTATTTTTGTGCTTAATTGATAAACAAACCGTGTGTTTCCACAGATAAATAGTGTATTGTCTTTTCTACATACTTTCAAGTATTCACACACATCGGTTTAATTTTTGATCAAATTGTTCATACCATGTCTCTAAATTGAAACAATTTTCCGATGGTAAGACACCACGCTTGTACTTTAAAGAATTTTTGTTTAAATTTCTAAACGTCATTTCAAGAATGTCTATATTTTTCTTTCGTATAGACAATATCCATTATTCTTGACCTTAAGCTTTGATTGTTATATCATTCATTTCTGATCATTTTCATACAATGTCAGATTTTCAAACAAGCCTTTTGCATTCATGTTCATTCATTCAATATACTTGTTTGAACATACCTCAATGTTTAAAAATGCTCATATCTTCATGATTATATTTTATGAGCATACATCTGATATTTGTATATGAGCTTTAACTAATAAAGTTAAACCATTTGAGCAACATTATGCTTTCTAGGATTATATGGGTTCTTTGTGCTAGGACTTAATTGAAACTTCTATGAAATCACGTTAACCAGTGATTTATACCCAAGAAGTTAATCCATAGATATTGAGTGTGAGGAGTCTAAAAGAAATGAGTGTGGGTGTGATGAGGTAATATGTAAAGGAGAGATTGGTTAGTAGTGAGCTTATTGATCAAAAGAAAGAGGGTGTGAGAACAGAGTAAAAGAATATTAAACTCTGCACCAATTACTTTCTGAGCCGGGAAGCCACATTACTAATGTTTCACAATTCTTTGGTCAACGTTATTGAAACAGGCAACTAGCCCATGCCAACTCTTGCTAAAACCCCACCAGCCACTCATTTTCTTCTCAAAAAGAAAATGTTTCACATTTTCAAGGGGACGCAGCATAAATGCTATCTGGTTTTCATTTGGAAAATCTGGATATTGAAAAAGAAGGAAGTCTGCCCCACCTTCGCACTTCAATCATGCACATTGAGTCTGTGTTTATCTACGGTTGTCTCAGTGGTTTAACCTATGTTGAGCCTTAAAAAGCAATCTTTCGTGCTTAATTCTTTCTACACTTGTACGAACACACAAATAATTTGTTTTTTCGTCATAACATTCATAGAAATTGCGTTTGTGGTGTTTCGATGATTGGATGGAAGCCCTGGGGGAGTGAACATCAAAAAGCTCCTTTACAATGTGTATTTGTTACACACAGTGACTTCGTGTTACTGACATGCATTTTAACTGATTCATTTGTTGATTCAGGAGTTATTTGTTCTTATCTTGTCTGAATTTGAAAAGATCTAGATAAATACATGGTTATGGATCACAGAATCAGAGGCTCAATTTGACTGATCAGAATGGTAAATGACATTTCTTGGGAGAAAAGTTTTGATGATATAGATGCTCAAATCATCAAAAAGGGGGAGATGGTATCAAGAAATGATAAAGTTCTGAGATATGATTTTTCAGAAATGTCCAAGTCAGAAGATTCAAAGTAAAGATTTGAGGAAGATCAAAGAATTTATGAAGATATGCTGATTTTTTAGGAAATGTTCTTTGAAGATTATTTGCTAAAGTAATCTGATATGATTCTGAAGATAATTTGTTTCCAAGGTCTGAAAGTATCTTGTGAAAGTTTTGAGGAGATTGTTAATCGTTTTGAAGACAGTTTTGGAAAGAATACCGCCAAAGAAAAAGGGGAGATTTTACAGACAATGCTTTAAAGTGAAGACTGAATTGCTATATCTTTCAATAGTGATCTTGAATCCAAAAGGGGAGATTGTTAGAGCATAAATATGTTGGATACAAGATCAAGAAGACTGAAGGTCAAAGTTCAAGAAAGTCAAAGCTGAGAAAGTCAACTTTCATCAAAGTCAAAGTCTATTTGTAATAAAAGTCAAAGTATTTGTATTTTAGTTTCTTTGAATTTTAGCTGTAGGTATAAATACTTTGTATTTATGTTTTTAGTAGTAAGAGTTGGAATTAACAAAAAGTTTTAGAGAGAGATTTATAGAGAGAGAAAGAGAGTTAGAGAGAGAAAGAAAGTGTAATCGTTTGGATTGAGAATTGAATTCAAAACAAGTAATTGAATTCTTGTTTGTGTTTTGATTGATTAATTGTGATTAGAAACTAGAATCTAGGAATATCAGTTGGTGTCCTAAAATATATGTGCCTTGGGGCATCTTTTTGTGTGGAAGGAGAAGAACTCTCAGGTTTCTCTAAGTCCTTAAAAGACTTGCTCTCTTCTCTCTGAGAATCTTCAGAGCTAGTCTCTGAAGATTCATCATCACTTTCCTCAGAGCTATTAGAGATATCCTCTTCACTAGCAGATGAGGTTTCTTCCATAACTCCCTCATTGACAGCCCTTTCAAGTGCTCCGTCATCTCTCTCAACTTCGGTTTCTCTAGCAAGAGTACCCTCTGGTTCACTTTTGTGAGAGCTCTGAACTTCAGGGTCCTCAGATCCCTCTGAAGCCGAGTTGCTCTTACTCTCCATTCCAGGTTCAGGACCTATGTGTGTTGGGGTTCCCCGAACTGGTTCTAGTCCTTGGGCAACATTAAGATAAGAAGCTAAGGCTAAAGATTGAGAATTTACCTGATTCAGCATTTGGTGAGAGATCCGCCTTACTTCTGAATAGCCTTCAGAGAGAATCGTCGGTTTGAAGTTGTTCATTATGTAGAAAGGAGTTTTGGGTTGTTCAGTGGCGATCAAAATATGAAGCTTCTCGATCGCCGCATGGATGATTAGAGACAGAAATCTAGGGAATGTTATTGAAGGAACTTTGGATGATTGGGTCGTTTGTTCAGGGTCCTTTGACAAGCATTTGTTCTTCTTCTCTATTGATGTGAGAATCATATCAAAAATTATGCCGACCATGTCCAAGTTGAGATTGAAGAATAACGCATACATGATTGACAGAATTTCGGGTGTTGCTTGATCCATGCTCTCCAGTTTGCAGGTGAGAGTGCGGTTTAGTATTGAGAACATGAAGTTCCAGATTGGTGGTAGATGTTGTCGTCGGAAGTTGCTCAATCTGGTGATTTCAGTGTTGTAACCTAGCATTCGGATGAACTGGAGCAGGGTTTCAGAAGTTGGGCGTTTTTCAAAACGCGTGATTTGAAGTTCCTCAGTTGTTAGGATAAGGAGAACTTCTCGTGGAACAGTAGGAGTGATGAGTATTCGACATTTTACCATTTGAGATATGTCGAATTCGTCGATTATTCCATTTTGTTCATCACTGTAATGACTGGAAGAATACCATTCTTGAACAAACGAGAGCGGACATTCATTGGTAAAGGCAGTTAAGGCTTGAGTCAGTTCACAGTTGGAGAAGAACACGCAGATTATCCCGTATTGTTCCTCAAACTTGGGAGAATCAAGCTGAATCATGTGATTGTTGTCTTTGATTGGAAAACGATACAGTCTTGAAGGTTCGCCAGATTTGGGAAAAAGCTTTCACCATTCATTTGAAGACGCCATTTTTGAGTTGAGGTGAAGAAGATGAAGTTCAAATTCTATTTGGAGAGAGAGAGAGAGAGAGTGCTCGAGAGTAATTTGTAAAAATGAATATCCGGATGTAAAATTGGTTTTGTATCTAAATTTAGAAAAAGATACACTTGAGTGCATAAGGTAAAACGGCAGTGATTTGACCCTTTTGATAAAGTCGTTTGACCTTTCACTCATCCCTCTTGTGACACGTGGCCTTGAAAACTGTTTGTACCTACGGGTGTAGGTTCCAAGAAAATAGGAATGGGGCGCCATTTTTCAATATTAAATTGAATAACTTCTTTTTGCTGACTAGACAAACCTTTCGCCTTGAGAAGTCATTTAAGATATCACTTGTAATAAAAAGGTTCAGATAACCTGAAATTTTAATTTCAAATGATATCAAAAATTGATAATTAATTAATAATTTCTTGTTTGAGGAATGACTGGTCTGAAAGTTGTTCACTCCCCTTTGACAGATGATTAGTGAAAAAAAAAATCCTCAATTTCAGAGACTCTGAGATGAAATTCAGAGACTCTGAGATGAATTTCATTGATTCTGAGATAAAATTCAGAGACTCTGAGATGACATTTGAAAAGTTCTTTTTCTCCCACTTGACAAAAGAACAACTTTTTATTTTTCTCCCCTTCTCATGTGTTTGGAGAACATTCAGAGACCGATATTGACATATGCTACTTGGTTCAGAGGCTCTGATAATTTGATCAGAGACTCTAAGTTTCTTCCTTGTTAGGTAGACATATTCAACATTCCTAACTTGCTAATTAAAAAATTGAACCTTCGTTCATCTAAAGCTTCTGTGAAAATATCAGCAAGTTGGAGATCAATTGGTACAAAATACATTTCTATTGTTCCCCTTTCAACATGATCTTTTAAGAAATGATACCTTACATCAATGTGCTTTGTCTTTGAATGCTGTACTGGATTGGCAGAGATGGCTATGGCACTTTTTGAATCACAGAGAATGGGTATTCTTTCATATTGTTGGCCATAATCTCTGAGCTGAGTTTTCATCCATATTACTTGAGAGCAACAACTAGCAGCAACAACATATTCTGCCTCTGCAGTTGAAGTTGAAACACAGTTTTGTTTCTTGGATGACCAACTTACCAGCTTATTGCCCAATAACTGACAGCACCCAGAGGTACTTTTTCTCTCAAGCTTACATCCTGCATGATCTGCATCAGTGTAAGCTGTTAGATCAAAACTAGAAAGTTTTGGATACCAGAGGCCTAATGAGGGTGACCCTCTCAAGTATCTGAAAATTATTTTGACAGGAGATAAATGAGATTCTTTTGAATTTGCTTGATATCTAGCACAAAGACATGTTGCAAACATTATGTCAGGCCTACTTGCAGTTAAGTATAATAGTGAACCTATCATGCCTCTGTAGGTTTTTATATCCACAGATTGTCCTGAAGGATCAGAGTCAAGTTTGACTCCGGTGGCCCAAGGCGTTTTCATAGAAGTTGAATCATTGAGTTTGTATTTTTTTAAAATTTCAGAGAAATGTTTAGTTTGACTTATGAAAGTACCTTCTGAAGTTTGTTTTACTTGTAAGCCCAGAAAGAAAGTTAATTCTCCCATGAGGCTCATCTCAAATTCACTCTTCATCAACTCTGAAAACTTATCACAATACTTTTGATTTGTAGAGCCAAATATAATGTCATCAACATAAATTTGTAATAATAGCATCTCATTTTTGTACCTTTTGATGAATAATGTTGTATCAATTGTGCCTTTGTCAAATCTATTTTTAATCAGAAAAAGTGGACAGAGTTGCATACCAAGCTCTTGGAGCTTGTTTAAGTCCATACAGAGCCTTATCCAAATAATAAACATGATTAGGAAACTCTGTACTTTCAAATCCAGGTGGTTGCTGGAAATAAACTTCTTCATTTAATTTACCATGTAGAAAGGCAGATTTAACATCCATTTGATAAACTTTGAATCCTTTGTGTGCAGCATAGGCTAAGAAGATTCTGATTGCTTCTAGCCTAGCTACAGGTGCAAAGGTTTCATCATAATCAATACCTTCTTCTTGGCAATATCCTTTAGCAACCAACCTGGCTTTGTTCCTGATTATTATTCCATCCTCATCGTTTTTGTTTCTGAAAACCCATTTTGTTCCAATTGCAAATTTAATTTTGGGAAGGGGAACTAGGGTCCAGACTTTGTTTCTTACAAACTCTTGAAGTTCATCCTGCATTGCAAAAATCCAATGAGGATCTTCAAGAGCTTCTTTTACCTTCTTTGGTTCAATAATGCTCAAAAAGTTTACGTAGAAGAATTCATTGATTGTGGCAGATCTTGTTTTAACTCCTTCTGATGAGGATCCAATTATTTGATCAATTGGATGATCTTTTGTCCATCTTGAGATTGGAGCAAAAAATTGGGGTGGAGTTTGAGCTTCAGAGATGACAGTTGGTGACATCTCTGTTGTGCTGTTCAGAGGCTCTAAAGTTGGTTCCCGAGATGGTGAAGCAGATTCTTGAATTTCTTCACTATTTGTTTCTGGAGTTACTTCAGACACTCCTTGATCATCCTCTTTTTGATCTTCAGCTTCTTCTGATTCACTTTGTTGATCTGCATTTGGTGAAGTAGAAGGTGTTGATTCAGAGGGTCCAGAAAGGGTTGTACCTGTTTCTTGAGGTCCTTCTGAATTCGCTCTTGGTCTATCTCTGAAGATAACTTCTGGGTTATCTTCATCAAAGAAATCTTCAAATATTCTGTTTAATTCAGATTCCCTTGATGATTCAGAGATAGGTGTTGAGAGACTTTCTTGTTGTTCAGAGCTTTTATTGTCATCAAAAGTGATATTGATGCTCTCTTGGATGGTCCTTGTTCTAAGATTGAACAATCTGAAAGCTTTTAAGGCTAATGAATATCCAATGAATTTGCCCTCATTGGCTTTCTTGTCAAACTTTCCAAGAGATTCTCTATCGTTCAGAATGTAACATCTGCATCCAAAAACATGAAAATATTTAACATTAGGTTTCCTATTGTTAATGAGTTCATAGGATGTTTTCTAAAATCTTTTAACAATTGTAGCTCTATTATGAGTAAAGTAGGCTGTTGCCACAACTTCTACCCAAAAATTTGTTGAAAGATCAGATCCAACAAGCATTGTTCTTGCAGCTTCAACAAGTGTTTTGTTTTTCCTTTCAACTACTCCATTTTGCTGAGGGGTTCTTGCCGCAGAAAAGTTAGGAGTAATGCCTTCTTCTGATAGATATGAATTGATTTTGGCATTTTTGAACTCTATTCCATTATCACTTCTTAGTTTCTGAACTTTGCTGCTAAATAGAACCTGTAATCTTTTCAACAATCTTATCAATATTTCAGGTACATCAGATTTGGCTCTGATGAATTCTATCCATGTGAATCTGGAAAATTCATCAATCAGAACCAGAATGTGTTTCTTACCTGCTAGACTCTGTACAGAGATAGGACCACAGAGGTCCATATGAAGCATGTGCAGAGGTCTAGGACAGTTGTTTTCACTTTTGGTTTTATGGGAAGATCTTTTCATTTTTCCCATTTCACAAGCAGAACAAAGATGATCTTTGTTAAACTTCAGAGATGGTAATCCCTTAACCAAATTAAGTTTAACTAACTTATCAAGTGAGGAAAAGTTTAGATGTGAAAACTTTTTATGCCAGATCCAAACTTCCTCACTATTCAGAGATACAAGACAAAGTTTCTCTGAATCAGTGTCTTTGATTTTGGTAAAATTCATTTTGTAGAGGTTACCTTTTCTGTCTGCTCTGAGTAATTCTTGACCTGGTTCTGAGTGAAGAAGTGAACAATATTTTCTTTGAAATTTCACATCAAAACCATGATCACAAAGTTGACTTATGCTGATCAGATTGTGTTTTAATCCATCCACATAAGCAACCTTTGATACTACAACATTTCCTCTTGATAACTCACCATATCCTTTAATTTGTCCTTGCACATTGTGTCCAAAAGTAACTGCTCCTCCATATTTTGCTTTGAATGAGGATAGCAGTTCCTTATCTCCAGTCATATGCCTTGAACATCCAGAATCTAAGTACCAGCTTGGCATTGACTGATTCTGCAAGACAAATTATTGTTTCTTAGGTACCCATCTCATTATGGGTCCTTTTATGTTATACTTTGGTGGATTTGTATGACTTTTGGCATTTCATGTTTTGATGTCTTGCCTTTACTTGTCTTCTTTTGAAAATTTGTCTCTGAGATATTTTTCAGAGATTGATTCAAAAGACAATGCGATCCTCTGAAATGATTTTTCAGTTTTATCAAAAGATGAATGCAGTTGCAATTAATAGAACAAGAAGAAGTAGGAGCAAATTTTTTCTTTTTATTAAAAGCATTTGTTGCATTTTGACTTCTTTTGAAACTAGCACTAGGAATATTACATGTATCCCTAACTACTTCTTTTCAAGTTGCTTTTTCTTGATGTCAGGATCTGATTCTTAAGAAGAATAATAAAACTCAGAAACAATATTAAAGAAGTTGCGGAATAACACTTTAATATTCAAAATATCAATGTAACAGTAAAGAATGAATCACAACTTGTAAACTTTATTGAATGATTAAAGTTACAAGCTTTCAAACAAAACCTCAATCTTGATGAACAGGCTCACCAAGACGAATTCTAATTCTCTAGAATTAGGATTGTAAACCTTGAGGTTAATTCTCACTCTAAAACAAAAACTTAGAATGAATTACTCATCTATCAAACTATTCTATACTATATAAACAAAGATTGAATACAAGATAATTACAAAACATAAAATATCTTCATAATATTCTTCCATAATTATCTTCAACCTTCCACAATTATCTTCAGCCTTGTTCTGCGCGTATCTTGATTATCACATAAGCAGTATTAAGTCACAACAACATTAACACTCTGAGCAGTATTAATCTTCACCCGCAACACTAACTATGCTCAGCAGTATTAATTTCTTGAAGCAGTATTAATCTGGCTCAACAGCAGTAATCATGAAAGGCCTGACAGTATTAATCACTTAGACACATCTTCAGTTCCCAACAATCTCCCCCTAACTTGACTTTTAGAGAAGAGAAGTCAAGTTCTTCAGATGCTCCCAAAACTCCATTTTCATACACCTATATCAGGATTCAGCCCCAAACTTTGATTGATAATTCTCTGGATCAAGTACCTTGCCATTTCAGAATTTGGTGCACAACCAAGCTTCTTCTTCAACATAGCATGCAGCTTTAATCTGCTATGGTTGTAAACTCTATCCACCAAGAAGTATTCAAAATGACTTATATCCACAGCCAGTGCATATACTCCACTTCTTTCATACAGAGTCCAGTTGTTGATGGTTTTGAACACATTTCTGATGACATGCTAAACTTCCTCTGGCTTGAATAACATACACAAATATTCCATCACAAGTTTTGTAACTGGTATCCCTAGAGCTTTCAGCTTGTCAGCATATAGTTTCATCCCCACTTCAAACATTTCCTCTAAGTCAGATCTGGAGCATACTCTTACTATCTTGGACCAAGTAGGATACACTTCAAACTTTTCATCCTTCCTTTTCAGCCTGATATATTCCTTAGCATCTACTTCCATGGTATCCCAGTGAATAATCTCAGGAGGCTTGACACCAACTGGTTCAGCAGTTATAGGCTCAGGCACTTTCTCCATCACCACCATGTACATATTTACATCATAAGTACTTGATGGTTCTTCCTGAGATTGAGCTTTCTTTTCTTCAGACTTAGGTGCCCCTTCTTTTTCAGCTACCTTTCGTTCAGCTACTTCCTCAACCACTCTAGGTTTCTTAACAAGTTTTCTTCTTGCTATCATTTTAGTTCTTTACAGAGTCTTCAAACTTTCACCTAGAGTAGCTTCTTTCTTTGGAGTTTCTTGATCATCAGGAAAAGGTTTTTCTATTAGAAATTCATTACTCTCTTTCATCCTCTTTTCAATTTTAACTCTGGCTTTGTCATTCCCTTGAAGTTTAATCATCTCTGCATCATACAAGACTTTGATCTGTTCAAATGACATCTTTGAGAACATCTCCTTTTTAACTCCCACAGCACCTTTGAGAAAAGTGATCATCTTCTTTCTCTCTTGAGTGCCAAGGTATGTCTTTAAAGGTTGCCTCTTCTTAGCAGCCATTTTGATCAACATAGGATTCTTTAGAGTTGCAGCTTTCTTCTGTGCTATCTCTGTTGCCAAGCTCTGTTGATATACTTCATTAAGCTCTGCAGCTAGAGCTTTTGCCATCTCCCTATCTTTCTTCATTTGAACTGTTTTTGCTTGTTCAAGTTCTTCTTGAATCTTCCTAGCCAAAGCTTCATCTGACTCAATCAGTTTTTGCTTTTTAAGTGGTTGGTCAGACTCGACTATCTTGGCTTTGCCTTTATCCTTGTTTGCTACCTTCTCAACCCTTGCTTTCTTGATAACCTCACCCTTTTCTTTGATGACAACTCCTTTGGCCTTTGAAGTGACCTTGGGAGTATCATGTTTAGCCTTGATAAGAGCTTCAGCTATCTCAAATTCTTCCAAATTTCTGCTAATGAGATCAGTTAGTATCTCTTTAACAATTTCTGCAGCTTCATTTGTTTCAGCAGCATTAACTGTTTCTGCTGCTCTATCTGTTATTGTTGCTTCTTCAAACACAATCCTTGTTTCTGTTTGTACATTGAACTCCCCCTCAACTCCATGTATCTCCCTCTCCAAGTTGATCTCAGTTTCTGACTCCCCCTTTTTGGGAGCATCAGTCACTGGATTCCTTCTTCTGAGCACAAACCTTTGTTTCTTTTTCTTTTGGACCACCTTCTGAACCAACTTCTTTAAGCTACTGATCTCTTCTTGTTGGTTGATGATGACTTTCTTCAGTTCATTGACAACCTACTTTTGAGAATCCAGTTCAGTGGCCATTTTGGACATGGCAGAAATCAATTCATGGTAGTTATATCTATCCTCACCTTCTCCAGGAGTGTTAACCCCTTTTGATGGATCATTGGAACATTTGGTAGTGGAGGTCTTCTGCCTAGCAGAAGAACCATCCACCCCCTTGGTTTCTTGGCACCTGGGACCTTTTGATGATTGCTCACCCAAAGTTGCCATGGGGAAGGTCTTAGTGATGTTACCACTGGCCTCCTTTGTGCTAGCAGGAGTAGTGGCAGCCTTCTCACCCACATGCTCATACATCTCCTCAGTGAGCACCTCCTTGGGGTTGGGAGACACCCTAGTGGTTTCCCTATAGATATTCTCTAATGGAGAATGCTCCATTAGAGGGTTTTGAGGTTCTGGGATGGTAGGAGGTACAACAAGGGAAGGAGCCTTGTGTACCTTTCTCTTAGCATAAGTTTTGGTTAACACAGGAGTTGGCTTATGAACAAGAGACTGAGGAAGTGATATAGTGGTTGAAGGTTGGGTTTGGCTTTCAGTGGGATGGTCTAGTGAGGGCCTTGACCCTGATGCCATTCCTTCTTGGTTGTGGGACACCACCATCATTGTAGAGAACAATAGGGTGTCAACCCCTTCCGAGTCCTTGGCAGATCTTTTCATATTTGATAAGCCAAGATCACAAGATCTGTACAGAGATAATCTAGAGAGAGAAAGTGTGCGCTTCAAATGTAACAGTATTCAATTCAAACAGTGCGTAAGTTATTTCAACAAAAACAAGCCAAGGGGACTTAAATACCCCAAGGCATTTACAAAACATAACAGAATAATAAATACAACGATTACTATAAAATCAGATCTAAAAATCTCCCCTTTAGTAATCATTGGCCCCGAGGTCTTTAAAAAAAATAATCTTCAAAAACAGCATTGACCATCAAGGCGACTTTGAAAGATCATTGGCGTTCTTCTCGTTGACGAAGTCTGTTTAGCCCAACTAACACTTCCAATCGTCGCAGAGTTGAACGGAGATTCAGTCTATCTTGAATAGAGACCAAAGTTCTACGGATCAGACGAATTTCATCATTTTCAAACATATATAACTCTCTTCTTGTTTCCAAAAACTTTCTTCTAGCCTCTTGTAGACGATGCTCCAACTGAAGTTTGATCACGTTTAGAGTTCCATCAGAGTAATATCCAATCTCATCAAATTGAAGAAAGCATTTTTCACTTGAGCTTTTCTTATATACTACTCCGTATGGATCTTCGATAATGGTGAATAATGTATAAGACTCTACATTCTGCAAACTTCGGTTGGGACTTTCAAGATTAACCACAGGCTGAAAACTTTCGACGGCCATCTGAAAGTCAAACACACGATAAAATCGGATCTGTCGTCGAATGAATCGTTTAATAACAAAAAGAGTTTGAGAAACATCCTGAGTCCGGTGATAAAGATTCGTGAAGTGATCATACAAGAATTCAATATCATCAATTGAAAGATCAACGAAATCAGCCTCTGAAAAGTTGTACCGCTTGCAGTCTCTTCTTTCCACTTCAAGATCTGGATACCAGATGTTTAGAAACTTATTAAATGTGACACTGAGAACTCGAACAATTAGATGAGGAGAAGCAACGGTGTTAATCCTTTTGCGCTGGCACTTGATAAATGCTAAGTATTCATGCTGATATGATTCTGATTCTTTCTCTACTCCAAGTATGGCATATATATTAATTGTCCTTCTTCTTGAAACAAAGATGTTGCTTTGAATATCTTCAAGAAAAGTTGTTCTGAGTCTAGAAGCCATATATCTCTGCTGAAGTTTTCTCTGCCTTTGCTGCCTAGTTAAAGCTTCTCCTTCTTCTAGAAGAGATGGAGAAATTACCGGTTCGGAAGAAGGAATATCTGCTTGAGCTTTAGATGACTGACCAACTTCAAAAGCACTTGACGGAAAATTGGTTATCGGAGCAGAACTAGTTACTGTAGTTGATGAATGTTGATCAACTTCTGGAATCTCACATTGACTTGGAAGATCAGCATATAGCAATTCAGCCTCTTTTATATCTGACGCATCCATGAAAAAAGTGTCATCCTCTGTATCAGATAAGATGATGATATTGTTGCAATCTTCTTCTTTAACTCGAGCAACTTTCTCAAATCTAACTTCTTCATCATCATCTGAAGTTATCTCTTTGAAGTTTGCGAAGAAAGATCTCATGTCATTTGCTGCTTCCGACTCTTCAACTTCATAAGCTCTACCTGAAACATCTGGATCCACATAAACTACTATTTGCATATTATTAATATTTGCTTCAGACAAGTTAAATTCATTATGCAAAGCAGTTACATCAGCATTTTCAATCATGACATTTACTAAATCTTGGATACTGCAATCTTGAACTGTACCAGCAGTCTTTTCTCTATCTCCAACAACTTCTTCTTGAACAACTTCTCGTGCTTCATAAGAACCTTCTGTTCTTTTTCTCTTTGCCATCTCCCCCTCATGGCCTTGATGATCGGGATCATCTTGGTCATGTCGGCGTTTAAGGACGGGCCAGCCTCAGTCCTGCATGATTTCTCTAGATGATCAATCTTGTTCGAAAGATCGGAGAAAGCTTGTGATATAATAGAGCGAAGATCAGATAAACTGGATCTAACTTCTGATCTGAATTCCTGAAAGTCATGAGATAAAGCATTAATGCGATCTGAATCAGAAGAGGAAGAAACTGAAGGTGGCGTTGGCTGGAAGTTCCTCAGCAGAGAGATCAAATCTTGATCTTGATGTTGTGGCGGAGACATAGATAGAAGACGTGCATAAAGAAGATCAGATAGCTCAGAAATCGGAGAATCATGAAGAGAAGCCCTGGAAGAAGTATCAGTCGGAGCAGACATGGAAATACCCGCAGACTGTGTGAAGATTGACGGAAAAGGAAGAGATACAATCGGAGATGTAGATGAAGATACCGCAGAAGAAGGTTCTCGAAGAATCACCCCTGAAGGACGGCGGAAAGGAATCTCAGGAGGAAGAACCGAAGTATCTATCTCTGGCATTTTTCCTTTGAAAAACGACTTCAGCTTGTTAATATCTTCTTCTTTTTGAGCATCCACCCTTTCTGAGAACTGACGAATTACCTCATTCAGAGATGTAAATTTCTCCGAAGAAACATGTGCATGAACCATAGAAAGCTCAACAACAGAAACAGTGGTAGCAGTAACCTCAACAGAAAAAGAAGTAGGAGCTTGACTTTGTGTTTGAGTGGAGGTTTGAGCAAATGAGATATCCAGTTCATCAACATTTAGACGAGCAACAGAGAGATCAATGGGTACCGATTCATCTTCTGAAACATCTTCTGAGACAACAACCACTTCTAGTGTTCTTATTCTCCGATCATACACTTTCATGCTAAGTTGAACGGCATCATCATCACCATCATCTGAATCACTTGTTGAAGTTTCACCATCATCAGAAGGATCAACATTTGTCTCATTATCATCAGCAACTCCAGTTTCATTAGGATTAGCATCTTCTCCAAAATCATCATTAACAGTAGTGACTTCAGCTTCAATAGCAGCAATGACAGATTCCACTTGATGAGTAGCAACATCTTGTGGTGCTGCAGAAAGATCAACATATGTCTCTAGAGTAGTTGCAATGACAATATCTATTTCTTGAGAAGTTGCTTCAACTTGCTCTTCATGAGTAGTACCAGCTGGAATGCCATGAGAAGGTTCTTCCTGTTCAGCCTCTACAAATTCATTTTCTAAACAATAATTGATGACACTGTCATCGGTCATGTCAGCATAATTAGCAATAAGACCATAAGGAATGGTCATAGAAAAAGTGAATGACTTCTTCTGTTTCTGAAGATAAAGCATCTCGCAATCCTGAACTTGCGGCCAAGATAATCTTCGTGGAATGGCCGGATTGCTTCGAAACATGCTTCTAATAATCAGCTTGAGAAACCTGATAAAAGGAATGAACTTTCGTCGCTTGTTGGTTAACTTGTCTTGCACTATTTCAGAAAGCTCGGTCCAGAAAATAATCGTGTAGTCGACATGCAGGTCATAGACTACTGCGTGGAACAGTCGAAGATAGTGAAGACTAGAACTATGCATGCCGGTATGTTTAGAAGTTAAGCACCTGTCGTTTAGTGGACCAACATAGCCTAGTCGTTTGATGCCCTCAAACACTTCCTCTTCGGATGGAAACTGATCATATGTTGTCCTTCCAGGTCTAGAAGTAGGCTCAGGAAGCTCAAGAATCAACCGTAAACGCTTGTAAGAAAGATATGAATCGAATTGATCAATTTGGAGATCAAATCGATGAGGACGTGCCAGTTCGTTCTTAGTGATGGTGTGCCAAACTTGCTGAACGTAGATATTCGGAACATCGGCAACTGAACAGAGAGCTTAAGAAAGCGGATGTCCACGAATAATAGTGCATATGACAGGATGAATCTTGATGCAATCAAAGTCAACAAAGTAGTTTTTACGCTTATAAGGCATGTACATGTTGTTAGGAAACACATCATTTGGAGATCGCCTAGATATAGAAAGATCAGCGCCAACAGACGGAACAGACGGCATAGGTGAATCACGAGATGCCTAATCAGCCGGATCCTGAAGAACGACATTCTCGTCTTGAATCATTGGATCAGAATTTGTTCGAGACGACATGATAACCTGAAACAAAACATAGTAAAACATTTAACAAAAAAACACGAAAAATATTCCAAGTATGGTTTGTTGGTCCTTAAGGAAACACGAAGGAAGAAATGCGTGTTAAGAAGGAAACGCATAGGAGAGAATGCGTGTCCTCAAGGGAACGCATAGGAGAGAATGTGTGTCCTCAAGGGAACGCATAACATACTTTGAAACAACGAAATACACAAGAGTTTTCGTGTCACTAAGGATACGCACGATAAACTTTGCGTGTTCTTAGTGATACGTAAACTACACAAAGAAAAAATACAAGAAGAATGCGGGTCTCGGGTGAAACGCATAGTTTACTATGCGGGTCACAAGTGAAACGCATAGTTCACTATGCGGGTCACAAGTGAAACGCATAGTTCACTATGCGGGTCTCAAAAACTTGAAGAAAATACCCTAGAACTCTGTTGTTCGAACACGAAATCCACAAAAAACTTTAAATCTAAGCGCAAAACATCGAATTAAACTAAAACAAAACATACCTGATTGTCGATTATACTATCTAAACAAACCCCAATATGCAAATCGATCAACAACAACACGAAACTGGGTTTTTCAAAATCGATGAACAGTGAAAAAACGCAAATCAGTAAAAAATACACAGAAAGAGACTAAAAATGAAATCAAAACAAAATAATAGAACACTAATCAAGTTACAAACATAGAACGAAAACAAAAACATACCTGAAATTCCAAAGCGACAATCTGAAATAGAACAGATACGTACGCAGGAAGAAAAAACACTCAGAGAGAATGGAGGGAAGATGAATAGTCAAACAAATTCAAAGTGAATAAAGAAAAACACACTATTACTTCTATATATTAAAAAGAAACACTCTAAAAAAAATTAACTATGAGAAAAACTATCTGATAAGCCCCCATTACTCCCCCTACACAAATGCACAAAATTTATCAAATTAGTTTAGCATTTGCATAGTAATTTTAGAAATACTTACCTCATGAATTTCTTATCAGCACAAGAAGTAATTAAACAGTATCATTCACTCCCCCTCAAAAACAGAATATTCTCAGATAAAGAACCCAGATATACACTTCCCCTTGAAAAATGCACACACCATATGACAAAAAAAACACATACAACAAACATAAAGACATCAATATTAAAGATGATCATATTGAATATAAATGATGTAACAACTGAATATATAAACTTTTAAACACTAAACAAATTAAAGTCTACTCAGTAGACTATCCCAGATTTATCAATCAGTTGAAATCAAACGGGAGTTGTTGAATACAGAAACATGTTTCATTGTATATCAAGTTAAGACATGTTCAGAGTCAAACACTTGTAGGTATCTATTTAGTGTGCTCGCATGCGATCTCTGATTAGCTTCAAGAAAAATGTAATTCTAAACATAAAATGAAGAACTTTGCATGTACAGGCACTAAGTCATCAAGAATTAAGATTTTCACAAATTTACAGGTTTATCGCAGCTCAAAATATATCACCAAGTATCAAGAGATGTGTGCTCATTGGCATCTTTTAGCTGTGTGCTCATTGGCATCTTCACATGAGTGTGCTCTTTGGCATCTTTTAAGCGATGTGCACTTTGGCATCTTTTAATCAAAGAGTTCATTAAGTAAAGAACATGCCGTAAACGTAACTTTCTATCTGACCCTATTGCAGGATTTGGGTCAGCCTCTCCAAGACCAGATGGCCTTAGGGGACTAGGTGTCAAGCACCCCTTGGAACTTACTTTCCCGGATCAGAAAGGCTACATCGACATATCCTAAACCCATTCATACCAGTAGAACATGACTTTTGATCTGGTTCTATTGCAGGATTTCTGTTTGATCACTCCGAGATCAATTGACCTTAGGGGACCAGATGTCGAGCATCCCTCGGAACTTACTTTCCCAAACCAGAAAGGTCACAGGTACAAACTTTTAAACTCAAGGATTTCTGTATTTTAAATGCTTAAAAATAAAATCATCTCAATAACTCAGATCTATATCAAATAGCTTAGCCCATATTTTCATTACGATCTACAATTTTGATCACTTAGGTTGTTCAAGCAAAGTAAACCATAAATATGTCAACTCACATATCTTTAAAGCAGTATCTAAAGCGTCAAACATGTTGCTGACTTTTCGATGTTTGAAAGATTTGAACATTGAACATATGAAACTTTAAATATAAACAAGGTGACTTGTCAAAGATTCTAGACACACATTTTATTCAATTGAAAGAAAATCTGAAATATTAAACTTTATAGAATAAAATTTGTAAAGATTTAAACTTTTAAATTCAACATGCCAAGTTTTGAAAGCAGAAAGTTAAATCGTTTTTCATCTAAAGCTTTTGTAAATACATCAGCAAGTTGATATTCAGTTGGGACAAAATATAACTCAATAGTACCTTCTTCCACGTGATGCTTTATAAAATGATATCTCATGTCTATGTGCTTGATCTTGGTGTGCTGGACAGGATTGACGGATATCGCAATTGCAGACTTGTTGTCACAATATATTGGCACAGTCTTGTATAGCATCCCGTAATCGCGAAGTTGCGTTTTCATCCAAAGCACTTGAGCACAGCAACTAGCTGCAGCGACGTATTCAGCTTCGGCTGTTGATATTGACACGCAGTTTTGCTTTTTTGACGCCCAACTTATCAGTCTTTCACCAATAAACTGGAGATGACCAGAAGTACTTTTACTGTCCAATTGATTACCACCATAATCTGCATCAGAATAAGCAATCAAATTATAGTCAGAACTTTTTGGATACCATAATCCTAAATAAGGAGTTCCTTTAATATATCTAAAAATACGTTTGACTTCTAAAAGATGAGATTCTTTTGGTTTTTCTTGAAAGCGGGCTCACAGGCACGTTGAAAACATTATGTCCGGGCGACTTGTAGTAAGATACATCAGTGATCCGATCATCCCCTTGTATGTCTTTTGTTCCACAGCTTTTCCATCTGGATCCAGTCCGAGTTTGGCACCGTGAGCCATAGGCGTGTCGATTGAAGTAGATTTGTCCATCTTGAATTTCTTCAAAATGTCAAATACGTACTTTGACTGATTGATGAAGATTCCATTTGAAAGCTGCTTCACTTGTAAGTCGAGGAAGAAGTTGATTTCTCCCATCATGCTCATCTGAAATCTAGAGGTCATTAAATCAGAAAACCAATTACACAAAGATTTGTTAGTCGCACCGAAAATAATATCATCTACGTATATTTTTACTAAGCAGATATCAAGATTAGTTCTATAAATGAAAAGAGTTGTATCTATCGAGCCTTTGATGAAGCCGGATTTGACCAAGAAAGTTGACAACTCGTCATACCACGCACGTGGAGCTTGTTTCAGACCATACAAAGCTTTATTGAGAAAATAAACGTAATCAGGACGATCTTTGTCAACAAATCCTTCTGGCTGAAATACATATACTTCTTCTTTCAATTTGCCATTGAGAAATGCTGTCTTGACATTCATTTGATATACGGTGAAGTTGCGGTAAGCAGCGAAGGCCAGAAACATCCGAATAGCTTCCAATCTGGCGACAGGTGCAAATGTTTCATCATAGTCAATACCTTCTTCTTGTCAATATCCATTGGCTACCAGTCTGGCTTTGTTGCGAACAACGATACCATCTTTGTCCTTTTTATTCTTGAATATCCACTTGGTTCCTATGATGCTTTTACCCTTTGGCCGTGGAACAAGTCTCCAAACTTTTAGCGTGTCAAACTGATTGAGCTCCTCTTGCATTGCTAAAATCCAGTCCGGTTCTTCCAACGCTTCAGATACTTTGGTAGGTTCAATCTTGCTTAGGAATCAAGTGTACAAACATTCGTTGGAAGAAGTTGTTCTAGAGCGAGTAGAAACACTTGTTTGAGGATCCCCAATAATTTGATGGATTGGATGAGATCTTGTCCATTTTGTTGAATGAGGGAAAGGATCAATAACTTCTTGAACCACTTCTAATTGTTGAGGAGGATCTTCAGATGGAATACTATCAGAAGATGACACAGATATGGTTTCAGTTGGAGGAGGAGGTATTTCCATGACATCAGATTCAGGCTCTTGTTGACCAGACGTAGCTTGTACTTCTTGTTGTACATTTTCTTCTGGAACAGCTTCATCTTCTACAGACTCCTCATGAACAGTTTCAACAAATTCTGGTTCATGTATGAAATGATCCGGATGATGTTCAGAAGATATGTCTTCAATTTCAGGAGGTACTGAAGTAGCATCAGGTTCAGAGGTTGATGCAGCGGAATTAGGATTAGATGTACTCACAGATTCCTGATTCAAGATATTTGACACATTATCAGTGTTTGGTTTAGGAATACCATCATAAAAATTTTCAAACAGAAAATCAAGATCAGAAAGATTAGAAAGAGAAGTAGAAGAATTCTGATTTGTCGACTGAAGTGCAGGTTCTGAACTAATTTGTTCAAAAGTTGAGTTTCCAGTAATAGCGGGTTATGAACTGTGTTGTCCAGAAGCCAAATCGGCAGCTTCATCAAATTTGACATTCACTGACTCTATCATTTTTCTTGCATAGAGGAGAAAGACTCTGTAAGCAGCAGAGTTAGAAGAATAGCCCAGAAATACGCCTTCTTCTGCCTTTGGACGAAATTTGTTCAGATTAGCTCTGTCATTCAAAACATAGCATTTACACCCGAAAGACTTGAAATATTTGATGTTGGGTTTGATACCGTTCATCAATTCATATGGAGTCTTGTTGAACCGGCGGTGTAGAATTGATCTGTTTTGAGTATGACAGGCAGTTGATATGGCTTCGGCCCCGTGAGACAAAGGAAGACCTAAATAAGCAAGCATATATTTGGCAGCTTCCACAAGCGTTCTATTTCGTCTTTCAACAACCCCATTCTGTTGCGGTGTTCTTGCAGCAGAAAACTGTTGTTGTATTCCTTGAACATCATAGAATGCTTGAAGAGTTGAATTCTTGAATTCTGTACCATTATCTGATCTTACAACTTTGACATGCTTTTGCTTATTTGTCTGAATGGTTTTGATGAGGTTGATGAGAATTTCGGGTGTCTCGTCTTTAGATTTGAGAAATTTCACCCAAGTATATCTGGAGTAGTCATCAACAACAACCAAAACATATTTCTTCTTACCAATGCTCTTTGTCTTCATTGGTCCGCACAAATCAACGTGAATCAGATCTAGGATGTCCGCAGTGCAATGTTCAGGCTTAGGCTTATGAGATGCTTTATTCATCTTTCCTTTCTCGCAGTCCTGACAGAGATGGTCTTTCTGGAAACGGAGGATTGGAAGACCTCTCACAGAATCCTTCTTGACCAAGCGATCCATATATTTGAAATTGAGATGAGCTAGTCGACGGTGCCACACCCAGCTTTCATGAATAGAGGCTTTTGATAGAAGACAAATATCTGATGGAACCTTTACTTCGGAAAGATTAATGGTATAAAGATTTGATCGTCTCTTTCCAACAAGTAAGTCCCTGCCGCTATTATTCTTTACAGCAACTCTTTTAGACTTGAAACTGACTTCAAGATCTTTATCGCAGAACTTTCCAATGCTGAAAAGATTGTGACTTAAACCTTCGACATAGCTTACTCTTTTGACAGTTATATTACCTTGAACAAGATCACCATAACCAAGAATGGGAGAAGTCTCGCAGTTTCCAAATTTAACACGACCGCAACATTTTTCTTTAAAGTTAGAAAGCAGAGATTTGTTGCCAGTTATGTGTTTGGAACACCCCGAATCCAGATACCATAATTGATTTAGCTGCACAATAAAAAATTACTCAGATTTAGGTACCCATATGAATATGGGTCCCTTCTTGTTAGTCCTTTCCTTTTTCTTTTTCAAAGAATTAATTTTCCAAAACATTTGAAGTTTGAAGAAACATAATCATTAGAATCAGAACTAGAGAGAAAATATGAGATATTCTTTGAAATTTGAACCATTTGCTCTACAGAATATTTTGTAGTTTTATTACAAAAGGCAAATGAGTCTTGTTTACAAAGAAGATCTACACATTTATCCTCTACAGAAACAATTTCTTCAGATCTCTGTTTCTTTAGCCAAACAGACTTCACAGACTTCTTCAAAGGCCTATCTGAAATAGATGAATCAGAAAAGTTAGAATTTTCAGAAATATTAAACTCTTTCTTCTTTTTCTTCTTTGACCTCCTTCTTTTACGCTTTGTTTTATAAAAATGATCATTTAACGTAAAAGTGTCATCAACAATTTTAGATAAAATATTTGACTTGGAAGAGGAAGTTTTATCAATAAAACCAAACTGATCAGTTATTTTATTTGGATAAACCTCAGATAAAGAAACATCAGATGAACACAAGTTGATGGAAGATTTGAGAAGACCAGAATTATTTTCTTTAAAACTCGATGTCATAAAAGAAAAAATGACATCGTTTTCAATTTTTCTCAAAATCTCTTGTTCTTCCAATTGTTCTTCTAGATCAAAGATTTGGCATTCTAAAACTAAAGGAGGTATATATCTCTTAGTATCATAAGGTACTGGAGATATTTTGTCCTTATTATGATTAGCTTCATTTAAATCAAAGAAGTCATTCGATCTAGAAGATTTAGTAGAAGAAACAATATTTAAATTTTGTCTTCTCTTCTTTATTTTTTCAGGAAAATATTTTGCATTTTCTTGAGTGTAAACGAAAGGAACTTCCATTCTCTTGATGGTTATCCGTTTTTTATCTTCCTCAATTGTAGTCTCTTTATCACTTGTCCAAATAGGTTTGTATTGAGAACCATATTTTGAAAGACCAAGACAGTCGTAATCATAAAAATTGGGAATCTCAATTTTAGCTTTCTTTAAAAACTGAGGATTTTTAAATCCAAGACCCCAATTTTCTTTTAACGACTCATAGCTCCTTGGTTTATGCATATGAATTGTTTGTTCAATTTGATTTTGTTTATATAACTTTTCTTCTAATTCAAATATTTTATCCGAAAACTCTTGAATTAAAATTGACAAATCAGTCAAATAATCATGAGAAGTCTGTTTTTCAATTTCTAAATCTTCTATTTTTTCTTGAAATTTCTCTTTTGTAAATTTTAAAATAGCTTTTTCCTCTTTCAGAGAAATCTTCAATTTTTCAATTTGAACAGACTTTTCTTGATTTTCGCATTTTTCGGATAGAAGCTTTGAACGAAAGTCATGTAAAGCATTTGTAATGACATTCATTTGCGAAGAAATGAAATTAAAATCAAACTCAGATGGTACCTCAGATTCATCAGTTAAAGTCTCCTCATCCTCATCATCACTGTTGTCGTCTCCAATAAAACACATGGCAGCGGTCTCTTCATTATCAGCTTCATTGTCTGAGTGGTCCAACCAATATTCCTCCTCAGCCAACAGAATTGTTCCACTTGCTTTCTTCTCAGCCAAAACTCATTTCTTCTTATAGAAATCAACATCTTTCACAATCTTCTTTCTGCACTCCTTTGAAATATGCTCGGGTTTGCCACAGTTGTAGCAAGTCACAACCTTCTTATCTTCTTTCTTTGGTTCAACTGTTGTAGCATGCTCATACTTGGTAAAGAAAGGCTTTGATGTATAATCGGGTTCTACCTTCTTTGATCCAGATGAGAAACGAAGATTGTTTGAACCTGACCGTTTCTGATATTTCTTTTGATAGTGCTGACTTAGAAGAATCATGGCCTTTTCCAATGCTTCGCCATCGTCATCTGTTGACCCATCGTAAGCAGACTCAGTCAAGGCTTGCTCAGCCATTTGGCTAGCTAAAAGAGCGATTGGATCCACAGTCTTTGGCTTATGCTTATCCAACTTAGCTTTCTTCTTCAGAACCATGGCTTCATCAGACATCAGAATTTCAAACATTTCCTGAATAGGAATTTTGGAAATTCCGGGATTATTCCTCATCGGATGATAGGATTTTTCCCATTCAGGTTTGAGTGCATTGAGAAACTTCAGATTTGTCTCCAGCTCATTCTTTGTTACCTTGATCTTATACAGATCATTAATAACAGTCCAAAATCTGTCGAAGACACTTTTCAGACTTTCTCCATCCTTAGCCTTAAACTCTTCAAAGTTGTTCATGTATCTTATCTGACGAAGCTGGGTAGACATTGCAGTACCAAGCATGATTTTCTCCAGTTGTGTCCACATCAGCATAGGATTGTGTTTGAAACAATCGATTCTGTTATAGATGGAATTTGGTAGAGCAAGAATCAAATTTGACTTGGCCTGATTGTCAGCTTGGTATCTTAGAAGTTCATCAGCCTCATATTCTATCAGGGCTTTTTCTACATTAGTAGCTGGAGTGTTTCCAACAGCTAGTATCACTTTCCTTGGCTTGACCATGGGACCTTCAGTCAAAGCTTTCATCATATTTTCCCCATTTGATTGCCTTTCGATGAAATTAATAAACCGGTCCTTCCGTTGTTCAAATTCGTTCTCATTTATCAGAACAGGTGGACGAGTATCAGACCCCAACGATATCATGAGGTCGTTCTTATAAAGTTGAGCTTGTAGAGACATTTTGATGAAATCTGGAATTCTGAAAAATAACCAAGTGTTGATGACCCGCACACTCAAGGAATGCGTGTTCAGAAAAACTATTCGGGTCCTTGATGAATGCGTGTTCAGAGAAACTATTGATCAGATAGATATGCACTCGAAGTTGTGCGGGTTCAGAAGGACACACACTTAATGTTGTGCGTGTGAAGAATGAAACGCACTTGAAGATATGCGTGTGCAGAATGACACGCACGATATGCTTGTTATCCCAGTTTAATCTAGTTGGTAAACAATCAATCAAGTAATCAAGCAACACAATAATAATCAAGAGATATATAAATCAGAGTAACATACCAATCCCTTGTATAAACTGTTAAACCTTGAGTGTTCTTGATACCCTTGGATTACAGAGAAACCTTCACCTCACTATAATATGATTATTGTAAATATGAGGATTCTAACCTAAAATCTAATAAACCAAAACATTAAATACCCAGGCTTTAGGCCTAACGGGCTTAGCTAAAAGCTTAACGGGCTTGAGGCCCAATAGTTAACAACTCTTAGATTATTACATAATAAACCCTCTAATTAACTTTATCACAATTGCAGTTTAAACCCTTAACTTTAACATTAATCTTGAATACAATTATTTGATCCAACAATCTCCCCCTTTGGATTCAAGATTAAAAAAAATTTTGCAATTGTCTTCGGGTCTTCTCTTGTCTTCACTTATCTTCAGATATGTCGTTGATCGCTTCAAAACTTGATATCTTTAAAAACTTTAAAATCTTTAAAATCTTTGAAATCTTCAGATCTTCAGATTGTATTCTCCCTTTTTGTATCTTCTCCCCCTTTTTGATGAGTGGTGATAATCAACATTATCAAAACTTGGCAAAACAATCTCCTCCTTATCAAGACAATCTCCCCCATTGTGTATGATCATGTAACGAGCCCTGTATGAAATAAGAGCAGTCTTCCCAGATGGAAAGAGTGATTATTTCAATCTTTTCAGATTAAAATAGAAAGTAGTAACCATTCGAATCTTTTCAAATTCAAACAGTTTAATAGGTGTAACCCTGAATCAACAAATGACTCAGTTAGAATGTCTGTCAATAACACAAAGTTACTGAGTAACACAAAGTTACTATATAAGGAGCTGGTTTGATGTAGACTCCCCAGGTCTTCCATTCAATCATCGAATAACACATGGTTATCTATGAACGTTCTGACAGAAAAAAATTCTGTGTGCTCGTGCATGTGTTAAAAAAAATTAAGCATAGATGATTGCTTTTTTAATATAGGCTCAAAATATGTAAACTTGTTGAGACAGCAACAAATTGTACAAAGACTCAATGTGCATGAGAAAGGTTCGAAGGTGGGGCAACTTTCCTCTTTTTCAATATTAGTATCTTCCAAATGAAGAACCAATAGCTTATGTGCTGCTTCCCCAGAAAATGTGAAACATTCTCTTTTTGAGAAAAGAATGAGTAGCTGGTGAGGTTGTATGCAAGAGATGGCATGGGCTAGGTGCCTATTTCAATGATGGTCACCAAAGAATGTGAACCAATCAGATTATGTGGCTGCCCGGCTCAGAAAGAAGTTTGGTGCAGAGTTTAATATTCTTTTACTCTGTTCTCTCACCCTCTTTCTTTTAATGCTCACGTCTAACCAATCTCTCTTTTCCATTTTACCTCTTTTCACACACCAACACTCAAATCTTTTGACCCTTCTCCCCTCAATCACTCAGGGAATACTTCCTGGGTAGGAAACACTGGTTATCGTGAATCCATGGAAGTTCTGTTAAGCTCACACACTGAATCCCATGTATTATCCTAAAAGTACATGCTGCTCAACAGACTATTGTACATGTAATCACAAATATCACTTGTTACATGAAGAATATAATATTCGGAGATGTCAAAACAGAAGATGTTTGACGATGCAATTCTCCCCCTCGAACTAAAAGAGTTTGACGATTTAAGCTCTTAAGGAGTTTTCAATTAAGCTTATAGACGATTTGTCATGAAGAATACTATGCTGGAGAATCAAAAACGAATGTTGTTTATATGAACAATATATAAACGTTTGATTCAATTAACAGTGAATACAAAGAACGTGAGTATTACCATAGAAAGATTTTACTTTTGATACATGGTAATAACAAAGTGAAAATAGAATGTTCTGAACGGTTATGTGTATGAATACTTGACAAAGTATATTGACAAGATAAAACGCAAGTATTTATCTTTAAGAACACACGGTCATATAAGCATTTAAGTATCCAAAAATCTGTTAATATCACAGATATTCTCCGTTAACCCTTTTTTTTTTTTTTTTTTTTAAGATTAAGAAAAAACAGAAAAATAAGGCACTGAAGTGTGGGTTCTAATCCAATGTGATTAGAAGCCATAGTCACTTGAACCAACCTGCATAAGTGAAAGAAACAATGGTAATCATTTATGAAAATGATTCCTTTCTCGTTAACAACAGTTGGAAAATAACACACTATCAAGATTTGTAATACTCCCCCTTGAATCATGAGTAAGGTTTAAGACATGTTCAACATACCAAGTTTGCTGATTAGAAATTGAAATTGCTTTTCATCCAATGGCTTGGTGAAAAGATCAGCTAACTGGAAGTCAGTTTGAACAAAGTGCATTTCAATATTACCTTTTTCTACATGATCCTTGATGAAATGATAGCGTACATCTATATGCTTGGTCTTCGAGTGTTGTACCGGATTAGCAGTTATAGATATTGCACTCTTGGAATCACAATAAATCGGAACGCGCTTGTAGTTGTATCCAAAGTCCCTTAACTGTGTCGTCATCCAGAGGACTTGAGAACAGCAGCTAGCAGCAGCTACATACTCAGCCTCGGCAGTGGATGTTGAAACACAGTTTTGTTTCTTTGAAGTCCAACTCACAAGTTTGTCACCTATGAATTGACATGATCCAGAGGTGCTTTTCCGGTCTAGCTTACAACCTGCATGATCAGCATCTGTAAAGGCAGTTAGTTCAAAACGAGAATCCTTTGGATACCAAAGGCCTAGATTAGGAGAACCTTTGAGATATCTAAGGATTCTCTTAACAGCAGTTAAGTGCGACTCTTTAGGATTAGACTGATATCTCGCACAAAAACATGTGGCAAACATTATATCCGGGCGACTGGTAGTCAGATAAAGTAAAGATCCAATCATGCTACGATACACCTTTTGATCAACTGGCTTCCCGGAGGGATCCGCGTCTAAGAGTGTACCAGTAGCCATTGGTGTTTTCATGACTGAACTATCTGACATATTGAACTTTTTCAAAATATCTTTTATATATTTAGCTTGATTAATAAATATGCCTTCGGGTAATTGCTTTACTTGTAGACCAAGAAAGAAATTTAATTCACCCATCATCGACATCTCAAACTTTGTTTCCATTATCTTTGAAAAGTTCTTACAAAATTTTGGATTTTTCGACCCAAATATTATGTCGTCAACATAAATCTGAATAAGAATCAAGTCATCACCTTGCCTTTTAAGAAATAAGGTTGTATCTACTGTACCTTTCTTGAAACCAGAAGCAAGTAGAAATTTAGTGAGAGTTTCATACCAGGCTCGCGGTGCTTGTTTAAGACCATAAAGCGCTTTGTCTAAAACATAGACATGATCAGGGTGATGAGGATCAACGAAACCTTCAGGTTGAGCCACGTAGACCTCCTCATGCAGAACGCCGTTCAGGAAAGCCGACTTTACATCCATCTGATAGACTGTAAAGTTTTTGTGCGCTGCATAGGCTAGAAAGATTCTGATGGCTTCGATCCTTGCAACCGGGGCGAATGTTTCATCATAGTCAATGCCCTCTTGTTGACAATACCCTTTGGCGACCAAACGAGCTTTGTTTCTCACGACTACTCCAGCTTCGTCTTTCTTATTTCTGAACACCAACTTTGTTCCAATAACGGATTTACCTTTAGGTAGTGGGATCAAGCGCCATACATTGTTCCTTGCGAATTGTAGAAGCTCGTCTTGCATAGCAGTAATCCAGAAAGGATCATGTAGAGCTTCAGCCGCTTTCTTTGGCTCTAAGAAACTAAGGAAGCTTGAAAACATACAGAAGTTAGCTGTTGCAGATCTTGTTGTGACACCAGATTGTACGTCACCTATAACGTTGTCCAGGGGATGATCCTTAGTCCAACAATGTGTGCTTGGTAGTGCATCAACTGTTTGTTGCGTATTGGACGCATCGTTGTCATCTTGCACGGCAGGTTGCTCCACAGATGTACTCGGGACATCTTGTACTGGTGTGTCTGACACTGAAGCTTCTGGACTAGCGGTTGAAGTGCTCGGGACTTCGTTTCCAGATGAACTATCTGTAGAGACAGATTCAGTATTAGTAGAGTCAGAAACTAACGGTGTAGTTGTACCAGATGGAGTTGAAGTGTCAGTGACTTCGTCGGAAGGTCCAGGCATGTCTTCAGAGATAGTAGGGACCTCCGAGTTTGTACCACTTGTTATTGATGTTGATATGCCTTTTTCAAAATCTGCACATATATCATCAAAGGCATCAATAAACAATAAATCTAACTCAGATGAAGTAGAGTTAGAGTTTGAAGAAGATGATCCTGTTATAGCTGGTTCTATTCTTGCTTGAATAGAAGCTTTGTCGTTAAGACCGAGTTCTGAACTGTTGTGTCCAGAAGTCCTTATAGAATTCTCATGAAAGGAGACATTCATGCTCTCAACAACCGTCTTAGTTCGAATAATGTAAATTCGATAAGCTTTGGATGTCAGAGAGTATTCAACGAGATATCCTTCATCCGCTTTCTTATCAAACTTTGATAATCCTTGATGCTCTTTTAGAATGTAACACATGCAACCAAAGACACGAAGAAATTTGATATTAGGTGTACGATTGTTAATTAACTCATATGTTGTTTTATTAAATCGCTTGACCACAATGGTACGGTTCTGTGTAAAACATGCTGTAGCGACTGCCTCGGCCCAAAGGTACATGGGTAGATCTGAGTAAGCAAGCATAGTACGAGCTGCTTCAACCAGATTGCGATTCTTCCGTTCAACAATGCCGTTTTGCTGTGGAGTGTAGGTTACGGAGAAGTTGTGTGAAATACCCACGAAAGTAAGATAACTCTTCAGGGTGTCATTCTTGAACTCCATGCCATTATCACTGTGAATGGTTCTTACTGGCAGTTGAAGACGTACTTGAATACGCTTGATGAAAGCGATAATCAACTCTGGCGCATCTGACTTGTTGCGAAGAAACTCGAGCCATGTATACCTTGAGTAGTCATCTATCATTACCAACACATACTTCTTTCCGTTGATAGATGCTGTGCGCATTGGGCCACAAAGGTCCATATGAAGAAGTTCCAGTGCTGATGAGGTCGATGATTTAACTTTGGACTTGAAGGAGCTACGCTTCATTTTGACCAACTCACATGCGGAACAGAGTGAGTCTTTTTCGAACCTCATTTATGGTAGACCTTTGACCAGACCTTGTCTTTGTAGCTTCGCTATAGATCGGAAATTCTGATGAGACAAGCGTCGATGCCACGTCCATGATTGTGCTTTAGAAGCTTTGGCTAGTAGACATACTGGACGTGTGGCAGACAGTGTAGGGAAATCTACATAGTATAGATTTCCATGGCGCTCAACTTTGAAGACTTCGTAACCATCGGGATCCTCTATATAGCAATGAGTGGTTGTGAAGCGAACTTGATATTGCATGTCACAGAAGTGACTGGTACTGAACTGATTGTGGTCAAGTCCTTCAACATATAGCACTTTTTGAATCTTCACAACACCGTTATCGAGCATTCCATATCCTCTGACGTGGCCTTCGGTTTCAAAATTTGCAAATCTAACTGCTCCGGCAGGCTCCTCCACATAGTTATGCAAGAGGTGCTTGAATCTTGTCATGTGGCGTGAACATCCGGAATCTATTACCCACAATCGACAGGCCTACAAAAGAGACAATTAGTTTTGCTTAGGCACCCATATCAGGATGGGTCCTTCGCGGTTAGCATCAAGCAACTCAGGAATATCATCTGGTTTGACTTTCACTCTCCATTCATAACGCGGTTTTGGAACCCATTTCCAAACCATCTTAACATTCAATTCCTGAAAGTGCTTTTTAGAAGTAGGATTGGCAACCTTAGCACGATACACTTTTGGTTGTGTAGAAGAATCAGAATTAGAATTAGACTTAGAGTTCAGCTTAGCTTTGCTTTTATTCTTTTTGGACTTAGGAGGGGAGTAGTATTTGAATGAATTATCCCAACAGTGTTTGCAATAAAGATTCTTTCGAGCAAAATTCATAAACTTAGATTTATCGGAACAAATCTTACATTCATGTTTATCAAAAGAAGTACTATTCAAAATAACACTGTCTGTAGGACAACTACTAGAATTCAAACTATTCTTTTTATTCAAACTAAGATCTTTATTCTTCTTACTCTTCCCAACTCCATTTCCTCTTATATCTGAAACAGAAACAGGAACCTTGTTAGTCTCTAACTTAGAAGGTGGTTCTTTTCTAGTGCTCTTTGAAGTCTCACCCTTTTCAAAAATACTTGGAGGATATTCAGGACAATCAGAGTAAGCAACTGTAGGTTTTGCAGGAGCATCAAATTCTGGATTGGTTCTTACCTTCCAGCTTGGATCATTTAACATATGTTTTTCATTTGAAGCATTTTTAAACAAAGTAATTTTCAAATCGTTGATCTCAGTGCAAAGCTCTTGATTTATTTTTAAAGACTTTTCAAGTTTATGTTTGAGATCAAAGTTTTCATCTTCAACCTCATCAAGAGATTGTTGCAACATATCAATTTGCTTCATCAATTCAGATGTATTACCATCCACAGAATTTGATCCCTTTAAATCAGAAACAGGATCAGAGTCTGATGCATTCATCATATCAGAGAATATCTCAATAAACTCCGTTTGATCATTTTGAACACAAGATTCATCCACGGTAGCAGCAACTTCTTCAACCTCTTCAGGAAGTAAAGGTTTAGAAGCAATGGGAGTTGAGACTGATGGTATAGTAGATGGATCAACATCCGATTCATACTCATCAAATTTGCATGCAGTCTCAGGTAGAACTGTGTTGGTGTTCACTGATTCTTTAGAAGGTGTGGTAAATAGTGATTCAAACTCAGTAAATTCGATCTTTCGAGTTGCATAGCTTTCGTTCAAATCACCATATGTAAAACCAACAGATTTAAAAAGATTTTGAGAATCAGTGTCACCAGACTTGTTCTTTCCCATTTCTTCTTGACCTTTGGTCTCTTCAGAAGGTTTAGGAGAACTTGTTTCAACAAAAGTAGCGCGAATGTCAGGAATGGGTTTTATTGCGGAGCCAAATTTATCAAAATTATATAGGTGCTCCGGTGCCTTTTTCAAAATTTCATTAATTGGCACACCCAAACCTGGTTTAAGTTTGTAAAACCTTTCGTCTTGAAGTTTATTGGTCAACAGATTTAATGTCTGTTCAGTCTGACCTCGTTTCATGTTAATGTCCTGCAGTTGCTTTATTTTGGTGAAAGCTTCATTTCTTTCTTTATAACAAACTTCAAATTTGATTTGAAACTCACCCTTTTCAACATTAAGATTCACAAGATCTGTTTCTAAACCAGATATTTTTTCTTTTAAAGACTCTTTTTCAGCTTTTAAATCATCTTTTTCCTTTTCCTTTTCTTCCACAACAACTTTTAAAATAGCATTTTCATCACGAAAGCTTAAAACAGATTGATGTGCAGAGCTCAGTTTGCCTTTCAGTAAAGCAAATTCATCTTTCATGCCATGTATTTGGGCCATTAAAGATTCAATAAGTTCAGAATTTTCACTTACCTCATAGTTAGCTTCTTCGGATTGTGTCTCAGAGTCTTCATCGTCACCTTCCAGCTTTGCCATGTAAGAAACTTGGGTGAAATGTGCTTGCTCCTCGTCATAAGAACTTTGGAACAGCCAGTTCTCTTCTTCAGCCATTAGTACTTTTCCTTCTTCAGCTTTCTTGGCAATCAGTGACTTTCTTGAGTAGTACTCTGAGTTCTTCACTTTCTTGAATTTGCAGTCCCTTGAGAAGTGCCCAAATTTGCCACAGTTGTAGCATCGTCCTGGTTCATCCTTTCGCTCTTCTCGCTTCTCCTCTCTCTTTCCTTCTCTTCTATCTTCCTTCTGATCTTCTCGTCCTTCCTCTCTCTTTCCATGCCTCGGCTTGTATCGCATCTCAGACTTCTCTTTCTTGTATCCATCATACTTTGGCTTTGAGTAAAATCTTTTCTTGCCAAAGCTCTTCTTGAATCGTCGCGTAATGAGAGCCAAGTCTTCAGAGAACTTTTGAATATCAGGATCTGAATCAACTTCCAGTTCTTCATTGCTTGAATCAGAGTCAGAGTCAGTAACTTCGGTAACTAAAGCTTTAGACGCCTTTTTCTTCGACCTTGCAGAGGATACAGAACCTTTGCCGGCAATGAGAGCCACAGAATCCTTCAGATGATTAGACTCATTATTCATAGATCTCACCTCATCCTCATGTTGAGCAAGAGTAGAGAAGATGTCGGTGACATTTTCTCGAGCCATATTCTTCGACATCTGGAGGTTGATAGCAATGTTCTTCCATTCAGGATTCAGATTCTTGATGAACTTGTAGTTTATCTCAGAAGCAGATTTGGCGATTTTTTTCCTCCGCAAGTCATTGAGAATAATGTTGTACCTATTATAGGTATCTAAAAGCATCTCTCCTTCTTTGGCATGAAATCCCTCGTAAGCATTTATGCACAGATTCTGCTTAGCTTGAATAGAAGCTTCACTTCCTTCAAACTGCCTTGCTAGTTCATCCCAGATTCCTTTAGCAGTACTCTGACTGTCGACACGATTGTAGATGTCGTTTGGAATTGCCATCGTCAGATAGATTAGAGCTTCTTCTTCTAACTTGAGCTGGTCTTTCTGCTTTTCAGTGAAGAACTGAACAGGTTTAGGAATATCTCTGTCAGGGATTTCAGGAGAGGAATCTGTAGCAGGTTGACCCTTTACTGTGATCATTGGAGTTTTGGGACCTTCAATGATTATTGTCATGAACTCTCTGTTCTTGTGATTCAGAAACTGAATCATTCTTGTCTTCCACTGCTGATACTCATTTGCCACGAGGACAGGAGGTTTGACTTGAGAACCCATCGAGAGAAGCTGATTCGACATCTTAGCTGTACGGTTAGTAAATAGACTTTTCTGTACCAAGACAACCAACTAGATGAGATCGTTAGAATCAAAAGTAAAGACTACACTCAAAAATTTTCAGAAAAAATAAATTTCCAAAAATAATCAAATGCAGTCCTCGCACACAGTATAAAGCACTAATATCTATGAATAAAATACTGAAAAATTAAGAAGATTTTGATCAAGCACAAAACTTTTGTCCCCCTTCGCAGACTTAGCACGGGGGTCCCGCTAAGTTAGGCTTTTAGAGGCCCTGTTGCAGCTTGCAAAAATTTGTCTAGGACTGGAAAATGTGCTTCGAAGAATGAACTGTACCGGTCGAAGGAAAGACCGGAGTATGCAAGTACCCAGTCGAATGGCAAGACCGGAGTAACAAGTATCCGGTCGAATGGCAAGACCGGGAATACGAGTATCCGGTCGAATGGCAAGACTGGAGTAACAGGTATCCGGTCGAAGGGAAGACCGGAGTAAGCAAGTACCCGGTCGAATGGTAAGACCGGAGTAACAAGTATCCGGTCGAGTGCTAGACCGGAAACCACTAAGGTCCGGTCGATACTCCTATCCGGTCGAAGGAAAGACCGGGGAATACTAAGGTCCGGTCGAAGGAATGACCGGAGATCACAACTATTCGGTCGAAGGTGTAAGACCGGAGATCACAACTACCCGGTCGAAGGCTCAGGTCGAATAACTATCGGATACGTTAAACTTGATAAGATCGGATAACTGATAAGACCGAAGAACACGATGAATTTCTGGATTCGACCGAAACCAAACCCAGAAAATTGAAACGACCGATTAACACAATTAAACCAACAATTCAACCACTTTATGATCTATAATGCGATTAATTAATCAGATAGCATTCAGAAGCATGAATCTCAACTAATCAGATCAACTTTTAAACCAATAAGCACATTAATGCATGAAATCGGATGAACATTAAATTTTCTCGATGAACAATACTTTTCTCGATGAACAGTAATATCAAAAAAAAAAAAATTGATTCTTTAGGCTTTGATACCAATTGTTATCCCGGTTTAATCTAGTTGGTAAACAATCAATCAAGTAATCAAGCAACACAATAATAATCAAGAGATATATAAATCAGAGTAACATACCAATCCCTTGTATAAACTGTTAAACCTTGAGTGTTCTTGATACCCTTGGATTACAGAGAAACCTTCACCTCACTATAATATGATTATTGTAAATATGAGGATTCTAACCTAAAATCTAATAAACCAAAACATTAAATACCCAGGCTTTAGGCCTAACGGGCTTAGCTAAAAGCTTAACGGGCTTGAGGCCCAATAGTTAACAACTATTAGATTATTACATAATAAACCCTCTAATTAACTTTATCACAATTGCAGTTTAAACCCTTAACTTTAACATTAATCTTGAATACAATTATTTGATCCAACAATTCTATGCGGGTTCAGCTAAACACGCACTTGAAGATATGCGTGTGAAGTATGACCCGCACTTTGTGATATGCTATTCCAAGAGAAAAACAATCAACCTGAGAAAAACACTAACACCCAAAAGTTAGTTATACGATAGAATATATGATAGTCCCATACAAAACATGAATGATCCGCATAACATAATGACATGCATACTAACATGAATCACACGCACATCATATGAATGACACGCACAATGATATGAATGACCCGCATAGTAACACTCGACTATAAATCTGTAAAATCGATCATAACAATGACTTAAATCCATACAAATTGCACAGAATCGATCGAAAATAAGTTTTTAATACAAATCAATTAACAATATCGATCAAAACACTTTGAATCTCAAAAATCAAAACTAACAGACAACAGAACTCGTCCTTTTCAGAATATATTCAAACTCAAAATCGAAGCATCAAAACACGTTTTTATGCAAAACAACACTAATCAAACTTGATCGACTATATAAAACGCATCTAATAACATCAAATTCAAAGCAATTCAATCACTAATACGACTAAAATTGGTGAAAATCCAGAAAACGAGATTTTTCTTGAAAAATCAACAAAAATCGATCAAATTTTCGAATTATCCACACAAATCAGTAACAAAATTACACTAATCTCAATTCTCTCAAGATATTGAAGGCTCTGATACCAATTGATAAGCCAAGATCACAAGATCTGTAGAGAGAGAATCTAGAGAGAGAAAGTGTACGCTTCAAATGTAACAGTATTCAATTCAAACAGTGCGTAAGTTCTTTCAACAAAAACATGCCAAGGGGACTTAAATACCCCAAGGCATTTACAAAACATAACAGAATAATAAATACAATGATTACTATAAAATCAGATCTAACAATATTTGAAAAGACCTTGCCCTTAGGGATTTTAGGTACATATACCTCATTAAACTGAGGTATATCCGTCAATTCAGAGTTTATAACTACCTGGACAAATCTTGGGTACATATAGAAACTCTTTTTATTTCCCAAGTTTGACACAAGGTCAATGAAAATCATTTTTGAGAAATTATACTTTCTGGCAGTAGACAAGCAGACCAAAGCGTAAGCAATGGTACTGCTGAACTGACTCTATCCAGTAGTTTTTCTAGAGATACAGTGCATAAGGGTATGAACAAAGAACCGCCATTGGGAAGAAAAGTTTGCTTTGTAAAAGTTGAAAACACCCTGTTGGCCTTCATACCCCATTCTTGTTAGATTGGAAAACAAGTCCTCATTAGGGATAGAAGTAATACCTGAGGCATCGTCTAGTCGTAGACTGATGCGAAAGACCTCTTCAGTGACTATCGAGGGTTTGTCACACACCCTTGTCTTGATGATCTGCACACCGTTTTCAGTAACAACGGTGGCATTGGCCCAAAACTGCTTCTGGTGCTCGATGAAAATTGGTGGTGACACAGTAAGAGCATATGCTATGTGACTGGTCTTGAGAAAATCGACTATTTGATGGAATCCATCAGCCTGCTTCGGCTTTTGAAGCATTGCGATCTCATTGTGTTCATCAATAAACGCCATGGATGCCATTAGTCTTGAGGATACTGGACTGAAACACACTTGTTGCTTGAGAGAAAAGAGTGAGAGAGAAGATGAACAGTATGCAAAGAGTCGTTGTGAGCTTTTAGGCGGGCAAAGAGGGTATTTATATGATTCGGGAAAGAAGCAGTATTAACTGAAAGCAGTATTAACTAACTAGAAGTATTAACTAACTAGCAGTATTAACTACGAGCAGTATTAACTAACTAGTAGTATTAACTAACTAGCAGTATTAACTGTGAGGTATTAACTAACTAGCAGTATTAACGACTAGCAGTATTAACTACTAGCAGTATTAACACATACCTGAAGAAGTAACTCAGACTAGCAGTAGTATTATGAACCTACAGCAGTAACTTTGCACTAGTAGCATTAAAACTGCACTGGCAGGATTAACTATACTTACACTGTTGAAGCTTTGTGTTAGTCTGAGCAGGGAAATAAACTTCCTGAGAAAGATGATTAGTAGCACCAAACAAAATAAACAAATAACAGGCATACAAACACTTTTTAAACATGAGCTCATTCAGAGTTGATCATGCCCACACTTGTGACCAAGAAAGTGAATCTACCCACATCAAAAGCTTTAGTGAATAGATCAGCAAACTGGTTATCAGTATGAACTTTAGCAACTTGAATAAGCTTCTTTTCATTGCAGTCTCTAATAAAGTGATACCTGATTTCAATGTGCTTTGTTTTGGAGTGCTTGACTGGATTGTTAACAATGCTAATAGCACTGCTATTGTCAATGAAGATTGGAGTGTGATGAAAGGTTACCCCATAGTCCAGCATTTGATTCTGAATCCATAGAACCTGTGAACAGCAACTTGCAGCAGCAATGTACTCAGCTTCTGTTGTGGATAAGGACACTGTGGTTTGCTTCTTACACTGCCAAGATACTAGTCTTGCACCCAAAAGTTGACAACCTCCTGAAGTAGACTTTCTATCCATATTAGCACCACCCAAGTCACTGTCTGAATATGCAATCACGTCAAAATAAGATTCATAAGGATACCAATGACCTAATCTAGCTTTCCCTCTTAAGTATCTGAAAATCCTCTTAACAACTTGAAGATGTGACTACTTTGGCTTGACTTGGAATTTGGCACACACACACATTGGAAACATGATATCTGGTCTTGAGGCTATGAGATACATGAGAGATCCAATCATTGATCTATAAAGATGGACATCAACATATTCCCCCTCAAGATCAGCAGTGATCTGTTTGTGTGTTTCCATTGGTGTGCTTGCTGGCTTTGAGTCTGATAGACCATACTTATCTAGGATATCTTTCACATACTTTGATTGACTTATGAAAATCCCATATTTCTGTTGTTTCACTTGAAGCCCAAGGAAGAAAGTAAGTTCACCCATTGAACTCATTTTGAAGCTCTTGTGCATCAACTCTTCAAAGTCTCTACACATCTGATTTTTTTGTGGATCAAAAGATGATGTCATCCACATAGATCTGAACAAGTAGGATGTCCTTCTTACTTCTTCTAATGAAAAGGGTCTTGTCAATTATTCCTCTTTCAAACCCATTTTCCAAGAGATAGGTAGACAGAGTATCATACCATGCTCTTGGGGCTTGATGTAGACCATAGAGAGCTTTCTTCAGTTTGTATACTCTGTCAGGATATGATGGATTCTCAAATCCAGGGGTGTGACAGATATATACTTCCTCAGCAATTTTTCCATACAGAAAGGCACTCTTCACATCCATATAGTATACCTTGAACTTCATAAATGAAGCATAGGCTAGAAACAGCCTAATTGCCTCTACCCTTGCAACTAGAGCAAAAACTTCCTCATAGTCTATTCCTTCTTCCTGAGTGTACCCTTATGCCACTAGCCTTGCTTTGTTCCTTATTACTATTCCTCTCTCATCCTTTTTATTTCTGAAAATCCACTTGGTGCCAATTGCTCTATGACCTTTAGGAAGGTCCACCAAGTCCTAAACATCTTAAAATTTGAATTGTAGCAACTCTTCTTGCATGGCTTCTATCCAACTTGAATCTTTCATTGCTTCATAAGCCTTCTTAGGCTCAATCTGGGATAGAAAGCAAGAGAGTACTGTATGTTGCTGATCCTGCAAATCTTGAAGTCTGCTTTGATTCCTAGTCATCATAGGAGAAGTGATGTCTCCTATTACCAGCTCAGGAGGATGATTTTTCTGAGTTCTTATATGAAGACTAGGTTCTTCATTCATTCCCACATCTAAATTGGAATCATTTAAGTCAGTTGAGGGAATCTCATCAGCTGCTTCTGACTCTTCATGCTCTAAATTCTCATCATCTCTTCTTTCTTCTGCACTCTGACTTGGTTCAGTAAAAGTCTCCCTTTCACAGATTTCAACAGAGGACATTGTAGGTATAGGAAAGATCACAGACTGAGGAATAATATCTTGTACTTGTTCATCCCCTGATCCTCTACTTCTTGATCCTGCATGATCATCACTACTGAAACCCAAAGAGTTAGTTAGTGAATCAATGTCAAATAACCACTGAGGACCTGAACCAATAGGATTTGGTGTGTTCTCATTGCATTTGACATTGTCACTTTCCTCAATTATTCTAGAAGAAGAATTAAATACTCTGTAGGCCTTACTCTGAGATGAGTAACCAACAAGAAAACCATCATCTTCTTTGCTATCAAACTTTCCTAAGTGAGTTTTGGTATTGAGAATGGTACAAGGACACCTAAAAGGTTTGAAAAATCCAATAAATGGTTTTGTTTTATTTAAAAGCTCATATGGTGTCTTGTTTTTAGGCTTGACTACTAGAACTCTGTTTTGGACATAGCAAGCAGTATTAACTGCTTCAACCCTGAAAGTAATTGGAAGTTTTGAATCAGGTAACAGAGATCTAGCAGCTTCAATCAGTGTCCTATTCCTTCACTCAGCAACACCATTTTGTTGTGGAGTCCTAAGAGCACTGTATTGCCTCTTAATTCCTCTTTCCTCACAAAATGCGTTTAGATCCAGATTTTTAAATTCAGTACCATTATCTGACCTAATGACTTTTACTTTTGATTTGTTTGGTTTTTAATTCTTAGAATAAAGGATTTGATCAGTCCACTTGTCTCATCCTTAGTCCTTAGAAAATATACCCAGGTAAATCTAGAGTAATCATCAACAATAACTAAGCATTATGATTTCTTACCTATACTCATGACATTTGTAGGACCAAACAGATCCATATGCAACAACTGAAGAGAAGAAGAAATTGTGTTCAACTCTTTGGACTTATGAGAAGTTTTGTGTTGTTTTCCTTTGACACAAGCAACACAATGATCATCACATGAAAATACTTTTGAAGGCAAACCTCTTACAAGGTTGTTTTTAACACGTTTATTCATTGTTTTAAAGTTCATGTGACACATCCTTCTGTGCCAAAGTGATGATTCATCCAAAGAAGATTTTGAAACAAGACAGTTTAAGGATGAATCATTTGAAACATTTTCCATGTCCAAACAATAGACATTATCCTTTCTAGAAGTTCTTAGTAGTATCATCTTTTCATCAACTACCTTGAATCCAGGAGCAAGAATAATGCATTATGAATCAGTGAATAATATACTATGCTTTTTGTCACAAACCTGTGATACACTTAACAGGTTGTATCTTAACTGTTCAACATAGAAACCATCTTCAAAGGTCATCTTACCTTTTGTTACATCTCCCTTACCACTAATCTTACCTCCATCTGGAGTATTACCAAAGGCAACATGCCCTCCATCAATTTTCTTGAAATTCTTGAGGCAAGCCATGTTCCCTATCATGTGCCTAGAGCAACCACTATCAACATGCCAAATGCTCTTTCCCTTGAGCTGCTGGTTGCCCTGCACATAAGATAAATCAATTAGTATTGACTGGGAACCCAAGCCAAAGTGGTCTTGGGCCTCCCTTTCTCATCAAAGTACTTGCACTCCTTTTTGATGAGATTTTTAAATTCAGAAAACTATTTACTGGAGTACTTTGTCAAGATGATTGGTCTAGAAGCACAAACACTAGAAGCAGTACTAAATTTAGAAGTACTAACAGAGTTAGCAGCACTAACAGGTTTAGCAGTACTAACTTTGTTAGAAGCACTAACAAGATTAGCAGTATTAACATTTGAAGAAGTACTAACAATGTTAGTTTTAGAAGTACTAATACTCTCAGCAACACTAACATTGATAGCATTAGTATTGCTTCTGGCAGCACTATCTTTGTCAGCAGCGCTATTTGTGGTAGCAGTACTAACAGTTTTAGTGCTTTTGGGAACCCACATCTTGACACTCTCTTTTACAGTCTTTTTCTTCATGTGGCTTTTAGATTTCACTGGTTTCTTAGCCACATGGTTCCTTTCATTCTTCCTATAACCAAAGGGTTTTTGCACATATCTTTGAAAATTTATCCTTTGGTTCATAGGATTAAAATAACAGTGCTTGGCAAGATGGTTCAATTTGCCACATATGAAACAAGGTTTTGTTCTGATGATTCTACTCATATTTATTACCTGCACAATGTTTGCAAGGAACAGGATTCACAACTGTGGTCTGCTTGTAATGGACCTTTTTAGACTTTCCCTCAGTCTTCTCAACACCATTAGATTTGACCCAATCTCTTCCACCACCCTCATTGGTAAGAATGTTATTTTCTAAGGGAATTTCACCACTCACAGTGTTATCCTTACTCTTACCAACTTCTTTTTCAGTCTTGTCCTTAACAACTACTTCATCTAAAGGATCTACATTAGTTGCTCCCTCATGCAAGTCCTTCCTATCCTTAGTCTCCAGCAAGTCTGATTTAGGAGGGATGTAGTTGTTATTGTATGGTGGTGGTGTGGTATTGTACCCAATTCCTGGTTTAAGCTTATCATGGATTTGGACCTTTAGCATAGAATCCATGGCTTTAGAAGCATATGAAAACTTTTTCACATCCAGCTTAACCTTGGCTAGTTCTCCTCTCAAATTTTCATTCTCCTCTTTAGACTTTGTCAATCGGATTTCTAGATCATTTTTCTCCCACTTCCAGTAATTGGTATCATATGTGTGTTGAAGTTCATTGGCTTGGAAACCTTTAATTTGTTCCTCAAATATTTCAACAATTATCACATAGTCTTTTCTATCCTTTTCTAATCTCTTAAGGTCATCACTCATACTTTGGTTGTGATCCCTGTACCTTTTCACAGTGTCTATGCAAGTTTGAGAACAGAGATTAGAAAGTACCTCAGTTGGGAGATCAGATACCTTTGCCATGAGAGCTTGATTTTGAATGGCATCTTCTGCTTTATCACTCCAGTCAAACCCCATTCCTTGTTGAGAAACAAGAGCTTGAGCAGAGTTTCTGTTCTGGTTGAAGCTTCCAGTCTGAGCTTGTTGGTGGTTGTTTTGAGACATTCCACTTCTGCATTCCCTGGCAAAGTGTCCCTTCATGTGACACTTGTAGCACTCTACCTTTGACTTATCAAAGCCGGCTCCATCTTCTCCTCTTTGAGAGAAGTTGTTTCTCCCAGTCCTCTTGATGAATTTCTTCACCCTCATGGAAAGCATGGCCATCTACCATTTAATATCCATCTCTTCCAGATCATCAGGATGAAGTTGTTCCAAGTCATCATTGATTAAAGAAGAGTTACCATGGCTGGAAAGAAAGGCTTCAAACACAGATTCATTGCCTTTTTCTTGATTTACTCCGCTGGCAGTATTAACTGATTCAGGGTTAGCAGTAGAATCAGTTGATGCTGAAAGGAGTGCAGCATTATGAACATATCCAGTAGGCTTTTTCTTTGCTTCTACTTCAGATTCAAACACTCTCAGATCATTGTACAGATCATTCAATTCCTTTTCTTCCAACATGTCATTCTGTCTGAATGAGACAGTGTACATGGTCCACTCATCTCCAAGAGATCTGAGAAACTTTCGGTTGACATCATCTTGTTCCATATGAACTCCAACAGTAGCCAACTCCCCAATTAGCTTATTGAATCTATCAAAAGTTTGAGTCATAGACTCATTCTTTGAAGATCTAAAATTCTCATATTGCTGCTTGAGATTATCCCTTTGATTCTTCTTTGTGCTCTTGGTGCCAGCAAATCTCTTCTCTAAAGCATTCTATAGAATCTGAGCATCAGTGCAGTGGTGAAACTGATGTTGATACTCATTAGGAATGTCCAAAAGCAGAGTGCTTAAGGCTTTCATCTCCAATTGTCTCACTTTCTTCTCAGCATCAGTTTTTGGAGGTGGTCTTCTTCCATCTTGCCCAATTTTACCTTCAGCAGAGGGACCATTCTCAACAATGTCCCACATAGAAAAGTCTGTAAGGAGGATGTACTTATTGATCCTAATTTTCCACATGTTAAACTCATTGGGTTTGAGCATGGGAACCTTTGAAACAAGAATACTGGTTGATTCAACTATGTTGTCCATGATGAATGAAGGTTTCTGAGAATACTAGGCTCTGATACCACTTGTCAGGATCTGATTCTTAACAAGAATAATAAGACTCAGAAACAATATTAAAGAAGTTGCGGAATAACACTTTAATATTCAAAATATCAATGTAACAGTAAAGAATGAATCACAACTTGTAAACTTTATTGAATGATTAAAGTTACAAGCTTTCAAACAAAACCTCAATCTTGATGAACAGGCTCACCAAGACGAATTCTACTTCTCTAGAATTAGGATTGTAAACCTTGAGGTTAATTCTCTCTCTCTCTAAAACAAAAACTTAGAATGAATTACTCATCTATCAAACTATTCTATACTATATAAACAAAGATTAAATACAAGATAATTACAAAACATAAAATATCTTCATAATATTCTTCCATAATTATCTTCAACCTTCCACAATTATCTTCAGCCTTGTTCTGCTCGTATCTTGATTATCACATAAGCAGTATTAAGTCACATCAGGATTAACACTCTGAGCAGTATTAATCTTCACCAGCAGCACTAACTATGCTCAGCAGTATTAATTTCTTGAAGCAGTATTAATCTGGCTCAACAATAGTAATCATGAAAGGCCTGGCAGTATTAATCACTTAGACACATCTTCAGTTCCCAACACTTGATCAAAAACATCTTCTTTTCTTTGCTGCTTACTGCACAAACGGGATCAATATGGTTAATTTTTGTCCATTTGCCTTTTTGTTCAGGAGAGAATTTTATTGTTTTATAGGTGTAAGATTGAGAAGTGTTTGTTTTATTCTTTGCCTTTTTTTGTAACTCTTTTTCAAGTTCCAGAGACGTTTTTGCTTGTAAACACATATTTGCAAAATCAGGACTTATTGGTATTCTGGTTTTGGTTTTCAAAATTGAAATTGGAACATTCAAAATACCAGAGCCAACAGTTTTTATCTTTTTGTGAATTACATTCCCTGGTTTACAAAAAATCTGTTCATCAATCTCTTGATCAAATTCTGAATCAGAGTCAAGAAATTCTCTCTTAGTTTTAAAAGAAATAGCTACCTCTTTTGATTTTTTAATTCTTTTGTTCTAGAGACTTTAATGATCCGTTTCATGCTTTCTTTTCTTTTTAAGTCCTCCATGACATTTTCTTTCCATATCTTTTTAACATCATCTTCAAATGTAGTTCTGATGTTTTCATCTGACTTTGGTGAATACAGAGGGGCACCCGGATTAAGTGAACTCTCAGATTCATTTTCAGAAGTACTTGTATCAGAGGTACTTGGTTCAGATGTCTCTGATTCATTTGAGATGAAAGCATCAAATCTTAAAATTTATTTGGGATCATTGCTTTGAGGTTTTGTGAAGAGTACCTCTGAAGTTTCTCCTTTTATCTGTAACACAGATTCTTGAAATTTTTTTACTTCAGAGTATGTAGTATTTTTGAAATTCAAATCTCTTGTTTTTTATCCCTCTGAGGTTTTCATTCTTTTGAAATTATTCAGAGATGTACCTTCAAAGCTTTGGACCTTTCCCATACGGAAAGTGGAAGAAAGTGAAGTTTTCTCCAATCCAGTGAATGAATTCAACTCATTGAATCCCAGCCCTTGAGAGTCCATTTGAGTTTTTATTTTGTCGAAAACACCTTGTGCATTAACATAGCTTTTGATTCAAATATTTTTTCTATCTAGAGATTAATGTAGGATTTATCTTTCCTTTTGAAAAAATTTGGTTAAGGCAATAGAATTGAGCCTTTCATACTAAGATTTCTTTACTTCTTCTTCTTTTCCTTTTAAAACTTTCTCAATTTTTCTTATTTCTTCTGAAAATGATTTTTCTTTTTGCTTGTGAGTTTCTTCAAGTTTGTTTTTTTCAAGAAAAAATTATTTTTTTCTGATTCCAAAAGATTCTTTTCTCTTTTGAAAAAAATGAGCTCTTTTGTCACTTGCTCTCTTTTCTTTTTCTCTTCAAGAAACTTTTGCTCTAGATCCTGAAGTTCATTAATTAGTTTAAAAGCATCTATTTTAGGATCACTATCAGAGGTGTAAAGAGAGTTTACCTTTTCAGAGTTGTCTTCTAATGCTCCATCAGTTTGATTTCCATCTGAAAAATCCATACCACAGAGACTGGTAGGCTCTTCCTCGCCGTCGCTTGTTGAGTCTGATAGCCAGTCTTCCATTTCAATCCATACCACAAGGACTCTTTCTTTTACATTGTACTTGTATTTGTTCTTGTAGTAATCTTGATCTTTGACAAGTTTTCCTCTGCAGTTTGCAGAGAAATGGCCTAGTTTTCCACATCTGAAACATCTTCCATCATTTTGATTTGTTGGAAGAGTGGCAGTAGTTGTCTCTGGCTTCTGTTCTTGAGGTTTGAAGTATCTCTGTGGCTGTGGATACTTTGGTTGAAATGGTTGATGAGGTCTTGATTGTTGTGTTGCATCATTATTGTTGAAGTTTCTACCCTTTTGATCACTATATGGAGTGAATCTGGGTTCTTGTTGAAATCTGACAACATCTTGTCGAAATCTTCTTTCAGTATTTCTTCTTTCTTCATTCTCTCTCATTCCATCAAATACTTTCTTGCCAAATTTCTTGTTAAATTGATGAGTGATTAATGCAAGAGATTTGGCGAAGGCAGTGATATCATCTTCTGAGTCTGAATTTGTATGATTTTCTTCTGCCATTAAGACCTTTTTGGATCTTCTTTTTGTTTCCAAACCTTTTTGTGACTCTTCACCGTTGTTTTCTTTCGAAATTTGTTTTGAAACAAGTGCAAGGGGTCCACCTAAAGAGGTTTTTGATTTTTGCTTCATAACTTCCTTTTCATGTGCAACAAGAGTGCCATAAATGTCAGTTAATGACCATGACTCAAGATCTTGATTGGCTTGTATAGACATGGACAGTTGTGACCATTCTTCATTTAAGCTTTTCAAGAAAATAACGTTGTATTCCTCTTTTGTTCTTATCACTCCAAACTTTCTGCATTTGTTGATAAGAATGTTGAATCTTGAGTAAGTTTGGTGTAATATTTCTTCTGGTAGAGCATGAAAATCATGATATTCTTTGATGCATAGATTTCTTCTATTTTCCTGGGTTTGTAGGCCTCCTTCAAGTTGATTTAACAACTGATCCCATATCTCTTTTGCAGTTTTACAAGAATCAAGTTCTTGAAAGATATCATTGGGAATGGCCATTATAAGTAATCTAACAGCTTTTGAGTCATTATCCATCATATTAGTTTCTTCATCAGTGAAGTTTGTGGTTTTCTTTTCATAATATGCAGGTATTTCAGCAGTATCTGCTGTTGCAGGAACTCTTGGTACCAACACCATTGGAATGTGAGGTCCAATGTTCACTGATCTAAAAAGATCCCTGTCCATACCTTCTAAGAAATTTCCCATCCTTATCTTCCATTGGGGATATTCATCCCTTAAAAGTGTAAGAGGTTTTGTTAATGACCCAGATGTATAAATGGCACTTATGCTTGAGTTTGCCATTTTTGAAGAAAAAGATGAAGATTTGAAGAACTGATGCTTTTTGTATAGAACAATTATTTACTATCAAATCTTGAGCATATGGTGTTCTTTAATAAACTAGGTTTATATGAACATGCATAGATATTAAAAGTTAGAATCAATGAGATGTAAATCTATACGAGTATGCAGATGCGATCTTTCTTTGTTTAGAAAACAAAGGAGGCTCTGATACCAATTGTTGGATCCCAGATTTAATCTCACAACAATGATATAAACAATAAGAGTAATAACAGCGAAAGCAATATAGTTTAATATCAAAGGAGATTCAAATATCACAGTTCATAAAGCAGATAATAGATAAACAAGATATTCTTGGAATAAAATATTCAACTTAATATCAGTTATAAGACTTCTTAAGCAAACTTTGAACAAAAGTGTACTTAAAGTAAACAGTGTACTTATCTGACAAATAGAAGCATGCTTGAATAGTGTCTTACCTCAAAGGTAAGATCAAGACATGCTTGAACAGTGACCTACTCTAGAAAGTAAATCTTATCACTAGGTGCCATGTCATCTGTTCTTCTTTGTCATGAAATTCAAAGTGATCATCTTCAGAGCTCTGAAATAGGATCTCTGATGAGGAGCTCTCTGATGTCTTTCCGTGAGACTGTCTCTGAACTGACTTCAGAGACAAAATTGCTTTCTCCGAGACTGACTCTGAACTGAGTTCAGAGACAGACTTGCTTTCTCCGCTGATGTCCCTTGAAAGTCTTTAGATGAAGACTGAGTTATTTTCAATACTTTCATTGGTTCAGATTTGGGGCTAACAATTTTAAAAGCAGTTTATGGATCAAGCAAATCAGCGAAGGCTAAAGCAATGGTATCAAGGATTGTTGATACTTCTGAGAGTTCTGAGGAAGAGGATGAGGATGCTGAACCTAAAGAAGTAGATGAGATTGCTGCTTTCACAGAGAAACTGGCTTTGTTAACTACAAGGTTTCACTAGAAGTTTGCAAAGAATAAATTCTACAGCAAACCCAAGCATGATGGTTACAAGTCAGGTAAATTCAAAGGTAAATTGTTGATAGAGAATGAAAAGAAGGAAGAGAAGACAGAGGAAAAGAAAAAGAGGTAGAGAAAGAAAAGTCAGACAAGTGATTTAGTTATGGAAAGTTAGGTCACTTTGCTAGAGATTGTCCAGAGAAAAGGGTCAAAAACTATAAGTACTACAAAAAGAAAGCTCAACTTGCCAAGGCTGTTGAAAAAGGGCAAGCTCTGAAAGCAGATGATGAAATCTGGTTGTATTACTCTGATGACGAGGAAAGTGAAGTGAAAGCAAACCTGACTGAGGTCCACTACAACCTCATGGCTCACTTACAGGAAGATTTTGATACTGAGGTAAATTCAATGTCTGATGAATCTGACTCTTCTGAAAATGAGGAGTTAATGAACTTGATGTTCCAATTAACTCAGATAAATACTGAATTTTTGAAGCTAAAAGATACACTTGAAGAACAAAAATTCATCATACAGGGACATCAAGATCAAGTGTTGCTTTATAAAAAATTATCAAAAGATAAAGAAGAAGAAAAAATGTTTTAAAAATGGACAAAGCAAAGCTTCAAAATGAAATATCTGATTTGCAAAAATAAGTTGTAACTCTTAAAGATCAGAAACTTGATTTAACACTTAAGTATGAACTTGTGATGAAAGACAGAATTGAGGCATATACCAGAATAAAAGAGTTAAAAGAATTAATTCTCAAAAGAGATCAAACTGAACAGACTCTAAAAATTTTAGCAAGCAGTCATAAGGAAAATAATTTTTTTAAGGCCAAGACTGGTCTAGGTCTTTCAGATGTGGATGTTCTGAAGAAGGCACAAGAAAAAATTTACAATTTAAAAAACAAAGATTTGGAGCCTATTATTTTAGTTCCACATATCCTTGAGACGTTTGTTAAAACAGAGGCTGTTTCAGATACATCAATTACAATAGAAAAAGAAACTACTATTGAAGATAACTCTGAAAACGAGATGAAGTATGAATCTCAAGGTCTCAAAAATATTCATTTCAAATATGACGAATTAAACTCTTCTTATAAAAATAAAGAGAAAACATTCCTTCAATTTGAAAATATCTTTCCAAAAGAAAATGAGACTCATAGTACATCATTTGTTTCTGATTCATCTGAAATAATAGTTACTTGTCTTATTATATTAGATGGAAATGAAACGTCTTCAATTTTAAATAAATCTGTTTCAGAAATGACTTCTAAGAGTTTTGATCTTGAATATCAAGCAGCTTTAAACAAAATTCTATTCTTGAAAAAGAAATTTTAGATTTACAAAATCAAAATGCTGATCTTGAAAAGAAAACTTTCCAAGAAAAGAAAGATCTTGAGCTTAGATGTATGCAACTATCGCAGCAAGTCTCTGAATTTGAAAAGATTTTCATAACAAAAAGAGACACATTTGACCATCAACGTCAAATCTTTTAAAGTGAAATATCTAAGCATGTCAAAGATCTATCTGTTCTATCGTCAGTTATTATGAAAGAAAAATTAATCAATTCTGACTTGAAAAGGAAAGTTGATATATCCAATTCTAATTTTTCTAAGCTGGTAAATGACAAGATTTATTCTGAAAAACAAGCTTCATCTGAAGAAGTATGTTTAAAATCTAATTTCAATAACATGACTTCTGATTATGTCTCATGTTGCTTATTGAAGAAAGTCATGTGCAAAGACAAGCAGAAGATGGAAGAGATTTTGAATACTTCTAATGACAGTTCATGTAATAGAGTAGTCTCAGCTTGTACTAAATGTCAACAAAATGCTAATAAATCAAAATTTCTTTCAAAGATTGATTTGTTCATGCAATGTTCATTCTGTTATGAAAGTTCATTCTCTCTTAAACCTAAATCTTCAAAAAAAAAAAAAAAGAAAAAATTAAAAAACATTAAATCTTCTACTTCTTCTTCTGATAAATCAAAAGCTGAAGTTTATACTGTAAAGGCTAAAAATCAAAAAGTTCAGCTAAAGAAAGTTGCTGAATTACAATATGTGCAGAGGTGGATTCCTAAAGATATACTTAATGCACAAATTGTAAAAGACAAAACTTCAAAAGATAAGCATGCTACTAACAAGAAAGGACCCATTCTTATATGGGTACCTAAGTTGATGTAATTGTTATTGCAGGCTTGTCATGTGTGGATCATAGACTCAGGAGCTTCACAACACATGACAACTTACAAACACCTGCAGCACGACTATGTAGAATATTACGCAGGAACAGTTAACTTCGGGAATAAAATGAATGGTTATGTCAGAGGATACGGTGTTCTCAAGAATAGGATGATCTCAATCTCTAAAGTTCTGTATGTCGAGGGGTTAAAGTACAACTTGTTTTCCATCAGTCAATTCACCGAGAAGAAGTGTAAAGTGGAATTTGATGAATACTTCTGTTATATCAAGGATAAGTCAGGCACAGAGTTAATCATTGGAGAAAGAATGGGATTACTATATGGTGTACATTTTCCAACTCTACAAGCTTCAAAACCTGTATGCCTTATCTCGAAAGCTTTAGTAGATGAAAGTTGGTTATGGCATCGTCGATTTTCTCATCAACATTTCAGAGAATTGAACAAGTTGAGGACTCAGATTCTTGTCACCGGACTTCCAGAGCTGAAAATAGAACAAGACTCTCTTTGTTCTGCATGTCAGAAGGGCAAGATGAAAAGAAGTTCTCACAAGTTGAAGATGTTATCTAACTGTTCAAGGTGCTTGGAACTTATTCACATGGATTTCTGCGGTCCGATGAGAACTCAGTCAATAAATGGCAAAAAATATATGTTGGTCATGGTTGATGAATACTCCAGATATACTTGGCTAGAGTTCTTGAGACAAAAGTCGGATGCTCCAGATTTCATCATCAAGTTTATTAAGAAAATACAAGTTCGTCTTCAAAGTCAAGTGCAACATCTTAGAAGTGATAATGGCACTGAATTCAAGATTTCAATCATATTTGGATTCAGTTGGTATTTCACACAACTTCTCAGCTGCAATGACACCACAGCAGAACGGTGTTGTGGAGAGGAAGAACATAACTTTGGTATAATCTGCACGATCAATGCTTGCTTATTCCAGTCTACCGCATTTTCTTTGGCTGAAGCAGTAGCAACCGCATGTTTTACACAAAACAGGACAATTATTAATAAGCGCTTAAATAAAACTGCTTATGAAATTATTAATTGTCGGAAACCAAATGTTAAATTCTTTCGTGTGTTTGGGTGCAGGTGCTATGTGTTGAATGATAGTGAAAATCTAACCAAATTCCAAGAGAAAGCTGATGAGGGAATTTTTATTGGATACTCACTAACTTCCAAAGCATATAGAGTTTACAACACAAGAACGAGATCAGTGATTGAAAGCATCAACGTGTCCTTTGATGAAACAGAGACAAGAATTTCTGAACAAAGCAGTTCATAACTTAGATCTAGTGATAAAGCTTCCACATCAACCAGTGTGGAACCTGTTTCAAAACAGACTGAGATTTCTAAGTCCTTGACTGAATCAGATTTAGATTTATTGTTTTATGATGCTTTTGAAGATTTTCAGAACAAACAAGGTAATAAGGATATACCTACTACTGATAATTCTACTACCACTGCAGATATATATCAGGACCCTCTGAAGACAATGGTGAAGCTTCTACAAGTCAAGTTCAAGAAGTTTCAGACAACACAACTTCAACCACCAATGAAGATCTTTCATCTACATCTATCACACCTCAAGGGAATGTGCTGAAAACTCCAACTGAAGAAGTTGTTCCATTGAAAAGCACATCAAGTCCAATTGTATCTACTTCAGAAGAAACAGAAGTACAAGTCATTTCTACTTCTGAAGAACCAGCAATTCAAGATGAGTTTGATTCTTCTTACAATCAAACAGAGGTTGATGTTTTACCAAGCTCACACAGATGGACAAGGAACGATCCTCCAGAAAACATTATTGGTGACCCGTCTGCTAGAGTGACTACCAGATCTGTTTTTTCACCAGCAACTGCAAATTTCTGCACGTTTTCAAGTTTTCTAAGCAGTATTGAACCCAAGAAGCCATCTGAAGCTCTACAAGATCCAGATTGGATAAATGCAATGCAAGAGGAGCTAAACGAGTTCAAAAGGAACAAAGTGTGGAGATTGATACCAAGACCCAAAGACGTATACATTATTGGCACAAAATGGGTCTTCCGAAATAAAAAGGACGAGGCTGGAATTATTGTGAGAAACAAAGCAAGGCTGGTTGCAAAAGGTTACAATCAACAAGAAGGAATTGATTATGATGAAACCTATGCACCAGTTGCTCGGATTGAAGCCATAAGGATCTTTCTTGCGTATGCGGCTCATAAGAATATCAAGGTCTATCAAATGGACGTGAAGTCTTCTTTTCTCAACGGAATTCTTCATGAAGAAGTCTATGTGAGTCAACCTGAAGGCTTTGTGGATCCGAAGTTCCCAGATCATGTCTATGTTCTTGATAAGGCACTGTGTGGATTAAAACAAGCGCCAAGAGCATGGTATGAAACCTTATCAGTCTATCTAACCCAGTATGGTTTTCGGAAAGGTACAATCGACACTACTCTTTTTTTCTCAAAAAGAAAGGTAAAGATCTCATACTTGTACAAATTTATGTTGACGACATAATTTTTAGCTCCACTTCACAAGAATTGTGCGTAAAATTTGAAAATATCATGAAAAAGCGTTTTCAAATGTCAATGATGGGTGAATTAACATTTTTCTTAGGCCTGCAAGTTAAGTAAACCCCGAAAAGGATTTTTATAAATCAGGCTAAATATATTAGAGACATGTTGAAGAAATTTGACATGAACTCTACTTCACCCATGAAGAATCCAATACAAGCTGGTAGTTTGTTGGATGCTGATATCTCTGGAAAATCATTAGACCAACTTACTTACAGAAGCATAATTGGTTCTCTTCTTTATTTGACAGCAAGTAGGCCAGATATTATGTTTGGAACATGTTTTTGTGCAAGGTATCAGGCGAATCCAAAAGAGTCACACCTTTCTGCTGTCATAAGAATCTTGAGGTATCTCAAAGGCACACCAAATCTGGGCCTTTGGTATCCAAAAGATTCTAAGTTTGAATTAATATCATATACTAACGCAGATCATACAGGAAACAAATTAGACAGGAAAAGTACATCAGGAGCATGTCACTACCTAGGAGATAAACTGGTCAGCTGGTCATCAAAGAAGCAGAATTGTGTATCCACATCTATAGCTGAAGCAGAATATGTTGCGGCTACAAGTTGCTGCTCACAGGTTCTGTGGATGAGAACCCAGCTGAGAGATTATGGATATACTTTTCATAAGGTACCAATCTACTTTGATTCCAAGAGTGCAATAGCAATCACATCAAATCCTGTGCAACACTCAAAGACGAAGCACATAGATATCAGGTATCACTTTATTAAAGACCATGTTGAAAAGGGTGATGTAGAAATGCATTTTGTTTCAACTGACCTTGAGGTTGCTGATTTGTTTACTAAACCTCTTGATGAAAAGAGATTTAATTTTCTAGTAAGCAAACTTGGTATGTTGAACCTTAATGAATAGTTACATCATTCTTTATATTTCTGAGGGGGAGTTTTTCTTTACATTTGGTAAGCTTTTGTAATTCATTTACTCAATTTCAAAAAGCTGGATATTATTAACAAACCTAGACTCATGTTCAATGAGTACCAAAGATTTATCTATTTTTCAGGATTGTATACTGTACTATGACTTCTGATCACATCAGATCAGGACTCGTACTTCATGATTTGTGCTTAATAGCAAAAATCAAAGGGGAGAAATTAAGATATGTGCATATTTCAAGGGGGAGCTCAATGCAAAAGTCTGTAAGTGTGTATGTATTTTTGAGTGAACTGGAAGTTTTCTTGAGAAAAATACTGGTTTTGTGCTAAAAATCAATTTTGGAAAGTTACTATTTTAGGAAAGTTAAAGTTTTCATTTTTAGAAAGATTTCATCTTTGGAAACTTTTCTCAAAATTTTCTAAGTAAGGAAACGCGCAACATACTGTTATGTCGCTAAAACGCGCAAGGTATAGCTAGCGAGTTTGGAGAATGCGCTAGACGTTACTAGCGAGTTTGGAGAATGTGCTAGATGTTACTAGTGAGTTTGGAGAATGCGCAAGATGAAGCTAGCGAGTTTCAGTAAACGCGCTAGGTTAGGCGTGCTAGTTTCAAAAACGCGCAAGACGTTACTTGCGAGTTTGGGCGAGTAATTTCTTTCAGCTTGCGAGTTTCATATTTTCTACTCCTTAGGCTTGCGTGTTTCACGAATTTTTCACTTAATTCGTTTCTTAATTGAAAAACACACACCTATTTGTCAATTTTTTAGACAAATACCTTGTTTCCTTGATATGAGAGAAGAAAAACTCCATTCATGCGTTGTTTGGGAGTTTATGTGCAATGAACAGTAACTTGCGAGTTCTTTGACTAGCGAGTTCTTTGACTAGCAAGTTTTCTGACTAGCGAGTTCTTTGACTAGCGCGTTTTGTCGAGTATATATATGTTCTATCTCTTCATTTCTCTCATTATCAACTAGCGGGTTTCAGCACTTAGCGATTTTTTCTCTCGAAATTTCTTGCGATTTTCAACTCTTCAGTTCATCTCTTTCAACAAATCCAGTGCAGGTTATCATTTTCATGTTTCATAGATTGTTTGTTCGTATTTTTCAGTCTTGATTTTTCAAGTTCTAGGTTTTCTTTTAACTTTTGTCGATTCAAATTTTTTTTAACTATTCATCTTCTTGGTTCTGTGTTTTTCTGAAATAACAGATACTAATCATTTTGTATTTGTTCTTTCAAACTAATGATTTGATCATTTTGTATTTCAAAATCATACTTGATATAATCTGGGTTTTTTTTCGATAGAGTGATTTTTGCAGGGTTACCGTAACTATTGGATTTATGGACTTGATTACAGGAACGACTGACCTGAAATCAGAACTGAACTGAACTGGACTCTTCATTTCTTGGACTAAAGCTTTGAGCTTTTGAACTGTCTTATGAATTCAGAACTTAAAGTTTTGAACTTTTTGAACAAGAACAAGAACTGAATGGAACTTTGAATCTGAAATCCTGGAATTGAAATGAACAAGAAATGGACTCATGGACATTATTCTGACAAATATGAATCTTAAATCTGTTATGAATATCATTTTGGGTACTTATTTTTAAAAGTTGTCATAAGTAAATTTCTTGGATTGAAAAGTTGATTTTTCTTTGAATTTTGAAATTCAAATTTGAATCTCAAAGTTTTCAAATGAACAGTGTTCTTGGAATTTAAAAAAAAGGTTCAAATCCAAGATTTGAAAAGTTCTAATTAGAGTTCATATTAAAAATTATAAACGTTCAGAAGTCAAGAGTTTTGGTTATCTTTGCAGAATCAGTATTATAAATAATTTCCAGTTTTCAAGTATTATTTTTTAATACAACATTATTTTGACAGAATAAATTCAAAGTGTTAAGTATTGTCGTTATTTTTTGTGGCTTGTGTGTTGTTGTTACTTTCTGTTCATCTGAAGTTACGATTTGTTTTTCTGCAACTTACTGTGTTTTCAATTGCAATATCTCATAGTACATTGACCTATACTTCAAAATTGGTTTTCTGAAAACAAGTTTTTGGATTTATACTGACATATTGGATTTTATCCAATACTTTTGATATTTTTCAGGAAATCAATGGCGGAGGAAAATATCATTGACCAAAGTGTTCAGATGGATGAACATGATCCGAATGTTTCACGGGAGATGCCCATGCCTTCTTCCCGATCCCATTATTCTGAAATTGGTGCAGATCCAGATCTTCAATTGATCAATCCTCAAGATTATCTCTCTTTGTCGCCAAATAATCATCATGTGATCTTTGACAATCTCATGGTCAAACCATTGATAAAGGAGATCCTGAAAAACCATCCAATCTGCACTGCCTTAACTGCAACTGCTACTGTGCCAATGATCTATTTACAACAAGCATGGAAAACTATTGAGCATGTAGTGCAAGGCAACAGGAAACATTTCACAATCGGTATTGACAATTTCACATCCATCCTGACCTTTCAGAGACTAAGATTGCTTCTAGATCTTCCTTTGCCAGATTCAAGAGAAGGAAAGACAACTTTTGATCTCTATCCAATAGATCAAGAAATGTTTGCTGGTATTCTTGCTCTAGGATATGTTGGAAGTCTTACAAAGATGAGTGACTTTAAGAAGTCAAATTTGCCTCCATTCTATTATCAGTTCTTTTCAGTGATCAACAAGTGTTTGACTTAATGACATTCTGGGCATGACAACACCAACATTCATACTCTAAGATTGTTCCATGCTATCATCTATGATCTACATGTTGATTATGCTGTGGCTATCTGGACTGGGCTGTATGAGAAAGTTCTGAGCAAGAGACATTCAAATAAGCCAAAATATGTGCCTTATTAGAGATTTTTACAACTCATTGTCTGAGGCTTATTGAGATCCAGCCGAGATGTTCCAAAGAGACTACATCATGAGATTTCCCCAGAAAATGAAATGACACATCTTCAAAAGCAGAAGCGATCCCTCACTTTAGAGATGCCAGTACCTGCTGCACTACTTGCTTATGCTGATCCGAACGCTCCGTGTGTTAGGAAATATAGGGAGTCCATGGGATTTCCAGAGCCGGAGATCCCTACCCAGGACGTAGAGCCAGTTAGTCGAGCGGAGTCAGTGAGGGTTCAACATACTACAGGGGTAGTTGAACGGGAAAGTGAGCAGAGAGAAAATTTAGAGAGGGGTTCAGGAGAGGGTCAGACTTCTGCACTGGAGGGTGTGGGAACACAGGAACAATCTACCACGCATGTAGTGATTTCCACATCTCAACCTGAGATTGCTATCATTCCTCAATTGGGCACTCAGGAAGAAAATCCCAATGAAAGTCAGAACTCTGAAAGAACTGTATCGGTTGGACATGCAAGCTCATCTGGTACTTCAGTGCCATCGGCAACATCAGAACAGGATGCAACAAATCAAGGAAATGATCAGCATGATGTTGATGATAACATGGGTCATAGCTTTGATTTCTTAGAGAATGTTTCTTTACACCATAGTCTTGGTTCTATTGCAAGAGATCTTGACTTGGAAGGTGTTGATTCAACAATCATGAATGTTGTATCTGACTCTGGAGTTATAAGGCAGGAAGAGGGAGTATTAGTTGAAAATCCAGAAAATGTGAGGTCTAGAGTGAATGAAGGAAAAGAACATGGTGAGCGCGTGTATACTCGAACCTACCATTCCAGAAGGGCAACCACATCTACTACCTTGGCGCATGTGTTGCGAGCAGGAGGTATTGAAACAGACATTAGTCGTCCACTAATGCATATGCACACCTCAACCACCCATTCTGATGTCTCTCAACAGATAGTGGTCTCAAATTTTCACGGGGTTTTAGCACAAAATCTATCTATTGTTCACTCGGAACAGGCAGGTATGGAAACAAGAAATCAGTTGCCCCCGAGTTCGACTTCTTTCATTGCACAAGTGGGTCTAGAACCAATTGTTACATCTATTTTTATTCCGAGGACACAACCAATCATATCTGCTATCATCGGGAGTCTTAGTGCCCCGATCGGAAAAACATCTATAGTAGCTCCGCATTCCGGACTACGAGGATCAGGTGGAAGTTCTATCATTGCTAACATCACGCTAGCTTTGAGATCAGGACACACTGTTATATCTTCAACAGCTGTGTTAACGGGAAGCTTGAGTAGCCCCGGTGTTAATTTACCCGAATTCGTTTCAAGGAAATTTCTCAATGACGCTCTAAAGATCGTTGAAAACTCTTTATCACAGAAGTTTCAGTCGGAGATGAATAAAGCAACTGAAAAGTTTGAGGAGGAGATTGGAAAGGTGATGAGAATGTTGAAAGGGAAAAATCCAGTTGTTGAGGAGCCTGAGAAACCACTTCCACCGCCATCAGTTCCACAACCACCACCAGTTCAATCCGTTTATGAATTGAAATCTTTACTTCTAGCCAGTTGTTATCCGAAGCTCCTACAGATCAAACCGAAGTAGATCTTATTGGATTACTGAGGCAACCATCCCAACTAATTGTTCCTCAAGTTCCAGTAGACTATGTTACACAATCTCTGTTCAACCAGTTCAAAGATTCAGCGGAGAAGCATTTACAGGACCTAACCACAGTAGTACAACTTTCTTGCCAAGCATAATCTGATGCAGTTTTAAAGAAAAGGCATGATCGTGATTCTGATCAAGATCATGAGGGGGAGATGAATAAGAGACAGAAAACTGCAGAAGATACTGTTATTGTTACTGTTGAGGAGCAGGGGACTGAAGTAGCTGAAACTACACATGGAGAGCAGTCAGAACAAGAACAGTTGGATGAGAATGCTCCACAGGCTGAAGTAGAGCTGATAATCTATGATAATACTGAATCAAGGGTTGAAAAGCCTGCGATTGCCACAGTTGAAGAAGTCATGGAGATGTTGGGAGTTACTGCTGAAAACTTTGTCAACCTAGATGATTATGCAAGTGATGATGATGAGCAAGCTGCTTCTAGGTATGACAGTTATTAGAGAGTAAAGCAGGAAGGAATGGATGTTATTGATCACACTATTCAAAGTGATGGACCAGATCCTGAGAATTCAATTACAGTTGAAGAGTTTGTACAGAATGCCAATTCTCAAGGAAATCTGAGTCTGAGTGAGAATGTGCTGGACGATTTGTTTGGAGAAAATTTAGATGAGAATTTTGATGATCTTGTAAGTGAAGATGAAGAGATTGCAGATCTTGATCAAACTTTCGCAGTTCAACAAGCAAAAGTTGTGTAGATTGCACAGATTGCTAGTACAGTTGATTATGCTCCACCAACCTATAGACTATTTGATGAAGATGAAATCTTGACTGCAATTCCAATAGTTTCTCCCACAAGAAACTTTTCTGTCCCTGAAAATCTTGATGCTTTTGAACCAAGAGTTGCTCTACCTTTACCTAAAGATTTTGATTCTTAAGAACCAGCCAATCAACCCAAGCAAAAACCAAAAGATGACAAGCCCAAGAAGTCTAAAAGGTCAAGAATTCCTACTTCAAAGCCCAAACCAAAAGATCTTGAAGAAGAAAGGCCAATTATTGTTGATATTCAAGACTTCAGAAATAAGCTGAACAAAGAAAGAAAGCAAATAGAAAAGGAGGAAAGGAAAATAATCCAGGAAGCAAAAGCTGAACTAAGTAAAGAGGAAGAAGAAGCAGCCAGAGTCAAAGACAATACACTTCCTTACATTCGAAATCATGATAGTCCAAAGATACTAAGTGCAGTTGAAGCCTCTATAAAGCTAAAGCCAAATCCTGTTTTTGTCACTCCAATGGAAGTGGAAGAATTTTCCAAAGCTCATGGTCCAGAACTTGAAACAATGCAAGCATAAGAGCTCATCTCTTATGAAATAAGTGACATAGGGAAAGTTACTTTCAAAGGAGATGTTAGAGTTGGTTCTGTTCCTTATACAGGCTATGATATTGAGGGGGACTCTTTGAAGTTCATTGAGATCATCAGAAAGTCACTCAAAGTACCATTCCTGGAAGAGACAACCAAAATCTTTGTCTCATCTCTGCATCAAATTGATGAAGGAAATTTCTATGGTGTTGGAGACAGAGATAAGATTTATCAGGCCAACTACATCAGATTCATGAAGACTCAGAGCAGACTTTCCCCAGTTGCCAAAAGAGAAGAGATTCTTCAGGTCCAAAATGTTCACATGTGCAAGATTCTGAATGTCCACTATCCAAAGTTCACAGTTCAAAGAAGAGATATGAAGATCAGTACCTTTACAGAAGCTGATTTTGATAACTTGAACTTCTCAAACATTATGTTTATTATGAATGAGTTCAGAGACAGGATGAAGAGAAAGAGGACACAAGTTGTTGCTTAAGCTTTGGATGTTATCAAAAGATTTATGACAAGGAGTGTCTACAATGCTTACACATTTGACTTTCAGCTTGGCATTGAAACTAATCAGAACAGAGTAAACCTGCTGGCACAAAACTTCAACCATCCTAAGATCAGAGTTCTAGAGCCTTTTCAGATCTCCAAATATCCAGAATTGGGTGTGATGTATGTTAATACCAAGTCTCATAAGAAGCAGTTCATGGGAGCATCAGAATTGGCTAAGTATTCAGATGGTACTTTGAAGTATGTGTGAAAAGTGCTTGAAGATAAATTGTTTCTGTCAGAGCAGGAAAGATTCAGAAAGAATGAAGTTGTATGGTCAGTTGAGTCTCTTAACATGGAAGCTATGCTAGAAGAGATAAACAAAAAGATAGAGTTCAGAGAGCACATAAGAAGGTTTGAAGCACACCTTGGGATCAGAAGTATCTGTTTCAGAAGATGGGACCAGAACAAGTTTATCAAATGATCTAAAAGGGGGAGATTGTTATTTTATTTTGTTTAGATCATTTTGTATTTCCTTTATGTTGACTTTTACTTTAGTTTTCCTTGTATTTTGGTTGAGCTATAAATAAGGTCTTCCTTGTTCTTTTATTTGAAACTAGCTTTTGATTGTAATCATCCTGAGAGTCTAGAGAGAGAAACCTTGTACCCATCACATGTGACATCAATACACATATGATTTCCCTCATTGATTCTTGTTGTTCTTAATTGTTTAATTGATTGTGATTTTTTTGGACAATATCAAAAAGAAAAAAGCTGAGAATGTGGTTGTTGATCCTGTTGCTCTCGTGGTGAAGAAGAAATCAGTGAGTTTAAAGAAGAAGAAGAAAGTAATAGTTTCTGAATCCAAAGAGGTGGATAGTGAAGAAGATTCTGATTCTGATGACTATCAGAATATGAAGCAGGCAATGATATTACTGACTAAAGCTTTCCAAAAGAAGTTTTACAAGAAGCCTGGATCAAACAGTCAGAGCTATTCTTCAGGTTCAAGGAATTATGAACACAAAGAAAGGATTGAAGGGAAGAGATTTGAAGAAAAGAAGCTTGTGAAGAAGAGATATGGATCTGAAGAGAAGAAAGAGTGAGAGCCAACTAAGTGATATAACTGTTGAAAGATCAGACATTTTGCTAAGGATTGCCAAAAGCCTAAGGTCCGAAACTCCGAGTACTACAAGAATAAGATGCTCTTGGCCAAACAGCAAGAGGCTAGCAAGGCTCTTATGGCTGAAGACGAATTCTGGTTCGATCATTCTGATGAAGAAGAAGAGAAAAAAGAGAAAGCTCACTTGTGCTTCATAGGTAAAGAAGAGACTGAAGCAGAAGTAGATTCAGACTTTGAAGAAAACGAAGAGGTATGTGATATGTCTGAATCATACTTTCTCATTTTAAATGCAAGCTATGATGGTTCAACTCCAGGAATTAGAGTCTAAACTTAAGCCTGAGAAAGGTATCATTAAAGAGAAAATCCAATCAATAATGAAACTTAGCAATGACATTGTTGAGAAGAACGTATTGCTTGATGCTTTACATAAAAACATTGACACCAGCGCGAAGGAGAAGACTATAATTCACAATGAACTATCTTAAACTACTTCAAAATACATAATATGTGAGTTTGAAGTAAAAGAGGTTGCTAAAAAGTGTTCTTCTCTATCAAGAGAAAACAAATCTTTAACTGATAAAGTGAATATTTTAGAACAAAAACTCTACACTTTTGGTCAAACTGAGCAAACCATTCACTTGAACAAACCGAAAGAAAATAGTTAGTGTTGGGGTCTTGGTTACGAGAACCCACACTTTCTCAAAAAGGGTATTTCTAAAGTGCCTACGCTATATGATTTTGGATTTTTAAAACTAGCACCACAATATCCCGAACTCAAAGTTAAGTGGACTAAACTTTCTGAAGAGGATGAAGTTAAGGAAAAAGAGAAAATAAAGAACAAAACTAAAAATGTAGCTTCCATTTCAATATGAGAAGTTGAATTCTAGTTATAGTTCTGATATATCAAAATTTCTTTCTAATGACTATTTTGAAAGCTATTCTAAAGAAGAGTTGGAGGCTAAGCCTATTGAAGGTAAAATTTATGTACCTCTACTCGTGTTAGAAAGTAAAATTTCTGAACTCGAGAACACTCTGATAGAAGAAATAATTTTGATTAATCTAGAACAACTTGTGTTTTTCAACTGTGTTTAAAAATTCTGATTTTTCTAACACTTCTAAAGCTTCAAAACCAGATGATTTTAATGGTCTACTTGATGAAGAGTTTGATTTTCCTAACTCTGACTGTTGTTTCAATGATTGTGTTGATCAATTTGATTTCAATGCAAAACTTCCTGATCATTCACAATTTGTTTTTAATTCTTTTGGTCTACCAAGTGTGTATGAAAACGGTGAGACATCAACGAAAGTTGATGTACCAGTTTCTGTGAATACCAAGCATGCTAAAGGTATGAAGAAGATATCTAGGTATTCACAGAAATGGACAACCACTGGTAAACCAATGAAAATGCAATCTTTTAAATCTCACAGTTCTAACTCTAATGTTTCAAATGTTTTAGATGTAAATAAAAGAAAGACTGGAGTTAGATCAGAATGGCAACCAAAGAAGAAAATTGACGAGACTGCGAAATCATTTTCTGATTCTAATTGTAATAGAGTGACTAATCGTAATACTGATGTAGTTGAGAATGTTGTTTTTAATAAACAAAAATTGTAACTTCTTACAAGAAATATTCAATAAACCAATTATTCCAATTATCTCCATCTACTAGAAAGTCTTCTACTTATAATAGAAAGGATTTTGCTTCTCAAAAATATTCTGATGTTTGGTTTGAAACATATCATGTCTATTCATATCATTCTCATGCTTCAAATGTTTTTCAAAAGATCAAAGGGTCCATATCAAAATGGATGCCAAAATCTTGTGCTAACACTGTAGGACCCATATATAAATGGGTACCTAAACCAATTGTTTCGTGATTTCTCCTCTGCAGACCCGTCATATGTGGTACCTGGATTCTTGTTGCTCCAAGCATATGACCGGGCAGAAAGATTTATTATTTATTATACAGAGAAATATTGCAGAACAGTGCGCTTCGGAAATTTTCAGTTTTCACCAATTTTGGGATATGATGACGTGATTCAAGACAACATAACGATTACGAAAGTGAGCTATGTTGAAGGTTTAGGACATAACCTATTCAGCATTCGACAGTTCTGTGACAAAGACTTTGTTAGCCCCAAATCTCAATTTGTAAAAGTGTTGAAAATATCCAAGTCCTACTTCAGACGACTTCCAGAGAAATGCTTCAGAGGATGAGACTGCCTCTGAAGCACATTCCAGAGATAGGGACTTCTCAGCAGAAGACATCAGAGATGGTTTCATCAGAGGCTCTGAAGACTTCCTCAGAGCTCTGAAGGTGTTCTCTCTGAAGATCAAGATCAAGATACATTGAACTTAACAGATGACACGTCACTTAGTGATAAGATTTACTTTCTAGAGTAGGTCACTGTTCAAGCATGCTTCTATTGTCAGAATAGTACACTGTTTACTTTATGGTCCTATAAATAGGACCATCACTTCTGTTATATCTTAGATTTATTGGATTCAAGATCATGCAATCTGAAGACTGGAATCTTAAGCTAAAGCTGAAAAGACACTCTCAATATAAGTCTAAAGTTTGTTTGTAATAAAATGTCAAAGTTTGTTTTTAGTATTTTATTATTATTCCTAAATATCTATTTTTAGATATTTTAGGATATTTAGTTTAGATATTATTAGTTTTGATATTATGTTAGTTTTAGGTGAGATATTAGATTATCTCACAATCTCAATATCATATCTCTCATATCACAATACAACAACCAAGAACACTATTCATTTAGAGTGAAAAACAGAGAAAGAGCTTCAAGATAAATCTAATCAATCTTTGTAATCCTTGGTTATTAATCAAACAGGTTGGTAAATCGTATATGTTTATGATTGTTTGATTGTCTCGTAAGATCGTGTTCAAATATAAGGGACCGACAATTGGTATCAATGCTAAAACCATATTCAAATCAATTTATAGACATCGACTCTGTGTTCTTCATCTTCAAAATAATTTTTGAGTTTTAGAGTGTTATTGGTGTTGAAATCAATCAGGCTTAGTTTGAAAACTGTTTTAGATCGATTGGGTAAAGCTTAATTTCAGTATAGCACTTTAATCGATTCAAATTTTGTGATTTTGGTGTCAAACAGTTCACGACTTGAAACTTACTGTTCCATCGATCATATTTTCAAAACGTGTTTGTTTTTGAAATCAAAAGGTTGGAATATGTTCTAGAAGTGTTAGTGGTCAATTTGTCAAATTTTGGGACTGCTAATCGAAGCCTAGATAGGTTAATTTGTGGATCAAAGTCGATTTTCGAAGCAACAGGGATGAACTCGCGAGAGTGCAAGATTTGCGCCAATTCATAGTTTATTTTGCGCCATCAACTTCTCGCGCAAAGTTTCATTTCGCGGGACCTTCTTCTCGCGCAAGTCTCCATTTTGCGCAATCAACATCTCGCACAAACTTCCAATTCGCGCGACCAACTACTCGCGCAAAGCTCACTTCGCGTGAACAACTTCTCGCGCAAACCTCATTTCGCGCGACCGACTTTTCGAGCAAACCTCTATTTTGCGCCATACTCTTCTCGTGCAAAACTCCTCAAGGGTGACAAGTGACTTTTGCGCCAGCTACTATTAGCGCAAAGTCTACTTTCGCGCCAACACTATTAGCGCAAGTTGTCTTTTGCGCCAGCTTCACTTAGCGCGAAGTCCCGTTTTGCGCCAACTCCTTGAAACGCAAAGTTCTATTTTGCGCCAGCCTCCTTTAGCGCAAATTGTGCATTTTACATCAGTTTCTGACTTGGTCTTTCTGAGAGGATGACATCAAGAGGAGCTCTAGCTATCGGAACTGACACCAAGCCACCAGAACTCTTCAGGGGAGTGTATGAGCAGTGGAAAGATCGGTTCATGGACTTCATAGATAAACATGATTTGGGTGCATTAATCAGGAAATCTTTAGAAGAAGGAGTTTTGCCACCTGTTATGAAGACTCGTATGGTTGGGACTGAGGAAGAACCATTTCAACTTAGGTTTGATGAACTCGATGGTGAAGACCTAAAGAGAGCAAAAGCTGATAGACTAGCAAAGTCTTTCATTCTTCAAGGCATTACTAATGAAATATATGTGAAGATTGACAGCTACAAAGCTACAGGCAAACAGACATGGGATCAACTGGAGAAAATGATGCTTGGTTCAAAAGTTGGAAACCAGCTCCAGATATCCAACTGCCTTAACAACTATGAAGAATTCAAAGACAGAGTTGGAGAATCTCTAGAAGAAACATATGACAGATTTGTGACCTTGCTGAATGAGTTAAGCAAGAACAAGGTCAATAAAACACAAATAGAACTGAATGTCAAATTCCTCAGCATACTTCAGCCTGAATGGAAAAGGTTTACAAGGCAGATGAAGAAAATAAAAGATATGAACGATATTCCACTTCACGAGGTATATGAAATCCTCAAGAAGAATGAGGAAGAGGTGGATGAGATCATGGATGAAAAGAGACAGTTTGATAAGACAGTTGATGATTCAATTGCTCTTGTTGTGAAGAAGAAAATGAAGAAGATGATTGTGTCTGAATCAGATGAGGTTGAAAGTGAAGCGAACTCTGACTCTGACGACTGTGAAAAACTAAAGCAGGTTGTGCTTATGTTGACCAAGGCTTTTCAAAAGAAGTTCTACAAAAAGCCTAGCTCGAATAGTTAGAGGTATTCATCTGGTCCAAGCAACTATGTTCATAAGGAGAGATTTGAAGGAAAGAGGTTAGAGAAAAGGAAGCCAAAAGAGAAAAGGTATAAAGTTGAAGAGACCAATCAGCAAGAACCTCCAAAGTGCGACAACTGTGGTAGACTTGGACATTTTGCCAAAGACTACCGAAGACCCAAAGTTTGGAACTCCGACTACTACAAGAACAAAATGCTTCTAGCCAAGCAACAAGAAGCTGGAAAGGCATTGATGGCAAAAGATGAGTTCTGGATAGATCAGTGAGACCAAGAAGATGAAAATGAAGAAAAGGACAATACAGCACATCTATGCTTCATGGGCAAGCTGGAAATAGAAGCTGAAGCTAATTCCGATGAAGAGAGCAACGAAGAGGTATGTGATTTAACTGAATCAGATTTTTTAAATCAAATGCATGCCATAAGAATAAAACACCAAGAATTAGAGTCTAAACTTAAATGTGAAAAGGGTGTTATTAATGACAAAAACCAATCAATACAGAAACTTAGCGAGGATATTGCTGAGAAGAAAATATTGATTGAGATTTTACATAAAAACATTGACACCAGCGTAAAAGAAAAGACCATAATTCTTAAAGAGACTGCTGAAACAAATTCTAAATTGAGAATTTCTGAGTTTGTTTTCAATGAGCTTACGAGAATGTATTCTTCGCATTCCGAAGAAAACAAATCTTTACTTGCAAAATTAAAAGCTTTAGAAGTGAAGTTATACTCATTGGGTCAAACTGAACAAAACATTCATCTAAACAAACCCAAAGAGAATAAAGAAAGTTGGGGAATTGGTTATGAGAATCCTAACTACCTTAATAAGGGTATATCTGAAGTGCCATCTCTTTATGATTTTACATTCTTAAGACTTTCTCAACGATTCCCTGAAGTTAAAGTTTTCTGGACTGGACTATCTAAAGAGGATGAAGCCAAGGAAACAGAAAAACGAAAGATCAAATCCAAATTTCAACTTCCATTTCTTTATGGGAAGTTGAATCAAAGTTATGATTCTGTTCAATCAAAATCTCTTTCAAATGATTTCTTTGATAGTTATTCTGTAAAAGAAATGGAGGCGAAGCCTATTAAAAGTAAACTTTACGTCCCTCCTCTCATTTTGGAAAGTAAAATTTCTTAACTTGAGAAATCTTTAGCAGATGAAAGACTTTTGATTGATGTTGAACAAAAAGTGTTTTCAACTGTGCTTAAGAATATTGTTCTTTCTAAATCAAAGAAGGCTTCAAAATCTGATGATTTTTGTAGTCTAACTGATAGAGAGTTTGATTTGCTAAACTCTGATGGTGTTTTAGATGATTGTATTGATCAATTTGATTTTAGTGCCAAACTTCCTAATCATTCGTCTTTTGTTGTGAATTCCTTTGGATTATCCAGTATGTTTGAGAAAGGTAAAACATCAACGAAAGTTGATAAATCAGTCTCTGTGAAAACTAAAAATGCTAAAGGTATGAAGAAATCTCACCATTCACAGAAACCGATCACTACTGGTAACCCAAAGAAGAAGCATTCATTTGATTCTCTCAATTCTAACTCAAAAGTTTCAAATGTTTCAGATATAAGCAAGAAAAGGCTTGGAGTTAAATCTGAATGGCTACCAAAACAGGAGATTGACGAGACTTGTTTTTCTAGTGTTGATTGTAATAAGACTACTACTAGTAAAGATGTTTTGATTGCGAATGTTGCTACTATAAAACCAAATCTTGTCGTTTCTCGCAAGAAATATTCTATGAAGCAATTATTCCAGTTACGTCTCTCTGCTAGAAAGTCTTCATATTATGATAAACATGATTATGCTTCTTGTCAAGATTCTGATATTTGGTATGGAACATATCATGTACACTCTCATCATTATAATTCTTCATTTGATTCTCAAAAGCAAAGAGGACCCAAATTTCAATGGGTGCCAAAATCATGTACTAACACTGTAGGACCCATTTACAAGTGGGTACCTAAATCTCTTGTTTCATAATTTCTCTTGTGTAGACCCATCATATGTGGTACTTGGATAGCAGGTGTTCCAAGCATATGACCGGGCAGAAAGGTATGTTGACCAACTATACAGAGAAATACTGCGGAACAGTTCGATTTGGTAATGATCAGTTTTCACCAATTCTGGGGTATGGTGATATGGTATATGACAAAGTCACGATTAAGAAGGTGAGCTATGTTGAAGGCTTAGGACACAACCTTTTAAGTATAGGCCAGTTCTGTGACAAAGGCTTAGAGGTAAATTTCAAGGCCAAGAGGTGTTCTGTTCGCAATGAAGAAGGCAAGGAACTCTTGGTCGGCACTCGAAAGTCCAACCTCTACACAATTAATTTGTCAAACGTCCAGACTGAAAAACATGTATGTCTAGTCTCAAAAGCCTCGATTCAACAAAGCTGGTTATGGCATCGACGGCTCTCTCACTTCAATTTTCGGTACATCAATAAACTGGTCAGTGGAAAGTTAGTGAACGGACTTCCTGAGCTCAAGTATGTCAAAGAACATTTGTGTGCAGCGTGTGAAAAAAGGTAAGATGAAGAGAGCTCCGCATAAACCAAAGCCTGAACCGAGTACAAGCGCTCCTTTAGAGTTGTTGCATATGGATCTCTGTGGTCCGATGCGAACGCAAAGCTTAGGCGGAAAGAAGTACATATTAGTTATCATAGACGATTATTCGCGATACATGTGGGTCAAATTTCTACGTTCAAAAGATGAGACGCCTGAAGTACTCATTACATTTCTGAAGACGACCCAGGTGAATCTGCAGAAACCAGTCAAGCTTCTCAGAACTGACAACGGCACAGAGTTGAAGAACAAAACAATCAAAGAATATCTCGAATCAGTCGGGATTTCGCATCAATACTCTGTTGCACGTACGCCTCAACAGAATGGAGTAGTCGAAAGGCGAAATCGTACGCTAGTCGAGGCCGCTCGAACTATGCTAAGCCAATCTGACTTACCTCTATTTCTTTGGGCCGAAGCTGTATTGACTGCGTGTTACACTCAGAATCGTTCTATGATACACCGCAGATTTAAGAAGACTCCGTATTCGTTAATCAACAACCGAACACCGACAATCAAATATTTTCATATATTTGGGTGTAAGTGTTATGTTCTAAACGACAGAGAGAGTCTGAACAAGTTCAGCGCTAAAGCGGATGAAGGCATCTTTATTGGCTATTCATCTACATCTACTGCATACCGTGTATACTTGAAGAAGTCAAAGAACGTTGTTGAAAGCGTCAACGTTACAATTGATGGCTTCTGAACACGTCTGTTCAGAACCCGTGAAAATAAGAGTACTAGCTTCTGGGCAAAACAGTCCAGAACCTGTGTCTCAAGCGAACAAATCAGATGGGTCATCAATCTACTAATCATTTATCTGATTTAGATTTATTATTTGAACTGTTTTATGATGAATTTCTTGGATCTAAAATAACCAAATCTATTGTGGTTGAAAGGATGGAAGACTCAATGACTACTCATCCAACCATTTCAGATATCTCTACTGAATCCGACTCCACGATTCAACAAGAAGTTCAAGTTCAAATACCTACTCCGACAGTTGAAGTTGTGATCAATAATGAAGATACAGAAGTTTCTGACCAAGCAGTATCGACTGAGTCTTCTGCACCTACTACTTCAACTGAACCCCCCATTCCTACTGAACAACCTGAAGAAGATAACAGTGGATTCATATATCATGATATTGATCTAACTACATATAATCCACTCCCTCATGAACACAAATGGACCAAAGCGCACCCGATAAGCCAAGTCATTGGAGATCCAACAAAACCGGTGCAAACTAGGTCTGCTTCTATGAATATGTTTATGCATGAATCCTTTCTGAGCAAGATTGAGCCTACTCGCGTATTTGAGGCCCTTGCTGATTCCGATTGGGTGACTGCAATGCATGAACAGATGAATTAGTTTGAAGCACTTAAAGTCTAGAGACTCGTACCCAAACCTCAAGGTAAAACCATAATTGGTACGAAATGGGTTTTCAAAATCAAGAAAGATGAAGATGGTACTGTTATCATAAATAAAGCAAGACTTGTTGCCAAAGGATATAGGCAAGAGGAAGGAATAGATTACAACGAGACTTATGCTCCAGTGGCACGTTTAGAGGCAATTCGTATGTTTCTAGCGTACGCAGCCCACAGGAACTTCACGGTCCTTCAAATGGATGTGAAGACAAGATTTCTGAATGGCGTCCTCAAGGAGGAAGTCTACGTCTCGCAGCCAGAAGGTTTTGTCAATCAAGAGAAACTGAATCATGTGTACGTTCTCGACAAAGCTCTTTATGGACTGAAACAATCTCCTCGCGCCTGATATGATGTCTTATCTAAGTTTTTGGTCAAGTCAAGTTTTACAAAAGGTACAGTCGATACCACTTCATTCCTTAAATGGGAGAAAGCTGATATCATTCTAATTCAAATATATGTGGATGATATTATTTTTGGCTCTACAAATCCTAAATACTGTAAGAATTTTTCAAACCTTATGGTGTCACGTTTTCAGATAAATATGATGGGAGAGATGAATTTCTTTCTCGTATTACAAGTCAAAAAAATTTCATCGGGGATTTTCATCAATCAATCTAAATACATTCTTGATATTGGCACCGATCCTTCGGGAAAGGTTGTTGATGTTAGGACTTATAGAGGGATGATAGGTTCTTTAATGTATCTTACTTCCAGTAGGTCGGATATAATGTTTTCTACTTGTTTATGTGCTAGATATCAGGCTAATCCTAAAGAATCCCATGTGTCTGCAGTTAAGCGCATTTTTAGGTATCTGAAGGGGACTACAGATCTTGGTCTGTGGTATCCTAAAGATACTAGCTTTGAATTAACGGCATATACAGACGCAAATCATTCTGGTTGCATGCTAGACATGAAGAGCACGTCAGGTCATATACAGTTCCTCGGTGATAAACTCGTCAGTTGGGCATCGAAGAAGCAAATATGTGTCTCAACTTCAATGGCCGAAGCAGAATATGTAGATGCTGCTAGCTGCTGTTCTCAGGTCTTGTGGATGAGAACGCAACTATGAGACTACGGTTTTCACTTCAACAAAATCCCGATCTACTGTGACTCGAAGAGCGCTATAGCGATAACAGTTAATCCTGTTCAGCATACAAAGACCAAACACATTGATGTCAGGTATCATTTTATAAAAGATAATGTCGAAAAGGGAATAATTGAACTTTACTTTGTAAAAATTGATTATCAGCTTGCAGATTTGTTTACCAAACCCTTGGACGAAAAGAGATTCAATTTTCTTGTCTCTAGGCTTGGTATGCTAAATCTTAAGACCTAATAGGTGGTTACCTATTAAAGTTTCTTATTGTAAATTTTTCATCACTTCTTTTTCTTTATGTCCGCAGGATATTTGTTCTTTAATCTGGTCATGATCTAAATAGGAGTGTGAGAAGAGAGTCATAGATAATCAATGTTATTTTGAGGGGGAGCTTATATAATTTATGCATTTACCTTTTATGTCAAATTTTTGAAATGCATGATTTTAGGGGTAGCTCTAAAATTCAAAGGAGTACGGATATGACTTCTGATTATTACTGATCAGAACTCGTACTTTCATTGTTTTACTGTTTTTTTTTTGTTTTTTTCAATTTCAGTGAATAAATTTGCTTTGACTATGACATAAGACTTTTGCAGTTTGAGAGATGCTTACAAGATCATATCTTTATGACTTTAAGCTTGACTTCATGAGATGTAAGATTGCACTCAAAAGGTATAATTCCTTATCTTCATCTCATATATGGTTGAAAGGTGGACATCTTTCAATCATAGAAAACATTGTTCTTAAATGTTCAAACCACTTCCCGAATCTCAAAAAGATTTCATGAATTGGAAGTGTGATTTTAATTGTTTTCAATATCTACTTTGTGATTTAACTGATATAGTTAAACCATATTGAGAATCATATGCTTTCTAGAAAAACATGATTTCATTGTGCTAGGACTAAACACAACTTTTACGAAATCACGTTAACCAGTGTTTCCTACCCAAGAGGTTAATCCATAGTGATTGAGTGTGGGAAGTCGAAAAGAAATGAGTGTGGATGTGTGATGAGGTATAAATTGGAAAAGAGAGTTTGGTTAGAGTGAGCTAAATATTTACAAGAAAGAGGGTGTGAGAACAGAGTTAAAAGAATATCAGAACTCTGCACCAACTTTTTCTGAGTCGGGCAGCCACATTTCTAGTGTTTCACAACTCTTTGGTGAACATTAGAGAAATAGGAAACTAGTCCATGCCAAATCTTGATCAAACCTCACCAACCACTCATTTTCTACTCAAATAGAAAGGGTTTCACATTTTCAAAGGGGAAGAAGCACATTTGCTATCTGATTTTCATTTGGAAAATCTGGATATTGAAATGAAGGAAGTTTGTCCCACCTTCGCACTTCATTCATGCACATTGAGTCTGTGTTTAACCTTTTATTGTCTTAGTGGTTGACACAATTTTGAGCCTATAAGCAATCATCAAGTGCTTAATTCTTTCTATCACTTGCACGAACACACAAGGAATTTGTTTCTTTGTCATAACGTTCATAGAATTTACCTTTGTAGTGTTTCGATGATTGAATGGAAGCCCTGGGGGAGTGAACATCAAAAAGCTCCTTTCCAATGTGTATTTGTTACACACAGTACCTTTGTGTTACTGCCAAGCATGTTAACTGATTATTTTGTCTGGATTTGCAATGATCTGGATGAATATCTTTTGGATTGACGGATCAGAGGCTCCGTATGAAAGACATTTCTTACTCAAAGTTTTGATGAAATCATTGCTCTTTTCATCAAAAAGGGGGAGAAGAGCTAATCAAGAAATAGGGGAAGAAATGGGAGAGAACAAAAGTTTAGAGAAATGTGCAAGATCAAATTCTTCAAAGACAAAGTATTCTGAAGACATGCTGATTTTAGAGAAAATTTCTTTGAAGATACTTTGCTAAAGCATTATGAGCTAAAACTGGAGATTATTACATATCGAAGACAAAGAAGGAGATTGATCTTCTAAACTGAAAGAGAAGACTGAATTGCTAAATCATTTTAGTAATGATCTTGATCCAAAGGGGGAGATTGTTAGATCTAAGATTTATTGGATTCAAGATCATCCAATCTGAAAACTGGAATCTGAAGCTAAAGTTGAAAAGCCACTCTCAATATAAGTCTAAAGTTTGTTTGTAATAAAATGTCAAAGTTTGTTTTTAGTATTTTATTATTATTCCTAAATATCTATTATTAGATATTTTAGGATATTTAATTTAGATATTATTAGTTTAGATATTATGTTAGTTTTAGGTGAGATATTAGATTATCTCACAATCTCAATATCAGATCTCTCATATCACAATACAACAACCAAGAACACTATTCATTTAGAAAGAAAAACAGAGAAAGAGCTTCAAGATAAATCAGATCAATCTTTGTAATCCTTGGTTATTAATCAAACAGGTTGGTAAATCGTATATGTTTGTGATTGTTTGATTGTCTGGTAAGATCGTGTTCAAATATAAGGGACCGACAACTCTGTTAGAGCATAAATATGTTGGATACAAGATCAAGAAGACTGAAGGTCAAACTGTAAGAAGTCAAAGTTGAGAAAGTCAACACTCTTCAAAGTCAAAGTCTTTGTAATAAAAGTCAAAGTCAACATTTGTATTAGTTTTGTTTCCTTGTTTTAGTTGTAGGTATAAATACCTTGTATTTCTGTTTTTAGTAAGTAACAAGTCTTATTAAGAATCTGAGAGTTATATTTAGAGAGAGAATACGTTAGAGAGAGAGAGAGTTCTAGAGAGAGAAAGTGTAATCGTTGGATTTGAAAGATTAATCAAACCGGTAATTTGATTGAAATTTTGTTTATGTTTGATTTGTTTGCATTTAGAAACTAGAATCTGGGCACACAAACTCCTTTGACAAAAGTGTGCTTTTTGATATCTTGTATTCGAAGAATCAACTGAATATATCTCACGAAGATCTTGTTCTTTCTACTTTCTTTTTATATGAACTGTGATATTTGAATCTGCTTTTGATATTAAAACTATATTGCTTCCGCTGTTAATACTCTTGTTGTTTATATCATTATTATTGTAAGATTAAATCTGGGATCCAACAATTGGTATCAGAGCTATTCTTTGTTTTCTAAACAAAGAAAGATCATATCTTTATACTCGGATATATTTAATTCTTACTGATTCAAGCTTTTAAAATTTGTGCAAGTTTATATAAACCCTGGTTTATTAAACTTCATATGCTCCAGATTTGAAAGTAAATCACAGTTACATTATTTGATAGAAGATCTTCATAGAAAAGCATCAGTTCTTCAAATCTTCATCTTTTCTTCACAAAATGGCAAACTCAAGCATAAGTGCCATTTATACAGCTGGACCATTAACCAAACCTCGTACACTTATAAGGGATGAATATCCACAATGGAAGATAAGGATGGTAAATTTCTTAGAAGGTATGGATAGGGATCTGTTAAGATCAGTGAACGATGGACCTCACCAACCAATGGTGTTGGAACTGAGAGTTCCAGCTGTTAGAGCTAAAATCTGTTGGATACAAGATCAAGAAGACTGAAGGTCAAAGTTCAAGAAGTCAAAACTGAGAAAGTCAACCCTCATTAAAGTCAAAGTCTTGTTGTAATAAAAAGTCAAAGTTTCCTTAAATTTTTATTTTGTTTCCTTTGTATTCTTGTTAGTATAAATAGCTTTGTATTTTCTATTTTGTTAAGTAGTTGAGTTAGAAGTTGATTAGTTGTAACTTGAGGATCTGAGATCGCATCCAAAGAGAGAATTGTGGAGAGAGAAAGAGGAGTTCTAGAGAGAAATTTGTAAACATTGAATTGAATTGAAATCAAACAGGTAATTGAGATTATATTGTTTGTTTGATTGTTTGAATTTAATTAGAAACTAGATTCAGGACACACAATTGGTATGAGAGCAGATCCAATATTGAAATCAGATCAGGAAATTGTTCGATACTGTGTTCTTGAGCCGAAAATCAAATTTTGAGTTTTAGTGTGAATTAGGTGTTGAAATTGATCAGGTTATGATCGTATAGTGTATTTGATCTAGTCTGTATGTTTTAATTCGACAAGTGCACTGTAATTGTTTGATAAATTTGGATTTTGTTGAAATTTTGTTCACGAGTTCAATAGCACTGTATCATCGTTTGATTTGTAATTTGAATGTTTGTTTTCGAAATTCATGTATTGTAACTTGTTCTAAAGTTGATTTCGAGAAGTTCTGCAAAGTTTCGAATCAATTGAAGAAAAATTGAATCGAAATCGATGGAAAATTGAAGCTTTTGGTCGACATTCTGAAGAACGCGCAAGATCCAAGAAACGCGCTAGTTCTTCTAAGAAACGCGCAAGATTCATCGAGTAGAAAACGCGCAAGTCAACATGTGAGTTTGAAATTCTTGAAAAATATTCTAAGTGTTGGAACACGCTACCTTCGTCTAGCGAGTTCTGAGAAACGCGCTACCTTCGTCTACCGAGTTCTGAGAAACACGCTACCTTCGTCCAGCGAGTTCTGAGAAACGCGCTACCTTCATCTAGCGAGTTCTGAGAAACGCGCTACCTTCGTCTTGTGAGTTTGTGTTTCGCGCTAATAATGTTTAGCGAGTTTCAAGTTTTTGCGCGAACTTCAGCTTGCGAGTTTCAAGTTTTGCGCCATCAACTTCTTGAGCATTTCTATACTTTGCGCGAACAGTGATTAGCGAGTTTGATGAAACGCGCAAGTAGTGCCTTGCGAGTTCAGTAAAAGCGCACGTCCTTATTAGCGTGTTTCATAGTGAATAGTCACTTGCGAGTTTCAATGATCTGCGAGTTACAGTGATCTGCGAGTTTGTCAATACACGCAAACCTTTGCGTGCGAGTTTCATAAATGCGCTAGCTTAAGCCTGCGTGTTTCTCAATATATAGTGACTTGCGAGTTACAAGCTTCTACGAGTTTTAATCTTCTATAGTGCTTTGCGAGTATCAGGACTTCGTCAAATTTTTTCAAAATTTTAATTTTTTTCAGTGTCAATTTCGATATTCTTGAGAATTCAATATTTGGATTAACGATCAGTTTCTAGTTTCTTATTGCATATCTTTTCAAACAGGTACATACAAGATGACTTTCAGAGACGCTCTTTCAATTGGCACGGATGTCAAGCCCCCGGTTCTGTTTAAAGGGGAATATGAGTAGTGGAAGAACAAATTACTGTATTTTGTAAATAGGAATGCAAATGGAGAAAACATTCTGCTTTCAATTACTAAAGGTCCTATGGTACCACCTACTGTCCAAGTACCTGATGACGAATCATCTGACAGTGAGGATGGTGATGTGGACAGAGATCAAAAGACGAGAACTGTTCCAATGGATTTGGCATAGTATTCTGAGGAACAGAAAAGCCGGTTTAAAGTAGATAAGCAAGCTAGATCCCTTCTACTTCATAGCATTCCGAACGAGATATACATTAAGATTGATAACTACAAGGCAAATGCAAAGAAAATGTGGGATCAGTTACAAAAGATGATGATGGGTTCCAAAGTTGGCAATCAGATGAAAGTGGCTAACTGCATTAATAGCTATGAAGAATTCAAAGCAAAAGAAAATGAGAGCCTAGAGGAAACCTATGAGAGGTTTGTACTTCTTCTGAATGAACTTTCAAAGAACAAAGTGAAGAAGAAGCAAATAGAAAACAACGTCAAGTTCCTAAGCATTCTTCAACCCGAATGGAAGAAACATACACGGAGAATGAAGCAGATGAAGGACTTGAGCGACATACCTCTTCATGAAGTCTACGAGACTTTGCGTCAGAATGAAGAAGAAGTGGAAGAGAAAAGAGCTGACAAAAAGAAGATTGAGAAAGTTACAGACCCCATAGCATTGGTAGCCGGAGAGAAGAAGAAAGAAAAGACAGAGAAGAAGAAAAAGAACAAAGTACTTACCAGTTTTGAATCAGAATCTGAATCTGATGGAGATGACGGAGAAAGTCTCAAACAAGCTATGCTTTTACTGACCCGAGCTTTCTAAAAGAAATTCTACAAGAAGCCGGGATCAAATTCACAGAGATACTCTTCGTCCAGCTCCAAGAACCATGAGCACAGAGAAAGAGTTGAAGGAAAGAGATATGAAGAGAACCGACATGTGGAAAGAAAGCTGGAAGAAAAGAAGAAGTTTGTGAATGACTACACCAGTACTGAAATGAAGACTGCTAATGATATGATCAAATGCTACAACTGTGGCAAGTTTGGACATTATGCAAAAGAATGTTGGAAACCAAAGGTTCGCAACTCTAAGTATTATCAGAACAAATTGCTCTTAGCCAAGCAACAAGAAGCTGGCAAGGCATTAATGGCTAAAGATGAATACTGGTTAGACCATTCTGATAAGGAGGAAGAAAGAGAAGAAGCTGCTCACCTATGCTTAATGGGCAAAGAGGTGAAATATGATGATTCAGATGATGAAGCAGCTGATGAGGTAATGAACTTAACTGAAAAAGATTTCATAACCAAAATGGAAGCCATGATGGTTGAGCTTCAAGACCTTCAAATAAAACTGAAAAAGGAAAAAGACAGAGTTGCTAAAAGAAATAACAAGATCTTTGAGCTTAATAAGTCTGTTATTGGGAACAAATATCTAATTGATTCTTTACGCAAATCTGCTTCTGATTCTAAAATTCAAGTAGATTGTTTTGAAAAGAAGATTTCTGTTTTTTAAAGCTAAACTTTCTAAGTTTGATTTAGAAAAGAAAGAATCTGCACTAACTATTCATAAATTGCAGGTTGAGAACAAGAGCTTAAATAAGATGGTAAACGGTCTGGAAGCCAAACTTTATGCAAGAGGCCAAACAGATCAAACTATTTTTCTTAATGCACCTAATGAAGAGGCTGATGTTAAGGAAAAATGGGGACTTGGTTTTCAAAATCCTCATTACTAAAAGAAAGCCATCAGAAAACAACCAGCACTATATAATTTTGATTTTCTTGTTGTTGCTTGTAAATATACTCATTTAAAACCCAAATTTGTTACCACATTACCAGAAGAAGTTGAGGGTAAGGAAACTGAAAAGAGAAAGAATGTTAAGAAAATGCAACTACCATCTAACTATGAAAAGTTAAATGATAGTTATCTTTCTGAAACACCAAAAGTTCTTTCAAACGACTATTTTGCTAGTTATTCTGTTTCTAAGATGGAGGCAAAACCTACAATTGCAAAAGGTTATGTTCCTCCACTCATTCTTGAAAGCAAAATAGTTGAACTTGAAAATGTTTTATCTGATAAATGACTTTTGGTAGATATTGAACAAAGTGTATTTTCTACTGTTTTAAAGAACACAGTTTTTCAATCTAAATCTACAAAGTGTTCTACAGTTTCAAAGGCACATCAAACTTCGACTGATAACTTTGATGACTTATTTGCATCTGCAAATGATTTTCTAAATTCTGATGATGGGTGTATAGAGGAAATTGATATGTTTGATTTTAATGCTTCTCTTCCGGATCATTCTACTTTTCTTATAAATAGAGAAGTTTTACCAAGTGTTTTTAAAACTGGTGAATCATCAACTAAGGTTGGTGAACCAGTTTCTGTGACTGCTGATTATTATTCTAAGGGTAAGAAACATGAGAGAAAGAAATCACAGAAACGGATCAACACCGGTAAACAAAAGAAAAATCAATCTCAGAAATCTGATTTTCCTAATCAATCTAAATCTTTTGTTTCAGTTGTAAGAAAGAAAAGGTCGAAAGCAAGAACTGAATGGCGACCAAAAAGGAAGAATGATGAGACAGCTAAATCAATCTAAATCTTTTGTTTCAGTTGTAAGAAAGAAAAGGTCGAAATCAAGAACTGAATGGCGACCAAAAAGGCAGAATGATGAGACAGCTAAATCAGTTTCTGATAACTCATGTAATATATCTGATAGTAGTGATAATGATGTAGTTGATCAACTTGCTTCTCCTAAGAAAAACCTTGTAGCATCTTACAAGCGTTATTCAATAAAGCAATTGATTCAATTATCTCCTACTACTACTAAATCTTATAATTATCGGAGAAATGATTTTGCTTATCGTCATACTTTTACTGATTGGATTGGATCTTATCATGTTTATTCTTCAAGAACAAATGTTTTTAGAGGTTTTCAAAAGAAAAGAGGATCGATATTCAAATGGATACCAAAATCTTGTGCTAATCTGTTAGGACCCGTTTTTAAATGGGTACCTAAAATTGTTATTTCCTAATTTCTCTTGCAGACCCGGCATATGTGGTACTTGGATAGCGGTTGTTCCAAGCATATGACCGGCCAGAAAGCTTTATTGTCTAATTATACAGAGAAATTCAGCGGCAATGTGCGATTTGGGAATGATCAGCTTTCACCAATCTTAGGATATGGTGACATCATTCAAGACAACATAACGATTAAGAAGGTGAGCTATGTCGAAGGCTTAGGGCACAACTTGTTTAGCATCGGTCAATTCTGCGACAAAGGGTTAAAGGTCAACTTCAAAGCTAAGAGATGTTCAGTTCGTACTGAAGACGACAATGAACTCTTAGTCGGCAATCGAAAGACAAATCTCTACACCATTAATCTTTCAAAGGTTCAGAATGACAATCAGGTTTGCTTACTGACAAAAGCCTCGATGCAGCAAAGTTAGCTTTGGCACTGACGACTATCACACCTGAATTTTCGTTATATAAACAAGCTGGTAAGTGGAAAATTGGTAAATGGACTTCCTGAGCTGAAATATGAGAAAGAACACTTATGTGCAACATGTGAAAAAGGAAAAATGAAGAGATCTCCGCATAAACCGAAGCCTGAACCAAGTACCAGCTCTCTGTTAGAGTTGTTGCATATGGATTTGTGTGGTCCAATGCGAACGCAAAGCTTGGGTTCAAAGAAATACATGTTGGTTATTGTGGACGATTATTCGTGATACACGTGGGTCAAATTTCTACGATCAAAAGATGAGACACCCGAAGTTCTCATTACTTTTTTGAAGACGACCCAGGTGAATTTGGAAAAACAAGTCAAGCTTCTTAGAACTGATAACGACACAGAGTTCAAAAACAAGATTGTTGAAGAATATCTCGAATCGGTCGGGATTTCGCATCAATACTTTGCTGCTTGTACGCCTGAACAAAATGGAGTAGTCGAAAGGAAAAATCGGACGCTAGTTGAGGCCGCTCGTACTATGCATAGCCAATCCGATCTACCTCTATTCTTGTGGGCAGAAGTTGTATCTACTGCGTATCATACTCAAAATCAATCCATGATACACAGTCGTTTTCAAAAGACTTGATATTAGTTGATCAACAACAGAACACCGACAATCAAGTATTTTCACATATTTGGGTGTAAGTGTTTCGTGCTTAACGACAGAGAGAGTCTGAACAAGTTCAGTGCTAAGGCGGATGAGGGTATCTTCATTGGTTATTCTTCGACATATACTACATATCGTATTTATTTAACGAAGTCAAAGACAATAATCGAGAGTGTAACCGTCACATTTGATGAAGATATGGCTTCTGAACAACTCAGTTCAGAACCCGTGATAATTGGAGTATTAGCTTCTGGGCAGATCAGTCCAGAACCTGTATCTGAACAGAACAAATTAGATGAAGCTTCTACGTCTACGAGTCATTTATCTGATTTAGATTTGTTATTTGAATTTTTTTATGATGAGTTTCTAGGATCTAATTTGCCTAAATCTGATGTGATTGACAGGTCTGAAGACACAAGATGCAATCATCCAGTCACTTCAGAAGTCATAACTGAATCTGAATTCCCCGTTCAGTCAGAAACTCACATTCCAGCATCTACTCCTATAGTTGAAGATATATAAGTAACTGCTGAGCCAGAAGTAATTGTATCAGATGCGTGTGATATATTGTCTACTCAACAGCCATAGTCTGTTGTTCCAACTGATGCTTTTGCACCTGAAACTTCAACTGCAAAACCCCCCTCCCATTTCTCAAACTGAAGAGCCTGATAGTGGATTTTTAGATGATAACAATGATCAATTTTCATCTACTCCACTACCTCATGAGCATCGTTGGACCATAGAGCATCCTTTACACCAAATTATTGGAGATCTTAACAAGCCAGTGAAAACTAGGTCAGCAACTCTTAATCAATGTATGCATGACTCATTCCTCAGCAAGATAGAGCCTACTCGAGTATCAGAAGCTCTTGCTGATTCGGATTGGGTGTCTGCTATGCAAGACGAGTTAAATCAGTTTGAAGCCTTGAAGGTCTGGAGATTAGTTCCAAAACCAGAAGGAAAGACCATGATAGGAACTAAATGGGTATTCAAAAATAAAAAGAACGAAGATGGTATTGTCATAAGGAACAAAGTTAGACTTGTTGCCAAAGGTTACCGGCAAGAGGAAGGCATAGACTACGACAAGACGTATGCTCCAGTAGCGCGTATAGAAGCAATCCGTATGTTTCTAGCCTACGCAGCTCACAAGAATTTCACAGTCTATCAGATGGATGTGAAAACGGCGTTTCTGAATGGCATTCTTAAGGAGGAAGTATACGTGTCTCAACCAGAAGGGTTCGTCAATCCAGATAAGCCAGATCATGTCTAAATTTTGGATAAAGCCTTGTATGGTATGATGTTCTATCTAAATTCTTGGTCAAGTCAGGTTTTTCCAAAGGTAAAGTTGATACCACTTTGTTTATCAAAAAGGAAAAAGCCGATATCATCCTTATTCAGATATATGTTGATGATATAATATTTGGCTCTACAAATCCTCAATACTGCAAAAACTTTTCTAACCTCATGGTGTCACGTTTTCAAATGAGTATGATGGGACAGATGAATTTCTTTCTCGGATTACAAGTAAAACAATTTTCAACGGGGATTTTGATTAACCAATCTAAGTACATCTTGGATATTCTTCGGAAGATCAAAATGGAAAATTGCAAACCAATTGGAACCCCGATGGCACCATGTACTAAGATTAGCACTGGTCCTTCGGGTAAAAGTGTTGATGTAAGGACTTATAGAGGTATGATAGGGTCTTTAATGTATCTTATTTCTAGTAGCCCAGATATTATGTTTTCAACATGCTTATGTTCTAGATATCAGGCTGCTCCTAAAGAATCTCATTTGGCTGTTGTCAAACGGATCTTTAGATATCTGAAGGGAATGCAAATCTTGGTCTTTGGTATCCTAAAGATACAGGATTTCAACAGACTGCTTATTCAGATGCAGATCATGCAAGCTGCAAGTTGGACAGAAAGAGCACTTCAGGTCACATTCAATTTCTTGGAGACAAGCTCGTTAGATGGGCGTCAAAGAAACAATTATGCGTTTCCACATCGACTGATGAAGCAGAGTATGTAGTTGCTGCAAGTTGCTGCTCTCAAGTCTTGTGGATGCGAACACAACTGCGAGACTATGGATTCAAGTTTGACAAAATACCGATCTATTGTGATTCGAAGAGTGCCATTGCAATATCTGCTAATCCTGTGCAGCATAGTAAAACCAAACACATTGTTGTCAGGTATCATTTTATCAAAGATAATGTAGAAAAAGGTACAATAGAACTTTACTTTGTAAAAACTGATTATCAACTTGCAGATTTGTTTACCAAAGCTTTAGATGAAAGGAGATTTAATTTTCTTGTATCTAAGCTTGGTATGCTAAATCTCAAGGTCTAATAAGTAATTACCTATTAAAGTTTCTTTTATTGTCATTTTTCTTCATTTCTTTATCATTATTTCTGAAGGATATCTGCACTTTAATAATTTGTTCATGATCTCAGTGGGAGTGTGAGAAGAACTTTAAGATGATCTACATTCTTTTGAGGGGGAGTTTATCTAATTTCTACATTTACTACACTGACAAAATTTTTGTGATGCATGATTTTAGGGGGAGCATATAAGTCATACCAACAAGGAGTAAGACTATGATTTCTGATTATTTCAGATCAGAACTCGTACAGTCACAGTTTTACTACTTTATGTCTTTTACATTTGAATAATTTTTTGTGAATAAAAGTTGCTTTGACATGACTTTGAGACTTTTGCAGAATGAGAGAAGGTTACAAGATCATATTTTTTTGACTTCGGCTGATTTTATGAGAATTAAGATTGAGCGAACAGGTTAATTTCTTATCTTAATCTCAGATATGGTTGAAAGACGGACGACTTTCAATCATAGAAAACATATTCTTAAACGTTGAAACCACTTCTCGATTCTTAAACCGTTTTTCATGAATTGGAAGTGTGATTTTAAATGTTTTCATTTTTATTTTGTGCTTACATGTTTACAAACCGTGTGTTTCCAAAGATAAATACTTGCGTATTGTCTTTTCTATATACTTTCAAGTATTCATACACACTGGTTTAATTTTTGTTAAAAAAGTTCTTACCATGTCTCATATTGAAACATAATTTCGATGGTAAGACACCCCACTTGTATTCAAAGAAATTTGAGCGTCATTTATTTTCTAAACGTTCATTTCAAGAATGTCTATATTTTTGTCTTGTATAGACACTATCAATTATTCTTGACCATAAGCGTTGATTGATATATCATTTCAGATAATGTCAGATTTTCAAACAAGTCTCTTGCATTCTTGTTCATTCATTCAATTTACTTGTTTGAAAATACTTCAATGTTTCAAATGCTCAAATCTTCATGATTATATCATGTGAGCATACATTTATCTGACATGTATTTTTGAGCTTTAACTGATAAAGTTAAATCATTTGAGCAACACATGTTATCTAGGAAAATACGGGATCATTGTGCTAGGACTTAAATGAACTTCTAGGGAATCACGTTAACTAGTGATTTCTTCCCAAGAAGTTAATCCATAGCGATTAAGTGTGAGGAGTCGAAAGAAATGAGTGTGGGTTTTGCGTTGAGATAAAATGGAAATGAGAGTTTGGTTAGATGTGAGCTTAATGATTAAAAAGAAAGAGGGTGTGAGATCAGAGTAAAAGAATATCAAACTCTGCACCAACTACTTTCTGAGTTGGGCAACCACATTACTAATGTTTCACAATTCTTGGTCAACATTATTGAAACAGGCAAATAGCCCATGCCACCAACCACTCATTTTCTTCTCAACAAGAAAATGTTTCATATTTTTCTGGGGACGCAACATATAATCTATCTGTTTTTCATTTGGAAAACTTGGATATTGAAAAAGAAGGAAGTCTGCCCCACCTTCGCACTTCAATCATGCACATTGAGTCTGTGTTTATCTACTGTTGTCTCAGTGGTTTACATAATTTTTGAGCCTTTATAAAAGCAATCATCAAGTGCTTAATTCTTTCTACACGTGCACAAACACAAAAGGAATTTGTTTCTTTGTCATAACATTCATAGAAATTGCCTTTGTGGTGTTTTCGATGATTGGATGGAAGCCCTGGGGGAGTGAACATTAAAAGCTCCCTTCCTATGTGTATTTGTTACACACAGTAACTTTGTGTTACTGACAGACATATTAACTTATTCATTTGTTGATTCAGGTGTTACATTCATATTTTGTCTAGATTTGCAAAGATCTGGATGAATACATTGTTCGAATTATCAGTGAATCAGAGGCTCTTGAAAGATCAGTGGTCCGAACAGAATTTTAAAGACATTTCTTGGAGAAAGTTTTGATGATACTGATGCTTAAATCATCAAAAAGGGAGAGATGGTATCAAGAAATGTGAAATTTTTGGAGTTTTGGGAGATGATTTACAGGAATGTCCGAATCAGAAATTTCAGGAAAAGTTTGAGAGCTTGAAAGTTTGAAAGATTGAACAAGCAAAGACAGAATTTCTTAGGATGTGCTGATTTTGAGTAAATTTTCTTTGAAGATTATTTGCTGACGCAAGCTGAGCTAATTCTAAAGATAATTTCTTTCCAAAGTATGAAAGAGTTTGTGTGAAAGTCTTGGGAAGATTTTTATTTATCTGAAGACAGATTTGGAAAGAATATCGTCAAAGAAAGGGAAGATTAAAGTGCTTAGATTCATTTAAAGAGGTGGATTGATTTGCTAAATCTTTTTGTGATGATCTTGAATCCAAAGGGGGAGATTGTTAGAGCTAAAATCTGTTGGATACAAGATCAAGAAGACTGAAGGTCAAAGTTCAAGAAGTCAAAACTCAGAAAGTCAACTCTCATTAAAGTCAAAGTCTTGTTGTAATAAAAAGTCAAAGGTTCCTTGTATTTGTATTTTGTTTCCTTTGTATTCTTGTAAGTATAAATAGCTTTGTATTTTCTATTTTGTTAAGTAGTTGAGTTAGAAGTTGATTAGTTGTAACTTGAGGATCTGAGATATCATCCAGAAAGAGAATTGTAGAGAGAGAAAGAGGAGTTCTAGAGAGAGAAATTTGTAAACATTGAATTGAATTGAAATCAAACAGGTAATTGAGATTATAATGTTTGTTTGATTGTTTGATTGTAATTAGAAACTAGATTCAGGACACACACCAGCAACAGCAAATACTGCTGAAATCCCTGCTTACTATGAAAAGAAAACTTCAAACTTTACTGATGAAGAAACTAACATGATGGAAAATGATTCAAAAGCTGTTAGATTACTTATAACGGCCATTCCCAATGATATCTTCCAATAACTTGATTCTTGTGTAATTGTAAAAGAGATATGGGATCAGTTGTTAAATCAACTTAAAGGTGGCCTACAAACTAAAAAAAAAGGAGAAATCTTTGTATCAATGAATATCATGATTTTCATGCATTACCCGAAGAAACCTTACACCAAACATACTCAAGGTTCAACATTCTCATCAACAAATGCAGAAAATTTGGAGTCATGAGAACAAAAGAAGAAAATAATGTTCTTTTTTCTTAAAAGTCTTAGTGAAGAATGGTCACAACAGTCCATGTCAATAAAAGCCAATCAAAATCTTGAATCATGGTCATTGACTGACATTTATGTCACCCGGGTTGCACAGGAAAAAGAAGTTGTCAAACAAAAATCAAAAACCTCTTTAGGTGGACCACTTGCACTCATGTCAAAACAAAAAGGTATATCACAAGAATGCAGAAATGCATAAACAGACAACTGTTCAAAAAGGGAATCTAAAAGAAAATCCAAGAAGGTTCTGATGTCTAAAGAAGTTGAACACTCAGATTCAGACTCAGATGATGACATTAATGCTTTTGCCAAATCTCTTGCATTAATCACCCATCAATTTAACAAGAAAATTGGCAAGAAAATTTTTGAAGGAAGAAGAGAGAATGAAGAAAGGAGAGGAAATCCAGAAAGGAGATTTCAGAAAGATGATTATCAACAAGAGCCCAGATCTACTCTGCATAGTGATCAAAAGGGTGTCCATTTCACCAATCTTGATACTACTCAACAATCAAGATCTCAACAATCATTTCAGCCAAGATATCCTCAACCTCATAGGTACTTCAAGCCACAACCACAAGCTCAGAAGACAGAATCAACTGTTGCTCTTCCATCAAACCAAAACGATGGAAGATGTTTTAGATGTGGAAAGCCAGGCCATTACTCTGCAAGCTGCAGAGGTAGGCTCATAAAAGATGTAGACTACTACAAAAACAAATACAAGTACAATGTCAAAGAAAGAGTACTTGTTGCAGAGATGGAAGAGGAAGAACCTACCAATCTCTATGGTATAGCTTTTACAGATGATCAGAATGATGGATCATCAGAGGACTACTTTGAAAAGGTAAACTCTCCTTCCACATCTGACAATGAACTTGAATTGGATGTTATTAAGTTAACAGATGAATTTCAAATCTTAAGGCAAAAACTTGTTGAGGAAAAAGAAAAAAGAAAACAAATGACAAAAGATCTTAGTTTTTACAAAAGGGAAAAAGATCTTCTTGAGTCAAAAAAGAAGGATATTTTTCTCGAGAAATCTAAACATGAAAAAGCTCATAAACAAAAAGAAAAATCTTTTTCAGAAAAATTCAAAGAACTTGAGAAAGTTTTAAAAGTTAAAGAAGAAGAAGTAAAGAAATCTGAGTATGAAAGACTCAATTCTGTTGCCTTAACCATTTTTTTCCAAAAAGAAAGAGAAATCCTACATCAATCTCTGGAAAGGAAAGAACTTCAAATTAAAAGCTATCTTGATGCTCAAGATGTGCATATAAAGAGAAACTCTCAAATGGATACTCATAGGCTGGGATTCAATGAATTGGATTCATTCACTCGATTGCAGAAAACTTCACTTTCTTCCACTTTCTGTATAGGAAAGGTCCAGATCTCTGACTGCCCATCTCTGAACAATTTCAAAAGAATAAAAACCTCAGAGGGATCAAGAGCAAGAACTCTGAACTTTAAAAATGTTGCATACTCTGAAGTGCAAAACTTTCCAAAATCAATCTTAAGCATAGAAAAAGAAACTTCAGAGGTACTTTTTACAAAACCTCAGAGCAATGATCCCAGAGAGATTTTCAAGTTCAATTCATTTATCACAAATGAATCAGAGACATCTGAACAAAGTACCTCTGAAACAAGTACTTCTGAAAGTGAACCTCAGAGTTCACTTAATCCAGATGCTCCTCAGTATTCACCAATCTCTGATGAATGCATCAGAACTACATTTGAGGATGACATCAAAAGAATAAATGAAGAAAATATCATAGCTAATCTGAAGAAGAAAGAAAGTATGAAAAGAACCATGAAAGTCTCAAGACCTAAGAAAATTGAGAAACCATCAGAGGTAGTTATCTCTGGTAAAACTGAAAGAGACTTTCTTGACTCTGATTCTGAATCCGATCAAGAGATAGATGAACAGATATTCTACAGACCAGAGGAAGTAATTCACAAAAAGATAGAGACTGTTGGTTCTGGAATTTTGAACATTCCTATTTCTGTTTTGAAAAATAAACCTAGAATACCAATATGTCCTGACTTTGCAGAAATGTGTCTTCAAGCAAAAACTTCGTTGGATCTCGAAAAAGAATTACAAGAAAAGGCAAAGAATAAAACTATCACTTCTCAATTCTACACTTATAAACCAATCAAGTTTACTCCTGAAGAAAAAGAAAAATGGCAAGAAATTAACCATTTTGATCCTGTTTGTGCAGTGAGCAACAAAGAGAAGAGGATGTATTTGAACAAGAAAAGGCAACTTGAAAAGAAGGATGTTTTTCAAGCTAGAAGAAAGGAAGTAGTTTGGAATACCTGTAATATTCCTAGTACTAATTTAAAAAAGAATCAAAATGTAACGAATACATTTAATGAAATGAAAACTTTTTCTTCTACTTCTTGTTTTGTAAAGTGCAATTGCATCCAACTATTGATGAAACTAAAAAACCACTTCAGAGGCACTCATTATTTTCTAAACCAGTCTCTGAATTAAAGTTCAGAGACAAGACCTCAAAAGAAAAAGGACAACCCTGCCAAAACATCAAAAGATGAAAAGGCAAAACTTCAAAGAGATAATCAGAAGTCTAACAAAACAGGACCCATAATGAGATGGGTACCTAAGAAACTCTAATCTGTCTTGCAGAAACAGTCTATGCCAATCTGGTACTTAGATTCTGGATGTTCAAGGCATATGACTGGAGATAAGGAGTTACTATCCTCTTTCAAAGATAAATCTGGAGGAGCAGTATCTTTTGGATGCAAGGGCAGATTAAGGGTTATGGTGAGCTTACAAGAGGTAATGTTTCTGTATCAAAGGTTGCTTATGTTTATGGGTTAAAACACAACTTAATCAGCATAAGTCAACTTTGTGACCATGGTTTTGATGTGAAATTTCAAGAAAAAACGTTATTCTTTACTTGACTCAAAAACAGGTCAAGAAATGCTCAGAGCTGACAGAAAGGGTAATCTATACAGAATGAACTTTTCCAAACACATAAAAACTGACTCAGAGAAACTCTGTCTAGTATCTCTGAACAGTGAAGATGTCTGGCTCTAGCATAAAAAGGTTGCTCATCTCAACTTTTTTTCACTTGATAAATTAGTTAAGCTAAATCTGGTTAAGGGATTACCATCTTTGAAGTTTAACAAAGATCATCTTTGTTCTGCTTGTGAAATGGGAAAAAATGAAAAGATCTTCCCACAAGACAAATAGTGATAATAATTGTCCAAAACCTCTGCACATGCTTCATGTGGACCTCTGTGGTCCTATCTCTGTACAGAGTTTATCAGCTAAAAAGTATATTCTAGTTTTAATTGACGAATATTCTAGATATACTTGGATAGAATTCATCAGAGCCAAGTCTGATGTCCCTGATATTTTAATAAGATTGTTAAAAAGATTGCAGGTTCTGTTTGATAGCAATGTTCAGAAGCTGAGAAGTGATAATGGAACAGAGTTCAGAAATGCCAAAATAAACTAATATCTTTCAGAAGAAGGCATAACTCCAAACTTCTCTGCAGCAAGAACCCCTCAACAAAATGATTTGTTGAGAAAAAAAACAGAACACTTGTTAAAGCTGCAAGAACTATGCTTGTAGGATCTGATCTTCCCACAAACTTTTGGGCAAAGGCAGTGGCTACAGCCTGTTTCACTCAAAACAGGGCTACCATTGTCAAAAGATTCAAGAAAACATCTTATGAACTCATTAACAATAGGAAACCTAATGTTAAATATTTCCATGTTTTTGGATGCAGATGTTATATTCTAAATGATAGAGAGTCTTTTGGAAAGTTTGACAAGAAAGAAGATGAAGGCAAATTCATTGGATATTCATTAGCCTCAAAAGCTTTCAGAGTGTTCAATCAGAGAACAAGAACAATCCAAGAGAGCATCAATGTGTCTTTTGATAATGACAGAAATCTTGCCACCAATAATGTCAATTCAACTGCAAAGAATATCTCTGAATCATCAAAGATAAGAGAATCTGAACTGAACAAAATATTTGAAGACTTCTTCGATGATGAAAACTTAGAGTTTCTATTCAGACATATTCACAGATCAACTTCAAAGGAACCTCAAAATACAGGTACAACTCTTTCTGGTCCTTCTGAAGTTACAACTTCTGCTTCCTTGAATACAGGTCCAAGATATGAAACAAGACAACCTGGAGGACAATTATCTTCAGAAGCAGAAGATGAACAAGAAACATCTGAAGAATTTCCACACACATCTCTTGAAGAAACATTAGAACATGCTTCACCTTCAGAGCCTCTGTAACCCACTTCAGAGCCTCTGAACATCACAACAAAGATGTCTCCTACAATCATCTCTGAAGCACAAACTCCACCTCATATTCATGCTCCACTCACAAGATGGATAAAGGATCATCCCCATGATCAGATCATTGGATCACCTTCAGAGGGTGTCAAAACCATATTAGCCACAATCAATGAATGCTATTTTGTAAACTTTTTAAGCATCATTGAACCAAAGAAGGTAAATGAAGCTCTTGAAGATCCTCATTGGATCTCTGCAATGCAGAATGAGCTTCAAGAGTTTGAAAGAAACAAATTATGGACCTTAGTTCCCCTTCCTAAAGGAAAATTTGCAATTGGAACTAAATGGGTCTTCAGAAATAAAAGGGATGAGGATGGCATTATAATCAGAAACAAAGCTAGGTTGGTTACTAAGGGATATTGCCAAGAAGAGGGTATTGATTATGATGAAACCTTTACACCTGTGGCTAGGCTAGAAGCAATTAGAATCTTCTTAGCCTATGTTGCACACAAAGGGTACAAAGTATATTAGATGGATGTTAAATTTGCCTTTCTGGATGGTAAATTAAACGAAGAAGTTTATGTCCAGTAACCACCTGGATTTGAAAATACAGAGTTTCCTAACCATGTTTATTATGTTGATAAAGCTCTATACGGACTTAAACAAGCTCCAAGAGCATGGTATGCTACTCTGTCCACATTTCTGATAAATAATGGTTTTGAAAATGGTACAATTGATACAACCATGTTCATAAAAAGGTACAACAATGAGATGCTGTTAGTACAGATATATGTTGATGACATTATATTAGGCTATACAAATCAGAAGTATTGTGATAAGTTTTCAAAGTTGATGAAAAGTGAATTTGAGATGAGTCTCATGGGAGAATTAACATTCTTTCTAGGATTACAAGTAAAGCAAACATCAGAGGGTACTTTTATAAGTCAATCTAAGTATATCTCTGACATTTTGAAAAAATACAAACTCAATGATTCAACTTCTATGAAAACACCTATTGCAACAGGAGTCAAGCTTGACTCTAATCCTTCGGGAAAATCCGTAGATGTCAAAACCTACAGAGGCATGATAGGATCACTTCTATACTTAACTGCAAGCAGGCCAGATATAATGTTCGCAACATGTCTCTGTGCTCGATATCAATCAAATCCAAAGGAATCTCATTTGTCTGTCGTCAAAAGAATTTTTAGATACCTCAGAGGCATACCTTATTTAGGTCTCTGGTATCCTAAACTGTCTAGCTTTGATTTAACAGCATACACTGATGCAGATCATGCAGGATGCAAACTAGACAGAAAGATTACCTCAGGATGCTGTCAATTATTGGGAAATAAGTTGGTAAGTTGGACATCCAAGAAGCAGAACTGTGTTTCAACTTCTACAACAGAGGCAGAATATGTTGTTGTTGCTAGTTGTTTCTCTCAAGTCATCTGGATGAAGACTCGGCTCAGAGAATATGGATTACAGTATGACATAATTCCAATTTTGTGTTATTCAAATAGTGTAATAGCCATCTCTGCCAATCCAGTGCAGAATTCCAAAACAAAGCATATTGATGTAAGGTACCATTTTCTAAAAGACCATGTGGAAAAGGGAACTATCGAAATGTATTTTGTACCAACTGAACTTCAACTTGCTGATATTTTCACAAAAGAATTAGATAAACGAAGGTTCAATTTTTTAATCAGTAAGTTGGGAATGTTGAACATGTCTACCTAAAATAGGAAAACATCAGAGTCTATGATCCTCTCATCAGAGCCTCTGACATGTGTATCATGTTCTCAAGAGCTTCTGAAATTAATCTCAGCATCTCTGAACATTTTTCACACAGTCAAAATCATTCTTTTGTATCTCTAAGCATCTGTCAAAGGGGAGAAGATAAAAATAAACCATTCTTTGGTCAAGGGGGAGAAAAAGAACCTTTCATCTTTCAAGGGGGAGCAAGAAAGTCTCAGATCTTGTCTCTGATACTAATATCAGATCCTCCGATCTGACATTCATCAGTATCTCTGATATTAAAATCAGAGCCTCTGATCTTGTCTCTGATACACATATCAGAACCTCTGATCTTGTCTCTGATACACACATCAGAGCCTCCGATCTTGTCTCTGATACACATATCAGAGCCTCTGATATCTTTTCATTTTGAGAATATTCCAGGAAATTCTTTTGAAAAGAAAAATAATTTAATATAAAAGATCTTTTGGATAACCATTCGTTTCTTTTCAAAAACTCCAGTGGCGTTTTTCTGACACCAAGTGTCTCTCCCCTACAGACCTCAAGGTGTCACCTATTTATTAGCGGATGATGGAACGTCCTTTCTGACATTGGAACACTCAATCGCCGTTTCCATAACCACTCACTCAACCTTTCTCCATAAAAACCCTTTTCCTACTCTATTTATTCTTTACGCTCTCAGAATCCAAATTCCCAAATTCTCTCTCTCTCTCTCTCTCTCTAGTTCTCATCCTTCTCAAAACCTGCAACAAGGGCGAATCATTCTCAAAACTCAGAGAACTCAAACAGACTTGTTCCAAGCTTGAACATGGCACAATTTGAAGTACCAGTGAAAGGTAACAACTACTTTCTGGATGTCACCCCTACCAAGTACGACGAGCAGTTTCGTCCAGTACTGGACTTTTTGAGCAACTGCGAACTCAACGATGTCTTCACCAAATATGCTAATGATGTTCCTCTACGATTTGTCCAACAATGGTGGTATTCAAGTGAATACGATGATCTAAAGGAAGGACTAGTTGGGAATATTGACCTAGGTGACCAAGGCATGAACATAAGAACACCCCACAAACCCTAACTCGCATATTTAACTTGCTCACGACAGAAGATCTTCAAAACGAGAAATTTGAGAAACCACCCACTCAAGAAATTCTTCTTCAGTTCCTCCAGCACTTAGGCTACAACAGCGAGATCACACGCCTAAGTCAGTTCAGACATCAGTTCCTGCCTACCAAGTGGAACTTCATGTATAGTGTGTTAAATCGCCTAAAGTATGGTTTACTTTGGAAGATTGACGATCGGATCGCCCCCCAGCCGAGCAGACCTTGTTACGACTCCTCGTGGCTATGGTGGTAGCATGATCAGAGGAGGGTCTCTCTAGTTTACCTCTCCATTTGAAAAAAGAGATGAATAGATAAGGCGAAGCCAGCAAAATTGGAAGCCAGGATCAGACACATCCAGCCATCCTTGCCATAATGTATGCTCTCTTCTTCAACAGAAGCATAAATATGGCTCATATACTCTTCTGTGAGATCCGGACCGCGGTAGACAAGAAGAACAAAGATTTGGCCAAAGGAAAACAACCAATTTCAGTTCTTTTTCCAAGATTCATTTCTGTTATCATCCAACGAGCAATGGAGAAATTCTCTCTCACTGAGGAAGGTCCGAGAAAGCCATTGTTCATAATGAACTCATTCAAAGCAACGGAGGTTCCTCGTTACCCAAATGAGCGACATTTTCCACACACCATGCTTGAGATCATTCCTGCTGACTCTGACACCCATCTTCTACTTAGTCGTGTTGCCCAATAATCAGAACCGATGATGGGATCCCCAACACACTTAGGTTATGAGCCTGAGTTATAATCAGAGAGTGACATCTCTGATACTGCTCAAAACATTAACAGAGCGCAATCAGAGGGTGGCTCTGTGAGAGTGAGGGAGATAAAACAAGAGAACCCTCCCTCTGACGAAAATCTTATATCTGCCAGAGCAGAGGTAGGTGAGGAAGAGAGAATACCAGAGGGAGAGTTTATGAACCTAGCATTTGAGGAATGCGAGGTAGAAAAAGATGCCCTTGTTGGCACATCTGAGCGATTCCAAAGCCCAATTCCCCGTGCAAACATATCTACTGTCCAAGGTGGTCCAGCACCAGTGGACATTCAAACAGAGGTGCACACCTCGAGCCCAACCCAAGCCGACCACTCAGAGGCATATTCTTCAGCCTGTGATGCAAGCACAACTTAGGATATCTCTGATACGTCTAAGTCCTCCCAAAAGGACTTAGACCAGAACATAAGAACTCATTCACCCTAGAGTACGTCAAATCCTCACACACATGATGCCTTTGTGGCTCAACCACTGACCGTCCCTTAGATCAGGAGAAATTAAAAATTTCTCGTAAGGACTGCCTGTCAGAAAAAGAATGGCACGACCTTCTTGCACATGGACTCCTTAGCCTGGACAACAAGGTGTCCACACACATTAGGTTCTCGTCATCATCAGATTCTGACTCTGATGATAACAGACCAATCGGAACCATTATAGGGAAATCCTTGAAAATTGGTCCCCAAGGATTAATGGGAAGTCCTTCCGGAGTCAAAACCAAACTAACTCCGAAAGAAGGCCCATCTGAACTCGAGGGAATATTAGAATCATGTGTTGATCCTAAGGTCACCCTTCTGATTACGTCACCAAAGAAGAGTTCAGAATCTTTGGTGATGAAATCAGAGAATCTCTGAAGGAGATTAAACTTCAATTGGAGAAGACCTCAGAGGTCTCTTCCTCTCACTCTGAAGTTGCAAAGCTCACTTCAGAGGTCTCTGAGCTGCGCACAAACCTTCTCTCTCAGAACGCTAAACTAGATGATCTGGAAAAATTGGTTATCAAGAATGACTCGGTCCTTTTCCAGAAAAATTCAGAACACAAGAACACAACTCCTACAGGCGATTCCACCTCCCTTTGCCCCAACTCCAACCTCTGAAGACCTTTCTCAATTCAAAGAGGAAGTCTTGCATACTTTGGTAGAGGTGATTGCAACGATCTCTACTTCCTCTGCTGTTGCTCCTGCCACGTCAGAATTCGTTACAAAAGTTGACCTCAACAACTTCTCCAAACGTATCACCAGCAATGTAATGAACATCTCCAGCAAATTTGTCTCCAAGACAACTCAGCAGAACAAGACCATTGAAAACCTTCTGAAGAATGTCATAACTTCAGAGGGATCACTGAAGAGAAAGGAACCAGAGGTGGCATGCTCTGAAGAAGCAAGGAAGAAGGCAAGGTATGAAGACTCTGATGACCAGGATGACCAACCTCAGGGGTCATCAGGCCTTCATAAGGGGGAGAAGACTCGATCACCCACAACTGCTGAAACACCGAAAGAGTCCACTCCCTCTGAATCAAACAAAGGTCAAGAAGAACCAGAGAGGAACTCAACCTATGCTGATGACAATCAGGCCACTCTTAAGTCCCCAGTACCTGTCATCTTTCTAGCACCATCTACTTCGGGAGCTCCTATAATACCAATCATAGATGCAACTCCAGAAACTATTGGGGCTCTAGAAGAAGATGAAGACGAACAGATGATAGACTTCTCTACATCAGAAGATGCATTCTCATCACCAGAAAGACCAACTTATGTGATGAGAAATGCTTTCGAATCATAGTCTGAAAGAGCAGTACCAGAATCTGAAAAAGAAGAAAAATCAGATTCTTGAAAAAAAAAAGTTGCTGAAGAACAGATTGAATTAGTTGATGTTGAAGAGTATGTATTCAAGAATGCTCAACCACATCATACTTCAACAACAACAGAGTTGAGAGAATCACCAGAGATAGATGGCTACATCTCTGAACCTACTACAGAAGATTAGTCACAGGCCAAGGAACCAGAGACCATGGTTGTTGATGAACAGGCACCTCCAGAGAATCTTGTTCAGAAGGCAAGCATTGGTTTACCAACCAAAGTTTTTACTCAACCTCCTACATTCCTAGCATCCAATCCCGAAGCCTCCATAGAAGATCACTTCAGATACATCTACTGTGAGTTCAATTTGGCAGATACTCTAGTCATTCCTCTAAATCCAAGGATCAGAGAGAACATGCCTGACTATGAGCGAAGATTCATCAGAGATAAAACCACAACAAGAGCACAGGTCTTCTCTGATGATCCAATCATCAAAATCAACAAAATCTCTGAGAAGACTTTGCATTCAACAAGATCATCTATAGGCACTATGTGGTAACACGCTCTAATCAGAAGATTTACGAGTTCAATAACAATGATCTCGTAAATCTTAATCCATATGATCTACCTCATTTATATGCCTATTGCTCTGCTAGATTTGATCATGGAAGAAAAGAAATCAGAATGCGCATGGTTGAAGTTAGACGGGCAATGGAGGCCTATGTCAAACATAGAGCGAAACGTGACTTCCAGATTGCACTGAACCTGGGAGAAGAAAAGCTGCAAGTGACTAAACCTGTGGAATCAATCGATAATCTTGACAAACAGAAGACCGGATCAATCATAGAAGAACCTCTGGGTTTCGTCTACAGAGTAAACCATGTAAAGAAAATCTTTCTAGCTTCAGAAGTTTCGAAGTACTCGGATGAAACCTTGAGAGGAATACATAAAATGATCCATGTGAAGAAAGAACGACACAGAGCACATCTATTGGCAAAACTAGACTTAGAGATTGGCTGGATGATTAACTTCAGAGCTCTGATCATGAAGTTTCAAGGAATCTGTTCTAGTGACAAGTGTTAGTTTACTTTCTTACTTTTGTTGTTACTTTCTGTTTTAAATTCCAGACTTTTTGAGAAGTAATATTTAAAGAGGATGATTTTCTCCTTATGCTTTCTAGTTTAAATTTTTTGTTCTCTGCTACTATTGCATTTTTTATTTTCAACACTTAGGGGGAGATTATTATCTCTAAATCTTCATTTGTAAAAGTGTTGAAAATATCCAAGTCCTACTTCAGAGGACTTCCAGAGACAAGATTCAGAGAACGAATACTTCAGAGGATGAAGACTTCAGAGGACAAAACTGCCTCTGAAGTTCATATCAGAGGAACACTTTCAGCAGAAGACATCAGAGATGGCTTCATCAGAGGCTCTGAAATTCTCCTCAGAGCTCTGAATACATTCTCTCTGAAGAAGGCGTTGATCATATTTCCTCAAGTATCAGAAGAACAGACGACACGTCACTTAGTGATAAGATTTGCTTTCTAGAGTAGGTCACTGTTCATGCATGTATTGAGCTTACCTTCTTAGGTAAGACACTGTTCCTAGCATGCTTCTTTTGTCAGAATAGTATACTGTTTACTTTATGGTCCTATAAATAGGACCATCACGCCTTTGGCAAAAGTGTGCTTTTTGATATCTTGTATTCGAAGAATGAACTGAATATATCTCACGAAGATCTTGTTCTTTCTACTTGCTTTTTATATGAACTGTGATATTTGAATCTGCTTTTGATATTAAACTATATTGCTCCCGTCGTTAATACTCTTGTTGTTTATATCATTATTATTGTAAGATTAAATCTGGGATCCAACAATCTTTATCTTTAAGTGTCCCAAAAGGAGTATTTTTGTCTTAAGAGCCTCTGTACTTGGTTGAAGAGCCTCTTAGTCAAAAGCATCCTCTATGACACTCATTCTCAATCATTTCATTGATTTCAAATGTTTAGGTATAAAAAGGTGTAATCATGTGGACAGAGGTTCCGGTCTTAGAGTCTAGAGGGTTTGTTTGGACAGAGCCTCCTCTGCAGATATCTACACTTGTGTGTTGTATCTTCTTCTCTGACGCGGGTTATTTTTGAAAGGCACAACCCTATTATTGAAATTAAAATCATGCGCGTGTTCGATGACCTATACACACGTCCTAATTACTAAAACGTCTTTAGACGCGTGTCACTCTTTCATTGGTTGTGCCTCAACCGTTGTTTTGGGAATGTGTTTTCACTCGAGTACCTTTCAAATCCATTTTAAAAATCCCCAATATCCCCCATTTTTCTTTTGCGCTCTCATCTTCTTCTCCAAACCTTCAAAGAAGAAACTTGCAACTCGATTTTCGATTAAATCAAATGGCTTCCAACTCTGTCTCTGTTGAAAACAACCCCCTTCCTCCTCGCAATGATGAACAAGACTATAACTCTGCTGAATCCTAGAATCAAGGAACTGGTAGCTGACTTCGATCCTTCGAAGCTTCGGGTTTTCACCTTGCTCCTCTACCCCTGAAGCCAAAAAACCACTATGTGGTTCTCAACACTCAGGCATTCTCAAGAGAATTTGAACCCCTGATACTTCTACTGAAAACTCGCTTTTTGAACAAAGCCCTAACTATGAACAGGAATGACCTCCCTGAATGGTATGTACAACAATACTGGCAAAGCTGTCGTTTTGATGAAGAAAGGAATGCAGTGATTGGGTATATCTCCACCATGGATGGAGAACATGTACTGGAATTAGGCATTAACGGGTTATCGATTTCCACCATCTTTGAACTGCCAACTAGAACACAATTGGGTATTGTCAAATACACCATCGAACCTACTAATCATGAACTTGTCGATTTTCTTCGTTTTCTGGGCTATAACAAAACCATCTCCAAAAGAACTGAATTCTGTAGGCAACATCTACCACCACTCTGGAACATCCTATTCACAAATTGAACCGCACTCTCACTGGAAAGACAAGAAGCCCTGCTCAGTCTAGCCATAACATTCTAGCAATCGTTTATGGAGTGTATTATGATCCACCACTAGATTATGCTAGGTCAATGCTCAGAGAGATAGTTGGTGTTGTAGTTAAGAAGAAAGAAGATCAGGATCGACATAAGGCTCTTCCCTCGTTAATGTTCCCTAGATTCATTGTAGTACTTCTGGCAGACTTCATCATCAAAGATGGTTTCCCAATGAATGATGACCCCATTAGAAGCTTCGCAATGACAACACACAAACCAACAGTCCATGCAAGCGGTTAAAAATTCCAAGCCTCTGTCGCAGAGACTAGTAGCATATATCAAAGGAAAGGAAATAAGAAGGGAGTACAGACATGGCAACAGGACTCCAATGGAGTCCTGTAAACCCCCCCCCCCACCCACATACACACATAGGTATGACCCCTGGTGAGCTTGTAGTAGAACTCAAAGTTGAGATAGTTGAGGGAGCAGAAGGTGAAAGAGAGGGTAGGAGAGCAAGAAGAAGAGAGAGGAGGAGAGAAAGGAGGGAAAGAAGAGAAGTTAGAGAAGTTGAACAATTGGTTAAGGAACAAAGGATGGAAGCTCCAAAAATCATTCCCAAAGAAGTGCCTGCCATCACAGAAGTACACACTGCAGAACTCAATGAACCTGCAGAGGTCCCTTAAGACCAACCTCTATAGAGGAACAAGAGAAGATTGAGAAAAAATGGTGCAAGAGCCTACCAATGAGGAACCAACATTTACAAAACCACAAAAACCCCTAGCTCAATAGCAGGTACGGCTGAAATTGCAAAGTAATTGATCGAACCCCCAAGCCCACAATAGGTTGCAAAAAAGCCTCTATCTCAGATGCCAGAGGCTCTGGGAAACATTGCCAATTTATGTGATAACTCTACAAGTCCACAAGAGGTTCAGAAAGAGCCTTTGATCCAAGCCTCATAGCTTCTGCACCAAGACTCAAAACCTGCCTCTACAGAGGGAATGGTGTTCAGAGAAAGAACAGTGGGAGATGGGTAATCTCCTATGATAGAAGAAGTAGATGAAGAGTAAAAATTGGAGGAGGAGACAGGTGTAAAAGATGCCCAAGAAGTCACGCATCCCCAACCCCCTCCCAATGCAAGCCACATGTCTGACCCTGTTGGTCTAGCAGTAAAGGTCATTGAAGAAGAGGTGCACGCCTCGAACCTAACCCCAACCAGCCGGACAGAGGAACCTTTTTCCTCCTCAGCTCCAAATGAAAACCGGGAAGCCACTATTCTGGCTATGTCCTCTCAAAAGGATATAGCTATTGAAAAATGTGTTGAGTTGCCTATCAACACGATATTTCCTAGCACAGAGGCATGTGTTGCTTCTCCACTACACGAAACAAACACACACGATTGTCCAGAACAAATGTTGCAAGATGTGCATAATGATGAAGAGGTTCTAGAATAACCTCCAAGTCCCCGCTCCATCCCACAAGAGGTCGACTCTGGACCTCCACTTGTTGGTGATGTCACCAGAAGTTTTGTAGCTTCTTCATCATCTTCTAGTGATGAATTGCTAGGATCAGATGGAAGTTCTACTGAGCCCAATGTCAACACACGCTCCTTAGGCATCCCAGGAATGGGGATGAAATTTGGTTCATCTGTTGAACCAAATGTTACCCCCCCCCCACCTTCATATGTCACAAAAGATGAGTTCCAAACTTTTGTTGATTATGCGAAGGCCTCTATGGATGACTTGAAAGTTGGCCACACCCACTACTATCACTCTATTATCCCAGAAGATGGAGGTATTAAAATCATACTCTATGGGTTATTCTGCCAAATTAGATGCTCTAACCAAATCCCATAGTTCTGCATCCACACAAGAGCATATTCAAATGCAGGAAGAAGAAGTTAAGTCCAATACAGAAGTTATCAAATGCCTTAGAGGAAGTTCTAACCAAACTTCCTCGGATATTCTATCATTGGTCATGAAAACTATGCAACCTGCCTCTCAACCAAGTACAGATCTCATCATCCCATCCAACTACATCACCAGGGCAGAAGTACACAAACTTTGGGACAAAATTCTACAAATGGTAATCTGATAGGTGATAATTTTATCTCCTCTGCCAATACAGATGCCGAATCCATCAACAAGAATTTCGCCTTGATGTGATTTAAATGTGATTATGAGGTCAACAAGGCCACGTTAGCAATGGGTGACATAGTCCAGATGATAGAGAAGAGAGTAAAGACAAATCTGAAAGCGCAGGGTGTAAGAAAGAGGAACGAACCGACTTCGTGCCAATCAGAGGCACAAAAGAAGCAGAAGTATGATAACGAAGGGCCAGATACCTCTGGTCCTTCTAGTCATCATAAGGGGAGACAGCCAGACCTCAGAATGCTCAACCAATCGTCGTTGTTCCTCTATCTGGAGTTCCATTACACTTAGAGTCCATTTCTTACCAACAAAGACAAATCTCAGAAACCTTTGCAGCAGCAGCCTCTGACATCTCAAAGAAATCATCCAATGCACCAGTTAATCCTTCTGCAATAATACCTGAACTTCGCCCAAGGGTCAGACTTGAGGAAGAAGTAATCCCATTTGAGTTGGCCAAGTTTGCCACGTTTGAAGACCCTGATTTAATGCCAGAAGCAATCCATGTTCCAATCCAATACTCGTATACAGATACAGTAAACTACTCAGAGGAGGATAACCAAAAGAAGATATCTGCTACAGAGCCTAAACTGAAATCCTTCCCAATCACCATTATCTCTTAAACTAATGCACAGAAGCCCACAACTCCTTCCACGTCAAAGACGCCTGCAGAGGTTACCCCAGATATTATGGCACAAATCAAAAAATCGATAGATGCAATAAGGAGACCTATCCTTAGACCCCCACCGAAGGATTGATCTTCCATGAGAATATATACAACTACCTTTACAGTTCCAGAGACGAAGATGTGATAATGACACTGTTAGGAACTGAAGATTTGTCTAAGTGATTACTACTGCTAGGCTTTCAAGATTACTACTGCTAGTATAATTAATACTATTTAAAGAGTTAGTGCTGCTACTTGAATAGTTAGTACTACTTGGAGAGTTAGTACTGCTAGTAGTTAGTACTGCTGAAGATTAATGCTGTTGAAGATGGTTAGTACTGCTGAAGATTAATACTGTTCAGAGTATTAATGATTCTATGATTTAATACTGCTTATGTGATAATCAAGATATGCGCAGATCAAGGATTGAAGATAATCATGGAAGGTTTGAAGATAATTATAGAAGAATATATTGAAGATCTTTTAAGTTTTGTAATTATCTTTTATTTTCAGTATATGTATAGATGTTTTCAGAATAGTTTTGATATACGAGTATTCTAAGTTTTTGTTTAGAGAGAGAATTAACCTCAAGGTTTACAATCCTAGTTCTAGAGAAGTAGAATTCGTCTTGGTGAGCCTGTTCATCAAGATTGAGGTTTTGTTTGAAAGCTTGTAACTTTAATCATTCAATAAAGTTTACAAGTTGTGATTTCTATTTTACTGTTACATTGATAGTTTGAATATTAAAGTGTTTTTCCGCAACTTCTTTAATATTGTTTCTGAGTTTCATTATTCTTGTTAAGAATCAGATCCTGACAAGTGGTATCAGAGCCGGTATTCTAAGAAACCTTCATTCATCATGGACAACACAGTTGAATCAACCATTACTCTTGTTTCAAAGGTTCCCATGCTCAAACCTAATGAGTTTGAAATGTGCAAAATTAGGATCAAGCAGTACATCCTCCTTACAGACTTTTCTATGTGGGACATTGCTGAGAATGGTACCTCTGCTGAAGGTAAAATTGGGCAAGATGGATGAAGACCACCTCCAAAAACTGATGCTGAGAAGAAAGTGAGACAATTGGAGATGAAAGCCTTAAGCAACCTGATTTTGTCCATCCCTAATGAATATCAACATCAGTTTCACCATTGCACTGATGCTCAGATTCTATGGAATGCTTTAGAGAGGAGATTTGCTAGCACCAAGAGCACTAAGAGGAATCAAAGGGATATTCTCAAACAGCAATATGAGAATTTTACATCTTCAAAGAATGAGTCTATGACTCAAACTTTTGATAGATTCAATAAGCTAATCGGTGAGTTGGCTACTGTTGGAGTTCAGATGGAACAAGATGATGTCAACCGAAAGTTCCTCAGATCTCTTGGAGATGAATGGACTATGTACACTGTCTCATTCAGACAGAATGACATGTTGGAAGAAAAGGAACTTGATGATCTGTATAATGATCTGAGAGTGTTTGAATCTGAGGTCGAAGCAAAGAAGAAGCCTACTGGATATGTTCATAATGCTGCACTCCTATCAGCATCAACTGATTCTACTACTAACCCTGAATCAGTTAATGCTGCCAGTGGAGTAAATCAAGAAAAAGGCAATAAATCTGTGTTTGAAGCCTTTCTTTCCAGCCATGGTAACTCTTCTTTAATCAATGATGACTTAGAACAGCATCATCCTGATGATATTGAAGAGATGGATATTAAATGGCAGATGGCCATGCTTTCTATGAGGGTGAAGAAGTTCATCAAAAGGACTGGGAGGAACAACTTCTCCCAAGGAAGAGAAGATGGAGCAGGATTTGATAAGTCAAAGGTGGAGTGCTACAAGTGTCACATAAAGGGACACTTTGCTAGGGAATGCAGAAGTGGAATATCTCAAAACAACCACCAACAAGCTCAGACTGGAAGCTTCAACCAGAACAGAAACTCTGCTCTAGCTCTTGTTTCTCAACAAGGAATGGGGTTTGACTGGAGTGATCAAGCAGAAGAGGTCATTCAAAATCAAGCTCTAATGGCAGAGGTATCTGATCTCCCAACTGAGGTACTTTCTAATCTATGTTCTCAAACTTGCATAGACACTGTTAAAAGATACAGGGATCACAACCAGAGTATGTGTGATGACCTTAAGAGGTTAGAAAAGGATAGAAAAGACTATGTGAAAATTGTTGAGAGGTTTGAGGAACAAATTAAAGGTTTCCAAGCCAATGAACTTCAACACACATATGATACAAATTACTGGAAATGGGAGAAAAATGATCTAGAAATCCAACTGACAAAGTCTAGAGAGGACAATGAAAAGTTGAGAGGAGAGCTAGCCAAGGTTAAGCTAGATGTGGAAAAGTTTTCATATGCTTCTAAAGCCATGGATTCAAAGCTAAAGGTCCAAATCCATGATAAGCTTAAACCAGGAATTGGGTACAATACCACACCACCACCATACAACAACAACTACATCCCTCCTAAATCAGACATGCTAGAGACCAAGGATAGGAAGGACTTGCATGAGGGAGCCACTAAGGTAGATATTTTAGATGAAGTAGTTGTTGAGGACAAGACTGAGAAAGAAGTTGGTAAGAGTAAGGATAACACTGTGAGTGATGAGATTCTCTTAGAAAATAACATTCTTACCAATGAGGGTGGTGAAAGGTATTGGGTCAAATCTGATGGTGTAGAGAAGACTGAGGGAAAGTCTAAAAAGGTCCATTACAAGCAGACTACAGTTGTGAATCATGTTCCTTGCAAACAGTGTGCAGGTAATAAATATGAGCCTCTAAAACATGATAAAAGGAGGGGAAATCAAAGAAATTGGAATAATCAGTGGGCTCAGAAACAAGGAGTTGATCTGAGTAGAATCATCAGACCAAAACCTTGTTTCATATGTGGAAAAATGAACCATCTTGCCAAGCACTGTTACTTTAATCCAATTAACCAAAGGATAAATTTTCAAAGATCTATGCAAAAACCCTTTGGTTATAGGAGGGTGAAAGGAACCATGTGGCTCAGAAACCTGTTAAATCTAAATGCCACATGAAGAAAAAGACTGTAAAAGAGAATGTCATGATGTGGGTTCCCAAAAGCACTAAAACTGTCAGTACTGCTACCACAAATAGTGCCGCTGACAAAGATAGTGCTGCTAGAAGCAATACTACTGCTATCAATGTTAGTGCTGCTGAGAGTATTAGTACTTCTAAAACTAACATTGTTAGTACTTCTTCAAATGTTAATACTGCTAACTCTGTTAGTGCTTCTAACAAGGTTAGTACTGCTAAACCTGTTAGTGCTGCTAACTCTGTTAGTACTTCTAAAATTACTACTGCTTCTAGTGCTTGTGCTTCTATACCAATCATCTTGACAAAGTACTCAAGTCAAGAATATTCTAAATTTAAAAATCTCATCAAAAAGGAGTGTAAGTACTTTGATGAGAAAGGGAGGCCCAATACCACTTTGTCTTGGGTTCCCAGTCAATACTAATTGATTTATCTTATGTGCAGGGCAACCAACAGCTCAAGGGAAAGAGCATTTGGCATGTTGATAGTGGTTGCTCTAGGTACATGACAGGGAACATGGCTTGCCTCAAGAATTTCAAGAAAATTGAAGGAAGGCATATTGCCTTTGGTAATACTCTAGATGGAGGTAAGATTAGTGGTAATGGTGATGTAACAAAAGGTAAGATGACCTTTGAAGATGTTTACTATGTTGAGCAGTTAAGGTACAACCTGTTAAGTGTATCACAAGTTTGTGACAAAAAGCATAGTATATTATTCACTGATTCAGAATGCATTATCCATGCTCCTGGATTCAAGGTTGTTGATGAAAAGATGATACTACTAAGAACTCCTAGAAAGGATAATGTCTATTGTTTGGATATGGAAAATGTTTCAAATGATTCATCCCTAAACTGTCTTGTTTCAAAAGCCTCTTTGGATGAATCATCACTTTGGCACAGAAGGATGTGTCACATGAACTTTAAAACAATGAATAAACTTGTTAAAAACAACCTTGTAAGAGGTTTGCCTTCAAAAGTATTTTCATGTGATGATCATTGTGTTGCTTGTCTCAAAGGCAAACAACACAAAACTTCTCATAAGTCCAAAGAGTTGAACACAATTTCTTCTTCTCTTCAGTTGTTGCATATGGATCTGTTTGGTCCTACAAATGTCATGAGTATAGGTAAGAAATCATACTACTTAGTTATTGTTGATGATTACTCTAGATTTACTTGGGTATATTTTCTAAGGACTAAGGATGAGACAAGTGGACTGATCAAATCCTTTATTCTAAGAATTGAAAACCAAACAAATCAAAAGGTAAAAGTCATTAAGTCAGATAATGGTACTGATTTTAAAAATCTTGATCTAAACACCTTTTGTGAGGAAAAAGGAATTGAGAGGCAATACAGTGCTCCTAGGACTCCACAACAAAATGGTGTTGCTGAGAGAAGGAATAGGACACTGATTGAGGCTGCTAGATCTCTGTTAGCTGATTCAAAACTTCCAATTACTTTCTGGGCTGAAGCAGTTAATACTGCTTGCTATGTCCAAAACAAAGTTCTAGTAGTCAAGCCTAAAAACAAGACACCATATGAGTTTTTTAATAAAAGAAAACCATTTATTGAATTTTTTAAACCTTTTGGTTGTCCTTGTACCATTCTCAATACCAAAACTCACTTAGGAAAGTTTGATAGCAAAGCAGATGATGGTTTTCTTGTTGGTTACTCATCTCAGAGTAAGGCCTACAGAGTATTTAATTCTTCTTCTAGAATAATTGAGGAAAGTGACAATGTCAAATGCAATGAGAACTCACCAAATCCTATTGGTTCAGGTCCTCAGTGGTTATTTGACATTGATTCAGTAACTAACTCTTTGGGTTTCAGTAGTGATGATCATGCAGGATCAGGAAGTAGAGGACCAGGGGATGAACAAGTACAAGATATTATTCCTAAGTCTATGATCTTTCCCATACCTACAAGAGATGAGGAAGGGAGACTGTTATTGAACCAAGTCAGAGTGAAGAAGAAAGAAGAGATGAGGAGAATTTAGAGCATGAAGAGCCAGAAGTAGCTGATGAGATCCCCTCAGCTGACTTAAATGATTCCAATTTAGATGTGGGAATTAATGAAGAACCTAGTCATCAGACAAGAACTCAGAAGAATCATCCACCTGAGCTGGTAATAGGAGATATTACTTCTCCTATGATAACTAGGAATCAAAGCAGACTTCAAGATTTGCAGGATCAGCAGCATACAGTACTCTCTTTCTTTCTATCTCAGATTGAGCCTAAGAAGGCTTATGATGCAATGAAAGATTCAAGTTGGATAGAAGCCATGCAAGAAGAGTTGCTACAGTTTAAATTGCAAAATGTTTGGGACTTGGTGGACCTTTCAAAAGGTCATAGAGCAATTGGCACCAAGTGGATTTTCAGAAATAAAAAGGATGAGAGAGGAATAGTAATCAGGAACAAATCAAGGCTAGTGGCACAAGGGTACATTCAGGAATAAGGCATAGACTATGAGGAAGTTTTTGCTCCAGTTGCACGTGTAGAGGCAATTAGGTTGTTTCTAGCCTATGCCTCATATATGAAGTTCAAGGTATACCAGATGGATGTGAAGAGTGCCTTTCTATATGGAACAATTGATGAAGAAGTATACGTTTGTCAGCCTCCTGGATTTGAAAATCCATCATATCCTGACAGAGTATACAAACTTAAGAAAGCACTTTATGATCTACATCAAGCCCCAAGAGCATGGTATGATACTCTGTCTATCTATCTCTTGGAAAATGGATTTGAAAGAGGAATAATTGACAAGACCCTTTTCATTAAAAGAAGTAAGAAGGACACCCTACTTGTTCAGATCTATGTGGATGACATCATATTTGGATCCACAAAAGATCAGATGTGTAGAGACTTTGAAGTGTTAATGCACAAGTGCTTCAAAATGAGTTCAATGGGTGAACTCACCTTCTTCCTTGGGCTTCAAGTGAAACAGCAGAAAGATGGGATTTTCATAAGTCAATCAAAGTATGTGAAAGACATCCTACATAAGTATGGTTTATCAGACTCAAATCCAGCAAGCACACCAATGGAAACACACAAACAGATCACTGCTGATCTTGAGGGGGAGGATGTTGATGTCCATTTTTATAGATCAGTGATTAGATCTCTCATGTATCTCACAACCTCAAGACCAGATATCATGTTTCGAGTGTGTGTGTGTGCCAGATTCCAAGTCAAGCCAAAGCAGTCACATCTTCAAGCTGTTAGGAGGATTTTCAGATACTTAAGAGGGCAACCTAGATTAGGTCATTGATATCCTTATGAATCTACTTTTGATTTGATTGCATATTCAGACAATGACTTGGGTGGTGCTAATATGGATAGAAAGTCTACTTCAGGGGGATGTCAACTTTTGGGTACAAGACTAGTATCTTGGCAGTGTAAGAAGCAAACCACAATGTCCTTATCCACAACAGAAGCTGAGTACATTGCTGCTGCAAGTTGCTGTTCTCAGGTTCCATGGACTCAGAATCAAATGTTGGACTATGGGGTAACCTTTCTTCACACTCCAATCTTCATTGACAATAGCAGTGCTATTAGCATTGTTAACAATGCAGTCAAGCACTCCAAAACAAAGCACATTGAAATCAGGTATCACTTTATTAGAGACTACAATGAAAAGAAGCTTATTCAAGTTTCTAAAGTTCATACTGATAATCAGTTTGCTGATCTATTCACTAAAGCTTTTGATGTGGGTAGATTCACTTTCTTGGTCACAAGTGTGGGCATGATCAACTCTGAATGAGTTCATGTTTAAAAAGTGTTTGTATACCTGTTATGTGTTTATTTTGTTTGGTGCTACTAATCATCTTTCTCAGGAAGTTTATTGCCCTGCTCATACTAACACAAGCTTCAACAATGTAAGTATAGTTAATGCTGCCAGTGCAGTTTTAATGCTGCCAGTGCAAAGTTAATACTGCTAGTTAGTTAATACTGCTAGTGAGTTACTACTTCAGGTATGTGTTAATACTGCTCTCAGTTAATAGTGCTTTCAGTTAATATTGCTCTCAGTTAATACTGCTTTCAGTTAATACTACTTTCAGTTAATATTGCTCTCAGTTAATACTGCTCTCAGTTAATACTGCTCTCAGTTAATACTGCTCTCAGTTAATATAGCTTTCAGTTAATACTGCTCTCAGCTAATACTGCTCTCAGTTAATACTGCTCTTAGTTAATACTGCCAGTGGGTTAGTACTGCTTTAACTGAAAATAGGGTTAATACTGCTTCTTTCCTGAATCATATAAATACCCTCTTTGCCCGCCTAAAAGCTCACAATGACTCTTTGAATATTGTTCATCTTCTCTCTAACTTTTTTCTCTCAAGTAACAAGTGTGTTTCAGTCAAGAATCCTCAAGACCGATGGCATCCATGGTGTTTATTGATGAACACAATGAGATCGCAATGCTTCAAAAGCCGAAGCAGGCTGATGGATTCCATCAAATAGTTGATTTTCTCAATACTAGTCATATAGCGTATGCTCTTACTGTGTCACCACCAATCTTCATCGAGCACCAGAAGCAATTTTGGGCCAATGCCACCGCTGTTACTGAAAACGGTGTGCAGTTTATCAAGACAAGGGTGTGTGACAAACCCTTGATAGTCTCTGAAGAGGTCATTCGCATCAGTCTATGTCTAGACGATGCCTCAGGTATTACCTCTATCCCTAATGAGGATTTGTTTTCCAATCTCACAAGAATTGGGTATGAAGACCAAATGGGTGTTTTCAAATTTTACAAAGCTAACTTTTCTCCCCAATGGCGTTTCTTTGTTCATACTCTTATGAACTGTATTTCTAGAAAAACTACTGGATGGAGTCAGTTCAGTAGTACCATTGCTTTTGCTTTGGTCTGCTTGTCCACTGCCAGAAAGTATAATTTCTCAAAAATGATTTTCAATGACCTTGTGTCAAACTTGGATAATAAAAAGAGTTTCTATATGTATCCAAGATTTGTCCAGGCAGTTATTACCACTGAATTGACGGATATACCTCAGTTTAATGAGGTATATGTACCTAAAATCACTACGGGCAAGGTCTTTTCAAATATGAAAAGATCTGCCAAGTACTCGGAAGGAGTTGACACCCCATTGTTCTCTACAATGATGGTGGTGTCCCACAACCAAGAAGATATGGCATCAGGGTCAAGACCCTCACTAGACCATCCCATTGATAGCCAAACCCAACCTTCAACCACTATATCACTACCTCAGTCTCTTGTTATTAAGCCAACACCAGTTATAGCCAAAACTTATATTAAGAGAAAGGTACACAAGGCTCCTTCCCTTGTTGTACCTTCTACAATCCCAGAACCTTAAAGTCCTCTAATGGAGCATTCTCCATTAGAGAATATCCATAGAGAAACCACTGGGGTGTCTCCCAACCCCAAAGAGGTGCTCACTAAGGAGATGCATGAGCATGTGGGTGAGAAGGCTGCCACTACTTCTGCTAGCACAGAGGAGGCCAGTGGTAACATCACTAAGACTTTCCACATGGCAACTTTGGGTGAGCAATCATCCAAAGGTCCCGGGTGCCAAGAAACCAAAAGGGAATAGGTGGTGCTTCAGCATGGCTGGAGATCCCTATTAAACATTCCAATGATCCCTCAAAAGGGGGTAACACTCCTGGAGAAGGTGAGGATAGATATGACTACCATTAATTGATTTCTGCCATGTCCAAAATGGCAACTGAACTGGATGCTCAAAAGAAGGTTGTTAATGAACTCAAGAAAGTCATCATCAACCAACAAGAAGAGATCAGCAACTTAAAGAAGTTGGTTCAGAAGGTGGTTCAAAAGAAGAAAAAGCAACGATTTGTGCTCAGAAGAAGGAACCCAGTGGATGATGCTCCCAAAAAGGGGGAATCAGAAGCTAAGGTTAACATGGAGAATGCTAAGAATAAGGGGGAGAAACATGGAGATGAGGGGGAGTTTGCTGAAACAGAAACAGGGTTTGAGAAAGCAGCAGAAACAGTTAACGTTGCTGAAGCAAACATAGCAGCAGAAACAGTTAATGATGCTGAAATAAATGAAGCAGCAGAAATTGTTAAAGAGAGTTTAACAGATCTCCTTAGCAGCAATTTGGAATAAACTGAGGTAGCTGAAGCATTAATCAAAGCTAAACATGATACTCCTAAGGTCAATTCAAAGGCCAAAGGAATTGTCATCAAAGACAATGCTGAGGTTATCAAGAAAGCTAGTGTTGATAAGGTAGCAAGCAAAGACAAAGGCAAAAAGAAGATAGTAGAATCTAACCAACCACTTAAAAACCAAAAGCTGATTGAGTCAGATGAAGCTTTGGATAAGAAGATTCAAGCAGAACTTGAGACAGCTGAAAGAGATCAAATGGAAAAGGATAGGGAGATGGCAAAAGCTCTAGCTGCAGAGCTGAATGAAGTTTATCAAAAGAGTTTGGCAACAGAGATGGCACAGAAGAGATCTGCAATTCCAAAGAAGACTGCAATGATCAAATTGGGTGCAAAGAAGAGGCAACCTTTAAAGACCTACCTTGGCACTCAAGAGAGAAAGAAGATGATCACTTTTCTCAAAGGTACTGTGGGAGTCAAAAAGGAAATGTTCTCAAAGATGTCATTTGAATAAATCAAAGGTTTGTATGATGCAGAGATGACTAAGCTTAAAGAAAATAACAAATCCATAGTTGAAGTGGAAAAGAGGATGAAAGAGAGTCATGACCTTCAAATTCAGAAACCCTTTCCTGATGATCAAGAATCACCAAGGAATGAAGCTACTCTAGGTGAAAGTTTGAGGACTCTGAAAAGAACTAAAATGATGGCTAGAAGGAAACTAGCTAAGAAACCTAGAGTGGATGAGGAAGAAGCTTAGAAGGAACAAAAGGTAGCTGAAGAAGAAGAGGCACCTAAGTCTGGTGAAAAGAAAGCTCAATCTCAGGAAGAACCATCCAGTACTTATGATGTAAATATGTACATGGTGGTGATGGAGAAAGTGACTGAGCCTATAACTGCTGAACCAATTGGTGTCAAGCCTCCTGAGATTATTCACTGGGATACTCTGTAAGTAGATGGGAAGCAGTATATCAGGATTAAGAGGAAAGATGAAAAGTTTGAAGTGTATCCTACTTGGGCCAAGATTGTAAGAGTATGCTCCAGATATGATTTAGAAGAAATGTTTGAGGTGGGGATGAAATTATATGCTGATAAGCTGAAAGCTTCAGGGATACCTGTTACAAAACTTGTGATGGGATATCTATGCATGTTGTTCAAGCCAGAGGAAGTTCAGCATGTTATCAGAAATGTTTTCAAAACCATCAACAACTGGACTCTGTCTGAAAGAAGTGGAGTATATGCAGTAGCTATGGATACAAGTCACTTTGAATACTTCCTAGTGGATAGAGTTTACAACCATAACAGGTTAAAGCTACATGCTATGTTGAAGAAAAAGCTAGGTTATGCACCAGATTCTGCAATGGCAAGATACTTGATTCAGATAACTATTAATCAGAGTTTGGGGCTGAATCCTGATATGGAATTATGAGCAATGGAGTTTTGGGAGCATCTGAAGAACTTGACTTCTCTTCTCTAAAAGTCAAGTTAGGGGGAGATTGTTGGGAACTGAAGATTTCTCTAAGTGATTACTACTGCCAGACTTTCAAGATTACTACTGCTAGTAGAATTAATATTGCTTAAAGAGTTAGTGTTGCTACTTGAATAGTTAGTACTGCTTGGAGAGTTAGTACTGCTAGTAGTTAGTACTGCTGAAGATTAATGCTGCTGAAGATGGTTAGTACTGCTGAAGATTAATACTACTCAGAGTATTAATGCTGCTATGATTTAATACTGCTTATGTGATAATCAAGATATGCGCAGATCAAGGATTGAAGATAATCATGGAAGGTTTGAAGATAATTATAGAAGAATTTACTGAAGATCTTTTAAGTTTTGTAATTATCTTTTATTTTCAGTATATGTATAGATGTTTTCAGAATAGTTTTGATATACGAGTATTCTAAGTTTTTGTGTAGAGAGAGAATTAACCTCAAGGTTTACAATCCTAGTTCTAGAGAAGTAGAATTCGTCTTGGTGAGCCTGTTCATCAAGATTGAGGTTTTGTTTGACAGCTTGTAACTTTAATCATTCAATAAAGTTTACAAGTTGTGATTTCTATTTTACTGTTACATTGATAGTTTGAATATTAAAGTGTTTTTCCGCAACTTCTTTAATATTGTTTCTGAGTTTCATTATTCTTGTTAAGAATCAGATCCTGACAGACACCAAACCTTGATGAAGGAAGAGGTCAGAAAGAGGTTCTGGAGGATGGCACTGGATAAAATTAAAGTGTTCTCTATGTACGACGTCAAAACTAACATGTCATTTACTCTTCACTCCTTTGCAAAAAATCAGGTTATGTATGCAAAGTATCGGGTTGAGCGAAAGGATGGGAACCAATATGTCTTCACAGATGCGGACCTGGTGAACTTATGTCCTTATGACATACCATAACTGCACGCCTTCACAAAGCATACGCTAGGCACTTGGAAGGAAATTACTATCGCCAATGGTGCATCAAGGAGTTTATGAGAGAAAAGTTAAGTACTACAGCAGAATCGACTTCCAGATCTCCTTAGAACTTGGGGTTGATAAGCTAGCAGTCACAACCCCTGATGACACTTCACCAGAAATTGAGCCGGTGCCAAGGAACTCTGTGATTGTGGAACCAGTGTTTAGGTTCGTCTACAAGGATGATAATGAGTTGAAGGATTGGAACTGTCGGAGTTCAGCATGAGCCAACTCTGCAGATTATCGAAGGGATAGATGTAACTCTAAATTTAGAGATCTTGTCATGTCAAAACATAAGACCCTAGATGAAAGCTTCTCTAGGCCTATCAATGATTTTCCAAAGTATATTCTATTTGTAAACCTTTTGTACTTCAGATTATCAATGAAATTTACTTTTACAGAGGTTCTTTAACACCTCTTGCTTTTTAGACGAGACATACTTATTTTTATTTCTTCTTTTTCAATACTTAGGGGGAGATTGTTAGCCCTACTTCTTATAATTCAAAAGTATTGTAAAATAAGACAAGTCCTTAGAGCTAGAGGACCTCTGTCGTAGAAAGCATGTTGTCATCAGAGCCTCTGTCAAGCTATGCATAGAGGAGCCTAACCAAAAGATGATCGTTAGACCACAGATCTTCTATCCTATGCTCCATGGTAGCCACATCTGTGCTACCAACACTTTGAAGATCAACAAGTACGTATTATCTCTATGCTCTAGTCATCCTATGAAGATCTGCCACGTATACAAGAAGCGGTTACTGTACCTTTCCAAGTGGCAGTCCCTTTTTAGTTCTAAACTTGGCTTTTTTGTAATATTCCCCTATAAATAGGGAGATTTGTTTCGTAATTCACAGTGGTTCAACAGATTACATACACTTCAACAATGTGGACTGAACACAGTAGCTAGAGAGAGACATAAGTCTGAGAGAGAAATCCACACACAATTTGTAGGTGTTCTTGGTGTTCTTTGGTTTGTAGGTGAAACAGGTAAACTCATTACATGTGTGCTTGTGTTGTGTTTGAAAAAATAGAAAGGTTAAATTGTGACAATTGTTAGGACATAACAGGTAATGTCATAGACTCAATGTGTATGATGGAAGATTGAAGGTGGGGTATACTTCCTTATGTTTCAATATTCAAGTCCTCCAATTGGGAACTGATAGATTATATGTTATTCCCCTATAGAAAATGAAACACCATCTTATTGAGAAGGAGATGAGTAGCTAGGTGGTGTTAAAACAAAAGATGGCATGACTCATTCCCTTCTTCAATACTGGTCACCAAATAATGTGAACCAATAGTAGATGTGGGTGTCCAGCTAGAAATGGCTAGATCAAAGCTTTTTCTTGTAACTCTATTCTCGCACACTCTGTCTGTTTTTCAATAGCCTCACTTCTAACCAAACTCTTGTTTTCATTTTTCCTCTCTTCACTTTGAGGTTCTTCAACCTATGAGCTTTCCTCCCCCACTCTTTCATGAACATACCCCTCACCTCTCACAATATTCCCTGGGATAATCTCTTGGGTAAGATCTATAGGTAATTGTAAATCCATAGAGATACAATATTCTCTCAAAATAACATTATTCCAAGGGATATAAGATCTAAGATCTATGGATAATACCTTGTGATTAGGAAATTGATACAAAGGTATTGATGCCCTCGGATATCCATAATGAAGTGTGGTGCAGTTTCTTCTCCTAGACTTTGATTGATTTGAGGATTAACCCTCATGGATCTTCTAATGCACATTTTCTAGTACCTCTGATATGGAATAAACTATGGTTCTTTCTTCTTGGTCAAAGTTGTCTTGATGTCCTCCCACATTAACAAAGCATAGTTGTTTTGCTTATTTTTTGCAATGCCATGAAAATCAAAGTGGATTTTCCAATAAATTACGAAATGCTATAGTTCTTACATATGATTTCTGAAGTTATTCACAAGCAATTCACGAGATCATACACCCTTCTTTCTTAGGTATAACTTTCCTAGTTATAACTATTTGCAATATTTGTTTTAAGTGTTGGTCCGGATTACTGAACTTGCCAGATAAGCATTTGTTGATGACTGAAAATAAACAATATCAGATTAGTGGTAGATTCTTCCTTATGAACGGACTCAAGTTTCTTAACTCTTTAGAGTACCCATCCTGTAGAAGTCAGTTATCATCTCCTCAAAAGTTGGTTTTTAATCATAGTTTGTTTTTCCTTCTACTTCATTGTTGGCTGGTAAATGTAGTAAAGATCTAAAAGTGCTTATATCCATAGTAAGATCAACTCCACATAAGTGCTTATTCTGAATTCCAGTGCGAATGGGCATCGATACATCATCATCATCTGAGCTTGAGGACTTGTCGAAACAAGTTATAGCAAATGTAGTGATTTTTCCATCTTTGCTTGAGTTCCATACATGATTGCGAATTGAAAGCAGGTTTCAAAGAATCACAAGAACAAAGTGTATCAAGAGTATGGAAAAGCTTAGGGTTCGTAAAAAATTGAAGGCAATCTATATGAATTAATATATAGATTAAATCTGAATAAATATGTCAAACCGTTTAATTTGAATGATTACTTTGTACATGTGATGAAAAAGAGTAATTAAACGTGCAAACGAGTGTATTACCACCAAAGGGTTTATCTGATTAGAGACGTGGAAATAATGAATGAAACAAACAAGTGACACGTGGTGTAAGATGACTTGGTAGTTAATCCACAGTTAGTCTGGAAGAAAAATTACACAAGTAACATCTCTGAGTACACATGGTCAGAACTCTGGTTATGAAGTGTTAGAGTTAGAGCTCTTTGTGATCAGAGTTAAAAAAACTCTGATTTCAAACCATTTAAAATCCGTCTTCTAAAAAATCATGAAAACATTTTAAGACTAAAGAAGAGGTTTGAACGTTTAACAAAAAATTTGATCATACTCAAAAGTTATTCATTTTTCAAGTAATCATAGATAAGGTTCAGAGATAGTACCTTCACAGTTGTTTTTAAATCATTTAACTAATCCAGATTTATAAACCAGGTTAATTATAATAAGATTGAAATGATAGCTCCCCCTCAAAATCAGAATATAAACTCACACAAATATGTTAGAAAACATATATAAAGCTCCCCCTAGACATAACAACAAACAATGATTAAAATAACTTAAATAGCATGCTATTAACATTTCAAAAAAAATTTGAACTTATTCAGAGTTAAGTGTATTCGAGATATATATCTCTGGAAAGCTTGTCCAGAAAACTTTGATGATGAAAATTTGAATCTTTGAAAAAACAAGATCAGAATTATGATTAGTTTAGTTAGAGATATGAATAGACTATTCAAAGTTCTTTACTTAGTCAAATTTTAAGGCAGTTTTTCAAAATCAATAATTTTAAGAGATTAAAACTTAATTTCTCTGAATGCATAATAACTACTTTAGATAGACAAATTTAACATGCCTAACTTGCTAATAATTAAATTAAATCTTATCCATCAAGAGGCTTTGTAAACAACTTTGCAAGTTGATAATATACTTGAACAAAATGCATTTCATTTTTTCCTTTTCCCACATGATCTTTAATGAAGTGATACCCGATATCAATATGCTTAGTCTTAGAGTGTTGTACTGGATTAGCAGTTATTGCTATTGCACTCTTGGAATCGAAGTAGATAGGTATCTTGTTTAAGATATAGCTATAATCTTTTAGTTGAGTCTTCATCCAAATGACTTGTGAGCAACAACTAGTTGCAGCTACATACTCTACCTTTGCAGCGGATGTTGAAACACATATGATTCTTTGAAGTATAACTAACAAGTTTATCACCTAAAAACTGACATGATCCAAAGGTATTCTTTCTATCCAATTTACAACCTGTATGATCGGCATCTGTGAAACTTGTTAGTTCAAAACTAGAATCCTTAGGATACCAAAGGCCCAAATCTGGAGTACCTTTGAAATATCTTAGGATTCCCTTTACAGTTGCAAGATGTGATTCTTTAGGATTAACTTGATATCTTGCACAAAAGCATGTTGTAAACATAATATCTGGTCTACTTGTTGTTAAATACATACAGATTCAATTATACCTCTATAATTCTTTTGATCAACATATTTTCCACTTAAATCCGCATCCATTTTAATTCTGGTGGACATATGAGCCTTTGTTGAAGAACAATCAGACGTATTAAACTTTTTCAAAAATATCTTTAACATACATTTTTGATTAATGAATATGCCTTCAGGAGACTTTTTAACTTGAAGTCCAAGAACGAAATTAAGTTCTAACGGTTGAGAAATTAAGAGAAATTCCAACAGATTGTAGAAAACTCTGAAGAACCTCATTTTTTAATTCAGTGCCATTGTCACTCCTAATCTTCTGAACTAGAAGTTGTAAAAGAATTTGTATCTTTTTTTATAAATGGAGTAATCAACTATGGGGCTTCTGACATTGTCCTAATCAACTATGGGGCTTCTAAGAAATTCAAACCATACATATATATATATATATATATATATCTAGAATACTCATCCAGCATAACCAAAATATATTTCTTTAAATTAACGGACTGGATTCTCATAGGCCCACATAAGTCCATCTGAATCATTTCAAGAGGAGATTTGCAGGAGGAATTCGTCTTTGCTTTATGAGAACTTCTTTTCATCTTGCCCATCTCACATGTTGGACACAAAGAATCCTTATCAAATCTTAACTGTGGAAGGTATTTGACCAAATTCCTGCTTACAAGATTATTTACATTAGTGAAGTTTTGATGAGATAATCTTCTATGCCATGTCTAACTATCCTCTTTAGAAGCTTTTAAAATAAGACAAACAGGTCTTGAAGAAGTCAGAATTGAAAAATTCACAACATATAAATCCCATGTTCTCTTAGATATAATAATTTCAATTCCATCTTTATCATCTATGGCACACCTAGATATGAAAAATCTCACATGAAAGCCTTTGTAACCAAATTGACTTATGTTGAAAAGATTATGCTCTAATCTTTCAAAATAAATTACTTTTTGTATACATTGCCATTTGATAAAACTCCATAGCTTCTAATAAAATCATGTACCATTGTTACTACAGTTGAATGCTTCTCCATGTGTTCTGTAAAATTTGTCAATAAATGCTTGAATCCAGTCATGTGTCTAAAACATCTTGAATCTATGTACCACACATGACTAACCTGCAAAAAGAATTACTTTGATTTAGGTACCCATATCAGTATGGAACATTTCTATTAGCATGTTTCACAATTTGAACATTTGTTGATGAGCCTCTGACTCCATTCAATCTTAGGCTTTCTATTTGAAGGATGTGTCTTAAGTTTATCTTTAGGCATCCATTTTAACACAAATTTCACTTCAACGGGAGAGATAATCTTTTTCTTAGTGAACTTGCTTCTTTTAGTTGTCAAGACTTTAATAGAGTTATGTGATGAATAATCGGAGAAGAATTTACTCTTAGTCTTACTTTTTAATTTAAATCTGTTTTTCTTTGAAGTCTTTGAGTTCAGAGAGAAACTATGATGACCACAATGATTGCAATGAATATGATTTTGAGCTAAAATCAACATATCTGAAGGAACATAAGCATTCCTTTTATTTATACTAGTATTCATATTACATGTTGTAGCAACAAGAATCATTGTTTACATCATTTTTCTTTCTAGAAGAATTGTTCTTTGGAGAAACAACAGTTTCCTTCTACTTTGAATTCTTTGGCTTCCAACGTAAACTCAAATTTCCTTTTCTTTCTGTAAAGAACAAAGAATTTGAATTAATAGAAGATTTAAAAGATTTACTTTCAGTTTTAGAAAAACTTCTAGAACACATATCAGATTTGGTTTTAGAAGATTCAACCATTTCAAAAATACTTAGCTTTCTTTCCTCTTCAGAATTGATGAACATAGTTTTAGATTTGTCTTGTGAAACAAACTCTGGATTTGAATGAATAGTCCAATCTTCTTTAACAAAAGATTCCTTCTCAAAGTTTCTTTTAATTTCCTCGATAACATAATCAGAATCTAAAGCATTCATCATATCATCAAATATGCCTTGTTCTCATAGCTTTGGGGCAGATCAAAGAACGGCTAGAGTACAGGACTTCAATGAGACATTTCGAGATCAGTTTTAGTTTTCGAAAGACACATGTTCTCAATTGGAGAGATTGCGAACGTCAACTTAAAGGGGGAGATTGTTAGGGTGAATTTTATGTTAAATAGAAGTTCAGGGTGGAAATTGTAATTTCTTTAAAGTTGATTTGTTATTGGGCTTTTGGGCCCTAAGGGCTTACACGCCTAATATATATTCTTTGTTTAACCTTGTTTACGTTAGAGTTGTTCGATATAGGTTTACACTTATACGCATCAAAAATTCCCTCTATAAACCTTAAACCCTTTACTGATAAATCTAATCATATGACCAGCATTTGTGATTTAATGCTTATTGTTTCTTGATTATTATTGTGATTTAATGCTAATTGTTTCTTGATTATTATTGTGATTGCACTGTTTCTGGGATCTACAATTGGTATCAGAGTATAGAGACAAGATTTTTGATCCAAAAGTGCATTAATGATGAATTCCAGAGACGCTCTAGCCATTGGGACCGATAACAAACCTCCTATCCTTTATCGAGGGGAATACCAGCAATGGTACGATTGCCTCATGATCTTCACTGAATCAAAGGACGCGTTTCCGGAGATATACAAGTCCCTGAGAGAAGGACCGCCAATTACTCCAATGTTTGAAATACCTGCAAATGAGGCTACCGGTGTACCTGCTCGTACGGTCCCAAAGACAGTCACTCAAATGACGGGTCCAGAAAAGAAACTTTATGATGGGGAACGTCTCGCAAAAATGTACATTCTCCAAAACTTGACTAACGACGTATATGCAAGCATCGACATCCACAAGGACACAACAAAAGGAATGTGGGACCAGATTCACAAACTGATGGTGGGCAGTAGAATAAGCAATCAGTTGAAGATCACTAGCTGCATTGCTCGATACGATAGCTTCAAGGCTAGAAAAGGCGAAACACTTACTGAAACATACGAATGGTTCAACCACCTTCTGAACGAGTTGCACAAAAACAAAATCAGTAAAACAAACACTAAGAACAACATCAAGCTCATGAACAACCTCCAGTCGGAATGGAAGACGTTTGTTTCACATATCTGCCATACTTAAACCCTAGAGAATCTTCCCCTGCATGAACTATTTGAAATGCTTTTACAGTACGAAGATGAAGTTCTCGAACTGATGGGAAATCAAAAGTCAGACGAAAATCATGTGGCTAATCCTTTAGCACTCCTCTCAGACAAAAGAGATCAATCTTACAGTCGCGCCTCCGAAGAGGAACCAGTAAAGAGTGATTCTGAACCAGATGACAATGACAGCAATTAGGATCCAGAATACACTCAGATCAAGGAAGTTGTGTTGTTCCTATCTCAAGCCTTTCAGAAAAAGAAGTTCTTCAAAAAGCCATCATCAAACAATCAGAGGTACTCCACCACACCTCACAAGTGACATGATCCCAAGGAAAAGTATGAAAGGTAAGAAACTATTTGATGAAGGAAAGAAGGTCGAGAAGAAGCATGATGAGAAAACCAAGGATGAGTCGATCAAATGTTATAACGGTGGTCGTCTGGGTCATTTTGCCAAAGAATGTCGAAAGCCAGTCGTTCGTAACTCTGAATACTACAAAGCCAAGATGTTGTTGGCCAAGCAAAAGGAAGCTGGTAAGGCTCTCATGGTAGAAGATGACCATTGGCTCAACTTGTCTGATGAAGAAGAATATGATGCAGAAGCTCACATGTGTTTCATGAGTAAGCACTCAACACAGTCTGATACAGACGACGATAATCGCGATTCCACTTCTCAGGTATGTGCTCCTATCCATAAAACCTTTATTGATCATATGGAAATCACCATGCAAAACTTAGACTCTTTCAAGCGAACCTTAAAAGAAAATTCTCACCTTATCTCTTCTTTAGAAACACGAATGTCCATACAGAAGAAGACCCTACGCCCTTGCGGGGTCGAGGGGCAGCGCCCCGAGAGAAATTTTTTTCTGACATCTTGAATAGTATGCTTGAAATGATCGTCCAAAATATTCATATAAAAATTTGACTCGAAAAGTTAAACTTGAAATACAAAAACTTCACATCGCGCATAACAAACAAACCCGCAAATCACTCTACACACTACTTCGCGCTAACAGGCTTATGCGCGTTTCAGGTTCCCGCAGAACACTACGTGCGCATTAAAGGTTCTCGCAAATAGGGACGTGCGCGTTTTGAGTTCGCACAAGCAATAACATGCGCGTTCTTCAACTTCTTGCGCGTTTTTCATTGTGTATGTTCTTCAGATGAATGTTGTGTGTTCTTTGAATCTTGCGTGTTCTTCGGTTATATTCACGAATTCGTTCAAAAAAATTTAAAACCTGCAATTAAGACTTGAAAATGCACAGATATGATCGAAATGTCAACCTAAACACTTTTCTAACACAAGAATTTGATTAAAAACAAGAAAATTTGAGTGAATCGATCAAACACAATGTACGAAACTTTTTCAACCGAAACTCACAAAAAATTCAAAATTGAACGTGATTTAGTGTGAATTTGGTGATATGATCAACACAAGAAAGTTTTAGAAACACAAATCGAAGACTAAGAAATCATTTTCATGCACCAAAAACCTTTATCACTAAAAAATTCGACGTAACAGTGATTTAAAAAAATTGCGTGTTCTTCAAGAATCTAAAAATCAATCAGATCAAAGTTTTTCAAATCATCTGAATAGTTTTGATTTGCTCTGATACCAAATGTTAGTCCACTGATTCAAGCAAATCAATGAAGATTAACAGATATGACAATTATGCAACAAGATCTAGAGAGAGAATGTAGAGAGAGAAATTTCCTTAGTCATATATCAATGTAGAGAGAGAAAGTTCCTTAGTCGTAAATCTCACAATCCATATGAATAATGGCAATACACAATAACACTCTTACAATGCTTGGCTACATATTACTCTCATAACACATATAAGCTTATATGTGGTCAAAGACCATATTCACTCAAAGTAAACTAGCATTGACTTTGACTAAACTTGACTTTACAACACTTTGACTTTTCTACTTAAATCTTGGATACAACTATACACTAACAGGCTTTATCCAATGTACCCACTTTATATGTGATTTTCCCACAATAAATGTTCTAATCAAGATTAACAACAACAAATTCTACTCAAATTGTCATATGATTAGATTTCAATTTCCCAGTTTACAAATTTGAATACAGAATGCTCTCAAACTTTCTCTCTATAAACTCACTTTCAGCGTATGTTCTTAGTTCTCTCAAAGATACCATACGTCTAAGATCCACACGTTTACAAAAGAAAACAAAATCTATTTATACTACATTATAATTACAAAGACAAAACTAGAAAACACAATGACTTTGACTTGACTTATTACAAAGACTTTGACTTAAGCAATAAGAGGCTTTGACTTGAGCATTGACTTTGACTTTCATCTTCATGATCTTAGATCCAACATATTTGTGCACTAACAATCTCCCCCTTTGGATTCAAGATCATCTTCAAAAAAAAAATAAGCATTGAAGCTCCCCCTTTGGATTCAAATTAAACTTCAGTAATCACGAACAATTTTCTTCTTTGAGTTTCTGACAAATAATTTTTCTTTGAAAGTCAATCTCCCCTTTGAATTAATCTGTTCAAAAACAATCTTTCCTTCCTTTGAACTGTCTTCAGATCTTCTGTAATCTCCTCCAAAGTTTGTGATTATCTTTTGCAATAATCTTTAACAATCTCCCCCAAGGTAATAAAACCTCTTCTAGACTTCAGAAAAGAAATTATCTTCATATTTAGCTCACTTTTCCTCAGCAATCAAACATCAAAGAAAAATTTAACAAATTTCAGCAAACTTTCGGAATTCTTTGAACCTTCTCTTTCAAATCTTGTACAATCTCCCCATAACAAATACTAGTTGTTCTCCAATCATATTTCTTGAAATTAGCTATCCCATAGATCATTGCTTGACTATCTCTCCCAAATTAACATTTCTTAATCATGTCTACCCCTTTTTGATGATGTAGAGAATAGAAATCATCAAAACTTCTTCAAGAAATGTCATCATTTTCTGACCATGATCTTTCCATACGAACCTCTAAACATCCGTAAATTCATAATATATTCATCTGAATCTTTTCAAATTTAGACAAATAAGAATGTTACCCTGAATCAATAAATGAATCAGTTAAGATGCCTGTAAGTAACACGAAGTCACTTAGTACAACGAATGTACTGTACAAGGAGTTTTATTGATGTTCACTCCCCAGATCTTCCATTCAATCATCGAATAACACAAGATTATTCTATGAACGTTCTGACAAAAAAACAAATTTTCTGTGTGTTCGTGTTTGTGTATGAAAGAATTTAAACATGATTGTTTATAATAGACTCAAAATGTGTAAACCATTGAGACAACAACAGTAATACACAGACTCAATTGTGCATGATCGAAGTGCGAAGGTGGGGCAACATTCCTTCTTTTCAATATCCACATCTTTCGAATGAAGAAGAGATAGATTATATGTTGTGTCCCCGAGAAAAATTTGAAACATCTCTTTGTTGAGAAAGAAATGAGTAGCTGGTGGGGTTTAAAACAAGAGTTGGCATGGGCTAGTTGCCTGTTTCAATGATGTTCACGAAGGAATTGTGAAACAACAGTTATATGGTTGCCCGACTCAGAAAAAGTTGGTGCAGAATTTGATATTCTTTTACTTTGATCTCTCACCCTCTTTCTTTTCAACATTTAAGTTCACTTCTAACCAAACTCTCTTTTCATTTTATCTCAACACACACCCACACTCAGATATTGACACCTCGCCTCTCGATCACTCAAGAATAACTTCTTGGGTAGGAAACACTGGTTATCGTGAATCCATAAAAGTTCAATTAAGCTTACACAATTCCCATGTATATTAAATGAATGAAATGAATACAAAATGCTTGTTTGAGAATCTGACTATGTATGAAAAAGATCAAACAAGAATGATTTATCAATAAAAGCTTAGGTCATGAAAAATTGGATTTTGTCTATAAGAACAATTATAGACATTCTTGAAAGAAACGTTTTGAAGGAAATAACGCTGAAATATCAATGAAGTTCAAACGGGGTTTATTACCATCGAAAAATTGGTTCATTTTGAGACATGGTAATAATAGATTCAACAAAAATACTAAACCGATGTGTATGAATACTTGACAATATATGGAAAAGATAATACACAAGTATTTATCTTTGGAAACACACGGTTTGTTAAACATGAAAACTCATGTAAGAAAACATTTAAAATCACACTTCAAAATTCATAAAATCTGTTTTGGAATCGAGAAGTGGTTTGAATGTTTAAGAAAAATGTTTTCATGTTTGAAAGTCGTCCTTCTTTCAAACACAAAGAGATTAAGATTAGAATAATCCTTACACTCATCTTAAATCTCATAAAATCAGCTCGAAAGTCATTAATTAATATGATCTTGTAAGCTCCCCCTCAAAATCTGCAGTCGGTAAAAAAGTCATCAAAGTACAAAGTCATATTCACAAACTTTATTGAAAAATAAAGACATGAAAGCAGTAAAACTTTTAAGAACGAGTTCTGATCAGATGTAATCAGAAGTCAATATCCTTACTCCCCCTGAACATATGCATCACAAAATATGTCAGTGAAAAATATATGCAATAAAAATTTATAACTCCCTAGAATATAGAACAATTTAACTTTATCTCACTCCCCTTGAAAACAAGAACCGAACCTTTCAGTGCAGATATCATTCAGATTAAAAATAAAGAAATGAAGAAAAATAACAAAAATAATCTGTACTAGGTTACTACAGATTATGTTTTGAGGTTTAACATGTCAAGTTTTGAAATGAGAAAATTAAATCTCTTTTCGTCTAATGGTTTGGTAAAAAAATCTGCAAGTTGATAATCTGTGTTTACAAAGTAAAGTTCAATTGTACCTTTTTCAACATTATCTTTGATAAAATGATATCTCACAGCAATATGTTTAGTCTTCGTGTGTTGAACAGGATTAGCTGATATTGTTATGGCACTCTTCGAATCACAATATATTGGAATCTTGTTGAACTGGAAACCATAGTCTCAAAGTTGTGTCCTCATCCACAAAACTTGAGACCAGCAACTGGCAGCAGCTACTTACCCTGCTTCAGCAGTTGAAGTGGAAACATAAAGTTTTTTCTTTGACACCCAACTTACGAGCTTGTCTCCAAGAAATTGAATGTGACCCGATGTGCTTTTCCTGTCTAGCATACAACCTGCATGATCTACGTCTGAATACGCTGTTAGCTCAAAACCTGTATCTTTATGATACCACAAACCAAGATCTATAGTTCCCTTTAGATATCTAAATATCTACTTTACAGCCGACATATGGGATTCTTTAGGCGAAGCTTTCGAATTTTTGGGTTTGGACAAGACTTATCCAGAGTACAAAATCAGATGGACCGGGTCACTTGATGATGTGGATCCGGAACTGGAAACTTTGAGAAGGAAAAAAACTGTCACGATGCAACTTCCTTTTGTGTATGACTCATTGAATGCGTCATATAACACCGATAAACCCACTTTTTTGTCAAATGACTATTTTCGAAGCTATTCTTGTTGGGTCTGAAATGAGCTAAGGATGATTAATACTGCTAGATACTAATTCTTGTGTAATTAATACTGCTAGTTCAATATTACTACTGCTGGTGAGATTAATACTGCTAACATGGTAGTACTGCTAGCATGTTAGTACTAGAAGATGGTTAATAGTGCTGAGAAATTACTACTGCTTATGAAGATTAAAGCTACTGAGAAGATAATGATGGAATGATTTGATTAATGTGAAAGTCAAGGAGATTTGAAGATAATTATGGACTGGATCATGAAGAATAATTTTTCTTTTATAATTATCTTGTAATCTGTCTTGTATATATACTATATAGAAGGCATGGTTTAGAATAGACATTGATAGAATTTCAATAAACGTTTTAGTGAGAATTAACCTCAAGATTCATTGTAATCCTTTCTTTAGTGAAGTTTAGAACGTCTGTTGAGCCTGTTCAACAGATTAAGGTTGAGTTTGTAATCATTAAGTTAATCAATATAACTTGTGATTTGCATTCAAGTACTGTATAATTGATTGAGTGTTAAAGTGTTTTTCCGCAACTTCTTTAACATTGTTTCTGAGTGTGTTAATAAAATTCTTCATTAGAATTTTTCGATCTTGACAAGTGGTATCAGAGCAAGAAAAATCATAAACCTATAATCATGGACAGTTCAAGCGACAGCGTTTTGGTATCAAAGGTTCCCATGCTCAAACCCAATGAGTTTGACATGTGGAAGATCAGGATCAAGCAATATATTCTTCTCACAGACTTCTCAATCTGGGATATCATTGAGAATGGTCCCTCAGATGGAGGAAAGATAGGACCAGATGGCAAAAGACCTCCACCAAAGTCTGATGGAGAGAGGAAGATGAGGCAGACAGAGATGAAAGCCTTTAGCACTCTGCTCTTGGCTATACCTAATGAGTACCAACACCAGTTCTGCAACTGCACGGATGCACAAATTTTATGGAATGCACTGGAGAAAAGATTTTCTGGTACCAAAAGTACCAAGAGAAATCAGAAGGCCATCCTGAAGCAGCAATATGAAAACTTCATGTCTACAAAGAATGAGTCCATGACTCAAACTTTTGATAGATTTAATAAGTTAATTGGTGAATTGGCTACTGTTGGTGTCTAGATAGATCAAGATGATGTCAATAGAAAATTTCTAAGATCTCTTGGTGATGAATGGACTATGTACACTGTCTCCTTCAGACAGAATGACCAACTGGAGGACAAGGAACTGGATGACCTCTATAATGACCTTAGGGTGTTTGAAGTAGAGGTAGAAGCAAAGAAGAGGCCATCTAGATACTCATATAATGCTGCTCTTTTATCATCTTCTATTGATTTTGCTGCTAATACAGAATCAGTTAGTGCTGCCTATGGATCAAAGCAAGATGGAACTAATGACTCAGTTTTAGAAGCTTTTCTATCCAGTCATGCTAATTCCACTCTAATTAATGATGACTTAGAACAGATAAATGCTGATGATCTGGAAGAGATGGATATCAAGTGGCAGATGGCTATGCTCACAATGAGGGTAAAAAGATTCATCAAAAGGACTGGAAGGAACAACTTTGCTCAGAAAAGAGAAGATGGGGTTGGATTTGATAAATCCAAGGTTGAATGTTACAAGTGTCACAAGCTGGCGCAACAGCATACTAGCAACCATCAACCATCACAATCCACTACCTTCGACAACAGGAACTCTTCTCAAACTCTTGTTTCCCAAGAAGGAATGGGATTTGGTTGGAGTGACCAAGCAGAAGAAGCAGTTCAGAATCAAGCTTTAATGGCTAAAGTTTCAGAGTCAACAAGCACTAATATTCCCACAGAGGTAAAATCTAACCTTTGCTCAAAATCTTGCATAGAAACTGTTAAAAAGTACAGGGATCACAATCAAAGCATTTGTGATGACCTAAAAAGGTTAGAGAAAGATAGAAGAGAGTATGTTGTGATTGTTGAGAATTTGGAAGAACATATTAAGGCATACAAAGCCAGTGAACTTCAACACACATATGATACTAACTACTGGAAGTGGGAAAAGAATCAGTTAGAGTTTAAGCTTAAAAAGTCTGAAGAGGAATGTGAGAAGATAAGGAGTGATTTTGAGAAAGCCAAGCTGGACATTGAGAAGTTTTCCAATGCCTCTAAAGCAATGGACTCACTTCTAAAATCTCAAGTCCATGACAACCTGAAAATAGGTTTAGGATACAACAGTACCCCTCCACCCTATAACAATAACTATATCCCTCCCACTTCAGACCTCTTAGAAAGACAAGAGAAAATAGACTTACCTGCAGGAGCCACAGATGTAGATCCTCTTGACAGTGTAGTGATTGAGGAAGAGGCTGAAGAAGAGACCACTAAGGATAAGAATAAGGATGACCTTAAAGAAATCCCTTTAGAAAATCATATCCTTACTAATGAAGGGTCGTAAACCTTTTGTAAAGAGTGAGAAGGCTGAAAGTTCTAAGAGAGGGAAGGGAAAGGTACAGAGAGTCCATTACATGCAAACCACTGTTGTTAATCCCTGTACTTGTAAACAGAATCAGCCCCAACAACATGATAAAACAAGGGGAAATCAAATAAATAAAAATAATCAGTGGGCTTTAAAACAAGGAATTGATCTGAGAAAAACTAACAGACCAAAGCCTTGTTTTATATGTGGCAAGTTAAATCATCTAGCCAAACACTGTTATTTCAATCCTATTAACCAAAGGATCACTTTTCAAAGAAATATACAAAATCTTGTTGGTTATAGGAAGCAAATAAGGAATCATATGGCTGAGAATGTGAGAAGGGAACCTATAAAATCTCATGCTCAGAATAAGTTTGCTAATTCAAAGAAAAATACTCCAAATAAGCCAAGGAGTAACTTAAAGAAAAAGAAAGCAAACAACTTTGTCCAGGTTTGGGTTCCAAAAGTAAAAAAATTTGTTAGTACTGCTACTTCAAATAGTACTGCTGACAGAAATAGTGTTGTGATTATAGATTTCTGAGTTTTCTTGCTCTGAAACAGAAACAGCAGCAGAAACAGATGTAGCAACAGAAATAGTGTTGTTGCAAGCAATACTACTGCTAACCCAGTTAGTACTGCTAACAAAGTTAGTACTGCTAACCCAATTAGTATTGCTAACAAAGTTAGTACTGCCAATCAAGTTAGTACTGCTTCCAGTGACAGTCCTATTCTTCTGACAAAGTATTCAAGCAATGAGATTCCTTAGTTTGATAATCTCATCAAGTCTGAATATGAATATGTTGATGAGAATGGGAAACCCAACACCACTTTGGCTTGGGTTCCTATTAAAAACTAACTGATTTATTATATGTGCAGGGCAACCAACAGCTCAAGGGATGGAGCATTTGGCATGTTGATAGTGGTTGTTCCAGGCACATGACAGGTAACATGGCCTGCCTACAAAACTTCAAAAGAATTGATGGAGGACATGTTGCTTTTGGTGATAATCCAGCAGGTGGAAAGATAAGTGGAAAAGGTAATGTGTCAAAAGGTAAGATGACCTTTGAGGATGTATACTATGTTGAGCAATTGAGATACAACCTGTTAAGTGTATCACAGGTCTGTGACAAGAAACATAGCATATTATTCAATGATATTGAATGTATTATTCTTGCTCCAGGGTTCAAGGTAGTTGATGAAAGTATGATACTACTTAGAACTCCTACAAGGACAATGTTTATTGCTTAGACTTGGAGAGTGTAGCTTCTGATTCATCTTTAAATTGTTTATTTTCAAAAGCTTTTGTAGATGAATCATCTTTTTGGCACAGAAGGATGTGTCACATGAACTTTAAAACAATGAACAAACTTGTGAAAAACAACCTTGTAAGAGGTTTGCCACAAAAGGTATTTTCATGTGATGATCATTGTGTTGCATGTCTTAAAGGCAAACAGCACAAAACTTCTCATAAGTCCAAAGAGATAAATTCAATCTCTTCACCTCTTAATTTACTGCATATGGATCTGTTTGGTCCTACAAATGTGATGAGCATGTCTTGGTTATTGTTGATGATTTCTCTAGATTCACTTGGGTCTATTTTCTGAGGACTAAGGATGAGACAAGTGGACTGATCAAATCCTTTGTTCTTAGAGTTGAAAACCAAACAAATCTAAGAGTTAAAGCTATCAGGTCTGATAATGGAACTGAATTTAAAAACAATGACCTAAACAGCTTCTGTGAGGAAAAAGGCATTGAGAGACAATACAGTGCTCCTAGGACTCCTCAACAGAATGGTGTTGCTGAAAGGAGAAATAGTACTCTGATAGAAGCTGCTAGATCTCTGTTGGCAGATTCAAAACTTCCAATTACTTTTTGGGCAGAAGCAGTTAATACTGCCTGCTATGTTCAAAACAGAGTTCTAGTAGTGAAATCCCAAGACAAGACACCTTATGAGCTTTTTAAAAAGAAGAAACCTTTTATTGGATTTTTCAAACCATTTGGGTGTCCTTGCACAATTCTCAATACCAAAACTCACCTAGGCAAGTTTGATAGCAAAGCTGAGGATGGGTTTCTTGTTGGATATTCATCTCAAAGTAAGGCCTACAGAGTTTTCAACACCTTTTCTAGGATTATTGAGGAAAGTGACAATGTCAAATGCAATGAGAACACACCAAATCAACTTGGTTCAGGTCCTGATTGGCTATTTGACATTGATTCACTATCTAATTCTTTGGGTTTCAGTAATGAGCATAATGCAGGAACAGGGACAGAAAAGGTACAAGTACAAAGACAAGAGTTTGTGCTATTCCCAACACCTACTGCTGATCCTGTTGAATTTTTTGACCAAGATAAGAAAGATACTTCAGATTCAAAGGACACTGAACCAGCTCAGAATGAAGAGGACAGAGGTGAAAAGGAAGATCAACCCTCAGATTCAGGAATCAAAGGTCCTGAGATGCCATGTTTGGAAGAAGATGACACAGATGATGATAAATCTTCAGTTTTTTGTGGCAGCACTCCTGAAAAGAATGACTCTAATCTGGAAGCAGATATTAATGAAGAGGTTGTTCATCAAACAGGAGTTCAGAAAAATCATCCTCCTCAATTGGTGGTTGGTGACATCAATTCTCCTATAATCACAAGGAATCAAAGCAAGTTGGGAGATTGAAGGACATACAATCAGGATTATTATCTTGCTTTCTATCATAGGTTGAACCCAAAAAGGCATATGATGCAATGAAGGATCCAAGTTGGATAGAAGCAATGCAAGAGGAGCTACTGCAGTTTGTGCTGCAGGATGTATGGGATTTGGTTGACCTTCCAAAAGGACACAGAGCTATAGGCACTAAATGGATCTTCAGGAACAAGAAAGATGAGAGAGGAATAGTAATAAAGAACAAGGCCAAATTAGTGGCACAAGGGTATACTCAAGAAGAGGGAATTGATTATTAAGAGGTATTTGCACCAGTGGCCAGGATTGAGGCAATCAGGCTATTTTTAGCCTATGCTTCTTTCATGAAGTTCAGGGTCTACCAGATGGATGTAAATAGTGCTTTCCTGTATGGGAGAATTGAAGAAGAAGTGTATGCCTGTCAGCCTCTAGGGTTTGAGAATCCAAATTATCCTAACAGAGTATACAAATTGAAGAAGGCACTCTATGGGCTACATCAAGCACCAAGGGCATGGTATGAAACTTTGTCTACCTATCTCTTGGAAAATGGTTTTCAAAGAGGAATCATAGACAAGACTCTGTTCATTCAGAGGAAGAAGAATGACATCCTTATAGTGCAAATCTATGTGGATGATATTATCATTGGATCCACAAAAGATCAAATGTGCAGAGATTTTGAAGAATTGATGCACAAGGGATTCAAGATGAGTTCTATGGGTGAACTTACTTTCTTCCTTGGGCTAGAAGTTAAGCAGAAGAAAGATGGGATATTTATAAGCCAATCCAAGTATGTGCAGGACATTCTTACTAAGTTTGGATTCTCAGACTCAAAGCCTGTAAGCACACCCATGGAGACACACAAACAGATCACTGCAAATCTTGAGGGGGAGGATGTGGATGTTCATCACTATAGATCCATGATTGGCTCCCTCATGTATCTCACTGCTTCAAGACCAGATATCATGTTTCCTATTTGTGTGTGTGCAAGATTTCAAGTAAGGCCTAAGCAGTCACACTTTCAAGCAGTCAAGAGGATATTCAGATATCTCAAAGGCCAACCTAAATTAGGTCTTTGGTATCCTCATGACTCGCCATTTGACCTACTTGCTTATTCAGACAGTGACTTGGGTGGTGCAAACTTGGATAGAAAGTCAACTTCAGGGGGATGTCAGTTTTTAGGTGCAAGACTAGTGTCATGGCAGTGCAAGAAACAAACCACAGTGTCAACCTCTTCAACAGAAGCAGAGTATATAGCTGTTGCAAGCTGCTGTTCACAAGTACTCTGGATTCAGAATCAAATGCTGGACTATGGTATGACTTTTCTCCACACTCTAATCTTCATAGACAATAACAGTGCTATTAGCATTGTTAATAATCCAGTCAAGCACTCCAAAACAAAGCATATAGAAATCAGGTACCATTTTATCAGAGACTGTAATGAAAAGAAGCTAATTCAGGTTGTGAAAGTCCATACAAGTAACCAATTTGCTGATCTATTCACTAAATCTTTTGATGTGGGTAGATTCACATTCTTGGTCACAAGTGTGGGCATGATAACTCCGAATAAGCCTATTATCTTTTGTCTCATGTACCTATATAGATTCTTCCCTGTGTACTTTCTCATAATGTATGGAATATGGTGCTTTTAATCCTCTGTCTTTAAGTGTTTCAGGTTGCTTTGAAATAAAGGTAGTTAGTACTTCTGGTTCATTTAATACATCTCGCACAAATGATGACAGGTGAAATAGGATTAAGTATGGTTACTACTGTTAGGCAGTTTATACTGCCAGTGCAATGTTACTACTGCTTGTCTTGTTTGTACTGCCAAAAGAGTTAATATTGCTGGTATGTGTTACTACTGCTAGCCTGTATTAATATTTTTGGTATGTGTTACTACTGTTAGTTTGTGTTAATGCTGCTGGTAAGTGTTACTACTGCTAATGTAAGTTAATATTGCGGGTTTGTGTTAATGCTTCTAGGGTATTTACTACTGCTCTTAACTGAAACCAGTACCCTATAAATACCCTTCATCCCCGCCAATATATCAAAATGGCTCTTTGAGTTTCTTTTGCTTATTCATCTTCTCTCGTCCTAACTCTTGCTTTCCAGTGATTACACCCTCGTGCTCAATCGACTTAAGAACTAATGGCAGATCTCGTGTTTGTGGATGATCACAACGAGTTAGCAATGCTACAGAAACCCAAGCAAGCTATGGGGTTTTATCCGATTGTGGATTTTCTCCAAGCCTCCCACGTCGCATACGCATTATCTGTTCATCCCACAATCTATGTGGAACATTTGCGACAATTTTGGGCAAATGCTACCATCCACACTTAAGATGGCACTCAGGTCATCAAAACAAGGGTATGTGATAAACCCCTGACCATCTCAGAAGAGTGTATTCGCATCCATCTACGCTTAGATGATGCCTCAGGTATTACCTCTCTTCCTAAGGAAGATCTCTTCCATGTTCTTAGTCGTATGGGGTATGAAGGTCCCACTGAAATATATAAGTTTTACAAGAACAGATTTTCATCTCAGTGGCGATTCTTTGTTCATACCCTACAACACTGCATTTCTCGAAAAACAACTGGATGGAGTGAGTTCAGCAGTACCATAGCTTATGCTCTGGTTTGCTTAGCAACCTCTAGAAAGTTCAACTTTTCTCAAATGATTTTAAAACGATTTGCTGTCAAACCTGGATACCAAAACCAAAATCTTTTATATGTATCCAAGGTTTATGCAAGAAGTACTAAATCAAGAATTGACGGATTTACCTTATTTCAATGAGGTATATGTACCAAAACCCCCAAAGGGGAAGGTGTTCTCTAATATGAAGAGGCCCAGTAAGGACTTCTCTGGTATAGACACACCATTGTTCTCTACAATGATGGTTGTGTCCCACTCTCAAGGTGAGGCATCAGGGTCAAAGCCCACATTAGACCAACCCACTGATGACCTACCCACACCTTCCACTACAAAGCATATCCCTCGGTCCCTTCTAAAGAAGCCAACATCACCCATTACTCATACATACACAAGGAAAAAGGTACAGAAGGTTCCTTCCCTTCTAGTATCTTCACCCCCAAAGCCTAAAAGCCCTCTGATGGAGCATTTTCCATCAGAGAATATCCAAAGGGAAACCACAGGGGTGTCTCCCAACCCCAAGAAGGTGCTCAATAAGGAGGAGGAAGAGCATGTGGGCTGTGAGGCTCACACTACTGACTTTGCACAAAGTGCAGGGCAGGACAGTGTGAACATCTTTAAGACCTTCCCCATGGCAACTTTGGGTGAGCAATCATCCAAAGGTCCCCGGTGCCAAGAAACCAAGGGGGTAGATCGTGCTTCTGCTAGGCAGAAGACTCCTACTAAAACTTCCGAGGATCCTTCAAGGGTGGTCAACACACCTAAAGGAGGTGAGGATAAATATACGTACAATGAATTGATGGAAACCATAGCAAACATCAATGTGGATGTCTTGTCTCAGGGCAAGGAAATAGAGGAGCTACAACAAGTTATTCTGTCCCAACAAGTGCAAATTCGCAACCTCAAGAAAATGGTTCTAAAGTTAGTGCACAAAAAGAAGAAATCAAAGTTTGTGCTGAAGAAAAGGAGCACAGATCATGATTCTTTCAAAAAGGGGGAGACCAAAGAGAATGAATCTCAGTTTGAGGGGGAGATGGGAAAAGAAGCAGAAATGGGTACAAAAACAGAAACAGCAGCAGAAACAGAAGTAGCAGCAGTAACTGAATCATAAGTAGTAACTGAAGTTGCAGTAGAAACTGAAAAAGCAGCAGCAGAAACAGGGTTGACAGTTGAAGTGATAGAGATTGCTGAAACACTGGTGAAGGCAAAAACAGACACTCCCAAGGCTACTCAAAAGGCCAAGGGAGTGGAAATCAAAGAAGGAGGATTTGAAAAGTAGTTATTGTGTTAATGCTTCTAGGGTATTTACGACTACTCTTAACTGAAACCAATACCCTATAAATACCCTTCATCCCCGCCAATATATCAAAACGGCTCTTTGAATTTCTTTTGCTTATTCATCTTCTCTCGTCCTAACTCTTGCTTTCCAGTGATTACACCCTCGTGCTCAATCGACTTAAGAACTAATGGCAGATCTCGTGTTTGTGGATGATCACAACGAGTTAGCAATGCTACAGAAACCCAAGCAAGTTGTGGGGTTTCATTCGATTGTGGATTTTCTCCAAGCCTCCCACGTCGCATATGCATTATCTGTTCATCCCACAATCTATGTGGAACATTTGCGATAATTTGTGGCAAATGCTACCATCCACACTGAATATGGCACTCAGGTCATCAAAACAAGGGTATGTGATAAGCCTCTAACCATCTCAGAAGAGTGTATTCTACAAAAGAAGTGGAAAAAGAACATAAAGAAGAAACTCTGGCTCAAACAGTCAAAGTTGTCAAAAGAATGAAAACCATAGCTTCAAAGAAACAGACCAAAAGGCCAAGGATTGAAGAAGTTCAAAAAGAATTTGAAACTGTTGTTGCAACCCATGAAGAACAATCAAGTCAACAAGGTGCAGAACAATCTGAACAATCTGAGGTACATGTTGGTTTGTATATGACAGTGACTGTTAGTGAACCTGTAAAAGCTGACCCAATATCAGTCCAAGCCCCTGAAATTATTCATTGGGATATCCTGGAAGATCAAAGGAAGAAATACTTCAGGATTAAAAGGATGGGAGACAAGTATGAGGTTTACTCTACTTGGGGAAAAATCATCAGAAGTTGTTTCAGATCTGACTTAGAAGAAATGTTCAAGGTTGGAATGAGCTTGTATGAAAAGGATTTGACAGGAGCAATAATGAGCTTAATAAGATTAGCCATGGAATACTTATGCATGATGTTTGATCCTAGAAAAGTTCAACATGTTGTCAGAGATATGCATTTGGAGAATAAATTCCAAAGAATAGACAATTGGATGCTATTTGAAAGGTGTGGAGTCTATGTCATCACTATTGATATCATGAGTACTACCTGGTGGATAAAATTTATGATCACATCAAAGCCAAATTGCAAGGTATGTTGAATGCTAAGCTGGTATGTTCAAAGGATTCTGAAATGGCCAAGATAGTAGTGAAAAGAATCATCAATCAAAGCTTAGGTTTGGATCCTAATCTTGGGAATTGAGCTTAAGTTTTGAAAGTATCATGAAGACCAAATTTTGAAGAACTTAACTTCTCAATCTGAAAAGTTAAGTTAGGGGGAGATTGTTGGGTCTGAAATGAGCTAAGGATGATTAATACTGCCAGATACTACTTCTTGTCTAATTAATACTGCTAGTTCAATATTACTACTGCTGGTGAGATTAATACTGCTAACATGTTTAGTACTGCTAGCATGTTAGTATTGCAAGATGGTTAATACTGCTGAGAAATTACTACTGCTTATGAAGATTAAAGTTGCTGAGAAGATAATGATGGAATGATTTGATTAATGTGAAAGTCAAGGAGATTTGAAGATAATTATGGTCTGGATCATGAAGATTAATTTATCTTTTATAATTATCTTGTAATCTGTCTTGTATATATACTTATAGAAGGCATAGTTTAGAATAGACATTGATAGAACTTCAATATACGTTTTAGTGAGAATTAACCTCAAGATTCATTGTAATCCTTTCTTTAGAGAAGTTTTGAACGTCTGTTGAGCATGTTCAACAGATTGAGGTTGAGTTTGTAATCATTAAGTTAATCAATATAACTTGTGATTTGCATTCAAGTACTGTTTAATTGATTGAGTGTTAAAGTGTTTTTCCGCAACTTCTTTAACATTGTTTCTGAGTGTGTTAATTAAATTCTTCATTAGAATTTTTCGATCGTGACAATTCTCAGGCTGAACTTGATTCAAAACCTGTTGAGGAGGAATCGATAGACCACAAAATCTATGTTCCACCTCAGATTTTAGAAAAGAAAATCGTTCAGCTAGAAGAGTCATTTGCATAGGAAAGAATCATTTTTCAAAAGGAAAAACAATATTTATTATCCAAACTTGAGTGCCTCAATTCCGATCAAAAGGAATCTGGATCTAGGGAGGAAAAGTAATATCTTCAGACAGAGATAAACAAGCTTACTTCACAACTATTTGCCTTGGCAGCAGATCTGATGAAAGAACAACGTCACAAAGTTGATCTTCAAGCTAAGCCTGACATCCTCCAAGGTGAGAAAATTAATCTGTCAGAAAATTCCTATCCACCCTCATACACCTACAAGGGCGAGACTTCCAAATGAGCCCCTCAAAACACTTCTGTGAACAAATCTTCTAAATCTAAATCTAAAAGTCGTTCACAAAAGAAGAAAAAGACCGGACGCTCAAATAAGAGACAATCCTCAAAATTCAAAAATTCTGACTATGAGTTTAATAGTATTTTAGATACTCTTGGTCGAAGGAAAGAAGTCAAATACGAGTGGGTAGCTAAGGAGAGCACAGCGAAGACGGAATCAGTTAATCCAACTTTGAATTCTAGGAAAAACAATAACAGTCATGATGTTTTTAATTCTAAAACTTTGGTTGAACGTAATGGATTGTTTCCTTTGAAAGTTTATTTCATTCAGCAATTACTTCAACTATCTCATGATGGTGTTTGTTGTTCCAACTGTGGATTGAATGATTTCGTTGATCGTATATATGCATCTGATTGGTTTGGTTCTTATCATGTCTTTAATTATCGTTCAAAGTTTGATTCACCACGTCGTAAAAATAAACCCAAGTCCAAATGGGTACCCAAGATGGGTGTTCCTCCTAACCCCAAAGGACCCATTTTACGAATGGGTACCTAAAAAGACTTAACCTATTTTGCAGAACAGTCATGTGTGGTATTTAGATTCAGGCTGTTCCAAACACATGACCGGAAGAAAGGAACTTCTCACGAACTTCACCTAGAAGTTTTGTGGGAATGTACGTTTTGGGAATGATCACTACTCTCCAATCTTGGGATACGGAGACATAGTCATGGACAACCTCACCATCAAGAAGGTGTCCTACATCAAAGGTCTTGGTTACAACTTATTCAGTATCGGTCAATTCTGCGATAAGAATCTAGAGGTCAACATCAAAACCAAACGGTGTAGCATCCGGACTGAAGATGGAAAAGAATTACTTGCTGGAACACGTCGCACAAATCTCTACACGATTGATCTCTCGTCTATGAAAGCAAAAAAGGAAGTTTGTTTGATGTCCAAAGCTTCAACCAAACAAAATTGGTTATGGCATCGTAGATTCTCGCACCTGAACCTCAAGAACGTCAACAAGTTGGTGCTCGGCGGACACGTGAAAGGTATGCCAGATCTCAAGTTCGAAAAGGATCGCCTATGTGTCGCTTGCGAAATGGGTAAGATGAAGAAGGCTTAACATAAGCCTAAAGCCACTCCGAGTACTTCACGGTCCCTCAAACTCATCCACATGGATTTGTGTGGACCGATGCACGTTCAGAGTATCAATCACAAGAAGTACGTTCTAGTCATGGTCGATGATTTTTTTCGATACACGTGGGTTAAATTCCTTCGATCCAAGGATGAGACTTCTGAAATGATCATCTCATATCTGAAGAGCGTTCAAGTCAATCTAAATCAATCAGTTCAGACCATCAGGACGGATAATGGCACAGAGTTCAAGAATCAAGTGCTTGACGATTATCTTCATTCAGTGGGCATCACCCACAACTTCTCAGCTGCTCGTAGTCCTCAGAAAAACGGGGTAGTAGAGTGTCGCAATCGAACTCTCGTGGAAGCCGCACGTACGATGTTATCCCCGTCCAAGCTCCCGCTTTTCCTATGGGCAAAGACAGTTGCAACCGTATGCTACACTTAAAATTGTTCTATCATCAACAAACGGTTCGATAAGACGCCATACGAGGTCATCAACAATCGTATCCCGAATATTAAGTATTTCTATGCATTTGGGTGCACATGCTTTGTATTAAATGACAAGGACGATCTCAGCAAGTTCAGCCCAAAGGCAGACGAAGGAGTGTTCATCGGTTACTCATCTCAAGCCCAAGCCTACAGAGTATACAACAAACAGACGAAGACCGTCGTTGAGAGTGTGAATGTGACTTCTGACGAGACCGCTGATATGGCTTCTGAACACCTCTATTAAAAAAACCCGCTTTAACTAGTGTGTTAGCTTCTGGACAACTTCGTCTAGGATCTAAACAATCTCCAGTAAATTCAAATCAAGTGTCTATGTCACAAGCCCATCTTTCAGATTTGGATTTACTTTTTGAGCATTTTTATGATGAATATTTTACTCTTAAGCCTAATGATATCTCATGTAACAGGATTGCAACTGCTCAAGTACAGGACGTGACAATTGTCACTGGTCCATCCACATCAAGTGAATCTACATCGTCTGATGCTACTTCTCCTACTATCACTGAATCAGAGTCACCAAACTCGAGTGATCGCCCTCCGACTACTCAAGCTACTACTGAAACACCGACAACAGTAGCAGCTCTTGAACCGACCCTGATGAAGTTGTTCAAGAAGCTCCATCTCCGGCAATCCCAGAAACCGTTCTCGATACATCACCTGCTAATTTGTCCTCTGATACTCGCACAACTCTAGCACAGGAGCTTCCACTTCACAGGCCGTCGTCACTCGAAGTAGTTCAATATCTACCCCAGGTGGTTATGTGGACCCCGATACATCTCAACAGACATATCAACCTCTCCCACATACCACCAAGTGGACACGAGCTCACCCCCTCCATCAAATTATAGGTGACCCCAACCCACATGTTCAAACTCAATCCGCTACCGCAAATGACTGCTTCTTCTCTTCATTCCTTAGTCGCATCGAACCCTCAACCATCTCCGAAGTACTAAATGTTCCAGACTAGGTGAAAGATATGCAAGAGGAGCACAATCAATTCGATAGCATCAAAGAGTGGCGACTTGTTCCCAGGCCAAAGAACAAGACGGTGATTGGCACGAAATAGATCTTCAAGACTAAGAAGGACAAAGATGGAATTGTAGTATGAAACAAAGTGCGTCTGGTAGACAAAGGATATCTCCAGCAAGAAGGAATTGATTACGATGAGACGTTCGCACCGGTTGCTCGGATTGAAGCGATTTGAATGTTCCTTGCCTACGCCGCCCACAAGAACTTCATTATGTTTCAAATGGATGTGAAGACCATGTTTCTGAATGGCTTTCTCAAGGAAGAAGTTTATGTATCGCAACCCCAAGGGTTCGTGAGTTCTGATAAACCACATCACGTCTACATTCTTGACAAGGCCTTATATGGTCTCAACTCTCAAGCAAGCACGACGAGCCTGGTATGATGCACTCTCTTCATTTTTTATTAAAGCTGGATTTTCCAAAGGTAAGATAGATACCACCCTGTTTATTAAAATGGAAAAGCATGATATCATTCTTGTACAAATCTATGTCGACGATATAATCTTTGGCTCAACAAACCCCAAGTACTGTCATAACTTCTCAGTCCTCATGAGCAAACATTTTCAAATAAGTATGATGGGTCAAATTAATTTTTTCCTGGGTCTTCAAGTTAAACAATTAGCCACAGGAATTTTCATAAATCAATCTAAGTACATTTCGGATATTCTTCGGAAATACCAGATGGAAAATTTTGCACCCATGAAGACACCCATGTCTACAATTACTAAGCTACACTCCGATCCTGATGGAAAGGATGTGGATGCTAAGACCTATAGAAGTATGATTGGTTCCCTGATGTACTTGATGGATAGCAGGCCAGACATTATGTTTTCGACATTCTTGTGTGCAAGATTTCAGTCAAAGCCAAAAAAAATCTCATTTAATTGTTGTTAAGCGTATATTTCGTTATTTAAAAGGTACTAATAATCTTGGCTTGTGGTACCCGAAAGAGATAGGTTTTGAGCTAACTTCTTATTCAGACGCTGACCATGCCAGAAATATGTTGGATCGAAAGAGCATGTCGGGACATGTCCAGTTCTTGGGAGATCGACTAGTCAGCTGGGCATCAAAGAAACAAAACTGCGTCTCAACCTCTATCGCTGAGGCAGAGTATGTAGCAACCGCCAGTTGCTGCTCACATGTGATATCGATGCGAACCCAGCTAAAGGACTATGGATTTCACTACTCGAAGATCCCCATTTACCGTGACTCGAAGAGCGCAATTGCCATATCTAGCAATCCCGTCCAACACACGAAGACGAAGCACATAGATGTGTGTTATCATTTCATCAAAGATCATGTCGAAATAGGAACAATCGAACTCAACTTTGTTAATACTAAACATCAGCTAGCAGACCTGTTTTCCAAAGCCTTGGACGAAAAACGCTTTCAATATCTAGTGTCCAAGCTAGGCATGTTTAATCTGAAAGTTTGACCCTTCTACAGACCTATACGAGTCTCATTCAATAACGAATGACTGTGACTTAATGATCCAGTGATGTGTCTCTGGATGCTCGAGTAAACACTCATTGGTTTTTGCATTTTACTCATCAAATTTTGTGCTAGTTTCAAACTTCTGTATTAATAAGTTAGATTTCGCTCGTTTCTATTATCATTTGTTTCCTATGTCTTTCATTTCATCTTTTCGTCTGTTACTTCTAATGCTTCTAGTAGAGTTAACAGTTTGCTCATGTGTTAAGAAGGAGCCACATTGCGTAAAATTTTGTAAGTTTTCATCATTCCTCAATTGAGGGGGAGCAGGTAAGTTTTCCTGTGTTTTGATTCTGCTAAGCAATCGCCAAGGGGGGGAAATTTTTTTGAGACAAAACCGATCTCTCCATTTGAGGGGGAGTGTTTTTATTTAGGAGTTTCTTTTAAGTTTTTTTCCGTTAGTCTTATTTTATTCTTTTTCTTTTTCAATTGATTAAAAAAAATTACCCGACCCAACCAGGAACCCGGTCCAAACCGGGACCAACCTAAGTCGTCCCTACAAAAGACCGCGACCCAGGATTAAGACCCCAGGCTCTCACTCTTTCCCTACTCTATAAATCTCTCTCTACTCCCGGTTATCTATCGCACTCTCTCGTTCTCTCTCTTCGATCATCTCTCTCTAAATTGTCGAGGCACAAAGTACGTTTCCCTCTATCTCTCTCTTGATCTCACTGTGACCCCCCTGGTCAATCTATCGTCGCTGCCACCAAGGCAGCCGACGAGGTACATCGATGATGCCGCCCATCGACCCTGTCGATTTCTCGGGGTAAGGTTGTGCCTCCGCCATTGAAATCAATGTAGACCGACGCCCCCTCCCCCCCCCCCCGATAAATCGTCTATCACTCTCAAGAGTTTTAGGGTTTCAATCAGTTGAATGTTGATTTGATTTTTATTTGGTTTGATTTTGATGTATTTAGGGCTTATGTGGTTTAATGATATATACATCAATTGACTTTGGGTGTATTTGGTCTAGTTTGAATTGGGTATTTGTCATGCAAATCGTTTGTTTTTTTCTTAGCTCGTCGATAAGTTTGTGTTTGATTGTTGATTCAAGTTTTCTCGATCGATTGGGGTTCTGTTTATAATTAGATGAATGTGAGTTATAGTGGTTCAAATAATCTTAACTATGACTGTTTTGTTTTTGAGACTCTCGGTACCTCCCGCATTGTGTGAACTCCCGGGGTGTGTGAACCCCATTATCATGGTCTCTCCCGGTACTATCATTCCCGGGTCATGTGCCCCCGGGGTCTTGTAACTCCCGGGGTATTGACCTCGTTCGTTTCAGGGACAAAGACTCTCGGTTCCCCATGCGCCCAGTCCCTTCCTCCTGGATCTTGAAACCCCGGGGTTTGCTCTCCATGTTCGACTTCTCCCAGACCATGAACTCCCAGGGCCTTGCAACCCTGGGACGTACCCCCTCCCTGGGTCTTGCCAACTCCCGGTCTCTACTGGACGTTGTCACCCTAGGACGAATCAACTCCCTATATGTTCTCGCCCCGTGCCCCGATAAAAATCTCTCGGACCATAGCTCTTGGGTCTTACCATCTCCCGGTACTCATGCGCCCAGGACCTCCTACCATCCGAGGATTTGAACTCCTCGGTCTCCATCTCCCGGAGTCTTTACCTTCCAGCCTTCCATCCTTTATTATGGGTGTCCATAATCTTTGTTCGCACTTATAAATACCATAATCTTGCCAACATCTGTTCCCAAAGCTAACTATCACATCCTAACAGGTACCATCGCCCAGAATCTGAATCCAGAAATTGATCTCGCCGCTGACGCGTTACTGATCCATCCAAATCAGTTCCTCCTACTCACACCAAACAACTTCCACTTGGACTTTTCACAGCTTCAAGGCCAACACTAGGTGATCATTGAGATCCTCAGAAGCCACCCTCTCTCGTATTCTCTCACTGTAATTGTCGATGTTCCTTAGCTGTATCTCTAGTAGTTCTGGTAATCTCTCACTCACATCGAAGAAGAAGATGGATTCCATCTTGAGGCCCGCATTGACAACACGCAGATACTTCTCACTCAGGAGCTCTTCCGACAATTTCTTCGCCTACCAACAGCTGACTCATTTCCGGGCAGAAATAGTTTTAACCCCATCGTCTCAGATTCTATGTTGTGCGCAGATATCCACTCTCTAGGATATGTGGTACCTCTACCATTCCCTTCAACATTCAACCGTCGGCACTTAACACCTCTGTGGTACACTCTTTTCACATTCCTCAACAGATGCTTATCTTCCATCACCAAGGGCATAAATCAGACTAGTGCCAACTTACTGCGGCTCTTTCATGGTGTTGCATTCCACTACCATATAGAATATGCTGACATTTTATGGTTCGAGCTAGATCAAAAGGTCTGAGACAACGCAACAAAACGACGGAACTTCATCCCTTTTATGCGGTATCTTTAGATCTTTATCAGGAACTACATGCAGATCCATCCCACAATAGCTCGACGCTCCTCTCATCCGGTATGTCCTCACCATCCTACTCACCGTCTTCCGACTAGAAACGAAATCACCAACATAGTCGCCAGGCGAATCCCTAATGGTTTACTGGCCTATGCTACTCCAACGGAACTGAGTGTGATAGTGTATAGGCGTACACATGGAATAGTTTCTCCTATGGTCCATCCAGCACTGGATGGAACTCACCAGGAAGCAAGACCTGAGAGGCGTGAGGGTCCACGCACAAGAGGAGGAAGAGTCCTGAGAACTGGGGCTCCCGGATCGGGTGTGTTGAGAGAAAATATAGTGAGGGAAATGAAGCGGGCAGTGCCATTAGACAAAGTGAGGCTAGCACTTCTCGCTGATCGCCTACCTCACCACAAGTAGATCCTCAGATTTTGGAAGAGGGTACCGTGACCGAGATAGTCGCTATTGACACTAAATACGATACCGCGAATGAAACCGATCAGATACATTCCTCTTCCCACACCGAATCTGACGTTGTCGATGACCAGTCAACCACCTCAGCTGAATCTGAACCCGAGTTAACGGAACCAAATGACGAGTCATCTGACTCTGATGATGACAATGACCATCCCTCACCCGGAGACATAAAGAGAGCAGAGGAAGTACGAGTCAAAAATGAAGAGGTACATAGAGAGAAGGAAAGGTGTTGGTCCCGAAGGTGCTTAACAAGTTTGTAGAAGGGGGGGGTTGAATACAAACACAGAAATTAAAGTTTAATAAATTGTTTATTGATAAATCAAAATACAATTTACAAGTTTGTTGCGGAATAAGATTAAGACAGACTCAATCTAAACAAACTTAAGAAACACTAAGATGGTTGCACAAGAAATTCAGAGAATGGGGGATTTTTAGAGAGATAGAAAACAAGGGTTTCTATTTTGGAGTTCAAGGATTGAGCACACCTTCAGATGAAGCAGTGAGCTTCCTATTTATACCCTATGCATTAAATGCATGGCAGGGTACTTTACACGTGGCATTCATAGATTGGCTTTGGTAGTCTCACTTTTGGAGACATGCTTTTGGCCGCTTTATGAACAGTGTAGTTGACAGAGTTGGTGTACGATTTGTGGCAGAGACGTGTCCGTTCTGACACATTGTACTGGTTGTGCAAGGTAAGACAAAAGAAAACTTGTGGCATAAGCTTTGTGATCGTTGATCGCTGAGTATCTCTTCTTCCAGAGATAAAGAAGTTCAGCTATCGCTGAAGCTTTTCCTCAGGCTTCTTCGCGTAAGTAGATTCGTCTGGTCTTCGCTGATATCCGCATCAGGTCACTAGTAGACTTATCTATTGTTCAGTGGCTTCGTCTTCGATTTAGCTATGAACTATGTTGACGCGAGACTTGTCTTCAGGGATTACGTTAACTGTGTTACATAGGAAACGATCAGTGATGACTGAACAGACTCAGTTTGATCGCTGAATGTGAAACACATACATATTAATGTTTACAGAAAGGTCATCAGCGATAACTGAACAGACTCAGTCTGATCGCTGATGATGAAACACTAATACATATAATAACGTAATTTTCACTAAGTATAAAAGAGGGTCGTTATCAAATCACTGAGAGAGTTTGGATCAACAATCTCCCCCTATTTGATAATGACAAAGTAACAAAAGAAAATTACTTTGATTCAAAATATAGGAATAAAAAGGACTCATAGAATGCATGTCCCAATTACTATTTTGAGGGATCTTTTATAGTACTGATAGGGTTAAGTACATCACTGCTATTTTCATTTAATTCAGGGATGGAATCACAAGATACGAAAAACATTACAAGTGAGTAACTAACTACTGTAAGTACAACTAACAGATTACAGAGAAGAAAACTAATCTATCAGCTATTAAAAGAAGATTTAGGAGGATTGATCATATACTCAGGTATTTCTTCTCCTTTCTGTCTTCGTTCCAAAGATTCTTGACTGATAATTTCTTTAATTTTTTTCAGCAGCAGGGAAGAAGTCACACCATAAGCATAAGAGATCCTTGAGATGATTCAGAGGACAGATAGGAATCTCAGAGATTCTTTGAAATCTGAGTTCCTCATCATCATCTCTGAAGAATATTCCATAAGGATTGTCGATTACTTGACCAGCTTGGAAAGGACCACCAGGAGGCAGAGATAAATCCAGAACTGAAAGATCAGGAGGAGGACCAAACAGTGCATCTCTTGAAAATTTGATAGAAGTTTCATTCCTGATGATGGCGACATCTTCAGAGGAGGAGGACCCAATTTTTTTCTTGAGTTTCAAAGATTTGGGAGGAAGAGGAGATGGCAGCTTTAGTACAGAAACGACTCTATTTATGAGGGCTTCAAGAAGTCCTTCAACGTAGCCTCTGTATGTAGATTTGGATTTCTTCACCGCATCCCAGAACTCTAACCATTCCGTAAATCCGAAGCTTTCAAGTTTTGATACGTACATTGCTTTTTGGGTTCCATCCTCTCTAGTAATCTCCATGGTCACTGAGAGTTGATCTTTCTTCTTGCGACCAGATATAGTCACGGCTGATATTGGAAGAAGATCAGAACGATAATCCATCTTTTGTTTGCACCATTCGATAGACTTATCGTTGATCTCTTGTTCTTTGAAGCGTTCCTCTTCAATTTCTTTCAGTAGTGCTGCTTGAACTTCCACAGGTTTGCTTTTCAGCTTTTTGTCCTTAACTTGAGAGGATTGAATCTTTAAAGCGAGTTGGGCATCTCGTTTGCATTCAGCGATCAGCTTCTCAGCTTTGGCAGATTCTTCTCTTTCAGCTTCAGTGAGGAAGTCGAGCTCTGAGAAGGATGTTTGAAGAGGGATTTTCAGCCGTTGACTTTCTAGTTGAGCGATCATTTCAACTCTTTTCTTCACCACTTCCTCTGACCAATGAGATGGTCGAGAGGGCCTTCCTGGATGGACCAGGGAATCTTCTTCTTCTTCTTCATCAATCTCAGCGATAGAGATTGGGATTATTTCTTCAGCGATAGCAGCTGGAATTATTTGTAGTTCAGAACCCTTAAGCAGGGGTGAGAACTGTCTGGTTAGAAAGAGAAGGAAAAAAGGGATAAGTGTATTTTTAGAACGAGAGAGATAAAGGCTAGAAAGACATAGGGGTTTGGAAAGAGTAGGAGAGTGGTACAATTGAAAGACATACCTGAGAAGGACGCTCCCCCTCAGATTGTGATCCAGTCCTCAAGCATTCTTCAGCGATTGGTTGCTTGTCTTTGCTTTGCGAAGGAACACTTGAAGATGTATCACCTCTCACCCCTGTTTTGACAACCTCTTGCGAAGTTGTCCCTGATACGACGTTCGGCTTAGAGAACCACATAGATTGGTCTTCATCGTCGTCGTCGTCATCGGAGGGCTGATCCTTTTCTTGATCATCAAGATCTAGATCATCTTCCTCTTCATCGTCTTCTTCCTCATCCTCTTCAAAGAGAATGGAGTGAATTGATGAGGATTCTTTTGCCTTCTCCCCCTCAGATTGAGAGGGAGGTTCCTTTGGAGTCTTAGCTTCCCCAGCAGCAATAGAAGTTTCTTCAGTTTTCTCCCCCACTTTGTCATTATCAGCGGTAGGGGATTGTTCAGCTGCTGGAGTAGTTGTTGAAGCTTTTAGCACTTGAACGTCAGCCTCCAGACGCTTAACTCGGTCTTCAACCGCAGGGATGTCGCATGTGGCATCATGAATGAATTCCACAGCGATGTTTAGGTTGGTACGATCATCTTCAGTGAAGGAGGGAGGCAGCGCTGGAGCTGGTGCATTCACTTTTTGTAGAATTTGCTGAAGAAGGGACGTGCAGAGGTCAACCTTTGAAGAGAGACCCTGAACTTCAGCGGTAAGAGACTCAAATCGCCCTTGAAAGAGTCGAGAGGACTCTCTGAGTTGGACGACTTGTTCTTCAACAGCTGAAAGTTGAGAGTTCTCAGCTTTAGATGAGCAAGTGGCGGTCAACTTCTTCAGCTCCTCACCAGCCTGATTTACGGCGCTGGTGGTTTCATTGATGGTGTTGGTGAGTGCGTCCACCTTTTCTCCTAGACTGTTGACATGCGTGTCAACAGACGCCAAGCTAGGACCTGAAAATAATGTTAGTTCAGATATGGGCTTATTTGGAGAGGGGGGGAGAGAAGTGTTTAGGATTATAGGTGTACCTGACGTATCAAACATTTTGTAGAACTGCATAGATTCCTCAAAAGTTTGATGCTCAGGTCCTATAGGGAAAGAAGAGGTGGCGGGTTCAGAGACCAAGTGAGGAGAGAAAGGAAGAGTTTTGGGGATAGAAGTAGGGATGGGGTTAATCTCAGGGAATGAGATAGTAGGTGGGGTTACTGATGATGTGACAGCGAGTGAGATCGCTGACACGGCAGTATGAGTGACTGCTGAAGTTGTGGAGGAAAGACCCACAAATGCATCTAAGGTAGCTTGTTGAGAAGCTCCCTCAGGTATAGTACTAGAGGGTGTACTTTCCTTAGTCTTTTTGGCCTTTTTGGAAGGACCAAGCGGACTAGCTGATGGTCATTTAGAAGTAGTGGTAGCGACAGGGATAGCAGACGAAGGAACCGTCTGCGTGGTCGCTGAAGATGAAGAAGAATGGAGAGAGAGACGAGAGCGAAGGAGAGAGATACTTACCTCGTCGGCGAGTGGCTTGACCTCCAGTGATCGTTGACCTACCCTGGCAAAGGTGCCATCATCTTTGGTGGGATAGGTGTTGGGATAGAGGAACTTGATATACGTACATATGAAACGTACGTATGAGATCTTGGGATCTCGTTCAGGCTTCTCTAATCTCGACCTCAGATCTTCAAAGATGGTTGTGGCGTAGTCAAAGTTTTGACCAGCGATGACGGAGTAGGCCATCTGCAGTTGTGTTTTGCTGGCTTGATCCAGCGAACCACTCTTCCCACTCATGCACTGAATTATGTGCGAGAAGATAAAGTTCAGTTGTGATGGCATCTGAGCTTTTAGGATCTTGGTGAGCTTCTTGTTGGGAATAGAAGATCTTGGTTTGTTTTCCCAACAATAGCCCATTGCGTCCAGGAATAATATCAGCTCATCATCAGTGGGGAGTGCGTCGAACCCACTCTTTGGTTTGTCAGGGAATCTTAAAGATTTCCTGAGGCTAAGAGCGGTCATGCTCCCTGGTCCTAATTCCGTGCTGAACGAGATAGCAGGGACTCGTTCGCCTTTCCTATTGGTAAGTTCAGTTGCATCAGCAGTGAACCAGAACTGCTGAAGTAGAGTCTTGGAGGGCTTAGGATCCACAGTGATCGCGTAAGCTATGCATGACTGCTTGAGGAATTCAGCAGCTTCCACCAGATGTGGGTATTTGTCAGCTTTGAAGTCGAGTCTGGCCAAATGATTACATTTAGTAATCTCAACTTCAGTGAGAGCGAATCGTACATGCTTGGAAGCAACGATTGAAGACTGTGTCATTTCTGTTATGGAAAGAGGCATAATAGAAGAAATGATTTAGTTTAAAAATAATATGATTACCAGTTTCCATAGAATAAGGGAAACTGGAAAACTATCAAGTTATTTTTAGGAGTAAAAAAATAGTGTTCTGGGTTGAAAGAATGAAGAACACTTTAAAACCAAAAGGTTTTTATTGAAAAACATAAAATCAGAAAGAATGATCTTTAGTTTTTGGGAAAAAACGTTTAATAAAATCCATAGAAATCGAGTAGGATTTTAAAAAGAATAAAAACGTACGAACAAAGCATATAAACATGAAATAAACCTATGTATCTTGAAGAAAAAGAGTTGCAGATTCAATATTCTGGGTTTACTTGCTTGAGTGTTCTTGAGAGAATGCTTCTTGCTTTGAAAGTTTTGAAAGCGTAAACCGTATAAAGGAGAGAAGAATACCTTTTATACGATGAGATAGAAGAGAGAGAAGAGAGAGAATGAAGCGAGAAAAGAAATCATCATGACATTGACACGTTCCATGAAGTTGATTGGATAGAAGGGCAACGGACGAACGTGTCAGAAAAGGCATGTCGTGGATTGTCGGTTCAAATGACGTCATAGAGGAGAGAGACTGTACATTTGTCCGTTGAAATGATCACTGAAGAAAAGTCAGCGATAGATTTTCCTTTTTAAAAGTATCCCTTTTAGAAAAGATAGAGATAGTTTTCCCTTTTAAAGGATCACTGACTAGAAATATCAGTGTTTAATGTATTTTTCAAAAAGCTTTTAATCATTTGAAGAAAGTTCAGTGATTAAAGTTTAAAAAAAAAATTGAGGGAAAGGAGAAAACATACCTGAGAGTCAGAATGTTTATCAGAGAATGATGAGGGGAACTTTTGATTACTAACATAATACATGAACGCTGAAGAATTATTCTTCGAGGTTCAGCATTCCAAGCTCACTGATGAGAAAGTTGAACCTTGTCTCATCAAGAGGTTTGGTGAATATATCAGCAAGTTGAAAGTCAGTAGGGATAAAGTGAAGTTCAATATCACCATTCATCACATGATATCTGATAAAGTGATATCTGATCTCTATGTGTTTTGTCTTTGAATGTAGCACAGGATTATTTGCTATAGCGATAGCACTAGATAGGAATCTTTGACAGCTGAAGGTCATAATCTAATAGTTGATTTCTCATCCATAAGATTTGTGAACAACAGCTTCCAGCGGCTACGTATTCAGCTTCAGCTGTGGAAGTGGACACAGAATTTTGCTTCTTGCTTGTCCAGCTTACCAGCTTTCCTCCCAAGAGTTGACATCCACCAGTGGTACTCTTTCTGTCAAGTTTACAACCTGCAAAATCACTATCAGAATAACCAGTTAGATCGAACCCTGAGTCTTTGGGATACCAAAGACCGAGGTTAGGAGTTCCTTTCAGATATCTGAAAATTCGCTTTACAGCGATCAGATGGGATTCCTTGGGTTCAGATTGATAGCGTGCACATAAACAAGTAGAGTACATGATGTCAGGTCGGCTTGCTGTAAGATACAGCAATGAGCCTATCATTCCTCTATAGGCAGTGACATTAACAGGTTTTCCAGATGGATCCTTGTTAAGTATCAGCGGTGGTGCCATAGGAGTTTTCATCGCTGAAGTTTGTGTGAGTTCAAACTTCTTTAGCATATCTTTAACATACTTACTTTGGCAGATAAAAGTACCTTTGTCAGATTGTTTAATCTGAAGACCAAGAAAATATGTCAGCTCACCCATCATACTCATTTTATATTCTTTCTTCATTCTTTCAGCGAAGCGAGTACATAGAGATGGGTTAGTAGAACCAAATATTATGTCATCGACATATATTTGTACAAGAATTATATGACCTTTTATCTTCCTGAAAAATAACGTGTTATCAATCTTGCCACGTTCAAAATTTTCAGAGATAAGAAAAGATGAGAGAGTGTCATACCAAGCACGAGGGGCTTGTTTTAGACCATAGAGAGCCTTATCCAATTTATAAACATAATTTGGATGCTTAGGGTCATAGAACCCTGGTGGTTGTTCTACATAAACTTCTTCATTCAGCTTTCCATTCAGAAAAGCTGATTTTACGTCCATTTGATAAACGATGAAGTCTTTATAGACTGCATAAGCTAAGAATAGTCGAATTGCTTCGAGCCTGGCCACAGGGGCAAAGGTTTCATCATAGTCTATGCCTTCCTCTTGTCTGTATCCCTGAGCAACAAGTCGAGCCTTGTTGCGGGTTACAGTTCCATGTTCATCTAACTTGTTTCTAAACACCCATTTGGTGCCTATTACAGTTTTATTAGATGGTCTAGGAACGAGATTCCAAACTTTGTTTCGAGAGAATTCAGTCATCTCTTCTTGCATAGCGCTGACCCAGTTTGGATCTCTGAGGGCATCATCAGTCTTCTTTGGTTCTATTAATGAGAGAAAGTTTACAAAGAGACAGATATTACCTGAGCTTCGTCGTGTCTGAATACCTGCATCTGGATCACCAAGAATTTGATCTATGGGGTGATCTCTGGTCCATCGCTGAGCAGGAGCAAGATTGCTTATTTCAGCGATAGGATCAACAATAGGAGCAGTCGCTGATGAAGATGCTTGAGGTTCATCAGCTAGTAATTGTTGAACATTAGATACACCAATGCTTTCAGAAGGGTTTTCAGACGTAGATGGATTTGATGGTAGAAGTGTGTTTAGAGGTTCAGCTGAAATCCATGAGTTGGATTCAGCGGTGGGAGGTATGATACTTGGTTCTTCATCAGCAGCTGGAGTTTCAGTGTGCTGTTGGTTTAAGAAGAAAGGTTCAGTTTCTCTATAGTGAGAGATCATCCAAGTATTCAGTTCTTCATTGTCAGCAATTGGTTTAGAGTTCGCTGAGCGCGTTTCATCAAACGTGACATGAATGGTTTCTTCTACGGTTTGTCTTCTTTTGTTGAAAACTCTGTAGGCTTTGGAGATGGAGGAATATCCTAAAAATATTCCATCATCGGCTTTTGGGTCGAACTTTCCAAGTTGATCTTTGTTGTTTAAGATAAAGCACTGACAACCAAAGATATGAAGAAAGCTTATAGAAGGCTTCCTTCCAAGAAAGAGTTCATAAGCTGTCTTCCCAAATCGCTTTATTATCAGCGATCTGTTTTGAGTAAAACATGCAGTGTTTACAGCTTCTGCCCAAAATTGAGTAGGGAGGTGAGAATCGTTGAGCATTGATCTAGCAGCTTCTATGATCGTTCTGTTTCTTCTTTCAGCGACTCCATTTTGCTGAGGTGTTCTTACTGAGGAGAAGTTGTGAGAGATTCCCTTGTTCTCAAAGAAATTGTTCAGGGAACTGTTTTTGAATTCAGTTCCATGATCACTCCTTATTGATCGAACAGTAAGATTATTCAGCACTTCCATCTTTTTGACAAAAGATATTAGTTCTTCTGGAGTATCATTCTTACAGCGAAGAAAAATAACCCAGGTGTAGCGAGAATATTCATCTACAATGACAAGCGTATATTTCTTTCCAGCTATTGATTGGATATTGACAGGGCCAAATAGATCCATATGCAAGAGCTGAAGAGGACTTGTTACTGAGGAAACTTGTTTCGACTTGAAACTAGCTTTTGTTTGTTTTCCTTTTTCACATGCTGAGCAGAGAGATTCTTTAGCATATGAGTGTTGAGGAAGACCAGAAACCAGTTCCTTAGACGAGAGAGAATTCAGGGTTTTGAAGTTTAGATGAGAGAGCCTTTTATGCCATAGCCAGTTGACATCAGAAGAGGCCTTAGAGAGAAAACATAAGTTATCAGTGATAGTAGAGTCCATATCTATTACATAGACATTTTCTCTTCTATAACCACTGAGAGCAAGTTTTCCTTTTTCATCTACCACTGAACATGCTTTCTTAGAAAAGCGAACTTTGTAGTCTTTGTCACATAACTGACTGATGCTTAGAAGATTGTGCTTCAGTCCATCTACATAAGAGACTCTTCGAAAGGTAGTTGTCCCATTGCTGAGGACACCAAACCCACGGGTAAATCCTTTTCCATTTCCACCAAAGGTCACAGAGGGACCTTTCTCTTCCTTGTATTCAGTGAGCAGGTCTCTTTGTCCAGTCATATGACGAGAACGTCCGCTATCGAGATACCAGATGCCCTTTGATCCCTGCATACATAAGGAAGATTAAGCTTTGTTTGGTACCCACTTTTCAATGGGTCCTTCAGAGTTAGTGGATAAGGAAGATTCAGCAGTCTTCACCGCTGATGAAGATTCAGCTTCAGTGGTAATCTTCACTTTGGTTAATTTCTTAACCTTAGTGGTATTTTTCACTTTGGTGACTTTATTTGCCTTAGAGGCATTTTTCTTCACTTTGGCTGTTTTATCAGCTTCGGTGGTATTTGGACACTTGCTCGCAATATGGTCAGTGAATCCACAGTGATAACATTTTCTATATCTGATGGTGGTTTTATAACCAAAAGGTTTTGAAAACTTAAGATGAGCAGGTCCAGCTCCAAGAATGCCTTTAGCACGAGATCTGGGAGGAATTTTTATTTCTTCAGATTTCACGGGCTTTAGATCAACCTTCAGCTTTGGAGGACAGATATCAAAGATTTCTGTCACTGAGCTAGAAGGTTTATCCACTGAAGGTTTGGAGGGAACTTTCAGTTTGGTTTTCTTGGAAGCCTTCTGAGGGAGAATAGACTTTCCTTTATCTGCAGGCTTAGATTTTGCAGATATCTCCTCAGGGATGGGATTAGAAGAAGAACAGGGATAGAATTGATTATAAGAAGTGTCAAAGAAAGATGTGACAAAAGTTCCAAACTTAAGCGAGGAACTTTCTTCTTTAGGATCATCCTGTGGTGTCCAAAAACCAAGACCAGTTTTATCACTTTCAGGAGTTTGAGCATTTATTATCTCAGAGATCTTTGTTGATGATTTGCACCATTTTTCAACATGAGCCTTTTCTGCTTTTAGAGCAGCGATGGCTTGTTCGCGTTCAATGCTGATGATTTCATTTATAATGACTTGATCTTTTAGCTTTTCTTCTAAAAGATTTAGTTCACTGATCTTTTCATGACATTTCTCTAGCTCTTGTGTTAAATAAACATTTTTATTTTCAGCTTGAGTTTTGTCGTTTAGAGCATTATAAAGGTCAATCGTCAGAACATCAACAGCGCGACTTCTCTCAGCTTCAGGCAGAGAGGGATTTGTTGAGATAGATACCTGAGATGATATGTAGCTCATAGAAGGTTCAGATGGTTCTTCTACTTCTTCTTTAATCTCAGCCATGAGGCAAAGATTAGCGACTTCTTCTTCATCAGAAGATGATTCTTCTGATTCAACCCAGTCATGTTCTTCAGCGATGAGACCTTTACCTTTTTGCTGATAGCTTTTCAGCTTTTGATATTTGTTTTTCAGCTTATGGTATTTGTCATCACTGGATCTTCTTGAGGTAGAAGGTTTGAAGACCTTTTTAGACCTGCACTCACTAGCAAAATGTCCAATTTTTTCGCAGTTATAGCAAGTGGCTGTAGCCTTATCAACCGGAGTTTATTTTGGCTTTTCAGTAAGAGAGAGAGGTTTACTTCTTCGGAAGTTACTCTTTCTTGCAAATCTCTTAAAAGAGTTTGTCAAGAGTGCTAAGGACTCATTAAACTCTGAAAGATCAGGGTCTGATAAATCCTCAGATTCAGAATCTAACTCAGTGATGGTGAGAGTAGATCGCTGGGATGGAATTATCTCTGATGAGACTAAAGCAACAGCAGTGCTTTTGGAGTCTTTAGAATCTTTTACAAGATTCTTCTTCAGGAGATTAGATTGCTCATAGTTGAGCAATATTCCATACAGAGTGCTTAGAGAGAGAGTATGTAAGTCCTTTGTCAGCTTAAGACATATTGAATAACTGTCCCAGCTTTCAGGAAGACTTTCCAAGAATTTTGTTAGGACCTCAGAATTAGAATAGGTCCTTCCAACAGTTCTTAGGTCAATGATCAGGCAGTTAAACCGCTGATGAATGTCAGAAAGAGATTCATTCTTACCAGCGATAAAACTTTCATACTGTCTTACCAAGTTAATCTTTCGGGTCTCTTGGATTTCAGTGGTGCCCTCATATTGAACACATATGGTTTCCCACATTTCTTTAGAAGTTTTTAGATGCATGATGGAATGGAAAACTTCATCAGGCAGAGCCATTGATATAATGGTCTTTGCTCTTGCATCTATGCCTACCTTCTTTTTATCTTCATCACTCCACTGTCTTATTTCCTTAACGACATATCGTTCAGGGACAGCTTCAGTGGTGGCAGTAGCGGGAACTGCAGCTATAATTCTAACAGGTTCATAGGGTCCGTTTTCTATATATTCAGGTATAGTAGGATCCGCACCTTCAAGAAATAGCATCATTCGATTTTTCCATAGAAAAAAGTTATCTCTGCTAAATCGAGGAGGTTTAGAAAGTGAACCATTATCATAGTAGTTTGTGTTTGTGTTTAGTGCCATTTTAGAATAGCAAGCAAGAGTATACAGCAAGATCTTGTTTATTAGATTAAACAAACTGCTCTGATACCACTTGTTGGTCCCGAAGGTGCTTAACAAGTTTGTAGAAGGGGGGGGGGGGTTGAATACAAACACAGAAATTAAAGTTTAATAAATTGTTTATTGATAAATCAAAATACAATTTACAAATTTGTTGCGGAATAAGATTAAGACAGACTCAATCTAAACAAACTTAAGAAACACTAAGATGGTTGCACAAGAAATTCAGAGAATGGGGGATTTTTAGAGAGATAGAAAACAAGGGTTTCTATTTTGGAGTTCAAGAATTGAGCACACCTTCAGATGAAGGAGTGAGCTTCCTATTTATACCCTATGCATTAAATGCATGGCAGGGTACTTTACACGTGGCATTCATAGATTGGCTTTGGTAGTCTCACTTTTGGAGACATGCTTTTGGCCGCTTTATGAACAGTGTAGTTGACAGAGTTGGTGTACGATTTGTGGCAGAGACGTGTCCGTTCTGACACATTGTACTGGTTGTGCAAGGTAAGACAAAAGAAAACTTGAGGCATAAGCTTTGTGATCGTTGATCGCTGAGTATCTCTTCTTCCAGAGATAAAGAAGTTCAGCTATCGCTGAAGCTTTTCCTGAGGCTTCTTCGCGTAAGTAGATTCGTCTGGTCTTCGCTGATATCCGCATCAGGTCACTAGTAGACTTATCTATTGTTCAGTGGCTTCGTCTTCGATTCAGCTATGAACTATGTTGACGCGAGACTTGTCTTCAAGGATTACGTTAACTGTGTTACATAGGAAACGATCAGTGATGACTGAACAGACTCAGTTTGATCGCTGAAAGTGAAACACATACATATTAATGTTTACAGAAAGGTCATCAGCGATAACTGAACAGACTCAGTCTGATCGCTGATGATGAAACACTAATACATATAATAACGTAATTTTCACTAAGTATAAAAGAGGGTCGTTATCAAATCACTGAGAGAGTTTGGATCAACAAAAGGAAAATTATACATAATTTTGAGCGTACACGAGTGATATGGCAAACACCTCAGGTTGACCTTCCCCTAGACACTATCAGCCAGGTAGCCACATCCGCTACCCAGTCTCATGTATTGGGACAAGGTATTGAAGAAGCCGTCGTGGACCTAGAGACGCAATTGCACACCCAACCTAGCCACTCCGACGTCTCTCAAAAGATGTTGGTTTCATTTTCTCACGGGGACTCAGCACACATCCTACCTGTCTCTCACTTAGAGAGTTCTGGTATTCAAACTAGAGGATAGCTTCCCCAGTCCTCGTCTTCTTTCAGTGCACAGCGTCTAGAGCCACTCGATGACATTATTTCTTTGACTAGGACATGCGTACTTACTTCGGCTACTACTAGACGTCTTAGTGACCCAGTCGGAACACCCATAGTAACTCTACCTATTGGTGGATTACGAGGATTGGGTGGAAGTTCTACCACACCTATCATCACGCTAGCTATGAACGTAGGCGGTACAACTTCCACAGTCGTTACCAAAACTGGAAGTCGAAGTGATCCAGGTGTTAGTTTTCTCGAGTTTGTCTCAAGGGATTATCTGGACGGTGCCCTAAAGGTTCTCCATTATATCATGCGATCTGAAATGAAAGAGGAGGTATATGCTCTGAAGAGAATGATTAAAGGTAAAGCCCCAATGACTGATCCTGAAACACTACCTCCACCACCACCACCACCACCCACCGATTACTCAATAGATGACCTCAAATCCATGCTACTGGCCAAACTCCTATCCCAATCCTAAACTGAACCATCCAAAGATGCCGACCTAATATCTCTCCTATGTTCTCAAGCATCAATCCCTACACCCCCACCCACTATATCTCCTGAAGCCTTCCAACACCAAACTGCTACTATTCAGTCTATGCAGCAAACTTTAGCTGCACTTACTGAAAGGGTGTCATCTTTGGAGGCGACCTGTCGTGGTTAAGCAGAAGGCTCAACCGCAGACATGATGACGAAGATGATTATGATCACTATGAGGGGGAGAAGAGCCAATGTACATCCCTGCCTGAGTCAGCACAGGCAGTGGTTACTGTAGAGGGACAGACAGAGATGGGTTTAGGTACTCCAAACGAAGGACAGGGTCAGGCTCAGGATCAGGTAATGGATTTAGTGCTATACGACGTCATTCCAACGGTTGAAAAGCCTGAGGAATGTGACAGAGGTTCATCTTATAATCTGGACAGTTGAGCAATTATTGTTGATCATTATTCAGACCTAGATCCATCAGAAGAACAGATCAACATGGAAAAAGCCTTGGTAGTTTTTCAAGCTAAAGTCGATAGGTTGTTAAATTTCGAGAATGTAGCTCAAGATCATCGTTCAGCCGAACAATCTTCTGTCGGTATGCCCCTTCTGACTTATTCATCAGTTCATCCCGATCTATCTCAGACAGATCACCCATCCGATCTTCGCCAGTCTCACCAGTTCATGAAACCGAAAGTACTCAGCCAGCTCCAACATTGAAATGGGAAAGAATCAGAATCAACATTCCATTTCTTGAAGAAAGTCAGAAAAAACTCTTTTACCATTAGATACGCCCATATGATGATGTCGCTATGTATGGTCTTCAGTCAATGACAGACAGAAAGAAGCAACACGAGCACATTTTTATGTACAAAAGTAAATGTATTGACTAGACAAAGCTTAGAATCAGATCTGTTGATCAGATTTACTCTTGTCGTTTCATGAGCATATGGTATTCTTATTTTGTTGTGACCAGAGAAGATGGAAATCAATGGCCATTCTCTAAAGCTGACTTTGCAAGTCTCAAGTTACCAGATCTTCTATTTATGCTCCGAGACTTTAAGACCAGAACCATTCGACCAGGAGAAGTTACAAATGCACTTGAAGTTGTTAAGAGATACATGAAGTGTGCTATGAAACTTGCATCCATTGTTGACTTCCAGATCGGGTTAGAAAGAAATCAAGCAAAGATAAATATGCTCAAGCCTAATCTCAGTCTTCCTCCAGATGTTCAGAATGTACCTGCTTATACTGTGGTCAAATTTCCAGAATTCGGCATGACTTACTCAAATGGTAAAGGTGATATGCGATTCTTCCGATTCAGTCAGATTGCTCGATTCTGCAATGGTACACTGATGTTGCTTCGAGACAAACTGAAGCGTTCTATTAATCAAGATGACAAAGGGATCAAACCTTTGGATTCAAAATACAGATGCCTTGTTCTCATAGCTTTGGGGCAGATCAAAGAACGACTAGAGTACAGGACTTCAATGAGACATTTCGAGATCAGTTTCAGTTTTCGGAAGACACATGTTCCCAACTGGTGAGATTGCGAACTTCAATTTAAAGGGGTAGATTGTTAGGGTGAATTTTATGTTAAATAGAAGTTCAGGGTGGAAATTGTAATTTCTTTAAAGTTGATTTGTTATTGGGCTTTTGGGCCCTAAAGGCTTGCACGCCTCATATATATTCTTTGTTTAACCTAGTTTACGTTAGAGTTGGTCGATATAGGTTTACATTTACACGCATCAGAAATTCTCTCTATAAACCTTAAACCTTTTACTGATAAATCTAATCATATGAGTAGTAGTTGTGATTTAATGTTTATTGTTTCTTGATTATTATTATGATTGCACTGTTTTTGGGATCTACACAATAGATTCAGTGTTTGTTGAGTCTGGCCTCTCTTATAATTCAAATCCTCCAACTGTTTTATCTTTTTGTAAAGTTCTTTTCTGTCATTTAAACTCATTTCAAGTTTAAACTGAATATCAATATTTTCATCTTCTATGTCTTTCAAATTCTTTGTAATACATAAATGTTCTCATTTGAATCAAATTTGGAGCTTTTAAAGATTTCATTTTCTTTCCTTCAGTCTTCATATATAACTTTGTAAAGTTCTTTTTCTTCTTTGAACTTGTTGACTAAAATTCTTTCACTTTTGATTCTCTTCTTTAACTCAAGAAATTCAAAATTCATATATCTAATTTACTTAATAAATCAACTTCAAGAGGTGGACTTACCTCAGATTCAGCCTCAGATGGTGTATCTTCAGAGTTATTTGTCTGACTACTTAGAGAAGCCATCAAATTGTAATGAATTTGAGTAAAGTGAGTTATATCTTCATCAGATGTGTCATATAACCAATTTTCTTCCTCTGCCATTAGAACCTTTCCACTCTCTTTATCTTCACCATTTGTGCCTTCTTTGAGTAATAATCTGAGTTCTTTACTTTTTTAAATTTGTCTGGCATAATGGCCAGGTTTGCCACAGTTAAAACACATGGTATCCTTCTTTTCCTTCTTTTCTCTCTCTTCTTTCTCACTTCCCTTTCTCTCAGGTTTGAACTTCTCATCAGATTTACCTTTAAACTTGCCACCCTTATAGTATTCATATTTGGAAATATAACTAAACTTCTTCTTTCCAAATCTTTAATGAAAGTGTTGGTTAACAAGGCAAGGTTTTCAGCTATTCTCTTTAGATCATCATCTAAATCACTACCATCATCAGGTTTTCAGCTATTATCTTTAGCTATTCTCTTTAGATCATGATCTTTTTAGAATCCCTGACATCAAATAGGAAGATCTTGATTACTTGGAACTAGACTTAAAAACGTTCTATTTCCCTGCAATTAATGCTAAAGAATCAGATACCATCTTATTTTCTGCGACAATTCCTTTCACTTTATCCTCATGTTGACACATAATACCAAATAGATCACGAATATCCTCCTCACACATATTCTTGTTCTTCTGAAGGTTAACAGAATAGGCATCCCACTCAGGCTTCAATTTCTTTAAAAACTTGTAGTTGCTCTCAGAAACAATTTTTTGTAACCCATTCTTGCTCAAGTCATTCAAAATACCATTAAATATGTTATTAGATTCAGTCAGAGTTTCACTATCTTTTTCCTTGAACCCCTCATAGGCACTTATGCATTGATTCAACTTGGTCTGAAGAGATCTTTCACCTCCTTGCATTTGCTTTTCATGTTCATCTCACATAACTTTAGTATATTTTCTACTATCTACTCTATTAAACATATCATTTGGGATAGCCATTGTAAGTAGAGTCAGTGTCCTTCTATCCAGATTATCCCTCTTCTTATATGCCTCATTAAAATATTTAGGTTCTTTCTTCATTCGCATAGCAGGTATATCTGGAGTATCATATGTGGCAGCAACTCCAGGAATTTCGATAAAAACATCCAGTAGTCCTTTAGTGATTGATTTCATTAGATTTTCATCAATGTTGTCTAAGAATTAGATCATTCTTATCCGACATTGATGATACTCTCCCAGAACTAGAACAGGTGGCTTAGTTTCAGATCCAAAACTCAACAATTCCTTTGACATCTTGAAATAGTAAAAAAAATTATAGATCTTTCAACAAAAAATAATTTGAATCAAAACAAATTAATCAATTGATTTGATCAATCTTTGAATTGAATTTTAATTCAAGAAAGGATAGAAAATACTTATCGATAGATACTTGAACTATTGATCGCAATATCTTCTGTGAATTTGTTGTTGTCTGCTCTTGTGAGTCCCAATTCAATCTACTAATCAAGATTATAATATGAATTAAGAACAATATAGATCAAGAATAGAAGAATTGATTGTCAAATGCCATAAGACTTGTATTGATCTTTGAGAGAATTTACAAACTTCTAGAGAGAGAAAGTGTAACACCCTAAAACTAGGGGTAAATTAAAACCTGAATATACATAAGATATATCATTCTATTCATAAATAAATCACCCAAAAATGGGGAAATGTACACATGAAGTTTTCAACTATAACGTGGACCATTAAACAACAACCTACTAATCTAGACCAAACATAAATCTAGATTATAAACGGGTGTCGCTAAGATCACCAAAAGACTTATATTCAACAAAATCTCCAATTATCTCGTTCAAAAGACTTGTGCCCCAAAAGTTGCCTCTTCCAGCAATTAGCACTTCACGTACATGATTGTTGCCCCGCTACCCTTAGATCATGATATACATGCCACATTTGAGAAAAAGTGTTAGGCAAACGCCTAGTGAGATCAAACGGTTTATATTCAAAATAATAAATTTAATTTCCGAAAATATAGACTTGATGCATTTCAAAGCATGAACACTTCCTCATTTTCAAACAATTGTAACACATACACATCTTGTGATGACAGGGGAGACCCGATTTCCATGTTGGTGATTGAACACAAAAGTAGGTCACACATCCACATTCAAGAGCCCTACTACAAATCAATAGTCATTCCATTACTTCTAGATTTCATTCATTCACAAGAAATTACAATTAATGGTCATTGGCGGTTGCCCGACTTTAAAGTCCATAACTATTACCCATCTTGACCCCATGCCTATTTCTTGGTACATTATGGGAATCTAACATCTCAACAATTCAACATAACCAGAATAGTATGCCTATGGCTACATTACATTTAGTCTAACATGTACGTACCATCACTTTACATATATATTGATACATATATATATATATATATATATATATATATATATATATCATAACATTTATTAGTTCACAATCAATTACAAACACAAAGTACTAAATTCCTTATTTCTTTCTTCTACCAAATTACTAAACCTTGAGGTAAATGACGTTTTGGTATAAGAAAGCATTAGCTACATTCATTTAAACCAATTATTCAAAATCCTCCAAATACTCCAAAACCTTAGATTTTTCCATAAATCAATGAAGGTAAATAGAAAGTAATGACCATAATAACTCATAAATACACATCTACTAATACTTTGAAACATATTATTCAAGAATCTCATTCAAAACCCAAAACCCTAGAAATATCCCATCAATCTTCAAAATGAGTTTTTAACCTAACATTCAAATAAATGATCAAAAGAAGTTTTAGAGGATTAAAACCATGAGGTTTTAGCATGTATAAAGTTTGGTAAAATAGAATGACTCACAACTTAGGTTTTGTTAGAAAAAACTAGAAAACCCTAAGTGATTCTTGAAGATGGAGATGGAGATGGAGATGGAGAACTCTTGAATTTAACTTCTACTTCTCAACTTGATGAAGAAAGATCACTTCAAGAACCAAGGATTTGTGACATTAATGCCCCAAAATCGCTATAAATGAAGTAGGGTCATTGTTGGGAGAGTTTAGAGAGAAATAGGAAGATTGTGAGGAGTGAGGAGTGAAAGAAGGTTGAATAATCGCAACTTAAACAGCCCTGGTACACTCTGGCGACTTTGCCAGGGCATTGTCGCATGGCATAGTCACTTGGGGTGTACCAAACCCTCTCCTTCTACTGCTACTTTGCCAGTGCAATTATGACACTGTCATAGTCGTCGGCATTGTCGTCGTGCCGATACCAATCCCCAAAACTCGAATTTTTTCTTACGCAAACACCCTCGATTCTCTTAGGAACTGCAAGTATGACCCCCTAACAAAAAACCTATGATTTATAAGCTATAAAAACATACGGAGTGAGTTTTACTTACCGAAAATTAGTACGACACATAAATATTACAAAATAAGAAGCGTATAAAAGTGGAAATTTAATTACTACTAGCTTGAATTTATACAGGGAAAGAAACAATAAAGCTACAGTACATTACATCAATGACAAATACAATCTAGACATGTGTTCTAGTATGATAGGGTCTTCGTATCTTTAGTAAAAAGTGTTTGAAGCATTCTGGAAATATTTGCTCAAGTATCAAAGTCTGAACAAAGGTGTTCAGACTTTCCGTCTGAACTATGATAAGCTTTAGCCAAACTCTAATTACTCTTCTTCAGAACTCTAATCATACAGTGCAGACTTCAACACTTAAAAATTTCTCATCTAACAAACACTGAACACTCTTCTTCAGATCTCTGAACAAGCACTTCAAAGATTAACACTTAGAAAAATTTTGACCACTTTAAACCAATTTTTTGCATCTTACAGTTAGATCGGATGTATTTTTATTATTATCAAATCAATTGGTTGACATAAATAGTTTGTGTTTTATTCTTTTTGATAAGTTGTCATGTTCTTTTTGGATGAAGCTTTGAATATGGTGGTACATGTTATTGATCTAACCCTATGTGTTCTTTTGTATTTTAATGTTTCTACAAGGTTTGGAGTAGCAAAGATGTTTCGTATCGTCACTTACGGGTCCTTGGATTCAAGTCTTTTATGGACCTTCCCGGAGATGAAAGGTCAAAGCTTCATGTGAAGACTAAGCCATGTTTGTTTGTTGGTTATGGGCCAATATGAGTTTGATTACAAATTGTACAATTTGATTCAAAAGCAACTTGTTCGGAGCCAACATGTCATTTTCACGGAAGATCAAACTTTGAAAGATTTGGAGAAATAAGAGATGGTTCCTCAACATGATGATGATCTTAATGAATTGGATCTAGTTCTTCCTCAACATGTTGAGACACGTGATGGAGGTGGTGCTTAGAATGATGAACAAGATGGCACTGATGATGTTGATGTTCTAGAGCAAATTAAGATGGATGAAGAAGTTAGTCCAATGTTACCAATCCCAGTAGCCACATAATATGAGCACACAAAATAGTGGGATGGAGCCATGCAAGGCAATACCTTTCAGTTGGTAAAGTTGCCTAAAGAAAAAAGGAGTTTTAGAGAGAAAGTGGGTCTACAAAGTGAAGACAATGGTACAAGAAATTTGAGTCGCTTATAGGGAAGCACAACTACCAAAATATGACTTTAGATCACTATGTTTTCCTTCATAGATTTTGTTGATACATGTTGTTGACATGTTGATTATTGACGGGAATAAAGAAAGGATTGTCAAACTGAAGCATCGATTGAGTAAGTATTTTGTAATGAAAGACTTGGGGCCAGAAAAACAGATTCTTGGTGTATGGGTCACTCGGAATAAAGTTTCCAAAAACCTTTACATGTCACAGGAGCAATACTTTGAGAAAGTGATTTACAACTAAAGTGGTCAGTTCACCCATCTTCCTTTCATTACGGTATTTCTGAACAAGGTCCTCGATAACGAGTCTAAAGGTTTTGATGATATCCATATCGATATTGATGAGATTGACGATATTGGTGTTAGTTACGATATTAGTGTTATCTACAATATTTATGCTAATGAAGATATTGATTCTAGTGATGATATCCCCTAACTACAAACTTCAATCTAATTGATAAAGATTACCCCCTTTTCAAAGAAAGTGATCAAATAGATGGATGGATTTTTGTATGCCTACATCATTGGGAGCCTAATGTATGTGATGGTATGTACAAGGCCTGATATATATCATGTAGTAGTTGTTGCTAGTCAGTTCTGGTTGATCAAAGTAAGAAGTTAAATGGATTCTCATATATCTATGAGGTACTTCCAAATTGGGTATAACTTTTGGGAATGAAATACAATGTGTGTTAGGCATACTGATTCTGAAATGGCAGGACATATGGACAACATGAGATCCACTTCTGCATATTTGATGACCTTTGCAGGGAGCAGTGTCATGGCAATCAACACTGCAAAACTATGTCTCCTTGTCTACAATCGGTGTTGATTAAATCACGACAAATGAAGCATACAAAGAATTAATGTGGTTGAAACATTATATGAAAGAGTTTGGTTTCAAGCAATAACATTATGTATAATAAAAGTACAATTTGTTGTGCGACTACTTGCACCTTTCATGGAAGAACAAACATAAGAAGATGAAATATCATTAGATCTGAGAAGCTCATGAAGATGTGTTGCTTTATCTTGATGAGGTTCTTATCAATGATAATGGTTCTTATATGTTGACAGATGTCTTAGCAATGGAAAGGCTCTGCGATCGTCCGGATGACAAACTCTTCCTCATAGACAAAAAGGGGGAGAAATGTTTTTTAATTACTTCTGGCCCATGAGAAATATTTAAAATAGCCCAACAATGTGGCCTAATACAAGCTATATCTTGTCTAGTATCCTAGGATTTTCTTATAAAGAGAAAATCCACAATATGCAAAAGTGAAAGAGAGCACAATGAAGATTTACAACTACACCTTTGGGCAAAGTGCAGTTGCACCGCTTCATTTATTTCCGGAGATTGAATGGTTGGATCGGTGTATTTTTGTATAGATGCTTCACAGGATCTACATCTACATTATGAACGGTGGAGATTGTGTTTGGAGGTCCGGAGGTTGAAGCCTGTTGATAGATGATAGTTTTCTCTAGATGATATTTCTTTCTCTTTTGCTTTGGTTTGATTCAAGTTGTTCCAAGAGTGTGATGATTGTTGTGTGACTCTAATTTTATCTAGAGAATACTTTTGTATTCATTGGTTTATTGGTGAGGACTTTAAGCGATCTATAGGTCGTGTGATTTTGTTAAGTCTGATTTTATAGTAATCATTGTATTTATAGGCTTGGTCTTATACAGTGTTTAGGATGCTTAGGCTAGGGTATTTAAGTCCTTTTGGGCTTTGGTCTTTGTAATAATTACACGCACATCTAATCTAATTACACTTTGCGCTTTCAATCTCTCTCTCTACTTTCTCTCTCTAAGATTTAGAGGATTCTTGGATTATCAATTGGTATCAGAGCCAATCTAGATCTTGAGAGAACTGAGAGATTCGTTTTTCGTATACTGAATTTGTGAATTAATCTGAAAATTTGATCAATTTTCTTAAATTTTTCAAGAAAATCTCGTTTTTGGATTTTTCAACAAATTCGGACTTGTTTGTGATCAAATTTCTTTGCGAATTGGTTTGTTGAATCAGTTTTTGGTTGTAAAATCTTTTTGTTTCACATCGATTTGCGAGAATTTCACTCTTTGATGTTTAATTTTAAGAATTTTTTAGTTTACTGGATAACCGTTTTTTTACGTACTGTTGATTTCAAGAATTTCTGATTTTGTGTTCTTTAATCAAAAAGTTTGATAGAAAAGTGTTAGAATGTTGTTTTCGATCAAATCTGTGAGAGAGATTTTCTTTAAAATCAGTTTTGTATTCAGTTTTAGAAGTTTTCTTAGTTTGTTCTTCACTTTGCGCCAGATCTCAACTTTGCGCAAGTTCATAGTGGTTTGCGCGAGTTCATCTTGCTTTGCACAAGTTCATATGGAGCTTTGTGCAAGTCCATTGTTTGCAGAAAATAGGTTCTCGCTACCTTTGATTCACGCAAAGCAAAGTTTGCGTTTTCAGTGATTCACGAAAAGTAAAGTTCTCGCCATCCTAGTCTTACGCAAGAGAAGTTCTCGTAATTCAAGTCTCACGCAAAGCTATCTTTGCGTCATCTTCTCATCACGCAAACTCAAGTTTGCGTCATTGTCTTCTCACGCAAAGTTTGCTTTGTGTATTCATCGCCTCACGCAAAGTTTGTTTGCGCCTTCAACTATTCACGCAAATCTCAGTTCGCGTCTCCAACTGCTCGCGACAATCTCAGTTTGCGCTATCTGCCTCTCACGCAAACCTCTATTAGAAGGACATGATAGGTTTTTGAATTTTATAGAGCATCAAAAGAACGGACATGAAATGATGAATATTCTATTAGAAGGACCTTTTGAAAAACCCATTCTGGCTTATGGATTATATAAGCCTACCAAATAATATACACCTGATGAGTTATCGCAGTATCAAGTCGATCGTGATATAAAGGAAAATCTGATGCTAGCCTTGCCAAATTCCGTCTACAACAGGATTGATTGTTTCAAAAATCATCCTAATCTTATGTGGAAACAGCTAGAAAAGATTATGCTTGGATCTTCAGTTGCAACTCAACTTCGGCATACACGATATATGAACAACTTTGAAGAATTCAAAGCCAAGGATGGAGAGTCATTGAAAACTGTGTATGACAGATTATGTGTCGTGATTAATGATCTGAGAAAGATAAAAGTTGAAAAGACTGAGCTTGAAACAAATCTGAAATTCCTCAATGTACATCAACCAGAATGGAACAAATTTTGCCACAGATTGAGGAACGATGTCAGAATATCTACAATGCAAATCCAAGAGATGTACGAGATTCTATTGACAGATGAGTGCATTGTAACTGAGAAAAAGACCAAACTGGACAAGAAGAACAAGAAATCAGTGGACCCAGTTGCACTTTTAACGAGCCATCTGACAAATCAAGCATTGTATGATAATGCTTATGACGGGGCCACTGATGATGGCGAGGCTCTTCAGAAAGCAATGATCCTTCTCTCACAACATTATCAGAAAAAGTTCCAACCTCGGTCGGGTTCCAACAATCTTCGCTTCACTTCTAGGTCAAAGAATGTTAAAGTGCCCGAAGCTAAGAAAGATGCCGCATGTTACAACTATGGAAAGTCGGGTCATTTTTCAAAGGAGTGTAGAGTGAAGAAGGTCCGGGATTCGGCATACTATCGAAAGAAAATGGAACTTGCCGAGAAAAGAGAGAACGGAACAGCTTTGCTTGTAGAAGAGGAGTACTGGCTTGATCACTACGATGATGAAGCTGACAATGTGGAAATTGCTCAAATGTGCTTAATCGGAGATGATCTGTCAAATGATGATGATGATACTGATGAAGATGAGGTATATTCTGAGTTTGATTTCAATTTCATTTCCTCTCAAATGAACATTATTATAACTGCTTTATCTAATCTTCGTTCGAAGTTAATTTCTGAAAAGAATTTAAATTCTGAAAAGTCAGATTTGATTGACAAATTGAAAATTTCTTTGAAAGATGAAAAATCTATTTTGGTTCATACTAAAGAAATCTTTCAAAAGAAATTTGATGATTTGGAAAATTCAAATAAGACTTATCTTGAGTCTTTGTCTGAAATGACCACTTTAAAAGACAGTTTTTCGGATAAAATAAATAAGTTAGAAGAAAAGTTATATCGAAGGAACCAATCTGAACAAACAATTTTTATGAATAAACCAAGGAGTGATGAAGCTTTAAAAGAAAAATGGGGACTTGGTTTTGAAAATCCTCATTGTTTAAACAATGCGATAGAAAAATCTCCTACTTTATATAAATACGATTATCTAACTCTTGCTCAATATGCTCCTCAGTTTAAAATTGATTGGATGAATGAAAAGCAAGTGTTAGAAATCGAAAATGAGAAAGGAATGAAAAACACGCACAAGGAATTTCCTTTTGTTTATACGCATGAAAATGCAAAATATTTTGCTGACAAATCAAACAGAGGAAGAAAAGGTTTAAATGATATATCTCCCGTCAAGTCTTCGGTGTCTGATGATTTTGTTGATATTTTTGCCAATAATTCTGATAAGGAAAATGTATCTCCGGTTTCTTATGATTTTAGGAGATATATTCCCCCTTTAGTATTAGAAGGAAAAATCATTGATCTAGAAGATAAAATTGAAGATCAAAATATTCTAAAAGAAATTGAATAAAGAAATTGAATCTGATATCTTTCTTTCTTTCATGACTTCAAGTCTTGAAGAAAATTTATTTTCTCAAAAACAAGATTCATTTTCTATTTCTGACCTTTCTTCTTCTTTTAAAGAAAATAAAAAGGAAGTTTCTAATTCTAAAATCTTTTCTCAAAAATTTTCTGACTCTGAGGTAAGTTCAGATTTATTGTCTGATCAGATTGGTTGCTTAGGTAAAATTATTTCTTCTGATTCATATTTTAAATCGAAAATTCTTGGTGAATCTTTTACGCTAAATGATGATTATTATAAACCTAAGCGTAAAAGAAGAAGGTCAAAGAAGTCAAAGAAACAAGAGTCAGTCATTTCTGATAATTCTAATTCTTCTTATTCCAATTTTTCAGATAGGACTCTGAGCACATCTACAAAGCAGACATGGAGGGTGAAGCAGACATCGAATGAATCTCAGACTGATGAGGATAGATATGTAGACAAATATTATAAAAGTGATTCATTTGCTTCTTGTAATAAAATTTCAAAATATTCAATAAAGCAAATGATTCAAATTTCCAAAAATGTCTCATATTCGACTTCTGATTCTAGTTCAGATGATTATGTTTTCTCTTCTGATAATTTTTATGTTCATTTTTCTGATCATATTTCTTGTGCTTCTCGTGTCAAATCTTACAAATATTTCCCTATTCGAACTGCAACTAACTTTCATGGACCCAAATTCAAGTGGTTACCAAAATTTCAAATTGCTTCTAAGTTGCAGGCATTTAATGTCAAGGGGGAGTAAAAGAAAAGTTGGCTTCTAAGTAATTCTGCTCAGAACCCGTGCTTCAAAGACATCGATTTCTAGACAAGTCATTCTAGGACTCGTTCTTCAAAGAATTAAGTTTCTGACTAATGAGATACTGTGAGTGTATTTACTTTAATTCCGCTGCATTTATCTCTAATAATGATGTTGGTCCAGTTTTCTCATATCTTTTTTTGTTAAAGAATCTGAGCAATTTTATTCAAATCCTGATTTTGTTTAATCCAAAATTTTTCAAAAGAGACACAAATTTTTTTTACTATATGTGAAAGATAATATTTTTGAATTATATTTTGTCTCAACTGAATATAAACTTGCCAATCAAATGTTTCTATTTTCAAATCTCGGCATGTTGATTTTAAAAGTTTAAACCTTTCCAAATTTTATTCTATAAAGTAAAAGTTTTACAATTTTTCTTTCTTTTGAATAAAATGTGTGTCTAGGATAAATTTTCAAGTTGCTTTGTTTATATTAAAGTTTTTATATGTTCAAATTTCAAGTCTAACAAAAGTCGAAAAGTCAGCAACATGTTTTTAGCTTTTGATATTGCTTTAAATTTGTGTGATTCGGAATATTTATAGTCTACAATGCTTAGAAAACCTAAAAAGTCAGAATTTTGGATCGTAATGAAAATATGGGCTAAGCACTTAGACGTAAATTCTTGTGATTGAGATGATTATTAAATTCTTATAAATCAGAATTCTCTAAGTTTAAAAGTTTGTACCTGTGACATTTCTGGTTTGGGAAAGTAAGTTCTGTGGGATGCTTGTCATCTGATCCCCTAAGGTCATGTGATCTGGGAGTGATCGAACCCAAATCCTTCTATAGAATCAGATTGAAAGTCATGTTCTACTGGTTTGAATGGGTTTAGGATGTGTCGATGTAGCATTTCTGATCTGGGAGAGTAAGTTCCAAAGGGTGCTTGACACCTAGTCCCCTAAGGTCAACTGGTCTGGGAGCGGCTGACTCAAATCCTGCAATAGGGTCAGATAGAAAGTTACGTTTACGACATGTTCTTTACTTAAGAAACTTCTTGATTCAAAAGATGCCAAAGTGCACAATCTTAAAAGATGCCAAAGAGCACAATCATGTCAAGATGCCAATGTGCACAATGCTAAAAAGATGTCAATGAGCAAACATCTCATGATACTTGGTGATATTTTTGAGTTGCAATAAACCTGTAAATTTGTGACAATCTTAATTTCTGATGGCTTAGTGTGATTATTTGCAAAGTTTTCTATTATATTTTTTAGAATTGCATTTTTTTGAAGCTAATCAAAGTTCGCATGAGAGCACACTGAATAGATTGATGAAACTTTTTGAAACTGAACATGTCTTAACTTGATATGCAATAAAACTTGTTTCTGTATCCAAACATATACATTTGATTTCATCTGATGGATTTTATTGTGATATTTTACTAAGTAGAATTTTATTTGTTTATGTTTAAATTTTTATATATTTAGTCGTTTCAAAATACATATTCAGTATATTTTTCTTTCTACATTAATGTTACAATTCTTGTGTTCTCGTGTCTTTTTTAAATGGGTTTGTTCATTATTCAAGGGGGAGTGAATAAGGAGAAATTTCTGAAAAGATAATATCTTTTTTCGAGGGGGAGTATCTGATCTTCTATACAAATGCTAACTTGACTTGTCATATTTTAGTGCATTTGTGCAGGGGGAGTCAAAGAGTTTATCAGGTAAAATTTTCTGAGTTTAAGTCAGTTTTGCGCCAACAGTTGGTAGCGCAAACCTTACTTTGCGCCACCTTCGTCTAGCGCAAACTTCTTTTTGCGCCACCAACGTGTAGCACAAACCCTCTCCTTTGTCTCCTTTACTTTGATTTTGCAGATCTTAAGTTGTCTCGTTTCCAACATTTGCATGACCAAGTTGATCCAGATCATCAAGGTCATGAGGGGGAGAAGTTAAGGAGAAGTTAAAGAGACAAAGAGCTCAAACGTTTATCTGCTGATCAAGATTTGCTCAAGATTCAATTTTTCTCAGCTATACTTGTCTTCTGCTATTCAAGCTCCGATCACCACAGCTTCTTCAAGTTCATTTGAAAGAAGTGAATCGTCTAGAGCACAAGCTGATGAACCGATTGTTCTTTCAAGCTAATTACAAATAGGTCCAGTCTTGTCAAGACAGCAAAAGCAATTGAGCCTGAAAGATGCTGAGAATAAATTTTTTTTAGGTCAAGAAGCTGCTTCGACAAAGTCACTTAGATGGCTAGTACTGATTTAGAAGATTGATTTTGAAGACCACAGCGCCAACGATTACTAAGGGGGAGATTGTTAAGTCTGATTTTATAATAATCATTGTATTTATAGGTTTGGTCTTATACAGTGTTTAGGATGCTTATCTGTGTTGTATAAGGCTAGGGTATTTAAGTCCCTTTGGTCTTTGGTCTTTGTAAGAATTACACGCACATCTAATCTGATTACACTTTGCGCTTTCAAACTCTCTCTCTCTACTTTCTCTCTCTAGTGATTTAGAGGATTTTTGGATTATCAGATTTTTACTGTCGTCTTGAGGGTTTTTCACACTAAAACTCGTGTGTTCCATTTGTGCTTGATTATTGTGTATTTCTGTTTTGAGGGCTAATTACTATTACATTTAGTACACCCTATTGTTTGCATCTCCATATAAAGGTTTTGTCAAAAGAAGGTTTGTTCCCGATTTTTGGTGTAGCGTTGTGAGGTAGTGCCTATCATTATATATTTATTTGTTGTTCCTGTTTGACGTACTGGTTGCATACAAATTGAGGTGCTGCCAAGTTTTTACTAGTTGGTAGTTATGTCAAGTTGTCAACAATGGGGTTCTAACCAAAATAGAATGACTATAAAAAACCCTTTACAAAAATAATTCGCTTTTGTGAAAATAGGGTTGTAGGCCCTAAAACAAAACAAAGTTTCTATTTTGTTAACCAATTTATTCAACAAAGCCCCTTCTATTTTAAAAATTCTCCTTTTACATATCCCTTCTTTTTATATTACATCTTTGTACAAATATTAGTGCACTTTATTTTATTAAGAGTAAATTACAGATTTGGTCCCTCACGTTTAACGATTGTTACGGAATTGGTCCTTTAACTTCAAAAATTACATGATAACCATCCAGGTATGCATTTTTGTTACGGAATTGGTCCCTCAAGCTAACGGACGTCTAACTGCTCCGTTAACCACGAGGGTATTATCGTCATTTTGCCTTATTTAATTTATTTTACCATTTTTTAATTAGTTTTAATTATTGTTCTTGAATGTTCATCTTCTACATGATGAACACCAAGAACAAACCCAAATCAAACTTATTAAAAAACCAAAAACCTAAATCAAATCTATATTAAAAAACCTAAATCAAACCCAAATTTAAAAAATCTAAATAAAACGTAGATTTAAAAATCAAAAACCTAAATAACTCTCAGATTTATACCTAATAAAACCCACTTAAAAGATTAAAAGTAAAAAGAGAGAGAAAAGAGAGAGAAGAGAGAGAGATCTGAGAAGAGAGAGAGATCTGAGATGGAGTGAGAGAGATCGAGAGAAGATGTAGACACAGGGAGAAGAAATCGCCGGTCGTCGGAGAAGACGAAGTCGCTGGTCACCGGAGACGACGTACTCGTCGGAGAAGACGATGTCGTCGACGTCTCTCTCTCTCTCTCACTCTCTCTCTCTCTCTCTTCTCTCATATCTGTTTTCTCGATCTCTCTCTCTTCTCTCAGATCTGTGTCTCGATCTCTCTCTCTCTTCTCTCAGATCTCTCTCTCTTCTCTCAGATTTAAGTTTGGTTTTTGAGTTTTTGGTTTGATTTAAGTTTTTGGTTTTTGAGTTTGATTTGGGTTTTTAAATGTTGGTGTTTTTTAGGTAGAAGATGAACATTCATCATGTTCTTGGTGTTCATGTCGAAGAAGATGGACATTCAAGAACAATAATTAAAACTAATTAAAAAATGGTAAAATAAATTAAATAAGGAAAAATGACGATAATACCCTTGTGGTTAACGAAGCAGTTAGACGTCCGTTAGCTCGAGTGACCAATTACGTAACAAAATGCATACCTGAAGGGTTATCATGTAATTTTTGAAGTTAAATGACCAATTTCGTAACAATCATCAAACGTGAGGGACCAAATCCGTAATTTACTCTTTTATTAAATAAGTTTATCATAAAATAAAATAGAATAATTAAACGATAATTCGAATAAAAATAAAACATTAAATACGTGATTTAGATATATTTAAATATAGAATTGTAAAGCTTTTCATAAATCTATTTTAATATTTTCAATGTTTTGGGTTTTGATATTTTTTTCCCTGAAATTTTCAATTCGTGTATTAATCATATAATCTTACACTTTATATCAAAATCTCCAATTATTTAAGTTGATTTGATTTTTTAGCTTTTCATAAATCTATTTAATATTTTCAGTATATTATGTGTTAAATAATTTCTTATAATTTTTTTAAATTGATATGATTGTTAAACCATACACTTTGTGTAAAAAAAACCTTCAACTTTTTAATCGGTATGATTTTACAATACTTTAGAAATTTATTTAATATTTTCATTTTTTCTTTTAGTTTAATAATTTTTTTATTGTATAATAATTTTAAAAACTAAAATAAATATTAGTGATTTATTTGAAAAAAGTAATGCGATAATTCAATAAATTAATTTGCTAAAAGTAATAAATAATTTTATGTATATAATAATTAAAAATTTATAGATAAAATAAAATAATATATTATCACTATAAAAAGCAGAGATTTAATGTTTAAAAAAAGAACAGTGGTAATACAGAAAATTGTTTGAGAAAATCGGAACATGTTTTAGTATGGGGACCAACAAGTAACAACCCTATATTACAAACCTATGTTTTAGAAAGTTCTAAAATCACCCCTCATTTTTGAAATAAACCGTCAACAATGGCTTATAAAAAAACTCGTGTGGAATTAGGTCAATTGATATAATGGCTTGGGCCTTTGGTTTGTGTTTTAGATAATGTTTGTTATGTAGATATGATTGGACGGGATAAAACTAGATAAGACTGGATAGTACAAGTGTCTGTCTTATGTTTGATACGACTTGGATTGGATATGACAGAACTAAAGAAGTTGTCCTCAAAAGTTATTTGATGATTTTATATATATGTGTATATATATATATAGGGGCCTAATCAAATGAGACCTTATTAGATTGTGGTAACTGTGAGATCCAATCTCAACCATCCATTTATATGTTTTTTTTTAAATTAATAATGAAGGATATTTTAGTCATTTACTAAATTACTTAATATTAAAATCAAAATTGTAACAGAAAGATATCAATCAATGTTAAATTAAATATTTTGTTTCCTTCATTATCTCAACCAACTAATTAGGAGATATTCTGATTTTGATAATTTGATTTGGTTTTAAACATGGTATCGACTGCATCATCCCTTCCACCGTGACATTGTTTTTTTACAGTATCTTGCTATTCGATTTCTTCTTTATTCTTCTCGTTTCATCCATTCCGTCGTTGACAGTGTTTTTTTTTTATATTAGCATGCAACACTGTGTCTTCTTTATTCATCTCGTTTCATTGTGATACATTGTGAAACTTATGGTACATGAGTTGTGTTGCAAATATGAGTTGTGATATTATGTGGTACATCTAGTTTTACATGGTGTTATACTGATAAATGTATCGTCTGGTTTTAGATGTCATTCTGATGTATGTGTTACACTGTGTGCCTTTTGTTTCAGTTCCATATATATCATGTGACTTTGTGTTACATTCACTGTGTTGTATGTGTTATATAAATTACCCATCGCAATCTGCTTCCCAGGTTTTAATGTTATGGATATGTAATTACTTGGGGAGTACATCAGAACATTGTGTATGTGATCATAATGTAACACACATTTTTTCAAGAACATCATAATGTAACACATAGCAAATAAATAAGTAAAGGGTTCAATGATTCATAATCAGCATCGTCCAACTTAGATTTCAAACTCTAGAATTAAAATCATTACCAAGAAATACCCAATAACAACATGGATGAATCACATTTAAATAGGTTTGAATAGATAGTGGTTTTTTTTTGATAGTTTTGAAGTGTATCACAACAGAATCAATTCCTAAAATATTGGTTGCCGCCTAAATTAGATAAGGATAAATTATAATGTTATTTGACAAATTTACCCTTTTTTCCTTATTTAGTGGTATAAAATTAGTTTTTTAAATATTTTATATTTTATTTATTTTAGACCGTTGATTATTTAAATGGATGGATGAGATTGGATCTCATAGTTACCACGAAATACAAGGGTCTCCCATGAAAGGCCCCCTATATATATATATACAGAGAGAGGTCTAATCAAATGAAACCCTATTAGATTGGGGTAACTATGAGATCTAATCTCATCCAATCATTTTAATTTATTTATTTTTTTAATTAATTAATAGGGGAGGATATATTAGTAATTTTGATAAATTAATTAATATAACATTTTTTTTGTAACTGAAAAAATCAAAGTCTCATCAATCAAATATTACGTTTCCTTTATTATCTCAATAAATTGATTTTGGGATAATATCCATATGGACCATGTGACATTGTGTTACATTGTGATAATATAACATCATCTAAATCTCATGTGCCACGTAATTTGGCATATATTTGATGTATGTGTTACATTGTGATTTAGCATATATCTGATATATGTGTTACATTGTGATGTATGTGTTACATTGTGATTTGGCATATATCTGATAATCTAACATCTGAATCTCATATGTACCATGAGACACTGATCACAGTGTATCACCACCTACAGAATTAGCAACAATAATCTCATCATTCTATCATGAAGGATATAAGGTTTTGCAAGATGATCACAGTGTATCACACCCATTTTTCCTAATTTAGTTGCATTAAATCCGGTAAGCGCTATCACACCCAAAATTATCGGAACACGCCTAAATTAGATCACACTAATTTATAATGTTTTTTTGACAATTTTACCCCTTTTTCCTAATTTAGTTGCATTTTATCCGTTTTTTAATTATTATTTATATTAGTTATTTTAGACCATTGATTAATTAAATGGATAGATGAGAATGGATCTCATGGTTACCACAAAATACTAGGGTCTCCCATGAAAGATCCCCTATATATATATATCATATAATAGTTATAAATAACTCAAATAAAGTAATAATTTAATAATTTAATTTATAAAAAATTTTGCACAATTTTCATATATACATAAATACATACATATACAATAGTGCCAAATTTGAATGAAATTTTTGATAAAATTAATGATAGTTTGAAAAAACCCGATTCACACGAAGCAGAAATTATATTTTATTCGGTTTGGAAGAGCGTTATCAATTAGCAAAGGTGGTGTTGGTTATGGTGGATGTGAAGGTGGTAGTGGCCGACGGTACTAGTGGTGGTGGGGATGGACGGTGGTGGTCGATGGCTGAAGGTGATTATGGAGGACGTGAAGATGGTAGATAGTGGTAATGGTAGCCGATGGTGGTGGCCAACGGTGGTAGTGGTAGCCGATAGTGGTGGACAACGATTGCAATGGTCGTCGATAGTGGCAGCTAACAGTGGAAGTGGTTGTCGATTGTAGCAGCCGGAGGTGGTAGTGGTAGCCGATAGTGGCAGTCGAAGGTGGTAGTGGTAGCCGATAGTAGTGATTATGATGGATGTGGTCAGTGGTAGTGGTAACCGATGGTGGTGGTTATGATGGAGGTGAGGTGGCCCATGGTGGTAATTGTGGTGATAATGAATGATGGTGGAGGAGTTTGCTGTAGTAAATTAGTACATGGACGTGGCCAACGGTGGTAGTGATCGTGGCGATAGACAGTGGTGGTCGGTAGCCAATGGTAGTTGTGGAGGTGGCGATAAACGGTGGTGGTCGGTGGCCGACAACGGTCGTGGAGGAGGTTGTTGTATTAGAGGGGGAGGTGGTCGATGGTGGCTATCGGTGATGGTGGCAGCCACGACTAGCGGTGGTACTCACTAAAACAAACACAATATTAATGTTATATATCAAATGAGGGTTGATTAGTAATATTTTAGTTTATGTATCATTTTAGTCTTATCCTGTTCCACCTATATTGGTTTCTGACATTTTCAGAGCATCCAGATGAAAAGTGGGCTCAACACAAAAATAAATTGAGATATCATACCTTGCGGCATCTAAGGACATGCCTAAATGCACAAAAAGCAAGCAAAGTGTGACGACCCGCCAAGCATGAGACGAATTTCCTGGAGGTTAGCCGGATTCCGGAGCCTTCTACAATACTCAAGAAGAATGGTGACTCTTGTGGAAACTTTTCTAGAAGACTCTCCATGGAAAATGGTAGAAGTCTCTTATGGAACTTTTCTAGAAGACTTCCCATGGAAGGATGTAGAAATCTCTTACATGTTGACATAGTTAGTAGTTCTACAGTATTCCTTGTACATATCTAGATAATTGCTCTCTAGATTGTTCCTTTGAGTAGTATAAATAGGTGGTGGCCTCATTTGGCTCAACACACCTCAAAATATTATTCTAATCTCTCTTGTAATAGTTCTCCCAAGCAATACAAGTTTCCTTTGCATTCCAATAATCTCTTGTGTTCTCTTTACTTGCCTTAATCGTTGGTTGTTTCGGGAGTTTGGCTGACTTAGTTCGAGAACTAAGGCCGCACGCGATCTTGTAAAGACAAATCTGTGACATTTGGTATCAGAGCAGGTCGATTGAAGGCATGGCGAAAGGGTCTAGCAAGAGCGTTGTTGGTGCATCCGTTGTTGAGGAGAATCGTGGCCGAGAAGAGTCTCGCAATGAAGGAGCGAATGAGAACCGAGGTGAGTCCAAAGATTTGCTCTCTAGCTTGGAAGAGAGAATGATGGTTGTAGAGACATCCATGGCCGAGTTGAAGGCACAAATGGAGGAGACGAACCAACAAGTGGAAGGGTTGGACTACGACTTTGCCGATATGCTGGATGATTTGAAGAGCGCCCTCAACGTCTTGGGTGGCGACTTGCAAGGCGAGATTCATGACTTAAGAGGCATGTTCATGAACGAGCTAGCTAAGTTTCGAGGTGAGGTGGAGGTAGAGATCTCCACGATTCACCAACATTTGGAAGAAATCCAAGCCAACGTGAGTTTGGCTAAACGGGTTATGGCTAGTGGAGGTGGCAATACTAGCAACCATGCTCCAAAGGTAGATTTTCTCAAACCATCACCGTTCGTGGGAAAGCGAGATGCTAGGGCGGTTGATGATTTTCTATGGGAAATAGAGCAATACATGGATGGAGTCAACATCGTGGAGGATGCGATGAAGATCAAGACGGCCACGAGATACTTAAAAGACACTACGACTTTATGGTGGTGACGTCGGTATGGAGATATCGAACGAGGTACGTGTAACATTACTACTTGGGGTGATTTTATTCGTGAGTTTAAGAAACAATTCTATCCGGAGAATGTCGAGGAGGAGGCGAGGAGTCGTCTTCACAAACTCAAGCATTCCGGAACGATCCGGGAGTATGTGAAGGATTTCACCAACCTTATCTTGGAAATTTCGGATCTTTCCGAAAAAGATCTCTCTTCTACTTTCTGGATGGCTTGCAAGCATAGGCCAAGACGGAGTTAAAGCGACGTGGGGTACAAGACCTTGCAACGGTTATTGCCGAGGCGGAGGCCTTGATCGATTTTAGCAAGAAGGAGCCGTCAAAGCCAAAAGATCGGAAGGGTAGCCACGATAAAGGTGGGGGAGAGAAGTCGACCAAAGTAAGGAACGACGATGCACGAAAGCCACAAACCGGGAAGAACAAAGACTTGAGGACGACCTACAAGAATAATGGGTGCTTCCTTTGTGATGGACCACACCGAGCTCGTGATTGCCCAAGCAAAGCAAAGCTCCACGCTATAACTCGGGATGAGGGTTGCTCTCAAGACGGGGATGAATGCATGGGGTCGTTGCGGATCTTGAATGCAATCAAAGGCAAGACGGAGGTGACCAAGGTAGCCAACAAGGGGTTGCAATTCGTAGAAGCTACCATCAAAGGAAATCGGGTACGTGCTTTTGTCGATACGGGTGCTACTCACAATTTCGTTTCCATTGATGAAGCCTCAAGGATAGGGATTAAAGAGACGAAGGGGAGTGGTACTATCAAAGCGGTGAACTCTACGGCCAAACCAATCCATGGTGTAGCCAAAAATGTGCGGGCCAAGATTGGAGAGTGGGAAGGAGAGATCGATTTCTCGGTGGTACCCATGGACGACTTCAAAGTGGTGCTCAGGTTAGATTTTATCGATAAGGTACGCGCTTTCCCTATGCCATTTGCTAATTCCTTATGTATCCTAGATGGGGGAAATACTTGTATGGTGGATACGGAACGTGGGCCTAAGAGTAGTGCCAAGTCCCTATCGGTCATGCAATTCAAGAAGGGATACAACAAGAACGAGCCTTGCTATTTAGCGGTTACAAGGTAAGAGGATGATGGTGGGAGAAGCAAGGAGAAGGTACCGGAAGAGATTGAGAAGGTTCTTAATGAGTTCAAGGATGTGATGCCTAAGGAGTTACCGAAGAAGCTCCCACCTAGGAGGGAGGTGGACCATGAAATAGAGTTGGAGCCGGGATCGAAGCCACCCTCTAAAGCCCCATACCGAATGCCTCCACCGGAGTTGGAGGAGTTGCGGAGGCAACTCAAGGAGCTACTTGATGTGGGGTACAACCGACCCTCTAAAGCTCCCTTTGGCGCGCCGGTGCTATTTCAAAGGAAGAAAGACGGGTCCTTGCGGATGTGCATAGACTACCGGGCGCTAAACAAGGTAACAATAAAAAACAAATACCCAATTCCTCTTATTGCGGATTTGTTTGAACAATTGGGGAAGGCGAGATACTTCACCAAGTTGGACTTGAGATCGGGATACTATCAAGTACGGATAGCCGAGGGAGATGAAGCAAAGACGACATGTGTCACAAGGTATGGCTCTTATGAGTTCTTAGTCATGCCATTTGGCTTGACCAATGCTCCCGCTAGATTTTGTACTTTGATGAACAAATTATTCCATCCTTTCCTCGATAAATTTGTGGTTGTCTACTTAGACGGCATAGTCGTCTATAGTGACACCTTGGAGGAGCACGTATCTCATTTGAAGCAAGTGTTCGAAGTACTACGGGACAATGAGCTCTACGTGAAGTTGGAGAAATGTTCTTTTGCTCAAGAAGAGGTGGAGTTCCTCGGGCACAAGATCAAGGATGGTAGATTGATGATGGACGGGGCAAAGGTCAAGGCTATTCTAGATTGGGAAACACCAACCAAGGTTACGGAAGTGAGGTCCTTCCTTGGCTTGGTAAACTATTATCGGCGTTTTATCAAGGGATATTCGGCCAAGGCGGCACCTTTGACGGACCTATTGAAGAAAACGAAGGCTTGGGAGTGGGACAAACGTTGCCAAGGCTCCTTTGACGAGTTAAAGGATGCGGTGACCGAGGAACCGGTGTTGAGACTACCGGACATGACCAAGCCATTTGAGTTACACACGGATGCTTCGGATTTTGCCATTGGAGGAGTTCTAATGCAAGAAGGACATCCAATAGAATTCGAAATTCGAAAGTTGAATGATACGGAAAGGAGGTACACAGTGCAAGAGAAGGAAATGACGGCGGTCATACATTGTTTGAGGACATGGAGACACCATCTCTTGGGTTCGAAGTTCGTGATCAAGATAGATAACGTGGTGACAAGTTACTTCCAAACCCAAAAGAAGTTAAGTCCTAAGCAAGCACGATGGCAAGACTTCCTAACCGAGTTTGAATACCACTTGGAGTACAAGCTGGGGAAGGCTAACGTAGTTGCAGATGCGTTGAGTCGCCAGGCGGAGTTTGCGGCTATCACTCAACCACAATTCTTTCTTCAAGACCGAATCAAAGAAGGGTTGGAGCATGATCCTATGGCCAAGAATCTTATGGCGTTGGATCGAGACGGGAAGACAAGAAGGTTTTGGCTGAAGGGAGATCTTTTATTCACCAAGGGAGATCGGTTATACGTGCCTAAGTGGGGCGATCTTAGGCGGACTATCTTAAAGGAGTGTCCCGATTCAAAGTGGGCCGGTCATCCGGGGATCAAGAGGACACTAGCGTTGGTAGAAGGTACGTTCTATTGGCCAAGGATGGAGGACGATGTAGAGACATTCGTTCGAACGTGTCTAGTATGACAACAAGACAAGATAGAGCAACGAAAACCGGGAGGATTGTTGGAGCCCTTACCGACACCTAAAGGACAATGGGAAAGCGTTTATATGGACTTTATCACTTGCTTGCCAAAGTCGGAGGGTTGCAGAAGCATAATCGTGGTGGTGGACCGATTCTCAAAGTATGGAACTTTTATAGCTGCACCACCCGATTGTACCGCGGAAGAGACGGCAAAGCTCTTCTTAAAAAACGTGGTAAAGTATTGGGGTGTGCCCTATACAATCGTGAGGGATCGAGACCCACGATTCACGGGAAGATTTTGGACGGAGATATTCAAAATTATGGGGACGTATTTAAACTTCTCTACGAGCTTCCATCCCCAAACCGATGGGCAAACGGAGAGGATAAATGCATTGGTGGAGCTCTATCTTCGACATTATGTTAGTGCCAACCAAAATAATTGGGCAAAACTCCTTGATGTTGCACAATTCTCATACAACATGCAAAGGAGCAAGGCTACGGGGAAGAGTCCCTTCGAATTGGTTACGGGGCGGCAACCGTTGACCCCAAATGCATTAGCCGCGTCTTATGATGGAAATAGTCCAGCCGCATACAAGACAATGAAGGAGTGACACGAGCAAGCAGATATGTGTAACACCCTTAAATCTGAAGATAGCAACTTATTAAAAATTTTCTAAATACATCAATAATTACTTGGCTATAGACACAATTTGAGAATTAACCTCAATACACATATTCATCCTATACATACCATCTATGAAAAGGGACGAGTGTTACTAAACCCAATGACAATCACTATCTCCAACTTGCGGAAGACTTCACCAGCTACTTACTCTTGTATAAAGCTAAGGCTCAACTCTTCGTGAGGCTAATAGAGTCCGAACCCCCCAACTGGAACCTGATTCACATGCCGACAAATAAAAAGGTTAGGCTTAATGCCTAGTGAGCTCAAGAGTTTTAACATGAATAAATATATCTTAAAAAGAAAGGAATTCAGTTCAAAACAAGATCCTTAGAAATGGTTTACCTTAAAATGGAAATGACGCATTTCCCCCATAATATGCACTTTTAAAGACAATGTTCCAAAACACACGTTCTTATAAAACGATGCAACCCGGAACTCGCCCAAACGGGGTCATAGTTCGATACTCAAATTTGCGAAAATGTAAATAATGCTTCATATCCCAAATTAAAACACCCAAAAACACGTTCTTATAAATTGTTTTTTTTATTATATTCTACCAATAAGATTTTTTCAAATGAGATGAATATGAAAGATAAATAATATTTTATTAGATTTATACAATATTTTAATATTATAAGTAATGATTTCATCTCCAAAATGAAGAATCTGTTGGAGATGGATGTAAATTTTTATATAGATTTTGAGTTTTAATACTCCATTTTGGAGAAATTTTGGAGAAACGGTTGGAGATGCTCTTAATTATCAATCTTGTAATATCGGTCTAGTTTCTTTTTCATCTATTTTTGTGTAATGAAATAACCAATTTTATACCACTCAATCTAGTCTAGTCTAGTCTGTGAACTTGTGATTGAGGCAGACTGATCCTTAATTAATTTTAACCCTCCCTGTGTGACTTCCTATTTCTTGAATACCGAAATTAATGAATGGTGAGCAACTCGATTTTGTTGATAAATTGAGCGTGAAATGTTATCAGTTTTTCAACACAAAATTAAATCTCACAAACGTACCCTAGACCTCTGTGGCAAAGATGTGGAGTGGTTTCTTCTCATTTGACGTTTTCAATATTTACACATCACCCTTGTTTCTTCTAGGTGCTGCCTTTCTCCTCCTCACTAGATTTTACAAATCTTCACCAGCAACCACCATGAAGAAACTGCCACCTTCACCACCACGGTTGCCTGTGATCGGCAACCTCCACCAGCTGGGTGAACTCGTCCACCACTCGTTTTTCTCTCTAGCAAGACGTTATGGTGACTCACTCATGCTCCTCTACATCGGATCAGTCCCAAGCCTCGTGGTCTCCTCAGCCGAAGCAGCTCGCGAGATCATGAAAACCCATGACATCGCATTCGCCAGCAGGCCAAACAGACGGATGTTTAGAGCCATCTCCTTCGATCACAAGGAAATAACAATGGCTCCTTATGGTGAATACTGGAGGCAAGCAAAAAGCATTCTAACCCTCCAGCTTCTAAGTAACAAAAAGGTCCAAACTTTTGATGGGTTGAGGGAAAAGGTAATCGGCGAATATGTAGATAAAATCACCCGCTGTTTCTTGTCTAACCAACCCGTTGATTTGAGCGACTTGTTTAGCTCGCTTTCAAACGATATTACGTGTATGGCGACGTTTGGGAGGACGTATAATGAAGGGGAGATTGGGAGGAAGTTCAAGAAGGTTTTGCAAGAGTTTTTGGAGGTACTTGGTAGCTTTTACTTTGAGGATTCGATTCCTCAGCTTGCGGTGGTTGATCGAATTAGAGGTTTGAGTGCCAAAGTCGATAGGGTTGCCGTAGATTTTGATGAGTTCTTGCAGGGTGTGGTTGATGAGACCATATCCAACAGTAGCAACAACCCTAATAATCCAGTTGGTGAAGATGGCGTCGAAACCTTCATTCAAGCACTGCTCAAGGTTCAAAAGGAAGATATTGTTGGCATCACAATTGACGCAGATGTCATCAAAGCTCTCCTCTTGGTATATATATCATATCATCTCTCTTCATATATATCACTCTTACAAATCGGCTAATTTCACTATTAAAGAAAATTTTCCTGCTAAAAAAACATGGGATTCTACTACAACATTGGTATTTTTCGTCCATAATAACTAATAGACTGCTTTATAAGACTTAAGATTATAAATCAAGTAATTGTACATGTGCATCCCATGTAAATGTGTTACAATACAACAAAATCGGTTATATAAGTCGTCAACAATGTCTAAATATCCTAATATAGGATTTAAGTTTATAGGACCAAATAATAAAATCTTCTATCTAAAAGTGTTGTAATAATAAAAATAATATGACGTTTTTTTGGCATGTTAACAAGTTTTCTTAGAATATTTTTAAAATAAAACGTTATATTAGATATTTTATATGACACGAAGTCGATCTCCTACCAATTTGTACATCTTTATATGGGACAACACTTTATGTTAAAAATGTTCTAAAAATCTCGGTAAGACGCTCAAATTAAAACATCTTAGATTAATTATAAACTTATTGCAATATTTTTGAATTGGACACTTTAAAATTCCAATAATTTAAATCTTATAAAACAGTTTATTGGAATACATACACATTGTTGACATCTATAAAATGAATTTTGTTGTAGTTCAAAAATGATGGTTTTAAATAACTTGTTATGACACCAACACTTGGCTTTGCCGCCACGTTAACCCATGTGGCTCCACTTTAAGGTTTAGCTTCCATTGTAATGTGTTATGGCATGTCATGGCATGCTATTTTGTAAGGGATGAGTTTTTTTAATTACTTTTTTAAGCATATAATTTGGGGATAAATGATAATTATGTATGACACCTAAGACTTAAAGAAAAAATAAAAACTAAAAACCTAAATAGGTAAATCCCTACTCTCACTCCTGTGTACACCGTGAGTCGAACAAGAACTCTTTGATGATTGAAGAAAGTAGTGAGTAGAAACTCAAGAGATTTACTTCTGATTTTACAGTATTGATAAAATTTTCTTATAAGCTCGATATATTTGATACAAATGGTTCTTCTTTCCTTGTTTATTTTTGTAACTTTATATAAATGTACATTGTACTACAGGGTTATTTAAACACCAACACACAAGTATACATATATAATACATACATGTATACATATTCCGCTATAGGACATGGCTTGAAAAACGTTGTGGCCTTGCTGTAACTTGTAAGGCTTGACCTCGCTACCACAACACGTCTTATGTCATTTAGAACGTTGGTGAAAAGAGGTTTTCGGGGGTCCTAACATGTTTTTAGAACACTTTTGATACAATCATCCTATTAGTTTTTCATATGGAATTATTAGAAAATGTGTACTATAAATACAAATGTCCTTAGAAAGATGTATTTGTAGTGACTTTTCAAAAATGTTCTATAAGTAACAATAGGACATGTTGTTTCAAAAATGTTATGAAAAACTTGTTAGAATGTCAAAATATCCGATTTCTTAGTGTATATTATATAAATCTATCAACTAAAACTGTTTTTCTCTGATTGTGTATGTAGGATGCGTACGCTGGTGGTTCAGATACATCATCATCGGTGCTAGAATGGTTGATGACTGAGCTACTATTACATCCTGATATCCTTAAGAAAGTCCAGAATGAGGTACGGAATGTCCTTAACGGGAAGAAAGACATAACCGATGACGATTTGGAGAGGATGACGTATCTTAAAGCCGTTATCATGGAATCCACCCGTCTCCACCCTCCGCTTCCGATTCTACCTCCACGAGTTGCACGCCATGATGTCAAAGTAATGGGGTACGATATTGCAGAAGGAACCAGGGTATACGTGAGCGTTTACGCAATTATGAGGGATCCTAAAGTGTGGGATAAACCGGATACGTTTCTGCCTGAAAGATTCTTGGATTCGTCTATTGATTTCGTAAAGCATAATTTTGAGTTACTTCCTTTTGGTGCTGGTAGGAGGGGTTGTCCTGGAAGGGTGTTTGCCATGGCCATCACTGAGAAGGTTTTGGCTACGATTCTAGACAGATTCGATTGGTCACTGCCACATGGAGTTAAAAAAGAGGATGTGGATATGAAAGAAACTTTTGGTCTGGCAAATCACAGAAAGGTTCCATTGTTAGCTGTTGGGAAACCTTTCTCTCCATAGATGCTAACTCAACTAAACGCCACCTATATATGTTTTTTTATCCTTTTCCTCTTATGTCATGGTCGTTTTAACACTTCAATAAAATGTTACGATGGAGGCCAGTGACCTCATTTCATATTTCTTTAATAAAATTGAGTGTGTAAATTATATATATATATATATATATATATATATATATATATATATATATATATGGAAAGGTTCATTTGAGAAATACTAAATATATGAGAAATAAAGAAGTGATCATGGCTATTGGTTTAAATGATCAAGGGTCATTAATTGAGGGGTCTAATGTGTAACATGGGATAAATTCGGTCGCACAATAAAAAAAAATAGGACAACATAAGGGCAATTTGATAAAATGCACAACTAAATCAAAATAGGCGGCAACTTGATCATAACAGTACTATGCACAATTTTTTTCATCACAAACCATCGAGACTCTCCAGATTCTTCTCCAGAAACCCTGATTCATCAACAAAAAACATCAAAAAATTCATCGCTTATTCATCTTGAAGGTGAAGTAATGGCAAAAGCAAGTAAGGATACTCCGATTCTTCAACAAGAACAATCAAAAAGTCGAGAGAACGAAGAAAATCAGATGAGCGATAATGAACCATTGATAACTATAATTAGAGACGGTACTTATACATACTTTTTCTATAATGTTTGAATGATTATCATAAAGAAACATCATATATATTGATTATATGTTTAACGAGTTGACGAAATCATTTAGAAAAATTTAGGGTTTAATAATGTTGTTCTGTTTTTTTATTACAGCGAAAAATGCAGATGGTTTACCAAAACTAAAAATACGAAGGAAGAAGAAAGGGCAAAATACTGAAGGTATATTCGTTCATAAATGAATGCGTTATTCTTGTTGAATATAGGGTTTTTAGATATGAATGTTGAATATTCATATGAATGTTGAATGTTGAAAATATTCATTCATATATGAATGTTGAATATTCGATGGTTCATATATGAATGTTTAATATTGTATAGTTCATATATGAATTTTTTGAAATTAGGGTTTTTAATTTTTGAATATAGAATAGTTCATATATGAATCTTTTGAATGTTTCTTCGATTATTTATTCATATATGAATGTTCATATATGAATCTGTTGAATATTGTATACAATATTCAACATATTCATATATGAATCTGTTAAATATATTCAACATATTCATATATGAATCTGTTGAATGTATATGAATGTTCATATATGAATCTGTTGAATTTAGTATTGTACATAAATGAATTTGTTGAATAATGTATTGTTCATATATGAATCTGTTGAATATTGTATAATTCATATATGAATGTTTGTTTATTCATTTTTTTACTTAAATCAATATCTTGCATATTAACAGGTGATGTAGAACCTTCAACAATAAAAGAACAACATGCTTCTGTTGAAAGAAACAATACTGAAGAAGCAAAACAAATAGTTTTATGTAAGTAAACCATAATACACAATGATAACATTTTAAATTAAAATGTTGTTTCATTAACTATATTAACCAATGTCTATAAACAGATAAACAGAAAAAGCCCAGAACAAAAAGAGAGAAAGCTATAACAGTTGTTGAAGAAGATGATGATTTATATGTCCAAAAGAGCAAAAGGTTGAGGAAACAGGGAAAAAAAGAGCAAGAAAAAATAAACTACCCAGTGATAAAGGTTAGGACTTCTCCAAAACCTCTATTTGAAGCCATTCAAGCTTTGAGTGAAGTGCAGAAACAGTGTGTAAAAGACATGGGTTTTGAACAATTACTTGAGATGAAGATGGATGGAATTCCATCTAAGCTTGGTTTCTATGTTGTTGATAACTTCAATGATGAAAACATGGAGATGAAAGTGGGACAAAACTCAATCATATTAACTCAAGAATCAATTCATGATATGCTTGGAGTTCCAAATGAAGGAGAGGAAATATTCAATGGCAAGTATTTGAGTGATGACAATGATATCATTGTCAATTGGAGATCACAGTTTAACAAAGCAAACATACGACCAACTGACATCAAACAGAAGATCATTGACAGTAATGAAGCTGACTTCAATTTCAAATTGAACTTCATTACACTCTTCTGCAACACGATGGCAGAAGGCAACAAAAGTGGTACCTGCAATCTGGCTGTGGTAAACTACATCAACCAAGAAACAGAGATTGCAAAGATAAACTGGTGTTCTTACATTTATGGTTGTTTAATGAGAAGCAAGAAAGGTTGGGTTAGAGACTCTGACATGAGTTTCTATGTTGGATGCATCACATACTTTATTGTAAGTATACTATAATATTTTTGAATTAAAAATATATATTACATTAATGTATTAACTGTTTTAAATGATTCTTATATGCAGCTCATGTATGTTGATAATATTGAATGTGAAGCTGTCAGTGTAAAAAGACAAAGACCATTGATCAAGATGTGGACAGCTGAGAGACTAAGAAGAAGAGAAGGTTATGAGATAGAAAACGGTGGATTTGGTAGGGGGAAGCTTCTTGAAGAGTTTGTAACAGATGCTGAAAAAGAAGAAGTAAGTATAGTATAAACATTTATGAATTCATATATGAATACTTCATATATATCAATTCTCATATTCTCATATGAATTCATATGTGAGTCATATATACTTAATGAATTCTCATATATGAATCCTTCAAACATATTAAATTCATGTATGAATCTTATATATGAATCTAATTTTAATTCATATATGACTTATCATATGAATTCATATATGAATTGACATATAAATTCATATGAATTCATATATTAATACTTAATATATATCATTTCTCATATGAATTCATATTTGAATCATATATAGTTAATGAATTCATATATGAATCTTTGAAACTTATTGAATTATTATTTGAAGTTTTATTTTAATTGATATATGAATTCATAAATGAACTGTATATAGTTGTGAATTCAATTTCATCTTAACACATAAATTCATATATGAATATTTTAATAATTTAATAATTTAATAATTTATCATTATTTTTATGCACAATGTAGGTTCTCGAGCTTATGATAAAGGAAAAACTGGATGAGATAAAGTATGATAAAATGATTGTAGAAGGAGGACTAAAACAAGCTTTGGAAACATTTCCAAATAATGAGGTTTTCAAGAAATACAAATTAGAATTCGAAAGGTTGTTCAAAAACAAAGATGAGATGACAGATGAACTTATGGTTGTGGCTGAAGAAGAAGAGTTTTTGTTATCAGAAAATCAAGAGTTGGAGAGAAATGATGATGAAGGATTGGAAATGACAACTGTTACAACTATGATGGATGCAGACTTCTCAAAAAACCCATATGAACAAGAAATAGAGGTCATGAAAGAGGCACATGAGTTGGGAGAAGAGGAGAAAGACAAAGAAGAAACAATTGAAAAAGACGATGCAGAGGTAGGAGAGAAGGTAGAACAAGAGAAGGTAGAAGAAGTAGAGAAGAGTGTTGAAAAAGAAGTGGAAATAGAACAATCACCAGATGTTGTAAAAATTGCATCTTCATATATGAACCAAACAAGTTTCGGATTATCAGAAGATGAGGATGCAAACAATGAAGATAAAAATGAAAAGAAAGAAGAGGACAAAGAAAAAAGGGAAGGAAAAGGGAAGGATGTGAAAGAGAAGGAAGGAAGTGAGGAAGAAGGAAAAGAAGAGGAAAGAAAAAAGGAGAAAGATATGGGGAAAAGAGAAGTGAGACTGTCCGAAACACTAAGGTCACCATACCTTGATAGAGTGGTCCTAATCTCAAAAGGATTATCAATAGATGAAAAGAAAATTGGTAGATGGTTGTTCGCATTGACTGGTGAATGGTGGTAAGTTGATATTATAATTTTAAATATCTTACTTTAAAAATTTAAGATCTGCATATATGATGAACTTAATTTGATTTTATTGCCTTATAGTGATATGATCTATCAAACAAATGATGGAGCATCAATGATTAAGGTGGCAGCTGAAAGTTTAATGCCAAATACGTATGTAGTGGCAAATGTGATTGATAGTTGGGCTTCATTACTGAACTCAGATGAGCCATTAAGAAGCAGAGAATCACCACACCGCTTTTTTCTGAACACGGCAGTTATGGTATGACTTGATTCATATATACATTTTATGTTCTTTCTCAAACATAAATAGAAAGATTCATATATGAACATTTGTTAAGGTTGATATATGAATGTAAACTTTGGTGTTCATATATGAACCCAAAGGTTCATATATGAACCTTAATTTTCATATATGAACCTTTGGGTTCATATATTCTTTCTCAAACACAAATACAAAGATTCATATATGAACTCAAAGGTTCATATATGAACCCTAGTTTTCATATATGAACATTTGTTAAGGTTCATATATGAATGTAAACTTTGGTGTTAATATATGAACCTTAATTTTCATATATGAACCTTTTGGGTTCATATATTCTTTCTCAAACACGAATACAAAGATTCATATATGAACCCAAAGGTTCATATATGAACCCTAGTTTTCATATATGAACATTTGTTAAGGTTCATATATGAATGTAAACTTTGGTGTTAATATATGAACCTTAATTTTCATATATGAACCTTTGGGTTCATATATTCTTTCTCAAACACAAATACAAAGATTCATATATGAACCCAAAGGTTCATATATGAACCCTAGTTTTCATATATGAACATTTGTTAAGGTTCATATATGAATGTAAACTTTGGTGTTAATATATGAATCTTAATTTTCATATATGAACCTTTGGGTTCATATATTCTTTCTCAAACACAAATACAAAGATTCATATATGAACCCAAAGGTTCATATATGAACCCTAGTTTTCATATATGAATGTTAAGGTTCATATATGAATGTAAACTTTGGTGTTCATATAACCCTAATTTTCATGTATGAACCTTTGGATTTATATAATCTCTCAAACATAAATAGAAAGATTCATATATGAATGTTAAGGTTCATATATGAATGTAAACTTTGGTGTTCATATATGAACCTTTGGGTTCATATATGAACCTTAATTTTCATATATGAACCTTTGGGCTCATATATTCTTTGTCAAACACAAATACAAATATTCATATATGAACCCAAAGGTTCATATATAAACCCTAATTTTCATATATGAACATTTGTTAAGGTTCATATATGAATGTAAACTTTGGTGTTCATATATGAACCTTTGGGTTCATATATGAATTTCAACTTTTGTCTTCACATTTAAATTTTTTGTGAAAATAAATATTCAAATGTAATTACTTTGTTTACTTAGTCGGATGGAGTTCTGAAGAAGAAGACCACAACAGAAGAAAGTTTTAAGATTTTCAGCTCAAACATCAAGGATATTTTAAAGAACGATGAAAATCTGGCAAACTTGAGGGAATATGATATGGTATGTATAAAAATTATATACAAATTATATACACAACATACATAGTTAGATGAAATCTAATTGATTTTTCAATTTGATAATGAAAACAGGTATTCTTTCCAATAATACAATCAAGCCACTTATACTTGTTTGTTTACAACTTGAAGAAACCACAATTTCTTGTTATAGACAACATGTCTACAGATGTCTCCATACAAAACAAATATGGACATGTACCAGTAATACTGGTAAACATAGTACTCTTTAAAATTTCATAAACTTCATAACTCAATATATTATGAATTTTACTGATATGAATAATAATATTATGCAGCATGAATTGTTTATCAAGTATTTGAGAACAGTTGAACATCCAAAAGCTGAAGAGATGGCACCACTACAACCACTAAGGCATATAATGAAGTGGTGTTCAGAAAAAAACACAATTGATTGCGGGATCTTCACCATGCGGCATATGGAGCACTATGTAGGACAAGATATCATGAAGTGGGATTGTGGTTTTCCTACAAATGTAAAGCCTCAAAAACAACAAATCTTTCGGTTGAGATACAAATATGCAACAAAGTTGTTGCTTTCTGAGAAGAATTTGCATAGGCAGAAAGTTATCGATGAAGCAAACACGTTTGACTCATTCGATGAAACAAAGAAGAAACATATTGAATCTCTTGCAAAGACAAAAAAGAATGAAAGACAAGAGATGTTATAGGTAATGATGGGTTTGTTGAACAATGTTTCGTTGTTGGTATGGGTGTTTGTTTTTTGAATGATGGGGGATTGGTAAAAACAATGTTTTCTGCTACATTTATGGTTGGTGATGGTGAACATACATTTTGTATAGTCATAGTGGGTTGTACATTTGGTATATTTGATGGTATATTTGATATGCTTTAGTATATATAATCTGTTTTGGTATATTTGATAGTATTTTTCATATGTTTTGGCATATATTTATTCTTTATACTTCATATATGAATCTTTGATTATACTTTTTCATATATGAACATAAATCTTCATATATGAAGCTTTGCATTCATATATAAATAACATTTATATATGAATAAGCTTCATATATGAGTCCATTATTTATAATTTTTCATATATGAAGATAAAGCTTCATATATGAACCATAATATTAATATATGAAACTTGAGTTAATATTCATATATGAATTGAATCATTATATGAATTCTTTATAATTCATATATGAACCTTACTATTAATATATGAAAATTGAGTTCATATATGAATATCAATTGAATATATGAATTCAATGAGTACAATGGATTCATATATGAATTAATTTACACTGATACACGATTTTAATGTTTTTTTTTGCTGATTTACAATAAGATTTTGGATGATTTTTAGAACGTAATATTGTTATTTTTATAAATTTGTTTAATTTAGACTTAATAAAAAAAATGTTTTTTATAAAAAAAAAATTAACTATTTTTTGGAAAAATCGTAACATAGGATAATTGCACACACACTATAAATAACATGGTACGGTTGAGGGGTAGTTTTGTAATTTCTTTACCTACATTAATAGGCGGCAAAAAGAATGATGAAACTCTAAAACACTCATTACACTAAATCATCAAAAACCATCGATGATTTATTGATTCTCTCTTCAAAAATCATTCAAAATACACATATTCATATCACAAATCTTCGCAAGTCGATCGAAATAACTTACGAACATCAGCAAATGACAAAAACACGAAAAGATTCAAAGCATTCTGAAAATTCAGAAAAAAATAAAATCCAAAACAAAGAAGATAAAACGTTGAATACGTTGAAGAAGGAAGGTAATGTACAGATTATATGTATTTTTCTGTAAATCATTGAATAATCGACATAAAACACTGTTATATTGAATGAATCTGTATGTAACAACATTTAACACTGTTATATTTCTCTTCATTTTTTATTACAGTAAAGAGCTCGAATGTTCAAAAGCAAAAATTAAAGAGAAAGGCAACAACACAAAAAAGAAAAGGTATATTCGTTAATATCTGAAATTGTGACATATATTCGTTGTTCATTTATGAATGTTGAAGATATAGCACTTCATAAATGAATATATGTACTATTTTACTGTTCACTTATGTTTTATGAAATATTAGGGTTTATAAACCCTAATATTTATGTTGAATATCTTATAGTTCATATATGAATGTTAAATAATGCAAAAGTTCATTACAAATCTGTTGAATATCTTATAGTTCATTTATGAATGTTAAATAATATGTTCAATATATGAACATTTGTTAAGGTTCATATATGAACATTTGTTAGTATATGAATATATTGAATATTGTATAGTTCATATATGAATCTTTTGAATATATATTAATATATGAACACAAAGGTTCATATATGAATCTTTGTATTTATGTTTGAGAAAGATTATATGAACCCAAAGGTTCATATATGAACCTTTGGGTTCATATATGAACACCAACGTTTACATTCATATATGAACGTTTACATTCATATATGAACCTTAACGTTCATATATGAATCTTTGTATTTATCTTTGAGAAAGAACATAAAATGTATACATTCAACATATTCATATATGAATTTGTTGAATATTGCATAGTTCATATATGAATGTTCAATAAATCGAAGTTCATATATGAATATGTTCATATATGAATCTGTTAAATATCGTATAATTTCAAAATTATGTTGAATTTTTGTTTCATTAATTATATTAACAATTGTATATGAACAGTTAACAAAGCGGATACAAAGAAAAGAAAAAAAGATAGTGATGGATTGAAAGGAAAGAAACTGTCAAAGACAAAAACTTCAAAAGTCATTGTTGAAGATGATGATTTTGAGACTCCTGTTCATAAAATAAAAAGATCAAAGAAAGAAGAAAAGAAGTCAAAGCAACAACATAAGTTTCCATCCATCAAAGTTCGAACTTCACCAAAACCACTCTATGAAGCAATTAAAGGTTTAAGTGAAGACCAGAAAAAATGTATCACAAGCATGGGTTTTGAAGATCTTCTAGAAATGAAGGTAGATGGAATACCTTCCAAGTTGGGATTTTATGTTGTAGACAGTTTCAATACTGAAACAATGGAAATTCATGTTGGGAATGAAAGCTTGAAGGTTACAGAAAAATCAATTCAAGATATGCTTGGGGTCCCTATGGGAGAAAAAAGCATATTCGATTGTAAGTACTTGGATAATGACAGTCAGTTGTTAGTTAATTGGAGATCCCAATTTTCTAAAGAAATCATTCGTCCAACAGACATCAAACAAATAATCATTGACAATGATGAAGCTGACTTCAATTTCAAGTTAAACTTCATTACCCTTTTCTGCAACACTATGGGAGAGGGTAACAAAAGTGGAACTTGCAATCTTTCGGTCACAAATTTAATCCAACCAGACACAGATGTATCAAAGATTAATTGGTGTGAATACATATATGATTGTTTGAGAAGGAGTAAGACTGGATGGATACGAGACTCAGAGATGAGATTTTATGTTGGATCGGTTACATATTTGATTGTAAGTTTACTATAACATTTATGAATTAAATACATCATGATTTTAATATAGTATAGACATCTTACAATAATGTAATGATTATTTTAATTGATTCTTATTTGCAGCTGATGTATGTCGACAACTTTGATTGTGAAGTTGTGAATGTTGGAAGAGAGAGACCGGTTATAAAAAGATGGAATGTAGAAAGATTAAGAAGAAGAGAATCATATGAAGTTGACAAAGCTGCATTTGGATTGGGAAGACTACTTGCACCAATGGAGAATATGAGACTTTCTGATAAAGAAATGAAAGAGACAGAGGAAAATGATGATAGAAAAGAGATAGAAGAAGATGAAACAAAAGAGAGAGAGAATGAAGAACAGGTATGAATATTAAAAACTCATATATGAACTCATATATGAATTCATATAAAATATTTAATATAAGAATATATGAATTCTTATTTAAATGACATATGAATTCATATATGAATCCTTTTCATAAAATAATCTATATCTTACATATGAAATATTATATATGAGTTCATATATGAATACTTCAAATAAATGAACACTTATATAAATTCATATGTGAATATATAAACTCATATAAAAATGCTCATATGTGATCCCAAATGAATTCATATATGAATGCTAATAAGAGTTTATATATGAGTTCATATATGAATGTTTATATGAGTTCATATATGAATCCTTATTATATATAACTTGATATATCAGTTCATATGTGAATATATGCATTCATATATGAATCCGTATATATCTAATATATAAATTCATATATGAATGATTATATGAGTTCATATATGAATGCTTATATGAATTCATATCTGAATAACTATTATAAATTGATATATTCATAAATTTTTATAATTTTTATAAACTTTATAAATTTTAGGTTTATGAATCAATGATAAGAAGCAGAATGGACTGCTTAAAAGCTGACAGATTGAAGATAGAAGAAAGCTTGGTTGAAGCTTTAAAGAAATTTCCAGATAATATTGTATTCAATGAATACAAAAAAGAGTTTGAAAAGCTGTTTTTAAAGGAGACGGATGAAATTTCATCATGCATGAAGGAGCCCAAAATTACTACTGGAATTGAGATTGAGATTGGGACTGAAGAAGAAGAATTTTTGTTGGCAGAGAATCTAGATTTGCAAAAAGATGTAGATGTAGAGAAAGTTACTGAATCACAGTTTTGGGAGGACCCAAAAACATTTGGAGAAGTGGAATGCTTGATGAAATTTTTTGACAAAGGAGGGAATGAAATACTGTTGAAAGAGAGAGAAGTAACATATGACAAACTTAACAAAGAGGATAAGAAGAAGATAGATGAAAAAAAACCAGATGTGGCCAAAATTGCATCTTCATACTTACTTGATATACCAAGTTTCAGTTTGGGAATATCATCAGAGGAAGATGAATTACAGAAAAAAGAAGAAGATGAAGAGATAGAAAATGAAAAGAAAATGAAGGAAAAGGAAAAGGATGAAAGATGGATGAAGGAAAAGGAAGAAGATGAAAGAAGGATGAAGGAAAAGGAAGAAGATGAAAAAAAGATGAAGGAAAGGGAAGAGAAGAAACATTTAGGGAAGAGAGAGGTGAAAATGGCAGAGAACATAAAGTCACCATACATTGATAGACTTGTTCATATAACAAAATGTCTGTCACAAACAGAAAACAAGATTGGAAGATGGTTATTTGCATTGACAGGAGAAACCCAGTAAGTATAACCTTTACTATTTCACTTTCATGATATGCATATATATCAAATTGCTTGATCATTTAATCATGATTCTATTTGCTTTATAGTGATATCATTTATGCAACAAGTGATGATGTATACATGATACGGGTGGCAGCTGAGAGCCTAATGCCTAACACCTATGTTGTTGCAAATGTTATCGACGCTTGGGCAACATTATTAAATAATGAAGAGGAATTGAGGAGCAGGGAATCCCCTCACCGTCTATTCCTTAACACTGGGGTATTGGTAAGATTATCAAACTACTTTAACTAAAAACTAGTTCATATTAACTTGAGTTTTATGTTTATATTTTCTAACTGTTTTGATTCATATATGAATGGTTTAACTTACCATATTCTAAATATTCATTTATCAATGCTTATATGAATTCATATATATGAATTCATATGTGAATATATGAATTCGTATATGAACCTTTGGGTTCATATATGAACACAAACGTTTATATATGAACCTTAATGTTCATATATGAATCTTTATATTTATATGAATTCATAATATATGATTTCCTATACCAATTCATATGTGAATATATGAATTCATATATGAACCTTAATGTTCATATATGAACGAAAACGTTTACATTCATAATTGAACCTTAATGTTCATATATGAATATTTATATTTATGTTTGAAAAATAACATAAAATGTATATATGAATCAAGTCATACAATAACTGCCATGTTCAAAAAAAGAAAAATGGTATACCTCACATATAAATTGTTATTAACAAATACATATATTTTTAAAATTGTTCATATTTTAGATGGCAACATTCATATATGAATGTTGAATATTTAATGGTTCATATATGAATGTTTAATATTGTATAATTCATATATGAATGAATATATGAGTTAATATAATCATTATTTGGTGGTTCATATATGCAAAATTTTCAAGGTAACATCTCCTAGCAGGTTTGATTAAAATATGAACTAATATTTTAATTACTTTGTTTACTTAGCCGGATGGGATATTGGGTAACAACACTACTCATGATGAAAGATTTGGAATCTTCAAATCAAACATTACAGCTGCATTGAGGGAGAAAGCAGAATTGATTAATTTGAGAGATTACGATTTGGTATGTATCTAAAATATATAAATCTTCAAAAAAAAAATACTAATTTCTTTTTTCAATTTTTAATCATTTTCTATTTATAAAATGAAACAGATATTCTTCCCAATTATCCAATCAGAACACTTTTTTCTGTTTGTATACAACTTGAAGAACCCACAAGTCTAGGTGATAGACAACATGTCTACAAATGTATCCATAGAAAGCACATATGGAATCATACCACAAAGGCTGGTAAGGATACACCTGTTTACATTTTTAAAAATTTAATAAATGAACATATTATCAAAATTACTTATATGACTTGAAATATTATGCAGCATGAGTTGTTTACAGCATACTTGAGGTCAGTTGAGCACCCAAAAGCAGAAGTAGTTGCCCCACTACATCCAAATAGACAGATTATGAAGTGGTGCTCAACTCAAAACAAAGTTGACTGTGGAATATTTATCATGCGACACATGGAACACTACACAGGGAAGGACATACAGAAGTGGGATTGCGGATTTTTATCAAATGAGAAAGCACAGAAACAACAGATTTACCGACTGCGGTACAAATATGCCACCAAATTGTTGTTATCAGAGAGGAATTTGTACAAGAAAATGGCGATTGATCAAGCAATTGAGTTCGACTCCTTTGATGAAGAAAAGAAGAAGTACCTTGAATCAATTGCAAAATCAAATAAGAAAGACAGGCAGGATGCATTATAAACAATTCAAGTAATGGGTATCGGTGATATGTTTGGTTTATGAACAATATTGTATTCTTTTCATGTTTTGCTGATGAACAATATTTTGATACATCTTGGCACATTTTGTATGTTTTAGTATGATGATGTCTATAATATTACACTTTCTAAACGTTGTTGATATATTTTTGGTAGAATTTTAACATTATTATAAATTTGTTTTAATCATATATGAATCTTTGAGTTCATATATGAATTAATGCTATTCATATATGAACTGAAGAATTGAATAACAACTGTGTTCATATATGAATCTTTGAGTTCATATATGAATCTTTGAGTTCATATATGAATTAATGCTATTCATATATGAACTAAAGAGTTATAAAATATTCAAATATAAATAAAAGCTTCATATATGAACCTTCACATTCGTATATGAACAATAATTGAATAACAGCTGTGTTCATATATGAATCTTTGAGTTCATATATGAATTTAGTATTGTACATAAATGAATCTATTGAATAATGTATTGTTCATATATGAATCTGTTGAATATTGTATAATTCATATATGAATGTTTGTTTATTCATTTTTTTACTTAAATCAATATCTTGCATATATGAATCTGTTAAATATATTCAACATATTCATATATGAATCTGTTGAACATTGAACATATTCATATATGAATCTGTTGAATATTGTATAGTTCATATATGAATCTGTTAAATGTTGTATAATTCATATATGAATCTGTTGAATGTATATGAATGTTCATATATGAATCTGTTGAATATTGTATAATTCATATATGAACCTTCACATTCATATATGAACAATAATTGAATAACAGCTGTGTTCATATATGAATCTTTGAGTTCATATATGAATTAATGCTATTCATATATGAACTGAAGAGTTATAAAATATTCAAATATGAATAAAAGCTTCATATATGAACCTTCACATTCATATATGAACAATAATTCAATAACAACTGTGTTCATATATGAATCTTTGAGTTAATATATGAACATTAATACATAAAAAACTATAAAACTAAATTCTAATGCTCACAATAAAAGAATTTTCATTTATTCATGAAATTATTGCAAATAACAATGGTTATTGAATTAGAAAAATGACCTATAAAATGTATCTATCAACTAATCAACAATCTTCAATGGGCAATTACGAGAATCATGATAGTCAATCTTTTGACAGTTTCTACACAACCTCTTGGTCTTTTGATTCTGTTTTGCTGCTTTCTCACCTGCACCGATCAAACGTTTTCCGGTTCCACAACCTTTATTGCGGATACCAGATGGTGGATGAATATCAATTTTGTCCCGTGGATTCACACCAATAAGATTTCTTATAGTGTCATTCTTCTTCTGCAATCTGGTTTGGTAAGGAACATGAGCATCTACATCAATCTACATACTGTGAATTTTCTCAACAACCTCTTTAAGCTTCTCTTTGTCATTTCTAAGACTCATCAAAATATAATCCAAAGTTGCTTGTGCATCATAGCTAATTCTTGCCAATTCACCATTTGGATCCCCTTGCCTCCATGAAATGTGCCTAAGATTAAAAGATATCAAGTCTCTTCTCCAACGACGACATATATACTTCTCGGGTATGGCATCAAAATTCTCATTCATAAGCACTTTGAAAACATGACGACATAGATAACCATGTTGAACAAAATGATTGCATTGGCATTCAAATGTTGAATCCAATTGATTCCACACAACCTACAACAAAAATGAACAACAAAATGTAAGTTGTGTTAATAAATAATAATAAAAATGCATATATGAATAACTGTTCTTACCTTGAATTGCCTCTTTTTATTATCCTTATCATTTTGCTGAATTGTATAAACTTGGCATCCATCCTTTTCAACAACATTCTGCTGAACACACGACCAAGCTGCTTTATTTATCTCTTTTTGAACTTCCAAAAATATACATCGTGTGTAAACTTCAAATGCATGTTTCTCAATAGCCTTTGGAGTGCACATATGAGGAATAGTTGTCTTTGTCACATGATCAAGCCTACGTTGAGAATTTCTTTGCTTACGCATTGCATTATCAAATCCAAGCATGAATGTCACAAAGTTGTTACCATGGTGAGCAAATTTGTTGAAAAAGGAATTTATGCTCTCCGACCTTGATGTAGTTTTCATCAATGAACAAAAAGGAATAGTCTTGAAATAAGCAGGAATCCATCGTTGACGAATACGAAACATGTATGAAAACCATTTGCTCTTCTGAAGTTTAAACTCACTAATCAAATCCAACCACATACTTTCAAACTCTTCAGGCTCTAATTGAACGTTCCAAATAAGTTTATTAAAGCGTTTGTTAAAATCTGTCTCCCTGTGTATCCTTGTGCTAACCTACAAAATTGGCATAAAGAAATAACGTTTTATAACTAAAACACAACTATATAATGGATGAATATATGATTGTTGATTAACAAAAATAATACATGCATATATGAACTTTCATGATGAACTAACTAAACAATAATTCATATATGAACTATCATTAAATGAAAATAATTCATATATGAAAACAATATTAAGTAAACAATAATTCATATATGAATTTTCATTATATAAAAATAATTCATATATTAACAGATTTAATACTAACTATAAACACTAATTCATATATGAACTTAAATTATATATCAACAATTCATATATGAATAGAAACTAACCTTGTTTGGAACTTTGGCCATAATATGCCACATACATAATATGTGACGTGATTGCGTAAAAACCAATGGAATAGCTTGTTTCATTGCCAAACACTGATCTGTTAAAACCAAACTAGGTTGCTTCCCACAATGTGCTTTCAAAAACGCCTCAAGAAGCCACTTAAAATTATCAAGAGTTTCACCAGACAACAAAGCAACACCAACCGTGACAGATTTTTTATGATTATCAATAGCAGTAAACGGAACAAACACCATTCTATACCTATAAAACAAAATATATAAAAAAACAAAAGGTATAAACATAAAAACCAACATATAAATAATCTAAAAAAATGAATTACAGTTGACAAACTTACTGGTTTGTGCGAAACGTAGCATCAAATGAAATAACATCTCCAAATTCCTGGTAATTCAGTTTAGCAATTTCATCAGCCCAAAAAATTCCACATAACTCACTATCCTTCCGATTGTATTCAAAAAAAAACTGTGCATCATCCTTTGATCTATCTTCCAACATACCAAGAATCATTTCACCATCACCAGCACCAACAAATGCATTCAAATCTCTCCTAAAGTTCTTATAATCATTAACAGTACAACCAGAAACATCAAAACCACCTTTCAAAGACATGTGCAATGTATGCGCTTTTGTTGCTCCAACATTACAACTTGCAGCATTGTGAATAAAAACTTGATCGGTTAAAGACAACTGCCTTCGTTTTTGAGACATACTCATATCATTCTCATCAAGAAGCATATGATTATGTTTCTCCTCAAAGTGATAAACCTCATACAATGATTTTGAAGGTACAAAACGCACCCTAATGCATGCTTTACAACCTGTCCTCTTCGTAGTTGAATTACGATGACTTTTACCTTCAATACTATCATGAACAGTATTAAAACTCTTTTTTGGTGGATCCCCTTCTTTACTGCAAACAACATACTTGATCTTCACAATACCATATTGACCATTAACAGTTGTTGAAAGTCTAACATCAAATCCACCTTTCTCAGCATACTTTTCATACATTGAAATAGCTTGCTGATAAGACTGAAAAAATGTACCAATTCTTGGCTTCAAATCCATATGCACATTTGGTACCCAATACTTTGAACCAGATGGTGAAAAACAGACATGATGAACAACAGATGAAAATGAATGTGAACCTATTACATATACATATTGAGATGTTAACACATAAATTTATTTCATTCTTTTAAATTAAAAAATATTCATATAAACACATTCATATATGAATCTGTTGAATATTTTATAGTTCATATATGAATTTGAATATGTTAAATGTATATGGATGTTCATATATGAATCTGTTTAATATTGCATAGTTCATATATGAATATGTTTAATATTGTATAATTCATATATGAATCTGTTGAATATCTTATAGTTCATATATGAATCTGTTGAATGTATATTAATGTTCATATACATTCAACATATTCATATATGAATCAGTTGAATATTTAACATAATTCATATATGAACGTTTTATAATAATTAACATACTTCATATATGAACATAATAACAAATCATATACGAAAATTTCAAACCAATTAAAATTCATCAAACGTTCATATATGAACTTGAATTGCTTTAAAATAATAACTCACATTCATATATGAATCTACATTGTTTCTAACATACTAAACCACAAATTAATGTAAATTATCAAAACAAATAGCTGTAAACAACTGAAATTATTCAAATTAATCGTGTTGAACAACAACAAAGAAACTAAAACACAAATGTCGTAAAAGAATTACTTCAATCTTCATCAATAATAAAATTAATAATAAAGTTAAAAACGATACCTTCATCTTCATCAATCATATCTTCGTCATTCGATAACTGACCGATTTCTTTATCGACTTCATTATCAACAACAATTTCTGGATTCGACATCTTATTGAGAAAAATATGAACTAAAAACCTAAATTTTTCGATAGAAGAAGAAAACGAAAATCATTAATCTGCAAACGATAGCTGAATTGGAATCCTCTTAATGATACGATTGACGCTAATTTAGGAAAAGATACGTTTAATTTGATTTTGATTGTAATCGACATAATTGACCCTAATTACAATTTTACCCTTCCGCTAAAAAAATAAGATTACTTAATCCAAGGGCCCAGATCACTTCTCTATTTCTCATGGATTTGGCATTTCTCAAATGAACCAAACACTATATATATATATATATATATATATATATATATATATATAGACAGAGGATCAAACGAGAACAGTAACTATTTAAAAGAACACGAAAACGAACAAAATCATTAGTGATTATACATTAACGCGCAAAAGAGCCACGCGGACCAAAAGTCGCGACCAAAGTCCTTTTTTTCGTGTGTTAATGTAAAATAACTAACGATTTTGTTAGTTCTCGTCTTCTTTTAAATAGGTATTGTTTTCATTTGAACCCGACTCTCTCTCTCTCTCTATATATATATATATATATATACATTTATGGGTGAGTTCATATGAAAACTCATTTTTCATTGTGTACATGAGGATCAATCTTAGCCATTGATCAAAACTTAGAAAACTAATCAATTGTTAAAACATAATAAGATTATTTGAGAAGTGATTAGGGACAAAATTGGAAATTTGAATAAGCGTCTACTTTGTTTGATTTTTTATTTTCTTTTTTAATTAATTTTTTTTACCTCCTTAAAGTTTAAAATAAATTATCTTAAAAGTTACTAATATTTTAATCAAACAAATTACATAAAAAAACGAGAATTTCGTGTTCTTCGATATGACATCCATCTCGATATAGTTTTTATTTCATTATAACCGTTTTTACGTGAAATTCTATATATGTGTTATATTCATTATGAAAATGTATGCACGTCACCGGATGTCCACATTCAGTATGAATAATAAAGGTGAACGTTCATTCACTATTCATGATGAATAATATAGTATTCAGGATGAATAATATAGTATTCATACACGAATTTATAATTCATGTATTATTTATCATGAATTGTGTATTATTCACCCTGAATGCTGTATTATTCATCCTGAATAATACATTATTCATGATGAATAATATATGAATGACCCATGAAGGTGTGGACACATGGTGCACTCTCTTTTGTCTCCCAATTCATAACCGAAATTTGGTTTAACTAATTATGAATATGTATGCGCATTCCCGGGTGTCCCACATTCAGTATAAACAACAAATGTGAACGTTCATTCATTATTCATGATGAATAATACAGTATTCAAGATGAATTATACAACACTCAAGATGAATAATACATGAATTCATGAATTGTGTATTATTCACCCTAAATATTGTATTATTTATCCTGAATGATACATTATTCATGATGAATAATACATGAATGACCGTGGAGGTGTGAAGACGTAACATGTTCTCTTTTGTTCACCGATTCACAACTGAAACTCCATAGGTTCTCGATTTGTCTCGATGGGTGTTGGGTTACGGTGATGAAGAATGCGATGCCTTACGACATTGAAGAAAAAGTGTTGAAGAAGGTGATGTCGAGTTACGGACTTACGGTGTTGAGATGTTGTACAGACTTGAACGTACATAAATATTCATAATGATTATAACACATATATAGCATTTCACGTAAAAAACGGTTAAAAAAACTATATCGAGATGGATGTCATGTTGAAGAGCACGAAATTCTCGCTTTTTTATGTAATTTGTTTGATTAAATATTAGTAAATTCTAAGATAACTTATTTTAAAATTTAAGTGGGTAAAAGTTTTTAATTAAAAAAGAAAATAATAGTCAAATATGGTAGGTGTGAGTTTAAAATTATCTTCCATTTTTACCCTTAATCCTCATTAAATTAAAAACTCTTTTTAATATGAGTTGTTGGATCAATAAAGATGTAGTGGCTAAGATTCGTCCTTACATGCACAATGAAAAATGAGTTTTCATTTGAACTTTCTTCTTCTTCTTCTTCTTCTTCTTCTTCTTCTTCTTCTTCTTCTTCTTCTTCTTCTTCTTCTCTCTCTCTCTCTCTCTCTCTATATATATATATATATATATATATATATATATATATATATATATATATATAGGTGAAAGATCGTGTGAGAAGTTGAGTTAACGGTGAGAAGCATGAGAAGTGTGTAACACCCGTAATTTTTGGTAAGTAATGGACACCCGGAATTTTTTCAACTTGTAGATGGTGGGATTTATATTGGGAAAACATTACTTTAAGTTCCTAAGAGTTTCGGGAGTGTTGACATAGAAAAAGTCGAGTTTCAGGGCTTGGTACGGGTCCGGCTACAATGTCCGGTGTCATAGTCGCACTGGCAAAGTAACAACCAAGGGGGAGCCTTATGGACCACTTGAATGACTATGTCATGCGACAATGACATGTCAAAGTCGCATGGCATTGTAGCACAGTGGTACCAGACTTGTTAAAAGTCGGTTTTTCAGCCTCATTTTTCATTTCTTCATAACTCTCTCATTTCTACTCTGTGTTTGGCGATTCAAGTTGATATGTTTTCATTTTTGAGAGCTTTTCAAGGAGAGATTTGTTAGTTTTGGAAATATCCAGGAGTATTTGGTGGTGTATTGGAAGCAAAGGTCAATAGCTCATCATCATCACTTCCATATTCAAGAAATTTGGGGTTTTCTAAGTTTTCACCAAAACCCGAGTGGTGAGTTGATCCTCCTAATTTGTAAACTTTATTATGAGTCATAAATTATTTATTGATGAATTCTTAGTGTTTATGTTTCTCAAATTTCGGTTTGGAAGATTTTGAGAAAAGTTATGTCAAATTAGGGTTTTTGGCCAAAATGGAGATTTTGATATAAGATGTTGGAGAATGATTCTAAGTGCTTGAATATGTGTATTTATTGTTCGAAACTTATGGATCTAAGTTTTTGGAATATTGGCCTTGAGGATTCAAATTTCTACAAAGGAACCAAGTTGGGGGAAAATCTAGATTTAGCCTAAATCTAGCAAGGTAGATTCAAGTTGATTTGTGAAAATATGGTACATGCCAAAAATTTCTATTTTAAGGTGATTATGTGTTCACATATTTTTTTTATTAAAAGTGGGAATATATGAAGAGTTTTTCTCATTTGGATTATTTGGTTTTATAAATCCTTTAAAACACCTGTATTTGGGATTTTTGGACATCTTGATAAATAAATCATGTTGATATGTTTTGTGTGTCCTGTTTCTAGTTCCTAATCACAAACACTCAATCAAACAAAACAATATGTTTCAATTACATGTTTGATTCAAATCCAAATTCAACGAATTACAACTTTCTCTCTCTAGAACTCTCTTTCTCTCTCTACTATTCTCTCTATCGAATACGTTCTCTCTCTCTAGAAAAACTACCTTTTTAGATATCTAACTACAAAAACAACTAACTAAAACTATTTATACCTACAAGAATTACAAGGAAACAAAAACAAATACAATAACAAAGACTTTGACTTTATTACAAATAGACTTTGACTTTAATGAGAGTTGACTTTCTCAGCTTTGACTTCTTGAACTTTGACTTTTGTCTTCTTGATCTTGTTCCCAAATCTGACATTGTCGCTGAATTTCTCTGTATAATTAGACAATAAAGCTTTCTGCCCGGTCATATGCTTGGAACAGCCGCTATCCAAGTACCACGTATGCCGGATCTGCAAGAGAAATCAGGAAATAATAATTTTAGGTACCCATTTAAAAACGAGTCCTAAAAGATCAGCACAAGATTTTGGTATCCATTTGAAAATGGACCCTCTATTCTTTTGAGAACCTCTAAAAACATTTGATCTTGAAGAATAAACATGATAAGATCCAAACCAATTATTAGAATTATGATGAGAAACAAAATCATGTCTCTGATAATGATAAGAGTTAGCAGTAGTAGGAGATAATTGAATCAATTGCTTTATTGAATAACGCTTGTAAGAAGTTATAAGGTTTTGTTTAGGAGAAGCAAGTTGACCAACTACATCACTATCACTACTATCAGCTCTATTACAAGAATTATCAGAACTTGATTCAGCAGTCTCATCATTCTTCCTTTTTGGTCTCCATTCAGATCTTGCTTTCGACCTTTTCTTTCTTAACTCTAAAACAGAAGATTTAGATTTATTAGGAAAATCAGATTTCTGAGATTGATTTTTCTTTTGTGTATCAGTGTATATCTGTTTCTGTAATCGCTGTTGCTTATGTTTCTTACCTTGAGCATAGTAATCAGCAGTTACAGAAACTGATTCACCAAACTTAGCTGATGATTCACCAATATTAAAAACACTTGGTAACACTTCTCCATTTATAAGAAAAGTATAATGATCCGAAAGTGGAGCATTGAAGTCAAACATATCAATTTCATTTATGCACCCATCACCAGAATTTAGAAAATCATATGCAGACGCAAATAAGTCATCAAAATTATCAGTAGAAGTTTGAGGTGCCTTTGAAACTTTAGAACACTTTGAAGATATAGATTGAAAAACAGTGTTCTTTAAGACTGTAGAAAATATACTTTGTTCAATATCTACCAAAAGTCTTTCATCAGATAAAACATTTTCAAGCTCAACTATTTTGCTTTCAAGAATGAGTGGAGGAACATAAACTTTTGCAATAGAAGGTTTTGCCTCCATCTCAGAAACAGAATAACTAGCAAAATAATCGTTTGAAAGAACTTTTGATGTTTCAGAAAGATAACTATCATTTAACTTTGCATAGTTAAATGGTAGTTGCATTTTCTTAATATTCTTTCTATTTTCAGTTTCCTTAGCCTCAACTTCTTCTGGTAATTTGGTAACAAATTTGGGTTTTAAATGAGGATTTTTACGAACAACAGCAAGAAAATCAAAATTATATAATGCTGGTTGTTTTCTGATGGCTTCTTTAAGTAATGGAGGTTTTCAAAACCAAGTCCCCATTTTTCTTTAACATCAGCCTCTTCGTTAGGTGCATTGAGAAAAATAGTTTGATTTGTTTGTCCTCTTGCATAAAGTTTGGCTTCCAGACCATTTACCTTCTTATTTAAGAGCTTGTTTTCAACCTGCAATTTATAAACAGTTAGTGAAGATTCTTTCTTTTCTAACTCAAACTTAGAAATTTTAACTTCAAAATCAGAAATCTTCTTTTCAAAACAATCTACTTGAATTTTAGAATCAGAAGCAGGCTTGCGTAAAGAATCAATTAGATATTTGTTCCCAATAACAGACTTATTAAGCTCAAAGATCTTGTTGTTTCTTTTAGCAACTCTATCTTTTTCCTTTTTCAGTTTTGTTTGAAGGTCATTAACCTCAACCATCATGGCTTCCATTTTGGTTATGAAATCTTTTTCAGTTAAGTTTATTACCTCATCAATTGCTTCATCATCTGAATCATCATATTTGACCTCTTTTCCCATTAAGCAAAGATGAGCAGTTTCTTCCTTCACATTTTCTTCCTCTTGATCAGAATGATCCAACCAGTATTATCTTCAGCCATTAATGCCCTGCCAGCCTCTTGTTGCTTGGCCAAGAGCAATTTGTTCTGATAATACTCTGAGTTGCGAACCTTTGGCTTCCGACATTCTTTTGCATAATGTCCGAACTTGCCACAGTTGTAGCATTTGATCAGATCATTAGCAGTCTTCTTTTCAGTACTGGTATAGTCATTCACAAACCTCTTCTTTTCTTCTAGCTTCCTTTCCACAAATCTGTTTCCTTCTGTAACATCCTAAATTTTAGAGTAAAATAAAACTTCTCACAAAAGGCAACATGACATTTGCATTGATATAAATTCCTCAAAAGGGTATCAGTTCTTTGGACTTTACAAAAACCTGTACGGATCTAGAACTCATCAACAGACTAATCTAAACATAACTATCTAGATTACATCAGTTGACAATCCAAAATTCATCAAAAGAATGGGACTTAACAATGCCCAACTATCAACACACTTTAGTCATCTCAAAACCATGTCTCGAGACCAAACTCGTCTCTCAAAACCCTGTGCATCCCACCGCTAAGGGAAACCTGTTATACATATCATTTGAGAAAAAGTGTTAGGCTTAAAGCCTAGTGAGAACATACAGTTCATAAATCGCAAGAGATATAATCAAATGCATCAAAGTAAATCTTTTCAAAGGTTTAGTTATGCAAAACACAGTTCTTTGATAATATACGGACAACCGGTCCAAAACACATCTTCCGATGACGGGGATTACCCGATTTACCAAGGATTATAGTGGAACACAAAGTAAGCCACAAATCCGAGTTATGAGCTAAATACATGGAACCATGGCCACGAACGCTTCGGTCCGTACTACGATGTGAGGGAGGCCCCCAAGGAACCAGTCATACTCTTCGTTAGACTACATTTGACCCATGGCTAGTAACAGGTCTCACATAACCGTACCAAGTGCCCCCGAGGATTAAATGTATCTAACTACAACAGAAGGGGCATATCCTTCTCAGCCAAAAGCCGACTCGATACCTAGGGATCCACTAGTATAGTCATGACTTGTCACAATATTTCATGTGGCCATTTCAAAGCTAGATAAACAGCTTTCAACACATTTATATTTCAAAATGCTATTTTCCAGACCAACTGCTGGTAAGAAAGATAATCATAAAACCATTTTATATACATTCTTTCAATAAGTCACAAACATAGGCAAGTAAAACATCATTTTACTTTTAATAAGGCGGAACCAGTCATTTGAGTCAAAACTGATCGGGAACCCCGAAAATCACCAAAAACTTCATTTATATCAAAATGTATAGAACATGAAATCATACCGTAGAAATAGTTCGGATTTCGCAAATAAGAATTTTGACATGTCTAAAGTTTGTAAAATGGTAGTAGGAACTCACCAGTAGGTTTTAGGATAAAACCCGGAAAACCAGATAACGATCACGATGTAGAGGTGAAGCTTAAAACACCGAAACCTCGGATCGAACACCAACTATATACTACCAAACTCTAGAGAGAGAGAGAGAGAGACGATTTAGAGAGAGAATAGAGAGAAAGAGATTTGAGAGAAATGAGATATATTGGAAACTGAACCCTTAAGTCGGTCCAGGGGAATTCGTGGGTTATGCCGCGACCTCAACTCGCGGCATAACTCCCCCGTGCCATAAAACCCTAAAACCAACAGAGGCTTTTGCGACTAATGCCGCGACTACCCCTCTCATGCAAGTCGCGAAGCTCGTAAACCCATAATCAACAGTGGACATCGCGACTTATGCCGCGACTCCAAGTTACGAGCAAGTCGCGAAACTCACTGGAAGTTCACATTTTCACCGAAGACCACACATTCGAACGATAAACTATAAACGGTGTTAACGACAACGGTTAAACACAAGATTACAACGATATGTATAAAGAAAATCCAGGGTGTTACAATCCTCCCCAACTTGGGAATGATTTCGTCCCCGAAATCCAAACTATACAAAAAGATGAGGATATCTTCGCTTCATATCCTCTTCGGATTCCCACGTCACATTTGCTCCTCGGTGATGCTTCCACTGCACCTTGATCAATGTGACTTCTTTGTGACGCAACTTCTTAGACTTTCTTTCTAAGATCGCGTCAGGCTCTTCTATACAACGGTTACCCTCGTCAACTGTCAATTCGGAGAGAGGAATAACGCTTTCCTCTTCCACCAAACACTTCCGAAGATAACAAATATGAAACGTGTTGTGGATTCTGCTCAACTCTGGCGGTAGTTCCAATAGGTACGCTTGCAAACCTACCCGCTTGAGCACTTTGAAAGGTCCGAGGAAACGGGGACTCAACTTCCCACGCTTTTCGAAACGTATAATACCTTTCCACGGCGATACCTTAAGCAACACACGATCGCCCACTTGGAATTCCATCGGCCTCTTCTTCTTATCGGCGTAACTCTTCTTCCGATCCTGAGCCACTTTCAATCTTTCACGAATACATTTGACCTTATCGCCCGTCTCTTGCACGATTTCAGGTCCGGCGAACTGCTTTTCTCCCGCTTCAAGCCAACACACGGGAGTTCGGCACTTTCGCCCGTACAATGCTTCAAAAGGTGCCATTCCAATACTCGAGTGGTAGCTATTGTTGTAGGCGAACTCCACCAAAGGTAAGTGAGAGTCCCAGCTACCCCCGAAATCGATGACACAAGACCTCAACATGTCTTCCAATGTCGGGATCGTTCTCTCACTTTGCCCGTCGGTTTGTGGATGGTAAGTCGTACTCAACTTAACTCGTGTACCAAGCTCTTTCTGAAATCCATTCCAAAAGTTCGAAGTGAACCGACTGTCGCGATCCGACACGATTGACAATGGTATGCCGTGCCTCGAGACTACCTCATCGACGTACAGTTTCGCTAGTTTGTCCATCGGTAATGTCTCGCGCATGGCCAAGAAGTGAGCGCTCTTTGTCAATCTATTGACTATCACCCATATGGTATCGTGACCTCGAATAGTTTTAGGTAACTTTGTCACGAAGTCCATAGTGATATGCTCCCACTTCCACTCGGGAATCTCTAGAGACTGAAGACTCCCATACGGCCACTGATGTTCGGCCTTAACTTACGAACACGTCACACAACGCTCAACGTAACGTGCTACGTCAAGTTTCATTATCGGCCACCAATAGTGCAACTTCAAGTCCCTGTACATCTTTGTACTCCCCGGATGAATGGAATACCTGGACTTGTGTGCATCTTCAAGCAACAGATCACGGTTACCCCCAAGCTTGGGTACCCACACACGACCGTTGAACAGTTTTACCCCACGGCTATATTTCGTTAAGAGTAAACGTTGCTTTGTCATGACTTCCTCTTTGAGATTCTCTTCTAACAATGCTTCAACTTGCGATGCTTTGATCTTTTCAACAAGACTAGACACCAATTCGATTCTCGAATGGGTAGCCCGAATATAACCGCTATAGTCCTTCCGACTTAACGCATCGACTACCACGTTTGCCTTACCAGGATGGTAAAGCAGCTCACAATCGTAATCCTTGAGTAACTCGAGCCACCGTCGTTGCCTCATATTCAACTCCTTTTGATCAAAGACATGTTTCAGACTTTTATGATCTGTGAAGAGTGTACACTTCGTGCCATAGAGATAATGTCGCCAAACCTTCAAGGCGAACACTACTGCTGCTAACTCCAAATCGTGGGTAAGGTAGTTCTTCTCGTGTATTTTAAGTTGCCTCGAGGCGTAAGCGATTACCTTTCCCCGTTGCATCATCACACAACCTAAACCCATTTTCGAAGCGTCGCTATAAACCACGAAGTCTTCTGACCCTTCAGGTAACGACAAGATCGGAGCTTCACACAACTTCCTTTGAAGTATTCGGAATGCCTTCTCTTGTGTCTCGGTCCATTCAAACTTCACATTCTTCCGAGTCAAAACTGTCAAGGAAGAAGCGATTTTCGAAAAGTCTTGGATAAATCTCCGGTAGTACCCTGCCAGACCCAAGAAACTTCGGATCTCTGACGGACTCTTGGGAGATTCCCAATTCATCATAGCTTCAATCTTGGAGGGATCCACTTTCACTCCGTCTCGAGTGACAACGTGACCCAGAAATTGTACCTCTTTAAGCCAAAAGTCACACTTGGAAAACTTGGCGTACAATCTTTCCTTTCTTAACACTTCAAGCACTTCTTGTAGATGTCGTTCGTGTTCTGACTCGCTCTTGGAGTATACGAGTATGTCATCAATGAATACAATGACCGACTGGTCGAGGAATGGTCAGCACACTCTGTTCATCAGGTCCATAAATATCGTCGGTGCGTTCGTTAGACCAAAAGGCATTACAAGAAACTCCTAATGGCCGTAACGCGTTCTGAAAGCTGTCTTCGGAACATCTTCTTCACTCACCTTCACTTGGTGATAACCCGAACGTAAGTCGATTTTGGAAAAACAACCCGCTTCTTGAAGTTGATCGAACAAGTCGTCTATTCTTGGAAGCGGATACCTGTTCTTCACTGTAGCTTTGTTCAACTCACGATAGTCGATGCACATTCGCAGCGTGCCATCTTTCTTCTTTACAAACAAGACCGGAGCTCCCCAGGGTGACGAACTCGGTCTTATAAAGCCCTTCTCCAAAAGCTCTTGGAGTTGTGCCATCATTTCTTGCATCTCTGACGGCGATAAGTGGTAAGGAGCTTTAGCAATTGGTGCTGCTCCAGACACAAGATTAATCCGAAACTCTATCTGACGATCGGGTGGTAACACGGGCAAGTCGTCCGGAAAGACATCTGGAAACTCACGCACAATCTTCACATCTTCCAGCTTTGATTTCTCTAATTTTGCATCGATCACATAGGTTAGGAAAGACGAACATCCTTTTACTAAGCACTTGCGTGCCTTTGCCATTGTGATTATTGCCACTTCACCCTTTTTCTTTTCACCCAAGATGACAATGACTTCGCCAGAGGGGTTGGGAAGTCGAATCAACTTCTTGGAACATACGATCTCGGCGTGATTGTTTGACAACCAATCTATGCCGACCACAATATCAAAACCCCCGATTAACATCGGCAGTAGATCGATCGAGAATTCTCTCCCTTCGATACTAAGAGTACACTGCTTCAGAACATCGTGTATCAGAACTTGACTACCATCGGCTATTTCTACCACTAATGCATCCTGAAGACTAGTAGTGGGCATAGCAATCTTTTGACGTAACAACGCAGATATGAAAGAGAAACTGGCATCCGTATCGAATAAAACACGAGCAGGTACAGAGTTTATAAGAAATGTACCCGATACCACATCAGCGGATGCCTTGGCCTCATCGGCCGTCATCTGAAATGCTCGACCCGGAACCCTAGGAGGGTTCTCCTTCCTTGCTGGCGTGCTACCCGTCTTGAGCTTCGGGCAATCTCTCTTCACATGCCCCGGCGCCTTACACTCGAAGCAGACCATCCCCGCGACAGAACAGTCGCGGGCGGTGTGATCATTCTTACCACACTTGAAGCAGAATCTAGAAGTGGGGTTACAGTTACCGTGGTGCTTTGTTCGAAACTTTGATCACCATCTGGCTTCTTGATAACCGCCGAAACTGCGGTTTCCGACAGAAGGTCGGGTTCTCCTGGGAGGTACAGAACCGTTCTCCCACTTTCTCTTATCAGACAACACCACAACTTTCTCAGCTTTGTTTCTTGCGAACATCTCTTCCATGTACTGAGCTTCTTCAACCATCTCGCGGAGGTTAGAAGCTTTAGAATTGTGGACCATAGATTGCATGTCCGCAGGTAGACCATTCAGATAGGCCTTCATCTTTTCCTTCTCTGTTGGGGCAACGTGCCCTACCAGATCAAGCTTCTCCATGAACTGACGGGTGTACTCCCTCACCGTCAGACTTCCCTTTACCAGAGACCGGAATTCTTTCTCGATTCGGTCCATTGTTCTTTCATTGCAGAACTCTTCTAACAGCTTTTTCTTGAACTCGACCCAAGACAACTGGACCAACACAGCAGGAGATAGGGTGGATTGAATGACATTCCACCAAATGAGCGCAGTATCCCTCAGCAGTTGGGTACCAAACCGCACTCTCTGTTCATCTCCGCATTCGGAAAAGCCAAAAGCTTGCTCGACCGCTCGAATCCACTTCACACACAAGATTGGGTCGTCGGAACCAGAGAACTCTGGCGGTCCGCAACCCAGAAAGGACTTGTAGGAACAACTTTTCCTATTTCCCGGAGCACCAACAATCCCGTGCTCCTCAGCTCTGACCCCTGCACCAGCAACTCCAGGACCCGCTATAATGTTTTCCACAACCGTCTCACTCCTCCGATTATTTACATCGCGATCCTCAATCACTTTCAGCAAAAACTCTTGCTGCTTTGCCATCTCTTCCCTAATTGCCAACATCATGTTGGCCATCAACTCAGACGGGAAACTAGCATCCTTGATGACTGGGTGAGACGAAGCCAGGTCTACTCGCAGAATAACCTCTGCCCCCCTAGTCCTTGCTGAACAGGTGGTCGCACAACAACCTCAGCTCCCTCCGGCTGACCAGCGGTGGAAGCTGTCGCTTCCAGACCATCAACACGCGTTCGCGGTCTACCACGCGTATTCACCATCCCAAACTACTTCACAGAACAGGAAAAGAGATAAGAAAGAGTTGGAATAAACACAAAAGAAAACGTACCACCACATTACCGGTCATCATAGCAATAGAAATTCAAGCACACTTACGTACGATATCCTCATAATAACATTAGCTAAGTGAGATTATGAACATATAACACATAAAGGTTCTTGTCACGATCGCCACAACACCTGATAAACGCACTTTCCATTGACTCTAAGACTAACCCATCTTAAAAGCTCTACCCAATCTCACGGATCAATTCTTATCATACTCGGTCTAAGTCTAGACATCTTACATTCATGCCTAGTTCACTTAAACTAGAGCTCTGATACCAACTTGTAACATCCTAAAACTTAGAGTAAAATAAAACTTCTCACAAAAGGCAACATGACATTTGCATTGATATAAATTCCTCAAAAGGGTATCAGTTCTTTGGACTTTACAAAAACCTGTACGGATCTAGAACTCATCAACAGACTAATCTAAACATAACTATCTAGATTACATCAGTTGACAATCCAAAATTCATCAAAAGAATGGGACTTAACAATGCCCAACTATCAACACACTTTAGTCATCTCAAAACCATGTCTCGAGACCAAACTCGTCTCTCAAAACCCTGTGCATCCCACCGCTAAGGGAAACCTGTTATACATATCATTTGAGAAAAAGTGTTAGGCTTAAAGCCTAGTGAGAACATACAGTTCATAAATCGCAAGAGATATAATCAAATGCATCAAAGTAAATCTTTTCAAAGGTTTAGTTATGCAAAACACAGTTCTTTGATAATATACGGACAACCGGTCCAAAACACATCTTCCGATGACGGGGATTACCCGATTTACCAAGGACTATAGTGGAACACAAAGTAAGCCACAAATCCGAGTTATGAGCTAAATACATGGAACCATGGCAACGAACGCTTCGGTCTGTACTACGATGTGAGGGAGGCCCCCAAGGAACCAGTCATACTCTTCGTTGGACTACATTTGACCCATGTCTAGTAATAGGTCTCACATAACCGTACCAAGTGCCCCCGAGGATTAAATGTATCTAACTACAACAGAAGGGGCATATCCTTCTCAGCCAAAAGCCGACTCGATACCTAGGAATCCACTAGTATAGTCATGACTTGTCACAATATTTCATGTGGCCATTTCAAAGCTAGATAAACAGCTTTCAACACATTTATATTTCAAAATGCTATTTTCCAGACCAACTGCTGGTAAGAAAGATAATCATAAAACCAGTTTATATACATTCTTTCAATAAGTCACAAACATAGGCAAGTAAAACATCATTTTACTTTTAATAAGGCGGAACCAGTCATTTGAGTCAAAACTGATCGGGAACCCCAAAAATCACCAAAAACTTCATTTATATCAAAATGTATAGAACATGAAATCATACCGTAGAAATACTTCGGATTTCGCAAATAATAATTTTGACATGTATAAAGTTTGTAAAATGGTAGTAGGAACTCACCAGTAGGTTTTAGGATAAAACCCGGAAAACCAGATAACGATCACGACGTAGAGGTGAAGCTTAAAACACCGAAACCTCGGATCGAACACCAACTATATACTACCAAACTCTAGAGAGAGAGAGACGATTTAGAGAGAGAATAGATAGAAATGAGATATATTGGAAACTGAACCCTTAAGTCGGTCCAGGGGGATTCGCGGGTTATGCCGCGACCTCAACTCGCGGCATAACTCGCCCGTGCCATAAAACCCTAAAACCAACAGAGGCTTTCGCGACTAATGCCGCGACTACCCCTCTCATGCAAGTCGTGAAGCTCGTAAACCCATAATCAATAGTGGACATCGCGACTTATACCGTGACTCCAAGTCGCGAGCAAGTCGCGAAACTCACTGGAAGTTCACATTTTCACCGAAGACCACGCATTCGAACGATAAACTATAAACGGTGTTAACGACAACGGTTAAACAGAAGATTACAACGATATGTATAAAGAAAATCCAGGGTGTTACACCTTCTACCCTTTCTCTATGCTCATGGTTCTTGGAGCTGGACGAAGAATATCTCTGAGAATTGGATCCCGGCTTCTTGTAAAATTTCTTTTGAAATGCGCGGGTCAGCAATAGCATTGCTTGCTTGAGACTTTCTCCGTCATCTCCATCATATTCAGATTCTGATTCAGAACTGGTAATAACTTTCTTCTTTTTCTTCTTTTTCTTTCTTTTCTTTCTCTTTCTCTCTGGCCACTAGTGCAATGGGATCTGCAACTTTTTCTGTTTTCTTCTTTTCACTTCTTTTCTCTTCTACTTCTTCTTCATTTTGTCGCAAAGTCTTGTATACCTCATGTAATGGTATATCACTTAGATCCTTCATCTGTTTCATGCGACGAGTGTGCTTTTTCCACTCAGGTTGCAGAATGCTCAGAAACTTAACATTCTTCTCAAGCTGCTTCTTTTTCACTTTATTCTTTGACAACTCATTTAGAAGCAAGACAAAACGTTCATAAGTATCTTCCAAGCTTTCATTCTTTTTGGCTTTAAACTCTTCATAACTGTTAATGCAGTTAGCCACTTTCATTTGATTCCCGACCTTGGATCCCATCATCATCTTTTGCAGTTGATTCCACATCTTCTTAGCATTTTCCTTGTAATTATCAATCTTGATGTATATCTCGTTTGGAATGCTTTGAAGAAGTAAGGACCTTGCTTGTTTATCTGCTTTAAATCGACTTTTCTGCTCTTCAGAATACTGGGCAAAATCCATTGGAACTGTTCTCATCTTCTGTACTCTATCCTCATCTCCATCCTCACTGTCTGAGGATTCATCATCAGGGATTTGAACAGTAGGTGGAATTATTGGACCTTCTGTAATTGACAGTAGTATGTTCTCCCCATTCGCATGTCTATCCATAAAATCCAGAAATCTGTCTTTCCACTGTTCATATTCTCCTTTGAACAGTACTGGAGGTTTGACATCAGTGCCAATAGAAAGAGCATCTTTAGAAGTCATCTTGTATTACCTATTTGAAAAATATATGCAATAAGAAACTAGAAACTGATTGTTAGTCCAAATGAAACAACAAGAAAATTCAGAAATCTTGAAAAATATGTAAAACACAGAAAATCTCTAAGGACTGAGTCGCAAAAGTCACAAAATGCAATAAGTGAAGCTAGCGCAAACTTCGATATGCGCTAAGAGTTGATGGCGCAAAACACACTATGCGCTACAAGAGAATGGCGCAAACAAAAACTTTGCGTTACACGTTGCTGGCGCAAAGATAACTTTGCGCGACGTGAAGATGGCGCAAAGTAATACTTCGCGTGACAAGTAGATGGCTCAAATTACAACTTCTCGTTAACCAGCAATGACGCAAACACCAACTTTGCGTTAAAAGATGTTGGCGCAAAGTACACTTGTCTATCTGAACTCAATCACTTCAACTTTACGTTAATACACTCTGTTAATAGACTCTGGCGCAAACTAAGGTTTTCGCTTCTTGTTGATGGCACAAAGGTCACTTTGCGTTTCTTGTTGAAGACGCAAAGCTCAATTTGCGTTTCTTGTTGAAGACGCAAAGCTCAGAACAATCATTTGGTGAATCTCTTGATGAACTGGCGCAAACCGTGATGAACTCGCGCAAACCATGATGAACTGGTGCAAAGTATAGATCTCGTGCAAACCTCTAAAGTCGATCATATTCGTACCAAAAACTACTTTAGATTCCGAATTTCAATTCTAAACTTTGTCAATTCGATCATCTAACCATCTAGAACACAATTCTAGAAATGAATTTCGATTAAAAACACAAAACGATACAAATTGGACCAAATACAGTGCGTGAAACTCGTGAACTCCAAACTCAACAAAAATTCAAAATTAAAGATCGATTACAGTGCAATTTGATACAAAACTTATACATACTCGATCGATTATACTATACTAACAAAACCTGATCGATTTCAATTCCTAATTTGCCCAAAAACTCAAAAATCGAATCTGACTTCGACGAACACATAAACTTTCTTGATTTGATTTCAAATGGAATCTGCTTTGATACCAATTGTGTGTCCTATTTCTAGTTCCTAATCACAAACAATCAATCAAACAAAACAATATGTTTCAATTACCTATTTGATTCAAATCCAAATTCAACGAATTACAACTTTCTCTCTCTAGAACTCTCTTTCTCTCTCTACTATTCTCTCTGTCGAATACGTTATCTCTCTCTAGAAAAACTACCTTTTTAGATATCTAACTACAAAAACAACTAACTAAAACTATTTATACCTACAAGAATTACAAGGAAACAAAAACAAATACAATAACAAAGACTTTGACTTTATTACAAATAGACTTTGACTTTAATGAGAGTTGACTTTCTCAGCTTTGACTTCTTGAACTTTGACTTTTGTCTTCTTGATCTTGTATCCAACTATTTCATGCCATAACATGTTTCTTTGATAATTTAATATGTAAATGGAGGTCATTTTGATGTAAATGTCCTTTTAGTGTATTTAATTTTATAAACCGTTCGGAAAATGCATTTTATTGTGTTATGAGACATTTTGGAAATATAAGGGTAATAGTTCATTTGGAAAATAGTTTGTCTCAACCAATGATGAGTTTTGGGTTAATAATACTTCTGGTCATTGTGTTTGCATAACCCTCAGCTACATATGTTTTATTGTTTATACTGATTTTTATTGTACGTTAAAGTAAATTGTTGAGCTTTTGGCTCGGTTTTGACTAAGATGAGTCTTTGGGACATTTGTCTTGTTTTAATAGCCTCTATGGAGTTTTGAGTATGATTGTGTTTATTGCGTATCATTTGAGAATTGCATGTTTTGAGTGCTTTGGTCATTCAATTGTAGTCATGTAATGTTATAGATTGTAATGTAATGGATACATAGACATATGAGTCGGTCTTTAATATATTAAAAAGGGCTATTATTTCCATGTTAGGAACATGATTAGTCATGGGGTCATCGAGGGCCTTATGGTGCTGGCTCGTGGAGTCAAACATCTGTCATTGGCCCCGTGATGTATTTTCTGAGTCTGTTTTTATGGGATAGTTATTCCCATTTGTAATTAGTTGATACATTGGGTCCTCGGAGGCAACTTGGTACGATTATGTGAAGTCGGATACTAGCCATGGGTCGTAAATGTAATCGTAGTGAATAAGTATGACTAGGATCATCGGGTGCCCTTATCCACATCTTAGTACGAGTCGGTGAGCTCGTGGTCATGGGTCCTAGTATGGTGAGCTCAATAACTTGGAAAATAGTCTATTTTTTGTGTTCCGCCACAAGCCATGAAATTCGGGTCTCCCCCGTCAGCGAAAGGTGTTGTTTTGGGTTGTCTCGATGATTTAGTAGGCAGAGGGAAATTGAGAAATGGACAGATCTTGAGATGTATTTCTTGGTTTGAACTCAAATGAACCAGTAGAGGGAAACACGAGCCACTGTGAAAGAAAATAGATAGATTTTGGGATTAACTTTGAGAAATGGGTAATTTGGGAAAAAGGGGGGTTTTGAATAAGGGTTAGTAGGGAAAAAAAGGGAGAAATTTGCAGGTTGATTTGTCTTGGAGTTGGGGGAGAAGATGTTGCAGGGAGGAGAGAAAGATTGAAGAAGATGGTGGGCTTAGGGTGGGATCACGTGGGGGTGGGTGGGTTAAGTTTTTTTTTTTAATTATTCTATATATGATTTAATTTAATAAAAGAAAATTAGAAATAAAAACAAAAACAAAATGTAAAATGACAAAATTGCCCTGGTTTTAATGAACTTATTTGACAAAGTTAGTCTGAGGGACGAAAAACCGAAACGAAATGAAAACTACAAGGATGATAAAAACAATTTTTAAAGACCAGGGACGAAAATAGTTATAAGTAACAAACCATAAGGACGAAAATCGTAGATTACTCAAAAGAAAAAAAAGTTGGCTACTATATTACATCTCAAAACATGTGGGTATCTTTTTATTTCCTAACGACTTGTAAATATTGTTTAATAATTGATTTATTGACGTGATGCTAGAAGATTTTATTTATTTTAAATGCCAATTAAGAAAAAGCAAGGATTATTACGTTGTAAAGGTACGTTTGGTATATGGACGAGACTAGATATGATAAGAACGGACGTTTAAGAATGAGGTAGTCTTATTAAAAAATTGTCAGTTTTTATAGTTATTAATATAAAAGCATCTCCAACAACTATATGCTGCTATTTAAAAAAGTATAAGAAATCAAAATCTCTAAAAGTAATGGTGGCGGAGCCACCTTGAAGCCAGAAGGGGCACGGGCTTCCTTGAAACTTCAAAAAATAATAAATTTTAATATGTTTCCAAACCTCAATTACCTTTGAAACTTAATTTATTTATAGCAAATTGTTCTTTTTATACCCCTTTGTAAATGACAAAGTTTCTAAGGGTTGTAAAATAAACACGTCTTATTTTATTGAACTCACGTTCTTTATGATAAACTTAGGTCCTGTTTGTTTGCAGCTTAGTGAGCTTAACGAGACCTACAACTTATTCAGTCAGCTATATATGACTGTTTGGTAGTGGGTTAATGATATAGAAAGTGGCTTATTCAGTAAGATTTCAAGGGGAAGCTGTATGCAGAAAGCCAAATTTTTTTCAAACCAGTCCATCTCATTAAAAAACATGTTCCTTCCATCTATGGAAAAACTCTCTCAAATTAAAATCTTTTAAATCTATACAGACAGATTAATCCACACAGACAACTTTATCCATACATAACTTAATGAAAAACCAATCAAACAACCCTTTAATGTATTTTAAAATGACTTTTCTTATTTATATGGTAATCTACACATCTTTTGTATTTGTTTGTATAAATATAAACATAATTATGTTGTTTAACTTACTATATTTTTCAACTCTTTTTTATGACTATTTTTAGTACAAGTATTTAATAAAAAAAAACATACACTAAAAAGGTTTTCCCAACCTGAAAATCTTGAATTTTTTTACATTATTTCTAGACACACCCAAAATAAATTTTTGCCTACCTGAAAATAATAACATCCAAATCCCATGGCTATTTTCTTTTAGAAATAACGTAAGTTATATTATTAAAATATTCAATAATTCATAATTCTTATTCACTTTTTAAAAAATATATAATAAATTCAAGTTAATTGTTAGAAACAACAAAAATAATATATATATCTCTTTCTTTAATATATATTATAAGTTATAGAAATTTTTTCAATCTAGAGAGTTTTACCTTTCTTTCTCATCCATTTTAATATACATTTCAAGAATGGTGAGCAACTCGATTTTGTTGATAAATTGAGCGTGAAATGTTATCAATTTTTCAACACAAACGTACCCTAGACCTCTGTGGCAAAGATGTGGAGTCGTTTCATCTCATTTGACGTTTTCAATATTTACACATCACCCTTGTTTCTTCTAGGTGCTGCCTTTCTCCTCCTCACTAGATTTTACAAATCTTCACCACCAGCAACCACCATGAAGAAACTGCTGCCACCTTCACCACCACGGTTGCCTGTGATCGGCAACCTCCACCAGCTGGGTGAACTCGTCCACCACTCGTTTTACTCTCTAGCAAGACGTTATGGTGACTCACTCATGCTCCTCTACATCGGATCAGTCCCAAGCCTCGTGGTCTCCTCAGCCAAAGCAGCTCGCGAGATCATGAAAACCCATGACATCGCATTCGCCAGCAGGCCAAACACACGGATGTTTAGAGCCATCTCGTACGATCTCAAGGAAATAACAGTGGCTCCTTATGGTGAATACTGGAGGCAAGCAAAAAGCATTCTAACCCTCCAGCTTCTGAGTAACAAAAAGGTCCAAACTTTTGATGGGTTGAGGGAAAAGGTAATCGGCGAATGTGTAGATAAAATCACCCGCTGTTTCTTGTCTAACCAACCCGTGGATTTGAGCGACTTGTTTAGCTCGCTTACAAACGATATTACGTGTATGGCGACGTTTGGGAGGACGTATAATGAAGGGGAGATTGGGAGGAAGTTCAAGAAGGTTTTGCAAGAGTTTTCGGAGGTACTTGGTAGCTTTTACTTTGAGGATTCGATTCCTCAGCTTGCGGTGGTTGATCGAATTAGAGGTTTGAGTGCCAAAGTCGATAGGGTTGCCGTAGATTTTGATGAGTTCTTGCAGGGTGTGATTGATGAGACCATATCCAACAGTAGCAACAACCCTAATGATCCAGTTGGTGAAGATGGCGTCGAAACCTTCATTCAAGCACTGCTCAAGGTTCAAAAGGAAGATATTATTGGCATCACAATTGACGCAGATGTCATCAAAGCTCTGCTCTTGGTATATATATCATATCATCTCTCTTCATCTTTTGTAATATATATCACTCTTACAAATCGGCTAATTTCAACAAAATTTTCCTGCTAAAAAGGGTGATTCATCACAACAAAAACATCGGATTCTACTACAACCATTGGTATTTTTCGTCCATAATGACTAATAGAAATTTCCCTAGGTGATTTTTTTTTGGTAAAACTAAAAACCTAAATAGGTAAATCCCTACTCTCACTCCTACCGTGAGTCAAACTAGAACTCTTTGATGATTGAAGAAAGTAGTGAGTAGAAACTCAAGAGATTTATTTTCGATTTTACAATATTGATAAAATTTTCTTATAAGCTCGATATATTTGATATAAATTAATGGTTCTTCTTTCCTTGTTTATTTTTGTAACTTTATATGAATGTACATTGTACTACAGGGTTATTTAAACACCAACACACAAGTATACATATATAATACATACATGCATATATGTATACATATTTCGCTATAGAGCATGGTCTCAAAAACGTTGTGGCCTTGCTGTAACTTGTAAGTCTTGACCTTTTCAAAAATAATCTATAAATAACAATAGGACATGTTGTATAAAAAATGTTATGAAAAACTTGTTAGAATGTTGGTAACATTCTATTATAACACTGTTTTGTGTTATAAAACAGCATATTAAGATATTTAAGTTATTTGTCATCCGATTTCTTAGTGTATATCATATAAATCTATCAACTAAAACTAATTTTCTCTGATTGTGTATGTAGGATGCCTACGTTGCTGGTACAGATACATCATCATCGGTGCTAGAATGGTTGATGACTGAGCTACTTTTACATCCCGATAACCTTAAGAAAGTCCAGAATGAGGTACAGAATGTCCTTAACGGGAAGAAAGACATAACCGATGACGATTTGGAGAGGATGACGTATCTTAAAGCCGTTATCATGGAAACCACCCGTCTCCACCCTCCGCTTCCGATTCTACCTCCACGAGTTGCACGCCATGATGTCAAAGTAATGGGGTACGATATTGCAGAAGGAACCAGGGTATACGTGAACATTTACGCAATTATGAGGGATCCTAAAGTGTGGGATAAACCGGATACGTTTCTGCCCGAAAGATTCTTGGATTCGTCTATTGATTTCGTAAAGCATAATTTCGAGTTACTTACATTTGGTGCTGGTAGGAGGGGTTGTCCTGGAAGGGTGTTTGCCATGGCCATCAATGAGAAGGTTTTGGCTACGATTCTAGACAGATTCGATTGGTCACTGCCACATGGAGTTAAAAAAGAGGATGTGGATATGAAAGAAACTTTTGGTCTGGCAAATCACAGAAAGGTTCCATTGTTAGCTGTTGGGAAACCATTCTCTCCATAGATGCTAAATCAACTAAACGCCACCTATATATGTTTTTTTATCCTTTTCCTCTTATGTCATGGTCGTTTTAACACTTCAATAAAATGTTATGATGGAGGCCAGTGACCTCATTTCGTATTTCTTTAATAAAATTGTGTAAATTATATATATATATATATATATATATAGAGGGAGGATCAAACGAGAACAATAACTATTTAAAATAACACGAAAACGAACAAAATTATTAGTGATTTTACATTAACGCGCAAAACAGCCACGCAGACTAAAAGTCGCGGAGAAAGTCATTTTTTTCGTGTGTTAATGTAAAATCACTAACGATTTTGTTAGTTCTCGTGTTCTTTTAAATAGGTATTGTTTTCGTTTGAACCCGACTCTCTCTCTCTCTCTCTCTTATATATATATATATGGGTGAGTTCAAATGAAAACTCATTTTTTGCACATGAGGACCAATCTTAGCCATTGATCAAAAATTAGAAAACTAATCAATGGTTAAAACATAATAAGATTAATTAAGAAGTGATTAGAGACAAAATTGAAAATTTGAATAAGCGCCTACTTTGTTTGACTTTTTATTTTCTTTTTTAATTAATTTTTTTAACTTCTTAAAGTTTAAAATAAATTATCTTAAAATTTACTAATATTTTAATCAAACAAATTACATCAAAAAAACGAGAATTTCGTGTTCTTCGATATGACATCCATCCCGATATAGTTTTTATTTCATTATAACTGTTTTTTACGTGAAATTCTATATATGTGTTATATTCAGTATGAATATGTATGCACGTCACCGGCCCGTTGTCCACATTCAGTATGAATAATAAAGGTGAACGTTCATTCATTATTCATGATGAATAATACAGTATTCAGGATGAATAACACAATATTCAAGAATAATAATACACGAATTTATAATTCATGTATTATTCATCATGAATTGTGTATTATTCATCTTGAATGTTGTATTATTCATGATGAATAATATATGAATTTTTCATGAAGGTGTGGACACATGATGCACTCTCTTTTGTTTACCGATTCACAACCGAAATTTGGTTTAATTCATTATGAATATGTATGCGCATTCCCGGGTGTCTCACATTCATTATAAACAACAAATGTGAACGTTCATATAATAACCGGACATTTATATCGATCTTAAACTGAAAACTTAGTGTTTAGAGTTGGTCATTGCTTTGTATGCTTGAACATATAGCATATGGACTTAATCCGAAATAACTTTGTCAAACATAACCATTAGAGGGGTTAAACATGGATAAGTGAAACGATAATTAAACCAAAAATGTTAAGAAATTCTCCAAACATGATAAATACGCAATTTATGAAACTTGAGGGACGAAAGGTGAAAAATCTGAAAATATAAAAACAAAATTTGAGATAAATAATCTCAAAATCAGATTTATATCTTCTTCTTCTTCTTCACGTTTTCTTCTTCAAACCCTAATCCAAACCCTCTTCCATGAAATTAAGCCTCATATCTTGATCATATGATGAAATATTGAAGATTTGAAGCTAAATCTTGAAGATAAACCATTGGGTAAGTTTATAATTTTGAAATCTAGGTTATTTGAGGAAGATACATATTAAGTTTGTGTGTGTTCTTGTTGATTAGGGGTTGGAGTTTATAAGAGTTTGGAGGAATCAATACCTTGAAGAGGTGTAATCATCTTTGAGGTAAGAATTTTGTAAAACCTTAGAGTTAGATACTTGATAACCTAAAACTCAAATAGGTTTTGATTTATATGGTGTTAAGGGTTGTTAAACTAAAACAAAGTACTCTAATTTTGTCAATAGATAGGTTTAGAATGGTTACTAAATCAATTGGTAGTGATTGGTATGTTAAACAAGTTAAATATGATGTTGTTGGATAAAACAGAAATCTGCATGTTACTTGAAAAATTTGTATATAATTAACCATTGATACAATTGACGTGTGTGATATGTAGTTGGAAACCTTAGTGTGTCTAGTACAGTTGTTATGAAGAGTCCGAAATCTAATTTTGAGCTTAAGTGTGTCAAAATACCCAATTACAGTAGTTGTTCTCTGTAAACTCGGGATTTACACACTGTTATAATAAAATTCATATTAAATCTATCATAGCTCCAATCAACATGAATCCAGAGCTATTGGATTCCTAAGAGGCATAGGTACAACTTTAGTTTAGACAATATCATGAAATTCAGCTCCTAAGTATGAGTAATATGTCCAACACGGAGACGGACAGAAACTGAAATGTGCAGGGGAGTTTTTCTTTGCAATATTTTAATTGTTTTGTTCGATTCATTTAGCATCTTTTCATAACAATAGAATTGAACTATAAGACTATAAAGATGCAAATAAGGTTAAATTAAGCTAATAGAAGGGTGTCAATAGGCTAAGTATATCAAATAAATATAGGTAATATTGGTATAATTCTAAGTGTATATTACTTGTGATGGGAAATCCGATTAGCAAGGATTAGAAACATTGACATTCGAGCATCTTGTTTGATTTTCTCGGCTATATAAAGGTACGGATATCTTATTTTTTGGAACGGGATTGACCTATTATTGAGGGTTAATCTATTCAAATATGATTCACGAATTGTAAATTTGAGATACGAAAATACCTCAATGATGTTGATTCTTGGATTTTTATCGTGTAATTTCTTTATTGAATTCCATTTGGTGTCCCATTAGTTAAGAAAACTTAGGAGTATATCAAAGTTTGTTGCCCCTAATAGGGATCGTTGGCCTAGTTCTTGAGTTTTACTCTAAATGCTGAAGCGCTAATGGAATTTGATAAATATGATTTGTTGAATCGGTCCAATGACTGTGATATTATCAGATTGAGAATGGCACGACTAGATAGAGTCAAGCCATATTGACTTGTTCATTGATTGTAGTTATATCTTTGTGATATGGTTAGATCACATACGTTGTGATCCTTTACCCAGACACTTAGTCGGGGACACCGACTTTGTGATGCTTCCATGGTGGCTATAATCACTATGGCGTCCTTGTGTATGCGTGAAGAGTGTTGGCCCTGATCCGGCCATAGGGGCGAATGGATATCCTAGGAACAAAACAGAACTAAGACTGCTTTAATAGTAGTCGAGGGTTAGTGGGTGTCGTGCCCACACCGCTAGTTCTCACTTATGCCCATAGAACCGTACATTCTTTGGGAACAACGGGTTTAGTGTATTCGGGTGATTTATGTGAACTTGAATAACACGAAACACGGAACGGGTGATTATGTGAACCCCTTTGTTATTTCTTTGTGATATTCGATTGATTTATTTTATCGTTTCATGATTATAGGGATAATTTGTACTTACCCTATATTGTTTATTGTTGATTTCATTGATCAGTTCACTAAGTTATTGCTCAGCCACGTTTGTTATTCCGTGGCAGGTTCTAGAGACAGACTTGGGGAATATCCGGGTTGAGAGACCAAGAGTGGATATTTTGAAGACTGACTTACCGAACAACCTTATTTTGTGAATAGTTACTTTTGGGATTGTATATATATATATATATGTACTTTAATGTCCGGTTATCAATAACTAGTACTATTTTGCTGTAAATTTTACTTAGTTGCTCTGTATGTGTTTAAGCAAATATAGCTAGTATGGGATGTTACATTTATGGTATCAGATCATAGGTTGCAACCTATAGAATAAATCTAAATTTGACTTGTGAGAAATGGGTAGACTTAGGATGGGATAGAAATAGTTTATTATGTCATATTACATTACATAGTATTTAACTAATTTTCATTTAGATGAATTCACTAATCAAGATGTTTTCTGTGGTGTAATCAGAATGCCACCAAGAAGGAATACATGTAGAAGACGAATAAAGGAGGTCTACGGTGATGGTAATCCCTCTCTTAATCAACCAAATCCCGAAATTTTTATGGTTGTGCAACAAGCATTGAACTCAATGATGCCTGGTCTAATTACATAAGTAGTTGAAGTTGTGCATCAGGCTAGTGGGACCACAACTCCTAATAATGCCGGAGGTACTGGTCTTACATCATTAGGTACCACCTCTGTTACAGTTGGGACTCAACTAACCCTACACCAGTGGTTAGAAAAGTTCCATAAACAGAAGCCCCAATCTTTCATATCGGCCACGAATCCTGTTGAGGCTAAACACGAGATTAAGCATCTAGAGAAGATATTTGAAATACTTGAATGTCTCGATAATATTCAAGTTAGATTGGCGGCATAAAAATTAGAGGGTGATACAAATCAGTTGTGGCAATCTTGGAAGCAGGCTCGAGGAGGTAATACAGTTGTGGAAAATCTTACGTGGAGCCAATTTAGAGATGCATTTCTCCAACAATACTTTACTGAAGCCGATTGGGAACCATATATGCGGGAATTTTCTTCGCTCAAACAACATGAGGACGAGTCTGTAACAAACTTTGTGGCTCGCTTTCTTCGATTAGTCGATTTTGCCGGACCACTTGCTGGTATTGAAGTTAATCAAATCCAAAAGTTTAAATGGGCCTTACAAAGAAAATATCGTTCAAGGATGATGTGGCGAAGATTCACAGAGTCATCTCATATTATTAACACAGCGCGACACATTGAACTTGACCGGATTGACTTTCTTGCTACTAAAGGTGATTCAAAGAAAAAGAGTCGAAATTCATCTTATGGAAGTCAAAGCGGGCATGAAACTATTCGACAAAAGTATAACTCTGTAGGGAAACGAAAACAAGCTAGTTCACGATCATCCTTATCATTGGGAGCAACATCAAATACAGTAAACCTCACTCCCCCTACCCAATGTAAAGATTGCGGTAAAATCCACAGGTCAGGTCCGTGTCTTCGAATGACGGGTGCTTGTTATAGTTGTGGCCAACAGGGTCACTTAGCTAGAGACTGTAAACAGGGTGTAAGTGGTAGCTCGGGATCAAAAGATAAAGGCAAGCAGACCACTGCAGGCGGGCGAGTCTTCCTACTATCAACAGATCAAACTACTGATGGTATGGTTTCTGCCACTGTTCATATTAATGATAATGATTTTTATGCCTTATTCGACACTGGAGCTACTCACTCCATAGTGTCAGAAAAGTTGAGAAATTTCTCAAGTCGTATAAACGACCATTGAATGAATTCTTTACTATTTCAACACCTTCGGGCTACACGGAATACGTTAACGATGAATATGTTGATTGTCCATTAATGATTGGGGACAGAGTTTGGATAGTCACCCTACTTCCTATAAGAATGAGAGATTTCGATCTCATACTCGGTATGAACTGGTTGGCTAAACATCGAGTCACAATTGACTGTGAAGCTAAAAATATTATATTTGGGAATGTCACTTAGCCTGAACATCCACTTTAAGGTATTCCTCCCCGAAAATCTATCTGTCTTATCTCTATTTTAAAAGCTCAAAAACTAATGGATCGTGGGTGTGAAGTGTTTCTAGCCGTGATCCAGGATGTTTCTAAGGCAAGTCCCAAATTGGAAGATATTCCAATTGTGAATGAATTCCCTGATGTCTTCCCAGATGAACTTCTTGGGTTACCGCCTGAACGGGAAGTTGAATTCTCAATCAATCTTATTCCAGGAGCTGGCCCAGTTTCAAAAGCTCCATATCGTATGACCCCGTTTTAGCTGAAAGAACTAAAGGATCAACTACAAGATCTGTTAAACAAAGGGTACATTCGACCCAGTGTATCTCCATGGGGCGCACCTGTACTCTTTGTAAAGAAGAAAGATGGTTCCATAAGATTATGTATTGACTATCGTGAGTTGAATCGTCTCACTATCCAGAACAAATACCCTTTACCTAGGATCGATGATCTGTTCGATCAGTTACAGGGTGCCAATTTTTTCTCAAAGATTGATTTGAGATCCGGTTATTATCAGCTCAGATTAAAGGAATCAGATATACCGAAGACTGCATTCTGAACTCGATACGGTTACTATGACTTTATAGTTATGCCATTCGGGTTGACAAATGCTCCAGCAATTTTCATGGACATGATGAATAGAGTATTCAAAAATTATTTGAACGACTTTGTGATTGTATTTATTGATGATATTCTTGTTTATTCAAAGTCAAAGTCTGAACACATCTCCGATTAGCTTTGGATATACTCCGAAAAAAAACTATACGCTAAGCTATCGAAGTGTGAGTTCTGGTTGGATCGAGTGGCGTTCTTAGGCCACGTTATTTCAGCGGATGGCATTCAAGTTGATCCCGCTAAGGTTGAAGCCATTACTAATTTGCCAAAACTAATAAATGTTGCTGAGGTACGTGCATTTCTGGGATTAGTTGGATATTATCGACATTTTGTTGGAAACTTTTCCAGGATCGCACTTCCGTTGACTCAACTCCTACGAAAAGGAGTAAAGTTTGTATGGGGTGACGATCAGGATACAAGTTTTGAAGAATTAAAGCGACGACTAGTAACTACGCTGGTACTTGCCTTGCTAACTGGGTCAGGCGGGTATTAGGTTTACAGCGATGCTTCCAAATCTGGATTGGGGTGTGTATTAATGCAAAATGGACGAGTTATAGCATATGCTTCGCGTCAACTCAAGCCGTATGAAGTTAACTACCCGACACATGATTTGGAGCTAGCTGCAGTTATCTTCTCTTTAAAGTTTCGGCGGCATTACTTGTACGGTGAAACATGTGACATGCTCACCAGCCACAAAAGCCTAAAATATATTTTCACATAAAAAGAACTCAACATGAGGCAGCGTCGATGGCTTGAATTGTTGAAGGACTATGATGTCCGAAGACAATATCACCCTGGAAGAGAAAATCTTGTGGCCGACGCTCTTAGCCGGAAAGGTGTCAGATCTGTATCATGTTTTTTTGTTCATCCCCAAATAGCAACATATTTGAAAAGAATGGGAGTCGAATTATGTTGTCGAGTTGGAGAAGGAGTGTTAATTAATCTTCCTGTCGAACCGACCCTCATTTCCAAAATTAAAGAAGCTCAACAATTTGATGGGGAGCTTTGGGGAATACAACAAAGATCAAAGGTGATTCTGAAACTAACTTTCATGTTGATGATAAAGGTGTGTTGTGGTTTCGGGAAAGATTGTGTATTCCGAACGTTCAGAAACTGAAGGAAGAAATCTTGGTTGAGGCCCATAATTCTCCGTTTTCTATTCACCCAGGTTCCACAAAGATGTATCACGATTTAAAACAACATTTTTGGTGGAACGAGATGAAAAGAGATATAGCTGAATTTGTTGCTAAATGCCTAACTTGTCAGAAAGTCAAAATTGAACATCAACGAGTCGGTGGATTGTTACATCCGTTGGATATTCACGTGTGGAAATGGGAGAATATCACGATGGTTTTTTTAACCGGATTGCCGAGAACATCCTGGAAGAATAATGCAATATGGGTTGTTGTCGATCGACTTACAAAATCGGCACATTTTCTCCCTATTAAAGAAACGGATTCTCTCAGTAAACTTGCCGATCTTTTTAACAGTGAAATTGTTCGATTACATGGTGCTCCTGTTTCTATTGTTTCTGACAGATACCCAAGATTCACTTCACGATTTTGGACCGGACATCAAAGTGCTTGGGGAACCCGGTTGAATATAAGCACCGCATATCATCCACAGACTGACGACCAGCCCGAAATAACTATTCAAACTTTGGAAGATATTGTTAGGACTGAAAGTCCTAGTGCGTGGAAAGTTGTATAACGCATTTATAGAGTTTAATTGTTTTATTCTAAAGCGTTGTAAAAAGCCTTTAATTGTTAATGGACTTGTCTTGTTTATTGGGCCTTGGGACTTAGGGTTTAGGGTTTTGGTATAAATATGTTGCTTAACCTAGTTTTAGGTTAAGAGAGTTATTTGTTAGAAAATTTAGTCGTTAAGGTTTACATTAGTTGATCAGAAATTCTCTCTGTAAACCTAAACCCTTTACTGTTGAATCTAATCATATGACTAGCTGTTGTGGTTTAATCATTGTTCATCATTGATTATTATTGCTGATAAATCGCACTGTTCTGGGATCTACAATTGGTATCATAGCGGGATCGAATTAATTTTTATTCGATGCGATCAAAAAGGTTTGTCTAAATCCCTAGTTTTTATCGACTTCGAGATTAATACGGTGCATCACTGTGTTCTTCATATTCAAAGTTCTTTGATTTGAATTTAGTTGTTTTTTTCTGAAAAATTAATGTTAGGTTTGAGGATTTTAAGCCAAAAGATCGATTAATCTTTAAGTTTAAAAAAGTTTTTTTTTGGGTCGAATTCTCATCTGTTTATCGACTTCTGTTTATCGATTTTGGATTTATACGGTGCATCTCTGTTCTTCGAAATCAAAGGTTTAAATTTGTGTTTTTAGTTGTTATTTAGGCTAAATCAATCTAGGTTGGTGTTTGATTAGAAAAAAACCAATGTTTAATTTTGGTTTTAAAATAGTTTTTTAGTCGATTGTTGGAGTTTATCGCCGATTTGTTCGAAGAATACCAAACCCAGATTTTTTTATCCCCCGATACCCTGTCTCCCGGTACCCAACTTTCCCGGAACAAAGTTTTCCCGGGTTCAACCATCACCAGATACCTACCATCTCTCGGTACCTTGCAAAATCTCCTTTCCCGATACCCCTTTCCTGGTACCCATCATCTCCTGGGGCGTTGCTAACTCCCGGTTTGTAGCAACTCCCGAGACCTTGTCAATCTCCCGGGACTCACAATTGGTATATCCCGGGTCTTGGAAGTCCCGGCTGTAATTCCTGGGACCATTGAAGAATTTAGTCTCTATTGTGATTGGGTGATAAAGTTTTTAGTGGGTTTGTGCAAAATTTGTAAATGGCTATCCATAAGCATTTTCTTTGATATACGGTGATTAAAATTGAATTATGCGGCTGGCAGATTAAATTGAATTTGGTGGAATTCAAATTTGATGGAGAATCACATTGTGATTGGATGATAAATTGATCATGGTCCGTGCTTTACTTCAAATTGAATTGACTATCTTTTTGGTCGGTAGTGGACGTTTAGTCGGCGGATGTTATTTTTTAATTGCTTGTTGCCTGCAAATTCACTTGGTTTCTAAAATTTACCGTCGTCACTTTAACTCTCGGTTCACAAGCTCTCGGTATCTCCCGGGCTCATCTCTCCCGGTGCCTTGATTCCCCGAGACTTTCCCAAAGTCCCAGTACCAAGTCTTCCCGACTTCTCCCGGCGGCCTCCCCCGGCAGCTTTTTGGTTCGTCTATGCTAAAACTCAATCAACGAAAGAGTTTGGAGTATTCATAGCGAAATTTGCGATTTTCGATCGATTTTTGAAAATTTCCGGTTGATTCAGTTGAGTTTGTAGACGAAGTTTTGGATTTTAAAACGTTAAGGGTTGTTTATGAAGCCTAAATGAACATTTTTTATCGAAAAATTTCAACCAATGTTGAATTTTTAAGTTTTCGTTCGGTTTCCGAAAAAATTTTGATTGCTTCGTTCGAGAGTTTGAGAGATTGTTTCGGGTTCTAATCAGTTGAAGGAGCTTAAGGGAACATAAACGATCATTTTTGGTCAAAAGTTTTAGCCCATACCGAGTTTTTTAAGTTTTTGATCGTTTTCCGAAAAGTTTTCGGTTGGTTCGTTTGTGATTGTGGGTTGACCGGTTGAGTTTTAATTTGTTAATGAGTGATTAGGTAACTCTAACGATTGTTTTGCATTAAATATTTCTAACCCGTTCAAACTTTTACAGGTGTGTCACGTTGGAGAAGATGATCAATAGTAACTAACGGATTCCGTTAGTTTATTGTTAAATTCTTTACATTTTGGTCCTTTTTCCGTTAAGTCTCCGTTAGTCCAGTTAGTGTCAGTTAGTTTGTTAATTTAGTTAAGTTTCATTTCATTTTTAGTCCTTTTTCTGTTAGAGTTTAGTTAAGTCCGTAGAAGTTTTAAATTTTACACTTTTAGTCCCTCTAGTTAGTAGTTTCATTTTATGTCATTTTTGGTCCTTCTATCTTTAAGTTTCACTTTCTATCATTTTTAGTCCCTCTAGTTTTAAGTTTCAATTTGTGTCAATTTTAGTCCCCGTACTTCATAGTTTCGGCCGTTTATCATTTGTGACCCCTAAACTTTCAAGTTTCACTCGTTGTCACTTTTGGTTCTTGCACTTTAAAGTTTCATCTCTTGTCAAGTTCAGTCCTTGGACTTTAAGCTTTACAGGTAACAATGACTCATTTGATTCATTTTGATACTTCAAAAGGAGATATGATGAAAATCATTCGAGATTTAGAAGCGAACATTTTCACTATGGAGGAAACTAATGATGATCTTGAGGTTTCAAAACTGAAGACGGAGGTTGATTCAATGAAGACTGTAGTAGAGAAAAATTCTTTGAAAAATAAAAACTTTGAGCTGAAAAGGAGAATATCAGATCTTGAAAGAGAAGTTGATATAAAGAAAACAGATCTACATGAAAACTCAAAGAAAATATCTGAACTTGAACAAAAAGTTGCAGATTTTGAAGTCAAAAAAGAGAAGAACATGGCACTTGAAGAAAGAGGAAACGTGCTGGAGAGTGAAAATCTCTACCTGAAGAAAAGACTTGCTGTTTTTGAACAAGAAAAAGTCGATTTCTCAAATGAAAGGAAGAATCTTGAAAGAAACATTCTCGAGCTTTCAAAGAAAGTTTTCGATGAAAGAATGGTTTTTGAGGATCAAAATGCGAAACTATCAAAATAGATTTCTGATTTTGAAAACATTTTGATAATTGAGAGATATTCTTTTGAGAAAGAGCAAAAAGTTTTTGAGAGTGAAAAGAAAATGCTTGAAAAGAAGAATGCTGCGGTTTTTAAAGAGATATTTGATAAACGCAACAGTATAGAAAAGGATTTTGTAACTGAAAAAAAAGATTTTCGAAACTGAGATTCATAAGATTTCGAAGAAATTATCTGGATTAGCAACAGAGATTTTGAAAGAACAGAAGGTAAAATCCGATTTACAAAAACAAATTGACTTGATTCTAGAAGAAAGAAATGTTTTATCTGCAAAAGTCAAGAAACTTGAAGAAATAAATCCAAAAGTTGATTTATCTGAACAAGTCAGTCCCGATACTGTAGTTCAGTCTCCTTATTCTTCAAGTTCACCTTCTACATCTCATTCTTCGAAGAAGTTTGTCAAATCAAATGAATTTTCAAAAGATCGGATTCGTCCTTCAAATCTTTTCTATAATTCTCTTGTTGATGATTCAAATAATAAAGTGTTTCGAAAAGTCAAGATGGTTTGGAGAAAGAAACCAACTACAGAAAGTTATTATGGAAACAAGTCTCATGATTATCCTGTAGTTGATACAAAGTCATTTATTTCCAAGAATGATTCACCTACTTATGTCTATTCTATAAAAAAGTTGATCAGTCTGTGACGACGAACGATCTGTTGCACTTACTGTGGAAAGAGTGACTTTGTGCATCCAAGGTACGTAATTAGTTGGTATGACACTTATATCATCCTCAATCCTCAGTCTAGTAGCTTCAAAGCCAAGACAACTAACCATCAAGGATTCATCACATCATGGATACCAAAACCAAAATCTTCCTAATCTGTTTTGCAGGAATGTCATGTGTGATTTAATTCAGATTATTCACATCACATGAGTACAATAAAGGGTTATGCCTTTTTTTTAGGGGAAGTACCATGTTGCTTCTTTTTCATATCGATTTCTGAACACTTCAGTTCAGGACTCGTTACTAAATGTTTGACTTCTCAATGTTTACATCAATGTTCTATATTAGTGAGTTAAAGGAGTGTTAGGGCTCATAAAGTTTCTATGGTCAATCCAGAACCGGAAGGACCTACCCAAGAAACACATCCAATTCATATATATCAGTGAGGGGTCTAGCTTGATAGATGAGTTCGGAGTGAAAAGAATATGGTGAGTATGTGACAGGACTTAAAAGAATTATTGGTCCTTAACAAACCGAGTCAGTTATCCGGGTTACCACATAATCTATTCATTCTTGTTCTTTGGAGATGGATATTGAAACAGACATGGACCCAGTGTCGATAACTCATGTCACCCCACCCAACCACTCAAGTATCTCACAAAAGATACTTGTTTCATATATGCACGGAGATTTAGCACATAATCTATCTATTCCTCACTCGGAGGACTTAGATATTGAAAAAGGAAAACATGAGCTCCGGTATCCGAACTTCATATTCATCTCACTGTGTCTATTGATTTTTTAACCTGCGTCCCAGGTTAAATCAATCTTTGAGCCTAATCGATATGATTTATACTTCTTTTACATACACATGAATCTTTGTGATTCCCCTTGCATATCTTTGTGATATTGCCAGAACAGTTTGAGAAGTAATTTTTTAATATTTTACTTCAGTGATAACTAGAAGTCCTATCATAGATACATCGATGCCAACTCTGAAAATAGGCCACACAATTATCTAAATTGTTGTGATAAGAGTTACTATTATTTTCTGTGTTAGTTGTTACCCTTGGTTACTTAATCTTTTTATCTAATCTTTTGCTACTCATCCGGTTAGTCTTTGAACATACATGATGATCAGGATGCTCCTAATCATCATGAGGGGGAGAACGGTATACAGATTCAAAGACACATATTATCATGTTGAGGGGGAGTTAGCAAAAGTTGAGGGGGAGTAACAGAATTTCTTAAATCTGAGGTTGAAAAGCCATTAGATTCAAATATTGCATTTCTTCTATCCCTTATCAAGCGGTGTTTCGCACATTATATTTCTTGTGTGCTGATCCGATGTGTTGAGTTCCTACAGTTGAAAGCTGCTTGATAGTGCGTTCAGTCGAGGCTATTGTACATTGAATCTGATTTCAAAGTTGAAACTATGAAGACCAAGAGCTCAAGGGAGAGTTTGGAAAGACATGAAGGCATGCAACACCAAAGTTCTTCAAAGATTCAAGAGGGAAAGAAGATCATGGCCTGAAGATTTCAAGATGATAAATGCCTTATTCAACTTTAGGGGGAGATTGTTAGGACTGAAAGTCCTAGTGTTTGGAAAGTTGTATAACACATTTATAGAGTTTAATTGTTTTATTCTAAAGCGTTGTAAAAAGCCTTTAGTTGTTAATGTCTTGTTTATCGGGACTTGGGCCTTAGGGTTTAGGGTTTAGGTATAAATATGTTTCTTAACCTAGTTTTAGGTTAAGAGAGTTATTTGTTAGAAAAGTTAGTCGTTAAGGTTTACATTAGCTGATCATAAATTCTCTCTGTAAACCTAAACCCTTTACTGTTGAATCTAATCATATGACTAGCTGATGTGGTTTAATCATTGTTCATCATTGATTATTATTGCTGATAAATCGCACTGTTCTAGGATCTACAGATATGCTACGTGCATATACTTTGGAGTGGTATGAAAATTAGGACGAGTATTTGTTTTTGGTTGAATTTGCGTATAACAACAATTACCAATCTTCGATCGAAATTGCCCCGTTTGAAGTTCTATATGGCCGAAAGTGTAGAGCTCCAATATGTTGGAATGAAGTGGGCGAAAGGAAGATTGAGGGTCCCGAATTAGTTCATATCACTATAGAAAAAGTTGAGTTGGCAAAACATAAAATACGAGAGGCCCAGTCTCGACAGAAAAGTTACGCCGACAAATACCGACGACCTTTAGAGTTTCATCTAGGTGAACGTGTCTTTGTTAATGTGTCTCTGATCCGTGGTACATGAAGGTTCGGTATTAAAGGCAAACTAAGCCCTCGATATGTTGGTTTGTTTAAAATTTTGGAAAGAGTGGGCGAAGTTGCTTATCGTCTTGCCTTACCTCCACAGATGTCTCATATTCACAATATCTACTATGTTTCCTTATTAAGCGGGTATAATTATCATCCCCTACATGTAATCAACTATCCGCTATATCAAATTAATTTAAATCTTTCATACAAAGAAAACCTGAACGGATAATCGGACGGATGACGAAAAAACTATGAAACCGATCGATTCCATATATAAAAGTCCTTTGGAAGAATCAGGATTATCGAGAAGCGACATAGGAACAAGAGGAATCGTTTAAAAATGATTATCCAGATTTCTACAAAAAAAAATGTAAGTCCTATAACCCTCTTCTAGATTTCGAGGACAAAATCTTATTTTAAGAGGGGAGGAATATAATAACCGAACATTTATATCGATCTTTAACTGAAAAGTTAGTGTTTAGAGTTGGTTATTGCTTTGTATGCTTGTACATATAGCATATCGACTTAAACCGAACTAACTTTGTCAAACAAAACCATTAGAGGGGTTAAACATGGATAAGTGAAACGATAATTAAACCAAAAATGTGAATAAATTCTCCAAACATGGTAAATATGCAATTTATGAAACTTGAGGGGCCAGAGGTGAAAAATCTGAAAATATAAAAACAAAATTTGAGATAAATAATCTCATAATCATATTTATATCTTCTTCTTCACGTTTTCTTCTTCAAACCCTAATTCAAACCCTGTTCCATGAAATTAAGCCTCATATCTTGATCATATGATGAAATATTGAGGATTTGAAGCTAAATCTTGAAGATAAACCATTGGGTAAGTTTATAATTTTAAAATCTAGGTTATTTGAGGAAGATACATACTAAGTTTGTGTGTGTTCTTGTTGATTAGGGGCTGGAGTTTATAAGAGTTTGGAGGAATCAATACCTTGAAGAGGTGTAATCATCTTTGAGGTAAGAATTTTGTAAAACCTTCGAGTTAGATACTTGATAACCTAAAACTCAAATAGGTTTTGATTTATATGGTGTTAAGGGTTGTTAAACTAAAACAAAGTACTCTAATTTTGTCAATAGATAGGTTTAAAATGGTTACTAAATCAATTGGTAGTGATTGGTATGTTAAACAAGTTAAATATGATGATGTTGGATAAAACAGAAATCTGCATGTTACTTGAAAATATTGTATAAAATTAACCATTGATTCAATTGACGTGTGTGATATGTAGTTGGAAACCTTAGTGTGTCTAGTACAGTTGTTATGAAGAGTCCAAAATCTAATTTTGAGCTTAAGTGTATCAAAATACCCAATTACAACAACTGGTCTCTGTAAACTCGGGATTTGCACACTGTTAGAATAAAATTAATATTAAATCGATAATAACTTCAATCAACATGAATTAGTGCGATTGGATTCCTAAGAGGCATAGTTACAACTTTCGTTTAGACAATATCATAAAATTCAGCTCCTAAGTATGAGTAATATGTCCAACACAGAGACGGTCAGAAGCTTAAATGTGCAGGAGAGTTTTTCTTTGCAATATTTTAATTGTTTTGTTCGATTCATTTAGCATCCTTTCATAACAATAGAAATGAACTATAAGACTATGAAGATACAAATAAGGTTAAATTAAGCTAATAGAAGGGTGTCAATAGGCTAAGTAGATCAAATAAATATATGTAATATTGGTATAATTCTAAGTGTATATTACTTGTGATGGGAAATCCGATTAGCAAGGATTGGAAACATTAACATTCGAGCATCTTGTTTGATTTTCTCGGCTATATAAAGGTACGAATTCTTATTTTCTTGGAACAGGATTGACCTATTGTTGAGGGTTAATCCATTCAAATATGATTCACGAATTGTAAACTTGAGATACGAAAATACCTTAATGATGTTGATTCTTGGATTTTTATCGTGTAATTTCTTTGTTGAATTCCATTTGGTGTCCTATTAGTTGAGCACAACTTAGGAGTATATCAAAGTCTGTTGCCCCTAATAGGGACCGTTGGCCCGGTTCTTGAGTTTTACTCTGAATGTTGAGGCGCGAATAAAATGTGATAAATATGATTTGTTGAATCGGTCCAATGACTGTGATATTATCAGATTGAGATTGGCACGACAAGATAGGGTCAACCATATTTACTTGTTCATTGATTGTTGTTATATCTTTGTGATCCGGTTAGATCACATACGTTGTGATCCTTTTCCTAGACACTTAGTCGGGGGCACGGACTTTGTGATGCTTCCATGGTGGCTATAATCACTATGGCATCCTTGTGTATGCGTGGAGAGTGCGCTAGCCATGATTCGGCCATAGGGGCGAATGGATATCCTAGGAACAGAACAAAACTAAGACTGCTTTAATAGTAGTCGAGGGCTAGTTGGTGTTGTGCCCACACCGTTAGTTCTCACTTATGCCCATAGAACCGTACATTCTTTGGGAACAACGGGTTTAGTGTATTCGGGTGAATTATGTAAACTTGAATAACACGAAACATGGAACGGGTGATTACGTGAACCCCTTTGTTATATCTTTGTGGTATTCGATTGATTTATGTTATCGTTTCATGATTATAGGGATAATTTGTAATTACCCTATATTGTTTATTGTTGATTTCATTGATCTGTTCACTGAGTTAATGCTCAGCCACGTTTGTTATTCCGTGGCAGGTTCTAGAGATAGACTTGGGGAATATCCGGGTTGAGAGACCAAGAGTGGATATTTTGAAGACTGACTTAACCTTATTTTGTGAATAGTTACTTTTGGGATTGTATATATATATATGTGTGTGTGTGTGTGTGTGTGTGTGTGTGTGTACCTTAATGTCCGGTTGACAATAACTAGTACTATTTTGCTATAAAGTTTACTTAATTGCTTTGTATATGTTTAAACAAATAGCTAGTATGGGATGTTACAGTTCATTTTTTATTCATAATGAATAATACAATATTCAGGATGAATTATACAACATTCAAGATGAATAATACACGAATTCATGAATTGTGTATTATTCACCCTGAATGTTGTATTATTTATCCTGAATGATACATTATTCATGATGAATAATACATGAATGACCCGTGGAGGTGTGAAGATGTGACACACTATCTTTTGTTCACCGATTCACAACTGAAACTCGATAGGTTCTCGATTTGTCTCGATGGGTGTTGGGTTACGGTGATGAAGAATGCGATGCCTTACGACATTGAAGAAAAAAGTGTTGAAGAAGGTGATGTGGAGTTACAAACTTACGGTGTTGAGATGTTGTATAGACTTGAACGTACATAAATATTCATAATGATTATAACACATATATAGAATTTCATGTAAAAAATGGTTAAAACAATAAAAAAAACTATATCGAGATAGATGTCATATTGAAGAGCACGAAATTCTTGTTTTTTTGATGTAATTTGTTTAATTAAAATATTAGTAAATTTTAAGATAACTTATTTTAAAATTTAAGTGGGTAAAATTTTTTAAATAAAAAAGAAAATAAAAGTCAAATATGGTAGGTGTGAGTTTAAAATTATCTTCCATTTTTACCCCTAATCCTCTTAAAATAAAAAACTCTTTTTAATATGAGTTGTTGGATCAATAAAGATGTAGTGGCTGAGATTCGTCCTTACATGCACAATGAAAAATGAGTTTTCATTTGAACTTTCATCTCTCTCTCTCTCTCTCTCTCTCTATATATATATATATATATATATATATATATATATATATAGATAGATAGATAGATAGATAGATAGGTGAAAGATCGTGTGAGAAGTTAACTTAACGGTGATAAGCATGATAAGTGTGTAATAGCCGTAATTTTTGGTAAGTAATGGACACCCAAATTTTTTTGCAACTTGTAGATGGTGGGATTTATATTGGGAAAACATTACTTTAAGTTGCTAAAGTTTCGGGAGTGTTGACATAGAAAAAGTCGAGTTTCGGGGCTTGGTACGGGTCCGACTACAATGTCCGGCGACTATGACATTGTCATAGTCGCACTGGTAAAGTAACAGCCAAGGGGGAGCCTTCTGGACCACTTGAGTGACTATGTCATGCGACAATGACATGTCAAAGTCGCATGGCATTGTAGCACAGTGGTACCAGACTTCTTAAAAGTCGGTTTTTCAGCCTCATTTTTCATTTCTTCATAACTCTCTCATTTCTACTCCGTGTTTGGCGATTCAAGTGGCTATGGTTTTGTTTTTGAGAGCTTTTCAAGGAGATATTGTTATTTTTGGGAATATCCAAGAGTATTTGGTGGTAGATTGGAAGCAAAGGTCAATAGCTTATCATCATCACTTCCATCTTCAAGAAATTTGGGGTTTTCTAAGTTTTCACCAAAACCTAAGTGGTGAGTTGATCCTCCTAATTTGTAAACTTTATTATGATTCATAAATTATTTATTGATGAATTCTTAGTGTTTATGTTTCTCAAATTTCGGTTTGGAAGATTTTGAGAAAAGTTAGGTTAAATTAGGGTTTTTGGCCAAAATGAAGATTTTGATATAAGATGTTGGAGAATGATTCTAAGTGCTTGGATATGTGTATTTATTGTTCAAAACTTATGGATTTAGGTTTTTGGAATATTTGGCTTGCGGATTCAAATTTTTACAAAGGAGCTCAAGTTGAGGGAAAATCTAGATTTAGCCTAAATCTAGCAAGGTGGATTCAAGTTGATTTGTGAAAACGTTGTACATGCCAAAAATTTCTATTTTAAGGTGATTATGTGTTTAGATATTTTTTTATTAAAAGTGGGAATATTTGAAGAGTTTCTCTCATTTGAGTTATTTGGTTTTATAAATCCTTTGAAACACCCGTATTTGGGATTTTTGGACATTTTGATAAGTAAATCACGTTGATATGTTTCTTTGATGATTTAATATGTAAATGGAGGTCATTTTGATGTAAATGTCCTTTTAGTGTATTTAATTTTATAAACCATTCGGAAAATGCATTTTATTGTGTTATGACACATTTTGGAAATATAAGGGTAAGAGTTCATTTGGAAAATAGTTTGTCTCAACCAATGATGAGTTTTGGGTTAATCATACTTTTGGTCATTGTGTTTGCATAACCCTCAACTACATACGTTTTATTGTTTATACTGACTTTTATTGTACATTAAAGTAAATTGTTGAGCTTTTGGCTCGGTTTTGAGTAAGATGAGTCTTTGGGACATTTGTCCTGTTTTAATAGCCTTTGTGGAGTTTTGAGTATGATTGCGTTTATTGCGTATCATTTGAGAATTGCATGTTTGGAGTGCTTTGGTCATTCAATTGGAGTCATGTAATGTTATAGACTGTAATGTAATGGATCCATAGACATATGAGTCGGTATTAAATATTTTAAAAAGGGCTATTATTTCCATGTTGGGACCATGATTAGTCATGGGGTCATCGGGGTCTTATGGTGGGGGCTCGTGGAGTCAAGCATCTGCCAATGGCCCCGTGATGTAATTTCCGAGTCTGTTTTTATGGGATAGTTATTCCCATTTGTAACTAGTTGAGACATTGGGTCCTCGGAGGCAACTTGGTACGATTATGTGGAGCCGGATACTAGCCATTGGCCGTAAATGTAATCTTAGTGAATGAGCATGACTAGGATCATCGGGTGCCCTTGTCCACATCTTAGTACGAGTCGACGAGATCGTGGCCATGGGTCCTAGTATGGTGAGCTCAATAACTTGGAAAATTGTCTACTTTTGTGTTCCGCCATAAGCCATGGAATTCGGGTCTCCCCCATCACCGAAAGGTGTTGTTTTAAGTATTTAGTTTTATCCTTGTTTTCGGTGAGGTTTTGAGTTAGGGTATTCTCCATATGTTATAATTTTGGAGGCTTGAGTTTACTCATAATTTGGTCGTTCGGTTTATAAAGTTTTATTCAAATTTCAATATTTGAGCATTTACCCTTATTCACGTTTTGAGTAAGTGTTGGGTTGCATTACTTCATGAAAGTATGTTTTGGCATGAGGCATTCATCTATAAAATGTGTATTATTGGAAAACAAGTCGTTCTCATATTTAAAATAATTCATTTTGAAGGATCATTATTTAAGTTGCATTATTTCTTTTAACGATTTTTATAATCATGATGAAAAGTCCTGAACTCACTAGGCATTAGCCTAATCTTTTTATTTTTCGGCATGTGCATCATGTTTCATTTCGGGATTGGTTCTAGCCACACTGTGAAGAGATGAATGGTAGTTTTGTGCTCGAATAAGTGAATAGCTTGGTGAAGTCTTCCGCATTTACTTTGGATATAGCAACTGTCATTGGGTTTTAGTAACACCCGACTTCAATTAGTATTTATGTAAGACTTTATTCATTTTGTTGACGGTTAATCGTATTTCTAGTGTGAACTTGTCGTAAGAGATTTTATCCTTCTTTGAGGTATTATTGAAAATTTTAAATTAGTCGCTCTTTCCAAATTTGAGGGTGTTACAAGTTGGTATCGAAGCTTAAGTTTGAGAGATTTATGTATTGATTTAGGATGCCTAGACTCAAACTAGCGTTTTTATAAGTAAATGAAAGTGAGAATGAACGATTAGGCACTTGAAATAGGAAAATTTGAGGATTGTTAGAGACACTAGGATCGGGAATCACGACGAGGGTAACAAGGATAATCTTGTATGGTATGTTCATAATTGCACCTGGCCAGTGTCGTGGTGAACTTACATTTTACATATGCGTGTTTGAATCACCTTTAGGTGATGACTAATGGGGTAGTGGATGAGTTTCTATGGAGTAGTAGCTTGAAGAAGTTGATGTTTATAGCGTTATCACTAGTTGACCATTTTGGGTCAGGGCAATTGGTTGGAGTAGAACCATAAGCCTATTGAATCGACTTTATTTTAAGAAGAAATCACGAGGTTAGTTGATTTAGTCACCTATCGTTACCTTAAGATGTTGATCCCGGATGTCGGTAGTGAGATCGTTGGACTTGGTGAGCTCGGACCTAAGATTTTGGGTCTCGACCAAAATTCATGCGCGAAACTTACTTTTAAATTAATATGCATAAAGTATTTCATACTTTCCCAAATTATCATGTGGGTCATATTTTGGATCCATGGGAAGATGTTTAACACGCACGAGATTTTAAACCATGAGTTTAAACATGCATAAAATTGTTTTATTGCACATGGTTGCAAACCTTGTTGAGAATTTCTTTATCCCTTTTCTTGTCGAATGCTATATTCATATATTGTAGTATTTACGCTTTACCTTGTTTAGGGTATCGGGCAAGTTACTGCGATTTATGACTTTGACATTGGATCTCCTCCACATATGTTAAGGTTTTAAAGGAAAAAGTTATTTCCATGTTTTGGTGTTTGAGTTTTATTGGAAATTTTATTCCGTCGGAGTTTTATTGGGTTTTATGGAGTATTATTTTACGATGTCTTGCAACACATGATCGAACATTGAAATGCGTATGCTAGATTCATTGCGTGTGTTAATTTATGGTTTATTGAGAAACTTATTTCATGAGAGTTTTGTTGGTGGATGTTATCCCATATGTTATTTTTGGTAGTTTCAATATTGTGTGATTTCTCTTTGTTTTATACGAGTACATTTCGTTGCACCTTACTTAATATTTGAATTGATTTATACTTTTGGTGTGAGTAAGCATATGAAGAATTTATGATGGTTCGTGTTGAACTTTTGCTTTAAACATCGTCCGGTTGTTGTTTTATTATTATTGTCTCACGCAATGCATTATATTGATTTACTGGTATGCATGACATTATGGCCACCATTTTGGGACAAAGAGCATTTTATCCATGCTCCTTAAAGTTTGAAGTCGATCTAAATTATTTTATGTTTGACCAAATCGCAAACACTTCTCGTTTTACTAAGTTTAGAAAATAAACTGATGTATGTGGGTCTTGTTGCAAATTTTATTCCATGTCATCTTATGGCTAAATGGGAAATTTTTGGAACTTGATTACGTAAATTTCTCTTTCTGGAGTTTATACAAACATTTGTTGCACACCGCTTTAGAACAAAAAATTATTTTACGTACATGGCATAAAGTGATGCATATTCGGACCATAGTGGTCCATTTGAAATAGTTGTAGCTAATCTTTTATTATTGTCATTATTAGCTTGAGTAATGATCAAATGACTTTCGAAATGGTTTTATATGTGGTGTTTGTGACCACTTTGCACAACTACCGAGTAAACAGTAGTGAATTTTTACGCTTACGATTAATTGTTATAAAGATTTTGCGTTTGAAAGTCTTATAAAATTTCAATTGGCATATTAGTTTGAAAAACCTTGAACTAAATCGGGGTTATAGATTTAAACCCTCTTGTGAAGGGAGTTGTGATTAGGGACTAGAGAAGTCCTTGGGAATTAAAAAGGCGAATGATCCAAATTATGTCAGGATTGAATTTTGGGAATTCGACCTCATGAGTTTGTTCACGTATGAATAATTGAGGTAGTAGATCTGTGTTATTATCCTAGTTATGTAAGTGATGATCTTTCCCTTTAGGTAAATCTTCGGGTTAAAGCATTGTGTGGTTACTTGCGTATGTTGGATTTGAATTGATGGGTCGTTGTTCGACAACATGTTTTGTGTTGGTGGTGTGCCATCTCAATGAGTCATCGTGAATATAGGAATTGTTATGGGTCATGTTAGATCACAGATTTATTGGATTCAAGATCATCAAGATTGAAGATGAAAGATTCAAGAAGTCAAGGTTGAAAAGTCACTCTCAACAATAGTCTAGATCCTTTGTAATAAATAGTGAAAGTTATTTTTATTTATTTTAGTCTTTTCCTAAAATAGGTATATGACCTATTCCTTGCTAGGATTGTGTAAGCAAGGGAGTGCCTGTTTTGAATACATCAGCCGCCATCTAAAGAGAGAGAGAGAGAGAGCTTAGTGAGAGAAACACATTCAAGAGAAAACCTTTGTAATCGTTTGGATGGAATATCTAAAACAGGTTTAATTATTCTCTTGTTTGTGATTGATTATATTTTTTATTGCGATAAGAAACTGATTCTACATGGACAATCAATTGGTATCAGAGCAGATTTCAGATTAAAATCAAATTTTTCCGAAAAAGGTTCTGTTCGGCAATGTTCATCGAAGTCAGATTCAATTATTGAGTTTTTATGTGTTTTTCAATTAGAAATCTTCTAGGTTTTGTTCGAAATCAGTATTAGAGTGAGTTTGTATTGATTTTGTTGAGTATTGCACTGTAATTGATCATCAATTTGATGATTTTTGTGTTTTTGCTTTTCACGAGTCAGTACACTGGTTTCTAGATCAAATCTTTTTTTGAGTGTTTATCTTTGAAATTACTTATTGAAATCAGTTCTAGATGTTTAGGAGATCAAATTGTCAAAGTTTGGGGTTGCAAAACGAAGACTAGATAGGTTATTGGGTTTAACAGAGTCGTTTTTCGAAGCTGAAGTGAAGAACTCGAGTTTGCGCCAGATCATACGATTTGCGCCAGTTCATAGTGTAGTTCTCGCCAGTTTCAAGGAATTCAAAGTGCATAGCGCAAAGTTGATATTTGCGCCATTGCCTCCTAGCGCAAAGTTCCTTCTGCGCGACCTTCATCTCGCGCAAAGATTAGTTTGTGCCAACAACTATTCGCGCAAAGTTTCTCTCCAGTTTCTCGCCATCAGTTCTTCGCGCAAAGTCCTTCTTGCGCCACCCACGTCTCGCGCAAAAATCTAGATCACGCAAGCTTCAGTTCGCGCAAATCTCAAAAGCGCAAAATAGCTTTTGCGCCAGACTCTTCTAGCGCAAAACTCCTTTTGTGCCAACCTCCCTTAGCGCATTTCTGTCTTTTTGCTCCAGTTTCTCATTTTCATCATTTATCTGTATTTATTTGATTTTATCTGGACTAACGATCCTTTTAAGTTTCTTATTGCATATCTATCAATAACAGGATGACTTCTAGAGAAGCTCTCGCCATCGGAACTGATGTATAGCCACCCGTACTCTTCAAGGGGGAGTATGAACAATGGAAGGACAAATTCTTGGACTTCATCGATAGAAATGACTTGGGAGATTACATCCGAATATCCCTAAAGGAAGGCATTATGACACCTCCTACCAAGGTTCTAACTGTAGCCGGAGAGAACGGAGAAGAAGAAAAGAGAGAGTATCCATTACCACTTGATGAATACTCTGATGAGCAGAAGAGAAGACACAAGGGCAACAAATTGGCAAAGTCTTTCATTCTTCAAGGCATACCAAATGAGATATATGTCAAGATTGACAGTTACAATGCCACTGGAAAGCAAATGTGGGATCAACTTGAGAAAATGATGCTAGGATCAAAAGTTGGGAACCAACTCAAAATATCCAATTGCCTCAATAACTATGAAGAGTTCAAGGCTAAGAAGGGTGAATCACTGGAGGCTACTTATGACCGATTTGTGACTTTGTTGAACGAACTTAGCAAGAACAAAGTGAATAAGTCACAAGTTGAGCTTAATGTCAAGTTTCTTAGTATCTTGCAGCCTGAGTGGAAGAGATTTGCTAGGCAAATGAAGCAAATGAAGCAAATGAATGACTTTAATGAAATACCACTCCATGAAGTCTATGAAACTCTTAGACAGAATGAAGAAGAGGTTGATGAGATTTTGAGTGAAAAGAAAAAGGCAGAGAAGGCAGTTGTTGATCCAGTTGCCTTGGTTGTGAAACAAAAGAGTGTAAGCCTTAAGAAGAAAAAGAAAGTGATTAGTTTTGAATCAGAAGAGGATGAAAGAGAGATAAATTCTGACTTTGACGACTGTGAAAACCTGAAGGAAGCTATGCTTATGTTGACCAAGGATTTTCAAAGGAAGTTCTACAAGAAGCCTAGTTCGAACAGTCAGAGGTACTCATCTGGTCCAAATAACTACAATCACAAGGAGAGAGTTGAAGGTAAGAGGATTGAGGAAAGAAGACCAGAAGAGAAGAAGTTTAGAGCAGAAGAGACCAAGCAGACTGAACCTACAAAGTGCTACAACTGTGACAGGTTCGGTCACTTTGCTAAAGACCGCCGAAAACCGAAAGTCCACAACTCCGACTACTACAAGAACAAGATGCTTCTAGCCAAGCAACAGAAGGCTGGAAAAGCATTGATGGCAGAGGATGAATTTTGGCTTGATTATTCTGAAGATGAGGAAGGAGAGAAGGATGAGACAACTCACATATGCTTGATGGGTCACATGCAGATAGAAGCTGAAGCTGATCTTGATGAAGAGGATGACGAAGAGGTATGTGATATGACTAAATCAGATTTCTTGAATCAAATGCATGCCATGATGACTAAACTCCAAGAGTTAGAGTCTAAACTTAAGCGTGAAAAGGGTGTCATTATTGATAAAAATCAATCTATACAGAAACTCAGCAATGATATTGCTGAGAAAAATGTATTGATTGAAGCGTTGCATAAAAACATTGATACCAGCGCGAAAGAGAAGACTATAATTCATAAAGAGTTATCTGAAACTGCTTCAAAATATAGAGAATGTGAGTTTAAATCTAAAGAGCTTTCTAAAATGTATTCTTCGACTCCAAAAGAAAACAAATCTTTAATTGAAAAGGTGAATGCTTTGGAAGAGAAATTACATACTTTGGGTCAAACTGAACAAACCATCCATCTAAACAAACCTAAAGAGAAACCTGGTTGTTGGGGACTTGGTTACAAGAACCCACACCACCTCAAAAAGGGTATATCTGAAGCGCCTGCTCTTTATGATTTTGGATTTATGAAACTGGCACCTCAATACCCTGAACTCAAAGTTTTCTGGACTAGTCTGTCTGAAGAGGATAAAGCCAAGGAATATGCCAAAAGAAAGAACACAACTAAAAGTCAACTTCCTTTTTGTTATGAGAAGTTGAATAACAATTATAGTTTTGATAAATCAAAATCTCTTTCAAATGACTATTTTGAGAGTTATTCTGTAAAAGAAATGGAGGCTAAGCCCATCGAAGGTAAGCTTTATGTTCCTCCTCTCATTTTGGAAACTAAAATTTCTGAACTTGAGAATACTCTCGCAGAAGAAAGGATTTTGATAGACTTAGAACAAACTGTATTTTCTAATGTGTTCAAATATACTGAGTTTTCTAAATTATCCAAGGCTTCAAAATCTGATGACAGGTCTGGTTTATTTGATAATGAGTTTGATTTTCTAAACTCTGATGGTGGTTTAGATGACTGTGTTGGTGATTTTGACTTTAATGCAAAACTTCCTAATCCTTCTTCTTCTGTTGTTAATTCCTTTGGATTACCAAGTGTGTTTGAAAAAGGTGAAACATCAACGAAAGTTGATAAATCAGTTTCTGTGAAAACCAAAGTTGCCAAAGGTAAGAAGAAGAAATATGGGAATTCACAGACACAGATCACCACTGGTAAATCAAAGAAGAAGCATTTGGTTGATCCTCACCATTCTAACTCTAAAGTTTCAAATGTTTCAGATTTGAGAAAGAAAAAGCCTGGAATTAAGTCGGAATGGATACCAAAACAGAAGATCGACGAGAATGCTAAATCATATTCTACTTTTGCTTGTAATAGAAAGACTGCTAGTAAAGATGATTTGATTGTGGATGTTGCTATTTTTAAACCAGAACTTGTTGATTCTCGCAAGAATATTCCATACAAAAATTATTTCAGTTATCTCCATCTAATAGAAAGTTTTCAAATTATGATAGATATGATTATGCTTCTCGAAAATTTTCTGATGTTTGGTTTGGCAATTATCATGTTTACTCTTATCGTTCTAATGTCTCATGTGGTTTTCAAAAGAAAAGCGGACCCAAATTTCAATGGGTACCAAAATCATGTGCTAACACAGTTGGATCCAAATACAAATGGGTACCAAAGAAAAAGGTTGAATCTGTGTTACAGGAATGTCAGGTAAAGGTTGAGTGAAAGAAATAATGGTTCTTGAATACTTTAGTTCAAGACCCGCACTTCAATGCTCAAAAGTCTTTACTCCCAGTTTTTATATGGGTATCTAAAACCTCATGTTTCTTAATTTCTCTTGTGCAGACCCGTCATATGTGGTACTTGGATAGCGGATGTTCCAAGCATATGACCGGGCAGAAAAGTCTGTTGACTAACTTTACAGAGAAATACTGCGGCCCAGTTCGATTTGGTAACGATCAGTTTTCACCAATTATGGGTTATGGTGATGTGGTACACGAAAATGTCACGATGAAGAAGGTGAACTATGTTGAAGGCTTAGGACACAACCTATTTAGTATTGGGCAGTTATGTGACAAAGACTTAGAGGTGAATTTCAAGGCCAAGAAGTGTTCGGTACGCACTAAGGACGGAAAAGAAATCTTGGTCGACACTCGCAAGTCAAACCTCTACACCATTAACTTGTCAAAGGTCCATACTGACAATCAGGTGTGCCTACTCTCAAAATCCTCGATGCAACAAAGCTGGTTATGGCATCGACGACTTTCTCACCTTAATTTTTGGTACATCAACAAACTGGTCAGTGGAAAGCTAGTGAAAGGACTTCCTGAGCTCAAGTACGCTAAAGAACACTTGTGTGCAGCGTGTGAAAAAGGGAAGATGAAGAGAGCTCCACACAAACCGAAGCCTGAACTGAGTACCAGCGCTCCTTTAGAGTTATTGCATATGGATCTCTATGGTCCTATGCGAACGCAAAGCTTAGATGAAAAGAAATACGTGTTAGTTATTGTGGACGATTTTTCGCGATACACGTGGGTCAAATTTCTACGGTCAAAAGATGAGACACCCGAAGTTCTCATTACATTTCTGAAGACGACCCAAGTGAATCTGCAAAAACCAGTCAAGCTTCTCCGAACTGACAACGGCACAGAGTTTAAGAATCAAACAGTTAAAGAATATCTCGAATCGGTCGGGATCACACATCAATACTCTGCTGCACGTACGCCTGAACATAATGGAGTAGTTGAAAGGCGAAGCCGTACGCTAGTCGAGGCCGCTCGTACTATGCTCAGTCAATCCGACTTACCTCTATTTCTGTGGGCTGAAGTTGTGTCGACTGCCTGCTACACTCAGAATCGCTCCATGATACATCGCAGAGTTCAAAAGACTTTGTATGCATTGATCAATAATCGAACACCAACCATTAAATATTTTCATGTTTTTGGTTGTAGGTGTTTTGTGCTAAATGACAGAGAGAGTCTGAATAAGTTCAGTGCTAAGGCGGATGAGGGCATCTTTATCGGCTACTCTTCTACATCTACTACATATCGTGTATACTTGAAGAAGTCAAAGACTGTGGTCGAAAGCGTAAATGTTTCATTTGATGAAAAGATGGCTTCAGAACCCGTGATAACAGGAGTACTAGCTTCTGGGCAAATCAGTCCAGAACCTGTGTCTCAAAAGAACAAATCAGATGGGACATCAATGTCTACTAATCATTTATCTGATTTAGATTTACTATTTGAACTATTTTATGATGAATTTCTTGGATCTAAAGTGCCTAAATATGTTGTAGTTGACAGGATAGAAGACTCAACGACTACTCATCCAACCATTTCAGATATCTCCACAGAATCCAACTCCCCGATTCAGCAAGAAGTTCAAGTTCAAATGCCTACTCCGCCAGTTGAAGATGCAACCAACAATACAGAGATAGAAGTAGTTGAATCAGTAGGGTGTACTGTAAGGATTGATCAACAGACTGATCAAGCTGAACCCACTGAAACTTCTGCACCTAATACTTCAACTGAACCCCCCATTCCTACTGAACAATCTAAAGAAGATTCCAGTGGATTCTTAGATGACAATCATGATCAATCTGCATCTAATCCACTCCCTCATGAACACAAGTGGACCAAAGAGCACCCAGTATCTCAAGTCATTGGAGATCCATCGAAACCGGTGCAAACTAGGTCTGCAACATCAAATCAATGTATGCATGACTCATTTCTGAGCAAGATTGAACCTAATCGCGTATCTGAGGCTGGTCCAAAAATCAGATTGGGTAACTGCATCGCGTATCAAATCAATGTATTCATGACTCATCAAATCAATCAATGTATGCATGACTCAAATCAGATTGGGTAACTGCAATGCAAGAATAGTTGAATCAATTCGAAGCACTTAAAGTCTGGAGACTCGTACCCAAACCTGAAGGTAAAACCATCATTGGTACGAAATGGGTGTTCAAAAACAAGAAAGATGAAGATGGTACCGTTATCCGAAATAAAGCAAGACTTGTTGCCAAGGGATATAGGCAAGAGGAAGGAATAGATTACGACGAGACTTATGCTCCAGTGGCGCGTATAGAAGCAATCCACATGTTTCTTGCATACGCTGCCCACAAGAACTTCACCGTCTATCAAATGGACGTGAAGACAGCCTTTCTGAATGACATACTCAAGGAGGAAGTCTACGTCTCGCAGCCAGAAGGCTTTGTTAATCCAGATAAACCGAATCATGTATACATTCTCGACAAAGCACTTTATGGTCTGAAACAAGCTCCTCACGCCTGGTATGATGTCTTATCTCAGTTCTTGGTCAGGTCAGGTTTTACAAAAGGTACGGTCGATACCACTTTATTAAAAAGGAAAAATGCGATATCATTCTTATTCAAGTATATGTGGATGATATTATTTTTGGTTCTACAAATCCTAAATATTGTAAGAATTTTTCAAACCTCATGGTGTCACGTTTTCAGATGAGTATGATGGGAGAGTTGACTTTCTTCCTCGGATTACAAGTCAAAACAATTTTCAATAGGGATTTTTATCAATCAATCTAAATACATTCTTGAAATTCTCTGGAAGTTCAAAATGGAAAACTGTAAACCGATTGGTACCCCAATGGCACATGGTACTAAGATTGGCACTGATCCTTCGGGAAAAACTGTTGATGCTAGGACCTACAGAGGGATGATAGGTTCTTTGATGTATCTTACTTCCAGTAGGCCAGATATAATGTTTTCTACATGCTTATGTGCTAGATATCAGGACAATCCTAAAGAATCCCATCTGTCTATAGTCAAACGTATTTTTAGGTATCTGAAAGGGACTGCAAATCTTGGTCTGTGGTATCCTAAAGATACTAGCTTTGAACTAACAGCATATTCAGACGCAGATCATGCTGGTTGCATGCTAGACAGGAAGAGCACATCGGGTTATATACATTTCCTAGGTGATAAACTCGTCAGTTGGGCATCGAAGAAGCAATTATATGTCTCCACTTCAACGGTCGAAGCAGAATGTGTGGCTGCTGCTAGCTGCTGTTCTCAAGTCTTGTGGATGAGAACACAACTGCGAGACTATGGTTATCACTACAATAAGATTCCGATCTATTGTGACTCGAAAAGCGCTATCGCGATATCAGCTAATCCTGTTCAGCATACGAAGACCAAACACATTGATGTCAGGTATCATTTTATAAAAGATAATGTCGAGAAAGGAACAATTGAACTTTACTTTGTAAAAACCAATTATCAGCTTGCATATTTGTTTACCAAACCCTTAGACGAAAAGAGATTCAATTTTCTTGTCTCTAGGCTTGGTATGCTAAATCTTAAGACATAATCAATGGTTACCTATTAAAGTTTTCTAATTGTACATTTTTTATCATTTCGTTATCATTAATTCTGAAAGATATCTGCACTTTAATAGTTTGTTCATGATCTCAGGGGGAGTGTGAGAAGTACTTCATAGATGATCAATATTATTTTGAGGGGGGGCATATCTAATTTCTGCATTTACCTATCTGTCAAATTTTTTTTATGCATGATTTTAGGGGGAGCTCTTCATGTCAAAAGAGTATGGCTATGATTTCTGATTATTTCAGATCAGAACTCGCACTTTAATTGTTTTACTGCTTTATGTCTTTTAATTTCAGTGAAGAAAGTTGCTTTGACTATGACCGTTAGACTTTTGCAGTTTGAGAGATGCTTACAAGATCATATCTTTATGACTTTAAGATTGACTTCATGAGATGTAAGATTGCACGCAAAAAGTATAATTCTTTATCTTCATCTCAAATATGGTTGAAAGAAGGGCAACTTTCAATCATAAGAAAACATGTTTTTAAATGTTCAAACCACTTCCCGATTCTCAAACATATTTCATGAATTGGAAGTGTGTTTTTAAATGTTTTCAAGATCTATCTGAGCTTTAACTGATAAAGTTAAATCATCTGAGCAACACATGCTTTCTAGGAAAAACATGGGATCTTTGTGCTAGGACTTTCATGAAACTTCTATGGATTCACGTTAACCGGTGTTTCCTACCCAAGAAGTTAATCTTTAGTGATTGAGTGTGAGGAGTCAAAAGAAATGAGTGTGGGATGAGTGATGAGATAAAATGAAAAAGAGAGTTTGGTTAGATGTGAGCTTAATGATAAGAAGAAAGAGGGTGTGAGATCAAAGTAAAAGAATATCAGACTCTGGACCAACTACTTTCTGAGACGGGCAGCCACATTTCTAATGCTTCACAATTCTTGGTGAACATTATTGAAACAGGCAACTAGACCGCGCCAACTCTTGACAATACCCCACCAGCCACTCATTTTCTTCTTAACAAGAAAATGTTTCATTTTCAAAGGGGACGCAACACATATACTATCTGGTTTTCCTTTAGAAAATTTGGATATTAAAAAGAAGGAAGTCTGCCCCACCTTCGCACTTCAATCATGCACATTGAGTATGTGTTTATCCACTGTTGTTTCAGTGGTTTACACAATGTTGATCCTTTATAAGAAATCATCTGTGCTTAATTCTTTCTATCACTTGCACGAACACACAACGAATTTGTTTATTTGTCATAACGTTCATAGAAATTGCCTTTGTGGTGTTTCAATGGTTGAATGGAAGCCCTAAGGGAGTGAATATCATAAAAGCTCCTTTATAATGTGTATTCGTTATACACAGTGACTTCGTGTTACTGACAAGCATCTTTAACTGATTCATCTGTTGATTCAGGGGTTACATTCCAAATTTGTCTGGATTTGAAAAGATCTGGATGAATATCTTGGCAGGTTGACAGTGAATCCGAGGCTCCGTTCAATAGATCAGCTTGAGCAATCACATTTCTTGAAGAAAAGTTTTGATGAAACTGTTGCTCAATTCATCAAAAAGGGGGAGAGCTAATCAAGAAAAAGGGGGAGACCACAAGATTAAAGAAATATCCAAGTCAGAAAGTTCAAAGTTTTTGAGAATTTTTCTTTGAAGATACTTTGTTAAAACATTCTGAGCTGAATCTGAAGATAATTTCTTTCCATCATATGAAAGATATTTTATCTACATCTTTTGGGAAGATTACAAGACCTGTTGAAGAAAAAGAGAGGGATTACATCTTTCTGAGCTCAAAGAGAAGATTAAATTGCTAAATCTTTTTAGTAATGATCTTGATCCAAAGGGGGAGATTGTTAGATCATAGATTTGTTGGATTCAAGATCATCAAGATTGAAGATGAAACATTCAAGAAGCCAAGGTTGAAAAGTCACTCTCAACAATAGTCTAGGTCCTTTGTAATAAATAGCGAAAGTTATTTTTATTGTATTTTTATTTATTTTAGTCTTTTCCTAAAATAGGTATATGACCTATTCCTTGCTAGGGTTGTGTAAGCAAGGGAGTGCCTGTTTTGAATACATCAGCCGCCATCTAAAGAGAGAGAGAGAGAGAGAGAGAGAGAGAGCTTAGTGAGAGAAACACATTCAAGAGAATACCTTTGTAATCGCTTGGATTGAATATCTAAAATAGGTTTGATTGTTCTCTTGTTTGTGATTGATTATATTTGTTATTGCGATAAGAAACTAATTCTACAGGGACAATCAGGCTAGTTGTTAAATGCTATAAGATTTGGGGTTTTATTTTCTTATCAGATGTTAACTTCAAGTCTTTATTTGGAAATCAACTCAGTGCAACCAGGAATGCAATACTTCTTGGCATACCTATATTTACGATATGGCCATCTTGATTTTAGGCGTCAACTTATTCAATTGGGGTAGTGATCTATGGAATGTTTGGAAGTACTCCCGTTGGCATATTTGGAGTGTGGTCGTTAAATCCACGGGGATATTGGTATCGTATGTAGTAATTTTAAGAAGTTCGGATTGTGATAAGTGGATATAGTTGAATGATTTTCCCTGGCTAGTAAGAGATTCGTCAATTGAATGTTTGGTGCTTGGATGTATTATGGGAGTTGTATAATCCTTGGGTCAGGGATGATCGTCCGCTTTGGAGTCTAATGGTACTTGTTAAAATTAAATGGCGGTTTAGTAGCTGGAATAGTTGAATTTGGCATTTTGTTGGTTTCGGTAGTGATCAAACTTTGGATTGGTTGGAGAAATAGTATAAAAGAGTGTAGATCTGGAACGATTGGAAGTTTCTGGAGTAATTATGGATCACCCAAGGTTAGGAGACAAACGTATTCTTGTGGTTAGAGACTACTCTAGTAAGTTAAGCGTTCACTCGGATATAAGTGTAATATGCCTAAGGGGGGCATTTGTCGTGAGTATCAGCATAAAGTTTATCGCGATTGTTCTGGCAAGTGGACTAGAGACAACTCCTCGTAAACATAGACAATCTATTATGAGAGCAGCATAAATGGGAAACTAGATTTCGAGGACGAAATCTCTATTAAGGTTGGGTGGATTGTAACACATGTAATTTTCGCAAAGTAAAGGTCACCCACATGTTTTTGAAACTTGCAGATGGTGGGATTTATGTTGGGAAAACATTACTTTAAGTCCTTAAGAGTTTCAGGAGTGTTGGCAAAGAAAAAGTCGGGTTTCGAGGCTTGGTATGGGTCCGACTACAATGCCCGGCGACCATGACATTGTCATTGTCGCACTGGCAAAGTAGCAGCCAAGGGGGAGCCTTCTGGACCACTTGAGCGACTATGCCATGCGACAATGACATGTCAAAGTCGCATGGCATTGTAGCACAGTGGTACCAGACTTGTTAAAAGTCGGAATTTCAGTCTCATTCTTCATTTCTTCATAATTCACTCATTTCTACTCCATTTTTGGTAATTCAAGTTGCTATGGTTTTGTTTTTGAGAGATTTTCAAGTATAGATTGTTAGTTTGTGGAATGTCTAAGAGTGTTTGGGGGTGTATTGGAAGCAAATGTCAATAGCTCATCATCATCACCTCCATCTTCAAGAACTTTGGGGTTTTCTATGTTTTCACCAAAACCTAAATAGTGAGTTCATCCTCCTAGTTTGTAAACTTTATTATGAGTCATAAATTATCTATTGATGAATTCTTTTTGTTTCTGTTTCTCAAATTTCGGTTTGGAAGATTTTGAGAAAAGTTAGGTCAAATTAGGGTTTTTGGCCAAAATGGAGATTTTGATATAAGATGTTTGGGGAATGATTCTAAGTGCTTGGATATGTGTATTGATGGTTGGAAACTAATGGATCTAGTTTTTTGGAATATTTGTCTTGAGGATTGAAGTTTCTTTAAAGGAGCTCAAGTTGGGGAAAATCTAGATTTAGCCTAAATCTAGTGAGGTGAGTTCAAGTTGATTTGTGAAAATGTTGTACATGCCAAAAATGTCTATTTTAAGATGATTATGTGTGTTGGTCTCTAATTGTAGAAGAGGGAATTGAATACAATACACAAATATTTCACTTAATTTTAATTCTTTTGTTGATATAAAATATCAACAATTACATTTAGAAAAACAAAAGATTGTTTGTGGAAAGAACATTAAACTATTCTAACAATCTAGCACTTAGAGACTTTTAGAACACAACTTTGAAAGCACAAAGATTAAAAATCTATGAGGAGAGAAATAACTATAAACTTTGCTTGAGTACACTGAGATCTCTTGAGCTGAAAGCGTGAGTTGCATGGAGGAGGTCTTCACTCTTTTATACTAACCAATGCATTGAATGCAAAGGACACTTGTCACATGTTGAGTGGATCCTTGAGATTTCTTCAATAAATTATGAGATATTTGAACTGACTTGTCAATATACAAAAGGGAACTTTTGTACTATGATGAGACAATATCCAAATAAAATATACCTGGTACAAATCTTTTTAAAGAAAAGTCTCTATCAGATCAGAACTTGAGTGAATATCCTCTGTGCAATAGAAGTTTTCATTTCTTTTGTCAGAAGGATGTTGGGAATGAAGAAATATAGTCAAATCATGAGGATTTGTGTGATTCCAAGATCTCTAAATCCTAGAGAGATAAAGTAGAGAGAGAAATAGTTCAAAGCGCAAAGTAGTATGATATTGAATGTGGCGTGAAGTGTTACAAGGAACAAGCATCAAAGGGACTTAAATACCCGGGTCTACTACAACACAGTGTAAGACACTTAACACTGTATAAGACCAAGCCTATAAATACAATGATTACTATAAAATCAGACTTAACAATCTCCCCCTTAGTAATCATTGGCGCTGTGGTATTCAAAATCTATCTTCTAAATCAGCATGGACCAACAAAGTGACTTTGCGAAACAACTTCTTGACTAAAAAAAAATTTCTTCTCATCTTCTTTTAAACTCTGTTGTCTTTTCTGCCTTGAAAAGGCTAGATAACATCTTGTGCTCTAGATGACATACCTCTTTTAAATGAACTTGAAGAATCTGTGATGGTCGGAGCTTGAACAGCAAAAGACAAGTATAGTTGAAGAAATTTTGAATCTTGAGCGAATCTTGATCAGCAGATTAACATTTGAGCTCTTTGTCTCTTTATCATCTTCTTAACTTCTTTTAACTTCTCCCCCTCATGACCTTGATGATCTGGATCAACTTGGTCATGCATATGTTGGAGACGAGACAACTTAAGATCTGCAAAATCAAAGAAACGGAGAAAACATGAGAGGTTTGCGCTAAACATTGGTGGCGCAAAGTAAGGTTTGCGCTAACAGAAGGAAGCGCAAAGTGATGTTTGCGCGACATGCAGGAAACGCAAAGCTTGTTTTGCGCTAGAAGCTGTTGGCGCAAATTAAACTTTGCTCTACCAACTAGTGACGCAAATCTGACTTGGAGTCTGAGAAATTTTACCTGTTAAGCTCTTTGACTCCCCTACACAAATGCACTAAATTTGACAATTCAAGTTAGCATTCATATAGAGAATCATATACTCCCCCTCAAAAACAGATATGATCATATAGTGAAAATTCTCCTTTTTCACTCCCCATTGAATAATGCTCAAACCCATTTGTAAAGAAATATGAGAACACAAGGAATGTAAACATCAATGTAAAAAGAAAAATATACTGAAAAAGTTTTCAAACAACTAAACATGTAAAAAATTTAAACACTAAACAAAGTAAATTCTAATCAGTAAAATATCACAGATTTATCCATCAGTTGAAATCAAATATATGTTGTTGGATATAGAAACAAGTTTCATTGCATATCAAGTTAAAACATGTTCAGTTTCAAAAACTTTCATCAATCTATTCAGTGGGTAATCATGCGAACGTTGATTAGTTTCAAGAAAATGCAATTCTAAAAATATAATAGAGAACTTTGCAAATAATCACACTAAGCCATCAAGAATTTAAGACTTTCACAAATTTACAGGTTTATTGCAACTCAGAAATATCACCAAGTATCATGAGATGTGTGCTCATTGGCATCTTTTAGCATTGTGATCTATGGCATCTTTAGATGATTGTGCTCTTTGGCACCTTATAAGCTTGTGCACATTAGCATCTTTTAATCAAAAAGTTTATTAAGTAAAGAACATGCCGTAAACATAACTTTCTATCTGACCCTATTGCAGGATTTGGGTCAGCCGCTCCCAGACCAGTTGGCCTTAGGGGACTAGGTGTCAAGCACCCCTTGGAACTTACTTTCCCAGATCATAAAGGCTACATCGACATATCCTAAACCCATTCATACCAGTAGAACATGACTTTCGATCTGATTCAATTGAAGGATTTGGGTTCGATCACTCCCAGATCAATTGACCTTAGGGGACTAGATGACAAACATCCCACATAACTTACTTTTCCAAACCAGAAAGGTCACAGGTACAAACTTTTAAACTTAGAGATTTTTGATTTATAAGAATTTAATAATCATCTCAATCACAAGGTTTTACATCGAAGTGCTTAGCCCGAATCCATAATTCTTATTACAATAAGCAAATGAATCACTTTTATATAATCTGTCTACACATCTATCCTCAACAGTAAAAGGTTTATCAGATGTCCGCTTAGCTCTCCATATCTGCTTTGATGATTTTCTCAAAGTCCTATCTGAAATAATTGAATCAGAAGAATTAGAATTATCAGAAATGACTTTATCGTGATTCTTCAGCTTCTTTGACCGTCTTCTTTTACGCGTTGGTTTATAATACTGATCATTTAGCGTAAAAGATACATCAAGAATTTTTGAATTAATATTTAAATCAGAAGAAATAGTTTTACCTAAGAAACCAATCTGATCAGACAATAAATCTGAATTTACCTCGGAGTCAGAATTATTTTGAGAAAAGATATCAGATTTAGAAACTTCACTTTTGTTTACTTGAAAATTAGAAGAAAGGCTAGAAATAGAATCTGGTTTTTGAGAAAATAATTTTTTTCAAGACTAGACGTCATGAAAGAAAGAATAATATCAGATTCAATTTCCTTTAAAATATTTTGATCTTCTATCTTATCTTCAAGATCGATGATTTTGCTTTCTAATACTAACGGAGAAGTATATTTCTTAGAATCATAAATGATTGGAGAAATATTTTCCTTATCAGAATTAGGAGCATAAGGATCAACAAAATCATCAAACATTGAAGATTTAACAGAAGATATATCATTTAAAACTTTTCTGCCTCTTCTCGATTTGTCAGGAAATATTTTGCATTTTCTCTCGTATAAACAAAAGGAATTTCCTTCTTCTTATTATTCGTTCTTTTCTCATTTTCGATTTCTAACACTTGATTTTCATTCATCCAATTAATTTTAAACTGAGGATCATACTTAGCAAGAGTTAGATAATCGTATTTATATAAAGTAGGGGATTTTTCAATCGCATTGTTTAAACAATGTGGATTTTCAAAACCAAGTCCCCATTTTTCTTTTAAGGCCTCATCACTCCTTGGTTTATTCATAAAAATTGTTTGTTCAGATTGGTTTCTTCGATATAACTTTTCTTCTAATTTATTTATTTTATTCGAAAAACTGTCTTTTAAAATGGTCATAGCAGTCAAAGACTCAAGATAAGTCTTATTTGAATTTTCCAAATCATCCAATTTCTTTTGAAAGATTTCTTTAGTATGAACCAAAATAGATTTTTCATCTTTCAAAGAAATTTTCAGTTTGTCAATCAAATCTGACTTTTCTGAATTTAAGTTCTTTTCAGAAATTAACTTTAAGCGAAGATCATGTAAAGCAGTAATTATAACATTCATCTGTGAAGAAATAACATTGTAATCAAACTCAGAAATTACCTCGTCTTCATCAGTGTCTGAATCATCATCTGACTGATCATCTACAACTAAGCACATCTGAGCGATCTCGACATTTGCAGCTTCATCGCCGGAGTGATCTAGCCAGAATTCTTCTTCTGCTAGCAAAGTTGTTCCCTTCTCACTTTTCTCTGCCAGTTCCAGTTTCTTACTATAATATGCCGAATCCCTAACCTTCTTCACTCTACACTCCTTAGAGATATGCCCCGGCTTTCCACAGTTGTAACAAGCAGTCTTTGGCTCGGGCACTTTGACTTTTGAACCAGAAGTGAAGCAAGGAGTGTTAGAACCCGACCGTGGTTGGAACTTTTTCTAGTAATGTTGAGAAAGAAGGATCATAGATTTCTCTAACGCCTCTCCATCATCTTTAGGTGACCCATTGAAAGCATTATCAGAAAATGCTTGATTTGTCAGTTGTTTCGTGAGAAGAGCAACCGGGTCTACTGATTTCTTGATCTTCTTCTCCAGTTTGGCCTTCTTCTCTAGCACCAAGCTCTCATCAGTCATAAGAATCTCATATAATTCCTAGATCTGCATAGTGGAAATTCTGACATCATTCCTCAGTCTGTGGCAAGATTTATTCCACTCTGGTTGAAGTGCATTGAGGAATTTCAGATTTGTTTCAAGATCAGTCTTTTCCACTTTAATCTTTCTCAGATCATTAATCACAGTGCAAAACCGGTCAAATGTAACCTTCAGAGATTCATTGTCCTTTGCCTTAAATTCCTCAAAATTATTCATGAAACATATTTGGCGTATTTGTGTAGCAATAGATGAACCAAGCATGATATTTTCTAATTGAGTCCACATCATATTTGGATCATGCTTGAAACAATCAATTCGATTGTAAATAGAGTTAGGCAGTGCTAGCATCAAATTAGACTTTGCTTCTCTATCAGCTTTTTCACGTTTAATCTCTTCAGCAGTCAAAGGAATGTCATTTTTCAGTCTGATGAACGGTCCTTCAGAAAATGACTTCATCATGTTCTCTCCATTAGCTTGACGCTCAATGAAATTAATGAATCGATCTTGCCACTGTGTAAACTCATCTTCATTGATTAAAACTGGTGGACGAGTGTCTGTTCCCAATTGCATCATAAGATCACTCTTGTAGAACTGAGCTTGGAAAGAAAATTTTGCAGAATCCATATTTCAAAAAATTAGAAAAATTCTAAGTCTGGGGCTGGCGCAAAGTAGATGGTTGTCGCGAGCAGAGGAAGACGAAAATTGAATTCTCGCGAGTAGTTGGTGACGCGAGATAAATTTTCGTGACTCGTTGAAGACACAAACGAGCTTTGCGTGAGACGAGGAAGACGCAAACCAAAACTTCTCGTGAGTAATGAGAGACGCAAACTTAGATTTGCGTTAGCAGTAAGAGACGCAAATTATGATTTGCGTGACTTGTTGATGGCGAGAACTTAACCTTTGCGTGATGAACTGGATACGCAAGACTTGCTTTGCGTGAGGCTTTTGAGACGCAAAGCTTAATTTACGTGAATAACCCAAGACGAGAAGCTTAACTTCCCTTGAAAACCTGAAGACGCACACTATGCACTGAATGAACTCGCGCTAAGTGTGAAGAACTCGCGCAAAGCAATGATGAACTCGCGCAAAGTGAGGATCTGGCGTAAACTTGCTGAAAAACACAAAAATCACCAAAAATCGATTACAGATTAGACACAAATGACAATTCCTTTAAGAGATATGATCGAAAACAACATTCTAACATTTTTCTATAAAACTTTTTGATTAAAAACCACAATTTCAAAATTTCAAGAATGTAACAGTACGTGAAATCGAGTTTTTTAGAAAAACGAAATTTCTCAAAATTAAACTTCAAAACGTGAATTTCTTGAAAAATGTCATGAAGCAAAGGTATTCTCCTATCAAAATCGAATTCAACAAAACAAATTTCAACATAAATTGATCACAAAACAATCCGAATTTTATGAAAAATCAAGAAAACGAGATTTTCTTGAAAAAATTCAAGAAAATCGATCAAATTTTCGATTAATCTACAAATTCAGATACTAAAACACAATCTCTCAATTCTCTCAAGATTCAGATCGACTCTGATACCAATTGTGATTCCAAGATCTCTAAATCCTAGAGAGAGAAAGTAGAGAGAGAAACAGTTCAAAGGGCAAAGTAGTATGATATTGAATGTGGCGTGAAGTGTTACAAGGAACAAGGACCAAAGGGACTTAAATACCCTGGTCTACTACAACACAGTGTAAGACACTTAACACTGTATAAGACCAAGCCTATAAATACAATGATTACTATAAAATCAGACTTAACAATTTGCTATAAAGGATATTGCCAAATTAAGGAACAATTCCAGCAATGGATATTCTGCCGAAGATTCGGCATGGGGTTGCTGATTGAGAGAAATCGGAAAGGGGTTGATTCTACTGAACATTAGGAAGGATCAACAAAGGTGGAGTATGCCGAAGATGTTTCTTCTCTTTGGCAGGGGTAGCTCAGTTCTTGTGAAGTTTATCTTGATCCACATTAGTAGACTTACTTCATGTTGAATTCGGTTGGTCTTTGATTAACCGATCTTTTAAAGCACAACTAAGCTATTACAAAGAACCATAAAATACACTAAGTATGAAAGTGTACAACATTTTACAGATATACAATTACAAGACAAAAAGGAGAGGCCATCTTCAAATCCTTGACGACCCAACAATCTCCCCCTATTTGATAATGACATCCCATACTTAGACAAGAGAGAAAGTTACATGAATAATGCCTTTTGACCCTGTACTTACTCTTTTGGGTTGTTTGAACACAGACCATTCTTTTTGTTTCTTTTTGATTTTTTAGAGTATTCGACATTTACAAGTATAAAAGAATGAAAAATTGAACTATACAAACTCTTTACTTCAAAAATAAAATTGTACTTGTATTAATCTTGTAAAAAGATTACAATACGAAGCAAAAGAAAAACAAGTACAATTTGAAAATAAGAAAGATAAACTAGAATTCTTCAAAAGGAATGTAGGGAGTGAAATCTCTCTTCTTTAATCATCTGTTACAGCTTTGTAGAGATCCACGACACCCATAGGAATGATTTGAAGAATCCCACTAAGAAAGATACTGCCGGCGAGAGGGATCTGATCGGCTCTGAAGAAACAAATTTGGCCGAGGCCATCATTGAAGAAGATCCCATAGGTTGGCTCAAGAATCACAGTAGTGGAGGGCTGAGGTACCAAAGTCGGTATTGATAGGTCAATGTTGGAAGTGTTTGGACCTTTTCCTTCCTTGGCCATCAGAGAAAACACTTCTTCCTTCTTGGAGGACTTGGACCTTTTCAGCTTGGAGGAAGAAAGAGGAGGATTTTCGGCCCTAAGTTTTGCAATGAATTCCTCTTCGGCGGCGTGTGCACAATTTTGTATTTTCTTCGGCAGGAGCTGAATCTGTTTTGAAGTTTAATGATGACCTTCTCCACTTCGGTTTTGAGAGCATTCCTAATTTTGTGCAAGCAATCCATGATCTCCAACCATTCGGTAAGACTGAACATCTTGATCATATCAACACTCTCCATTCGTCTTAAAAGATCCTCCCTTGTCACATATAGACGAATAAAGTCGCCAACTTTGAAAGGTTTGATGATTTTGACATCAATCATCTTAAGGGAGTTTCTTTGGTTGGAAATGGTGGAGTGATACCATTTGATGCACTTTTCCTTGGTTTCCTCAGATTTCTTAGCCGACTTCTCTAGAGCACCAAGCTCCATTTCCTGAGCTCCAATGACATCCTCCTTAACCTTGGCTTTCTCAGCTTCTTCCTCAACCAACTTCTGAGCTAACTCTTTTGTTTTATCTTGCTCAATTTATGCTAGCTTAACTTTCTTGAGCTCCTCAGTCGAAAGCCCAATATCAGAGGTAGTCTTTGTAGGAGGAGCAAGTTTCAAACCACCACCATTGGCAAACCGCTTTGTTCGAGCTTCCTTAAGTCGCTTGAGTTCAACAACTTTCTCCTCTGGTGTGAGTTTTTGTTTTCCTTTATCTTTCTTCGGTTCTGGATCCCCCTTGAGTACACTTAGATCTCTTGAATTGAAAGCATGAGTTACATGGAAGAGGTCTTCACTCTTTTATACTACCCAATGCATTGAATGCAAAGGACACTTGTCACATATTGAGTGGATCCTTGAGAGTTCTTCAATAAATTATGAGATATGTGAACCGACTTATCAATATACAAAAGGGAACTTTTGTACTATGATGAGACAATATCCAAATAAAATATACCTGGTACAAATATTTTTGAGATCTTTTTGAAGAAAGTCTCTATCATATCAGAACTTGAGTGAATATCCTTTGTGCAATAGAAGGTTTCATTCCTTTTGTCAGAAGGATGTTGGGAATGAATAAGTATAGTAAAATCATGAGGATTTACTAAAGGATATTGCCGAATTAAGGAACAATTTCGGCAATGGATGTTCTACCGAAGATTCGACATGGGGTTGATTCTGCCGAACATTAGGAAGGATCGGCAAAGGAGGAGTCTGCCGAAGATGTTGCTTCTCTTCGTTAGGGGTAGCTCAGTTCTCATGAAGTTTATCTTGATCCGCATTAGTAGACTTACTTCATGTTGAATTCAGTTGGTCTTTGATTCGCCGATCTTTTAAAGCACAATTAAGCTATTAGAAAGAACCATAAAATACTCTAAGTATGAAAGTGTACAACATTTTACAGATATACAATTACAAGCCGAAAAGGGGAGGACATCTTCAAATCCTTGATGACCCAACAATGTGTCTACATAATTTTTATTAAAAGTGGGAATATGTGAAGAGTTTTATTCATTTGGGTTATTTGGTTTTATAAATCCTTTGAAACACCCGTATTTGGGATTTTTGAACATTTTGATAAATAAATCATGTTGATATGTTTCTTTGATGATTTAATATGTAAATGGAGGTTATTTTGATGTAAATGTCCTTTTAGTGTATATAATTTTATAAACGTTCGGAAAATGCATTTTATTGTGTTATGAGACATTTTGGAAATATAAGGGTAAGAGTTCCTTTGGAAAATAGTTTGTCTCAACCAATGATGAGTTTTGGGTTACTCATACTTTTGCTCATTGTGTTTGCATACTCCTCAGCTACATGTGTTTCATTATTTATATTGACTTTTATTGTATGTTAAAGTAAATTGTTGAGCTTTTGGCTCGGTTTGACTAAGATGAGTCTTTGGGACATTTGTCCTATTTTAATAGCCTTTGTGAAGTTTTGAGTATGATTGGGTTTATTGCGTATCATTTGAGAATTGCATGTTTTGAGTGCTTTGGTCATTCAATTGGAGTCATGTAATGTTATAGACTGTAATGTAATGGATCCATAGACATACGAGTCGGTATTTAATATTTTAAAAGGGGCTATTATTTCCATGTTGGGACCAGGATTAGTCATGAGGTCAGGAACATATGACATATTTGTGACCTTGCTGAATGAATTAAGCAAGAACAAGGTCAACAAATCGCAAATAGAGCTGAATGTCAAATTCCTAAGCATACTCCAGCCTGAATGGAAGTGGTTTTCCAGACAAATGAAGCAAATCATGGATCTAAACGAGATTCCACTTCATGAGGTGTATGAAACCATCAAACAGAATGAAGAAGAGGTGGATGAAATCATGGATGAAAAGAAACAGGCTGAAAAGACAAGTGTTGAGTCAATTGCTCTTGTTGTGAAAAAGAAGAAGAACAAGATGATTGTGTCTGAATCAGAAGAAATTGAAAGTGAAGCAAACTCTGACTCGGATGACTGTGAAAAACTGAAGCAGGCAATGCTTATGCTGACTAAGGCTTTTCAAAGAAAGTTCTACAAAAATCCAAGCTCAAACAGTCAGAGGTATTCTTCTAGTCCAAGCAACTATGTTCACAAAGAGAGGATTGAAGGTAAGAGAGTAGAGGAAAGAAGGCCGAAAGAGAGAAGGTATAAAGCTGAAGAAACTAGTCAGTCAGAACCTCCAAAGTGCTACAACTGTGGTAGACTTGGACACTTTGCAAGAGACTGTCGAATACCCAAAGTCAGAAACTCAAACTACTACAAGAATAAAATGCTTCTAGCCAACCAACAGGAGGCTGGAAAGGCATTGATGGCAGAAGATGAGTACTGGCTAGATCATTCAGACCAGGAAGATAAGAATGAAGAGAAAGAAGAGACAACACACATGTGCTTAATGGGCAAGCAGGAAACAGAAGCTGAAGCTGATTCCGATGATGAGGAAAATGAGGTATGTGATTTAACTCAATCAGATTTCTTAAATCAAATGCATGCCATGTTGACTAAACTTGAAGAGTTAGAGTCGAAGCTTAAGCGAGAAAAGGGTGTTATCAATGACAAAAACCAATCAATACAGAAACTTAGCGAGGATATTGCTGAGAAAAAAGTATTGATTGAGACAATGCATAAAAACTTTGATAACTACGTTAAAGAAAAGACTATAATTCTCAAAGAGATAACTAAAACAAATTCTAAATTGAGAAAGAGTGAGTTTGATTTCAAAGAGCTTACGAAAATATATTCTTCGTGTTCCAAAGAAAACATTTCTTTACTTGCAAAATTAAAAGCATTGGAAGAGAAGTTATACTCACTGGGTCAAACTGAATAAACCATTCATCTAAACAAACCCAAAGAGAATAGAGAGAATTGGGGACTGGGTTATGAGAATCCTCATTACCTTAAAAATGGTATATCTGAAGTGCCTGCACTTTATGATTTAACATTTATGAAACTTTCTCGACGATACCCAGACCTTAAAATTTTCTGGACTGGACTGTCTAAAGAGGATGACTTATGGTGCAGGTTTGTGGAGTCAAACATCTGCCATTGGCCCCATGATGTAATTTCTGAGTCTATTTTTATGGGATAGTTATTGCCATTTGTAACTAGTTGAGACATTGGTTCCTTGGAGGCAACTTGGTAATGTTATATGGAGTCGGATACTAGCCATGGGCCGTAAATGTAATCCTAGTGAATGAGCATGACTAGGATCCTCGGCTACCCTAATCCACATCTTAGTACGATTCGGCGAGCTCGTGGCCATGGGTCCTAGTATGGTGGGCTCAATAACTTGGAAAATGGTCTACTTTTGTATTCAGCCACAAGCCATGGAATTCGGGTCTCCCCCGTCACCGAAAGGTGTCATTTTGGGTATTTAGTTTTATCCTTGTTTTCAGTGACGTTTTGAGTTTGGGGTATTCTCCATATGTTATAATTTTGGAGGCTTGAGTTTACTCATATTTTGGTTATACAGTTTATATAATTTTATTCAAATTTCAATATTTGAGTATTTACCATTATTCACGTTTTGAGTAAGTGTTGGGTTGCATTACTTCATGAAAGAATGTTTTGGCATGAGGCGTTCATCTATAAAATGTGTATTATTGGAAAACAAGTTGTTCTCATATTTAAAATAATTCATTTTGAAGTATCATGATTTAAGTTTCATTATTTCCGTTTAACAATTTTTATAATCTTGATGATAACTCTTGAACTCACTAGGCATTGGCCTAACCTTTTTATTTGTCGGTATGTGCATCAGGTTCCATTTCGGGGTTAGTTCTAGTGACACTATGAAGAGATGAGTGCTAGTTGTGTGCTCGAAGAAGTGAATAGCTTGGTGAAGTCTTCCGCATTTACTTTGGATATAGCGAATGTCATTGGGTTTTAGTAACACCCGACTTCAATTAGTCTTTATGTGTGGCTTTATTCATTTTGTTGACGGTTAAATCTAGAATCGTATTTCTAGTGTAAACTTGTCGTAAGAGATTTTATATTTCTTTGAGGTATTATTGAAAATTTTAAATTAGTCGCACTTTCTAAATATGAGGGTGTTACAAAGTGGATCTGAACTGTTGATCTCTTTTAATCTCAATTCCTCCCATGAATTGCGGCATAGAAGGGAATTGATCTGGTGCATCTTAGTGCATCTCATCATAATGTGTGTCCATTTCTCATCCATTGATTGATAACTATTTCTCACGTTTCTCACCATTAACTCAACTTCCCACCAGAACTCAACCATATATATATATAAATATATATATAGGATGGTAATCAAATGAGAAACATAAAAATATTAAGAACCGTGGAAACTAATCTAAACCATTTATTGATTTTAATCTATGGATATAAATAACAATGGCAGTTTTGAAATAATCTATAACTTTTGCGGTTTATTATGTATTAAAATTGTAATTGAAGGGCATTATTGTGTTTTTTCACAAAGAATGATTAACCTGGGCTTCTCGGCCCACCCCTTTTAACCTAACTTATAGTTTAGGTATCTTCTACCATATTACTTGATCAACTATTGATGAACAACGCCGATTACTCTCTTCGACCACCGAGCTGGAACCTCACCGGAGTTCTACGCTTCTACACACCGACCTGGAATCCTTTGCCTCCTTGCAACAATACATTCTTTCCTTCTTCGACTCCATCTCTATCTCCGTCGTCGCTTAAAACAACCGCCGTTGGGGAAAAACAAAGAAGAAACTCTCGATAGAAGCAATTGTAGCGATTGCAGTCGGATCGACGTTGATTTTGGCGCTACTGCTGCTAATTCTCATCCTCTGTCTACGAAGGGAGAGAAAACAGGAAAGCAAACAACCTCTGAAACCACCGCTTCAGGCTTCGACGACGACTTTCCGCATAAATTAATATTCCCGCAGTTGTGATATGTTTACATTCTTGTTTCGATCCCATTTTTATCTCCATCAATGATTTCAAAACTGTTAGGACTGAAAGTCCTAGTGTATTGAAATTTGTATAACGCATTTATAAGGGTCGAATTGTAATTGTTTGAAAGTTAGTTTGTTAATGGGCCTAAAGCCTATTAGGCCTAGGTCGGCTCATATATAATGTGTTGATTTATTGAGTTTTAGTTTAGAAGGTTTTAGACGTATTCATTATCATTCTAGTCAATAGGTTTACTTTTGCTTATCAAATATTCTCTTTGTAAACCTAAACCTTTATTGAATATCAATCATATGACTGGAGATTGTGATTCAATCATTATTGTTCTTCATTGATTATTTGTTGTTGATTGCACTGTAACTGGGATCTACAATTGGTATCAGAGCAGGATTGAATTAATTTTATTCGATACGATCAAAAAGGTTTGTCTAAAACCCTTTAATCGCATATTTGAGTTAATCGATATTTTTTTGTCGTATGGGTTTGTGTTCTTATTTTTAAGTTTGAGTTCTGTTTTATTGTGTGTCCGTATTAAATTTTTCTGAAAGCTTAGATTTGAGTTAAGTTTGCTATATCTGTTAAAACACAGTTTTATTGGATTCAAGATCATCATTATCTAAAGATGGAAATCTGAAGTCAAAGCCGATAAAGTCGACTCTCAACAAATAGTCTAGGGTCCTTTGTAATAATAGTCAATGTTTATTTTCTGTATTTACATTATTAGTCTTTATCTTTTAAATAAGTTAATTGTTTTAGTAGTTGGGCCCAATCCTAGCCCATTAGGCTTATATGCCTAAGTATAAATTAGTTTGTTTAGAGTTAATTAGTTTTAGTTGAGTTAATTGTTGTTAGGCTGCTTGTTTGAGTCGTACACAGAGAGATAGAGGGAGAGAACAACGCCGAGAGAGAAAGAGGAAAACAGAGAGAGATTGATCGATCTTCAAGTTTGTAATCATTCAATTTGTTGGTATAATCGTATCAGGTTTGCATATTGTTATTGTTTATTTGATTACTTGATTGATTCGTTAATTAAGGGACACACAATATCTGTTCATCTTGTTTTTCTGGGTTAAGGTTCTTACATAATCAAGTTTTTGAATTCAAGTCTGCATATTCGATTTTTGGTGATTGTCTAAGTTTAGGTTTTTGCATAAATCGATTTCTGGGTTTTCACTTATTTGATTCTGGGTTGAATTTTTTTTCCTGGAAAATAAAGTGGTCGATTGATTTTCTGGTCAATTGATTTTCTGGATTTGAGTTTGATTTCTATCAATTTTCAGAATCAATTGTTTAAGGTCGGTCGATAATCTGTTATCGATTGTGTTTGAGTTTATCCGTTGAATCAAAGAGTTTATCTGTCGATTATCTATTATCGATTTGATCTGGTTAATTTGTTTAATTGAAAAGTAAAGTGTTTATCTTTTATCTATCGGACCATCGACCGAACCCTTTGCGACCGGACCCTTCCTTGCGACCGGACCCTTTGTTGACCGGACTCTGGACCGGACCCTTGTGGACCGGTGCCTTGTCTTGAACTATCGAGTTTTTAATTAGTAATTGGTGTTGGGTTCTACAATTTGGCGGATTATTTGTTCTGAATTTCGCAGTGCCCTTGGATTGAGGATTTTCAATTTCATCAACCTGATTCTATTTTTGCTTCTTCCAATTGATTTTCTCACATCAATAAATCTGTTGGTGGTTGGGAATTGAAGTCATTCATCTGGGTGTAATCAACAACTTTTTATTTATTTATGCATCACATATATATATATATATATATATTTATATATATATCTCACATATACATCGACCGGACTTCCCACCGGGGTCACCTCTCCCAGTGTCTCCAGACCGGTCACTCGTGCCTCTCCCGGTGTCTAACGCCTGGTGTCGACCGAACCATCAATCGCCCGAGGTCTCACTCCCTCACCCGGTGCCATCAACTCCCGGACCATCTCCCCGACCGGTGCCTCGTCCCCCGGCCCCTCCATCGCCCGACCTCTCCCCGTCCGGCCCTTTACGGCTCCCGTTGTCCAGCGAACCAGCATCTCACGACAAGAATCAAGTTTTTGAGATTTTCGATCAGTTTTCGAAAATATTTTCGGTTGATTCGATAGAGATCGTGGAGGAATTTTTTTCGTGTTTAAATCATTAAGGGTTGTTTACAAAGCTTAAACGATCGTGTTTTATCGTAAAATTTTCACCCATATCAAGTTTTTAAATTCTCGTTCGGTTTCCGAAAAAATTTCGGTTGCTTCGTTTGAGAAAGTGTTTTGAGTTCTAATCAGTTGAGAGAGCTTAAGGGAACATAATCGATCATTTTTTATCGAAAAGTTTTAGGTCTATTTTGAATAGTAATAAATGTATTTATTATATGTGGTCTAAACTGTGTTTAATGAGCTTATCTGTTACGTTTAGACCTTGGGGTATTTAAGTTGTGTGCCCAGATTCTAGTTCCTAATTACAAATAATCAATCAAACAAACATTAAGATTCAAATACCTGTTTGATTAATCTTTCAAATTCAACGTTTACAATCTTTCTCTCTCTACAAATTTCTCTCTCTCTCATATATTCTCTCAATTCGAATCCATTAGTTACTTACAACAAAAACAGAAAAATACAATGTATTTAAACCTACATCTAAAAACAAGGAAACTAAAACTAAAACAAATACAAATACAAAGACTTTTATTACAAACTAGTGTTGGGCCCGTGTATTGCACGGGAGGGTAAATTTTTTGTTGGAATATTGAATCGAGTTAAAATGAAACGTAATTTCTCTGTTAACAGTTAATGAAATACAAAGTGAAATACGAATGTATTTTCATAAGTGGTTAACTTGCATATATTCTTAATCGTTTGTTGTTATGAGTTTGTGCAATAATATTGGTAATAGTTTTGTATTATATTATTTAAAACTCAAACGACATGTCTCACAACATATTTATCTGACTATTGACTTCAAGACCTCATAGTATTAATCGATAAAAATAAAGATATGTATATATATCTTATTCCCCTACTTCGAAAAATATGATTGTGGGTTTTGAAAAATATAAACAAATTCTCAGTAAATAAAATAAAATATAAAAAAGTAGTTTTTCAAAGAAACAAAAATATAGTGGAATACCTTTTGTTCTGTTGCAGGTTCCGCCATTGACACTCGTCCGTTCATCTTCTTCTTGTATTCGAATGATACATAAAGAAGCTATATATATTTATAGTGAATGTAGAGAATATTTTAAAATCGTTTATTTTCATTTTCGATTTTACATTTAAATGTAAATATATTAAAAATATGGAAGAATATTTTTATATCTACATCGTTTCTATTTTATTTTCTTTACACTTGGTTAATTTGGAAAGTATTGCGGAATATTTTTATTTTAAAGAATACGATAATTTATTAGTGTATCTCGTTATTTTTTATTTTTAATTCATATCAATCTTCTTTTTTCTTCTTTTAATACTTGTAGATTTTATATTATCAAAAAAAATACGTGTAGATTTTATATTATGCTAATATAAAATACGTGTAGATTTTATAAAATAAAATAGATTTTATATTAGCAAAAAAAAAATACGGAAGAAAAGATTTTATAAAATAAAATATGGAAAAAGATTTTATAAAATAAAATATAGAAAAATCATTATGAGGTGTAATATAAAAAAATAGGAAAAAAAAGATTTTATATTACATCTCATTAATATATATATATATATATATATATATATATAAATGTAAGATCTACATTTAAAATAGATTATACTAATATGAAATCTATTTTATAAAATCCTCCACCAAAAAAACAAATAGTTATATTAATAAATGAGTATCCATTCCACAAATAGATACATTTAAAATAGATTATGCTAATATAAAATCTATTTTAAAAATTCTTCACCAAAAAAACAAATAGTTATATTAATAAATGAGTATCCATTTCACAAATAGATGATTATGTGAGATACTGTGCTTGGAAAGGTTGTACCAAAGCTTTAAGAAATTGTAAATTAAGTAATTGGCTTTAATTAGTTGTAACTTGTGTTTAAAATGTTGTAATTAAGAGTTTTTTATATCGTTTTTATAATATAGTATAGATAGACTTTGACTTTAATGAGAGTTGACTTTCTCAGCTTTGACTTTCTTGAATCTTTTACTTTCAGTCTTCTTGATCTTGTATCCAATATATTTATGCTCTAACAATCTCCCACTTTGGATTCAAGATCACTGTTAAAAGATATAGCAATTCAGTCTTCACTTTTAAGCTATGTCAGTACAATCTCCCCTTTTTCTTTGATGGCATTCTTTCCAAAACTGTCTTCAAACAATTAACAATCTCCCCAAATCTTTCACAAAATACTTTCAGACTTTGGAAAGAAATTATCTTCAGAATCAGCTCGGAATACTTTAGCAAATAATCTTCAAAGAAAATTTCCTCAAAATCAGCACATCTTCAGAAATTCTTTGATCTTCTTCAAATCTTTACATTGAATTTTCTGACTTGGACATTTCTGAAAATCATCTCTCAAAACTTTATCATTTCTTGATTCCATCTCCCCCTTTTTGATGATTTGAGCATCTATATCATCAAAACTTTTCTTCCAAGAAATGTCTTTGACCATTCTGATTTGTCAAACTGAGCCTCTGATTCTGTGATCCATAACCAAGTATTCATCTAGATCTTTGCAAATCCAGACAAAATAAGAACATGTAACTCCTAAATCAACAAATGAATTAGTTAGAATGCCTGTCAGTAACACGAAGTCACTGTGTGTAACGAATACACAATATAAAGGAGCTTTTTTATGTTCACTCCCCCAGGGCTACCATCCAATCATCGAAATACCACAAAGGCAATTTCTATGAATGTTATGACAAAGAAACGAATTCTTTGTGTGTTCGTGCAAATATAGAAAGAATTAAGCACGAAAAATTGCTTTTTAAGGCTCAACATAGTGTAAACCACTGAGACAACAGTAGATAAACACAGACTCAATGTGCATGATTGAAGTGCGAAGGTGGGGCAAACTTCCTTCTTTTTCAATATCCAGATTTTCCAAATGAAAACCAGATAGATAATGTGTTGCGTCCCCAGAAAAATATGAAACATTTTCTTTTTGAGAAGAAAATGAGTAGCTGGTGGGGTTTAGACAAGAGTTGACATAGGCTATTTGCCTGTTTCAATAATGTTCACGAAAGAATTGTGAAGCATTAGTAATGTGGCTGCCCGGCTCAGAAAGTAAATGGTGCAGAGTTTAATATTCTTTTACTTTGTTCTCACACCCTCTTTCTTTTAATCATTATAAGCTCACATCTAACCAAACTCTCATTTCCATTTTACCTCATCACACATCCAACACTCATTTCTTTATAGACTCCTCACACTCAATCACTAAGGATTAACTTCTTGGGTAGAAATCACTGGTTAACGTGATTGCATAGAAGTTCAGTTAATTCCTAGAACAAAGAACCCATATTTCCTATAAAGCATAAGTTGCTCAAATGTTTTAACTTTATCCGTTAAAGCGTATATACAAATGTCAGATGTAAATATGCTCAAAATATAATCATGAAGATATGAGCATTTTGAAATATTGAAGTATTGTCAAACAAGTATATTGAATGAATGAATGAATATGAATGCAAGAAACTTGTTTGAAAATCTGACATTGTATGAAAATGATCATAAATGAATGATATAACAATCAAAGCTTAAGGTCAAGAATAATGGATATTGTCTATACGAATCAAAATACAAACATTCTTGAAATGACGTTTCGAAATGAAATTATGCTAAAAAATTCTTTGAAGTACAAGCGGGGTGTCTTACCATCGAAAATATGTTTCAATATGAGACATGGTAAGAACAATTTGAACAAAAATCAAACCGGTGTGTGTGAATACTTGAAAGTATATAGAAAAGACAATACGCAAGTAGTAATCTTTAGAAACACACGGTTTGTAATCAAGTAAGCACAAATAAATTTTGAAAAACATTTTAAAATCACACTTCCAATTCATGAAATCTGTTTAAGAATCGGAAAGTGGTTTGAACATTTCAGAACATGTTTTCTATATTTGAAAGTTGACCTTCTTTCAGATACATTTGAGATTAAGATAAGAAATTTATCTTTTCGCTCAATCTTAATTCTCATAAAATCAATTGTAGTCATTAAGATATGATCATGTCAGCTTCTCTCATCCTGCATAAGTCTCAAAGTCTAGTCAAAGCTACTTTATTCACAAAATTAATCGAAAATAAAATGACATAAAGCAGTAAAACGATTAAAGTACGAGTTCTGATCTGAAATAATCAGAAATCATAGTCTTAATCCTTTTGATATGATTTATATGCTCCCCCTAAAATCATGCAATCCAAAAATTTGTCAGTTAAGCAAAATGCAGAAATTAGTTATGCTCCCCCTCAAAAGAATAATGATTCATCTTTAATCTTCTCTTACTCCCCCTGAGATCATGAACAGTTATGTTAAAGTGCAGATATCCTTCAGAAATAATAATAAAGAAAAATGATGAAAAATAACAGTACTTAACTTTATTAGGTAACAACTGATTATGTCTTTAGATTTAACATACCAAGCTTAGAGATAAGAAAATTAAATCTCTTTTCATCTAATGGTTTGGTAAATAAATCTGCAAGCTGATAATCTGTTTTTACAAAATAAAGTTCAATTTTTCCTTTTTCTACTTTATCTTTTATAAAATGATACCTGACATCAATGTGTTTGGTTTTCGTATGTTGGACAGGATTAGCAGATATCGCGATTGCACTCTTCGAATCACAATAGATCGGTATTTTATCAAACTTGAATCCATAGTCTCGCAGTTGTGTTCGCATCCACAGGACTTGAGAGCAGCAACTGGTAGCAGCTACATACTATGCTTCAGCAGTCGATGTGGAAACGCATAATTGTTTCTTTAATGCCCAACTAACGAGCTTGTCTCCAAGGAATTGAATGTGACCTGAAGTACTCTTTCTGTCCAACATGCAACCTGCATGATCTGCATCTGAATAGGCAGTCAGTTGAAACCCAGTATCCTTAGGATACCACAGACCAAGATCTGCAGTCCCCTTCAGATATCTAAAAATACTTTTGACAACAGCCAAATGGGATTCTTTAGGAGCAACCTGATATCTAGAACATAAGCATGTTGAAAACATATTATCTGGCCTACTTGAAGTAAGATACATTAACGATCCTATCATAACTCTATAAGTCCTAACATCAACACTTTTACCCGAAGGATCAGTGCTAATCTTAGTACCTGGTGCCATCGGGGTTCCAATTGGTTTACAATTTTCCATTTTAAACTTCTGAAGAATATCCAAAATGTACTTAGATTGGTTAATGAAAATCCCCGTTGAAAACTGTTTAACTTGTAATCCGAGAAAGAAATTCATCTCTCCCATCATACTCATTTGAAAACGTGACACCATGAGGTTAGAAAAGTTTTTACAGTATTTAGGATTTGTAGAACCAAATATTATATCATCAACATATATCTGAATAAGGATGATATCGGCTTTTTCCTTTTTGATGAACAAAGTGGTATCAACTTTACCTTTGGAAAAACCTGACTTGACCAAAAATTTAGATAGAACATCATACCATGCACGAGGGGCTTGTTTTAAACCATACAGAGCTTTGTCCAAGATGTATACATGATCTGGCTTATATGGATTCACAAACCCTTCTGGTTGAGACACATAGACTTCCTCCTTAAGAATGCCATTCAGAAAGGCCGTTTGACGTCCATCTGATAGACTGTGAAATTCTTGTGAGCTGCGTAGGCTAGAAACATGCGGATTGCCTCTATACGCGCTACTGGAGCATATGTATCATCGTAGTCTATGCCTTCCTCTTGCCGGTAACCTTTGGCAACAAGTCTAGCTTTGTTTCTTATGATGATACCATCTTCATCCTTTTTATTCTTGAATACCCATTTAGTTCCTATCACGGTTTTACCATCTGGTTTTGGAACTAATCTCCAGACCTTCAGGGCTTCAAACTGATCTCTTCTTGCATAGCAGATACCCAATCCGAATCAGCAAGAGCCTCTGATACTCGCGTGGGCTCTATCTTACTGGGGAATGAGTCATGCATACATTGATTAAGAGTCGCTGACCTAGTTTGTACAGTCTTGTTAAGATCTCCAATTACTTGATGTAATGGATGCTCTTTGGTCCAGCGATGCTCATGAGGGAGTGGAGTAGATGAAGTTTGAATATGATCATCATCTAAAAATCCATTATCAGGCTCTTCAGTTTGAATAATAGGAGGGGGGTTTGCAATTGAAGTTTCAGGTGCAGAAGCATCAGTTGGAACAACAGACTCTGGCTGTTGAGTAGAAAATATATCACACCCAACTGAAATAGTTACTTCTGGATGATCAGTTACTTGTGTATCTTCAACTGTAGGAGTAGTTGATGGAATGTGAGTTTATGACTGAACGGGGGATACAAGTTCAGTTAAAACTTCTGAAATGACTGGATGATTGCAACTTGTGTCTTCAGACCTGTCAGTCACAACAGATTTAGGTACATTAGATCCTAGAAACTCATCATAAAAGAATTCAAATAACAAATCTAAATCAGATAAATGTGAAAGTGAAGTAGAAGCGTTATCCGAATTATTTGCTGTAGAAGCAGGTTCTGGACTGATCTGCCCAGAAGCTAATACTCCAGTTATCAAGGGTTTTGAACTGAGTTGTTTAGAAGCCATATCTTCATTGAATGTTACATTAACGCTCTCGACAATTGTCTTTAACTTCTTCAGATAAACACGATATGTTGCAGATGTTGAAGAATAACCACTGAAGATACCCTCGTCCGCCTTAGCACTGAATTTATTCAGACTCTCTCTATCGTTAAGCAAGAAACACTTACACCCAAATATGTGAAAATACTTGATTGTTGGTGTTTTGTTGTTGATAAGCTCATATGGAGTCTTTTGAAAACGGCGGTGTACCATGGATCGATTTTGGGTATGACATGCAGTTGACACAGCTTCTGCCCACAAGAATAGAGGTAGATCAGATTGGCTAAGCATAGTACGAGCGGCCTCGACTAGCGTCCGATTTTGCCTTTCGACTACTCCATTTTGTTCAGGCATACGAGCAGCAGAGTATTGATGTGATATCCCAACCGATTCGAGATATTCTTCAACGGTTTTGTTTTTGAACTCTGTGCCATTGTCAGTTCGAAGAAACTTGACTTGTCTCTGCATATTCACCTAGGTCATCTTTAAGAAAGTAATGAGAACTTCAGGCGTCTCATCTTTTGATCGTAGAAATTTGACCCACGTGTATCTTGAATAATCGTCCACAATAACCAACACGTATTTCTTTCCTCCTAAGCTTTGTCTTCTCATCGGACCGCAGAGATCCATATGTAACAACTCTAGTGGAGAACTGGTGCTTGGTTCAGGCTTCGGTTTATGAGCGGCTCTCTTCATCTTACCCTTTTCACAAGTTGCGCATAAGTGTTCTTTTTCATATCTTAGTTCAGGAAGTCCTTTTACCAACTTATCTTTGACCAACTTCTTGATATAACGAAAATTCAGATGTGATAGTTGTCGGTGCCATAGCCAACTTTGTTGCATCGAAGCTTTTGACAATAAGCAAACATGACTGTCATTCTGTACATTTGAAAGATTGATGGTATAGAGGTTTGTCTTTCGATTTCCGACTAAGAGTTCATTGTCGTCTTCAGTACGAACAGAACACCTCTTAGCTTTGAAGTTGACCTCCAACCCTTTATCACAAAATTGACCAATGCTAAACAAGTTGTGCCCTAAACCTTCGACATAACTCAGCTTCTTAATCGTTATGTTGTCTTGAATGATGTCACCATATCTTAAGATTGGTGAAAGCTGATCGTTTCCAAATCTGACATTGCCGCTGAATTTCTCTTTATAATTAGACAATAAAGCTTTTTGCCCAGTCATATGCTTGGAACATCCGCTGTCCAAGTACCACATATGTCGGGTCTGCAAGAGAAATCAGGAAACAATAGATTTAGGTACCCATTTAAAAACGGGTCCTAACAGATTAGCACAAGATTTTGGTATCCATTTAAATATGGATCCTCCTTTTCTTTGAAAACTTTTAAAAACATTTGATCTTGAAGAATACACATGATAAGATCCAAACCAATCAGTAGAATTATGAGAATAAGCAAAATCATTTCTCCGATAATGATAAGATTTAGTAGTAATAGGAGATAATTGAATCAATTGCTTTATTGAATAGCACTTGTAAGGAATTACAAGGTTTTGTTTAGGTGAAGCAAGTTGACCAACTACAACATTATCACTACTAACAGATCTAGTACAAGAGTTATCAGAAACTGATTCAGCTATCTCAGCATTCTTCCTTTTTGGTCGCCATTCGGTTCGAGCTTTCGACCTTTTCTTGCTTATATCTGAAACAAAAGATTTAGATTTATTAGGAAAATCAAATTTCTGAGATTGATTTTTCTTTTGTGTACCAGTGTATTTATGTTTCTGTAATCGCTGTTTCTTATGTTTCTTACCTTGAGCATAGTAATCAGCAGTTATAGAAACTGATTCACCAACCGTAGCTGATGATTCACCAAAATTAAAACCACTTGATAACACTTTTTCATTTATAAGACAAGTAGAATGATCAGGAAGAGTAGCATTGAAGTCAAACATATCAATTTCTTCTATGCACCCATCATCAGAGTTTAAAAAATCATTTGCAGACACAAATAAGTCATCAAAGTTATCAGTGGAAGTTTGAGGTGCCTTAGAAACTTTAGAACACTTTTTAGATTTAGTTTGAAAAACATTGTTCTTTAAAACAGTAGAAAACACACTTTGTTCAATATCTACCAAAAGTTTTTCATCAGATAAAACATTTTCAAACTCAACTATTTTGCTTTCAAGAATGAGTGGAGGAACATAAACCTTTCCAATTGCAGGTTTTGCCTTCATCTCAAAAACAGAATAACTAGCAAAATAGTCGTTTGAAAGAACATTTGGTGTATCAGAAAGATAACTATCATTTAACTTTGCATAGTTAAATGGTAGTTGCATTTTCGTTATATTCTTTCTCTTTTCAGTTTCTTTGTCCTCAACTTCTTCTGGTAATTTGGTAACAAATTTGGGTTTTAAATGAGTATGTTTACCAGCACAAGCAAGAAAATCAAAATTATATAATGCTGGTTGTTTTCTGATGGCTTTCTTTAAGTAATGGGGGTTTTCAAAACCAAGTCCCCATTTTTCTTTAACATCAGCCTCTTCGTTAGGTGCATTGAGAAAGATAGTTTGATCTGTTTGGCCTCTTGCATAATGTTTGGCTTCCAGACCATTTACCTTCTTATTCAAAAGCTTGTTTTCAATCTGCAATTTATGAATGGTTAGTGCAGATTCTTTCTTCTCAAACTCAGACTTAGAAAATTTAACTTCAAACTCAAAAATCTTCTTTTCAAAACAATCTACTTGAAGTTTAGAATCAGAAGCAGACTTGCGTAAAGAATCAATTAGATATTTGTTCCCAATAACAGACTTATTAAGCTCAAAGATCTTGTTGTTTTTTTAGCAACTCTGTCTTTTTCTTTCTTCAATTTTACTTGAAGATCATTAAAACTCAACCATCATAGCTTCCATTTTGGTTATAAAATCTTTTTCAGTTAAGTTTATTACCTCATCAGCAGTCTCATCGTCTGAATCATCATACTTCACTTATTTACCCATTAAGCAGAGATGAGCAGTTTCTTCTTTCTCTTTTTCATCCGCTTGATTAGAATGATCCAACCAAAATTCGTCTTCAGCCATTAATGCTATGCCAGCTTCTTGCTGTTTGGACAATAGCAGTTTGTTCTGATAGTACTAGGAGTTGCGAACCTTTGGCTTTCGACATTCTTTAGCAAAATGTCCAATCTTGCCACAGTTGTAGCATTTGATTGGATCATTTGCTGGCTTTTCAGCAACGGTATATTCATTCACAAACTTCTTTCTTTCTTCGGGTTTCTTTTCAACAAATCGGTTTCCTTCTACCCTTTCTCTGTGCTCATGGTTCTTGGAGTTGGATGAAGAATATCTTTGTGAATTTGATCCCGGCTTCTTGTAGAATTTCTTTTGGAAAGCTCGGGTCAGTAAAAGCATAGCTTGTTTGAGACTTTCTCCATCATCTCCATCCGATTCAGATTCTGATTCTGAACTGGTAAGCACTTTCTTCTTTTTCTTCTTCTCTTTCTTTTCTTTCTTCTTATCTCCGGCTACCAACGCAATAGGATCGGGAACTTTTTCTGCCTTCTTTTTCTCAGCTCTTTTCTCTTCCACTTCTTCTTCATTTTGTCTCAGAGTCTCGTAAACCTCAGGTAATGGAATGTCATTGAGATCCTTCATTTGTTTCATCCTACGTGTATGCTTTTTCCACTCTGGTTGTAGGATGCTCAGGAATTTGACATTGTTCTCAAGTTGCTTCTTTTTCACTTTATTCTTTGACAACTCATTCAGAAGCAAGACAAAACGTTCATAAGTATCTTTTAGGCTTTCATTCTCTTTGGCTTTAAATTCTTCATAACTGTTAATGCAGTTAGCTACTTTCATCTGATTCCCGACCTTGGAACCCATCATCATCTTTTGCAATTGATCCCACATCCTTTTATCATTTACCTTGTAGTTGTCTATTTTGACGTAGATGTCATTCGGGATACTTTGAAGAAGAAGGGATCTTGCTTGCTTTTCTGCTTTGAAACGACTCTTTTGCTTTTCAGAATACTGAGCATATTCAACTGGAACTGTTTTCATTTTCTGATCTCTTTCCTCAGTACCATCTTCACTATCAGATGAGTCATCATCAGGTATTTGAACAGTGATTGGTACCATAGGACCCTCCATGATGGACAGAAGAATATTTCCTCCATTTGTGTGCCGGTCCACAAAATCAAGGAATCGATCCTTCCATTGTTCGTACTCTCCTTTAAAAATAACTGGAGGCTTGACATCCTTGCCAATAGAAAGAGCGTCTTTGGAAGTCATCTTGACTGTACCTATTTGAAATAAAAGCAATAAGGAACTAGAAATGATCGTTAGTCCAAAATATGAAATCTCAAAAAATATTCTAAGTATGGAAAATAAAGCACTATTTGCGTGAAATACTTGTAGCACAAAGAAATGTTTGCGCCTTGAACTTGTAACGCAAACCCACACTACTCAAACTTTGCGTGACACTCAGTTCGCGCAAACTGATCTTTGCGTGACTAGAACCTGACGTAAACCACACTTTGCGTTTCGAGTAGATGACGCAAAGCAAGCCTTGCGTGTCGAGTAGCTATCGTAAATCACACTTTGCGTGATGTGAGGCAAACGCAAACTTCACTTTGCGTTAATAGACTCTAGCGCAAACGAGACTTTTCGCTTGTTGTTGATGACGCAAATCGTAGAACAATCACTGATCGAGTTGATAGCAAGAACCACTATTTGCGTGAAATGTAAATGACGCAAATCGAACTTTGCGTGATGCACTGATAGATGCCCTGATGAACTCGCGCAAAGATGATGAACTCGTGCAAAGAATGATGAACTTGCGCAAAGTTCAAATCTGGCGCAAACTTCAAAAATCGAACAGATTCGCACCACAAACCACTCTAGACCTCGAATTTCAGTACGAAAATTTGAGAATTTACTCGCCTAATCGTCTAGAACTCATTACAAACAACTCATTTCGATCTAAAATACATAAAGATACAAATTTATTCAAAAAAACAATGTGTATGAACTCGTGACTTACAAACTCAATAAAATCCAAGAATTTGAGAAAATTACAGTGCAATTCACGAGTTAATCTATACAGACTCGATTGATTATACTATACGAACAAAACCTAATCAAATTCAACTCGAAATTAGCACAAAAATCAAAACTCGATCTGGACTTTCATGAACAGAGTGTCGACCATTTCTTGATTTGATTTCACTTTTTGGATCTGCTTTGATACCAATTGTGTGCCCAAATTCTAGTTCCTAATTACAAACAATCAATCAAACAAACATTAAGATTCAAATACATGTTTGATTAATCTTTCAAATTCAACGTTTACAATCTTTCTCTCTCTAGAACTCTCGTTCTCTCTCTACAAATTTTTCTCTCTCTCAGATATATTCTCAATTCGAATCCCTTAGTTACTTACAACAAAAACAGAAAAATACAATGTATTTAAACCTACATCTAAAAACAAGGAAACTAAAACAAATACAAATACAAAGACTTTTATTACAAATAGACTTTGACTTTAATGAGAGTTGACTTTCTCAGCTTTGACTTTCTTGAATCTTTGACTTTCAGTCTTCTTGATCTTGTATCCAATATATTTATGCTCTAACATAAGTCCCTTTGTTGTCTTTGTTTTGTAACTTTGAACCTCATTTGAATATACACTGTTAGATTTGACGTACTCTCTTTCTCTCTCTAAGATTTAGAGATTTTGGGACTATCAATTGGTATCAGATCTATTCTGAATCTGAGAGGATTGAGAGAAACTGTTTTCGTTTCTGAATTTGTGGATTAAAGCAGAAAATTTGATCGATTTTCTTGAATTTTTCAAGAAAATCTCGTTTTTTGCTTTTTCATCAAATTTGGATTGTTTTGTGATCGAATTGTGTTGCAAATTGTTTCTTTGAACTCGTTTTTGATTGTAGAACATTGTTGATTCACATCATTTTGCAAGAAAAACGGTTTTTGATCATCAATTTTGAGAAATTTCGATTTTTTGGAAAACTTGTTTTTAGGTACTGTTCAATTCTCGAGTTCTTGATTTTGTGGTTTTTAATCGAAATGTTTGATTGAAAAGTGTTAAAAAGTTGTTTTCGAACTTGTTTATGTAAGAAAATTGCATCAAATTCAGTTTTGTAATCGATTTTTGGAAGATTTTTATGTTTCTTCATCGTCTTGCGCCAGATCTATAGTTTGCGCGAGTTCATATAAGTTTGCGCGAGTTCATCTTAGTTTGCGCTAGTTTCTTGTTGATCTAATCTTTGCAGCAGTGTATTTCAGGTTTTCGTCTCGAGAAGTTCAGCTTTTCACCTTGGGTTAATCACGCAAAGTTTGAGCTTTATTCACCTCACAAAAAGTTTGGTTTGCGCCTTCTTCAGCTCACGCAAAGCTAGTTTGCGTCTTCCTCGGCTCACGCAAAGATACTTTGCGTATCATACTGCTCACGCAAATCTAAGTTTGCGTCTCTGGTTACTCACGCAAACTTTCAATTTGCGTCTTACTGTTTCCAGACTTGAAATTTTTCTGACTTTATCAAGATGTCTCTACAAGCACAGATTTACAAGAACGACATATTGATGTCTTTGGGATCTGATACTCGCCCTCTAGTTCTTATAAATGAGAATGAATTTCAGTAATGGCAGGACAGATTTATTAACTTCATAGAGAGACAACCAAATGGTGACAATATGATGAAGTCTCTGACTGAAGGTCCTATGGAGAGGCTCATGAAAGAAATACCAACTACAACAACTACTCTAGCTACAAGAGTTGAAAAGTCTATAAGAGAGTATGATGCTGACGAGCTTTTGCGATATCAAGCTGATAGTCAAGCAAATTCTAATCTGATTATTGCTCTGCCTAATTCAATCTACAATAGAATTGATTGTTTCAAGCAGAATCCTATGCTCATGTGGACTCAACTAGAAAAGATAATGCTTGGATCAGTTGTGGCTACTCAACTCCGTCAGACTCGATACATGAATAATTTTGAGGAGTTCAAAGCAAAAGATGGAGAGAGTCTGAAAAGCGTGTTTGATAGATTTTGGGCAGTAATAAATGATCTGTACAAGATAAAGGTGAGAAAGACAGAATTGGAAGCCAATATGAAGTTTCTGAATGCTCTTCAACCAGAATGGAGTAAATCTTATCATAGGATGAGGAATGATGTCAGAATTTCCACAATGCCAATTCAAGAATTGTATGAAATCTTGATGACTGATGAGAACATGGTAATGGAAAAGAAAGCTAAGATTGACAAGAAGAATAAGCCAAAGATTGTTGATCCGATTGCTCTTCTAGCAAGTCAGCTGGCTGAACAAGCTTTATCGGAGAATGCCTATGACGGGTCAACTGAAGATGATGGTGAAGCTTTGGAAAAGGCTATGATCCTCCTCTCTCAACATTATCAGAAGAAGTTCCAACACAGATCTGGATCAAACAATCTTCTCTTCACATCCGATTCAAAGAAAGTGGAACCCGGTACTCCATAAAACCCATATACTCCAAAGTATGAACCTGTTAAAGTGACTGAGCCGAAAAAGGAAGAGAAGAAGGTTATGAATTGCTTCAATTGTGGGAAACCCGGACACATAGCAAAGAAGTGTAGAGTGAAGGTTGTCAAAGATTCTGCTTTCTACAGAAAGAAGTTGGAACTAGCAGAGAAGAGAGAAAGTGGAACTTTTCTGCTTGCTGAGGAAGAATATTGGCTTGATCATTCTGACAACGAAGCTGAGAATGAGGAAACAGCAGTAATGTGTTTCATTGTAGATGACAAGAGTGATGATGAAGAAGAGGATACTTCAACAGATGAATCTGAGGTACCTTCTGAGTTTGATTACAGTTTTATATCATCTAAAATGAACGTTATTATCAATGCTTTACATGATTTACGTTCAAAGTTCACATCTGAAAAGCATGATAATCAAGAAAAGTTTGTTTTGATTAACAAACTGCGAATTTCTCTGAAAGATGAAAAGATTATTTTAACTGACACAAAAGAGAAATTTAAAAAGAAATTGAATGAGTTAGAAAATTCAAATCAGACTTATCGTGATTCTTTGACTGAATTGACTACTTTAAATCAAAATCTTTCAGATAAAATAATTGTTTTAGAAGGAAAATTCTATAAAAGAGAACAAACTGAGCAAACAATTTATATGAATAAACCAAGGAGTGAAGAGGCAATAAAAGAAAGACGGGGACTTGGTTTTGAAAATCCACATTGTTTAAACAATGTTATCACAAAAACCCCCACTTTGTATAATTTTGATTATCTAAGTCTTGCACATTATGCTCCTCAATTTAAAATTGAGTGGATGAATGCAAAGCAAGAATTAGAAATTGAAAATCAGAAATAAATGAACAACAAGAAAATGGAAATGCCATTTGTTTATACTAGTGAAAATGCTAAGTACTTTCCTGAGCAATCAAAGAAGTCCAGAAAATCCAAAAATGTTTTAAATGTCAATTCTTCCAATAAATCTTCATTATCAACTGATTTTGTTGATATATATGCCAATAACACTAATAAGGAAAATTTATCTCCGATTTCCTATGATTCTAGGAGATATATTCCCCCATTAGTGTTAGAGGGTAAAATAGTTGATCTTGAAGATAAATTGGAAGAACAATGTCTTCAAACTGATTTAGAAAACGATTTATTTCTTTTTATAATGAAAACAAGTTCTGAAGACAAAATTACTTCTGGATTTTTTGTTGATTCCAAGGAAAATACTCAAAATGTTAAGAACAGTGAGGATTTGCGCCAAGCATTGGTAGCGCAAACTGACAACTTGCGCCAGGCGTTGGTCGCACAAAGTTCAGTTTACGCCACCAAAGGGTCTCGCAATCCGTCTCCTAACTTGTGTTTTTCTAAAAGTTCTCACTCCAAGGAAAGTTCTAATGTGTTGAATGCTCAGTCTGATTTCTTAGATAAAATTTCTTCTTCTAATTCAATTGTTGATGATTCTTTTATGCTAAATGATCAGTATTATAAACCAAAGCGTAAAAGAAGAAGATCAAAGAAGTCAAGGAAACAAGATAATGTCTTGTCTGAAAATTCTAATTCTTCTGATTTCTCTGTTTCAGATCAGACTGTGAAGAGGTCAAATAAGCTGATATGGAGGGTTAAGCAGAAATCAATAGAATCTGAACTGTTAGAGGATTCATGTGTAGAGAATCTTTGTCATAATGATACATTTGCATTTTGTAATAAAAATACAAAATATTCAATTCAACAAATGATTCACATTGCAAAGAATGTCTCATATTCTTCTTCTAGTTCTGATTTTGATGATTATGTTTCTTCCTATATTGATGATTGCATTCATGAGTTTTCTAAAAATAAATGTTCGAAAAATAAAAGACACAAATCTAACAAGAAGGGACCCATACGCATATGGGTACCTAAATCTGTGTAGTTTATGTATGTGCAGCTTAGTCATTTATGGTATCTGGATTCGGGGTGTTCCAAACACATGATGGGCAACAAATATCTGCTTTCAAATTTTAAAGAAAAATGTTGCGGTTGTGTTAAGTTTGGAAACTGCAAGACTGCTCCCATTATAGGTTATGGTGATCTTGTCAAGGTAATATAACTGTCAAAAGAGTCAGCTACGTCGAAGGCCTTAGTCACAACTTATTCAGCATAGGACAGTTTTGTGATAAAGATCTTGAAGTCAGCTTCAAATCTAAACGAGTAGCTGTAAAGAATGACAGTGGCAAGGATTTACTGGTTGGAAAGAGAAGATCCAATTTGTATACAATTGATCTTTCCAAGGTTAAAATTCCTTCAGACATCTGTTTGTTATCTAAAGCCTCTGTTCATGAAAGTTAGATATGGCACCGACGACTAGCTCATCTCAATTTTAAATACATGGATTGCCTTTTCAAGACTGATACAGTGAGAGGTCTCCCAACACTCCATTTTCAGAAAGACCACCTCTGTCAAGATTGTGAGAAAGGAAAGATGAAGAAAGCTCCTCATAAGCCAAAGCTTGAACCCTGCACTTCGGACATTCTTGATTTACTTCATGTTGATTTATGCGGACCGATGAAGACAAAGATTATCGGAAAGAAAAGATATCTCTTGGTGATTGTTGATGATTACTCACGGTATACATGGGTTAAGTTTCTCAAGTCTAAAGATGAAACTCCCGATATTCTCATCAACCTCATCAAAACAATTCAGACGAACAAGCAAAAAGCAGTTAAAGTTGTCAGATCAGACAATGATATTGAATTCAAGAACAACACTCTTCAAGCATTCTACGAGGATCAAGGAATTCAACAACAGTTTTCTGCTGCCCGAACACCGCAACAAAATTGGGTTGCTGAACGAAGAAACTGAACGCTTATCGAGGCTGCCAGATCGATGCTTGCTTATTCTGGTCTTCCTTTGTCTCATTGGGCTGAAGCTGTCTCAACTGCTTGTCATTCTCAGAACAGATCAATTCTTCATCGCCAATTCAACAAAACACCATATGAGCTTATGGACGGTATCAAACCAAATGTCAAATATTTCAAGTCATTTGGGTGTAAATGTTATGTTCTGAATGACAGAGACAATCTCAACAAGTTTAGTCCAAAGGCAGATGAGGGTATTTTTCTTGGGTATTCTTCTACTTCTGCAACTTACAGAGTCTTTCTTACTTCCGCAAGAAAAGTGATAGAGAGTGTCAATGTCAAATTTGACGAAGCTATACATTTGGTTTCTGGTCAATCAGGCTCAGAACCCGTACTTAAAGGAAATTTAGCTTCTGAACAAAACAGTTCAGAACCTTCTCTTCAACCGACAAATCAGGATTCTTCTTCTTCCTTACTTAATCTTTCTGATCCAGGATTCTTCTTCTTCCTTACTTAATCTTTCTGATCTTGATTTTCTTTTTGAGAATTTTTATGATGATGTTCACAAATCTAATACTGATAATGTTTCAAATTTTTTGAATCAGGATACTGTAAGCGCATTTACTTCCAATTCCGCTACATCTATCTCTAACACTGATGTTGTTCCAGTACCTCCTGTTATTCAAAACAGTATTTCTGAACAGCATATTTCTGAACCTGATCTCTCACAATCAGAAACTGAGCCTATTCAAGAAGAATTTGTTCAAGAACAACCTGTTCAAGAAGAACAACATCAGGACGAAGAACAAACTGCTACTGTTCAACCAACACTTTCAGAGTCTGATTCTGAAGTTGTTGAACTACCTCCTCCTCCAGTTGAAACTGTTGATGTTTCTTCATCTGAAATAGAAGCTTTTGAACCTCTTTCTCAACAATTAGAAGTTGTTCAAGATGTAACTGATCATCTCCCTCATACCACCAAATGGACAAGATCTCATCCTATTCATCACATTATTGGTGATCCTCAAGCAAGTGTGTCTACACGTTCTAAGACGGCTACTCCCAACGAATGTCTTTTCACTTGCTTTCTAAGCAAGATTGAACCAACCAAAGTATCTGAAGCGTTGGAGGATCCGGATTGGATTATAGCAATGCAAGAGGAGCTCAATCAATTTGACGCGCTAAAAGTTTGGAGACTTGTACCACGATCAAAAGGAAAAAAACATTATTGGCATAAAGTGGATATTCAAGAACAAGAAAGACAAAGATGGTATCGTCGTTCGTAACAAAGCTAGATTGGTAGCCAAGGGATATCGACAAGAAGAAGGAATTGATTACGATGAAAAAACTTTCGCGCCGGTCGCTCGATTAGAAGCTATCCGTATGTTTTTGGCTTTCGCTGTTTATCAGAACTTTACAGTATATCAGATGGATGTGAAGACAACCTTTCTGAACGGGAAACTGAAAGAAGAAATCTACGTTTCTCAACTAGAGGGTGTGGTATGATGAGTTATCGGCCTTCTTGATCAAATCTGGGTTTACCAAAGGATCTATCGATACTACTCTTTTTATCTTTCATTCTAACTTGGATATCTGCTTAGTTCAAATTTACGTAGATGATATTATTTTTGGTGCGACTAATCAATCATTATGTACTTGGTTTTATGATCTTATGACCTCCAGATTTCAGATGAGCATGATGGGAGAAACTAATTTCTTTCTCGGCTTACAAGTAAAGCAACTTCCAGATGGCATTTTTATCAACCAGTCGAAGTACGTGTTTGACATTTTGAAGAAATTCAAGATGGACAAATCCTCTTCAATCAGTACACCGATGGCTCATGGTGCCAAAATTGGATTAGATCTAGATGGAAAAGCTGTGGACGTCAATACTTATCGATGAATGATCGGTTCACTGATGTACTTAACAGCAAGTCGCCCGGATATAATGTTCTCTACTTGCTTATGTGCCAGATTTCAAGCCAAACCAAAGGAATCGCATCTGTTGGTAGTCAAGCACATATTTCGATACATCAAAGGAACTCCATGCTTAGGTTTGTGGTATCCTAAGAGTTCTGATTATAAACTAACTGCTTACTCTGATGCAGATTTTGGTGGAAATCAGTTAGACCGGAAAAGCACATCAGGTCACCTTCAATTTCTGGGTGATAGACTGATAAGTTGGGTGTCAAAAAAGCAGAATTGTGTTTCTATTTCAACTGCAGAGGCAGAATACGTCGCCGCAGCTAGTTGTTGCGCTCAAGTGCTTTGGATGAAGACACAACTTCGTGATTACGGGATGTTGTACAAAACCGTTCCTATATATTGTGACAGCAAATCCGCGATCGCGATATCAGTAAATTCGGTCCAGCACACAAAGACCAAACACATAGATATGAGGTACCATTTCATAAAACATCATGTGGAATAAGGTACTATTGAATTATATTTTGTTCCAACTGAATATCAACTTGCCGATATCTTTACAAAAGCTTTAGATGAAAAACGTTTTAATATTCTGCTTTCCAAACTCAGCATGTTGAATTTAAAAGATTAAATCTTTACAAATTTTATTTTATAAAGTAAAAACTTTACAGGTTTTCTTTCTTTTGAATAGAATGTGTGTCTAGGATAAATTTTCAAGTTGCTTTGTTATATTAAAGTTTTTATATGGTCAAATTTCAAGTCTTACAAAATTCGAAAGGTCAACAACATGTTTGAAGCTTTTGAAAATGCTTTAAAGGTATTTGATTCGGAATATTTATAGTTTACAATGCTTAGAAAACCTAAAAAGTCTGAATTATGGATCATAATGAAAATATGGGCTAAGCACTTAGATGTAGAACTGAGTGATTAAGATGAATAATTCTATATATAAAATACAGATATCTCTAAGTTTAAAAGTTTGTACCTGTGACCTTTCTGGTTTGGGAAAGTAAGTTACGTGGGATGCTTGTCATCTGGTCCCCTAAGGCCAATTGGTCTGGGAGTGATCGAACCCAAATCCTTATATAGAACCAGATCGAAAGTCATGTTCTACTGGTATGAATGGGTTTAGGATGTGTCGATGTAGCCTTTCAGATCCAGGAAAGTAAGTTCCAAGGGGTGCTTGACACCTAGTCCCCTAAGGCCAACTGCTCTGGGGGCGGCTGACCCAAATCCTGCAATAAGGTCAGATAGAAAGTTACGTTTACGGCATGCTCTTTACTTACCAAACTTTTTGATTAAAAGATGCCAAAGAGCACACTCATGTGAAGATGCCAATGTGCACACTGCTAAAAGATGTCAATGAGCACATATCTCATGATACTTGGTGATATGTTTGAGTTGTGATAAACCTGTAAATTTGTGAAAGTCTTAATTCTTGATGGCTTAGTGTGAATACATGCAAAGTTCTCTATTGTATTTTCAGAACTGCATTTTCTTGAAGCTAATCAAAGTTCGCATGCGAGAACACTGAATAGATAGCTGGAAGTTTTTGAAACTGAACATGTCTTAACTTGATATGCAATGAAACTTGTCTTTGTATCCAACAACACACGCTTGATTTCAACTGATTGATAAATATGTGATATTTTACTGAGTAGAATTTTATTTGTTTAGTGTTTAAAAATTTATATGTTCAGTTGTTTCAAAATTTATATTGAATATAATTTTCTTTGTATATTGATGTCTTTATGGTTGAGTATCCATGTTTTTGTAAATTGGTATGTGCATTTTTCGAGGGGGAGAGAACATCTGAATGAAATGTGACAATCTTCTGTTTTTGAGGGGGATTAAATAAGGTGGTCAGATTCATAGCTGATAACATACTTCATGTGCTAATCAGAAATTCATAAGGTAAGTATTTCTGATTTTTCTATACAAATGATATACTGATTTGTTAAATTTCGTGCATTTGTATAGGGGGAGTAAAGAAGCTTGGCAGGTAAAATTTCAATTTTATGTTCTTTTATTTTATTTTATTTTTTTAAGTGTTATTTTTTTTAGTGTTATTTTTTTAGTATAAATAGTGTTTGTCTAGTTCTTATTTCCTTTTCTCGCTCTCTTTCATTTTTGAACTCTGACTGTTCATTTTTCCCTCTCTCTATCGTTCTTCCATTTTTCTTTGATTTCAGCTTTTGATCTTCGAATTAGGTATGTTTTCTATTTCCTATTGTATTTGTTTCGTGATTTTGTTTAGTATATACATTGTTCCTATTTGATTTTGATTTCTTTCACATCTTCTTACTGTGCGATTTTCGTTTTCTACTGTTCATCGTCATTTTCAATCAGATCGATCTTCATTGTTAAAATCATCTAGTGGGTTTGTTTTAGTTCCTATTTTTGAAAATCAGGTATGTGTTCTTACTCTTTAATTTGTTGTTTTTATGCTTTGTTTTTGGGTTAATTTGGATTTGCGTCTGTTCATCTTCTAGTTTTCGAATATTTACAAAATTTGAGTTCAATACTGATTGGATCAGTCTTTAAGTAGTCGAAATATACTTTTAGTCTTTCATTAATGAATTTCGAACATTTACCTTGGTTTACAATCGATTTATTTGAAGTTTTGTAAAAATCAGAGATGAACTCGCACAAAACGTCGTTAGTGTTCAAGGGTTTTGCGTATTAAGTTGGTCACGCAAACTTAAGTTTGCGTTACTTGTTGGTCACGCGAAGTTAAGTTTCCGCTAGCGTGACCAGTTGGTCACGCAAAGTGTACTTTGCGTTACCTTATTGACACGCAAACCTTGTGTGTTGTATTTTTTTTTTTTTTTTTTTTTGTTTCTTGTGTAGTTTGCGCAAAATGTTGGTCGCGCAAAGCTTACTTTGCGTTACCTGTTGGTCACGCAAAGTTACCTTTGTGTTACCTATGTGTCACACAAACCTGTGTTTTTCCTTTGCGTTCATGAAATTTTTTCGAGGTCAAGTTTTTTTCACAAGTGAATCACGCAAACCTTGTTTTGCATTATGAACTGTATACGCAAATCTCAATTTACGTCTCTTGCTTGACACGCAAACCTTCCTTTGCGTCTCTAGTTCATCACGCAAACCTCAGTTTGCGTTTCTCACTTGTCACGCAACCAGACTTAGAAATTTTTTTCATTTTTTTGTTTTCTTTCCTTGTCTAATTTTTCTTCGTTTTTGTTTTCCAGGTTATTCAATGGCTTCTCAAACCAACACTGATCCAGTAATCCAAGATGAGAATGTTATTCTCGATAACCCTTATGATCGTGCTTCTCATGACACACCTATGCCGTTTGTCCCTTCTGTTGGGGCAAATCTTTCTGCTTCACCCCGATCACCGAATGATGTCTTTCCAACAATGATGTACATCTTGCCCTACAAGCCGAACAATTACTTCGTGCATTTTGACATAATCAAAATTCATCCAGTAATCCGAGCTATTCTCAAAGGTCATCCTCTAGCTCTGGCTCTTGTCTCCTGCGCTGATGTTCCTGAAGTCTATCTTCAGCAGGCATGGCATTCGATTACAAAGAATGAGATCGCTCTTCCTCACATATTCGACTTGCAAATCGATCAGTTCAATTCATTTTTATCTTACAAGCGACTAAAACTTATTCTAGAGCTTCCTGAGCCTAATTCCAGACCTGGTCGTACATCTTACGAAAACTTTACATCGAAAGTGGATGTCTTAGAGGGTATCTGAAATCTTGGATATCTTGGTGCTTTGAACAGAGTAAGTGACTTTGACAAGTCCAATCTACCTCCAGTATGGTATGCTCTATTCTTCGTCCCTAACAGATGCCTCACGTCAAAACATTCTGGCACGGATAATGCGAGTCTGCATTATCTTCGGTTGTTCCATGCAGTCGTATATGACTTGCATGTCTACTATACGTAAATCTTCTGGACCGAACTTTCGGAGAGAGTGCAAGACAAACTGACGCATAAGAAGCGCAAGTTTATTCCGTTTATCCGATATATAAAGCTGATTGTTCACAGTATGCTCAGAAGTAATCCTGCTATCCCTCGTCGTCTATCTTGGCCTCAGGTTCCTGATACTGAGATGACATATATTCAGAAACCGAAGCACACTTTTAACTACTCTATGCCGATTCCTCATGAGCTTATTGTGAATTATGTTGATCCATCTGATGACAACATAATTCAATACTGTCTGGAGAATGATCTTTCTTTGGATGTTGCTCAAGTTGAACCGTTTCATGATGAACAAGCTACATCCTTTCATGCTGATCAAGAGGTTGAAGTAGTTGTTGCCGAACAAGAGGTTGAAGCAGTTGTTGCCAATCTACAAATAGATGATGTTCTTGCCGCTATTGTCACTGCACCTGTTGTCCATGATGATTCTGCTACTGCTGATGACACTACTGATGGAGATGGAGATAGAGATGCAGATGCTGGTAATAATATTGCTGGAGATGAAGATGATGATAATGATGACACTGATGGTAATGATGGTAATGACGGTGACCAACCTGGTGTTCTTGTTTATGAAAGTAAATCCACGGAACCATAAGTGCATGTTCAAGATGATGTTATATCTGAAGCAGAATCCATTCCTATTAAATCTGCAGTTGCTGATCTTCAACTTGATGAGCTTGATATAGTATTTTCTAATGCTACGACTCAGCTTCGAGATCAAGGTACAACAGTTTCTCATTCTTCGCCTGAGCTAATTTCTTATGTCGAGACTTCTTCAGTTGAAATATGTGATACGACGGAGAAATTCACAACTTTGAATAAGGTTATTCTTCAACTGACTGATCGTATGGATGCTGAGAAAGAGGAACAAGTGCAAAAGCTAAAGGCTCTTTTCAAAGGTAAGATGCCAGAGATTGATGCTACTTCGATTCCACAAGAGATTCCATTCAGACGACCGACTGGGGTAGTTATCCGTGAACCTTCATCTGTGTCTACCACTGCTCCAGCGATTGTTTCTATTCCGCTTCTTCCACCATTTTCACAATCTGTTGGCGTATGAACTTCAGTTCCTTCACGCTCTTCTGTTCAATCTTCCGATCACAGAATTGACTGACCTGCTCTATGCTCGACTTTTTTCTTTGTCGCCGCCAGAACAGCAAAATTAAAATTTGATCTCTTTGTTACGGACTTTTCAACCGAATCCGCCTCCGACTCTGACTCCAGCTTCTTTTTCTGCATCTGACAGGGTTTCTACGCTATACGAGGAATTCACTTCTTTCCGTACTGAAGCTTGGGCAAATTTTTCGGAGATCAAGGAAGGGCTATCTCTAATGACTCAAGCTCTAACCGCTCTCTCTGACCGATTTGATCGTCATGAACTGGACTGCAGTACTGAAGCAGGTCCGTCTCTTAAATGAAGACATGACCAGGATGATCCAGATCATCAAGGTCATGAGGGGGAGATGACTAAGAGACAGATGGTGGATGATTCGTTAATTAGAGAAGGTCAAACGCAAGAAGAGGCAACTGACAAAGATAAGAGTGCTAACAATGTTCAAGACTGCAGTATTGAAGATCTAGTGAACATTATGATAGAAAATGTAGATTTGTCTATGATGTCTAATACTTTGAACTTTTCTGAGCAAAATATTGAGAACAATATGCAGATCGTTGTTTATGTTGATCTTGATACTGCATCAAGGGCACATGAGCTAGATGATTCTGAAGCAGCTAATGATATGAGATCCTTCTTCGCAAACTTCATAGAGATTAACTCAGATGATGACGATGAAATCAGATATGAGAAGCTTTTCAAAGTAAAGGAAGAAGAGTATGAGGATATCATTGTTTTGTCTGATACTGAAGATGATTCTGTTTTTATGGATGCTAAAGATGAAGAAATTGCAGACATGCTGTACAGAGATCTTCCTTCTCATGATGAGATTGCTGAAGCAACTCAAGGTCCTGAAATTGTTCCTGCTACTTCTACTCATATTGAAGGTACAACTCCGACTACCACTGCTCCTTCAAGCACATTTGAAGTTGGTCGGTCGTCCAGAGCACAAGCTGATGTTCCTCCTTCTGAACCTGTGATTCCACCGACTATCCTAGAAGAAGGACCAACTTTGTCTAGACAGCAGAGACTAAGAAGTTTGCAACAACGGAATATGGCTTCAAGGCTAAGATCTGTTTTTCTAGAAGACTCTCAAAGCAATATTTTTGTTTCTAGAAGAAGACAGATTAACATTCATGCAATACTTGGGGTTGAAAACGAGTCTGCTGATTATCAATGTGAATATTTAATGTTCATCAAGTGCCAGCACCGTGGAAAGAATCTCGTTTCTTCTCCACATCTGATTGTCCGAGTTATCAGCGTCACGATAAATAAGTTTGTCAATATCTGGTATCCGGATTTTAAAGTGGAAAGAAGAGATTGCAAGCTATACACTTTCTCGGAGGAAGATTTTAATGATCTATCTATTAATGACATTGAATTTCTGTATAATCATTTCAGGGATCTCTATCATAGAACACAAGATATCTCTCAAGCACTGTTTGTGATCAAAAGGTTTATTCGGCACCAAATCAGATTCTATAGAGTGTTTGATTTTCAAATGGCTGCTGAAAGCTTTCAGCCGGTGGTTAATCTTCTAAGGCCCAATCGTAGCTTGCAAAACTTAGATTCTTATCCTCTATTCACCATTCTTCAAGATCCATTTGGAGTTATCTACAAGAATGGTTCAAGTCAAAACTGCTTCCTCAAACTTGATGAGTTAAGTCATTACTCTGATGGAACCTTGAAGGTGGTCAAGCTACAGTTGGAGCAACGTTTAAAAGCTGCTGAAAGAAGGTTTTTGGAGACAAGAAGAAATACATTCTAGTTTGACAATGATGAAAGTCGACTTCTCAAGAAGACATTGAATATTATTGGTGAAAATTTGATTTTTCGCTCAACTCTAAGACACCTAGAAGTGTTGCTTGGACTGAATAGACTTCGTCAAAGAGAAGAGCGTCATTGATTACTAAGGGGGAGATTGTTAGGTCTATTTTGAATAGTAATCAATGTATATATTATCTGTGGTCTAAACTGTGTTTAGTGAGCTTATCTGTTATGTTTAGACCTTGGGGTATTTAAGTCCCTTTGTTGTCTTTGTTTTGTAACTTTGAACCTCATTTGAATATACACTGTTACATTTGGCGTACTCTCTCTCTACTTTCTCTCTCTAAGATTTAGAGATTTTGGGATTATCAAAAAGTTTTATCCCATACCGAGTTTTTTAAGTTGTCGATCGTTTTCCGAAAATTTTCGGTTGGTTCGTTTGTGATCGTGGGTTAACCGGTTGAATTTTTAATCCGTTAAGGACTGATCAGGGAGCTTTAACGATCGTTTTGCATTAAGTATTTATAACCGTTTTTGAGTTTTGCAGGTGCGTCTCGTTGGAGAAGATGATGAATAGTAACTAACGAATTCCGTTAGTTTGCCGTTAAATTATTTACATTTTGGTTCATTTTCCGTTAGTCCAGTTAGTGTCAGTTAGTTTGTTAATTTAGTTAAGTTTTATTTCAATTTTAGTCCATTTTCGTTAGTGCCCAGTTAAGTCCGTTAGAAGTTTTAAATTTTACACTTTTAGTCCCTCTAGTTAGTAGTTTTAATATTTGTCATTTCTAGTCCTTGTTTTTAAGTTTAATTTTTTTATCACTTTTAGTCCTTGCTAGTTTTTAAGTTTCAGTTTGTGTCATTTTTAGCCCCCGTACTTCGAGGTTTCAGTTGTTTATCATTTGTGACACAAAACTTTCAAGTTTCACACGTTGTCACTTTTGGTCCTTGCACTTTAGAGTTTCATCTCTTGTCAAGTTCAGTCCCTGGATTTTAAGCTTTCCAAGTAACAATGAGTTATCAACAAATTTCTCGGTTACAGGGCGACAATGACTGGCTCAAGCACATGTTAAAAGAACTTGAAAAGATGTTAGAATCTAATTCATATTACCCTTCGTTTTTTGCCCAAATAAACTCTCTTAACCAAGAGATTTCAGATCTTGAAAGAGCAGCTGATATAAAGAAAAAGGATCTACATGAAGCTTCAAAGAAAATATCTGAACTTGAACGAAAAGTTGCAGATTTTGAAGCCAAAGAAGAGAAGTATCTGATGCTTGAAGAAAGAGGAAAAATGTTGGAGAATGAAAATCTAGATCTGACGAAAAGACTTGCTGTTTTTTAAAAAGAAAAACTTGATTCTTCAAATGAAAGAAAGAATTTTGAAAGAATGATTCTTGATCTTTCAAAGAAAGTTTTTGATGAAAGAAAGGTTTTTGAGGCTCAAAATGCGAAACTTTCAAAGCAGATTTCTGATTTTGAAAACGTTTTGATAATTGAGAGAGATTCTTTTGAGAAAGAGTGAAAAGTTTTTTAGAGTGAAAAGAAGAATGTTGCAGTTTTTAAAGAGATATCTTATAAACGCAACAGTATAGAAAAGGATTTTGAAAGTGAAAGAAAGATTTTCGAAACTGAGATTCATAAGCTTTCAAAGAAATTATCTGAATTAACAACAGAGATTTTGAAAGAACAGACGGTAAAATCCGATTTACAAAAACAAATTGACTTGATTCTAGAAGAAAGAAATGTTTTATCCGCAAAAGTCAAGAAACTTGAAGAAATAAATCTTAAAGCCGATATATCTGAACAAGCCAGTCCCGATACTGTTGTCCAGTCTCCTTATTCTTCAAGTTCACCTTCTACATCTAATTCTTCGAAGAAGTTTGTCAAATCAAATGAATTTTCAAAAGATCGGATTCGTTCTTCAAATCTTTTCTATAATTCTCTTGTTGATGATTCAAATAATCAAGTGTTTCGAAAAGTCAATATGGTTTGGAGAAGGAAACCAACTATAGAAGACGGTAAAGGAAACAAGTCTCATGATTCTCCTGTAGTTGCTACAAAGTCATTTATTTCCAAGACTGATTCACCTACTTATGTCTATTCTATAGGAAAGTTGATCAGTCTGCGCCGACAAAAGATTTGTTGCATTCACTGTAGAAAGAGTGACTTTGTGGATTCAAGGTATGTTAATAATTGGTATGGTACTTATAGCATCCCTAATCCTCAGTTTAGTAGCTTCAAAGCCAAGGCAACTAACCATCAAGGATCCATCACAACATGGATACCAAAACCAAAATCTTCTTAATCTGTTTTGCAGGAATGTCATGTGTGAGTTAATTCAGCTTATTCACGTCACATGACTACATTCTGTTAGACTGAAATTGTATTCAAGATTAAGGTTTGACCTTGCTTAGTCATGTTGACCTATATATAAGCAAGTCTTTGTGTTGTTTCTTAGTAGACGTGAACAATTAAGTTTGTGAAAGTGAAGGTGTAAGCGTGGTATTGATTGAGAGAGTAAGAACACATAGTTGCACACCTTGAAACACACACAAACACTCTATCTTGAAAGGTTTATCACAAATAGGTATATGGTTTGATGTAATCTTTGTGATTAATAAACAAAAGTGTTTTGTGTAGATTTGTATGTGTTTATTCTAGTAATTCTTGGGCCACAATTGGTATCAGAGCCAAATCCATTTCAAAATCAAGAAAATTTTTTAAGTCGTACCGTTCACTGTTACTGTTCACGAAGTTCAAATCGATTTCGATTTTTAGTGGAAATTTCGAGTTGAAATTGGTCAGGTTATGATCGTGGAATGAATTAGATCGAGTCTGTATCGTTTATTTTGGAAATTGCACTATAATTGATCATTAATTTGATGATTTTGTGTGTTTTTGAGTTCACGAGTTAATATGCACTGTAAATCGAGTCAAAGTGTATAATTTTGTATTTGTTATTAAAATTCTTGCATTCTAACTTGTTCGAGTATTGAATTTGAGGATTTCTGCAAAGTTTTGAAGCAATTGAAGAAGTTTTGAGTCGAAATTCGATGAAAAAGTGAAGAACACGCACGAAAATCTGAAAAACGCGCTAGATCTGTAAAACGCGCAAGTTTGTCGATAGAACGCGCAAGCTGAAGAATCTCAATTTTGTCCAAAATGCACAAGGCGTTGTTAGCGAGTTCTAGAAACTCGCTGGTCGAAGTCTGCGAGTTTGGAGAATTGAAAATTTTTTCTAAGGACCAAAACGCGCACGTAGTTGTTAGCGAGTTTTACAAACGCGCTAGTCGAAGTGTGCGAGTTTCATCAAGAACAGGGATTTGCGAGTTCATTCATCGTGCGAGTTTGAAATTCTAAGAAATTTTTCTAAGTGTTGGAACGCGCAACATGGTTAGCGAGTTTGCTCAAACGCGCAAGTAGTTCCTAGCGAGTTTTGTAAATGCGCACATCTCTATTAGCGCGTTTCAACGTGAATAGTAACTTGCGTGTTTAGGCGTTAGCGAGTTTCTTCGAGAACAGTCTCTTGCGAGTTTCAACATCTAGCGAGTTTCAGCGATCTGCGAGTTTCTCAGAACACGCAAGTCTTTGCGTGCGAGTTTCACAAACGCGCAAGTCTTGGTCTGCGAGTTTTTCAGAAACAGTGACTTGCGAATTTTGTCACTTAGTCAAAATTTTCAAATCTGTAATATGGCTTTTAATAGCGGGACCCCCGTGCTAAGTCTGCGGAGGGGGACATAGTTCTGATTGTGATCAAAATTTTTGAATTCTTATTTCAAGATTTCCATATTTCTTGTGTTTTCATTTGGACTAACGATCATTTCCAGCATATTTTTATAGATTTCAAGATGAATCAGGAGATCATTTATGATTTTGAAAAGATGAAGATTCCTGAAGCTAAAGCACATGTTAAATATCTTCTTGGACAGTTATCAATATATAGTAGCATGATCTTTGATTGTGAGAAAGAAAACAAACAACTCAAATCTGAAAAAGATAAGTTGAAAGAAAAAGTCTTTAGAGAAGAATAGAAGAAAGAAAGGGAAAGTTATGAAAAGAAAAGAAAAGAGTTTGAAAATGAGAATGCTGAATTGAAAAAGAAAATATCTGAATTTGAGAAAGAAAGAAAAGACTTTCTAAAGAAATTTTCTGATTTCTCAAGAAAAGCATTTGAAGAAAAGAAAGTTGTGGAGCTGAAATGCATTAAACTTTCTCAACAAGTTTCAGACTTTGAGAAAGTAATCATACTTGAAAGAGAGAAATTTGAGAAAGAGAAGAAGAAGATAGTTGAGACAAATACTGTAAAGAAAGATTTTACTGAAGAAAAGATTGTGTTTGAGACTGAGATTGCTAAGCTTACAAAGAAGCTATCTGAACTGTCATCAACAATACTGAAGGAGAAGAATGCAAAAGTTGAGTTGCATAAGAAGTTTGACATATTGTCAAAGGAGAGAAACTGTTTGACTTCAAAGATTAAAGAACTTGAGGAGATCATGTTCAAGGTGAAGCTGACTGAGCACAAAACGCCAGAATCTATTGCTCTATCACCAAGAGATGATCAAGCTGGTTCATAATGCTCATTCAAAACAGCTTATAGTTCACATTTTATTAATGTTTATCATAATCCTTTATTTGATTCAGATGATAGTCATACTTCTGCACTTAAAGATAATATTTGTCATTCTAACTTGTTTTATGACAAAAATGTTGATGGTTCAGGTAACATCCAGAAGAAAGAATCTCAGAAGAAAATGACATGGAGAAAGAAAGATGAGAAAGATAAAGAGAATTGGTATTGGAGAGTGAAAGGATCTTCTAAAGAGAAGAAGAAAGAGAAATCATTTGGGCATATATCTAAAGCTCAATGGAATACTACACCAAAAGGTAAAACTTTTGGCAAACCTGATCTGATTTACACTGCTAATAAATTGATCAGGTTAGCTCAAAGGAAAATAAATTGTTCCTACTGTGGTTCAAATGATTTTGTTAGTAAAAATTTTGCAAATTACTGGTATGGTTCTTACTATATTTCTCCTAATAGAACTTCAACTAACAAACCAGGACCCAAATACCAGTGGGTACCAAAAAACAAAGATTGATTCTATGTTGGAGGCACCTATGGTCAAAGGGGAGTAAGAGAACAAAGGCTTCTAAGTACATCATCTTAGAACCCATACTTCAACGGAGTTTGACTTCTAAACACAACAGTTTAGGACTCGGATTTCAATGTCAAAGAGTTTGACTTCTGAATTTACTTCAATCCTAGTAATTCATAACTCAGTTTAATGATTAAGGATTATGCAAATATTAAGGGGGGGCTAATATGTTTTATTTTCTACGGATATATTTTCTAATTTTCAGGAGGAGATTCCTCTTAAGGAAAGTCATTATTCTCACCGGAGGATAAGTGACAATGGCTTTTGGACAATTCAGTTCAAAACCCGTATTCAAATGTTGTCTTCTAAAAGATGCTTTCATGCTTATATCTTTTCAGGAACTTTTTCGTTTGAAAGGGAGTTTAGATATTATATTGTTATATCTTTTATAATAATATTTCTAAAAAGTTTGATGTTTTACAGATATCAAGGGGGAGGATATCTATTTAAGGATACTTTAATTGCTATATTCATTCTAGGGGGAGTTAAGGATTCTGATCTACAGGTATATTATTCTAATCCTTATAATCTAACACTTGTGAAAGAAGAACAACTTTCACTTGTGAAAAATGGTGTTAAAATGTTCAAACCACTTCACGATCTTAAAATGTTTTTCTGATTTGAGAAGTGTGAATTTTAAATGATTTTTGGATACTTATATGCTTATCTGGCCGTGTGTTCTTTAAAGAATAATACTTGTGTATTTTTTTTCTACATACTTTATCAAGTATTCATACACACACTGGTTCAGTATTCTGAAATTGATTATGTTATTACCATGTATCAAATGATATATCTTTCTATGGTAATACTCCCGTTGTTTGATATTCACAGTTGTTTGAATCAAACGTCATTTCATTTTTAATGTGCTTTCATTGATAATATGTTTATATATTGTTCGTATAAACAACATACGTCTTTGAATTCCCAAATATTTTTCTTCATGATAATTTGATCTGATCTTAATCATTGTCAGATTCTCAAAACATTTTTATTCTTTTCATTCATATAAAGTTTTGAGACATCTTAAATGTTTAAAATGTTCAAATTTCATTTCTGATCTTTGATGAGCATATATACACTGACATATGATTTCTTGTGCTTTACTAGTCAAGAAAATCATTGAACAACATGTACTTTTAGGAACATGGGATTCAGTGTGAGTGCTTAATAGATCTTCCATGGATTCACGATAACCAGTGTTTCCTACCCTGGAAGAAATCCTTTGAGTGATTGAGGGGAGAGGGGTCTAAAAGAATTGAGTGTAGGAGTGAGCAGAGGTAAAATGGAAATGAGAGATTGGTTAGATGTGAGCTTATATATTTAAAATAAAGAGGGTGTGAGATCAGAGTTAAAATAATATCAGAACTCTGCACCAAACTTCTTTCTGAGCTGGGCAGCCACATTACTGATTGGTTCACATTTCTTTGGTGACCATCATTGAAATAAGCAAATAGCCCATGCCATATCTTGCGTACAACCTCTCTAGCTACTCATTCTTTTCTTAAAAAGAGAATGTTTCATATTTTCTGGGGAAGCAGGACATAATCTATCGGATCTTTACTTGGAAGATACTGATATTGAAAAAGAAGGAAAGTTGCCCCACCTTCGACCCTTTCTGATGCACGTTGAGTCTATGTACAATCATTGTTGTCTCAGTGATTTACATACTTTGAGCCTTATGAAACAAAGTCATGGTGCTAATTCTTTCAAACACAAACACGAGCACACAGAGAATTTGTTTTTCTGTCAGAACATTCATAGAATTACCTTGTGTTTTTCAATGATTGAATGGAAGTCCTGGGGAGTCAACATCAAACAAGCTCCTTAAATTGTACATTCGTTGTACACAGTAACTTCGTGTTACTGACAGGCATTTCTAACTGTTTCATATGTTGATTCAGGGTTACAACTCTTATTTTGTTTGAATTTGAAAAGATTCAGATGAATACATTCATGGTTCAACGGCTCTTTCAGATCAAACGACAGATTTTATCACATCATGTATTGGGGAGATTAATAATTTTCCTATCTGGGGGAGATTGTCTATTATCATAAGGGGGAGATGAAAGTTCATGAAGAATGTGCTTATCAGATGATGGGAAGTTCATTCAATCACAGATCTGACCTTGATGTGTTTTAATGATTTTGATTCTTACAAATCATTAAAAAGGGGGAGAATAATAAAAGTTCAAGATCAGATTGAAGTTTTAAAGATTTCAGAGGTGATAAAGTTTTCAGATGATTAAATTCAAAGGTTAAAGAAATCTTGTCAAAGAGAAAGTGAAAGAAATTCAGAGTTTGAAAGAAAGGTTGTCTAGTCAGAGTTTAGTCAAAAGCTAATTCAAAGGGAGATACAAGTTTGAAGAATTGTCAAAGCTTTCAAAATGTCAAAGCCGGAAAAGATTCGAAGATGATGTTTAATTCTGAAGATAAGAAGACCTGAAGATTATTGTCAAAAAAAATTTAATCTTGAATCCAAAGGGGGAGATTGTTAGACTGAAATTGTATTCAAGATTAAGGTTTGACCTTGCTTGGTCATGTTGACCTATATATAAGCAAGTCTTTGTGTTGTTTCTTAGTAGACGTGAACAATTAAGTGTGTGAAAGTGAAGGTGTAAGCGTGGTATTGATTGAGAGAGTAAGAACACATAGTTGCACACCTTGAAAACACACACAAACACTCTATCTTGAAAGGTTTATCACAAATAGGTATATGGTTTGATGTAATCTTTGTGATTAATAAACAAAAGTGTTTTGTGTAGATTTGTATGTGTTTATGCTAGTAATTCTTGGGCCACACATTCAAGGGTTATGCCACTTTTGAGGGGGAGTACCATGTTTGTTTGTTTAATTTTCATATCGACTTTTGAACACTTCAGTTCAAGACTCGTTCTTAAATGTTTTTGACTTCTGATTATCTCAAATCAGAAATTGTACTTTAATGTTTTATCTTGGTGAGTTAAAGTAGTGTTTAGGTTTTTTTTAAAGTTTCTATGGTCAATCTAGAACCGGAAGGACCTACCCAATAAACACATCCAATTTATAGATATCAGTTATGGGCCTAGATTGATAGATGAGTTCGCAGTGATTAAAAAAAAGGGTGAGGATGTGACAGGACTTAAAAGAATTATTGGTCCTTACCAAACTGAGTCAGTTATCCTGGTTACCACATAATCTATTCATTCTCGTTCTTTGGAGATGGATATTGAAACAGACATGGACCCAGTGTCGGTAACTCGTGTCACCCCACCCAGCCACTCAAGTTTCTCTCAAAAGATACTTGTTTCATATTTGCACGGAGATTTAGCGCATAATCTATCTAATCCTCATTCGGAGGTCTTAGATATTGAAAAAGGAAGACATTAGCTCCGGTCTTCGAACTTCATATTCATCTCACTGAGTCTATTGATTTCTAACCTGTGTCCTAGGATGAATCAATCTTTGAGCCTAATCGATTTGAGTTATACTTCTTTCACACACGCACGAATCTTTGTTATTCTCCTTGCATATCTTTGTGATATTGTCGGAAGAGTTTCAGAAGTAATTTTTAATATTTTACTTCGGTGATAACTAGAAGTCCTATCAGAGATACCCCTTTGCCAACTCTGAAAATAGGCCACACAATTATCTAAATTGTTGTGATAACAGTTACTATTGTGTTTCTGTGTTAGCCGTTACCCTTGGTTACTAATCGCTTTATCTAATATTTTGCTACTCATCCGGTTAGTCTTTGAAGTTACATGATGCTCAGGATTCTCCTAATCATCATGAGGGGGAGAAAGATATACAATTCAAAGACACAGATTATCGTGTTGAGGGGGAGTTAGAAAAATCTGAGGGGGAGTAACATAATTTTTTAAATCTAAGGTTGAAAAATCATTGGATTTCTTCTATACCGTATCATGTGGTGTCTGCTACAAGTTTGTTCCTCCTATGAGCTGATTGAAACAAGTTCTTAAGCTGAAAGAAAATTCAACTCGCGGTTCAAAGATAGATTCTTTGTTTTTAAACTGAAGTTGCATTGTGGAATGTCACGTAACTCGCACATTATCTTTCTTGTGTGCTGATCCGATGTGTTGAGTTTCTACAGTTCAAAGCTGCCTGATAGTGCATTCAGTCGAGGCTATTGTACATTGAATCTGGTTACAAAGTTGAAACTATGAAGACCAAGAGTTTCATTCAAGGGGGAGTTTGGAAAGTCATGAAGACATGCAACACCAAAGTTCTTCAAAGATTTAAGAGGGAAAGAAGATCAAGGCATGAAGATTTCAAGATTATAAATGCCTTATTCAACTTTAGGGGGAGATTGTTAGGACTGAAAGTCCTAGTGTGTTGAAAGTTGTATAACGCATTTATAAGGGTCGAATTGTAATTGTTTGAAAGTTGGTTTGTTAATGGGCCTAAAGCCCATTAGGCCTAGGTCGACTCATATATAATGTGTTGATTTATTGAGTTTCAGTTTAGAAGGTTTTAGACGTATTCATTATCATTCTAGTCAATAGGTTTACTTTTTCTTATCAGATATTCTCTCTGTAAACCTAAACCTTTATTGAATATCAATCATATGACTAGATATTGTGATTCAATCATTATTGTTCTTCATTGATTATTTGTTGTTGATTGCACTATAACTGGGATCTACAAAAACCATTTCAAGTTTAGGGTTCCACATCACCGATCTTCTTGAAAACCAAGAGGAGAGAATTGAAAGTTTTCTCACTATGACCAAGAACAAATCAGAATCGCTCGACTCGTCGTCGATTATCGCAATCATCTTTATGGTCCAAATCATTATGCTCCTAGAAAATCTCTAATTGTTGATCTGATTTCTCCATTTTTAAGATTACTTGCCCGAAATTCTGAATTTTGGCTTTCATTTTGTTTTGTTTTTCAATTTGAATTTTGATGAAACGGTGGGAGGGAAACGATTGGAATAGGCGGGTTGTTTGGCTCCGACATTAAAGTTACGGATTTGAAGTCGACATCTGAATCTACAACGGTGTTAAAGGAAACGAAGAGGAATCTGCAACGGTGTTAAAGGAAACAAAGAGGGTTCTGCAACGATGATTTTTTTATGTCCTAAAATTGTGTTTGATTCACGGGGTGAAATAACATATAGATAAAAAAATTCTTTAATTTCATAAGGTGAAATAACATAATAAACATAAATTGTGTTTGATTTCATTAGGTGAAATATATTACTGATTAAAATTGTCATTGATTTAATGTGGTGAAATAACATATATATATATATATATATATATATATATAAACATTATGTTTGGATGTCATGAGATGAAACATCATATTTATGAAAATTCTGTTTTTATTTCATGAGGTGAAATAATATGTGTTTCATCTGGTGAATCTTTGTAATAAAATGACGATTATGCCCTTTTTCATATGGCGAAAGAACTTTTAATTAAAACCGTAGGATCAAAATACGGCTTATATCTGTTCTTACGGTTCTCAATCTTTTTTTGGTTCTCACGTGATTTAACCCCTATATATATATATATATATATATATATATAGGGAGAGGTTCATTTGAGAAATGGTAAATATAAGAGAAATAGAGAAGTAATCTTAGTCATTCATCTGGTCAACATTTGCGGCTTTGACCGCGAAGCACCGGATAATTCCTTGTGTGGTCTATAGAAGGTAGAGGGGTAATTTTGTACAATACACGGGATGAGTTCATATATGAATCTGTAAGAATCACAAAGATTGAAGAAGTGCGTTTGGATTTATAAAACTTAAAATGACATAGTGGAACAATGTTATTGAAGAACAAAGTCCATTAGTTTTTGGTTTACAACCTCCCTTTTTTGTCTCACACCCAAACTATAAAATTAGCTACTCATTACGTAAATTAAATTGCAAGAAATGTAAATAACATAGAGTAAAGACATAATGTAAATGACGGTAATTAAATGACGGAATGTAAATGACGGAAATTAAATGACAAAATATAAATTACTAAATGTAAATGACAGAAAGTAAAGAGCATAAAGTAAATGACATAAAGCAATAAATTAAAATAGAAGAATCTGTCATGCAATGCTATAGCAACCCATGTGTAAGAACAAGAATTCTAAAAGATTAAAAACTTGATATTAAAAGTTCTAGAGAGAGAGTCACAATATCAGTTCTAAAACTGACTTATTACATCTTTTTTGAAACATAAAGCCATCACCCCTATTTATACCAAACAAGGATGGAAAAGATGTAAATAAAAAGCTTAAAATAATAATAAAAGTACAACAACTAAAGTTTTTTCCAAAGTTACACTCCAAGTGATGCCAACACTCCAACTCCAGCCAACTACTACTTCTATTATTGCCAAAAATATCTGGTTCCATTGTAACAAAAGGTTGGATTTGGATTAATTTCGTTGGCCATCTTCATCAAATTCGTCCATGGCTCTTCCAACAAGCAGATTGGGATGTTGTAGCATTGACTGGCAGTAATGAAATCAGCGTAAAACATATGTTAGCTTCCATAAGTAGTAAAAGACAGGAAAATCATAAACTTAGCTCCATATAACAGAAAAGGGAAAATAAGATAAGAAAAATGGACTCAAAGTTGGGATTAAAAAAAATGATCTATCTAAAAAGAAAGAAAAAGTGTTCTTATGCATTGAATTCTCAATGCATATCAGTCCTATCGGATTAACACAAGATTTTGGCATCCATTTATATATGGACCCTCTGATACTTTGAAAAATCTTTGAAGCATTTGATTTGTAAGAATAGACATGATAAGTACCAAACCAATCATCAGAATATCGGTGAGAGACAAAATCATTCCGTCTATATGTAGAAGACTTAGTAGCAGACCGAGATAATTGGAGTAATTGCTTTATTGTGTATTTCTTGTAAGGAATTACAAGGTTTTGTTTATAAGAAGCAATATTACTAATTACATCAAAACTACTATCAGTCTGTCTATTACAAACATTTTCAGGATATGATACTGAACTCTCATCAATCTTCCGTTTTGGTCGCCATTCTGTTTGTTCTTCCGACCTTTTCTTTTTCAAATCAGAAACGAAAGATTTAGATTTGTTAGGAAAATCAGATTTTTGAGATTGACTTTTCTTAAGCTTACCAGTGTTATTCCGTTTCTGTGAGTGTCATTTCTTTTGCTTCTTACCTTTCTGATATTAATCAGTACTCACAGAAACTGATTCACCAACCTTAGTAGATGATTCACCAACTTCATACACACTTGGTAAAGCTTCAGAGTTACTTATAAAAGCAGAATGATCTGGAAGTTTATCATTAAAGTCAAACATATCAATACATTCTTCAACACACCCATCATTAGAATTTAGAAAATCATTTGCAGACGCAAATAAGTCATCAAAATCAGCTTCTGAATTTTGAGGTGCCTTAGAAGATGTTGAACACTTATTGGATTCAGTTTTAAAAACGGTGTTCTTTATTACAGTTGAAAATACATTTTGTTCAATATCATCCAAAATTCTTTCATCAGATAAAACATTTTCATGTTCCATTATTTTGCTTTCTAACACAAGTGGAGGAACGTAGATTTTAGCTTTAATTGGTTTTGCCTCCAACTCTTGTGTAGAATAACTTGCAAAATAATCATTTGAAAGGAACTTTGGTTTTTCTGAAAGATAACTATCATTCAGCTTTTGATAGCAGAATGGTTGTTGCATTTTCTTTAAATTCTTTCTGTTTTCATCTTATTTAGCCTCAACCTCTTCAGATGACTTGGTAACAAATTTGGGTTTTAAATGAGTATATTTACCAGCAGCAAATAGAAAATCAAAATTATACAATGCTGACTATTTTCTGATGGCTTTCTTTAAGTAGTGGGGGTTATCATAACCAAGTCCCCATTTCTCTTTAAAATCAGCTTCCTCATTGGGTGTATTTAAGAAAATGGTTTGATCTGTTTGGCCTCTAGCATATAACTTGGCTTCTAAACCATTTACCTTTTTCTCTAAAGTCTTGTTTTCAACCTGCGATTTATAAGCTTTTAGTACACATTCTTGCTTTTCAAGATCAGACTTTGAAAGCTTAGTAACAAATTTAGAAATCTTACTTTCAAAACAATCTTTTTGCAATTTAAAATCAGAAGCATATTTGTTTAGAGAGTCAATCAGACTTTTGTTCCCAATAAGTTCCTTGTTGAGTTCAAAAATCTTTTGACTTTTCTTTACAACTCTGCTCTTTTCCTTTTTCAGTTTAGATTGAAGGTCTTGAAGCTCGATCATCATGGCTTCCATTTTGATTAAAAAATCATTTTCAGAAAAGTTCAGTACCTCATCAAATGTCTCTTCCTCCGAATCATCATACTTCACAGTATTGCCCATAAGGGACATATGTGGTGTTTCTTCCTTTTTATCCTCGTCAGAGTGGTTTATCCAGAACTCGTCTTCCGCCATTAGGGATTTCCCCGCTTCCTTCTGTTTAGATAACAGCATCTTCTGTTTGTAGTAGTCGGAATTTGTGACGGTAGGCTTCCGACAGTCCTTGGCGTAATGACCAACCTTCCCGCAGTTATAGCACTTGATCAATTCTTCACTCTTCTTCTCAGAACCATAGTCATTGACAAATCTCTTCTCTTCAGGCTTTCTTTCTCCAATCCTTTTCTCCTCAAACCTATTTCCTTCAACTCTTTCTCTATGTCCGTGATTCTTTGATCCAGACGAATATCTCTGAGAGTTTGTACCCGGCTTCTTGTAGAACTTGTATTGAAATGCACGTGTTAAAAGCACATGGCTTGTTTCAGATTTTCTCCATCGTCGCTGTCAGAGTCTGAATCAGAAGAATCATCTGAGCTTGGAAGCACAATTGTCTTCTTCTTTTTCTTTTCTTTCTTCTCTTTCTCTTTCTGACCAGCTACCAAAGCAATTGGATCAGCTACTTTTTCAGCTTTCTTCTTCTCACTCCTTTTCTCTTCAACCTCCTCCTCATTTTGCCTCAATGTCTCATATACCTCGTGAAGTGGGATATCATTGAGGTTTTTCATCTGTTTCATTCTCCTCATGTGCTTTTTCCACTCAGGTTGGAGAATACTGACGAATTTGACATTGTTCTTGATTTGCTTTTTTTTAACTTTGTTCTTTAACAACTCATTCAGAAGAAGAACAAATCATTCATAAGTATCCTCAAGGCTCTCATTCGCTTTAGCCTTAAACTCTTCGTAGTTGTTGATGCAGTTTGCTACTTTCATCTGGTTGCCAACCTTTGACCCCATCATCATTTTCTGGAGTTGATCCCACATCTTCTTGGCATTGGCTTTGTAGCTGTCAATCTTTATGTATATCTCATTAGGAATGCTCTGTAAGAGAAGAGATCGTTATTGTTTATCAGCCTTATGTCTGTTCTTTTGTTCCTCAGTGTACTGTGAGATGTCCTTCGGGACAGTCTTTGTCTTTCTAACTCTATCTTCATCTCCATCTTCACAATCAGAAGATTCGTCATCAGGTATTTCCATTGTGGGTGGAACCATTGGACCCTCCATGATACATAAGAGAATGTTCTCTCCGTTTGTGTGTCGGTCAACAAAATCAAGAAACCTGTCCTTCCACTGCTCATATTCTCCTTTGAATAGAACAGGGGGCTTGACATCTATACCAATCGAAAGAGCGTCTTTTGAAGTCATCCTATTACACAATTTTACAATAAGAACTTGACAAACGACCGTTAGTCCAATTGAAATCAAGCAATACAGAAACACTTAGAAAGAAAATTCAGAAACTAAGTTTTCAAAAATATTACAAGTAAGGAATTCGCACACTAGAGTGAAATACACAGAATTCATCACACGAATCCTACACTTAAAAAAATATTTGAAAACAAGGAAATCGTATCTGATTCGAAATCTACACTTAAAAAAATCGAACTTTTATACAAATTGTTCAAGAATTCGTATAACACTCTTCTGCAAATTCTGAGGAATTCGTATACAAGTCTTATGCGAGTTCTATAATTTTCGCATACAAATGTTATGCGAATTCTATCCTTCAATAATTTTCTCAACAACTTTTCGCACAAAACATTTATGCGAATTCTGACAATTCACAACACACACACGTACGAATTCTGTACAATTCTCACAAGACACGTATGCGAATTCAACACTTATGATTTTTCATAATCAAACTTATGCGAAATCTAATGATTCTACGAAATCCAATGATTCTATGAGATCTTCATGCGAGTTCTTGAGGGCTATGCGAGTTCTTGAGATCTCGTCTATAATATCACTCTGATTGGTTCAAAACCCACCAATTCTTCGGATTGTGATCTGTGACTTCGACCAATTGATCACTAATACATCTAGAACCAAATTCGACCAATGAATTTCAACATGAATCATTCAAGAGTACAAGTTGATCCAATTATAGTGCGACAGAACTCATGGACTCAAAACTCACAAAAATTCAACAATTGATAAAAATTACAGGGCAAGAACTCAATTAACCTATACATGATTGATCTATTTACTTATACGCACACAATGAACTCGATTACAGACCCAAATTCACAAAAAAACTCAAAAATGTGATCTACGACTCAGAGAACATTGTCGACTCCATATTTTCTTGATTTCAACCCGAATCTGCTCTGATACCAATTGTTATTTCCCAGATTATCAAGTTCTAATTCAATTTCTATTAACAACAAGATGATACAAACCAAATATCCAACCTGTTATTGATTTCCAATTGATGATTTTTCGTATACAGTTTCTCTCTTATACTTTCTCTCTCTACAAGCGTACATAACAGGCTCTAGTTACCAACTGTTTCTAACTTCTAACACTTAACAACTAAGCTAGTCATATGTATATTACAAAAACACACGCGCATTAACTACACATTACAAAACAAAACAATTAACTTTGACTTCTGACTCTTATTACAAAGTTGACTTTCACTTTCACTTGAGAGTTGACTTTTGAGCATTTGACTTGGTTGACTTTCAGCTTCAGTAACCATGATCTTGTATCCAACAAATATGTGCACTAATAGAGATCAAAGAGATATCACGATGAAAAGAGGTTGCTAAGGGAAGAAGTCAATGAATTAAAGAAGATAAATGAAGATCTTCTGAAGCAGATTTCTGGTTTGGAAGTAGAAAAAGTACAAAGTTTGGAAGCTGAGAATACTGAGTTGAAAAGTAAGATCTCAGATTTGGAAGCTCAGAATGATAAACTCAAGGAAGAAGTCTGTGTTAAGAAGAATGAGGAAACTGAAAAGGGTTTAGAAAAAGCTAATGTAGAGTTGTTATTCCCAGATTCTAGTTCCTATTCACAATCAAACAAACACAAACAAGATTTCAATCAAATTACCTGTTTGATTAATCTTTCAAATCCAACGATTACACTTTCTCTCTCTAGAAATCTCACTCTCTCTCTAACGTATTCTCTCTCTCTGAATATAACTCTCAGATTCTCAATAAGACTTGTTACAACTAAAAACAGAAATACAAGGCTATTTAAACCTACAACTAAAATACAAAGAAACTAAAATACAAATACAAATACAAATACAAATACAAATACAAAAACTTTGACTTTTATTACAAATAGACTTTAACTTTGATGAGTGTTGACTTTCTCAGCTTTGACTTCTTACACTTTGACCTTCAGTCTTCTTGATCTTGTATCCAACATATTTATGCTCTAACAATCTCCCCCTTTGGATTCAAGATCACTATTGAAATATATAGAAATTCAGTCTTCACTTTAAAGCTCTGTCAGTACAATCTCCCCTTTTTCTTTGACGGTATTCTTTCCAAATTATCTTCAGAATCATCTCGGATTGCTTTAGCAAATAATCTTCAAAGAAAATTTCCTCAAAAATCAGCATATCTTCAGAACTTCTTTGATCTTATTCAAATCTTTACTTTGAATCTTCTAACTTGAACATTTAAATTCTTTGATATTATTCAAATCTTTACTTTGAATCTTCTGACTTGAACATTTGTGAAAATCATCTCTCAAAACTTTATCTTTTCTTGATACCATCTCCCCCTTTTTGATGCTTTGAGCATCTATATCATCAAAACTTTTCTTCCAAGAAATGTCTTTGACCATTCTGATTTATCAAACTGAGCCTCTGATTCTGTGATCCATAACCAAGTATTCATCTAGATCTTTGCAAATCCAGACAAAAATAAGAACATGTAACCCCTGAATCAACAAATAAATCAGTTAAAATGCCTGTCAGTAACACAAAGTCACTTTGTGTAATGAATACACAATATAAAGGAGCTTTTTGATGTTCACTCCCCCAGTGCTTCCATCCAATCATCGAAATACCACTAAGGCAATTTCTATGAATGTGCATGTGTAAAAAGAATTAAGCACGAATAATTGCTTTTTAAAAAAGGCTCAACATAGTGTAAACCACTGAGACAACAGTAGATAAACACAGACTCAATGTGTATGATTGAAGTGCGAAGGTGGGGTAGACTTTCTTCTTTTTCAATATCCAGATTTTCCAAATGAAAACCAGATAGATAATATGTTGCATCCCCTTGAAAATGTGAAACATTTTCTTTTTGAGAAGAAAATGAGTGGTTGGTGGGGTATTAAGCAAGAGTTGACATGGGCTATTTGCCTGTTTCAATAACGTTCACCAAAGAATTTTGAAATGCTAGTAATGTGGTTGCCCAGCTCAGAAAGTAGTTGGTGCATAGTTTAATATTCTTTTACTCTGTTCTCACACCCTCTTTCTTTTGATCAAAATCTCACTACTAACCAATCTCTCCTTTACATTTTACCTCATCACACCCACACTCATTTCTTTTAGACTCCTCACACTCAATCTCTATGGATTAACTTCTTGGGTAGAAATCACTGGTTAACGTGATATCATAAAAGTTCATTGAAGTCCTAGCACAAAGAACCCATATTTCCTATTAAAGCATAAAGTTGCTCAATATGGTTTAACTTTATTAGTTAAACCTCATATACAAATGTCAGATGAATGTAAGCTCAGAGATATAATCATGAAGAAATGAGCATTTTTAAACATTGAAGATATTTCAAACAAGTAAATTGAATGAATAGAAATGAATGCAAGAGACTTGTTTGAAAATCTGACATTGTATGAAAAATGATCAGAAATGAATGATAAATCAATTAAGGCTTATGGTCAAGAATAATGGATATAGTATATATGAAACAAAAAATATAAACATTCTTAAACTAAACACTTCGAAATGAAAATACGCTCAAATTTCTTTGAAGTACAAGCAGGGTGTCTTACCATCGAAAATATGTTTCAATATGAGACATGGTAAGAACAATGTGAACAAAAAGTCAAACCGGTGTGTGTGAATACTTGAAAGTATAAAGAAAAGACAATACACAAGTATTTATCTTTGGAAACACACGGTTTGTAGTCATTTAAGCACAAATAAAATGAAAACATTTAAAATCACACTTCAAATTCATGAAAACTGTTTAAGAATCGGGAAGTGGTTTGAACATTTAATAATATGTTTTCTATGATTGAAAGTTGTCCTTCTTTCAACCATATATGAGATTAAGATAAGAAATTAATCTTTTCTCACAATCTTAAATCTCATGAAGTCAAGCTGAAGTCATAAAGATATGATCTTGTCAGCTTCTCTCATCCTGCAAAAATCTCAAAGTCTAGTCAAAGCAACTTTATTCACAAAAATTTATTCAAATGTAAAAGACATAAAGCATTAAAATGATTAAAGTACGAGTTCTGATTTGAAATAATCAGAAATCATAGTCTTACTCCTTTTGGTATAACATATAAGCTCCCCCTAAAATCATGCATTACAAATATTTTGTCATTTAATTAAAATGCAGAAATTAGTTATGCCCCCCCTCAAAATAATGTAGATCATCTAAAATCTTCTCTTACTCCCCCTGAGATCATGAGTAAACAATTAAAGTACAGATATCCTTCAGACATATAGATAAAGAAAATGATGAAAAATAACAATACGTAACTTTATTAGGTAACAACCGATTATGTCTTAAGATTTAACATATCAAGCTTAGAGACAAGAAAATTAAATATCTTTTCATCTAATGGTCTGGTAAATAAATCTGCAAGCTGATAATCTATTTTTACAAAATAAAGTTCAATTTTTTCTTTTTCGACATTATCTTTTATAAAATGATACCTGACGTCAATGTGTTTGGTTTTCGTATGTTGAACAAGATTAGCAGATATCGCGATTGCACTCTTCGAGTCACAATATATTGGAATTTTATCAAACTTGAATCCATAGTCTCGCAGCTGTGTTTGCATCCACAACACTTGAGAGCAGCAACTGGCAGCAGCTACATACTCTGCTTCAGCAGTCGATGTGGAAACGCATAATTGTTTCTTTGATGCCCAGCTAACGAGCTTGTCTCCAAGGAATTGAATGTGACCTGAAGTGCTCTTTCTGTCCAACATGCAACCTGCATAATCTGCATCTGAATAGGCAGTCAGTTGAAAACCAGTATCCTTAGGATACCACAGACCAAGATCTGCAGTCCCCTTAAGATACCTAAAAATCCTTTTGACAGTAGCCAAATGGGATTCTTTAGGAGCAGCCTGATATCTAGAACATAAGCATGTTGAAAACATAATATCTGGTCTACTAGATGTAAGATATATTAACGATCCTATCATACCTCTATAAGTTCTAACATCAACACTTCTACCCGAAGGATCAATGCTAATTTTAGTACCCGGTGCCATCGGGGTTCCAATTGGTTTACAATTTTCCATTTTGTACTTCCGAAGAATATCCAAAATGTACTTAGATTGGTTAATGAAAATCCCCGTTGAAAACTGTTTAACTTGTAATCCGAGAAAGAAATTCATCTCTCCCATCATACTCATTTGAAAACGTGACACCATGAGGTTAGAAAAGTTTTTGCAAAATTTAGAACTAGTAGAACCAAATATTATATCATCAACAAATATTTGAATACGGATGATATCAACTTTTTCCTTTTTGATGAACAAAGTGGTATCAACTTTACCTTTGAAAAAACCGTACTTGACCAAGAATTTTGATAGAACATCATACCATGCTCGAGGGGCTTGTTTTAAACCATACAGGGCTTTGTCCAAGATGTAGACATGATCTGGTTTATCTGGATTGACGAACCCTTCTGGTTGAGATACGTATACTTCCTCCTTAAGAATACAATTCAGAAAGGCTGTTTTCACATCCATCTGGAAGACTGTGAAATTCTTATGAGCTGCGTAGGCTAGAAACATGCGGATTGCTTCTATGCGCGCTACTAGAGCATACGTCTCATCATAGTCTATGCCTTCCTCTTGCCGGTAACCTTTGGCAACAAGTCTAGCTTTGTTCCTAATGACGATACCATCTTCATCCTTTTTATTCTTGAATACCCATTTAGTGCCAATCACGGATTTACCTTCCGGTTTTGGTACTAATCTCCAGACCTTCAGGGCTTCAAACTGATTTAATTCCTCTTGCATAGCAGATACCCAATCCGAATCAGCTAAAGCCTCTGATACTCATGTGGGCTCTATCTTGCTGAGGAATGAGTCATGCATACATTGATTAAGAGTCGCTGACCTAGTTTGTACAGGCTTGTTGAGATCTCCAATTACTTGATGTAAAGGATGCTCTTTGGTCCAACGATGCTCGTGAGGGAGAGGAGTAGATACTGATTGAACATGATCATCATCTTGAAATCCACTATCATACTCTTCAGTTTGAATAATAGGAAGGGGGTTTGCAGTTGAAGTTTCAGGTGCAGAAATATCAGTTGAAACAGCATAATCTGGCTGTTGAGTAGACAATGTATGACACCCAACTGAAACAGTTACTTCTGGCTCAGCAGTTTCTTGTATATCTTAAACTGTAGGAGTAATTGTAGGAATGTGAGTTTCTGACTGAACGGAGGATTCTTGTTCAGTTATGACTTCTGAAGTGACTGGATGATTGCAACTTGTGTCTTCAGACCTGTCAGTCACAGCAGATTTAGGCAAATTAGACCCTAGAAACTCATCATAAAAGAAATCAAATAACAAATCTAAATCAGATAAATGTGAAATAGAAGTTGAAGCGTTATTCGAATTATTGGCTGTAGAAACAGGTTCTAGACTGATCTGCCCAGAAGCTAATACTCCAGTGATAACGGGTTCTGAACTGAGTTGTTCAGAAGCCATATCTTCATCAAATGTTACATTAACGCTCTCGACAACTGTCTTTGACTTCTTCAGATAAACACGATATGTTGCAGATGTTGAAGAATAACCAATGAAGATGCCTTCGTCCGCCTTAGCACTGAATTTATTCAGACTCTCTCTATCGTTAAGCATAAAACATTTACACCCAAATATGTGAAAATACTTGATTGTTGGTGTTCTGTTGTTGATCAGCTCATATGGAGTCTTTTGAAAACGGCGGTGTATCATGGATCGATTTTGAGTATGACATGCAGTTGACACAGCTACTGCCCACAAAAATAGAGGTAACTCCGATTGGCTAAGCATAGTGCGAGCGGCCTCGACTAGCGTTCGATTTCGCCTTTCGACTACTCCATTTTGTTCAGGCGTACGAGCAGCAGTGTACTGATGTGATATCCCGACCGATTCGATATATTCATCAACTATCTTGTTTTTGAACTCTGTGCCGTTGTCCGTTCGAAGAAACTTGACTTGTCTTTGCATATTCACCTGGGTCGTCTTTAAGAAAGTAATGAGAACTTCGGGCGTCTCATCTTTTGATCGAAGAAATTTGACCTATGTGTATCTTGAGTAATCGTCCACAATAACCAACACGTATTTCTTTCCACCCAAGCTCTGAGTTCCCATTGGACCACACAAATCCATATGCAATAATTCTAACGGAGAACTAGTGCTTGGTTTAGGCTTCGGTTTATGCGGAGCTCTCTTCATCTTACCCTTCTCACATGCAGCACATAAGTGTTCTTTCTCGTATTTCAGCTCAGGAAGTCCTTTTACCAACTTTCCACTAACCAGCTTGTTGATATAACGAAAATTCAGATGTGATAGTCGTCGGTGCCAAAGACAACTTTGATGCATCGAAGCTTTTGACAATAAGCAAACATGACTGTCATTCTGTACCTTTGAAAGATTGATGGTATAGAGGTTCGTATTTCGATTTTCGACTAAGAGTTCATTGCCGTCTTCAGAACGAACAGAACACCTCTTAGCTTTGAAGTTGACCTCTAACCCTTTGTCGCAGAATTTACCGATGCTAAACAAGTTGTGCCCTAAACCTTCGACATAACTCACCTTCCTAATCGTTATGTTGTCTTGAATGATATCACCATATCCTAAGATTGGTGAAACTTGGTCGTTCCCAAATCGAACATTGCCGCTGAATTTCTTTGTATAATTAGACAATAAAGCTTTCTACCCGGTCATATGCTTGGAACATCCGTTATCCAAGTACCACATATACCGGGTCTGCAAGAGAAATCAGGAAACAACAATTTTAGGTACCCATTTAAAAACGGGTCCTAACAAATTAGCACAAGATTTTGTTATCCATTTGAATATAGATCCTCTTTTCTTTTGAAAACCCCTAAAAACATTTGATCTTGAAGAATAAACATGATAAGATCCAAACCAAACATTAGAATTATGATGATAAGCAAAATCATTTCTCCGATAATGATAAGATTTAGTAGTAGTAGGAGATAATTGAATCAATTGCTTTATTGAATAACGCTTGTAAGAAGTTACAAGGTTTTGTTTATGAGAAGCAAGTTGACCAACTACAACACTATCACTACTATCAGATCTATTACATGAATTATCAGAAATTGATTCAGTATACTCATCATTCTTCCTTTTTGGTCGCCATTCGGTTCTTGCTTCCGACCTTTTCTTTCTTAAATCTGAAACAAAATATTTAGATTTATTAGGAAAGTCAGATTTTTGAGATTGATTTTTCTTGCGTTTACCAGTGTTATTCTTGTTCTGTGAATGTTGTTTCTTATGTTTCTTACCATTAGCATAGTAATCAGCATTCCCAGAAACTGATTCACCAACCTTAGTTGATGATTCACCTTTCTCATGTACACATGGTAAAACTTTTCCATTTATGATAAAAGTAGAATGATTTGGAAGTTGAGCAGTAAAGTCAAACATATCAATTTCCTTGATACACCTTTCATCAGAATTTAGAAAATCATTTGCAGACTCAAATAGATCATCAAAATCAGTCTTAGAAGTTTGAGGTACTTTTGAAGATGTAGAACATACTTTAGATTTGCAAATAAAATATGTGTTCTTTAATACTGTAGAAAATACGTTTTGTGTTAGATCACTCAAAATTCTTTCATCAGATAAAATATTTTCTAACTCAATTATTTTGCTCTCTAAGACAAGTGGAGGTACATAAATTTTGGCTTGAACAGGTTTTGCCTCCATCTCAGTCGAAGAACAACTAGCAAAATAATCAGTTGAAAGAAGTTTTGGTGTTTTAGAAAGATAACTATCATTCAGTCTTTCATAACAAAATTGTAGTTGCATTTTCTTCAAATTCATTCTTTTCTCATCTTCTTTTTCCTCAACTTCTTTTGATGCTTTGGTGATAAATTTGGGTTTCAAATGAGGATATTCATCAGCTGCATACATATAATTTGCATTATATAGACCTGGCTGTTTTCTGATAGCTTTTTCTAAGTAATGAGGATTATCAAACCGTAATCCCCATTTTTCTTTAAAATCAGCATCTTCATCAGGTGTATTCAAAAAAATAGTTTGATCTGTTTGGCCTCTAAGATACAATTTTGCTTCCAAACCATTTACATTTTTCTCTAAAGTCTTGTTCTCAACCTGCAGTTTAAACGATTTTAGAACACATTCTTGTTTTTCAGAATCAGACTTAAACAATTGTTTTTGCAATTCAGAAATCTTACTTTCAGAATAATCTTTTTCATTTTGAAAAACAGAAGCAGATTTGCGTAGAGAATTAATTAAATCTTTGTTATCAATAACTGACGTGTTGAGCTCAAAGACCTTTTTCATTTCTCCTAGCAACTCTGTCTTTTTCCTTTTTCAATTTATTTTGAAGATCTTGAAGTTCGACCCTCATGGCTTCCATTTTGGTCATGAAATCATTTTCAGTTAAGTTCATTACCTCATCAGCAGTCTCATCATCTGAATCATCATCTTTCACTTCTTTTCCCATCAATCATAGATGAGCAGTCTCTTCTTGTTCTTCCTCATCAGAATGATCCAACCAGTATTCATCTTCAGCCATTAATGCCCTGCCAGCTTCTTGTTGTTTGGCCAAGAGCAATTTGTTTTGATAATATTCTGAGTTGCGAACCTTTGGCTTCTGACATTCTTTTGCATAATGTCCGAACTTGCCACAGTTGTAGCATTTGATCAGATCATTAGCCGTCTTCTTTTCAGTACTTGTGTAATCATTTACATACTTCTTCTTTTCTTCTGGCTTTTTCTCAATCATTCTATTTCCTTCCACTCTTTCTCTATTCTCGTGGTTCTTTGAGCTTGATGAAGAATATCTCTGAGAATTGGATCCCGACTTCTTGTAGAACTTCTTTTGGAAAGCATGGGTTAACAGTAGCATAGCCTGCTTGAGACTTTCTCCATCATCTCCATCAGAGTCAGACTCTGATTAAGAACTAAATACCACTGTCTTCTTCTTATTCTTCTTCTCTTTCTTTTCTTTCTCTTTCTCTCCAGCCACTAATGCTATAGGATCAATAGCTTTCTCAACATTCTTTTTCTCAGCTCTTTTCTCTTCTACCTCTTCTTCATTCTGTCGCAGAGTCTCGTGGACTTCATGTAGAGGTATTTCGCTCAAATCCTTCATTTGTTTCATCCTTCACGTGTGCTCTTTCCATTCAGGTTGCAATATGCTGAGAAACTTTACATTGTTCTCAATCTGTTGCTTGTTGACCTTGTTCTTGTAAAGCTCATTCAGAAGCAGCACAAACCTATCATAGGTTTCCTCCAAGCTTTCATTTTCTTTTGCTCTAAATTCTTCGTAGCTGTTTATGCAGTTAGCTACCTTCATTTGGTTTCCAACTCTAGAACCCAACATCATTTTTCTTAATTGATCCCACATTGATTTGGCAGTTTCATTGTAGCTATCCATTTTCACATATATCTCATTTGTCATGCTTTGTAAAAGCAAAGATCTGGCTTGTTTATCAGCATCAAACCTTTTCTTCTGTTCATCAGAAAAACTAGCATACTTTTTATCCACTCTCCTTGTTCTCGGAGCTCCATCTGAATCATTACCACCAGCAGGAATCTCCCCAGTAGGTTTCTTCATTGGGCCTTCTGTGATAGATTTCAGAATGTTCTCTCCATTTGATTGTCTATCAACAAAGTCCAAAATCTATCTCTCCATTGTTCATATTCTCCTTTGAACAGCACCGGAGGCTTGACATCAGTTCCAATTGAGAGAGCGTCTCTGGAAGTCATCCTATATGTACCTGTTTGAACAAATATGCAATAAGAATCTAGAAACTGATCGTTAGTCCAATTATGAAATCACAAGAATATAGAAATGACTCTGAAAATAATATTCAGAAATTTTGATCACAATCAGAATTTTGTCCCCCTCCGCAAACTTAGCACGGGGGTCTCGCAGATTGTTGAAACTCGCAAGTCGCTGAAACTCGCAAGTCGCTATTCACTGATAAACACGCAGATAGAGACGTGTGCGTTTGAGAAACTCGCTAGTCACTACTAGCGCGTTTTGACCAAACTCGCAGATCGACCAAACTCGTAGATCGACCAAACTCGCAGATCGAACAAACTCGCAGATTACTATTCCGGTTCAAACTCGCACCCTTCTATTAGCGCGTTTGTAGAACTAGCAAGTGTCTACTTGCGCGTTTCAACACTTAGAAACTTTTTCCCAAATTTCAAACTCGCAGACTTAGATCTGCGCGTTTCTAGAACTCGCAGATAACACCTTGCGCGTTTGAGACCAAATTCTTCAACTTGCACGTTCTTGCGGATGAACTTGGGCGTTACGTGGATCTTGTGCATTCTTCAGTCTGCCGAACAAAAAAATGATTTTTCCATCTGATTTCGGTCCAATACTTGTCCAATTGATTTGAAACTTTGTAGGGATGCTCAATTTCAATATTCTAACAGTTTACAATACACGAATTACAAAATCAAACACTCAAAATTACAATTTGATCTATGAAACAGTGTTCAAGAACTCGTGCCTTAAAAACTCAACAAAATCCAAAAATTCGAGAAAATTACAGTGCAATTGAAGAATTAATCTTTACAAACTCGAACAATTATGCTTTTCTAACACAACCTAATCAAAATCTACTCCAAAAACACACTAAAACTCGAAATCAGATCTAGACTTGAAGAACACAGTGTCGACCATTTTTCTTGAATTTATTTCGATTTTGGATTAAGCTCTGATACCAATTGTTATTCCCAGATTCTAGTTCCTATTCACAATCAAACAAACACAAACAAGATTTCAATCAAATTACCTATTTGATTAATCTTTCAAATCCAACGATTACACTTTCTCTCTCTAGAACCCACTCTCTCTCTCTAACGTATTCTCTCTCTCTGAATATAACTCTCAGATTCTCAATAAGACTTGTTACCACTAAAAACGGAAATACAAGGCTATTTAAACCTACAACTAAAATACAAAGAAACTAAAATACAAATACTTTGACTTTGACTTTTATTACAAATAGACTTTGACTTTGATGAGTGTTGACTTTCTCAACTTTGACTTCTTACACTTTGACCTTCAGTCTTCTTGATCTTGTATCCAACATATTTATGCTCTAACAATCTCCCCCTTTGGATTCAAGATCACAATTGAAATATATAGCAATTCAGTCTTCACTTTAAAGCTCTGTCAGTACAATCTCCCCTTTTTCTTTGACGGTATTCTTTCCAAATTATCTTCAGAATCATCTCGGATTGCTTTAGCAAATAATCTTCAAAGAAAATTTCCTCAAAAATCAACATATCTTCATAAATTCTTTGATCTTACTCAAATCTTTACTTTGAATCTTCTAACTTGAACATTTCTGAAAATCATCTCTCAAAACTTTATCGTTTCTGAGAAAAAAGGTTTCAGAATTAGAACATCAGATTGCCAAAGAAAGAACTGAATTTGTAAAGGAAAAGAAAAGGTTTGCACAGAAATTTTCTGAGTTCTCTAGAAAGACATTTGAAGAGAAGAAAGCAATAGATCATAAATGTGCAAAGCTCTCAAAACAGGTATCAGATTTTGAAAAGGTTATAATTGTTGAAAGAGATAGACTTGAGAAAGAGAAAGTTGACTTTGGATCTGAAGGAAAATCTCTCGAAGAAAAGATTTCTGAGTTAGAAAGCTTGTTGGAAAAAGAGAGAAGAGAGTTTGAGAAGGATAAGATGGTAGTTGAGAAGAAAAATGTTGGATTTTTCAAAGAATTATCCAATCAAAGAAGGAATGTCAAGAAAGATTTTGAAGAATAAAGGAATATATTTGAGACTGAGATTGAAAAGATTACAAAGAAACTATACGAACTATCAACAAAGGCAATGAAAGAGCAGAACACGAAGTCTGAATTTCAGAAACAGATTGACATGCTCATAAAGGAAAAGAACAGTTTATCTTCCAAGATAACAGAACTTGAAGATAAAACAGCGTCAAGTTCACATCATAAAACTATTTCCACAAAAAGGTCAGTTATTTCAAAAGATCATATTCGTACTACTAACCTATTCTATGATAGGAATGTTGATGGTCTAAGTACATTCAAAAAAAGAAGAAGAAAAGGACATGAGAAATTAGTCTGGAGAGGGAAAGAAGATTCTGATGAAAAGAATGATCAGAAATCATTTGGTCATACACTCAATGCCAAGAAGAACATTGTGCATAAAGGTAAACCTGATTTTGTTTATTCGATTGATCAATTAACCAGGTTATCTAAAACAAAGAATAATTGTTCTTATTATGGCTCAAATGATTTTGTTCATAAAGTTTCTGATCATTACTGGTATGGTTCTTATTATATTACTCCTAACAGAACTGCAACTAACAAACATGGACCTAAATACCAGTGGGTACCAAAGCCAAAAGATTCATCGGTGTTGCAGCCATCTCAAGTCAAGGGGGAGTAAAAGAACCTAGACTTCTGAATACATCAGTTCAGAACTCATACTTCAACGAATAATGGCTCTTGAATAACACAGTTCAAGACCCATTCTTCAATGTCAAAGAGTTAGACTTCTGAGTAAATCAGCTCAGGACTCGTACTTCAATGTCAAAGAGTTTGACTTCTAAACACAACAGTTTAGGACTCATACTTCAACGATCAAAAGAAAGTGTATTCCGATGCATCAAAAGAGATGATCAACCTTCAAGGGGGAGTATACATGGTACTTCTACTGATAATATTGCGAATGCATATTTTCAGGGGGAGTAATTGACTTCTGATTACATCTGATCAGAACTCGTTCTTAAAAGTTTTATTGATTTCATGTTTTTATTTTTCAATAAAGTTTGTGAATAAGACTTTGTACTTTGACGACTTCTTACCTAATTGCAGATTTTGAGGGGGAGCTTACATGATCAAATCTATCATGACTTTCGAGATGACTTCATGAGATTCAAGTTGATCGTAAGGGTTATTCTAACCTTAATCTCATACATGTTTGAAAGAAGAACGACTTTCATACATGAAAAACATGTTCTTAAATGTTCAAATCACTTCTCTATTCTTAAACAGATTTCATGAATACAGAAGTGTGATTTTAAATGTTTTATTACACGGTTAGTTAAACATGATTTGAGGAGAAACTATGAATGGTATATTCATATTTGTTACTATAACCGTGTGTTTCCAAAGATTAATACTTGTGAATTATCTTTTCCATATACTGTCAAGTATTCACACACACTGGTTTAGTATTTTTGTTGATTTTATTATTACCATGTCTCAAACTGAAACAACTTTTCGATGGTAATAAACCCCGTTTGAAATTCATTGATATTCGAGCGTTGATTCATTCAAAATGTTTCTTTCAAGACTTGTCTATATTTGATTCGTATAGACATATTCCAATTTTTCATGACCTAAGCTTTTATTGCTATATCATTCATATTTGATCTTATCATACAATGTCAGATTTTCAAACAAGTTTCTTGTATTCATTTCATTCATTCAATATACGTGTGTTGAAAAATCTTCCATGTTTAAAATGCTCAAATCTTCATGATTATCTTCGTGAGCATACATATATCTGACATGTATTTTACTTTGTGCTTTAACTGAAAAGTTAAACCAATCGGGAAGTGGTTTGAACATTTAAGAACATGTTTTTCTATGATTGAAAGTCGTCCTTCTTTCAACCATATATGAGATTAAGATAAAAAATTAACCTTTTCGCTTCGTCTTAAATCTCATGAAGTCAGCTGAAGTCATAATGATATGATCTTGTAAGCTTCTCTCAACCTGCACAAGTCTCAAAGTCATGTCAAAGCAATATTTATTCATAAAAAAAATTATTCAAAAATAAAAGACATAAAGCAGTAAAACAATTTAAAGTACGAGTTCTGATCAGAAGTAATCAGAAGTCATATCCTTACTCCTTTTGGTGTACGCATAAACTCCCCCTAAATTCATGCAACACAAAAAAATTTAGCAATTAAATTCTATAAACTCCCCCTCAAAAGAATGTTGATCAACTTAGAAGCTTGTCTCACTCCCCCTGAGATCATGAACAACATGTTAAAGTGCAGATATCCTTTCAGAAATAATTATAAAGAAATGATGAAAAATTACAATAAAAGAAACTTTAATAGGTAATTACTAATTAGACCATGAGATTTAGCATACCAAGCTTAGATACAAGAAAATTGAATCTCTTTTAATCTAAAGGTTTGGTAAACAAATATGCAAGTTGGTAATCAGTTTTTACAAAGTAAAGTTCAATTGTACCCTTTTCTACAATATCTTTTATAAAATGATACCTGACATCAATGTGTTTTGTTTTAGTGTGCTGCACAGGATTAGCTGATATGGCGATAGCGCTCTTCGAGTCACAATAGATCGGTATTTTATCTAACTTGAATCCATAGTCTCGAAGTTGTGTTCACATCCACAAGACCTGAGAGCAGCAACTGGCAGCAGCTACATACTCTGCTTCAGCAGTCGATGTGGAAACACATAATTGTTTCTTTGACGCCCAGCTAATGAGCTTGTCTCCAAGAAATTGAATATGACCTGAAGTTCTCTTCCAGTCCAACATGCACCCTGCATGATCTGCGTCTGAATAAGCAGTCAGTTCAAACCCAGTATCTTTAAGATACCACAGACCAAGATCTGCAGTCCCCTTCAGATATCTAAAGATCCGTTTGACAGCAGCGAAATGGGATTCTTTAGGGTCAGCCTGATATCTTGCACACAAGCATGTTGAAAACATTATATCTAGCCTACTTGAAGTAAGATACATTAAAGACCCTATCATACCTCTATAAGTGCTAACATCAACAGCTTTTCCCAAATGATCAGTGTTAATCTTAGTACCTGGTGCCATTGGGGTTCCAATAGGTTTGCAATTTTCTATTTTGAATTTCCGAAGAATATCAAAAATGTACTTAGATTGATTTATGAAAATCCCCGTTGAAATTTTTTTTACTTGTAATCCGAGAAAGAAATTCATCTCTCCCATCATACTCATTTGAAAACGTGACACCATGAGATTAGAAAAGTTCTTACAGTATTTAGGATTTGTGGAGCCAAATATAATATCATCTACATATATCTGAATAAGGATGATATCAGCTTTCTCCTTTTTAATAAACAAAGTGGTATCGACTTTACCTTTTGAAAAACCTGACTTGACCAAGAATTGAGATAGAACATCATACCAGGCGGGAGGAGCTTGTTTCTAACCATATAGGGCTTTATCCAAAATGTAGACGTGATTTGGCTTATCTGGATTTACAAACCCTTCTGGTTGAGAGACGTATACTTCCTCCTTAAGTATGCCATTCAGAAATACAGTCTTCACGTCCATCTGATAGACAGTGAAGTTCTTGTGAGCTGCGTAGGCAAGAAACATGCGAATTGCCTCTATATGCGCTACTGGAGCATACGTCTCGTCGTAATCGATGCCTTCCTCTTGCCTATATCCCTTGGCAACAAGTCTTGTTTTGTTCCTTATAACAATACCATCTTCATCCTTTTAATTCTTGAACACCCATTTAGTGCCGATAACGTTTTTTCCTTCTGGTTTTGGCACTAGTCTCTAGACTTTCAGGGCTTCGAACTGGTTTAACTCTTCTTGCATAGCAGACACCCAATCCGAATCTGCTAGAGCTTATAATACTCGAGTGGGCTCTATCTTGCTGAGGAATGAGTCATGCATACATTGATTCAAAGTTGCTGACCTAGTTTGTACCGACTTGTTTAGATCTCCAATTACTTGGTGTAGAGGGTGCTCTTTGGTCCAACGATGTTCATGAGGGAGTGGAGTAGACGAAGATTGATCATGGTTGTCATCTAAATATCTACTTTCAGGTTCATCATTTTGAACATCATGATGGAGGGATTCAGTTGAAGTAATTGGTGCAGAAGCTTCAGTAGGTACAGCTTGTTCAGTCTGTTGATCTGTCCTTACAACGCATCCTAATGACTCAGCAACTTCTGACTCATCATTATTAGATACAATTTCAACTATTGGAGTAGGCACTTGAACTGGAATATCTTGCTGAATCGGGGAATTTGATTCAGTAGAAAAATCTAAAGTGGTTGGATGATTAATCGTTGAATCTTCAATCCTGTTAACCACAACAGGTTTATTCACATTAGATCCAAGATATTCATCATAAAACAGTTCAAATAAAAGATCTAAATCAGATAAATGATTAGTAGACGTTGAAGCTTCATCTGATTTGTTCTTTTCAGGTACAGGTTCTGAACGGAATTGCCCAGAAGCTAATACACCAGTTACCACGGGTTCTGAACTGACTTATTCAGAAGCCATATCCTCATCAAATGTAACGTTTACGCTTTCGATAACAGTCTTCGACTTCTTCAAATATACTCGATATGCAACAGATGTAGAAGAATATCCAATGAAGATGCCCTCATTTGCCATAGCACTGAACTTATTGAGATTCTCTCTGTCATTGAGCACAAAACACTTACACCCAAATATATGAAAATATTTGATAGTAGGTGTTCGGTTGTTGATCAAAGCATACGGAGTCTTTTGAAATTTGCGGTGTATCATGGAACGGTTCTGAGTGTAGCACGCAGTCGAAATAGCTTCTGCCCATAGAAATAGAGGTAAGTCTGATTGGCTGAGCATAATGCGAGCGCCCTCGACTTGCGTTCGATTTCTCCTTTCGACTACTCCATTCTATTCAGGCGTACGAGCAGCAGAGTATTGATGTGATATCCCGACCGATTCGAGATATTCTTCAACAGTCTTGTTCTTAAACTCTGTGCCGTTATCAGTTCTGAGAAGCTTGACTGATTTCTGCAAATTCACCTGGGTCGTCTTCAGAAATTTAATGAGTACTTCGGGCGTCTCATCTTTTGATCGGAGAAATTTGACCCACGTGTATCGTGAATAGTCATCCACGATAACCAACACGTATTTCTTTCCGCCTAATCTTTGCGTTCGCATCGGACCACAGAGATCCATATGCAACAACTCTAGTGGAGAACTGGTAGTAGGTTCAGGCTTCGGTTTATGTGGAGCTCCCTTCATCTTCCCTTTTTCACATGTTGCACACAAGTGTTCTTTCACATACTTGAGCTCAGGAAGTCCATTCACTAACTTTCCACTGACCAACTTGTTGATGTAACGAAAATTCAGATGTGATAATCGTCGGTGCCAAAGCCAATTTTGCTGCATCGAGGCTTTTGTTAGTAAGCAAACCTGATTATCATTCTGAATCTTTGAAAGATTAATGGTGTAGAGATTTGTCTTTCGATGTCCGACTAAGAGTTCTTTGCCATCTTCAGTACGAACCGAGCAACTCTTAGATTTGAAGTTGACCTCTAACTCTTTGTCACATAATTGACCGATACTAAACAGGTTTTGTCCTAAGACTTCGACATAGCTCACCTTTGTAATCGTTATATTGTCTTGAATGATGTCACCATATCCTAAGATCGGTGAAAACTGGTCGTTTCCAAATCGTACATTTCCGCTGAATTTCTCTGTATAATTAGACAATAAAGCTTTCTGCCCGGTCATATGCTTGGAATATCCGCTATCCAAGTACCACATATGTCGGGTCTGCAAGAGAAATCAGGAAACAACAATTTTAGGTACCCATTTAAAAATGGGTCCTAACAGATTAGTACAAGATTTTGGCATCCATTTGAATATGGATCCTCTTTTCTTTTGAAAACTTTTGATTTAGAAGAATAAACATGATAAGATCCAAACCAATCATTAGAATTATGATGATAAGCAAAATCATTCCACTGATAAGAATAAGATTTAGTAGTAGTAGGAGATAATCGGAACAATTTCTTATTAGAATATCGCTTGTAATCGGTTACATGGTTTTTATTTGTCAAAGCAATAGAACCAACTACATCACACATACTACTAGTTGATCTATTACAAGAACCATCAGTAATTGATTCTGCCTTCTCATCACTCTTCCTTTTAAGTCGCCATTCAGATCTCTCTTCTGACCTTTTCTTTCTTATATCTGAAATAGAAGATTTAGATTTATTAGGAAAGTCAGATTTCTGAAATTGATTTTTCTTGTGTTTAGCAGTGTTATTTTGTTTCTGTGAGCGCTGTTTCTTATGTTTTTTACCGTATGCATAGTAATCAGGATTCACAGAAACTGATTCACCAACCTTAGTTGATGATTCACCTTTTTCATGAACACTTGGTAAAGCTTGTCCATTTATCACAAAAGTAGAATGATTTGGAAGTGGAGCATTAAAGTCAACCATATCAATTTCCTCTATACACCCTTCATCAAAATTTAAAAAATCATTTGCAGACTCAAATAAATCATCAAAAACAGTCTCAGAAGTTTGAAGTACTTTAGAAGATGGAGAACACACTTTAGATTTAACATGAAAATCAGTGTTTTTCAACACTGTAGAAAATACATCTAGCGTTAGATCACTCAAAATTCTTTCATCAGATAAAATATTTTCTAAATCAATTATTTTGCTTTCTAATACTAGTGGAGGAACATAAATCTTAGCTTGAATAGGTTTTGCCTCCATCTCAGTAGAAGAATAACTAACAAAATAATCATTTGAAAGAAATTTTGGTGTTTTAGAAAGATAACTATCATTCAGTCGTTCATAACAGAATGGTAGTTGCATTTTCTTTAAATTCATTCTTTTCTCATCTTCTTTGTCCTCAACTTCTTTTGATGCTTTGGTGATAAATTTGGGTTTCAAATGAGGATGTTTATCAGCAGCATACATATAATTTGCATTATATATACCTGGCTATTTTCTGATAGCTTTTTATAGGTAATGAGGATTATCATAACCTAGTCCCCATTTTTCTTTAAAATCAGCTTCTTCATTAGGTGTATTTAAGAAAATTGTTTGATCTGTTTGGCCTCTAATATATAGTTTTGCTTCCAGACCATTTACCTTTTTCTCTAAAGTCTTGTTCTCAACCTGCAGTTTAAACGCTTTTAGAACACATTCTTGTTTTTCAGAATCAGACTTAACCAATTGTTTTTGCAATTCAGAAATCTTACTTTCAAAACAATCTTTTTATTTTTAAAAACAGAATCAGATTTGCGTAGAGAATCAATTAAATCTTTGTTCTCAATAACTGATTTATTAAGTTCAAAGATTTGTTGATTTCTCCTAGCAACTCTGTATTTTTCCTTTTTCAGTTTGGATTGAAGGTCTTGAAGTTCGACCATCATGGCTTCCATTTTGTACATGAAATATTTTTTAGTTAAGTTCATTACCTCATCAACAGTCTCATCATCAGAATCATCATCTTTCTCTTCTTTTCCCATCAAGCATAGATGAGCAGTCTCTTCTTGTTCTTCATCTACATCAGAATGATCCAACTAGTATTCGTCTTCTGCCATTAATGCCTTGCTTGCCTCCTGTTGCTGGGCCAAGAGCATTTTGTTCTTATATTACTCTGAGTTGCGAACTATAGGCTTCCGACATTCTTTTGCGTAATGTCCGACTTTGCCACAGTTGTAGCATTTGATCAGATCATCACCTTTCTTTTCAGTACTGGTGTAATCATTCACATACTTCTTCTTTTCATCCGGCTTCTTCTCAACAATTATGTTTCCATACACTCTTTCTCTATGCTCGTGGTTCTTGGAACTTGATGAAGAATATCTCTGAGAATTAGACCCTGGTTTCTTGTAGAACTTTTTATGGAATGCTCGGGTCAGTAACAACATTGCCTGTTTAAGACTTTCTCCATCATCTCCATCAGATTCAGACTCTGATTCATAACTGAAAACGACTGTCTTCTTCTTTTTCTTCTTCTCGTTCTTTTCTTTCTCTTTCTCTCCAACCACTAATGCAATAGGATCTGGTACTTTCTCTACCTTCTTTTTCTCAGCTCTTTTCTCTTCCACCTTATCTTCATTCTGTCGTAACGTCTCATACACCTCATGCAACGGAATGTCACTTAGATCCTTCATCTGTTTCATCCTGCGCGTATGCTTCTTCCATTCGGGTTGCAGGATGCTCAGAAACTTGACATTGTTCTCAATCTGCTTCTTTTTCACCTTGTTCTTTGACGGTTCATTCAGAAGCAGGACAAACCGTTCATAGGTGTCTTCTAAGATCTCATTCTCTTTTGCTTTAAACTCTTCGTAGTTGTTTATGTAATTAGCTACCTTCATTTGATTTCCAACTTTAGAACCCATCATCATCTTCTGAAGTTGATCCCACATAGATTTGGCAGTTGCATTGTCGCTGTCTATTTTCACATAGATCCCATTGGTGATGCTTTGTAAAAGCAAAGATCTAGCAGTTTTATCAGCATCAAACCTATTCTTTTGTTCATCAGAAAATTTTGCATACTCTTTCTTACTTCTCTTTGTTTTAGGAGCTTCATCTGAATCATTACCTTCAGTAGGAATCTCCTCAAAAACTTTTGGCATTGGACCATCTTCTATTGAGGCTAGAATGTTCTCTCCATTCTTTTGTCGATCACTAAAATCGAAAAAATGTCTTTCCATTGCTCATATTCCCCTTTGAACAACACCAGGGGCTTGACATCAGTTCCAATCGAGAGAGCGTCTCTTGAAGTCATTCTGTTTTGATTAAAAAATATGCAATAAGAAACTTGAAATTGACCGTTTGTCCAAATGAAATCACAAAACAAAATTTTTTTTGACTAAGTACTGAAACTCGCAAATCACTATAGAAGCTTAAAACTCGCAGACGCTGAAACTCGCAAACCATTGTTCAAAAAGAAACTCGCAGGCTTAGGCGTGTGTGTTTATGTAACTCGCAAGCAACAGTTTGCGTGTTTTGGCAAACTCGCAAATCACTATTCACTGATAAACTCGCAGGCTAAGGCGTGCGCGTTTGAGAAACTCTCAAACAAAGGGTTACGTGTTTTGAGAACTCGCAGACCAAATGAACTCGCAGATTACTATTCGCGAAGAAACTTGCAAGCTTAGTCTTGCACGTTTGGAGAACTCGCAAAGGTCTACTTGCGCGTTTTGACACTTAGAAACTTTTTCCCAATCTTCAAACTCGCAGACTGAAGAACTAAACTCGCAGACTTCGATCTGGGCATTTCTAGAACTCGTAAACCACACTTTGCGCGTTTTACCAAACTCGCAGATAACCCTCTGCGTGTTTCTGGCCAAAATCAATATCCTTAGGCTTGCGTGTTTCACAGATCTTGCGTGTTCTTGGGCTCTTCGAACAAAAATTCAAACTTTCACACTGAAATCCATCGAAACCTTCGAATTTGATCTCGAAACTTTGTCAATTTTCCCTATTTCATATCTCGATCAGGTTACAATACAAGAATTACAAATACAAACACAAATCATAGCAATTTGCTTCGATTTACAGTGTAATGAACTTGTTCGAACAAAAAAACTCTATAAAATCCAAAATTCACCCTTAATCTGTGTGAAATAGCGTAAATGTTCTGAACCAAACTTGTTCTAAACATAAATTCGATCATTAACAAACCAATTACAACACAAAAAACACACTTAAATTCAGAAATTAAATATGAACCCAATGAAACAGTGTCGACTTTCTATATTTTCTTGATTTCGATCTGGATTTACTCTGATACGAATTGTGTGTCCCTGAAATCAAGATTCTTATTGCAAAACAAACAATCAAACAAGATTTAACAACTGCCTGTTTTGATTACAATTCCAATTCAAAGTGTTTACAATCTGTTCTTGACTTTCTCTCTCTCTAAAACTCTCTCGGGATATTCAATCTCAAATTCTAACCACCTATCTATTAAAAAGAAAATAAAAGTATTTATACTCACTACTAAAACAACAAGGAAACAAAATACAATACAAGTAACTTTGACTTTATTACATTTAGACTTCGACTTTTAATGAGAGTTGACATTTTCTTCTTTGACTTCTTGTATTTTGACCTTCAGTCTTCATGATCTTGTATCCAACATATTTCTGCTCTAACACAACCTGGCCACGTTTCGAGGAAACTCACATTCGAGATAAAGGGGTTTTTGAGGCTATTGTGTGTCATTTTGTTTCTGACCATATCGTTACTACATCAGTCTTAGTTAATGCTTGTACCCACATCCTACCTTTTATCTTATTAATCCATTTTAATCGTTATTTAGTTTGCTTAAAACTCGCAATTATTGATATTGTTCTCAAAACTCAAACAAGCACTCGAAGTTCATGAAAAGTTCTTTGATTCTTAGTTGACTAGTCCTTGTGGAAACGATCTCGGTACTCTACCACTTTATTACTTATAGCGATCATAGTGTCCGGTGTGCACTTGCACCGCCACTGTGGCAACATAGTGGCCACGTTGTGGACCTATACGATTTTCCGCTATCAAGTTTTTGGCCCCGTTGCTGGGGACTAGCGCGATTTTAAATCCTATATTGACTTTTCAATCGAGCCTGAGTTGCTTGTCTTTTTTTTTAGTATTTTCCGTGTTGTATGCCAAGGCTACAACACGGTGAACTTGTACCTCTTGACCCCAAAATTGAAAGAATCGTTAAAAGACGAAGAAGAGGTAGAAGAGGTCGGAAAAATCAAAACATGGCTGGAAATGGTGGAGATCCTCCACCACCACCTAATGAAACGACCATAAGAATTTCCGACGATAAAGAACGGGGAATACGGGACTATGAAACACCCGAATTTGATCAATTAAAATCGGGTATTCTTAGGCCCAACATGGTGGCACAAACTTTTGAACTAAAACCGGTAATCTTTCAAATGGTCCAAGCAATGGGTCAATTTGGAGGGTTACCGTCGGAAGATCCGCACTCACATTTAAAATCATTTTTAGAAATGACGGATCATTTTTGCATTCAAGGTGTTACGACAGAAGCCTTACGGCTCACGCTCTTCTCTTATACATTGAGAGATAGAGCCAAAGCTTGGCTAAATTCTCAACCTCCTTACTCCATTGATAGTTGGACAAGTTTGGCCAAAAAATTTCTAAACAAATATTTTTCTCCACCTACAAATGTGAAGTTTAGAAATGAAATTTTGATGTTTCGACAAGAGGAGGATGAAGCGGTTTCGGATGCATGGGAGAGATTTAAAGACTTAATTAAAAAATGTCCTCATCATGGAATCCCTCATTGCATCCAATTAGAGACATTTTATAATGGCCTCACTAATTCCGCTAAAATTATTCTTGATGCTACGGCCGGTGGCGCTTTCACCTCTATGACTTATAACGAAGGATATGACATTTTGGAGAAAGTGGCCAACAATAACACCGATTGGTCAAACCCACGTGCTCTTGCTCCTAAAAATGCATCGGGTGTTCATGAAATTGATGTTGTCACCGCATTAAATGCACAAATTGTAGCTTTAACTAACTTGGTAAAAAAATAACATGAATTTAAATTGAGAAAAGAACCAAGTCCAAGCTATAAATGAATCTTGTGTTTTGTGGTGAGAATCATGCTTTTGAATGTTGTCCCGGTAATCCCGCTTCGGTTAATTATGTAGGAAACCATTCTAGGAATAGCCCATTTTCTCCAACGTACAACTCAAATTGGAGAAATCACCCGAACTTCTCATGGTCGAGAAATCAAGGACTTCAACGCCCTGGGGTTCATCAAGTTCTAAACCGACCACCAAATCCCCCGGGATTTCAACAAGGACTGTCTCATATGTACCAAGGTGGGCAATCCTCACAACAGTATGTGTCGAGACAATAAAATGCATCAGAGAGTAATAGTTCGCTTGAATCATTACTCAAAGGTTTTATAAACTAAACCAATGCAACCTTGAGAGGTTTTGAGACTCAATTGGGGCAATTTGCTGCTGAGTGAAGGGAAGACAAATGGGCACATTACCTAGTGACACCGAAACCCCTATGGGTAATCTCAAGGAGCATATAAGCGCATCTAAACCTAACGATGAAATCTTAATTGATACCATTGTGCAAAATGAGACATCACATGCTTTTGACAAAGAAAATTTTCCGTCACTTTTTCCACTCAATGTGGCTGGAACGTGCCCACCTTCGGGACAGAATGCAGCAGATCCTTCACGGACTATTCTGCCATCAGCACAGCCTCACTAAAGTGGTGAGATAGTGCCCACTTCACAGCCCATAAGGGCAGATTCAACCCAAGCGAAATTGGACTTACAAGACCTCCCTTTTCCTGGTAGAATGAAGAACAAGAATGCGGATGTGCAATTCAAAAAAAAATTAGACATTTTCAAACAATAGCACATTAACATACCTTTGGTGGAAGCTCTTGAGCAAATGCCAAATTATGTTAAATTTTTAAAAGACATTCTCAACAAGAAAAGGAGGTTAAGTGAGTATGAAACTGTGGCTTTAACAAAAGAGTGTAGTGCTTTGCTCACATGTAAAATTCCTCCCAAACTCAAAGACCCAGTAAGCTTTACCATCCCATGTTCAATAGGGGGAAAAGAAGTGGGTCATGCCCTTTGTGACCTTGGGGCAAGCATAAATCTCATGCCACTTTCGGTTTTTAATAAACTAGGAATTAGAGAAGTACGACATACGACCGTTACTTTATAATTAGCGGATCGATCGTTGGCTTATCCTAAAGGAAAACTTGAAGACATCTTGGTTCAAGTTGACAAATTCATCTTCCCGACCGAATTTTTAGTTTTGGACTATGAAGCCGATAGGAACGTCCCAATCATCTTACGGCGACCATTTTTAGCAACGGGTAGAACCTTAATTGACTTCCACAAAGGAGAGCTAACCATGAGAGTGAATGACTAGCAAGTGACGTTTAACGTGTTCAAATCACTTAAGTTTCATGGGGAAGTGGAAGATTGTTCGGCCGTAGACACCTTAGAAAGGGATGTAAGTATCGACACTGTTGAAGGTGGCCACATCCGTCACCACAGTGGCCACTTCAGTAAAGAACATTTGGAAGAACTAGACTTTGCAAGTGAGGAAGAGATTGAGGAGACCATAGCAACTTTTGAACAGTTAGATTTCAAAGATAAAACGATCCAGCAACAATCCATCATTAAACCCCCTAATTTAGACTTAAAGCTCTTGCCCGATCATCTTAAGTATGCTTATCTCGTTGAGAAAGAAAAATTGCCCGTAATTATTTCTTCTAAATTGACCAAAGAGCAAGAATTAAGCTTGATTGATTTGTTGAGGAAATATAAGAAGACCTTAGGATGGACCATAGCCGATATTAAGGGTATAAGTCCGACGGTTTGCCAACATAAGATACTTTTGGAAGATAATAGCGTTGGCAAAGTGCAACCGCAAAGGAGACTTAATCCCATTATGAAATATGTCATAAAAAAGAGGTTTTAAAATGGTTGGATGCAAGGATTATTTATCCAATCTCTAGTAGTAGTTGGGTGAGCCCGGTATAATGCGTACCAAAGAAAGGTGGCACCACGGTGATCACAAATGACAAAAACGAGCTCATACCAACTAGGACCGTAACGGGATGGAGGATTTGTATGGATTATAGGCAATTGAATCTCGCCACCAAGAAAGACCATTTACCTCTACCATTCATAGACCAAATGCTTGATAGGTTGGTCGGGAAGGAATTCTATTGTTTCTTGGACGGATATTCGGGATACAACCAAATTCATATAGCACCCGAAGATCAAGAGAAGACTGCCTTCACTTGTCCCTTTGGAACTTTTGGTTTTCGACGTATGCCATTTGGGTTGTGTAACGCACCCGCAACTTTTCAAAGATGCATGATGTCAATTTTTTCGGATATGATTTTAAGACATCATGGAAGTATTCATGGATGATTTTTCGGTAAGGGGATCATCATTTGAAAATTGTTTGTTAAATCTTAAAAAGAGTTTGCAAAGATGTGAAGCCCATGACTTGATTTTAAATTGGGAAAAATGCCACTTTATGGTACAAGAAGGGATTGTCTTGGGTCACATGATTTCAAAAAAGGTATTGGAAGTTGATAAAGCCAAACTTGAGGTAATAATGCAACTACCCGAGCCAACCTCGGTTAAGAGCATTAGGAGTTTTTTAGGTCATGTTGGTTTTTATAGGAGGTTTATTAAAGATTTTTCAAAAATCGCAAAACCCCTTTGTAATCTTTTGCACATTGACCAACCTTTTGAATTTACCTCCGAATGTAAAAAGGCTTTTGAACCATCAAAAATGCTCTCATTTCAGCACCTATTGTGATTGCCCCCGATTGGAATTTACTATTTGAAGTAATGTGTGACGCAAGCGATTGGGCCGTGGGTGCGGTTCTTGGTCAAAAACGAAACAAAATTTTTCACCTAATATACTACGCAAGCAAAACTCTCGTTGAAGCCCAAATCAATTACACAACAACCGAAAAAGAATTGCTTTCTGTAGTATTTTCTTTCGATCGCTTTCGTTCATACTTGATTGGCACCAAGGTTATCATTCATACCGATCATTCCGCCATCAAATATTTATTTAATAAAGCCGATGCTAAACCTAGGCTTATTAGATGGGTTCTTCTTTTACAAGAATTTGATGTCGAAATTGTTGATAGAAAAGGCACCGATAACCAAGTGGTCGATCATCTTTCTCGAATAGAAGGAATGGTATCTAGTGGGGGTGATCATGAAATTAAAGAAATCTTTCTGGACGAGCATGTTTTGTCAATACATCATCATGAAGAACAACAACCATGGTATGCGGATTTAGCCAATTATCTTGCTTGTGGGCTTAATCCGTATCACCTTCAAGGGCAACAATGGAAAAAATTTCATCATGATAGCAAACAATATTTTTGGGACGAGCCGTTTCTTTTTAAAATGGGTGCGGATCAAGTTTTGAGAAGATGTGTTCTGAATTCGGAAATGTTGGGAATTTTAAAAGAATGGCATGCCTCACCCTATGGTGGCCACTTTGGTGGCCAACGTACGGCGGCCAAAATTCTACAAAGCGGCTTCTTTTGGCCAATTCTTTTTAAAGATGCGTTCGAATTTGTGAAAAAATGTGATCAATGTCAACGAACGGGAAATTTGTCTCAACGCAATGGGATGCCCTTGAACAATATTTTAGAAGTAGAACTCTTTGATGTTTGGGGCATCGATTTCATAGGACCGTTTCCCATGTCGTTCAACAATCAATATATTTTGGTCGCAGTCGATTATTTTTCAAAGTGGGTAGAAGCTAAGTCATGCCCAAAGAACGGTGCAAAAACGGTGATTGAATTCTTGCACAAAAACATCTTTGTCCGTTTTGGAACACCCCGAGCCTTGATAAGCGATGAAGGGACTCATTTTGTGAATAAAATGTTGAGCATCGTTCTTAATAAATACAACATCCAACATCGAGTGGCCACGGCATACCATCCGCAAACTAATGGGCTTGCCGAACTTTCTAATAGGGAGATTAAAAATATTTTGGAAAAAGTTGTTAAGCCTTATAGAAAAGATTGGTCTCTCAAGTTGGATGATGCATTATGGGCATATCGTACAGCCTTTAAAACCCCTTTGGGAATGTCTCCTTACCGTCTTGTTTTCGGAAAAGCTTGCCACTCACCGCTAGAATTGGAATATAAAGCTTTTTGGGCCACAAAAGAATTGAACTTAAATGAGGATTCTGCGGGAAATAAGAGAAAGCTTCAATTAGCCGAGTTAGAAGAGTTGTGATTCCACGTGTACGAAAATGCCAAATTATACAAAGATAAAACCAAAATGTGGCATGACCATCGAATAAATCAAAGGAATTTTGACGTTGGTCAGCAAGTGCTACTCTTCAACTCTGTTAGTGCATTGAAAGTTTGGAAAGTAAATGTATTATAAATTGTAATTGTATAGAGCTTAAAGTGTAAGGTCTTGTGCTTACATGTTGTAGAAAAGGTGGTAGGTAGGATTAGTGACACTATAAATAGATGGTTAAGGCCTTGTAATCATTGGATAATTGCAATTTACAAAACGTAGCCTTTTAAGAATTCTCTCTGTCATTAGTGTAGTTTTCCATTTCTAATAAATGTTCAATAAATCCTAATCCTATATCATCCTACTTAATCAATTACAAACACTTGAGATGCCTATATCTAGGGTCCAACAATTGGTATCAGAGCCTCCCGAAGAAAATTTTCTCGTAACGATCGGATCTCGACATTTTCAAGCGTTTTGAGCCCGATCTAATCGTAAGTTCATCGAATTCTTAAATCTTCTTGAAGTACTGTTCTTAATCGTATTTCAGATCTATCTCAATTTGTAGAATCGCATTTCGATAATTTTTGAGATTTTTCGATATTTTCGGTATCGTTTTTCGCGTCAAATCTATCGATCCGAAAAATCGTTTCATGAATCAATTTAAATTGTCAAGATCTATTCTTTATTGATTTTCGAGCGATCTACATGTTTTGGATCTGAATTTCGTTAAAAAATGAGAGAGTTATGAGCATTTTATGTCGTTTCGCCGGAGAAAAAGTAGATCTCGTCGGAATTCGACCGGAAAACCGAGGTATGTGCATTGATATTGTCACATCTCTTCCAGATCTGTCCTAAATGTTTATATCGATTGTTTGATGCAATTTTGATAAACAAAATCGAGTTTTTTGATCGGAAATTCGAGTCTTGCCAGAAAAACGTATTGGCCGGTTTTTCACTGTTCACTCGCCGAAAATTCGAGAAATCTGTTGTGATCTTATCAAATTCGTGTACAGATCTGTTCCTAATGTATATATCGATCATTTCTGATTTGTTTGACGAAAAATCAAGCATCAATTCGAGTTTTTTTTTATCTGTTACATGCTTGTCGGAATACCGCTGATGGCCGGAAAACTAGATATGAGTTGCCGGAGTTCATTCAAAATCGTCCAGATCTATTTTTGTTTAAGTTTGTGATCATTTGGCATATGATTAACAACGATTTACAGCAGTTATTCGAAGTTTCTGTGTTGTTTTGAGCTGTTGTAACAAACTCACCGGAAAGTTCAAACTGTCGCCGGAATCTGGAAATTTTCGCTGGAGTTCTTATGAAATTTCGATCCAGATCTGGTCTATACATTATTTTGATCATGGTTATGCTAAGAAAAGGAAGAAGAAAAGTCAAAGTTTCATGATTTTATGTGAGAAAGAAGATGAATAGTACACTTAACGGTTCCGTTAGTGCCGTTAGATTTTTTAACAAAATTGGTCCAAATTTGTTAAATTTGACCAAGTTTTGTTCCTCATCCCTTGGTGCACGATCCATCGTTCCCTCTTCGAGCGACAAGTTTACGACTCTCAAACGGAAATTCCTATTCGATTCGAGTTTTAACGAGGAATTCGTGGTTAAAAACTAAGTTTTGCACTCGGTTGTCATGTCATAATCCACGCATATCATTCTTGTGGGCGTTGTGTTGGGTTTAAAAAAGTCAAAGTTGTCTTGGTGCACTTAGTCGAGCTTATAGACTACCTCGAATTCGGTTTTAAAATTGAAACCGCAAGAATGAGAGCAACAACAAAGGGGGAGTCGAGCCTTTGATTGTCAAAGTTGCGCCAAAGTTCGTCAAGTAAATCAAGGGGGAGAGGATTTAATGCTTCAAGAAGGATGATTTACTTTCACAAACTTTAGGGGGAGAATGTTAATGCATTGAAAGTTTGGAAAGTAAATGTATTATAAATTGTAATTGTATAGAGCTTAAAGTGTAAGGGCTTGTGCTTACATGTTGTAGAAAAGGTGGTAGGTAGGATTAGTGACTCTATAAATAGATGGTTAAGGCCTTGTAATCATTAGATAATTGCAATTTACAAAATGTAGCCTTTTAAGAATTATCTCTCTCATTAGTGTAGTTTTCCATTTCTAATAAATGTTCAATAAAACCTAATCCTATCTCATCCTACTTAATCAATTACAAACACTTTAGATGTCTAGATCTAGGGTCCTACAAACTCACGGCTAAAATTATTTCCCGGAAAACTCAAGTCTCGTTGGTCCGATCCATTCACCATTGTCAAAATCAGTCCATACGGGACCGTGGATTTGTTGAATCCACAAGATGGTAGTACCTTCAAAGTAAATGAAAATAGGGTCAAGCACTATCTTCCTGAAGAGGTGCCCAAACCCTCTGAAATGTCCCCTTGAGAAATTTCAAGAACATCTTTTGTAAATAGTGTATATACGTGTTGTTTTGTTTTTGGACAAAGTGGCCACCTTGCTGCCACTTGGGGGACTTAGCTGTTAAAGGAGTGTGAAAATTAATCTCCAGACAGGTTTTCAAAATTTTTATGCATGGCTTAAAATACTCCTTTTTGTCCACTGGTCTTTCCATGCAAATCTCAGCTATCACAGCTTAATCCTTGTCCTCTTTTGTCCTTTGTTTTTTTAGCACCTTTGTCCTTTATTATTTAAGTATTTTATTTTTGGTTTCTTGTGCAGGTGATTTTTCAGATTTCAGATTATACCTAAAAACCTGGAGGATAAAAGAAGTTTTGATCTAAAAAGGCGGTTTTTGTAAAAGTAAACATCTTTTCGTTTTCAAAAACCAAGAAACCATCATTGTCTGTCAAACCAACTCCTCAACTCCCTCTCTCTCAATACTTCGACCACCACCCCACCATCGCCCTGCCACACCCCTCCGCCACTCACTCGATCGATCCTCTCTCTCATGGCTCGTATGAAGCAGATATTGGCAAGCCCCTTTCCAAATAGTCGAAGGGCTCGACGGTTGGTCACCGCTGGAAGTTCCACCACCCCAGCGGACATACCCACTGCTACCACCGCTCCATCGCCTTCTTCGGAGGGTGTCGCCTCCGCTACCATGCCGGCATTCATAATCCATTACGAGGAGTCCCATGTCGTCGTCACTCCTCAGCCCACCGGCGACGAAACGCCACCCATACCACCGGTTAGTAACCCTGAACCACAATCCCCCTTTTCCTCTAACCCTAACTCATTAAATGCTCCCCAACCCCTTCACCTCAAACCCTAAACACCGACGATCCAACATCACCACCCTCACCGCCTGTTCGTCTCCCTCTTTTCTCGATTATCATCCCCCAAAACCCACCTGTGGCAACCAATTCGCACACCCTAACTCCTTCCACTCTCCCAGAAACCACCACAGAACCACCGCCTGCGGACCCGACCACAACCATAACCCCATCGGAGTCTGTCGTGCCCCCCATTTTGCTCCAGATTAGGAGGACCCGTGAACCTTCCATTCTTTTTAACCCTCAGCCACGTATCACCGACTCCGACGATTTTCTTAACCCCCTTTATGGTCCAGATAACCTCGTAAATACCTTTGATTTAAATTAAGTGGGGACTGAAGTAAGCACTCCGGTCAATCCACGACCATCGTCGACCGAGCACCAAGCCATCGACAGTCCGTGCCAAAGTGGCGACAAGGTGGCCACGTCGAGCACCACTCCTGGGTCTTCATCCGGAGACTCGCCTTTGGGTTCTGTTGAGGCTGCTGCATCTCCTCCACACACTATCGAAGATTGTGGGAAGAGGCCAGCGACGTCTTCCGATAAAGACTATACCCCGGAGCCAGAAACTGTCCGGCCAAAGAAACGAGCACGGACCGCCCCTGTCGCCAAACCAAAACGAAGGCCGGCATGTCGTTCATCCTCCACTGCTAAAAGACCGAAAACGCGATCTGCCATCCAACCTTCTCCAGTAGTCAGGTACAAATCCCCAACCCCCTCCAAGTTATTAATGGAACGCGGCTTCGATCCCAAGTTGATCAATGCGTATCCGCATATCAAGAAGCATTTGGCCGCGTACAAATGGGAAAAGGCAATCCCTTTTCCTAGTAAAGCAAATGCCACGTGGTTACGCAAATTATACATGGCCATCGCTGCTGCTGGGGATACCACTATTTTGATCCGAGGCAAGAGTGTAAATTTTGGAGCTCGGTCCTTGTCTAAAGCTTTCAGCATGCCTGTGTCGTCTACATGCCAGTTCACCAGAATTTTAGACTCCCTCACTATTGACACCAACCGAGAAATTGCCACAACTTTATTGATGCCTCGGTTTTTAGCAGACTTTGATCCGGCTAAGTTGACCATGCAGTCAGGTCACCTGAATCTAGAAGCTAGTTTATGGTTCCAGTTCCTTAGGCACAATCTGTTGCCTGTCGCTCATTATGCAACTCTCTCAAAGGATAAATGTGTCTTTCTCTTTTGTATTTTTAGAGAGTTGTCATTTGATTTTAGACCAGTTGCTCTTAATTCCATTCGGTACGCTGCATCCCGATCAGGGTCTTGGCTCATTTTTCCGATATTGTTAACGAAATTGATGAGTGCAGCTCATGTTCCTTCTCTGGACAATGATGAAATTTGTACTAGTTTATCCAGAATGTTAGAGCACATAATTGTTGGATTCAAGATCATAAAGATTGAAGACAAAAGTTCAAGAAGTCAAAGATGGAAAAGTCAACTCTCATCAAAGTCAAAGTCTTTTGTTAATAAAGTCAAAGTCAATGTAATTGTAATTTGTTTCCTTGTATATTGTTGGAGGTATAAATACCTCGTTTCCCTTGTAAGTATCAGAAGTTAAAGTACATGAATCAGAGAGAGAGCATATTAGAGAAGAAAATAATTCATATCATTCTAGAGAGAGAAAGATTCTAGAGAGAGAAAGTGAGTTTTGTATCAATTTGTTTCATCAATGACATGTGATTTCACGATTTGATTCATCTTGATTACTTGTTATTGATTAGAACTTGAATATTAGGAATAACAATTGGTATCAGAGCAGATCCAAATCGAAATCAAATCAAGAAAATGTTCGACACTGTGTTCTTGAGTCGAAGAATCAAATTCTGAGTTTTTGTGCGAATTAGGTGTTGAATTTGATCAAGTTATGATCGCATAGTGTATTTGATCGAGTCAGTATAGTCAAATTTGTAATTTGCACTGTAATTGATAGGGAATTTCAGATTTTGGTGATTTTTTTTTTGTTCAAGAGTTCATAAGCACTGTATCATCAATCGTTCTGTATTGAGAAAGTTTATTTTTGAAATTCTTGCATTGTAACTTGTTCTAATATTGAAATCAAGTATCCCTACAAAGTTTCAAGTCAATTGGACAAGGTTTGGATCGAATTTCGATGAAAAGGTGAAGTTTTGGTCGACTTTCTGAAGAACACGCAAGGGAGTCTGAAGAACGCGCTAGATCTACGAAACGCGCAAGTTCATCTGGAAGAACGCACAAGTCGAAGGAAATTGATATTTGGACAAAACGTGCAGAGGTTTATCTGCGAATTCTAGAAACGCGCAGATCGAAGTCTGCGAGTTTGAAGAATTGGGAAATTTTTCTAAGTACTGAAATGCGCACGTAGTGATTAGCGAGTTCTACAAACGCGCAAGTCTAAGCGTGCGAGTTTCATCAGGAACAGTGATATGCGAGTTCGTTCATCTGCGAGTTTGAAAATCTAAGAAAATTTTCTAAGTGTTGGAACGCGCAAGCCATGGTTAGCGAGTTTTCTCAAACGCACAAGTAGTGCCTAGCGAGTTTTGGGAACGCGCACGTCTCTATTAGCGCGTTTCAACGACAATAGTTACTTGCGTGTTTTAGGCATTAGCGAGTTTCATCGAGAATAGTCACTTATGAGTTTCAACAATCTGCGAGTTTCAGTGTTCTGCGAGTTTTGAGCTTCTGCGAGTTCCACAGTGATTTGCGAGTTTTCATACTTAGAATTTTTTTTTTCTCTGAGAAATTTTCAAAACTGTAATATGGCCTTTAATAGTTCTGATTGTGATCAAAATTTCTACATTTTTATTTCAAGTTTTTCTGTATTCTTGAGATTTCATTTGGATTAACGATCAAGTTCAAGTTCTTTTTGTAATAGATATTCAAGATGGGATATTTTTCTGATGATGATGAAAAGAAGATTGCCAAGCTCAAATTAGAGAATACAAATCTTGTTTCCTCAGTTGATTACTACACCAAGAGGTCAAAGAAATATTCTGATAAAAGGAAGCTACTGAGAGAAGAAGTCAGTGTGTTAAAGAAAATAAATGAAGATCTTCTGAAACAGACTTCTGGGCTTAATGAAGAAAAGGTCTTGTTTCTGGAAGCTGAAAACACTGAGTTAAAGAACAAGATTTCTGAATTAGAAGATCACATTGTCAAGTTTCAGCAAACAGGGTGTGCTAATGAAAAGAAGATCTTTAAATTAGAATTGCAAATTGTTGAAGAAAGATTAGTTTTTGAGAAGAAAAAGAAAGAGTTTGCTAAAAAATTCTTCGAGTTTTCTAGAAAAAGTGTTGAAGAGAAGAAGACGGTTGAGCTGAAATGTTTAAAGCTTTCTCAATAGATTTCTGAGTTTGAGAAAGTAATTATTCTGGAAAGAGAAAAGTTTGCAAAGGAAAGAAAGACCATAGAACAGAAGAATGTTGGATTCTTTAAAGAGATATCTGATGGACAAAAGAATGCTAAAAAAGACTTTGAAGAAGAAAGACTTATATTTGAGAAAGAGATAAAGAAGCTGAGTGCAAAGCTATCTGAGCTATATGAAAGTGCATTGAAAGATCAGAAAGCGAAGTCTGAGTTTAAGAGAGAGATTGACCTACTTGTCAAAGAAAGAGACAGTTATTCGTCAAAGGTTAAAGAGCTTGAAAAGATTGTTTCCAAGGTGGTGGTGACTGAGTAAACGACCCTAGAGTCAAAAATCCACACACCTAGAAATAGTTCAGTTGGTTCTAACAAGTCAGCCTCAAGCTCACATTTGAAAACTGTTTCTTCAAGAAGGTCAGTTAATTCATTTGATCAGATTTGTAATACTAATCTTTTCTATGATCGAAATATAGATAGTTCAGGTATACATCAAAGAAGAAGAAGGAGATACAAAGAAGAAGAGCTGGTTTGGAAGGTGAAACCAGTTGAAGATGAGAAGAAAGGAAAGAAATCATGTGTACATGAGACGAAAGCAAAGAAGAACAAAGCACGTAAAGGTAAGCCTGATCATATCTACACTAGAGATCAATTAATCAGGTTGTCAGATAAGAAACACTATTGTTCTTATTGTCGTACACATGATCATGTTCATAAAACAAGTGATCATTACTGGTATGGTTCTTATTCCGTTACTCCCATAAGAACTTCAACTAATACACATGGACCCAAATACCAGTGGGTACCAAAGCCGAAAGCTGATTCTATGTTGCAGGCACCTATTGTCAAAGGGGAGTAAAAGAACCAAGGCTTCTGAATAAATCAGTTCAGGACCCGTACTTCAACGGAGTTTGACTTCTAAACACAACAGTTTAGGACTCGTACTTCAATGATGAAAAAGAGATGTTACTCCCGAGCTGATAAGAAGATGTACTCCGATACTCAGATGAGAAAATCAACCTTCAAGGGGGAGTATATATGTTTCTGGAAATATGTATTCGAAAGATATGACGAACTACACTTCAAAAGGAGTTGTAGATCTCTATCATGTGCTTTATAACTGACATATTTTAGATGCATAATTTCAAAGGGGGGGGGGTAAAAGGATTATGATTTCTGATTATTTCAGATCAGAACTCGTATTTTAGTCGTTTTACTGCTTTATGTCTTTTATTTTTCAAATAAATTTGTGAATAAATTTGCTTTGACTAGACTTTGAGACTTATGCAGGATGAGAGAAACTGACACGATCATATCTTAATGACTTCAACTTGACTTCATGAGATTTAAGATTGCGCGAAATGGTAAATTTCTTATCTTAATCTCAAATGTATCTGAAAGAAGGACAACTTTCAGATATAGAAAACATATTCTTAAATGTTCAAACCACTTCCCGATTTTTAAACAGTTTTCATGAATTGGAAGTGTGATTTTAAATGTTTTCATTTTAATTTTTGTGCTTCAATGGTTAACAAACTGTGTGCTTCCAAAGATAATTACTTGCGTATTGTCTTTTCATATACTTTCAAGTATTCACACACACTGGTTTGATTTCTTGTTCAAATTGTTCTTACCATGTCTCATATTGAACCATGTTTTCGATTGTAAGACACCTCGCTTGTACTTCAATGAATTTTGAGCATCATTTCATTTCGAAGCGTTTAGTTCAAGATTGTCTATATTTTTGTTTTATATAGACTATATCCGTTATTCTTGACCATAAGCCTAAATTAATATATCATTTCATTTCTGATCATTTTCATACAATGTTAGATTTTTCGAACAAGTCTCTTGCATTCATGTTCATTCATTCAATTAACTTGTTTGAAATATCTTCAATGTTTTAAAAATGCTCATATCTTCATGATTATATTTCTGAGCATATTTACATCTGACATTTGTATATGAGCTTTAACTGCTATAGTTAAACCATTTGAGCACCACGTGCTTTCTAGGATTATATGGGTTCTTTGTGCTAGGACTTAATTGAACTTCTAGGAAATCACGTTAACCAGTGATTTCTACCCAAGAAGTTAATCCTTAGTGATTGAGTGTGAGGAGTCTAAAAAGAAATGAGTGTGGGTATGATGAGGTAAAATGGAAAAGAGAGTTTGGTTAGTAGTGAGCTTAATGATTAAAAAGAAAGAGGGTGAGAGAACAGAGTAAAAGAATATCAAACTCTGCACCAACTACTTTCTGAGTCGGGCAACCACATTACTAGCGTTTCACAATTCTTTGGTGAACGTTATTGAAAGAGGCAACTAGCCCATGCCAACTTTTGCTAAAACCCCACCAGCCACTCATTTTCTTTTCAAAAAGAAAATGTTTCACATTTTCAAGGGGACGCAGCACATATGCTATCTGGTTTTCATTTGGAAAATCTAGATATTGAAAAAGAAGGAAAATCTAGATACATGAATCAGAGAGAGAGCATATTAGAGAAGAAAATAATTCATATCATTCTAGAGAGAGAAAGCTTGTAGAGAGAGAAAGCTTGTAGAGAGAGAAAGTGAGTTTTGTATCAATTTGTTTCATCAATGACATGTGATTTCACGATTTGATTCATCTTGATTATTTGTTATTGATTAGAACTTGAATATTAGGAATAACACATAATCGATCATGGAATTGTCCAGCGCATTATGCGCTCGGGCCGTTTTGCAGCCGAGGCCCAAACGCAACCTTCTGTCCAACCATCAAAAGATGACGTCTCCAAGCATCCAGCAGCCTCCAGTTCAGGCTACGGCTCCTCTGAATGGTTACAAGTCCTAGCCGAACAGCACGAAGAGCAGACTATGTTATTGAAGGAACTGATGACGCTCCAAAAAGCACGAATGGACCAGCTCAAGGCCCATGCCGAAAGCATCAAGGAGATTCAGGACAAGAACGAACTCTTTTGGGCGTAACAGTAGGATTGGAAGTGGGTTATTAAAGGATTCTACCACAAAAATGATTTGGTTCGCGCGTCGTCTCTACCACGGTTCCCTCCAGGTCTCTGTCCACCCCAGGTCATTGTCCTTATAGCTCCGCGTCCAAGCAGCTCGGTGCCTCCACCTTCTGCCTCCGAACCAACCGCAACTACAGCAGCCGAGGTTGGCCCCTCTGTGGAGGTTGGTAAGTCGTGAATTTTCTTGGATCATCATCATCTATGTTTGAACTTATTCTCGTTATTTCTTTTGGGTTCTGTGGTATTTTGCTATTCTGATTCATACTATTTGGGTTGTATGCTTGTACTAATCATCGTACTCGTGGATGCCTTATATTGGATAATTTCTAGTTTTCTTGTGTTTTTCGCTCGTATTCATCTGTTTTGCAGGATCGCTCACTGGATTGCTACCATTTTTTTGGACTTTAACATGATTTAGGACTTTATTTCGTTTTTTAGCCCAAACACTTTTACACTTGAAACCTAGCCTTTATACGTCAAAATATCGACATGTCTTACATTATTCAATGGGGACATTGAAGGGTTCTGTTTGGGGCGTGGGGGCTGCTTCAAAAACAGAAACAAATCTTTTTTTGATGACCCAAAGTCAAAGTGGCCACGTTGTCACCACCTTGTCACCACTTTGGCAGCAAGCAAAAAAAAAAGAAAGATAAATCAAAAGTGGGACCAGTCAAAAATCAAATGGTTAAGACAATACAAAGAATAAATAGTCAAAAACCAAAGAAAATTGGAGCCTTACAAAAAGACAAGTTTGGGGGTCATAGCGAGAAATCAAATCGAAAACCCAAAAACACAAGCCCAACACAAGCCCTATTGATTAAAGTCAGATTTATGGGATGCATGAAAGGAGGTGGTACCTTTTCGTACGAGAATGCTCCACTCAAATCAAGAAACGTTGAATTATTCGGTATGAGTTTTTTTTTTCATTCAAAAGAAAGTAGTCAACCCTTTTTGATCATCATTCGAGTTCTTTTCGTTCGTTCTTTTCTTTTTACTTGAGGACAAGTAATTACTCAAGTTTGGGGGTGTGATAACTCTCAAATCTTGAGAGTTAATTCCTCTCTTTTCGTATTCTTTTTACCACATTTTCACCCAATTTGTCCCTCGTCTCCTTCATTTGGTCTTATTTGTTCAAACATGGTGATGAAGTCTCAAGAATGCAAAATTTTCGGTTTTACTAACTTTTGTGCAGAACGTGGCCACCTTGTCACTACGTTGGGACGTTAGCTGAAATTTTATGGATGAGATTTCGCTATTTCTGGAAAGTTTGCCTTTTGAAGAAAATGAAAGAACTTTTTGCTCTTTCACAAGAATAATCAAGGAAGAAGACAAAAAGTGTAAGTCAAAGGAAGGTTCAATACTCCATCTTAAAGCTACTTTTGTGGAGTTGTTACATCAACACTTTTCTCTTCCGTGGGCTATAAATTAAGGCTTGGAGGCACCATTTCAACATCATCACTTCCAGGAGTATTCAATACCTTCTGGAGCTTAGCATTTAGTTTTCATTCTCTCTTTAAAGCTTGTAGTTTAGTTGCATTTAATTTTTGTAAGTTTACTTTCTTGTATCAACTGTCACCACGTTGTCACCACGTTGGTGAACGCCTTTAAGTTATTTATGCAATTTATGTTTATGTTATCTCCTTCTTCTCTCATATCTTTTACTGTTATTATGAGCTAAACACCCCTTTGGGTGTGGGTATGAGCCAAGGCTAAGACTAGTAGGCAACACTTGGGTGTTGCCATCTTTACTAGCTCTTAGACTTGGTCGCTCGAGTTGGGACTTCAACTCAACGCGGACAAGCCGATCACTTGTTAGTGTTAATATTAGATCTTAGACCTCGAGAGGGGCGGATCTGAAATACGGCTTGAGTGATGCAAAGAAGATTTGAGAAAGTCTTTTATAACCACGTAGAGATACGGGTTTTTGCATGACTTTAACTAAGGTTCAAAATGTCGGTCGATATGGGTGTCACAAAGAGATTTGGGCTTCTATATCCATACTGGTGGAACTGAAATCCTTAGAGATTTACTTAGTTAAGTCGGTAAGTCTTGAGTTGGCGAAGTGGTGACTTTGTGGGTGCAACGTGGCCACGTTCAGAGGAAACTCACTTTCGAGAGAAAGGGGTTTTTGAGGCTATTGTGTGTCATTTTGTTTTTGACCATATCGTTACTACATCAGTCTTAGTTAATGCTTGTACCCACATCCTACCTTTTATCTTATTAATCCCTTTTAATCGTTGTTTAGTTTGCTTAAAACTCGCAATTATTGATATTGTTCTCAAAATTCAAACAAGCACTAGAAGTTCATGAAAAGTTCTCTGATTCTTAGTTGACTAGTCCCTGTGGAAACGATCTCTGTACTCTACCACTTTATTACTTATAATGATCATAGTGTCCGGTGTGCACTTGCACCGCCACTGTGGCAACATAGTGGCCACGTTGTGGACCTATACGATTTTCCGCTATCACAAAGCATGTTAGTTTGTATAGTTGTGTGTTCCTTGTAATAGATCTTAGGTATAAATACCTTTTGTCTTTGTATTTTGTAAGTATAATAGAGAACTTATTAGAGAAGATCATATTCTGCATATCTAGTGAGAGAATCTTAGAGAGAGAAAGATTGTAATATGTGAAGTTTGAATCAATGAATATGAGATTTGATTGAGAAATTCTTTGTTCATCTTGTTAATCTTGCACAAACTGGGAATAACAAACAAAGAGACAGATGTTACTTGAACTTCTTCGTGTCTGAATTCCTGCTTCAGGATCACCAATAATTTTATCTTTGGGGTGATCTCTGGTCCATCGCTGAGCTGGGGTATGATCGCTTACCTCAGGATTTGGATCGTCAATAGGAATGTTCACTGATGAAGAAACTTGAGGTTCTTTAGCTATCAAATGTTGAGTGTTAGATAAATCATTATTTACTGAGAGGTTTTCAAAAGAGGGAAGAACTGATGGAGGAAGTGTGTTTAGAGGAACAGTTGAAACCCAAGAGTTGGATTCAACGTTAGGAGGTATGATGTTTGGATATTCATCGGCATTAGAAGGATTTGTATGTTGATGAGTGTTGAAGAGAGGTTCTGTTTCTCTATAATGAGAGAACATCCAAGCATTCGGTTCATCATTGTCAGTGATAGGTTTAGAGTTCGCTGATCTGGATTCGTCAAAAGTGACATGAATTGTTTCTTCTACTGTTTGTCTTCTCTTGTTGAAGACTCTGTAGGCTTTGGAAATTGAGGAATAACCAAGAAAAATTCCATCATCAGCTTTTGGGTCGAACTTTCCAAGTGCATCTTTGTTGTTTAAGATGAAACACTGACAACCAAAGATGTGAAGAAAATTGATAGAAGGTTTTCTTACATGAAAGAGTTCGTAGGTTGTTTTGCTGAAAGGTTTTACTATCAGAGACATGTTTTGAGTAAAACAAGCAGTGTTTACAGCTTCTGCCCAAAAATGAGTTGGAAGATGAGAATCGCTGAGCATTGATCTTGCAGCTTCAATGATCGTTCGGTTTCTTCTTTCAACGACACCATTTTGCCGAGGATTTCTTACAGAGGAGAAATTGTGTGAAATTCCCTTACTTTCAAAGAAGTTATTCAAGGAACTGTTTTTGAATTCAGTTCCATGATCACTTCTTATCGAGCGAACAGTTAGATTATTCAGCACTTTCATCTTTTTAACAAAAGATATCAGTTCTTCTGGAGTGTCACTTTTACAGCGAAGAAAGATTACCCAGGTGTAGCAAGAGTATTCATCTACAATGACAAGTGTATATTTCTTTCCAGCTATGGATTGGATATTGACAGGGCCAAATAAATCCATATGCAATAGTTGAAGAGGACATGTCACTGAGGAAACTTGTTTTGATTTGAAACTAGCTTTAGTCTGCTTTCCCTTTTCACATGCTGAACAAAGAGATTCCTTGGCATATGAGTGCTGAGGAAGACCGTAGACTAGTTTTTTTAGGAGAGAGAATTCAGTGTTTTGAAGTTGAGATGAGATAGCCTTTTGTGCCATAACCAGTTGACATCTGAGGAGGCCTTAGAGAGAAAACAAACGTTTTCAGTGGTAGTAAAGTCCATGTCTATTACATAGACATTTTCCATACGATAACCACTAAGAGCGAGCTCCCCTTTTTCATTCATCACTGAACATGCTTTCTTGAAAAAGCAAACTTCGTAGTCTTTGTCACATAGTTGACTGATGCTTAGGAGGTTATGCTTCAGTCCATCTACATAAGCGACTCTTCTGAAGGTAGTTATCCCATTGCTGAGAACACCAAACCCTCTAGTATAGCCTTTTCCATTTCCACCAAAGGTCACTGAGGGACCTTCCTCTTCCTTGTATTCAGTGAGTAGGTCTTTTTGTCCAAACATGTGTCGAGAGCATCCGCTATCTAAATACCAGATACCCTTCGATCCCTGCAAACATAAGGAAGATTAAGTTTTGATTGGTACCCACTTTTCAATGGGTCTAGCTGTGTTAGTGGAGATGGAAGGTTCAGCAATCTTCACGGCATTTGAAGATTCAGCTTCAGTGGTAACCTTCACTTTGGTTATTTGAATAACCTTAGTGGCATTTTTCACCATAACAGATTTCTCAGCTTTGGTGACCTTCTTAGCCTTTGAGGCAATCATCTTCACTTTAGCTGTCTTTTCAGCTTTTGTGGCAGTAGGACATTTACTAGCAATATGGTCAGTAAGTCCACATTGATAACATTTTCTATAGACGAAATTTTCCTTAAGACTATAAGCAGTTGAGTTAGAAAACTTGAGATGAGCAGGGCTAGCTCCAAGAATGCCCTTGGCATAAGATTTTGGAGGAACTTTCAGTTCTTCAGATTTCTTAGGCTTAATATCAATTTTCAGCTTTAGAGTTGATCTCTGAGAGATATGAGTGATTTTAGTTCCAGAGCTGGAAGATTGATTTACTGAAGGTTTGGAAGAGACTTTCAGTTTAGCTTTCTTGATAGCCTTCTGAGGATGATGAGAAATGGATTTCCCTTTATCAGCGAGCTTAGAGCTCTTTGATAAGTCCTCGGGAATAAGATTGAAAGACGAAGAGCACTGAGTAGAAGAAGTGTCAGGGATAGAAGAGACAAACATTCCAAACTTAAGCATGGAACAATCTCTACTAGATTCATCTTTTTTCAGGATGATAACCGAGACTAGTTTTGTCATTAGCAGGGATTTGAGGCTTGATGATTTCAGTGATCTTGGTTGAAGATTTAAACCATCCCTCAACAGTTGCCTTTTCTGCTTTTAAAGTAGCGATGGCTTGTTCGCATTCAATGCTGATAATTTCATTTACAATGACCTGATCTTTTAAACTTTCCTCTAGAAGAGTTAGTTCTTTGATCCTTTCATGACATTTCTCTAACTGTTCAGTTAAATCAATATTCTTGTTTTCAGCTAGAGTTTTGCCATTTAGTGCATTGTACAAGTCTATTGTCAGCACATCTACTGCACGAATTCTCTCAGCTTCAGAAAGAGAGGGATTAGTAGAGATTGATACATGAGAGGAGATGTAACTCATGGAAGTTCATGTTGGTTCTTCCACTTCTTCTTTAATCTCAGCCACAAGACAGATATTAGCAACTTCTTCTTCATTAGAACTTGATTCTTCTAATTCAACCCAGTCATGCTCTTCAGCGATAAGACCTTTACCTTTTCTCTTAAAGTTTTTCAGGTTTTGATATTTTTCTTTCAGTTTAAGGTATTTGGTATCGTTGGTTTTCCTGAAGGTAGAAGGTTTGAAACTTTCTTTGACCTGCATTCACTTGCAAAATGTCCAACTTTTTCACAATTAAAGCAAGTAGCAGTAGCCTTATCAACAAGGGTTGATTTTGGCTTGTCAGTTATAGAGAGAGGCTTATTTCTTCTGAAATTGCTCTTTTTTGCAAATCTTTTGAAGGAGTTTGTCAAGAGTGCTAAGGATTCATCAAACTCTAAAAGATCAGCGTCTGATAATTCCTTAGAGTCAGAATCAAACTTAGCGATAGTGACAGTAGATCGCTGAGATGGAATGATCTCTGAAGAGACTAAGGGGGCGTTTGGTTCGCAGATTCTGATGGAATCTGATGGAATTGGAATGTTGAATTCCATTGACTAGATTCCATTACATCGTTTGGTTCATTCTTTTTAAGGAATTGGAATGTTGAATTCCAATGAATTCCACAAATGAAGGAATTCAACATTCCTTGGGAGGAGGTGGTATTTCATTTGAATGGAATGTCATATTTTTTTTGGACAAAATTGCCCCTCATCCTAATATGCACCACCACCTCCGGGCACCACCATTGGCCACCACCTCCGGCCACCATTAACCACCACCTCATGCTACCAACACCGGCCACCACCTCCGGCCACCACCACCACCTCCGACCACCATTGACCACCACCGACCACCATCAGCCACCGCCACCTCCGGCTACCAACACCGGCCACCACCACATCCGGCCACCACCACCACCTCCGGCCACCACCGCCACCGGCAACCACCACCACCGGCCACCACTACCGTTCAACATTATTATTACACACCCACTCTCTCTCTCCTCTCTCTCTCTTCTCTCTCTCTACTCTCTCTCTCAATCTATCCATCCTCTCTTTCTCCTCTCTCCCTCTATCTCTCCTATCTCCCTCTCTCTCTCTCATCTCTCTCTACTCCCTCTCTCAATCTATCCTATCTCTCTCCCTCTCTTTCCTCTCTCTCCTCTCTCTCTATCCTCTCCCTCTCTTTCCCTCTCTCTCCTTTCCTCTCTCTTCTCTCTTTATCCCCTCTCGCTCTACTCCCTCTCTCATTCTATCCTCTCTATCTCTCCCTCTCTCTCCCTCTCTCTCTCTCCTCTCTCTTTCCTCTCTCTCTCTCTACTCTCTCTCCCTCCCTCCATCTCCCTCTCTCCTCTCCTCTCTCTCTCTTCTCTCTCTCCTCTCTCTCACCTCTCATCTCTCTCTCCTCTCTCTCTCCTCTCTATCTCTCTCCCTCTCCCTCCCTCTCTCATCATCATTCGTGTGCTAAAATAATCACAGCAATTTTAGTTAAAATTTAAACTATTTAATGACTATTTCATTAAAATAATTTTTGTTGAAAAAAATTAAAATAAACAAAAAGGGTATTTTGGTTATTTACCAAAATTCTATTCCAATTCTAAAGCTACAATCTGTGAACCAAACATAAAAATTCCAATTCATTTAACAGATTTCATTCCAATTCTGTGAACCAAACAGGTGGTCAAACCTGACAACATTCCATTCCAATTCCTTCAAAGTCAAATTCTTTGACATATTTCATTCCATCCAAAAACATTCTGCGAACCAAACGCCCCCTAAAGCGACAGGAGTGACTTTGGAGTCTTTAGAATCTTTTATAAGATTCTTCTTTAGAAGATTTGATTGCTCATAGTTGAGCAATATTCCATATAAGGTGCTGAGAGAGAGAATTTAAGTCTTTTGTCAACTTAAGACACATTGAGTAACTGTCCCAGCTTTCAGGAAGACATTCCAAGAATTTAGTTAAGACCTCAGAGTTATAATAGGTCCTACCAACAGTCCTTAGATCAATGATTACACAGTTAAATCTTTGGTGAACATCAGATAGGGATTCATTCTTACCTCAGATAAAAATTTCATATTGTCTTACCAAATTAATCTTTCTGGTTTCTTGGATTTCAGTGGTACCTTCTTATTGAACACATATAGTGTCCCACATTTCTTTAGCCGTTTTTAGATGCATGATGGAATGAAAGGCTTCATCAGGCATAGCCATATAGATAATGGTTTTTCCCTTAGCATCTAAACCAACTTTCTTTTTATCTTCATCACTTCATTGTCTTATTTCTTTAATAGCATATCTTTCAGGGACAGCAGGAGTGGTGGCGGTAGCAGGAACTGCAGCTATGATTGTGAAGGGTTCATAAGGGCCATTTGCTACATATTCAGGTATAGTGGGATCTACACCTTATAGAAATAGCATCATTCAATTTTTCCAGAGAGTAAAGTTATCTCTGCTAAATCGAGGAGGTTTTGAGAGAGAACCATTATCATAGTAGTTAGTGTTTGTGTTAAGTGCCATAGTTTGAATAGCAAGGAAGAGAATAAAGCAACATCTTGTTTATGAGATTAAACAACTTGCTCTGATACCACTTGTTGGTCCCGAAGGTGCTTAACAAGTTTGTTGAAGGGGGGGGGTTTGAATACAAACACAAAACTTAAAGCTGAATAATCTGTTTATTGATAAATGAAAATACAATTTACAAGTTTGTTACGGAATAAGATTAAGTAAGAACCTAATCTAAACAAACTTAAGAAACACTAAGAATTAGAGAATGGAGATTGAAAGAATATAGAATACAAGGGTTTCTATATTTGTTAGAAAGATTGGAGGCTGAAGGAAACACTCAAATAGAGTCTCGATCTTTCTATTTATACCCTATACATTAAATGCATGGCAGGGTACTTTACACGTGTCCTTCTATGGTTGGTTGCATGCGTTTGACTTTCGGAGACATGCTTTTGGCCGTATGATGAACATTGTTGATATCAGAGTTGTTGTACGAAATGTTGCAGAGGTATGTCTTTTCTAACACTCGTACTATGTGTGCATAGATAAGACAAAAGAGACTTGAGGTATAAGCAATGTGATCATCGATCGCTGAATATCTCTTCCTTCTTAGAGATAGAAAGAAGTTCAGCTATCGCTGAAGCTTTTCCTCAGGCTTCTTCGTAGATTTGTCTTGTTTTTGTTGATATCCGCATCATGTCATGAGTATACTTGTCCTTTGTTCAGCAGTGAACGTCTTTTGTCGCGAAACTTGTCTTCAGGGATTATGTCTACTGTTTACATGAGAAATCATCAGCGATACTGAACACACTCAGTATTTAATCGCTGATGGTGAAACACTTATACTAATATAATTTTTAATTTTGAACACACTCTGTATTCAACTCCATCCCACCAAGAAAATTTAATTTTTATCATTTTATATTAATTTTTTCTTTTAAAATGCATTGGGATGATAAATTAGAGAATATTATAATAATATAAGTTGTTTTAAAATTTCTAAAATAGCAAATCTGTTGGAGTTGAATGTAATACCTTTTAGAGATTTTCACTTTTGATTCTCTATTTTAGAGAAATTATAGGAAAGTTGTTGGAGATGCTCTAAGGCCCCTTTTCTCTCTTCTTTTTCTGTCTTAACACACACATACATACAAACATATTATACTTGTTATCTTCATTTTCATAGTTTCTACATTTACATGGATTTTACCTATTTACACAAATAAATCTTAGTCAGATCGGGGATCATACTTTAATTAACATAATATGAAGGTCAATTTATAGCTACAACAACAACAATGACAAATTACCAACTTGAGCAAGAAAATAAAATTAGGGTTTGAGAAGTACCTCAAAAGTCGAGGTCTTGAGTCTCGTAGATCAGAAAAAAATTATAGGTTGAAAAACCAGAAAATCTATACCTAATACATTCTCGAAATGATGATTTCATCTTCCTTAAAGAAAATTATACAAAATTATTCATGAAAAAGTAAATTAAATGTCAAAATGGAAAGGGAATGACCATATACGAAACAAAATTAGAGATATTTTTCACCAAATCATCGATAGGTTGGTGGTTGGCTAGTTCTTTGCTTTTCACATGTGAGGTCATGTGTTCTAGGTCTTTTATTGCATTTTTTTTTCCAGAAACATAATAAATCTGAAATTAAAAAACTAAAAGGTAAGAAAATGACTCTAATGGGACTCAAACTCGGTTTTGGGTGGAAGAAAAGCCTCACAAACCAACTCTACCAAAGAAAACTTGTGTCTTTATTGTAGTTTCAAAATATGTACGGTGACATACAACAAATTGATACGGTGACACTTTTCACGACCCCATAATTTTTTATATTGCACTTTGCTTGCTGTTGGTTTCTTATAGTTTCAACATATACATTTCTGATGTCTGTAAAATTCAGCCAACAAGTTATCAGCATGCCTCAATCTTGATTCTCTCCTTTCTGCTTAAATTACTTATTTACATACACATCTTTGATTCTTTGTTGTTAAATTGTTTATACTCGTCTTTGTTGTTAACTTGCTGTGAGTTGTTGATTTACTTTTGTTTACATGTTTATACATATCTTTTTTGTTAACTTGTTGTAAGTTGTTAACCTACTATTGTTTATAAGCATCTTTGTTTAAATTGTGAAGTTAACTTATTGTTGTTTACATACTCATATTTGTTGTTAATGGAACGGGGCTGGACTAGGGATTGATCGGCGTTTGACCGATACACAACCGGGGACGGGATTTTATTTCCCGTACCTGCCAGGGATCGGGGCCGGGGACCATTACTAGGGTTTGTGGCTGGGGATTGTATAACCCGCCCCGTTGCCATGCCTGATGGCAACTGAACAAAATTTAAATTAAATTTAGAAAATGAGAAAAAAAACATCAAACAGCGCCAGAGGGCCGAGGGGTTCAAAAGTTTTAAAACAAACATCGCCTCTGCCATGTTCTCTCGACTTAAGCTTCTGCCCAGCCCAACAACCCTCTTCGCCTCTTCTTTCGACTCTCACCCTCTTCTTCGGCCAGTCACTTTCTCAATCTCTCAGGCTCTTACACTCGCTCACTCTCCCAATCTCTCATTCAGGTTTTCTCCCAAAACCTAACTTATATTTAAATTTTTTCCCTAAATTGATTAGTTATCATGTTATGCAATTATTTTTACCTGGTTTCATTGATTTGTTTGTCTTGAGTTTTTACATTTGAGTAATTGAGTTGAGTCTTGACCTATACTTTTGCCCTAGATATCTATTATTTGATGTTAAACTTTTTAACTTATTTTTTATTTTCTCAACCATAGTTGTTGTCTTGTTGATGTTAGTTTGTTTAATCAATCTAGGGTTCTTTAAATTTGGTTAGTTAATTTGCAAAACATCCTATTTAGTACTTCAAATCCTAGATACATAAGAAACAATATTATAAACCTAGAAAAAAAAGTAAAGGAACGATAATCGAATCTTTAAAGTTGAGAATTTTTTACGAAATCAACCCAAAAAACTGGAAATCTCTCTATATCAACCAAAAAAGCCCCTCGAAATCATCCAAAAAACTTAAAAAAAAAAACACTCGAAGGAGGAATTCGGCTAAAAACACATCGAGCGGCTTTTCGGACATTTAATCCAATTTAAAGGTGCACACACTCGGCAAAAATTCTGGGTCTGCCACTGCCTAAGTGTTGATCTTGACAGAGTGTAGGCTTGTAATGAAATTGTTGGGATATTTGACAGTCTGACAGTTTTTGTAAACTTGGGAATTGGGTTGTCATCAATACAAGACCCATGGTAAACACATACTGTATGCATTTTTTTTGAATTTCCTTGTTTTATTTTAAAGGACCACCCTAGATAATATTCCTAGTTCCGCCCCTTATAGTCTGAAATACGCTGGTTTGGAAGTCGGTGGCTCCGCTCTGCCGCTGAGTCTTCCCCAACCCTAGCATTGCATCGCATCGCATCGTATCACCACACACGGTAATAGCATGTTGCTAACCAGTAATCCCCTTTATATCTTAACGACGCTGGTTCGGTAGTCTGTGCTCTATTTACGATGCACTTTACATTAGTTTAAGCTTCGTCAGTAGCTAATTATCTCTTGTGTAAAATTGGAAATTTTAATCGAGATTAGCATGTTTACCATGTGGGTTATGTGTCTGAAGCTTTAATGATATTTCTTTGAATTAATTTCAATGCATTTTATGTTACCTAGAAACCTTAATCATTGATCTTTTCATTCAAGTTGAGATTTTTAATCAAATAGTGTATTTACACATATGGTTTTGTTTGATGTGTGCTTCAGGTTGTATTCATATGATTACATACATGGTTCAGGGTTTAAATTCTTGGTGGATTTGCTCTCCGTGTTTCACCAATTGAGCCCAGTTGGTGTTTAAATTTAATTTTAGTTCCATAGAAGATTAATATCAACAAGTGTAAAATTCAACTAAAAAGTAGGAAACTAGATGGAGGTTTATTATGTAATAGGTGGAGCATTATTATGTAATAAATAAAGATAAAGGACCAAACCGGTAACAAATCAGAAACCTCGGGGCTAAGCAGTTCACATGGTCAATTGCGGAAATCACAATTCAAAGTGAGTTTCAACTTTCAAACCACAAAAGCAACATAGAAGTTGAAAGAGGCTGGAGTCAAAGTAGAAGTCTGAGTAGGATTCATGACTAGAGTCGAACTCTCCGAAGAGCGCAGAAGCTGGAGTCGAACTCAGTTGAAAGGGGGCAGAAGCTGGAGTTCGAAGAGTGGAGTCGATTAGCTGAAGTCGTTCACGTCTTCACGCTTCAGTTAGTCCAGTCGATGAAATTGAGGGAGGGACGATGGACTGATGGAGTATGGATCGATGAAATTTAGGTCAAAGTAAACTCTAAAAAGTCTGGCTCGAAAGGATATTAAAGTAAAAGCCCATAAACTATTAAAAAGGAAGTCCAAAATGTTCTAAAAACTTAAAGGCCCAAATTATAGCAGTATAGCGGACCACTAGCGTCGCTGTTTGCGACACCGCTACAAACCACAACTATTTTGGAACCTCTATTCTCTTCAGGACCGTGATCCGCTATTGCACCACAATTAACTGCATATCCTCAGGGACCAAATCTGTAATTTACTTTAATATTTATGTACGACAAATGAGCTCACGCACCCTCCTTGCCTTGGTGAGGTTTGAACCCTTGACCTCGTGGTGAATGTATATTGATGTGTTTTTTCCCTAAAGGTTCATTCCTCTATTTTATGTTATGTATATTATTATCGTGGATCGCTGTTTCCCTTCCATAGCGTGTGACATAAGACATGACCAAGTTGTTGCTTCTTCTGTTGTTGTGTTTCAGGTTTCACGGATCTTTTACTTGTTCTGAAGTTTTGCTGCTATCTCTATGAACACTGGTTTAAGCATGGAAATTGAAGATTGGGCTGTTTCCTCAGGGGGATCAAGTGATTCAGAAGTAACTGCACCTGATAGCGATAATGCGGAGAATTGCTATGCATATAGTGATTTACCCAAATTGCAGTTTAGGTACTTGTGTGTGTGTGTGTTTTCCCTTACGAATTTTTCATAATGGTGTTCTTTTACATGGAGTGGGGATTTTCTTATTTATTTAGGAAAGATACTTCCAAGGCTTGCTGGAAGGAAGAATTGGGAATGGCCGAGATTGTTAGTAATAAAGGCCGAATGTGGACAACAACAGGGATAGCGCGTGGTGGGAAAATATATATTTTTCTTGAAGATATCTTGTAAGTGATATTACAGTTGGGATCCATGAGTGTCAAAGAAATTTTTATGTGTTTTTTTTTTCCCGATATTCGAAGTTGACAAGATTTTGCTCAATAACCTTAAATGAGAAATTTATTAACACCATAACCTTCTTACAAGTTTAGTGGCATTCTAAAACTTGTTAGAAGGTCATGGATTTAAAAGAAAAATGTGATAAGGTCCGATGGACCCATAACAAAATGGGGCAGCCAGGCAAATATGCTAGAAATTATCTGTGATTATGGAACTACATTGTTCTCCATTTCAACTTGAGTCATGTTTGGTTTGTTTTGTGTTGAACAAATGTTTGATAATGTGTAGGTTTTTGGCAGAAATAGGGGCATTGCATCTGTTAGATGATGAGGATAAATGTATTCCACTAGAAGATATTTACAAGAAGGTTGCAGAAGGCATAGGTGGATCTTCTTGGGAGTCATTTGAGGTGTATAGGCATCTTAAGTTGCTAGGTTATATAATCAAGAGGCACAGTGTTTGTTGGAGTATGAAGCGTAATAAAAGCATGCCTGCATCTGTTGAAAACGAATCAGGAAGCCAAAGGATCATAAATAATGGAAATGAAGACATCAGTTCTATAACTGAAACCACAGAATTGTTCAGAGCCATGCAAATAAATGAATCGAGACCGTTTTTTGATGTATACCCACCAAACAGCAAGTTCAGAAAGTCTAATCCGGACAATCCGATCTTTGTTCTCTGCATAAACACGTAAGATAACCCTATGAATTGAGATATGTTCTATGAACCAAGTTATCCCCATTTGTGCCATAGCACTAAAATTACATTTTCACTTATAATTGGTAGCAACTGCAACAATATTGGTCTCATGATAGAGAACATTCAATATGTTCTCTTTACATGAGATATTGACATTATATGTTTCAGTGTTGTCGCACACCTTTTTTTTCTGAAATTTATTTAATTTTCTTTCGTCTTTTGTAGTGGCAACCCGCCAACCAAGAAGCAAATTGAGGATCTTGAAGGAAAATGTGAAGGCATTCCTCTAAAATTTTGTTATGTCGAACATGGACGTGTAAGTTTCTTTTCTTTCAATCAAATTGAGCTTCCTGTTCTTCCTTGACTTATTTCTATGATTATAAGCAACACTTCTCATTGAATTTGATAATGAAGTTACATCCAATAGCGTTAAACCTTCATCTTTATCTTACTTTCCTTCTTATGCTCTGTATGTAATCGTAGATGTTAAACAACCCTATTATTGTCAGGGAATCTTATTTTTGTTGACGTTTATGGAAGCATAAGGAAAAATCGTTGATAAAGTTGTTGACCTTTTTAAGGTTTAACGCCATGTTTACATACGTTCTTCCCATAAGTGGGACCAAAAACTAGAAAAAGCTTTGAAAGTATAGAATTGAACTCTTATCACCGGGAGTAGAAATACAGAGATGGATCTACAAGGTCAAAAGATCACTTAATCACACATGGATGTTCTTGTTCGCCAATTAACCCTATTGGTGGCTTATCAATACTCCCCTCCCAAAGATTCATCTTGTCCTCAATGTGAAACTCCGGCTATAAATTTCCCATGTGTCTTCATGTTCGGGTAGCCCTTTCCACCCAATTAGGACCTCCAAGTTGTTGCCATGGCCTTATCGTATCCCTTTCAGTGTTCCAAGTTCAACCAGCACTCCTCCGGTGTCCATTAGGCAGTGGGGTGGGAGTCACTTGATCACCCTTAGCAGCCTTTAACTGTGACACATGGAAGACCGGGTGACTCTTGGCTTTTGGGGGCAGCTGCAACGAGGCAGGCAACCTTTCCAATTCGAGTTAGGACCTGAAAAGGACCAATGGACCATAGCAATGGGGAGCGAGCTTGACATTACTGCTAGTGGCCATCAAGAGCTGCCAGTACGACCATATTTTCAGATACACCCGTTGCTCTTATTCGAACTCCAGTTTATGCCGACATTGTTTCAAAAAACGCCAGAGGCGTACGCCTTAAGGCGTGCCTCATGTTGAGGCGGCCCAAAAATGTCTATGAGGTGTAGCCTTTTACTGTCTTGATGATGCGTACGCCTTAGAAGTGGGAGGCGGTGAAAGACCGGTGAGACGGTGAAATGATGAAGAGGCACCGACTTTTAATGGATTAGAGTTTAGTGGATTAGAGTCTTAGGTTTCGTTTGTTTTTTAAGAGGTCTAAAGTCTGAAGTCTTATTTTAGTTATGATTAAAAGAGGTGGTGTATAAAAAAGTCTAAACGATTTAGACTTAAGAATCATTAAGAGGTTTTAAAAAAAAACAAACGACCCCTTAGTGCACTAGACCTTTAGTGGCTTAAAGGTCTTAGTGGGTTACAATTTTAGTGGGCTAGACTTTTAGTGGGTTTTTAATACACGTTGATGTGTTCTCTTTTATTTAAATGATGACTAAAAAAGTCAAAAACCCTAATATTATATTCTTATACGAACAAAAAATGGCAACTCTGTTTTTCAAACCTTATGACTTTTCTTAATACAACCTCGTGACTTCTCTTTTCTTTAGAACGTACTGCATTATAGACTTGTACTAACCAACTGTTACCTACATATAAGTACATTTATATTCTGTATTTGTATTTATGCTATATACAAGTGTGTGTATAATATACTCTGTTTTTTTGTATATGCTACATAAGTATATATATATATATATATTTTGATTTTGAACTTGCTGATACATACAACTATTCTAGCATGCTAGTATATATATATATATATATATATATTATGTTTTTGGGGCTTACGTCTTGACCGCCTTGAGGCTTACACTCACGTGCCTAAGGAGAAAATGCCTCGATGTTTGTTTCCCTTCTTTAAAACCTTGTACGCCGGTGTTTATAGCAGCGGTTTTCATCTTCTACTGTCCTCAAATCAATTATGTTCTAACTTCAACCAACAACTTATCGCGGTCAACATCTATAGCTCCACTCGTGGGCTTGGCTGCCCAAAACGGAATCACTCGGTGGGTCACGACCATACAACAACTTGAATGGGGTAGACTTTGTTGCGGACTTGCGGTATGAAATGACGTATTGTACAGAATTCTGTCCATAGTAATCCCGTTGCCCAAGTTTTAGTTCGTCTATTAGCATAGCAACGTAATAGGTTTTCACACAACGGTTAACTACCTCCGCGATGTTCCCGTACCCTTTAACGAACCTGCGTAGTAACTTGTCCACCCTAAAAATCCTCTCAATTCCTTCACATTTCTTGGAGCTGACCACTCTAACATCGCTTGTATTTTGCCACGTTTAGCCTCAACACCTTGACTAAGATGATATAGCCTAGATATTTCGTCTTTCTTTGCCCAAAAGCACACTTCTTTCAGTTGGCTACCAATTGATTAAGTCGAAGGATTTTCAACACTATTGCAAGGTGCTGCTTATGCTCGACCAAACTTCGACTATTTGTAAGAATATGATCAAAAAAATCAACCACAAACTTCCGCAATAATCACGGAACAATTCGTTCATAAGTGCCTGGAAGGTTGCCGAGGCATTGGTGAGATCGAAAGGCATTACGAGGAATTCGTAATGCCCTACATGCATGCGGAAGGTCGTGTTTTACACATTCGAATCCTTCATCCGGGTTTGGTGATAACCTGACTTTGTCCAACTTCGAGAAAATTTGAGCTCCATATAGTTCATCGATCAATGCACCCACCAAGGGAATTAGGAATTTATTAGCCACTGTTGCTTTGTTAAGAGCACGATAATCCACTCAGAATCTCCAACTCCCATCCTTCTTCCTTCGGATGAATAACTTGGGAAACCAACATATCCTGAACCAACCCTTCGATCTCGTTCTTTTGCTCATATGAATAACGATACGGTCAAACACATATAAGGTTAGTGTTAGGTTGAAGTGGAATGGCATGATCATGCTGCCTTTTGGGAGGTAGAGATCCTAAAGGCTCAAACACATCTTTGGACTCCTCTAGAAGATGAATTAATTCAGCTGTCTTTTGATTATTGTTTCCTGATTCTCGTTGCAAGCAATGAAGGTCTAATAAAATTACATCATCTCCGACGCTCCATCCTAAAACCAACGAGTTTAGCGACACATGTGCCTTTTGTAATCGGGGATCACCTTGGATCACCATCTTGCTACCCTACTACCCTGTGCTTGAAACTTCATACAAAGACGTTTCCAATTCACCTTCATATATCTCAAGGTTTCTAACCATTGCATTCCGAGTATAACATCCGTGCTTCCAATCTCCAAAGCAAAAAAATCAGTCCTTGTTGTCACTCTTGGCAACCGCAATTCCACGTCCCTACATATACCACTCCCTCTAACCATGGTTTTCAAAATTGATCGAGGCGTATTTCTTAAGGCGCGCCTCGAGGCGAGGCGGTCCAAAACCGCTCATGAGGCGGCGCCTCATGGTCCTGGACGGGGCTTAAGACTCAATCGGTAAGGCGGTGCCTCGAGGCGTTGAGGCATGAGGCGCTGGTCCTCACCTGCTTTCTGTTTTAGTTGAGTCTTTGGTGAGAGTCTAATGGCTTTACAAAAAAGTTAACTTGTACTTTTGTTTAGTATTACTTTTTGTCTAATTAAAAAAAGGTAGAAAGTCAAAGAGCAAAAATATTTGTACTTTTAGTAATTTAAAAGTACAAAAACCCACTTTGGGTGTCCTTTCCTCTTCTCAAGAAGAAAGAATGAGCTGACTTTGCTTTTTGAGACTTTTTTTTCATCTTTCTCGGTTTTCTTTTGCAAAACACCATCGAAGACATCGATGTTCCAACTCCACTCTTCATCTCTCTCTCTCTCTCTCTCTCTCTCTCTCAAGAAGTTGTACATTTTCCTCAAGCCCTAACTCAAGAGGTAAGGGTACAATGAACTCATAAAATTTGTGTATATATATTTTGTATTATACACACACATTATATATATATATATATATTATACATATACACGCCTCGAGGCTTACGTCTCGAACTACCTCGAGGCTTACGTCTCGCCTCGCAGAGGGAAAATGCTTCGAGCCCGGATTGAGATTTTTAAAACTATGCCTCTAACCACCTGTCCGGTACCCACCCGTACTCCAAAAGGCGTATCAACATCCACCTTCACCCTTAGTTGCTCCAACTTTTCTTCGGCCACAAAATTATGGGATGCTTCGCAATTTATGAGCACAATCACTTCCTCCTGATTGATCTCTCCCCTAACCTTCATGGTACGGGGAGATGATAATCCAATGACCGAGTTTAGAGACAATTCCACCTCCGACTCTTTATTTCTCTCATGGTATTCATCATCGATCATTTCTAGCTCATGTAATTCCCCGTCGATTGGTTCATCTTGCACTAGTAACAACATAAATTTCTTATTCTTACATTTATGGCCCACCTGCTACTTCTCATCGCACTTAAAACAAAGTCCTCTAGCTCTTTTCTATCGTAGTTCCGTCTCGGTCAATCTATGCATTGTATTAGGAGTAGTTTTTGGTCATATAAGTCGGTGTGGTCGAGTTCGTCTTACTAACAACCATGTTACTATTATTAAAAGCGGTGAATTTGGACAAATTTCTCACTGCTCCCAAGGTTAGTCTTGGATCCGCCACTGATTTGAACATTCCGATCCACTACCAATTGAGCCATTTCCATCATCCTTATCAATCCTTGCGGCCTCAACAATCATTCTTCTACTTGCACTCCGGGTTTCAATCCATTCATGAAATTACCTTCTAACACCTTCTCTGGCAGATCAACCGGTGGTGGAGCCACTAAGGTGCCAGAAGGGGCCTTGGTGCCTCCTCGGTTCTTTTCTTTTTTTAATATGACAACAATCCTTTGATTTAAAGCCTAAACACACCTTTTTTATATTGTTTGTCAGGCCTCCCTAAAAATGACCCACTTAGATTTCAGTCACTTAGGGGAAGTTTACAAAACGCTTACCCGGTAATGCTTATCGACTCACTTTATCTTAACGGATGAAAATGACAAGGATTGAGTTTCTTACCCGGTAAGAGCGATGACAAGGACCGAGAGTCTTATTCGGTAAGTGAGAGTGGTGACTCTTACCCGGTAAATGTTACCGGAAAAAGATGTTGGATACGGTACCGTTTTAATGGACAAAACTCTTACTCGGTAAGTTAAGTGAATGTGTTGACTATTGCCGGTAAGCGCTTATCCGGTGAGTTTTGGGTAAACGGCCCCTTTGTTACCGCTTTTTACATTTAAAATTTTCCTTATGGAGAGTTTAAGATTACCGCTTCCTCATAGAGAGTGAATTTGACGATTACCATTTACCGCTTCGTACGTCTATCCCTCCCAGTCTGCCACCTCTCAAAGCTTGACGCGCCTTGCACACTACCGGTGACCGGAGCTCCTGGACTGACGACAGCCACCACAGCTCCGCCTCTCATGGCCGCAACCACTCCCATTCCCCTTCTCGACCTTGCATGCCAGCGGTCACTAGAGCTCCGGTCTCCCTTTCATCATTTACCGCTTCCTACGTCTTTAGATTTAGATTTTGTGTTTTTATTAAGGAACTTGAATCACTTTTTTGAATGTCATACTAATAAACTCAAATACTCGATATCAAATGAAACCAAAATATTATAAATTTGGCTACTGACTTAGTGACTCTGTTTCTGTGATTTTTAAATCATCAATGGCTGAAAACAGAGTAAGGCAATTTCTGTTGAAATTAGGATATGAAAATACAAATAAAAATTTATATTTTAATTGGTGCTCCCACACATGTAAATTCATGGCTCTACCCTTGGCATCGATGCTGCTAGAATTTCAAATGAATGACAATATTCACGAATAGTTCGTTCTTGTTTTAGGACCAATAGTTGTTCTCATGCTAATCCTCTGATTGTTGATTGAAATCGGTTAATCAACAATGACTTGAGTTCTTCCCATCGTACCACGGGGTCCATGGCTAGCGGTCTGTTGGAACCATGCCAACTCTTCTCTTTCCATACAAATTCCAGCAGTTGCAACCTTCTCTATTTCTTCGAACCTTTGTAAGGAGAAGTACCATTATGCTCGGAATATCCAACCGTCAGGATTGTCACCATTGAACAGGGGTAGTTCGATCTTTTTGAATCTCCAATCCGCTGCGAAACCTCAATTGAACCAATCCTCCTGGTGGTACTACTAGAATCGGGATTCTTCCAATTCCCCGATTCGATGGTGTCACGACCTTGGACTTTCACAACCCATGGTCGCCTTCCCTGTTCCAATCATTTCTGTTGAACTTGACGTTGCTTCTGGATCTGGTTGCGTCAGCGTTCTTTGAGGCCCACTCTGAGGCCCAATTGAGTGTAATTTGAGCATAAGCCCCTGAATTAGACGATCCAGACTATCTACTCGTTTGTTGTTTCCCGCGTCTTGATTGCATATCATCTAGATGCTCCTCTTCATTGATTTCATATTAGCATCTAGTGAAATGTCCATATCCAAACTTCTAATTCATATACAAGAATGTAGAAATCAATTTTTATAGATCAAAACAACTGTTACATTGATTTCAATCACTCATATACCTATTTCTCAGTATAAGCACATACATGTTCTTGCTTTCTCTCTCTAGATTCTATTCTCTCATACGTACAATGAAAGTAAACAAAGACTTTTTTTATTTATATGGTCAACATGACCTCACTCACTTTTATCTAGAGTCAAAGTCAATCACTTTGACTTACAACTCTATTTACAAGAAACCACTTACACTTTTACAACATTTACACTTTGACCCCTCATTTAATCTTGAATACAATCTTGACTTAACAATCTCCCAATTTGGATTCAAGATTAAAAAAAAAAAGTTGACGATAAGCTTAGGTCATCTCACAGTTGTAAAATCTTCAATACAAAGTCTTTAACAACTTCAAATCTTGAATAATCTCACTCTTTGAAAATCTTTTCAACACAAACTTGAAATCGTCAGAACTTTGATAATCTCTTCAAACTCTCCTTTTGATCACAAATATGTAACAATCTTTCAATTGATCTCTTCAGCTTGACAATCATCAGACTTTGCTTTGACTTGAAATACAAATTCTCTCCACTTTACGACTTTCTTTTGACTTTGCTTTCTTCAGAAATTTAACTTTGAATCATCTCCCCTTTCAGATAAGATCAGTGTAATTCTGACTTTGAAACTCTTGAAATTTCTCTCCCTTTTTGATGAATGATGAGAAATCAGAATCATCAAAACATTTCAACGTCAGATCTGGCTTTGATAATATCTCCCCCAAATATCAAGATAAGCACAGTCTTCATGAGAAACAATCTCCCCCAAATAGAATATGAACTCCGTCCAAGGTTCTAAATGGCGTAAGGCGTGGCGTGGCGGCGAGGCCAAGCCTCAAGCCTTAGGAGCCACGGCGAAGCCATGACGTTTTCTAGGCGTGACTTATGGCGTCAAATTTCTAATTCATATATAGTATTATATATAAAAACGTATGTTTTGTAGTGTTACTCAATGATTCAATAGTAATAAACAAGTTAAATTAGGTTATATCTATTAAAAATTTGCAAATAAGACATTAAAAACGTAAAGAAAAATCAAATATCCCATTACGATAACTGCGCATTAGGCCATGGCGTGCCATGGGTTTAACGTGGCGTGACACACAAGCCTTGGTGCCATGGCGCACCATGGCGGCTGTGCGGCGAGTTTTTTAGAACAGTGACTCCGTCTGATCTGATATGAACATTCTGCCTTCAATTCATAAAATGTATTCATCCGAATCTTTTCAAATTCAGACAAATTAAGATTGGTAACCTTGAATCAACAGATGAATCAGTTATCATGCCTGTCAATAGCACAAAGCCACTGTGTACAACGAATGCACATTGGAAATGAGCTTTTTGATGTTCACTCCCCCAGGGCTTCCATTCAATTATTGAAAAACCACAAAGGAATTTTCTATGGATGTTAAGACAAGAAAACATATTCCTTGTGTGTTCATGCACGTGTAGAATGATTGAAGCAATTAAAGCTTGAACAGGCTCAAATAGTGTAAACTGTTGAGACAACAACAAGTAATACACAGACTCAATGTGCATGATAAAGGGTCGAAGGTGGGGCAACTTTACTTCTTTTTCAATATCAAAATCGTCCAAATGAAGATCTGATAGATGATGTGCTACTTCCCCTTTAAAATATGAAACATCTTTTTGTTGAGAAAAAGATGAGTAGCTGATGGGGTTTTATGCAAGAGTTGGCATGGGCTAATGCCTGTTTCAATGTAGTTCACGAAAGAATTATGAAACAACAGATTATGTGGCTTCCCGACTCAAAAAAAGTTTGGTGCAGAGTTTAATATGTAATATGTATTTGAACAGATACTCTGATCTCTCATACTCCTCCTTTTAATCATTTGAAGTCACTCCTATTTTTGTTCGCAAATAGGAGAATTTATTTCTAAGCGTTTGAACTTCGGATGTCTATATGTATTATGTACAAATCCGATGGTTGAGACTTGTCAATATTTAATATGTATTTGAACAGATACATATGAACCATATATGAACAAATACATCTATGTATGTATGTGAACTGCTACATATGAACAAAATGTATATGTAGTATATATGTGAACCAATACATGTAAATTACTATACAACATATTTACATAAATGGATGTTCATATAGTGATATGTGTATATTTGAGCCGATACATATGTGGTGTTTAATTGAACCAATATATGTGAACCGCTGCATAAATGTACGTATATTTTATTAAATAATTTAAATTGGTTACTTGTATTTAAATAGAATTTAATTAGTTACTTATATTTAAATAGAATTTGAAATAATTACGGACAAATTAATGACTGATTAGCGATGGATTTGTATATTCAGTCGCTAATCTGTCGGTGATTTAATGAATTTAATTTTTTTTTGAACTTATTATCGACAAATTACTGATAGAATTTATTTTATATTTAAATTAAAATAAATTTCGTTGGTGATCTTTCGGTAATTTATTCCAAATTAAAAAATAAAAATTACACTCATTAAATCATCGATGGATTAGCGATGGAATATATTTTTTATTTTAAAGTTGAATAATTTACCGATGAATTACTGATGGGATTTATTTTTTTTAAATAAAAAATAAGTTATGTCGGTAATTTATCCCAATTAAAAAAAATTAAATTTATTAAATCACCGACTGATTAGCAGCAGATTTTTATTAATTATATAATTAATTAAAATTCGTCAATAATTTAATCGGATTATTTTTAAAAATTTGCCGATGAATTAGCGATGGAAGTCAACTGACCGTTGTCAAATTTTGACTTTGACCAATCCTTCACGGATCCGTTGGTGATCTATCAATAATCAGCGGCATAATTGTTTGTCGGTGAAAGTTCTTTGTTTATAGTGGATTATGTTTATCGATTAGTTGTATAGATATAGATATCAAATTAAAAATAATAAAATATTTATTTTTTTACTTAATTCGTATGAATATAATATAATTATATTTATTATCAAAATTTTCAAAATATAGAGAATTCATATATAGTATTAGCATGTATCATTAAATATTAAAAGATATGCAATAACGATTTGTTTCTAAGAATTTGAAAAAAATTGTTTATAATATAAATAATAAATATATTCATTGATAAATACAAGCATTATGATAATCTTTAAAAAAATTGGATAAAATATCAATATAGATACAAATTAAAAACAAATAATATGTCTTTCTTTTGACATAATTTGTTTTAATAAATGCTAATTAAATCTTAATTTTTTTAAAATTTAAAGATAAAATGGCAATAAAGTTTAGTTAAAAAATAAAATGAGTTTTTTTGTCTAATCAATTTTGAGTAAAATATAAAATATTTTATATTTTGGATTTAAAGTGAGGTTTTTATTCCTTGTTTGATTATCTTTAAAATCTGGGTGGCTTTGATACCAATCACAGAGTGGTCCAAAATATCGAGTAGATAAAACAAAACAATATCTAGCAGAGAATTAGCCATGACTCGTTCTAAATAAAACATTATGTTAAAGGAAAAAAACAAATGGAACAACAATATGGAGAGAATAACAATAAGACAGAGAGAAGAAGTCTATCATTCTCATTAATCACAAGCCCTTTAAATAGGGAGGAGTTACAAGTAGATAGTTAGGAGTTATTTCAGTTCTAATCTAACTCTGATATATTTATCTCTATCTCTATCTCTATCGTCATATCCTTTAGACGATGACACACTTATCCTACAACACTCCCCCTTGTGCCGAGTTAAAGGAGTAGTGGTGCACAGTTGTTGTCTCGTTAAAACCTTACGCCAAAATAAAACCCAGTGGGAAAAAATATAAATATGACGAAGGAAAGAGTACAACGCACCAGTTTCCTTTGCAATACATAGACTTTTCCTTCAGTCTAGTTTTCTCTTAGATTCGTACTTTAATCACGAGAGTTAGGAAAGCATGATGGTATATAAACAGTTGTCTCACTAAAACCTTACACCAAAGAACAAAACCCAATGGGAAAAATAAAACATTGGTTGAAGGAAAGAGCACAACATACCAATATCACAAATATAGTAGACTCCCCCTTTTGTCTACTACTCCCCCTGATTCGTGCATTCATCAAAGGAGTTTGGAAAACATTTCCATTTACTTTCTACACGTTTCCCAATATATGGTTTTAGGTAACGACTTGGTAAAATATGTCACATTCTTTTGACACCTTACTTGATTCACTTGAATCTAAAAGAGAGTCTTTTATTGCTGATTGTATAGAAACTTAAGCAGAATATGCTTTATGTTATTACCCCTGATGTATCTTATGTTCATTTCTTCAATACATGATGCATTATTTCCATAAATGCAAGTAGGATACTGGTTGAACCCAAAATTACTAACTCCTATAATATATGTAATGATAGTCCTTAATCATATACATTATTTTATTATCTCATGGAGAGTAATATTCTTGGATTAGTTCAAGGAGGTAGTTACAAAGGTTTGTTTAGCTTACTTTCAAGCAATCGGCATGTTCCCAGTGGTAATTCCTTATCCATATTGGGAACAACATTTGTATGGGTCGGGTAGATACCTAATATCAGTAAATACAAACCAAGAGATTGCTTGGTGTTTTTTTTCTATAAGAGCTAGTACTTTTGCTGCTTACATTCTAAGTAGGTATTGAACTTTCATTATCAATCTCATTTTTATTTCTACAGGGAAAGTATAGGCCCATGTCAATGGTTCCAAAAGATAATCTTGATATTATGCCAATGACGTTGCGTTGACGCTGAGCTAAATCTAGCTAACAAGTTCACTGAGAAATACAATATACAGTCAAGTGTATTGTGCTAAGTACGATAATGCGCATATTGTACTTAGATATGGAATTCCAGCTCCCAACACTTTTTCGTCACCATCCTTTAGACGAAATGGATCTTTGCTTATGTCCAACACTTTGACCGATCATGGGAGTGCTAACCGGATGCACTTTATCCATATTAAATTGCCTGATTATCTTCTAGACATATGCGATCGGTGAATTAATAGTTCACAAACTCGGTGTCCTAGCTCAAATAGCTAGACAAAACCAAGTTTTCCCAAGATTTTCAATCTCAAATTTAGATTTCAAGTAGCTGGTGGTTTCTCTTATTTCATCAAGAGTACCTATTATGTTCATAACATCGACATATAAAGCTGCTTTGAAAATCTAGAACTTGTTTTTCTAAATAAATACGCAAGGGCACAATTCATAGTTCTTATATATTATTTCTCAATCAAGTATTCACTTAGTCGGTTATACCACATCCGCATAGATTGCTTTAATCTATAAAGTGAGCGTTTCAATTTTATTGCAAACACATTTCGTGGTTTAGAGTTACTTGATTTTGGTAATGTAATGCCATCAAGCACTTTTATATCTCTGAATCTAGATTCCCATAGAGATATGTAGTAACCACATCTATGAGCTGCATTTCCAGTCCTTCGGAAACTACTAGGCTAATTAATTAGCAGAACGTTATAACGTTCATCACGGGAGAATAAGTCTTCTCGTGGTCAATCCAGGACGTTGTGAGAAACCTTGCGCCAAAGGAGAGTCTCATACATTATGACTTAATTATTCTCATTATGCTTTAGAACAAATGATTTATCTATGTCTTACAGGCTTTACACTTGGTGGGTTAGCACTACCAAACCAAATACCTGTTCATTTGTCAAATAATTATGATTCTCCTGGATTGCTTATTTAGGCCAATTTGCTCTTTGTTGATATTTTTCAACTGAGCATGGTTCGATGTCAATGTGCTCTATCACCTCATAAGCAACAATATATGTGAAATATATCATCAATGATTATATATGATCTGTCCATCGACTCATATGTACTCTCATAGTTCATTTAAGATTAATATTCATCTCTAAAATCAATATTAACTTCGGAGCGTCCTCCAGTGATGATTCATAGACATAGTTTAATCAGAGACAATCTCATGAGAGGTTTATGTATTGATGACAAATAGTGTGCCTTACTCTTCTCTTCCTTTAGATGAGTATCCATCGAACCAAGTAGCTTCCCCCATTTCCGTTTGGGAGCTACGACTTCAACCACACCTCCACCATGTGTGATTGCAACACACTTTCCAGTGGCGTTGTGCCCCTGTTGGGGACTTTTTAACCTTACGAGTATATTTGCAGCTCGTATATGTGATCTTGTCACTTTTGGAATATTAAACGTATCAGGTATCGAGTCTGATTCGTTTGACTTCAACATTACGTTGTGAAGTTTTGGGGATCGAAATGAGACAGAGTGAGAATATTCAATGACACTTCCTGTCGTTCCCATGGAAAATCCTTTTTCCTATCTCCCCCTAACGACGGGAAGACTGTCTCATGAAAGTGACAACCCGCAAATCTAGCGGTAAAGAAATCACTAGTCAAATATTCTAATTATCGGATAATTGTTGGGGGTTCATATCCAACATATACCAAGTCGTCTTTACGGACCCATTTCGATGCGCTGTGGGGGCACAATTGGCACATACACTACAGAACCATACATGCGTAAATGTAAACTATCAGGCTTATATCCAATTACCAACCGGTACACATGAGACTAGTTAGCAAACAGTGGGTCTAAAAACGAACAAAAAAAACTGCATATAATAATTGCATAACCCCAGGTAGATGTGGGTAAATTGGTGTGCATTACTAATACCCTAGATGTCATCATATTCTTTTGATAACAACTTCTATGAGATCATTTTATATATACACATGGGGTATAGGAAACTCTACATTGATCCTAATACGTATGCAATTAACATCAAATCCTTATGATGTAAATTCTCCAGCATTCCAAGTCATGTAGACTTGATGAAATAATCAGGGTGGTGAGCCCTTAAACGTATAACTAGTGCTAGGAGTGCAGGATTTCATGTGGACTATAATACGACATGCGTTCATCGTGTCGAAACCAGAACCATAAAGTACTTTAATGGCCCGCATTCTGGATTTTTATGTCCATAAATATCACCTTGTATTCGTTGTAACAATGAAATATTTTTGTATTATGTCCTTAGCTTTAGGATGATCTCATTCCTGTCTTGGCTAAGGATTAGGGTATATACAAAAGTTTTAGGTATTCGAGAGGGCATGTTATAATGGCAATGTTGTTTCTTATGCTGCAGAAGTCAACAGTTGCAATTTGCCTCGTTTTGCCTTTCACTCGAAAGAGAATGTGTTTATGTGTATTTTGCAATACACGGATCACTATGTCATAACCATGGTGTCCAACATGGTCATGTCGAAACATATGTGTCATTTCCCAAAAGTTCTTTATTGGTGACAAAAATGTTTCTATGACTCAATAATCTACTAGTTTGACACATAGTTTCCATGATATATGTTTACTTTCATATTCATTAGAACTTATGTATATATGCTCATTTCCATTATAATTTCCATTTGATACAAATATCTTTACAAGGTTCCTATTGATCTTGTACTAACAAGAAAATGGCAGTTCATTGTATAAGTATTTCGATTGTATGAATTATAAAATAAGCATTTGTCTATCATTTTAGATTGTGTGGAATATGTCCTACAAAAAATCAAGTTCTCCTCGATACATTCCTATACGGAACGGAGAATATTGAAAGTTTTGTATTTGTTTTGATGTATTTCTTTACATCTATAATGGTTACATATTCGATTTTACTTAAACAAAAGAAATTAATTAAAATGCTATAAAATAAATTTCAAAGATACCTATGCTTTATCATATTTATTTCTTATGGTATTAATTTTCAATATTTATGTGAATTAAAGACAAATATACTAACAATATTCGAGTTAGAAGTCGAAAAATTCTTACTTGGATTGTAGAAGTATCCGAGACTGATTGATGAAGTTGGAAGCCGAACTATTCGTGAATTGACTGAGCATACGTGCTGATAACGTGTTAAAGGAAAAAACAAATGGAACAACAATATGAAGAGAATAACAATAAGACAGAGAGAAGAAGTCTATCATTCTCATTAATCACAAGCCCTTTAAATAGGGAGGAGTTACAAGTAGATAGTTAGGAGTTATTTCAGTTCTAATCTAACTCTGATATATTTATCTCTATCTCTATCTCTATCGTCATATCTTTTAGACGATGACACACTTATCCTACAACACATTATAATATTTGTAATTATGACTAACAACATTTAAAATATCAAGTGACATATTTATCTTCATAATAATTGTTAAAACCATTTATCAAAGATTTATGAAAATTTAAAATATGTTTTTAAAGTGAGATTTGTTTTTTAAGTTTTCCTTACAACTTCTAAGAAAACATTATATAGTTAATCTTATTTCAAAATTACACAAATAAATGGTCCAACATGCTTCCGTACCTGTCTTCTTCTTTGACCGAAATATCACCGGGTCATACTACGAGACTTTTAGCAGGCATCCGAGGCCCAACATGTTGAAACAACATGTAACTTCTCTGTAGTTCCTTCAGCAACACTCAAGACAACCTAGTTTCGTTTCCTACGTTAGGTGTATAGAAGAAAGAAGAAAGATAAGGATTTGGTTGGAGGGTTTATATATGTAATCAAGAACTAAGTATAACTGTAAATTAGGGGTGGAATCAGTACGGTGCCGACTTTTTTTGCCAATACCGTGTACCAACCAATTATAATCGGTATGCAAAATCTTATACCATCTACCAACCAATTGTAATTGGTACCGACTTAATTGGTATCGACTTTTTTCAGTTGGTACATGTTGGTAATGACTTGTACCAATATCAAATTATATACGAAACAAGAAAAAACTAATTCAAAATACGCACAAATAATAATAAAAAAAAGTTAAATGTAGCATTGTTTAATATTCAATACATGAACTAGTTCAAAATATGGGAGCGTTTCTTCATCCATAGGATATTCACACAAAGTACCAAATAACAATGAAATGCTTGGATTCTAGGCATTAGACATTGGCGCATTACTTGTTGCCTCACACCCTTGATTATATGCATTCTCTACAAACAAAACACCATTTTTTTTGTCAAAAATAAATAACAAACAAATGACATGTATTGAATTTAAATTAATATCTTACCTCTCTCAAGCTCCTCCTAATAATAACATTGATTAATAAAATTAATAATTAATTAAATTATTAAAAAAATTGGTACCACGGTACTACCGTTGTACACAAATTCAATACCGTGTACCAACCAAGTTCAAATACTTGGTACGGTACAACCAACCAATTTAAATTGGTACCGAATTAATTGGTACGACTGGTACACATGTTGGCTATTTTGGTTTGGTACAAAATTGTCACCCCTACCGTAAATGAAGAACTCAGAAGATATAAGGAAAAATAGGAAGATTTTATTTCCTTATCAAAAACATAATACAAAGGTTGGTACAAGAGTTGGTGGAGGTAAGATCGATGATCTACTCCTCCTTCTTCCTCTCTTTTCTACTACAATTACATCTTATCTCCCTCTTCTCCTTGATCTTCATCATTTTTCTTCTCCGATTTCAAGACTAACCGCCCTTTTTTCCCATTGGCTCTTGGGAGAGGCCTTCATCTTGGGGACTTGGACACCATCAAGGAGAAGAGAGAGATATGATGTAATTGTAGTATAAAAAAGAGGAAGAAGGAGGAACAGATCATCGATCTTACCTCCACCAACTCTTGTACCAACCTTTGTATTATGTTTCTAATAATGAAATAAAAGCTTCCTACTTTTCCTCATATCTTCTGAGTTCTTCATTTACAGTTATACTTGGTTCTTGATTACATAAATAAACCCTCCAACCAAATTTTTTATACACAAATCAATAAATATATGTAGATGTTTTTAATGTGATTCTATGTCATTGGACAATATTAAAACATCATCAACATATACAAAAAGATAAATTCATATTTTTTAAAAATACTGTCCATTTTTCTTTGGAATAACCAAGGGGCATTTTTTTAATCCAAATGGCATTACAAGCCATTCATATTGACCTTGAGGAGTAGAAAACGTTGTATATGATATTGATAGGATGCATTTTTATTTGCCAAAATCCACTTTTACAATCAAATTTTGAAAATATATTTTTATTTGTTGTCCAATTTATTAAGCTTTCTTTATGGGGTAAAAAATATCCATCGAATATAGTGTTATCATTTAGCTTTTTATAATTTATCACCATCCTAGCTTTTCCTCAAGCCATTTCTGTAGGTTTTCTTACCATATAAATGCACGTGAGATGTGAGGGCTATGACGGGCTCTAATTAATTTAAGATCAAGTAATTCTTTAATCTGTGTTTTAAATTCATTTTGATCTTCAGGGTTATATCTCATGGGTTTGCCTCTAATTTCCTTTTTTTATCCTTCAGTTCTAATTTGGCAGTAATTTGGTTTTTATCCCCAAATTGTAACGGGTTTTCCGTATAACATTGTTTTAGTATTTGTTTTATATTTTCAATATCTAATATGGGTGGCTCTGATACCAATCACATATTGGTCCAAAATATCGAGTAGAAAAAACAAAAAAAGGCCCCTCAGATATTCCAAAGAAAAATGGACAATATTTTAAAGATTATGAATTTATCTTTGTACATGTTGATGATGTTTTATCTTCCTGTTCCCCAAACAAGGAGAAAGAGACAAAAGAAGATACAACTGTCCGTTTGGCTTCTGATACTGAATGAGATAAAGATTATCAGATAAAAAAAAAGTTTGATAGAGTTGTGGGACCCATAACATAAAGAAAAAAATGTGGCGCTTAGCCACCCATGATATTAATGATGACACATGAAGAGAAGACAAACACTGATGGTGTCCAAGTCCCCAAGATAAAGGCCTCTTCCAAGAACCAATGGGAAAAAATAGGGGTTGTTAGTCTTGAAATCAGAGAAGAAAAAGGATGAAGATCAAGGAGAAGAGAGAGATAAGATGTAATTGCAGTATAAAAAAGAGGAAGAAGGAAGAACATATCATCGATCTTACCTCCACCAACTCTTGTACCAACCTTTATATTATGTTTCTAATAATGAAATAAAATCTTCCTACTTTTCCTTATATCTTCCGAGTTCTTCATTTACAGTTATACTTAGTTCTTGATTACATAAATAAACCCTTTCAATAAATAAAATGTATATTGAAACTATGAAAGGTTTTTTAGAACGAACCTTATTAAATAGTACTTTAAGATATTGGCAAAGATATTAAAACAACTATATTTAAAACACACAATTTAATAGCAAATATAATAACAAGATCTGCAGAAGCTTTTAGATTAGAGTTTTGCAGGGAAGGAAACATCTTAAAAGATTCTTCTACTGTTAAAAAATATACTACAGCTTTGTTAAGATTACAGTTATGTGATATGTGTGAAATAGATAGATGCATCTGTGTTTATCAAGATTATTATTATCATATGTATAATCCAATACCAAATACAAGTAGTTATTTACCATTATTTTTTGCTAAAATCCCTTACCCATGGGGACAAAAATTGATAAATACATATGACCCAAGAGTTGCAGATACTTTAGGGAAAAGAATAACCCATGTCAAAGATAAACTAAGTGAATGGTGTAGAGATTGTATTTTAGCTAAAATGACAAAAGGACTAAAGAAAATAATATCTTTATGTTGTGATAAACCTAAAATGCCCTTTAATGATAGGATGTTGTAACACCCTCAAATTTGGTAAGAGCAACTATTAAAATTTTATATATAACATCTAAATACAAGACAACATCTCCTCCTACAAATCAAAACTCAATATGCCTCAAATATAAAATTCTATAATTAACCGCAACAATTTTATCTCCAGTAATAAACAAAGACTAAACCGAAGTCAGGTGCTACTTAACCCCAATACAGGTTGCTCTTCCCAAAACCCATGCGGAAGACTTCACCAGGCCACTTACTTCTCGGCCACTCATCTAGCCGTCTCTCTTCATAGTGTCACTAGAACTATTCCCAAAAGAAGCCTATTGCACATGCCGACAAATAAAAAGGTTAGGCTAACGCCTAGTGAGTTCAAGAGTTTTCAACATGAATAAATATATCGTTAAAAGGAAAGAATTCAATTCAAATCATGATCTTTCAAAATGATTTACTTTAAATATGGAAGCGACTCGCTTTCCAATAACATGCATTTTTAAAGACAATGCTCCCATACAAAACATTATTTATAAAATGATGCAACCTAAAACTCACTCAAAACGTGAAGATAATCGATTCCCAATTTATGAAAAATGTGAATAAAACTTCATATCACGAAACACCCAAAACAAGAGTGGGACATGAAACTCAACCCATAAATCATGGTTAATAAATCACATATACAATACGTCCCCGAAAACATGGACACAAGGCCCAATCCTCACGCGACCATAAGATGGAAGGAAACCAAATATCAAAACATGGGAAAGACGTATTTCATTCAAACCTTAATATACGCCGGGGAAACCCAATATTAAGGTCATCATTTACAGTCAATCACACAAATCCAACGATAATAAAATAAGGCGTTAACATATAAAATACTGTTGGCCGACGACGGGGGAGACCCGTATCTGTTGAGAGTGGAGGAACACAAAAGTATGCCACCCTTGCAACGTTAATCGCATGACACCTCACGACATAAAAGCCCAAGTGTCCCTACGACTTCTTAACAAGTTTCACCTCAAGAGACAGTTGACCTTGGTGAACATTACAAAGAACTCCACTGTAACAACCCAAAAACAAAGCAACCATAACATAGCAATATAAATTTAAATTCCCAAAATGGGTCCCAATACATAAGAACGGAGAATGAAGCTTTAATTTTTAAACATGAACAACTCTATTACAACCGAGAATCTTCTAAAGTAACTAAACTGCACTAAGGCATCAAACTCCACTCCACTAGCTTTTAACATTTCTCTTCACCCTTGCATGAGCCACCGACAATATCCTTACCTGAAAATGGGTTTTAAGAAAAGTTTGAAAGCGAGGGTTAGACCGGAAGGGTCTAGTGAATTCCCAACAACGAATAAGCATAAAATATTCAAGTTGATAAATTATTTAATAAACACAGTTCCAACCATTTACCCTTCACCGGATTACGATATGTCCGTCCGCGGGGCCCCAGTAGATCCCCAATCGCCCCCCAAGTCGATGTCGTACCCGCGTGTAAGGAAACAAATTCAATACAAGTGGTTCAACCATCCCCGATGGTTTAACGAAAGCCATGGTGTCCAATTCACAAAATAATAATTTCCACAGTTGATAAAACGCAAGGACTAATCTCATGCAAAATCTCAATAATTAACCCAATGGTTCACTACTCGAAATCATTTAACGAAAACGATACACAATTTAAATGTCGTTGCATAAGCCATTTTCAGTTTTCAAGAGTTGAGTGATAAGGGAACTCACCTGATGTCTTGGTAAATCGACTCACACACGAAACCGACTCTCAATGGATCAAACTCCTACATAAACGGACATGTTTCGATAATTAATTATCAGCTCATCGTCCCAAAAATAGAACCTGAGTGGTCACCTTTACCGAACTTAAGTTTAAACCTTATTTGGTTGGAAGTAAGCTTCGGCCTTGAAATTCACTCGGTGGCCCAATCCAAGTCCGCGTGATACCCGTTCAAGAGACGCGGGTCTTGATCCAGCCCCGTTTCATGAGATGCGGGTCTCATCCCAACCCCGCTTGCAAGGGATGCGAGTCTCATCCCAATCCCGCTTGCAAGGGATGCGGGCTTCGACCACACACGCACCCAAGGGTTACACTGGTCTCGTGTACAATCGACTCGAGTGGGATGTGGGTCTCACTACACCCAAGTGGGTGCGATAGGATTCTCGACTAAGGCAACAGTGCTAAGTCGATCCCCCCCCCCAGCTCGAGTTCACGACAGTGGTGACAAGGGTTTTCAAACCCAAATTGATTGCCAACATCGCACACACCAATACAACACTCGCACACGAATATTGATTTCGAATTGATTAATAACCCTCAAAATAAAGCTAGACATCAGATTTAAATGCTCAACCCAGAAGCTCACAATCCCATAGACAGAAACAAGGCGATTGAATATTTCTCACACATATTACATTTCCTCTAACTGAGTAAGGATTAGAAGGGTTTACCTTTTGAATAACAACTTTACTCTAGCTTGATCGATCTCTAGATTAAACCCACAATTTCACCTTCTTCCCCTTTCTTGCGAAGAGAAATCAATTTTCTCTCATTCCTTCTTTAGCGTCGCACTGCATCCAGACTTACCAAAACAAATGAGGAAACCTTATAAGGTTTAGGTCTTTTAGGTCTACAATTTACAAAGTGCCCCCTCCTACTCCCTTATTTCCATCACTTGACACCCCTTGATCTATTCTAGAGTTAATAATGAGATAACGGGTGTTACAACACTCCCCTCCTTTAGGCAAATTCCGTCCTCGGAATTTCTTGGTAAAAAAGGTCCGGATATTTGGACCTCATCTCCGACTCCAACTCCCACGTTGCCTCTCAACCCTTATGAAACTTCCAATGAACTTTCACTAGGTTAATTTCTTTCGTTCTTAAACGTTTTACCTTCCGATCGATGATCGCCTCCGGCTCTTCAACGAAATTCAATCTCTCGTCTAGTCGTACATGTAACACCCTAAAAACCAGAGTGAATTTGAAACGCGGAAACTGGACAATTAAACATCACACTTGGTATAAACCTCTCAAAAAGGGGAAATATACTTAACCTTTACAAATCTGAATACTGATATTGAACTCAACAACAAACTAATCTAAACATAACCTATCTAGATTACATCGGTTGTTAATCCAATATCACCAAAAGAATGGGACTTAAACAATTGCCCAACATCAATACTAGTCATCTCAAAATCCCTGAGACCAAGCTCGTCACTCAAGCCCTTAGCAACCCACCGCTAACGGGAACCTGTTATACACATCATTTGAGAAAAAGTGTTAGGCTTAAAGCCTAGTGAGAACATACAGTTTATAAATTTCAAGAGATATAGACAATTGTATCATAAGGAAAATCTTTTCAATAAGGTTTAATTTTCAAATGAAACCTTTGCCACAACCGGGCCTTTTAAAAGTAAACTCATCATACGATGACAAAGATAACCAGTTTTACCAAGGATAGTAACCGGTCTCACATAACCGTACCAAATGGCCCCCGAGGATCACATGCTTCCATAGCTACAATTTAGGGAAAATATGATCCATGGCTAGTAACCGGTCTCACATAACCGTACCAAATGGCCCCCGAGGATCATATACATCCATTTACAAAGAGGGGAAAAACATCCCAAATATAAGTCGACTTAATACCTAGGGATCCACTAGTAATGGTACAAACTCGTCACATCAATATATGTGACCAACCATAGATAGTCTTATGGTATAAAATACATTTATAAACAAAATGCATTTTCAAGTTTAATTTCTGGTAAGAATGAAAATCATCAAAATGAACTTTAAACATTCTTTCAAGTAATCCACATAAATGTGCTAGTAAAACACCCCTTTTACTTCAAATAAGGCGGAACCCATCATTTTAGTCAAAACTGATCGGGAACCCCGAAATCACCAAAAACTCAAGTTATGTCAAAATGTAGAGAACCTAAATCCATACCGTAGAAATACTTTGGATTTCAAAAATATAAGTTTTGACATGTATAAAGTTTGTAAAAGGTAGTAGGAACTCACCAAATAGGTTTTAGACAAAAACCCGAAAAACCAGATATCGACCACCGAGGGAAGACGAAGCTTTCTATACCGAACCCGTGCTAGATGCACTTAATACTAGCAACAAACGGCAACCGAAGAACCAATACTCGAAACCAAGAAAGAGAGAGAGAGAGAGAGAGAGAGAAGAGAGATTTGAGAGAAAAAGAGAGATAACCCAAAATGAGATATTTTTAGGCTGAAACCCTTAAGTCGGCCAGGGTCTTAAGCGTGAGGTCGCGGCATAACTCGCCCGTGTCCTTCAAACCCAAAACATCCAGTGGGTTTCGCGGGTTGTGCCGCGACCTCAAGTCGCGGTGCAACTCGCGTAGCTCCATAAAACCCAAACAAACAGAGGGTTACACGGGTTGTGCTGCGACCTCAAGTCGCAGTGCAACTCGAGTGGTTCACTGTGGTTAATCCAAAACCACCAAAATCCAAACTCGAACATCAAACCAAACGAGGTGCTAACGACAACGCTTAAACACAAGAGTAACAAGATTACAAAACGGAAATCTGGGGTGTTACAGTACGTCTCGAAGTGGCACCGCCATCTCAACATCCGCTAAACACTTTCTCAAATTTGAGACGTGAAACGTATTGTGAATGCCCTTTAATCCTTCGGGTAATTCCAACTTGTACGCCACCTCCCCAACTCGCTCGCATATTTCAAAGGGACCGATAAAACGGGGGCTTAGCTTCCCTTTCTTTCCAAAACGAACCACACCCTTCCATGGCGATATTTTCAATATCACCTTGTCCCCCACTTGGAATTTTATATCTTTCTGACGCTTGTCCGCATAAATCTTTTGTTGATCACGAGCTACTTTCAACCTCTGTTGCACTTGAACGATTTTATTAGCGGTTAATTGCACCAACTCTGGTCCTGCCAACTGCTTCTCTCCGACTTCGTTCCAACACAAGGGAGTGCGACACTTCCTACCATATAGCATTTCATATGGGACAACTTTGATACTCGCATGGTAACTATTATTATAGGCGAATTCAATCAACGACATATGACTTTCCCACGACCCCTGGAAATCCAACACACAATCTCGCAACATATCTTCCAACATTTGAATGGTTCATTCTCTCTGACCATCGGTTTGCGGGTGATATGCAGTGCTCATCTTGATCTGCGATCCCTTTTCTCGTTGGAAACTTTTCCAGAATGTCGACATGAGTCAGCTGTCACGGTCAGACACGATCGACAGTGGTACCCATGTCGCACAACTATCTCTTCGATATACAACTTTTCCAATCTTTCCATAGAGTAAGTCTCTTTGATAGGTAAGAAATGCGCCGATTTGGTAAGTTGATCCACGATGACCCAAATTGCATCGTAACCTTTTGGGGTTCTAGGCAACTTAGTCACAAAGTCCATCGTGATCTATTCCCATTTCCAAACAGGAATGTCTAACGGTTGCAGCTTCCCGTACGGTCGCTGGTGTTCCACCTTTATTTGTAAACAAGTTAAGCATCTCTCCACAAAGTATGCTATGTTCTTCTTCAATCCCGGCCACCGGTAGTCCTGTCTCAAGTCCCCATACATTTTGTTAGTGCCCGGGTGAATAGAATACTTCGACTTGTGCGCTTCTTCTAGTATAATCTTCCTCAGTTCCCCGAGTATAGGGACCCAAATCCTCCCGTTGAAACATTTTAGTCCTCGACTATCCTCCACTAAAGAATTTACAATACCAACTATCCGTTCCTTCCTGAGGTTCTCGGGCACTTGAGCTTCCACTTGAAACTTCTTTATCTCTTCCATCAAAGTTGGAGTCAACACAACTCTCATGGCTATTACCTTTGAGTTTTTGCCTCATTCCTTTTGACTCAGCGCATCGGCTACCACATTGGCTTTCCCAAGGTGATACTCGATCCTACAATCGTAATTGGTTAGCAACTCCATCAATCGGCGTTGGCGCATGTTCAACTCCTTTTGATAAAAAAGGTGACAGAGGCTCTTGTGATCTATGAAGATATGACATTGCGTCCCATACAGGTAATGCCTCCAGATTTTCAGCGCAAAGACAACGACGGCTAACTCGAAGTCATGAGTAGGGTATCGAGACTCATGGTCCTTCAGCTGGAGAGATGCGTAATTTGGACGCATCCTGTAACACCCGTAATTTGGAGACTTCCTTTAGTGATAGTTCAGGAGTCTTTTGGCTTTTGGAACGTAAAGGTGTTGGGTAATCAGATGAGATTTGTTATGGAATCATCGAGGATCGAATCAGGTGAGAAGACGTGAGAAAACCGAGATTTGGGCTGCCATGAGTTGTGGCGCGACTTGGGGTCGCGGCACAAGTCGCGTAACTCACTGGAAGTAAGTTATGGGGAAACAGGCGACTTATGCCGCGACTTAAGATCACCGCCTAACCCGCGTAACACACTGGTTGACCTAAAAGCCGATTTTTTAGCCATTAGCCTCATTTCTCTCAAACCCCAAACCCTAAATCTCTTCCCTTTTCTCTCCCAAACCCTAAATGACGAACCCTTACGTATTTTGAGGGTTTTCCCCCTTGAACCGCATGATTCTTCAGCATCTAGCTAGTGGGATCTTGAACCACAAAACCTCCATCTTCATCTTCCTCATCAAGTTCAACGTGTGGGAGCTCGGATTGAAGAGTTGGAATGGGTGTCCTCGGAAAGTCTCATTACCTAGAATGGTAAGCTTTCTTGAAATAAGTTATAAATGCTCCGTTGATGGTTTCTTAGTGTTTGATTCTCAAATCTCGGATTTGATAGTTTTGGAGAAACTAGGGTTTTGATCTCGTTGGGGATTTTAGTAAATAATGTTTGGGGAATGTTTTTAAACAGTTTGGTATGTGTGGATCTAGGTTTTGGAAGTCCTCGGTTTGAGGATTCAAGTGGCTTTCAAAAGAGCTCGTTGGGTGAAACCTAGATTTAGCCTAAATCTAGCAAGGTGAGTTCAAGTTGATTTGTGAAAACGGTGTACATGCCAAAATGTTTATTTAAAACTGTTTTGCATGAAATGGTTAACTGCTGATAAGTTTTGAGTATTCTGAAGTAAAATATGTTTTACTTGGTTATTTGTCAAAGTGTGAGTATTTTGATAAGTATTCATATTTGGTAAATTTGGGTTGTGTTAACCTCTTAAAATGCTTATATTGGGTTTTGAACGTTTCAACAACTAAATAGCATGAATTACGTATTCTTGGTGATTTGTACAAGTAAGATCTATTTTATGAGTTATACATCTTTGATGATTTTGTACAAATGAAGTCTATTTTATGTTATATGCATTTTGGTGTAATTGCATTCATAAACCCTTTGGAAAACCTTTGGTTCCATTATGAGTTGAGTTTTGGGTTAATCTCGTCTTTGAGGTATGTGTCTTCGTAAACGTTGTTTAAAGACATTTCATTATTTGGGGAACCGGTAATTGTTGGTCAAATGGATTTTGAGCATTTTAGCTCGGTGTTGGCTTAAAAGAGTCTTGAGGACATTTGTCCGTTTTAATGACTCGATGTAGAGTCCAATTTATGATTTACATCTTAATGCATTTTATTGCATATTTATAATCATTACAGGCTCGAGTGTTTTTGTCACTCATGTGTAGTCGTGTACTTTTAGACTGTGTTGCATTGGATCCATAGGCACATACGTCAGTCTTATTTGATGGTCAATTGGGTGGTACGGGGTTGGACTCCGGGACTCATGTTTTATGACCAATACTTGACAAGTAGGCACTAGGAGGATGTAGTCTTGGGCACCACTGTGTGGGTGTGTGCCTAGACCTCCGCCGTCGGGGAATTTCTTCAGTTGTAGTCCCCGGGTGTGCCGGGCCTTTCGGGTGTCTTTTTGGCATCAAGGTACCTCGTCTCTTTGGGTGAAACTTGTCAAGGATTCGTAGGGACACTTTGGCTTTCATGCCGTTAGGTGTCATGCGATGAACGTTGGTTGAGTGGCATACTTTTATGTTCCTCCGCTCTCCATGGATACGGGTATCCCCGGTTGTCGGCCCGATGTATTTTGGATATTTAATTGTCCATGTTTTGATATTTGGAATCATTCCATTTTATGGTCGCGTGAGTATTAAGTTTCAGTTCCATGTTTTATTGGCGTATCATATTTATATGGATTGTTTTCCGTTATTTAAGGGTTGAGTATTATGACCTACCCGAGTTTGGGTGTTTTTGGATAAGAAGTATTATTTACATTTTTACAAATGTGAGTGTCGAACTATGACCCCGTTTTGGGTGAGTTGCAGGTTGCATCGTTTTATAAGAAATGCATGTTTGGGAGCATTGTTTTTAAAAGTGTATATTATGGGAGAATGTGTCGTTTCCATATTGAAGTATAATATTTCGAAGGATCTTGCTTTAAAACTGAATTCCTTTCGTTTAAAGATATATTCATTCATGTCAAAACTCTTGTGCTCAGTAGGCGTTAAGCCTAACCTTTTTATTTGTCGGCATGTGCATCAGGTCCAGTTGGGGGTTCGGACTCTAGTAGCCTCATGAAGAGTTGAGCCTTAGCTTTATGCAAGAGTAAGTTGTTGATGAAGTCTTCCGCAGGTTGGAGATAGTAATTGTTATTGGGTTTAGTTGCACCCGTCCTTTTCATAGATTGTATGTATAGGATGAATGTGTGTATTGAGGTTAATTCTTAAATTGTGTCTGTAGTCAAAGTAATTATTGATGTATTTAGAAATTTTTTAATAAGTTGCTATCTTCAGATTTAAGGATGTTACAAGTTGGTATCAGAGCTTAAGTTTGAGAGAACTAGGTATTGATTTTAGATGCCTAGACTCAAACTAGCGTTCTTATAATTTATTGTAAGTGAAGTTGCACATTAGGTACCTTAAGATAAGATATTTTGAGGTTGAGCAAGTCGCTAGAAACGGGAAACTTGTCGAGAGTCGCAAGGATGATCATGTTCGGTACGTTCATAATGGCACCTGGCCAGTGTTATGGTGAACCTACATGCTACATGTGTATACTTGAACTATCTTGGTATGATGACCGTTGAGGTAGTGAGAAAGTTTTTAAGCGAGTAAGCTAAGTGCGATGAACGCATTAAGTTGATCATCTTGAATCAGAGTTATTGGTTGAATTAGGACTATAAGTTCGTTATACCGTTACTATTTCAAAGGGAAATCGTAAGCCAACCAAAGTAATGAGATTGTTGCTCTAAGATGTTGATGCATCCGGATGACCATAGTATATCGGGTTGTTGAGAAGCGTAATCCTAAGATGTGAGTGCTGACCAAATTCATGCACTCAATTTATTTTCTAAAATGAGTTTGCATAAATTGTTTCTCATGTTCGCAAAACAAAAAGTGATTTACATTATAAAGTCTTGGTAAAGCATTTAGCATTCATCAGATTTTAAATTGTGAGCTTAAGCATGTATGAAATTGTTTTGTTGCCCATGATTGCAAATTGTTATCAAAATTCTCTTTATTCACGCTTCGTGTTTAACGCTATTTCCGGATATTGTAATGTCCATGTTTTAATGTCATTTGGATATTGGGCAAGTAACTATGAGATTTTAACCTAGACATTGGATCACCTCCATGTATGTCAATGGTTTTAAAGGAAAAGTTAATCCCATGTTTTGAGTCGGAATTTCTTGAGAATTTTAGTTTGTACGAGTTTTGCTAAATTTCATGGAGTATTGTTTTGCGATGTCTTTTGATGCGTGGGTTTTACTTTTGCTTCGTCTAAAACATGCGAGTTTATTCGATTGTTAGGACTGAAAGTCCTATGTGTTGAAAGTGTAATAAAGTATTTATAAGGGTTCAAAATGTAATTATTTTATAGTTAATTAGTTAGATGGGCCCAAGCCCATAAGCCCATTAGCTTGTAAGCCTAATTATATAAAGGCATATTTATCTCATAATTAGGGTTAGACGTTTCATTAGACAGATTATAGTTAAGTCTCATAATTTCAGATTACTAGTCAATAGGTTTACTTTTTCTGATCAGAAATCTTTTCTGTAAACCTGTAACCCTTTGATTTCATATTAATCATATGACTAGTAGTTGTGGCTTAAATCTTATTTATCTTTGATATTATTTGCTGTTGATTGCACTGTACTGGGATCTACAATTGGTATAAGAGCTATAGAGACTGAAGGTTTGATCCAGAAAAGCTTTGTCAAAAACCCTATTCGATTATTTGGTTTAATCGTTATTATCTGTTTTATCTGCTAAGTTTTGTTCGATCTGTGTTGATTGATTTTTTTTTCCTGAAATCGATTACTGTTTCTGAATTATTATCGGTCGCTTAAGTTTCTGGAAAACAATTTTTTTTTTCGGTCGATTGAATTTCTGATTTCTGAGTTGGTTTTCGGTCTAACTGTGTTCATTGAAAATCGATTTTTGGTTATCGGTCAGATTGTTCTTGGTTGTCTATCAGTCTATTTGCTGTTTATCGGTCTGTTTGTGTTCTTGAAATCTGCATATTTGTTTGAGTTTGCTTAATTGCTGGTTGAATTCGATTTCTGGATTGATTACGATCAAATTCCAGAATTCATCGTGTTCTTCGTGTTTATCGATCGAATTATCTGTTCGATTTTATCGGTCCTTATCTTGTATTTACCGGTCCTTTGGTTCGACCGGTACATTGTATTTACCGGTCCTTTAATTCGACCGGTACATTGTATTTACCGGTCCTTTGGTTCGACCGATACTTTGTATTTACTGGTCCGTTGTTCGACCGATACCCTGCTATACCGGTGCACCCTATCGACCGGTACCTTGCTAACACCGGTCGATCGACACTTTTTGTTGACGATACTCCTGTTTGACCGATATCTATGCGACCGGACCTTTGTCCCAACCGGTACCCTGTTGACCGGTATCCTCTGCTTCGACCGGACCCTTGCTTGACCGGGTGTGGTTAAAAAAAAAAGGGTCAAATTTTTTGTCTCACGATCATTTTGCAGTGCATTTCTTTTAGCCCCCGTACTTCAAGGTTTCAGTAATTTGTCATTTGTGACCCTAAACTTTCAAGTTTCACACTTTGTCACTTTTGGTCCTTGTACTTTTAAGTTTCATCTATTGTCATGTTTTTCAAAAGCTTGAATTAGATAAGTCGAAATGGGATATTTTTCTGAAGTTCAAGACCTCAAATTGGAGAACACAAATCTCCAATTATCTGTTAATTTCTACATGAAGAGATCAGAACAATATATGATAGAAAGCAACATACTGAAAGAAGAAGTTAGTGCATTAAAGCCAGTTAATGAAGATCTTCTGAAAAAGACTTCGGGGCAGAATAATGAGAAAATACTGAGTTTGGAAATTGAGAACAAAGAGCTGACAAGAACAATCTTGAAATTGGAAGATCGGATTGTCCAAATCCAGAAAGCATCCGTGGAAAGTCATGAGGCAAAGATTAAGCGTCTGACGGATGCTAATACTGAGCTTCAAAAGACAATATCTGATTTGGAGCAAAAACATGCAAAAGATAAATCCGAGTTTGAGAAATCTTTCGCAAAGAAGTTCTCAGATTTTTCGAGAAAATGTGCTGATGAGAAGAAAGAAGTTGAGCTGAAATGCATAAAACTTTCTCAGCAAGTTTCTGCTTTCGAGAAAGTAATCATCCTTGAAAGAGAAAAGTTTGAAAAAGAAAAGAAGGCCATTGAACAGAAGAATGTTGGATTGTTCAAGGAAATATCCGGCCAAAGAAATGATGCTGAGAAGGGATTTGAAGAAGAACGAAGTATGTTTGAGGCGAAGATCAAAAAGGTTACTAAGAAGTTATCTGAACTATCTGAAAGTGCACTAAAAGAGCAGAAAACGAAGTCTGAGTTCACGAAGAAGTTTGACCTGCTTGTTAAAGAAAGAGACAACTTTGCTTCGACGATTAAAGTGCTTGAAAAGTCTGTATCAAGTTCAAATCAAAAATCTGTCTCTTCACAAAGGTTAGTTAAATCATTTGATCAGATTCGTAAAACTAACCTTTTCTATGATAGCAATATAGATGGTTCAGGTACACATCAAAGAAGAAGGAGATACAAAGAAGAGGAACTGGCCTGGAAGAAGAAACCAGTTAAAGATGAGCTGAAAGAAAGAGAATCATGTGTACATACGTTTAATGCCAAAAGGAACAATGTGCGTAAAGGGAAACCTGATCATATCTATACGAGAGATCAATTACTCAGGTTGTCAGGTAAGAAATACCGTTGTTCTTATTGTCGCACACATGATCACATTCACAAAACCAGTGATCATTTCTGGTATGGTTCTTATTCTATTACCCCCACAAGAACTGCAACTAACATTCATGGACCCAAATACCAGTGGGTACCAAAGCCGAAAACTGATTCTTTGTTGTAGGCACCTACTGTCAAGGGGGAGTAGAAGAACAATGACTTCTAAGTAAATCAGCTTAGAACCCGGACTTCAACGAAGTTTGGCTTCTGATCACATGACAGATCAGGACCCGTCCTTCAATGTTCAGACTTGGATATTCTGCAAATATCCAGGGGGAGCTTATCTCATATATATCTGTTTATCATAATTTGAAGGGGAGCTTAAAGGTAAATATCTTCTGATCTAGAACTCTGATTGTTTGAAAGAAGAACAACTTTCGAACATGAAAAACGTGTTCTGAAATGTTCAAACCACTTCTGGTTCTCAAAAGATTTTATGAATTCAGAAGTGTGAGTTTAAATGTTCTTCGCTTTTTGAGCTTTAATGTTTATCTGACTGTGTGTTTCTAAAGATCAATACTTGTGTATTATCTTGTCTATATACTGTCAAGTATTCACACACACCGGGTCAGTACTTATTTGAAATTGTTATTACCATGTCTCATAACGAACCAATTTTTCGATGGTAATACCCCCGTTTGGAATTCAATGTTGTTGAGCATCAATCATTAATTCTAATCTTGTGCTTTCATTGCTAAATTGTTTATATTTGTTCATATAAACAAAATATCCAGTTCTTTGATACCCTAACCAGTTTATTTGATCTGATTGATACATTGTCAGAGTTTCAAAGTTAAATTGCTCAAATCTCATGGGCATACTTTTTGACAGTGGTATCTTATTTGAGCTTAAATGTTCAAGTTAAACTTTTAAGCTACTATTCTTTATAGGATTTACATGGGATTTATGTGTGAGCTTAACCAGAACTTCCATGCATTCACGTTAACCAGTGTTTCCTACCCCGAAAGTTATCCTTGAGTGTTTGAGGGGTGAGGGGTCTTAAATCAAAGAGTGGGGGAGATAACTCATCCGGTTGAGTTTTTCTCATTGTGTTGAGCGGAAAAATGAAAAAAAGAGTTTGGTTAGAAGTGAGCTTTAATGTTAAAAAGAAAGAGGGTGTGAGAACAGAGTTAAAAGAATATCAGAACTCTACACCAACCACTTTCTGAGCCGGGCAGCCACATATTCTGATTGGTTCACACTCTTTGGTGACCATCATTGAAAAGGCACCTAGCCCATGCCAACTCTTGTATTAACCCCACCAGCCACTCATTTCTTTATTAACAAAGAAATGTTTCATTTTCTTTGGGGACGTAGCATATCTGCTATCTAGTCTTCAATCGGAAGATTTAGATATTGAAAAAGAAGGAAAGTTGCCCCACCTTCGCACTTCTTTCATGCACATTGAGCCTGTGTAATATCTGTTTTTGTCTCAACTGTTTACACAATTTGAGCCTGATATAGCTAAGTAGCTTCAATCATTTCTACACTTTCACGAGCACACAAGGAATGAGTTTTCTTGTCATAACATTCATAGAAAATTCTTTTGTGGTTTTTCGATTATTGAATGGAAGCCCTAGGGAGTGAATATCACAAAAGCTCCTTTCCAATGTACATCCATTGTACAAAGTGGCTCAGGGCTACTTATAGGCATACTAACTATATCCTTTGTTGATTCAGGTTTACAATTCCTAGTATATCTGAATTTGAAAAGGTTCGGATATATACATTTCATGAATTGACGGATACTCAGATCATAGGGCGGAGAATGTAATATTATCAAGGGGAGATCAAAGAATGTGTTGAAATTGAAGAGTTTTGATGATCTAGATGCTCACAATCATCAAAAAGGGGGAGAAATTTTTCAAAGTTCAATTTCAAAGTTTTAAAGAAAGAAAGTTCAAGTTTTTCAAGATTGGTTCTGAATGAAGATGATCCATGAAAGTTTATTTTTTTGAAGACAATATAGAGATCAAAGAGATGAAGATGTTGTTTCAATGTTTCAAAGATTGTATTTCTTCTATCCCGTATCATATGGTGTTTGCTATAAGTTGATTCCTCCTATGCGCTGATTGAAACAAGTTCTTAAGCTGAAAGCCTATTCAACTCGCGGTTCAAAGACAGATTCTTTGTTTTAAACTCAAGTTGCACCGTGGAAAGTCACGTTACTCTCACATTATCTTTCTTGTGTGCTGATCCGATGTGATTGAGTTTCTACAGTTAAAAGCTGCGTGATAGTGCATTCAGTCGAGGCTATTGTTCATTGAATCTGGTTACAAAGTTGATACTATGAAGACCAAGAGCTTTATTCAAGGGGGAGCGTGGAAAGACATGAAGTCAAGCAACATCAAAGTTCTTCAAAGATTCAAGAGGGAAAGAAGATCAAGGCATGAAGTTTTCAAGTTGATAAATGCTTTATTCAACTTTAGGGGGAGATTATTAGGACTGAAAGTCCTATGTGTTGAAAGTGGAATAAAGTATTTATAAGGGTTCGAAATGTAATTATTTAATAGTTAATTAGTTAGATGGGCCCAAGCCCATAAGCCCATTAGCTTGTAAGCCTAATTATATAAAGGCATATTTATCTCATAATTAGGGTTAGACGTTTCATTAGACAGATTATAGTTAAGTCTCATAATTTCAGATTACTAGTCAATAGGTTTACTTTCTCTAATCAGAAATCCTTTCTGTAAACCTGTAACCGTTTGATTTCATATTAATCATATGACTAGTAGTTGTGGCTTAAATCTTATTCATCTTTGATATTATTTGCTGTTGATTGCACTGTACTGGGATCTACAATTCGGCGTCATGTCCCTTGTAAATTTTGTTGAAAAGTGTCACTTTACCTTTCATTGCAATAAAAAGAGGAAACTCTTAGAAGTTTAATATTTCAGACCTATTGTCGTCTTGCACACTTTGTTGAGAAATGAAAATTTTGACACCACTTGATTTTAGCATTAATAAGTTTTGCGAAAATTCAGTTGAGTTTATGGTATCTCATCTTACGTCATTTTGCGTCGCGTAAATAATTTTGGGATCATGTACTTGTGCATCATGGTGTACGTTATTTTATGAATATTGTTATTCGAGTTCATCCCACATGTTGTTTTAGGAATTTCATTATCATGTGAATTATCTTTGGGCTTTATGCAAATGTCAATCGTCGCATACTATTTTCATTTGGATTTACTTATAACTTTTGTGTAGTAATTACATAAACGATTTACGTTATTTTAAAACGGGACTTTTGTTCTAATCATATTTCAACCATCAACTTTTACTGTTAGAAATTTCCGCAATGCATTTAACGAGTTAGCGGCATCCTTGTCGTTGGAGTTTCTGTTGGGTCAAATGTGTTTACCTATTCGACTTAAAGCTTTAAACTCGATTTGAGATTTTATTTGCATTCCCATCATTTTACCTGGCTTTGGGGAAATAAACTGGTGCGCAAGGGGTTGTTGATGATTTTATGCCACCATGTCTTCTGGGTTAAAGAGTCAGAAGTTTAAAGTTAATTTGTGAATCTCTCCTTTGGAGTTGTACAAACATTTATTGCACATGTGGTGGTGCAGGAACCTATTTTCACAATTATGGGTAAATTGTTACGCATGCTTTATTATTGTCCTTATTAACTTAAGTACTGAACAAATGAGTTTTGGAAATGGTTTCATATGCGCTGTGTTGATAATCAATTTTGAAACCTATCGAATGATCGGTAGTGTATTTTCACCGCACGTTTAAGTGTTAAAAAGCCTATGTATTTAAAAGTTTTATAAATTTCAAATTCGCTTACTGGTTGAAAAACCTTGAACTCATTAGGCCTATTGATTTAAACCCCTGCCGTGAAAGGAGTTGTAATTAGGGACTAAGGGAGTCTTTAGGAGTTGAAACGTCGGATGATCTGACTTGCGGTCAGTCTTGAATTTTGGACTTGGGTTTTCGAATCTATGCGCGTTTGTATTATTGGAAATAGTAGATTTAAGTCTTCCCAGTTAATTAAGGAGTGATTTTATACTTCGGTAATCATGCAGGATAAGGTCTTAGGTGATTATGTGCGATTAGATTGGGTTCGTTTTGGTGGACTGCTCGTCGGTGTGACATCATAGTTTATGTGATGGTGTACCGTCCTTGTAGGCTTCGCGATCAAGGAAAATTCTTATGGTCCGTTTGTTAGAAATGTAAGACTTGGGATTTTTAGCTCACTGTTTGGTGTCATCCTTAGTGCGACCATCCGTCTGGATTGAAATTTTGGGTGGGATGCCCACGTCTTCGAGGTCACCGTTTAGTCCTAGGTGTCGACTTCTTTTCTTGAACTCAAAAGATCGTGCAATGTTCGGAAGTATCCCGGTTGGATCGTGGGAAATAATGACCTTTCGGTGATGGAATTTGAAAGAAGATTGGGTGTTGATGAGCAAATACCGATGGGTATAAGCATTCCTGTGATGATAAAGGTTCTATTAAGGGAATGTTGTAAGGTTGTGATTGTAATCGGAGTTGAGTGATAGCCAACTCTGGGGTAACCAGTTGCTTGAAGGATACATTAGTGCGCCTTGGGAGGACAACTTTATTAGCATTAGGGTTGGATCAGTTGAAAATTGAGGATTTTGAGAGTTCGTTGACGATTCTTGGCTTTGGGTTCAGAATCGTGTGGATTCGAAGTGATTTGGTTGTCGAGAAGTTGAGGTCACAAACTACCCCGAAGATAGTAATGATCATTTAAGGTTGGGAGACAACCGAGATCTTAGGGGTGGTAAGGTAGTCGATAGGGACTCGATGTTCGTCCCATCCTCGGCAAGATTTTATGGATTTTGAAATTGAGTTGTAATTGGGTCGTGCATGAGGCAAGGATGGTGGAAGCCCTCCTGTTGGGTAGAGAATCAATCTATCTCGTTGAAGGCGGTGTTGGGTGTTTAGTCGGTGTCAGATTTCAAGGACGAAATATCTTCTAAGGTTAGGAGGATTGTAACACCCGTAATTTGGAGACTTCCTTTAGTGATAGTTCGGGAGTCTTTTGGCTTTTGGAACGTAAAGGAGTTGGGAAATCAGATGAGATTTGCTATGGAATCATCGAGGATCGAATCAGGTGAGAAGACGCGAGAAAACCGAGATTTGGGCTGCCAGTTGTGGCGCGACTTGGGGTCGCGACACAAGTCGCGTAACTCACTGGAAGTAAGTTCTGGGGAAACGGGCGACTTATGACGCAACTTAAGGTTGCGACCTAACCCGCGTAACACACTGGTTGAGCTAAAAGCCGATTTTTCAGCCATTAGCCTCATTTCTCTCAAACCCCAAACCTTAAATCTCTTCCCTTTTCTCTCCCAAACCCCAAATGACGAACCCTTACGTATTTTGAGGGTTTTCCCCCTTGAACCGCATGATTCTTCATCATCTAGCTAGTGGGATCTTGAACCACAAAACCTCCATCTTCATCTTCCTCATCAAGTTCAACGTGTGGGAGCTCGTATTGAAGAGTTGGAATGGGTGTCCTCGGAAAGTCTCATCACCTAGAATGGTAAACTTTCTTGAAATAAGTTATAAATGCTCCGTTGATGGTTTCTTAGTGTTTGATTTCTCAAATATCAGATTTGATAGTTTTGGAGAAACTAGGGTTTTGATCTCGTTGGGGATTTTAGTAAATAATGTTTGGGGAATGTTTCTAAACGGTTTGGTATGTGTGGATCTAGGTTTTGGAAGTCCTCAGCTTGAGGATTCAAGTGGCCTTCAAAAGAGCTCGTTGGGTGAATGTTAGCGCACAGATCTATTGGATTCAAGATCATCCAATCTGAAGATTCAATCTGAAGCTAAAGCCGGAAAGTCGACTCTTAAATATTAGTCTAATGTCGTTTGTAATAAAATATCAAAGTATTGTTTTTAGTATTTTAATATTAGATTAAATATCTAGATATTAGATATTAGATATTTAGTTAGATATTTGTTTAGTTATAATATCTATGTTTAGATATTATATTGTTAGTGTGTTAGAGAAGCAATCAATCTAGAAATCAGAAAACACACAACAACACACACAAAAGGTGTAAAACACAGAGAGAGCTTTTAAAGAGAAATCATATCAAGCATCTGTATTCCGTGATTATTAATCAAACAGGTTGGTAATCGTATATGTGTTGTTATTGATAAGAACTTGATAATATTGTGGACCGACAATTGGTATCAAAGCCTGAAAATAGATTCAAATCAAGTTTTACAAAGAACGACTCTATGTTCTTCATTTCAAAATCATTCTCGAGTTTTAGTGTGTTTTTGGGGTTGAAATCGATCAGGTTGTGATCGAATAGGGTGCTAGATCGAGTTGTTATAGTTTGATTTCATTATAAAGCTTCAATCGATTCAAATTTGGTGATTTTGTTGCAAAACAGTTCACGAGCATATCTTACTGTTCCATCGATTGGTTTTTCAAAAAGTGTTTTTTTGAGATCTAAGGGTTGCAATATGTTCTAAAACTGTTAGTGTTCATTTTGTTAGGGTTTAGAACTGCTAATCGAAGTAGAAACAGGTTTTTAGATCGATTTTCGAAGAACAGGGACGAACTCGCGCAAAGTTCACATTTGCGCCAGTTCATAGTCATATTTGCGCCATCAACACGTCGCGCAAAACGTACTTTCGCGCGATCAACTGTTCGCGTAAAATTCCCTTCGTGCTACCAATGACTCGCGCAAACCCCTGTTTGCGCCACCCACGCCTCGCGCAAACCTTCATTGCGCCATACATACACCAGACGAACATCTCCACTTTGCGCCAACACCTTTTTAGCGCAAAGTTCACTTTTGCGCCATCAACATCTCGCGCAAAAGTTATTACGCGCCATCAATATCTCACGCAAATATCTATCATCAAAAGTTTGCACCATCAGCTTATTGCGCAAAGTTCAAATTTGCGCCACTAACGTCTCGCACAAAACTCCATCTTCAAAACTTACTTTTGCACCAGCCTCTCATCGCGCAAGTTGTGTTTTGCGCCACCTTCGTGTAGCGCAAACCTGACTTTTGCGCCACCTTCATTAAGCGCAAACCTGTGATTTTGCTCTAATTCCTGACTTAGTCTTTCTGATTGATTTTATTTGGGCTAACGATCATATTCAAGTTTTTCTTAACAAACATTATGACTTCCTATTTTCCAATGTTGAATAAAGGAGAATACGAAAAGTGGAAAAAGAATTTTTTCAGCTTTGTAGATAATGATGATCTGGGTCACTACATGAGATTATCATTGTCAGAAGGAGCACAGGAGCAAAGAGAGAGAGCTGATAATAGAGCTAGAGTTTATCTGAAAAAGAGTATTTCTAAAGAAATATATGATTTAATGGAGATTCCCGAAGCTTCAGGGAAAGAGAAATGGGACTATCTTGCATTATACTCTGAATGGATTATCTCAGACCGAAAGGTTTCCTTAAAAGCAAAAGATTTGGTAGCTGAGAACTCTGAGCTAAAAAGAAAGATCTCTGGTCTTGATGCTAAAAAATAGAAGCTAGATCTTGTTGAGAGCAATGAGAAGAAATCTAAGGATTTGGAGGATACAAACAATGAGCTACAAATGAAAATATCTGAGTTTGAGAAGAAGTTCTCAGATCATTCAAAGAAGAGTGTTGATGAGAAGAAGGTGATTGAGCTTAAAAGTATAAAGCTTTCTCAACAAGTTAGTAACTTTGAGAAAGTAATCATTTTAGAAAGAGATCAGTTTGCCAAAGAGAAGAACGCATTTGATCAGAAGAATGCTGGATACTTAAAAGATATATCAGATGGAAGAAAGGGTGCAAAGAAGGAATTTGAAAAAGAAAGAAGCACCTTTGAAGCTGCAATTAGAAAGCTTAATGTAAAGCTATCTGAACTTTCTATGTGTGCAAAGAAAGAAAAGAAGAAGTGTGAGCTTGAGACGAAGATTGACCTTCTTGTCAAAGAAAGAAACAGTTATTCTTGAAAGGTTAACGAGCTTGAAAAGATTATTTCAATGGTGGTGGTGACTGAGCGCAAGACTCTAGAGTCAATTGTCCACTCACCTAGAGATGATTCAGCTGATTCAGAATGCTCATTCAAGTCAGCTGCAAGTTCAACATCCAAACCTGTTTCTTCAAAAAGGCCAGTTAAATCTTCTAATCAGATTCGTAGTTCTAACCTTTTCTATGATAGAAATATAGATGGTTCAGGTACACATCAAAGAAAGAGAAACAACTACAAAGAAGTTGAACTGGTCTGGAACAGAAAACCAGTTGAAGAAAAGAAGAAATATGAGCTGAAATGTAAAAACTCATGTGTACATACGCCTAATGCCAAGAAGAACAATGCGCGAAAAGGTAAACCTGATTTTGTCTACACGAGAGATAAATTAATCAGTTTGTCAGGTAAGAAATTCTATTGTTCTTGTACACATGATCCTGTTCACAAGACTAGTGATCATTACTGGTATGGTTCTTACTCAATAACCCCCACAAGAACTGCAACTAACACTCATGGACCCAAATACCAGTGGGTACCAAAGAAAAAGGATGATTATGTGTTGCAGGCACCTACTGTCAAGGGGGAGTAGGAGAAGAATGGTTCTTGAGTAAATCAGCTCAAGACTCGGACATCAAAGTCAAATAGGCTTCTGAATACTTCAGTTCAGAACCCGAACTTCAAAGAATGACGACTTCTGATTATGTATAGATCAGGACTCGTTCATCAAAGATCAAAAGACCTTACTCCAGTGCTGATATGAAGAGTGTACTCTAATACTCAAATGAGAAATCAACCATCAAGGGGGAGTACATATTTGTCTGAAATTTTAATTGCATATCTTTTTAAATGATAATTTTCAAATGCATAATTTCAGGGGGAGTAAAAAGGTGATGAATTCTGATTATTTCTAATCAGAACTCGTACTTTCATTGTTTTTCTACTTTTTGTCATTTTAATTTAAGTGAATAAATTTGCTTTGACTATGACATAAGACTTTTGCAGTTTTTGAGAGATGCTTACATGTTCATATCTTTATGACTTTAAGCTTAGCTTCATGAGATGTAAGATCGCACGTAAAGGTATAATCCTTTATCTTAATCTCATATATGGTTGAAAGAAGGACAACTTTCAATCATAGAAAACATTGTTCTTAAATGTTCAAACCACTTCCCGAATCTCAAATAGATTTCATGAATTTGGAAGTGTGACTTTAAATGTTTTCAAGATCTAATTGTGCTTTAACTGAAATAGTTAAACCAATCTGAGCATCATATGCATTATAGGAAAAACATGATTTCATTGTGATAGGACTTAACACAACTTCTATGGAATCACCTTAACCAGTGATTTCTACCCACGAAGTTAATCCATAGTGATTGAGTGTGAGAAGTCGAAAAGAAATGAGTTTGGTTAGAGTGACCTTAATGTTTAAAAGAAAGAGGGTGTGAGATCAGAGTTAAAAGAATATCAGAACTCTGCACCAGCTACTTTCTGAGTCAGGCAGCCACAATTCTAATGTTTCACAATTCTTTGGTGATCATTATTGAAACAGGCAACTAGCGCATGCCAACTCTTGATTAACCCACCAACTACTCATTTTCTTCTAAAAAAGAAAGTGTTTCACATTTTCAAAGGGGAAGCAGCACATTTGCTATCTGATTTTCATTTGGAAAATCTGGATATTAAAAAGAAGGAAGTCTGCCCCTCCTTCGCACTTCAATCAAGCACATTGAGTCTGTGTTTAACTTACTGTTGTCTCAGTGGTTTACACAATTTTGAGCCAATAAGCAATCATCCGTGCTTAATTCTTTCTATCACATGCACGAACACACAAGGAATTTGTTTCTTTGTCACAACGTTTATAGAAATTACCTTTGTGGTGTTTCGATGATTGAATGGAAGCCCTGGGGGAGTGAACATCATAAAAGCTCCTTTCTAGTGTGTATTCGTTACACATAGTGACTTAGTGTTACTGACTGGCATTTTAACTGATTCATTTGTTGATTCAGGTGTTACACGATTATTTTGTCTGGATTTGCAAAGATCTGGATGAATATCTTTTGAATTGACGAATCAGAATCTCCAAATGAAAGACATTTCTTGCTACATGTTTTGATGAAGTCGTTGCACTTTTCATCAAAAAGGGGGAGAAAGCTAATCAAGAAATGGAGGAAAGATTAAAATTTTAGAGATTTCTTCAAAGTATTCTAAAGACATACTGATCTGAGAGAAATTTTCTTTGAAGATACTTTGCCTGGAGATTATTACATTCTGAAGAGAAAGAAAGAGATTCCATCTTCTGAGCTGAAAAAGAAGACTGAATTGCTAAATCATTTTAGTAATGATCTTGATCCAAAGGGGGAGATTGTTAGCGCACAGATCTATTGGATTCAAGATCATCCAATCTGAAGATTCAATCTGAAGCTAAAGCCGAAAGTCGACTCTTAAATATTAGTCTAATGTCGTTTGTAATAAAATATCAAAGTATTGTTTTTAGTATTTTATTATTAGATTAAATATCTAGATATTAGATATAAGATATTTAGTTAGATATTAGTTTAGTTATAATATCTATGTTTAGATATTATATTGTTAGTGTGTTAGAGAAACAATCAATCTAGAAATCAGAAAACACACAACAACACACACAAAAGGTGTAAAACACAGAGAGAACTTTTAAAGAGAAATCATATCAACCATCTGTATTCAGTGATTATTAATCAAACAGGTTGGTAATCGTATATGTGTTGTTATTGATAAGAACTTGATAATATTGTGGACCGACAGTGAAACCTAGATTTAGCCTAAATCTAGCAAGGTGAGTTCAAGTTGATTTGTGAAAATGGTGTACATGCCAAAATGTTTATTTAAAAGTGTTTTGCATGAAATGGTTAACTGCTGATAAGTTTTGAGTATTCTGAAGTAAAATATGTTTTACTTGGTTATTTGTCAAAGTGTGAGTATTTTAATAAATATTCATATTTGGTAAATTTGGGTTGTGTTAACCTCTTAAAATGCTTATATTGAGTTTTGAACGTTTCAACAACTAAATAGCATGAATTACGTATTCTTGGTGATTTGTACAAGTAAGATATATTTTATGAGTTATACATCTTTGACGATTTTGTACAAATGAAGTCTATTTTATGTTATATGCATTTTGGTGTAATTTCATTCATAAACCCTTTGGAAAACCTTTGGTTCCATTATGAGTTGAGTTTTGGGTTAAACTCGTCTTTGAGGTATGTGTCTTCGTAAACGTTGTTTAAAGACATTTCATTATTTGGGGGACCGGTAATTGTTGGTCAAATGGATTTTGAGCATTTTAGCTCGGTGTTGGCTTAAAAGAGTCTTGAGGACATTTGTCCGTTTTTAATGACTCGATGTAGAGTCCAATTTATGATTTACATTATAATGCATTTTATTGCATATTTATAATCATTACAGGCTCGAGTGTTTTTGTCACTCATGTGTAGTCGTGTATTTTTAGATTGTGTTGCATTGGATCCATAGGCACATACGTCAGTCTTATTTGATGGTCAATTGGGTGGTACGGGGTTGGACTCCGGGACTCATGTTTTATGACCAATACTTGACAAGTAGGCACTAGGAGGATGTAGTCTTGGGCGCCACTGTGTGGGTGTGTGCCGGGCCTTTCGGGTGTCTTTTTGGCATCAAGGTACCTCATCTCTTTGGGTGAAACTTGTCAAGGATTCATAGGGAAACTTTGGCTTTCATGCCGTTAGGTGTCATGCGATGAACGTTGGTTGAGTGGCATCTTTTGTGTTCCTCCGCTCTCCATGGATACGGGTATCCCCCGTTGTCGGACCGATGTATTTTGGATATTTAATTGTCCATGTTTTGATATTTGGACTTCATTCCATTTTATGGTCGCGTGAGTATTAAGTTTCAGTTCCATGTTTTATTGGAGTATCATATTTATATGCATTGTTTTCCGTTATTTAAGGGTTGAGTATTATGACCCACCCGAGTTTGGGTGTTTTGGGATAAGAAGTATTATTTACATTTTTACAAATGTGAGTGTCGAACTATGACCCTGTTTTGGGTAAGTTGCAGGTTGCATCGTTTTATAAGAAATGCATGTTTGGGAGCATTGTTTTTAAAAGTGTATATTATGGGAAAATGTGTCGTTTCCATATTTCGAAGGATCTTGCTTTAAAACTGAATTCCTTTCTTTTAAAGATATATTCATTCATGTTAAAACTCTTGTGCTCAGTAGGGGTTAAGCCTAACCTTTTTATTTGTCGGCATGTGCATCAGGTTCCAGTTGGGGGTTCGGACTCTAGTAGCCTCATGAAGAGTTGAGCCTTAGCTTTATGCAAGAGTAAGTTGTTGATGAAGTCTTCCGCATGTTGGAGATAGTAATTGTTATTGGGTTTAGAAGCACCCGTCCTTTTCATAGATTGTATGTATAGGATGAATGTGTGTGTTGAGGTTAATTCTTAAATTGTGTCTGTAGTCAAAGTAATTATTGATGTATTTAGAAAAATTTTAATAAGTTGCTATCTTCAGATTTAAGGGTGTTACACATCCTAAACCCAGTCTCGACGCGTCGCTATACACACGAAGTCATCCGTACCATCTGGCAATGCCAAGATGGGAGCGCTACTCAACATGTCTTTCAATTTCTGGAAAGCCTCCCTCTGAGCTTTCGTCCACACGAACTTTATATTCTTCTTAGTCAACGAAGTCAGCAGTGTAGTGATACGCGAAAAGTCTTTGATAAACTTTCGGTAGTAACCAGCCAACCCCAGAAAACTTCAGACTTCCAACGGATTCTTCGGTGCTTCCCAATCCCGGATTGCTTCCACCTTTGTCGGATCCACCTTGATTCCGTCTTGAGACACGACGTGCCCAAGAAACTGCACTTCTCGCAACCAGAACTCACATTTCGAGAATTTCGCATAAAGCCTTTCCCGCCTTAACAACTCTAACACTATCCGCAAATGATTCTCGTGCTTACTCACGGTCTTCAAGCACACCAAGATGTCTTCAATGAACACGATTACGAACTTGTCCAAGTAGGGTTGACACACCCTATTCATCATGTCTATGAAGGTTGCAGGGGCGTTGGTCAAACCAAACGACATCTCCAGAAATTCGAAATGTCCGTATCTCGTACGGAAAGCTGTTTTCGGAATATCTTCTTCCCTTACCTTGAGTTGATGGTAACCCGACCTCAAATCGATCTTGGGGAAGAAACTTGCTCCCTGAAGCTGATCGAATAAGTCGTCTATCCTTGGGATTGGATACTTATTCTTGATCATCATCTTATTGAGCTATCGGTAATCTATGCACATACGCATAGTCCCGTCCTTCTTTTTCACAAAGATGACCGACGCTCCCCACAGAGAGGTGCTAGGCCTTATAAACCCCTTGTCTAGAAATTCTTGCAATTGCGACATCATCTCTTTCATCTCCGCAGGTGCTAGTCTATACGGCGCACACGCAATAGATGTGGCGCCAGACACCATATCAATCCGAAACTCGACTTAACGATTCGGGGGTAGATTTGTCAAATCTTCCGGAAATACTTCTGGGTATTCTCTCACTACCCATACCTCCTCCACTCTACACTTCTCTTTCTTAGCATCTACAGCATACGCTAAGAATCCCCGACATCCTTTCCTTAAACTCTTATTTGCTTTGACCATGGAAATCAGACTAGAACTCCTATCTCGTCTATCTCCAAAAATCACTACCACCCTCTTCTCAGGCAACACCATACGGATCAACTTCTTATTACAGACAATACTAGCATCGTTCCGAGCCAACCAATCCATCCCAAGCACCACGTCAAATTCTCTCATTGCCATAGGGTATAGCACCACTGGCACTAGACTCCCTTCGATGTCTATGAAATAATCTCAAACACCTCCTTAATAGACACCTGATTAGCATCAACAGTTTCAACCTCGAACATCCGCTCTAAACGTTTAGGCTTTACCCCTAAACACTTTGCAAATGCAGGAGATATAAAAAAACAACTCTCCCCCTAATAAAACAATACTCTAGCACAAATGGAGTTCACCAAAAATGTACCTGTGACTACATCAGGAACCTCCTCCGCCTCCATCGCTGTCATATTGAAGGCTCTTCCTTTCGGACGAGCCGATTCCCACTTCTTCTCCTCCCTTTTTCCTCCTCCACGCTCCCCGACTTGAACTGGTCCGCCCCGTTTTACTTCCAAGAAATCCGATCGTAGTCTGGTGACCCATACTGATAGCAAGTCCTCTTGTTCGGGCAATCTCTAGACATATGCCCCGGCATCCCACACTGAAAGCATGATCTTTCCCTTGATCCACATTCTCCCAGATGCACCCGTCGACACTTTCCACAAGGCTTATCTCTGAACCCACGACCCACTCTCGGCTCCGCCCTGAAACTTTTTCCCTTTCTTGGATCTGATATCGGTCCATACCACTATCTCTTGTCACCAACTCTATCCGTCACTTGACGGTTCTTTTCTGTCTCTGTCATCTTGGCCGCATTAACGGCCACCTGAAAAGTAGTTGGCTCTCTTGCTGCGACCAGCTCTCGCAGACTGCTCTTCAGCCCGAAGATATAGCATTCTACTCAACTTTCCTCATCTAGTAGATACGCTCCGACAAATGAGGACTTCTCAATAAACTTAGAAGTGTACTCTCTCACTGACAGTTCCCTTCGCTCCAGGCTCATAAATTCTTCTTGCAACTTTTTCACTATTGCCAGAGGACAGAATTGCACTTTAAACTTCCCAACGAAGGTCCCCCATGACATACCCTCTGTTGCCGACGATCCTTGTCCGCCTGTTTCCTCGTCCCACCATAATGTGGCTTCAAACCTCAGCATGGACAGAGCATAGATCACCTTGTCCTCTTTAGCATACTTACTGGTAGCAAACACCAGTTCCATCTCCTTGACCCATTTCATTACCAGAACTGGGTCACACTCTCCCTTATAAGTAGGAGGCTTGCATGCAGCAAACTCCTTGTAGCTACATCCCTTTGCAGTCACCTTATTTGCCACCAAGGACACCGATGGGGAATGACCCCCCACTTCCATCACGGGTAGACTCGACAGTTCTGTAACCTCCTTGCTCTCACTCTTGTCTCTGCTTCCTGAGGCTGTCTTCTCCTGATGAGCTAATAACACTTTCAAGGTCTCATGAAGCTTTCCCATTTCAGTGGCAAAGGTTTCGTGAGTCACAAGGGCCTGATTACGGTCCCACCACGAGCCCTTGCGGTTCACCGCCCTCTCACAGGTGCCGAGCTTTCTTGATAAGAGGTTTCCCTCTCCATAGGAATCTCAACATTTCTCTCCCTGCGAGTGACACGGGTCTTAGCTTTTCCCCGATTCCCGGCATTGGTCCCCTCGACTTGAGTTGTAGCCTCTCGGGTGGTCCTTCCCGGTCCCCGTCCATGACCACGACCCCTTCCTCGGGCTGCCAACTGCCCAGTGGGACCCACCGGTGCCTCAACAAGAACCTCATTCATTGGCATATTCTCCCCCACTGGCACTGCCCTACTCCGCAAAACTCGCTCAGACATGACGACAACTGAAACAACACATGGGTAAACTTTAATTTAACAGACCTATATGCAACAAGATTTATAGGCACGTACATGTACCTGTAAATTTGCAATTACATTGGCCAGATGTAATTCCAAATTTACCGTACATGTTAGTCCCTATCTCTCATTACATACACTCCTATAGCGGTAACCCAACGACGTCCTATTTCTCGGTTGTGTCCCGCTTACAGTTTAAGTTTAGGTCCAAATGGTCACCTAAATCTCTTAAACTATGTCTCTGATACCAATTTGTAACAACCCAAAACCAAAGCAACCACAACATAGCAATATAAAATTTAATTCCCAAAATAGGTCCCAATACATAAGAACGGGGAATGAATCTTTAATTTTTAAACATGAATAACTCTTTTACAACCGAGAATCTTCTAAAGTAACTTAATCGCACCAAGGCATCGAACTCCACTCCACTAGCTTTCAACATTTCTCTTTACCCTTGGACGAGCCACCGACAATATCCTTACCTGAAAATGGGTTTTAAGAAAAGTTTGAAAGCGAGGGTTAGACCGGAAGGGTCTAGTGAACTCCCAACAATGAATAAGCATAAAATATTCAAGTTGATAAACTATTTAATAAACACAGTTCCAACCATTTATCCTTCACCGGATAACGATATGTCCGTCCGCGGGGCCCCAGTAGATCCCCAATCGGCCCCCAAGTCGATGTCGTACCCGCGTGTAAGGAAACAAATTCAATACAAGTGGTTCAACCATCCCCGATGGTTTAACGAAAGCCATGGTGTCCAATTCACAAAATAATAATTTCCACAGTTGATAAAACGCAAGGACTAATCTCATGCAAAATCTCAATAATTAACCCAATGGTTCACTACTCGAAATCATTTAACGAAAACGATACACAATTTAAATGTCGTTGCATAAGCCATTTTCAGTTTTCAAGAGTTGAGTGATAAGGGAACTCACCTGATGTCTTGGTAAATCGACTCACACACGAAACCGACTCTCAATGGATCAAACTCCTACATAAACGGACATGTTTCGATAATTAATTATCAGCTCATCGTCCCAAAAATAGAACCTGAGTGGTCACCTTTACCGAACTTAAGTTTAAACCTTATTTGGTTGGAAGTGGGCTTCGTCCTTGAAATAGACTTGACGACCCAACCCAAGTCCACATGATACCCGCTCAAGAGACACGGGTCTTGATCCAGCCCCGGTTCATGAGACGCGGGTCTCATCCCAACCCCGCTTGCAAGGGATGCAGGTCTCATCCCAATCCCGCTTGCAAGGGATGCGGGTTTCGACCACACCCGCACCCAAGGGTTATGCGGGTCTCGTCCACAATCGACTCGAGTGGGACGCAGGTCTCACTACACCCAAGTGGGTGCGATCGGATTCTCGAATAGGGAAACATTGCTAAGTCGATTTCCCACCCCCACCCCAACTTGAGTTCACGGCGGCGGCGGAAAGGGTTTTCAAACCCAAATTGATTGCCAACATCGCACTTACCAATCCAACACTTGCACACAAATATTGATTTCGAATTGATTAATAACCCTCAAAATAAAGCTAGACATCAGATTTAAATGCTCAACCCAGAAGCTCACAATTCTATAGACAAAAACAAGGAGATTGAATATTTCTCACACATATTACATTTCCTCTAACTGAGTAAGGATTAGGAGGGTTTACCTTTTGAAGAACAACTTAACTCTAGCTTGATCGATCTCTAGATTAAACCCATAATTTCACCTTCTTCCCCTTTCTTGCTAAGAGAAATCAATTTCCTCTCATTCCTTCTTTAGCGCCGCACTGCATCCAGACTTACCAAAACAAATGAGGAAACCGTATAGAGTTTAGGTCTTTTAGGTCTACAATTTACAAAGTGCCCCCTCCTACTCCCTTATTTCCATCACTTGACACCCCTTGATCTATTTTAGAGTTAATAATGAGATAACGGGTGTTACATCCACCCCGAAGTCCCTACACACTTAAAGACTACCTCCAAGGCATTACTTCAAGCGGCGGAGGTCCAACGCCTACCTCCCCGGTAGCACTTCCAGACTCAACCCTCCTAGTGCCTACTTGGAAAGTTCATGGTCGTAAAACATGGGTCCCGGAGTCCAACCCCGAAATAGCCAATTGACCATCAAAACAGACTAACTTACATGCCTATGGATCTAATGCAACACAGTCTAACATTACATGACTACCCAGGAATGACCAACACACTCGAGTATGTAATCAACCTCAACATGCAACACGATGTATTAGTATGTAAATCATAACTGTGTTCTACATTGAGCCATTAAAAACCGGACAATTATCCCCAAGACTCTTTTAAGTCAACACCGAGCTAAAGTGCTCAAACTCCTTTTTGACCAACGATTAACGATCCCCAAAAATATTGAAACTGACCCCCGTCATTGCGAACACATACTCCAAAATACATGAATAGACTCCAACAGAGTTTAGATTGGGACACATTATTTTCCAAAGGAATCTACACCATTTATTCTTTCCAAATCGTCCCATAACATAAAATTTAGCACATCTCCAAAACGACCACTAAAAGTGCTTTACAAGATTTATGCAATAAACCATCAAGACACTCTCAAGTATGACTTATTTATCAAAATTCCCAAAAATTCCAAATGTGGGCGTGTTACAATATTCACAAAGCCAAACACTTCAAATAATTAAAACCCACCAAATGACCCAACAAATGACAAATTCATGTAAAACACATAAACATGTTAAAAATGAACATTTTGGCATGTACAACGTTTTCACAAATCAACTTGAAATCACCTTGCTAGATTTAGGCTAAATCTAGATTTTCTCACTTAGAGCTTCCTTGAAGAAAATTGAATCCTCAAAGCCAAAACCTCCAAAACCTAGATCCACAAGATTCCGACCATAAACATAGATATTCAACCGTATAACATTGTTCCCACAACATTTGACATGAAGATCTCATCTATACCAAAACCCTAAGTTCTATAGTTGAGGAGAAGAGAAGATTACCTTTGTCATAGCTTGAATCCATTTACAATACTCTTCTAGATCCCCATAATAAGCCACAAACTCCCAAATGTTCAAAGTGGTGAAAAGGGTTGGATGAAACCCTAGAAAGTTTGGTGAAGAAGATGAAGTTGAAAGGATTGTAGGTTTATCTTCCAACTTGCTAGATGGAGAAGAAACACTTAGGTTTAGGAGGAAAAAACCCCAAATATGAGCAACGGTTCGAATTTGGGGTTGGGGGTCGGTTTGGTAGATAAAGGGGGAGGATATTTGAGGTTTTTAGGAGAAAATGGGGTGTGGAGGCTGAAATTCTCTTTTTATCAGCGTGCAATGGCTCCGCGCGAGTGGTGGCGCGACCCGACTATCACGGGCAGTAGCGCGGAGCTCTGGACAGAGTCTCACGCAGATCAACCCGTGCGAGCAGTAGTGCAATGCATTGTCGCCATTTTCCGTCTTCTTTTTGACCAAAGATTTCGGGGTGTTACAGATGTGATAGTTCTTACTATTATGGAAAGATAAAAAAGAAATATAAAAAGAGAAGCCAATATAAAAAGATATATTTCAAAGGAAGAAAAACAAAATATTATAAGAAAAAAGGATATAGTAGGACTTACAAACCTACTTTTAAAACGAAACAAAAACCAAAATGAATGTCGTTGTTATTACTGTAAAGAGATAGGACATTATGCTAATAGATGTCCCAAAAAATTTGGTAAAAATATTAAGAAATTTGAAATAGATGAAGATATTGAAAAAATGATAAATGATGGAGATTTTATACAAATAAATGATTTTCAGGAAGTAGACTCTGATGAAAGCATATTTATATTAACTGATACAAAATATACATCTTCTGAAGATGAATAAATTCGACATAGCTTCAACTAGTAATTCTAAAAAAGATAACCTTATAATTGATTATCAAGATGAACAAAGAGGAGAATATAAGCAAGAAATTTTGATATATAAGAAAAAACTAAAACAAATACAACGTGAACACTTTTCATTATCTAACTATTCTGGATTTAAAATAAATACTTTACAAAAGTTAAGGTTAAAACCCAGAAATCATCATTTATTTTATGGACTAAATATCCAAGAAAGAACACTAGATATAGACATGACTTGTAATAAAGTAATGATACCATTATTGTCTAAAAAAGATATACAAAATAAATTAGTAAAAATAAAACGTGAAGTTAGAAATACTTTAGGATGGATACATATAGGAGCAATACAAATAATAATAAAATCAACCTTTAAAGAAGGAATTGATTCTCCTATAGAATTAGCTATAATGGATAATAGGATACTAAATAGAGAAGAAACTTGTTTAGGCATTCTTAAAGGAAATTTACAATATGGAAAATTAAAATTCAACATTTATCCGATAATTTCCTATCATCTACAAGATAAAGATTTTGATAAAACTTTAAGCTTATTACAAGATTTTAAAAGAAGATATTTCTTTAAACAACCAAATAGACCATATTCGATAACATATGCTATTTCTTATGCAATATCAAATACCCATCATTCAGATTGTTTTAGTATCAAAAACACTATAGACTGTCCTTTATTATTTAATGAAGTTTGTCAAATACAGGTCCCTAATCTACCAAAAATAGAGGAAATAGATTCTCAACCAATAAGTTTAGATTTACAAGATAAACTTTTATTAACATCCAATATTATAATCCCTAGATTATCTTTGTCAAGAACAAGAGTAATTAGTCAACCTTTAAAAAGATTATCAAATTCAGATAGATTTAATCCTATGATAATAGCCAGAGAAGATAATTTAAAAAATTATAGAATCATTGGTGAATACTTTGATGGAATAAAGTTTTTCCCAATAAATATAATAATAGATACAGGAGCAAACGGTAATTATATAAACCATAAAATATGTAATCAATTACAAAAATATAGATTAGATAAGACTCATCAATATATCAATTTTAATGGAGAACTTTATGAGATACGTAAAGCAATAGAAACTATTAGGGGTGTACGCGGGTTGGGTTGGGCGGTTTGGAACATTTTTACAACCCAACCCAATTATGGCGGTTTGAAAAAACTCAACCCAACCCAACCCATTCAAAAGTATAACCCAACCCAACCCAACCCAACCCATGCGGGTTATGGCGGGTTGGGCGGTTTAGTAATTTTCATTAGGCTGAACTATTATTAAAAGAGGTCATCTAAAAGATTTGGACTTGAGACATAACCTTCCTACAAATTAAACTTGGGATTGATTGCCATTCTGAATCATATAACAAGCATTTTTGTTGGAAACTAAATAATAGGATAAGGTTTTGGTCACTAACGGTGAACAGATATTTATCATGACAGTTTATACGAATCTTTAATTTTTATATATTTTACGTAAATGTTTTAAAATATTATTTTCTTTTGTAGTTCTTGTTCACAATTTTTATGGTTTCGGGCCATAGTGGGCTTTGAATCTAAGTATCCCTAAAACTAAAGAAGGTAAACAATTATTTTTTACGGTTTGAAAAACATTGATTTCTTCTCAAGTCCATATAACTTGTTGCACTTTGCTCTGCTTTTACTTTGTTTTTGTTTTCGAGAGTTGCATCATTTTCTGCCAAAAGTTATGATGTAAATTATGGTTTATAAGGTTACATCATGATTGTAAACTTAACCATTGGCCAAAAAATAAGCCGGAGAATCCTAGTATAAAGTAACCATGTGGGTTATAGAGTTTATATGTCTCTCTGTTACTGATTCTATATTCTATTTATCTTTATCCTAAATTCCTAATGAAGGAGGCTTAAACTATTTCTGATGAAAGTTGTGATAACACACTTTTATATACATGGCCGTTCCTTGGGGTGTGCGGTGTGGTGCTACCACAAGGCCTCCGATCTTCGGGGGCCTCGAGTTATTTATTTAAATTTTTTATTGTAATAAATTTACTATATAAATTATTTGGGCTATATATATATCATATATAATTTTATAAAAAAATATATTAGCGGCGGGTTGACGGTTTGGGTTGGGTTGAGTTTTCCTAACCCAATTTCAACCCTTATAATTGGCGGTTCGGCGGTTTCGCGGGTTGGGAGCGGGTTGCGTTGGTTGGGTTTCGCGGGTTGAGGAATTTATGTACACCCCTAGAAACTATACTCCGATTTGGACAAGAAACAATCCCTTTAAGATTATTAATAGAAAATGGAGAGAATGATATATTAGAGATTGTGTTAGGATTAACATTTTTAGAAAAATGTTAGACCTTATCATATAACTTCTTATGGGTTAAAAATAACATATAATAGAAAGATGATATATATACCAAAATGACGAGTCCTTATAGTATATATATATATATATATTCCTTTAGGAATAACTTATAAAGATTATAAAGCAGAATATTTTGCTACTTATATAGACTGTGGTGCGGGGATATGTATATGCAAACCATATTGTTATCCTAAAGAATATCATCAAGATTTAAGATTTCATAGAGGACGAGGAATATCGAAAGGTATACTTATATTAGATAATTAAAAGAATCTAAGAACCAATAATATTAATAGGATCATTTATGATTAAATGTCCTCCTTTTTACTGATACAAGTTCTGATATTCTTTTAGGTAGCAACTTCTTACAAAGATTTAATAAGGTAATCTTCGATATAATTTCCTTTAAAATTATATTTAAGACACCTTGTCATCATGTAATAGTAATAAATAGATTAAAACGAGCATATGGAAAAACCTTGCCAATTATCTTTAAAAAACTCACAGCCCAACGTGGTGATATATGATATACTACAAAACCGATTTTCCCCAAAGGAACCCCATTATTAAAATACCAACCAAAAAACACAATTTTAGATTACCAAGTAAATATAAGGAAACTTGACTTAGATATTGAAAATATAAAATAAATACCAAAACAATGTTATACGGAAAACCCATTACAATTTGGGGATAAAAACCAAATTACTGCGAAATTAGAAATGAAGGATAAAGAAAAGGAAATTAGAGTCAAACCCATGAGATATAACCCTGAAGATCAAAATGAATTTAAAATACATATTAAAGAATTACTTGATCTTAAATTAATTAGAGCCAGTCATAACCCTCACAACTCACCTACATTTATGGTAAGAAAACTTGTAGAAATGGCTAGAGGAAAAACTAGGATGGTGATAAATTATAAAAAGCTAAATGATAACACTATATTCGGTGGATACTTTTTACCCCATAAAGAAAGCTTAATAAATTGGACAACAAATAAAAAGATATTTTCAAAATTTGATTGTAAAAGTGGATTTTGGCAAATGCATCCTCATAGTATATCATATACAACATTTTCTACTCCTCAAGGTCAATATGAATGGCTTGTAATGCCATTTGGATTAAAAAAATGCCCCTCAGATATTCCAAAGAAAAATGGACGATATTTTTATAGATTATGAATTTATCTTTGTATATGTTGATGATGTTTTAATATTGTCCAATGACATAGAATCACATTTAAAAAATCTACATATATTTATTGATTTATGTATAAGAAATGGGTTAGACCTATCTGAAAAGAAAACCAAGCTACTACAAGAGCAAATAGAGTTGAAAGTCCAATCCAAGTTCTAATAAAACGTACACTGATTATGTAGAAATCATCTTTGATTAATAGAACAACAATTACAATGATTTCTTAGGGCCGAATATCTCACAGTGCCATATACCTATTTCTTGTTTTCTCTCTCTAAAATCCGTATATGTGTGTGTTCTCTCAAATTGTACGTACTCTCTCAATTCTTGTACACTAACAAATACAAAGACAAAACCCTTTTATACTTGCTCAACATGACCTTACAAGCTAACTAAAGTCAAGGTCAAACCTTTTGACTTACAACTCAATTATCAACAAAACTACTTACACTTTCACAACATTAACATTTTGACTCCTCATTTAATCTTGAATACAATCTTGACTTAACAATCTCCCCCTTTGGATTCAAGATTAAAAAAAATTGACGAAAATCTTCAGGTCATCTTCTAGATGCAAAACCTTCAACATAGAATCTTGAACAACTTTGAATCTTGAATAATCTCTTTCTTTGAAACTCTTTTCAACACAAATTTGAAATCTTCAGAACTTTTCTCCACCTTTACATCAGACTTTTCTTTGACTTGAAATACAAACTTTCTCTGTTTTACAACTTTCTCTTGACTTTGCTTCCTTTAGAAATTTAACTTTGAATCACCTCTTTAAATTTCTCCCCCTTTTTTTGATAAACATTAATCTGACTTTAAAATCTTGAAATATCTCCCCCTTTTTGATGAATTATGAGAAATCAGAATCATCAAAACATTTCAACGTCAGCTATGTCTTTGAAAATATCTCCCCCAAACATCAAGATAAGTACAGTCTTCAGGAGAAAAAATCTCTCCCAAAGAGAAAACGATCTCCATCTGATCTGATATGAACATTCTGCCGTCAATTCATAAATGTATTCATCCGAATCTTTTTAAATTCAGAAAGATTAAGATTGGTAACCCTGAATCAACAGATGATCAGTTAACATGTCTGTCAGTAACACAGAGCCACTGTGTACAATGAATGTACATTGGGAAGGAGCTTTTTGATGTTCACTCCCCTAGAGCTTCCATTCAATCATTGAAAAAGCACAAAGGAATTTTCTATGAATGTTAAAACATGAAAACTTATTCCTTGTGTGCTCGTGCAAGTGTAGCAATGATTGAAGCATTTAAAGCTTGAACAAGCTCAAAATATGTAACCCATTGAGACAACAATAATATTACATAGACTTAATGTGGATGAATGAGGTTCGAAGGTGGAGCAACTTTCCTTCTTTTTCAATATCAACATCTTCCAAATGAAGATTTGATAGATTATGTGTTGCTTCCCCTTTAAAATATGAAACATTCTTTTGTTGAGAAAAGAATGAGTAGCTGGTGGGGTTATAACAAGAGTTGACATGGGCTAGTTGCCTTTTTCAATGAAGTTCACGAAAGAATTGTGAAACAACAGTAATGTGGCAGTCCGACTCAGAAAAAGTTTGGTGCAGAGTTTGATATTCTTTTACTCTAATCTCTCACCCTCTTTCTTTTAATCATATGAACTCGCTTCTAACCAACCTCTCTTTTCCATATTAGACAAAAACAATATGAATATGACAGTGAAAATTTAAGTAACTCACCCTCAAACAAATAATAAAAGCTTCCTGATGAAGATGTAACTTTTCAGCTTCCTTAAAAATGAAAAACTTTTAAGTACGGGTTCTGAACAGAATTATCCAGAAGCCATCGTCACATATTTTCCGGTGAGAATAGTAACTCCCCTTAACAATCAAATTATCTTTTAATCTCCTCCTGAAAAATCAGAAAATGTATAAGTAAAAATATAAAACATATAAGCTCCCCCTTAACATTTGCATAATCCTTAATCATTAAATCAATTTTTGAATTACTAGGATTGAAGTAAATTCAAAAGTCAAACTCCTTCTAAAAATTTGCATTTACAAATTTATTAGAAGAAATAATGTGTACTCCCCCTTGAATATTGATCATCTTTTATGTTGGAGTACAAAAACTCTTTATCATTGAAGATCAGGTCTTGAACTGCTTTGTTTAAAAGCCAATACTCTTACTCCCCCTAAACCTGTGGTACCTGTAAAACAGATTTGACAGGTTTTGATACCCACATGTATTTGGGTCCAGATTGGTTAGATTTTGGATTCCACTTCTCATTAGATTTAAATCTTTTAAGTTCATTTTGTTGAGAAGTGATTCTGTAAGTTCCATACCAATTATGTGCATAATTCTTATTAACAAAATCATCAGTTCCATAGTATGAGCAACAAATTTTCTTTTAGGCTAGCCTGATTAAATGATTCACATAATATGAAGAATCAGACTTACCAAAAGATTTACCTTTATGAACATTGTTCTTTTTGTTTAGTTGAGGTGTGGGAACAAATGACTTTGAAGCATCCTTCTCATCTTTTCTTCTCCAAATCATCTTTTGTGGAGACTTGTTCTTAATGGTTCCTGAACCATCAATGGATTTCACATAGAAAATACAAGTAGGACGAATCTGATCTTTATGCTTAGACATACTATCATCTGAATTATCAAACAAAGGATTATTAGAAACATTTGCAAAATGTGAACTTGAAGCTGTTTTGAATGAACATTCTGAAGCAGTTGAATCATTTATAGCTGATTGAGCAATTGTATCTAAACTTCGTTGTTCCCTCAATTCAACCTTGAAAATGATTCCTTCAAGTTCTGTGATCTTGTTTGACAAACTGTTTCTTTCTTCAGGCAATAGATCAATCTTCTTTTGTAAGTCAGATTTCGTCTTCTGCTCTTTCATTGCAGTTGATGATAGTTCAGATAGCCTCTTTGAAAGCTTTTTAATCTTTGTCTCAAATATCTTTCTTTTAGATTCAAATTCCTTCTCAACATTCTTCTGTTTGTCTGAAATTTCTTTAAATAACCCAATATGCTTCTGTTCAGACAATTTCTTCTCTTTCCATGATAATAACTTTCTCAAAATCAGATACTTGCTTAGAAGTTTTGTACATTTGAGCTCCACTGTTTTCTTCTCTTCATATGATTTTCTTGAAAAATCAGAAAATTTCTGTGCAAATCATTTTCTTTCACTCTCAAAGTCAGTTTTTTCCTTCTCAAATTATTTCCTGTCTTTGACAATTTGTACTTCCAAATCAGAAATCTTCTTCTGAAGCTTAGCATTTTCAATTTCAAAATCATTTCTTTTTCTTTCAACTTTCTTCATCTCCTCTTAAGCTCTTGAATTTCATTTCTCTTGTGAGACTATCTCTTTTAACATATTTATCTCAACCTCAAGACTAAACACTTTGTCTCTCAATTTGTCTCTTTCAGAGAAAATTTATGAGTTTATTTTTTTCAGTCCATCACATGTTTCTCCAACAATGTTTGCTCGAGTTCTGAGATCTTCAATCTCTCTTTGCATCAATTCCTTCTTGGACCATGTAGTGTTTGAACTACTTGCTTTCCATCTTGTTGATTCCTCTTCAGATTTCTTTAGTTTAATTTGAAGATTAGAAATCTCTTTCTCTTTTGATGCAATTATCCCTGCAAAATTAATTTTAGAGTTAGAAACACAATCTGAGCAAATAAATTTTTTCTCTAAAACTTTAGAATTTTCTTTCAGTTTAATAATCTGATCATGAAGAGATGAATTCTGAATTTTCAGATTCTCATTTTCAGCTTCAAGGGCAGGAATCTCTGGCGTATAAGCGATAACGCAATCCCTTTTTGTCAAAACAATATTTCCCTTATCGTCAATGTAAGGCATCTTGAATTCTGAAATATAAGAACTTAGAATGATCGTTAGTTCGAAAAATCAACAATCAACAGCTCAGAAAAATTTCCAGAAAACAAATTCCAAAAATTTTCTAAGTTAGAAATCCTCACACCACTGAGAACCTTGACAATTCGGACACCACAAAAAAATCTTCTCGCACACCAAATACTCCAAAATTCGCACACCAATAGAAATTTGCATGTCTTTATTTGCGAGTAGTCACTTTTCGCACGCAACTATATGCGAATTGTAGCTTCTCGCACGCTTTGAGATGCGAATTCTTGGCTTGTAAAACTTTCAAGCCTCAAACTTTTCGCACGATATCCTTATGTGAATTCCATACTTAGCCAAATTTTCGATCTCAAACTTTTCGTATCGATACAAATTCTATACTTAGAAAAATTTCGGCTTCCTTATGCGAAATTCGAAGAATTCGTATGATATGAGATGCGAATTCTCAGAATTCGTATGCTTCACGGTGCGAAAACCTCACTTCTCGTATCCTTCGCGATGCGAATTCTGTCCTTAGAATTTCATAAATCAACTTTTCGTATAACACACAGTGCGGATTCCTCCTTTTCGCACAAATGAGAATTCTTAACTTCTCGTACCTAACGCTGTGTGAATTTCTCACTTAGATTTTATCAGAAATCTAATGCCATGCGAATTCTTGACATCTTCATGCGAAAAATATAGATCTTGCGAGTTCTTCGTGCGAGTTCTTCACAGTTCGACCAAAAACACACAAATCGATCCAAAATACATTCAATTCTTTGAGTTTGTAACACCTCAAAAATCAGAGTAAATTAAAACTTGGAAACCTGACAATAAAACGAAGGCAAATCTATTAACTTCCCATAAATGGGATCAGTCCTTAAGACTATACAATCCTATACAAGGATTTCTTCAAAAGAATGGGACTTAACATTGCCCAGCATCAATACTAAAACATCTCCAAAAACCCCGAGACTCAAAACTCGTCTCTCCAAAAACCCCGGCACCCACCGCTAATGGAAACCTGTTATACACATCATTTGAGAAAAAGTGTCAGACTATAAAGCCTGGTGAGAACATACAGTTTATAAAGTTCAAAAGATATAAACATCAGTATCATAAAGAAATCTTTTCATTAAGGTTTAGTTCGTAAAGATAACATTTTGCCACAACCGGGCCTCTTCGGTCCAAAACTCTTAAACGGTGATAAAAGGACCATTTTACCAAGGATAGTGGTGTAACACAAAGTAGACCACAAATCCGAGTTATGAGCTAAACACTTGGAGTCCTCAGCAATGAACCCAGAGTCCGTGCTACGAGGTGAGATCGCGCTCCCAAGGGAAACCAATGTATACTCCTTCACTAGGATCACCATGAACCATGGCTAGTAACCGGCCTCACATAACCGTACCATAAACTCATCACGGAACATGTGATCCATAGCTACATATTTGGGGAATATAACCTCCCAACAAAACAGTCTACTCCCAAACCTAGGGATCCACTAGTAATGGTAAGGACTCGTCACAACAATGTATGTGACCAACCATAAATAAACATATGGTTACAAACACATTTTTATAAACAAATGCTATTCCCAGTTCAACTTCTGGTAAGAATGAAAATCAATTAAAAGAAGTTCCTTTGAATATTTCTTTCGCATAAACGCACAGGTAAAACATCATTTTACTTTTAAAATGAGATAAGATCAAAAAGGTAACTTTTGATATGTATAAAGTTTAAAATGATAGTAGGAACTCACCTCTGTTTCCTTCTTCTTAACGAGCGCTACCTATGACAACACCGAAAGGATCGGTAAGTCGAAATACAGATAAACCTCTCGTTACTTGAATAGGACTCAAAGACACAGAAGCTAACAACTTAACATAACCTAATCCGGTCAAAGGCAACAACCGGTCGAACACCACCCCGGTCGAACACCTCCCCGGTCCAACACTACCCCGGTCGAACAGACAACACCGGTCGAGGGACCATCCGGTCGAACAACCCCTCGGTCGAATCAACCATCCGGTCGAATCAACCCTTCGGTCGAACACCCATCCGGTCGAATCAACCCTTCGGTCGAATCAACCATCGCCTTGTTCATCAAGAACAGTACGATGCAGAACCCAGATTTAACCCAGATCCAAATGAGAAATACTCAGATCTCAAAATGGAACGGTTCAAAACCTTCACAACGAGATTCTACACGGGTAAAAGTATTCAGATCAAAGCATTAAGCTAGATTCGTACCTCGATTTGCATGAAACGATCGACCCTTTACAAAGCTTCTTCCTGCCTTTCTTCCTTTCTCTCTGACTTCTCAAAACCAAAACTGATATTTGTGATAATTATCAAAATATCTAATTTGATTTTGTATATATATAACCCAAGTTACATTTAACCCCCCTGAACTTTGGGTAACGGTCAACTTCTCACCAAATCCCAAAATTCAGGGTGTTACAATCCTCCCCAACTTGGGAATGATTTCGTCCCCGAAATCCAACTATACAAAGAGATGAGGATATCTACGCTTCATATCCTTTTCAGATTCCCAAGTCACATTTGCTCCTCGGTGATGCTTCCACTGCACCTTGACCAAAGTGACTTCTTTATGACGCAACTTCTTAGACATTCTCTCCAAGATGGCGTCGGGTTATTCCACACAACGGTTACCTTCGTCAACCCTTAGCTCTGAAAGGGGAATGACGCTGTCTTCTACCGCCAAACACTTCCGGAGGTAGCAGACATGAAACGTGTTGTGTATTCTACTCAACTCCGGTGGCAGTTCCAACTGGTAGGCCTGCAACCCTACACGCTTAAGTACTTTGAAAGGTCCGAGGAAACGAGGACTCAACTTCCCACGTTTTCCGAACCGTATAATGCCCTTCCATGGTGATACCTTAAGCATAACGCGGTCACCTACTTGGAATTCCATCGGTCGCCTCTTCTTATCGGCATAGCTCTTATGACGATCTTGAGCCGCTTTCATCCTCTCACAAATGAACTTGACCTTGTCGGCAGTCTCTTGCACGATTTCAGACCCGACGAACTGCTTCTCTCCCGCTTCTAGCCAACACACGGGAGTCCGACACTTTCGCCCATACAGTGCTTCAAATGGTGCCATCCCAATACTCGAGTGGTAGCTATTGTTGTAAGCAAACTCCACCAAAGGCAGGTGAGAGTCCCAACTACCCCCGAAATCGATGACACAAGACCTCAACATGTCTTCCAACGTCTGGATCGTTCGTTCGCTCTGCCCGTCAATCTGCGGATGGTAAGCCGTACTCAACTTAACTCGCGTACCAAGCTCTTTCTGAAACCCATCCCAGAAGTTCGAAGTGAACCGACTGTCGCGATCCGACACGATCGACAAAGGTATTCCATGCCTCGAGACCACTTCATCGATATAAAGCTTCACCAACTTATCCATCGGTAAAGTCTCGCGCATAGGCAGAAAGTGAGCGCTCTTTGTCAATCTATCCACTATCACCCAGATGGTATCGTGTCCCCGAAGAGTTTTAGGCAACTTCGTCACGAAGTCCATGGTGATATGCTCCCACTTCCACTCAGGAATCTCTAAGGACTGAAGACTCCCATACGGTCGCTGATGTTCGGCTTTGACTTGCGAACACGTCACAGAACGCTCTACGTAACGCGCCACATCAAGCTTCATCACCGGCCACCAATAGTGTAACTTCAAGTCCCTGTACATCTTCGTACTTCCCGGGTGTATGGAATACTTGGACTTGTGAGCGTCCTCTAGCAACATATCACGGTTACCCCCAAACTTGGGTACCCACACACGACCACTGAACAGTTTCACTCCACGGTTATCTTCCGTTAAGAGTAAACGCTGTTTTGTCATGACTTCCTCTTTGAGATTCTCTTCTAACAATGCTTCCATCTGAGATGTCTTGATCTTCTCAACAAGACTAGACACTAGCTCGATTCTTGAATGGGTAGCCCGAATACTCCCGCTATAGTCCTTCCGACTTAGCGCATCGGCCACCATGTTCGCCTTACCGGGATGGTAAAGCAATTCACAGTCGTAATCTTTCAACAACTCGAGCCACCGCCTTTGCCTCATATTCAACTCTTTCTGACCAAAGACATACTTCAGGCTCTTGTGATCCATGTAAAGAGTACACTTCGTGCCGTAGACGTAGTGTCGCCAAAGCTTCAAAGCGAGCACCACTGCTGCTAACTCCAGATCATGAGTTGGATAATTCTGCTCGTGTATTTTGAGCTGCCTCGAGGCATAAGCGATTACCTTGCCTCGTTGCATCAACACACAACCCAATCCCATCTTTGAAGCGTCGCTGTAAACCACGAAATCTTCCGACCCTTCAGGCAAAGATAAGATCGGAGCTTCACACAATTTCTTCTGAAGAATCCGGAATGCCTTCTCTTGGGCCTCTGCCCATTCAAACTTCACATTCTTCCGAGTCAAAACTGTCAAGGAAGAAGCGATCTTCGAAAAGTCTTGAATGAATCTCTTATAGTATCCCGCCAGACCCAAGAAACTTCGAATCTCTGACGGACTCTTAGGAGGCTCCCAATTCATCATTGCTTCAATCTTGGAGGGGTCCACTTTCAATCCGTCCCGAGTGACTACGTGCCCCAGAAATTGTACTTCTTTAAGCCAAAAGTCGCACTTGGAAAACTTGGCGTACAACCTCTCTTTTCTCAACACTTCCAGAACTTCACGCAAGTGCTGCTCGTGCTCTGTCTCACTCTTGGAGTACACGAGTATGTCGTCAATGAATACAATGACCGACTTGTTGAGGAATGGTCGGAACACTCTATTCATCGAGTCCATAAACACCGCTGGTGCGTTCGTCAGGCCAAAAGGCATTACAAGGAACTCGTAATGGCCGTAACGCGTTCTGAAAGCCGTCTTCGGAACATCTTCTTCTCTCACCTTCACTTGGTGATAGCCTGATCGTAAGTCGACTTTGGAAAAACAACCCGCTCCTTGAAGTTGATCGAACAAGTCGTCTATTCTCGGAAGCGGATACCTGTTCTTCACTGTAGCTTTGTTCAACTCACGATAGTCGATGCACATTCTCATTGTGCCATCCTTCTTCTTAACAAATAAGACCGGAGCTCCCCAAGGTGACGAACTCGGTCTTATGAATCCCTTCTCAAAAAGCTCTTGGAGTTGTGCTACCATTTCTTGCATCTCCGACGGCGCTAAACGATAAGGTGCTTTAGCGATCGGTGCTGCGCCAGGTACAAGATCAATCCGGAACTCTACCTGACGATCGGGTGGCAACCCAGGCAAGTCGTCCGGAAAGACGTATGGATACTCCCGCAAGATCTTCACATCTTCCAGCTGGGACTTCTCCAACTTGGCATCGATCACATAGGCTAGGAAAGACGAACATCCTTTTACTAAACACTTGCGTGCTCTTGCCATTGTGATTATTGCCACTTCACCCTTTCTCTTTTCACCATAGATGACCACGACGTCGCCAGAGGGGTTGGGAAGTCGAATCATCTTCTTGGAACACACGAACTCGGCCTGATTGTTTGACAACCAATCCATACCGACCACAACATCAAAAACTCCAATTGACATTGGTAGCAGATCGATCGGGAATTCTCTTCCCTCGATGCTAAGAGCACACTGCTTCAGAACTTCGTGGATCAGAACTTGCCTACCATCTGCTATTTCTACCACTAATGCATCCTCAAGACTAGTAGTGGGCATAGCAAATTTCTGACGGAACAATTCAGATACGAAAGAGAAACTAGCACCCGTATCGAATAAAATACGAGCAGGTACATAGTTTATAAGAAAAGTACCCGATACCACATCAGCGGATGCTCTAGCCTCTTCAGCCGTCATCTGAAAAGCTCGACCCTGAACCTTAGGAGGGTTCTCCTTCCTTGCTGGCGCGCTACCCGACACAAGCTTCGGGCAATCTTTCCTCGCGTCCCGGTGCCTTGCACTCAAAACAGATGATTCCCCTGACCGGGCAATCTATGACAGTATGACCAGGCTTCCCACACTTATAGCAAGTTTGAGAATTGCTGTAACAGTTACCGTGATGCTTGGTTCGACACCTCGGGCACCACTTAGCTTCCTGATAACTGCTGAAGTTGCGGTTCCCAACAAAAGGTCGGGCCCGCTTGGAAGGTACTGAACTGTTCTCCCACTTTCTCTTTTCAGGCACCAACACTGACTTCTCAGATTTGCTCTTCGCGAACATCTCTTCCATGAATTGAGCTTCCTCCACCATTTCTCGGAGGTTAGAATCTTTGAAATTATGGACCATCGATTTCATGTCCGCTGGCAAGCCGTTGAGATAGGCCTTCATCTTGTCTTTCTCTGTTGGGGCAGCGTGCCCCACCAGACCAAGCTTCTCCATAAACTGACGGGTGAACTCCCTCACCGTCAGGCTCCCCTTCACCAAGGACCGGAATTCTTTCTCAATTCGGTCCATCGTTTTCTCGTTGCAAAACTCTTCTAGCAGCTTCTTCTTGAACTCGGCCCAAGACAACTGAGCCAACACTTCAGGAGATAGAGTGGATTGGATGATATTCCACCAGATGAGTGCAGTGTCCCTTAGCAGTTGGGTACCAAACCGCACCCTCTGATCATCACCACATTCGGAAGAGCCAAAAGCTTGCTCGACCGCTCGGATCCACTTAACGCACACCACCGGGTCATCAGAACCGAAGAATTCTGGCGGTCCGCAGCCCAGAAAGGACTTATAGGAACAACTCTTCCTATTCCCCGGAGCACCAGAAATCCCGCGCTCTACCGCCGTGACCCTTATACCATCGCCTCCAGAACCTGCTACGACGTTCTCCACAACCGTCTCACTTCTCCGATTGTTTACGTCGCGGTCCTCCATTGCTTTCAGCAGAAACTCTTGCTGCTTCGCCATCTCTTCTCTCATCGCCAACATCACGCTGGCCAACAACTCTGACTGGGGATTAGCATCCCCGATTACTGGGTGGGACGAAGCCAGGTCTACCCGAGGAATGACCTCTGGCCCTCCACCTAGTACGTGCTGAACGGGTGGTCGAATGATAACCTCAACTCCTTCCGGCTGACCCGCTGTAGAGGCTGTCGCTTCCTGACCATCAACACGAGCACGCGGTCTTCCACGCGTACCTACCATTCTAAACTGCTACACGGAGCAGTGGAAGAGATAAGAAAAGATAGAAAAAAAACACGAAAGGAAAACGTACTGCCACATTACCAAATGTCATATTAATAGCAATTCAAGGACTCTTACGTACAATATCCTCATAATAACATTAGCTAAGTGAAATTATGAACATACAACACATAATGGTTCTTGTCACCACTACTAACCCAACTTAGGAGCTCTACCCAATTCTCGCGGATCAATTCTTAGTATACGCAGTCTAAGTCTAGACATCTTACATTCATGCCTAGTTCGCTTAAACTAGAGCTCTGATACCAACTTGTAACACCTCAAAAATCAGAGTAAATTAAAACTTGGAAACCTGACAATAAAACGAAGGCAAATCTATTAACTTCCCATAAATGGGATCAGTCCTTAAGACTATACAATCCTATACAAGGATTTCTTCAAAAGAATGGGACTTAACATTGCCCAGCATCAATACTAAAATATCTCCAAAAACCCCGAGACTCAAAACTCGTCTCTCCAAAAACCCCGGCACCCACCGCTAATGGAAACCTGTTATACACATCATTTGAGAAAAAGTGTCAGACTATAAAGCCTGGTGAGAACATACAGTTTATAAAGTTCAAAAGATATAAACATCAGTATCATAAAGAAATCTTTTCATTAAGGTTTAGTTCGTAAAGATAACATTTCGCCACAACCGGGCCTCTTCGGTCCAAAACTCTTAAACGGTGATAAAAGGACCATTTTACCAAGGATAGTGGTGTAACACAAAGTAGACCACAAATCCGAGTTATGAGCTAAACACTTGGAGTCCTCAGCAATGAACCCAGAGTCCGTGCTACGAGGTGAGATCGCGCTCCCAAGGGAAACCAATGTATACTCCTTCACTAGGATCACCATGAACCATGGCTAGTAACCGACCTCACATAACCGTACCATAAACTCATCACGGAACATGTGATCCATAGCTACATATTTGGGGAATATAACCTCCCAACAAAACAGTCTACTCCAAAACCTAGGGATCCACTAGTAATGGTAAGGACTCGTCACAACAACGTATGTGACCAACCATAAATAAACATATGGTTACAAACACATTTTTATAAACAAATGCTATTCCCAGTTCAACTTCTGGTAAGAATGAAAATCAATTAAAAGAAGTTCCTTTGAATATTTCTTTCGCATAAACGCACAGGTAAAACATCATTTTACTTTTAAAATGAGATAAGATCAAAAAGGTAACTTTTGATATGTATAAAGTTTAAAATGATAGTAGGAACTCACCTCTGTTTCCTTCTTCTTAACGAGCGCTACCTATGACAACACCGAAAGGATCGGTAAGTCGAAATACAGATAAACCTCTCGTTACTTGAATAGGACTCAAAGACACAGAAGCTAACAACTTAACATAACCTAATCCGGTCAAAGGCAACAACCGGTCGAACACCACCCCGGTCGAACACCTCCCCGGTCCAACACTACCCCGGTCGAACAGACAACACCGGTCGAGGGATCATCCGGTCGAACAACCCCTCGGTCGAATCAACCATCCGGTCGAATCAACCCTTCGGTCGAACACCCATCCGGTCGAATCAACCCTTCGGTCGAATCAACCATCGCCTTGTTCATCAAGAACAGTACGATGCAGAACCCAGATTTAACCCAGATCCAAATGAGAAATACTCAGATCTCAAAATGGAACGGTTCAAAACCTTCACAACGAGATTCTACACGGGTAAAAGTATTCAGATTAAAGCATTAAGCTAGATTCGTACCTCGATTTGCCCGAAACGATCGACCCTTTACAAAGCTTCTTCCTGCCTTTCTTCCTTTCTCTCTGACTTCTCAAAACCAAAACTGATATTTGTGATAATTATCAAAATATCTAATTTGATTTTGTATATATATAACCCAAGTTACATTTAACCCCCCTGAACTTTGGGTAACGGTCAACTTCTCACCAAATCCCAAAATTCAGGGTGTTACAGAGTTAGCTTCTGTAAATCAACCAATTTGCTCACAAACAGTACTAGAATCGATTACAATCAAGAATACATCGTGATCAAAATACAGTGCACATAACTCGAACTTTCGAAAAAATCACAAAAACTTCAAATCGTATCAAAATTACAGTGCAATTGTGTATCTAATTCAAACAAGAATGGTCTAATACATCTATCGATTACAATACTTGTAAGAAATTGAAAATTTCAACAACAATTTTGTGAATTCGATCACAACTCAGAAAACAGGGTGCAAGTTCTTCATATTGGTTGATTTTGTTTGAATCAGGCTCTGAAGTCCAATCCAAGTTCTAACAAAATGTACACTGATCAAGTAGAAATCATCTTTGATTAATAGGATAAGCAATTACAATGATTTCTTGATGCCACAAATCTCACAGTGCCACCGATTTACAATATACTCTCTCTCTCTCTCTAGAATCTGTATGTGCGTATGTGTGTTCTCTCAAATTGTACGTACTCTCAATTCTTGTACACTGACAGATACACAGACAAAATCCTTTTATACTTGGTCAACGTGACCTTACAAGCTAACTAAAGTCAAGGTCAAACCCTTTGACTTACAACTCAATTATCAACAAAACTACATACACTTTTACAATATTTACACTTTGATCCCTCATTTAATCTTGAATACAAACTTGACTTAACAAGAGTTTTTAGGAATGAAAATTGATGGTAAAGGAATAGAACTTCAAAGCCACATCTTAGAAAAAATCAATTCATACCCTGATAAGCTAATAGATAAAAAACAAGTTCAAAGTTTTTTAGGAATACTTAATTATGCTTCCGATTTTATAAAAAAATTAGCGACATTAAGAAAACCGTTTCAAGATTTACTTAAGAAAAATAGAATTTTTAGCTTTGATAAAAGCCTCGAAAATCAAGTAAGAAAAATAAAAGATTACTGTAAACTATTACCTAAGTTACAATTACCAAAGGAAAATGATAATTTAATTCTTAAAACTGATGCTTCTGAAAATTACTGGAGTGGAGTCCTTAAGAAAATAGATAATAATGCAGTACAAGAAAAATTTGGAGGAAGTATTTGTAGGTATTGTTCTCGTACATTTACAGATACATAAACTAGAAATCATATAAATGAAAGAGAATTATTGGTCGTAGTAAAAAGTTGTCAAAAATTTTATTACTTTTTACTGCCAAAAACCTTTCTACTAAGGACTGATAATACCCACGTAAAAGCATTTATCAAAAATAATTTATCTTCTAAACCTGAGTATAAAAGATTGATCAGATAGCAAACTCTTTTGTCTGAATATAATTTTGATATTGAAATTATTAAATATGATAAAAATATCTTAGTAGATTTTTTTAACTAGAGATGACAAAGATGATTAAGGAGATCAGCAAGCTCCTATCCATTATGGATCAAAAGATAGAGACAATCAAAGATATTGTCTCAGATATTATTGATATTGCCAATCTTCCGGGAAATACATTAGAAGTCAGAGATTTACTGGTAAAAGCAGCCCTGATAATAAAAAAAATGGAATAAAAAATTGTAAAAATGATAATTTCAAAATTAAAAAGTTTGATAAAAGAAGAATCTGATAAAATGGATATCCCTTCTTCATCAGAAGAACAAATGACATATAAACCTCTTGAAGATGAATGTCAAAGGACAACAAAGGAATCTTTGTCTTTCAGACCCCATTCGGAAAAAACGATTTTTAAAGAAAAAGTATTTTTAAAAAAAAGAAGATGATGATAGATATCCCTATTCAACAAACTTATGTTGAAAATCAAACTTCGATGATGAAAGATTTGTATAATCTTTCAAGAACATATTTAAGATACGTAGATTTTTCTGGGATTTACCCCATAATTAATTATTTAAAAGGATCATCTTCTCAAAAGATAAGACATTGGTACGATTTTGGTGCCATAAACTCGATATATCTTATTTCTCCTGTAACACCCCGATTTTCGTTTGGTCTTTTTGCGTTAAAGAAAAGAAGATTTAGCGGGCTGCCTGCGTATGTCTACAGGGCGCACGGGTCGTGCGCCCTCCTTCAGACAAAACGCACGGGTCGTGCGCCTTAGGCAGTGGCGGTCTGGATTGCTGCATAAATATCTTTTTGTGAGATATTTTCTAAAAATATTTCATATATCTCTCTATCTCTGATTTTCTCTATCTCTCTCTCTCTCTCTCTCTCTCTTTCTTTTTCCCTTTTCTCCATTTGATCTTCGAGGCTTCATTTAGTTCCTAGTTTGCAGTGTTTCTAGCAAGGGGTCGGTGTTTTAAGCTTCACCTCTTCATCGTGATCGATATCTGGTTTTCCGGGTTTTATTCTAAAAACCTACTGGTGAGTTCCTACTACCATTTTACAAACTTTATACATATCAAAACTCTTATTTGCGAAATCCGAAGTATTTCTACGGTATGATTTCATGTTCTCTACATTTTGATATAAATGAAGTTTTTGGTGATTTTCGGGGTTCCCGATCAGTTTTGACTAAAATGACTGGTTCCGCCTTATTAAAGTAAAATAATGTTTTACTTGCACATTATGTGGATATGTGAAAAGAATGTTTATGAACTCATTTTAATGATTTTCATTTTTACCAGAAGTTGAACTGGAAATGACATTTTGTTTATAAAAGGTGTTTATACCATATGTTTATTTATGGTTGGTCACATATGTTGTTGTGACGAGTCTGTACCATTACTAGCGGATCCCTAGGTTTTGAGTCGACTGTATTATTGGGAGGTCATATTCCCCATTTTGTAGCTATGGATGCATATGTTCCTCGAGGGCAACTTGGTACGGTTATGTGAGGCCGGATACTAGTCATGGTTCATAGTGATCCTAGTGAAGGAGTATACATTGGTTTTGCTTAGGGCTAGATCTCACTTTGTATCACGGACTTATGTGTTCGTATCCTCGGATTCCAATTGTTTAGCTCATAACTCGGATTTGTGGTCTACTTTGTGTTACACCACAATCCTTGGTAAAATGGTCCTTTTGTCATCGTTTAACGAGTTTTGGACCGAAAAGGCCCGGTTGTGGCGAAATGTTATCTTTTATAAATTAAATCTTTATGAAAAGATTCCCTTTGATATAAAAGTTTATATCTCTTGAAATTTATAAACTGTATGTTATCACTAGGCTTTAAGCCTAACACTTTTTCTCAAATGATATGTATAACATGTTTCCCTTAGCGGTGGGTTGCCAGGGTGTTGAGAGACGGGTTTGGTCTCGAGGCTGTTGAGATGACTAGCATTGTAACTGGGCATTTGTTAAGTCCCATTCTTTTGGTGAATTATGGATTGTCATCTGATGTAATCTAGATAGATGTGTCTAGATTAGTTTGTTGGTGAATTATATATCTGTACAGGTTTTGTAAAGTCTTAAGGGTTGATCCCCTTTATGGGAGGTTTATATCAATGCAAGTGTAAGGTTGCCATATTTCCAGGTTTTAATTTACTCTGAATTTTAGACTGTGACAAGTTGGTATCAGAGCTATAGTTTAAGCGAACTTGGCATGAATGTAAGATGTATAGACTTAGACTGAGTTTGATAGGCACTGATTGTGAGATTGGGTAGAACTTCTAAGATGGGTTAGTCTTAGAATCGACGGAGGTTATGTTAATCAAGCGTTGTGATGATGGTAACAAGAACCCTTATGTGTTATATGTTCATAATCTCACTTAGCTAATGTGATTATGAGGATATTTTACGTGAGTGTAATTGGTTTCCTAATGTTATGACAATTGGTAGACGTAGCGGTACGTTTCTTTCGTGCATGTTTCAGTTAAACTCTTCCTTACCCTTTCTCGTGCTTGTGTTTACCTGCTCTACCTTGGTATGTTGACCGTTAGGGTAGTGCGAAAGTTTCTAAGCGAGTATGCTAAGGAATGATTGTTGTTTATAGAAACGTCTCTTTGGGATGGTAGTAAGTGCGTAGAACGCATTAAGTTAATCATCTTGAGCCAGATTCGTTGGTGGAATTAGAACTATATCTTCTTAGATCGATTCTATTTCGAGGAGTTTGTAAGTTAATTAATGGGATAGTTGCCCTAAGATGCCTGAGGCATCCGGTTGATTATAGTACGTCGGGATGTTGGGAAGCGTAGTATTAAGATGCGAGTGCCGACCGAATTTATGCATTAAATTTATTTCTAAAATAAGGTTGCATAAATTGCTTTTCATGACTGCCAAACATAAAGTGATTTACCTTGTAACGCTTTGGCCAAAAACATTTAGCACTCAACATATTTTAAACTATGAGCATAAGCATGCTTAAAATGGTTTTGTTGCACCTGATTTCAAATTGTTATCAAAACTCTCTTTATTCACGTCTTGTGTTTAAATGCTATTTATGGATGTCGTAATATCTGTGTTTTAACGCTTTTTGAGTTAATGGGCAAGTGGTTGTCGAATTTTGACCTTGACATTGGATCTCTTCCACGTATGTCAATGGTTTTAAAGGAAAAGTTATTCCCATGCTTTTGAGTAGGAGTTTCTTGGGGATTATTAGTTGTGTGAGTTTTGTTGCATTTCTTGGAGTTTTGTTTTACGGATTCTTTTGTCGCGTGCGTATATTTTGTGATGCGTGAGTTTAATTTCATTGCGTGCAAGTTATGAGTTCTTGGGCGTCGTGTCTCATCAAAAATCTTGTCAAAATGGTCGCCTTATCTTGTGTTGCAAAATGGAAATTTGGACACCACTTGATTTTAACATTAAGGAGATTTATGAAAATCCAGTTGAATTATGGTGTCACATTATACGACTTTGGTGTCGCATAAATAATTTCAGGAACAAGTGCATATGCATCATTGTGTGCGTTAATTTCGGGGTTTGTTAACAAATGTCAATCGTCGTGTACTATGTGCATTGAATTTAAGTATAACGTTGGTGTGAATGATTGCATAAACGATTTATGTTATTTTTAAAAACAGGACTTTCGTTCTGATCGTATTTCCATCATTAACTCTTACTGTTAAAATTTCCGCAAAGCATTTAGCGAGTTAGCGGCATTGTGTCGTGGTAGTTTCTATCTTGGTCAGATGTGTTTATCTTTTCAACGTGAAGCTTCAAACTCGGTTTGAAATTTTATTTGTATCCCCGTTATTTTACCGCCCTTTGGGGAATAAATTGTTGCATATGTTGAAGTGCAAGAACCTATTTTCACGTTTATAGCGTAAATTATTGCGTATGTTGTGACAACCGTCAAAATTAGTGCTCAGGTTAATTTCTAAGTTAACGAAAATTAAGATTTAAGCATTTACCACTCCTTAAATTGCATAAAATTTTTAAGATAAAAGTTTCCTAAAAATTTAGGAGGTTGCGTAGAATGCCCGGAACAGTCCAGTAACTGACCGTCACAATTCAGAAATGCCAAAAATATTGATTAAGGTCCAAAATATATAAAATTATAAAGTTATAATATTTTTAGTTGAAATACTTTCATTTTTTTTATAAAAGTTGTTTTAAGCAAAAATTGAGAAATCGGGTATTTCGGTTCTCGAATATATCTGATATTTTAATAAAATAGACTAAGTATTTTAATTAATTTTTTTTTTGATTAGTCATGGACACTTGTCATGACTACACTATTACTATTATTATTATTTTTATTTATTTAATAAATAAATTTTAATTAAAACCAAGTAAGAAAGGGGTTAAACCCTCATTTCTAACTCTTTATCTCCCTCTCCTCTCTTCTCCTTTTTCCAAATCGGCCCACACACACACACACACACACTATCATCTCCAAATTTCCAGAAAATATAAGAGTTACAAAGGTTAAAATCATCTTCAAATCAAGAATTCCAAGTTTATATCATCATCTACACAAGGTACAAAACCCTATTTCATCATTTCTTCATGTTTATTCAAGTTTGATGGTTGAACTTTATAAAAACCCTCATGCATGTGTAGAAGTAATTCATTCATGGTTTTAGAAGTGAAAAGGACATCATTGATGAATAAAACATTCATAAAGTGATGCCATAAAATGATCTTCCATGAAAAACCAAGTTAAATAGTGAAAATTTGAGTTCTTGATTAATATGTTGATTTTATCATAAGTACAACCTTGTGTATAAAAATTTTGATGTTTTAGTTGGTTTATATTTAACATTCTAGTAATAATTTCAAGTTTAAACAAACTCTTATGATGAGATTGTTCAATCTTATGTGATTAAGAGTCTTGAAAATTGATAAGTGATGAAAATCACTTATTTAGGTGTTTTTGGTTTCATGCAACTCACTTTGGATGAAATATTTGTAGTTTTATATGTGTTCAAAAGGTTTTCATCTCAAGACTATGTTATGATTGATTATGGTGTGATAACATATGGTTATTTCATTAAACCAATTGTAAAATGATCACCATTTCAAAATTTCATAATCTTAAATTTCTGCAGATGTGCTGTCCAGAAAATGGACCTACTTCCAACATGCATAAATCATGTTCTACATGTCAAAATTTGGGCTTTTTGCTTATAGACTTTAATTTAGAGTGTTAGCTTTCTAGAAAGTCCGAAAACACTAATTTTGGAGATGATTTGAGCACTTAAATGGATTTTACAAGAAAATGGTGCAATCTGTCCAGTGAAGACAGATTCAAACACCTATCTTGTGGAGGCCATAACTTCCTCATTTCTTATCCCAAATTAAGTGAATCTTTTTCCAAATGATAGGATTTTGAGTTAGGTTTACACCCATATAAGGATTATGGGCTAATTCAAAGAATTGATACCTCAAAAGCATGCTACAAGTGAGGTATGTCACTGGTCCGAAAATCAGTGACACACTGCTTTGTGGAAATTATTTCAGGTATCAAAACTCATCCAAAAATTATGAAAAAGTGCAGATTTACTCTTGACACACTATAGTATTACCACAAAAATTTTGGTGAATTCATTCCTTTGGGAAGATATGTTTCTATAGTGGTTTTGTTGACTAAAATATTGGACAGCTTCTGCTGAATTTTCAGAAAAGTGATTATAATGAGTTCTAAAATAGTGTTAAGGCATAATAAGTCTATAATTGATCTAAATATGGTTTTGGTTATTGAAACCTACTTAATGGCATTTCATAAGTTATTGGGACGGGTCATTTGGACATAGGAACGGGTATTAATGTATTTCCTCTATGGCAACCTTCACTATAGGAAACCAAGGAAGCGGCACCTATTTTGAGCACTATCATTAAGTTTCCAAGTTCACTCTCAAGGTGAGTATTCACAGCCCCTCTTTTATCGTTTTACGTATTTTGGGGTGAAAAGCATGCTTAAGTACGATTATAATGATTCATGAGTTAATTAAAATGTTTTGCGCTGTTAAGTCGCCAAGGCTTGTTTTCAAGCATTTTAAAAAGTAAGATGTATGACGCTAAATAGTTGGTATGTTGAGTATTTAAGAGTTAGTCCCCAGACGACACTACTATTAACCCAGAAATTTGGGCCTATAGTATTAGTGGATAGCGCTATTTGGGCTTGACCAACCCCACTTCTTACAGCTGACGAGCTAGGAGTGCACTATACTAGAGAAGTGATTGAACATGTGGCGCTTGAGACCACCTCTGAGTCAAGGCACACGGGGCAAAAACAAGGGTCCGGGACGGTTTAGTAGTGGCTCAACCAAGTTTAAGTTATACCGACTCAAGTCATACGTAAAGCAATACTCATGAAATTTTCAAGTTAAGATAATGAGCGCGGATGTGCTCCAAGTATTTGAGCACGTATATGCTCCAAGTATTCAAGTTAAGCTTTTGAGCATGAATATGCTCCAACTATCAAATCTTGCATATAAAAATGTTTTGTGCATATTTAAAACCTGTGAACTCACCAACTCTCGTTGTTGACCATATTTTTTGTACATGCTTTTCAGGTAATCAAGAAGGTAAATTTTAAGGGTCGTTCTGCGTATAACATGAATATGCTTGGGGGATGTACAAACTTTTGGAAAATGCTATCTTGAATTATCTCGGGATTGTAATTTCACGATAAACTTTCTACTATTAAATTTTGTAATGTATTTTTATTAAATGTATGGTGGTTGAACTTTATGCTTGTGGATTGTTTATCGGAAACTGTTATACCCCGTGTTTCCGCTTTAGCGGGGTGTGACAGATTTGGTATCAGAGCCACAGGTTATAGAGAATACCGGTTTTATACAAAACCATACACTATAACCCTATAAAAAAAATATATATTTATTTTACAAACGAAATTACGAACCCGAGTACATCCCTAGCATGACTAAGATGTGTCTTTCGTAATCACACCCTAACTTAGGCAAAGCTTGATCACCTTTGTTTAATTTGAGTGTGCATAATGGAGACATGGATCGGGTATGCTAAAAGTTACTAAAAATAGAAACTTTTCAATTCAAAGACATAAAGCATGTTTTGTTTGTGAGTTCGCATGACATCTTTGGTTATTAAAGGATATTATCATGTGCTTAATAATTAAATTTTGTAAATTATCGCAGTCGACATGTCTCGTTCCCCACCTAGAGAGCAATCCCCTGATGAGTCAGGTTATCTCACCCACATACCTGGGAGAAATACTTCTCCTAGTGAAGAGTATGACCCTTCTGAGCATGAGTATTCCGATTCCGAGCATACACCAGTAAGATCCGCTACGCCCACACCAGATCCGACACCATGTGCTACACCTGAGTGTGAGAAGACTCCTATACCAGCTAGAGATGAGGCAGGGCCTTCTCGGCCCAGGGGTCTGAGGTTATCACCCCCTTCACCTGCTAGGATACCAGCACTCCCACTAGCCGGCATGTCTGAGGCTGAGACATATTGGGTTAGGAGTTTGTCTCGGAGTATGGAACGATTTAGGTTGCAAGTTGATTACCATGAGTATTCCATTGACTCACTTAGGGAAATGATGAGTATGACTGACATTATTACAAAAGGGATGATATCGATGATGGGATCTAGTGATGAGATGATAGGGAAGATATTTGGAGAGCTAGCGGAGACTAGAGCGATGGTGACCTGGCTGCACACTTGTTTGTCGACCGTGATGGGATTCTTGGTAGTGATTGTGGCTCTGGTGATGGTGCACTATTGGCATTTGTAGTTTGTGATTGATGCATGATTTGGGTTATTAAAAACTATATTTTGGGGCTTGTAGCCCGTGACTTTAAAACACTTGACTCATTTTGGATTGTCATATTTTGTAAATGTTTGGATGATGTATGTCTTGATAATGGATGCTTATGATATATTTTGTTATGCATGATTCTAAGTCTTTAAGAATGTATTCTTTATGATTTATTTATCGTATCATGTTTGTATGGTGGAATGGAATTTAATTAGACTTTAAAAAAAAAAAAAATTGCAATTAGAACTATGCCGCCAAGAAGGGAAGACCCTGAGATTGCTCGGCTTGTAAACGAACAAATTCTTGCAACACTCCCTGCCATAGTTAGCCAGATAGCAGCGGGATTAAATGCAAATCCACCTAACCAACCAGGAGCTGGTGTTAACATTGAAAGAGAATGTACATATAAGACCTTCAGGACTTGTAATCCAAAGGAATTCCATGGTAATGAAGGAGCGGTTGGATTACTGTCTTGGATAGAAGGGATGGAGTCTGTCCTTCATATCAGTAAATGTCCGGAAACTAAGAAGGTAGAATTTGCATCTTGTTTATTACAAGGGATTTATTAGGCCTAGCTCTTCGCCTTGGGGAGCACCAGTACTTTTTGTTAAAAAGAAGGATGGGACATTCCGAATGTGCATTGATTATAGGGAACTCAATAAGCTGACTTTAAAGAATCGATATCCACTTCCCCGAATCGACGATTTATTTGATCAATTGCAAGGCGCATCGTACTTTTCAAAGATTGACTTACGGTCCGGATATCATCAAATGAGAGTTCGTGAAGAAGACATCGACAAAACGGCATTTAGAACTCGTTATGGTCACTATGAATTTCTAGTTATGCCCTTCGGACTGACAAACGCTCCAGCAGTTTTCATGGACTTGATGAACAGAGTCTGCCGACCATACTTGGACAAGTTCGTGATCGTGTTTATAGATGATATTCTGATTTATTCGCGAAGCAAGGAGGACCACGAACGACACCTGAAGTTGATGTTGGAATTGCTTAAGGAACAGAAATTGTACGCCAAGTTCTCCAAGTGTGAATTTTGGCTTCGAGAAGTACATTTTCTGGGTCATGTGGTTAATAAGAAAAGCAAAGGTTGAGGCCATTAAAAAGTGGGAAACTCCTAAGACACCGACGGAAATTCGTCAATTTCTTGGCCTGGCAGGTTATTATCGACGATTTATCGAAAATTTTTCCAAGATTGCTCAACCACTCACGTCGCTAACCCAAAAAGATAAGAAGTTTGATTGGGGAGAAAAACAGGAGGAGGCATTTCAAACGCTGAAGCATAAGTTATGCAACGCTCCAATTCTAGCGTTACCAGAAGGTACAGAAAATTTTATGGTATATTGCGATGCATCACATCAAGGTTTGGGATGTGTATTGATGCAAAGAGATAAAGTTATAGCTTATGCCTCAAGACAACTTAAAGTTCATGAAAAGAATTATACCACTCATGATTTGGAGTTAGGAGCAGTGGTATTCGCTTTAAAGATTTCGAGACATTATCTTTATGGTACCAAGTGTATCGTTTACACTGATCACAAAAGTCTCCAGCATATCTTTGATCAGAAAATGTTAAATATGAGACAACGAAGATGGGTGGAACTACTTAGTGACTACGATTGTGAGATAAAGTATCATCCCGGAAAAGCCAACGTAGTAGCAGACGCATTGAGTAGGAAGGAGAAGGTAAAACCAACAAGAGTACGAGCTATGGGAATGTTGGTACAAACGAGCCTCAAAACACAAATCTGTGAAGCTCAAAAAGAGGCACTGAAGGAGGAGAATCTAAAGAATGAAGTACTTCATCAGTCAGAAAAAGAATTTGAAACCCGATCAGATGGGGTACAATATTTCAAGAATAAGGTCTGGATACCAAAAGTGGAAGGTCTGCGGATGTCAATCATGGAAGAAGCGCACCAATCGAAGTATTCGATTCACCCGGGAGCCGACAAAATGTATAAGGAGCTAAAGGAATATTATTGGTGGCCGGGAATGAAGAAGGACATTGCTGAATTTGTGAGTAAATGTTTGACTTGTGCTAAAGTCAAAGCAGAGCATCAAAAGCCATCTGGACTTTTGCAGCAACCGGAGATACCTCAATGGAAATGGGATCAAGTATCCATGGATTTCATCACAAAGTTACCAAGAACAGGAAGAGGTAATGATGCAATTTGGGTTATTGTGGATAGACTTACAAAATCCGCGCATTTTCTTCCTATCCGAGAGGATTTAAAAATGGAAAGATTGGCACAAGTATACATTGATGAAATTGTCTCTCGTCATGGAGTACCACTATCCATCATTTCAGACCGAGACAGTCGTTTCACTTCTCGATTTTGGCAAGCGTTTCAGAAAGCTCTGGGTACCAGGTTGGATTTGAGCACTGCTTATCATCCTCAAACGGATGGTCAATCTGAAAGGACCATCCAGACTCTGGAAGACATGTTACGCGCTTGTGCTATAGACTTCGGAGGTAGCTGGGATAAGCACTTACCATTGATTGAATTTTCTTATAACAACAGCTACCATACCAGTATTCAATGCGCGCCATACGAAGCCCTTTATGGATGTAAGTGTCGATCTCCACTTAGTTGGGTGGAAATTGGTGACAGTCAATTGTTTGGGCCTGATATTATACGGGAAACTACCGACAAAATATCGACCATACAAGACAGGCTTAAAGCTGCAAGAGATCGACAGAAAAGCTATGCAGATAATCGCAGAAAACCCTTAGAATTCCAAAAGGGTGACAAGGTTCTTCTGAAAGTGTCTCCATGGAAAGGAGTTGTGAGATTTGGAAAAAAGGGTAAATTAAGCCCAAGATTCATTGGTCCATATGAAGTATTAGAAAGAATTGGACCCGTAGCTTATAAGCTTAAGTTGCCACAAGAGTTGAGTGCCATTCACGACACATTCCACGTGTCAAATTTAAAGAAGTGTATAACTGACATGATGGCGATTGTACCCCCGGATGAAATCTTAGTGGACGAACGGCTTATTTTCAGAGAAGAGCCGGTTGAAATTTTGGGTCGTGAAGTTAAGCAACTAAGGAGAAGTAAAATTCCTATTTTAAAGGTTCGTTGGAAGTCGCGTCACGGACCTGAATTTACGTGGGAAAGAGAGGATTTTATGAAGCGCAAGTATCCTCATTTGTTTAATCAAGAGGCGGTCCGGAAGTGACAAACTTTAAATTTCGGGACGAAATTTCTCGAAGTAGGGGAGACTGTGACAACCGTCAAAATTAGTGCTCAGGTTAATTTCTAAGTTAACGAAAATTAAGATTTAAGCATTTACCACTCCTTAAATTGCATAAAATTTTTAAGATAAAAGTTTCCTAAAAATTTAGGAGGTTGCGTAGAATGCCCGGAACAGTCCAGTAACTGACCGTCACAATTCAGAAATGCCAAAAATATTGATTAAGGTCCAAAATATATAAAATTATAAAGTTATAATATTTTTAGTTGAAATACTTTCATTTTTTTTATAAAAGTTGTTTTAAGCAAAAATTGAGAAATCGGGTATTTCGGTTCTCGAATATATCTGATATTTTAATAAAATAGACTAAGTATTTTAATTAATTTTTTTTTTGATTAGTCATGGACACTTGTCATGACTACACTATTACTATTATTATTATTTTTATTTATTTAATAAATAAATTTTAATTAAAACCAAGTAAGAAAGGGGTTAAACCCTCATTTCTAACTCTTTATCTCCCTCTCCTCTCTTCTCCTTTTTCCAAATCGGCCCACACACACACACACACACACACTATCATCTCCAAATTTCCAGAAAATATAAGAGTTACAAAGGTTAAAATCATCTTCAAATCAAGAATTCCAAGTTTATATCATCATCTACACAAGGTACAAAACCCTATTTCATCATTTCTTCATGTTTATTCAAGTTTGATGGTTGAACTTTATAAAAACCCTCATGCATGTGTAGAAGTAATTCATTCATGGTTTTAGAAGTGAAAAGGACATCATTGATGAATAAAACATTCATAAAGTGATGCCATAAAATGATCTTCCATGAAAAACCAAGTTAAATAGTGAAAATTTGAGTTCTTGATTAATATGTTGATTTTATCATAAGTACAACCTTGTGTATAAAAATTTTGATGTTTTAGTTGGTTTATATTTAACATTCTAGTAATAATTTCAAGTTTAAACAAACTCTTATGATGAGATTGTTCAATCTTATGTGATTAAGAGTCTTGAAAATTGATAAGTGATGAAAATCACTTATTTAGGTGTTTTTGGTTTCATGCAACTCACTTTGGATGAAATATTTGTAGTTTTATATGTGTTCAAAAGGTTTTCATCTCAAGACTATGTTATGATTGATTATGGTGTGATAACATATGGTTATTTCATTAAACCAATTGTAAAATGATCACCATTTCAAAATTTCATAATCTTAAATTTCTGCAGATGTGCTGTCCAGAAAATGGACCTACTTCCAACATGCATAAATCATGTTCTACATGTCAAAATTTGGGCTTTTTGCTTATAGACTTTAATTTAGAGTGTTAGCTTTCTAGAAAGTCCGAAAACACTAATTTTGGAGATGATTTGAGCACTTAAATGGATTTTACAAGAAAATGGTGCAATCTGTCCAGTGAAGACAGATTCAAACACCTATCTTGTGGAGGCCATAACTTCCTCATTTCTTATCCCAAATTAAGTGAATCTTTTTCCAAATGATAGGATTTTGAGTTAGGTTTACACCCATATAAGGATTATGGGCTAATTCAAAGAATTGATACCTCAAAAGCATGCTACAAGTGAGGTATGTCACTGGTCCGAAAATCAGTGACACACTGCTTTGTGGAAATTATTTCAGGTATCAAAACTCATCCAAAAATTATGAAAAAGTGCAGATTTACTCTTGACACACTATAGTATTACCACAAAAATTTTGGTGAATTCATTCCTTTGGGAAGATATGTTTCTATAGTGGTTTTGTTGACTAAAATATTGGACAGCTTCTGCTGAATTTTCAGAAAAGTGATTATAATGAGTTCTAAAATAGTGTTAAGGCATAATAAGTCTATAATTGATCTAAATATGGTTTTGGTTATTGAAACCTACTTAATGGCATTTCATAAGTTATTGGGACGGGTCATTTGGACATAGGAACGGGTATTAATGTATTTCCTCTATGGCAACCTTCACTATAGGAAACCAAGGAAGCGGCACCTATTTTGAGCACTATCATTAAGTTTCCAAGTTCACTCTCAAGGTGAGTATTCACAGCCCCTCTTTTATCGTTTTACGTATTTTGGGGTGAAAAGCATGCTTAAGTACGATTATAATGATTCATGAGTTAATTAAAATGTTTTGCGCTGTTAAGTCGCCAAGGCTTGTTTTCAAGCATTTTAAAAAGTAAGATGTATGACGCTAAATAGTTGGTATGTTGAGTATTTAAGAGTTAGTCCCCAGACGACACTACTATTAACCCAGAAATTTGGGCCTATAGTATTAGTGGATAGCGCTATTTGGGCTTGACCAACCCCACTTCTTACAGCTGACGAGCTAGGAGTGCACTATACTAGAGAAGTGATTGAACATGTGGCGCTTGAGACCACCTCTGAGTCAAGGCACACGGGGCAAAAACAAGGGTCCGGGACGGTTTAGTAGTGGCTCAACCAAGTTTAAGTTATACCGACTCAAGTCATACGTAAAGCAATACTCATGAAATTTTCAAGTTAAGATAATGAGCGCGGATGTGCTCCAAGTATTTGAGCACGTATATGCTCCAAGTATTCAAGTTAAGCTTTTGAGCATGAATATGCTCCAACTATCAAATCTTGCATATAAAAATGTTTTGTGCATATTTAAAACCTGTGAACTCACCAACTCTCGTTGTTGACCATATTTTTTGTACATGCTTTTCAGGTAATCAAGAAGGTAAATTTTAAGGGTCGTTCTGCGTATAACATGAATATGCTTGGGGGATGTACAAACTTTTGGAAAATGCTATCTTGAATTATCTCGGGATTGTAATTTCACGATAAACTTTCTACTATTAAATTTTGTAATGTATTTTTATTAAATGTATGGTGGTTGAACTTTATGCTTGTGGATTGTTTATCGGAAACTGTTATACCCCGTGTTTCCACTTTAGCGGGGTGTGACATATGTTTTACTCGGTATTTCTCAAGGTGCGAGTATTTTGTTAAGTTTTCGTATTCGGTAACTTGGATTGTTTCAGCATCATAAATTGTTCATGTCGAGCTTGAATATTTCAACAAGTAAATAGCGTGATTTACGTATTCCAGGTGATTTTGTACACGTAAAATCTACATTATGATTTATGCATCTTTGATGGTTTTGTGCATCTTAGTATTGTTGCATTCATAAACATTTGGAAAATCTTTGATCCCAATATGTGTTGAGTTTTGGGAAAGCATGTCCTTGTGGTGTGGGTTTTCATAAGCATGGTTTAAAGACATTTCATTATTTGGGGAAACGTTAAAAGTCGGTTAAATGTGTTTTAAGGTTTACGAGACTTTCGTTGGAAATTTACGTAAAGTGTCGAGCCTTTGGCTCGAATTTTGACTAAATGAGTCGTGTGGACATTTGTCCGGATTTATTACCGCAATGAAGGATTTTAGCATGATGGAGTTTATTCGTGTTTTGGTAAGTTAAAGTTGATTTGTGAAAATAGTGTACATGCCAAAATGTTATTTTAAAGTGTTTGTGTTTTACATTAAATTGCTAACTGCTGATAAGTTTTGGTTATTTTGAAATGTTTAGTTTTATGAACATGTGAGACACCCATTTTGGGATCTTTGGTTATTTTGGTAAATAAATCATGTTGAAGTGTTTCTTTGATGATTTTACATATATAAGTGGAGTTCAATTGACGTAAGTGTCGTTTGGTGTATTTGATCTTATAAACTTTTTTCAGAAAATGCATATTATTGTGTTATGAGGCCTTTTGAAAACATAAGGGTATGAGTTCATTTGGAAAACGGTTTGTTTCAACCAACAATGAGATTTGAGTTAATCATACTTTTGGTCGTGTTTGCATAATAGTTGGTCAAACGTGTTTCAATATTTATTTCGGCTTTCATTTGGGTATTTACGTAAACCGTTGGGTCGTTGGCTCAGTTTTGACTAAATGGAGTCTTGAGGACATTTGTACGGTTTAAAAATAGTTGTGGAATTTTGGAGTATGATGGCGATTATTCTATGCCATTAGGAGTTACATGTTTTAGGAGCTTTGGTTTTTCAGTTGGAGTCATGTAATGTTAGACAGTCTGTCTGTTTTGTAAAGCCTGAGGTTTTGGGTTGCACTTAGTGACCGCTCGGGTTGGCTAGCGAGTAGACAATAGGTGGCACGAGCTGCTGAGTTGGAACTCGTCTGGATTGGATAGGCACCCGTGTCCGTAAGCCCTTGAGGTGGAACTCGACGGAGTATGGCTAGAGGCGACAAACGGTTTGAAGTTGTGATGTCTGGTATGGCATGAGAACTAAGATCGGGATGCGTGGTGAAATCCAATAACATCACGGGTGGCCCCATTCATTTGTTCTCGCCACCCAAGATGGAAACGTTTAGAGGTCATGCGAGGAAGTTGTATGGGCGGCCTACTTGCGTGTCCTTCTATTCTCTTTGTGTACGGGTCTCTCCGTCGTAGACCCGGAGTATTTTAAACACTAATGTCATATTTTTACCAACTTTGGTTATGTGGATTCGACGGTAAATGATGGATTTAATATTGGGTTCTCCTCACGTATATTAAGGTTTGAATGAAGTGTGTTTTCCTACGTATGGGTATTTAGTTTTCTTTCGTTTTGGTCGCGTGAGTATTGGACCTAATGTCCATGATTTCAGACGTACGGTATGCATGGTGTTACTAATGTTTCATACTTCGAGTTAGTACAAGTTGTATCAATTTATAAAGCATCGTTGAAATGAAGGATCCATCTTTGAAAGTGCATAACTTTGAAAAGGAGTTGTTCCATGTTTTAAATTCATTATTTGAAAGGTTCTGTTTTAAAGAAAAGTTCATCAATTTAATTGCTTTTACTTATGCAAACTCTTGAGCTCTCTAGGCGATAAGCCTAATCCTTTTTATTTTCAGCATGTGCATCAAATTCCTGTTGTGGGTTTTATTAGCGCCCGTCCTTTATAGTCCGAATGTATAGATTGGTGGTATGTTTAGAGGTTAATCTTTTAATGTGGTTGTAGACGAAGTATTTACGAAAGTATTAAGAAATTTGAATAAGTGCTATTTCCAGATTTGGGGTCGGATCGGAGTTAAGTGATAGCAGAATCTGTGTTAACTGATTGCCAGAAAGACGCATTGGTGCGCCTTGTAAGAATATCTTTATCAATATTAGGAATGAATCAGTGAAATCTGAGAGTTTTGGGAAGATTAGCGTCGACCGTTGGCTTTGAGTTCGGAACCGTGCAGTTTGAAAGAAATTGGTAGATGGAAAGTTAAGGTCGCTAATTTCCTAGAGGTAGTAATTGTCACCTAAGGTTGGGAGGCAACCGTAACCTTGGGAGTAAAGGTTACTTTGAAGTGTTGAGTGTTCGCTCGGTTAGGAGTGATTTATGCCCAAGAAGGGTAACTAATGTGGATATCGGTATTAGGATCTCGTTAATGATTCTGGCATTTGGGTTTGAGACGATCTTCTCTGCGGACAGTGTTCCATTGAGAAGAGTAGATTTCGAGGACGAAATCATTCTAAGGTTGGCAGTATTGTAACACCCCGATTTTCGTTTGGTCTTTTTGCGTTAAAGAAAAGAAGATTTAGGGGGCTGCCTGCGTATCCGTGCGCCCTCCTTCAGACAAAACGCACGGGTCGTGCGCCTTAGGCAGTGGTGGTCTGGATTGCTGCATAAATATCTTTTTGTGAGATATTTTCTAAAAATATTTCATATATCTCTCTATCTCTGATTTTCTCTCTCTCTCTCTCTCTCTCTCTCTCTCTCTCTCTCTTTCCCTTTTCTCCATTTGATCTTCGAGGCTTCATTTAGTTCCTAGTTTGCGGTGTTTCTAGCAAAGGGTCGGTGTTTTAAGCTTCACCTCTTCGTCGTGATCGATATCTGGTTTTCCGGGTTTTATTCTAAAAACCTACTGGTGAGTTCCTACTACCATTTTACAAACTTTATACATGTCAAAACTCTTATTTGCGAAATCCGAAGTATTTCTACGGTATGATTTCATGTTCTCTACATTTTGATATGAATGAAGTTTTTGGTGATTTTCGGGGTTCCCGATCAGTTTTGACTAAAATGATTGGTTTCGCCTTATTAAAGTAAAATGATGTTTTACTTGCACATTTTGTAGCTATGGATGCATATGTTCCTCGAGGGCAACTTGGTACGGTTATGTGAGGCCGGATACTAGCCATGGTTCATAGTGATCCTAGTGAAGGAGTATACATTGGTTTTGCTTGGGGCTAGATCTCACTTTGTAGCACGGACTTATGTGTTCGTATCCTCGGATTCCAATTGTTTAGCTCATAACTCGGATTTGTGGTCTACTTTGTGTTACACCACAATCCTTGGTAAAATGGTCCTTTTGTCATCGTTTAACGAGTTTTGGACCGAAAAGGCCCGGTTGTGGCGAAATGTTATCTTTTATAAATTAAATCTTTATGAAAAGATTCCCTTTGATATAAAAGTTTATATCTCTTGAAATTTATAAACTGTATGTTCTCACTAGGCTTTAAGCCTAACACTTTTTCTCAAATGATATGTATAACAGGTTCCCCTTAGCGGTGGGTTGCCAGGGTGTTGAGAGACGGGTTTGGTCTCGAGGCTGTTGAGATGACTAGCATTGTAACTGGGCATTTGTTAAGTCCCATTCTTTTGGTGAATTATGGATTGTCATCTGATGTAATCTATATAGATGTGTCTAGATTAGTTTGTTGGTGAATTATATATTTGTACAGGTTTTGTAAAGTCTTAAGGGTTGATCCCCTTTATGGGAGGTTTATATCAATGCAAGTGTAAGGTTGCCATATTCCAAGTTTTAATTTACTCTGAATTTTAGACTGTGACATCTCCTGATTTTCCAGAAATTTCAGATTTACCGCACTGTATAGTGTTAGGAGTTAAAGACTGTTACTTAAATAATCCCACGATTACTCCAAGAGATACTCTGGTCCTAAAATTTTTATTTGCAGGACCCGATTTTTATGAAGAAAATAGATATCCGACTTTTCATTTTATACAACTTGCAAAATCTGAAGCCTTTTCTATTTTGTAACTAATAAAAAAGCAAATTTTCAAAAGTTTTGAAAAAACGATATTCACTATAGAAGAGCTATTGGCATATGGATAATCTTACAAGGGATGGATATCTTTCAAAAAAGGATTTCGCACTTATGGCGGAAACAAGATTTATTCATCATCAATGATTTCTCCTGCCAAGACAACACCGAGATCGGCAGAGAATTATTTAAAAACAAAGATTGATTTATTAGATAAAGGGATTATAAAATCCAGCCCACATGCCCAACATCGGATATGTCAATTCAGAGGACATACAAAAGGAAGATGTTCTTCCTGTTCCCCATACAAGGAGAAAGAGACAAAAGAAGATACAAGTGTCCATTTGGCTTCTGATACGGAATGAGATAAAGATTATCAGATAAAAGAAAAGTTTGCTAGAGTTGTGAGACCTGCAACATAAAGAAAAAAATGTGGCTCTTAGCCACCCATGATACTAATGATGACACATGAAGAGGAGACAAACACTGATGGTGTCCAAGTCCCCAAAGATGAAGGCCTCTCCCAAGAGCCAATGGGAAAAAGGGGGTGGTTAGCCTTGAAATCAGATAAGAAAAAGGATGAAGATCAAGGAGAAGAGAGAGATAAGATGTAATTGTGGTATAAAAGAGAGGAAGAAAGAGGAACATATCATCGATCTTACCTCCACCAACTCTTGTACCAACCTTTGTATTATGTTTCTGATAATGAAATAAAATCCTCCTTCTATTCCTTATATCTTATGAGTTATTCATTTATAGTTATACTTAGTTTTTGATTACATAAATAAACCCTCCAACCAAATACTTATCTTTCTTCTATGCATCTAACGTAGGAAATGAAACTAAACAACATGTAACTTCTTTGTAGTTCCTTCAGCAACACTCAGCACAACCTATTTTAATAAGCCCCAAAGGCAAAAATCAAAAAACTAAAGACTATATAAATAGCGTAAGGGATTCGAACCCAGTTCATGCCGCCCTTTCTATGAACTTATAAGCTCGCTTCGTGTTGCAATGCATACTAGTTTATGTAATTATTTATACTAATTAACTTATATATTATTTTTATTTTTAAATAAATAAATTTAAAAAAATTTGGAGGCCCTCAACGATTGAAGGCCCTGTGCCGGCGACATCATCGACACACCCCCACGGTCGGCCCAACCCAAAAATCCAGTCATTTCCCCGTGAAACCTTTAGTGACGGTAAACTTCCGGTCATTGTCTCGTCCCACACTTTTGTTTATAATCTCTAAACCCAAATCCAAAATCTAAATCTAAACCTCGAATCCAAAATCAAGAAAACGAACCAAGAAAACTAGTTAGGGGTTGGAAAATGGAGAAATAATTTTCGACGGTCGGGGGGAGGGCGATGGTTTGGACTTTTGCTTCATCTATGGTGGATGGTTGGATATGGTGACCATCGATCTCCAAGTGGTTGGGGAAGAAAAACGTGGAGGAGGATGTTGGTGGTTCCTATGGGTTTTGATCAGAAGGAGAATTCTGGTGGTTTTGATGCATTCTTGAAATCCCTTTATAGTAGGGGGAGTTGCAGGCTTCTGGGTCATGGAGTTTTAGTAGTCGTCGAAGATACAACGATTAAGAAGCTCTTTATGGTTCTTCGAAGGGTATGGGTTTGTAGTGTTCAAAGATGCTTTAGGCAAAAGGGGCTAACCAGAGATGATTCACAGGAGGGGGAAGGGGTTGTGTTTGACGTTGGAGTTGCAAAAGTCAGTGACGGTTCACCGGAGGGGCACACTACAATAAATTTTAGTTTTAAAAAAGGAAATTTAGAGAAGGATTTGAATATGTATTTAAAATTAACCTTTAGAGAATGATTTGAAAGTGTATCTAAAAATAACTTCAGATAAGGATATGCAAGTATATCTAGAAATAACTTTTAAAGAAAGATTTGGTTGGCAAAAGTGAAAAGTGTATGTAAAAAACATCATTGTTACATACTTTTAGAGAAGATTTTTAGAAAAAAATGAACCAACCTTTAGGGGGTATGTGAGTGAAGTAGGAGGGGGTGTATGTGAGTGAGATAAGAGGGTATGGAAGTTTTTGTGAGTGAGGAGGGGGTAGGGATAGCAACACCCTTTAGAAAAGCATTTTACATAGGTGAAAAGTTTCTTTAAAACTTTTAGTGAATTTTTTTCAGACTTTTAAATACAAAAAAGAAAATCTTATTTATAGGTTATTTTTTTTAGTAGAAAGATCTAATGGAGAACTTGTGGGGAAGCGGCAAAAGTGGGGGTGGGAACATATTTTTAGGACTAATTAATCACATGAACAAGTATTATATATATATATATGGATAGAAATTGGAGAATAAATAGAAATTCTTATATATAATATCAAAGTATTAACATAATACAACATACAATCGAACGAAAAATCAATCAATAAACCTTACTTGATAAGTAGATCCTTATAGAGATGTTGATATTGATTGAGGCCTGCACGTACGCAGTATGCTATGTAACACCCTCAAATTTGGTAAGAGCAACTAATTAAAAATTTTGGTAATACAACAACTAAAGGACAAATCTTCAAAATAAAACTTTCTATTTAACTTCAACCAATATAAACTCCAGTCCTATACAAGGACTAGACCAAAGTCGGTGTTACTTAATCCCAACTATAAGTTGCTATTCCCGAAAACAAGTGCGGAAGACTTCACTAAGATATCCATCTTTTGAGCACACGACTAGCACTCCTCTCAGCCCAGTGTCACTAGAGCTAATCCCAACCGGAACCTGTTGCAAATGCCGACAAATAAAAAGGTTAGGCTAACGCCTAGTGAGTTCAAGAGTTTTCCATATGAATAAAGATATATTTGAAAAGAGGTAATGCAGTTTAAATCATAATCTTTCAAAAGATATGCTTTGAATATGAAAACGACTCGTTTTCCAATAATATGCATTTTGGGCAAAACACCAATACAAATGTTTTCAAATCCAAACTACTTCAGGGACAAGATACCAATATAAAACATTCTTTCGTAAATAAACTCCAACCCAAAACTCACTCAAAACGAGAATAGAAATCGAGCTCTAAATTTATAAAAATGCGGTTAAAACTTTGTATCCCGAAACACTCAAAACACGGGTGGGGCATAATACTCAACCCATAAGTCAATGATAAAATCCATTTACACAAGACGCCACCGAAAAATTGGATAATAAAACTCAATACCCAGAAACAACACCTTTCGGTGACGGGGGATACCCGAATTCAATCGAATGTGGCGGGCATACAAAGTTAGGCCACTTATCGATGTTCTCGAGTTTCACATAAGACCATGATTCCCCGTATGCGGCTCCTCTGAGCTACCACCGCAAGACACCACTGATCCTAGTGTCTACTCGACCTCTAATGAGTGTCACAACCAAAGCCACAAGTCCCCGTATCTGGCTCATCTGAGCTACCACTGCAAAACTTAGCTCCGTATACGGCTCTGCAGAGCACCACCGCAAGCTTACATAATCAACCACATGACTTGGGGACCACTCACTAGAGTTCAAACGCGGACACTAAATTCCACGATGAGTAACTAGACTGGACGACAAACGGGCATCGAGTTCAACCACCCACGATCTCTACCTCGAGCCCTTCAATATAGGTTACGCGGTTATCGAGTTCAACCACCCACGATCTCTACCTCGAGCTCCCGCTAGCCATAAATAATGTCCATTCTCAAAACGGGGATAAATTCCCCACTAAACCAACCGACTGACTCATATGCCTATGGATCCAATGTATTACAGTCTAAAACGTTACATGACTCAAAAGAATGGACTAACGCATTCAAAACATGTAACTCTCAAATAAGATGCAACTAAGTGCACCATAAGTCCAAGGCTCCTTAACGAGCTAACAAAACGGAACAAATATTCCAAAGACTCAATAGAGTACAAATCAAGCCCCAAAAGGCTTAACATACGATTGGCTAAACTACGAGAGCCAATATGGTTATATAAACCAAATTAAATCTTTCCCTAAAATCTTTATTTCTCAAATCATCAATGGCCTTCGGCCCAAAACCCAAAAAGGTTATTATTTCCAAAATGTTCCCAAGGTCGGGAATAACTCATCCCAAGGACTCATGTACTCTTATTTTAAAATTGCCCATTTATATGAGTGATGCATAAAAACCCAACAAGCACTAAAATGCATTTGCGACCAAAAATCCATTTACACAATAAATCATTAAAACACTATCGTTTATGACTTATTTATCAGAATGCCCAAAAATACCAAATGTGGTATTTTACAAGGTTTAATAAGCCAAATACTTCAAATAACCAAACGTTACCAAATAACTCAACAGTTGATAATTTCATGTAAAACACATAAATGTTTTAAAATAAACATTTTGGCATGTACAACGTTTTCACAAATCAACTTGAACTCACCTTGCTAGATTTAGACTAAATCTAGATTTTACCCCACTTAGAGCTTTCCTTGAAAAAACTTGAATCCACAAGCACGATTCTTCCAAAACCTAGATCCACACATTTCCAACCATAAATAATCATATTCAACCCTTTTAGAAATGTTCCCCAAACATTTACATGAACTTTTCATCTTATACCAAAAACCCTAATTTTCCATACTTGAAGAAGGAGAAGATTACTTCAACCAATAACTTGAATCACCAACCAAAACACTTGTAGATCTCCAAAACGAACCATAAGCTTCCAATCTTCCAATGATGAAAAGGGTTAGATGAGATCCCCATGAACTTGGTGAAGAAGATGAAGATGAAGATGAAGGTCGTTCATGATCTCAACTAGCTAGATGATGAAGAATCATGTGGTTTAAGGAGGAAAAACCCTCAAAATGTGTTAGGGTTCGCTTTTGGGGTTCGGGGTCGGTTTGGGAGAGAAAAGGGGAAGAGAGTTAGGGTTTGGTTGAGGGAAATGAGTCTTGAGGGCTGAAAATTCGAGTTTTGACATGACAGTGTGTTTTGCGGGTTATGCCATGACCTTAAGTCGCGGAATAAGTCGCCCGCTTTCCCAAAAGTCGTGGGGTTGACTCTAAGACGTGACACAAGTCGCGTAATGCACTGTCCGCCCGGTTTTCCACCCGTTCACTGTTTTGGCCATAACTTTTTCGTTGTAGCTCCGATTTAGCTCCAGAAAGAACCGATGGACTCGTAATTGAATCCCTCATCCATCAAGACTATAAAATATAAGATTCAAGCCCAAACTCCTATATCTTATTTTCCCCTTAAAATTACCGATTTCTGAATTAACTTGAAATGATACATTTCGAAATCGGGGTGTCACAATCCTCCCAACCTTAAAGAGATTTCGTCCTCGAAATCTGGCACCAATCAAGCACCCAATACAGCACTTGACAAGATCGATTGATTTCCTATCCAAAAAGGAATGCCTTCACGAAACCCTACATCATGTGCGAGACCGATTACATCCCATTTAAGGTTGTCGCCGCGTTTCTCATAACGACCATCACAAACTTAGCCTCACCGATCGATATAACTCACCCGTGCCGGGATGAACGTTGAATCTTTGTTTAATCACTTTCTTCACATTCAATCTCGGTTGCCTCCCAACCTTAGATTGATCATATTTCCCCAAAGGTAACTTACGGCCTTATCTAGTCATTTCCACCAAGAATACCCCAATCCGAACTATTCCCTTAGATACTTCTGATTACGACGCATCAAGGTCTCCTCAATAATTAATTTGTACTTAAAGTCTACCTCGACACTCTCACCAAATGTCTCCAAAAATCATTACCACCAAAGAGTTATCGTCTTTTGACGAAACTTCCCTACGACTAGTCTGGTCTGAACCGACACAATCTTGAATTCGTTCCTCAAAGCTGACACAGACACGATGTCTGCAAGGGCTCCCAAACTCCCATAGGTCCCGACATTGGTCTGATGTTTCCCCCAAAACTATACCAACACACTCTACAGATATTCGCTTATCCCAAACTCCAATGTTACATAACTCCCGTACTGCTTTTAATCATTGATCGACGAATCAACGAAATCCTTGATGATTACCGAAACACCAATGATTGATTCTTAATTATCAACATCTAATCTCTTCAAGGTTACCACCTGACCTGCAGACACACCAGGTCCAACGGAAGTGCACTGAAACACACCAACAGTCATTGTCCTCAAAACCAAACATCGACACCTAACCTCGGGATGGCCATTCTGCAAACGTGGGTATACTACCAAATATTTCATTCCAGGATTGCTATGACGGAAAAAAAAGAGTTGACGCCTAATCAAAGAAGTAAAACCTCAAATCGAATAGCTTCACTAGCCAACCATAACCTCGTCATTATTCACGAATACCCCTCAAGATAGTACACCACCGACACAAAGTATGTCGCCATACCATTTGCCCACAAATTCAAAACCACTCGTCCCCAAACAACCACACACGGTTTTAACCCAAAGGTTTGTCGAAGCATAAAGATCGTCACTTAATTAACTGGGGAAGAGTATAGGTCTAATGCCTCAAATTCTTCTGTGGGAACTAGATCACAAAGCTGAGATTTATAGTTTCAAAACTGACCATAAGTCAGGTCCTCCAACACTTCAAACTCTGAGGACTCGTTCAGTCCTTAAGCACCACCTCTAACAAGGGCTTACATCTATAGCTCTAATGAGTTCAAGGTTTTTAAACTACTATGCCAATTTAACTTTTATAAAACCTCTACATGTAAAAGCTTTATAAAGATTAATCATACAATAAAATCTGCTACCTTTTACTCGGTAGATGTACAAAGTGGTCACAACTGCCACACGCGTAAAATTATTTCAGAAAATATTTGATCGATAATCCAGGTAATATTGACACCAACGAAAGATACTTTAACAACTTTTTTCATTGGAACCGCTACGTTCCCAACATGTATAAATTTGTGTCACGTATGAGAAATAGTTTTATGTACAGAAACAGTGTATAACAAAACGCTAAACAGTGTATAACAAAACGCTTGTGCAAAACTGCATACGGGGATATTTACTAAATCAAATCCCAAGAATTCACATTTAACCATGCAATGTCATGAAATAAAAATTTCCCAAAACTTATTAAAGACATATACATGCAATATGACCAACGTAAGAGTAATCTAGTTTGATTCCGAACTTTAGGTCGTACAAATAAAATGTTTGCAAAACCCAAAACAACATTTTTATGACATCAAACTCTCAAAGATTCTGCAACAAAACTTGCATGCGGCAGTTATTCCACAAAACGAGTAAAGTGACAGGTGCATGCACTTTGGTTAAAAAGTAAAATAATTTATGTCGGTCTCAAGTTCAAAGCCAAATAATAATATGCTCTCATCGTTCTAAAATGTTAGTTAAAACACCATGACGGAAGTTCCAAATAGACATGTATGCATGCTGTATGCAACTCACACAAAGCTCAAGGAAAACGATACCACTTGACGCCATTAAAGTCACCCCATTAAAACCACAAAATCGCATGACTTAAAATTCTCAATAAAATTCAAACACCAAAATAATGGGAGATAACTTTTCGTCTAAAACCTTAACATATGTGGAGGAGATCCAATGTTAAAGTCATAAATCGCAGTTACTTATCCAAGTCCCGAAACAACATCACAATACGCACACCGCAAAACCTGAAATAACGTTGGACAACAATATGAATAAAGAAAATCTTCAACAAAGTGTTGAAACCTCATGTCATAAAACAATTTTGTACATGCTCGAAATCATGGTTCAAAACCTTGTGTGTGCTAAAACATTGCTCCAATATTTGCAATTTAACCCACATGACGATTTAGAAACATGAGAAATAATTAATGTAATTTATTCCAGAAATACATTTCATGCATGAATTTGATCGGCACTCAACACTTTGAAACCACGCTCCTCGATTTTCTTTGTTACACTATCGTCATCCAGATGCTCAACATCTTAAAGCAAAGATCAAAGATTTCATAGGTTCACCTCATAATTTCTCCTCAAAATATCATCGGTTCCAAAAGTCTATGGTTCTAATCCAACCAATCAATCCGACTTTAGAACTGTCCACTTAATGCAATCACCATGCTTTCCGTTACTCCAAGTAACGAATACTAAAATCATCAGCTCCTTCTAATGGCTACCCAAATAGAAATTGCTTCACTACCCCAACGGTTATCATACCAAGGCAGTTCAATCATACACACGTAACTCGTAGGTTCACCATAACACTGTCCAGGTGCTATTATGAACATACTGTACATGATCATCCTTGCCATTTTCGGCGTGATTCCCGTTCCTAATGACTCCACTCACTTCGAATCATCAAATCTTAAAGTGCCTAATTGTGTAATCTCACATTCAATTACTTAAAATTACGCTAGTTTGAGTCTAGGCATCCAAAATCAATACCTAATTCTCTCAAACTTAAGCTCTGATACCAACTTGTAACACCCTCAAATTTGGTAAGAGCAACTAATTAAAAATTTTGGTAATACAACAACTAAATGATAAATCTTCAAAATAAAACTTTTTATTTAACTTCAAAGTATATAAACTCTAGTCTTATACGAGGACTAGACCAAAGTCGGTGTTACTTAATACCAACTATAAGCTGCTCTTCCCGAAAACAAGTGCGGAAGACTTCACTAAGATATCCATCTTTTGAGCACACGACTGGCACTCCTCTCAGCCCAGTGTCACTAGAGCTAATCCCAACCGGAACCTGTTGCACATGCCGACAAATAAAAAGGTTAGGCTAACGCCTAGTGAGTTCAAGAGTTTTCCATATGAATAAAGATATATTTGAAAAAAGGTAATGCAGTTTAAATCATAATCTTTCAAAAGATATGCTTTGAATATGAAAACGACTCGTTTTCCAATAATATGCATTTTGGGCAAAACACCAATACAAACGTTTTCAAATCCAAACTACTTCGGGGACAAGATCCCAATATAAAACGTTCTTTCGTAAATAAACTCCAACCCAAAACTCACTCAAAACGCGAATATAAATCGAGCTCTAAATTTATAAAAGTGCGGTTAAAACTTTGTATCCCGAAACACCAAAAACACGGGTGGGGGATAATACTCAACCCATATGTCAATGATAAAATCCATTTACACAAGACGCCACCAAAAACTTGGATAATAAAACTCAATACCTAGAAACAACACCTTTCGGTGACGGGGGTTACCCGAATTCCATCGAATGTGGCGGGCACACAAAGTTAGGCCACTTATCGATGTTCTCGAGTTTTCCATAAGACCATGGTTCCCCGTATGCGGCTCCTTTGAGCTACCACCGCAAGACACCACTGATCCTAGTATCTACTCGACCTCTATTGAGTGTCACAACCAAAGCCACAAGTCCCCGTATCTGGCTCATCTGAGCTACCACCGCAAGACTTAGCTCCGTATACGGCTCTGCAGAGCACCACCACAAGCTTACATAATCAACCACATGACTTGGGGACCACTCACTAGAATTCAAACGCGGACACTAAATTCCACGATGAGTAACCAGACTGGACGACAAACGGGCATCGAGTTAACCACCCACGATCTCTACCTCGAGCCCTTCAATAAAGGTTACGCGGTTATCGAGTTCGACCAACCACGATCTGTACCTCGAGCTCTCGCTAGCCATAAATAATGTCCATTCCCAAAACGGGGATAAAGTCCCCACTAAACCAACCGACTGACTCATATGCCTATGGATCCAATGCATTACAGTCTAAAACGTTACATGACTCAAAAGAATGGACTAACGCATTCAAAACATGTAACTCTCAAATAAGATGCAACTAAGTGCACCATACGTCCAAGTCTCCTTAACGAGCTAACAAAACGGAACAAATATTCCAAAGACTCAATAAAGTACAAATCAAGCCCCAAAAGGATTAACATACGATTGGCTAAACTACGAGAGCCAATATGGTTATATAAACCAAATTAAATCTTTCCCCAAAATCTTTATTTCTCAAATCATCAATGGCCTTCGGCCCAAAACCCACAAAGGTTATTATTTCCAAAATGTTCCCAAGGTCGGGAATAACTCATCCCAAGGACTCACGTACTCTTATTTTCAAATTGCCCATTTATATGAATGATGCATAAAAACCCAACAAGCACAAAAATGCATTTGTGACCAAAAATCCATTTACACAATAAATCATTAAAACACTATCGTTTATGACTTATTTATCAAAATGCCCAAAAATCCCAAATGTGGTATTTTACAAGGTTTAATAAGCCAAATACTTCAAATAACCAAAAGTTACCAAATAACTCAACAGTTGATAATTTCATGTAAAACACATAAATGTCTTAAAATAAACATTTTGGCATGTACAACGTTTTCACAAATCAACTTGAACTCACCTTGCTAGATTTAGGCTAAATCTAGATTTTACCCCACTTAGAGCTTTCCTTGAAGAAACTTGAATCCACAAGCACGATTCTTCCAAAACCTAGATCCACACATTTCCAACCATAAATAATCATATTCAACCCTTTTAGAAATGTTCCCCAAACATTTACATGAACTTTTCATCTTATACCAAAAACCCTTGTCGGATCAGTAATTGTATTCAAGATTAAAGTTAAGGGTTCAAATTGTAATAAGTTGATAGTTATTTGTTATTAGGACTCAAGCCCATTAGGCTTATACGACCTAAGTATTTATAGGTTTTATGTAATTAGTTTTTAGGTTAGTTCTCATTATTATCATAATCATAATTATAGAGAGGAGGTAGCCGTATTGTAATTGTACGCATCAAGGTACCAAGAACACACACAAGGTTTTCATTGATTAATCAAGGGATTGTGGTATGTTACTCTGATCTGTTTATCTCTTGATCTTTTTTGTGTTGTGTGATTGTTTATCAACTAGTTATCTGGGTTTAACAAGTGGTATCATTTTCTAATCAGCAAACTTGGTATGTTGAACATGTCTTCTTAGCCTTACTCATGATTCTAGGGGGAGTATTCTGAATTTTAATTTTGTGCTTTATTCTACAACTGTTGCTAACAATAGAGGAATCATTTTCACAAATGATTACCATGATTTTTTTTGCAGGTTTGTTCAAGTGACAATGGCTTCTAATCACATATGATTAGAACCCGCACTTCAGTGTTTTGTGTTCTTTTTATTTGCTTAAAAAAAAGTTTGAGGGGGAGCTTAATTGTCACAAAGCTTAATTAAAAAACTCCTTTAGAGCTTAATTTAGAGCTTAATTGTCAAACTCTTTTTAGTTTGAGGGGGAGAATTGCATTGTCAAACATCTTATGTTTTGACTTCTCCAAATTTTTATTCTTCATGTTTGTATTCCTTTGTGCTTTCATGTACACAAGATTGTTGAACAATACGTTCTTTTAGGAAAATACAAAGGATTCAGTGTGTGAGCTTAACAGAACTTCCATGGATTCACGATAACCGGTGTTTTCTACCCAGGAAGTATTCCCTGAGTGATTGAGGGGAGAAGGGTCAAAAGATTGAGTGTTGGTGTGTGAAGAGGTAAAATGGAAAAGAGAGATTGGTTAGAAGTGAGATTTAAAAGATTAAAAGAAAGAGGGTGAGAGAACAGAGTAAAAGAATATCAGACTCTGCACCAAACTTCTTTCTGAGTCGGGCAACCACATAATCTGATTGGTTCACATTCTTTGGTGACCATCATTGAAAAAGGCACCTAGCCCATGCCATCTGTTGCATACAGCCCCACCAGCTACTCATTCTTTTCTCAAAAAGAGAATGTTTCACATTTTCTGGGGAAGCAGCACATATGCTATTGGTTCTTCATTTGGAAGATACTAATATTGAAAAAGAAGGAAAGTTGCCCCACCTTCGAACCCTTTCTCATGCACATTGAGTCTTTGTATAAATTGTTGTTGTCTCAACAAGTTTACATACTTTGAGCCTACATTGAAAAGCAATCATCTATGCTTAATTCTTTCTTACACAACCACGAGCACACATAATTTTTTTTTCTGTCAGAACGTTCATAGATAACCATGTGTTATTCGATGATTGAATGGAAGTCCTGGGGAGCCAACATCAACACCAGCTCCTTATATAGTAACTTCATGTTACTCAGTAACTTTGTGTTACTAACAGGCATTTTAACTAAGTCATTTGTTGATTCAGGGTTACCACATTTATTTTATTTGAATCTGAAAAGATTGAATCACTTTCTCCATTTGGGGAGACTGCTCTTATTTCCACACAGGGTTGTATACATGAAGACAGTGCTTAGTTGATGACTATACAAAAAGGGGAAGATTGTTTTGCTATGTTTTGATGATGATGATTCTCACCACTCACCAAAAAGGGGGAGAATATACAAAAGGGGGAGAATATAATTTGAAGACTGCTAAAGATTACAAAGAATTCAAAGTGTCTGAGCTTATTTGATCTATCAAAAGTATGATTGAAGATAATCGTAAGAAGGACACTTGCATTCAAAAGAGGATTTTGAAGACTGTGTAAAGCTACAAGATCTGAAGCTGTTAACAAGTTTTCAAGAGAAGTGAAGACCCGAAGCAAATTGCCAATTTTTTTTAATCTTGAATCCAAAGGGGGAGATTGTTGGATCAGTAATTGTATTCAAGATTAAAGTTAAGGGTTCAAATTGTAATAAGTTGATAGTTATTTGTTATTGGGCCTCAAGCCCATTAGGCTTATACGGCCTAAGTATTTATAGGTTTTATGTAATTAGGTTTTAGGTTAATCCTCATTATTATCATAATCATAATTATAGAGAGGAGGTAGCCGTATTGTAATCGTACGCATCAAGGTACCAAGAACACACACAAGGTTTTCATTGATTAATCAAGGGATCGTGGTATGTTATTCTGATCTGTTTATCTCTTGATCTTTATTGTGTTGTGTGATTGTTTATCAACTAGTTATCTGGGTTTAACAACCCTAATTTTCCGTACTTGAAGAAGGAGAAGATTACCTCAACCAATAACTTGAATCACCAACCAAAACACTTATAGATCTCCAAAACAAACCATAAGCTTCCAATCTTCCAATGATGAAAAGGGTTAGATGAGATCCCCATGAACTTGGTGAAGAAGATGAAGATGAAGATGAAGATGAAGATGAAGATGAAGATGAAGATGAAGATGAAGATGAAGGTGGTTCATGATCTCAACTAGCTAGATGATGAAGAATCATGTGGTTTAAGGAGGAAAAACCCTCAAAATGTGTTAGGGTTCTCTTTTGGGGTTTGGGGTCGGTTTCGGAGAGAAAAGGGGAAGAGAGTTAGGGTTTGGTTGAGGGAAATGAGGCTTGAGGGCTGAAAATTCGAGTTTTGACCTGATAGTGTGTTTGGCGGGTTATGCCGTGACCTTAAGTCGCGGCATAAGTCGCCCGCTTTCCCAAAAGTCGCGGAGTTGACTCTAAGCCACGGCACAAGTCGCGAAATGTACCGTCCGCCCAGTTTTCCACCCGTTCACTGTTTTGGCCATAACTTCTTCGTTGTAGCTCCGATTTAGCTCCGGAAAGAACCGATGGACTCGTAATTGAATCCCTCATCCATCAAGACTATAAAATATAAGATTCAAGCCCAAACTCTTATATCTTATTTCCCTTTAAATTACCGATTTCTGAATTTACTTGAAATGATACATTTCAAAATCGGGGTGTCATATGCTAAGACAGAAATTTCGCCGGTATAGCGTTGGTCTTGAAGATACAACAACAAAAATCAAGTTAGACTTCAATCTATCAAATCAAATCATGTTTGATGATGGAAAAGGAGGAGAGAAACCCAAAAAAACGTATATAATTTCATTAGAAATGATTGTGGGAAGAAACAACAATTTATATGTTATTGTTTATAACCGAATTAACTGTTGCGTTCTACGCGACTTGTCACGCGGGTAAACCCATGCCGAAACCTTGCCAGACTCTGTTTGTCGAAGACTCCAAAGTCCCACACGACTTTTGCCACGGTTTAAGGCACACCGAAACCCGCGCTGATTCTCAGACATAATGCTTCCCGCGAGTATTCGTGCGGCCTTGGTCGCGCCGTTGCCTGCACCATACTTTCCACAATCAGTGATCTCGACCCCATCGAGACCCAAGGCCCAAGACCCAATCTATGACATTTAATATGTTTATCTTTAAGTCAAAGAGATCACATCAAGAACACCACACTCCAAGGACCAAACAATTAAATGATTCATTTAATGGTCAATGGTTAGAGTTTATTGAGTGTTCTAAACTTTATTTCGACTCCTATGTGGGACAAGGTTCCTCTTATCTACACTAAGTTCCAACACTTATAGTTAACGAATTTATAATATTAATTTATTTGTATATAATATTTTAACTAGAGGTATATAATATTTAACTAGAGGTAGGTTATTATGTAACTCCTTTATCCGCCACTCATTTTATTTTCAACTTTTTTCATTTTTCTTAATTACAAAAGTGATAATAAAATGAGTGGTAGATAGAGGGATTGTATGAGTTGCATCATGTAAAAGAGTTGCATTTGAACGCCCCCTCATATTTAACTATTTCAAGTCAAATGACAAAAACTTGGAAGACGACAATGTCCTTCATTTAACGAGTAAAAGTTAGCAGTTATTACTTAAAAGAATTAAAACAACAAGCTTTTACAAATCACGATGATCTTCTTATATTTTTAAAATTATAAAAACAAAAACCATTATAACCGAAAAACAATATGAACCGAAATTATAGTTTAATTCACTTTAAATTTGAAGACTGCTGAAGATTTCAAGGAATTCAAAGTGTTTGAGCTTATTTGATCTATCAAAAGTCTGATTGAAGATAATCGTAAGAAGGACACTTGCATTCAAAAGAGGATTTTGAAGACTGTGTAAAGCTACAAGATCTGAAGCTGTTAACAAGTTTTCAAGAGAAGTGAAGACCCGAAGCAAATTGCCAATTTTTTTTAATCTTGAATCCAAAGGGGGAGATTGTTGGATCAGTAATTGTATTCAAGATTAAAGTTAAGGGTTCAAATTGTAATAAGTTGATAGTTATTTGTTATTGGGCCTCAAGCCCATTAGGCTTATACGGCCTAAGTATTTATAGGTTTTATGTAATTAGGTTTTAGGTTAATCCTCATTATTATCATAATCATAATTATAGAGAGGAGGTAGCCGTATTGTAATCGTACGCATCAAGGTACCAAGAACACACACAAGGTTTTCATTGATTAATCAAGGGATCGTGGTATGTTATTCTGATCTGTTTATCTCTTGATCTTTATTGTGTTGTGTGATTGTTTATCAACTAGTTATCTGGGTTTAACAACCCTAATTTTCCGTACTTGAAGAAGGAGAAGATTACCTCAACCAATAGCTTGAATCACCAACCAAAACACTTGTAGATCTCCAAAACGAACCATAAGCTTCCAATCTTCCAATGATGAAAAGGGTTAGATGAGATCCCCATGAACTTGGTGAAGAAGATGAAGATGAAGATGAAGGTGGTTCATGATCTCAACTAGCTAGATGATGAAGAATCATGTGGTTTAAGGAGGAAAAACCCTCAAAATGTGTTAGGCTTCGCTTTTGGGGTTTTGGGGTCGGTTTGGGAGAGAAAAGGGGAAGAGAGTTAGGGTTTGGTTGAGGGAAATGAGGCTTGAGGGCTGAAAAATCGAGTTTTGACCTGATAGTGTGTTTGGCGGGTTATGCCCCGACCTTAAGTCGCGGCATAAGTCGCCCGCTTTCCCAAAAGTCGCGGAGTTGAATCTAAGCCACGGCACAAGTCGCGTAATGTACCGTCCGCCCAGTTTTCCACCCGTTCACTGTTTTGGCCATAACTTCTTCGTTGTAGCTCCGATTTAGCTCCGGAAAGAACCGATGGACTCGTAATTGAATCCCTCATCCATCAAGACTATAAAATCTAAGATTCAAGCCCAAACTCTTATATCTTATTTCCCTTTAAATTACCGATTTCTGAATTTACTTGAAATGATACATTTCAAAATCGGGGTGTCATATGCTAAGACAGAAATTTCGCCGGTATAGCGTCTGTCTTGAAGATACAACAATAAAATTCAAGTTAGACTTCAATCTATCAAATCAAATCATGTTTGATGATGGAAAAGGAGGAGAGAAACCCAAAAAAACGTATAGAATTTCATTAGAAATGATTGTGGGAAGAAAACAACAATTTATAGGTTGTTGTTTATAACCGAATTAACTGTTGCGTTCTACGCGACTTGTCACGCGGGTAAACCCATGCCGAAACCGTGCCAGACTCTATTTGTCGAAGACTCCAAAGTCCCACATGACTTTTGCTACGGTTTAAGGCACACCGAAACCCGCGCTGATTCTCAGACACAATGCTTCCCGCGAGTATTCGTGCGGCCTTGGTCGCGCCGTTGCCTGCACCTTACTTTCCACAATCAGTGATCTCGACCCCATCGAGACCCAAGGCCCAAGACCCAATCTATGACATTTAATATGTTTATCTTTAAGTCAAAGAGAGCACATCAAGAACACCACACTCCAAGGACCAAACAATTAAATGATTCATTTAATGGTCAATGGTTAGAGTTTATTGAGTGTTCTAAACTTTATTTCGACTCCTATGTGGGACAAGGTTCCTCTTATCTACACTAAGTTACAACACATATAGTTTACGTATTTATAATATTAATTTATTTGTATATAATATTTTAACTAGAGGTATATAATATTTAACCAGAGGTAGGTTATTATGTAACTTCTTTATCCACCAGTCATTTTATTTTCAACTTTTTTCATTTTTCTTAATTACAAAAGTGATAATAAAATGAGTGGTAGATAGAGGGATTGTATGAGTTGCATCATGTAAAAGAGTTGCATTTGAATGCCCCCTCATATTTAACTATTTAAAGGCAAATGACAAAAACTTGGAAGATGACAATGTCGTTCATTTAACGAGTAAAAGTTAGCAGTTGTTACTTAAAGGAATTAAAACAACAAGCTTTTACAAATCACGATGATCTTCTTATATTTTTAAAATTATAAAAACAAAAACCATTATAACCGAAAAACAATATGAACCGAAATTATAGTTTAATTCACTTTAAATTTGAAGACTGCTGAAGATTTCAAAGTATTCAAAGTGTCTGAGCTTATTTGATCTATCAAAAGTTTGACTGAAGATAATCGTAAGAAGGACACTTGCATTCAAAAGAGGATTTTGAAGACTGTGTAAAGCTACAAGATCTGAAGCTGTTAACAAGTTTTCAAGAGAAATGAAGACCCGAAGCAAATTGCCAATTTTTTTTTAATCTTGAATCCAAAGGGGGAGATTGTTGGATCAGTAATTGTATTCAGGATTAAAGTTAAGGGTTCAAATTGTAATAAGTTGATAGTTATTTGCTATTGGGCCTCACGCCCATTAGGCTTATACGGCCTAAGTATTTATAGGTTTTATGTAATTAGGTTTTAGGTTAATCCTCATTATTATCATAATCATAATTATAGAGAGGAGGTAGCCGTATTGTAATCATACGCATCAAGGTACCAAGAACACACACAAGGTTTTCATTGATTAATCAAGGGATCGTGGTATGTTATTCTGATCTGTTTATCTCTTGATCTTTATTGTGTTGTGTGATTTTTTATCAACTAGTTATCTGGGTTTAACAACCCTAATTTTCCGTACTTGAAGAAGGAGAAGATTACCTCAACCAATAACTTGAATCACCAACCAAAACACTTGTAGATCTCCAAAACGAACCATAAGCTTCCAATCTTCCAATGATGAAAAGGGTTAGATGAGATCCCCATGAACTTGGTGAAGAAGATGAAGATGAAGATGAAGATGAAGATGAAGATGAAGGTGGTTCATGATCTCAACTAGCTAGATGATGAAGAATCATGTGGTTTAAGGAGGAAAAACCCTCAAAATGTGTTAGGGTTCGCTTTTGGGGTTTGGGGTCGGTTTGGGAGAGAAAAGGGGAAGAGAGTTAGGGTTTGGTTGAGGGAAATGAGGCTTGAGGGCTGAAAATTCGAGTTTTGACCTGATAGTGTGTTTGGCGGGTTATGCCGCGACCTTAAGTCGCGGCATAAGTCGCCCACTTTCCCAAAAGTCGCGGAGTTGACTCTAAGCCGCGGCACAAGTCGCGTAATGTACCGTCCGCCCAGTTTTCCACCCGTTCACTGTTTTGGCCATAACTTATTCGTTGTAGCTCCGATTTAGCTCCGGAAAGAACCGATGGACTCGTAATTGAATCCCTCATCCATCAAGACTATAAAATCTAAGATTCAAGCCCAAACTCTTATATCTTATTTCCCTTTAAATTACCGATTTCTGAATTTACTTGAAATGATACA